>JARFIY010000099.1:21667500-26667500 GCA_036346155.1 Sinelater perroti | reverse complement strand
AACGACAAAAGTTAAAAAATGTAAATATTTTAAATCAAGTAAGCCGACTTACTTTTAAATAAAATTGTTAATTTTACAGAGAAGCTCGATAAATATTTTACAGACAGTGATAGCTGTATTAACAAGTAGGAAAGTAAAATTGAAATTTCCAGCACATTAATTTTAGTGAAAAGCTGTAGCCGCTTTAATTATCTATGCCTTATAAAAAAAATTGAAACTTGATTTAAAAAATTTGGTTTGGAATATTACAAACAAACAACGAATAAAATTACGGATCTAAATTACGGATTATCACAAAAATTAATTCAACAGTACGATAAACTGGTTTACAGAAAAAAGTTAGTAACATTTGTAATTTTGTTTATTGTAATGCAAACATCCGTAAATAATAAATGGTTTAAAAAAAATATGCCCCCAAAAACGGCTGGGATCTCTTAGAGAAAAGCTAGGAAAGAGAAGCATTGGAGAAAGATAAACAAAAGCTTTGAACCGAAAGGTCTTATAAATCAATTAGCGAACATTAAGTCATAGACATGTTGATGTAGATTTAATATTATAGATTTATTTAAACGATTAACAATGGACTATAATTATGCGACGTTTGTAAGAATACTTTAACAATATTTAAAGATCTGTCTCAAAGATATAAATAAAAGATCCTTAGATGGCTCTACCTAAAATGTTAATGAAAGTCAGCTACTCAACAGCTTCGCTACAATACAAAAATAATAGAAACTGACGCTTTTATTACTGCCGGAGTGTTTAACGAAGTATATGCGGCTCATTTACGCATTATGTAAACAATAGACGTTATTTCTGGGGATTAATATCGAATTCATACCGAACCAAAGAGTCTTGGGCTACTCGAAATCAAGAACGACTAAAGGAAAATAAATTTTTTGCAGCAGCTGATTTTATATGATTTCGAAATAACCGAGTGAATAATAGCAAATTATGAATTTTATTAAAAGAGCTAAAATTTAAAATTTTCTTTCACTTTGTACTCGCTGAAAACGTTTTTCTCAAAACTACCAAACTACATGTTTTTAATGCGTTGGACCAGGCTACCACCTTAAAATAGTAAATTTAATATACTGCCCGTTTTTTTTTAAATCAATAATTAATATCAAATTTGATAACCAGAGTTTACTGATTTTAAACCTGAAGTCGAAATTATCATACTGGAAATAAAAATTCTTCCGGCATGCATGATTTTGTTCAAAACATATGTAAATGTAACTAAATTTCGGTTACAATAAACTCAAACGAATAAATAACGCAATAAGTAATCATCTACAAGTTTAAATAGCAAATTTTTTGTATTCGTTTTGGCATACTGACATTGTATTTAAAATAGATTAATAAAATCAATATATCTGAAGTCAATAACACATTTTCATAATGTCCCGATTAGTTTAAATTTGTTTCATTTGGAAATTTTACACTGATTCAGATGCGTTATCTTAAACTTTGAAAATTTTGACATCAGGCTGAAAATTATTAATCCTTACGTACGTTAAATTTGATGTTATTTATTCGGTTTTTAAAATATTATCCATTATAATATATTTAAAAATTTGGATTTCAGACTAAAAGTCAATGTCCTTAATACAGTTAATGTTAACAGAATCTACCATCCAATTCTTGCACGGGTATTAGGATCAAAGTAGAAGTACCAACGCAAATGTCTGGAATACACCTGCAAGGACCCATTCAACTTACTCGTCGAATCTTCTACTGTTAGACTTTCATTTGTGTCGTGGACACGCATAAGTCGTGCGCTCTGCATGTTATTGTTATCGTACAGCAAACCTCGAGCAGAGTAATAACCAGTGTATCAACGAGAATAAATTATTTTTCATTTTTTTATTGTTTGTTTATGCATTAGGTGCATGCTTAAAACTAAAATTAATTATAAGCCTGCTGCCATTAGGCAACAATTTAACCCAACAATAACGCAACAAGAAGGACATAGAAAGACAACAGATGAGATGGTTTGGACACTTGATCAGAATGGGGAATAACAGACAAACAAAAATAATTTGGCAAACCAAAACAATAAGAAAAAGAACAAGAGGAAGGCCAAGAAGGAGATGGGATGAAACAATAGCGGGAGTCCTAAAGAGGAAGAATCGAAACTGGCAAGAGGCCAAAACATTGGCACAGAACAAAAAGGAATGGGCAAGGTTCGTACGTTCATAACAAATACACAATGAAAAGAGAGAATAATCAATGTAGTGAAGCGTGTGAGTGAACTATAGATTGGTGCGGTTAAGAATGAATGAAGATCGTCATACGAAACATAGTGTAGTGTAATGCAAGTGAAGTAAATAGCATACCAGGTAGACAACAACAACTTGCATAGGAACTGTAAGATAAAATGTATTGTAAATCCAATTTAATTTAATTTAATTTGGTTTATTTGAAATTAATTTAAAAAACGGTATTGACAATAATTATTAGAATGTAAATTGTTTTCACGGAAATGTAAATGTATGTAAGCTTACAAACACCCTACACCGTAAGGTAAATGGGTTATGATTATATATATATATAATAACGCAACAAAACACATATTTTCACCAACAATACCCATTCATCCCAAACAACCCACAACAAATAACATCTGAACGATGCCAGAAAACGTTCAACAACCACGCAATAACGTCTCAAATGCAAATAATTGAACCCTATCAATATGGTCATACTTCTGTTAATCCGCCTCAAGTCTAACCATTGCTCTAACAAATTACACCACAAAAACCAATGAAAATTGTTATTAGTGACATGGATGACAAAGAAAACATTGCAGACACAAAAAAGCTCCGAGGTGTTGATAACTTTAAAAAAAAGAGAAGGAAATTACTAAACACTCAAAATCCGCCACAAAACAACTGATTCTCAAGTTTTCCAGAAGCTTTAGGCGTAACAAACAATAATCAAGATAACGGTGATAGGCAACATCCACAACTCCCTCTAATCTTTGTACATAGTCGACAACTTACTCAAATTTAATGTGCACAACCCGAATGTGCACAAAAAACTTCCAAAAAATACACAGAGTGGTCCTATGTCACATACATCCTTAAACTCCAGTAATTGATATAATAGCTGAACTACCTACTCATAACCAGAAGGCTGAAAACACTATCGATATAAAGCGTATGAAACCTGAAGTGCTATTACTACTATTGTTTGTAGACCTTGAGGCAGTTATAAATAACAAAGACTAATATAACTAAAATTACTTACAAAACTTGAAAATTTATGTAGAACCGCTCCATAGAAATACGAACCTTGTATAGTGCACAAGATGTCAAAACTACAATCATACAAATTCATATTGTAATACTCCATACGACTGTGTTAAGTGTGGCGAACTTTACAACTCCACAACATGCAAAAAAACAAAAAACACTTCTGCTTCTTGCGCTCTATGCAGTGGTGGACATCTCACAAACTACAAGAGCTGGACAATTTACAGAAAATTACAAAACCAAATTAACCAAACACACAACCACATTAAAACGCACATACTTCCTACAATCCAAAACCACACAGATTTTTGTCCCTCTATGAAACTAACCACTGGAAATTGTCAAATGGAAACTATGGACAAACAAATATAAATAAACCTCAGTTACCTCAAAACCTAACTCTAATACTATTCCCAGCAGAATTCAGGGGTATGTTCAACGAACTAATACAACAAAATAGCATAATCTTAAACATGATTTCGACAATCATAAATAAATTAGATAGATAATGGCCAAATTCATAAGAATTGCACTCTAGAATGCCAATGGTCTCTAATAAAAAAAAATCGAGAATTTAAAAACTTTTTCATCAACTACGCTCCTTATATATATACTATAAAACTTTATATAAAAATACCGCAATACCTTATTTCCTACACTGAACATTCGGATGTTACAGCACATAAAGACACCACCATCATCGTTTGGGAAACAATAACACATCACGAACCACCAAAATTTGAAGAAAATTCGAAATAGCAGCAACCTATTGTCCTCCTCGGCACAAAACAACTAAGCTTATGTTACAGCTATTTTTTGACTCATTAGAGACGGCATTTATGAATGGCGCAGGCTTTAACTCAAAGCACACCAGATGGGGTAGTAGTCTGATAACTACAAAAGGTAGAGAACTCTATAAACACAAACTGAAAACAATTATATATTTTTTTCAACAAGTAGTCCATAGTACCAGCCAACAAACCTATACAAAATTCCGAATTTCTAAAAGAATGTTATCTAACTACGTAGACATTAATTCAAATTTTTAATACATCATCTAACTACACACCTGTCATATATTAGTGGTATACACAGTAATTAGAAAAGAACACAAATCAATCTTATGCAATAGACGAATAGAATCTAATACTTTTAAGAAGTATATAGATCAACACCTTGATCTTCATATGAGTCTAAAAACCACCGAAGATCTAAACAGTGAAGTTAATAAATTCATAACTACTACATTAAAGGCAGCATGGCATGCTACACCACGCATAGAAAAGAAAAAACCTAACTCATAAATCTTCCATCAAAAAGTGATGGAAAATGCTAGGACAGTGCAGCAACGAATCCACAATAAGAACGACAAAACAAGGTGCAAGTAAATTGCTAATAAACTTAAACGAAACGAAGCAAAAAATAATACATTTCCAAAGTATATAACCTCTTCTCCCAAGGACGACTATAGTATATGGAAAGCCATGACCGGTTTTAATAGGCTACAGATGCATATCTCACCACTACGTAACACAAATATTACGTGGAGCAGAGAGAAAAAGCTAACCATATCCCGCAATATCCGTCTGAAGTGTTTAAACTCATGTCAGAAACAATAGATATGAAGGTAGACACCTTCTTCGAAGCCTCACTACAGTTTTTACCCCTAGTATGGAATCTTATAATCAATGAACTGCATCAAGAGAAAAAATTACTTAGGCTACGAACTCATAACTGGTTCCATCCTCAAACAGCTATCAGAAAAGGGGAACAACAATTATTAACATTATTTAACGCAATTATGCGGTTGGCTTATTGGCCGCCGTAACTATTTTCTCGTTAGTCTATTATCAATTCTATCTAGATTTCTAGAAAAACTGATTTTAAGCTGCTTAAAAAAGCCACCTCTAGACGATTGGATTCCAAAACACCAATTTGAATTCAGACGGGAACATTCTACTGTCCAACAGTACCACCTTACGACTCACGTAATACAGATATTTTCTGAAAGTAAGCAGTACTGCATGGCGGCATTTTGGACGTCAAACAAGCGTTCGATGATTGTCAGAAATAATAGCGTTATTTCCGCACCAACATTGTCTCCTCATCAATCCTAGTTTTCTAATCGCCATTTTTTAGTAAAAGTCGGAAAGAAAATCTCGACGCTACAAACAATTATTGCAGGGGTTCCCCAAGGCAGCGTTTTAGGTCCAGTCCTATATTTTCTTTTTATTGCTGATATACCAACTATACCGTACACACACAAATACGAAAATTCACAGACGATACTGTCGTTCTTGTGTGAAACAAATTTGCTACAAGATTACTACAGGAACACAGACATTTATTAGAAGAATGCCTAGAAAAATGAAGAATTAAGGTGAATAAAACTAAATTAGTACATATAACGTTTGTAATGCGAAGGGGAAGATGCCCTCCTGTTACCATAAATAACATTGTTGTACTCCAATTTGAAGAATTAAAATATCTGGGATTACACTAGGACAAAAAGTTAACTTGGTATATAAAAAAAGCGCAGAGCAAGTGTACTGGCTGATATGTTGAATATCACCCCTAACAATGGAAAGTAAACTTGTTATATGCAAAACTATCACACTCTAATAAGCTACAACCGAACTTTCGACAATTAAAGCGAAAAAGGCATTGGGATCACAAACTAACGTGAATCCTTTAGTGTAAGTTCTTCATCCTCAATGTAAACGGCGAAGAATCCTTTTTTATTGACACACATATTTATTGTTTATATAAATTAACAAAATTGAAAGTACAAGTGTACTATTGTTTATTTTTAATAAGAATAATTTAACTTTCTCTGGAAATTCTTTCGGTAACCAAACCTATAAACCAAATTAAAGTTTAATGAAAAAGGCAAAGCACAGCTTCACGAGCGCATGGCGATTGTTTCCTGTAAGGAGCAACCCGAGCCAATATCGCTCAGCGGAGCAAGTCGGCAGCATGAAAAGTTTACTTGCGCTATAAATTATTAATACGCCGCCAGTCATAATTTACCAGCCATTCCCCGCTCCGCGGTCCCGAAGAAACTATAAAGAAGACGAGCGGGATGTAAACTCGCAGACTATTTCCAGAAAGTTGCACGGAAAGGACGTCGCATCTTTCCCGCTTAAAAAGAGTTAATTAGCGACCCGGTTCGAAACAAAACTGTCTCGCCTCGCACTAAAACCTAATTTGCCGTAAGCTGAGCTCGGGTAAACAGCGCCGGTTTCCGGAAAACGGCTGCGCCAGTCAAACGTCGCGGGGAGCAGCGACGGGGAAAATAACATCAGTCGTGTTTACATAATTTGCGAGAATATCGATGGCTCGGCAGAACGCATCGGATTTTTTCTTAAAAGTTCTGGGAATAATGGCCCAGCAGCGATGACTGCCGTCTGCCGGATTTGCAGGTTTGCCCGAGCGCAGACGGAATTGTTATTGAAAAAGTTGTTGGGTTTTAATAACTTCACCGAACTACGCGGGAGTAAACATAAATAAGTTTTTAAGTTTGATAAGCCTCTTTATTAGGGAACGCATTTTATTTTCGGGGCGATGCTCAGATTTATGGCACGTTTTCTTATCCCATTCCTTTTATAAGAAAAAAATGTAATGCACATAACCTAACGGTAATCAAAATATTGTCCAACATTATTTGATAATTTACTTTATCCAACGTTCATGGTATTAGAAACAATAACTAATGAACAGATTAAACTTAATATAAGTTACAACAAGCCTACTGTACACGTTGTAAAAATGAAACCTGGGAAACTACATAACCCAAATTAAAATCTTATGATATTCTCCTAATGGAACATCTGCAAGTTGTTAATAGGATACATTAATTAGAAGCAACTGCAGAACTTTAATAAAATAAAACGAAGAGCATCAATAAATGTTAGAGCATTAAAAAGCATACTAAAAGCGAAAAGTAATAAGGCACGACGCAACACACAAACCGCAAAATGTCCGAAAGAGTCATGATGCTCCAGATTGCACCACACTCAATAAATGTGAATATAATGCAGGTATGCGCTACTACAGCAAATAAGGATGAGGATATGGTAGAAGAATTTTACGAACAATTAAAGACAATACTCCAATTAGTGAAAAAACATGAAATAAATGTAATAGTGGGGATTTAAACGACAATATAGAAAAAGGTCGATATGAATATATAATAGGAGAATATAGACTAGATACAAGGAATGAGCCTGGACTCTCCTAGGAAAGAAGTTAATAGTAACTAATACTTTTTTCAAATCACTACCCAGAAGACTATACATGGACGTCACCGGCTCATACATTTGATAACATAATTCTAATCAACAAAAGGTTTAGAAATAATATTTTAGCTGTAAAAACATACCTAAGCTCAGATAGAGGAACTGATCATAACCCAATTATTGCAAAACTTCACAAAAAACTAAAAACTACCAAAAAGAAAAAACACCGCAGAGAAGAGCTTTAAGAACCAAACATACAAATGCATACAGAACGAAATGAGTCGGGTAAAGCAAGAAGTGAGAAAAAACAATACTAAAGCAAACAAAATATGGAAGTCAATCAAATAGATAATGGCCAAACTCACAAAGAAAATAAAGTCAGAAGATGTGAAGAAAAATAAAGGATGGATGACTAATGAAATACTCCAACTTACGGAAAAACGGAGAAAAGAAAAAACAAAAATATTGAAAAATACAAAAAATAGGAGAAGCAAAAGACAAGTGGTAAAAACGACAAATGTGTGGAAATTGAAGAACTAAATAATAAATATGACATCTGTAACCTGCATGAAAAATCAGAGAAGCTTCAGGTTTTTATAGAAGATAAAATACATATATAGCTTTGAATAACAAAAATAAAATCTAGATTAACATAGAAGAAAACTACAAGCATGGAAGAATTATTCTACGTCAACACATCAACGCATTACAATTATACAGACACAGACACCAGACCTTACATATGTAAGGAAGAAGTCAAATATGCAATCAAAAATGCAAAGCCCCAAGTCCAGACGAAGTATTCTCAAAAATTTAAAGGTGGTGGACAAAACAGGCATAAACGTCTTAACTAAACTATTTAATATAGTTTAGAACATAAGGAGAATATTAGACGAATGTCTCAATTCAAGTTTTGTGGCAATACCTAAAACAAATAACGCTAACAAATGCAATAAAGATCGAACCATAAGCTTAATATATAAATAAATAAATAATACACAATAGAATTAATAAAAAATGTAAATAAATGCTAAGTGAATGTCAGTTTAGATTTAGGAATGGATTGGGCACGTGGGAACTCTTAATAGCCTACAAATAATAATAGTAGTTCCCCGTAATAAGCCTTTGAAGGCCCTTTGGGGTCGTAACAGGATAGGTCAGCTACAATCTAGAGCCTACGGTATACAAGGGTAGTAAACGTGGCTAGCGCTACGTACCGTCCGCCTATTATTACCCCAGAGTTTGACCTCCAGGTACTCATTTATTGCAGGCTGAGTCGAGTTGGGCCGTAAAAATGTCAGCGATTGAATTGGCGAAAGCGGGATTCGAACCCGCAACTCTTGGTTTCGTAGTTTAGCGACCTATCCACTAAACCACCACGGCCCACAGCCTACAAATATTAGTAGAAAGATGCAGACATGTCAATGTAGATGTTTATGCCTGCTTCACTAACTGCAAAAAGGCTTTCGATAGAGTGCAGCACGAAAAAATGTTAAAAGTTCTAAAAGATATATGTCTGGATAATAAAGATATTCGCTTCATAATGAACCTTCACTAGATACAGATAGCGGCAGTCAGGATCGACGGAGAAATGGCCGATCAAATAAAAATATTACGAGGGGTGCGACAGGACTGCATTTTATCGCCAATTTTATTTGACATCTATTATGAAGAGATATTCAAGGATGCCTTAGAAGACAGACAAGAAAGAATTAATGTCAACGGTTTAAGATTAAACAACTTCCGCTACGGAGACGATACAGTTCTATTGGTGAAAAATGAACAAGACCTACAAGTATTGACTGATCGCGTTAATGACTCCAGCAATAAATATGGCCTAAATATAAATTTAAAAAACTAAAATAATGGTGATCAGCAAAAGTAGAACTGGACAAACTAATGTTGAGAAATGCAAATTAAATGAAAAATGGGATCACAGCATTGAAATTAGAAGTAGAATAGAACAAGCAAGAGCATCGTTTCTAAAAATAAATAACTCATCTGCTGCGGAGACCTAAACGTAAAACTACACATGCGCATTGTGCGATGTTATGTACTACTCGTTCTCTTGTACGGAGTAGAAGAATGGATGCTTAGCCAAGCTCAATTAAAAAGATTGAAGCACTTGAATGTGGATTTCTAAGAGAATAATGAAAGTTTCTTGGATTGAAAGACGGGGGAAAGGAACGGAAATAATTAACATGATCAAAAGTAGAAAAATAGAATACTTAGGGACATGCGATGAGTCACGAAAAGTACCAACTACTAAAATTAATTATCTAGGAAGGGTATAGCGCAAGAGAAGCGCTGGAAGAGCAACATTCTGGTTCAAAAATCTTCGAGTATGGTTTGGAAAAAATCATTATATAGAATATACTCCGAGCAGCAGTGTCGAAAGTTGAGATGGCTTTGGTTGTCGCAAATCTTTGTTAGGAGATGCACTATAAGAAGAATCTTGCAAACAAACCACAAAATGTTAATAGATCATGAAAAGGCGACAAAGGAGTGCTTATAACATCAAATGATCAGCAGATAAGGATACGGGAAGAACATTTTATCAGGTTTTTAAGCAGAGCAACTAAAAACACGAACATAGAAAGAACTCAGCTGCAAATTCTAAACAACTAAAAGATGATAAAACCACAGGACCAAACAAGATTTTCATCTGAACTCATGAAGGTGGATATAACACTCACACAGAAAAAATTTCACAATCAATCATCCAGAAAATGTAGACTGAAAACTCATTCCCTCTTGACTGAAAAGAATAAATAATTATCAAACTGCCAAAAAAATTCTTACAAAATTCAGAAACTGGAGGGGCATTATCTTAATATGATAAGGAAATCTGTTGCACACATAATTAACAATCCAAGTTACGAGATACACAGTGCTGATTTAGCCCGAACAGATATTGCATAGATCACATTAATACCTTACGAATAATTATCGAACAATCTATAGAATGGAGAAGCCCACTTTATATAACCTTTATAGGCTTCAAATGCGCATTCGAATCTATCCAACATCATGCGCTTTGGCAAATTTTAGAGCTTACTGATATACCTCGCAAGCTAAACAAAAACAAACAGGCTAATAAAAAAGGTGATCAGTCTACAAATTAATACTACCAATTTTAACAATTAGCAACCATTCAATATCAACAACGGACTGATCAAAGATATGTGGGAGTTCTACTACTTAAGCAGTATAATAGCAGCCAGAAAAGGGACAGAAAAAAATATAAAGCAGTGTATAAGTAAACCAAGAGTATTTTTGGGATATTTAAATAACATATGGAACAGAAACCACCTCACAATAAAAGCAAAACTTAGGATCTTTGATACTAATGTGTAATCTACGCTACTCTATGGATGCGAAACTTGGAATTGATCAGCAGCAACAGATAACAAAATTAAAGTCTTTATTAACAGATGCCCACGTAGGATAACAAGAATACACTGGACAAATTTCGTGATTAACAAAGAATTTTGAAGAAGAATCAGACAAAAGAAAACTGCAACAACTCTATCAAAGTTAGCTCTATAAAATAACGGAAACAAAATTTGTAGATTACCTTTATTTTAGTGAAAGTAGATAATGGCAAACATGATGTTTAAAAAAAATGTTATTCATAAAGTACAACAGAAAGATGCTTTGGAAATTTTACATAAAGATTTAGTTGTTTATTAAAACATACGGTGTTGTAGTATAAATACGCAGAGAGTATAATTATTCATTACACAATTTAATAAAGAGGAATTAGCAGCCGTAATAAACATATTACTGTAATCAATCAAAATGATAATCAAACATGCATCATCAATTTTGCACGGTTTGGCCATTCCGGATCAATATTCTATTTTCTTTGTGGACGTTTCACGTTTCGCTTTCCTTTGGGGGTAATATTGTGTGGCTATTTTTGTTAGACGTTTTTTTGGCTATTCTTTCTACGCATTGTTTCCAATTTGCTTTGTGTTATTTTATTTTTGTCAGTTGCTAAAAAATGTTTGGTTCTTGTAATATCGATTCATTCGTTATTACATCAAGTCTTGTATAACTTTTAGCTGATCTTAAGAATTTTAGAAATATTTTTTTAATTAGAGGCAGATTTCACTGCCGTAAGTTAATGAATGTACTGCCATCATCGAATAAAACTTTAGCTGCGCGTCGTTAGGCGAGTTGTTGCATGTATTTTATCTAATAGTGCCACACGTCTACTGAAATAGTATTAGTTTCTAATCAATATCTCTACTATAATTGAAAGGTACATTACAGCTTCAATATTTGAAATATTGAACTTGCTCGAGGTTTTTATTGTTTATAACTATTTTTAATCTAATCTAGAGGTCGCCTTTATAGAAAAGCAGTTTGTTTTGATAATAATAGTTCCTGGAGCTTGTTGCTTTCATGTATTTATCAGGTCGTTTATGAATAAGTTAAGTAGGGTGGGTGATAAATAACATTCTTGTTTAACGCATTAGTTTAAGTTCATAAGCTTCAGTTTGATTGTCATTTTCATCTACTCCGATTGTATTTAATATTAAAATAAAGATAAAAAAGCCCTTGAGCTGGGCGAAGTATCATTGACAGCGGCGATAAAGCCTACCGCAAATATTTAAATTGTAATAATAAATAAGTACCTAATAAAGCCTAAAAGTAGGTAATAATAAGAATAAAAAAGAAACAATCAAACAATAAACAGAAAATTAGGTAGGAATAAAATATAACTAATAACTACAGAGAAATTAAGTAACGGAAATTTCGATGACCGGAATGCGCTCTTTAAACGATAATGAACAGGGCCGTATCAAGGAAATTTAAGAACAAAATTTAAGAGCAAAGAACTAGAAATATCAACACAGAAAACGTTAGTGTACATAATAAACCAACTGAGGACAATAAAGATCCGAAAAATTAAAAAAAAGTCATGAAAGAAATAATAGAAAAAGTAGAATAACAGTATTCACAAAAAGACTAGAACAACGCAAGGGAAATTAAAACAGACCAATAAAAGTGAACTTTACAACAAAAATAAAATAAGTAAAATATTAGGAAGTCTAATAAGCTTGAAGGGTACAAAAATAGAAATAAGCGACTGGACAGAAAAACAAGATAAACTAAGAAAAGACTAATATCTTACATGATAGAGGCAAGACGAAAAGAAATGAGAATTGGATATATTAGACAGGAGAGAGAAGGAAGTAGTATACACAAGGAAGATCAAGAAAAATAAGGAGAAGAAAAGAAAAGAGAAAAATCAACAGTTTAAGAGAATGATAATTCCCCCAAAGGCGCAATTTCAAAAAAGGAAACTGGACACAGACTATGTTAGCACCTTACGGAAAAGGAAGAGAGGAAAAAAGCCTAGAGAAGACTGGTAGAAAAAGCAAATTAAATGCAACATCACCAAGACAGAGAGAAACCAAAATAGTTTGAAAAACTAGTAGAAGACCAAACCAAAGTAGCCCCCACGATTACAAAATATTGTATAGCCATGGAATCTAAAATAAATAATAATACTAACATTAAGAAACAAAAATACAAAACAAGAATTATGACATGGAACATTAAAAACATTATTGCAACCCGGAAAGATGAACGAAATTATCCAATAGAGAACTATGGCATCGATATTAGGGCATTACAAGAAATAAGATGGGTTTGGAGAGGTGAAATCAAGAAAAACAGCTGTACACTGATCTGGGACGGAGAAGAAAAACAAGATAGGAATGAAACAGGGGGTTTATTATATCTAAAAAAAATGCCTAAGATAGTAAATTTTGAACCCATGAACGACATAATTAGAAAGTTCACAATTTAGGGAAAAATATATAATACAAAAACAAAAAATAGTGATAAGAAAAATAAGTTTTATAAAGTTTTTCAAAACAAATGCAAAAAAACATCAAAATATAATACACTCCTAATACTGGGAGATATAAATGCCCAAAGAGGTAAAAAAACATATAAAAGCAGTAGCAGGTAAGAACACAAAACACGAAGAAACGAATGATAATGGGAATAGAATAAGCAACTTAACAGCAGCAATAAATTTATTTATACGCCAGCACAAAATTCCCGCACCCAAAGACATAAAATAACATGAGTTCACTAAAAAAAAATCAACTAGCCAAATTGATTATGTACTTGTAACAAAAGAAAAAATTGGTAACATACAAGATGTAAGGTCATTTAGAGGCTCCAATGCAAACCCAGAGCATGTACTAATAATAACAACAATCAAGGGAAAAAAAAGTCCAGAAAAAGAAAAAAGGAAGCAGAAAAAATAACAAATGGGATTTAGCAAATAAAAGAACGAAAAGTGAAACAAGCATTAGAACCCAGTATAACACAGAAACTCCAACACCAGTAAATCTTCACCGAATTTACAAAACAAAAACACAAAAACGTTTTATCAAAAAATAAGACAAGAAAAACTTTAGAATAAAAACGTAGGATATAAAGACGCAGAAGGAAAGACAAGACATGAAGAGAAAAAAGTACATCAAATATGGAAAAACTATATATACTAAATGTTCCAGTATCTGCTCGCTCATCCGGCATCTAATTACCAACTGATCCTACTAGTAAACATGTCCTTATTTACTCATGCGCATTGCAGTCCACTCTCATTGGATGCCAGGTTACATCGTAGCCTCAGAAACTGCTTTTATAATAACAATAGGTCGATAATTTCTAGACAGAACAGGTATGTTTTTGGACGAATTTTACACTTGCTTGATTATCAGTTATTGGAGAGGCAGGCGTGTAAATAGCCGCTCTCGTGGATGCGATGTGGGATACGATACCGATGCGGTTCGTAAGGACCAAAAATGAGCAGGCGTGTAAATAGCCGCTCTGTGGTGCGGTGAAACATAGTACGGCCTTTAGTGGAAGGTCAGCCGATAAGGCCAAAATCGTCCCTTAAACGGCCGTCGCGTTACATGGGCTACCGATATCAACCAATGAATTGCCAAATCGCTCACCTGAATCGGCTTCGGCTTCGGCTTCGTCGGCGATTTCGCTGTCCACCTCTGCGTTGTGATCTGGTATCTGCGGGATGTTGAGACACGACCAAATTGGCCGAGCTGCGATGCGTGAATATTTGCGGGTGTTGAATATGCGTGAATGTATGCGGGTTAAGACACGACTACTGCCCGCTGGTGCTTGAATCTGAATTTATGCGGACTAAGACACGACCGTAGTGGCCGCGCTGATGAATGTTCGGCTGAGCAAAAGCCCAAGTTGTGTGACGGCAAAACGTAGCTGATATCAAAGGTCCGCATGCCGCCGCGATATAAAGCGGTTCAAGGGCGAAAAGGCCGCCACACCAGTTATGTTAATAAATATGTTATTTTACATTAACCTTTTATTTGGCATTCATACGGTAGTTGATATAAGTAACGTCAATTATATAACAGCTTCAAACCAACAAACCTTTAACTTGGCCCATCTCCCTCCAAGTTAGATTCCCGTAAAACTTTCTTTTTTAAGTTCTTTAAAAACTTATAACTCTCCTTTAATTAATTTTGTGAATATTTATTTAAAATATTTCTTAACCTCTTATCTTTTCAAGCCATTCTACTTATAGTTTACTGTATATCTATGGATGCGTCATTTGCATTTTTTGCTTTAATATTTATCGCTAATCCTAACTTCTGTCTTTACATAAAATCATAATTTTTGTTTTTAAAAACACCATTTTAAATATTAACATTTCTTTTCCTTGCCAACTCGTCGATTTTTGGGTCTACACAAAATGAAAGGTATGAAATATCCCAAAATTTCTACTGACCAAAATTCTGTATGGTTTAAAACTATGTAACGTATTCTTTATTACCTTATGGCCGGAAGTGATCATGTATAACCCCATTTCGACAACATACAACCTGAAAAAGTTGGCCTAGAGCATTTATTTCACTCGTTATTCTCGATCTTTTTTTGAGTTTGACAGGGTTAACAGAAATATAGACACAAGAAGTTTACAATAAAGTTACTCATTAATGGACTTTGTAAGTAGCGTAGTTCTTTGAGAAAATAATTTTTAAATGCATCAAAGCTCTAGTAGAAGTGGAAGAGTACTTTAGGATATATAAAAATACAATTGTTAATTACATTCAAATATATCTGGTGTAAAAATTACTGCATTGAGCTTCTTGAAACTTTTTTTCAAATAACATAATTTGGCGAGTCAAATTATTTCACAGGACAGAAAACTTCCGTAATTTGTGAAAGTCTGATGTTAAAAAATGTCTTACTTTCAAATAATATAAGTTTAGCTACCAATAGCATATCTGATGGCAGTAAAAATTTATAATAAATTATAAAATAGCAATTTTCAATGAAGTTTAAATTAACAGGCCCTACAACTAAATGCCGAGCTAGCTAAATTTCACTTTTTATAAGTTTTATTAGTGAGAATAAAATTAGAAAAATCCTTTCATGGTGCAAATATAAAATGTTACCATTTAAAACAAAAAACAGAAGCTCTAATATTTTGTACTTAGAGTTACATTATATATGCACTGTAAAAATATTGTCCAGCAAGTGGTAACAACATTTTGTTTAATTACATTACACTTAAACAACCCACTGTAAAACACTGGGGAGACTTTCTTGACTGATAATATAACTAAAAACAGTTTTTGACAGAATGATTTCCCAGAAGCGAAATATTCAGATATTTTATTTGCTGCTAGAGCTTAAAAGCTATTACCGAGCTTCAAGTTTTATTAAAATCCACCTGAAAAATCTGTTAATAAAAAAACGTCATTTATCTTCTTTTTCAACAAAACTGTTTACTATAAAGGATTTGCGCTCCACATTTGTTAATTATTTTTTTATGTTCTAAAAATAAATCTTTTTATTATGTAACTTGCTGCAAGTAAAACATTGTTTATGATTTCAGCCAAAAACAGATCTACACAATTGATTATATCATAAAATTAGGGTGCACATCTTAACGTATTGTTTCAGTTCTAAGAAAAGTGAGATCTTATAAGCTGCAACATGATCGTGTCCTCAAGATTAAATTTTTTAATTTGTACGTAAACATGTTGCCAATTTAGAAAAAAATGCCCAAAAATTTTAGGAAAACTTATAACAGTTGTAATTCCAAACTTTTCACATATGAGAGCAAAATGTTCTTATTTAGCAAATACAAATGTTATAACCTTTCAAATAAGGAGAATTTATCTACTACGATGTTTACGTACTAAAATAGAAAGAGTTTTTAAATTAGGTAAATTTGTTTCCCTCTAGACCTACATTTTTAATTTACTCAATCTCTCCTGTTTGGTTGATTAAATAAGACATTTAAAACACTCTTTGTTTCACAAAAAGTTCCTAATTTTAAGAAATATTTTGATCTATTTAAATGCCAAAGAAACTTTTTTGTATTCTAATAATTTTTAAAAGAAAATCTTAAGCGATACTATAATTTTGTCAAAAATTACTTTATTTGAGTTGGTTTTCTCAGTTCAAAGGAAGGTGTTCCTTACTCATTAATTTATTTTGAAACCATATTTGAGATCGAAAAAACACGTAATTTATGGTCAGTAATTATTCCTAGTCAACCTCACAAAAGCAAGAAACAACAAACAGGCTTATGCTACACTGTTGTTTGGTTACTTCAACTATAAAGAGTACCAAGGTGGCTCAAGAACTTTCTCAATATAGAAGTGTGGTTAACACTAATTTAATATAAATAAAAGACATAAGCCACATCACAATGTACTCTCCAATAAAATTACCTCTTACCCAATCAGCTTATTGCCGGTAGTGTCTGGAGAAATTGATTCTAAAGCGTATCAATGAAGACTCGTTACAAGAAACATCTGCCCAATCACCAGTTTAGTTTTAGACAGCAACACTCGACAATCCAGCAGTGCCATCGCCTGACAAACACAATCCAAACCGCTTTACAAAACAAAGCCTTCTGCTCCGCAGTCTTCCTAAACGTGAGTCAAGCTTTTGACCAAGTATGGCATAGAGGACTACTATATAAAATCAAGAAACTTCTTCACCATGAATACTATCTATTATTACAATCGTACTTAACATAGAGAAACTTTTAAATTAAAATTGACAACTAAGTATCCCAAATCAAAAAAATAGGAGCAGGTGTTCCCTACGGAAGTGTCCTGGGACCTATGCTATAGCTATTATTTACCTCGGACATACCCATAACATATCATACGGAAATAGGTACATTCACCGATAACACGGCGATTCTGGCATACCACAAAAATCCTACGACCGCTTCAGCAGTATTACAAACTTATCTAAGTTAAATCAAACAATGACTGTCGAAATAGAGGATCAAGGTAAACGAGAATAAATTTACACACGTCATCTTTACGACTAAATACCAAGAATGCCCACTAGTCATCTCAGCAACAAGCAGATTCCCCGATCAAACAATGTCAAATACCTAGGACTTCACATTGACAGAAGATTAATTTGGAAAACCCATATCACTAAGAAACCAAAAAAATGGAAATCATACTAAAGAAAATGTACTGGCTCATCAGGATAAACTCTTCGCTATCACTAGCTAACAAACTCCTATTGTACAAGACTATTATTCGAACAATCTGGACCTATGGGTGTCAACTGTGGGGCTGCACAAGTAAATCAAACATCCAGATTATTCAACGTTTTTAGTCCAAAACAATTCGCAACATGGCAACCGCTCCATAGTTTGTGACCAACCAAACTCTCCACTCAGGTCTTAACATCCCATATGTGAGTGAGGTAATCAAACAGTACGCCACTAAACACCAATCAACATTAGAACTCCACCCAAACGAAACCATCGCACTACTAAATGAAGATCCTTCCCTTAGACGTCTTAAAAACAAATGGCCAAAACTGTTAACTAAATAACAGTGGAATGACTCCACCGGGAGTCACTTATCCTCGCCTTTAGCTCATATAATGTACTAATATTCTGATTTCTAATCAAATAAAGATATTAAAAATAAAAAACCATCACAATGAACCTACTTATGAAACTATGTTATTTATTATATAAAAAAATTCCAAAATTTTTATTCTGTTACTCGTGATAGTCTATCATTTAAATTTCCTCGGTGATTACATTCCGTTCATCATATTATAAATTATTTTCTAAAAATCTCAAATAAGCTTTTGTGCTTCGAGTAATTCTTGTGCAATTTTCAGATGAACACGTTAAACATGTTTTCATGCAAAACGAATTTTGTAATATAACATTATAAGTTATATATTTATCTACTTTTAAAAGTTTGTTTTGGCCCCCAAAGAATTATAAAGAATTTTCTAACTACCTTTTAGCATTGGATAACGATGGTTATCTACGCGTTGTGGAATTTATTACTTTAACTTGTATAAAAATTTCCCTTGCATCAACAATTCTCCAAGGTGCGCTACAAAGGAAACTAATAGTTAATATCTAACTGATCGGTACATAACCTAAGATTATATAATGTAATGTTGAAGGAATGTTGCAATAGGCATAAAGTGCAATTCGTCATTAAAATTTCATAACCTCTTCTAGGTTTAACAAACCATTTTTGTGACTTTTAAAATTTAATCCAACATTTTTTATTAAAACGCTACAGCTCCGCTGTAAAATACTTAAAAAAAATTCAAAAAAAATTTGGCCCCAATTGTAATTATGAATTAGTATCTTATAGCAAATGAAAATTTTATATTACTAGCTTTTGATAAGTGGTCACGTTCTTTTTTACTCGCTTTTCATTTGTGTTTTTTTCCGAAAAATATTGCTATGAAGATGTAACACCCAATATCTTCTTGTTAAAGCAATTGAAGATTGTCTCAACACTCTTGTTTTATTATTCTTTTTGGGGTGCGTTTTGCAAGAGTTAAACACAACTGAAACCCGATTTTTGTGATGTTCATCTAGTCGTTGCTATTATCATCATTTGATTCATTGTTTAAAATAAATTTTCAAATTAAAATCATATGTGTCAAGATATTTGAATATTCTACCATTATCGCAAGTATTTGCAAAACCTGCAAAGTTTATAAAATAAAATATTGCCAAATCTGTAAGATATAATTTATTATATAAAGTGGTAGAAAATTAATTGGTTATTACTGAAAGAACCCATATATTTTTACAGACTTATTTAAAACTTAAATGTAATTTTTTGTTCATAGTTCCTGAATTAACATTTTTTTTATTGTTACAAGACCTGTGCATACTAACAAAACGGTTAGAGCTAAAGACATTTAGAAAATAATAGTAACTGAAACAGAAGAAAAAATAATTTTTGTTTATCATGAATTGATATTGACAATCTGTTATACAAAATAACATTTGGTAAATGGTTTGGTTAATGATAATGGTAACATGTGAGAGGATACTCCAATGAGAGCACTCTTCCTAGTTGAACTTAGCATAACTGTAACATTTAAACTGTTTTGAAAGTTAAAAAAATTGAACCTCTCAGATAGATTAAGTGGATCTTGCCTTTTGAATCTTTCAACATATGGTCTGTCTAGTAGACTTTCTGCGAGTTCATTAGTGTGCCTACTAAATTTTTTCACAATGTTTTACACTTTGGGTCACCATTTCGTTTTTAATTGTTAGTATAGGGATGTTGTGTTGTGTTAAATACGTATATGGGTGCATTGGCAATGTTTCTGATTACCTTGTCTTGGAATCTCTGAATAATCTCAAGATTTTGGCTTTTCCCCCAGCTTTATATATCCAAACCGGTTTTAGAATAGTTTTATATAACAATAATTTATTGTCTATGTTAGTTGGGAATTTTGACCAAGGAGCCAGTAAATTTGTCTGTATTTTAGACATAACTGTTTACGTCTTATTATTTAGTATTGCTGTCTGTGGTAATTGTTTTGTGAAGGGCAGATTTCCTTACGCAGTGTAAATGTTACATGCATCAACTTGCCTTCATTGGCCCCAATTCTCAAAGTTTTTATCCAAATTTCTATTTTGTTTTGATTTATTTGAAAGAATTTCGATGCAATACGCTAGTTATTGTGGAACGTGAGCACATCGATGTCGTCCGCAAAGGTGACTACCAGCATTAGTCCAACAGTTGGAATATCAGATGCATATATTAGATAGAACTTGGAACCTAGGACACACCTTGCAAACACCTGAGTGGAAGCGATACAGAACTGATAACCCTTCTTGGATTTTTACTTAAAAATTGATTTTTAGATAAGATTTAAGAATATTAAAGAAAATGTGTGGTAAGATTTTTTTTTATGTATAGCAATGCCAAGGAACGCAGCGGAGCACTATTTTTTCAAGAGTAGATCGTGGATTATTTTAGTCACTACTCTGTGTACTTGTTTTATGGTATTATTTATATTGATCTCTAAAACCAAACTGATGTTTCGGTAGTAGGTTTTCTTCTTTATAACAGGTTTTCATCTTTCTAGGAAGAGCTTCTTGAGAACTTTGTATGGTATAGGGAGGAAGTTGATAGTCCTATTAAATGATATGCCGTTGGGGTCTTTGCCTGGCTTTGAAAGCATAATTATTTGAGCAATTTTCCATTAATACGGGACGTCCAAATTATAAAGAGCATTGAACAAAAACATTAAGGCTTTGAGTCCGTTTTCAAGTTGTTCCTTTAATATCTTGGCTGTTACGAAATCATAATAAGGATATTTTTAAATTGTGGGTTATGGTTTTTATTCCATTCATTTTAATTTTTTTAAGTTTTTCTGAAAGCTGATTTGGCTTTAAGTAATTTTTTGTTATACCTTTTATGATATAGAAATCTAATAAGTATGGTGTTCTGTGAAGATCCGACGGCCAATGTGTTGGTTTTTCAGTTGAGAGGCGTTGTAAATTACTTTCTCTCGTTGCTTTGACTAATTTTCTGTTGCGGGTTAGAGTCACTCTAGACCCCCATTCCTGATGCTTTGAATTGAAGTCACCCCCTGTTATAAACCTAAATCCGAGTGTATTGCAAAAGGATTGGATTTGTTCTTTCTCAATAGAATATTTGGATGGACAGTAAACAGCTGAGATAAGAACCTCTCTATTGTTTGGTACTGCTGAAATGCTTGTGGCTTAATTTTTCTTTTTTTTGTATGTCATCGTGTTTTATTGCTGATTTAATTATGATTGAAGTGGTGCCATGTACAGTGCCCTCTGGGTCATTCGTTATATAAACAACGCATTTTGATATTTTAAAATAATTAGGGTTAGTAAAGCGTTATTCTGGTATTAACATAATATCAATATTGTGTTGTTTTAAAAATGTTGCAAATTCTTGATAATGCTGTGCCAAGCTATTGGCATTTCAAAGTGCCAGCTTAAAAGTTTCGCCATCATTAGTTCTTGTTGTTGGTTTGAGTACCATTGATGTTTCGATTTTGTTAACTTGTTGTTGATTTTGCTCTGCTGCTTTTCGGGAATAGAAAATTCTAGGTTGAACCATCTGAGTACTTCTTAATGGTGGATACATACGCCTTTATATTTCCTTGGCAACTATATACTCCCATGTAGTTTGCTGGATGGTTTCCTTACCAGTTAACATTTGACATCATTACTTCTTTATTTTCTTACACAGTTTCTTTTTAGGTAGTCTCTAACAGTTAAGACACAGAATCACTTCTCTTTTGACGTGGGGCAGTTCAAATTTTATTTTTACATTTATAAGGTGTTGTACTTAATACACTTTTTGTTGTTTTTATTTTGTTATGATTGGACGTGGAACATGCGCAATGGAATTTTCTGAATTATATGTCAGATATTATGTATACTGTTTATGGTATGTCTTTGTTTGTTAATTTTCTCCTTAAAACTATTCATATCAATTGTTAGGTGTATATCGCGTAAGAGTACCCTGAATGTTTTGTCTTGTTTTGATTGGAATGAGTGGAATTCTGTTTTTTTAAGATATTAATAATGGAGTCATAGAGTTTAGCTGTAGCCATAAGTTTAATAGTGTACTTGTCCTTCGCATGTTCGTTAAACATATTTGCGAGATGTTTCAAGTTGTCTATTTGGTCTATTGGAGGTGGCTGTACTGTTTCCGTTGTTTTTTCGCTTTCCGTGCTTTCTTCTTCTGCGAGAGGTTGAAATCTATTTGAGGTTCCTGGAGCACGTAGCCAGTAATTGTCCAGTTTCTTTGTTTAGCGTTACGTTTCTCTTCTGATTTACGTTTTTGTTTTCTAGAATTTGGATCTGCCAATCTGTGGTTGTATTTGGTAAGAATTTTGAAGGTTGGGTAGCGTTTGTATTTGTAGAGCGACCAAAAAAAGTTTGTATTAATTCGTGGAGTCTGGTTGTTTGTTATTGGGAGACCCTACATTATGTTTGTTTGTTGATAAACCGGTTTACCGTTACTGTCATACCCGAGAAAGTTCCTCTAAGGAAACATTTGAATTTTGTATTTGTTTTACTTTTAAGGTTTTAAACACACATCACGCCTTTACTTTTACAAATTCAAACCAAAACTGCGACTGAAGAATAAATTTAAAACTTTCAACGATAGCTTTTCCTACTAATGATTAATGTTGTTGACGTAATGAAGCTACATGTCAAGTATTGTAAACTATTTGCATACAAATGCTTGCAAAGCACATTGTTAAGGTAGATTTATCTAATTTCGAAATAAATTATTACAATATATATTAGGTTGTACTAGAAAATATTCAAAATTTTGGAACGGTGAAAATCAGGAAGTACTTGTGCAACCAAATAAATCTAACAGAAAGTGTACATTAGAAAAATAGTTTCTCTATTTATATCTGCAATAATAGCAAAAAATGAATAACATGTATAGATGAATTGTCTGAACAAATATAATCGACGCTGTATAGCGAAAATATAGTACACGTCTCTTATTTATTAATATTTTCATATGCGTTCTGTTTGAAGAAAAAATTAGATTGACCTAATGACAAGTATTTGTGTGGTAAAATTGAATATTTGTTCTCAAACATAAGGAATCTCGAAGTAAACAGACGCTTGAGTTATGAGCCACGACTTCTTCTCAATCTGCTATCGGGGTTGTTTACCTTACAAATAGGAAAATGCCTAGACTGCGATAATGTTCATTATCCCATAGGATACTACAATCAAATTATATATTATTATTTAGTACAGACCTAATTATTAATTAGAAAAACTGCGTATAATTTAATTTCACATAAAAATTTGCTACAAATTTTATACGTCCAGTGTTGGCAGGTTCAAGAAACTTCGTTTTCCAATCAATACCTACAAGTGTCCAGGTTAACTAAAATTTAATTGGCTTCAACAAGCAATGAAAAAAGTTCAACCAATTGGATTAATTAAGTTTAGTCCTAATTTTATGCGGCGCTTTAGAGCACGTTAACAATATAGTTGTCCCTAGGGACTTGTCCGCGCCCAACCAATCAGATCTCGAATTTGGCTGGTCAGCATGTACAATTTGTTTAGATACAGCTTTAAATTATTTATTAGGAACACAAATATTCACCCCACCAACCTACTTAAATAAACAACAAATTAAATTTAATTTTTGCATGCTTTTAGTTAATTAATTCCTAAATTATTTTGGCTTAATACTTGCTAAACAAAAAGAAACACAAGCAAACGCCAAAGTACAGTAATTTTAATTAAAATGTTATTCTATCGGTTATTCACATATAAACTAATTAGGCAGAATGGCTTTTAAGCAAAATTAAATTTTGATGTTTGTGATGCCGAAAGCGGGAGAACATTTTTAAAGACCGGCCCAGCAACGCATAACGGCTTTTACCTGGTTAACCACTAAATGAAAACCCGTTGTTACAGTATCCCTTACCGCGCTGGGGCGAAAAGTAAATATGAGTGAAGCTGCTGGAAGGTGCATTGTTTCAGACTTACCATTGTTTGCATTTTCGTTCCTGGCGCAACAAAGCACCTCCTCCCGTGAATGCTAAAATTACGCTTTATCTGTTTATAAACTGCCGAATCTGCATTTCTCTGTTTTCTGCTACAAGCGAAGACTTGCCTTAGCAGATATTTCAAAAGAGGGGCGCTCAGCTGGAAAAAATATTTAAATAAACTTCATGGCAACGCGCTTTAATTTTTAGCTAACAACGGGTTCTCAAAGTCTTAACATTGCTTTGTTATGTAAATGTTTATAAACTCTTAAGCTCTTTCCCATTCTACCTTAAGAAAATTAAATTTGAAATTATTTTAAACCATTAAAGGGTGGTAAAGTTTGAAAAGGTTGTGCAAAATATAACAAATAATGTGTTGCAAATAAAAAAATAATAATACAAATTAGACTACATTTTATTGTAGAACATTTAGTAAAATTTAATGCTAAAGATTTACTATAATTCTTCTATTGTACAACAACTTTAAGCTGTTTCTGTCAATATACTTTACTTCTTGAATTTCTTTTTGCTACTGCAAATCCTCTAGTACACAGTTATATATTATGAGGGAGGTTGTATAAGTTAGGTACCATCCATCGACAATTCACTAGTCTTTACCTATTTTACTAAGTCTGCTGGTCACATTATTTTGAGTTGTCTTCTTGCAAGAGTACATCTGCTAGCTGATTATTATGATCAGTGTTTCTTTTTTAATTTTTTTTTGCAAATAAAGCGTACCGTTGATTATTATGGACATTCTAAATAAAAATGGTGTGAAAAGTTTGGTTAGCCACGTACCAAGGTGCATCTGCTATTATTTGGAGCGTTTTAAATTGAAAGGTTTAGAATATTTTGGTATTGGCCAGTTTGCTGCAGCCCTATAGTTCAATTATGAAAGTCTAAATTGATTTGAGGATAACTTTAATTTATTTTTAGGGATAATACCGATTTTTATCAAATAACTAGGATATTTGTTTCACTTTCAAGTTTAGTTGGGCCTTTTAGTTTTGAATACGTTTTTTCCAAGTTGTTAATCTAGGTTAAGATCGACCTTTTTTACTATTGTTCATTGTTTAAACTGATACTGAAACAACTGCATCGTCTTGTTGTGAAAAAATTTGAATGAATTTGTCCTATTTTTTTTCATACTTTAGCTAGTGAGAAGCATTTAATAAGGTAGTAATAATTGACATGGGTTATTTAGAAGGTCATTTATTTCTTTATTTTCAATATTGCTTAGCTGAGATTAGTGTGTACACGTTTACAAGATGTCTCGCTAGTACTCTTGCTTTTGCTTCTTCAATTCGTGCCTAGTTATTATCCAGTTCTTTTATTGGTGGAATTGGTGATGGGTTGATTATATAATATTAAAAGTAATCATTATGAAGTTGTTGAAATAACAAGAAAGAACAACTATTAAGAAAAATCCGCTTTTTGCTTAATGTTTCTATGCAACATTGTTTTTTATTCTTTTCAATTACTATATCAATCATAAAGAATATGATCATGCAACAATGGCGAATAAAAAGCAAAGTGGATTCAATAACCTACTAATTTTTGGCATTATCATTAAGCTCATGCTGTATTTAAGCGATTGTAATCATTGTATGAATTTTAATCAGGACAAACAACTAAATTCATGCAAAACTTTTTCTTTAAAAATTTTTTTGTAGAGATTATTAATAAATGGAGTGACTTGCGTAGCAATATAACAACAATTAGTTTGATATAAAATATATTTTACTCATCTGAATTTTTGTTTTCTGATTTTGAGAATTGGTAATGTATTACATTTTTGGTTTATCGTAACCGTTAAAATTAGTCATACATTAGGTACATAACAATGATACTAACAAAAAAATTAATTCAATTATAATAAAAAAACACAAATGATGAAATATTGAAAAGTTAACATAGATACAAGGCAGAAATCATCTTTAAAAATATCGTTGGGACTGCTAAAAATGTTAATTATAAACAATCAATAGAGTTTTAAAAAGTCAAATGAACTTTTCTGTTAACGGTGTTCAGTTGAAAGCTCAAAGTGAGTTAATCCCCTAAGATAAATATGAAATAAAAGCTGCTAAAAATTTGAATTTATAAAAAACTAATTTACATTTTTGAATCAAAACAGATTTTTCCCTCAAAAATTAATAGATTTAAGACATTTAAAGTCTTTATTTCTTTATGTTTAATTTATAATACCGTTAAATTGTAACTGCTAAGTTATTTTGAAATCAGACCTTTTTATCTTAATATAGACTTGCAATTTGATTCTCATGCCGTAAGCCGTAATGGTGAGCTTTATTAATACAACTGCACCGTAGTGCAGTGTGTACCACAAACACATATCAACAATATTCAAACATGTAAACAATATGCCTACTAGAATCACACATTCTCAAAATCTGGATCAGTTAATACCACCCGTAATAAATTGCAACACACCTAAACCACAACCAGACTATAAATTCAACTAATAAAATTATAATGCAATAAATAAAATCATCTGATAAAAACAAAAAAAAACTGATATCACGAATAGAAGAACACAATTATATTGTACATAATAAATTGATGGTTCTTAATTATACCTGCGATATATTATCCTCCAAGAAATTACATTCTTAGCTAAGTTAAAAGCACTTTTTCAATCCCTAAGCACTAAATTTATAAAATAAGGTTCTATAATCGTGACAACGAAGGAAAGAAACCTTCCAGAGGCCAAGACTAGTAATAACTACAGAGACCTCTCAACTGGTCTGCACTTTAATAAAATCCCAGATTTATTTGTTGTCATGGTATAAACATAATCCTATCATAAAATTTTAGCGGATCATACCCCATTTATTGCAACCTTAAGGACTTAAGTAATAAGTAAACCAACAAATTCCAAGCTTAGCACTAAAAATTCATATCGAAGAAACTCTCCTGTGCACATAGAAAATCAAATAATTTTGAACGTAAAAATAAAGTAACTTTATAAATTAGAGGACGTAACAAAACACCTGATTAGATTAATACAACAAGCAGAAAGGTATACATGAACAAAAAACCAAAAGAAATTAGTATCATCTCACTTTATATATAAGAATTGACAATGGAGCAATACAAAACCTAAAACGGATGTCAGAGGAAACGTAACAACAATGATAAACTTATTTACAATAAATTGAAACTGAAGCTAGAAAGAGCGATAAAATGTAGCGAATATTACACTACCACTTTCTTAAAAGACGACCACTTTATCTGGAGGGCACCAAAAGAACTTAAAATACCACCAATACCAGTACCGCATATTCTAAAAGAAATGGAAATTGGGTCCAATGAGAAGCAGCGAAGTAATGTTTTCACACTCTTCAAACCAGGCACAAATACACGAGGTTAAACCATTGCTAAAATGCTTTACCAAACATGCATTTTCCTTAACAAGTTAGGTTAGTTACTCAATACCAAGCATCTGAATATAATTTAATCATAGGATAAATACTAAAGAAATTACAAAAAAAAACTGTACTTCTAACAGGATATTAAGACTAGCACTTTATTTATTAATGTGCAACTTTGCTCAAAATCATACATTTCTAACAGATACTACCATGTTAATTTTAATGCCACTCTCTCGACTCTTCATCAAATGTGTCCTGAGTTTTTCCAAAAACAGAAAGCACTGCAATCGTCACATGAGTAGACGGTACCGCCCTCTTAGCAGTGAATAAAAACTTTAAAATAGTGTCTCAACATATCTAGCAACATCTTAACCTCATTAAACAGTGGTTATCAAAATAGAGGATAAACGTAATCATCCTAATTCATTAGAGTTTAACTTTTTTCACTTTTACCACAAAATGCATTGTTTTCTTTTATCCTCACAGCACCACTAATCACATTTCAAGATGAAACTAAATTTCATGGTCCACTTTTGTCAGAAACATTTAAACACTAAACGCCAACAGCTTAATCTAAAGCTCTAATAGCAAATGGTTGTAGTAGCTAACCCGAAAGAATAAGATCCTCATCTTAAAATGTGCCATAAGCCGATATGGATGTACTGTGGGGATGTACAAAACTAAAAATTCTAAAGTCTTTCAACGATTTTAGTATAAAGTATTACAAAGAATAATAAATGCAACCTGATATATATTCAAACATTGCGTAATCCTACAATTGTAGTGTGAACATGAAACAGAGGGTAGCCTTGCAACTTACCACAGTTGGACAACAACTGAAATTGTCACCATCACCGCAAGTTGAATAGAAAGATCATCAATAGACGACTTTCATGTAAGTGTATCAATTACATCGAATTTCTTCATTACTTTGTAAAGTAACATTGGAGTTTATGAAACTAAATAAAGAATGTTAATAGAACATCCAAAATGCAGTATAATAATCAATTCTATAGGTTATATTTCTAAACCTATACCAAATTTGTAGACTAATATAGGAAAATAACACCATAATAACCCTTCAAAAAAGGAACTAAATTCTCCTACACCATTGTTGTAGAGAGAACATCCCAACATCCTAATGCATAGTTTTGGAAGGGTTACCTTACTCCTTGAAGGGCGAAAGGTAATTTTTGCTCAATTGCATCACTTGAAGAGATTAGTTTCCGTTAATAACGTTAAGTAATGATAATTTCAGCCGGTTTGGATGATTAGTAATACTTTGTACCTTTTATTTCCAACAAGTTGCACCGTAGCTTTTCTCGCATAAATATTGGTCTTTGATAGTGGTTTATCTGTGTTGGCTCAAGCTTTTTGCTTTCTTGATTTGTCATGTATTACCTACAATTCAGTCACTCATTATTTTAAACAAAAAATTCTTTCTCTTGAATTTGAACAGTAGGTTCATATCTAACTGCCACTGTATGTTGTTAAGAAAAAGCAGATAACGAACACAACGGCCCTCCTTTTAAATTGAAATGCTTAAATAAGCTACAAGGTGCACATCGCAAAATATGTGTTTCCTTGCTACATTCATCTTCAAACATTTTGGGCTGACATTTGTTTTCTAAATCAACTTGAACTACTTTTACACGTGCTACAGGCCATACTATTTACGCCCAAGACTAAACACAATATATATTTAATTTTGCAAGTCTTTTTTAACAGGAACGCGAAAAGTATGCAGTGCCTGACATGTTGCGCATCTATATAAGCTACACGTGTTTACCGCTCTTTGAGATAATATCATCCGCAGAATCTGGTATTATACGAGTTTATTTAAAATGATAATGCAAACGTTTCATGTGATCCACTGTAGCGTTAAAATTAGTGTTACAAATGATTTAACTTACAATATAGAGCTAAAATTTTTAGATTAGCAGTAAGACCGATTTTATAACTTGGATTGTCACAGGCAAAAAGCTTTTAATAATTTTAATTAAATAAGAGATGGCAGTATTGTGATTTTTGGCACAATTTCAATTAAAGGCAATTTGTTTTTGAGTTTGTAATGGGGGTTTTTGTATATTGCAACTTTATATTTTTAGAACCGCTCAAACAAGTGCGAAATTGCTAACTAAATTTTTAATCTTTCCGAAACGTTCTCTCCTTGGTACAAACACGAAATGGGTTGACAAGTACGAATATGACAGAAATATTGTTCTTTTTATAAAGAACTAAATTACACCATTAATTAGCTAACTTGTAGTCTAGATGTAAACGTAACTGAGACTTTTTGCAGGGATTTACAATCTATAGTCTCCAAATCGTAGCAGTTCACCAACAAAAGGAAATTCGATAAGTACTACATGAGAAACTTCTATTCTAGTAGTTGTAGAAAAAGGGGCTTAAATTTAATGAACTACCATTGTTTTTATAAATTCTACAAAACACTTTTCAATTTTTTGAACTCGAACGTAATGAAGTGTTATTGAGTGACTATTTTTAATGATGCTTATTAGTTATCATACTATATGTTTACCCTAAAAATTTTAGACAAGTTAACTTATAGCATACTGGGATATGAATGTCTTATTAACCGAAAATTGAAAGGTATGCTTAATTATTAATTAACTATAAATTAAATTAGGAAAATAAAAAGTAAACAGTTTTAGTTTAATTATATAATTTTTTATGAATCTTTGAAATCAATATCTAATAATTAAAAATGTAAAAATAAATAAGAAGATTTTAAGCCTCTTTGGTTTACCATATCAACAAATAAAATACGTGCTGCATTAAAATATGAAGAGACCGTAATCATGTAGAAGTAGGTAATAAATATGTAATTAGAAAGAAAGTAATGTCAAATCCAAGTAAATACGGAAAGAAAAAATACCTCTAAAATCATGACGAGGCCAACATGACAAGGCAGCAAAAGGTGCGCCTTCGTGGACAGATAATCGATTGATGGGTGATAAAAATAGCTTTACCTGCAACAAAAACAAAGTATTAGTTACAACACATTAAATGCATGACTAAAAAATGCTACCTACCTACATAAATTTCTATAAATTGCAAAATTGACGCTTCTTTAACGTGTAACATTGAAACTGATATATAATTATCGATTTCTAAATAACAGTTTGTTTGGTATGTGTATTTTGCAACGAAATTATTGGAAATCTTTATTTCTGGCAGATAGAATCACATATCAAGAAATTTATTTTTTGAAACGATAATTCCATTAGCAATCGGATATGTTCAATCGTGTTGAAATCACTTCACATTTTTTTTTAAATAAAGCATACGTTAGTCCCCAAAAGCTAAAAGAAAATTAAAAGTGAATTTGCAATGGTGCCAAAAATATATTGCTTTCTGGATTGTTAAACACAACCGTTATTCAACTAAGTTTAATGGGTTAATAGAAGCAGTTGCACTTTCAAATTATTGTGTAAACAACTTAGTTCACGGGATGAACCGCGTCTATTTTGGGTAAGTTCTCGACGTTTCGGCATCGGCTTTGATGCCATTTTCAAGAGGTTACCTCTTCACTCGGGGTCTGGATCTGCCTACTCCCCAAGGAGAGCTATGACTCTTTGAATAAGACTGGCACTTGCCAAATACAGCAAAGAAACAGGCCACAAAATTAATTTCTCTGGGGCTAAAACCATTGCCCCCATTTCCCATTTTATTAGTAGAATTGTAGGCGAGGCAATTGAAATAGAAAAACGCCCACAGTGCCTCAACACAAGAGATGACAGCCAGCGTTTGCCTGTGGAAGTCCCTTATTGCTCCGCACCGCCAATTACGCAACACCCTTAATCCTACTAACTAAAAGGTCAAGTAGGTCACACGAAAGGTCAGTCTTATTCAAAGAATCATAGCTCTCTTTGGGGAGTAGGCAGATTGAGACCCCGAGTGAAGAGGTAACCTCTTGAAAATGGCATCAAAGCCGATAGCGAAACGTCGAGAATTTACCCAAAATAGATGCGGTTCATCCCGTGAACTAAGTTGTTTAAAATAGTTAAGCAAACCTATCCGATATATATATATATATATATATATATATATATATATATATATATATAGTATATATATATATAAAAGCATTGCCCAATGCTCAATAAATTAGCTAAATTCCACTGTATCTGAAATTTGGATGGATAGCAACAATAAGAGTGTCAGACATTTAGTACCTAAATCTGATAGCAGTTGCCCAATGCTACTAATAAATCCAAGCTAAATTCCTACTGTAATATGAAATATAATCCATGGCATATGCCTCAACCTCCGACAAACCAGACGAAGTCACGTAGAAGCTTTATAGGCGACATTAAACAACTGATTAGAGTGATAACAAACCACATAAATAACGTCAGAGCAAGTAACCTATTAAAATAGGTAAAGATAGAACTAGTGGAAGTTATAGTAGAGCCTTTCGTTTGCGACAAACCAGACGAAGACGTAGAAGCTTTCTACGGCGACATTAAACAACTATTAATATATAACAAACCACATAAACTGAACGTCAGACAAGTAATATGTAAAATAGGTAAAGAAGAACTAGTGGAAGTTATAGTAGAGCCTTTCGGTTTAGGAGAAAAAGCAGAAGAGGAGATAAACTGGTACAATTCTGTAAAGAGGAATAATTTAAAATCACTAACACATGGTTCACCTTACCACAGAAAAGATTGTACACGTGGAGGTCCCCTCAAGATAAAGATGAAAAATTGACTTCATTCTCATAAACAAGAGATTTAGTACATCAGTAATAAGAACTCTCACATACCCGGATGCTGACGTTCCGTCGGGTTATGTTCTTCTACAAGCAAGTTTAAAACTGAAAATTGCTGTAACAAAAACTAACCACACCAAAACACAAAAACTGGACAGCGATAAAATAAGAAAAGAAGAAATTAAAACAGAACTAATATCAAAATTAAATAAAGAAACCGACAGGAATAAGAACAAATAGTTTAAAAATGACACCCTTAGAATTATGGAAAATAAACTGAAGACAAAATACGAAACATTGCAACAGAACAATTAGGATACCACAAAAACCAATACAAAATAGATGGATGACAGAGAAATTCCTAGAATTAATGGATCAACGATGGATACACAAAAACGAAAATAATAATAAATATAAGAAAAACACACTAATCAGGGGTGAAATCTGAAAAGCTAAAAGGAAATGGATAGAGAAAAAATGCAAAGAGATTGAAAAATTAAAACATATGCACGATACCCTAGGAGAACATAAAAGATAAAAGAGGCAACTGATGTATATAAAACACAACAATCACTAATATTATTAACGACAGGAATGTTATAATTATAGAAGATAAAGATAAAAAAGAATTTTGGAAAAACTATGTAAATGAGTTGTTTGTTGGCAACTCACGACGAGATCTTAACAAAACTCTTGCAACAAAGCACTGTTAGGACCACTAATAACTGTAGACAAAATTAAAAAGGCAGTAAAAGAAGCCAAAAATAATAAGGCAGTTGGACCAGACGGTAAACCAGCAGAAATAATGAAATTGATTGACGAAAACAATATCCTAACTATAATGTTTAATATCCTATATGACAGAGGATGCTTTCCCAAAAACTGGTTATCCACAAAAAGAAAAATGCACAAAAATGTAATGACCATAGACTAATAAGCTAATATAAAACTTAATCAGTTTGGTTTTAGGTCGGGGATGGGAACCCGAGAACCGCTCTTCAGGATACAGGTGCTGGTACAAATTGTCGAGACATAAACAAAGACGTGTTTGTTTTATAGACTACGAAAAAGCGTTTGATCGCGTTCAACATAAGAATCTCATGAACATCTTAAAAAACACGGATGTAGTCTAAAAAGACATTCGATTTATAGAAAACTTATACTGGCACCAGACAAAATGCACAATAACGCAAAATAGTAACACAGATAACATCCATATTCAAAGAGGCATACGACAGGGATCTGTGCTGACCCCACTATTATTTAATCTGTACTCAGAAGCCCTTGAAAAACAACAAATGGGTTTAAAGTCAATGGGGTGCCAATAACGAATCTTAGATATGCAAACGATACAGTACTGATTGCCAACAATACCGAAGAATTACAGCAGATATGTACACAATTAAATGAGAACAGTAAAAAGTACGGACTAGACATAAATGGAAAAAAGGCCAAGTTTACGATTATTAGAAGGAACAACAAACCACACACTAACGCGGCTATCCAAATAGAAATCAACAAATTGAAAGAGTAACCATTACAAATATCTGGGACGCCAGCTAAATGCAGGATTGAAACCCCGAAAAAGAAATTAAAAACAGAACTGAAATAGCACGCGGTTGTTTATGAAGTAAGAAAAAGTGTTGAGAAACAAGGATATCTATCTGTCACTTCGCATGCGTCATATAAAATGCTAATGGTCTGTACTGCTATATGGAATGGAGTCGTGGACCATAAAAATAGGCCTAATATAGACATATGTCATTACTTGAAGTGATAAAAGCAAGTTGATGTTACTTGGTAGTCACAGAATTTGTAATCTTGTTAGAGAATTTTTTTATTCTAAATATCTACGTGTACCGCAAAATATATTATGCTGCCGGTTTTTTATTCGATCCCCCATTCTATAATTTATCTTGCTTTTCTAGTTCCTTCAATGCCTTGCTTCTAATTTTTATTTAAATGTTCCACTTTTAATTATTGTAGTGGTTCCTACACTTGCTTAGACCATTTAAAATTTTGTTTTTTATAGATGTATCCGATCTTAATTGTTCCTTGGGTATTTGATCAAGTAAGTTTCATATTTTTGCATGTTATCTTATAAACAAATGATTTATTTCTATTATGTTCTTATTCCATAGTAACAATTTTTTCATTATTTCATTATTTGTTTTTGCTCCCTGTTGAATAAAACTATCGAATATTTTAAATTGGATAGTTTATTATTTTAAATTAGTTAGAATTTTTTCAGTTAGTGTGAGCCTACACTTTTGACCGCATTTTTCAGCTTCTGGATCATCTAATTTAAATTATCTATTAGCTTTAAAATTTTTGTCGTCTAAAAAATAGGAAAAATATATATCGATAATAAAAACCAATCTAAAATGTAAATAATAATTATGAAGTAACAAAAAGAAATTTTAAAAGCACATAAAAGTCAAAAAACAGGGACCAGGTCCAAGAACCTTAAAAATAATATGGAAATAAAATTAAATAGAGAAAAGAGAAAACATCACGCAGGAATGAAATAAGGTGTATTTAAACTCCATATAAAAAAGATCATATATCCCACTCTTACTATAAGGAGATAATTGCTAAGCCGCTTACGGTAAAAATAATTTCTAGTGTTATGAGTTAACCTAGAAGAAACATACGAAAACCTAAGTGAAGAATAATATAGTATGAAGAAAGAAGATTCATGTATAGATAACAGACACTGCATAAAGAATCTAACAGAATAAAAGTAAAGACATACAAATGGACATACTTATAACATTTATAGACTTTGAGAAGGCATATTATAACGTACCCAGATACGAATTATAAAAAGATAAGAAGATAGTGAATGTACCTGAAAAGTAAATACAGATAGGTAAAGAGATGTATTATACGACGAAACCATATATATAAATAAGCAATAAAATAACTCCGACTATAAAAATAAGAAAAGGTCTCAAACAGGGTTGCAGTCTACCACCGTTACCGTTTAATGTACATATTCAACAAGCACTGGATATACGATGTAAAAAATGCCCAGGAACGGAAATTGAAATAAATGTTACACTCTGTACTATTGGTGGCTGACTAAAACATTACGTTCGCGCAAAGTGAGGAAGATACGGAGTGGAGAAAAACTTAAATGAAGAATTTGAGAAGCGGGGTTTAAAACTTAACTACCAGAAAACATAATATACATGTGTAGATGGAAAGATGCAATAAATCAGAATGAAAGGGCAAAAATATCGAAATATGTTGAAATTTAAATATTTGGTACATGCGAGAGAGACAACAGTGAAAAAATTATTGTAGCAAAACAGCAACAGAATAATTACACAGAGTAATATAAAAGAAGAACATCACTCAGTCACCAAAAAGAGAATGTTCCATATTGTGATGGAAACCCCAATGTCCACTTATGAAGAAAGAGGTTTGCAAGGGGCCGATTGAAAGAAGAACATACTTGGAAACAGAAAACGGCAAACTGAAGAAAAAATATATTCCCTACCTTTATTTTTATCTGTTTTTTTGGTCGATAATGCAGAAATTTTTTATAATTTTCTTATTTCCTGCTTCTTCTTGGCATGTATGTAAGATTTTTTTTAGGAACATTGAAAACATTTTATATTCTGAAAATATATCAGTTAGTTCCTCATAATTATTTATTACGGCATTCTCACATAAACCGATTGTTCTATTATTTATTCGTCTTTTTTGTTTCCTATCTGCATCACTTACCAACATTTTTTAGGCCTGTCCGATTTATTTTTAAAAACTTTTCGTTAATGTGTTTACCTTTTCTTTTAACTAAAAGTGCTTCGATTATGATATTAAATACTTTTTTCAACAAAATCCTTAATATTATACAAACTCAACCCCAGCTTCAAATGCTAACTTTGTGTATTTGATTGTATTTTACGGATTTATTCTACTATTAAGTACATATTCTATCATTGTAAAACTCTAAATAGTAACAACTTCACACATTCCAATACTGTAATACAGTTGCACTAGAGATACAATCAGATGAGTTAAATATTGAAAGGCTTAATGAAACAGACAAAAACAATCTTAAACCTATCAACAACACGTGTCTTAAAAATTAGTAATGGATCCTACATTATGATAGTCAAGTAGATAGCTAATGGATCATACTTTATGATAGCCGAGTAAATCGCTAATGGGTTATTATAACAAAAAAATGAATTGTTATTTTTTCTTTCAAATAAATATGTATAGATATCGTGTTAGCGCCGGATAAAAGTTCATAAAACACTATGAATTATAAGATTATAAGTAAAACCACCTTTAAGCTACTAATGAAATAGTAGAAGATTAGATGGAACAACAATAATAAAAAAGAACAACTAAATCCACACTTTAAGTACTAATTCTATAACAACGAGTGACTTTAATGTTAAACGCGTAGCATGCTAAGCTAAGATAACTGACCAAATGCAGAAAGTTGATCAAAGCGATAAATAATATTGATATGTAGTATCTGTTTAATTGCGAGCTGACATATTGACTATAGAATCTATGCAAACTGCCTAATTTGTTTGATTTTTGTGTATTCTAAGGGATTAGTTCCAATAATCTAAAGGTAGAACCTTGCCTAGACTTTACCGGGCATTATAATTTCGTTAAAATCACATCTATTAATAATAAAAGAAACGCTTCCTTTGAGTAACTAAAAGAATCAATAGAAAAATATTGTTGCTCTTCAAATTATCAGTATTGCAACTCAATAACGTCGTTCATCAAGTTGTCTGGCAATGCACTGCGAACAGCGTACTGCATTTTTTTAAACAATACTTGCCCTGTAATTGTTAAACAGAATATCGCTAAAAAGCGTAGACTTCGCAGATAGTAGCAAATAAAAGATCAGATATTTTTTTTGTAACTTTTATTGAAAATTTACAACCTACTTCTTTAAGAGTATTAAGTAAATAGGATGTATGTCTTTGAGTTGGAAGGGAAAGTGTAAACTGACAATTTTCCTTATGGTTCTCTAGCACTTAGTGGTGTGGGAGTAGGTCGGCAGGCCAGGTTTTGTTGAGTCTTCTAGTGGGCGGTCCATCCCTGTAGAGGTTATCTATGACATCGTTTGGATTTCCTGTAATCCGGTGTCGGTAATTGGCAGAGACAGTAGTGATTACGTCCGTGGCGTGTGAAATTTGGAGGTCTTGGTGAAGCATAAAGTTGCTAACGTACTATGGAGCGTTGACAATTGCACGGAGTGTTTTGTTTTGGAACGCTTGAATTGGTTTTAAAGGAGTGGGCTTGGCACAGCCCCAAAGCTGGATGCCGTAAGACCATATGGGTTTCAGAATGGTTTTGTATAGTACGAGTTTATTTCTGATGAAAAGTTTTACGTCCCATGAGCCAGTATATTTGTTTGACTTTGAGTATACCTCTAGTTATGTAGAAGTCTAGGAGGTCTGGGAGTTTCCTTAGATCTGTCGGCCAGTAGGTGGGCTCTCCGCTGGAAAGGTGGGTATAGTTATTAGCAGTTATGGCTCTTGGGAGATTGCGACCGTTGGTGGTGGCGAGTCTGGAGCCCCAGTGGGTATGCTTGCGTTCCAATTTCCTCCCGAGATAAAATAATTACCAAGAGAGTAAAAGAAGATTGCGTATTTATCAGAGGTAAAGGTATGGCGTGGCGGACAGTAAACAGCTGATACATTCAAATCCCACTTATCAGTCTTTACCTGGACACTGGTAGCTTGGATCTCATGTTTTTAGTAGTTAGCTAATTCATGGTGGGAGATGGTATTTTAATTAGGGTTCCTGAACCGCTATGAGCCGTGCCATCGGGGTGGATACAGTGGTAGATTGAGTAGTATGGTATGTGGAAGGCAGTGCGTTCGGTGAATTGGGTTTCAGATATAAGGAGAATGTCAATTTTGTTTGAATGTATTAATGCTATTACCTCTTGTTTGTGATTGAGAAGGCGACTAGCATTCTACGATGCAATTCTAAGAATGTTAACCATTATGGGAATTTACTGATGACAGTGGTAAACAAATTCAAAATCATGCTGTTTTGGTTTAATATCTGGGTAAACATGGTCTTAAATTCATTTAAGAATTAAGTTAAATGTTCTCCTATGTCTGCTGGCTGCTGGGGGGAGGGTGCATTTCTGCTGCTTACTTGAGCGTAGGACAGAGGTGTATTTTGAGTCGTGAGCGTGTTGGTTGATTTGGAGATTGTGGGTGGGGCTGGCCTAGTAGGGTAATTGATATGTTTAGAGTTGTTAGGGAATCGTCTAATGCCGTGTCTCTGTGCGATTAAGTCTTTGTAAACTCTACAGCCCTTATAGTTTGCCGGGTGGTCGCCTGAGCAAAGGGCGCACTTTGCAGGCATATCTCTAGTTTTTTGGCAGGTTTTGGAGTCGTTGTGGCTTTGACACTTGACACAGTTGGGTGGTCGATTGTAGTAGGTTTTTGAGTGACCATAATCTTGGCAGCGCATACATTAGACTATATCGCGTCTTTTCTTCCGTGCTTCTACTGTTATTTTGGTATTGTTGATGTATCTTAGGTTAAATATTTCTCTATTGCTTGGTTGTGGTTCGAGATCAATGAAGAACAAGAAAAGTGGTTCTTTAGTAGCCCTGTGCTTGACGTTCACTGCGTTGTGCACTTTGTGTCCTACTTTTGTTAATTCGTCTTTGATATCTTCGATTGGTACTGAGTGGTGTAAGTTCCTGAACAACACTCTGTAAGCGCGGTCTTCTTTCGCTTGGTACGTGTGATGAATGATTTGTTCTTCTCATAGATATTTTACTAATTTTCGGTAGGTTTCAATGGTGTGCGCATTGATTTTTATTGTGTTGTTAGCTAGAGCTTTGGTGTGGTATGTTTCACCTTCTGTAATTTTCGCTAGATCAGTAATCATATTTTGATAATTTTTGACACCGTGTATAAAGATTGGAGGTGGTTTAGGAATAGCTGGCGTGGCAGATGGATTCAGGCCGGGGTCATCATTTCCATTTACGGTTTCAAGCGATTTAAATCGGTTATGTACAGGAGCGGGAATCAAAGCAGGGGATTGTATTGTCAGTTGGTTGATTTTACGTTTTTTTGGAATTGACAGTTTACCAGTCGAGTTTAGGGGCTTCCGCTGGGCTGTCGTTCAATTCGTCGTCTCTGTCTAAAGTTATGGTAACGTCAGGATTTGAATTAAAGTTATTTGAATTTATCAGAGGGCTAGGTTGGGAAGGAATATAATTATTTTGAAGCACTGCAGTTGCTGGCATGAATTGTGGATTACCGTAAGGTACGCCTGATTGTTGGATGGATACTGGATTTTGAAAGTTAATTAGGTTTGGCGAAAATGCAGGTATTTGATTTGGCTGAAATTGAGAAGGATACATGCTTACCCATTAATGAAGTTATTTGATTGTAGTCTAAATAGTAGGCTTGTTTTTAAGATTGGCCTCTTTAAAAATAGACATGCAGGCACGCGGCCTCGTATTTATCGTGTCCGATAAGCGACCACACTTGCACTTTCTTACGTTTAGCGAATTGAGTACATCTTAACGCAACTGAAAAGCTAAAGCTACTCTAGGCAAATTATTTTTTTGAATTGATAATGGAAAATGATCTCAAAGTAACTCAGATAGTTTCTGTGAATAATCTAGCTCAAATTTTAACATAGCTTCCACCTAAAACCCCAATAAACCCGGATGAAAATTCGAAATAAGCCTTGTAATAAAGGAGTTTCTTATAAACGAGCTTAAAATTGTAATTACTACTATTTTATTAAAATCTGAGTGAGCACCCGACTATGATTTGATCGCCGATAAAGATTCTGAAGAAACTGGTGAGCTTTGTTTTTCTGGTCAGTCAATTTTCTTTCTGATAATGTTATCTTAATAATAATGTTCTCTATATTAATCTATATAGTTTAGTGTATCTTTGCCCTTTTTTACAATATAGTCATGGGGATTAAAAATCAAAGTTTATTGTAACACCTGTACAGAGATTTGGTAGCTGTAATACGACGTGTAATTATAAAGAATGGCTCGAGTCTAAAAAAAAACTGTATTGGCAAGAGTCGCAATTTAAGAAAGCCAGCAACTTACAAATTAATAATAAAAATTTAAAATTTGAAATTAAACAGCCCAAGTAGATAGAAAAAAAGTTTCTCAGTTCCACAAGGAAAAAATGTGTTTAATGGGTTTTGTTGGGATTTGAAATTTATATTTGGCTATAAAGTTTTTAACTATGTATGGTAAAATTACGCTAAAGGTTTCAATTATATTTGTTAGAGACTTTAATGTACTCCAACAATAAACTAACGTCTTTACAAAACACATATTTTGGGTTCTTTAAATTTAGTCTATTGAACTACCAGATTAGTGAACATTTATTTTTCTTTAGAAAAACAGTAATTTCAGAAGTCTTAGTTAATACGTAATATTAAGTCTTCGTTAAAAAATTTATTTGTTTTTTAAAGTAAAATTAAACTTTTATTTCTTATTTTTTGTAAAATTAAAATAATAATAGCTTGTACTTTCAAATTTACTTAAGCAGTGTTGCTTGCCAAATAAGTTTCATTAGTAAACAAATGCAGTCCACCATCATGTACATTAAATTATCAATTTATCAAATATTTATAAATAAATATAAAACACCATATAACAACCATATATATAAATGGTGTGAAATGAATTATAAAACTTATGCGGTCAAGAGAAATACCTTTTCTGCTTTATATGCAATTATCTGCAAAACTATGATATGTTTCCTGAAGATAAAAATATGTGGGCTAATCCATTACAAGAATTCCTTCAAGTCAATTTTAGTAATAAAAAATTATTACTTACTACTGTGTACAAATATAACCCGGAATTTTGTTATAATTTTTGAGATCCTTATTTATTCTTAAAAATCTATTTCATCCCCTTTGAAGTAATCCCCCTCGGCTGCAATGCACTTATGCCAGCGAATTTTTCACTCAGCAAAACACTTTGAAAAGTCCTGTTTCGGTATGGCCTTCAGCACCTTCTTCGATTCGGCTTGAATCTCTTCTATCTTGTCAAAACGGTGTCCCCGGAGCGGTCTTTTTATTTTGCTGTTTAGCCATAATTCACATGGAGCTAAATCAGGCGAATACGGCGGTTGCGGAACGATATGGGTGGAATTTTTAGCAAAATGGTAACGACTAAATTGAGGGTTTTTGGAACCAAACGAGATTTGACTTTTTTGAGGCACAAAACTTCCTTCAAAATAGTGTTGACTGATCCAACGATGTCACAAAACTTCCTTCAAAATAGTGTTGACTGACCCAACGATGTCAGCAAGCTCTCTAGTTATCAATCGACAATTTTGGAGCACCAATTCCTTAATTTTCGCGACGTGCTGTTCGTCAGTTGATGTTCTTGGACGTTGTTGATGTGGTTCGTCTTCAACGCCTTCACGACCCTCTTTTATGCACATTTTATGCCATTCGTATACTTGTGTTTTAGACATAGCCTGTTCACCGAAGGCTTTTTGTAACATTCTGAGCGTTTCCACAGCAGAAATATCATTTCTAACACAAAATTTAATCAAACTTCTTTGTTGAATATTTTCTGACATGGTGAAAAGTGAAAAAGTTAATTTTGGTTGTTTACGAAAACGAGCGTTACTCTTCAACTAATTAAGATATTAACCTAAAGTTTGACACAGATGTCAGTAGCAGTCCTACCAACTTAAAACTAAAAAGATTTGTGCCCAACGAAATGCCCGCGCAGTTTAAATTAAAAATTCCGGGTTATATTTGTACACAGTAGTACGTTCGTTTATTTTAAATATTGAAGAAATATCTTATCCTAGAAGTTGTTTTCAGTTACCTGTAAACACACCACGTCAGTGGCAGTGCCATCATAAATTTAAATCTTTGTTCTAATTGTATTAATGTTTATGATGTTAATCGGTTAATTGGTAGACATTAATAGTAAATCATATATCGCCCTATAATAATGACTACACCTCTATTCATAGTATTTAGTTATTTAAGTGTTTCTAAATAATTAACTAAGTGGATTTACAAGGCACATGTTACACCAATAAAATTTGTTACATAGAATGATTTAAAGTACCTTTATGAGTTGGTTTAGAAATTATCACTTAAAAGATGACAAAAGCTTTTTATGTTATTAGCAAATGTATTCTTACTGTTTTATTGTTTTGTCTGGTTCTGTTTTGATAATTTTTTGTTTCTAAAACATGTAGCTAGATGAATTTTAATCTAATTGGTATAGAGTAGAGGCTCTTATCGCAGTTTATCGTAGTTTAAATCCATTACTATTTAAACCACATGTATCGTCTACATATTTCTTTAACACTTTCTCTTCTGTCATAATTAAAAAACTGTCCTTTTCAGTTGTAGATATTATTACAATGTTTCCTTCTGTAATTTACAAATCCACGCTATTGCTTTATTTAATTGATTTATTTATAAGCCTATATTAACGGTCCCGTTCTTGGGCAAAACGTTTATCTTATGTTGTACAAATCCTTTTTCTAAAGCAAGTGCACTCATTCAAAATTGATGCTGATAATTTCACCCCAAAAACTGTAATGACTATAGGCTAATCAGTCTTTTATCTCACAGGTTAAAAACTTTCTTACGATTCACGAATCCACGCTCGTATTATAATAAAATGCAAATAAAATCTAGATCAGTTACAATTCTGATTTACAAACACACGAGGCACCGTTCGCCATTAATCTTATACTACGAAATATTGCGACTATTGTAAAAAATATTTGTTTGCTTCCTGGACTATAAAAAAGCATTGGATCCAATTTAGCACGATAAATTGCTAACAATGCAACAACAAATTAATCTTGACTGAAAAAATATTCTATGGATAAAAATTTATATTGGGGTCAGAAAGCGAGTAGGTTATAATAAAATAGATGACGTTAGCATTCAAGAGTATTCTATTTACACTGTTATTTAACTTTTATTTTGACCACATATTTAAAGAAGCTTTGTAAAAATGATCTTACTTTGAAATAAATACAAACAGCAATCAGATATGCCGATGGCACAATCAGACACTGTCATACACAATAGACTCCAATTGATTGAGGAATCAACAGAGTTGAAAAAAGATACAGTCTAACTGTTAATGTCAACAAAACGAAATTAACGTTTTACGGTTGTACAGAGTACAATAACGTTAAATTAAAACTTAATAGAGTCTTAATCGAACGTATAAGTAAATCTAAATAATTTGAAAGCACCACAACCAAAACACTAAACCCCGATGTATATATAAAATGCCTAATAGAGATAGCACAAACTTTTTTAAATAAATTGAGAGTCTTTGTATGTAACAAACACCTAAGTCTCAAGCTACGACAATAAATAAAAATGTTATATATGGTCGATACGATTTTACGCGATTGAGTCACGGATTATAAAAGTTGAAACAATGAATTGCTTAGAAGCTTTTGAGATGTGGTTACGTAGATACTAACAAATACTAACAAATACCAATTGCTCTAACTCATAGTTAAAACCAAATAGAAAATCGTCAAGGAGTTGGACAGAATACCAGTAATCCTGGTTATGAAGTATCCGCGAATGGACTGACTTAAGATCTAAGAACTAATGCACACAGTGGAAGATGGAAATGCCCTTATTATAGTGATCGCCAACATCAGAAATACAAAACATGCACACGAAAGAAATACAATACCTCATCTAATGTCATAGCTAATGGTAATTTGACTACCATTTTAGATGACTCTTGTCATCTTTCTTTTTTATTTAAAGATGTACGCTATTTTCACATCCGATGTGCGTACTTGTGTAATTTACTTCGCAAATATTGTCTTTTTTGCCGTAACTGCGTTACAAGCTACATAAAATGCATATAATTTTCTTTTTTAATTAATATGATATATGGATTCGTAAGTTGACGTGAAATATACGCAAGGTTTATCAAAAAATCGAATTATTGTTTATTTTATTCATTTGATTTCCATACAAAAAAATATTCTAAAGTATCAAATTTTTTATTTTCTGAGCAGAGATGCCACGCCTTTTTTTGAAATGGTTGCTCAATTTTGGTAATGAGAGTTTACTGTATTAGTTTTGCATCTTACGCACCTTGGTTCATAAGATGCGTAAGATGTGTGCCAAATGAGTTGGTGTGATACGGAAGAGTTTTACTATTAGTTTTTGTGGCGCCACAACAACTGATGTACATGAATGTTAATAATGTTGCATATTTTTGTGCATTATTTTGTCTGTCAATTCGTGTTGTCGGTAAGTTGCAAGCTGCAAGTTCTTGAATATCTTTCTCAGTTAAGGAAGAAGGGGCGTTCTTAGTAACAATCTAGAGAAGCCTACTGTTTTATAATGTTCTCGATAACTTGTACCTAAAAGAGGGAGGTGAGAATTATAAAGATTACATAGAGGTTATTACTGCTAATTATGAAATAGATTTTATTAATACAAATAAAATAAGTGTTCTACTACTAGAAAATTATTTACAGGTATCAGGCGGTGCTAAATCATCCTCACACTTCCGAGTCGCAAAGTGAACTTTTACACACCCACGTTGTTCCAAAGTAAAACATGCAGTTAATTTATAAACTAAGACACTCTACAACAATCACGGAACGGTTCACCTTATCGTACTCAAATATTTAAGTACCCATAATAAATTTTCACGCTCACAAATATAATTTATCTTACAAAACATCAGTTTTAATTATCGCCATTGCTATAACAAAATTATGCCGTAATTATTTTTAGCCACTAATATAATGTTACTTTCTTGTAATGGTAATTTTATCTCTTAAATTCACACAACGTCAAAACATTAAAATGTTACTGTTCATCGTTTGGTTGCCACAATGTAAGCGTGTTTGCAGCTTGTAGTAGTAATGTATAATCAACCAAGTGCTCAAAGCTGTAAAAATTTTATTTTACGTAATAAACAGTGTCATACAAAGTAGAAAACTAACTGCAGTTCCTTCAGCCAGAATACTGTAACTTCTTTTACACTATATCCAACTTGTATAAAAGTACAAACTGTATTTGTTAGTGTAAGCTGTAGGTAACTTTAACATGTTAACATTAATTATCAATATCTGTCGATTATTAGCAAGTACACATAAAGCTTAACTTTATCTTATTTTAATTCATGCTTATACTATCCAAAAAGCATTTGCAATTTAAATATTTTCAATGCAGCAATATATTTACCGGCGTTAAATAATGAGGTAAGTAGTGATAAATTTAACGTTCATGCATTGTAAAGATAATGTGCGCGTTGTGGTAGAGGTAATAAATTTTGAGTTACGGAGTACTTATTAAACCATTTTTCTGGTTTCGCTGCATTAAACTCAGGTTACTTAGTTGAATTAATTTTTATTAACCGAGGTGTTATACCGTACCGTCTAATTTATGATTGCTGAAGTAACTAATTGCTTTATTAATCATGTGCATTCACTAAATTCTAACCGTAGAAACCCCTATATGTATAAACTAGTAGACTATATCAGTCTTAGTTATTTGATAATAAATACAATAATAAAAGCATTAGGTGCTTAAAAATTATATTTACGAGTTTACGTATGAAAGCATTCTATATATCATCGCCAATAGTTTTATAATAGTTATAACTTACACGTTATATTATCCAGCATATTTTTATTTAGGAACGTTGCTTTATTCTTATTATGTTTTTTGTTAACATCTTATTTAAACAAATATTTTAAGTGATAGTCATTCTAAAACTTTTTTATCGCAGAACAATGCAATAATGGATCATTTTAAGTCCTTACGTATGATTGAACATAAACGTATTTGTAGTAGATTTTGTTTATGTTTCTAATTACATTTTCCATTTTACTGTAATTTAAAGACTTCCAAGTTTTACTTAGTATATACAGCAACATTAGGTTGTAAGTGTTAGTATATTACGTATTTCTTGCGGAACTCTGAAAGTATACATCGACTCTGGCACCCAGTTTTGTTTTCATTATTTTCATATTTCGTATAGGTTAGGAAAATATCGAGTACAATTTACCTTTACATTAAGTGACAGAGACTTCGCTCAAGCGAAAAAGCTGCTGCGTGTCCCTACAAATTCAATAAAATGGCTGGGTCTCCAAAATAGCATCCTCTATTTGCAAGATTTAAAACATAAAAATGACTGCAGATGAATGTCTTCTACTGGAGATTGCAACATTAACAGATTTATATATGCTAAAAGTAGTGTGTTATGATTAGAGAGAAGATTTTATGCAAAATGCATATTCTTTATTTTTTATAGTTAACCAGCCTTTGCTTTTTAGACGAATTACACTAAATGTAATTATTCAGCTTTAATTAAATTTTGCATATTTTGCATATTTGAAGGTATAATGCATATTTTGATGTTTGATGCATATTTGGACTTATGCATATCTTTGCATATTATGTAATTATTTACATTTTTTGCTCATTTGACGGTATTTACACAGCATAAAACTTTTCTTATAATACCTTTTTTGATAGGACGGTTTGGTGCTATAAATAGCACATTTGTAGAAAGGGACGGCCCAAAACAATAATATGATGTTTCTTTAGAACATACCTACAATAAACCGAACATCTTGCCGCTTAACCATGAAATGTCCATAAAAATGTGCAAGAAACTAAACGATAATTTCCTGTAATTTATGGGTACTGTTCTTCCTTTCATTGCACAAAATTTAAGCACTAACATTCTTTCATTCGTTCGAACACTTTCAACTAAAGCAGATCTGCAGAATTTTGTAATTTAGTTTCGTTCTAAAACATGCCGCAAGTGAAAGAAAATTAAATCCGGTGTGCATAAAAAATATTTCCGAACTCCGTATTTTGAACAGCATGCGAACAATTAAAAGTCACATTAATTATTTTTAATTTGTGTATTCTATTATTTGTAATTAAACAATTTAATCATATTATTTATTAACTTTTGCAAATTAAAATAAGAACTCTTGAATGTCACGCGATGTCTATTTGATATTTAAACTTTTAATGAAGTATTTTTAAATTTATTTTTTTTAGATTACATGTGAACGAAAATCTCAAGTTTCACAGCACATTGAAACGGCTCTACACAAAGGGAAATTAGCAAAAATGAAGAAAACAAAACTTTCTCAGACACTTCTGCGACATACGTTGTTTGGGGAAAAAAAGTTGTTAACATCTTCATCAATTTCATTAGAGTGAGGTGTGAATACGTCTGCCAGATGTTGGGCAAAAAGTTCAACTTTTTCTTTGTCTGATCTTGCCTAGGAGCCATCGTTTTTGCGTAACGGCGGGACTTGTTGTTGGGGTCTCTTAAATCCTTTAGTGGCTTTCCATATACTGTGATCTTCTTTGGATAAGTTGGTTATGTAGTTATGGAATGTTTCATTATGCGCCTCTAACATCTCCTTCCTAAGTTTATTAGTAAGTCGATTGTATGTGGTTTTATGATTAACCTTGTGTGTACGTTGCCAGATTGACCTTGCTCTCCTTTTTCTTTTATTAATTCACTTATATCTCTAGAAACATTAAATGACTCGATTTTCTGGATATTCATTGGTGTAGCATTCAGCTGCCTCTTGGACTGTTGTTATAAAGTGATTAACTGCGATCTCTATTTCTTTCGGTGTTTTTAAGCTTATATTAATATTTATATGTCGGTGGACGTGTACTTTAAATTTGTCCCAGTCAGTTCGTCTATTGCAGAGTACTGGCTTAGGCTGCTTTTGGATAACTGTAGCGCTAATGACAGCTAACACAGGGCTGTGGTCCGAAGATAGATCGAAACTAGGAGTGACGTCCACATAATTTCTTGAAATGCCCGAGGCTATATAAAAATCTAATAAATCTGGAATCTTGTTCACGTCCGGTTGATAAATGCATGTAATTGTTGTTAGTAAGAATTTTTTCAAGTTCTTTACCTCTTGTAATTATTAATCGAGACCCCACCTTGTATGTTTACAATTAAAGTCGCCACCTACTATAAATCTCCTCCAAGGGTGTTGAAGAATGGTTGTAGTATGTTCGTGGTTAGTCTATGTCTTGGAGGGCAATATACAGCGGCTAGTGTGATTGGGCTAGGAAGTTTACTGATTTCGATAACGGCAGCTTGCAGGAACGGTTCTTCGTATTTTGGTAATTCATGATGAACTATCGAGTTTCGAATAATAATAGCTGCGCCACCATGGGCTGTATTATCTGGGTGTACAGTGTGGTAGATGCTGTACTGAGGTATTTTATAAACGTTCTTGTTGTAAAGTGTGTTTCACTTATGAGTAGTACATCAATTTTGTTCATTTGAAGGAAGACTTCTACCTCCAATTTTTAGATTGAGGCCGTTGGCATTCCATAATGCAATACGTATGAATTTAGACATTATTTAACTAATTTGGCAATTACTGTTGTGAGCATGTTGAGGATCATGCTATTTTGTTGTAGCAGTTGATTGAACATTCCCTTAAACTCGGCAAGGAATTGTGCGAGGTGAGGTCATTAGATGAGTCTGGTTTATTTGCTGTAACGTGGCTATAGGTATGCATCGGCATATCAGCGTAAACATTAGGTTTTGGCAGAGGAGGAAAATTTCTTATATCTGGCTTATACTGTGCAGGTTGTTTCTTTGGTTGCTGTGTATTTGGGTAGGTCTTGTTTTGTAATTCTCTATAGACCATACATCCTTTGTAGTTGGCAGGATGTGGTCCATTGCATAAGATGCACGTTGCCGGCGTATCCCCATTTTTGGTGCACGTTCTTGTATCATGGTTACCGCTGCATTTGACACACGCATATGGGCGATTGCAGTATGATTTCGTGTGGTTAAAGTTTTGGCATCTTGTACATTGTACTATATTTTTATTTTGCTTAGGTGGTTCAATCGTTATCTTTAGGTTCTGCAGATACTGCAATTTATAAATATCTTTGTTGTTATCGGCCGGTTCCAAGTCCACGAAGAATAACGGTAGGGCTTCTTTAGTTTGTTTGCGTTTGATGTTGCTAATATTTCGAACTTTATGATTTTTTCCTGCCCTCTCCTGCTTGTTTTGATATGTGTGAAATATAACGTTGATATCTAAAAAATGGGCGGTCAATTTCCTGTATGAGTCAGGCGTGTGAACATTGATTTTAACGACATTATTGGCCATATATTTAGAGGTATATTGTTCCTTTTCGACTATGTGCGTGATGCTAGCTACCATTTGTTGATAGTTTTCGACACCTTGAACAAAGATTGGCGGTGGTTTTGGCAGTTGAACAGTTTGACCCGTAGTATTAGTGTTGCTGCTAGTCCCTGGTACATCTGTTTCCTCTGTTAACGTAGAGTATTGGTTTGTTTGTGTTAAGTTGAATGTTTGAGTTAATTATGGGTTATATTTCCGTCTTTTCCTTTTATTGCCAGGAACCACTTGCCAAGTGTTATTATTATCAGCCATGTTTTCGTCTTCTCCGACATTAGTTAAAATTTCTTGGTGGTCTTTTTCTATTTGATTATTTTGCGGCAAGGTTTGCGGGGAAAGTAATTGCACTTGAGACAACCTTGGATATTGCATTACGGGTATTGTATAGTACGGAGAGGGTTGAACCGGTGGGATTAATGGCACTGCATACTGCTTTAATGGTGTTTGTTCGAAGAGTGGTGGTGTTGAATGTATACTGTTACTTACAGTATACTGTTGTTGTTGATAGGAGGGTGGGTAACCATATTGTTGATACATATTGGAGTTATTTTGTGATGGCGGATTATTCCCATTGCCAGTGGGTAACATTAATATTAAAGTTGATTACATGGGTATTAAATTATTAAATAAATAAGTACGCCTGACCTTAAGGATGCGACTCGGGCGCGGCGATATCGCAAGTAAAAATTTGGCTCTCACACGTCCACACTGTTTCAATGCACGGGCCGTACTACTTGGCTAAGTGCAGCTCTTTTTATGGGGAACGTTTTGAACACACAAGGGAATTAATTTTAACGTTTTCTAATAACACAAATAATTATATTAAGAAAGCTCAATCTGTTTTAAAGAACAAAGGACTGCCCAATCAGTTATCTTTCATAAAAGCCCATTATTATCTTGTCAGCACAACAATTTTTAAATTGGAAACGGAATCATAGCATTTTAACGAATCTGTAGCATTAATTAATAAATTTGAACAGTTGATTTTTGACGTTCCGGGGAATTCGGGTAAAACTATTTTAAATAAATTGAAAGAAGTATAACAGAAAAACAGCGGATATCAGCTGTTGACTAAAGTTAATAAAATTCTAATACAAAGTGAAAAATTCTAAGATAGTAAAGTAAATTTAGATTTATCTATAATAACAGCTTTAAAAAATGCACCTGTAATATCTCTAGATGTCGAAAGAAGTTTCTCTTCTTACAAATTTTCTGTCCGAAAATATGGAAATAACATTTAGTTATAAATTGTTTTACAAATGTCAATGAACAAAAGTAAAATATTATTATTGTGTATAATTGTATGTATTTTAGAATAAATAATACTTCATTAGTCATTATTTCTTATTATTACTTTTTTTTGATGAGTTCAAATGTACTTAAGTAACTACTGTTTTTTTTTGTATATATTTTTTTAATTAAGAGTATGTAAAAGTATATCTCCGTTTTTTATTGCCATATTTAAATTTTAATAACATTAAAATTTGAAAAATAATTTTTATTTGCCGTGCATATAATATCAATGAGATATGCATTTTGCATATTTTGAATAAATAATGCATATTTGTTATGTATATGCACATATTTTGGCATTTCATCGTGCATAAAATTTGCTCTCTAGTTATGACTAAAAAAAATTTATATCGGATCCATAAATTCAATATATAAAATAGGAAAGAACTTCTCACAGTTTATCTCTGCATGACTTGCATTTTGAACAGTGTCTAAAAACTATTCTTAAAAATTCTTTTATAGCCCATTTTTAAAATTAAATATTTATACATTTAGTTAATAATCAAACACATCCCGACATATAAAAGCATTACTGCATTTATGCCATTTTTTGTAGTTTTTTATATGTATGGAAAATTTTGTTGATGTGCCTTATTTCAAAATAAATATAAATAAGCTCTACTACTTTACTTTATGACTTTGAATCTTGCATACCTCTAATATAAAAAAAATGATTGCTATCAGAACAGCACAAATATTTGACAATAAACAAAAAATTCATAACCAATACAAAAGTTTTAAGTTACAATTAGAAATGAAATTCTTACAAATAAGCCAAACTTAAACGGGCACTTTATTGGGGCGACTCGCACAAAGCTGCTTTTCAATATCTCTCTAACTTTTCGATGCATTTGATCTAACAAATTAAGGACTTTGATGCCGCCTTTGTAAAAAGACGGGGGTTGACCCTGGAGCTATTTTCGCACGATTTCCTTTATTTCATTGTTTCTTTCAAACCGCTGCTTTCTTAAGGCAGCCTTAAATGGACCGGATAAATGATAGTCCTAAAGACTCAAGTTACGGCTCCAAAAAGAGCGGTCCACTGTCATCTGATGTATTTGTTTCAATTTGGAATGAGTTGCGGCAGTAGTGTAAGGCGAGCGTTATCTTAGAAAATAGACAATGAAAATAGTATTAAAATATAAGATAAATTTATTTACGTAAAACTTAGCCAAATTATAGTAACTAGTATTACGAATCATCAGTCACGACCTTCTTGAGCCGGAAGCTAAACCTGCTTCCAACACAATTTTCTTCTTGTCCATATGTCCGCGATAGAGGCCCTTAAGCTGTCCTTAGTGTTCTGGTGCTCTCATTGACCTTCACTTTGATGACACCATTTTGGAGATAGAAGTAATCGTGCAGCTATGCCCCTATTGTCGTTGTTTTGTGGGATGGAGCCGAGTCTTGCTAGAACACGTAACAACCCAGCTGCCGCCTTCTTTATCGGGTACTTAACAACTGTTTCCAGTTCGTTGATATAGGTGTCGATGGTACCCAACAGACTTTCTTCAAAGTAGTGGGGCGCTATGATACCTCCTTCAAGTACAGATGCGGAAAATCTTATATGAAGGACGATAGCTACTTCAGAAGCATCTTACCAGATCTAAGTTCGAAAAGAAGATCAAGAAGCCAGCGCTGTCGCGCTTGATGTCATTCAACCAATTCCTGTTTATCTTGTTCTGTCTTAGTCAACATTTCTTTTGCTAGATCAGTAAGACTCGGCCCAAAATCCTGATCGGTTTTCTCTTTTAATTTGCAAACGAATTCATCTTTTTCTTTCGATTGGGTTGCTTGCAAATGACATGCCCTGTCAGCAGTTACATCCTCCTGGTAGTCATGTTGCCTGTACTTCTTAGCTACGTCGCAAACTTGAGTCTTTTTGAAGCCGAACCGTAGAATAATTGTAATGGCAATTTTCTGATGCGAAGAGATACGAGTATAGCAACGATCGGTCGTTCTCGACTTGTTTTGTTGACTGTTGTTAATCATATAAATTTAACTTGTGTTACCTAAAAGGGCATTACGCATGTACATAAGATGGCTTTTCAGCTTTTCCGTAATGCAACCTAAAAATTTTCCAGATTTACTTTGACGATTTTGTAGATTGAAAGGTCTCATATTTTGGCGGAATAGATGGGTTTCACATTCAAGATCTTGAGCAGTGAGTGTGTTTCAGTCAATTAAGAAATCTGCAAAAACAAAGCTTTTGTAATTCTAAAGTCTTAATTCCACTGAACTGGCTAAATTATGGTGCGAATCTACCGATGCTAGTGTGGCTACATCCATTGTAAGGCAATAATTGTGAATTAAGAGGATGTAGACCTTGGAAGTAATCATTTGTATTTGTGATAGCCCAAAAATCCTAGAAACATAAATATATTACGTTACAAGACTTCTTAAAGACGAATATTCACCAAACCATATACTACTTAAAACAGATTCTTCAATTGCTATTGTGGTATAGAAAATTCCTACGTGTTTAAAGGATTGGTAAACTGCATATTGATCTGAGATAATAAATAGAGCGTAAAACATCACTTCCATTAGAAAAAATGTTAAAAATAAATATTCATTTTCCATCGCATTAATGCACATTGTCATAGGACAATCCCAAAAAATCATCAAAAATTTAATAGAAAGACGTCCACCGCACTCCCAGGAACTTTGACCCCCCAAAAAAACTTATAGATACGGATAGCAAATATCACATTTTAGAAAACTTAACTAACCAATTGTTTGTCAAGCTTTAGATCGTTGTATTTTGAAAGAGGAGTTGTAATTTAAAATTAAAAAAATTGGTAAATTTCATATTTATAGGATGCTAATTGGCTATCATGACAAAAGTTACTAATAAAATATTAATATTAGTTTAAATTTAATTAATATATTTCGTAGCTTTGCTATTTTTCGTCTATTTTGCTATGTAATATGTATAATCTTATAATTGTAGTAAATTTACCTTCCAATTAAAAATTTTTAATCCTATTGCTCTGCTTTATAAAATTATTATGATTAACTACATGTATAATATACGAATAACTGTATTAAAATAATTGAAAACAGTGCATTATATGTTAAATTGACTTTATTATTTTTCTTAATGGTGCAAGTCGTTTTCACATAATACACGAAACTATATATCTCAAGTTCAGAAACTTCAAAACCAGTGTTAGAGGAATTTTGTGTGCATAAGTGCGTCTTTTGTTTGGAAAACTATCCATAAATAAATGTATCTATACGCGATTCAACAAACATTAGTTTTTAATATCTTTAATCTTTTTACAAAACATGCATGCTAAGATTCCAAATTTTACAAATGTTTTAGCTAGACTAACTTTATTGAAGTTTAAATGCCTCTAAAGTAAAAAGTCTAACTTTTTTTAGGATTACTTAGCCCTTACTATATGTTCTTGAACACGTTATATATTATCCAAAACCGCGTACTTTCTCTTTCCATATAAGTTTTACTACCCTGGGTTTTATAGTTCTTCTTGTTTTTTTAATGTTTTTTAATCACTATTATACCTGTGCTACTAACATTTTTGGTTATTTTGAGTAATGTTTTTCTTATGTTTATGGTTCTACCTTATGTTACATTTTTAAGTCTCTTATTCTAGAAGGAACTTTGTTGTTTGATATTTTTGTAATTTTTTTTTTTTCGTTTATTTTATATGCCTAATTTACAACTAGCCCAAAGGCTAACAAGCAAATTTGATATAATACTTAATTACCAAACTAAACTAAAATACTGACATGTGGAGGGAGTGTCGCCCGTTGGCGAGTTCCTGAATATACTAATATAACAAGTACTAATTAGTAAGGTCTAGCGTTTTAAGTCTTTTTAATCTACGAGTGGTATTATTAATGTCTAGTAAATTTAGCACTAACACTTTGGGGTGAGTTCTTATTCGATTGACATAGGTGACTGTTCGTCTTTTGACCTCATCTCTGGTCCATGGAAGTTTTAGGTCGTCGTGAAGTGTTTTGTTGCTAATGAACCATTCAGAGTTCGTCATTACACGAAGAGTTTTGCTCTGGAATCTTCGCAGAATATCAATATTTTATGTTTTAGCACTGCCCCATAGATGTATACCGTACGCCCACACCGGAACTAAAACTGTCTTGTACACTAACACTTTATTTTCTATCGATAAATTGGATTTTTTCCCTAGAAGCCAATACATCTTTTCACCATAGCATCCAGTTGCCTTTTCTTTTTGTAATATTAAATCGTATTTCGTGATTGGAAATTGATTTTTTATTATAACTATACACTTCCAAATCAAACTACTAAAGATTACCATTTCTAGCAGTTCTCAAAATTTAAATCATCTAAGCTATTGGCAGAGCAGTTACTAGCAATTCCAACAGCAGACATTGCAGAATGTTTTCGCTGAGAGAAGTACGTAAAATCGCAAGGTGTTTACTTTAAAAGGGACAGGTTACGCATAATTTTTCCTGTATCTTATATCATTTTCACTAAAGAAGTGATTTTTTTATTCCGTAAACTGGGTTGAGATTGGTTCAAGCATGGGGACTTTGGCCCAAGTCCTGAAAATGTTCGTTTCCGTTGGTGCTGTTTAGCAGATATTTTTATGTAATCAGTCTTGGTAGTAAACGGTAGGTGGTAGCAATATTTACAAGTAATCGATATTTATTTTAGTTTCCATTTCAACTACGACCTACAGTGCCACTTAAGCAAACATTTGTTTTTGAAAACGTAGCCTGCCAACGGTAAGGAATTTTTTCTACACCTACATGCATATAGATCATGTAAATAGTGTGAAAATTTATAATTCTTCTACCTTGTTTGATCTGCCGGACGCTTTATGAGTTGGTATGACTTCGGTCCACGATTTGGAGTGACAATCTCACTTTTTTTGTTCTTTTTCGTAATAATGCTTGTCACGTTTCCTAATGCTTTTTTTTGAAAATTCTAGCAAAAGTTTGTGTGGTTTTTTGCAGTCATGCCACGGAGTCTCCAAAAAAGTTGCGCTTGCCTTCCTACAAGAACTATAATCCGCGGGTGTTATAACAATGCCTGGAAACTATTAGGTCTGGGCAACTAACTATTGAAATAAAATACAGAACTGCGAAATCCAATTAAACACAAGTTGAAAAGTTTGCATAACAAACCGGTGAGTGACTTTCGCGTGTTCAGTGTCAAAGCAGAAGCTGCGTTTGTTCAACATATGATCATATATGTCGGACTACGGACTTCCTGTTGTCGCTTCAAATTTTCGAATGATAATTAAACAGTATTTCGACAAAAAAGCTACAATTGACAAGTTTAAGAAAAATTATTCTGGTTACGATGTGGGTTTCTTGAAAAGGCATCTGGTCCTTTTAATCAAAACTAGTGCTAATATTAAGAAAGCTGTTTTACTGTACTGTATTTGGAACTATAATTAAACCAATCTTAACTTAACCCTGACAATCAGAAGGTAATTTGCAAGCGAGGCACAAAGTACGTCGAGAAAATTTGCAACTTCAGTAAGGGCATTGATGTTCTGCAGGAACGCTGATGGCAATTGTCTTTCACCATACGTTGTTTATAAGGGTGATCATATGTGGACGACGTGGACTGAAAACGGCTCAAAAGATGGGCGTTACAATTGCACTAAAAGTGGATGGTTTTTACACCCTGTCAAAAATGAGGAAGGACTAATTATATTGATTGAGACATTTATCATCAGGTATAAACCCAAGTCTTAGAACTATATAAGCATCAAAACATAAGGTTTTCGTGTTTACTACCTAACTACATGTATTACACAACCTTTTGATGTGACCTTTTTTGCCTCTATAAAGAGAATGTGGCGTGGAATCTGACAAAGTAGGAGTCAAAAAATTGTTAAAAATTCGCGACAATTCCTGAGGATGTCTTTTTTATATTGTTAAAGGATTTAGTGAAGCAGTGGGAAGCAAACACACTACAAAATTTAAAATTTGGTTTCAAAAACTGTGGAATTTATCCGATTAATAGAAAAATGCTGCTAGAACTTTTGGCTCAAAATATAAATGAGTCGGATAAAAGTCTGGTCGAAGAAGCCTTTTTGTAGCAGTTGAAGAAAAAACAGTCAGAATTTGTAAGGACAGAAGACGCTACAAAGAGGAGAAAGGAATTGCAGGTAGCAGCTGGTAAATGTATTAATCGTCAAAATGTCAAAGTTCCCGAAGACATTATTGGTTCTTCAAAACCCCAGTCCACATCAAATTGAAGGCTTTCACATCTTTTGTTATGTTCAATGGTGGAAAGTACCCCGAAAGAATTATAAGCATCTCGGAGAGAGGAACCACTGTTGAGCGCATGGAAAGAGGTCTCAATTTTAGATACAGCCTAAAAGGAAGAATTCGATTCTTTATGAATGAAGTATTGTGCAAGATAAATCCCCCCAAACTGCTAAAACGGAATCAATTTTTTGTGCATGAGATCGACAATTCTGTATAAAATGTACTTACCTACTTATTTCTCTTTGTAAGATATGAATAAAAAACTGTACTGTAGTACCCTTTTCTAATATCAAAACACCAACATTATAGAAAATATACTAATTTAAAAAAACTACTCTTTTTCAATTTCCCAGTACATATTTTGGAGCCCTATTGGCCCAAGACACGTTTTACATGTAATTTAGGGATAAAATCAAGTGTGGACCAGTCACCACAACGCCATATAACTTTGTCCTAATTTTTAAAAATTTGTATTGAGATTTGGATAGTAAAGAAAACTTAAATTTTCTATTCACTCTGTTTCTCCATGCATGCTTTATATGTAAAAAAATACTGGACGTACTAATACATAATAGTTTCACTAAAGGTATACTAAATAGGCGAAAAACGTGACCTTTGGGCCACTGTAATCCTAGTTTACGGTACTAATTGTAATTTCTTGTATTATGCTGTATACATTCGTATACATTCAAAGCAAGTCTAGAAAGTGAAAAAATTAATTTGTATAATAAAAGTTTTTAAAAATCCAAAAGTAACATAATATACGTGCAATGTTTAATTAAGGTTTTTTATTTAAATAATCTGTAAAACAAAATGCTTAAATAAAAAAAAATGGGATTACAGTATTACAATAAAACAATCAATAATATAAAATTTATAAGCATATACTAATATTACATAATAAAATTAATGTGTATTAATAAAAACTTTAACCATTATATTTTGGTAATGTCGTTACCTTTAATGAATATATTAGCCAAAGGCTACAATCAAATTTAATATTTGGCCATAATGCTAATTGTGTAAGCATACCTTTTAAGAAACTTCTATCACTTTTATTATTCTTGTAAAATTATTTTTCACGCAAAAGCTAAATATAAATTTTTAGTTAACGATTTTACACTGTGGTAAATAAAATCTTCAGCTGCTTGCCGATTATGCTAAGTACTCCACCTAAATATTCCAGTTCTATAAACTCATTATGCTACTACATAAATCAATCGGACGGTAATAATATGCATAATGTGAACCACGTGCCTGAAAATTTTTTCACACCACTTAAGTTCAATGATAATTATCAATATTAGTAATAACAAAATGTAATACAAGCTACTAAGCAGGCATTTGTAATTTACCCTGCTTTTCAAAGTAACAACATAAAATGGAATACCTTACCTTTACGCAATTATAAGACAAGACAGAACAAATGTAGTGGCAGTTAAAAAAAATCAGAAAAAAATCATTATCTACCATATATACAGTATATATCTGTTTTATTTTCTGTTCTATTATCAGCTTATGTGGTATAAACCGAAAACAAATCTTTTACCTACACAAATTTTCGTAAACGATGGTATACACCTTATCTTTGTTAATGTACAATTTATTTAGCATTAATCATAAAACTCGCTAGATCATCTTTGAAGCTTTGCTTGCCGTCAGCCGACTCAAACATGACTCATTTTTTTTAATTATATTCTTTAAAATTGTTGTAAAACCATTTTCTGTCCACAACTGTCGTTCCGTGCACTTGTACCAACATTTCATGCGTCTCCGCCAAAGTTTCCGCCAATTTGTACCAAACTTGATGTTCACTTGTTGCTCCATTTGAAAGTATTATGACTATTTTAAAAAAATAAAAAACAATAAAAATTGTTAATCCTACATTTTTTTCAACTAAATGGAAAAAGCAACATTTTAACCATAAATAATAAATTGCAATAAATAATGCTTTATAGATTTAAAGGGTTTTCAGATCTAACTTCGAATCAGTACAAGCTTTTCTGCATTTAGTGCAATTTAGAAGCAAACAAAACTATTCTCTTTTGAGGTCGATAGATATCGCTTGATATTCTATTTGGTCTTATTGACTACAAATTTATATTTATTTTGTCCCCAAGTTACACTTAAATCCTAGCTTTCAAACTTTCCAGTAATAGAACGTAGGTTGAGGTTCGAATGTCAAACAAATAAAACTCAATATGTCATCGTTCTTAATTGTTGCTATATTTTAGATGTAAAATTCTGTAACAACGCATTGTAAGAATATTTGTCAAATATTCCGGACAGACGCCACGCTCGACTGATCATTAAGTTTTAGTTTCATAGATATGCAAGTTCTGGCATCTTTATGGTGATAGATTGATCATCACTTTAAAGTGCGTATGTCACTGAAAAACAAGAGCACAGTCAAAGCAATAATTATTCTAAGTAGTTTGAGTACTAAATTTGTTGTTTGAATTTATTACATATCTCAATGATTGCATAAGTAATTTAATATAGCGAGTTTCTCTTTGAAATCATGATTAAAAAAATCATAACTATTCAACTTTTAATCTGTTTTGATCGAACAATGTACTGTTAGAAAGAGGGAATTCTCGAGTTTTACATAGTTGTCGACGCGCTTTATTTACTTACCACTTCAGTGTTTGTCAAGATGGTGACTGGACAAGAAAAAATATTTTGTGTTCTACTCTTCGCGAAATGTAAGTCCATAACAACTGTTCAGCGTAATTTTTGGCGACAATATCGTTTTGAACATCTACCTTTCACAATGATGGATCGGATATATGGCACCTAACGATTCAGTTTTATATCAATTGCCTCCAAAGACTCCGAAGCTCACTGTGTACAATTTTTTCTTATGGGGATTTATAAAAGACTGCGTTTATGCCTCATATTCCAACTACAGTGGTCGAACTTGCAAAATGTTTAGCATAAATTTGACTACCGTATGTTCATATTCCCTGCATCTCAAGGGGGACATATGCCGTGCATCCCAAGAAGTGCATATTGAACATCTATGATTTAGTATGTAAAAAAAATTTAAGGTTAGCCCTGTAATATAACATTAACCTTAAGTGTCTATGTTTATCTTTATTCATAATATAAACATTTTAAATTAGATTATTCTTTTTAAAACACGTTCTACTCCAATACAGAACAGCGCGCATGACGGACAGCAGGTTAACACAGCAAATGCAGTCTAAAATGTTCTGGATGTCATCATACAATTGGTTATGCCACATGCTGTCTTTTCTCGTTAATTCTTTTTAGAGAAATACTCCCCAATTTTAAATATTAAAAATATGATTTACCTTTACTGAAAAAATTTTAATAATAAAATTAGCTCGCAGAATTCCTCAAATAATTAAAATGTTGTGTTTGTGTAGAGGGGGGTAGTATTTATAGAAAATAAATTAAAACAAAAGTTATTTAATCTTATCTCTTTTAAGATGTTCATACTTTTTTGCTATTTTTAAAAATATATCTTAAATATCTTCTATTGCAAGTGTAGTTTTCCTCCTAATAAGACTTTAAGCACAGTGAACAAAAAAGCAGAATAGACTGACAAAGTAATTTTTTATGTTGCTATTAAAAGACAAAATGCAAATGTAATTAAATTTTTAATAACAACAAAATTGCGAAATTATCACAAGATCGCAAAAATGAAATGTTGCAAATATATTTCTTATCTAGCTATACTTCAAATCCAACTTGAAAACGTTTGGGCATACTCGTATCACTTTTGTAGTATGCAAATAATTTATAATCTATAGTAACAGAGAATTTTCCATAAATTTTTAATCTGCTGATCGAACATTTCATGAAGAAAAAGAACCAAAAGAAAATTGAATTAATCTTTTAAACTTAGTTTATTAAATTTATAGCCGAATACTGTTGAGTACTACTATTTTGTTTATCCTGTTGTACCATGTTTGTTATTAAATGAATACATTTTATACGTCGTCTTTACTTCCATGATATTGTCAAAATACCCACCTCAAAATAAGAGAGCCACTGGCTGAAATAAGCCTTATGTAGTGGTAAACTACAAGCAGAGTAAGGCAAAAATTAAAATTTATTAAATTCAAGAATATCGACTTCTATTCTTCAAACAGCATTATCCTATTGTATCAAGGACAAGGTACGTTCCACTTTAGCAGAGTAACTGTATGTAGTTACGTCATATTCATATGGTGCAAATTTAAGGTCTAAAATAATTTATAAATGTATAACATTAATTAATCTGCACGTCTGTTACATTTGGTAATAAGTTTTGTTATTTATTCTCTATTTGTCACAAGTAACTATTTATTTGGTCATTAAAATTAGTAAGAAGTTGGTAACAAACTGCAGCTTTTTCACCATTCTAACTGCAATGAGGTGATGACGCACAAGTCGTTTTTAAACCATAACTTCGCTAGATAATTTAAATATAATTGTAATTAAATTGATTTGAACTCCTTGAGATGTAGCTTCAAAATTTACCGTGTAAGACTAATTTTGTTTAAATTTTAAATCAATACTTTTAGCATATCATAATTGACAAAGCGGTCTCAATTAAGATGCAAATGTTTTTCCGCGCTTTTATTGACAAAATTTGAAACTCATACAATAAAAGTTTTCGAATTAGAATTTCCTTCCTTTTTTGATTCTATAAATGAATTAGCAATAGTGCAATTTATACTAATCAATTTATTATAAAAAAATTAGTGTTACTTAAATTTTTTAAAGAAAACAAGACAAAACATTATAATCCCAAAAAAATCGAGAGCAAACAAGGAATAGATTATGGACAAAATAACAAATCTTCTTGACGAAAGAAATGATGATAAAAATATGCAGGTGCGTATGCAGAACTAGGTTTCAAAATAACAGCTAAAATTAAGAAAGCAAAGGATACGTGCAAGTCAATTGAGCAATTACAAGCAAAAAAATATGAACTGAAACTATACCAGAAAATAAAGAAAATGACAGGCTATTATAAAAATAGTATGCCAATGAACATAAGAAACAAAAGAAATAAAATAGTGTTAAACATGGTAGGCAAAGACAGTATGGAAAAATATACAGAAGAATTGTTTAGTAATGTGAGAAGAGTTATTGGCCCAGTTATAACATCCACGTATATTTACATCAAAGTTTTATATGAAATCAAGATAATTAAGACTATAAATGCTGCAAGCGACGATGATGTAGCAAAGGAATATTTTAAATATATAAAAGAGTCTGGTATAGAAAGATCAACAGAATTGTTCAATAATATATAAGTAAATGGTAATGTACCAAAGAAGTGGTTGATTAGTCAATCGCAATTTATCTGTAATGTCTGCGTCCGAGAGAAGCTACTCTTGGCCTGCTAGTATCAGTAGAATGCTTTTTGGAGGTCGACAAAGCAGTGTATGCGTGCTGTATAGACTGCAAAAAAGTGTTAGATAGAATATATCACAACAAATTACTAAAGTGACTTTAGAAAATTATATCGGATCATATAGACACTATAATTATATATATATATATATATATATATATATATATATATATATATATATATATATATATATATATATATATAAAGCATTGTCAAAACCCTCTCCGTCTATCCACACTCGTGCTGTTTATCTCCAATTCCGGTTTATACCGCCCTGTGCGGCTTTCCGGTTCTCAAACGCCACATGTCTCGGTTTTGAGCATCTTCCTCTTGTACTGGATAGTTGATCATTGCATCTCTTATTCCATTATTCCATGATCTTCTGGGTCTTCCTCTTTTCCGTTTTCCTGGAGGAGTCCATTTGAAGATTCGTTTCGGCCATCGTTGGTCATCCATCCTCATCAAGTGTCCAAACCATTTTAGTCCTCTCCTTTCAATTCTGTCCGTTATTATGTCTGTGGCCCTCATTCTACGTCGTATTTCATCATTTGTAAGATGTTCCCTTCTGGATACCAGCGCGCTTCTTCTAAGGTAGTCCATCTCTACGGCCTGTAGTTTTCTTTTATATTCATTGTTAATTGTCCACGTTTCACAACCATAGCACAACAATGATTCTACCAATGATTTACCTATATGTATTTTAACTTTCCTCGAGATATGCTTATCCCACCATATCGAATTTAAGCTTCCTAGTACTTTACGGCTGGTTTCAATTCTGGTTTTTATTTCATCCTGGCCTACCCCGTTAGTAGTTATTAAAGTTCCTAAATATTTAAATTGTTGAACTTGTTTAATTTCTTCCATGTCGTTTACCATCACTTGAAAATTATCATTGGTGTTTATTGCTATATATTCTGTTTTTTCTATGTTGATACTTAGGCCCCATTTTTCCTATGTTATATATGGCCATTATTAATATACAACTGCAACATGGACAACAGAATATCAAGAGTACCATGGACTTACCCAGGTAGTCCATGATAAAGTATCACATAGGATTATCATATAAAAACGCAAAACAAGAGCTATTAGGCGTACGGGATATGAGACTTTAAAAACTTTGCTCAAAGGAAAAATAAGGAAGGGGAATTCCAGCAAGAAAGAGAAAGTTATGGTTCAAGAATATAAAGTAATAGACTAGTCGAGACACTAAAACGTTGTTTCATACTACCCAAAGCAGATACGATTTCTCAGTGATAGTTGCCGAATTGGCTTGAGATGGCACCAAAGAAGATAGAAGGACTGCAGTTAATGCAATCATTTATTATTTGCTTTATTATTAAACTGTTTGTTAGTTAACCTTAGAAGAAAAAAGCAGAACACCCAATGTGTTTTTCTGCTTTCCTGAAAAAGATAAATTATGATGATTTTAGTTATGTTTAATTTTGGAAATTCATGACTGTTTAAAAAATAACCGCTATATTTTGAAAAATTGTATATACAAGACTCTGTGGGGAAGATTTGCAGTATTTAAAATAATTTGGACAAACAATTACTATTTTACAAACCATTTATTCGATAATGTATAGCCCAATATCAGGCCCATGTAATCGTTTTCCGTTCGTCTTAATATCGAATGGCGGCAAATGGTATTTGTTGGGCTGCATTTTATTCGTTTAGACACGCTCCCATGTGCTTGGGCCGGTCATGAAAGCTTCCACTCTGTGTTATTGAAGAATGGTTAATGTATTATGAGCTACATGTAGTAGTGCTTTATTTTGTTAAAAAGTTACTTGAGATACCTCAGAAAAAAGTTAACTAACATTGTTGCTTTAACTCTAAAAATAACTGATATCTCTCCACAACATAATAGTTGCCATTGTATGCCTTAGTACAAATGTAGCCTTTTTGTTTTCGTAAAAGCATATACGACCATCGTATCGGTAAAACCAAAATCTTTTTCATCAGAAAAGACGATTCTGTTACTCGTTTATTCGCAGATGCCTTTACTTTGCTTATTGGAACTGACGATGTTGGTGTTAAAAAGTCAGAGGTAGTTGCAGGAAAGAATATCGTTATGTTAGATTCGAAAAACATAGTCGTCGAATAAAGGAAGTAGACAATAAATGCCATGTAATGGTTGGTTGTTCTGTGTACTGCTTCAGAGCCTAGTCTGTCTAAAAGAGTACATTCATCAACCCATTGGCTACGTATTCGCATTACATTACTACTATGGTAACCAATTCTTCGCCTTACTTTTTGTAAAGAAGCATCCTCTTTGTGTAAGTTAACAATGCGCACCTTTTCAAATTTGCTAACTTGGTGTTGATCTATTCTTGATCTAAATGGCCGAAAACACTTTTACGCCTGTTTTACTCAATACTCCACCTAGGCTTCGCATATAACAAACGATATAATAAAATTTCGGAGAGTCATCAGCACATAGCTATCAACAATTAATCTTGTTCTCATTATGGTCTACATAATTTAAAAATTTAAATTTACAAGTTTCATTGCATTATAATTTGTTTTTAATTGTGCTGCAATGTCAATAAGCAATAGTGCCGTTGTATTTAAATTTAGAAATTTAGTTGCACAAAAGTAAAGTTGTATTGGATACTAATAAATGAACACATTGCGGTTTATACTACTGCTAACTCTTATATTTATTTATTGAAATTCTATTGTACTGCAAAAACATAAAATTTTGTTCAAGTTTTTAAAATATTACATTAACATTTTTTTGTAACGACTAGCATTTATAAAAAAGAATTTACATAAACTATAGATACTCGCTAGATAATGTTTTGTTGGCAGCGATTAATTTAGAAACATATTAGTTGTGCTTTTGTACTGCAATGACTAATAAGGATATTATTTATTATTATTATATAATACCTACCTAATTTGTGTTAAAATTAACTTTGCTTGTTATCTGTTTTCCAAGGCCTAGACTAATTATTATTTTGTAAACCTTAATGATTATATATTGCTCTTTATAACAGAGTTTGTATAAAATTTCCTAACACAATGTTTCGGTTGTAAAGCCCTTGTAAGGAATATGGTAAAGAATTATATATATTTTCGAGGTGTTTAATAATTTTGTAACAGTTATATAGCACAATTTTTAGTTTGCATAATGCGTTTATATAGTACACTCAAGAAATTACTATTTTTAAATTTATGGTTTCATAAACACATGATTTATAGCGCTAGTCTCGTTTTAATAAATTATTTATACTTACAGGTAATATATTGCTAATTGCTGTTTTGGCAACATTATTTCACAAAATAATTAATTAACCTAACATAGAGTTTCTTTAGAATATAGAATACTTCATATATCAAATGTACCTAGAACTAACATGCAAAAAGAACACGATTATCTTAAAATAGCTAATCATTAATAACATAACTTTGAGTTTAAAAACTAGGATAATACATAAATTAATTAAATCCATTGTGAAACTTTATTGCGTTGCCACAAAATTAGGTAAGAAATCCTTAATTAAAAGACTTGCCTGTAGAATAATAACCATTCCTTCTTCTTAACTTATAATTCAACAAATGAACACTATTATAGAATTTACTGAATAATATAATATAAAATTAGACCAGGTGATGCAACGAACAATGAATATTTTGTCGAGGTTAAAATTTGAAAACTAGAAAGCAGCCCTAATTTATTAGGGTACAGTTTAAAATCATAAATATTCTTTAAGGCAGAAATTGGTAATTATAAACTAAAATTATATGTACTCGTAAATAATACTGGTTTTATATTTAATTGGAGAATTAAAGTTCTTTTGTTACCAAATCCTGTATCATGATATGTTTTACTGTAGATTGCACACGACTGGGATATTGACGAAAATACAGAAGATAACGATCGCTGGACCGAAATTAAGCAGTACTTGTCATGGATCACAACCTACATGTTCCAATTATCTGAAAGTGCAATCCGTAACCTTAATGCTCAGTGAATATATGCCCAACATAAGAGTTAATTAGACCAAGACTAATTTACAGTAAAACACTTATTAATAAACTTCTAAAATAACTCCTACAATAATTTCTAAAAGTGAAGCAAATAAGGAATTTCATAACGCTATCAACACAAATACACCCCTGATTATTGAAATTGTCGCTCTATTAGAAACAAATTGTATTGTAGTGAAACTTCTATACTAAATTAGGTGTTCCATAATTAAAAAATAAAACCATACATTTACGGCAGCCCGAGATTTGGTTGCATCATTTCTTATATATGAGATTTGGGGAAGTTAATGAATTTGAAAGGGACGTTTTGTTGGCCTACATGAACGGGATATAATTCGTTGATGTAGCAGTGGTGTGGTTCAAATATGGAGCCAGTGAGTCAAAAAATACTCGCTCGCGAAAACCGGGATCTGAAGCAGTATGCAAGGCTGGGAAGATTGTTATCCTGATCTACGATTAAAAATCACAGCATAACTTTGTGTCCTAGCACAGCAATGGTGGTTACACAGTCTGTTTAATGTCGATTACTCGTAATGTCATTCTTTGTCGTGATTACCAATAATTTTTCTGCCGTTTTAGTGAGCAGAAGAGAGAGAGAGAGATTATATATATATATTATATATATATATATATATATATATATATATATATATATATATTTATGTGTATATATGTGTGTGTGTGGTGCGTTGTGTGTGTGTGTGTGTGTGTGCGTGTGTGTGTGTGTGCGCGTGTGTGTGTGTGTGTGTGTGTGTGTAAGGATTCTACAGCTGTCACCGTTTTCCTTCCTTCAACCAGATTCTCCACGCTTCTCGTTCTTGCCAGTCATTCTCCTCTAAACTTCTCCTTTCCATCGTTTCATCCACTTCATCCCTCCACGATCGCTTCGGTCTTCCTCCCTTTCTCCTTCCTGCGGGACTCCAATCTGTTACTCGTTTGATCCAACTGTTGTCATCCGATCTTCTTACATGTCCGTACCATGAGATTCTCTTGTTTTCGATAATATGAATTATGTCTGTCTCCACTCCCATTCTTCTTCTTATTTCTCCATTCCTGGTTCTTTCCACCTTGGTTACCCCACAGCACCTTCTCCGATATTCCATTTCTGTCGCTCTTATTTTTCTTTCATTTCCTTTGTTTATTACCCAGACTTCCGCTCCATACGTCATTATATTTTGTACAATTGTGGTGTGTATTCTCGTTTTTGTGTTTTTCGTAATTTGTCTATTCCATATTACTGGATGCAACTGTCTAATACACGATCTTGTTTGTCCCAGTCTATTTTTAATTTCCTCTTCCGTTGTTGCTTTGTCTGTTATTGTAAATCCTAAGTATTTAAATTTGTTTGTGGCTTTTATTCTTATATCCTTCTCTATTTGTAGGTCTTCTAACTTTTCTTCCGTTGTTGCTAAATACATGGTATTCTTGTAGTTTATCTGTAACCCCGCTTTTTTGTACTCCTCGCTCAGTCTTCTCGTCATGAAGCTCAAATCTTCCTCATCTTGCGCTGTAACCACTTGATCATCTGCGTAGCACATCGTGTATAGATATTCGTTTCTGACTGGCACTCCATACCCTCGCATTTACGCTTCCAGTTTTTCAGTGTTTCTTCTAGATAGATCTTAAATAAAGTCGGTGATGTGGAGCATCCCTGTAATAGGCCCTTTGTTGTCTGGAAGTTACCTATTATCTTCTGCCCCACTTTTATGTATACCCTATTTCCCTTGTACAAACTTTTAACGGCCCTTATTAGGTGGTTGGGAGTTCCTATCCTCTCCATTGCTCTCCAGAATCTTTGTCTGGGAACCTTATCATATGCTTTTTCCAGATCCACGAACGCCAGATATATCGTTCTGTTTTTAGCTCTTTTCTTTTTCAGTAATTGTTCTATATATATATATATATATATATATATATATATATGTATGGTCCACGCATTATTTTCCTGCTGTGAACCCGGCCTGTTCTTCCCTATTTTGTTTTGTATGTGTTTTTCTAATTTGTTTTTAAGTATTCGTCCGTATATACTTCCTATTATAGCAATGACACTGATTCCTCTGTAATCCTCACATTTCCGTCTATCGCCCTTTTTAAATATGGAGACAAGATAGGCTTCCTTCCATTCCTTAGGCATGTCTTCTCCACTCATCACTTTCTGGACCATTATCGTTATCATTCTGAACAATTTTTCCATTCCATACTTTCTGAGTTCCGGTGGTATCCTTCCTGGTCCCGCGGCCTTATTTTTTTTTTAATGATTTAATTGCCGCTTTTACTTCTTCCAGTGACATCATCTCCTCTTCTTCATCTTTATCTTTATCTGTCTCCTTCTTCTCTTCCTATTCCTTCTCTGCCTTCTTTTCGATGTCCTTCATGTACTCTTGTACGTTTTATGTTAGCAGGTTCGCATAATATGCTTCACACTCTTTGACTTCAATCTACTGTATTTGCAGGTGTTCTTTCCTGTCTGTTCGTAGATTTTTTTGTAACTTCCATGATTCAGAGCATCTAGTGCCCCCAGGTATTGATCAATATTGGTACAGGTTGTTTGCCAGTTGTCATTTTTTCCTTTATTGTCATTTTCTTCACTTCTCTGGTCTTACTTTTATACTCTCTTAAGTCTTCTTCATTTTTTGTGCTTAACCATTTGCTGTATAGTTCCTTTCTTTGTTTAATTGCTTCCTGGGTTTCACTTGTGAGTTTGTGTTTATATTGTGTGATTTTCTCTTCTTTTCCCCTAATGCTTCAAATCCCGCTTGTTTTAAACTTTTCTTTATGTATTCATAGATCTCTTCTATCCTCTTGTATCTGAATTCTGTCAATTTATCGTCTAATCTTCTCCTATATAAATCTCTCACTATCATGTCTTGCAGTAGGTGTGAATTCAAATTTGTTTAAACCGGATAGTCGTACATTAATAAGCTATAGATTCAAAGAAACACAGTAAGATAACTGCATTCGTATAAACATCCAACGCCAACCACAAGTATTATACTGATGGTAAGCTGTCAGTTAGGATATCAGATTATCTCTAATCAAAAATTGAGGCAACATTACCTGATAGGCCTCCATCAACGCAATATGACAAACCTTGGTACTTTTCTCCCTTAAAACAGTGCCTCAAGCAGCATTATACGAGGTATGTAACACATTAAATTTTCTTTAGCAAAACAGACTTAAAACTTCTCCAAGGCCTGCCCCATCTGACCTTTTACCATTCGGATATATCTGATATATCATTTTGCGAAGACTACAGCAGTATTCAGGACCTTCAAGATATGGTTAAATTATGAGAGCGTATCACTAATGAACAAAGTGCAGTCTCTTAAAACACAACTAGTTCGTTGTTTGACTCAATGCCAAAAAGTTTTGAGGCGGTTATAAAAGCCCGAAATTACTAAATAAATGTAAAAGTTTGTGGACTAATATTTGTGAATTTAATCCTTAGTTTGTCTTAAATTATTAAGTACATTTGCAAAGATTTAATTGCCAATTTGAATTTTTTCTTGGTTCTACAGTTTCAATAAATGTTAGCCTAGTGTTTGGTAATTAAAAAGCATTATAAAAATAGAGGTATTTTTTATCTTTATTTCCTTTTAATGCTTGTAGTAACATATAATAATATGTATCTGAATGTTCGCGGCAGTTTCCTAATTATATTTATTTTTGAAATTTTAAATTAGGGCCGGCTATAATTTGATTCCCTCTCATATATGTGAAATTTGTTATATAGACTCAATTGACTGCAAACACGCGTGGCGATTAAGGCCGCAAGCCGCGCTCGTGCAATTTGCTTTTTGCACTTGCTTTGGCACGTTGGTTTCGTTTAGTCCCCGCGACATTAAGCCTTTGCTTTATTCATTTTAAACTTGCCATTTCAATTACGTTTAGTTCGCGCGACTATACTTTTGTTTATTAAAACCTGCATTTCGCATATTTGTTCGCGGCATTACGCATTTGCGTTTTTGCATTTGGCATTTTTGGCTGTGTTTTCGCCGATAAATTATCAGCTCGACGAGGGAACCTTAACACCAAGAAGACGGCCCCGTTTCGTCTGCTGTGAAGATTGGGGTAACTTGTCCTAATTTTATCCATATCCTTTTCCTTTTCCTTTTATTCTGGAAGCCCCAGAACCAACAGCAGGGAAGCGATATTTGCGGGAGGCGCCGTTTCCACAGGTTAGTGTTTTAATTTTCAAGTTTTCTATTCATAATTCAAAATTGCCTATACAGTCCACTTATTCCGGCCGCACCACTGAAGAAACTACAATTTCTGAAAACAAAATATGTCAATTTACCAGTGTTCTGTTAAGCTACAAATTGTAGGATAATAAATTTATTTAAAATTGGTGCAGCATATTAAATAAAAAATAAAGTAAAAATGTGGAATTTTATTTAAAAAACAAGCTAATATCATATGGTATAACTGTCATATCTCTTCTGTCAAATTTAACATATATATGATGTTGCCCATAATTTTTGTAAACAAAGCATTTTAAGAAACTATTTGTATGACTTTCCATATTACCTATTTTAGAAGAATATAAAATAAACTTTATTTGATTTGTATGTCATAATTTAGATATCAATATTAATTTTGCAGAATTGAAAAACATTATTAACATTATTGGATAATTATTTAAAGCCATTGCATTTTTAGTGCAATGTATACATAGTAAGATAAAATAAAAAAAAGTATTATAAATACTTACACTGCTCTGCTTACGTTAATTACAAAAGGACATATAATCAAAAAGCAGTAGTTAGGCTACTAAAAATATATAGTTCATATAAAGAAAGGCGGATCTGCACATTTACCAATGCAAAAAGGCATTAACGAGTTTGAGAAATATTATTGAAAAAAACCTGTATAATATTGCAACAATTTTATCATTACAAGTTTGATTTATTTAACACGCAATAGGTTGTTGCAAAAGTTCGTTCTACATTTTAGTTATTTGTGCAGCTACTAAGCTTGAACATAAATCAAAATTAACAATCGAAGCATTTTCTCTTCACCTAAGTGATTTCTTGCCACTTTTCCGGTAAAAGAACAACACTCTTTGATTATCAGTCAGTCAATTCTTCTTTTAACACTTTTACCCACTGTCCACTGCCATCGGGCCTTAAGCTTTACAAATATTTCTGGCAGCCCCTGAAGCATTCAACTCAAGTTTGTATTGAAATTTGGGCACCAAGCGGATTTTTTCACCCTCAAGTTCCAACTGGAACAAATTGTATAAGTTTTATGTATCAAATTATTTGTAGAGCGCGAGTTATCAAATGTACCAAAAACATAAAAACTAGTCAACATAAATATTAAGATATAGCTTAAGCACACAAACTTTTTGCAATAAACTATTTACTTCTAGATGCCGTTATCCTCTAACCAACGTACTAATACAAATTATTTATTTTCAATAGGCTGTGTACTTCGATTACTGTGCAAACTGTGGATTAGCGCAACTGTTTTCTTGGCCATTCGTGGCATGCTTAAACACCTTGTATGGTTTCCAGAATTCTAGAATTCTCCGCATATGCACGCCAGGCAACTCAGAAGAATCTTTCTTTGCAACGCGCCTAGAACTTCCTAGATGTCTATATATTTCTTCATCGTCGTGGTTGTCCACAAATCTATCAGGAAGGATGGTTTTTCAAAGGTCGGCCGTTATACTGCTTTTTCCATAAAATGACCAATGACCCAATATCACTTGCGGAATAGCTGCTATTCACTTGCGTGTATTAAATTAGTAGAAGCAGTAGTAAACCGTTGATAACTTTTAATTGATTAAGTAACTCACAGCAACGAGGGTATCTTTGTTATCATTGATCGCTAGGAATTAACCAGAATTGTCAACAATCACAATGTGTCGCCGCTTCGGTGAATTTTGTTTTCACAAAGGCTATTTCCCAATGCACACAACTCGTACTTTCGGTCATTATTTCACACCTTATATAAAACTGCCGAACCTTCTGCAACACATTCATTCTTATATTGTAGGAGTCTTCCTAACGCCCAACCATGTAGGAGATGTCCGAAGAACACCTCCTATACTCGGCTTTTAGGCGTTAATAATAACAAGTAGGATTTCTTTAAAATTCTCTCTAAAAACACATCTTCTTACTTTAACTCTCCGAGGTCACACTGGGTCAATTTGACCAGAGACTAAACTTGCTCGTCTATACCATAAAGGCATTTCAAAAATTGGCGCTTCCTAGGCCCTTCGGAGGTGAATTAGGGCCTCAACTATAACATAAGGAGTTGCCCGTACACTACACGACGTTCAGTAGCAGTTGAGCATCGATAGAAATCAGTGACGGGTCATTTTGACCCATATGGTGACCTCCGCGTCGATTCTACTAAAACAAAATTGAAACAAAAAAAAACTTTTCGGCTTAATAGTTTACAGATTACAGTGAAGTTGAGGATGCTGAAGATACGCCTCTGAACCAACGGATGTTGGAATAGCATAACCGAACTCGAGGAGACCAGCTACCACACTTCGTAGTAAAAATAATACAAATTGGAGTATGAGTGTACGCTTGAGAATATATTTCTTTCTTTTTCTTTTCTTGCCTTCCGCTCCAACCGCCCGTATAGGTATACAATTTACATTGAGTCGGAGCGGTCGGACTGTTTATAACTGAATATACCTACAGATCTCTCGCCCCCATAATTTTTTCGCAGCTGTTGCTTGCTTGGTTTTGTGTCGTCGTAGCTGCTGTTTACTTTCTACTTTCTTATTCTCTCGTTCTTTCTTTTTCTTTCTAATACAGCACCACATCGATGACGTTATAATAATACGATACTTTACTCTGTATTTTCTAGATCGAATAAATGAATGTGAATCAAAGCCAGGGCCAAGAAATGGTGCAGAAAATTGCCAAGAAGTAACTGAATTTTGGAATCTTCTTTTTGATGCAGAGATGGTAAATACAATAGTAGAATGTACGAATAAGCAAATCGAAGATGTTTGCGCCCATATGATGGCAGAAGAAAAAGTAATGCAAACGTATCATCACACCACTGATTTGTTGGAAATGAACGCTTTTCTTGGGCTGTTATATTACTCAGACTTGTGGAAATCTAATCACGTGGACACACATGAACTGTGGGATAATACCAATGGGTATAACATGTATCGCTGTGTTATGTCGAGAATACGATTTATGTTTTTATCTTCTTGTTTACGTTTTGATGAAGGTGAGAAACGGTCGCCAGATGATAGACTTGCGCCGATAGGAGAATTATGGGAAAAATTTATTAGAAATTGCGAGCATTATTACAGTCCAAGCAATAATTGTACTGTCGATGAACAATTATTATCTTTCCGTGGGCGCTGCAAGTTTCGTGTATACATAAAAACAAAACCAGACAGATATGGCTTGAAAATCATTACTTTGAATGACGCTGAAACTTTTTATTTGGTAAGCTATTATTTTTTATGTGTATTGCATACGTCAAAAATTATAAAAAGGGCAACGAAAAATAAAACAAATTTTTCACGGTATTCCATATCTGGTAAAAACTGGCCATCCACGTGAAGAGTCTTCAGGCAAATTTTTTTTCCAAAAGGTGAAAACACCAATACACGGCACAAATCGTTCCCGTAAATTTTTGCACTAAATTGTTTATAAATATGGCATAAATCAAAAAACGGCTACGTCATGCCATAGCGACACATTTCCTCTACAAAATCTGTTTTGAATCAGGTCGATCGGATAAAAACTGTTTGAGTTATGCTGTCAACGAGGTCAAAAAACATGGTTTCGAGAAAAACGCATTTTAAGTTTTGGAAGGGGTAAATCGAATGAAATAAGGTAGAAAAAAGTCTTACGTGTTTTATGCTATTAATCTGCTATCCCTGTCTGAGTTTTTCTCTAACGTTAATCGTCTTTCTTCATCTCCAGCGCTTTTTATCGAACTATTTTTTACTTCTTCCGTGACGTTGCTAACGATTTCTGTTAAATCGGCGTAAGTTTTGGGAAAAAGATGCCGAAGTAGATCCAGAAAGGCGCAAAATTTTTCTGCTCCGACGTGCCCAACACAAGCAGCCCCATAGCAAACACAAAAACCGACGATTGACTTCGAGGGCATTTTTTATGAAAGTACAAGAAGGAATTTTCGTTGATTTACACTTTTTACACATCACTATCAAATCGAAACCCAGTTCTCTGTTAGAAGATTCAGCGAATTCGACATCTCCCCCACACGTTTTACACTTCACTACTTGGCTCAGCTTTGAAAATATCGATAAAAAATTTATAAGTCTATAAGATATACTTTGATCAATCGGTAAATTCGAATCATCGAAGGAATGATTGAGCTTCTGTTCAGACGTGCTAATATTAATTGTCGCTGTCTCGGCGACATATCTATTTTCAGAACCAATTCTCCTTTTCTTTCTGTCTCTTCTTATTGTCGGCTTTCCAACCAAATGCTTTTAGATTTTCTATCCATTATTTGAATAGTTACGTTTTTAACTTGAAGAAATACCTAAATCAAAACTTTCGTCAATAAAACAAGAGCACGATGTGTTCACTAAATTTTGATTGTTTACCGCAATATATATATATATATATATATATATATATATATATATATATATATATATATATATATATATATATATTATCCTGCCACCTAGGATTTTTTTTTGGGGCTAGTATAAGCAAAGTAAGAGGGAGAATTCACCATGCGCGCGCGGCGCTCCGAAGCGACAAATTCGCTCGGCCAACACTTTAGCGTTTGGCGCTTTTTTTAAATACTTAAGAGTTCGAATTTTCACTTGAACCTTGAGGTCTAAACTACTAATTTAGTGAAAAACAAAAAAATCAATTTTTTGAAAATTTTACATTGTTACAACCCCTTTATTAGCCGAGAAGGCATACGCACCATTATAAACCGTTTCTGTGTCAAAAGTAAAAGAAAACAAAACCAGACCTATTCTCTTCTATTATTACAAACACCATAACAAGAATAGAAATTTTATAGTCAGAAGTCGTAGACCACGCTGTATCAGAAATATTCTTTGTTAGATTTACTGCTACCGCAATTTCTATATTCAGTCTTTCTTTTGAATGATTAATAAAATTTGACTTACAGTTTTTTTTTAAATAGTGCTCAATCAGTTTCATTATCATGCAAAAATAGTAGCTTTTTATTCCAGATTTTCAAATAAACAGTTATTACTACAGCAAAATAGACTGAGAAGTCAAAGCAAGATTTGTACTTACATTTTTTTACATTATATATGTAAAAACTATTAATCTTCATTACTTTGGCTAGATGTTTTCCTTTTGGTATTGTTCTTAAATGTTAAACATGAAATATATAGAGGTCAGACATTGCTCCATATTTTTCTCCCGCAACGAAAGTAATGTCTCGTAGATAATCCTTACTGAATTTATTATTTTTAAAACGTTTAATTTTATTTCGTATGATTAAGAAACTTCGTCCATATGCTTTGTCATTTGGATGTTTGAATGTGGAATAATTTATATTTTGAAATTTGGAAATAATATTTGCCTGTAAAGTGCGCATCGAGATTATATATAAAAGTTCTAAGTTCTCTAGAGTATTGTTGGCAGACATTCGCACTTCAAACAGCTATTTTGTACTTTAAATGTTTCGCTACTTAGCTAATTTTTTGATAGCGATGGTGTGTGTATATATAACGTGAGTCTAACCTCTTTCTCAGATAGAATTCATCAAGGATTCAAGTAAAAACTATACCAACAATAACACACTACCTAAAGAACCTAGACCTCCGCCTATATATATTTATGTAGTCAACAACTTTCAAACCATGACTGATAATCTTGCCAAAGTTATCGAAGATGAATAATATTACTCTAAAACACTAGCAAATAATACGGTCAAAATAAATAAATCTTTAATCGATGCCCAGAGAAAACTGATTAAACATTTGTACGAAGAAGGTGTTATCACACATAACAAATTATAAAAAATATTATAACAAATACAGAGATGTAATTCGAGACTTGCACCATTCAGTTTCTACCCAAAATGTTAAGGTAAACTAAACGAACTGGGACATTCAGTAAGAAATATTATTAACATAAAACATAGAGTAAGTAAGAACCCCTTGCCTATGTTTTTTGTCGATCTTGAACCCAGACAAAATAACAAAGAAATCTTTGTTGTCGAATTCCTGCAAAAAAACTAAAATAAGAAGTAGAGCACCGCGAATTAAAAATAATATAACTCAGTATACGCGCTGGCAACACTACGGTCACTCTAAGTCTTATTGCAGAAAGCCATTCAATTGTGTAAAAAAAAATGTGTTGGAACACAGCTGACACAACACAACATAGAAACTTAAAGTAGTTAAAGTCGTGAATTTTCCAATATCACCAAAAGTGAAATTATAAACTACACAATAGCAGTGTTTTGGTGCTTCAATCAAAAAGTTTATTCAAGTTACAACCAAAACAGTGAGTCAATTTAACTTACTTATAAATTATAACCTCTCGATCCACCAAGTTATCAAAGAGCGGGAAGGCCAGCTGAACTCTGGTAAGAGATAACAGCACATTTGGCTGTGTGCTAAACCTCATAAATAAATATATTTATATTTTTATTCAATTTTAAGAAATTAAAACAGCACCATGCAAGGAAGTAGCGATGGAGGCTTGTATTACGGCCAACAAAACTTCAACCAGCACTACGTGCCAGTTAGCTCTAGCACTGACAGCTTTATACCAAATATTATAACTTACAACAATGCTCTTATGACCCAGCCCAGTTCAATACCCCAATGGCACTCAAACCAACAACCGCAGTGGCCTCAGACTACACAAATGCAATGGCTCCCAGTGGCACCCTCAACAATACCAACCGCCATTAATGGGACAAAGTCAAATGGCATGCCCAATAATGAACAGCAATCAAAGAAATCCACCAACACAAGCAACAAACGGACACCCGAATGGGACAATAACACCTCTACCGCCTCCATCAATTAACACAGAATACTCGGAATATGAAGAAGCTGATAAAAACCCGCAACAGAGGGCAGAAGAGGAAAGGATTTCAACCCAATGAATTTCAGGAGGTCAAATCAAGAAAAACGAAAAGGAAAAGAAGCGGAGACAGCTCACCCACTTGCCAAACGAAGTCAAAACAAAGTCACACACAAAGCACAACGATAACCAATAGATTCGACGTTTTAAACAAGGGAATAGAGGAAGAAACCCAAAATAACACAAACAACGGTAATGTGAAAGCAAAAAAAGCTGACCTACCTCCACCTTTTATCTTGCAATTTGTCAAGGCAATTCCACCACTACTTCAACTTATCGAACAAAAGATAGATAAGAAGGAATACTACTATCAAATGACAAGTAGTGACAAGGTAAAACTACAAGTCCGTACCATAGAAAACTACAAAAAAATTAAAAAGTTCTAGATGATACCAAGGTCATTAGACATACGTTCACCCTACCGGAAGATAAACACTTCAGGGTGGTAATAAGGAACCTACACCACACCACTCCAGTAGAATGTACATAATCGCGAAACCAAAATACCAAAAAATCTGTTCTTCATAGACCTGGCACAGAAAGACAAAAACAAAGAGATCTATAACTTAGACCTTATGTTAAATGCAGTAGTAAAGTTCAAACCACCCCATAAAAGAACACAAATCCCACAATGCAAACGTTGTCAATGCTACGGTCATACCAGAAACAACTGTTCCCGTCGGTATCGATGCGTAAAATGTGCAGGGGAGCACGACTATAAAACATGCCCTAAAAACCGCAGTGATGGCAAGGCTCCCAAATGCGTACTTTGCGAAAACCACCCTGCAAATTACAAAGGTTGTAAAGTCTACATCGAAATCCTAAATAGAAGACATCCCTACAACAAGGAAAACTACCACAAGTACGACAAACAGGAATCCAAAAACACGTCCCTTAGCAAATATCAACAATGCAGAACAAACCCAAAAACCCCGAAAACAACAAGCCGGTGGAAATCTCCATGAACAGACAATATCCACAAATCAAGCACCACGTTTGATAAATGTAAGCTCGCAATGTAGTTATAGAACTGCCACAAACAACAATCCTACACTCAACGAAAATTACTTTATATCATATTTACAAAGCACAATCGAACACAACAAAAAATGATTTCGGAACTAACATCTGAAATAAAAGAACTGAGGAGACTATCAAATGCCTGGTATCCAAAATCGGTAAAACAATGGCTCCTATTTAAAATTGCGCTCTGGAACGCCAACGGATTAGAAAGCCACAAACAGGAAGTAGAAGTATTTCTAAAATATAACAGCATTGACGTACTAAATAGCAGAAACACACTTCAATTCCCAAACGCACTTCAAAATTCCGGATTACATTATATACGATACCCAACATCCAGATGCAGATCGTAGAGCGAGAGGAGGATCAGCAGTAATAATTAGAAACAAATAAAGCACTGTGTACTGCCAGGGGATTCCTTCCAAGCAACTAGTATAGAAATAGAGGACTGGTATGGTCCGCTGGTAATCTCGGCGTACTGCCCACCGAACTATCGTCCTGACAAAGACAGTTTGAAAGAATACTTCACATCTCTTGGAAATCGCTTCATGGGGGCGGAGACTACAACGCCAAGCATACCCACTGGGGATCGCGCCTATCCCCACCAGGCAGAGGCAGAATCCTATATCAGGTATTACAAGAAGAAAGGGTCATCTATCCACCTATGAACCAACATACTGGCCAACGGACCCTGCAAAAGTTCCAGATTTATTGGACTTCTTTGTGATCAAAGGTATTTCTCGAAGACTCTTAAATATAAAATCCAGTTTTGATCTGACGTCTGACCACTCTCCAGTGATAGCTACTGTCATGCAATTATAACACAGAGAAGTAAACCACCCCAACTTTACAACTCAAAACAAAATGGGAATACTTTAAAGTACTAATTGAGGATAGCATAAATCTAGATGTATCTCTCAAAACAAACGAAGAAATTGATAATGCAGTCTTAAGTTTTGTCAAAACAAACAAAAAGCAAAAAATTTCCCACCCAACAAAGTAGAACATAGGTATCCTACTATCCTGAAAGAAAAAATAGCCCAAAACGACGGCTAAGGAAAAATGGCAACGTAGTAGGTATCCTGACGACAAAGAAGATTAAACGTTGCCACTAGAGAACTCAAGGAGCTAATACGGACCCTCAAAATGACAATTTTGCCACCTACGTAGAAGGGCTATCAGCCAACTAACGAATCAACAAGCCCCTATTCGTAAAGCACTCCTGGGGCGCAATAACAAAGAAAAGGCACAAATCTTCGCGGAACACCTGTCAAACGTTTTCCAACCTGTAGAAATACCAACTAGAAATCCGGATGAAGATGACGACATAAAAGAATACCTGGAAGCCCCTTACCAACTTTCACCTCCAATAAAGCTGTTCAAAGCTGGTGAAGTCACAGAAATGATCAACTTACTAAAACCTAACAAGGCACCAGGCTGGGATTTGATCACGGGCAGGGTACTTAAGGAGCTTCCTAAAATAGGGATTACAATGTTAACCGCCATCTTCAACGCTATCCTCAGAACAGGTTCTTTCCCACCCCATGGAAGATCGCTCAAGTAATAGTAATTCAAAACCCGACAAACCCCGCACAACGTCGAGTCCTATAGGCCTATCAGTTTATTACCAGTCTTATCTAAGCTAATGGAGAAACTCCTACTAAAAGAATCTTGATGACACACACCGAAGAAGATCTCTTCCCCGATCACCAGTTCGGCTTTAGGAAAAACCATGCAACCATCGAACAAGTCCATAGAATCGTTGAAGTCATCAATAATACATTTGAGGAAAAAGCTTACTGTGGGGTTTTTTCTTGGATGTAAGCCAGGCCTTGACAAGGTCTGGCACGAAGGTCTACTATTCAAGCCAAGTTATCCCATCCAATCTTTACTATCCTGAAATCGTACTTACAGGAAAGATACTTCCAGGTTAAATACCAGGATGAACTAACAGAATTGATGCAAATAAAAGCCGGTGTTCCGCAAGGCATTTGGGGCCTGTCTTATACCTCATCTTCACAGCCGATTTACCCACTAAATAGCGCTATAACAGCGACGTATGCAGACGACACGGCCATCCTATCAATGCACCCAAATCCAACAGTTGCCCCAACAACTACAGACGCATTTAGATAAAATACAGCAGTGGCTCCAAAGATGGCGTATCAAGGTGAACGAGAATAAATCAGTCCATGTGACTTTACAAAATGTAGGGCACTCCCAGAAGTAAATATGAACGGTCAACCACTACCACAGGCAGATAGCGTTAAATATTTAGGGATACACTTGGATAAAGGGCTTACATGGCGTACTCATATATGGAAGAAGAGGTGCAGCTTGGACTGAAACTAAAGAAATACTACTGGTTGTTAGGTAAAACTCCCAATTATCGCTTAAAAATAAACTTCTTATAACAAGGTAGCATTGAAACCAGTTTGGACCTACGGGATCCAGTTATGGGGCACTGCCTCTAGATCTAACATTGACATATTGGAGGGTACCAATCCAAAGTCTTACGTCTAATAACTAATGCCCCATACTACATCCCAAACATTGAAATCCGAAACGATTTAGAAGTGGCCACCGTCAAGGAAGAAATTAAAAATTTGTGTAAAGTACCTAAATAAGTTAGAAGTGCATCCTAATCCTTTGGCAGGTAATCTACTAGACAACAGTGCTCAAACGCAAAGACTCAAAAGACTTAACTCGCTCGATCTACCGCATAGATTTTAGTGCTATTTAAGTTACATTAAGTGTCTTAATTAACTTACATGTAGTGTAACAATCAAATTAATTAAGTAATCGCAGGAGGGTCGTCATTGGGAGACTTCTCCAACACTGCTCAATACGATCAACATAATTACTTATTGTCAGATGTAATTGACAGATTGTAATTAACTAATAAATACATAAAAAAAATAAATACATAAAAAAAAATTGTGTAAAATTTAGACCACATGACAGCAAATCATGCACAAAGAACAGGGACACTCCAGCTAAATGCGCTCTATGTGAAGGCATTCATCCATCCAGCCAACTATAAAGGATTATAGAGATCTTATTTTTTTCTTCTTGCAGAAAACTGGAAATGCTAAGCATACTAACTGGGGCTCCAGGCTGATTACTACGAAAGATCATAAGTTACTTTAAATAATCCAGCAAAACGATCTGCGGCACTTATCTCACGGCGAGCCAACTTACTGGTCAACAGACTTAAGCAGACTTCCCAATCTGCTAGACTTCGCAGTTACAAAAAAAAAGAAAAATTCTATTCTGTATAGTAAAACAGAAAGTTGTGCAGATCTAAACTCAGATCATAGTCCAATTATAATTACTTTAGCATTAGCGTAATAACAAAAAATACTATAGAAAAACTATATGCTAGGGAAACTAACTGGTAATACTTTCAATACATTACTAATATAATAGCAAATTGAACCACAAAATGCATAATCCAAATAAAATAGATAAAACTGTAGAGTACTGTGGCAGTCCGCCAAGCCGCTCCCACAAAACAAAATTTGGCACCATAAGATCTTGATATAGCACCCCATATAAAGCAATTAATTGCAGAAAGTATAGAGCCCGAAACAAATGGCAAAGATCAAGAAGCTCATTAGACAAGACCACTCTCAACAGACTAGCACACAGACTCCACAATGCAATACAACAAAATTAGAACGAAACATTCAGTTACAACATTACCAACCTATCACCTGAAAACCAAACCATCTGGAAGGCCAAAAAAATCAAAAAGCTTACATTAGCAGTTCCAACTTTAAAAACCCTATACAAGTTGAGCCCTCTTTAAGGCTGAAAAAGAAAATATCTTTGTAAATACAAAGTTTTTACAGCACTCCCACAAATAAATAACTTAAATACTGGCGAAGAAGTAGAAGAATTTCTCAACTCATCTGGCCAACTATCGCTACCTCCAAGAACCATTTATTCCTGTCGAGGTTTACCGGGAAATAAAGGTAACAAATGAATATAAAGCACTAGGATATGATCTCATACTTTAATAACTACCAAGAAAAGCAATAGTACTCATTACTTCTATATTCAATCGTATGCTCACTATGTCACATTTCCAAGTTCAGTGGAAATATTCACAAATTATTATGGTGCCAAAGCTTGGAAAGCCACTGATGTTCATAAAAACCAATTCGTTTATGTCATTACTTTCTAAAATATTTGAACGACTTTTGTTACGGATAATTGAGGAAACAACACCAATGAACGATTTAATCCCACTACATAACTTTGGTTTTCGACCCAGTCATTGTACTATCCAACAATGTCACAGAATTGTAAACCAAACAGTCTAAAGAAGAAGAAAATGTGTGCTTCTGTGTTTTGGACATCCAATAAGCATTTGATGAGGTGTGGCACTCCGGGCTATTGCACAAAATAAAAAAATTACCTTATCCAATTTCCTTATCACTAAAATCTTACCTGAACGAACGACACTTTCAAATTAAATTAGAAGATTCTTTATCAAGCTACTATACTATTAATTCCGGAATCTCACAAGGCAGCATCCTTCGACCCTTCCTATATCTTCTATTTACATCAGACGTCCCAACCACAATCAACACACTAATTGCCACCTTGCCGATGACACAGCCATAATGTCACCAGATCCATGTCTTACCGAGCATTCGAAAAATTCCAAGTATATCTAAATATTTTACAAAAATTGGCTAAGCCAGTGGAGAATGAAAGTCAACGGAGATAAATCTACACAAATAGCTGTTAAACCAAATTAGCTGTTTTTAAGTTACCATTTATAATACACCCATACTAATCAAAAATAAAGTTAAATATCTTGAGCTTCACTTAGATCAGAAGTTAACCTGGAAGGCTCATATTAAAGCTAAACGACAGCAACTCAACTTAAAGGTAAATAAAACGTACTGGCTAATCGAACGAAAGTCTTAGTTATCCTTAAACAACAAACTTCTACTATATAAAACCATCCTAAAACCCATTTGAACTTACGCGATTGAGCTATGGGGTTGTAGCTAGCCTTAAAACACAAAAAAAATTTCAAATATTCTAGTCGAAGACGTTACGAACAATAGCGAATGCATCAGCAACCAGACACTCCACAATGACCTAGGTATTCCTTACGTCAAGGAAGTAATTAGAACTACAGTCAGAAATAGCCGCAATCTCGCTCTAAACCACAACAACCAATTCAAAGTCGAGCTCTATAACCAACGGGTAGTTAACAGAAGACTAAAGCGTCAATAACCTAAAGATCTGATTGAATAAATTCTGGTGACCCATTAATAGATAGAGCCCAATTCAAACCACTTGCCAATTTACTATCCTATTTACTTATTACTCTTTACATTAACTGAGTAGATTGTAAAATTACAATAAATTATTAAAAAAATTATTGTAGAATACTATGAGTGAGTTTTTGTATTTTCTGCGTTTTATATATTTATGCTTAGTATTTGATGACCAAGCTCTAATAAGATTACTTTTATTACTTGTATCAAAATCTGTTTTTCCATATAATTCTCTAAACTTGAATCTAAATCTTTCCTCGCTTTTTAGATTGATTGTGTGATAGTTATTTTTGCTATTAAGTTATTGAATAAAGTTTATAAAGTTTAACTTTTTTGTTTCAAAACTGGTTTTCCTATTGTGTACTTATTAAATGTATGTTTTGAACTAATTCTTGTATATGCTAATTTATATGCTGTTATAAGGCTTATCGATGAAAAATTTGAATATTGCAGATATACATTCCTTCGTAAATTCCAATGTAAATAAAATGAAACTATTACAGAAGTGCAGTTTATTTGGACATGAACGAATAAGATAAATTGTTTGAACAAGGTTTTCTGGTTGATTTTATTAAACATTTAAAATGCAATAGTGCGCATTTTGTGGTTCCTAAACTTAAAACTTTGCTAAAGAATATCGTTTTTACATTTAAAAAATAAATATAGATAGATCGCCCAACCCTTTCAGCTAAACACAGTAGAAGCAAAAATTTACAAATTTTGTAGTTCACTTATTAATTTTGCTCGTTTTAAAATATTAAATGAATATACATATAAGCACATCATGTACAGTTTATTCTCATTACAATATTGTTTTGTAAAATGGTGCTAAAAGAAAGCTACAAAAAACTCTAAGATAAACAGTCTTTAATAGAGGTTGTTTGGAGCACAAACAACAAAATGGCGGCATTGAAAAAGGTATTAAGTAAACAAAATGAGTGCTTTTCTGCAAAAACGATGATGAGATAGGTTTTACAAAAAAAGGTTTAATCAATCTTGCAAAGCAAATTCCCCGTGCAATAAGCTGTTTGATGTTCCTTCCCTCACGAGGAGCTCATTTATGATACTTTGCCGCTTAGGTGTTTAATAATGCTTTACTTTGCCAGTTAGGAAACTCATTATATTACTTCATATAATTATGAATCTTATTAAGCAGAAATCCCTTAGCACAAGATAACTTCGGTAATTAGTGCAAAATATCGGCAGATATTTGCTAATATTAAATAACTATCTTAATACGCGTTTAAACCATTATTTTGACATTAATAAGGTTTTGTTACATAAATTGACTTAATAAAGTTTTGCTTGAAGGATTTAAAATTTCTTGTAATTCAATTAAAGCGAAGCTTTAAAAAATGTCACATTTCATCAATTAATTATAATATTAATAATGTAGCAACCTAATTTCTTGAAAATATATATATATGTATATAAAAAACTACTACAGTGCAGTTGGCTAAGATTGAGTTTCTGTCTTGAACAAATTATAAGGATAATAATCAGTGATCATCTTTCCTAGTACAACTTTATTAAAAAAACAAAATACTTTATTGAAATGATTTTGAGATCATACAAAGAACTAAACATTGATTTTAAAATAAAACAATTAAAATTTCCACGTCCCTCTTTAAACAGAAACGTAGAATTCATATTATCTATTAATTAAAAGACAAATAGTACATGTAAGTTCCTTACAGGTGCCTATTTGGTATAAAAAAATAAAAGCCATATAATCTCACAAGTTCATAGTACTTATTATAGTAATTTTAAAAGGCAATTACCGCTACTAAAAATAATCATCAAGAAGCTTAAAACCCTTATCCTTCGTTACAGATTTACTCCCAAATTATTAGACGAGGGATCAATATGAACTTACTTTTCCGTTTTGCAAATATTTAGGAAGAAATAATTTCCGAGTTCTTGTCCATTACAAAATTTGACATTGTATAGTAATGATTGCCTATAGAATAGAAATAAAACAACCTAAAAACAATTTTTGAATTGGAGTTACTCGCGATCATTAACGGTGCAATGTTAAATGTAGTCTGATATAGGAATCTACTAAGAAACGTATTGAATTCTTGGTAACTTATTATTGAGCACATACATATGTAAATGTTAACTTGCAGATATTGAAGCCTATAGATATCTTGTATTGTCAAAGTGTGCTTGTTTTATCTACTATAAGTGGTTAATAAACACTTTACTATAAATCAATAATGACACTAAAGGTTACGAGTTGATTTATATGCCAACAACGATAAGAATTGACCTGATTTCTCGAGGCTAACCAATTGTAACCAGAAATAAAAGCTTTGTAGTCAAGACAAAATCGTTTTTAATGCACTTATTCTTAAAATATATAGGAATAGCAATTGCAAAACCATTTATAACTACCTGAAAACTAACTATTATTGAAGTAAATACCTTCAGCAGTTGCTTGACCATAGAGACATTTGAAAGACACATTTGGTTGATTACAGCTGAGAGCTCCTTGTTCGGATAATGAAAATGGCTGTGGTGTCTTGTATTCCGCCCGCAGTTAGCTGCCCGTGAGCGACGAATCTTCTAGACCTTGGATACCTTCGATGTGGTTAGTTGGTTAAAAATTAAAATGATCAAAGTGGTTCAGGTGGGACGGCAGCCAAGCTAAGCCTTCGGTTCAGACGGCAGTTGATTGCACGTGGACGACGGATAATCTGGGCTTTAAAACAGTTTTAACGGCGTTCTGAGATATTAAGGCAGCATTGTTGAGAACAGAGAGCCACTTTTAGCTCCAACGCGACAGCATGCACATCGGCTTAAAGTCCGCGACCGCGTAAAGCTGTTTGCTGACTATCAAAATAATACAAGGTATCTTAAATTTTTTCTTTCTATTCATATCTATTCATACAATCCGATAAAATAACGCCAAGTTATTTTAATATCTTATTCTGTTTTGCATTATTTCTTTTTAAGCTATTTATTACTGTAAAATGTATTTCTAGCAAATTAATAAATTAATTTTAAGTTTTATTTCACATAGTAAATTAATTAAAAATTTTGATAGGTGGGTGAGCAAATAACCCCATATGCTCTTCTGTATTACAAAACTTCGCTTTGTTATCAGGTTAGATACTTGGAAGTAAAACCAAAACAATTCACAAATTATATTTCTTACATAAAAACATATGAATTAGCAGGAATTATAAAAATAAAAGCTATAAACACTTTGCAAGATATTGCAGGGGAAAGTAGAAAAATCATATTCAGAAATCATAAGAGATTTGAATGGGTTGAAGGACGCGTAAATTTTTTGAAATCATTGAAAGTATTACTAAGAAAATGTTTTAATATTTTAAAAATTTGTGCAGTTTTTAACAAAAAGAGAAATTAATAAACGATACTTAATAGGCCTCTCACATTAAATGTAATAAAAATATTCTTCACTTGTACTTGTACTACACTTGTGCTACTTATATTAGTGGGAGTATATTAAAAAACTAATTCAAATCTTAGTTAAACACATAACTCTAAAAACTAAAAGATAAAAAAATAAATAAAGAAAAGCAAATATATTTGTACATCTAAAAAGTTCTTCTCAGCAATTTGAAAATCATGTAAATGAAGGAATAGATATATTTCTATCGAGACCAATTCAATTATCACTTCCTTTTAAAATCTTCATACCTAAAATAAAATAAACATAAAAATAAAATTAAATATCTCAATACCCAAAAGTGTCTAGGGTTTGCTTTCATAACAAAAAAATTGCTAAAAAAGTTTTATAACAAAAATAAGTAAGTCTTTGTACGGTTAATTTAAAAAAAAATCTTTCTGAATTTATAATAAAGCATTACCATACAGTACACACAGGTTACCGCCATTGCTTTATCTACTTAAGAATAGCGACGTTTAATGTTCAAGATTAACCTGTAATCATCCATTTTCTCCTCTTGCGTTGTGAAACGCACATTGCAATTCATCGCCAATTGAATGAGACATACGGTCAAAACATTATAGATATTAAAAATGTGCATTTGTGAGTGCGAAAGTTTAAAGAAGGTCGATGTTGTGTGACAATAAAACGAACAAGCCGGACCGAAACCATAATTGAGCAAGTGGAGCAAGCTGTTATAGAAGCCAGTCGATTTTGTTGAATATATTATTTAATATAATAAAGAGAAAAAAATGCTCTATCGTATGACAGCGTAAAATTAAAGTTTATATTTAAAAAAATTCGCAAACTAGCGCGATTTAAAAAAAATTAAGGAACAAAGTTTCAAATATTTTCAAATGTAGATAAAAAATACATAGAAAACTTTTGTTATTTCCAAAATGAATATTAACGACAATAAGTCACCGGCTTCATACTTTTAACCCTGTATAAACCAATTTTACTGAACGCCTTTTACCGTCGCTATTGACCTTTAAATAAAAATCTATTTATTTAAACGTGCAGTTACTTCTATTTTAGTGCTTGTCTTTTTTTATAGTAAAAATTCATGCTTATATATCAAAAGTATGTGACGTTAAGCGACTACACTGCCTTGCGGATAAGAGAAAAGAAAACAGGCCTAGAAAGGTTATGATTTTTTATTTAATGGGTACATAGAAATTGTCTAGTTGTTATTGCCAACCCGAAGCCAATGTGATTCAATAAAGTGACTTTAAGACTCTTAACTTTGTACCTAAACTGAAGAGGAATCCCACAACAATTGGTGACCCCAACGTGCTCTCTATCTCGATCACAGCTGAAGGACAAGTCGATTCTCTCGGCCCCTCTTAATCGAACTTAGGTGAGTTGAGTTTCAATTAAGATTCCTTATTTTTGGGATGTCAAACCGGAGATATGGTTCTTGCAGGTCGAGACTCAATTTATGATTAATAATAACACCCGGGAGGACACAATGATTTTGGTCTAGATAAATAAAATTATCCAAGCAAGCGTTTTAATTTATATTGGAACACGGAATATTATTACCATCAAGGTCATAATGGGCGAGTCCTTTGCACTTAGTCGCAAAGAAGAACGAGACCTGGTGAGTTTGTGAAGATTGCTGCAGGCTGAATGATATCACTATACCTGAGCGTTGTCCAATCCCCAGAATCGGCGACGAAAAAATCATCTTGCAAAACAAAAAGGTGTTTACGAAATTAAACTTTCTGCACGCGCCCTACCAGATTCCAGTATCAGCGATCCACAAGGATTAGGCCGGCTTAATAACCCCATTTGGTTTATTTGAATTTAATTGTGTGCCATTTGGTTTACGCAAACACCGTCTAAGTTCTAGCGCTTTATGAACTAAGTTTTTCGAGGTTTGTATTTCTCGATCTCCTACCTCAATGACATTTAGATTGCTTCAGTGTCAATTGAAGAGCACGAACGCAATGTAGACGCAATTTTACGATTGGATCAGTACGAATTTTGCATTAATTTCAGCAAATTAGTTTTCGTGTTCAAGAAGTGATCATCTTGGATTAATTTATAACAAAATCTTATAAATTTCCAGAACAGTTTCACACGTTCTTGGGGTTGTAAATTTTTACATACCGTATCTCAAGAATTAGCTAGTACTATTCGGACCCTGCTTAACAACCTTCCCAAAGGATCTAAAAACGGGATTAAAGAAAAGTACCTTGGACTCCTAAAACAATAAATCAATCTGAGATGCGTAAATCGGATACAGTCAACGCTTCTAGCACTATTCATGAATGCATCAGATATACCAGTTGGGTATGTGGTCCAACAATATGAAAATGAGAGTTGAAAAGCACTGTCGTTTTTCTCTAAGAAGTTGACAGATCCTCAAACAAATTATAGTGCCCATGAGAAGGAGTTCTTAGCTATGTATTTAGCGATTGAAAAATTAAGGCATATTTTTGACAGTAGGTATTTTGTAATATTACTGACCATAAATCCCTTACTTATGAATTTAAACAAAAAATAAATAAATAATGGAAAAACGACCCCCGACAAGTGAGACATCTTCAATTTATTTCACAACACTCCATGGATATTCAAAGTGTCAGCGGACAGGAGAATATTGTAGCCGATACTCTATTAAGAGTAGAAAAAATTGATGTTATTGATTATGATAGGATTGCCGGCGGGCAACAAGAAGATCCTCTATTAAAAGCTCTGATAAATGAAAACAAAAAGCTTAAATTCAAGCAGTATATATTTTGCCTTCTGAAAGGACACTGTGCTGCTGTGTACGGTTGATAACATTCGGCCATACATTTCCAAAGAATTCAGTCATCTTCACAAATTGGCACATCCTGTAGTTAAAGCATTTGTCCAGGTATGCGTCGGGATTCTAGGAAGTAAGCACAAACATTTCTCGATTTACAAAAGTAAAATTATTAAGCGCGCAAAATCGCAAACTGGCACATTTAAGAAACCTAATGAGGTTCTAGATAGTTCACGTTGATCGGATCTTTACCTCCTTGAGACGGTTTTTTTCTATTGCCTAACTTGTATAGATCGCTTTACTTTATGTGCAAAAGTTGTGTCACTGACGCCCGATACTGCGGAATCTGTCTGAAGCTTCGACGAGTATTGGATTATGCGATTAGGCGTATCAGCACTTGTCATCACTGACCAAGATTAGCAATGTATTTCCGCACTTTTTACTTCAGTAGCGTCCTTGTATGGAATACGTTTGAAACATACAACACTGCACCACCCACAGTGTAATACCAAGGTCTAGCAGCTTCATCAAACATTAAAAGCTGCAATTTTGTTGGGCTTATGAGCTCCTATTCGTCTAAATACTAATAGCTCCATTGCACAGATGGTGTATGTACAATGCTATCTGACTGCCAGACGAATTCTTTGCTCACCGGCTAAGAAGCAAGATCCAACGATCTTTGTGTACAATTTGAAGCAAACGTCAGGCGTCTGTACGCATTGACCTCTTTAGCGATGATGGCATGTCCTCGTCGGTAGCGTCGTAATTTTCTTTCTCCCGAGCTATAACTTTGTTAAAGAAGCTGATCTGTTCTTTGCATTGAGCGTCAGTGTCAATGTCCATATTATTCATTATGCTCATACGGTCTTCAATTTTTTGTCCCTATATATATATCTTCTGGGAGAGTCACTTTGATCATAGGATTTCCCTTTTCCTTAGGTAACTTGGTCTGCTTTTGTCTGCCCTCTTAAGTAAAACCCTTCCTCGCATAAGAAACACTTGTTTTTAAAATCAAATGATAATGATGGCTTACCTGAACGGGTTAGGTTGGGGCCAGTTGTAGGGGTGACACGTTCACGACGTAAAGAGGCCAAAATCAATTTGTTGTTGTTGTAATTTTTTTTAGAAGCCATGTGAACTGTAATTTCTTCCACTCCTTTCAGTAATCGTTGATGTTCAGGATTTTTGCGTATGACATTAGAGGCAAGAAACGTAGAAACTCTTCTTTTTTTAACTACAGCTATTTCACGTTTTGCTAAACTCACTTCACATATGAAACACCGTTCTAAAAAAAATTGAATTACAGCAAGTTCAAGAAAAACGCGTTAAAATATCACTCAAATAAGAAGTAACCAATAAACATTCATTCGAACAGCTACAACGAAAAGAACCCCTTCTTTAGGAACTTAAAAAAAGGATTGCTAAGAGAAACTTCATGAACGAAAAAAGGGGTTATGAAGGATCGGCCTTTCACTCTCCCCTAATACCTGTACCTGATCCCGTTACCTGAGAAAGGGGTTACGCGTGGTCATGCTATTATAATGACTCCCTTAACAATACCCTTACCTGAAAAGGGTGTACAGTTTTGCACCTAACATAATTTACATAAACATGTTAAAAAATAAAAATTATAAGGCAAAAACCTGCATTTTTCTGCTATTTTTAGTAATTTGAAAAATTTGTTGTACCTTTCAACCACTGTACCTTGATAACCATTTTGTAAAAAAATACTTTTAATCAGTGAAATTTACAGAAAATCTAATGTTATTCAACTTTATATAACAGTACATTCCGCTACAAATGCATAGTTAGAAGTTATAAATCTGAATAAATTCCAAAACTTTCCAGATTTTTCTGCTTTCCCCAAGTTATCACAGGGTCCTCGAGGTCGAAAACTCAAATTCTACTCCATAAACATATCAAAATATCATTAACTTCGGAATACTTTTCAGGAACCCTCCTTCATTTATTACTTGCCGCTTGGACTAATATAAAAACTGCAAACGCAATTTTTATTTATAAGAACTTATAATCTTGCACCCAGGTATCTTTGCGCATAGATCGTATCAGGAGGCCTTTGGAAACAGTATGTGGTTCATTCTTAGTGCTGCAAGGAAATGAGAAATATTTTACTCTAGAAATTAAAAATAAGCCGGCCAACATATCCGTCGACCGACTTAAACCAGCGTATGTACTGGCTTCAGACTCGGTTCAGTCTGGTAAAAATCCTCCAGATACTGAGACAGCTCACATCATCCAACCACTAGCTGATACGCCTCGGTCTGAACTTAATACGGACTTATCAGCTCAGACTTCACAGGGGAACTCTAAGACGACCCGAACAGGAAGACATGTCCAGTTTCCACGACGGTATTTTGATCAAGTGCATATTTGTGAGTGTAATGATATCATTAAGTATTCAATTTTGTTTTTAAAGTATTTTCTTTTTTTACAAAGAATTGCCTTTAAAAATATGTTAAATTTGAAATGAATTATTTTTATAATAATTTATAATTTGCATTGTAAATTAACAAAAATATTAAATTCCTATAATTTACTGGTTCTATCATGCTTGCAATTGTACCTACAGTTCATTTTCTTTAAAGGGAGTTATGTGGCGTTAAAACGCCTATACTGCCTCAAGGATAAGAGAAAAAAGCTCAGAAAGGTTTTGATTTTTTTCTTTAATAAGTACATAGAAATTGTTTTGTTGTTATTGAAAATCCGAACCGAATATGTTTAAATAAAGTCATTTTAAGACTTAACGTTTGTGCCCAAACTGAAGAGGATCTTACAAGTATATTATAAGTTGGTTTCATGCCTTAGATGATTCAATAATCTAGGATTCAGTCACAATATATGAGTGTTTACAACATTAAATAAAAAAATCCCACACCTACATTATACGATGTGCTACAGTGTTACTTTTAATAATAACTGTATTATTTAAAAAGTAGCAAATAAATATAAATAATTGCTATTGGAGATTTAACTGAACGGAGTATAAATAAATGAAATAAATACGTCGAGTACTCAAAGAAAGAATATTCCATGCCTTTCAAACGTGTTTTATATAAGAATAGAATTTGAAACATTCTTAAACGAAATAATTATAGTGTAATATGCAAAAATGTTAGTGCCGTTCTAAACTAAAAACTTAATAGCAAAATAGGGAATAAAGACTAACCAACACAAATTCAAATTTGTGTAGTGTTATTGAGCTTTGAAGTAGAATTTTCGGCAAAAGTTTTAAAAATATAAGAGTATTAGCTTTAACAATAAAATATTGATCGAAGCTAGGTGCTACCCCACAATAAACCTGAAAATTTACTTCATGCGCTTGGGAATGGTGCACCTTTTTAGCGGATAATAAAAAAAGGTCAACTGAATTCAAATACGATCCAACAATTTTCTAACAAGCAAAAAGTGTTTGTCGACCCAGTTGTAGAATAACACATAAGAACATTGAAAGTGTAAACAACATTGTACGGTCATTAAGTGTATAAATGAAATTTCACGCCCGATTTGGGATTTAATTAAATCCGTAATTGTAAGTAAAATGAACATTTTAATTTTTACACCTAAATAAAGATATGTTTCGATTCTTTTTTTAAAGATTTTATGGCAATATATAAACGTAAATCTACCATATGAATCCAAAATATATAAATGACGCAACATCCATATCTTGCAAGTTTGCATCGCAGAAAAATGATATAAAACTGTCGCATAAAATTCTGGTTCATCAGAATGCAATTAACACAATTGAATTTTAAATAACCTTGGGTGCGTCGGTCACTGAGTGGATTGAGTAGCTCATTGGCTGGCGTTGCCAGTCCCAAGCTCGAATAAAAAAAAGGGTTGGTAAAACAGGCTAGCAACCTACCCGCCACATAAAAGACAGAAACTCCTAGAACCAGAACGAAGCCTCGGAATAGAACTGATACTATAAAGAGGAAAATGGCGCAACAAAGAGAAAAGAAATATGGAGAAACCAAATTATTGCATTTGATGGTTGGTATGTAAGATTTTGGAATAAAAAACAAATAGTAATTATATTAGAACTAGTAAGACGCAAAACTAATATTTATTGTATATCTGAGACACGAAAGAAAGGCAAATGCGTTATTCCTTCTGAACACTATATCCTCATATACAGTGGTGTAGGAAAAGGCCAACGAGGAAAAAGATTGGATATACTAATCAACAGGGATTATTACAGCAACACTGACATTGACTACGTGTCGTACATTTCTGAGAGAATCAATATCACTGCAAATAAAAAACAATTTAATTTATATTACAAGTGCACACGCATCGGAGATTTAAACCCCCCCCCCAAAAATTGAACAATTTATCAAAAAATACAAGAACATATCAATACAATCTCACATGATAAATCTATGTTGAGATTTAAATACACGAATAAAACACAACATTTTACTTACTACGTAGTAGAAAATTTAAATTTAATTTCTAATTTTTTTAAACGACATATACAAACTTACATAATTGTATTGCTACTGCACTCCAAGGAAATAAGAAGAAAATAATCTTTTATTTTTCCATAGTAGTTAAAAGTATAATAGAAACAATCCAAAAAACAAAAGTAGTAGTGCGCAACATAATTTGTACTGTACCGGAAGTTACTTTGTGATGAAGCGTATTCGTTATCACAAACAAAAAAGCTAAAATAAAACACAAAAGTCCCATTAACGAAGTGCGTTTAGCTATAACAATCTCTTTCCATAAAAAGTACCTCTTTCTCAAGGAAAATTGTAATAGGAATCACACACCTATAACCGAATAAATATTTATTCTTACAAGTGTTTTTAATGAAAAGGAAAGGACACAAATATTTTAGATAAAAATGATACACATATTAGTTCCTGCAACAAAAAGTACAATTTTTCAGAATTAGTGAGTAGAGAATGGAAAATCTTAAATTCAAACAGTTATTTTAGTTAAAGCGATACCAACACAAAAGAACGTATCACAAAAATTAAACAAATTGTTTCAGAAAAAAAAACATGCTAAACAAAATTAGCAACAAAGTCATACACTCGCCGATAAAAATGCTTACAACTCGAGCAACAAATTGGAATTTGGAAACCATTCAAAAACATAAGAAGGCCCAAATTAAATGTACCACCGATAAAGAAAAACAATGCTAAATCTTAGACAAGAAAAAGCTAACCTATTTGCAGAACACCTGTTTGCATTTATTTAATCAATTGACAACAAACCTTACTAACAGAACGAAATCTACCCTCTTCTTTAGAGCCATATCAGAGTATTAAACCATTTATATAAAAAGAAATAATAAAATTTCTAAATATCAGAAAGACTCTAGATACTGATATGATAACAGCTTGAATACTGAGCGAACTTTCCAGAAAAGTCATAGTATTGCTCACTTATACATATAGTGCTATACTAAAGCTTGGATGTTGGCCAAAATGCTTTAACGCCACAGACATCGTAATGAATGTTAAGCCAGAAAAAGTACCAGCAGATGTTGCATCTCATAACTTTACTCCTAATAATTTCTAAACTGGTAAAACCAATACTTCGTAGAGCTAATGACGACCTCTATCCTCAAAATTAAAATTCAGTTCACCAGTTTGAATTTCGCCACGCTCACTGCACAAGTTATAAACAAAGCATTATAAAACAGGCAATACTGATTTTCTGTCTTTCTTGAGATTACTCAAGCCTTTGAGAAAGCGTGGTATCCCCGACTATTTCAAAACGAAACAAATATTCCCATCAATCTACTTCAATTTACTAAAGTCATGCCTTAGTGGGACCGCTAGAGTGATCCAAGCGGTTGAAACGCGGGCTGCAATGTGGACGGACCCGGGCTTCATTCACGGAGCTCTCCGATGCCTGGTGTGTGGCTTACTCAGTCACTATAAGTAATTAAGTACTTGTGTTCACTCGAACAAGGGGTAATAATGGCAGTCGTTTAATGCACGGTGCTTGCCACATCGCCCCGGATCAGAGATGGTACGCGACGACCGGGCAAAAGAAAGCGAACATATGAGACCCTTAACCTCGCAGTTTGCAGGTTATGATCCTATGTGCCGAAAGCTTACCATTGCTATTATTATTATACCTTAATGGAAGAATGTTCCACACAAAAGTGAATGAAAAATATCAGATTATTTTCCAATCAGTTCAGGACTCTCGCACGTCAGACCTACCACTGACAAAACAAAATAACAGAAAAATTTTGGATTATGTCATTTTATACAGTCATAAAAGTTCCCAAATAGCATCGATTTATATTCAGATCCAACAGTGATTAAGTAAATGGAAAACTAAGGTAAATGGAAATAAATTAGCACATGTAACAGTTACCCTTTAGATGCAATTCTCTTCAGCAATTATGATAAATAAGATGAAGATACCACAAATGAAAACAGCAAAACGCTTAGGATTGCACCTACGTAATAAACTGGATTGGAAGGAACATACTAAAAAAAAGACACAAAGGTGAAGGAACGAAAATGGCTAATAAGAGGAAAAACTAGACAGTCAATAGAAAATGGAATTCTAATGTACAAGACAGTTATCAAGCCTATTTAGACTTACGGAATCGCACTTCTAATACAAATTTAGTAATAATTTAAAAATACTTACATATCAAATTATATTATGTATTATATGCCTCAATCATCCAGAAACTAATCCAAGAAAAAGTTACCGAGCATCACAAAATTTTATAAATCGACCAGAACCTCCTCTTGGATTAAGAGAAAGTTAAAAACAAATGTTGCTAATAAACCTAATGTTATTGTAAGTATGTTATCAAATTCTTTAACAATGACAACCTAACAGTTTTAACTGAAAATGCTTACGCTGCATCGATGGATGTTAACTTTTTAGTACACCTACCGATCGTCAGCCATTTAGGTTATAATAATAATAATGGTAAGGCTCTACGCCTCGCGTGGGAGCACGTCCTGCAAACTGAGAGGTTAAGGCTCTCATACGTTCGCTCTCTCTGCCCGGTCGTCGCGCACCATCTCTGATGCGGGGCTATTTGGCAAGCACCTCACCTAAGACGACCGCCATTATTACCCCTTGTTCGAATGAATGCAGGTTCTCAATTATTTTTAGTGACTGAATAGACCACCCGCTAGACATCAGAAAGTACCGGGAATTGAACCCGGGCCCGTCAGCATCGCAGCGCGTCCCTCAACCACGAGACCACGCTGGCACGCCATTTAGGTCACTAAATGTAAATATTGTTATTGCTAAATAAGGAGTTACAGAAACATTAAAATAGAACTAGATGGAATAGATTGCACAAATGTACAGAATGAAGTGGATCCGAAAAACCACGAAATAAGGGCAATAAGTGTAATTGAAGATGTTTTCCATTGCGATGGTATAACAACTGAAAAGAAACGAAAATAATATACATGACAATAGCTCAAAACCAGGATAAGTAAAATATAATAAAAAAGGTTTATATTTAAAAAATGTTGTGGGAAGAAAATGCGGAAGTTATACGGAGAAATAAACAAAAGAGAGCGCTATACAACAGCACTTTTCTTGTAATTATACTATGTACATGTACTAAATACATTTGAATTAATGTTTACTTTAAATATTAATGTGCTTATCGATCTTTGTTAATTATAATTTATGTAATTCTAAATTATATTAAGGAAAAAGTAATTCAAAAAAATGTTTCAAAATTGTGCTTAAAATTAGTTAGTTTATATAAATATGGTGGTTTTACAAACTTATCTATAACTTCCACAATTAAGAGAAGCAAAGCTATGGACACCCTAAAGACTGGAAATAAATTTTTAGTTGGTTATAAGAATGGGCCAATGCTTCGAACCCCAATTTCGTCCATTTGCTGTATATGAAGCTATCTGCGTTCGAACCAATAAGCATGAAATTCCTTTCGTAAAGATTTAATGCTGCGCTTTCCTCGCTCGTCCGAATAAGCCGCAGCTGCAAAGCACTGTTGCATAACGATGATCAAAATGTAACAAGTCTGGGTATAAATACTCAGGCCAGAATATGTTCGGCAACAGTGCAGTGCCGTAGTGATCTCAGTAGCATCTGCTTGCAGAAATGGCATTCGCCCAAGTAAGGTTCATTCAGGAAAAAAGTTAGTTTTCGGTCCTGACGGCGCATGTTTGTATAGGTGTGTCTGTTGGCAGTAGCTGTAGTAGCAGCAAAAGCCGGCTGTCCTCCAATTACCAGTTACCCCCAGAACTCTCTCGGCCTATCTGGATCGTATGGTGGACATGGTGGTTTAGGGCAAGGTGTATACGATATCGGAACATACTCTGGCCATAATTACGCCCCAGCTTATGGAAAAGATTATTACGTAAGTACAACATGCAACTAGTTTTCGGTCATCACTCTCAGTTGTCATCACGTGTTGCAGGCTTATCCCAAATACGCCTTTAACTACGGAATCTCCGACATGCACACTGGCGACCACAAGAGCCAACATGAATCCCGCGATGGCGACCGTGTAGTAGGGCAGTACTCTTTGATAGAACCAGACGGTTCTCTTAGGGTTGTCGATTACACCGCCGATAAGAGCGGTTTTCACGCCTCCGTCAAGAAAGTGGCCTCTTCCCAGCATTCTTCGCCTTCCTTCGACTCCATTGACGGTTACGGCAGCAATTATCTGGGTCACTACTAATTGAACTGAGCAGTTCTAGCTAGAAGTTCAAATCGCGATTCTAAGGAATATCTGTTCTATTTGTAGGTTCCTTGGAACTACGCCCTGCAAATGCCATTCTAAAGATCTATTTTTGTAACATCAGTTGCTTATTTTCTACTATTTTTTGTACTTAATAAATTTTAACGAGTCTTCAAAAATTTAGTATTTTACTTTAACAATAATGTTCAAGAGAATAATTGTTGTTTAGTTATTTCGACAAGGCCATCTCAGTTATACTTTACCAAATACGTAAAACATTTCTTGATATTTATAAAATTTATAATGTTTATTAACATATAAGTTGTGACAGAACTTACAAATTAAAACAAACAAAAAACTCCTGGAAGACCGCAACAAATGTAAAAAAATACATGCAGTTAGAACTAAACAAAAGTGTTTTGCCTTGGGATGTTACTGAACCATTCCTTTTTAAATGTATACATAGCTAAGTCGGAAAGTAAAAGTAATTTTCATATAACGACCTTATTTCACTGATGGAGAACAAACGAGCCCGCTACATAGTAATGAACTTTCTGGTGGTATTGCTTAACGAGTTTTTCGGTTGCTCACAGAGAGCTACGTCTGTACCGCTTGCTGAATATTATCATTCAAGTCTCCTTTTAGGGGGACAAATGTGTGGTAATCAGGTGACGCTAGATCAAGATTGTAAAAGGGATCTGTCCATTGCACAGTTATAACGCTACTGTTGCTATATGTTGCTCTGCATTATCATAGAAAAATAGCACCTATTTAGAAGTAGTCTTTGTTATTTGTGACAATTTACAAATTTAAATTGGTTTTTTATAAAAGCCTAATACATTGCTCTTTTCACAATTTTACTATGCCTGAAATTTAGCCATAAATTCCACACATCTATAAAAACGTTAACATCTACCTTCTCGATATGTTCGTCCGTGCGTAATGTCGATGGACAACCAGGTCAACTTTTTCCTCGTTAAAGCATTCTATCCACTTGTACAACTTTCGTTGATGCATGGTACCTGTTCCATACTCTGCTAACATACAGCATTAAATTTCCACAAATATAACACCTTCTGCCTACAGAAAATGCACTACGGCGCATTACTCCTCGATGGTGCAATCGTGCACCCGTTATCCCTTGCAACAGTTCCTATTGTAAATCTATTATTTTATAAAAAAAATTTTTGTTTCCTTAAACTGGACAAAAATATTTGAGTTCCCGTCATAATGTTATATCACACTGCAGTGGGTAGTATTTTTGTCCAATTAGCATAATTATTCGCTGTAAATCTTAGTACATTAGCATACATGAGAATCTCTTGCAAGACTTAAATTAAAAATACAATTTAAAATTTTGAATTTTCAATATGACCGGTTACTTGATTAAAACACCTCCTAGTATGCTTGTAAATGATATAAATATAGCTTCCAATACAACAGGCCTCATCCGTAATGATTTTCATGATCGCTAGACCATTAAATTGCTATTTTCACGGAGATATGTACAACCATGCCACATAACGGTGATTTTACATAAAATAACCAAATTAACCTTGTAAAATATATAATAAGTAAAAGCCTTTCTTTTTGTTAGTTGGTAAAATACTGCAAAAGTGTAGTTTTGATTTGAAAAGGTAAGTACTATTAAGTATTTGTAATTTAATCTGTATCCTGTAAATATATATATAGACTTTTTAGTAGAACTATCTGAAATATTCTAATGGAACCCATACTTTAATGATTCGGAGTTTTTTAATTCCATTTTTGTTACTATGTGAAAGCAAAATTATAGAATAGGATACAATTTATTACAATGAATAAAATAAAATTAAAATAACAAATTATCGATCTGGGAAAAAATAAGAAGGAAAACTATTAAGTTCTCCTTCTTATTTTTATTAAAAGCCTTGTAGATGAAGAATTTGCAGAGGAAGTAACAACAAGATAAATTGTGGTAGGAATATTACATAAAATTGGAGTCAACATTGATGTATACAGTGATGTAGAAGAAATAAGAATTGGAAAATACAACCAAAAAAGCTCAAGGCCAATTATAATCAAGTTATGAAAGTACGCAAAGAAAATGAAAATTCTAAAATGTATGAAAACATAAAAAACCAAACATATGGATTGAGGAGGGTTTCACGAAGGAAGTACAAGAGGAGAGAAAACCCTAGTTTTAATGCTAAAAAGGCAAGAACAAAGAACAAGAATAAAAAGCAGTAATTAAGTGTAATGAACTAATAATGTAACGATAAAATATACGAAAATAAGAATCGAGACGCCGAGAAAAACAGGAAAGCTGAAGAAGAAACAATTAGTACATCAAACAGAAGAACAGTTAGTAATAGATCGTTCAAGAAAGTTCAAAGAATCCTAAAACTATTAGAAGAACCAGATAAAATAGATAAACGGAAATTAAATGGAAACGACAAAGTCAATGGAAAAAGTTATTTTGATTCTGGCAAAAAATATAAAAACAAAAGGAATTAAAACACAAAAAGCAAAAAGCAAGAAAAATTATGAGAATATATGGAGAAAAGTATTAACGGAAGGGGAATTAAATTGGAAAAGAAGTTCAAAAAATCATGTGCAATCATTTTAGGGTCAACAGAGACAAAGAAAAAAGAAAAGGTCAAATGGCGTTAAAAATGGACACATAATATTATATAGTAGAGTCGAAAAGCAAAAGCGAGCGGCTACAGAAGTAGAATGTATAATACACAAACATTTATTTAAGGATGTAACCAAATGAGAACAATATTTCAAAAATATAATTACAGTAGAAATAAGGAATAAAGCAAAGACATATTACCATTGCAATGACACTATGTGGGCCAAATAAAGACGGAAATAAAGGCGAAGGACAATTTTTGGCATGAATTACATGAAGTAATCGAAAATACAAACGAAAAACATATTTGGTATAAAATATTATGTCAAGATGAATTATATAAAGAAATCATCGGTAATAAAGGAGAAGACATAAGAAATAACAACGGCACGAGTAAATACATAAATATACATGTGAAGTTAAAAGTAAAGAAAATAATTAAATCGTGAATTACATAATAGTAGAAAAAACAAATAGGATATATATAATAGGCACTAGGGTTAAAAAAATGTCATAACCAAACAGAAAAACAACCAGATCATGTAAACTGAAAGACAAAAAAATATATCAAACGAATATAAAGAACCATTGTATGCCAGTATACAAAAAATACAATGAAGAGGTGTGAAGGGCAGCTTGGATTAACTACGGAAGTCTTTTAAGGAGATTATAATCAAATAATATTAATAACAGACAACAAACAGCGTAATGGAGTAGGGAAATTAAAGAAGAAGTTAAGGATAGAAAACAGGCATGGAAAAATACTTAGCAAACAGAGTAATAGAAAAGAGGGATACGAACATCAAAGAAAAATAGTTGGGCAGATTTAGCGAATAAGTTAGAAAAAGGTAGTAAAGGCAATTAAAATTTATTTTTGAAAACGATTAAATTGTTACGTGAAGGTACGAACAATAAAGAAATATATTTCAAAAATGAAGCAAGAGAAATATTAACAGATGAAACCAAAGTGATGGAAAAATGGAAGGAATAATTCAAAATACTATTAAATGCATCCTAGAAAATATAAAGAAAAACAAAATATTAGTAAGTAACAAGAGCAAAACGATAACTAAAGAAGATATTAAAGATACAATCAGATGGTTGAAAAATGAAAAAGCGCCGAGTAATAACAATATTACGTGAAAAATTTTAAAAAATGTTGATGAAAAAAGAACAGAATTATTTACTAAACTACGCAACACAAGCTAGTAGACAGAGAGGTTACCTGAAGATTGGGAAGCTGCGTTATTATAATCCAGCTATAAAGCAGGAGACAGAAAACAATGTAGTAACTATAGGGGAATAGCATTATTAAGTTTACCTATAAAAAGACACAAATAAGTACTGGATAATAAGCTAAGATCACAGGTAGAAAGGACATTAAAAGCGGAGCGGGCTCTTAAAAGAAAGAAGTGCCCATGAATACATATTTACGTTAAAACGTATAATGGAACAAGCCATACAACGAAACGCAGAAGCAATGTTTGCTTTTATAAATCTAGAAAAGCTGGTTGACAGAGTCCCAAGAAAAAAGTATGAGAAAGTTTAGAAAAACGGGAAATAGAAACAAAGTTAATAAGCGCCCTAAAAAGTCTTCATACAACGAACGTTAATTACGTAATCATAAAAATCTTGAAATCAGACGTTTTTATTACCACAGTGAAACTCCGTTAGGCAGAGGGACCGAGCTTCCTGTTACTTAATATCTTTATAAATTATATAATTAACAAGTGTTCAGGAAAGGCAAAAAGCTATGTGTGAGATATAAAGAATGCAAAAATCACAATATGAAAACGGGCTTACGCAAACGTAGTAGTAATGGTAGAGAAACTACAAGATTTTCAAAAAATTTATAAACTTGGATAAACATACTGGAATCATTTGGAATTAAGATGCATTTAGAGAAAGCAACGGTTATGACAGTAAGTGATCAGAAGATCATAATCAAACTGGAACAGAAGCAGATACAATAAATGAGCACAATTACATATTTAGTAATAAATATAGAAAAACGTGGTGTAGAAATCTACTACAGATTTAAAAAGGCAATAAATACTTATCACGTGCTGAGTAATAGCTTTACAAACAATAAGGAAGGATCAACAACAAATTTAATAGTATACAAAGTAACATACCGAGCAATACTAGCTTTTGTTGTAAGTCTTGTAACTGTCTCAAAAACAATAATATGATAAAATCGACAGAAGTAAAATATCCAACACGTGTGAAAAGCGTAACCAAAAAGGATAAATAAAGAAATACAAAAATACGTGAAAACCTAGAATTTACGTCAATATTTGAACATACAAAAGAATACTTAAGTTAATTGGAACACCTACAAGAAATGAAAAAGGCAAGGCCGACGAAAAAAGTATGGGAAGCAAAAATAATTAATAAAAGAAAATAACCAAACCAAGGAAGACGTGGGAAATTAGAAAAAGGATTGTACGTCTGCGATTTAAGATAGCAGTTAATGAGGGTCGACTATTATGTAGGCAAAAATTTTTAATAAATTTTGTACAAAGCTGTACTGGACCATAAAAATTAATCGGATGATTCAAAAATCCTCAACCATTATCGGGGGTCTACAGTGACAGTTCAGCAGCAAACATAATGCCTTTATTGCAAGCAGCTGCCATAAGACCCGAGGTGTTTGTGCACGTACGAAAACTCAAGCAATGCGAAAATCCCAGATGTTTACTAATAGGTTCTTGTAGGTTCCAGAACTGGTATGGATTGCATAAAGAACACGCAGCGGTCCAAAGAAGCGAACTGACTGTGTTAGAGCAACATAAATAGTGTTACAGATAAATAGTTATAGAGTGTAGTGTACATAAATATTATTAAATAATTTGATTTCCCGGAAGTAATATTACAATAAGTAAGTAGCTTTAATAAAATTAAGTGTGTCATTCACCACTATTGAGAGCAAAAACATTACAATATAAGTGATTTTAAAATGACAGAGATCAGCAACTAAGAGTTCGAGAACTAATAGGTTCACCTTCTCTTATAAAAACTAAAGCTTGTCAAACTTATCATGTTATCAGAGCAAAAGAAACATCATGTTCCGATTGTTAATTACTTATTTTAGACTGCCCCAATTAACTAGACCGTTGAAAAGATTTAGGCCAATATAACGAGGCAGTTATTCGCAAACGCAATAAGACTTTGCAAACAACGCTGAGAGATTTTATATTGCTTACTTTGTAGTGGAATGAGGCTATCGGCAATGTTTTTTGTATCATTGCCATTTTACCAAATTTTTAGATTTTTTGTCATTGATATTTTTTGTATTATATTACACACATTAGGACTCGCAGAAGAAGAGAATATTGTATTCCTAAATTTATTATAGGTTTAGTTAGATACGTTTATTAATAATAGGTGATTCACTTAGTGAAATTCCCGTTATTTCCTTGTGTTTATAGTACATACATATACAGTATAATAAGTACCAACTACAGTAATGCAACTTATAATAACAAATGTGTTGGCGTTTCTTACAATAATGTAACTACTTTACATAAATAAATTTGTTGTTTTATAATTTCTATCGTACATGGGGCGTTATGGAACGAGTCACACTTTTGTAAGGCCGGGCGGTAGCATTAAGATTGTCTTGTTATCAACTACAATGACCACGTTTATATACAATAAGCCAAAGTTCCTAATTTTTTTTGCATCAAATAGAAAATATCCTAAAGAATTAATTAATAAATAGAACAGTAATATGTACCCGTCATATTTATCTTTACGGCAAAGTATATCGGTAAGTAATTGGATTAACGCAGTGTAAGGATTTCAGTGAGACATTATCACTGTCCTTTCTTAATTATCATAGAAGAATTCTAAGTGTTATATGTTTTAAAAAATTGAATAACAATTTTCATTTATTATAATAGTCGTAATTTAGCATATTACAAACTGAACAAACATATCTGTTACTAGAAGAAGTAGGAAATTTATTTACTTGTGGAACAAATATCAAAATATGCAGAATTTATTCTATATCAAATATTTAAATTCAGGCTCATTTGGAAAGATAAATTCGTTGAAGGATCCTGTAGCCATTAAAGGAAGTGTCCCTAGGTAGTAGATTAGAGAGTTTTTGGTAAACATACCGCATAGAAGAGAAATGATATTCCTCCCACATTAGAGGGCAGTAATAGCTACCGGTACCGTAACAATAGCGGCTCTTTGACAAATTTCTTTAAGCAGAGATACATTAGCAAAAAAGCTAATTGCTACCGTACAGAAAGCAAAGAAAAGCTACTGCACTATTTTTTCAACTATAGTCACCACGTATTAAATATTTATATCTCTCTTTTGCAATATAAATAAAAACATATCAAACAAAAACGACGGGTTAGCTACTAAACATATATTATAAATTTAAGAATATAAATATGACTTTTCTTTCATTTTCCGAAATATAAATAATAACATTGGCACATTTAAAAAATATAAAAATCATCGTCTCAAATTTTAGCTTAGTTAGTATTCTATAATAATATCATTTTTAAGTTCGAGCACATTTTTCACTTTTGTTTTGATGTTGCAAATGAAATCAACGCTTGATAGTTCGGAGTGCCCTTGCATATTTTTAGTTTCAGACTGAATTGTGTTCTGGAAAGAAGGCTTAATTTCAACATTTTTTTGACATTCAAACAAATTCTTCTTCCATATTTGATGCAACCTTAGCATGTTGAAAAAATAGTCTATAAATGATTTCAGTATCCATCTGTAATTGGTATAATTGTTTTGAATTCGTTTAGAAATTGTTAACAAAATCTTACCAGAAAAGAGTGAGTTGAGAACCACTGCACTGGGAGATCTATAACTAGTGTTAAGGGTCAACACTTGTAGAAAGAATTGAAAATATTACAAGAGGTAAAAATGTGAAAAACATTGCCTTACAACTTCAAAACTCTTGCATTACTTTCTGTTTGCAGATTTGCTATACTTCACTATATTTTCTCTGAGAAATTGAGTTGCCACAATTTTTTTACTGGGTACTATTAATAGTTAATGAAGCTTATACAGCACATTGTACGAGTCAAACATACCCTAGCCATAACGGTATATTGTACTCTCTAGTTCGTTCTATTAAGATTTTTATTGTTAGTAGATGGTCTAAAATACTAAAATTTTTCTAAAGCCTGCTTGTTCTTTGCTTAAGTATAGTTCAAATTTGTTGTCTAATCGGTTTAGTAATATTCTGGTAAATAGTTTATATATCTGCGATAGCAAACCTATAGGTCGGTAGTTATCTAGATTTTCAGCGTTTCCTTTTTTAAACAGTATTATCACTATCGCGTTCTCCCAGCCCTTTGGTATTTCTCCTTTTTCCAGACATATGTTGAATAGTCTTGCTAATTATTTCCATAAGTTTGTTCCTCCTTTTTTTAGCATTTCAGTCATTATTTGATGTTCTCCTGGGGCTTCGCCATTTTTTGTTTTTTATAATGCATATTTTATTTCTTCCTCAATACTTGGTGGTATGTCTTCCGAGCCTACGTTTAGTGCTTTTGTTTTCAAATATTCTTTTGGCCTCCTATCTTGTTTACGGGACTTGTAGAGTTCTTGGTAAAATTCTTGTGTTGTTTCCAGGATTTTATTTCTTTCGTTTGTTGTTATTCCTTCTTTGCTTTTGATTTTTGTAATTCCCTCTTTGTTTGCATTATTTCTTCTAAATACTCTTATGCCTTTGTTTTGTTCCAGTATCTCCTTTACTTCTTTTTCTTTGTATTTTCTAATATCGTCTTTAGTCGTTTTTCGAACTAGTTTGTTAAGTTCTGCATATTCAATTGTATTTCTTTTATTTTCTTTTATCAATCTTCTCCTCTGTTGTAGTAATTGTTTTGTTTTATTTTTCTTTCCTTGTGTGGTTTTTGCATACTTTTTTGCTGTTTCTACTATTATATTAACTACTTCTTTGTTTATTTCATTTATCTCTTCTTTTTGTTTTTGTTGAATTCTGTTTTTAAATCTTCCTGATATTTCTCGGCGTTTTCCCTCAATTTTGTCTTATCTAGTTTTTGTTGTTTTTTCATTATCCACGATGGTCACTTCCCGCGTTGAAGCTATTTAATACGTTTACGTCTTGAATGATATTTTTATGATCTGTGAGAACGTAGTCTATTTCATTGTGTGTTTGTCTATTTGGACTGGCCCATATCCATTTCCTCTTGGGTCCTTTTTTATAAAAGGTGGCAAGAATTCACAAAATAGGCAACAAATCAAACTACTAGTAGGGACGTATAACGCAAGATCAATCGCCTCAAAAACAAGATTGGAGAAACTTCTACATGAACTAACTTTAATAAAATGGCTATCCTTGGAATATCTGAAACAAGACGTAAAGGAGGAGAACACCTTAAACTACTAAATGGGCGTACGATATATACGATATATAAAGGCAGAAAAGACAAAGCACTTAGTGGAGTAGCTATTATAATCAATAAGAAAATAATGCCATATGTTACAATAAAACCAGTGACGGACAGGGTGATGTATATAATAGTAAAGCTTAATAAAAGGACTACAATAAAGATCATACAATGTTATGCACCAACATCATGTTGTGAAGAAGAAGAAATCGAAACGTTCTACGAAGAATTAACTACGGCTGTAGAAGAGATCAAAACAAAATACACAATAGTTCTCGGGGACTTCAATGCAAAAGTAGAAACAAAAAAGGACACAGCAGAAAACTTGTAGCTAACTATTGAGTGGGAATACGTAATGAAAGGGGAAACATGCTAATAAAATTGCAGATATTGCTGTATAAACGCTTTCTTATGTATTTAAAATAAAATGCAATGTAAAGTATACAGGGCAATTATTTGGACGACATCGCATAGGACATTAATAAAAAAATATCAATGTTAGTTATTGACATGCTTCTTATTTTTAAGTGTTTCTGTTAAGCTAAATATTGGCAATTGCTTGGTAGACACAAAAAAACGGTGCTATACAAATAATCCAAATATATATAAACATCAACGTCAACAAGTGATTAAAAAAGGCAATTTATTCTACGAATATGTAACAGCAACGATTGAAGACCACTTGACAAAGTTAACAACCTTGATGGAAGATTTTATGCCAAACTGGCCGAGAAAGACGAAGAAAGCAAAACAAAATTAGAAACTATGGCACTTGAAACCCAAGGGGAGACAAATTACTGAATACATAGAACAACAGAAACTTATTTAAAAAAAAGCAAAGAGGAAGTGGACATGGATAAGTCTCGATGGAGCAACTAAAAATGAAATAGATTATATGATATCAAAAAATAAAGATATTTTCGAAGACGTCACTGCAATAAATTTATTTAATACAGGAAACGACCACTGCTAGGTTAGAGCAAGAATACGTGTAAATTAAAAATTAGAAGGACTAACACTGACCAATAGGACAGCTCTTATAGATACATAGGTGATAAATACACAGAAGCATTAAAACAAGAATTAAAGAGAGACACCGAAACTTCTAGATGACAAAAACGATAAAAAAAGGAAGAAAGGAAAATTAATAGCAATACAAAGGACATGCTTAAACAACGACGAAAATTAATAGAACAAGAGAAAAGAAGTACAGTGAAATATATAGAAATAAACAAAACAATAAAGAAAATGATCAAAGAAGATATTAAAACATACAACCAACAAAGGATAGAAAAAGTGATATACAATAGTAGAAAAATGAAGAGCTTACGACCAGCACTAGGTAGAATACAAATAATCTCGTTGAAAAGTCGAGATAGTGATCTACATAGCTCTAAAACCGTTTCAGATAAAAAAAACAACTGACAAGAAAGGCTATGAACGTAAATCTAAAGAATTACCTCACATAGAAGAATAGAATATAACAAAAGCCCTAAGAGAAATGAAAAACAACAAGGCACCAGGACAAGATGAAATATTGATAGAGATATTTAAGAGGAGCAGGCACTACTAGAAAATATTAAACAACTTGGAAGCAGTGACCATCTTACTATATAAGAAAAATGATAAGTGCGAACTAACAAATTACAGGCATATCTCCTTGGTAATGCAATTTTATAAGGTATTTATAAAAATTATTACAAACAGCCTGAGTAATAAAATAATAGAAAAATAATAATCGAAAAAGCAAGTGAGTATGACATACCACTGCACCTGTTCTTAGTCGATTATGCAAAGGCTTTCAACACGATACAGTTGTAGGTTATAGAATATGCCTTAAACAACAGTAGAATTGGCTTCCGTTATACAGATCTAATATGTAATATTTATAAAGAGGCATTTATGATAATAAAACGACAGGTTATCACGAAAACCATATCAATTTACCGAGATGTAACACAGGGAGACGTAATTTTGCCAAAACTATTTACGCTGTAACTGGAGAATATATTCAAAGAATATAAAAATTAATGGAAGACGATTAAATCACCTACGATTCGCTGACGACATCCTCCTGATTACTGACAACTTCGAGAACCTATAAACCATGTTTGCAAAATTCAGGAAAGCTTTTAAGAAAGTTGGATTAAATGTAAATTTTACAAAAATGGGAACAACGACGAATAGTGGCGACAAAAGAAACGTCCAAGTCAAAAGCCGAATTATTGAGAATGTGCCCAGTTATGTATACTTTAGACAAGTAATAAAATCAAGCAAATAAATCCAGACTGCTGAAATTAAAAGAAGAATACTAGCGTAGGCAAGCGTTGGAAAACTAAAATACATCCTCAGAAGTAGTAAATTACCACAGTATTAAAAACTCGTGTTTTTTACCAATATGTGCTATCAGTAATGATCATAAACTCTCGCCAAAGCAAGTATGGACAAACTTATCACGACGCAGAGAGCAATGGAGAGACCTATTTTGGTATCACTTTAAAAGACAGGAAGACTAACACCTAGGTTCGGCAAAGAACTATAGTGATATATGTGGCTAAGTAGCAAGACTAAGTGGAGCTTTGTAGGTCACAACGCAAGGCAAAATGACTAAAGTTAGAGTGCTGTAATACAACAGTGGAGGCCATATATGTGCAAAAGACGTAGAGAATAACCTCAAATAAGATTGGTTAGGACCTGAAAAAGTCGCTGGCTTTAGATGAATGAGAACTGCTCAAAATCAGAAACATTGGCATAAATTGGGAAAGGCCTTTGTCCAAAGATGAACGATGGAGGTTTAAAGAAGAAGAAGAAGAAGAAATAAAATATATTGGATGTTACCATTTCAAATTTGTTTTATTATTTTAAACTAAGACTAATCCTTTAATATTTATTTTCATTCAATCGCGGATGTTCCGCAATCATGATTTCTTTTATTCTCTTGCACCTTTGGTGCAGTTTTGTATTCTACCTTGAATAATAGCCTACAACAAATCGTATCTATTATTTTGTAATATGGCGGTTTTTCTTTGTTTCGCTCGTTATTCCTGCTTTTATGTTACTTTCAATATTCTGCTATAGATTTTTATATCCTTTACATTCTTTTTGTTACGGCTGCATTTAGTGTTTCTGTTTCAACATCATACATTAATTGAGACTAGATGAAACACTTCAAAAGCTTAGGTCTAGTAGATTTACTTAGTCCCCTACTTTAGAGCACTTAGTTGTATTTTATAAAGACATTATTGCCAGCTCCGTTTTTTTTCACGTTCAAGTGTGACCAATTTTATTTAAAATTACGCATTTTTTCAATAATGTGCGCATCTTGAATTAATTTCTTATTATTTCTCACATTCTTGTTTATTACCATGTACATTATTTTTACGTTTAGGTTTATTCCAATCTAGCTGTCTCATTCTCATGTTTTGTTGTCCGATCAATCGTGTATCGTATATTAATTGCTTCTTCAGCTATCGTAACTCCTTAATTTTGTTCTCCTTGTGCTATTTGGACAATAACTCGAAAATATGAGAGATCAATTAGATCAAGTTATTTTTCTATGTAATCTCCTGATATACAAATATTGAAATACATTTTTCCTAAGGGATAAATAGTTTTTAACTCCTTCCGAAAGTTTTGACGGCAACAATGTGATCAAATATAATGGTCAAAACAAATAATAATCTCCGGGTAATAAGTCCGCTCTGCAAGGTGGGCGTTTTGGTGAAATGCAGAACAAATTATTTGTGTTTGTCGAGCTTAAACCGCCGGTACGAGGCCATGTAATGGTCTCATCTTGCAGACACTTTCCAAAACTTAAGATTGTTGCTAAAGACCGCGTAAGTACTGCAGCAGCTTATTCTGGCTTTAGAATAACCATTAATTAGTGATCGTATTGGGAAGGCGGCGAAGAACGAGAATTTTCTCCTCAGCCGGGAGAAAGGTGATCTTCATTTTAACTGCATAACGTTTTTCTAAAAATTATTTAGACTACGCAAACACTTGAATCTTCTTGCGGGTATTATGCTAAAACTGTACTTTAAGTCAGATGGTTTTAAGCCCCATGTCATAAAATTTGATAATTACCAACTACATCGATGTTGCTGACTGCTACGATCTAAACTCGGATCACTCTGCTATAATATGCACGTTGAGTAGCTGCATAATCAACAAGCCTGCAAGGCCCAGCCTACAAACAGTCTTACGGATTGGGACATTTTTCGACAATATATTGATGAACATCTATCGATTCCAGCAGTACTTAACACTTCAAATGAAATTGAAACGGCAATAGAACGACTAACACAAACCTTACAATATGCTTCTTGGACAGCTACGCCCATAAAACTACAACATAAATGTAACAAAACACTAACAACTACTCCTTAGAAATTAGACAAAAGATCAGCGACAAACGAAAAGCAAGACGGATCTGGCAACAAACAAGACACCCAAGAGACAAAAATAAACTAAACACTCTCACCACACAACTAAAAAGATTAATCAAGGAACAGAAAAACGAAACGTTCAATGATTACGTGCGAAACTTATCCCCCAGTCAACACCATGACTACTCCTTATGGCGCGCAACTAGGAATTTGAAAAAGCCTATTATCCCTATCCCTCCTATTCGTAAAAATGATGGCTCTTGGGCCCGATGTGACAAAGATAAAGCGGTGGTATTCGGCGAACACTTAGCTGCAACCTTTCAACCGCACGAATCAGACAGAACTCCACAAGATGATTACGAAATTCTCGAATTCCTCAAATCACCACTCCAACTCCATTTACCCATTCGACACTGTACACCCAACGAAGTCCAAACAGAAGTTAAATGTTTAAAAACTGGCAAAGCACCGGGATATGACCTAATTACGTCCGAATTACTCCGTCAACTGCCAAAAAGGGATAGCAGCTATAACACGTATATATAATGCCATCTTAAGAACTCAGTACTTCCCAATCCAATGGAAATTTGCCGAAGTAATTGTCATTCAAAAGCCAGGAAAACCAGCTCAATTACCAGCTTCTTATAGACCGATTTCGCTGTTACCACTCCTCTCTAAGCTCTTTGAGCGAATTCTACTAAGAAGACTTGAACCCATTATAGAAGAACTGCATTTAGTTCCGGAACATCAATTCGGTTTCCGCAGAAAATACTCAACATTGGAACAAGTCCATAGGATAGTGGATAAGGTAGAAAAGACTTCGAGGAAAACGGTTATGCCTAGCAGCATTCTTAGACGTGGGCCAAGCTTTTGATCGAGTTTGGCACCCTGGCCTCCTATATAAGATCAAGCAAACCCTACCGCAACAGTACTATCTGCTCTTCAAGTCGTATCTAGAAAACAGATACTTTCGGGTCAAAATCAATGACAGCCACTCGCCAATCTACTCAGTCGAGGCAGGTGTACCACAAGGTAGCGTACTGGGACCGACATTATACCAGTTGTTTACGGCAGACCTTCCTGTTACCGACAATGTTTTAATTGCTACGTTTGCGGACGACACGGCTGTATTATCTTCACACAGAGATCCACTTCAGGCATCAATATACCTGCAAAATGCGCTGGAAGCTTTAGAAAACTGGATAAAGACCTGGCGCATCAAAATCAATGAAAACAAATCGGCTTCAGTGGTCTTCACCCTCCGCAAGGTTGTTCCACCTCCTATAATCTTCAACGGCACTAACATACCACACAAAGAAGATATCAAATATCTCGGTATCCATCTCGATAGCAAACTAAACTGGAAAAAACATATACAGACTAAGCGAGAAGAATTAGATATCCGCGTGAAGAAGATGTTCTGGCTCCTCGGACGAAAATCCCAGCTCAGTTTAACAAACAAGGTGTTGTTATATTAAACCATGTTAGTACCGATTTGGACGTATGGGATCTAGTTTTGGGGATCTGCTAAGTCATCGAACATCGAGATATTACAGCGATTTCAAAGCAAAACACTTCGCGCAATAACAAACGCCGAATGGTTTGTGAAACACCGCACATTACATAACGATCTAAAGATCCCATGGATTAAAGATGTCATCAAAGCTTGCTGCACCAGATACAACGATCGTATTAGTGATCACCCTAGTGTTCTAGTGACAGACTTATTAAATAATGCAAACGCAGTTAGACGCCTGAAACGGACAAAGTTTAGTGACCTAACAAATTAGTAATAAGACTTGTATTCCTTGTAATGACAGGAGGTCACTCTTGGTGTTCCTCCCCACATGCCATGTACATTAACTCATTTGCTTGTTAGTCTAGTTAGATTAGTTATAAATATGCAGTAAATAAAAAAAAAAAAAAAGAAACGACCACCGCTAGGTTAGAGCCAGAATACGTGTAAATTAAAAATTAGAAGGACTAACACTGACCAACAGGACAGCTCTTATAGATACATAGGTGATAAATACACAGAAGCATTAAAACAAGAATTAAAGAGAGACACCAAAACTTCTAGATGACAAAGACGAGAAAAAAAAGGAAGAAAGGAAAATTAACAGCAATACAAAGGACATGCTTAAACAACGATGAAATATTGATAGAGATATTTAAGAGGCAGGAACTACTAGAAAATATTAAACAACTTGGAAGCAGTGACCATCTTACTATATAAGAAAAATGATAAGTGCGAACTAACAAATTACAGGCATACCTCCTTGATATTTAAATTTTATAAGGTATTTATAAAAATTATTACAAACAGCCTGAGTAATAAAATAATAGAAAAATAATAATCGAAAAAGCAAATGAGTATGACATACCACTGCACCTGTTCTTAGTCGATTATGCAAAGGCTTTCAACACGATACAGTTGTAGGTTATAGAATATGCCTTAAACAACAGTAGAATTGGCTTCCGTTATAGAGATCTAATATATAATATTTATAAAGAGGCATTTATGATAATAAAACGACAGGTTACCACGAAAACCATATCAATTTACCGAGGTGTAACACAGGGAGACGTAATTTTGCCAAAACTATTTACGCTGTAACTGGAAAATGTATTCAAAGAATATAAAAATTAATGGAAGACGATTAAATCATCTACGATACGCCGACGACATCCTCCTGATTACTGACAACTTTGAGAACCTATAAACCATGTTTTCAAAATTCACTGAAGCTTTTAAGAAAGTTGGATTAAATATAAATTTTACAAAAATGGGAACAACGACGAATAGTGGCGACAAAAGAAACGTTCAAGTCAAAAGCCGAATTATTGAGAATGTGCCCAAGTATGTACACTTTAGACAAGTAATAAAATCAAGCAAATAAATCCAGACTGCTGAAATTAAAAGAAGAAGACTAGAAAACTAAAATACATTCGCAGAAGTAGTAAATTACCACAGTATTTAAAAACTCCTGTTTCTTACCAATGTGTGCTGTCAGTAATGACTTACGGTTGCCCAACATGAACTCTGACCAAAACAAGTATGGACAAACTTATCACAACGCAGAGAGCAATGGAGAGACCTATGTTTGGTATCACTTTAAAAGACAGGAAGACTAACACCTGGGTTCGGCAAAGAACTATAGTAATATATGTGGCTAAGTAGCAAGACTAAGTGGAGCTTTGTATGTCACAACGCAAGGCAAAATGACTAAAGTTAAAGTGCTGTAATACAACAGTGGAGGCATAGAGAAAAACCTCAAATAAAATTGGTTAGAACCTGAAAAAGTCGCTGGCTTTAGATGAATGAGAACTGCTCAAAATCAGAAACATTGGCATAAATTGGGAAAGGCCTTTGTGCAAAGATGAACGATGGAGGTTTAAAGAAGGAGAAGAAGAAGAAATAAAATATATTGGATGTTACCATTGCAAATTTGTTTTATTATTTTAAACTAAGACTAGTCCTTTAATATTTATTTTCATTCAATCGCGGATGTTCCGCAATTTTGATTTCTTTTATTCTCTTGCACCTTTCGTACAGTTTTGTATTCTACCTTGAATAATAGCCTACAACAAATCGTATCTATTATTTTGTAATATGGCTGTTTTTCTTTGTTCGCTCGTTATTCCTGCTTTCATGTTACTTTCAATATTCTGCTACAGATTTTTATATCCTTCACATTCTTTTTGTTACGGCTGTATTTAGTGTTTCTGTTTCAACATCATACATTAATTGAGACTAGATAAAACACTTCAAAAGCTTAAGTCTAGTAGATTTACGTAGTCCCCTACTTTACAGCACTTAGTTGTATTTTAAAAGACATTATTGCCAGCTCTGTTCTTTTTCACATTCAAGTGTGACCAATTCTATTTAGAATTACGCATTTTTTCAATAATGTGCGCATCTTGAATTAATTTTTTATTATTTCTCACATTCTTATTTATTACCATGTACATTATTTTTACGTTTAGGTTTATTCCAATCTAGCTGTCTCATTCTCATGTTTTGTTGTCCGATCAACCGTGTATCGTATATTAATTGCTTCGTCAGCTATCGTAACTCTCCTTAATTTTGTTCTCCTTGTGCTATTTGGACAATAACTCGAAAATATGCGAGAGTATATCAATTATGGAAGCATTATAAAGATACATTTAGATCAAGTTATTTTTCTATGTAATCTCCTGATTTACAAATATTGAAATACATTTTTCCTAAGGGATAAATAGTTTTTAACTCCTTCCGAAAGTTTTGACGGCAACAATGTGATCAAATCGTAATGGTCAAAACAAATAATAATCTCCGGGTAATAAGTCCGCTCTGCAAGGTGGGCGTTTTGGTGAAATGCAGAACAAATTATTTGTGTTTGTCGAGCTTAAACCGCCGGTACGAGGCCATGTAAGGGTCCCGTCTTGCAGACACTTTCCAAAACTTAAGATTGTTGCTAAAGACCGCCTAAGTGCTGCAGCAGCTTATTCTGGCTTTAGAATAACCATTAATTAGTGATCGTATTGGGAAGGCGGCGAAGAACGAGAATTTTCTCCTCAGCCGGGAGAAAGGTGATCTTCATTTTAACTGCATATCGTTTTTCTAAAAATTATTTAGACTACGCAAACACTTGAATCTTCTTCCGGGTATTATGCTAAAACTGTACTTTAAGTCAGATGGCTTTAAGCCCCATGTCATAAGAAATTTGATAATTATTTCTTTCACAACAGAAGAGAATATTTATTGTTCTGGTAGTGTGATAATGACTAAAGATTATCCTACGAGAAATCTCCTTTAGGCACTTGTATCTTCATCGATCCTCTCCGTTCACTTCACTGCGTATAAAAAGGAAATTCCGGTTTATTTTCCATTTGTCCTCGCGTATTAAACAAAAATGAAAATAGTCCGTAACCATTTTCTTGGGTATAGGAATATTACTATTTTATATACTCTTTTTTTGATATATAGCACACTTAAAAACTTAACTGTTCTGTTCAGAATCTCCTTAACAAGCAATTTAATTAAGTTCTGCAAGGCCTTACTTATATATTTTTATTTTTGATTTGTGCCTTTGAACTTCAAATTTAAAGTGGCCAGTTCATTGCCTGTTATTTTGTTGTCCCATATCACATTTATTTTATTGTTAAATAATTTTACAAATTATTAAACTACAATTTTTGAGTTTCCTTATGTTTCAAAATTGTGAGTTTTTGTTCGTTTTGCCTGCACTCCTTTTGCTGATATTTTTCTATTCTTTGATTTTCTCTTTCATCAAGTGTGTTCCTTTACCACTCTCATCTTTTACTTTATTTCATTCCTTACTATTACATTATTTTTTGTCTTTCTGTTATCCCTAAAATCTTAGTTATTATCTAACCTTTCTTACTTCCTTTGTTTCGATTTTAAAATTATTGTCCTACAAGCAAATTACTGTATATTCTTCCAAGTTTGTACAATTTAAGCTTCTTTTTCTTTCTTCTTTAATTCTGTCTTTATTTATTGTTTTATTCTGTCTGTTCTAGTTTTATTTGCTTTTACATTTTAAATTATTTTTATTTTTGCAAAAAAAGCGTGGACAGAGTCTTTGTTTGTGTTAGGAAACGTTTTCGTACTTTTCATACAATTTCTATGTTAACAATTAATCAGAATAAAGTCTATTTGATTCCCAAAACCTCTTCTTTGCTGTTTGCAAGTATATAACAACATTTTGATAACTTGAGAAACATACCATATTCTGTTCTAGACAATCAATCTTCTATGTAATATCTACCTTTCAGTCAATACTCATCCATTAAAACGTGGTGTTTTCGTTCTCTAATATTTATACTAAATTTTTCTGTTAATAGACACTTCATGTTTGTTTGTAATTATTATAAAAAATAACTATTTTATGTTTTTTAGAGGTGCATGGGCTTCTGTTACATTCACATTACTGGCACATTTTGTTGTTACAGAGTAAAGTTAATAGCTGCTTTACCTAACTTGCCATTTAAGAATATTGCTGTAATGTTTATATATATATATATAAAAAAACAATAAATTTTTGCATTTAGCTATCACAACTTGGAAGGTCAAAAACCTGTAATTTATTACGTTTTATTTTGTCTATAACTATTTTCATTTTTCCTGTTTCATACGCACAAGGTTGTTACGTTACATGTCCAATGTTATTCATTTTTGCTTTTTTTTAACTCGGAAATTTCTCTGTTTATTAACGAAACGTCCAAAACTCAGGAACTTTGTGCATGTTTGTTAATACGGCGTTTTTGTTTTATTTTGAAAAATTTCATGACCGGCCCCCAGTTTTCTGCTTTCCAATGAGTTGTGACCTGCACTTTGAGAAGCGCTATCTTAATAAATGTATACGAACTTAATAAACATTGATGTTTAATTAAGTGCTGCCCAAAATATAAAAAAAATATTTAATTACACTAAAGACAAATAAAGTATGTTGACTTTATCATTTCATTAGTTTATAATGTATTTATAAGGTATTTAAATTCATTTTAATTTAATATTATTAAATCTAGTTAACTATAACAACAAATAGTAATAGTGAATACAAACAGTGTGATGTTTTGTGTGGCTAAAGTTTTTTAATAAACCCTATCAGTAGAAAGCTTAGTACACATCAGACACTAATTTAATTTTAGTTATTGTCAAGTTAAAAAATAAATTGCGCTTTGGTAGATTCTAAAGATACGTCGGAACACAATCACAAAAATACAATGATAGTATATTACCAAATGTAGATTTGGTGAAAATTACTTACCAATTTTAATTATTACAGTTTCCGTAATTTATTTGAAAAGTTAAATTATATTATACAACCCTAAAAGTTATAACTAGTTTTAAAGTTGAAGAGCATTAATTTATATAGAGGTGTACCTAAATATTTACCGAATGTTCGAAATTACGTAAGTTATTAATTAGATAGCTGGGTCCTGCATAATTAACTTTCAGTACAACAAATTCGACTACTAATTAAGCCAATTAAGCTACTGGAAGCTTCAAAAAACAAGTGTTACACAATAAAAATGCAACATAGATACTTAAAAATATTATATAACAATTAAAAGTAAAATGAATATATATTTTCTAAAAAATTCAAAAAGAAACATGAGCTTTTAGAAAAATATATAAACTGTTTATCTTACTGCTAAATGAACTATCAGACATAGGAAACAAAACACATTTTACGTAATCTTTTTTCCAACAAAACAATGTTTTGTGTAGGAAATTTTTTTATTTATGAATGTTACTATTTAATTTATACAATAAACAAAAAACAATTATATTAAACATTTAAAATAAAACATGAATAGTGACATAGGAGAAGCTTTCCGTTGAGTGTCTGTTTTTAGTTAATTATTAAAGATATAGTTTTGTAACGCCCTGAAAGATATTAGAATATATGTGTCAAATCTAGTGGTTTAAAATTATTGAGTCCATAAGATTGCACGCTGTTGCCTAACAGATAGCTAGAAGATACATTTGGGTGGTCTGGTGGTCTGCTTAGGTATTTATCTTCACTTTTGATTTCGTTTTTGTACTTTACACAGATTCAGCGCAGAAGTGTAGCGGTGGCTGTTAGATCTTTGTGTTTCACCAATACTATCTTACTGCCAGAAGTTGCGGTACTAGAATGTCTATTTCTAAAAATATCTGCTATCTGTAATAAGTAAATTACTGGGGTTGTACTACTTTCTTGGGAAATGGTTGATTTAATAGAATGTAGGTCGATTATTTCTTTCCCATATTTGGCTTTCTTTCAGAATTGATTTAAGGATAACAATGTAACAGTAAGGTATTGATTTTTTTTACTTTTGGTGTAGTATTTATTTAAAAATGCTGCTATAATATATTACTTTGCCTAAATTCTGTTTCATTGATGGTGTCTATAATTCTGTGCACCTGTTCTAACGTTTAGTGTCCTCTTCTGAATCCAAATTAGTGGTCTGCATATAGGAAAATAAGGGCATACTAAAAAATTAAATTAAATAATATTAACATTTTAAATAAAGCAATAACAAAAAAAGTGTTAAGTTACAAAGCAAAAATCAATGTTCATCTAGGTACGGAATAAACAATAAATATTTACATTTAACTTATACATCAACAAATAAGTTTAATCATTTATAATGAAATGATCACATGGAATCTTACGACTGAAACCATTAAATATTTAGGTACATACTGAGACATTAACGTAACTTAGAAGTATCACATGCATATGAAATTCAACCAGAATATAATTACATATTACTACTGTATCGCCTGAGAAACAAAAATTGTATAACTATTATATACATCACTTTTTATGTTACCCATAATATACACTAATCGAATTTGCACTACATTAAAAACTAATCAAAGAAAGTTGCAATCATTTGAAGTCAAGGCTATATACTTTAATCAAGCAAAGAAATTCATACATTAAAATGAATTATATTATAAAAAAGAAAAACTATAAAATAAGTCAATAGAGTAGAAGAGAAATTTTGCGTCTATTTCTACAAGTAAATAATGATTTGTGGGTTCAAAAATATGTAAAAACACACGTACATCAGAGATAGGAGGTACACAAAAGTACGTAAACTCCTACAAAATATAATAATATCACACACAAATAGATCTCGAGTCAAGATTGTAACAGCTTAAGAAGAGATTTAATAGCAAAATGATATAAGAACAAAAAATTGGAGAAGCAGATGGGATCATAGTCGAAACGCCAAATAATCACAATGTTCTTGTGCTGGAACAGCTTACATAAAACTTATTGTCAGAGAAAGAGGATCCATCTCTTTCCTGTTGATTTAAAAAAAACTTATGATAATATCCTTCTAATTAAATATTGGTCCCTTGTTTTCAATTATAAGGGAACTATATAATACAAGAAAAGTATACATTAAAATAAAAAGCACAACAGCTCTTAAAATGTATTTTAAAAAATCATTAAATTTTTTGAGAAAGAAATGCTTTAATATGGAATAAGTAACAGATAATATGATATTATAGATTTTACATTTTCTGAATGATCAGTATAATAGTTAAAAGCAAAAATACCTCAAAAGGCTTAAGATAATGTAGTAAATTGGAACTTCCAATAAACAAACAAGACACAGTACATGTCTCTGCAAATTGATACAGAAAAGAAGAGTCAGCAAATAATGAGTAATGAGATACCAAGAACATAAACAACGAAAGTCAATAAACTAATGACGTAGAGTATACCAAGAATATTCTCAAGCGAGCGACACATTTGCGAAAGATAGTAGGACCTCTAAACGGGATAGTATTATAAAAAAACTATAAATAAATTATATAAAATACCATAGCTAAAGAGTTCTAATTTATGCTGCAAAAAACTGAACTTTATCAGAAGACGACCAATGAGGAAAAAACTTAACAGAAGTGGTTGTACTAATTCGTTGCAAATTTTTTGAATGACAAACAAATGTGCTGCTATCTTAAATATAATAATACGAAGACAGCTTACCTGGTGTGGCCACCTTAAAAAAAATTTAATTGCAATTAATGAAGAATATATTTTAACGAAAGAAAAACAAATAGCAGTCTTCAAAGAATTTGAAAAGATGCAATACATAAAGCGGTGAATAAAAGAAAATTATAGTGGTGGTGGCTGTCGAAAACAATGAAATATGCAAGTCAAGAATAGCCTTATAGTTACTACTGTCTATATGAAACAGTTTAATTATTAAAAATTTTTAGATGTCTTAGCATTCAAATTGCTACTATTATCAAGAAAAATAAGCGTTCGTTCCTTATTCGGGGTCTCACTTTACTTACTCCCTAAGGAGAACTGAGTCATAAAAATGATGGGTTTTTTGCGTGCCTTGTTTAATTGTTGAATCAAAAGCAAAAGTTTTGTGAAAAATGCACTAACTTGAGGAAAGTTTGTTTGTTTGAAAGGTTATGTAACTGATAAGGTGCGATAATCAAAGATAAATAATGAGTAAACGTTTTTTTATTTTAATAGCCTCACAAAGGATTGTGTTGGTGGGGTGAGAAATAAAAAAAATTGAGCATAATTTAGAAACTTAGTACTCTAAGTGATTTGTTGATTATCTAGCAAGTGTCAAATAGTTATCGTCTTTCCATATGGCCAAACAATAGTTATATATGCAGATTCGTTGTTAGTCTTGAAAGCCATTTTTATATCTTTCTTTACAGTACGTAATCTATTCTGCCGGTAGTGCCTTCGATATAGAGCAAAAATGCATTTACTTGATCGGAAAGACTATGAGTTATTGAAACTTGCATTATTCTTAAAAATATGAGTCAAGGAATTTTTTATATTGATTTTAATTTTTTAATTTTTATCATTAAAGTGATAAAAATGTTTGCAATAATATAAAAATAAAAACACTAATAAAAAAAATCACAAAACACTACAAAATAACAATTCGTATATTTTTAAAAGAAAATTTACAGGATAGCATACGAATCCATTTAACCAAATTTTATTGAATTTTTTACAATGACTACAGTAAATCAGTCAGTAATTCTTTCAAAAATTATTAAGACGTATATATATTTTAGACTAAATTTACTTCAAATGCGACTGTGTAAACTCTAGACTAGTTGATTCAGCTGGATGAATAGTTGTTTAAAATACGGGTTAAACGCAGAATTGCTGAGTAGAAAAACATATCGCGAAATAGAAAAATGCAATGATAATAATTTCACAACAAAAATCTTAATTCCTGTGGGAAATAGAAAAGTACGAAGCAAACTGTAGTAAAACAAAATAAGTGGAAAATAACACTGCTTTAAACATAGTGCAAAACGAGGAACAGAAGCACGATGACTACTTAATAAAATATTATAAAAAAGAAAACAACTGCTTGTAGCCTTTCTGTACGGTCGAAATATATCTTTGCCATCAATTTACTATCAGGTTGCAACTGAAACTTAATAAACCTTAATCGCATACTATTTAACTACATATTAGCACGTAAGCATATTGAACGTGACCCGTAACTATCTAATTTAGTATATTCAAAGTAACGAATGTAGCCAAAATTAACTTAAAAGACTAAAAAGAATGCTAATGCAAGAAGAACAAGTTAGAGAAGTTAATCATTAGAAAATTCTTAATAAACCAATTTGAAAAGTTTTGTCTTATTTGATAAATACCCGTGATATATGAAAAACCAAAACTGTAATTCTATCAATAGCGTTGATAATATATCAGTATTTCAGTTGCAGGTAATAAGAACAAGAAATTATCCGGAAACAAAAAATTGTAAGTAACAATATAAGTACCTATCACTTAAAACATGAAAATAATTTTTGTGTGTTCTACATAACAGTAGCCATACTTTACAAAATAAAGTCGTGAAGTCAGGTTCACATTACAAGTAATAATTCTTGATTGTCTGCAACAAAGTGTTTAGTAACAAGTGATAGGTATGCTTTATGTTTCACGTAAATTTTCGAAAAATATTTGTACGATCAGTCAAAGATGGTTGATGCAAATCAGTTCCCAAATATGTCTTATTTGCAACCTATACCCAAAATATGGTATTAAATAAAATATTTGCCACCGAGAAACTTATCTAATTATGTCCCAACAACCGCAAATATTGCAATTTCAGTACACATATCTTCTCTACAATCAACATGTAGGACAAAAACAGCTATTATGTAATATAACTCACCTAGTTGGTAGTATCAACAACCTTTTGCGCAAAAATTCACAGCAAATTATAATAATACAGAATGGACAACACTAACATTAACAAAACAAAAGAAATATTTCAGAATATAAACGTCGCCTCATAAGACCAAAAATAACACATAAAGTATACTAAACCCAATATTATTAATAAATTTGAAGTCTTGCATCTTTGTGGAGTCACCAATGTAGACATTATAGATGCAATACAATCTCTAACCACAAATATATTTTTTTCTAATCTTTTGAATAACAAACTTTAGAGAAGTGATCAGAAATATTCATTACTCTATAGACATAAAGGAAGCAAAGGAAGAAGTAGAAATAGTTGCTTACAAAGTTGTGAGCATATACAACGTAAAATAATAAACTCCTAAAAAGTCTTGAAATATATTCTTCGTTGACCTTGCTCGTAGCTAACTTAATAAGAAAATATACTTCTAACATATAAAAGTAATCATAGAACCTCCTCGCTAATAAAAGAAAGTGCCAATGATAAAGTTATGGACACACCAAAACATATTGTACACAACAACCAAAGCACGGTAAATCTGAGTGCGCAATTTACAAAAGTTGTACCAACTACAAAAATATTCCAGCAAAATGAGCACTTTGCAATAAAGCTCATCCGCCTAATTATAAGTTATGTAAGGTCTACCAAGAGCCGTCCCCGTGGAGTCGTGTTTATAAGCCTTGTGCCTCATGGGTGTATAAGATGTTTTAGTTTGTAAGAAGTATAAGACTGCACGTTAGTAGGCACAATAAGCGCTTGAGACTGCAGTACTAGTAAGTACGCCCCAACGAAAAAAAATCTATTGAGAAATACAAAACCAAAGATTTCCTCCAATGTGGTATAAAGAAGACAGGATTCAAGTACACCTTATAATAAATTTTGCAAAAGAAACTAATATAAAACCAACTCCATTATAATTCATAACAAAAACAGCACAAATAGCACCCACTTTTGAAAAACTAGTGAAAATGGCAGTTGATCTACCTGAAAATATAAAAATGAATAATGGTTCAAATGATTAAGATGACACATTGGAAAGCCAATGGTTTGGCCAATCATAGCCAAGAGTTGCAAACATTTATCAATATACATGAATTATACATAGCAACCCACTTTTTTAACAGTTATATGTGCATACTGAGATACACTATATATACTACACAGGATCTTAATGAAACCAGTACTAGCATGAATAAGCAACAAACATTGTGGTTAAAGATTAGCTTTGTATAATTGCAATTAGAGCTATCCGCTGTCCTCTTCGATATTCAGTAAACAATATCAGTTCAGAAATTTCTTCAAAATAGTAGGTTTACTGCCGGCGGCAACTAAAATGCAAAACACCAATATTGGAGCTTTAAAATAACACTCACTATAGGGACAATAGTAGAAAATATTGTCACGGTGCTACTAAACAAATGTTTGATTGAGGGAAAGATACCAAAGGCGTGGAATAATGCTGAGGTAATTCTTCTCTTCAAAAAAGGGGACACATCAAATATTGAAAACTACCGCCCCATAAGCTTACTCTCATGCATATATAAAGTATTGACTAAAATCATCACAAATCGCCTTACTCAAAAATTAGACTTCTACCAGCTAGTAGAGCAGGCGGGCTTTAGAAAAGGGTTTAGTACCATGGATCACATTCAAACCATCAGAACATTAATTGAAAAGACAACGGAATACAACACCCCCATTCACTTGGCGTTCGTGGACTATCGAAAGGCGTTTGACTCAATTGAAATACACGCCGTCCTCCAAGCACTAAATAACGCAAGAGTTGACTCCAGATACTCGCAGCTAATTAAACACATCTACGAAGAGGCTACCTTTCACGTAAAGGTAGATGAAGACCTTCAAACTAACAAAATAAAGGTTGAAAAGGAGTCCGCCAAGGAGACACAATGTCTCCAAAATTGTTCACGTCGGCGATGGAGGATGTGTTCAAGCAAATGAATTGGGAAGGATGGGTATTAACATTGACGGATGTCTGCTAAACCACCTGAGATTTGCGGACGACATCGTACTGATTTCTAGCAATATTGACGAACTTGAAGCTATGCTAATACAATTGAATGAGGCATCCAAGACCGTAGGGCTGGAGATAAATATAAATAAAACCAAAATAATGACAAACAGCGATGCAGTTGTTTTTATTGATAATCAACCGGTGGAAAGAGTGGACGAATATATTTATCTGGGTCATTCAATTAGGATTGGAAAGGAAAACCAAACATCTGAAATTAGAAGAAGAATAAGAGCCACCTGGTCAGCCTTTGGGAGGCTACAGCATATTCTCAAAAATTCCGATATTCCCAATAGCCTGAAAAGAAAGGTGTATGAAACATGTATACTGCCCGTGGCAACCTATGGTTTAGAGACGGTGATGTTAACCCAGAAGAGCGCCGAGCAGCCAAGAGTTTGCCAAAGAGCGATGGAGCGCAGAATGTTGGGAGTGAGTCTAAGAGATAGACTGAAAAACGAGGAAATAAGGCGTAGAACGAAAATACCCGATATAATGCAGAGAGTAGCTCAAGCAAAGTGGCAATGGGCGGGACATATAGCACGGCATGAACCAAACCGCTGGACCTCAAAACTCTTGAGATGGAGGCCCCGTTTAACGAAAAGAGGTGTAGGAAGACCACCAAAAAGATGGAGCGACGATATCCGAGACTTTGCGGGAAGAGATTGGATCCAGAAGGCTCAAGACAGAAATGCATGGAAACAAATGAGACAGGTCTACGTCCAACGATGGACGGTTCCAGGCTGATGATGATGATAGGGACAAAACTGTTGAAATCTATAAATAAAAACAAGTACAGTTATATCTCTACAAAGAACACTATTTGTTTACCGACAAACGCAAAATACCATATTTACTTAAATTTTGCGTCATAAGGGAAATTCCAAGAAACTACTTGACTACAAAATAATTTTTTATATATCATCTGATTATATGACTGCATTATTTTTATTATTTTCACAATTTCACAACCTTGCATACACAATAAAGGTGCACGTAATTATACAGAGATTTATCAACGAACAAACTAATTTATACATTCCTCTGAAACCTACAGAAGACATAGATAATGTTGTAAAACATTTGATTTGCATTATACAAAATACTAGTCGGGAGTTTACGTTTGCGCTTTCGGATTTATACAAAATACACCCGGTTAAAAACGATAAAGGTAGTTGGGTTAGAGATGCCAAAAAAGCCAAGATATTTGCATTACATTTAGCTACCGTATTTGAACCACTACCATTCGAACTAACGCTTGTTGGACGATCAAAAATCCAACAACAATTATATGCTGCAGACTAAATGTGCGCATCTATTGAAGACATCAAGGTTAGTAAGATAGAAACGATCATGCAGCCTCGGGAAGCTCCACTACCTGACCTTATTACATAAAAGAACTTTCGTTAAAAGAACCAAAAAATGACATCTCTATGATATGCTGTTTTGGCGTGTTTTCCAGTTTATTGGAAAATAAGACAGGTAATATACAACGAAAGAAACGCTACTGAAGAATCTTTGCCTTGCCGCATGCTTATTTTGCCTAAATTCTTCAAAATCTCTTACTTAACATACTAATCTCTTTTTGAAGAATCTTAAGTAGTACCTAATCACCAGTGTGGGTTTAAGGAAAAACATTCTATTACTAAAAAAATAACCAAATGTTTAAGAGAAGAAAACGTTTTTTTAGCCTTTCGATAGGATCAGGCACGCAAATATGCTCTTGAGGATTAAGTAGAAACTTTTGTAAGTATATGGTTCACTTTTAAAAAGAAGTGTAACAGATATTGTTAAGTGCAGTAGTAAGAAGTATCTATTCAGATCTTACCAGCGTGCACTCGGGAGTTCCCTCAAGGAAGTGTTATCGATCTATTCTCTACACTTTATACACAGTAGACACACCACTTATATGAAATACATATGCTGATAATGCTGCCATCTTAGCCTCACAAGAATATTCGATAACCATGTCTGAAAACTTACAAAGCTTATCCTAAGCTTCCATAAAATTAGCTAGGTATGGTGTATCAAAGTGTACGAAACAAAACATATACAAGCTACAGTACATAACTCAGAGACAATTACCCTCCCGTAAAGCAAAGTATTTTGAAATGAATTTAGACAGGCGTTTCAGGTAGGAAATCTAACTCTTTACCAAACACAAGCAAATGGGCTTTAAAATTTATCAAACTACAGTGGCCAATTGAAAGAAAGTCTTAAGCCTACTTAAAGGCTAAATTTATAAGTTTTTTAAAGGTTTCATTTTAAAATCTTAATGGATACAGTTAACGCACTATGGTTGATATAGAGCAAAATAATTGACTTGCAGTTAGAGTTACAACCGTTAAAGAAGTAAAGAGCCCAAGTTTAAAAATCAGTAACAGCTAGAGTTTCATCTAAATGTGCTCATAAAAATGTACATAGACTAAAAATATACACACTATTATTGTTAATAGATAGATTTTAATTGAAAAGTTTTTTTAGATTGTAATAATCATGTGTTGACGTTAATAATTGATTTAAAATATTAATAAAAAGCTTTCCATTGAAAAGATTTCCTAATATCAATTTGTAAACATCCGATTTACTTATTAGTTTTTTTAATCAAAAAACAGATGGTAAATAAGCACTAGAAGTGAGAACATATCTTCAAGTAAGTGGAAAAACAAAAAATTTATATGTGTGATTAGTACACATTAATAGTAAAATAATAAAAATAAGTTTTAAATATATATTTTATATATACGAGGTCTGGCAGCGGCCCCCCGGAGAGCTTGTCCAACTCCGACATGCTTGAGTCCCTTCGCATAGTTTTTAAATAAAAATAAAAACACGATTCAAAAGCTCTGTTTGACATAATTGGCGTACGCCGTTGCCATGACAACGCATTTACGTATACCCAGTTAGAGTTGACCTTTGACCTGTGTGACAGCAGCAGCAGCAGCAGCAGCAGCACTCATAAGTTTTTTTATATATATATAATTATAAAATTGGAAATATAGCCATATAAGTAATAAATAATAAATAAAATAAACTCCTATTTATAAACAATAGTTGTATTATAAGAAAATAAAATTTATATTAATAAAAATATTCCGCGTTTTACTTTCAAGTGTTCCGAGCTCGTAGCGATAAGTGAGTGCAACGCGCGGAAATCGTTGACCCTCGGGTCACCTATATCAGTATACCTTAACTGATATAACAGTTATTTTTACGTTATATATTTTTGAAACACCAGCGAACTAATCGCAAGTCATCAACATGAATTACAATAGCAGCAATTATTATTATCAACACCCAACAACCGCTCAATTTCACTCAGACGACAAGCCAGGTAATACCACTATCTCCTGTTATAAATGCTTCTTATATACCTATTAACCAGCAATATATACCCCACACACAAATTCCAAACACATTTTCCCAAACACCGTTACAGATACATAACCCTATCACATCAACGCAATCAAATAACATGCTTAATAAGTAACATGAATACCTAAGATTCTGAAAACGATATTGAATTATCTAATACACCAAGTAAAGATTGGCAATGTGTCAGAAATAATAAACGCAAACGAATATCTAAACAACCAGCATCAGCGAACACTATGATAGCTACTATAGATAATAACAGATACTCGGTCCTCACAAATCTTACTGATGCGCCTGAAATAGAAAATACATCAAACACACAGCAAAATAAAACACTCAAACCACCACCAATATTTGTACAAGGGGTAACTGACTTTAATAAAATTGTCGCAGCACTAACAGATGGTGCAGAATCAGAACAATATAAAACTAAAGCGCTGGCTGATAACATAATTAAGATATCTGCCAACACGGCTGATATATATCGCAAGCTAATCACACTCATGAAAGAATCTAACGTCATATATCACACCTATCAGATAAAAGAAAATAAAGCATACCGTGTCGTCATCCGTAACTTACACCACTCTGTTCCCACAAAAGAAATAGCCGATTTACTGAAGGAGAACGGTCACAAAGTGAGATCCGTAACCAACAGTAAACACCGAATAACAAAAATGCCCTTGCCAATGTTCTTTGCCGACTTGGAACCTGCGACAAATAACAAAGACATTTATAACCTCAGGTTTTTACAAAACCAAATTATAAAGATCGAACCACCACACAGAAATACAACAATCGTACAGTGTATGAGGTGCCAAAAGTATAATCATGCTCAGGTCTACTGTAACCGCCCATTTGTATGTGTAAAATGCGGCGGCTCACATGATACTACCATCTTGTAAGAAGACAAAAGACTTACCCGCCAAATGTGCTCTCTGTGGCGGAGAGCACCCGGCTAATTATCGAGGCTGTACCGTAAATAAGGAACTTCAAAATAAGTTAAGATCCAACACATCCTTACAAACTCGATCCACAATATCAAACATGTTCCAACAACGACTTCATCAAACTCACCCAATCTTCCCTAATCATCACAACCCACGAACATATAGTCAGGCCGTGCAAGGAAATACAAACACTACACAAGCACAACCCCAAGATGTAACCCTACAAAAATGTCTAGAAGAATTTAAAAATGTGTTTTCACTACTTTTTGCTTTTGTCAAAGGGTTATCATTGGGCAACTTAATGTTTGTCTAAATTTATTGGAAGTACATTTTTACAAATAAATAATTTTTGGCCTTCGAAGCTTTTGGTTATCACTTTTCACAAAGGTTTGATCGTATATTATTGTACATTAAAAAATTTTGTTAGAAAGTTGATAATGTATTCAAGCAGAACAATTTTCTCTTTATGGTTGTTTGGAGTACTGCAGTTTTCGATTATTTTATGTTATTATCCTGTTCTTCATACAACAATATAACAACTTCATATAACAATATTTCACATATTTGTTACAAATTTACTTGCATCTTGCCTAAAATATTCCTTTTTCCATTCTGAATGAGTTTTTTTACCCGAACCTGGTCTTTTGTTTATTGTTTGTAAGTCAGCAATTGTTGAATACGAAAGAGCTACAAGCATCTTTTATCAAAATTTTCCATGATCTAGACGTTTCAGACCGTCTATCATTAAAAGTCACTTTTTTCGAAAATTAAATTACAATGGGGGCTTATTGAAAAAACTAGTTGGTTCCGTTTTTTTTTTTGGAAAAAAGATTTGCCATGTGGTTGTAAGCTGTATATCGTATCGAACGACATATTAGATCTTATGAATCAGAGGCCTTTCAAAAGCAAAATAAGTTTTAAAACATTCGATAAAAATTACCCAATTTTCATAAAAAACGGTATTTTCAATCTAATTAGAATACTACACTAACATGCCAACTAAAAATATTTTAGCAAAGTTAGTTTTAAGTAATCATCAACTCACTTTTGCTACTCTTACAAACTATCGCTAGTTGCACCTGGTTATTTGTCTCATATGTTAGGATACCTGATGTAGGAAAATATAATCCGTCTGCATTAACGTCACTTTAATATACCATGAGTTAAATTTCTTGCTAAATCAACTAACACGTATGTTCTACGTAAAGTTACTGTACCTTGATTCTATTTGAGGCTTTAGAAATATTGGGTTCCGTACTGGCTCCTTATCCTTAGGCCATGTCCATACCTCCTTTTGACACCACAAACTTGGCAAAACAAAATGCTAGTTTCTTTCATAGACGCAGGTTAAAATTTAATTAACAAGAAAAGTAACTTTTAACATACAAAATTTGAGATATATATATATATATATATATATATATATATATATATATATATATATATATATAGTATATCCCATATATAGTGTATCCCTACGCCGCTCTTTATTTGCTAATCATTTACGCATTTGTTGCTCTCCCACTCTGAAAATTTATGGAGGTATTGCAGAAGAGTTGGTCTTTCGAATTCTATAAATTTTACTATGAAAAGTTTTGGCGAAAAAAATTAAACTTCAAAGTTCAATTTTTTTTAAAAATGAAATTTTTAGTATTTTTGCAAATAACTGAATTTTTTTCTTATTTATTATTAAAAAATTTAAATTTGTTACCCATTATTAAAAAAAGTTAAAAATTGGGTAGCTAGAGGTATTTGAAGAATCGCCAAAATAATTTTTAAACCGATCCGACTTGACTTTTGAAAATTGAGCATATTATATATTTTTTTTATTAATTATCATTAGCAATCAGAATACATTATATTTCTATGAGCTAATATTTTGGTTTATAAATTGACATGATGAGGGCCCGTCCAGTGACTGGTCCTCGTCCTAGAAAATACTGCTAAGGTGTTGGGCCCATGTGGAAGTCTGTAGACCAGCGGCGCTTGAGGCGTCTGATGACTTGATGGTGTGGAAGTTCTTGGAGAAGAAGGTTGTCATGGGTTTTAAGTTTTTCAAGATGTTTTCTGGTTCTGACCTGTATTACCGTATTGAGCATCGGGATGCCGAGGTCGTCGTGTATCATTTAATTGGTGATGTGCCAGGGAGGATCAACGAGAGATCTTAAGATTTTAGATTGACTTCGTTGCATGATTGCAAGGTTAGTCTTGCTAGCACAGCCCCAAAGTTTTATTCCATAGGACCAGTTTGGTATAATGATAGTTTTGTAGATAAGGATTTTGTTAGAAAGGGATAATGGGGAGTGTCGGCCTAGTAGCCAGTAAAGGGTTTTAAATCTGAGCTCTGCATGATTTTTTTTTCTTAGTAATGTGCTCCTTCCAGGTGAGCTTGCTGTCAAGGTGTAGACCCAAGTATTTCATTGATGGGGATTGTGATATCTCGATGTTATTAAGATGTAGTGGAGGACATATAGCTTTGCGAAGAGTGAAGGTCACATGAGTAGATTTCGACTCATTTACCTTAATGTTCCAGCGCTGGAGTCAGTCTTCAAGTAAGCTGAGGTGAGTTTGGACATATTCCACAGCGAGGTTTATGTCCGTGTGTCTCGCAAGTATAATTGTGTCATCGGCATATGCTCCTATAGTAGTGGTTGGGAAGGTTGGAAGGTCTGAGGTATATAACGTATAAAAAAAGGGACCCAGAACGCTACCTTGTGGGACCCCAGATTAGATTTACTGGAGATACACTGGAGAGAGACTTCGTCGTTAACGCGTGTTCGAAATTTTCTGTCTGTTAGATAGGAGTCCAAAAGTTTATGAAATTGAGGAGGTAAGATTTGATGTATTTTGAGTTTGAGTATTTGTTCAAAAGAACAGCTATACAGTAGGCTGACTGTTCGAATGCTGTGTTAATTTCTTGTGTTATGCGATGGCACTGTTATATGGTAGAATGGTGTCGGCGAAAGCCAAATTGATTATCATGGATCCAGTTAGTTGCCGAGAATTCTGGGTCTAAGGTTTGTAAGTCATACTTTTCAAGGAGTTTGGAGCAAACTGGTAGCAGGCTTATGGGGTGCTTTGATGACGCATAGCTGGGATCTTTACCTGGTTTAGGGATGAGTTTTACCTCCGCGATCTTAAATTCTTTCGGCCAATATTGAAGTGGGAGTATAGCATTAAATATGTACGTCAGCAGAACTATTCCTTTTCGTAGAAACTCACGGAGCATTTTCTGTGTAATTTTGTCCGGTCCCGGTGCTTTCTTGAGATTTAATCTCTGAATTTCAGATTTTACAATCTTCGGTGTTATTAGTGGTGTGGGACGTATATTCGGTTCAGGTGCTGGTTGGTCTGGGAGGTTAACGTTGGGTGGTTCATCATGTGGTTGGAATACTCCAGATAGGTGAATAGCGAACAAATCCGCCTTTTCTTTGTCACTCTTGGCCCATCCTAGAGCTGGAGATAGCTTTCGTATTGGTGGGGATGTGGTTTGGGGTTTTAAATATGATTTGACTGGTCTCCATATTGAGTTGTCATATCGGTTTATGGTTGAGAGGTAGGTATTCAACGAGTCTTCCCTCAAGAATTTGAGTTTCGCCTTAAGCTGATTTCCAATATTATTGAGGGTTATTTTGTCTGCTAGGTGATGGCTCTTTTGCCATTTGGCTTTGGCTTTCCTCTTTTGGGCAACTAGAAGTTTAACTTCTAGAGTAACATGTGTCTATTAATTGACTTTTCTCTGCACCTTAGGCGGGGTAGCTTGCTGTGCTGTAGTTGTTAGCAGAGAATTGAATTTGGTATGTATATCGAGTTGAACTAAAAAGCGCCACACAGCATCATAAAGTTGAGGCTTCAAGCTTCCATTTGCACTAGGGATCGACCTATAAAAGTGCGTTAAAAATGGGTAGGTGGGGGTGTTCGATTTTCCGGAGAATTACCCATATATATATATATATATATATATATATATATATATATATATATATCTGGTCCAAACTAACAAATTTTCTTAAATCTAAAGCAGTTTCCGCTAACACATATTCACGTTAAACTTTTACCTGATTTTCTGTTGAAACTCAGCGCTCGTTCGGCCAATGGAAGAAATGGCTTAAGTGGTCGGACGGAATTATGTGGGTCTTTGGTCTCGCCGGCAGTTAGTCGCACGTGGGCGACGGATCGTATAAGCGCTCAATTCCTTCGATATGATAGGTTACTTAGAAATAGAAATAATTCAGGTAGCCCAGGTAGGCCAGCGGCCAGGTTGAACTTTTGCGTTCGATGGCAGTTATACTTGGATGGAGGTCGGTCTGGGCTTGTTTAGCAGCGTCCTGATATGTCGAGGTAACTTTGTTCTAAACAGGGGGTCATTCTTAGTTTACACGCGACAACGTTCATGTCAACTATGAGCCCGTGTCCGCGTAAACACAGTTGCTAATTAAAGTATTACAAATATACCATTATGTATGTGTATAAGCGTAATTTGTAAAAATGGAATACTCCTAAATTTTTATCAAAGCCTAAATCTCCCTCTTTTATATTTATATCTTCAATTTTATTTTTTAGTGAATGGATATAATTTTTTACACTTTTTTAGCTTTCAATTTATCCCGTAACAATTGTTTTAAATAGGGTTATACAAAATGTTTTATAAACGAAATTATAAAATTTAGTTTGTTTAATATTCATTAAATATCCAGTGATAAAATTACAATAATAAAAGCCATTTATTAAATTGGCCGAAAGCTCTCAATTACTTCAAAAACATAATTTTAGTTTAACAATTACTTAAAATATACAAACAATAAATAAATATGCAGCTATTAAAGATCACAAGCATTTACAGAAACATCCACAGTAGCACAATCGCTAATGAGTTGTACACTTTCAAACTTCTTAGCATTGCAGACAGAATTAAGACATGTCAAAATATTTCTTCTCTTCCTATTTAGGTTTCATTATACACAATTTTCTTCATTTTCATTTATCTATAATCTCACAACATACTGCAGCATTATTTTCAATTTGTGCTTTGCAGTTTTATTGAAAGCGTTCCACAAAATTATAAAATTAATGCTGTGCAATCCACCCTCTATAATATTTAATAATTTTAAAATCTTAGCAATTTTAGTGTTCTACCAAAATTTTCTTATAGAGTAGGTTATTATATTATAGGTTTTCTTTATAAATTTATGAATCCGTATAAATTACTATTTTTGTTTCTTTTAGATTTTCTGATTAACCGAATACGCCAACCAATTCTACGATAGCTATAAAGGGAATTACTTAATAATATAATTACCTTCAGAACAGAGCGCTTTTTCCGCTAAAATTATATTTACATATCTCTTATTGTAAATATATTGTAGTAAGTAGAGCCTAAAGCAAAATAATACATCATGTTGCCTGTTCGCGGATTATTAGGGCGTGTTCGAAGTTTAGAAACTCTTGACGTTTCGTCGAACGCGGCCTTATAACCAGAAATGTAATAAAAAGAAAATATTCTTGTGCAGTAGGAGGCTCAATCTTTATTGAAGATTAATTTTAAAAGAATATTGTTTAAGAGACTTCCAGTTGATTAACAGTATTTTCATATATTTCTGGAATTAATTTATTTAATAGAACATGACTAATGAGTAAACCAATTCTTAAAAAGCGCTAATGTTTAAAATGTTAATAACAAAGCTTACAGTTGTTGGAACAATATACAAATAATAATCTGAAAATGCCCTAAAATAGCGTACAGTAATCTATACACTCATAAGTTTTAAAGATATAGTCGACTATTTGACACACTTACCAGACTGAAGATTGTAATTCATTTAATTTAAGAACACTTTAAGAAGAACATGTTAAGCATTATAAGCGTGGTATTCTTAAATATCTATAAATATTAAAGGTTATTTAAAGTGAAAAATAAATTAAACTGGTTATAGCAGAAAAGACAGGAGAACAGCGACAGAAATATTCTATTTAAAAACAAATGCAGTACTTTTATCTTTAGTACAAAATTTTTGCAAATAACGTCTTATTTTAGAATACCTAAAAAACATGTGGAAAGTGTTATCTTTATGCTTGAGATCAATCTAAAAAAGTATAAGTTTAAGCTCTTGTCAAATAGTCGTTGGCCGCAGCGATATCACGAACCCGGTAATCTTATCAGCTATCAGTTAAATTTATATTTGATAATTTCATTTCGCAAAATATTCTATACAAACTCTAAATTAACTTAATTGCTTTCTCTTAGTAGAGCAAAGCAATGATAGCAAGTAAAAGAAATGTTGATCATCCTTCACCTTCCATAAGTAACCTGTGTCGTTACTAAAAAAAACAAATATTATCTTCCAGAACATTTTGAATCGTTAGGCAAAAACGTATCATCAGGGAACAAAGACACAACTCTTGAATCCAACAAAGAAATCTTATCTCATAATATAATTGTCTTATCTCTCTAACTTTCCTTCTTTCTTTCTAAACTTATAATTCTATCTCCGCCTAGACGCTTCAACCGATTTCCTTCAAACTTGCACACCACATTCACAACTATATTTGCTAATTCGGTGCATTATCAAACTTCTAACTTTAACAGTTTTTGAATTATTTAAATATTTTGATTATTGTATTGTGTAGATGTCACACCTGTGACAGATAAATACATTTTTTTTAAAACATGCCATCTGTTGGACGTAAAAGCAAAGCCACAACAACGCGTGGCCGGGTACAGCTATTTTAGAATAAAAACAAACATTCTGTTACTGTTGCCAACATTAATCTAGAGAAAAATTAAAAATTACTGCAAATGAACGTAAAACGTAAAAATTACGGGAGTGCATTATGAACGAGCACATAAGCTTTGCATTAATTCATCTTTACGTATTACGTATTTCCTATGGGCGGCTTATGCTTACGTCCACCATGAATGAGCGTTAAATTGTTCCAAGTTTCTGATCCAGAGCAGAAGCCGGTCTAATTAAAATTTTATACGTTCGTATCTTGCAAAAATTTGAGGTAAGGCCGGTAAAAAATTGTCAGTCTAGGACGCCAAAAATATCTTTTGGCGGGCAACTCCTAGTTTAAAATAAATATATTCTTACATGGGCCAGTTTACCATGAACAAGTAATTGCGGATATCGAAAAGATACATTTTTTACCAGTCACTGAAAATTACACTTTCGACTGAAAACGACTACATGGTTTTAGTAAAACATTATTCAGAGAATAAAATCGCATTTCACTCTTTTCAAAATCCTATTGAGAGGCCACTCTCAGTTGTTATTAAAAATGTTCCGCTCTCCCCAACGAAACATAATTTAGGTGATGAACCTTAGCATATGACCTTCCCATAGTTAGTTTTACAAGACTGTTTAATAAAAAAATCCAATTCCTATATGTGCGACACAACTTGCAACCAATGAAAAAATAAAAATTTTTACAACTGACAGAATTTTTTACTTATTAGTCAAGGTAAAACCACAAAAAATAACAATCAATGTTGTCCCAGAGAACCTTTAAAAACAACAAATATCTTCTAATACCAAATTTCTAATCAGCACGATTATTAGATCAATCCTAAATCTACTTCAACCATACCTTGGTCAAATAAAACAATTCCTGTTAATCAACTTCTTACGAAGTCTCCTCATTTCAACATCATAAACTAGAATGCTAATGTTCTAAGGCTCAACAAACGCTATTTGCATTGTATCTTACAAAACATAACACAAATTGGCATACGTTTCGGGACACACTTGACTAAATATTATAGCATTAAAATATCAGGCTTTTTTGCTACCGCACAGATAGAACAGCAAGATTTTCGCCTCCGGTGGAGTAGCTATTTTTGTGAAACAAGAAATCATTCACCACGAAGTACCAACCATTAATATTATCAATCTTGAAACGGTGCAGTTAATATTAAATCACAAAGGCAATTGTATTAAAATAATTAGTGTATATCGACAAACAACTTTTGAAAGTGACATATGCATAATATTTAATAGCAAGGAAGCCACTTTACTGATTGGTAATCTCAATTTAAAAATACCATGTGGGGACGTAGGAAAAGCAATCCTGTTGCAACAAACTTGACTAATTGCAATAGCACACGCTCTTCAGGTACTAGCCCTGGAAGAACCAACATACTACCCATTTCGAATAAACCATAAACCGAATATGTTATACATAATTATTCAGAGAAGTTTTAATATTTAATATAATAATTGTTCTGAGGTAACGGGATTCTCATTGTTAGACTAATCACCCACATGAGGCAAAATGATTCAAAGCAAAAATAGGAGCCTCAAAATAAGACAGTCTCACGGAAACAACCGGCGAGTAAACGAACAAGGCTAAGATGCTGGAATATTAAAACACTGACAAATAAATTAAATTTCTGGAGAAAATGAACAAATACAAAATATACATTTTACAGATCAGTGATGTAAAGAGAAAACGACAAGGAATCAAACCACTAGACAAAGGATACAAATTACGATACATTAGAACACCATTCGGAGACAAAGCTAAGGAAGGAGTGGGAATAGTAACCAATAGAGAGATAGAGGCAAAGGTTTTAACCTGGGAACCAATAAACTCGCGAATTATAAGAATCAGCTTAGACCTAGAAGAGAAGATAGGAGCAATGCATATGTATGTACCAATCGAAGACTCAGACATGAGAGATAAAAACCTGTTCTATGAAAAGCTACAAATAACAATAGATAAATTACAGTCTAAATACAAATCCGTTATGATTATCCAAGATTGGAATGGCTGGAGAAGAAACAACAAACAACAGGGATATGAAACAGTAGGAGACCATGGAGGGGAGGACATAGTAAATAATAATGGACAGCGAATAATACATTTCTGTATAAACAAATTAAGCGGTAAAACTATTATGTCAAAACACAAAAAAGAAGCATGGCATAGGTTTAAATAATCAAAAACACAAGAAGATAAGGATCTATACATACAAAAAAGGAATGAAGCAAATCAAGCGGAAAAGCAAGCTAAAAGCGACTCTTAGGAAGAATTTCAAAACAGACTACATAAAAATTACTCAAAAAAGCAAGAACTGTTCTAGAACGCAGTAAAACTGAAGGGACATTTTAGTATAACTGCAAACGGAAGGTGTCAAAATAATAAAAACATGAAAGGAGTACTTTGCAGCTAAATTTGACAATAAAGAAGAAGGAGACGCATAGGGGAACCGTACAATTAAGAAAATAGAAAAGAAAGAGGAGAAGAATAAATCAGCGAAGAAGAAATGAAAAGCGTTCTAAGAAATGGAAAAGCACCCGGAGAAGATAGAATAACACCAGAGCTCCTAAAATACGGAAGACCAAGAATTGTAAGACGGCTGAAAAATATTTTAAAAGGCATGGAATACGGAAAGTATACTACAAGATTGGGATATATATATTATAGTACATATTTACATAAGAATAGAGACTCGACAAATTGCGGTAACTACAGAGCCATTTGTTTAGCACAGCTTACACTAAAAATCTAGTCCAAAATATTAGAAAAAGGCCTACGAATATAGGTCGAAAACAAACTAGAAGAAGAAGTGGCCTTTAGGCCAAATAGACAAACACAGGGCCATATATATGCATTGAGAATCATAATTAAAAAAAAACAATTGAAGGAAACAAAAATATATATACCTAGTCTTCCTAGATCTTAGAGCAGCTATCGCCAAAAACAGAAAACACATATGTGACGCTCTGAAGAGTCTCCAAACAGACCCAAAGTTACAAAAATCTATCAAACGCACATGTACCACACAGTGCTAGAGACAATTAGACTGAATGGAATATCAGAGAGCTACAAAATAAAAAACGGAGTAAAGCAAGGCAATAGCCTAAGCCCACTATTGTTTATCACTTATATAGATCAAATAATAAAAAGGTAAAATCAAATAACAGCCACAACCTAGACCCAGTATACTACACGCGGGGACTTGTTTATGTTGATGACATTATCTTAGTAGCAGGGAACATAAGTGATGCCGAAAGGAACTCATAGATCTGAAAGAACTGGATACAAGAAAAATAAGTGAAATAAATTGTCAAAATTTATAATACGTAGACAGGAACGGAAAGAGTAAGAAATAGGTTAAATAAGGAGAGCAGAGTATACTACCGGATCAACAATACCCTAGTAGGAAAGAAGGAATTAAGCACAAAAACTAAAATGCACTTGTACAAAACGATATATACACCAACGCTCATACATGGCATAGAATCATGGACAATGCTTGACAAAACAAGGAGAGACAAGGTGAGAAATAAAATCATAAGAGAGGACCTAAATCTAAGACCACAGAAGAAACAATTAAATTGGTATGGTCACATAGTGCGTACGGAAAGCGACAGGACATCTAAGAAGACGATGAAAATGAGACCCAAAGGCATAAGAAGCAGATCAAGAATCTAGTGAGAAGAAAACATAAGAGACATGGTAGAGGAAAGGAGAAAACCGTCACAGAAGCAAGAATTTTGGCAAGAGATAGAGACAACTTTAAAAATGGACCAAAACTTCAACGATGTAAGTCATAGCTGGATAGTAGAGAAACAAGTATAAGAAGAAGAAAAAGAAATTTTATTATACAAATATTTCAAAAAGTTTATGCCACACTTAACTCACGATCTGCTGGTTATAATCTCATTTATAACAGTACCCTTTTTAAACAACTCATAACTAATAAATGGAGTGATAGATTGGAACTATTTCCAGAAACTCCATGATGAAAACCTTTTGCAGTAATCAAGATTCATGCTTTGCTAATATAATAATCAGACATATATAAACACACCAACCACTCACTGGCTGGAAACCAAATAAAACCAACTTTACCTAAAAGGCTAACTTGATAATAAAAACACTTTCATTAAACAAAACCCCCGGTGAAGTTAGAATACCTAATATTACACTAAAACAACTATCTAGGAAAGCACTAGCATACCTGGCTAACATATTTAATCCATGCTTGAGATATGGCTACTATCCAAACAAATGAAAGCATGCATTAATTCTTATTTTTTCCAAACCAGGAAAAACAGAAAAGCTATTTCTAACTACCGACCCATTAGTCTATTAAAAACCACATCGAAGCTGTCTGAACAAATAATTCACTTTAGGTTAAATGATAAAATTGTGAGCCTACAAATGTTACCAGTCTCTCAGTTTGGGTTCCGAAAAAGAAATTCTATGTGCCATCAGTTACAGAATTATTGAAACTTTAGAAAGGATATATGAATGCAAATAATACAGTGACTTTTTTTGTGGACTTAACTCAAGTTTTTGAGTGTGTGTGGACAGAAAGTCTAAAATACATGGTCGCTAAAATATTGGAATTTCAGAGAGTATGAAAGTCATCTTATTTTCATATCTGGGCAACAGAACATTTGTAGTTAAAATTTATACAACTGTATCATCAACAGGACATATAAGAGCGGGAGTTTCTTAGGGGAACATTCTGTTTAAAATCTTTACGCATAATATCCCTAACACAAACGCATATTTAGCATTATTTGTTGATGATGCTGCTCTACTTATTAGGTAAAAAAACCTTCTAGATGCAATCACACACCTCTAAATTACTACAAATGTGCTGACAAGTTGGTTTAAGTAACGGAAACTAATGATAAATCACGACAAGTGTAATGCGAAGATATTCGCCCTCAGAAAAATCAACGAACCACCACCACCAACAGTTAACAATAATCCTGTCGCGTGAAGCAACACCACGGAAACAGTAAAACACTTAGGTCTATACTTGGACACTTGTCTAAACTTAACTAAATAAAGGCCATGCAAGATTAATAAAATTATATTCGCTTATCAACAGGAAATAGTTTCTAAAAACGGAATGTGCATTGCTGATCTATAAATCATTAATAAAATTATTACTTCTATATGGGTTGTGTAATTTGGGGATACACATTGAAAACAAACCTAATTAGAATCCTAGCACTGTAAAATTCTCAAAATTTAGTGAATGCTAACTAACAAACAACTACATCCAGAGCTTGATACATCTACGATTTTGGAACATATCAAAAAATTAACCAAAAATTTCCACATAAATATTAATAATTGTGCTAGTGCGTTGTTCTATCAACTGGTCAAAAAACAAATACACACTCGATTAAATCATAATGTACCACAAGACATTTAGATGGAAATCAAAGTGATAGTGATGGTGACTAGGTGAAATCACAAAATTATTATATTTTGCTAAAGTTCATTAACAATAATTTTAATTTCTAAAGAGGCGACATAGCTTTTCTGTTATTTTGACATTTATTATTTTATGCATTATTAATTTATTGCTCTGGCGCAATGTCTAATAAAAAGCTCTGGTTTCCTTTGCGTACATGTATAAATCAATATACAACAAAATTATATTTTTTATTTATTGTCTCATCTAAATTAAGAACATTCTATTGTCCTCTGTCATATTCTGCTATTTTCCATTTCTGTGATATCTAATTGAAATCCGAAGTCATTATGTACTCTTGTATGCATATAGAATAATCTTATTCGTTCTAAATTGGGTTTCAAGGAATCAATTGCAGCCTAATATCTTTCAAATATATCTCAAAGGACTGTCGTCTAGAAAACGCATAATTTCCTTTTTCGTTTTCACCAAAAGAAACTTTGGGCTTTCCTTATTTGTAATATCTGTTTCATACATTAATATTTTTTAGCCTTCAAAACTAATCTTTGTTACAAAGAGTGTTTATAAAAGTTTATAAAGTACTCTATAAAGTAATGATCTTTGCCGTATTTGTACTTTCTCCTTAAACCCTTTAACTTACTTCTTAAGATTTTATAAGAGCATCGCTCTAGAAACGTACTATTAATATATTTTCGAAACTCTTAAGTTCTTCCAGTACACATTTGTTTCATGGACTGTTTCGTAGTTTTATCACTATCACGGGTAATGTTTGTCACATCATCAAGGAATCTTCTGGTACGATTTACTTGTTTTATTCTAGCCTGAAGACCTTTTTAATACCCAAATATGTCGTAGTTCTGTCCTCTACAGTTACCTAGATAAAGACGTACAAAATTTACAGTGAACATTATAGCATTCACCAACTTTTCACCTATATGTTTACTGTTAGGAATAAAAACAGTTGGTTTGTATGCTACAGATCGGGCGATAGATACACAGTTATGGAATAATGCTTGCTATCGACAATCTCTTACACATTCTCTGCCTTAATTTGGTTCGCTAATTTTATAACAAATTTATTGATAGTTGTACTTAATAAGTACAATTCTTAAGTTCAAACCTTAAAAAAAAATTTGCCTATACAAAGCTTTTTTCTTGTATTGTTTAGGTTCGGGACAATTATCAATTCCTTTGTATTTGGGTTTTAAAATAGGATAGGCCGTCTTGTGGTATCCTCTGTACGAGTTCTGTTTGATTAGACATAGCTGTGGCGGTTTTGTTTGTCTGCGCGGCGACGTTGCTATAAAAGCTTAGCGGCTACGACCGTTTTTGGTGTAGCCATTCTGGTTTTGAAAACGCTCGACCATCTGGTCTGATCCTTCGAGGCAAATATTTTACAAACCACTCTCTGTGAAATTTGACTTCTTCTAAAAAATAAAATTCACTCTCTATATTTAGAGTTGCTATTATGATGTTGATTATTTGGTTATTTTTCCAATCATCAAAACCCATAATTGCTAGAAAAGAAAGTATTTCTGTTGTACCGTTTGCACGACGCTTAACATACTCTTCCGGTTGATTTTGAATGAAACAATCAATTTAGCTTGGTGCGATCTCCATTCATTAACTTTTTATCAACCAACTGATTGGTATAAAATCTTTTTTAGTGGTACAACGGCTTTTAGATTAGACACAATGACAGGTCGTCTAGTGATATAATTGGGTCTCTCTTTTTCTTCAGAGCTTGGAAAACAACTTCCGAGTGCCCTATTTGATGATCCAAACAAACCAATAAGTCCGGACTCTAGAAAGAGTGCTCCAAAGTAGGCCAAAATAAATCTAACTATTGTCGAGTTTGGGCCAAATGTCCATCCCCATATTCGAACGTTGCCATAATTCAGGATAATGTTTTGGATTGAAAATTCGCATCCTATCGACCAACTGCAAGTTTTATTTTGTCAAAAAATTAGCAGAAGAAATTTTAACAACTGTTCATTGGCGGTTAGCCTAAACAAATCGACAAATAACGCTAGTATTTGAGCGACTTTAAAGTACTTACATTTAAAAACTTAGAACTTCGAATAATAATTTGCTCTCTGCTCAATAGAATGAAATCATGCCCTGTTTTGCTCTGACATTATAATACTAACAACGCTGTGGTAGTTAAAAATTGTAATTCTTTATGTTTTTATTTGTTTTTATAATTCCATATTATGTAAAACGAGAATATACACAAATGTTATATAATGAATCCCTCATATTCTGTTAACTTATCTTGACGAGCTTTATAGTTAAATTGCAGCAAAGATTTTAATTTTATTTTTCTTGTTTTCTCTTTATTTTACAAAACTTTTTGTGTAGTGTATTTGTTACTGCATTTTCAAGATTAGTTCTCGGTTGACTTTCACCGAATAAAGACGTGTCGATCGCCGCTCTCTTGAGGGTCGGCCGAGTGATAACTATAGCTGAGTGCACGCGACTCACATCGCGGTCACAGAGTTTCTTAAAATTTGAATTCAAATTTAACCTAGCACACCTTTTTCGCTTAACCCTACTGTAAAATAAATAAACATTAATGTAGTGAAATGTTTCCAGCCGGGAATATAACCGGATCACCCAGATTTCTATAACAACTGGAATAATTTTCAACCCATGCCACCAATGCAAAATCGGCCACCACCAATCTCAAACTAATTAAATCAGCCAAGTCAAACTCAACTAAATCCTTACTTACCTCTGATGTCCCAAAATCCATTTCCAATCCCTCAACCTTATCAACAATGTCTATCTCAAATTCCAACTACAAGCACACCCATCTACAGTAATACTTTCACAACAGCTTTCTCTCAACCTGTACAAGTTAGACATGGCACTGAAACCGACGACGATGAAAATATGAACGCAGATCAAGACCAATATGGCAGTAGACATGGTATAGACGAATGATACAAACTAAGCCATCTAAAAAGTCGTCCGTAACTAACGCCGTAACTGTCCACAATTCTAATAAAAACAATTCTAACAAAACTGACTCTAAAACGAAATCCCGAGGACATAACCCTCCATCTATTTATATCTACGGTGTTACCGACTTCAAAGTCATGACTAATAACCTGACCAAAGTCGTCGAAGAAAAACGATTTTATTCCAAGTCCCTATACAACAATAAGGTAAAGATAAATACAAGAACAATTGAGGCATACAGGAAGCTAATCTCTCACTTAATTTAAGAAAAAATTGTGTACCATACATACCAAATAAAACAAGAGCGAGCTTATAGAATCGTTATACGTGACCTACTACATTCAATTCTTCCGCAAGACATCAAGGATGAACTTCAAAGCTTAGGACAATCTGTAAGAAATTTAATTAACATCCGACATAAAGTAAATAAAGATCCATTGCCAATGTTTTTCGTTGACCTTGAGCTCCAACCAAACAACAAAGACGTGTATAAAGTGGAATTTTTACAAAATTCAAAAGTCAGAATAGAAACACCTCGAATCAAAAACAACATAACACAATGTACACGTTGTCATGCCTATGGCTAGTCTAAAGCATATTGCACCAAGTCCTACAACTGCGTTAGATGTGGAGGACTCCACAACAGTCAAACGTCTAAAAAGACTAGGAAAACTCCAGCCAAATGTGCCCTATGCAATGGCCACCACCCTGCTAATTATAGGGGATGTACTGCATACAGAGACCTAAAAGCTAGGAACTTGCCAAAGCAGTCAGCTATCAGAATACCTCACAGAACAAATTCGCCAACATTTACAACAATTAACCATCAGCCCTTATATGAGAGAATATTACAGAAAAACTTACTTCTTTCTTGAGCGAATTAAAAAATATGTTCTCTCAACTACTAAATGAAAACAGCATGATTCTAACCATAATCACCACTGTTATTAACAAACTCACCAATGGCTCACTAAGAATTCATAATCAGAACCGCAATAGATCACTATTAATTATTGTCTTATACAACTAACCAAATACAAAGTGCATTAGTAAATGTAACTTATTTCCTAGACCTCTAACTGTTGGAGCAGCCTATTGTTCACCTAGGCATTCCATTGCAGCCGAAGAATTTCAAGATTTTCTTCTCCCACTTGGACCTCGCTTTTTAATAGCAGGAGATTGGAACGCCAAACATACTAACTGGGGTTCCAGATTAATTTCACATAAAGGGCGAGCACTCTTCTATACCATACAACAACACAACTTAAATTACTTGTCAACCGGTGAGCCAACCTACTGGCTGACGGACTTACGCAAAATTCCTGACCTGCTGGACTTCGCGGTTACCAAGAGATATTTGACATATATAGTATAACTGAAAGCAACTTTGACCTAGATTCAGACCACTCTTCAATAATAATAACTCTAAATACAAATATGACATAGAAAACCATATCACCAAAACTTTGTACCGCTAAAACTGACTGGGAGCAATTCCAGTTATACATAAATGACAATATTAGTCTAGCACATAAAATCTACACATCCAGTGAAATCGATGCAACCGCCGAATACCTTACAAAGCTTATTTAAGAGGATGCTTGGCAAGCTACTCCAATAGATCTTAAACGAACATACGAAATCTACAATATACCGTTACATATTAGACAGTTTATAGCTGAAGAACGTAGAGCCCGTGCAAATGGCAAAATCCAGAAATTTTCTGGATAAAACTACACTTAATAATTTAACTCACCGACTTCGGAATGTCATACAAGAAAACAGAAATGAATCTTTCACGTACTACCTCCACAACCTAACTGCAGAAGACCACATATCTAGAAAGCGACAAAAAAGCTTAAAAGACCTACCACCTCCAAGAAAATTAGATGAAATTTGGGTTCGTTCAAATAAAGAAAAAGCAAATACCTTCGGAGAACACATAGCACACGTGTTCACCCCATGCCCATCTAACAATCTTAACTTTGATATTGAGATAGAGAAATTGCTGAACTCGCCAGGACAATTATCTCTATCTCTGAGATCTGCTTCGTATGCAGAAATATATAAAGAAATCAAACAAACCCGTTCATATAAAGCCTTTGGCTATGACCTCATAGTAGTGAATATATTAAAGAATTTCCCTAAAAATGCAATAGTATTGATTACAATAATCTACAATCGAATGTTTGCTATCTCTCACTTTCCAATTCAATGAAAATTTGCATTAATAATCATGATTGCAAAACCTGAGAAACCTCCGCAAGAAGCAACCTCTTATCGACCAATAAGCTTATTACCTTTGCTATCTAAAATCTTCGAGCGATTACTGTTATACAGAATGAAAGAAATAACTCCTTCGGAGGAGTTAATTCCCACTCACCAATTCGGTTTCCATGTAGTACATTCAACCATCCAAAAATGTCATAGAATAATCAACTATATCAAGGAAACGTTTGAAGACAAAAAAAATGTGTGCCTCAGTATTCCTGGATATCCAACAGGCCTTTGAGAAGGTATGGTACTGCGGCCTCTTGTATAAAATCAAAAGAAAGCTTCCTAGCCAAATCTTCCTGCTACTAAAATCCTATCTAACTTCAAGACATTTTCAAGTTTAGTTTGAGGGTTCGCTATCAAACTACACTCTATTAGCTCCGGTGTTTCGCAGGGTAATGTCCTCGGTCCCTTTCTCTATCTTCTCTATAGTGAAGATATTCCAACTACAGATAATACCCTAATTGCTACCTTCGCAGATGACACTGCAATAATGTCATCTGATACCAATGCTGATAACCCATCCCAAAACTTCTAGTCACACCTAAATCTTCTAAAAAGCTGGCTCGATCGGTGGCGGATCAAAGTAAACAGCGCTAAATCAAGTCAAATTTTCTTCGCTATGACATACTCTACATGCCCTCAAGTCATCATCTTCAACCAATCTATCCCAATAAAAACTGAGGTGAAGTACCTGGGACTCCATCTAGAGCAAAGGCTAACTTGGAGAGCTCATTTAAAAGCCAAAAAACAACAACTCAATCTAAAAACCAGAAGTATGCACTGGCTAATCGGACAATCATTTAAACTTATAATAGAAAATAAGCTATTATTATATGAAGGCATCCTAACATCTCTATAGTCATACGGAATTGAACTGTGGGGATGCAGCAAGCCTTCCAACACCAAAGTACTGCAGTCCTTCCAATCGAAAACATTGCGCATTCTAACTGATGCACCTCGGAAGTCATCAAGAGTTATGCAGCCAAAAGCAGGATGCGCACCTTAAATCATTTCAACCCGGTCATTACCAACCTCTACCCTCGTCAGCCCTTGGATAGAAGATTGAAGAGACAATGGCCAGAAGATCTTATTGAGTAAATCGTAGAGACCCGTCAGTGGATGGTGCCCCACTCATGCCAAATACGTTAATTTCAACTAATTTACTTATTACTTTTAACAAAAATACATTGTAAATTCGCAATTGCAAATAAATTAAAAATTTTTTAAGATTGTCAGGTGGGTAGATTTTGTAATTCTCTTTAAAATTTAATGTAAATAAAGTAACTGTTAGGGAGTTAATAAGAATTGCCACCTATCAGAATTCATCATTCATTTTCATTAAATTTTGCAGTGAAATAGAAAAAGCAACATTTTGGCTTTATATATTCTGTATACACAGTTATCTGACAACATGGTCTTATTTTAGTAAATTTATATTTAATATTTGAAAAAAATATTCAAAGACGACGCAGACACGTCAGCGATACCCCACGCGCCGTGCCGACGTCTTTATTTGCTTGTTATTTACGCATTTGTTGCTCTCCCATTTTGGAAATCTATGGAGGTGTTGCCGAAGAGTTGCTCTTTTGACTTGTATAAATTTTACTATAAAAAGTTGTGGCGAATTTTGGAGAAAGATACCGAACTTCAAACTCACTTTTCATTACAAAAGCAGGTTTTGAGCAAAAACTAATAACATCGTCGGAAGGAGCAGATCAAAATCTATACATTTATATTTTTTTATTACATTTCTAACCTCCTTCCTACGAGTACGAGCGAGTTAAACGCAGCGCGCTCGGGCGAAAAATGCGCCGCGAGCAGCAAGTAGCCCGTTCTCAGTGGACGCGCCCAAATATGTCTTATGATTTAAAACCTTTTTTTAAAATTAATGTAACAACATCTATAAAAAAAACTATTTATAAAGCATGTATAAAAATTCGTAATAATACTGTTCTTCAAGATACTAATTTTGAAATATAATATATCTTGTAAACCATTAAATAGCTCATAAGGTTTATAAAAAATCTGTTTAAACTTAAAAAATTATATAACATACATCATATAAAATAATGTAAATAAATAGTTACTATGTTATTACTTAAAATAGTTAATTGATTCTCTGTTTAGTTAAGATAATTTTCATTATTTATACCTAGACGTTTAGCTCATCTAAAGCATTTATGTAATATTAAGGGAATGCAAACTATGTTATGTATTGCATGTAACCTAAAATTTTTTAGAATTTTCACTACCGCGTGCATCATCAATTAAAAAATTAAAGCCACCTTAAACTCACAGTTTTGTTCAGTCATGCGTAGAAAACTGAATTTAAGGTTGTTAGTCCCAGCTAGCAGCAGTGAAAATGTAAAACGTTGCCATATAAATACTGCAGGTAGGAAAGTGGCTTGTTATCAGTTCCCTGCTGGTAGTGAACAAAGCAACACCTAATCACGGAAATGCTGAACGCTCAAGTGAGTTATAAATTACCCTTATTGATCGAGAATATATACAGCATTTTCACCTGCAATTGATTTAATTTACTAACTTTTTATGCGCTTAGGTGTGTTTGTTGGCTGTAGCCATAGCCGCGACTCAAGCCGTATATCTCCCTTTAACCAGTTATTCTCATGGCGGATCAGAATTAGGGTCTGGGGGACATGCAGGTTTGGGGCACGGCCTTTATGCTGGAGAAGCCCATTCAAATCTGGACTATCACAATACCCACGAAATTGATCATTATGTATGTAATTACACTAAAAATTGGCCAAGCATTATAAACTTTCCCGCTTTCCAGGCTTATCCTCAATACGCATTTAATTACGGAGTCTCCGACAAACACACCGGCGATCACAAGAGCCAGCACGAAAGCCGCGACGGCGACCATGTAGTAGGGCAGTACTCTTTGGTGGAACCTGACGGTACTCTCAGAGTTGTCGACTACACCGCCGACAAGAGCGGCTTCCATGCTATCGTCAAGAAAAATGGAGTTTCCTTACATCCTTCGTCTCATGGAAACATTCACGGTTTAGACGGACATCTTGGCGCTGAATTACACGGTCACTACTAAGTGAACGGAATAAGCACATGCAGATAGTATTATTTATATGTAAGTGTTCCTGTATACAAATAGCAAGTTTAATAATCTACTTCTGTAGGATTTATTACTAATTTTGTACTTAAGTCTTAAATTCCTTATACTTTGAATAAAATTTTTGTTTATTAACCAACCAGCATACTTTTTTTTATTGGATTAATGCAAATTTCCAATTTACTTAATAAAGTAATAAGTAAATGGGTTGAGAGAAATTCACTTGAGTCAGGGGCCATCCATTGACGGCTCTCTGGATTCACCTAGCTAGGTCTTCTGGCCATGTTCTGTTAAGTCTTCTATTTTCCATTGGTTTTCTGAACAGTTCACTGATTAGCTCGTTGCTGTGGGTCATGCTTCGATTTTTGTGTTGTTGGAGATATACCAAGGTGCATTTAGTCACATTCTGAGGGTTTTAGATTTCAGTGTTTGTAAAATTTTTGTATTAGACGGTTTGCTGCAGCCCCATACTTCGACACCATATGTCCAAATAGGCCTAAGAATGGTTTTGTATATGAGGAGTTTGTTCTGTAGTGAGAGCTGATATCTGCGATTTAGTAACCAAGACATGTTCCTCACTTTTAAATCTAATTGACGTTTTTTGCCTTAATGTGTGTTCTCCAAGTTAGTTTTGCGTCAAGATGAAGGCCGAGGTATTTAACTTCTCCTTTGACAGGAATGGGAGTGTTATTGAAGGTAATTCGGCTCTTCGTGTTGTGAACGTGACTTGACACGACTTATCAATGTTTAGATTAATTTTCCAGTGCGTAAGCCAAATTTGGAGTTGATCAAGATAAGCTTGCAATTTTGCAGAAGCTCGTATCGGATCGAGCTCTGTAGAAAGGATGGCTGTATCATCAGCGAACGTTGCTAGTAGTGTATCCTCGCTGGCTGGTATATCAGCGGTAAACAGTAAGTACAAGAAAGGTCCTAGAACACTTCCTTGGGGTACACCAGAGTTGATAGTCTGTTAGTCAGATAATGAGTGTTCGAATTTAACTTGAAAGTAACGGTTGGACATGTATGACTTAAGGATGAGGAACAATTGATTTGGTAAGTGTTGTTTAAGTTTGAAAAGTAAACCTGCATGCCACACTCTGTCAAACGCCTGTTTTACGTCTAAAAATGCTGATGTACACATTTGTTTTGCTTCTAAGCTTTCTTTGATTTTATTAACGATTCTATGGCACTGTTGGATAGTGGAGTGATTGGGTCTGAAGCCGAATTGGTGTTTAGGGATTAAAGCATCTATATGTGTTACGTTTGCAATTCTGGTGAGGATAAGGTTTTCGAAAATTTTGGACATTACAGGAAGGAGGCTTATTGGCCTATAGGAAGTGGCATCAGTTGGAGGTTTTCCTGGCTTCAGTATCATGATTATTATTGCCATAGTATCCATAGTATCGGATAGTAGCACAGGCGTAGTATGCTGTTATATATGGTTGTGAGTAATACAATAGCTTTTCTATGGCAGTTTTTCAGTACTTCACCTGTAATGAGATCATATCCAGGAGCTTTATGAGGATTTAAGAGACTTATTTCTTTTTTGACTTCTGCAGGTGAAATAGCCTTGGGTGGAAGAGACATCTGACAAGGGGCGTTTAAGAATGTTTGTATTTCGACATCATCTTCATCATCGTTGAGGATATCAGGAGCGGAAAATACACTAGCAAGGTGTTCTGCGAATCTGTTGGATTTTTCAATATTCGTCCGCGCCCAGCTCCCATCAGCTTTCGTAGAGGTGGAATAGATACTATGGGTCTTTTGAATTTCTTTGTCGCATTCCACAGGGAGTGATCATCAGTGGATAGATTGACGATGTAGTGTTCGAAAGATGCGTTTTTTGCTTCTTGGATAGCATTGTGGAGGTTGTGCGTTATTCGATTTAAATAAGTTTTGTCAAGTGGATTCCTGGTAGTTTACCACCTGCGTCGAGCTCTGGGCTTTGCAATGACCAATTCTCTAATATGAAGCGGAATTTTCTGATTGTTGCGGGTGAGACCATGGGGTTCTGGAGTAGAGGTCCAGGAAGCGCTTTGTATTAACATAGTTAGGTACTGCACAGCTTCATCTATGTCCTCCTTATCTTTTAAGCGGATATTTAGTGATATACTATCGTTGATATGTTGACGGAATAGGTTCCAATCAGTCTTTTTGGAAGACAGTCTCTGTTGTGGCTGATTCCATATAATACTGGTGCTTAGAGTTCTTATTACAGGACTGTGGTCAGAGTGCAGATCTAAATTGGATTCAATATCACTATGTAGGTTTGAGATTCCCTTTATTATGGCAAAGTCTAGCAGGTCGGGGATTTTATTTCGATCGGTCGGCCAATAAGTTGGCTCTCCAGTCGACAAATAGTTGAAATTATTTAGTTCTAAAACTCTCAATAATGTTCTGCCTTTAGGAGTAATCAGCCTAGATCCCCAGGCTGTATTTTTAGCATTCCAGTCTCCGGCAACTAAAAAGTGTAAGCCGAGTCGTTGGAAGAACTCGATGTATACATCGCATGTTATAGAATAACGTGGTGGACAATATACTGAAGCAATTGTAATAGGTCGGGAGAAAGTATCTACTTTTATGATGGCATTTTGAATTTTGTGTGTTATGTATGGTTGGAGTACGTGATGTTTTATTGAAGATCTGATTATGATTGCAGACCCTGCGAGAGCCGCATCATCAGGATGGTTAGCACAGTAAATGGAATAGTATGGTATTTTAAGAGTTGTCCTTTGTGTTGAATGACTTTCAGCTTTCATTAGGATATCCATTTTATTTATGTTAAGAAATAGCGTAAGTTCCTGAATATGGTTTGATAAGCCATTTGCGTTCCATTCTGCAATTCTAAGTGCAGGGGTAATTATTGAGTTAATTTATTGATAACTGTCGTCAGCATGGTTAGAATCATACTGTTCTGGTTGAGTAATTGATTGAACATATTCTTAAAATCATTAAGGAATATAGTAAATTTGCTAGTTAGGTCTGTTTCGGTGTTGTTAGATGGGATGTTAGGTTGTACTGCGGTCATTTGGGCATAAGTAGGGGTTGGGGTTGTTGGATGTAGTGGAGTATTAGTTGTATTATTTTGTGACAAAGGACTGGGGCTGGTTGGTCTTAGGTGATGGTTTCTGTTTATTAAGTCTTGATAAACTTTACAGCCTTTGTAATTCCCTGGGTGATTTTTCTGACATAGAGCACATGTTGCTGGTGTATTTTTAGATTTGCTGCAACTAGAGGTGTTATGTGGTCCTCAGCATTTAACACACTTAAACGGTTTCCTACAATAGGTTTTCGTGTGTCCATAGTCTTGGCATTTTGTGCATTGTACGATCACACCTTTATTTCTTGGCGCTTCTACTCGAATTTTAGAATGATACAGAAATTCTAATTTAAAGATGTCTTTATTATTGTTTTGTTGCTCGAGATCTACAAAGAATAGAGGTAAGAGCTCTTTAGTAACCCGATGCCTGACATTTGTAATATTACGAACTTTGTGTTCTTTTTTCTCGAGTTCTTGTGTAATTTATGATAGGGGAATAGAAGGGTGGATGCCACTTATGACTGCACAGTATGCTCTATCTTGTTTTAACTGATATGAATGGTGCACAATTTCTTCTTCACGAACGTGACGGATGAGTTTCCTATAGGTTTCAGGAGTGTTGGGGTTTATTTTAACAGTATTGTTTGCTAACGTTTTGGTAGTGTAAGTTTCTTCTTCAACTACTTGTGCTAAGTTATCGATCATGTCTTTGTAATTTGAGACCCCGTATATAAATATTGGTGGAGGTTTCGGTTCTCTTTTTGGAGGAATTGAAGTATTAGACGTGTTGTTATTGCTTTCAGAGAGAAGTGAGAACTGATTAGCAGTTTCTATTTGGGCATCAATTTCAGAAGAATTTTGTCGTTTTGCTCTTTTTCTTTTGGTTACTATTTGCCAGGCGTGTTTGGTTTGATTTTGTGTTTCATTGTAGTTCATTGTTTCATCATCACATGCTAAGTTATCTTCTGTGGTTTTATAGTTTATATTGCTGCTAACAGAATTATCATAATTTGCACTAACCTGCTGTGCTGATAGTACAGGTGGAAAATGATTATAAGTTGGTGTGAATGAAGGTGCTATTTGATTTGGCTGTTGATTGAATCCTAGTAAAGGTGCTTGATTCGCTGGGGATCGGTTGGGGTACATTAGTGGCATTTGTGCATTTACAAACGATTGTCCTGGTATGTTTGATGACTGCACAATAGGCTGATTATAATAATTACCATTTTGTCAGAATCCATTATTGGCTTGAGTGTTAAATTGTGGGGTCCCAGATCCTGCGTTACTCGTGGAAGGGAACATGTTCCCGATCCCGAGTGTTTATCGTTCGCATGCAGTGTAATAGGATTCTTAATGCGCACTTTTAAATATTATGAAAACGTTTAAAAATTTACACGAGTTTTCGAAATTAAATTAATAAATATATAAATTTGTCTGACCTTAAGCAAGGCTACGGCTGCGGCTCCGCCGTTGTGATAACTCAGGTATAGCTCGGCACGCACGTTTGGCCTGCTTGAAGGCACTAGCAAGAATACCAGCATACTTAGTAGCGGAAACGGTTTATTTCGTAATATGCCTGGCCTGTACAGAATAAATGGTTACGAGATACTAGAAAGAATCTTTATAACGAGGGTTTAGCATAATTCAAAAGTATACAAGAAAAAGGTTATGTAATCGTACGATCACTTACAGCCTGGGCAAATGCGACTGTATAAAAAACATTTCTTGACCGAGAATGTTTTATTTCAAGTAACAAAAATTTAAAAATTTAGCCTGTCTAAATTATGAAATTATAATTTGCTATTTGACCTCTAAAACTGCTAAAAATGTAAAAGTAATCTTTTATATTAAATAGTTGCCATTATTTGATCTTCGTCCTAAAGTTTTATACAATTAATTACTTAATTTATAATATTACGTATGTATTTCTTCTATAACAATTGTAAAGATATGCACCTTATTTTTCATGCAATTTGTGTAGTGTTATAACTTTTGAGAGCATTTCTTTAATTATTTAAGAAAGTAATCGAATGCTATTTATCTTAAGTTTTTCTTGGCAAAAAATATTATTATTACATAATACAAAAGTTACAATTTGTTGTAGAGGAACAATAAGTAAATAAGATTTGCGAATTATACAAAATGAAAAAATAGCCCAAATTAACTACTATTAAGTAATTAGTTGGAATGGCAGTTTAATTAGAACCTATGGTTCTATACCTATAGAGTACGGCACTTGTATTCGGATAAATTAAACATTTCTTTACAATAAAATGTTTTTGGCAATAAAATTAAAATTACAAAAAACTGTTTCCATTTTAGTTGTGTAATCATCCAGAATAAAATTATTTGATGTAACCCCCCTTAGTCGCAATGACGCTGTCTGTATTGGCAAAGGCTGCTTCAACAATGATGATAAAGATGTCACATTAGGGTGTCTGGATTTGTTAGTAACCCTCTCGACTACGTTAAAAGCGTAGTAGTCCAACAAAACAAGTTACGTTACCCGGCAACCAGTTTTGGACTAAATGGTTCTTATGTGCAGATGCACCGTCCTGCTAGAAGGCATATCGGCTCTCCGAGGTCGCAGGACCCATCCAAGGTTTCACGAAAGTCTTCAGAATGCATACATAAACCCTTTAGTAACAATTTCGTTCTTCTGAAAGGAATCCGGTGGCATAACATCAGCTTCACTGGACACAACATATAGCACGTGAACATTGGCCTGAAATTTCGTTATAGCAATAATTCGGACATACTAGGATTGTGAGCAAACCAGCGGTCATTTCTTCGGTTAAGCTTTGCATCAACAGTAAAAACAAAAGAATATGATCCGTCCTGCCGCTTTGTTTTTCAACGAACACACTAGCAGGTTGCAGTGGGTAATTCACTTTGATCTGGAAGCTTCAGCGAGGATTTGATATGCCTTTACTGTATACGACTTATAACGTAGGTCCTCCTCTGTAATCCGGCGCATAGTTTGCTTTCTAACACCCAATACTGGTGCCAATTTTCCTTAATAATTGCCCCGGGTCCTTTAAAATCAACGCTCGAGACCTTTCTATGACTGCAGAAGTCTGTGTCATGCTTTTAATTGAATTACTCCTTCGCGGAGGGTTAGCAGAGCCTTCCTAATATTTGTTGCAAACATATTTGGCAACGACGTTGTACACAGCTGATCTCGGATACCCAAATTACTTCAGTTCTAAAATTTCGATAATTGCTGTTCTTTGATTGTACTCCGCACTTGTTTGCAGCAGCTTGTCCATTTCGAGGTTACGATTGTTGCCTAAGAGTATATGGCTTTTACAAACCCCAATAACTAACTACTGTGACAGTATTGTATGGTAGGATATTAAAATTTAAATTTGTCCGGATTTAGCGCCGTACCCTGTATAGGCCATCTTCTGTTTAGTCTGCTTCTCAATTCTGGTGCAACGCTAAACTACTAAAGTTACGATGTCCGGGAAAACTATATAGATATTTTCTGGTTAGATTGCAAATTTCGTTGTCAACGAAGGGAGTGCTTGAGTTGTCATGTATGGTAGCATTAAATATTATCCTTAATATGTTTGATTGTATCCTTTAGATGATCTTGATATTAAACAGTTTAGCACAGCCCCAGATCTAGACGCTTGGATCCAAATGAGCTTAATTATTTATTTGTGTAAGAAAATCTTATTGTTCAAAGTAAGTTTGGATTTTTGTCCTATTAGTCAATTCATTTGCTGTATTTTCAGGTTGGTTTGTATTTTCTTATTCGGAGTAAGCTTTCCATGTAAGTTTGTAATAAAGTATTAAACCTAAGTGTATTGTTACTTCGCGACATTTAACTTTTTGAGTTGTAAATATGCACAGATGTCTTGATTGACGATGAATTTCCATCTGGTGAACCACGTTGCAAGAAGACTAAGGTGATGCTGAAGATTATTAGAGACCACTTGGGGTTTTTATTACTAGCAATTAACGCGATATCGTTCGCAAGGGTAGCAATTTTGGTGTCGGCTGTTATTGGAAGTATTCAAAATTAGATAAAGAAATGACCCCGGCATACTATTTTGCGAAACTCCGTATTTGATAGGGTAGTAAGTGGACGTTTCCAGTTTGTCTTTAGTTTGGAAGCAGCGGTCAGCTAGGTAGAACTTTAATAAGAAGTAGTAAGATGTGGGTAGAGCAATCTTCAATTTAATTATTAATGTATTCTGTCACATACGATCAAAGGCTTGATTGATGTCGAGGAAGGAGGCAGTGTACAATTTCTTCTCTTCAAAATGTTTTAAAATTTCATTTACTATTCTACGGCTTTAGTGAGTTGTTGAGTGTGCGCTGAAAAGCTGGAATGGTGATAGTATTATTTCATTCAGTTAATGGAATTTGTAATTTTTTTAATAAAATCTCAATATTTCGGACATAGTGGAAAGTAAGCTGATAGACCTGTAGGAAATTACATCATATGCTGGCTTTCCGGTTTTTGTATCATTATCACTTAAGCGTATTTTCAAGTTACTGAATAATAAATCAGTCTATGCATGATACTGTAGATTGTTGTCAATTTTACCAAAAATGTAACTTAAAACTAACTATACGAAAGTTGGCACAGCTGAGCTCAGAATCTCTTTGGGATGTTTTAATACGTAATTCGCTAAATGTAACTACATTTATTTTACTAATGGTGCAGCTTTTCGATGCTCTCAAAAAATTAAATTTTTCTTGCACTTTCTTTATCTTCTCTGTTACTTTGTACTAGAAGATCATCTTTTCAGATATCTTATCAGCAATACCATTTTTAAGCTTTCTTAAATCATAGTCATAACCTGCCGGAGTAAATCAGTATCCTAAATTTTTTAGACCATTAAGAATTGCTAGGTTTCCATTGCATATACTACAGTTTACTCTCTGGGCACGTAAGTTCGCATTTGGCATTCGTAGCGCAAGGAAGTGCTAATCTCCGCGCGCGACGGGTCAAGTGATAACGCTTCCGTGATAAATTTAATTTTAATAATTTCATTTTATTGCAATTTTAAGCGTATTTATTTATATTTATGCTTAATAATAGTCACGATTTGCAAACAATTTATATTAGTGATCCGAAGTGAGCCATTCAGTTTTAGTGTCAGCCGTCATAGCTGGCACTAATCAACCACACTCCATGCCTTACACACAACCTCCAATGATGCAGAATCAAACACAGTATCCTCAGCTTCCGGGCAACGTGGTACAACCCCAGTTCCAAGTAACACAACCTCACTATATGCAACCTGCGCTCAATCAACAGGTAGGTCAAAATGTAGCATCACACTAGTACACTACGGCAACAACTCTATCATCAACCATCTACGTCACATCAGAAAAATTCAGAATGGACCACTGTTACCCCGAGGAAAAATAAACGTATCATGCAAGATGACGAAAATCGTATAGTGAAGCAAAGGTCTCAGAAGACTCATCGCGGCTTAACTTAACAAATCGATTTCAAGCGCTCCCAGTATCAGACAATACAATGGAAGCAGACACACCCGCAGTTACAAAAACAGTAAAACCACCACCAATATTTATTTCGGACGTGCTAAATATCAACTCACTGACCGTAGAACTGAACACTACAACTGACAAAAAGTACACTTTAAAAGTTATAGGAAGAAACCAAGTGAAAGTAATGGCGGAAACCACAAATATTTACAGGAAATTAGTAGCTAGACTAATAGAATTAAAAGTACAGTTCCATACATATCAGATGAAAGAAGAGCGCAGCTTTCGCGTCGTAATCAAGAACATACAATACTCTATCGATATTAATGAATTAAAAGCTGAGATAGAAATTCAAGGACATAAAGTTCTGAATATATACAATGTGAAGTACAGAACAACTAAACAGCCACTGTCAATGATCTTTATCGATCTAGCTCCCAACGAATCTAACAAAAAGATATATGACATTAAATATTTATTACATACAAAAAAAAATTACATACAAAAAACCACCTCATCACAAAAGAAAAATCCCACAATGCGCCACTTGCGAAAGATATGGTTATACAAAGAGATTCTGCACGCACCAACCTAGGTGTGTAAAATGTGTCGCAAACCACGTAACCAGCACGGTTCACATCCTGCGAACTACAAAGGATGCCAAGTTTACCAGGAACTGAAGCAAAGAAAATTTCCATCACCACGTCCTAGAGGGTTTGCACCGCAACCAACTACCGTACCCATACAAATGCCAAACAAAAATGAAGGAACATTCGCTCAAGTTGTGTCAAATGGACAACAATCCTCTCACCACTTAAACGTGCCACAAACGTCTCACATTGAGAAACTGGAAAAAATGATGATAGAACTTGCTGACAATCTAAAAACAATGCTAAATCTCCTCATAGTCATCGTCTCCAAACTGCAATAATGGCTCAAACACTCAAGATTGCAGAATGGAATGCCAATGGCTTGTCAAACCACACCCTAGAGTTACGGGCGTTTATTACTAATCACGATTTAGATATGGTTTTAATATCCGAAACCCATTTTACAGACAGAAGTTACTTTACAATACCCAACTATATTATGTATGACACACAACACCCTAGCGGAGCTGCACACGGAGGATCTGCAGTACTTATAAAAAGTTCCATCAAGCATTACCAAACAGATAAGTACATTCATGAGCACATTGAAGCTACCAGCGTGATCGTAGAAGATTGGACATGACCAATTACAATCACCGCTTTGTATAGTCCCCCGAGACATAACATAAAAACGGAGTATTACACCCAATTATTTAACACACTTGGTTCACGCTTTATTGCCGGCGGTGACTACAATGCTAAACACCAGGAATGGGGTGCTAGAGTAACCACCACTAAAGGCAGGGAATTGCTAAAATCGCTCGTCAACAATAATCTCAACTATCTCACCACCAGACAAGCCACATACTGGCCTACGGACAGGGCTAAAATCCCGGATCTACTTGACTTTTGTGTTACCAAAAACATAGCACAAAATTACATAACAATCAAACCATGCCTTGATATGACATCAGATCATTCCCCAATCATAATCGCATTAAGTACCCAAATACTTCACAGGCCTAGACCAATTAGACTCACCAACAAGAATACCTACTATGACTTCTTTAGAATGATAGTCAACGAAAAAATAGATCTAGACACCCCTCAAGACCACCGATGAGATCGATGATGCAGTAGAGCACCTGAACCGTACTATACAGGGTGCGGCATGGGATTCAACACCCTTTTCGGAAGTGTACGATGCCCGAAATACTCTACCTATGGTAATAAAAAGAGCAATAGAACTTGGCAGAACACTAGGTCACCGAATGATAAAAACAGGCTCAACAATGCTACACGAGATTTGAAGGCATTGCTTCAAGATCAAAAAAAATCAGGCTCTACAGTATTATCTCTGCTACCGAAACAACAGATTATTCCTTATGAAAAGCCACGAAGAAACTAAAACAACCACAGCAAGCAATCCCTCCAATTCGGAAACCTGATGGAAGTTGGGCTAGGAGTGAGCAAGAAAAAGCCGATACTTTTACAGCACATCTAACATATGTTTTTCAGCCTTTTCCTTCTGCACTAACTCCAGAAGAAGAAGCCGAAATACAACAATATTTGGAGACACCAGGTCAACTAAGTCTGCCAATAAAAAAGATTACGGTAACAGAAGTAAGGTCGTTAATTACATGCGATCTAAACCCTAAGAAATCAGCAGGGTATGACCTGTTACAGGAAAAGTCCTGAAACAATTTCCGGAGAAAGGATACAGACAAATAACAGCCATTTATAATGCTATTCTAAGATTAAGCTATTTCCCAGCCCAATAGAAGGTAGCCCAAATAATACTTATACCTAAGCCAGGAAAGCCTCCTGAAGAACTGTCATTTCATCGTCCGATCAGTTCGCTACCTATAATATCTTAAATCTTTGAAAAACTGTTAGTCAGAAGACTCGAACCAATCCTAGAAAATCACGATCTAGTACCAGTACCAATTCGGTTTTAGGAAAGACCACGCCACTATTGAGCAAATTCACACGGTAGTTTTTACAACTGAAAATACATCATTTTCTGTGCGCTTGTGTGTAAATCGTAATTAAGTTAAATAAGATTTTTAAAGAATATATTTTATAGAGGTATGCGATTTCTAATCAGATTACATCGTCTTTTCTCAAGTAGGTTTTAGACATTTTTTATTTACCAAAACAAAATAGTGTACGATGGCTAACAAATATTTAATAAAATTTGTTTTTCATAAAAATTACTTAAAAACATAAATTATATGGTGCAAATTTATCAAAATTATTGTAATACATAATTTATTTATTTGAATGTTCTCAGTCACGTAGCAACTCAAATGAGTTAGTAGTGTCGCGTCAACATCAAATCGAGTACCTAACCGTGACTAAAATTCTATTTTAGGAACATATTGGTTTTAATGTTATTAAACAATGTTAAAATAGTGTATAGGGCAAATATTCTCTTTTATGTTCCACTATAACCAAATAGGAGAAACAATTTTGTTTAGGACAAGAAAGCATTGAAGACGAACCACGTACAGGTTGGCCATTTGAAGTGTTTTCAAAAGAAAACGTCGCATTTGTGGAGCGTGAAACACAGCAACGATTTTTTGGGATTAAAAAGAATTTTGCTAGTTGATTTCATAAAAAGTAACATAATGAAATACACATAGAGAATTATCTCAACTTAATACGGAACTTTATTAAGTAAAAGAGGAATAAAATGCTGAGTGTAACTGGCTGCCTTCTTCACGATAACGACCCTGTCCAAAGATCGCAATTGTCCAAATCGCTGCAAAGAATTGTGGCTGTGAGATGAGTCCCCACCCATCCTACAGTCTAGACCCACCACCTAACAGCGGCTTAGCTTTGACACAAACTCTTCATTCCATATTAAATGTCCTAACTAATAATAACTTGACTCTACCTGATCGTCAAAAACGAATAGGAGAACGTAACTGTCAGACGTGTTTCTGATTTTAATGAAAGATATTAACTGCTATCTAACTTGCTATCATTGGATAAGGTAACACATCTTTACCATAGGTTACATCTATGCCTTCGTGACATTTCTGTCAATTAAAAACATATTTTAGGATGGTACACAGTGTGTACTGCACACTAGACACTTTCTTTAAATGGTGCACAGCAGCAATATTTGATGTACTACCTGCTTTCGACATAAACTCCAACAACTGCTGTTTACTGCTTGCTAACATATGCGATACTACTATTAATTTATTTACAATCTTTGTATTAGAAATTGTTATATCAGTTTTATGACACCTTTTTTTAATTCTAATTTCTATTTTTATCTTGTTCTTGTTGATTTATATTTTTTTTATACAGCGTATGATTACTGCATGTTTTGTGTATTTTCTCCGATTGGTACAACATCCCTAATACTTTTTATTTTTTCTACTTTTAATAATAATTGTTTGTCATATTTTTTATAAAATGCAGTTTGCTTTTCTAGATTTTGTTTTTCTATATCTCATTACCCGTAAATTGTTTATAGTGCCGTTATAAAATACAGCCCATTATGTATATTACCTTTGTTAGAAAAGTTCCAAGACTGATTTTTTAATTTGTTATTTAATCACCTGAAATGTGTTCTAAATATGGCCTTGGAAGTGTTTCTATGTGAACTCACTAGGTGGCAAAGCCGTTCGCGCTGTTTCGCATTTGGTTGGAAGTTTCATGAGTGACGTTGCACACGCAAATTTTGAGCAGACAGCTTACATTAAGTCCTACGTTAGGCTAGGAAAAACCACCAGCGAAACAATATGTGATGCAGCAAGAATATGCTGGTAAAATATTATCGAAAAGCCGTGCCTGTAAAGGACACAAAAGGTGTCGAGAAGGTAAAGATTCCGTGCAAGGCAATTCTAGAGTCGGAGGCCCGTTAATATAACATATCTCTGCAAATGTAGAAGTGTGAGGTAGTTGATGCAAGAAGACCGTTGTGTTGCAGTGCGCATGGCATTAAAAGGGTTGAAATTGAATATTGATGTATATCACCAAATTTTACGCAACGATTTAAGAAAGCGGATGCAATACAAAGTTTTTCGCATGTTGGCAGAGTAATAGAAAGAAGTCCGAGAAACAGTTGCTCTTGATGTATTGGAAAGAGAAGCGTTATAAAGTTATTGCAGCAATCCAAACGACTGTGCCAGATGTGCTAAAAAGCACCCTGGATAAAGCTTTATCACTTGCTTCTATGACCCCAAGGAACGATGGCAGGTGTGCTTAGATAGCCGAGAGTCTAGTTTGGCAGGACTTAGCATCCGGTAAGTTGAATAAATTATTTTTTATAAACTAAATCCTGGAACTTTTCTGACAAAAATTGTTGCTATGAATAAAATTTACTTGCGCATCTTAATGAAATAGTTAAACGTTCAGATAGAGCAACCTGATGGATTAGTAATTGATGCTCCTATACTTAATACAATTTTTACTCAGAAATTCTCCAGCAAACAAACCAAAACAATAAAAAAGAATAAATTAGAATTACCCGACAAAAAAACTAATAAGAATTCCTTCTGGTGTATAAGATTTGCAAATAAATCGTTCATTATTGCACTTCAACTTACCGTTTTATTTACAGCCAGGGCAATCTATTTTTATTAAAAAATTGAAATAATGAATCATTTTTTAGCTTTTATTCATTTTTCATTTAAATCGTACATAAATGGAGCAACTGTTTTTGCGTGTACATTTACTTATTTTTATTATTATTCACTTACACATCATTTACTGTTTGAACATTTTTAATTACTTGACGTTACCGAAGCTAATTGCGTTACACTCTTTACATCACTATAAATAAAAATTTAGTTTTTTTGCACATTTTGTGAACTAGTAAAACATTGATTTTTGCCGTTATGTTTCTATAAAATCAAATAGTCTTATTATTGTGCATTTTTAAATTCTTTATTGCCAGACTATTACTATTTACAATTTCTCTCTCTTGTACAGCAATGGTAAATTACTTAAACCAATATGTTTATGAAAATGGAAGCAGGCATTCATCAAATTTGCTTCGATTACAACTAATGCGTAACAACGTTATACAATCTGAAACATATGACCTAGTACAGAAAGTCTAAAATTTAAACAGAAAATAAGAAGTATACTGCCTCTTATGTCTGCGGTTATGTACATTGTTGTCCAGTAAATTTAATGCTAGAGTATTAGGGTGAAGCTTTAACTGGACAGTGTAACTTTCACTAAATTTTACTATTTATTATTTCATAGTACAAAATTTGTGGTCATTATAAATATCTCACTCGGCCAACTATAAAGGGTGTACTGTATATAAAAATCTCCAGAGATCTAGAAATACAACATCTAGAGCAGTAACAAATAACCCACGTCAAACCCACCAGGTGCCCCCCACCATGGATAACCTGAACTTCCCACCCCTTAGAAATAGGACCGGCAACGCAAACAACGCAGCTAGCACATATACTCCTCAAAACACACTAACGTGTCAACAAGCAGTTACAGGACAAAACAACATTAATGATCTACTTTCCAACTTCCTTGAAGAATTTAAAGCAATGTTCGCGCAACTTATAAGCCAGAGCAGCATGGTGCTCAACATGCATAAAATGGCTAATTACCTACGTATTGGTACCTGGAATGCCAATGGCATTACCCGACACATCCCGGAAATAATTACATTCCTACAAATACAACAAATCGATATCCTATTAATTTCTGAAACCCATGCAACAGAAAGAACAATAGTTAAAATCCCGAAATATACTACTTACCTTGCCAACCATCCAGACGGCACAGCTCACGCTGGATCAGCTATAATTGTCAAAAACACAATTTCCCACTACAAGATGGAGCCTTTATAACTAACAAAATACAAAGTGCAAAATTAAAATAGAAGTTCTCCCGTACCCACTGGTCATTGCGTCCATCTACAGCCCACCACGTCACCCCATCACAATTGAAGAATACGAGGAATTCCCACTAACCCTGGGGCCAAAATTTATTGCAGCGGGTGATTGGAACTCCAAGCATACTGCTTGGGGCTCAAGTATTGGCACCCCGAAAGGACGGAGACTGCTAGCTGCAATCCAACGAAACAACTACAACTACCTATCAACTGGTGAACCAACATACTGGCCCAATGACCCACATAAACTGCCAGACTTACTTGACCATGCAGTTACCAATGGCATAGCGAATACTTATCAACAAACGGAATCCAACTTCGATCTATCCTCTGACCATACGCCAATCATTATAAGTATCAGCACGACTGTCATTAAGAAAGACCCTCCTTTAAAATTATGCAACAAGCATACCGACTGGGAATATTTTAGGAACTACCTAGAAAATGAAATTAAACTCGAGATCAGAATGAAAAACGCTCAAGACATTGATGAGGCAACCCAGTACTTAACTACCATTATACAAGAAGCTGCATGGCAAGCCACCCCGTTCCAAAACCATCACCTGAAACAGACAACATTCCTCTGAACGTACGGAACCTCATTTCTGAGAAACGAAGGGCACGGAAAAATGGCAGAGAACCAAAGATAGACGAGACAAAACCCACTATAATAGACTAACGCATCAACTGCAAAAGGCGCTAGCGGAAGCTCGCAATGAAACATTCAGTCAATACATCACCCATCTCTCCTGATGACAACTCTATATGGAAGGCAACAAAGAAATTCAAGCGGCCAATAGCAACTATCCCTCCTATCAAAAACCCCGACGATACCTGGGTCAGATCTGATACTGATAAAGCCAATTCATTTGCGAAACACCTTGCTAACGTGTTTACAACACCACAAGTACAAGGTCATGTTGACGATAAAGAAATTGAATCCTTCATTGATACTACGTGCCAATTGTCACCGTCAATCAAGTACTTTACGCCAGCATAAGTTTCTCGACAAATACAACTAACAAACGTGCGTAAAGCAACAGGATATGACCTAATGGTTGGAGAAGTACTTAAAAACCTTCCCAGAAAAGCGATTGTACTAATTACCACAATATTTAACAGAATACTACAACTCTGCTACTTCCCTATGTTATGGAAACATGCCCAGATAATAATGATTGCGAAACCCGGCAAACCGCCCACCCAAGCACAATCCTACAGACCAATAAGTCTCCTGCCTCTCCTTTCCAAACTTCTTGAACGGCTACTACTCAAGCGCATTAAGAAATCTGTAGACCTAGACCAGCTTATCCCACTGCACCAGTTTGGATTCCGTGAAAGCCATTCCACCATTCACCAAAGCCACCGAATCATCACTCATATAATGGAAAACATGGAGAAGAAGAATGTATGCCCAGCGGTGTTCCTAGACATTAATCAAGCTTCGACAAAGTGTGGCATACTGGCTTGTTATACAAACTCAAATTACACCTCCCAGTCAGCTATACGTACTACTCAAGTCATACCTCACAGACCGAACCTACCAAGTCAAAATAACAGTGCAGTCTCAGATATCCATCCAATCAAGTCCGAGTCCGCAGGGCAGCGTCTTGGGACCACTGCTATATTTAATTTATACATCAGATGCACAAACCACAGACAACACTATACTTGCGACATTTGCTGACGACACGGCCATCCTTTCAGTCAACCAATCTCCTGAACTTGCTGTGGAACATCTTCAACAGCATCTAGACTCACTGCAAGCCTGGTTCCATAAGTGGAGAATTACAGTCAATACTGATAAATCGGCTCAAATAACCTTCACTATAAGACGTATCGAATGCGCTCAAACCAGCATAAATAACACCCCAATTCCAATCCATAGGGAAGTAAAATACCTCGGCTTGCACCTCGACCAAAAACTCAATTGCAGCTCGCATATCAAAGCCAAAAGGAAACAATTAGATCTCAAAATCAAACAAATGGCATGGTTACTTGGAAAACATTCCCAACTCTCTATCAAACAAGGTTTTGCTGTATAAAGTCATCCTGAAGCCCATATGGTCCTACGGGATTCAACTCTGGGGATGCGCCAAAGCGACACACACTAAAATCCTTCAAAGATTCCAGTCCAAAACCCTCCGTATGCTGGCCAATGCACCATGGTACATAAAGAACGACACCCTTCATAACGACCTAGGAGTTCCCTGCGTAGATAGTGAAATCAAAAGGCTCTCAACTAACTACAGCAGTAACTTGGCAGGACACCCTAACCAACTCATTGAACAACTCTCCAATCAACCGGACATCGCAAGAAGGCTCAAACGACAATGGCCGCTGGATCTCGCACAACCTAATCAAAACTGATGTAATCATTAGGGAGACTAGCACAATACTCAAATTAGGAGTAGATTGTAAATACGCTGGTTAAATTAATAAAAAAAAAATTTATAAATATCTCAATAGTATGGTGCATTTAGACTAAAATCTTTTTATTATTGCTAGACGACGCAATCTTTTAGAAATATATTTGTTTAAAGACTATAGATCCAGGACCTCAGTTTTTCCCAAGTTCTATCTTTTTTTACATATTGGAAAAACGGGGTTTTATGGTTATTTTGGCCTTTGATATTTTTTTTTAGTAAATAGTTACAAGTTTCTGTAGCCAATAAACGTTCGATACATTTTTTAAAAGTCCGATCTATATTCTCGCTCCATTTGCTTTAGTTCTTACTGCAGCATTGTAAGACTGTATTTCTGTGGGGCAACGTCTTCTTTGCTACTCCTTTTGTAATCCTCTCTCCCTTGCTATTTTGTCAGTTATTTCGCTTGGTATCCTTCCTTTCTAGATTTGTTTAACAGCATACGTCTTGATTTTTAAGTAGAGTTCTATAATGTCATCAGAAGATATTCTACTACCGTTTCACTATTGTCTCTAATTTTTTATTCATAAAACTGTTTTTTTTTCAAATACTTCTCAAAAGTAGTCTCAATTGGTTTGTGTAGTTACGGCGGTTTATTTCTAACAATTATAGACATACTTAAATATAGTGTCACATAAGTGCAATGTAAGCAAAAGTCGTAGGTTTCTTTAAAATTTAGATATGTTAGTCTAACATCCTTTTCAGAAGAAGCTTACACAAAATTTTGTTAGATCAGAAGACTGACACCCGCATACTAATTATACAGCTCTTGCTCTTACGAAAATCAATAAAGATCCTTAATGTGGTTATTTGACTTTGCAATCTGGGGCCTACAGATTTAAAGTATTTCTCAAATCCTTTCTTGCTTGTTCTGTAGCCGGGGGAATAGCATGCTACTGTTAGAGGTTCCTTCCAGTATTATACCTTTAGTGTTACAGTTTGTAAAAAATTTCTCCCAAACTTATCCAATTTATTAAGCTTCATACTTTGTCTCTTGACGACTGCAGTTCTATCTCTGACATTACTATTCGCATGATTTGTATCGTAAATTTTATAACCTAATATTTCGAAGCAAATGCATTCAGTAAAGCGCGTTACAAAAATTAATATGTTCCGTGTAGCTATTTTATATAAGGCGATTTTTGTCAGTGATTTGTTGTTTAAATAAAATAAGTTTGTTACAAAGTATTTCTATTGTTTTTCTCGTTTCTCGGGCTTCTCGTAGTAGGTACATTATCACATTGATCGGATTTATAATAGTTTTCGACATAAATGTAATTGCAAGGCTTCCTTAATCCAGAAATGCCTTATTGATCAGTTCTGATTGTTTGTTTATATAACCATAGCCTCGAGTGTCATACATTGTAGGTACCGACACCATTTGAAGTTGCCAATTGCTTATTATTAGTTTTCCTCAGAGTTAAAATGTCTTATGATGCTAGAGTGAACCTTTATGTCAGTTGTAGTTATCGTATTTTTGGTTTAGACGTAGTGTTCCAATTAGGCCGATTTAATATTTCGATATACACATAGCAACCCTTGTAGTTGGCGAAGTGATTACTTTGCATACATTTGACACATCTAAAAGGTTGTGCATGGAAATTCCGCGTATGCCCATGACAATGACAACTCTTATATTGTGTGATTATATATTTCTCTTAGTATTTAGAGTAGCTTATTTTTAATATTTATTTGTTGTTCTCCTTGTATTTAAATTCAACAAAAAATAAGTTTTTAAATTATTGTGTTTGCTTAATTTTACTAATTGTAATGTTCCTCGTGCATCATTTTTAGTTATTAAAGCTGTCTTAAGTTGAAAAATATTTTTAAAATTTAAGATTGTTAATTATCACCTTGTAGGTACGTTTCTCTTGTAAACTAAAGCTATGTCTAGCAAAGATTTCTTAATTTTTTTGTGTTTTTTTATTCCTAGAATGTAGTCTTATTTTGTTGGCATTTGTGATTTGGTAATAATAATCATTTTTAGCGAGTTTATTTTAAATTTAATTGCATTACTTAGGTTATATTGTTTACACAGTAGATAATAAACGGCGACAGTCGTTTAAGGGTTTCTCGTCAAATAAGCGCAATTTTCCTATTTACGTCTCTGGCTATTTTTATTTGTGTTATTAGAACTGCTATAAGTCGGAATTCGTGTTAAGTGGTTTAGTCGACATTGAGATTTGCAGTTGTTTGATAATATTGTACCGCCGTACGTTGTGTGTCTCGGGTAAACTGTCATTGAAAAGTTATATCTTTGTGTGTTATTAATTGCAGGAATTAGATGCATCTATGTACACGTCCATAAGCTCATTTTTGCAGTAGCGCTATTCTATTCATTTGTATAGAACATTAGGTTACATGTGGATATGGTTATACGTACTGAAATTACTTTGGGTTAACGTTTTTTACTTAAATAGTAGTTTAGATTGTAAGCTACCTAAAATGATTTCACAATTAAATGGTTGTATTGTAGTGATACTAACTAAGCTAGGTCACAAAAAAAAGACAACGTTTAACACATATTTCCGGTCTATATTAACATTTATCGTTATTAAATATATAATAAACTTTTAGAACGTCTTTATGTTTTAAAAATTGGAGCAAAACTCGAGATTAAGAACAAATAATATATATGACCGCGACTTTATTTAAGTTATGGTCGCTGTCGCAGGTATAACTAGCATGAAACGTTTATTCAGTTTAGATGCACGAACCAAAGAGGGTAGTTAGTTTGTCCAGTGCCCAGTGTCAATAAAGGCACACTCAAAGCAAAGCACTCGAGCAGCAGCGATGCATAATTAGCTTAAACTATTTGTCAGGTACACAAATGTTTAGTCTGAAGTAATGTATACTTTTTAGGTAAATGTTCTATTCTCAAAAGTAGGGAAATGATAAAAATAGTATAAAACACCATATGTCGACAATATCATGAAAACAACTGGAATAAAAACTAATAGTTTTAAAAAATTGAGAACATATTCCACAGTAAATTTCCACCGTCAACTAAGTAAAATACAAAATTGTTATGCGTTATTTTAATTTTTATATACAGTAAGGCCTTATAACACTTAGTAATTTTAATAATCTAATATAGTAATTGGCATTCAAACAATATTTGTGATAATATTATTTACTATGCACGTATCGCAGCTAAACAAATAGCATTTTTTGTTTTCAAGAGTTTTTTTACAGGCACATCGTTCATACACATTTGATTTGTATAATAATTAAATTCAAACTAAGCAATAAATTAAATCGTTTAGAAAAATATGTAACAAACTAAAAAAATATTCTTTTAGTGCACAAAGATAGCAAAATCCAAAAACAAGTTGCGACTCATGAAAGTGAATTGTCGAAAATTTAAATAAACATAGAAAAATATATGAAAATTAATTTTATCAATATAATATTAATATAATAACAATGTATTGTAGATTATCCTTTATATAGAAACGTCACCTGTTCATAGTACCTTAAATAATAGCCAATGGTACGTATATTTTTCAATCTACCTACTTCACTGCTTGTTCTAAGCTAAAATAAAAAGCGTTGTTAATTTTTGTTGGTACTCTATCAAATTATTTAAGATTGTTCGCTGTTTTTCTAGCTCTTAATACATCTTTTTAAAAATACATCAAAATATTTTAAAATTCTTGGCTTGTTGAACACATGAGGCATTTCCATTTTTATTTTACGAATTCTATATTCCTCTTAAGAACGTAATATTTGCTTTGTAATAATTCTTATTTTAAAGTGTTGCTCAAGTAAAACTGTACCATTTCAACTAAATGCTTGCCACACTGGAAATTATTTCAAAAACTGTGGTATAAGAATAGTTTTAACTATATAATTTTTGCGTCAACTCTGTCTAAATGAAAATAATTTTTTCAGCATTGTTTGTGATGAAACAAATCGTTAACCTCATTTTTGATAGCTATGCTTTATCTTAGTTTGTCGATATTTGATATAGTTGGAGTGTGAAATTTTTAGTAAGTTTTAGGTTTGGACAAATAGAGTTTATAATTTAGACCTATTTTGGGCAGCTTTTTTAAAATGACTGAATATCCTTAAAATAATTGTAATAGTTCTTAGGACTGTTGCAAACTGCAGACGATTAGAAATCTTTTTACAAGTTGGAAATATCTTTTATCAATATAATAAATTTTTTACTTAATTACAAAATAATAATCAGTAATACATTTGTCGAATTCTAAAATACAAGGTGATAAATAAGTCAGTTAGACTAATTAGTCCCCGTTTTACTTTCATGCAGTAAGGAAGTGTTCCGAGCTCGTAGTGATAAGTGAGTGCACCGCGCGGATATCGTTGAGCCTCGGGACACCTATAATCAGTATACCTCGACTGATATAAACTATTTTAGCATTTTCCACCAGCGGACTAGTCGCAAGTTATCAACATGAATTGCAATAGAGCAATTATATCTATCAACAGCCAGTAACCTTTGAACAGGGCTTCCAACCTCCCAATAATTTCAATCAAACGACAAGCCAGGTAATACCGTTATCTCCTGTTAAAAATATATTTTATGTACCTACTAACCATCAATATATATCCCACACGAAAATTCCAAACACATTCCCTCAAACACAATTACAGTCACATAATCCTATCACATCAACGCAATCAAATAACACACCTAATAACGACACATCAAATAATATTAATATCTCAGCCTCTGAAAGCGATATTAAAACTTCTAATACACCAAGTAACGATTGGCAATGTGTCAGCAATAATAAACGTACATGGATATCTAAACAACCAGCATCAGCGAACATTATGACACCCACTATACATTATAACAGATACTCGGCCTTAACAAATCTTACTGATGCTGCTGAAATAGATAATACAACAAACACACAACAAACTAAAATGCCCAAACCACCGCCACTATTTGTACAAGGTGTTACGGACTTTCATAAAATGGTCACAGCCCTAACAAAATGTCGTAGAATTAGAACAATAACGTAATTATGGTCTCTGCCAACACGGCTAATATATATCGTAAACTGATTACATTTATAAAAGAATTTAAAGTTATATATCACACATATCAGATGAAAGAAAATATAGCGTGCCGCGTTGTCATCCGTAACTTACACCGTTTCCACAAAAGAAATATCCGATTTACTAGAGGAGAACGGTCATAAAGTGAGATCTGTAACCAACATTATACATAAAATAACAAAAAATTGCCCTTGGCAATGTTTTTTGCAGATTTGGAACCTGCGCCAAATAACAAAGACATTTATAACCTCAGATTTTTACAAAACCAAATTATAAAGGTCGAACCACCACACCAAAAATACAATAATCGTACAATGTATGAGGTGCCAACAGTACAATCATACTCAGGCCTACTGCAACCGCCCGTTCGTATGCGTAAAATGCGGCGGCTCACATGATACTCGATCTTGTAAGAAGACAAAAGACTTACCCTCCAAGTGTTCTCCCTGTGGCGGTGATCATCTAGCTGATCGAGGCTGTACCGTACATAAGGAACTTCAAAATAAGTTAAGACTCAACACATCCTTACAAACTCGATTCATAACATCAAACATGTTCCAACAACGACTTCATCAAATTTACACAATCACCCTTAATCCTCACAATCCACGAACATATAGTCAGACCTTGCAAAAAAATACAAATACTGCGCAAGCACAGTCCCAAAACGTAACCTTACAAAAAATTTTAGAAGTTTTTAAAGCTATGTTTTCACAATTGATGCAACAAAATAACATGGTAATAACCATGTTGTCCACAGTAATAAGTAAACTTGTAAGATAATGGCTAACTCACTCTGTATATTATTATGGAATGCTAACGGCATCCTGTCAAAAATCTATGAAATTGAACCATTTTTAAAGATAAATAATATAGATATACTTCTTATATCCGAGACGCACATTACAAATAGATATTTTCTAAGAATATCACACTACACATGCCATCATACAGAACATCGTGATGGTACAGAGCACGGAGGCACAGCTATTCTAATACGGAGCTCACTCGTTTACAATGAATTGGAAAAGTACGAAGAACCGTTTCTTCAAGCAACTACTTTTCTAATTTACAAATTATCTCATCCACTATTAATCTCTGTCGCTTATTGCTTACCCAGACATAGAATTTACAAAAAAGTCCTTAAGTCATTCTTTCGATCTCCCGGTAATAATTTTATATGTGGAGACGACTATAACTGCAAGCATAGCTACTGGGATTCTCGTATAATAACTACCAGAGGCAGAGCTTTATATGAACTCATTCGAGAAGAAAACTATGGCTACCTATCTATTGGAGAGCCCACGTGTTGGCTCACGGATCTAAATAAGGTACCTGATTTACAAGACTTCTTTATCACCCACGGTATTTCTTCCACCTACACAGATATAGTCAGTAGCACTGATCTATCATCCAATCATACACTAGTAATTGCTACAATTAGCACTACAATTATTAAAAGACAACCTAGACCATCTCTATATAACAAAATAACCGATTGGAACGAATATAGAAGACTTTTGCAAGAAAATCTTCAAATAAGCAATAACCTACGCACTCCTCATGATATAGAGGAAGCCACAGAACACTTCATTACTACTGTTCAATCTGTAGTCTGGAAGGCTACGCTCAAACTTCTAAATACGGTACGACAAGATGGAAATATCCCCAATGAAATCCTTGCACTCATCAGGCAAAAGAGGAGGCAAGACCTAAATGGCAAGGACTCGAAACGCTGCTGATAATACCATTCGACGATCCAGCAATATCATCAACTTGTAAACATCATCAATGCAGACTTTGACGCCAAATCATACTGCGCTGCTTTTTTTTATAGATATTAAACAAGCGTTTGACAAAGTGCGGCATGTCTGCTTATTATATAAAATTAAAGAACTACTACCAAATAAATACAACCTTTTGCTAAAATCGTACTTGAATGATCTCTACTTTCAAATCAAATATGGCCAACAATACTCTGACCTCCGACCAATCACATCAGGTGTGCCTCAAGACACTGTCCTCCTCTCGAGTCATACCAATCCTCATATAGCATCCTCTAACCTACAATCCATCTAACCCTTCTTCAGACCTAGCTTGCCAAATGGAAAATCAAGGTCAATGAAACAAAAAGCACTTACGTTACCTTCACTCTAAATCACATCGACTGCCCCCCAGTCTTTCTGAACAACATACCTATTCCTCAAGCAACAGAAGCTTGGTATTTTAGGTCTTTATTTAGACCGACGACTCACCTGGAAGCTTCATGTACTGAAGAAGCAAAAAGAGATTGATATGGAATCAAGAAAATGTACTGGTTGCTTGGCAAAAAGTCGTTTCTTTGCCTCTAAAACAAGATGCTGCTCTACAAAACAATAATCAAACTCATATGGACTTATGGAATTGAGCTCTGGGGTTGCTCTTCTAAGTCCAATGTTAACATTATCCAAACACTACAATCTAGAACCATCAGACTGCTAGCTTCGTGGTATGTCAGCAACTTGACTTTGGATACGGACTTACAAGTCACAACGGCAGAAGAAGAGCATACCAAACGAAGCAACACTCACTTTACACGGCTACAAGTCCATACCGACACCTTTGCATCTAACCTATATCAGAATCCTCCATCGAGAAGGTTAAAACTAAAGAAATGGCCCAGTGATCTTAAAGGAGTGTAACTCTACTAAAACGGGATAACCTCACGTCGAATGTCATCACATTAACTCATAGAACATTGTATTATTCTATTATGTTCTGTTTGTTAATTTGTTTATAATCAATAAAAAAAAGAGACTATTTAAAAATCAGCTATAAATAAACTATATAGCAAATAATAATAATTCATATCGCAACAGAAAAAGGGACAAAAGCTTTGCTTACTTTTAGGAATGCATCAAACCATTTAATAATTAATTATATATTTATATCACAGCTTAACGAAGTAATGGGAGCGACGATATGGTTGCAATAATATTGGAAGTTAACTAAAAAGAGGGGCACAGATGCAAAATAATTCACTTAAGTTACCCTCGCACGTCTTCTCAGTAGTGCGCCATATAGTCATGTTATTAAAAGATTTAATCATCATTGTCTTTATTCAAATGTAGCATTAGCTGGTTTTCCAAACGCTCAACAGATGCCCAGTGACAGTAAACTCTTCATAAATGGTTCGTATACTTTTGAAATTGTGCAGAGGACCCTTAGCTGGCTACATTTGCAGTTTCAAACTTATAAACACATATATATATATATATCGCTAATTCAGCTTTCCAAAAGCTGATAATAAACGTGTCTACAAAATTTCAAATATTTTTGGTTTCATTTAAATAGAGGAAAAAATTAAAATACAAATATTTACCCTCTTACCTAAGATTGTGATGCAGACAACGCCTACGTAATCTTTTATAGAGAATTCGTTGTATTGTTGATTTAGGAATGCCAAATTCTAAATTAATAAACAAATCGTATGATAAAGTAAAAGACTTGAGGAGGTCCATCCATTGATGTTACTCCCAAATAGGAGGCTTACGTCTGGTTGGGTTCATGTGCGAGGTCATGAGACCATTGGCGATGCAGTCTTCTTATCACGACTGGTTCTTGGGATTTTGTGTCCCACGAGAGTGTGCTGGTAGGAAGTTGCGAGTCCATGGATTTCACTGGAGACATAAGCGATCCCTAGGTCTTCGTGGAGGGTTTGGTTGGTGACGTACCAAGGGGCATTTGACATGAGACGGGAAGTCTTGGACTGGAAACGCTGTAATATTTTAGCATTTGACGGCTTGCTGCAACCCTATAATTGGAATGCCGTAGGTCCAAATTGGATTCATGTTGGTTTTGTAGAGGAGAACTTTGTTTTTAAGGGATAACTTCAAACGCCTTCCAAGAAGTCAGTTCATTTCTTTTACTATAATGTCCAGATGTTTTCTTTTTGCCTTTATGTGAGTCTTTCATGTGAGTTGCTGGTCAAGATGCATCCCTAAATATTTGACTTCTGGTTTGACTGGTATAACTGTATTGTTAATTGTGACTGGTGGACATGTACATGTTTGTGAAGGTGATGTGGGTGGATTTATCGTTGTTGACGAAAATTCTTTACTTGCTGTACCATTCCTGGGGGAGGTTAAGATGGTTCTGGAGGTTTTCAGATGCCATGAAAGATGAACTGTTAATAGATAGCACAGATGTCTCATCGGTGAAGGTGGCGATCTCTGTGTTGGCTGTAGTAGGAGCGTCTGAAGTGTATACCAGATATAATAGCTTACTTGTAGTACACCAGCAGATATGTGTTGATAGTTTGAAAATGAATTGTTGATTCTGGCTTGGAAGGTTCTGTAATAGAAAAATTTGATGGAAAAAACTGTCTTAATTTTGTATAGTAATCCTAAAAGCCATACTCTATCAAATGCCTGTTTGATATCCAAAAAGGGTGCAGTACAGAATGCCTTGGTTTCTAGTGATTGCATGATTTTGGTAAAATCCTGTGGGTTTGCTGTATTGTTGAGTGTCGCCTACGAAAACCGAATTGGTACGCTGGTATGATTTTGTGTAGGTAGAATGTTTCTTTTATTCTTTTTAGCAATAGTCTTTCAAAATTTTAGGCAGGAGGGGAAGGAGACATATGTCGGTATGATGTTGGCTCTGTAAGTGGTTTGCCGGGCTTGGCGATCACTGTGATTATAGCATACTTCCACTGAAGAGAGAAGTAACAAAGCCGTAACATGCTGTTGTAGATGGTAGTTAGCAGTACTAATGTTTTGCTGGGTAGATGACGTAAAATTTGTCCTGTTATTAATTCGTAGCCTGGACATTTATGGACATTGGTGTACTGGAGTTCTTGTTGAACTTCGGCCGGGGAGATGGATTTGATCGGTAAGGACATTTGAAGCGACGGTTGTAGTAAGGTTTCGACTTCTTCTTGGTTGTCATTTATATTTGACTGCGGTGTTGTAAAGACATGTGCAAGATGCTTTGCATTTGCTTTATCAGTGTTGGTCCTGGCCCAAGTTCGGTCAGGTTTTCTGATTGGTGGGATCGTAATTTTGGGTCTTTTAAATTACCTTGCAGCTCTCCATATTGGTAATAAAATTGAAGAGTACATTAATTTCTATTTGTATAATCTGTATTTTAATATTTTATTTAATAAAGATAATTTCAAAATTATAAAAACAACATTTTTGGTTTTGTTAAGGAGATTGATTTATTATTACATAATATTGGGGAATAAATATGGGAGATTGGAGAGGCAGGCGTGTAAATAGCCGCTCTCGTGGATGCGGTGTTGGATACGATACCGATGCGGCTCGTAAGGACCAAAAAATGGAGAGGCAGGCGTGAATAGCCGCTCTCGCGGTGCGGTGTGGAAACGTAGTACGGCTCGTAGTGGAAGGTCAGCCGATAAGGCCAAATCGTCCCTTAAACGGCCGTCGCGTTAGCGGATGGGGGCGGCTACCGATATCAACCAATGAATTGCCAAATCGCTCACCTGAATCAGCTTCGGCTTCGGCTTCGTCGGCGATTCCAAGGTGGCTACCTCTGCGTTGCGGATCTGGTATCTTCGGGATGTTGAGACACGACCAAATTGGCCGAGCTGCGATGCGTGAATATTTGCGGGGATGCGAAATGCGAATTTATGCGGATTAAGACACGACCGAACTGGCCGCGCTGCGGGGCATGAATATGAATGTATGCGGGGATGCAAATATGAATTTGATGTATGCGGGTTAAGACACGACCTTAGTGGCCGAGCTGCGGGGCATGAATCCTTGCGGGGCAAAAGCCCATGCCGTTTGTGCGTGCGATGGCAAAACGTAGCCGATATCAAAAGGTCCGCATGCCGCCGCGATATAAAGCGGTTCAAGGGCGAAAAGGCCGCCACACCAGAGATAGTGAAGTATAAAATATTCCATATATCTCGTAAGCTTGTAGTTATGTAACTAATTAAAATATTTTTTACATTAAATAATAATAATTAAGCTTTATCTAATGTAAAGAGGCTTTCGATTAATTTTTTGCACCATTTTGTTTTAAAAATTAAATTTACAAACTGCTCTTCGTTTACTGGAACAAATTTAATGCAACGGGTTTTTAATCTCCAAAAGCGTGGTATTAATAATCTTATTTCTCCTAAGATTTTTGAGAATCTCTTCAAATTTCCCTTAGTTTTCTGTCAATACTCTTATATTTGGAATTTTAATTAAAAAAATCACATAGCGTAGGTCAGAAAATAACAGGTTATCAACAAAGAGAACATGTATAGTGTAATTCAAATTGAAATTTAGGATTTGAATTGTTTGTCGTTTGCGTTCTGTGAACGTTGAAGGTTTGCACTTGAACAGTTGATATCTAAACGCATGGCAAAGTCCACTAGAAACGGGGTACATTTGAGACTTTGGGTTTAAAGAACATAGCAGTTGATGCTCATTTTTGCAAAATAACTCATATATTAAATGATGAAATTCATTTTTCTTTAAATTTCTTTGTGAATCATCACAATTGCCGCACTTAAGTACTGAAAATTCCCCTACCATTTATGAAAAACTAATGCATCCACAAAAATACACCGTTTGGTGTGCATTGTGGTCTGGAAAATCCATAGGCACATACTTTTTGAAGGACGAAGCTGGCAATGTTGTCATTGTCAATCAGGAGATGCTAAACAAATTTGGTTTCAATAAAACCAATTATTTGAATTTCAATGACATACAGTTTTAACAAGGTGGTGCCACATGTCATACAACGTGTTAAACACTTATTTTACTTTACACCAAATATACTGTTTGTTTCATACGTATCTGCCAAGTCTGTACTTTACAATGATAGCAATAAAATTCGGATCATTCCAATATTTTGTATTTTATAAACGAAAAATATCTTGAAGTCCAATTTAGACTACTTTATTAAAATAGCTGCGAATAGCTGAGGAAACATAAGAATTTAAAGTTCTGGTCATTTTTTAATTCGTTACGTTTATGTTAACATTTGTGACAACATTAGCAAGAACGTCAAGCAAAAGTTTCCAGTAAAAGTTTGCCTTTTTGAAATATTTACGTGAAAAATAAATTACCCCTAAGTTTAAAAGTAACTTCATTAAACTCATTGTCTGCTCAATGCTCCGCTGTGCTTTTTTAAGTAGGCAGGTCAATAAGTATCAAAAGAATACAGCACTTACGCTCGACCGCGTATTTTTAAGCATAACGAGAAATCGTCGATGCGAATTCCTTTGTTGTTTCGCGCTAGTGCTAAAAGATCCGTGATTGGTAAAGGAGCTTTTTCGCTTGGTTGTGGTGTTGCAGCTGAAGATGTCGCAAGCCATTATTGATCTGTGCGATAGAGAGTATGGTAGGTCATTAAAATTACTGCTATTGAATAGGCATTCCTGTTGAACCATTTAATAATTTATTATGCGTTTGTATCCCATTTGCCTTATTATAATACTACTTTGAATGCAGAATTATTTATTTGTAGTAAAATGTACCTAATTTGTTTTGTGATATAAAAAATATATAAGTGTAACACAAACAGTAACTTACACCTATATGCACATAACAGAATTAATGGACAAACAACACATATTAACCATGTCAATCCACAACAAAAATGACATCAAAGATCATTCAACGGTTATACAAAAAATTTAATTAAACTTGAATAAACGTAACAATTTTGCACACTTTTTAATCAACTATGTTGCTGTAAAGCTCAAAAACATCAAAGCTTTATTTAGGCTCCTGAAATAACGCACTATAACAAATTGCTATTAACAACGACACATAAGTTTCATAAATTTCAGAAACTATTCAATGTCTCATTTCAATTTATTAAACGTTTCCATAAACCTGATTGTAGATTAGTTGCATACATATTACGAAATTTTGATTAGTAAAAAGTTCCCTTATGTTTAATATCCACACAATTCTAGTGACCATTGCGTTGCGAAAGACTTGCTTTGTTATACACGGATATGACGTAAACCTAAAAACAGCTATTTATCTTATTTGGTTTGAAAGGTCCACGATTCTAAGTACTTTTAAAAACATTAAAGCAATTTGGAATAGTCAATAAAATTTAAGCAAATTAATGTATTTTAAGATACCTTCTGGTTGCAATAATGTAAGTGCGACAAGAATGTGCTTTATCAGCAACATTTTTAGTATAGTAATAGAGAAGATAATAAATAATAGATATAACTGAAGCAATAACAAACAACATCGTATTCTGATAATACAGTTATAATAGCGAGAAAGTCAAAAATGCTATAAGAGGTGTTTGAAGCGTGTGTAAATATGATTGGTTATAAACAAAACTAAAACTAAGTACATAAAATACTCAGAAAATAAAAATAAAATTAAAGTAAGTACTTAAGAGTACTAATATATAATATAAACAATTGCAAAATGGATATTAAAAAAATCTAAACAAGAAATAAATTACAGAATTTGAAAGAAGAAATCATTGTGGGGAATATTAAAGAAGTTGGATAAATAGGACATGTGATGAAGACGGAAAAGTAAAAATTGGTAAAAAAGAAAAAATAAATAGCAACCAATGTAATCAAGCAAGAAAGGGAGGCCAAAAGTTAAATAGTGGAGCAACTTATGAAAGATTGGAAAACAGAAGAATATGGTGACAAAAGTTAGGATGCACATGAAATCATAGGAAAACAAAGAAGGGGGTTAACCCTCCCCAGGAATAGATTAGGAAAGCTCTAGAAAAGAGACAAAAATATATAAAAGAGTAAAACCTCGGATATCATGGTAATGCTAATAAAATAAATTAGTAAACGAATAGCTAAAAGTAAATTGTTTATTATGTAGACGATTTGTGGTTACATTAACACAACCAAATATTTTTTTATTGATTTAATTGCTAATTTACAATCTACTTTTAGTTTTACAGAGCAGTAAGTAAAAGTTATGATGGGGTTGCTGGATGAATGGTCGTTGGTGGATCTCCAGGATTTATTATGTAAGGTCTTCTAACCACAGTGTATTCAGCCTTCTAACTGCAGGCTGGTGGGAGTAAAATCCCGCAATTAGTTTATTTGTCAGTATTCGTTTGACTTTTAAACGATAAACACGTATTGGGGGTCTCTCGCCGTGAAATAAGTGATAAACGGATGCCACTGTGCGCGAGTGGTATCTGGCGGCCGAGATAAGGTCGAAAAGTAATCGCGACATTTACATTTAAGTTTAAATCTAACTTTAAATTTAAATCTTAAAAATGTTTCCTCAAGCGGGTCCGCAATTGCAAAATGAAGGGATATTAATGCAGCAAAATAGTGCGCTCGTTCAAAAGAATTTTCAACGTTATTGGCTAACAATAACAAAAAATAGGCAATTGGATATCATACGGATGAGAATGAGTTAACACGTGAAACAGAAAGAAAAAAATTAATAATTCTTTAACTCCACCATCACAAAAGCAACAGGACACATCCGGTGTAGCTAGTATTAAAAAAATTCTTACACCTCCATCTATAGTAGTAGAAAAAATTGATAATTTCAATCAATCACATGGTAGAGTAAGTAATTTCGGTAATGCAAAAATTAAAATCGTTAACGATAAAACTATTAAAATAAACCTACACAATGAAAATGACTTCAAATCACTTACCGCAATACTAAACGATAAAGAATATTCTTGGTATTCATAATAGACTGCATCATTCTGTAAAGCCAGACCAGATTGTCTACGAGATGAGAAAACGTGACTATAAACTCATTGAGGCCACCCCTAAGTTAAAATATAAAACAAAACAAACCCTAAATATGTTCATGATTTCATTCAGACATGACGAAAGTGTGAATAAAAAAACTTTGCGCTTTAATAATTTAATACAAACAAAACATTTATTGTCCCTTAGTCTTTTTAGTAAATATAAAACATCATCTTCAAAATAGTCAGAAATAGTACAAACATTCCCACAACACGAAAAGATGTTGCTAGCCGCTAGTCTAAATAATCAACCGGAATTTACCGACTTTTAGAAGAAATCAGGAACATGTTCCTTATAAGTAAAAAAATAAATGTAGGGCAAATTGAAATTCAAATTTAATTGGGTAGTCTATTAAAATTAGAATTGAATTTAAAGTTTCAGCACGTCATTCTTTCCGAAACACAAAGTTAGTTGATTGTTTAATTTTCGGGTTGCTTTGGACTAAATAATGTTTAATTAAAATATCATTAACTTGCTTTGTAACTAAAAGGTATTTGCTTTTTTTGGTTGTTGACTACTAAAGCCGATAAAACTGATCACCTTCTCTTCAATAGTATTGAGAGGGCAACGTCATTATCACTCTCAGTAATCTTGACGTTCTCTAAGATGTCCCGTTCTTGTAAAAAATAAATGATTAGGTATTATGTTTGCTCATTTTTATTATACATTTCAACGAAAAACTTATAAGCAAAACGTCGATGTCAAATTAAGTGGCCAATTGCACTGTGTAAACGTAAAAGTAAGCTTTTATTGTAATGTAATTATAAATTTTCCCTTTTCTTTAACATATTTGACAGGTATGTAATTATTGTAAGCATATTTTTACTTTGTAGTGCTTTTAAAGTCAGTTTTAGAAAGGCACTTTTATAAAGTAGAGGAACAGTGCGCCAAGGTCATTTTACGTACAAGAAAATCTAAGGAGCAGTTCAAAAGAAATTTGACCTTTCGTCAATGCTCATTTAATAGTGCATTACTTTTATTATGCATTAAGATCCATCGTGTGGCAATTACAAAAAGCTACCTTGTTCAAGATTTCCAAACCGCAAAGTGCAATTGCCCCGACACTTAATATGCTCGGAGGTGAAAATAGAAAAAGATGAGAAAAAGGAACACGAGTGCTCTTACCTCATCACGTCAAAGCTATTTATTTTATATGGCCTAAAGGAGAAAGACTAAAACGAAGATGAACGCCTTGGAAAAGTGCACTTAGCGCACAGGCGAATATTTAGTGGAAATAATTTCTAATTTTCGAAATACAACAAATAAATATCGAAAATGACAAAACACAAATTACGATAATCTAATCCGAAATCCGCCCGCCTTTAACCTAAAAGCTCAAAATTTTGCAAGGATAAATTGTTAGACATCTTTTAAAATGAAGTACAAAGGTGGCGCCAACGTTATATTAATTTACAATGCAAGTAACTTTGGCTTTGAATTTGACTATAAATAGACGTGTATAACTTAATACTACACAAACGTTATGTAGTTGTATGGAACTAAACATTTCAGTCATTTACGTTACCAAACAATACGCTATTGTATGATGCCTAAGAACACTATCAATAATTTGGTACTAATACTTAGCTAATGCGTTGTACGTAAGTTTTAAAACTAGTTGAAACTGTAAAATATCAGTCTTAAAAGTATCATTTTATTTGTGTTTCATAGATAAGTAAATACATGATAAAATGCTTGTACTGTAATAATAAATAATTAATTTATTGACGTACGCATTAATTGATGCGTACAGCAGTGGTATGATGTTGGGAAATAAATTTTTACTTGTGATTTTGTATTAAAAGTGTTTTGGTTCTAAGTAAAACTTCTTACAATATTTTCATCGCTTAAACCTCCGTCTTTGACAGTTCATACCGCACAGACATGATAGTAACTTAACGTGGCTTCTGAAAACTTAAAATTAGGCACCAAAGTTGGTAATGATTTTTTTTTATGTAATCGTCTAAGAGAAACTCGCATTTAATTACAAGGAAACTCTTAGAACAAATCGAATGTTTTTACATTACTTAAAAATATAATTTCTACTTACTCGTTTCCAAAAATTTGCATTTGAAATTTGTTCAATTATATTATCATCTTGTGTGGAACTATATTATGAGTAATTGTTAGAGTGGTGCTAAAGTCTTTTCGTTTTTTGAGTAGTTAGATTTGTCTCTAAGTGAGCTGTTGACAAATGAAACCACTTAACAAGTTAAATGTTATATTAAAAAATTGCAAATTATTGTCGGTTCTATTTAATTCGATTTATATAAATTTGCACTTATACATGTCCGATATAAATATTGGAATTTCTATTGTTTTTATAATAACTAGAGCTTAAGGCGAAACACAGCAATCCAGCTCAAATGAACCGCAAGATTAAAGATCAAATTGCGATATGGAATTTCGGAGCCCAAAATTGGTTTAAACAATTCATTCTGTGGTGATACCAGTCTTTGACTGCGGCCTCGACCCGGATAGTCTTCTGTAATTAATAGCTTTACTTCAACTTGTCAAAACGTTTTCAGTTATAAGCACCCGACACTTGTTAGCAAGGCTTTGAACCATCCCGATGGACAGTAAGCCGTCACTTACCTGAAGTACAATGTAAAGAAATGCCTCGCGCTTTAATGTAAGACCAAGTTGGACACTGATTTAACGTGTGGAGGCAATTGTTCAAGATTTATCAGAATCTTTTACTCTTCTGCAAAATTGTTGCTTATATGAAAAAGTGGATCTATTCATTATTTTGTTATACAAACAATATCCAATCAATGGTTAAGTAAAGGCCAAGCTACAGACTATGTTGTAGAACATAAAAGTTTTAAGATCAAGTCATGTTTTGCGTCTGGTGAAATTACGAAAGTGTGATGTTGTGATGTATTTTGAGCTAGTTCCTATCGAGCTTTATTGTCAACAGCCTGACAGAATATATGCTATTTTAAAACAACGATACTCTGGTATGGTTAATCAAAAACTAGTGTTGCGGCAGATAGATATCGAATTGTTATCCGACTTCGTATGTAGTCTTGGCGCTTTCGCATTATTATTTATCTTGATCAATGGTTCACTTTGTGGAGGGAGACCACTTTGCCAACTCTCTGAAATTAGAAGATGTTGTTTGTTGGTTAATCGCAAACCATAAGAGTGATACTGATAAAGCATAAACAATTATCTCATATATGGAGGGATACTATCTACAATACATTTGAACAAGAAGTAAACAAAGACAGCTAATATAAAATGCGACCTGGTTTCACATATCTTACTTTCATAAGGTCACCGCACCCACTTATCCCACTGTTGCCATTTGTAATTAAATTGTTCCACGTTTCCATCTTGCAACAATTTGAGGAAAAGCGGGTGAAAGGTTGTCAGTCTAGGACGCCAAAACTACTTTTGCGAGCAAAAGACTCTTGCAGTTCATTCCATTTGAATTTCTGCCCAGTAAAGATGACATTTACTGCCCTCTATAGACGAAGATGGACATATTGAGATTTATGTATTTAATTAGTAAGACTTATGTGGAATTTACAAATAAAGGAGTTTCTAAAGAAATACTTTGTAAAAATTGCATTTGATATTGCCCCAAGTACGTTGTAGAAACACTTTAGTAAAACATTTGTTTTCTTTGTAATAAAAAATTACCAGACAAATATTTGAAAATCTATAAATTGAAAAATATAAAGGGAAAACGGTATTCCATCTTCAAAATTTTTCAAAAAGCTCCACTAGTTACTTTCCAAAAGTTTTCTGATGCAGCATTCACGTAAATTGAAGAAATTTGAAACAATGTGCTTAAATTTTAAATAATAATAACGTGTCGGCACAGTTATACACTTACTCTTGAAACTTACATTGGTATGGATGATAGGCCCATTAAAAAATCCCAGTCGATTAAACTGAACTCCTGGGAACTTTAGATTATTAGATAACTTTGAAATAAAAAAAAACATTACAATGCTAATCTTGAAGCATAATTACCATTAGCTTTGACTACCACTATCCATTTACTTGGAAAATGGTCGATTTCACGAACAAAAAAGCGATGGTTCTTCGAGGCAATTCACGCTTGACGCCGGTTATCAACTTATCTAAACTTTGATAAACTTTATCCACTTGGCAGTTTTTAGTGATCAGTTGACACGGCGATCGACGGAGGTTTTGATAAAAAGAATAGGGTAGTTAATAAAACTGATACCATCTTGTTCCATTGCCTTACCGATGATGAATTTGGCTACAAGCCATTCGATATAGAGACGGGATTTGTCATAATCAAGCTATTCATGTTGTTTGTTACAGCAGTGAATAAATTGAGTTTCTGATTACTTAAGTTTAATTACACGTAGGCGACGCCACCTAATACATTTTATCTTTGTTTAACTGTTTATTGATTTGCAAACAAATTCGTCAGAAACGTTATTTGGCACTCGTATGGTAAAAGTTTATTGGCGTGACTAATAGCGCGGGAAAACTTGAAGGTTTCCAAATAATAGATCAGCGCTAGAGGTTTCTCAGAAAGCCCATATTGTAGTGGAGTTGTCGTAGTAATTTTAAGTTTGGTTTGCTGTTTTTGTAGAAGTGAGTAATTCCACAATTAAATGAATTTCAGCAGAACAATGATGGCAATAACAATCAGCGTTCCTTAGCAAAATAACTGTTGACGTATCATGTACTACCGAGACACATCTAGAAGATACAATCAACTTGAAAATTTCTGATCACCACAACTTCATGAATGCGTCATGTGAAATGACAATTCTCATTAAAAACCAAGTTTAAGGGCACTCTACTTTCAAAAATTCCCACGTTGGGTTTTGAAATAACATCATTAAATATGAAACTTAATGGAAATCGTAATATAAAAATAGCGAACATCTAGAGGTACAAGTTAGTAGCATTAAAACGTTACAAATATATTTTATACAGCCAAATCGATGTTGGTCATACGTGACACATTCAAAATACACCTTGTTGTGCTACAAAACCTTACCGAATAGAATCCTCGACAATATATATTAGAATAATTTAAATAAGATACTATCAAAGTGTTATAAATGAAAAGAGATTATCTTTTAAGTGTTGGTGTCCTTTTATCAAATTAACTATTAAATAACTAACTCCAAAGCTGATAAACAATAAAGTAAACTAGAGTTACTTTAAAGACTCACTCGGCAGCAAACTAAACTTCCTACAAACTTTTACATTACGCAAAATATTGATAAAACCATTGACCACCCCATCAAACAAATGGAAATTAATGTTACACAGTTCTACAAATCACCCAACAGTTTGTCCCGATAAATTACAACAGAAGCACAGAGAATTCCTTAACTAAAAACTGACTAACATCAGATATTACTTATTAGCCAGGTATAGATAATATGTAAGGCACAAGTCAGGCTAGTATCGATCCGGAAGATCCAAGGCTGAGACTCCTCAGCCTGTGGACTGTATTGGTGTAATCCAGCATATTCACAAGCACTTTATTTCTTCACTCACTAATTTCATTCGGAGATCCCGATGGCTGACTTCGTTCCTAACATACCACGGTGCATCTGCTATTACCCTTAAGGTTTTAAACTGGAATCTCTGTAAAATTTCCTAGTTGGAGTTTTCTTGAGGTTCTCACAGTATGTACAGATAGGCTTTAGTATACTTTTATAGAGTAGTACCTTGTATAAAGTTAGCTTGGATTTTCTTTTAGAAGCCAATTTAACTTAGAGAACTTTAGGTCCAGTTGTTTTTGTTTAGTGAGAATATGTTTTTTCCAAGTTATTCTACGATCACGCTGCATACCAAGGTATCGGACGTCTTCTGCTTACGGAAGTGGTGTGTTATTAAGGGTAACTGGTGGACGTATTTCTCTTCTGAGTGTGACATGGGTCAACTTGTTTCCGTTTGCTTTTATAAGCCAAAGCCGAAGCCAGTCTTGTACTTGGTTGAGAGAGATTTGTAATACAATAACAGTTAAAAGAATTGCAGTATCATCTGCAAATATAGTCGTGGTCGTAATGTCGGTGGTAATTATATCTGCCATAGGTAAAGCACAGGTCTTAGTGCGCTTCCCTGCGGTACACCGGAGTTAATAGGGTATAATTTTCTTAGTTTATTCTAAAACTTTACCTGCAAGTATCTGATGCTCAGATAGGATTTTATCAAGTGAAAATAAATGTGTGGCAGGTTTTTCTTAATCTTATATAATAGACCCGCACGCCAGACCATATCAAAAGCCTGGGTTATGTCAAGGAAGGCAGTGGAGCAATAATTTTTCTTTTCAAAGGGCTGGTTGATTTCGCTTACTACCCTGAGAACTTGTTCGATGGTGGCGTGCCGAATTGTTGTGCTGATAGTAGATCGTAGTCTTCTATAATTGGTTTGATTCTTTTCAATAAGAGTTTTTCGAAAACCTTAGATATTATTGATAGTAAACTGATCAGATGATAAGCTGACAATTCTTCGGGAGGTTTGCCTGGTTTAAGTATGAGTATTATTTGGGCCACCTTCCATTGTGCTAGAAAACAGCTGAATCTTAAAATAGCATTAAATATAGCCGTTATTAGTTTATATCCTTTTTTTTGGCGATTGTTTTAGGACTACGCCTGGTGTTTTCTTAGGATTTAGCTCAGACTTAATTAAAGATCTTACTTCTTACTTCATGCTCTTTTTTATTAGTAGCCTTCATTGATCTGGGGTATTTAAGTATAGTTGTAATTTGTCTTTTTCTTCTGGTGTTAGTTCAGAAGGAAAGGGTTAAAAAACATCTGTTAGATGTGCTTAAAATGCATTGTCCTGTTCTTGCTCACTCCTATCAGGTTTCCGAATTGGAGGGATCGCTTGCTGTGGTTATTTTAGTTTTCTCGTGGCTTTCCATAAGAAGTACTTTGTTGCTTCGGTAGCAAATAGATTTGATAGATAATATGGTATAAACTAATTTTTTTGATCTTATTGCTTTTAAATTTTGCGTAGCATTGTTGAGCCTATTTTTATCATTCGGAGATCTAGTGATCTGCCGAATTCTGAAAAACCTTTTTTCTCTGAAAATGCTCGTTTTGTTACCATAGGTAAAGTTTTGTGGACATCGCTCGCTTTCGATAAGGCGGTTGAGTCCCATGCCGTACTTTTTATAATACGATGCAGGTTGCTCTACTGCATCATCGATCTCATCGGTGGTCTTGACAGGTATGTCTAGATCTATTTTTTGTCAACTATTACTCTAAGTAAGTCCCAGTTGGTTTTCTTGTTACTGAATGTGATTGGTCTAGGCCTGTTAGATATTTAAGTACTTAACGTGATTAATATTGGGGAATGACCCGATGTCATATCAAAACATGATCCAATTCTTAGGTGATTTTGTGCTGCTTTTGCTAAGTTTATTTTTCCTTGGGGTAACTGAGGTCCATTCGTAATTTTTCTAATGTGACGTAGAAGTTTGGTAATAGGATTGTTTTCATAGTGTAGCAGGTGCCATGTACTATAGTCCTACATTTTGATTTATCTGTTGGTTGAATGTACGTTGCATATACTGCGATTGCAGTTTGCCCGGAAGCAAGAAACAATACGCTTGATACTGCATCATTGAATGCTGTGTGTAAAGCACGGAGCACTAAAACTGGATTTCGTCACTTCTAATCACTAATATAAATTGGTTACAAATCGTAGCTATTATGAGACGTACGTTAATATACCTAAAATTGTATTAAATAAAAATGGAATTAATTAAAAAGTTATCACGGGAGCTTAATCACTTGATCCGTCGCGCACAGAGATTAGCACTTCCTTACGCTTGGAAGGCCAAATTTTTCACAAGAGTTATGTATCAGTGGCAAATTCAGTAGTAGTTAATTCATCATAGATATTAGCAAATACGGTCAAATTTTCTTTGTTGCTAAACACCGTACTAACATTATTTTAATGTACTTATTATGTATTCATCATACTTCGAAATCTATCAAGTAACATACCCTCCCAAGAACCAGCATGGCAAAAATTTAATATTAGAGGTTACACGTCCTCAAGCTATGCTCACCATTATTATGGCATAAAATAATAAAAATTTAAAATTTTTCTTGCATTCGAGGGAGTAAAATAATTAAGTTAAGAATTTTTTTAATGTGACTTTAAACAGCGAATCACTCCCTGATCACTAAATTATAAGATTACTGAGGTTTTAATGTGCTAACCAATTATTAACCAATATATCTTTCTCCAGTTCTCTGTCCCAATATCTTAGCTTGCTTACCGAAGTTTTCTATGTATTTTTATTAGTAACTTAGACAAACAAGCGAATATATACAGTTTTTAAAAAATATAATGATACAATTTTCCAGCAACTAATGGTATTTTCGCATACAAAAATACGTTATTTGCTTCGCTTCCCCTAATACATTTTTTTTAAAAATTTATAGATTTGTCAGGATTCATCTTGTAGAATAGGGGTGTGTTGTTTTCATTTAAGATATTCACTCTTTTAAATCCTCATTTTTAAAGCTAGCAAAATATGTTTTTCCAAGAACCACCGTTTCCTTTTAAGACAATTTTAGCTTCAGCGTATATTTTTCCTTGGACATCACACTCTGTTTTATATCCGTCTACCAACCTCTGTTACATATGTATAAAATTATTGTCAGTAAGTTTGCCTAACATTTTTGCTTTGGATTTTTAAGTTTTCCCTTTGTTTGCAACTCTTCGATTTTTTAAATAGTTAAGCCATTTTAATAAAATACCTCGTAGCAAATCTCCTAGGAGGCAGGTAGATTTATTAGATAAATAGCGGTTTGATGCATATTTAATTAGAATAAATAATTTAGCGCCCTTATAAATGTGTGTACGAAATTTTATTCAAATCCGTTAATAATTACGGAAATTATCATATCCATAACATCCTTTATATCCTATATACGTGTAGATAGTTTTTAACGAACGGGAAAGATTAAAGCCTGCGAGGCATAAAATAAAAAACTACAGTAAAGCATTTTAAAATTCGTGGCATGAAGACTTCTACAATAAGTACTACATCTACAAAATCTGCCTTAAAAACAACATTGACATTTTATCAAACGAAATTTTTGATTTTCTCAATAGAGGAGACATTTAAATTTGTCCATTTAAATCATATATAGTCTATTGAATGATGATAATAAATTAAACTAATATTAAACGTCCTTTTGATAATTCTGAAATAATAAGCAACCTTTTGATCGTTACTACCTTATGTTATAATAGGAATTGTGATAAAGAAAATCCTTTTGATTGGTTAAAAACAATTTTATATCTACAGCATGTTATATTAAAGTGTATCTGTATATACAATTACATATTTTGCCAACATAAAATGTTAGAAATAATCCAGTGGATGGTTTTCCTATAAAATATATATAATATATATATATAGAATATATTACGCTGTTGCAAAATTATCCGTCGTTTTTTAAAGACTATCCCAAACGAAAATGACAAAAAATAGTTCAACAGCAATAACTAGGTTTATCTGACTCATATTCATTGTTTTTAATCAGTCAAGCTAAAATATCAAGCAAAAAGCATCTCCATATCTTCCACCAAGATAACGTTACCTCATATCATGAGATTTGTTCTCTCTTCTATTCAAATTTCCTACCAAAGAAACCATAGACTAGCACGTCAAAGATTTTCTGAAAAACTGGAAAGTAAATGTCTAAATTGAAGTTATGTGAATGTGACTTAATAATTATTATTGTAATTTGTTTTGGTTTCCAATAAAATAGTCTTTAAGAAATACTGCAACCTAATACTATAAATAATCGATTTAATTAGATAATTTACTAAAATTTGAGAAAATACCTTGCAATCCACAGTTACCGACGATCTGTGGCAAATCATAACGAAATTTATAAGAACAGATGATTCTCAACTATTCTTGTACACTTACTACTTAATTTTCTGGTAGCCTTATTTATCTTTGGGACATTAGTAGTTGCTGTAGACTGCAGCATCTTTAAAATGTACTCAAACTGTTTAAAATCTTATTCCAACAAAAAAAAATTATGCGCTTAATGATATAAAAACAGGTTCGAAATTTTGCCGGTAGAAAGGTATTTCCAAATCCCAAATAGAAATTGTGATCCTTTACGAGGCGATTTTTTACAAAAAATATGTTTTTTATCCCTGCTAATCAAAAAGTACCACCTTGTTTATTTCTAGTCATTTTTACCTTTTGGGAATCTTTGCCCCATATTAATTTTAAAATCTAATCATTCTTATATAAATTGTTCAACAAGATTTTTCTTAATTCTAAATAATAAGCTTCTTATTTATTTTAGTGCCTTCCAGTAATTCTTGTGTGTTGTGTTTTTACAAGGTGGTTCATATATGACCAGGACTGATTTGTGTGCAAATAAGCCGCTATACGACCTTGAGACAGTAGAGCCACAACCCCTATCCTCCCTCAGATTTACGTTAGAATTTGTTCAGTCCTGTTTGGGAGTTACTAGAGTGATGGGTAAACAGAAGGAACCTCGGAACATCAAACAACGCGTTATTATCAAATTCCTCGTTGGAGAAAACGTCCCATGCGCTAAATTTTACCGCATACTCCAAAAACAGTATGATAAAGAGTATTTCTCACGGACCCTTGCGTTTGAGTAGTGCAAATGCTTTCAGAGGGGGCAGAGAGAGCGTGGAAAATGACCCGCATGATCGTCGGCAGCGAACATCCGTTACCAAGCCAAATATTGATCGTGAAGACCCCCTTATTGAAGCAATTATGTCCATATGAGTTGTTAGTGTAGACAACATGGTGAAAAACTACCCGTACTATCGCAAAGTGAATGCACGGCGCGTATCAGGCTGCCAATCGTCTCCTATAGCAGTTTGAATACGAAGGTAATGCATTTTTGAAGCCTATATTGACCACTGATAAAACATGGGTGTACTATTTTATTCCTGAGTTCAAAAAGTTATCACGCGAGAGGCGACATACCAGTTCTCCCAAACCCAAAAGAGAAAAGTAATAGCAATGTTCTTCTGGACTGACAGAGTGTTATCCATGTAGATTTTCTGGCGGACCCCAGAACAATAAATGCAGCTTACTACTAAAACATCCTGTCAACAGACGTGAAGAAAAAGATCCAAACGAAGTGGAAGACAGGTGCAAAGCAGGTAGCCTTCATGCAAGACAATACACGCTCACGTACGTCAAAAACAATAATGGAAACCCTCCAGAAATTCCGCTGTACACTCTTGATTTGACCTCAAATAAATTTTACATGTTTGAAAGGTTTAAATTAAACTTGCAAAGCATATGGTTTGCGGACAAAGACGCCGTTATCGAGACTGTTCGAGAGTGGATGCGTTGCCAAACAAAGCATTTTTGAAAACGGCTTAGGATGCTCCTAAAATGTTGTCAAACATGTGTTGACTCCTGAGAGGAGTACGTTGAGGACTGACAAGAATTTGGCAATTTGTTTTTTTTTTTTAATATAAAATTAGTCGTGGTCATATTTGAACCACCTTGTATGTACAAATCTATAATAAAATATATAATTTATATAATGTAAAATATTTAATCTGTCTCTAATGTATCAAATACCAAAAATACAATTTTACAGTAACAAAAAATATTTAGCAAAAATGGTATAAGGTACCAGAAACGTAGTGCACAGCCTCAGTCTCACGCACTTCTCCCTGCATCGTTTCCACTGTTTTAAGCGTTCTGTAAATTTCTGTGTTGAAATGGCGCATAATTGTCTCGTCGCCTAAATATCGTCGATGGTCTGCAATGCCTGCCTTTTCAAGGGCGATTTAAGTTCTGGGAACAGCCAGAAATCCTGCTTTAAACTGCAGGAGAACTGTGCTATCTGTGTGAATTATTATTTAAAAATCCTATACGAGATATGCCAATCACCAACTGCCTATATTCATGATACATCATTCTGGAATACCTTGTGAACCATTCTATTAGCTTATTCAAATAATAGTTTCAGTTACACATAAATTTTGGTGCAGATTCGCTGCTCCACTTGCTGAGTAGTTGCAAATGCGATGATCATATGCTACATGTTCTCACTCACCGGCGTCTAACTGCCAAATGACTCGAGCAGTGAAGTCCTCATTTATAAATACACTCAATTGTTAGCTTACATCACGGCCACGGGGTATATTTCATGTATATTATTTATTAAAACTTTTAGACGTTACATTTTAAATAGTTATATTATTAACGCAAATAATATAAATAGTTGCTACAGACTTGCTATCTACTAATTAAAATAATGTAAAAACCAAGGCAAACTGTCAGCAATAGCTGCTTGAAAGCAATATTAAAAATAGTAACTCTGAAGGATATATGAACTAACAGTATCTAATACTACAAAGTTCGATCATTAAATGTTTAGTAGTTTCATCATTTGTTAGATAAAAACGTAAGCACAAAGAATAAGCAAGATAATTAATTCATATATTTATTTAAAAATAGTAACTCCAAAGAAGCTGCAATTTTAAGGCAGGCCACGTTTTCTCATACTGTAAAGTTGTAAAATAAAAATGTGATTTTGTGTTTTGTCTTAATAAACTATTTACTTTTTCAACAAGTTCTGTATAAAAGCATAACCTATTTAATACGTGCAGTAGCTAATATGGCATAACAAACCTTGAAAATTAATTTAAATGATTCAATCTGTCTAGCTGTATTTCGTCATTTTTGTTGAAAATGACCGTCACCAGCGTTGCAATTTACATCATGATTAATTTAAAATCTAATAAATATTCTGCACTTTTTGTTTGTATATTTTAATAATTTGAAAATAATAATTTATCCAATACGTAATTACATTTATTTTTAATAAATAAAAGGCACAACTTTATTCATTTGTAGCATGTACTACAATTCCATAAGAAATTAACTCTCAAATATTTACATATATAAATAGAAAACGATGTAATTACAAATGTAAATAAATTCTGTAAGAAAAACCTATACAAAAACGGAAATGTGCCATGCTAACACCATATGCATATTAATTGTACTTTAATGAAATCATAGATTAAAATTCAAATACTAAAATATAATGATGTCAGCCGTGCAATAAGATTGAATATAAATACTTCAAGTTAAAATCTATTTTCCCAGTTTGGTCCTTCTGGTGGCAAAATTAACGTACCTGGAGAAAATGGTATTTATTCTGGTAAATTTTACTAATAAAAATATATAAATACTGAATTTACATTTTTTTGTATCAATAGGTTTATTTGCTAGTAGTGTACGCAGCTGTAGCAGACCAGCAAGTAATTCCGGGTAGAAGCCATAGAACGTATACCACATCAGACTTAAACCAAGCAAGGAATTGGCCTTACGGTGCTGAACTTGGCTTAGATCACAGTATAACAAAATCGAATCCTGCACGACATAATAGTTTAGGGTATGGAAATTATGGAGTTGGACCTTATAATAATTTTGAGTACACAAGACACGGTGGATTAGAACACCCAAATCACAACAACGCACTTTACATAGATACGAGCATGTCAGAAGTAGGTCGCACAGGACTTAATAGCTTCCACCATGGAATGCATGGAATTGGTCTTCACCAAGAATTGAGTCATAGCGGATCTTACGAGAACAGAAATTACATAAACCCAAACATTCCAGAAATGGGCCACGCGACATTCAATAATATAGGGCACGGAAGTTACACAACTGGACCTTACGCAGTTCCTCACTATGGCGGAGTTTATAATAGTCATCATTTTGTAAGTTTTGCATTACAGATGTTTTTGTGTGTGTTTTATAATATTTTGCTTTTGCACAACAGGAACATCCTAAGTATTCCTTTAATTACGAAGTTAATGATAAATACACTGGCGATCAAAAAAGCCAGTACGAATCTCGCAATGGTAACCGAGTGGTGGGGCAGTATTCTTTGGCTGAACCAGATGGCAAATTGAGAATTGTTGACTACACTGCTGACGAGAGCGGCTTTCATGCCGATGTCAAAAGAATTGCATCTGCTCAACACTATCTTCACTAGGGAAAACCATTATATTAATTAAAATATTCTAACTAAAAGTATGCTATAATTTAGCTTCGTAACCTCCTACTGTTAAGTTGTTACGATTGGGATGATTTCTAAATAAATAAAAAAATCTTATTTGTCATTATATGCAAGCAAATAATTAAATAACCGTTATATACTAACCATGTTTTAAGACAAAAGTAACAAATTTGTTACTAATTCGTAGTGTACTGTTTCTTTAATATTTATTTAGCAAATTATTAAAAATTTGTTTAAAATTGTACTATAAGATATTTACAGTTATTTATTGGTAAAACTTTGATTATCCCTGTTTTGTAAATAAATAATATATTTAAATCGAAATATATGGTCAATTTGAGTTTATTAAGTAATTTTAAAGTTTACTTATTTTGCTCTTTGTAGGATATCTGTAGAATATCTTATAATAATTTTAAAATGTTTTGTTTTAAAATCCGTTTTTAATTATTATTATTATGTAGGAAAAACAATTTACAAACTGTAAGATTATTTATTTTTTGTATTTTATGGAGTAATTTGTACGCAAATAATCTTTATCCTGTAATTATTAATAGATACTTAGTACCTATTTGGGGTTATTCTGGTAAAGTAACATTTTTTGTTGGAACGAAATACCTTTTGTCCTCCTAGAATAACCAGCTCTTACTTATGGCTCCCCGTGCCACATCCAGAGCAACTACATTGACCTGCAGGCTGAACACAGTGAGAGTAGCCGCCAGATATGGCAAAACCTGGCAGCATCTAATCTATAATAAACGACTACCATCAGAATTTGACCCAGAGTAAGCAATTGACTCCACAGGTCCTCCAACTGGTAGAGCTTTGGCGTTAGGAATAAATACCTTAACACATGTCAACATGAAGGAGAAAAAGAAATATGTAATAGAATAAAAAATCATACAAATATAAAACATCCCGAATGGAAATCGACAACTCAAAAGAAAAGAGAGAGGTGCAGCCTTGCACAGAGTATTCTGAAAGTGTTGGGTGCACATCTCTAAACCCTTGTCTCAAATCCCATCTCTACCTGCAACCTTGATTCTGTCCGCTAACCCACCCTAGTCACAACTAAACGGGATTTTTACCGCCGCCCAGCATTTCCATTCGAACCCCCGTGAGCGTCGGAGCCTCCAGCCGAAGCCGATCAACTGTACTGCGCTTTGCTTGCGCGCTGTCGATTGCCTTTTGTACCTTCAGCCGCGTCCGTGGTGCCCTAGTACATCTGGTCAAGGAAAGCCCACTCCCGTTTTGAAGCCGACAAGTAAAGCACGCCGACATCTGCCGCCCAGGCTGCCAGACAACATTACTTGCGGTAAGCCTCGTTTTAGTTGTTCCGTCGCGCATTTGTTTCCAACAACACTTTTTCCCGCAGTCTGGAGAGTGCACAACTAACCGGTCGCCCACCGTATTTCAAATTATTTAGTCATAGTTGTTTTTTTTTCTCAATTCCTTTATTTTGCTTAATTCATTGTTACTTTGTTATTAATTTCTTTGTGCCCAATATATAGTTTACACAGCTTTGTTTTATTTTATTTCTTGTTTTGTTCATTGAGTTACTTTTAGCTGTGCTTAACTATTAAACAGAAAGCAGTATTAAAAGGTCGAGGAATCAAGAACAGAAACAAGGACAAAACTAAAAAATATATATAAGTTGAAAAAATATATAATGACCTTAATAAAATAGTGATAGAACGTGCAACAGCTAATTATCAAAAAGAGAAAAGTAACAATCGAAATAGCAGAAATCAAGAAAGAAGAAAAGGCCAAGAAGTATTTTGAAATTACATACACCTATAAAGCCAAAGAACAGTCAGAAAGGTCAAACTGCAATATCTCAAAACTAACCTTCAACCCTTATTTTAAAAAGAAAAATCTTTGGACTCTCTAAGTACGTATTTAACTTTGTAATAGAGTTGGAACTATAAAAACGGTACGCGGTTGAAAATGGGCATTTTGCGATTGCAGTGCTGACGCCGACTCGAGTGATTTGCGTCAAGTGAAATAAAAATGTTTTTTTTTTAAATTGGGGTAGCTTTTGGTTAAAGCGACTTATGAAACAACAAAATCAAAGTAAGTATTTACTATTTTATACTTTACTTTATAGCTAGATGCTTTACTTTACTTTTTATACATGTAATTTCTCTAAAGAAGGAATTTAGTTTGAGCCGAAAACGATTCTAATTAGATCCGGCTTTGAAAATTTTTCGAACTTGTTCCTAAAAGTTTAAGCTACAATATATTTGAAATTTAGCTGCAGATATTTGCAAAATCAAAAATTATTCAACTTTGTTTTGCGTAATGACGTGGTCGTATCAGATGCAGTTCCCGTTTTCTCGGACGCTCTGATTTTTATTCTCGCTACAATAAATAGCTTTCAACAAATTACATAAAATAACTCATTTGTTAATAGCATCAAAACAAAAATTTCTTCTAATGTATAACCGTTTTGCATTTTTTTGTAATTTTCTACAACTTTCGTGTTTTACAGATCTTTAACGAGAAGAAATTTCTTCGACATTTGGCAACAAGAGAAGGGCAAAGAAAATTCGATCAAATGTCAATATGTGCAAAATGTCATTATATCGAAACTGAAAATTTGAGTGACATCAATATAGAAGAAACAGAACTAACGATATCTCGTTGCAGTGTATTTGCAAAAAGGTGGAAAAAGTGCAGCAGGATGTTGAAAGCTTTTTTAAAAGAATGCTGATTGGTTGAAAAAAAAAAATTTATTGCCTACAGACATTCCCGTAGAGGAAAACACTTCGTCAACATCTGGGGTTGGTAGAAAAAATGTTCCTTTCGGAGAAAGCAGCGAAAGAAGCAAAAGGCGCAAAACTAAAGAACTTCGGGGAAGAGTATCTACAAGTGAACTAACTTATACTGATCTGCTGGTCAAGAAGATGCCGCTAAATTGTTAAACAAGTCTAAAACAACTACTCCTTCAAGAGCATCAAGAATTCGAAAAGCATGGATCAATCGCGAAGCCCAGATTGTAACTCCAACTACCCCATATGAAGCATTGGCTGTAAGTGTCGACACAAATTTGACAAAAAATCAATATTCAAAAATTAGGGTAAATGTCAAGTTACGAAACGCGAACGTTATATCCGAGTTACCACAAACTAAAAGCATCAAAACAGCCCTGTTACCCACCAAGAACGGCGATTACAATTTTGGAATCTTTGATGGAAATACAGTTACAGGCTCTTATGGACTTAACGGCTTCACACTTGATGGTTGCTCAAGAGGAAGTTTTTTCCACAAGAGTTTTGAATGTTTCCACCGAGTTAGTATTAATATCAAAATGGGGCTGCGATGGAAGCACAGGTCACAGCGAATATAAACAGAAATGAAAGCAGATATGTTTATAACTTCGTTTGTTCTTTTATATTTATCAACTTCTGGTCCAAAGAAAACAATTTTATGGCAGAATTCTTGACCTTCTGTGCATTTTTGCAGATCCATCAGGATACAGTTCAATAAAGAATCCACAGACGTGACTCAACAAGAAATTACTTATGTGGAAGAGCAAATACGTAAATTGGAGAAGATGGAAGTTATGAATGATTATCACAAATATTTTGTATCACATCAAATGATATTAACAATGGTCGATGGTAAAGTTTATAATGCTGAGGCTGCTACTTCTTCGACCCAAAGATGCTACGTTTGTGGAGCCACTCCAACCGAAATGAACGACAAAGAAAGATGTGAGAACAAAGAAGTTGATGCTACAACTTATCGATTTGGTTTGTCGCCTCTGCATGCTTCGATTCGATTTTTGAATTTTCTTCATATTTCTTATAGAATGAAATTTTAAAAATCAAGGCGGTACACAGAAGAAGATAAGAAGAAACTATAAGAAAGAAAACGCAAAATTTAGAACTGAACTAGGTTTACTAATTGATCATGTTAAACCTGGAGGAAGTGGAACAACAAATGATGGTAACACGGACCGAAGATTTTTTAGAAACCCGAGAGTTACATCAGAAATTACAGCGATAAACGAAGAATGTGTTACAAAATGTAAGTACTATTCTGCAGGCACTTTCATCAAGCTTTGCTACAGATGGTGACACTTTAATGTATAGCAAAAGAAACAGTTCGACGATTTGTGCAAGAATATTATTGGTACCACATGCCAGTTACCATGCATAAGATTTTAATCCACGGAAGCAACATCTTAAAGAATGCCATTCTTTCTATTGGGCAATTGTCAGAACAGGCCCAGGAAAGCAGGAACAATGACCTGAAGCAATATCGAAGTCGGACTGGAAAAACTTCCCGAGAAGCAACGAATGAAGATCTCTTGAATTTACTTATTGTTTCTTCAGATCCGGTCATTTCTTCTCTGCGAAAACTGCCAAACCGAAATCGTTAGAACATTTCTAGTGGCGTACTGTCACTATTGTGTCCTCCTAATGAGGAAGGAATAGAAATAGAGGCTTCGTACTCCACCAGCGAAGACACGTCTACTAGTGGGGACCAATACAGAAAGTAAAAACGACTCTGGTGACGATGAAAATAAATAATTTTTCTTTGTAAATAGAAAAGCATTGTTAATTAGTATTTTTTATCCGTATTTTTACCCCTTTCAGCAAAAAATAAATATAATTTTAATTTTGTCCAGCTTTTTCGCGTTTTGGCCCACAGTGCTACCGAAAAGAGTAAAAAGTGGAATATCCGTATTAATTAAAAGAAATGGATAAGCGAGTTACAAATTTAAAATAAAAAAATGGATATAAAATTACATAAACAAAACAACAATTACATGCTGCAAGTGAAAATGCACGGATATACGAAACGAGAGTTCTTTAGTATCCTGGATAAACAAATAAAAACGTTATCAAGCATAGTGAATCAGTAGTAAACGAAAACTTGAATAGTAGAGTGGGAAGGGAAAAAATGATAAAACACAATTTGGACAATTTGAAGAAGAAAAGGTGAATAAAAACGAAATGCGGCTACCTACTGTACGCAGAAAACAAAGATTGATAATAGTAAACTCCTTCTTTTAACATAAGAACATTCGCTAATATATTTGGTTACATGTAATAAACTAGCATTCATAAAGCAGCAAACAAAGCTATGAAGGCTAGAAGTAAAAAAATAATAAAAAGAATATGCTAACAGAATGGATAAGTTATATAATGCATTGACACATAAAAATAAGACAAACACGTATGCCATAATTATAGAAGAGTAACATATTACCAACGATGGTGGCGCTACTAGTAAAAGCTACAAAAAAGAAGACGGAAGGTCCTATAAAAAATTCAGTGAAGAACAAAGTGCAAAGAGCAAAAATGTTTTATCGGCAATACCCACTGCAGCAAAGAAGAATCAAAAAGAATTTAGCAAAAAATATTGAAATCTTTACAAGTTTTGTGGATCTAGAAACACTCATGATAATATTTAGTCCAAACTAAAATGGTGAAACTATAATAAATATTTCAAAATTCATGATGTTATCCCTGCTTTTCAGTATATACCATTACAAGAATGAAAGCAATTCTGTAGGATACAAAACATAACGTAGAAGTAGACACAGAAGATAAAGTAGTAAGGAAAAAAGGGAAACAAAACATTACATGGACTAATATGTAATAAAAGATCACGAAAGATACAAACAGGAAAATTTTTAGCGCCATTGTAAAAAGTATTACAACATATAAAAGAGATATGTGGCCCATGGCAAACAGAATAAGGCATAAAATAAGAACAGTGGAGCTAAACTATATGAGACAAAGTTTACAATTTGTACGAAAAAAAACAAAGAAGAAGATAGAGGTAGGCTTCATCTATTACAAGAAAACTGGAAATCAAAAGGTTGGGATGATACACCCACGTACAAAGACTGAATTATAAAATATACATGAAGGAAATTATAGATTTTCACTTAAATGGAAATGAAGTAGTGGTCGACCAGCAATAAAATGAAAAACTAGTATCAAGAAGAAGATGATAAAAAAAGGGCTATAAGAAGATGTGGAAAATAGGCAATTGTGAAGATTGAGAACGACCGATTTTAAAGGAAGAAAAGCCTAAGAAAGAGATATATGCCGCCATGCTCTATTTATTCCATTAATGTGACCTTTCAACTTAAGATTTTTCTATTTTTACCAAAAACAAGTTTGTATATCGGCAACTGAAATTATAAATTATCTATTAGTTCCCCTAAATTTAGTATATAACTTAGTATATAAAGGTCTTGCAAATTTCTTTAGATTGAGTGTAAAAACAGACCATAAAACCAAGAATCAAAGCAGAATTCTGAGATCATTATTAAACCCACCGCCTATTTTAATATTTTGGCAATTTTTTGGTGAAATTATGCTGAATTAAACGATACTAAAATAACTAACATTCTATGAGTTAATATATTGACTTAAAAGCTAGGGGCTTATATTAAATTGACGAGACCTCCTTCATAGAGTCCTCTCTTAATCCTCGATCAGATCAGCTGGCCAGAAGCTACGTAGTCGTCGTGGATGGTGTTTTAGCAGCAAAACCAAGGCATTTGTGTAGATTTCTATTCGATTGTGGTGTTATCCAATTCTTAGCTTGAGAAGATCATGAACATAGCGAGTTGAAAGGTTTTCATGTTGGCTCGATACAAAACACGGTGCTTGGACTATCATACGGAGAAATTTTGATTGGCTTATTTGTATTAATGCAATGTTGAAATTGATTGCGTAGCCCCAAAGTTATATTCCATACGTTCTTATTGGAATTATGATCGTTTTGTCGAACAATATCTTGTTTTCTAACGACAGTTCCGAATTCCTTTTGATTTTCAGGACTATCTGCTTCCTTTTTTTGAGCATGTGCTCTTTCCATGTCAGTCTTGTGTCCTAGTGAAACTCGAAATATTTTGTGGTGACCGTTCGGGATAGTTTAACATTACTTAAGTAGATTAGAAGACATCTTCCTTTTCTGAAGGTAAAGTCGATGTGTTGAGATTTACTTTTGTTGATTTTAATTTTTTATTTACATAGTGGTTTTGAACTAGATTAGAAGCTACTGCAGGACTTTCGTGAACAGCTAAAATTATAGTGTTGTCAGCAAAGTTCCTATAGTTGTGTCTATGTTTGATGTGTACAAGTTACGGAGGGTTGGTCTCATAACGATTTCCTAGGAAACTCCTGCCTCAATTGAATGATAATCTGACCAAGCCTCGCCCAAATAGATGCAAAGGCTTTCACGGCCTCTGTTATGGTGTATCGTGTAACTGCGGAGGACACCTTCAGAAGAAAATCTAAAAATTAAGTGACTGTCCCGTGCGTTTTTGCTTTTATACTTGTGCGAGTATGGTAGGGATGGTATTGAGGACCGTTGTTGACATCACCGGGTTGGTTCCTAACTTGATCGGGCTAACTGCTGACATCAATCGGGTTGTTGCAGGTAATATTTTGGCATTTTCTGTCGTCACACGCTCTTTTAGCGTATAGCGGTCTGTTTTTGCCCCTTCAGAGCGATAAACAAGACCTAGGTAGATCAAATCCGTCGTCCCTGTTAAAATTATTTTTACATTTATAAATCTCCACTCCCTCTCTGTATAATCTCGAGTAGTAATTTCTACAGTTAGATAAAACTTGTGTTGTCCTAATTCTATCTCATGGTTAGAATTTTCCAAATAAAATTCAGCAACTGCTGATTTATCAGGTTTAATTAAGGCGTAGATGACGTTTATGTTCCTTTATCCGGATGGTAGTCGTTCGGCTCGTAGTCCCAACCTAAACTTGCTCACATGAACAAGGTATGCAGTATACCTCTGGTGTATCTTGTGGGTTTATTACATCTTTGCTGGTCTAATCAAATCCCGTATCTTGGTGGTGGTGGTGTAATTTTTTGTTGATGTAAGGTAAAAAAACTTTGCCTACCGCAACCGATTTTGGTTGCGTTTTTCGTGCGCATTTGTTAGGTATGATTGCTCTACTTATCTCCGTCTTTGAGTAGCCATTTTCTTGTAAAACTTGTTCCAAACGTTTTAGTTCTTTATCCAAAAACTGTGGTTGATATATACGTCGTGGTCGATCTAACAATGTTTTCACAACCGTTATTTTTTGACTTGGGTGGGGATTCGACTGGTTAAGAGGGTATCTATCTGTACGCGTAGGTTTTCTATACACTATGTGTTGTAAATGTCCATTCTCCGATCTCAACACCTGTACGTCTAAGAAAGCATTCTCATCTTTCGACTTTAGTTCCATGGTAAACTGTATGCTTGGGTGTATAGAATTCCAATGCATAAGAAATTTAGGTAGGGTCTCCTTTCCGTTTCTCTATAACACAAAAGTGTCATTGACGTAATTAGCCATATCGCGAGTTTTAAGTCCTGTATTGATGGTGAGCTCTTCAAATTTCTCCATCCAGTAATTGGCGATTACAGGGCTAAGTGGGCTACCCATTGCTACTACGTCTTTTTGTTCGTAATATATGACCATGCCAAACGAACTGGACATAAGGCACTGTTTACCACATTATGTCAAAGACTTGACTCATATTTAAGAGAACAGAAAGAAGTATTGTTTCTGCTCAAATGCTTGATTAGTTACTTGGGTTAATCGACGAGTTTGCTAAACTGTTGAATGACCTGCACGGAATCCAGTCTTCTGGTAAAATATCGCCATGGATTCTTTCTAGTAGTAGTCTTTCTAGTACCTTGGAAATCTTAGGCAACAAACCTATTGTAGAATCTCACGTCAATAGGGTTCTTTCCTAGTCTTGGTATTAATGTTATTTCTGCGGTTTTTAGCATTGTATGCCAATACTGCAATCTCAAGATGGCGTTGATTAAGTTTTAGTTTTAGTTGGTTGCTAACACGGTTGAGAATGGTTCAGGAGTTAAACCACGTTGATTTTTGTGATATTCCCGACGTTTCGCCATCCACTTTGATGCCGTTTTCAAGGGGTTTTTAGTTCTTTACTCGAGGTGTCAATCTGTGATATTGGGCCCCCGAGTAAGGAACTAAAAACTTTTTGAAAATGATAACAAAGTGGATGCCAAAACATCGGCTTTTGTGGTCGCTTGTGTGCCTGCCAGGACTCCTCAATTAAAATTATATTTGGAATAGATCTGCATTTAATCACAAAGATAATAATTTAATTTACATAATTTATTTAGTTTAAATAATGATTAATTTTATGACGTTTGATGTTTTAAGATCCTCTTGTACACCAGTACTATATATAGCGTGCTCTAAATCTGCATGTCCTACATAGCCTGATCCTGACACTCCGAGGAGATTGTGAAAATAACTGCTAAGAGAAAGGACGTTGGTTTGTGCTGCAGCTGCATATATTGTCAACAAGCATGTCTAAAACAAATTTTTATTTTTGAAAATTGTTTTATTTCGACAACCTACTTGAGCGGGTGCTGTTGTTGTATTAAATATGAATTTAGCCGCTACCAATGCTAAACTAACAACAGTATTATTCTAAATTTACGATTTTTATAATAAGAAACAAAGCTTATTAGCCAAAATTAATTACCGTAAATTCGAATATTTAAGCAAGATTAAAATAATTAGTCTAACAATTGCAGCTTTGTTAACTCTGTATTCGTAATGTTGCTTGAAAAAATTAAAATAATACAGTTCACGTATACGTTACTAAATAAAATATAGACTGACTAATAAAACTCTTATTTAGAGTAACTAATATGTAATTAATCTATTTAATAATACACCTAGCAATGGTTTAACTATGACACTTATTTTAAATTAGAGTATGTAGTAGTAACGGTAAAGATGTTGGGTCTTTTGTATATTTGGAACTAAATTGGCAAAATTATATTTATTAATTCTATAACCATTATACAGCTAAAAATCTACGTAAAATTTTAACATTCATAAAAATTCCCATAGTAATTAAGTTGGTACAATTCTTTTAGCGCATACTATAAAAAATGTTTTATAAAGTATAATCAATTTAAATTCGGTAATATTATACATCTGCTTAAACGTTTTTCTCAATTTTGCAATGTACAGCTCTAAGCTTAACACAAGCGATATTTTAAATTTAAAAAGAATATAACCAATAAACGAACTTTACGCTAATTAATTTTTACTAGAGACAATAACCTTTCCAATAATTTCATATAAATAGCGGCCGCTGGAAGTTACTGTATTGTCAGTTCAGCACTAGTAGTGACCACAAAAACATCTACACCGAAAATGACCTTCGCTTAGGTAATTATTAAAATTAAATCGGCCATAAAAATTAATAAACTTGTTTTCCAAGGTATGCCTGTTGGCAGTAGCCGTAGCTGCAGCACAAGCCAGCATTCTTCCTTTTACCGGTAACTCTCATGATCTTGGAGCATCAGGACTACGCTATGCAGGGCATGCAGGTTTAGGGTACGGCGTATATGGAATTGGCGCACACGGAGGTCTTTGGAACGCGGGCAGTCATGGAATTGATTATCAAGTCAGTAAAAAAATATTCACATTTAATTACTACATCTTCGTTTTGTTGCAGGCCTATCCCAAATATGCTTTTAATTACGGAGTCGCCGACCGGCATATCGGCGACCACAAAATCCAACATGAAAACCGTGACGGTGAACACGTAGTAGGGCAGTACTCTGTGGTAGAACCTGACGGTGTCCTCAGAGTTGTCGACTACGCTGCTGGCCATAACGGTTTCCATGCCGATGTCAAGAGGGTTGGTCTTTCAAAGCACCCTTCACTAGGTCACGGAATTCACCACGCTCTATTGGCATCTATAGTAAAGGACTTGGTCATTACTAACTGAACTAGACAATCATAGTTAGAAACACTAACTTAACTATTTCCTACATACCTACGTCTGTGTGTGACTGTTCTATTAAATTAACCACTTGTTGCTTATTGACTCATAACTCTTCTGACGAATAAACGGATAACATAACTTGTCATTTTTAAAAGGCTGCGATAAATAATAGAACATCCAAATTCTGCAACACAATTTGTTTGAATTAACGTTTAGTTAAGTGTAAGAAATGCTTAATTTACACATAGCGTTAATTGTTATTTGTAAAAATCCGTTAATGCAAATGATACAGTGAGTGTTGATAAAACTAGTAAAACCAAAACATAAAAGGTACAGAAAAACAAACTTCAAGGAACTGTGAATATTATTTCGAAATAAAAAATTACTAATAAATATACATTTAGATTAAAAAACGGTGAAAGACTTATTAAGTAGAATGCAATTAAATAGGTAGGCTAGAAAATCAAGCTGAAAAAATCTAAATCATACTAGATGTACACTATACTAAGACTATTCTATAAGGGTGGAATAAACATAAATCGAAAACTAAGAAGAGAGCGGTTTCTCAGTCTTGTAATCAAGGATGCTTTAAGAGAATTCATCCTATAGGATACCTCCCACTGTTGCTTCTTAATCAGTACGATAATTTAAAGCAAGAGGTACTCTTCTCCATTGCGCAAAAAAAGCATTACCAAGTTTTTTATGATAGAGAACATAAAACTGGTTTATTTTGAAAAACCTTAGAGCATGGTTTGGGAACAATACCTTAAGAAGATTTAAGTGTACACGTGGTGTAAATATTTTTTTAAAGAACGAGAAGCAATATGAAAGTTACCGACATCACCTGAAAACTACCGCAACTAAAGAGAATATTAGCTTTCTTCTCGAGAATAATTGCCGAAAGTACATGTGAGGTGTTTTTGTGATCGAAATAAACTATATCAATGCTCATGTAATAATTAGTGCACGATAGGCTGATGTCACAACCATTTCTATTTTATGGTAACGAGATCAAAACACTACATATTTATTGAGAAATGTGTTTATTAGTCAGAGGATAATGTACAAAATGTTCATGAAGCTTAAATAAATTAATGAAAAAATTCCGGTTTATATTTGATTTACTCTTATTTATAACAATTTTATAATTTCCGCTCAAGCAAGAAGTTCTGATTTTTTTGAAATTAAATGGAAAATTGTTAAACCTTTTTATTAAACCATCCAATACAAAGTAAAATAAATAAACAATAGATCTATAAAGTCCACCAAAGGAACCAAATGCTTAAAAAACGAAAAGAAAAAACAAAACTGAAATAAGGAGAAGGGTGTTAAATTATATATTAACATAATCGCTTATGTATCTAAAACCAATTTATGAGCAATTTACGAGTATACCAAAATTATAAAAATAAATATATAATAGGAGTATATAATATAAATATATCACTATCAAAAAAATGGAGACATTTAATGTAAAACCGAATATAATAAACTAAGAACAAAGATAATCTTCAGAAAACAGTAAAAAATGTTCTTTATGTTACCAAGACTGTATTACGATTAATAAAAACATTGTTTTTAAATGTGTAAGTAAATAATCTATAAATATAATAATTCTTTTCGTGTTTACTGTACCAAACTTTTTATAACATTATATTATATTGACATTCAATAAATTTTTTTATGTAGCTTATAAACTCCGCTATTAGTCATCTCAAACCCGGATAAGAAGGCTGAGGGAGAGGAGTAATAACCACGTAAAGAACATAATTCATCTGGCTTAATGATAGCATGCTCTGAAAGCCACTGTTTAGGGTATAGGCGAAAATATTTGTCAAAGGTCTTAAAAGTAACAGATACAGGGTGTCAAAAGTTAATGAAAGGAGCAAATAAATTAGGCATCTGTAAGAAATATTGGCTTACAGTCAGGGAAGACGGGTGGTGGTGTGCACTCTATCTCATAAAACGATTTAGCAAACCGCAAAATTTCTTAGGTCAATAGCTTTTGAACAGAATAGATCTAATCATCAACAAAAATTGAAAAGAAGAAAATGACTCTCTAGCTGAACTTAAATTCAAAGCCACGCAAATTTACTAATTTGCTAAAGCAAAGAAAACCATAAAAATAAAAGTTATAGTAAAAATAAAGTCTATGAAGAATATTTATTGGAAAAAGACATAAATACATCAAAAAATGTATTGGCAGCAAGAGAGCAAGCAGAGTGTGGAAAGTAATAAAATACAGGAGAAGTTAAAAACTTCTAACCAAAGGCAAGCCATAAAGAAGATATGCAATATGCCATCCGAAAACAATATACGCTGGTAGATAAAGAGACTAGCTCAGAGGCAAAGAAATGCGCCTCACAAATGAAACTTGGCAAAGTTTCTACGCTTATAATAACAGCTTCAGATATCTTGATGGAAATGCCAGCCACAATATTTAATAAATGCCTGAATAGATAAAGTCTCCGTCAGGAATGAAACAAAGCCATAATTTTATCCATACTTAAGGACAGTAGAAACTATTGTAAGAACTATAAGGGCATCGGCATATTATGCACAGCTGCAAAACTTTAGGGTCAAGTCTTCAAACACATAATTCATTATCAAATGCGAGAAGCAGAATGGTTTCAGAGGTAGATGCTCATATGCATGTAAACAAAACATTTGCTATTAAACAATTAATTGAAGTATATTTTGAACGAGACGAACTGCCCCCTACTCTTGTAACCTTAAAAGTGCCAGTAAAGTAAGTAAGTATAAAAAAGCGGTGACAGTTTACCTTACGTCAATGCTATAAAAGCTTTTTGTGGCATAAGCTGATTAGTATTATTTCTTTGTATTTAGAAAATAATTGCTCTAAAGTACCTCAAATAATCAATTAATTAATAAGAAACTAAAATAATTTACAGTTAAACATTTTAAATGACAAGTTTTGATTGATGCTTTGCACTAGCACCTTCGATCTCTTCCTTGACTATGGAAATAGAAAAAATCTTGTCAAAGAAGCCCGTTGGAATGTCAATGATCGTTTTAAATATTTTATTTTGTTATCTTGGTAACATTCCCAAGTTGGGGGTATTAGCAACCCCCAAAACTGGATTCAATAGCGCCAGGTTGCCTTTGAGATTGTTCTGCTTTGCAAAAAAAAATTTCTACTAAAGAATATACTTAACAAAGTTTTAGTTTAGATTGTGTCCTCTTTTTATTATATTGCTTCGCCAAATTAAGAATTTATTTAAGAGAATCCCTAGATAAATTGCACTGTATCAATTTTTTGACTATTATTTGTTTTTTAATTTTGAAGTCAAATTCTTTTCGGTTATTTCACACATATCTACATTTCCCAAATCTTGCAATATGCCATTAACGAGAAATAGTGGAGGATAGATTAAAGACATTTTTGTTTTCTTGGAAAATGTAACATCACTTGATGGACTGCATAGGCTTAATAAATTGGAACTTGGGCTACATATGTATTTCTCTATCCACGTCGAGGTTTCTTAGGAATAATAAAACTCGAATAATAACCTCTAATAATCAAAACTAAAATTTGTCATTACTAATATACAAAAAATTTATATATTGTGGTGTGGCGGCCTTTTCGCCCTTGAACCGCTTGTATATCGCGGCTTTGAGATGAAAATGTCGAGTTAAAAATTTCCCGCAAAGACCTACCGCTAAGCCAGGTGCGAAGCCCGGCAAAAATACGCACACCGCATCGCGTCCAGTACGGCCGCATTTAACCAACCCGCAGATAACTACCCCGTAAGACATACTCGATCCGCATCGCATCTCGGCCAGTGCGGTCGTGTTCCCGCCACGAAGACATCGCAACAAGGTGGCCACCGTGAAACCATCGCCGCCGAAGCCGATTCTTTACTTATCGGTTGATATCGGTAGCCGCCCCCACCCGCTTTCGCGCTGGCCGTTTAAGGGACGATTTGGGCCTTAGCGTTTTACATTTCAAAACGGGCCGTACTTAGTTTCCCACACCGCACCACGAGGGCACGGCTATTTACACGCCTGCCTCTCCATATTGTGCAGTTCACGACGAGCCAACGAGTCTGGAGAATAATTGGCAAGAACTTTGAACTAAAATACAACTTTCCACTGGATCTCCGTACTACAGACTATAAACATGTTGCGATAGCTCTACCACCAAGAATTAAGTCGTACTTCTCCAACTATAATGATTACAACAGTGAAGTACTCATAGGAACAGCAGATTCAAATTATGTATTCACATACTTCAATTTTGGTACCAACTGTCATATATTTGATAGGAGTGACTTAGGATTACGGATTATCTGATGTGAAGCAAAAAAGCTGCCAAATGTCATTGTTGGCAGTTTATGAAGGAACTTTCTAAAACTTTACAATATGAAGCAATATTCAGAATGCAGGTGCTCTCAGATTGGGATGTAACGTTTGCGAGCCCCACAACTGCATCTGTGGAGATAAAGTGAATAAGTCAGGAACTCACGGTTTCTCAAGTAAAAAAGCAGTAGTCGCCACCCTCGCCACCAGGAACTAATAAGATTATTCAACAAGCTTGATCATCCATTAACATCCCATCTAAACTGGAACCATGTGGACACTTCCGTAATGAAGGCAAAAGAGTGGATGGTTTAACTTTAACCCCGTAGTCCTATGTTATGAACCTTATTTGGGATGCTACCTGTACTGATACCCTAGCTCCATTGTACATCAAACAATCTAGTGTAACTGTTGGCCTTATCGCAAACAATGCTGTAAATAACAAAAAGGGAAAATACAAAGAGCTCATCGACCAAGGATACATCTTCATTCCTTTTGCAGTAAAGACTTTGGGACCTTGGTGTGATGAAGCAACGGATTTTATAGCAAAGCTTGGAAACTACCTTCACCTACTAACTGGAGAGTCCAGATCAATATCATACCTAAGACAAAGAATTAGTTTAGCTATCCAACGTGGAAATGCAGCTAGCATTATTGGAACATTTTCTAAAACTGCTGATCTAGACGAAATTTTTATTTTATAAATTTGTTTTTCTCAACTTATGATGTTATTAGCAAATATAGTTCAAAAAAAAATAATTAAAATATGAAGCAATTGATAAGAGAAAGAAATATCTTCATTTAATGTTTCTGTCGTGCCTGCAAAATAATTCAAAATGTTTTCGATATTTTAGTAATAACATTTTGTATATTTAAAACTCATACTAATATTAAAATAGACAACATTAAAGATGTAATAATGAGTAGTAGTTTATTGCACAGCTTCTTACGCAAAATGTCCTTTGTCACGTATATAAATAGTAATACTATATAAGTAGTAATACTGAAAAGGCAAAATAATAGGAACCATCAACTAATAGGAAAATATGCAAGAAATCAGTTTGTGCAATACTTCAACAACTATATACAAAAAGTAACATACCAAAAACCTTTCATTTTAATTTACTTGGCAATGTATGAACAAAATGTCAGACTACTGCTCTTCAAAGAGAAATTCACAGCTTAAGGCCGTCTCTTGTATCTAAAGCGCCAAAAGTCTTTATCTTGCCAATCTTCATCGCTTAAGTTTCGGCTTTCTATTGCGTCATGTACTTCATGATCCCAACCCCTAGGTGGTCAAACTTTTTCTAAACTATTTGTGGCCATCTATTTGGTGCTATTCTTTCCATATGGCCGCACCATTTTAATCTTTTTTCTTAATTTTCCCTATGATTGTTTTTCCATTTCGAAGCTTTCTCTAATGCCCCATTTCTGACATGTTTCAATCTGCTTTTACTTCACAAAAGTCCACTTTCGTAGCTAACATTTTTCTTTCATTTGATTTGTTATTTCTCATATTGCTGCACCGTAGGTAAGAATGCTCTTGACAACCGTATTGCATATTTTTCGTCTGTTTATAGATTGGTTGCCACCATAACATTTGAGTTTATTTTTTGTGTGGTTTATTTGGCTTGTATTTTTCTATGTTTGATCTCTTTTTAACTAATTATAAATATATATATATACATATATATACTATATATATATATATATATATATATATATATATATATATATATATATAAATAACTCTTTATCTAATGTTATTGTACATAAATATTTACAATATTTACGTGTCTTAACTACGTTTCCATCTATCTACATGTTGTGATCTTTTTTGTTCGTAACCATATATGTGGTTGTGTACAAAATTTATTCTTTTATAGGTTTTATGTAGTTTCATTGTCATGTAATTAATATTATCATCAGTTGCCAGGGGTATCTGATAATTATAATAATTTCCATCAATCTCATTTCCCATTCTCTTCATTTTAGATTCCTTTATTTTAATACTTTATTTATATAAACTTTAAAAAGTGTCGGTGATAGGAAACACCCCTTCCGTAATCCTTTAATAACATTAAATAATCGCGATACTCTGTTTCCTATTTTTACCACACTTTTTTGGTTTTTATTTAGTTTTGTAATAAACTAACATAACTTTTACATATTTGTTATGTTATATATGTATTTCATGTAATACAATATATGTATTATATTGCTATTTGTTATGAGGTTAAGAATGGTGATTCCGCTATTTAGATCATAGCGTTGATTCGATATCACATTTATGCTCACGTATTAACTTATTCCGGCTCTTCTGGAAGCTTAAAATGTGCATCGTTATTTTTAGGATCTAGCAGATTTTAGATGTTATTTCCTAATTACATCATATTTACATCAAGTTTTTTGAACTAAAACTTTTATACAAGTTTCAAATTATTTTATGAAAAAGAAAAGTATTCAAGATGAAAATTTAGACCAAAGCATGGGTAATTTTGTAGCTGAAGGAAGTTTCGGTTACCTCAGATTATACAAAAGAGTTTATTGTATACCTAACAAGTGTATATCTTAACCGCAATAATTTTAGTTCAGCTTAAAATAATACAGCTTTACTACAACACAATAGTATTCACTAGCTTTTAAATAAAGGTTGTTTCTACAAATGTAAATTTTATTTGAATGTAGTATAGATTGCTTTATGATGAGTGTTTATATCTACAAAATACATTTTGTGTGTTCATAATATTACGACCACTACAACTTGTTACATAAACAATTGGTTACTTGGAACAATACTATAAGTACTGTGTAAAAAGGCACTTTAATATTTACCTTTAGTGGTTACACTTGGAATACGCGTTGTTTGCTTTTTTATTCATATTGACAAACATATTTCAGCATAGTCTACTTAACAAAAATTTATGTGCAATTTTATTTCGCATTTAGAATACTTTAGTTCACCGTTCCTCTAACATACGCAACTTCTTTCTTGAAAACAGGCACTTATTACATAATTAATGCCATAGTATCGTATGCCCTGTGGAATTAATGCTAAAAGACCTCCTTTCCTCTTTCCTTGTGTTACTCATGCTTTTATTAGACACAAAGAAAAAATTTTAACAAATTTCTAAATCGATTATTTGTTCTTCCCTATTGACATATCTATAAAAACGGTATGTGTTAACAATAGATAAATTCAACTCGTGAGAAAAGTTCCACCACCATTTTATTAAGCGAACTTGCGCATAGAACGTCCAAGAGATTAACACTGTCCACATGTAATTGTACTTCTTGATAAGGTACGATTATATGATTATTTTCTCTTATCCCTTTTGATAGTCCCCGAAGTTTTATTTGTTTTGTTTACCGTAAATAACAGACACCACACCTATAACCATATGAAGCCCATATTTTATTTTTAGTTACCTTTTTACGGATTATCTCATATAGCTATGTATTTTTGAAGAATAATCATCGTTTTAAAGAATTTTTTTTAAATAAAGTAAGTTACCTTCTGCAAATGCCACAATATATTTATGTACTATATAGATAACCGTCAGTATTACGCAGTATCCATATTTAAAAAAAAAACTTTTTTGCAGAATATCTTATAAGTATAAAACTGTCAGCTTAACAAATTCCCAAATATTTATGAAACATTTCAAACCATTACGCTTTAGCATTTTAGATACTCTTTGTTGTCGGTTGCATAGAATTACCGTTTTGTTAACATTAAAATGCCTTTACCAATTGATTTTGATGAAATTCTACCAGTAATCGTTTACCTTAGTAAAACTATGACAATTAGGGGTCAACAGTATATATAAGAATTTTGATATTTATTTCACAGTTACTCTAAAACTTTGCTAATTTTTATCTTCTTTTGCGTGCTACTTTATTTATTGTCATACTTGTACTACTTCCGTTCCTAATTCTTCTTTAAATTATTTATAGTTCCCATGTTTACTAACTGCATTAGCCGTAGGTGTTCAAAGTAACAAATTTTAGTTGTAGTTTCTTTCTTCTTCTTCTTCTTTCTATCCAAAGTTAGCGATCAATAGCGTTCTTTGTACTTTGTTTGGTGCGGCTCCACACAAGGAAACACTGCTTTCTCCGCACCAGTTTCTTAAGTTCTTCAGCCATGAGTCCTTCTTCTTCCTACACTTCTCTTGCCTTCTATTTTTTTTTGTATAATTTCTTGCAAAATTTTGTATCCTAACTTCTTTCTGTTGATAGTAAGTTCTATTTCCAGATCCTTATTTAACATATGTAGGACTACTTGTTTCGCACTCTGTGCGAATAGTATTTTCAGAATTCAGTTTATTTAATTGTCCAGCACTCCGCACCATACAAGAGGATAGAAAACATGTAGCATCGTACTAGTCGAATTCTTAAATCTAGGCTTAGATTTTTATTGTATAAAACTTTGTTCATTTTTATAAATGCCTATCTTGATTGTTCAATTATGCATTTCATTTCTCTCATGCACCTACACTGATCATTTAGTATGCATTCTAAATATTTAATTGATGTCGTATTTTGCAATAATTTGTTATTTATTGTTATTTGTTGTTTTTGATCATAGCTTTCTTGATGTTTATAGTCAAGCCAAAACTTCATTTTATTAAACAACTAAATTTAGTAGTTCCTGTAAATCATCTCTTTCGTCAATAATACTGTGTCGTCCGCATAAATTCTTAACTCTTCCTCAGATCCGAACTCTCTTACCGCAATGTTAAATATTGTTTTAGAGTAAAAATTAAACAATGGCGGTGCCAATACACAGTCGTGACAGCTTTTAGTGTATCAAACTCTTCTGATAACTGGACTTACATTTTATTCTTAGTTTTTTTATTCCAAAACAGATTTTTAATTACTCTAATTTAATGTAAAAACACAAACCCAAATCGGGATCTGGAACGTCACAACTCTACTGGAACTCTCACGACTGGCACAAACTGTAAGGAAAATGGATAGGTACAAAATGGAAATATTACGATTAAGTGAAATAAGATGGCCAGATGGCGATAAAACGCTACTGTACTCAGGCAGAGAGAAAAGCGAAGCACGGAAAAATAGTGTCGGTCTCCTAAAATCAATTATTGGAATGGAACCCTGTCTCAGACCTAATCATAAAGGCAAGATTCTAATTTAAAGTACGGAAAATAACAGTTCTACAATGCTACCCACCTACTGAAAAGGCGGAGATGGAAAACAAAGCAATTTTTTATAATACCCTATTAGGGATAACGGACAACATAAATAAGGGGGATATAATGATCATATGCGGCGATCTAAATGCACCAGTGGGAAAAGAGAATCAGAATTTTGAAGAAGTAAAGAGTAGGCACAAAATTAGAAACATAAATAAAATTGGCGACATGTTTATTGAATTTTGTCTTAAGAACAATCTAATAATTGGAGGGACCCTGCTCACACTTAAAAGAATACACAAAATTACATGGGTATCCCCAGACCATCACACAGAAAATCAAATCGATCACGTAGCCATATCCACCAAATGGCAACACTGCTTTATGGATGTTCGCAACAAACGCGGAGTAGGCAGCGATCATCATCTGGTTGTAGCAGCAACAAGATTAAAAATTAGCGCCCAAATAAAATCAAAAAGAAATAAGGCAAGAATGAAATATAATGTATGTCTACTAAAAAATAAAGATGATGCCGACAAATATAGAATAGAAGTAGATAAGAACTTACAAAACAACAAAACTGCTAAACATCTAACTGGAAATTATTAACTGAATGCATTCATAAGGCCAGCTCAGAGATATTAAATGCTGAGAAAGAAGAGAGGAAAAATTGGGTAACCGACCCAACCTGGAAACTCATTACCGTCAAAAAATAATCTAAAGCAAGAATAAATGCAGCAATTGCAGAAAGTGAAAAGCAGAAACTAACAGAAGAATATACAAAAATTAATCGAAAAGTAAAACGAGCCGCCAGAAATGATAAGCGACAATGGGCAGAACAACTAGCAAAATAAGCACAAACGGCAGCAGACAGAAACGATATAAAACCAATATATCCTATAACTAAACAGTTGGCAAACAAACAATATGGTAATAGTAAACCCTTTAAAGATAATTACGAAAAATTAATCACATGTCAAAGAAAGCAACTATAAAGATGGGAAGAATTTTTCAAGCAGAAGCCAGTACAAATAGAAGAAGCAGTTCAGTTAGAGAAAAGACAGGAAATGGAATTGGATATTAACACAGAACCCCTAACAAAAGAAGAGAATTACTTTACCAAATACATACATAAAAATATTGTCAACTATCTTGGCAAACCGAATCACGAAACAAATAGATGCACGGATGCGCCAGAAACAAGTTGGATTTAGAACAAATAGATTATGCACTAAGCATATAAACACCTTGCGCATGCATAATCATGGAGCAATCGCTTGAATGGCGTTCACCACTTTATTTAGTATTTATAGACTTCAAACGAGCATTTGATACAGACATTCACTATGCGTTGTGGCAAATAATGAAACTGAAAGGGGTACCAATCAAAATAATAAACCTTATTCAACAAATGTATGAGGGATCTAGCAGTAATATAGTGCATTAAGGGGAAATGAGTAGAATTATCGAAATACTACAAGGGGTAAGGCAAGGCTGCCCATTGTCGCCGATACTATTCAATTTAGCCTTGGACTGGGTCATGCAGCAAGCTATTAGCGACCAAGTTGGAATAGTATGGAACATACAAAAGCTAAATGACTTGGAATATGCAGACGATATATATGTTTCATTGCTCAAAATTACACTGAAATGTAGAAAAAACTACAAAACATCTCAGACATGGGCAAAAAATCGGACTCATAATAAATACAATGAAAACAAAAGCTATGAGATTACAGATTAATAACACCCGGTTATTCCAAACAAATGGTGAAACAATCGAGAACGTCTCTCATTTTACTTACCTAGGCAGCATCATCTCAACAATCAGCGGGTCCAAGCTTGACATAAAAGCTAGAATTTGGAACTTGGCGCAAATACGGCAAAACTTAAAATTACGAATATTTAATACAAACATGAAATCGGTACTTTTATACGGTTCAGAGACATGGGCGTTAACGCGCGATGATATAAGCAAATTACAAGAGTTGATCAACAAATGTCTTAGAAAGATAATCTAGGTGAAATGGTCAGATTTCATATAAAATGAAGAACTGTGGCAACGCACGAGTCAGGAAGAAATAGGAGTCCAAATGAAACGTCGGAAATGGAGATGGACCAGGCACATACTTAGGAGAGAAGATGGAAATATTGCAAAAAACGCACTGGTGTGGAACTTGTAGGAGAACCGCAGAAGAAGGAAGCCAGATAAAACATGGAGAAGAACGATAATGAAGGAGGCAGAAAAATGGGAAAGACGTGGAACGAAGCAAAAGCCATGGTACAGAATAGGGAAGAATGGAGGCGCTTCACCGAGGAAATACAACTCAATTTGGAGTATTAAAAGCACAACACATAAGATAAAGGACAGGGAGTGGATGGTATATCAGCCACTCTCTCTCTCTAAATTACTTGATTCTCAAAACCTCGAATACCTCGAAGCCTTATGCTTCATCTAGGAGCGAAGAAGGACTAATAATAATATTTCGGTTGGTCTAAATTTAGATTATTTAATATAGATAACAACTTTTCATGTTTTACAGTACCGAACGCCTTATTATAACCCAGAGAGCAGAAATTCTTATTTACGTCTCTGCACCATTGTAGAAGAATATTAATGCCGAGCAACGCCTCTCTCGTATCTAAATAATTTCTTTCGCTTTTATAGATGTGCACCATCTACATGTTAAAAAACAACAAACTGTTACTCTTCTTTTGTTTTGTACATAAAAATGTACCAATACGTAAATCAATTCTAATAAATTATTTAATTTCTTATTACAGAACTTCATTACTATTTTTTCTACTCTGTACTCCAAAAATTATGGTAGCTTTTTCTTATCATCAGCAGCTTTCGTTCGTCAGTACTTTATATAGCGTAATACAGCAATCTACTATTCATTGACTTTTTATAATTTGACAACTTGTTTGTTTATATCATCTAGCATAGTATGATAAACCGGAGCCAAAATTATTGTAATAAGGAACTCAATCGTGCATCTCAAATTAGAAAAGTATAAAAAATCATTTCTACTAGCAACGACAACTCACATTTGCAAATAATCAAAATTAATTAAAATATTAGTTGTTTACTGCCCACATAAACATAAAATGACCAAAGACTTTAAACCATCCTTTCAGCTACTTGGCAGCAATTTTATATGCGATGAAGACCACAACTGCAAACACACATACTGGGGCTTACAATTATGATCTTACATATGAAAAAAACCTGTGACTATCAGTTGAGGAGTCTACATATTGTCCCACGGACGAGAATAAAGTACCCAACTTGGAATATCAATACAATGCTAAGGACAGGTAAAATGGAGGAAATAGCGAGAAAACTAGACAAGTATAACATAGATATAACGGCCACACAAAAAACGAGGTGGGGAGGAGCAGGCGAGATAAAAAAAGGATAGGTGTACAATTATGTACACTAGAGAGGAAAAAAGAGAGAATAACGGCGTTGGTTTTTACACAGAAAAGAGGCTAGTAAATAACGTAACAGAGTTTAAATCAGTGGATGGAAGAATAGCAGCACTTCGATTGAAGTTTAACAGCAACTATGTCTCGATAGTAAACATATGTGCGCCAACCACGATCGCGGAACATATTGTGAAAGACAATTTTTATGAAAAACTAAGCAAAATTTGGGAAGACATGCCCAAAGCAATGAAGTGATAATACTGGGAGATGCAAACACACAAATAGGGAAAGAGCCGTACCTAAGAAAAGTGACAGAAAATGGAAAAGAAATAAAACACAATAAAACAAATGATAACGGACATAGACTAATTCAATTAGCAGATTCACTGAACATGACCCTCCAAACAAAATATACTACAAAAAGATACTACAAATATAGAAGAAATATGGAAAGAATTGAGAGACAACATAACAAAAACTGCAGAGAAAGTAGTCAGCAAACCCGTAACATAACAAATGAATATGGAATGGTTTGATCAGGACTGTGAAGAGGCCAAAAAACAAAGAACTCAGCAATAACCAAATGGTTTAGAAGAAGAGATAAACAAAGCAATATACAAGAAGAAAAAGAATGACTGGATATACCAGAAATTAGAAGAGATATAACAGGATGGCAGAAACTTCAACTTAAAAGAATTTTACAAAAAAGTTAGATTCCAGCACAACAATAAAGCAGCTAAAACCAGAGTAATAAAAGACAAAACCGGCAAAACTGAGAATGATCCACAAATGATGAACAACATGTGGAAAAAGTACTACCACGAAATACTATACACAGAAGAAGTAGAAACACAAAGAGAAAAAGCCGGAACATGAAGAAAAGATCTTCCTGAGGATGATGAAATACAGAAAGAAATAAGAAAATTAAAAACGGCAAAGCACCGGGAGAAGACAAGATTTAAGCAGAACTGTTAAAATGTGGAGGCCAGCAGATACAGCAGAATATGCCACTTAAACAAATATGGAGACAAAACAAGATGCCAAAGGACTGGAATATTAGTATAATAACACCAGTATACAAAAAAGGGGGAAAAACTGCAAAAATTAGAGACCAATAGCTCTGCTAAACACCGCTTACAAAATCTTGGCAAACTTATTGAACAAAAGGTTAAAGGGCTGAAAATATACTTGGAAATTACCAGAATGGCTTTAGACCGGGCCGATCGATCATAAATGCCATACACACTCTGGAACAAATAATCCAAAAAATGAGAGAATATAAAAAAGGAATTTATACTATATTTATTGATTTCGAAATGGCTTTTGACTAAATAAACAGGAAAAAACTAATAAGAAAACTGGAACACTCGGGAATACCTGAAAAATTAACTGCACTGATAGAAATGACCATATTAAATACAAATACGCAAGTGAGTTTTCAAGGAGCATCAACAGAACCCTTCGTAACAAACAAAGGAACTCTTTATCCCCAATTGTATTTACTCATAATGCGAAGAGCTAATCTAGATAAGAAAAATATTATTCTTAAGCAGAATTAAATAATAGCCTATGCAGAAGCATAGCAATCATAAGGAATAAAAAAGAAGATATTGCAAGAGAGATAGAACAACTACACAAAGAAGCAAAAAAATTCGGTATGGAAATAAACAAAACCAAAACACAACACATGAAGATAAGAAGACAACCAAAATATAGACAAGACCATTTAAAACCACAGAAATACACTTTTGAGATAGAAAATAGTTTTAGTTATTTGGGGGTCACAATGGGACATACTGGAGCGAATAAAGTAAAAGAGATATTATTAAAGAAAACCAGGCTTACGGTAGAAATAAAACCCTACAATAAGCAAAGCACTAAGTAAAACAACAAAAATAAAGATATATAAAACCTTGATACGTTCCACCACAACATATGCATTGGAAACGACAGCAATAACCAAAAAGGAAGAAGATGACCTGGAAATCATAGAACTAATAACAATAAGAATAATACTAGGACCTAACAAAACACAAGAGGGAGAAATAAGATTAAGAAGAAATAAAAAAATAGAACAAGAACTTGGAGGAAAAAATATTGTCAGATTTATAAAAACACGACTACCATGGGCTGGACACATCATGAGAAGGAAACCAATGGAAATGATAAGAAAAATCACACAGTGGACACCCTTCGGTCCCAGGAAAGAAGAAAGACCAAGGAAAAGATGGGAAGACGCTTTCGAAGAAGACATAAAAGTAATGGGAACACAAGATTGGAAATCGAAATGTAGGAATAGGAAGAAATGAAAGAAAATAACTAAGACCGTCAGGTCCAACAACAAAATTTGAAAGATCTAGAAACAAGAGGATTAATCCACCAAAAGCTGCCCTCTCAGACCTCTCTTCAACCCTAAAAAAAGAAAAGCCACTCGGCACCAAGTCTGGTCTGTGCTCCAGGTGATCAAATACTTTTCATTAAAATTGTGCAAGACGCTGTTTAATTACCACAATAGTATGCAATCGTGTGTTGTCATGGGTCTAAAAACAGAGGACAACATGCCTCTTCTTTTTACTGAGTGACTCTTCGCAGTCGACATAATGTCTGACAATACAAGTTTGCATCTACTCTATAAACTCTACGAGAAGCACATCTTTGTGATCCTAGAAAATGGTAACCATGGTCTTCCTTTTCGTAAACGTTTGTTTGAACTTTTTGGATTTGTTGGGGGAGTTTATGTGTATCCATTATTTGGAATGTTCTTTCGATTCTAGATTGTCATTAATAATACAAGTTTTATTTCCTGTAATGATTGATTTCAAAAACTCTTCCTTTCATTAGCGTAACTTGTGAAAAAGTTTAAGGCTAATGTTATACGCCTTGTTTTGTGGTCCTCAGCCAGCATAGTGAGAACCCAACGTGCACAAAGTTTTCGGTAATGTAAGTGTTCCGTTTCGATCGTGTACAGAGCTGAGCTTGAAATGTCAGGAGAATCCCCAAACAATTCGTTAATTGCAAATCTCCGCCTCTGTTGAACCACTTGGTCAAATCCCTGAACAAGGTCTTCACGAACGACAGGCTTGCGTCCTTGCCCAGCTTTAGCATGAACGTCAGTTCGACTATCTTTAATTTTCTTACACCATTCTCGCGCAGCACCATCACCGTAAAGTTTACACGTAAACGTAACTCATTATCTGATGAATTTCTGTTGTGCTATTCCCTTCTACCTGTAGAAAACGAATGATGCTGCGCAACTCGCACTTTATATTAACGGGCACAGCTCCAACTAATATCTTAGACTTGACAGTGACAGATATTATAGTGGAAAAGCTGCGCAGTAATGCAGTGCGCTGGTCACTTAGCAGCGTTGTCGGAGGTTGAAAGAAAATAGCCCTAAAATTTAGACTTAAATATAAGTTCGATAAGAAAAGAAATACACAAATATAGTGATAAATAGATAGTTAGACTACCTACTTTAAACCTGCTAGGCAAATGCACTATCCTAAAGACTTAAAAGTTTAAACCATTGGACTTGATGTACAGATGTTAATGCCTTTGAATCTGTTATGAAATCATCCATATTTATCTTTAATAAATATCTCAAAAAAACTCAACCAAAAACTTCTTCTACGTCGCTATTTATGTCCTATTTTAAATTTTTTTTTTATTGACAATAATGTTAATTTACAATCTACTTAACAAAAGTATTCAGTAAATGTGATGCTATGGGAGGCAGTGAAAGGAGAAGTCATCCATTGATGACACTCCCTAGGAGCACCATTTACGGGAGGTTGGTGAGGTCTTCAGGCCATGTTTTCTTCAGTCTTCGTATTGGTGGGTGATAAGTGGAAAACTGGTGAATTAGTGGATTACTGTGTCCATCTAACTTCTGGTCGTAATTCATCGCATATCTTTTGATTTCATCGACAACGAATGAGACGTCTAGGTCTTGGTGGATTGTTTGGTTGGTTACAAACCAGGATGCATCAACAATTGCGCGGAGGGTTTTTGACTGAAATTGTTGCAGAGTTTTTATTTTGGTCGGTTTAGCACATCCCCAAAGTTGTATACCAAATGTCCAAATTGGTTTCAGCATCGTTTTGTAGAGTAGCAGCTTATTTCGGATCGATAGCTTTGAATGTCTACCAAGGAGCCAGTACATTTCACGGTATTTGAGGTTAAATTGTTTGCGGTTAATTTGTATGTGTTTGTTCCACGTGAGCCGTTGATCAAGATGTAGTCCTAAGTATTTTACGTTCGGTTTTACCGGTACTGGAGCATTGTTAATGCTACAGGCTGGGCAAATATTGGTTTTCATAGTAAATGTTATTTGGGCTGACTTTGATTGATTAACTTTATGCGCCACTTATCTAACCATGTGCTGATTATATTGAGGTGTTGTTGGAGGTTGGAAGTTGCACTATCCGCATTTTCATGGGTGGAAAGTATTGCCGTGTGTCAGCGAATCAGCAGTCACAGTGCTGTCAGTTTCTGGCAGGTCAGCAGTATAGACAAGGTAAAGGAGGGGCCCAGGTACGACTTTAGCGAGACACCGGATAGTAGATGGGGTAATGACTAGGTTATAGTTCGTATATAGCAGCACATGTGACAAACCTTGTCGATAGGCCTGTAGGACACGTCCAGGAGCAAGTAAGTAGCTCGGTAATGACTTCTTTAGTTTATATAGCAGCACTGAGATTGCATTTACAAACCTGTGCGTTCGAAGGCCTGGTTGACATGGCCCTCGGAACACAGCCGCAATACTTCTGGTGTTGTAGAGTAGGATGAGATTTGAAATATGTCTGTCATCTTGGCGAAGTCGTGGTTAAGAACAGGTCTTCTCGAAATAGTCGAACTGGTGTATAGTGAAAGGCTGTTGAAATATGTCTGTATCTTCGAAGTCGTTTAAGAAACAGTCTTTCAAATAGTTTACTCATTTAGGTGCTTATTGCCGATACAGTCACTGGTTCCTTGCGGGTTTGGGTATCATTAATATATGTGCGTACTTCCAGGTGATTGAGTAATATGAGAGACTTAACATCCGGTTGAAAATCGTAGTTAGAAGTACGACAGTTTTCTTGGGTAGCATTTTTAGAATTTTTCCAGTTACTAAATCATGACCTGGCGCCTTAAATTGGTTCAGTTTTTGAATTTCATATATAACTTCAGTAGGAGTAAACGGGTTTATTGGGAGTGACATTTGACACGGGGTGTCGAGAGATGCTTCGATTGCGTTGTCTCCAGGCCCTGCCGTTGCTTTAAATGGAGTGAAGACGTTGGATAAATGCTCTGCAAAAGTGGTTGCTTTATCTATAGGGGATCTTGCCCATGTTCCATCTGCTCTTCTGATAGGTCTTTTGGGTACTTGAGGCCTCTTAAGGTTCTTTGTGACTCTCCAGATTGAGTGATCCTCTTGTTTCAAGTTCGTTAAATACTCAGTGAAGTTATCATTTTGAATCTCTCTTAATAATTTATAAAGTTTACGCGTTAGACGATTGTAGATAGTTTTATCATCAGGATTATGTGTCGTCTGCCACGTTCCTCGGGCTCTCCTCTTTTCTGCGATCAGTTCTTTAACCGTTAGAGGTATGGAAGCATTAGGTTTTTCATGATCAGTTCCGATAGAGGTTGACTCCCAGGCAGCCTTTTGGATTACATTAGTGAGATGGTTAGTCGCTTCGTCTAATTCGTTGGGGGTCTTTATTCGTAGTTTAAGATTTGTGTTGTCTTCCAAGTATTGTTGAAAAAATTCCCAGTTTGTTTGTGTAGACACTAGTTTGTGGTTGAGTGATTTTTTAATAGTACAGGCGCATAAGTTTAGTATGACTGGCGAGTGATCTGACGACAGGTCATTACTTACTTCTACCATTACGTAATTAGTAGCTATACCATGAGAGATATATAAATCCAATAAGTCGGGAAGTTTATTGTAGTCTGACGGCCAGTAAGTGGACACTCCGGAGGAGTGGCAAGTGAAGTGGTTTTGTGTAATTGATTGTAAGAGATTACGACCTTTTGTTAGTATAATTATAGAACCCCAGTGGGTGTGTTTAGCATTCCAATCGCCACCCTCAATAAATTTACTGCCCAGAGCAGAGAAGAAGCTATTTTATTGGTGAGTAGAGATGTTATGTCTGGGGGGACTGTAGATAGCTGAAACAACGAAAGACCAACAAAAGGAGTTGATTTTAACATTTGTAGTCTGTATGAATTCTGTTTGATAGTTTTCCACTTCAAAATGTGATATGGAATTAATGATAACCGCAGATCCTGCATTGGCAGCGCCGTTTGGATGCGTTGTATGGTAGATGGAATAATTGGGTATTCGAAACATGGTTCTTACAGTAAAATGGGTTTCACTCACTAACATAATGTCAATTTTATTCATTTGTAAGAAAACTATTCATTCTTGTTTATGGTTTATTAACCCGTTTGCGTTCCACGTCCCAATCCTTCGTGTATTGGCCATTAAGGAGTTATTTTGTTTATGACAGTTGTTAACAAGTTGAGAATTATATTATTTTGATGCATTAATTGAGCAAACATATTTTTAAATTCGGCTAGAAAGGTTAGTTGTTCTCCTAGGTTGACTTGCTCGTTTGGACTTCCTTTGACGACTTGACTGTAAGATTGCATAAGGTTTATATGTGGCATTATATTGGGTTGCAGCGGAGTGGCTGGGACAGGGTTAGATTGTTGTGAAGGTATCACTGTTCTGTTAGGTGTTATTTGATTATTTGCTTTGTAACGCATATTTATTAAGTTTTTGTATGTTAAACATCCTTTATAGTTTGCAGGATGGGTGCCCTCACATAGAGCACATTTGGCTGGCGAGCTTCTTGGCTTTGTACATTTTGGTGTCGTGTCATGACATTTGACACTTTGTACTTCTCAGGCAGTAAGTCGAATGGTCGTAATTTTGGCACCTTGTCCATTGTATGATATCGTTATCTTCAACAGTTATCAGAGATGCAATTTTACATTATAAATATTTTTATTGTTTGGGTTAAGTTCCAAGTCGACATAGAAAAGTGGAAGCGGATCTTTGCCAACCCTGTGCCTTATGTTTGTTATATTTCGGACTTTATGGTTAAGTTGTTGGAGTTCTTCTTTAATCGTGTCAGTCGGGATGGTGTGATGGAGATATCGGATCACTACTCTATATGCCCGCTCTTCTTTGGGCTGATAGGTGTGATGGATAATGTTTTCTTCTCTTAAGTGCCTTATAATATTTCTGTATGCTTCGGAAGTGAGTAGAGTTTAACTGTATTATTAGCAAGTGTTTTGCTGTAACATTGCTCATTCTCAGCAACTTTAGCAATATTCTCAATCATTCCATTGTAGTTTGTGACCCCATATATAAATATAGGAGGAGGCTTAATAGCTTTGGTTGCATTTTCATTTCTTCCAGAACTCTGAGGAGTGGTTGGTTCTATATTATGGCCAGATAGTGGTTGGAATCGATTTTGAGTTATGTTTGCGGTTGCATCGTAGTAATATATTTGGCAGGTTTGTTCGACCGTTATCTTTTTTTCATCACTTGCCAAGAGTGGGCATTGGTTTCTGCATCTACTTCGATGTCATCGCTGTCGTTAGTTTGCATTGTCGATGGGTCATCAGAGTGAGCTGCTGTACTTAAATAAAAATCTGGGGTTGGAAGTTGTAGGGGAGGAAATGATTGGTTATGCGAATGATGGGTGGGGTTAAACTGTGTCTGAAAATTCTACTGATCGCCACAAGGTGTCTTGGTAGGTTTGTTGCAGTTGACTCTGGTTATAACTTAAATTAGTTACATACCCGTAAGTGGCGTTAAGATTGCCAGTATTAATTGGATACATATTACTTCATTAGTTGAAAATCGAAAACTTTAGTACGAAAATTCAAGTATTTAATCGGTGCGCTTGACCTGAGGTCACCAGCGAAACGCGCGATTGTGGTTATCGCGTAAAGCAATTCACCGCACGTCGCTCACTTATCAAGCGTGTAACACTGCACTTTCAAAGATAGTAGAGCACGTCGAACGTATGTTTACTCTTTGAAAGCCAAAATAAAACTCTATTTAAAATGTGTAACAAATTTTTACTTATACAGATTACAAATAGTAACATTTATTAATAAAAACCTTGAATATAAAAGAAATTGAATTAAAAACGTTACAAGCGATGTTGTAAACGTTGAGTTTTATAATTTTTGGTTTTCACAGGTTATGACTTATAATAAGTGTGCTAAATTACTAAACCATTAGTTTAATAACAAAAATGTTATAACAGAAATTTTGAAAAAAGGGTTCATGAACTTGTACCACATCGTCTTTTTGAAACACCTTGTGTAATTTGTAATTAGAATAATAAGGAATAGAAAATAACTAATATTTAATTTTTATTAAGCGTTTGAAATTTATAATGACGCAAAAATTCTTTTTGCCACACAAAAGTTGATTATTAATTAATAACTTTCTGAATTATAGCGCAATGTGCAATAAAATAGTAAATAATTTCGAAGAATGATGTTGAAAACGTAGAACTCCTTCGTATAAATAGCATGTGCACCAAATGAATGCATTATCAGTTCAGCTTTGGTAGTGATCACACCATCCAACAAAATGGCTTTTGCTCAAGTAAGTCTTAATTAAAAATATTTACATGTATTTACTGGCATTACTAAGTATGAAAGAATATATATGTCAATATTTGCGCAGGTTTGTCTGTTAGTGATAGCCGTAGTTGCAGTGCAAGCCAGCATTGTTCCTATTAGCGTTTACACTCACGGTTTGTACGGTGCTGGAGGATTAGGACATGCAGGTTTGTGGCATGGGGGATATGGAGCTGATGGTGGTCTCGCACACGGGATTCATGGAGGACAGCATTATGTAAGTGACTCAAGTACACATTTTGTATTACGACCTGCATGATTTTTTATAGGCGTATCCCCAATATGCCTTCAACTATGGAGTTTCCGACAGTCACACTGGCGATCACAAGAGTCAACACGAAACCCGTGATGGCGATCACGTAGTAGGGCAGTACTCTTTGGTGGAACCCGATGGTGTTCTTAGGGTTGTCGACTATGGTACCGGACACAACGGCTTCCAAGCCAACGTTAAGAGGATCGGCATTTCCAAACATCCAGCTATAAGTCATGGAATTCACCATGGTCACTACTAACTGAACTGATTAATCATTATATTTTACAGTTTTCTAATGTAACAACTATGTACATTATTTCTGTCTAATAAAAATATTTCAACTCTACTTTAAGGATTGCTTTATTGCATATTTCATTTGCATTGTAGTGTAGAATATTTGATGTATTAGTATAAAATACTTTTTATTTAGTTTCTCATGAAATGTATCAGTACTGCACATTGCTACCTACGAACTTGCTTTAGTCTGGAAATAATAGCCTATTAGCTCGTTATTTCATTCTTAGATATTAAGTAATACATACGTATATACAAATAAAAAGCAAACCCTTCTTAAACGCTTTCTCTCATTTTTTGACTTTTATGATTTTTTGGAAATATCGTACTTATTAATTGTTCAAATTAAAACAAAATTTTGCACTTTTGGAGACCTTCAGAAACATTGTATAAATTAGTGGTTGTAATAATAAATGCACTGAAAACATGTATTTGATAAATACTCCTGATGAAGCAAATTTTGCTAACTCAACAAATCAAGCATAAATATTCTGTTTTAAGGTCGATAGACTCTAAAATTAACTTACAATTTTTAGTTTTTGGTACTGTTATACACGCTCTTTTCCTTGCCAGTCAATGTCATAAAAAACATCTTTCCTTTTAAATCCAGATAACAAGGATGGAGCTGGTTTATAACGTCTAGCTTTTTTGTCAACAGTGAATACCTGCGAAAACCAATCACTCTCTTTGCAAGTTATCCTCAAATATTTCAGTCGGATACATATGATTTAGTGGATAATAATCGACGCTGCGGCCTGTTCTTCTTGAATTTACCACAGGCTTTGCACAATTTGTCCTCTCCCAACCTTTTTAGTGGCCTAAAACGTTTGCTACTCTCTAGACTAAAATTTCTGTTTTAGAACTCCTGGAATCACTTTATAAATACTCGAAATATTTTTAATTGATATTCGAAGAATAATTAGAACTCAACTTCTTAGTCATTTGATGTCAGCATGTACTGCGCTTATGGTGAACTAGTTAAGAGAATATCAATTATACATTCTATTTCCATGTACTCTAATAAAGCTGATTACCTAATTCCGATTTTACTACATGTTTTTAATAAATTTAATCATTTTAATCCTTAACAACCCAGTAGTGACCGTCGGACAAATATCAAATTTTACTTGCATTCTGAATAAAACGTATATTTCATTGTATAAACGCTCAATCCAATTTCTCTTCTTTACTTCATTTTTCAAACTGTGGTATTAAAGTTTTATAAATGTGCAATTTTTGTTTTTATTCAAATAATTGTTTTTACAACAATACAGTTTTTCTTAGACAAAATGAAAGGGTCCCACTGATGACGGTAACAACAATGAAAATTATGTCTTTAGAGAAAGTGACAGTAAGGACGACTATTTAGTTGCAGACTTAGATTCCGATAATAAGTTATTGTACAGAAATTTAGAAAATTCAATTAAAAAGGGTGTACCACAAAATCAAAATGTAATTATTAAACTAAGTGGATGCAAGAACTCCATCACACAATGTAATCAGTGGTGGTGTTTATAAGATTGTTCTTCTTCCAAAAAAAATTGTTGATTCTATCGATAGTTGTAACTTATTCGTTGATCAAAGCATACTCGAACTTATTGTTAATTATACGAAGTCCGAAGCCAAGAGAGTATTGGAAAATAATTGGAAACCGGTGGGTCCTATTGAGCTGTAAGCATTTATAGGTATACTATTTGTAGCTCGTACTAACAAACAGAAAAATGTGGTTATTAGAAAGTTTCAGGATATGATATTTGGCAATCCATTATTTTGTGCTACCATGAAAAAACAGATTTATAGCTACCCAACGGTTTTTAAGATTTGATAATAAAGTTACAATCAGAAGATCAAAAAATAAAATGGCTCCTATAAAAGAACTGTGGGAAAACATAAATCATAAACTACTGATTCTTTTTCGAGGGCGTATCAAATAGTATTTACCAATTAAATCTGACAAGTATGGTATGAAAATTTGGTAGACTTGTGACACTAAGATAAGTTATCCTTTGTACCGAATACTTTATCTTGGATAGAAAGATAAAAAAAACAGCTTACAAAGTTGGGCATGAATCATGCGAACCATGCAGTATCAATGGAAATATTACATTTGACAACTATTTTATTAGCTAAGAACCTGCTTAGTCACTATTTCAGAACGTATTAACAGTAGTAGATACAATAAAAAAAATAAACGTTAAAATTTCTAGACAAATCGAGCACAACATATTAAAGCTAATAGATTTGGATTTAGGAAAAACGCCACACTGGTATCATGTATAACAAGAAAAAATGTTATTTTATTTTCTTTTCTACTATGCATCATATGAAGAAAGTAGATACTGAAAATAAAAACAAATCAGAACTTAATTTATAAAAAAATGCTACAAAAGGAGGAGTCGATACCTTAGATCGAAGGGCACATGAATATACGTAAAAGAAAATAAATGGAATTTTTTCAAAATATTCCTGGAATTATTGGCGTTGCTTCACTTATTATATGGATGAATCTATATCACACTTGAAACCAGCAAAACAATATTCTAAATAAAAGTATTTTTAAGAGAAATAGCAACCCAGTTGGTAAAGCGTCATATACAAAAGAGTTTAAGTATCACGTTAAAACAAAAGATGTGCAGAATCAAGTCTACAACATCTTCAGTTTCGTTGGCGAGTGCACCACAAGTAAAAGAAAGAAATCAGGGTTATATTTACCCTTCATAAAACTTTAAGAAATTGAAGACAGTGTTGCGATAAATGTAATTGTAATGTCTGTTCTGAGCATTTAACTAAAAAAATATTTTTTGTAAATTAATATTTTAAATAAATAATAATATTTATCTTTAGTATTACTTAAAGCAACAAATATCCATCACTTATTAATTTTATTTAAACATATTATTGAATATTTTAAGATGTATGTCGATCGGACAGAACTGTACTACAAATATTTATAATAAAACTATGATTTGAAACATTAGCAATGTAGTAACAATTTTTTAAAATCACAAACTAGAAAAAAATTTAAAAACGAATATCAATAATTGTAAATATATGGCGTGAAGGTCTTTTATAAAAAGCAGTTTACATTAAAGAAACAATTTCATATGTATTTAAATGCAAACGTTGAACAGAGGCAATATTATAACTTAATAGCAGATTTTGTAGTAAAAAGTTATTGAATAACAACAAAAATTAAATATTTCGAGGACTAACGGGTTTAACATATAAACTATCTGGAAATGAGTGTTTTGATACTTTGTTTTTAATATTACATGTATTCATCGTACCTAAAAAAGTAAAAATAGAGAAGATGGGATAGAACAATTGTCGTTAATGATGTACAAGGTGATAAAGGAATTAAAATAAGCTAGACAATATCATAAAAAGTATTTGTAAGAAATAAAAATACTAAGAGAGGAAAAAAGCTAAACCACAGAATATCAAATTTGGGGGGAAAAAAGAAAAGTCACACTAACAAAATTTTTTGGAAAGAGCAATTGGAGTCAAGCAAAGATAAAACGTGCGTATCATATAAAACACAAACATAGAAGACGCATCGCAGTAGCTGAAATAAAATGGTATAATGAGAAATTTGAGGCGAATTAGAATATAAATAAGCTTGAGGGTCGTAAAACATATATCAACAATAACTTAACGGCAAAAGAATAAGAGATACAAAAAAATAGAGGAAATGCAGATTAAGGGATAACTAACATCGCAAAACTAAAGAGAAAAAGAAAAATATTTTATAAAAAAATTGCAGAATTTAATTGACGATGTACCTGCTAACCACCACTTCATTATAATAGGCGACTTCAACGCTGGGATAGGAAATGATCTACTTAATAAAAACGGTAATAATAGTAACCAAGACTTTTTAGCTGACTTTTCTGCCAAAAACAACTAAACAATTAACAATACCTTTAATAAACATAATTTTAAATATAATTATATGTTTATCAACACACAAGGTTAATAATCTGCCAGTGATTACACCATAACTAACGGAAATTTTGTCCCAGTTAAAACATTAGATATAACAGCGCCAAGTTTAATAAACATGAACGCTAACCACTCATTGCTTGCCAAAATCAGAATGAGTTATCAATTAAAATAAAAGCCAAACCAAAATATATAAAGTTCAATATCCGTATACGTTTGATAATTAAGCGCAGTTAAGTAACTCGATAAGCAAAACAGAAAATAAAATAAAACAGAGCTGTGTAAACTATATAATGGGCAAAACTAAATTAAGCACAGAGTAATAATTAAGCAAACAAAGAAACTGAGGAAAAAACAATACAACTATGCTTGAATAACTTCAAATATGGTGGGCGGCAAGTCAGTTGTGCACTCTCTAGACTGCGGGAAAAGTGCTGTAGGGAACAAATGCACGACGGAACAACTAAAACGAGACTTACCGCAAGTAATGGTCTCTGGTAACCTGGACGGCAGATTTCGGCATGCTCTTCGTTAGCGGCTTCAATCCTGGGGCACCACGAATGGGACTGAACGTACAACAGGCAACGACAGCGTGCCAGCACAGCGCAATAGAGCACCTGGGTCGGCTAGCCGGCGGCTTCGTCGCTCGCGAAGGTTCGAATAGGAATGCCGGGCGGCGGTAAAAAAATCGTTTAGTTGCGACTAGGGTGGGTTGGCGGACAGTCAAGGTTACAGGTAAAGATGGGATTCGGGACAAGGGTTTAGAGATGAGCACCAAACATTATCGATTACAAGATGATAGTACAAACTACATGTACAAAAAATATTAAAAATTGAATTAGCCTAAGATTAATAAACGACGACGATGATCTACAAAAGGCATGTGCAAAACTAAAAAGTAATATCATCAAGATTGACGATAAAGCTATCCAAAGAGGTGAAGGAAATCACAAATAATAAAAGAAACGCATATCTATGCTACAAGATAACGAAAACCAGAAAAAACAATATACAATATGTGAAGAATGTAACAAAGCTACACAAAAGATGATACAATTGAGAAAGATGTATTACAAATGATATACAAAAAATATGAAACAAAATCTATATGAATCACAAAAGAATATATGGAGAATGCCGATGGAAACAAAGCCATTAGAATAAACATAAATAATTAATAGGACAACCACTTTGAAGAAATATATAGAGAAAAAAAAAACACTCTTTCTGCCGTACAAAGAACGTCACTAAACAATAATATTAATATTAAGTGTATAAATAAGTTCTCAGCTTTTTTTCCGCTTAAATATCAAAGTATTCTCCGTTGACATCGATGACCTTTTGCCATCTTTCGGGTTGCTTGCGAATTCCCTGGTTATAGAAGACCACCGGCTTGAGACGATAAAGTTCGGACTTCTTCTGTTTTGAAGTTCGTATCAGCCAAGTGATGCTGTAACGACCGGAATAAATGATAATCGGAAGGGGCCATGTCTGGTCTATACGCCGCATGTGGGAGAAGTGTCATCTGTGTCAAATGTTTAAGGGCGTCCAGCGCGTGGTTGATCTTCAAAACTTTCCTACGCGAAATCTTTGGTACCACTTTTTCGACGTTGCATGACTTACAGCATTCTCACCATATGCAGCACAAATCATTTCGGTGGCTTCAGCAGCGTTTTTCTTAAGATGAAACGCGAAGTGGATAGAAAATTGAATATGCTCTTTTGTGATTGCCATCGTGAACACAGCTGATTATTGAGGTTATGTGCATCAAACGCCAAATCGCACGATGTTTCGAAAGACCAAATGTCATTGCTTTAAAACCGCAAGAGGGCGGACTAATACGTTACATGTAAACGGTGATTTGCGTCTTGTGAAATCTAAAGCTGAAAACTTATTTATACACGTAATAAAGTAGTTTTCACGACAGATAACGTATAGGAAGCTAATAAAACTCCTTAATAGTAGAAAGTCCTTCGACAACGATGAAAGAAGTGAGTTATTGAAATATGGAAGACATTTCAAGGTAGCATTAAGAAAACCCTTTTTATAACATAACAAAGCATATCTAAAGATGTCACTGAAATGGAAAAATTAAGTCAGAAAAACTAACAGACTGCAATCATAGAAACGTACAATAACTCGACCAAAGCATGTAGATGAACACGAACAAAAAAAATTTTAAGTTTACAGTAAAACGCAAAGAGATTAATATAAGAGAGTTAAATCTAGTAATTTGGAACGTATGAACATCTTAGTACAAAGGAGCACTAAAAAAATTAGTGACAAAGATGAAGAAATATAAAATAGATGCACTGGTCCTACAAGATATAAAACAAAAAGAAAATATATTCACAGAAGTGGAAGATTATTACATTTTTAAGAGTGGAGGCGAAAATGCAATGCTAGGAACGAGTTTTTTAATCAACAAAGGAATAAAAATCAAAGTAATCAAAGTTGCGACAGTGTCTAAGAGAACATAATACTTGAGAATCAGAAATTGAAATCAAAATATAATGATAGTGACTATACACGCTCCGATCGAAAAAGCAGAAGATGGGAAGGAAATCTAACATGCGTTAATTATAAACGTAATAAATCAAATCTATCACCTCTTAATCGAAGAATTAATAAACAAGAAGAAGAAGTAACGTAATGAATACAAAAAAAACAACCGAAATATCCCAGGGAACGTAGAACTGATCAAATATGAAGGAGAAAACGTACAACATAAAACAGTGAAAGTAAAAAAAAGACACTGTGCTGGCACCCATTCATAAGAAACGTAGCAAGACAAAATGTGGCAACTACAAGGGAGTAGCACCGTTGGACACAATGTACAAAATAATAACTACAGCATTAAAAAAAAATTAAAAAACAAGCGGCAACATCCTAGGAGAGTAGGCTTATTTTTACTATCAAGTAGTTGGAACTACAACACAGCCATATACATGCTATTGATTTAAATGGGCATGGAATACAGTCAACAAAGACAGACTAACTAAAAATCTGAAAAACATACAAGTTGGTGAGATTAATAAAAATGACACTGAAACATATCAAATGTAAAATCAGTAGAAAAATTAGAGTTTGGAAGTGAAAAGGAGAGTGAGACTAGGTGATCCAATTTCACCTATCTTGTTCAACCTGATGCTGAAAAAAATAATGAGAGATAAAGGAATAATAATCAACAAAAGACAACAGTATTTAGTATATGCCGACGATTTAGGCCTGATGACAATATCAGCATTGGAATTAGGAAAGAAGAAACAAATGTATTATACCAGACCAGGAAAAAATAACTGCTCTTTAACATGGCAAAAACCAAATTCACGGTGTTAGAAAAAAATATCAACACAATAACAAAAACACTAACAACAAAATTCAACAAGGAAAATTAAATAAAGGAAGAGTAAACAATTTTTGTATCTAAGGTATATGCATATATAACAGAACCCAAGGGTTAGTTAAAAATGACAGGTATGTGTTATATAGTATACTATTATTAAAAGTGATGTAGCATAGTACTAAATTGAGGATATATAAGACAGTTATTTGAACATGTGAAATGTGTGCATACAACAAGAGTGAGTAAAGAAAGTTATTATGAAAAATATTTGAAAGCAAAAAATTAGGAGATCGGTGTGGAGAAAAGAACAAATGAGGAGATATGGCATCTATACGATCAACATAGCATAATTCAAATCATAAAAGTACCACGAATAAGATGTCTAAGCCACATATAAAAACTAATATACGGCAGAACGTCAAAACAGGCCATGTAGAAGAAATTTGAGTGTACAAGGAAAATACATAACAACATAATAAATGGTTAACAGCTGATGATACACGTAAATCATAAAAATTTACTTTAAGTTTAATATATACCTATTTACCTGGTTATGCGCCATATTCTATCGTCACTTGTAACGAGTTAGCATTGAAAGTTAGTTAAAGCAAAGTAATGTACGCTAATACATAAATTTTTCATTAAAAATATCATTAATGGTACTAGAATGAACAATATAGTGAAGAAAAAAGATAATATATGAACTAAAAATTAGAAGAAAAAACATCATTAGGCTAGTTAAAGCATTTTTATACTATTGTCGTATTGTAAAAAAAGCATAATAAATTAAACAGAAATTTTACTAAAGTGGTAAAAAATGATGCAATGACATCTTGAATACTTTCTATAAATACAACAATCACTTACGATTGGATATTAGAATAAAGTTTATCAAGTGCTACATTTGGTTAACTCTCTTGTACGGAATGGAAGTCTTGACGTAAAAAAAACCATTATAAAAAAATAGAGGTGCTTGAGATGTGACTGTAGTCCCATACAGTAACAACACTTTCCTGGGTGTTAAAAATATCTTAGATTGCGCGAATAACAAATGAAAATGTATTGAGAAAAGTACATAATGAGAAAGAACTGATGAAACCTATAAAGAAAAGAAAAACAGCATACTTCGGACTAATTCTAAGAAATAATAATAATAATAATAATGGTAAGGCTCTACGCCCCGCGTGGGAGCACGGCCTGCAAACTGAGAGGTTAAGGCTCTCATACGTTCGCTCTCTCTGCCCGGTCGTCGCGCACCATCTCTGATACGGGGCGATGTGGCAAGCACCGCGCTAAGACGACCGCCATTATTACCCCTTGTTAGAATTTTTGCAGGTACTCAATTATTTTTAGTGACTCAGTAGGCCACCCGCCAGGCATCAGAGAGCACCGGGAATTGAACCCGGGTCCGTCACGATGGCACATTTTCTAAGAAATGACAAATATAAATTACTCCAAATAATAATAAAGGGAAAAATCAAAGGAAAACGACCTTTAGGAAGAAAGCGATATTCATGGATATGTAACATACGTAAATGGACTGGATTGATTGCAACACAATTGTTCCGATTAGCTGAAGACCGAGAAGATTTTAACCAAACGGTAGCCAACCTCTGAAATAAACAAAAAAGATTTACAAAAAGAAGAGAGATTTTACTGATTACAAGTATGTTAAATGTAACCATTTTCATAAAAATTTGACTGTTTATTGAATTTTTGAAATCGACGCATTTTATGAAACACTTTTTATAATGGTACATACATTTACATTTAAATATAAAAATGTTACAATTTTTAATTAAAGGTTAATTATGCGTTCAATATTCAAATTGTTGTACAAAATTTAAAAACCAAAAAAGCTAAAAATTGTATTACATAAGATGACGGTAGTTTTAAGACTGCAAGTCTGAATCATATATCCAAATATATGTTAATGATGCTTCATAATTACATCCACTTTAACTAACTTTTAATTTTTGGCTTAATTAACACGCTTGTTTCCGGTTGACAGGCATATTATTAAAAAATTTCATTCTTTGAAAATTTTTGTGAAATAGCTCATCTTCATGCAGTTGAAATTACTTTCAACCTATAATTGCAACACTAGAAAATAAACATATATAAGCGGAATGCCTGTCGAAAACGTCTATCATTCATTCAACTACAGTAGTGACTACATCATTCAATACAAAATGGCTTTCATTAAAGTAAGTTGCACTTTACTCTGGTATTGCACGTTTAAATATAATTTTCTTTTTGTAGGTATGTATGTTAGTAGCGGTCGTGGTTGCAGCGCAAGCGAGCTATATGCCTATTAGCGTTTATACTCACGGTCACAACACAATATCAGGATTAGGGCATGCTGGGCAATTGGGATTGCCGCATGACATAAATGGACTTGCAGCTAACGAAGGACATGGTTCTGCTGGAGAACACCATGTTGACCATTACGTAAGCGAAAAAAATTAGGTTTTTTAAATATTTCTTATTTTTCCTGCGACGTTATAGGCTTATCCTAAATATGCCTATAAATACGGAGTTTCGGACAGTCATACTGGAGACCACAAAAGCCAACATGAAACTCGCAACGGCGACCACGTAGTAGGACAGTACACTTTGGCTCAACCCGACGGGGTCCTCAGAGTTGTCAACTACGTTGCCGACCACAGCGGTTTCCATGCTGACGTCAAGAAGATTGGTGAATCTCATCATCCTTCTGTAAGTCATGGAATTCATCATGGTGCTATTGAGATTCACGGTCATGGACACGGCCACTACTAACTAAACTGGTCAGGTATATTATAACTTGGTTTTTCAAAAATTTAGCGCATGTGATACTTGCTCTGTTATTGTGTCTATTATTTATAATTTTTTATAATGATTTGTAATAAATAAACCAACTAACTAAATAAAGTATGGTTTCTTTATCTTTATGTCCCATAAATTTATTGAATCAAATAAAATAGTAATGTTAAAAAAACAGTTCACCGTTAACTATGATTTGCATCAGTATTTAGTCCCTCGATGTTTTTAAGGTATCTGTCTTAAATAAAGTCAACGGTTGAGCAGAATATGGTGTAAACTCAATGTAAAAATTGTACTGAAGAGACAAGGCAAGACAAGAAATTATTTGCATAGAAATACCCAAAAATTGTTTACAAAGAAAAAAGATAGTTGAGCAAAAGTGACATATACATGTTTCAGTTGAGCAGATTAAACTTATGTAGTTACGTCATAAACATCCAAAACAAATTTGAAGTGGGCTGAATTCTCAAAGCTTCGCAAAATGCATAACACCAACATTTATACAAATCTGTGTTTTAAAATGAATTTTGCTGATTATAACATATTTAAACACTGCTTTCACACGGTTGAATTGCAGAAGATTTATTTTTTGCAACTGATTTGAGAGATGGCAACAAACTTCAACTCCTTTTGTGCTTTTACTTGATTTTTACATGCGGTATTCTACAACGCTCTTTAAATTTTCCAGTGCAGTGTACTGATTTTTAAGCTTCAGACTTACCTGATAACTTACATGTTCTTAAGGTTTAGTTGCTTTAAGAAATTGAGATATGAGTTTTGAATCCTACTGACGTTTGTATGTAACGTTTATTGCTTATTTCTGAAATACTATGACTTTGTTTATTATTATTTGGAGTCAGTTTAATTAACTTTGCTAGGTTATCGATATATTTGATTTCTTTGCTCATCTTTATAGCTCAACATCAAAAACTCAAACACGTTTAGTTATTATATCGTAGAGAAGTATTTGTTTTTTAAAGGCAGGCTGAAATTTCTTGTAATTAACATATATAGATCTCTTTTGAAGTCTAATTGTTTGACATATTTTTGTACGTAGTCTTCTGAAATAGAGGGCAAGAGCTGATGATGCGCAATATATAACCTCTTCCAACCAAATTCCAGCCTCAACTTTTATCCGGTGCCCCTTATTAACACTGAAGAGGGAATGGCAACCGAGCATCGGCTGAATAACAGTACCTACCACTGAAGAAGAGGGAATGTACTCTTCCCCCATGCTAATACCGGCGAAAGCGGCCAGTGCCTTGGCGCTAAGGTGGCAGCCCCGCCATGGCAATCGGGGGTGTAGGCCAATAACCTGCTAACCCCTTAAATACCTATATTATTCCTGAAATTAAAAGAAGTAACCGGGCGGATAAACTGTTAACGACTTTTGGCCCGAAAGAAAAATACCGAACTGGATTTTAGAACGTTCGCACACCATTAAAAACAAGGAACATACGTAAGGCAACTGCAGAAATATATAGGTTAAAGCTGGATATATAGGTATTAACGAAGTCAGATGGAACGAGTTCGGTGAGCTGAAAACACCCAATGGCTTAACATTCCTTTGTTCTGGAAGACCAAAGAAAAACGACGAACACATAATGAATACGATTACTTTCAATTACAGAAATAACAAGATATTTGATAGAGTTGAATCCAGTATTAGAGAGAATCATAAGAGCCCGACTACAAGGGAAAATAAAGAATGTTAGCATAATACAATGTTGTGCACTTGAAACCGTAGCAGACATATGAAGCAAACAACAATTATATGCCCAACTACAAAACAAATTAGATAAAATAAGAAAGAAAGACATCATATTGATAATGCGCAAGTACGTAAAGATAACATAGGGCTAGAACAAATAATAGGCAAACAGAGTATAGGCGATAGCCTGGTACGCCGAAAAGGAACTGGTAATAGGAGGGACGTTATTTCTACACTTAAAAATTCACAAAGCGTCATGGGATCTCTACAGATCAGAGAACACAGAACCAGATCGAATTATCTTGTCATACAAAAAAGATTGAGAAGCTCACTGTTAGACGTACGATACAAGAGAGGAAATTATTTAGGCAGCGACAACGATCTGATGAAAGTGAGCATAAGAATTAAAATAGAAGTAGCGAAAAAAAATTTGCAAAACAAAGTAACAAATATGATCTAAACAAACTAAAAGACAACGCAAATAAGACTGAATTCAGAATTTAAATAAGAAACAAAGGTCTAGAAGAAGCAAGTATAGAATAACGCTGGTCGAAAATTAAAGGTACATAACAGAGTAGCAGAAAAAGCATTGTGATTCAGGGACACAAACAGAAAAACTAGATGACAGAACAAACCTAGAACAAAATAAAAGAAAGAGGAAACATCAAAGTAAAAATGATAGGTTCCAACAATGATGGAGACAAAACTTGAATACCAGACTCAGTACAAACTCAAAGATCGAGAAGTCAAACGGAGCGCAAGAACAAGCCACAGAAGATGGATGGAAGGAATTAGCAAAGAGAGCCGAAACGGCAGCAAAAGAAGGCAATATAAATGAAACATACAATATAACTAGAATTCTATGACAAAGGAAACTCTTAAGGGACAGGCCGATAAAGAACAAATAAGGACAGCTTTTAACCAAAAAATAAATAGTGGAGAGAATACTCGTAAAAATGTAAAGCCAAATTGGAGAACCAGTTGAAGAATAACAAGAACATAAATCCGGAGTAAGAGGTTAAGAAACACAAGAGAAAACAATAAGAATCTGGAGGACCTTCAAGATTAGAAGTCAACCAAATAATTCAAAACTAAAAAAATAGGAAAATTGCAGGAATCGACAAGATCGCACAGGAAATCCTAAAACAAAAAACAGAAATAACGGTGACATATTACACCCACTGTTTGTCAAGATATGGCGAAGAAAGGAGATATTACCAATTATAAAAACTGGAGAGGGATTACCCTACTCTCAAACCCAAGCAAAATATTCTCCAGGGTATCGCTAAACAAAATAAGAACAAGAGTAGAAAAGCAGCTACAAAGAAAACAAGTAGGAATCTGCAACAGTAGATCCTGCATAGATCAAATAAATACACTGCATATCATAATATAACAGAGCGCAGAATATATAGTCAACCTGTATCTACTATTCGTGGGCTTCGAACAGGCGTTTGACCTTGTAAACAGCCACCAAATGTGGGAAACAATGCGAAAATATGGAATACCTACAAACATACTAAACTTGATAAAGCAAGCATACGAAGGATACACGTGTCAAGAAATACACGAGGATAAATTATCAGAACATATACAAGTGCAAACAGTAGTCAAACAGGGTTGTATCCCCATTTATGTACCTAATGGTCCTAGACGAAGTACTGTACAAAACAATAAACCTCACAGAACAACTTGAAGACCTGGACTTCGCAGATGATATCTGCCTACTGTTCCACACCCACAAACACATGCAACAGAATCTAAATACCAAATCAGTTAGAAGAAACATCACTAACAAACGGACCTTTTATCTAAATAACAATAAAATAAAAGAAGTAAACAAGCGGAACAGCAGAGCTAGCATTTAACCTGTTAATTTAAAGTAATATAAAGTACGTTTCAGATGAATGTTTCATTAAAAATATTTTAGTAGCACTCCAGTAGGCATAGAAGGGACAACAAACATAAAGCATAAACTAAAAAATAGAATAAGGGGCATCATTAGGCTATTTGGAGCATTAATATATTGTTGTCGTATATTAAGATTATAAAAAGCATAAAAAATAAAACAGTTACAAAATGGAATTTTCGTACGGGAGGGGGGGGGTCTATTGATCAAGAACAAGACGTCTAAATTAAAAAATAATAAAATAATTCCAAATAAAGGGTGTTTCATGAAGGACGCCGAATTGTAATCGGGCTGCATTTTCTTGGTTTGGAGTTGGCAGGCCTATTCTTATCATTTTTATTATTTATTATTATTTCGATTTTTTTGGTTAGTTTTCGTCGTGGAACAGTTTACAATAGAGCAACATGTTTTTATTGTTAAAATATATTACCAAAGCGATAAAAGTGTCACGCAAACAGAGTGAAAGCCTTGTGAAATTTTCTGGACAAATTAAGCGACCAGCAAATTTATGGTATGAAGACTAGTGGGAAAGTTTGAAACGACTGGTTTGGTGAGAACCGACATATCGCTGTTGTACAAGACTTGTCATTGTGAGGCCTGAAAAATCGACTTTTTTCAATCGTGAAGCCCACATTCACTTGAGTGGGTTCATCAACAAACCGAATTGTTGGATTTAAGGAAATAAAAATCCTCAAGTAGTCCAGGAGCTTAAATGCATCCACTGAAAATGACTGTGTGGTGTGGTTTTTGGGGAGGTTGAGTAATAGGGCCATTTTTCTTTGAATATGATAAAAGGACTGCAATTATCGTCAATAAAGAACGTTATTGCAACATTATATCCAATCAGCTGTGGCTTACCTTTGAAGATAAGATTGGCGATCTCTCGCCTTTCGCGCGAGGCGGTTGCCTTACTCTACGAAAAATTCTAGCAATGAGTGATTTCTTTACACGGTGACTAAAAATAACCGACAAGATCCTGCAATCCTATACCCTGTAATTTCTTCTAATGGGAGTTTATAAAATCGCAGATGTACGCTACCAAACCACGCACTATTATGGAAATAAAGGCGGAAATCATATGCATAATTAAAGAGGTCGGGCAGACATCTGTAAGAAAGTAATCTTAAAGAACCTATAAATTCATGCAGAATCAGTGCGGGAGATTTTACTGATTATAAGTATGTTAAATGATATAAAAAATTGACTAATTTACTAAATTTTCAAATTCAGGGCTCTTTATGGAACGCATTTTCTCGTCAATAAAACAGTTTTATCTATTGCAATTTTTAATTAAAGTTTGTTTATATGTTCAACATTTAAATAATTACACAAAATTTAAAAAATTAAATTAATACATATATGAAAATTTATGAGGACTAAACTTATCAGATAAGAAAGTTTTAGTATTACATAATGATAACCTTGAGTTACACATAATAATATATGTACATTATTGCTGCTTCATAATCATAGCTACTTTACCTAATTATTAATTTGTAGCTCAATTAATGCTTTTATTTCATGTTAGCAGGTATACTATTACCAGAAATGTCAATTTGAAAATTTTTGTGAAATAGCTCATCTTTATGCAGCTGAAATCACTTTCAACCGATAGTTGCAACACTAGAAAATAAACATATATAAGCGGAACCCCGTCGAACACGTCTATCATTCGTTCAACTACAGTAGTGACTACACCATTCAATACAAAATGGCTTTCATTAAAGTAAGTAGCTATTCATCTTACATTTTACTCTGGTATTGCACGTTTAAATATAATTTTATTTTTGTAGGTATGTTTCTTAGTAGCGGTCGTGGTTGCAGCGCAAGCGAGCTATATACCTATTAGCGTTTATACTCACGGTCACAACACAATATCAGGATTAGGGCATGCTGGACAATTGGGATTGTCGCATGGCACACATGGTATTGCAGCTATCGAAGATCATGGTTATGCTGGAGAACACCATGTTGACCATTACGTAAGCGTAAAAATTAGGTTTTCTAAATGTTTATTATTTTTCATGCGACGTTATAGGCTTATCCTCAATATGCCTACAAATACGGAGTTTCGGACAGTCATACTGGAGACCACAAAAGCCAACATGAAACTCGCAACGGCGACCACGTAGTAGGGCAGTACACTTTGGCTCAACCCGACGGGGTTCTCAGGGTTGTCAACTACTCTGCCGACCACAGCGGTTTCCATGCTGACGTCAAGAAGATTGGTGAATCTCACCATCCCTCTGTAAGTCATGGAATTCATCATGGTGCTATTGACATTCACGGTCACGGACACGGCCACTATTAACTAAACCTGTCGGGTATATTGCAATAACTTGTTCTTGCAGAAATTTAGCATAAAATTGGTATATGCAGGGTTATTTTGTCTATGATTTATAATTTTCTATAATGATTTGTAATAAATAAACAACCAACTGAAAAAAAATATATATTGTTTATCTTTGTGTCTCATACATTTATTGGACAAATTAAAGTAACTGATTCTCTATGATCTACGATTTGCGTCAGTATTTAGTTCCTCGATGTTTTTAAGGTATCCGTCTTAAAGAAAGTTGATTATTGAGGAGGATATGGTATAACCTTAAAGTAAACGATTGTACTGAAGGGACAAGGCAAAACCAAAAATTAATTGAAAAAACACAATTTTTGTTTACCAAGAAAAAGGACTGTTGAGCAAAAGCGACATATGCATGTTCCGGTTGAGCAGATTAAAGTTATATAGTGACGTCATAAACATCCAAATCAAATTTGAAGTAGGCTGAATTTCCAAAGCTTTGCAACATGCATACCACAAACTTCTATACAAATATGAAAATGGATTTTGCTGTTTAGACCATATTTAAACATTGCTTGCACACGGTTTAATTGCGGAAGATTTATTTTTGCAACAGATTTGAGACATCGCAACAAACTTCAACTCTTTTTGTGCTTTTACTTGAATTTTGCATGCTTTATTCTACAACCCTTTTTACATTTTCAAGTGCGATGAGGTGATTTTTAAGCTCCAGCCTAAATTGATAACTTACGTGTTCTTATAGTTTATTTGACTTAAGAATTTGAGATATGAATTTTGAATCCTCTATAGTAAGACTACAATACTACAATATTACATAGCGGCAAAGAAAAAGGGATAAGGGAAAGAGGAACGGCTTTCATAGTTGACAATAGTCTAAAACCATAATAGACTTCCAACCAACTAATGAGAGGATATGCCGGCTTCGAATAGCAACCAAATTTTTCAATGTGTCAATAATAAACGTGTATGCCATACAGAATGCAGATGATGAAGTAAAAGACGAATTCTACCAACTATTAGAAAGAGCATACGATGCAGCACCAAAGAATGACATAAAAACCATAATAGGAGACTTAAGCGCTAAGATAGGGCGAGAGGAGGAGTACCAAGGCACAATTGGAAGACACAGCCTGCATCAAGAGTCAAATCAAAACAGAGAAAGGATAATAAACTTTGCAACCAGCAGAAATATGATCGTCAGCTCAACATATTTCCCACATAAAGATATACACAAGGGCACGTGGATCTCACCGGACGAAAATACAGTCAACCAAATTGACCATCTGCTGATCGACAAAAGAGCCGTAACCAGCATAACGGATGTGAAAACCAGACGTGATGCCTCCTGTGGAACAGATCACTTCCTAGTGAAAATTAAATTCAGATGCAAAGTCAACAGATGCAAACGCGAGGAACAGCATCACCAAGAAAAGCTTAACGTAGAGAAGCTAAAAGATACAGACACGCTACAAAGACACAAAGAAGAACTTAAACAAAAGCTTGAACCAAATTTGGAACAACAATTAAATTTAGAAGAGAACTTGTGCCGAATTAAAACTATAACTATGGAAACAGTCAAAGAGATACTAGGAACTCGAAGAGGAACAAATAAAAAGGAATGGTTTGATGGGGAATGTGAGCAGGCACTCGAGGAAAGAAACGAAGCATACAAGAAATATATACACAGGCGAACACGAGAAAAGAAAGAACTATTTGATGACAAAAGACGAGAGGCGGATAAAATATGCAGAAGAAAAAAGAGGAAGTATGAAAACAATCGGATACAAAAGATGGAGGAAGACTTCAGAGAAAACGAAACGAGGAACGCATATAGATATCTAAAACAACTGAAAGAAGGCTTCAAACCCCGAACAAACTTATGTAGAGATAAGTCCGGTAAAATAATAAGCGACAAAGAAAACATAAAGGAAACCTGGAAAGGGTATTTTCAAGAACTATTAAGCACAGGATCAAACGATATTCAACTAGAAACTGACATACCTGAGCCAACAGAGAACGATGATTTCTCAGAACCACCATCCAGAGAAGAAGTGCAGCGAGCTATACAAGCGCAAAAGAATAATAAGACTTCGGGTATAGACAAGCTCTCAGCGGAGCTGCTGAAACAGGGGGGCAATACAATGATGCAATCAATATACTTGCTTATGGCAGACATATGGAAAGAAGAAAGAATGCCAGCCGAATGGAGTAAAAGCATAATTTGCCCAATATATAAAAAAGGCGACAAATTACAATGCAAGAACTACAGAGGTATTTCACTATTATGCACAACGTATAAAGCATTCACGTAAATACAAAGTAAAAAGCTGCAACCGATCACTGAGAATATCATAGGAGAATACCAATCTGGATTCAGATCTGGAAGATCGACCACTGATCAACTGCTCACCGTCAAACAAATTCTAAACAAAAGTTGGCAGTATGACATCGACATATATCAAATATTCGTAGACTTCCGCCAAGCATACGATAATATCAACAGAGACAAACTATATCAGATCATGTTGGATTTTAACATACCTGTAAAACTAATCAGACTTGTCAGAATGACAATGACAAATACCGAAGCATATATAAGAATACAAAACCAATTGACAGACCCAATAACAATAACGCAAGGATTAAAGCAAGGGGACGGCCTAGCGCCGATGCTATTTAACATAGCCTTAGAGTATGCAGTAAGAAAGATGTCAGTTAACAGAAACAATCTACTATTCAATAAGTCCACTCAATTGGCAGCATATGCGGATGACATTAACATAATGGACAGATCAATTGCTGGAGCAAAAGAAGCATACATAGAATTAGAAAATGGAGCAAAGGAGGTTGGATGGTCCATAAACGTGGAAAAAACAAAGATGCTGAAGCAGACAAGGTCAAATAGAATTCGACAAAATATAACAATAGGGGACGACAACATAGAAGTAGTGCAACATTTCACATATCTAGGTGCTACAATCACAAGTAACGGAAATGAAGATGCAGAAATTCGCAGAAGGATAACTCTAGCAAACAAAACATATTTCGCCCTGTTGTCAATTTTTAAATCCAGAGACTTACACAGACACACAAAGATCAGAATTTACAAAACAATAATAAAACCCGTGCTATGTTGTGCCAGCGAAACATGGACTCTCAATCAGAAAGCAATAGAAACGGTGAACAGGTTTGAGAGAAAAATACTACGAGGAATACTTGGACCAGTATGTGAGGATGGCATTTGGAGAATACGCTATAACCATGAGCTATACCAACATCTTAAAGAACCAGCAATTGAGACATACATACGAATAAACAGATTACGATGGGTTGGACACGTCATCAAATGGAAGGGAGAAGACCTGTAGGAAGACCCAAGAAAAGATGGGAAGACAACGTTGCGGAAGATGCTGCAAACCTCCTGAAAATACGGAATTGGAAAGCCTATGCAGCAGACAGAAGAAGATGGGGGGAAAAACTGAAGGAGGCCATGGCCCGATTTGGGCTGTAGCGCCATAGGAGAGATAGTAAGACTTTTATTGTGAAGTTGATCTTAGCGGCTGCACTAAAAATATTTCTTGATTTCTATTGACAATCAAGATTTGTAATTATGTAAGTTAACCAGCTATCAGAAGAGTTCTAAGATTCCTTTTTGGCGTAATGGGCTACGTTTATAATGAGAGGTCTTCTATGTTTGTATGTAACGTTTGATTGCTTTAATACCATGCCTTTTGTTTATTACTATTGGGGGTAATTTTGATTGACTTTTCTAAATTATTTAGATAGGCAAGCTAAAACTTCTTCCAGTTAACATATCTAGATCTTTTTTCAAGTCTAATTACTTGACTTTTTTAAATAGTTTTTCCAAATGAATCTACTATCCAGATAAATATCAAGTTATTTTGTGCTCGATTACTGAGATATATTTACGTTAATTAAATTTACTTATGAACACTGTTGTATTCTACGTGTAAAGTTAACTTACACAGATTGATATTAATTTTTTATTTGTGGAGCCATGTTTGAATTTGATTTAGGTGGTTTTTCAGTATTCTCGTAACCATTGCTGGATTTTTATAGGATGCAAGGATAACAGTGTCATTTGCAAAAACTTCATTTATTATATTTCTGCCAGAGTGTAATAAATATAAAACAGGTTCAATGAGGCCGCCTTGGGGTACCCCAGATTTCATTGTAAACTTGTAGGACACAGCCTTATTATTTCTATAATAACACTAAAGTTTCTATTACTTAAATAAAATTTCATTAAACTAAAGTGAGCGATAGGGCCATACTACCTTATGTAACAATAATCCTCTGTGCCTTAACAAAAGGCTTGGCTAAGGATCAGTATTCCCTGCGTTCGCATACTTCGTTTATAACGCGACAAACAACTCTACATTGTTAAGTGTATCACTCACGAAAACCAAACTGATAGAGTTATATTCATTGTTTGATATTGGGGTCGGTTTTTATTTTTTGAACCAGCAGTCTTTCAAGTAGCATAGCCATTGCAGCAAGTATCTATCTTTATTTGGTTTAAGTATTGAAATAATTTTAGAATTTTAATTGTTTAGGTCAATATTGTTTTTGACGATTGTATTACATATATAGCTTTTCATTGATTTAGATAGCTAATTTATTTTTGTGTTTTCATTGAGGTTGATGCTTTAATTTCCAGTATATATAATACAACGTATAATATATGTTTTTCTACTTTATTATTTATTTTATCGTTGATTGGCGCACGCATCATTCATTTCTCTTCACCACTTCTTGCTCTTTGTGGGTTGGATGCCGTTTTATTGCGTGTAGAGGTAATTGCTGATTAGATTTTCTTTTGTGTTTAATTGGTTTCCAAGTAGAGTTATCATATTTGTTTCAATTGGTGATGAGGCCATGGAATAATCTGTCGCATTCTTTTTTCAGTTTTGGCTTTAACTGGTTGGTTACACTATTTAGGGCTATTTTGTCTTGTAGAGCGTGTGTTCGATGTCATTACCTTTAATCGTTCTTTTGACAGCTATAAGTTTTTTTTAATCTCGATTTGAATACTATTTTGTTTGATTTTATGATTGTAACGTACTAGTGACATGTTGAATTGCCAGCGTGAAAGTGTCCATTAAGCTTGTTAAGACATCGTCTACTTTAGTAGTGTTTGGTAAACATATAAAAGCTTATGTTTCCTTCTGTTTCAGTAAGGTGTTCTTCCCAGTTAATTTCCTTGCTATGTTGTCGAAGCGGTAGTTTGTTATGAATGATAAAACTGCTGATCATATCTACTATATTAATGAAATCGCCACAATTAAATTTTTACAATCATAGATTGTAACAAAGTTCATGATGTTATGTAACCACATTAAGGTTTATTTCTGGATTTTAGATATTAAAGTTAAAGAATTAGTTTAATTTATTTTTCTACTATAAAAATTGTTAACGAACGTTCCTTTAATGGTTATAGGTAACTCAATTAAGGTTTAGTTTACGGAATAGATATTGTAAAATATCTTTACTTATAATTACAACTTTTTATTTTTCTTTAGTATTGAACAAAATTATTTATTAAATGAATGCTACCAACTTCTAACCAATTTCTAGAATAGATTCGGCAGTTTAGATTCATTACTATTACAGTGTGTGTCTATTTCGTTTGTACTCATTAATGACTACCAATCACCACAAAATTCATTAAGCAGTTCAGGTAAGATTTCAGGTGCAGATGTATTTTTGCTGATATTATTATAACTAAGTGTATGAATAGACCATTCAAGTGGTTTCATGCAGTTTTATTTATGAGCTTACCAAATTCAAGTAGCTTATTATTTATTGACAAAGTTAGCCTTGTCTTGTAATGTTATTTAAGCCACGCATGAAATCCGGATCAAAATGAGCTACGGTAAACAGTTCTTTAAAAAATAGATTTGAGTTTGCTGGCTGTCCTCCCTTTATTTAAAAAAATTAAATTATGATTTTCAATTTTATTCACAAGCAAAATACTTTACATTGATTTAAGGTTTGCCAAAATAACATTAGTCTCAACTAATGTTATTTTGGCATCAAGGTAAAGTATGATATATAAAAAATGCTTATCTTAGGTACCAATAAAAACTTTTATGTTATGATTTTATGTATTATTATGTATTTTTGTGTTACATTCAAATAGATCAGTTTTATGTGACAACTAACCACAATATTTTGGTTACTAGTAAAAAATGGAGTTTTTCATTACTTGACCACCAAGCAAATCCGGTTAGGGTGTGACTTTAGGAAAATCTATTTATGTTTATTTCACTAGATAAATTTATACTTAAATATGCGATCTGCAATTGTCTATACCCTAGAATTAAAAGTAAATTTGCTGCCCAGAATTTTGTCAACACATTGCCTATAAATACTTAAGGACTGTAGAAAAATCAAAACTAAATACATGAAAGACATCCTTAGTATTTCACTATAACACATTAGCAATTCTTAAAATCTAATTTTACTTAACTAATGTGTACACTAATAGGATTTTGCTCTGTTTTCTTATGAACACTTAAACTAACCCAAAATATTTGGCTCTATTGAGTCTTCCGATCATCATCGCCACATGTAAAAACTAGCATACCACGAAACACCGAAACAGCTTATGAAAAAGAAACTTGAGAGCACAAGAAAAGTAGGACGACTTAAGAATAAATAATTAGCGGCTGATAAAGAAAAGCTAGAAAAGGAAGTCAGCAAAAATGGTAATTTTATATATATATATATATATATATATATATATATATATATATATATATATGTAACTATGTTTAAACAACTTAGTTCACGGTATGAACCGCGTCTATTTTGGGTAAATTCTCCCAAAAATTCACAAAGAGAACATTCCTTTACGCCCTATAGTTAGTGCATTCGGTTCTCCCACCCACAACCTAGCCAAATACCTTGCCAAGACTCTCCAACCTTTCACAGAGCAGGATCATCCTACGTCCGAAACTCCTATCATTTCCTAGAAATATTGAAAACCTTCCCTATACGCAAAGATGACAGCATGGTCAGCATTGATGTCGTTTCTTTGTTTGCAAACATCCCAATTCCTGATACCCTACAGTTATTAAAGTCAACGTATAATATAAATAACAATATCCCCTCCCTAATAAACCATTCCCTATCCAATACTTACTTTACCTTCTAAAATAAACTAATGGTGCTCCCATGGGTTCCCCACTTTCACCTGCCATTGCTAACCTTTTTATGTCCGATTTTGAAACAAAAGGCCTCGCCTCTTTTCACCTTAAACCTACTTGCTGGATATGATATGTTGATGACACTTTTGTTATCTGATTCCTTTCCCACCTCAACCAAATCCATACCAATATCAAATTTACCATGGAAACTGAACATAACAATTCCCTTCCCTTCCTAGACACTCTCATAACAAGAAATCCTTCTAATGACAGCTTTTATTACACTGTGTACAGAAAACCCACACACTAACCGCTACCTAAATGCCAAATCCCATCACAACCCTGCCCAAATCCGCTCGGTTGCAAAATCCATCATTACCAGATCCATCAGGCTTTCCGATACGAAAAATCGCAAAACTGAAATCAAATCCATTACCACCACCCTACTGCAAAATGGATATTCCAACAAATACTTAACTAATATAATTAAAAATATAAATAAAAACACTAACTCTAATCCCAAAACCCTCCCGACCAACAAAAAGCATTCCTACCTTACATCAGAGGCATCACCGATAGAATAAGCCGCATACTAATGCGGCAAAATATCCGCACGGTCTTTACGACCAACAACCAAATATCTGGAATTATTCGCTCAGCAAAGGATCACTGCCCCAATGAATCCCAAGAAGTGTATGAAATACCTTGTGGAAACTGCCAAAGGATCTACATCGGTCAAACAAATCGGCAAATATCTAGCCGAATATACTAGCATTCTCTGACCGTACAGAAAGGCGATAATAGTTCGGCACTTGCCAAACACAGCAAAGAAACAGGCCACAAAATTAATTTATCTGGGGCTAATATAATAGCCCCCATTTCCCATTTTACCAGCAGAATAGTACGTGAGCCAATTGCAATAGAAAAACGCCCACAGTGCCTCAACACAAGAAATGACAGCCAGCGTTTGCCTGCCATGTGGAAGTCCCTTATTGCTCCGCACCGACAATTACGCAACACCCTAAATCCTACAAACTTTCCCCAACCCAACGCATCTCCAGCCAAACAAACTTTTACTTCCAGCCCTATAAAAGATCAAGCAGGTCACACGAAAGGGCAGTCTTATTCAAAGACTCATAGCTCTCCTTGGGGAGTAGGCACATTGAGACACAGAGTGAAGAGCTAACCTCTTGAAAAGGAAATTTTTTTATTAAAAATACTTCTAATGGCACGGCAGTGAATATCAATGGGACAATAAAGATAAAGTAGTAACAAAAAATTAGAAAAAACATCATTAGGTTAGTTAGAGCATTTATATATTGTTGTTGTATTGTAAGATACATAAAAATAAAACAGTTATAATCTGGGTTCTTTAGGCGGGGGGAAGGTCGATCAAGAAAAGACGTTTACATTAGATAATGGAGAAGATAAATTATGACTCAGGAATCATTGAAGACATAAGTTTAATACAAAAGCTTATAATAATATTTATTGCATTAAACAGATTGTATTAACTTCAACTAAAGAGGTTCAAATTTTAATTTCAAATAAAATGTGCATTATGAAGGACGCCGAATTGGACGTGAGCTCAATTTTCTTGGTTTGAAGTTGGAAGGCATATTTCATATAATATTTATTATCTATTATCACTCTAACTGTTTTGGTTTGTTTTCGCCGTGTAACAGTTTGAAACAGAGCAACGTTTATATTTTACGTATACATTTTACTAAAGCGATAAAAATACCACGCAAACAGTGTGAAAACCTTGTTAAATTCTCTTAAAACATTAAGCACTCAACGAATTTACAATATGAAGACTACTGGGGAAGTTTGAATCGACTGATTTGGTGATAACCGACATATCCCTGTTGTACAAGACATTGTCGTTGTTCTAAAAAATCGGCTTTTTTCCAATCTAAAGCCCACATTCACTTGAGTGGGTTCATCAACAGACAGAATTGTTGGATTTAGGAAAATAAAAATCCTAAATTAATCCAGGAGCGTAAAATGCATCCACTAAAAAATGACCGTGTAATGTGGTTTTTGGAGAAGAGGAGAAATAAGGTAGTTTTTCTTTGGGTATGATAAGGGGACTGCATTTGTCAATGGAGAACGTTATTGCAACATTATTACCAATCAGCTGCGGCCTACCTTTCAAGATATGAATATTGGCGACCTCCGCCACACTTCGCTTGAGGCGGTTATTTTACTCTACAAAAAATTCTAGCAATGAGTGAATTTTTTATACGGTAACCAAAAATGTCCGGAAAAGTCCTGCAATCTTATACCATGTGATTTCAGAGGTATGCGGTAACAAACCAGGCACTATTGTAGAAATAAGAGCGGAAATCATATGCATGATTAAAGACGTGGACCAAACATCTGCAAGAGAGTTATCAGTAATATTAAGTAAACGTATAAACTCATGCAGACACATATGCGGGAAGACAAATGGCTAACATCGTGTGTCATACGTAATTGGCAGATTTTACTGATTACCAGTACATTAAATGTAATCATTTTTTTTAGAAAATTGGACTAATTTATTAAATTTATAAATTCAGGGCTCTTTATGGAACGTACTTTCTCATCAATAAAACCGACTTTATATATTGTAATTTTTAATTAAAGTTTAATTATGTGTTTAACATTCAAATTGTTATACAATATTTAAGAAATTAAAACAATACACATAAAAGTTTACGCAACTAAACTTATCAAATAAGAAAGTTTTAATATTACATAATGATAACCTTGAGACTGCAAATTATATATACTAATATATGTATATTATTGCTGCTTCATAATCATAGCTACTTTACCTAATTATTAATTTATAGTTCAATTAATGCTTTTATTTCACGTTAGCAGGCATACTATTACAAGAAATGTCATTCTTTAAAAATTTTTGTGAAATAGCTCATCTTCATGCAGCTGAAATCACTTTCAACCGATAGTTGCAACACTAGAAAATAAACATATATAAGCGGAATGCCTGTCGAACACGTTTATCATTCGTTCAACTATAGTAGTGACTACACCATTCAATACAAAATGGCTTTCATTAAAGTAAGTAGCTATTCTTACATGGTACTCTGGTATTGCACGTTTAAATATAATTTTCTTTTTGTAGGTATGTTTGTTAGTAGCGGCCGTGGTTGCAGCGCAAGCGAGCTATATACCTATTAGCGTTTATACTCACGGTCACAACACAATATCAGGATTAGGGCATGCTGAGCAATTAGGATTGTCGCATGGCACACATGGTATTGCAGCTATCGAAGGACATGGTTCTGCTGGGGAACACCATGTTGACCATTATGTAAGCGTAAAAATTAGGTTTTTTAAATGTTTATTATTTTTCATGCGACGTTATAGGCTTATCCTAAATATGCCTACAAATACGGAGTTTCGGACAGTCATACTGGAGACCACAAAAGCCAACATGAAACTCGCAACGGCGACCACGTAGTAGGACAGTACACTTTGGCTCAACCTGACGGGGTCCTCAGAGTTGTCAACTACGTTGCCGACCACAGCGGTTTCCATGCTGACGTCAAGAAGATTGGTGAATCTCATCATCCTTCTGTAAGTCATGGAATTCATCATGGTGCTATTGAGATTCACGGTCATGGACACGGCCACTACTAAGTAAACTGGTCAGGTATATTATAACTTGGTTTTTCAAAAATTTAGCGCATATGTGATACGTGCTCAGTTATGGTGTCTATGATTTGTAATTTTTATAATGATTTGTAATAAATAAACTAACCAACTAAATAAAGTATATTTTCTTTATCGTTATGTCCCATAAATTTATTGAATAAAATAAAATAGTAATGTTAAAAAAACAGTTCACCGTTAACTATGATTTGCATCAGTATTTAGTTCGTCGATGTTTTTAAGGTATCTGTCTTAAATAAAGTCGACTGTTGAGCAGAATATGTGCTTTTACTTGAATTTCGCATGGGTATTCTACAACCCTTTTCAAATTTTCCATTGCAATGGGGTGATTTTTAAGCTCAGCTTTAATGGATAACTTACGTGTTCTTATAGTTTATTTGACTTAAGAACTTGAGATATGACTTTTTAATCCTCTATTCTACGATTTTTATTGTGGAGTTAATCTTACGGACTACACTAAAAAATATTTTGTGATTTTTATTGACAATCAAAATTTGAAATTATATAAGTTAACCCGCTAGCAGAAGAATTCTAAGGTTCTTTATTGGCGTGATCGACTACGTTTCTAATGAGAGGTCTGCTTTAAATCAGCTAGCCAATGTCTTCTGTGCCCTCTATGTTTGTATGTGACGTTTGATTGCTTAAATAACTAGCTTTTGTTTATTATTGTTAGGAGTAACTGTGATAGACTTTTCTGGATTATAGATTTATTGGATTTCCTTGCACATTCTTATAACCCAGCATCATAAACTCAAATACGTTTAGTTGTGATCTTGTAGAGAAATACTTGTTTTAGAAAGGCAAGCTGAAACTTCTTTCAATTACCATATATACATCTTTTATGAAGTCTAATTACTTGACATTTAAGTAGTTTTTCCAAATGAATTCACTATCCAGATAAATATCAAGTTATTTTGTGCTCAAAGAGTTTTAAGTGTGAAGTTCACTTACACAGATTAACTCTATTGATATTAATTTTTTATTTGTGAAGCCATGCTTATATTTGATTTAGGTGGTCTTGCAGTATTCTCGTAACCATTGTTGGATCTTTATATGAAGCAAGGATGACAGTGCCATTTGCAAAGACTTTATTTATTATATTTCTGCCAGAGCGTAATAAATATAAAACAGGTCCAATGAGACAGCCTTGGGGTACCCCAGATTTTATTGTAAACTTGTAGGACACGGCCTTATTGATTCTAACACTAAAGTTTCTATTACTTAAATAAAATTATCAAATTAAAGTGAGCGATAGGGACATACTACCTAATATGTAACAATAATCAATCCTCTGTGCCTTAACAAAAGACTTGGCTAACGATCATTATTCTCTGCGTTAGCATACTTTGTTTATAACGCGACGAACTACTCTACATTATTGAGTATATCACTCACGAAAACTAAACTGATAAAGTTGTATTCATTGTTTGGTATTGGGGTCGGTTTTATTTTTTTAACTAGGGGTCTTACACCTAACGGTAAAAAGGCATAAGGATTAAGTAAGTAAGTCTTTCAAGTAGCATAGCGATTACAGCAAGTATCTATCTTTACTTGGTTTATGTATGGAAATAATTGCAGCATTTTAATTGTTTCGGTCAATAATTTTTTTGCGAATTTTATTACATATACAGCTTTTTAAATGTTTAGGTAGTTAATTACTGTTTGTATTTTTAGTGATATAAATTTTTTAATTTTTCTACTTCATTACTTATGTTATCGTTGATTGGCGTACGCATCATTCATTTCTCTTCACCACTTCTTGTTCGTTGTGGAATAGATGCCGTTTTTTTCCAAATAAAGTTATCATATCTGTTTAAATTTGTGATGAGACCTTGAAATAATCTACGGCATTCTTTTTTGAGTTCTGCATTTAACTGGTTGGTTACTCATTTAGTACTATTTTATCTTGTAGAGCGTGTGTTCGATGTCATTTATCTTAATTCTTCTTTTGACCGCTATAAGTTTTGTTTAACCTCGATTGGAATATTATTAAGTTTTATTTCGTGATTGTAACGTACGCGCGACATGTTGAACTGCCAGCGTGAAAGTGTCAATTAAGTTTGTTAAAGTTAAGTCGTTTATATTAGTTAAGTTGGGAAGATTTGTATATAGATTTTTGTTTTCTTCTATTTCAATATAGTGTTCTTTCCGGTTAATTTTCTTGTTATGTAGTCAAAGCGGTAGTTTCTTTTGATCGATTAGACTGCTGATCATTTCTATTAAAAGAATGGCCACATTTAAATTTTTATAACATAAATTTACCGTATCGTCGTCGTATTTAACCACAAGTATGTTTTTTTGTTACTTCTGTTGTTTGAAATAATTATTTTTAATTTATTGTAGCTAGCTCTGCAATATAATATATAATTCATGCTTGACTATATAGTACATCACAACTAACTACTACTGTAACTTATCATCATGTGATATTAAGTGACTAATTACACCTCTGTCGTAGAGTTTCCGCGTTGGACATTAATTTTTAGACTATACAGACTTTAAACCAAATCTTGTGGTAGTTTGCGCTTAAGACGCGTGTGGATGTCTCTTTGTCCAAGATTTAATTTAGTAGCACTGACACATAAAACTAAGTTTTAAAAAACTTTACAGTAGTTTTCTTGCTAATCTCAGATATTAGTGGGACACTTAGAGTTCATCGTGTATTCGAGTATTACGAACGAACCACGGACACTTCATTTGCAGTTTGAAGCACTTTGTTCTACATCGTTTGCAGTTTCTTCATTGATGTTTTTAATGTGTTGCACCAGATGGGCATGCATAGCTAAGTATTGGTCGGAGGATTCCTTTGTAAATGAGCACAGTACATTTGGCTCTAAGATAATATTTGCGGTTTATTAGCGGATATAATACACCCAGTCATGTTTTAGAATGAGACAGGCATTATATATTGTGGTTAAATAACTTACACCCTTCTTGGTAAGATGCTTTAATATTTTATTAGTTATTAGATTGGACCTGGAAGTCTTATGTTTGTGTAGTACTAGTAGTAGTAGATTATATTATAGTTTTGAGGTATTGTCATTTCCTTTTGTACACATTCTTTAGTTTAATTAGTTTAAGTATGTGGTTGGGTGTTCCAATATAGACAGCAACTTTCCTATGTTGCCATACAGTGGTAAATTCCTGTATGTTTTCTTGTACTGCAGAGTGTACTGTCGAACTGTATGGTATGTATCCAGGGTGCTTTAAGTGACCCCTATCCGTCTCAATTTTTAATGTAGGATTGCTTGTAAATGTTCCCAGTTGGTTCTTTTGTGGGCTAGTTTAGGGACTGAATGTGAATGTGGGGTGTTGAAGTGTTACTGTTTGGTATCTTGGATGATTAACATTGTTATGCAATATTTCATCTAGAATATAAGGATGGCAATCTGCTCTGTATGGAATACCATGGTCAGTCATAATATTATATAATTTGATTCCGTCGGAGTTACTAGCTTGGCATTCCTATATGATATTCTTTGCATTTCGGTCTCTCTAAGAGTAGCGTGGAGACATCACTATTCAAAAGTTTATCAACTTCATCTTTAATAAGTTTCTATGCTGATGTGAGAATTAAAGAGCTATTATTTTCCATAAGTATTTTTATAGTATAAATATCTAAATTTTGGGGATTACTCTGTGATACACCCTATATCTACGTGGAGGATTAACAGTTCAATTATTTTTATGGTGGCGACGTAGTCAGCTAATACTTGTTGTTCATCAGATGTGGCCATGTTGGGTTTGGGTACAAAGCTTCAGAGGATGATGACTCATTTGCCAAACTTTCTTGTATATCGTTTACTAATTGGAAGTATAATTTACTTTGTGTTTGATAACTAGAGCTTCTTGTTTGGTTCTGGTTTATGTTATATAATAACAGTTTACACACTAAGTATCTTCTCGGGTCATTTAGGACAGTGACCATATAATGATTGCCTGTGCACTTTACATAACGTGCTTGCGAATGGCAGTAGTTGCGGGTGTGCCGTACAATTGGCATTTATTGCACTCGGGAATTTCTTTGGATTTTTTCTTATCTCTACTTTTATGGTGCTATAATTCAGCCTTGTTAGGTTAAATATTTCCTTGTCTTGTATTGCTGAAGTCCACTGCACCTAGTGGAATCGGATATTTGTTTTTATTTTAGAAACTGAGTTTTAATTTTTTTTCTTTCTAATGTGAAAATTGTTAATGAACATTCCTTTAATAGTCATAGGTAACTCAATTAAGGTTTACTTTACCGAAAAAGTATTGTACAATATCTATACTTAGGAATCCATTTTTTTTTTTGTTTCTTTAGTGTTGAACAAAATCATTTTATTAAATTAATACTACCTTCTCCTTCCAAATTATTAGAATAGAGTCGGCAAGTTAGATTAATTACTCTTTTAGTGTGTTTCTATTTAGTTTGTACCAATTTGTGATTACCAATCATACAAAATTTCTTAAGCAATTTGGGTAAGACTTCAGGTGCAGATGTATTTTTGCTTATATTAACTAAGTGTATGAATAGACCATTCAAGTGGTTTCATGCAATTTTATTTATGAGCTTACCAAAATCAGGGAGTTTATTATTTATTAACGAAGTTACCCATGTCATGTAATGTTATTTAAGCAACGCATGAAATCCGGATCAAAATGAGCTAAGGTAAAGAGTTCTTTAAAAAATGGATTTGATTTTGCTGACTGCTTTTTAAAAAAATATTAAATTGTGACTTTCAATTTTATTCAGAAGCAAAATACTTTACCCTCATTTAAGGTTTTGCCAAAATGACATTAAGTAGAGACTATGATTTATAAAAATACTTATTTTAGGTACTAATGAAAACTTTGATGTTGTGATTTTATATGTTATGTATTTTTGTGTTAAATCTAGATAGATGAGTTGAGGGTCAACTAAAAACAATATTTTGGTTCGTAATAAAAATTGGAGTTTTCAGTAGAACTCGTTACTTGGCCACAAGGCAAAGCCTGGTAGGGTAAAACTTTAGGAAAATGTACTAGACTATACTTCACTAAATAAATTTATGCTTGAATATACGATCTGCAATAGTTCATACCCTAAAATTGAAAGTTAAATTGCTTTCCAGAATTTTTGTGAAAAAACTTTCAACGTGCATTGCCTTTAAATATTTAGAATCTATATAGAAATCATAAAATAAATACATAAAAAAACCTTTTTAAGATTCCACTATAAAGATTTAGTAATTTCTAAAATCTAATTTCACTTAACTGATGTGACGATACAATATGGAAAGCTGCTAAGGGTCTCAAGCGACCTACAGCGCATATTCTTCCACTACAAGATCCTACGGGAACATGGAAGAGAACTGACAGGGAAAAAGCAGATGTTTTTGCACAACACTTAGAGACCGTCTTTATTCCAAATTCAGAAGAAACTGGCGATGAAGTTGAAGAATACCTTAGTCCTTCATTGCAAATATCACTCCCTATTAGTACATTCACAATAAATGAAATTCGAGAAGAAATTAACAAATTCAATAACAATAAATCTCCAGGATACCACCTGGTCACAGCAATCTTACTAAAACAACTACCAGATAACGGCCTCCAGTTTCTCCGAATATTATTCAATGGAATCTTACGTCTTAGATGCTGGCCAATGCTATTAAAGTGTACCCAGCTCATTCTTATACCTAAATCTGATAAGCCACCAAACGCAATTCAATCCTATCGCGCTATCGAGCTCCTCCCTTTAATATAAAAGTTGCTGGAGAAGCTTATTTACAAAAGAATCCGGGAAGATGAACTATAAGTCGATTGAATCACAAATCATCAATTTGGTTTCCGTCATCAGCATTCTACGGTACAACAGTGTCACCGCATAATAAATACAATACAAACAACGATTAAAGACAAAAAATACTGTTCAGCGATATTTTTGGACGTTAGCCAAGAATTCGATAAGGTTTGGCGCAGAGGATTGTTATACAAGGTTAAAAAACAGTCAATATTTGCTGATGTTCCAATCCTACCTAGAAAATTGCTTCTTCCAAACAAGAATTGGGCAAGAGACTTCCGACATAAGACCAATCCAAGCAGGGGTGCCGCAAGAAAACGTTCTGGGTCCGCTCTTGTACTTATTATACACAACATGTTCGCCAATTAACATGAGAAATAAAGCGGTATCTCAAGCAGACGTGGTAAAATACTTGGGATTACATCTAGACAGACGATTGACGTAGAAAGCACATGTTACAAACAAAAGAAAGCAGATGGACTTAAAAATCAGAAACCTGAACTGGCTCATAGGACGACGGCTTCAGCTCACTTTAACCAACAAATTGCTACTTTATAAGGCTATCATTTGTCCCATCTAGATATATGGATCGGAACTTTAGAGCTGCGCCAGCACATCTACAGTAAATATAATCCAGCGCTGTCAATCCAAGATTCTCAGGAACATCGCAAATGCACCATGGTTTGTAACAACCCCAACGCTCCATATGGACCTAGGCATTCCCTTTGTAAAAGATGCTGTAAAATAAAAGACAACTAAATATCACGACAACCTGACAACTCATCCAAATTCAATCATCGATCTAGTAAAATAAGATTTCAACAACCGACTAAGGGGGGACAACAAAGTTAAAGTATTAACTAAAAATTAGAAGAAGGAACATTATTAGGCCAGTTAAAGTATTTATATATTGATAAGATATGAATATTGGCGATCTCTGTCACTCTTAGCGTGAGGCGGTTACTTTACTCCACGAAAAATTCTAGCAATGAGTGATTTCTTGATGTGGGCAGTCTTGTGACTTTTTCGAATTGTAGTTTGTGAAATTACAGGTGTACGTTAACAAACCACGCACTATTGTGGAAATGAAGGCGGAAATCATATGCATGATTAAAAACGTTGGACAGACATCTACAATAGAGTTATCAGTAATTTTGAGGAACGTATAAATTCATGAGACATATGCGGGTAGACATATGGCTGACATCGTGTGTCATACCTAAATGGGAGTTTTTACTGATTACCAGTATCTCAAGTAACGATTTTTATTAAAATGTGATTAATTTACTAAATTTTCCAATTCAGGGATCTTTATGGAACGTCCTTTCTCGTCAATAAAACAAACGTTACATATAGCAATTTTTAAATAAAGTTTGATTATATATTAAACACATTTCAAATTGTTATACAAAATTTGAGAAACTAAAATAATACATAAATATATAAAAGTTTATGCAACTAAACTTATCAAATAAGAAAGTTTTAGTATTACATGATAACCTTGAGGCTGCAAGTCTGAGTTACATATACTAATATATGTATATTATTGCTGCTTCATAACCATAGCTACTTTACCTAATTATTAATTTATAGCTCAATTAACGCTTTTATTTCATGTTAGCAGGCATACTATTACAAGAAGTGTCATTCTTTGAAAATTTTTGTTAAATAGCTCATCTTCATGCAGCTGAAATCACTTTCAACCGATAGTTGCAACACTAGAAAATAAACATATATAAGCGGAATGCCTGTCGAACACGTCTATCATTCGTTCAACTGCAGTAGTGACTACATCATTCAATACAAAATGGCTTTCATTAAAGTAAGTTGCTATTCATCTTATACTTTACTCTGGTATTGCACGTTTAAATAAAATTTTCTTTTTATAGGTATGTATGTTAGTAGCGGCCGTGGTTGCAGCGCAAGCGAACTATATACCTATTAGCGTTTATACTCACGGTCACAACACAATATCAGGATTAGGGCATGTTGAGCAATTAGGATTGTCGCATGGCACACATGGTATTGCAGCTATCGAAGATCATGGTTATGCTGGAGAACACCATGTTGACCATTATGTAAGCGTAAAAATTAGGTTTTTTAAATGTTTATTATTTTTCATGCGATGTTGTAGGCTTATCCTCAATATGCCTACAAATACGGAGTTTCGGACAGTCATACTGGAGACCACAAAAGCCAACATGAAACTCGCAAGGGCGACCACGTAGTAGGGCAGTACACTTTGGCTCAACCCGACGGGGTCCTCAGAGTTGTCAACTACGTTGCCGACCACAGCGGTTTCCATGCTGACGTCAAGAAGATTGGTGAATCTCACCATCCTTCTGTAAGTCATGGAATTCATCATGGTGCTATTGACATTCACGGTCATGGACATGGCCACTACTAACTGTCGGATATATTGCAACAACTTGGTTTTTCAAAAATTTAGCATAAAATTAATATATGCATTGTTATTATATCTATGATTTATAATTTTCTATAATGATTTGTAATAAATAAACCAACCAACTAAATAAATTATAATTTATTTATCTTTACTATAAATTCATTGCACAGGATAAAATAATAACGTTCAAAAATAGTTTTTATGACTACGATTTGCATCAGGATTTTAAAAAAAAGTAATTTTTTACATAAATATCTAGTTCATCGATGTTTTTAAGGTATCCATCCATCTTAAAGAGAGTGGACTATTAAACATACCTTAAAGTAAAAGATTCTACTGTAGAGACAAGACAGGGCAGGAAGTTAATTGCATGGAGATACCCATTTTTTTACAAAAAAAATAGAATTTGACAAAAGCTACATATGCATATGTTAAATAGATCAAAGTTATATAGTTACGTCACAAGCATTCAGAGCAATTTAAAGCTTACTGAATTCCCAAATCTTTGAAAAATGCATAACATCAACTGTTATTGCAACCTGTATTTGGAAATGGATTTTGTTTAGACTGTATTTAAATATTGGTTACACATGGTCCAATAGCGCAAGATTTATTTTGGACAATAAATTTGAAAAATAGTAACAAACTTCAACACGTTTCGTGCTATTACTTGAATGCGATATTTGCAACTCTTTTTACATTTCCAAGTACAATTAATTGGGTGAATTTCAAGCTCCAACCTTACCTGAAACTTACGTGTTTTTATGACATAGTTGACTTGAGAACTTGAGATATAAATTTTGAATCTACTGTACTAAGTCTTTCATTGTGAGATTGATCTTAGTAACTGTAATCACTTTTTTTGTGCTAACAATTTTAATTTGCAATTGCATAAGTTAAGGCCCTGGCATAAAAGTTGTAAAATTCTTTTTTGGAGTGATGAGACACGTCTCTAATAAAAGATCTTCTTTAACACTCTTTTAGATTGGCTATCGAATGTCCTTTGGGTCTTTTATTAAACTGAGGTTCATATAAAATGTTTTTTTGAATGCTATGTTTCGTTTATTAATATTCGGGGTAATATTGATTAACATTTCTAAATTATTTGTATATTTGATTTTCTTGCACATCTTTGAAGCTCAGCATCATAAACCCGAATAGGTTTATTTATTTTTTTTATAGAGAAGATTTTATTTTCTAAAAGTGGGCTGAAACTTCAACCAATATAAATATTTTTTGAGATCTAGTTATTTAACATTCCTTCTACGTGGTCTACTATCCAGGTAAATACTAAGATATTTTGTACTTGAAGACTAAAGTATTTCTGGGTTATTTAAGTTTAATGTAAACACTGTTCTCTTCTATGTGTGCAGTTTACTTGCAGAGATTTAAATCCATTGATCTTACTTTTCCATTTATGGAACCATATTTGTATTTGATTTATCAAATCATTGTTGGATATTTCATGGTACTAGAATGATAGTATTTGAACGACTTCCAACTAAAAGCAGTAATTAAACAAGCAAATAGCCTGAATACTGAAAATCATTAGAATAAAAATGAAACACGACTCGATGCTATATGCAGGTGATATAATATTATTGGGAATAGTAAAAATAAAATGAAAAACATGTTAAATACATTGATAGACAACATAGAAAACATACACATGAGAGTTAACATAAAAAAAGTAAAATAATGATACTTAACAAATCAGAAGAATCATAAAATTTAAATTATGAAGGAAAAATGTTGAACAAGAAATACTAACAAAGCGTACTACTCTCTAAGTAAAACCGTCATGGGAAAAAAAATAGTAAAAATAACAAACTAATCTATTCTACAAAACTACAAAATGCAACTGAGTATGTGTATTTGTTTGTTTGTAACTACATTGATATTCCTCCTACAGTTATGAACCGATTTCAAAGGTCAATACTTTATTCGGACCGGTTTGTTGCCAAATCTCGCACAAAGATTTTAAATTTTTGATTTAGTTGATCTGTTATATGTCAAAACGTCAATTATTATGAAGTAGTTAGACAGTTTGCGCCACGTATGGGTATTTCATCCACTACATGGTCAATTCTTGATGTTAATAGGCGCTCACGGTACAACTTTAATTTATGTGAAACGGGATCTAGCCGAACGAATGTCATCATGCTTGGATATGACTGATAAAATGACCATTGGCTCAGTTTTCTTTAATTGTCGACGAAATTATGAATCAAATATTTGCCCGTTCTTGGGATGGGATTTTTTACTAGTAATCTATAATACCATCCCATTTTCAATAATACTTTACTCTAGTAAAACATGGACCATGCAAAACAAAGTCAAATCAAAATTGACAGCCACAAAAATCAAAATCTCAAAGATGATATCAAATAAAATAAAACTAAACTGCATATAGAATGAAGACATCAGAACTACGCTACAATAGGGGTCAAATTGCAAGAAAATAGAAATAAGGCAACCAGAACGGCACGACCATCTCTATAGAATGGAGAGTAAAAAACTATCAAGGAAAATTACAGAAGCTAGAAGTAGTAGCAGAAAGAAGAGAGGAAGTGCGAGTCAAACTTGGATAAACCAAATTATAAAAATAGACCAACTTGGAGGGGAAATGCAAAACAAAATAAAATTATGTGCCAGAGACTGCAAGAAGAAGATTTTGCTTATTATTTACCTCTTCATTTAAAAAAGATAAATAAAAAACCAAATTTATATAATCTGTAAATTTCTCTTTTACGGTGTTCGGCTTTAGTTTTATTTGTTAGAGTTTAAAATTCTTCGAAGTTTTCTCTTTTCGGAGACAATATTTCTTATATTTTTGAGCAGTTATTATTTTGCTTGTGGTGCGAGCATTATCCCATAAAGCTTCTAGGATATCCTTAACAAAGTTTCGTCTCATTATTGAACTGTTTTTCATTTCTTAGAGGAACTGAGAAATGAAAATTTATTCAAGTTGTAATTTGTAACTATACTAACCGATTGGTGTATTAACTAATATAAGAGTTAATTTATTTTATTTAATATTAGTACTAAGCATACGAAGAATAAAAGAGTAGTCGGGATTCTCTGACATGTGAGTAGTTTACAAAGATATTTTAGTTGCGAAAAAATATATGAGATCTCAAATGTACAGGCCAATATACCAACATTTCAGTTTATACTATTTCACATTTTAGTTTCCGAGATGTGTTTAGTATTGCAATCCAGTGATTAATCTCCGACAAAAACTATTTAGAAAATTGAAACATTGATCTTCTTTGCGATATACGTTGGAGGGCAGTACATTGATGCAACTATCATATCATATGCTTCACATGTTATATTCCAACAATTAATATTTATTCGATTGGTAAATGCGGTGAGATATAAAAAAAGTTTTCAACAATTATATTAATAAAGCATATCGTTTTCTTTACTAAAGAAGAAATATTATATTGTTATACAATTTAGGCTGCGGCCGCTACCTTTTTGAGATGAAAAAATCAATAGCAGACAACGGCCGTCTGGAATATATAGTTGAGGTCATAAACAATGAAAAAAAAAAACTTTCCAACTTGAGATGAATGGTAGTTTTTAATTTTTTTCTCGCGTGAAAATTATTTAATTGAAATGAAATTCTGTGAAAATATGTAACTATTTGCATATAATAAGCATGAATTTTTTTAATTATGGGAAATAAATATTTTTCGAGCTCTTACTATATTTCCGAAAAAACACCCCTATCTTCGGCGAACAATTTTATTGATTTTTTTTGGATTTTGATGTTTTACCAGTGCGCATTTTTTTCGTCAAAATGTCTACTTTATTTCGACGTTAGTGATTTATTGTTATTTAACAGCTTAAAATTAAGAAAAACCGAAAAAAATTTTCGAATTGCGAATTTGTCGATTTTTTTCATTATTTTCAATGTTTTAGCATATTTATGTTAATAATTCATAATATTTTAATGACAAAACTTACTTTGGTATAAAATAACTAAAGTTGAATGAATTTCGTCACAGAAAGTTAGGGAAGACTTCATGAAACTTAACATGGAAATCAATAGCACTCTATTAATTTCCATAAGCTACAGTTAAGTTTCGAAAACTTGATATGCTTATTAAATTATTGTAAATACATATGATAAAATACAACGTACAATTTATTTATATTAGCTACGAATTCTTTGCTTTATTTACAAATATTTACTTTATTAATATTGGTTGTCTACAGATTTATAAAAAGAAAAATCAATAAAATAATTGTTAAAATCTAATTCATTTCAGGCCTTTTTTGTTGTGGTTCGTTTTCTTCATCGATCAAACTCTCAAATTCTATATTATCTTCAAAATCATTGGCATTTTCGGGCTCCTCAATTTCGATGTCATTATTCTTTGCTGACTCTTCATCAATGTCTTCAGAATCACTTAGATCTACAAATACTTCTCTGTCTCTATTTGAACAGTTCTCAATGCATGTATTGCATAAATTAGTACATTTTAAGCCGTGTTTCCGGCAGCCACACCTTTGATTATTACATCCACTTTCACAAGTACAGCTAACACATTTTAACAATTTTTCGGGAATCAAGTCGGAACTGTCAGAGATGTATTTCGGCACGAGTCTTCCTATATTTTCGTTCCAGCCCCATTTATTTGCTATTTTGTTGTCGTAATGGTTGTCAAAATAACCCAGCCAAGTTTGCAATTGGTAATAGACTCTGTGGGAGTGTTGTGCAGCAGCTTCTTCAGTTGGAGGGAGTTTTTCCAATTTAAAAGTGGATTTGTTTGTAGCTTGCTGATACAGCTCAAATCGTAATTGATTTATTGAGTTATACATTTTCTTACTTTTGTAAATACTAGTTGTAAGTTAAGATCCATTGTTATGGTTATGTGATCTGCATCTTTTTTATAAAAAACACTGGCTAGGTTTAATAACTTTTTATTGTCCAATAAAGATATTACTATTGTTTTTTCCCCTTTTCCAGCAAATCTTGAAGTTGTATCACATCCAGAGAAAGCGTGAAGAAACGCTATTACATTTGTATATGGTTCGTGTTTAAAAAATGGGATGTATATAATGAATCTTTGACGTTGCTTGAGCCTGGTTTGTGAAAATAAATATCCAGCCCATTCGAATTTAATTGGTGTAAAAGAACTAGTAAATCGAAGTCTTGGCCCACGATTATTACAGTTTTATCATCTTGTTTAGCTAATTGGATGGCATTATTAAAAATCAGTGCGTCGGCGTCTTCAGGAGCTCGCTTACACAAAAAGCCCTCGGACTGTAATTTATTTGGTATTGTGATAATTAAATTGTTTTTATTATTTTGATTTGATAAAAATTTTTCTTGTGGGAGGGTATTTTACTTATACTTTGATATTCAAATGTGGGGACGTTCGCTGATTTATTGCGATGTGATCGTTCTGATTGTTTCGTGCCCAACGAAATGGACGCAGGTACGGTTGTATATGTAGGTGCAGTTGTATTTACTTCAGAGTATCCATCAAAAACCACATAACTATTATTCCCATAATGACTTCGAACATAATTGAGATAGTTCTGTGAGATTTCCCCGATACTATCATACTTTTTCCAAATAAACTTGTGTAGAAAAAACCCGCCGTCAATAACGTGTACAACATTGTTACAGGCTGGCAAAGCACTAATACTCGTGAATTCGTCGTACAGCTCGGATTTCTTATTCTTTCTTAGACCATTTTCTGTGAAAAGTGGCAGAGGGAAAGGAGCGAGTTCATAATTCAAATATTCTTTCATATCATCTTTGCTGTTAATATTTAACGAAATTCTTTGAAATAGTAATAATGAATTAATCACTACTTTTTCACCGTTAGCTTTTACTAATAATTGAAGTGCTTTGAGAGGAACTACTTTGTGTGTCTTTTTAAATTTAACACTACCAAAATTATTTCCAACAATCGATTTCATTGATTTTTCACCTTCTTCACGCGCTCGATAGCAGTTAATTGTTTCATCACCTATGACTCCAGAATAAATTGAAATAATATTTCAGTAGCTGGGAACGGGTCGTAACGATCGAAAAATTTCGATAATTTATCAAGGTCGGCTATTCTTTAGAATTCAGATGCTGTTCTGTCGTTGCAAAAGATACATTACAAAATTCTTCCATTTGATTGCATACTTCAACTAAAATAATCATAGTTAAAATAAATTTAGCCACTACACTGTCAGACAGTCCACGACCATGCGTAAAACCACCTTGAGTTTTGATAGATCTCATCAAGACTTGTTCTATAGTCATGTCAGACCAAACTCCAGACCAAAATTTGCCTGACCTTCTGACGGTAAAAAAACCTTGGGACGTGAATTTTTCGAACTCATACTCGGGCATTGAATATTTGAGTTTCCTCATGTCCTGTAAGTGCAAGTGGGCGCATTTAGCATACAAAAAACGACCACTCGCGTGAAAATACGGGATCATTCTTTCAACGCATTTTAATTGCAAATCCCAATCTCCTGATTTTTCTGCTCTTATGAAATCTTTTACCAGAGTGATCATTTCCCAGTACTGAATCCAAAGTCGTGAAGTTGGTCCTTTGTTTTTAAATAAAATTAAGTGTTCAAGAAATTTTTTACGCAACTCAATTAAATTTGTTTTGTTTAATTGGTCAGAAAAATTTTCTTTACCTATATCGAGAAGAACTGCATCTAACTATGCTCTCTCTGTATCAATCAATTCCAAAGACGACAAAATAATTTGAATTAGAGCAAGTTGAACGAGAAAGTGACCTCTAACAGCTCTTGGATACGCATGTCCTGATAAAGCTTTATCCGCCGAATTTTCAGCAAAAATTTCAAAGAAAGCTTCACGCAGTCCACTACCATCCATTATAAATCCAACTCCTCCGAGGAAAGACATGAGTAGGTGAAAACCACCAAGTCTGACCCTGATAGACAAATGGCAAAGGTATTATTTTTGAGGTTTCGTAAGTGCAGTCTACGTGGATTTTTTGCATGAACCCATTGCAGTCGTCAGAGAATTTGTTTGCGTTTTTCAAAGAAAACCAAGCAAAGTCTTGCATTGAAATTTTATAAAACTGATTGCTCTCATCATAGAAATCTTCTAAGATAATTGATTTTAAACTATCTGAACTTTTCTTTTCAAAATGCTGCAGTTCAACAAATCCAATTTTGCCTATCTCTTCTAACGATGGAATGTTTTTCAGTTTAGCTATAGTTTTTTTCAACGCTTGACGTAGGAGTTGCTGTCATGATCCCACCCATAGCGTGAAATGTATTTCGCCCGTCGATCATGCACGTGTTGTTATCAGCATTGTCACATATAAACTGAATATAAGCATCTGAAGTGACTGTATAATTTGCTGGATCCTTGATTATTGACTTGATTCGATTTTACAACTTCTTTGTAAGAAGCAGCTAATCCCAGATTAGATAAAGAATTTATCAGCTCTTTAGATGCGCTTTTTTGCGAATCATTAACGATAAACCGAGTAGAATTGGCGATGAGAAAGATGGAGGTCTTGCAGACGAAATAATGCAATGAGACAGTGTAGTAATTTTTTTGTCATATTTTAGTTGATTGCTTTCGTTTGTATCTTTATGCGTTTTTATTATAATACTCAAAAAAGTGCTCAACGTTTTTGGTATATTACTAAAAGATTTTCCTTTTTTAAATCTGGCACTACATATTGATCGTTTGCGTAACAAGTTGATCTAATCTCCTCTAAACAAATTTTGGCAGCCATCTCAACAATTCGAAGAGCCTCTTCTGCACAATTTTTGAATATCTTTTCATACCAATCTTCAGCCAGTTCTTTTGTAATATTGATTTTTGCAAAATGATGAGGTCATTTTTTGAAGTATGGAGTATTATTTTATTTGAATAATGATTTCGCAGTTTACTTTTCATCGTCGTGACGTCTGGAAATTTATAGTTGGAATCGTCTGTAAATTCCGCCTTCATTTGATTAATTGAAAATTGACACTCACTTTTATTGTCTTTTATATGCTGGATAATCTATCTATAGTACTCTGACTGGCAGGACGACCAACCTTTTCGGAAGAGCTTTCTCTATAAAAATTTGCCATGCAAGCTGAGTGGTAACGGGCCTTTTCTGAGATCAAATCTTCAATATTTTTCAATCGGGCAAGCCCATTTTTACATTGTGGATCTGTACCTTTACCTTCAGCTACCTCAATGATATTTTGTTTCGTAGACGTATCTGTTACGAATCGAACCTCTTGTTTGTAAACATTACAAGTATTTCCGCAAAAAACAAAGAGATGCAAAATCAAATTTTTTGCATATTGAATGATTTTCCTACCTTCCGATAAGCTCCTTCTTTTCGATTTTTTACATTCATCTATGGAACTTAGTCTGATGTAAGCAGCTGTACATTTTTGGTGGATTTTGGCAGAGGTCAATTTTTCCATTCTTTTGTGTTTTGTTACCATAGTAACATTCTGGAAATATATTTAACTTGATTATTTAAAAACGAAGGCTCTAGAAGTAAAAACTTACAGAACAGGCTGTGTTAAAATTTGCAAAAGATAAAAGTAATACTTTCAAGAATTGCCGTTTGTGAATCTGCCACTGCTGCACGTTCATAATATCGGAAGCGTTCTGACGTGAGCCTACTACGTAACAAATTTCCAGATTGCTAACTCTGAAATGGACCTGAACTTTTCCATACAAATAATTTCAAAGTACACCACTTGAATTATGATGCAAAAAAATTATAATCTCCATCACCAAAAAAAAGCTAGATTTCATTCATGAGGTGGAAATTAAAAAAAATGCCCGATACAGGATCCAAGAAATGTTTAATTAAATGTAGGCTTGACTGTAAATTTTCTACTTCCTCCTATTTGAGTAAGTTTCTTCACTACGATAATGCAACTATATATACAATGTGTAGTTCAAATATGAACTTATTTAATTAGAAAAATAAGTGTCTGAAAGAAGTAATGTAGTACAGGAACGGTAACATTTACCAGAAGTAAATTGAAGTTTTAGTTTCTTAATACCCATCAACATCAATTCATTTCCAAAAAATAATGAGTGCTTTTTTTCTTGTTGAGCAGATAATTAATACACTTTGTAGCAGCATTAATTAATAATCAGATACATTAATTAGCAAATCTGTAACCGAGAAGACTAAAGCATTTAAGATTATAATCCAAAATCACCGGTCTACAGACCAAGTGGTAAACAATTATGCAAAACATCCTTCTGATCTGGATGCAACATGGTAATAGGTAAGAATTTTGAACCTAAACACTAATTGGAAACCGGTTTGTAATTCGAAAAGTAAGAATTAGTATGTATAAGCGATTCAATAAATATTAGTATATTTTAAGTATTTCGCGATGCAGTAAATGTCAGCAACGAAAAATAAGCGATTCTGGTGCACACACCCCTAACTTCCAAAAATTTAAATAAAATATTTAAGATGGAAAATAAAAGTTAGTTTATGATTATTACTCTAGCATCAATTATGATGATAAATACAGGTTGTATCCAGAAGTAGTAGGACTGTTTTTTTCCGCACGCGCGGAGCGATGGAGGGGGGTCTGAAAGGCCGGAAGTTATGGAACAGGTTTCGACCTGCGGCAGTCGCCTGCGTGCGTTTTTGGTGTGAACCAGTGTTTTAGTGACCTCCTGTTGTAACGCCTCGTCGTCAGTTGCGATGGAGTGAAATTTGGAGCAAACTTGGAAAATCAGCGACCGAAACCAAGGAGATGCTTACGCAGGCCTACAAGAAGGACACCATGAGCCGTTCCTCGATATTTGAGTGGCACAAGTTGTTTCGGGAGGGGAGAGAACTCGTCGAGGACAACCAACGCGCCGGGCGTTCGTCAACCTCGCGAACGGACGACAATGTGCTGAAAGTTAAACAACTTTTGAACTCTGACTGACGGTTGGGCATTAAATTAATTAGTGATGAGCTGAATCTTTCGTACAGTCCAACGCATCATCACAGAGCATTTGTCGATGAGAAAAGTGTGCGCGAAAATGGTGCCGAAAGTGTTGAGTGACAAGCAAAAAGAACTGCGTGTTGAGATTTCCCAAGAAATATTGAACTGTTTGGAAGAAGACGAACATTTTCTCGATAATGTCATTGCCGGAGATGAAACCTGGGTCTTCCAATACGACCCGGAAACAAAACGTCAGAGCGAAGAGAGGTACACCGCACAATCACCCCGTAAAAAGAAGGCCAGAATGTCGAAATCGAAAGTGAAATCAATGTTGATTGCATTTTTTGAGCGTCGTGGCATTTTCGATAAGGAGTTTGTACCTCCTGGACAGACTGTAAATGCAAGATTTTACGTGGAAGTACTCAAACGGCTGCGAAATCGGATCACACGCGTGCGACCAGACCTGGTGGGGAAGTGGAAGCTCCACCATGACAACGCGCCGTGCCACGGCGCGTGGATTGTGAGGGATCTTCCAGCCAAATTCGACGTTTCCACGTTGCCTCACCCCCCCCCCCCCCATTCAGCCCTGATGTGGCACCGCCGGACTTCTTCTTGTTCCCCAGGATCAACTCGGTGGAAGCAGTCCAAGCGGCAACGACGAGGGCGCTGAACAGCATCCCGGAGGACGACTTCCAGAAGGCCTTCGCGACCTGGAAGGCTCGCTACCAGAAGTGTGTGGATGCCCAAGGGCCTATTTTGAAGTATTAAGTCGTTGTACCAAAATGTTCAATACATTTTTTTTAACAAAATCAGTCCTACTACTTTTGGGTACCACCCTGTATAACACACGTTAAATAGTTATAAAGTATATTTTAATATAAAAGTATGCCACACTCAATAAAAAAATAAAGTCTTTGGTGTAATATTTAGACAGCAGGCTACAAAAGGATGTGAAATTAAAGATACTAATTGTGAAGGTTAAATGAATAATATTAAAATTGGAATGTTTAACTATAAAAAAACAGCAACATTAATAAACTGAGTCATTTGCACAATAAAAAGAAAGTTAATGGGTCAAGCTTATGTAAGTCAACAGAACAGGAAGTTAGAAAATAAAAAATTTCATAATATTTTTATAAATTATGAAATGCTAATTAAGTCATGTCAAATTCATAATAACTATAAAATACTTAAAATAACTGGAATGACTTAAATTAAAGAGGAACTGAAATTTTATGCAAAAATGTAGTAGGTATACTGACATAGTTTCTATTAGTAATAAATAAACAAAATTAATTGTTACAGAAGGATTACAAAGGATTAAATGAGATACTAATACGCGTGTATCAAATTGAATAGTAAAATTGTAGGAAGGTTGAAACTTCCCACTATTTTATTTTATTAATCGAAAGAAACCCAAATTTACTGAAATTATAACTTTGGTATTGGTTAAAATGACTGTATGGGTTCTTTTGGTAAATCAGAAACAAGTAATCTAAGTAGAGCTAACCGTAGTATTATCATGTATCAATATATGAGCATCAATTTAATATGACTCTTGAAAAATGCGAAAATCAGTTCTCCACTTAATTCACTTTCTTTTTAAGCCGAGTGGATGTGACATCTGCTCTATTTCCGCGACTCCATTTATAAAATCATTTTTTAATACTTTAATTTTACATATTTAATACATTTTATTGTAAATTGGGAAGGACCAATAACTCACGCTCATAATTATGACTATTCAACTAATACATCAGTCATACAGGGAGAAAACGCATCTGTATCTCGGGGATTGGTCCAAATATCGCCTGTCTTTAGACTGAATAGCATATGTTGCTTATCCGTTACAACATCACCCCAACAGTAATAATAACTTGACATATAAAAGTACTAGCAACTTAGTTGAGAATAGAAGGTGTTGAAGCAAGAGGAGACCAGACTTAAATATGAAGGAAAAATTAAGGAAACAGTGTCAAGAAGTAACAAGCAACAAACAACTATAGAGAAAAAATGGCAAGAAATAAAAAATACAATTAACAGAACAGCCAAAGAAGTTTTGGGAGAAAAAGAAAAAAGGACGAGGAATTCCTGGTATGACGAAGACTGTAAGCAAGCACACGAGAGGCAGAAAGAGACAAGGCGAAGAATGCTACACAGAGCTACAAGGCAAACAATAGAAAACTATCAAAATAGAAGAAGAGAAGCGAATAGAATATGCCGAAGAAAGAAGAGAAGGTGTGAATACGAGAAAATAGAAAAAATGGAGCAGCACTATCAACAAAGAAATGCGAAGAAATTTTATGAAGAACTTAAAAGAGTAAGCAAGGATTTCAAGCCAAAACAATGTTCATAAAAATAAGGAAGGAAGCTGATTGGAGACGAGAAGGCAGTCATGGATAGATGGGCGGAATACTTTAAAGAAGAACTAAATGAAGACTATGAAAGAGATAACCAGAATTTAAACCAAGGACACGAACGGATGTACGGCCCCCTAAACATCAAGCCCCAACACTGGATGAAACAAGAGAAATAATTAACGCTCTTAAAACAACAAAGCCCAGGCGAAGACAGCATAAATTCAGAATTAATAAAGAATGCAGGGAAGAGATGATTAAAAAATACAAGCCCTCGTGAAACAGATATGGGAATCGGAAGTGATGCCCGAAGAATGGAGTAAAGCCTAATCTGCCCCATTTTCAAAAAGGAGATAAATAGAGGTGTGATAACTACAGGAATCTCCCTCCTTAATGTGATATATAAAGTATTCACCAAAAGTTTAGCGAACAGAATGGAAGTTTTCACTGAGCAGATAATAGGGAATACCAGAGTGGTTTTAGAAGGGCAGGTCCACAGTAGACCATATATTTACAATCAGGCAAACCCTAGAAAAATGCTATGAGTACAATATAGATGTTCATCAGGTTTTATAGACTTTACAATGACCTACGATAGTGTGAAGAGAGTACCTGGAAACAGCGATGGGAGAATTAGGAGTCCCAAAGAAATTGAAAGGACTTGTCATGATGACGCTGAAAAACACCAAAAGTAAGATTAAAATAGGTACGAATATGTCAGAGGAATTCGAGGTGACAACAGGTCTTAGACAGGGTGATCCATTATCTACGACCTTATTTAATTTAGTGTTGGAAAAATGTATAAGAGCCATACGAATCAACCCTGGAGGCTCGTTATACAACAGGTCAGTGAAATATCTAGCATATGCCGACGATGTGCTGATTATGGCAAGAACAAGTGAAGCACTTAAGACAGCCTATAGAGAATTAGAAAAGGAAGCACAATTAGGGGGCCTAAAAATAAGTGAACTTAAAACAAGGTACATGTTCCAGTCAAAGAGGAAAGAGGAGGTCAAGCCCAACGTCGAATGCAACTTTTTGGAAACAAACCGGTAGAAAGGGTACAGCAATTTAAGTATTTGGGAAGTATTTTAACCGAGACAAATGATACGAAGGCCGAAGTAAGAGCAAGGATAGCCTCCGGAAACAAATGCTATTATGCGTTACAAAACATTTTCGAGTCCCGCAACCTACCAAGATCGAGTAAATTAAAAATATACAAGACAATTGTTAGACCCACAGTAATGTATGCGTCCGAAACTTGGACATTAACATCAGACGATAAAACAGACTCCAAATCTTTGAAAGGAAAGTACTAAGGAAGGTGTTTGGCCCAATACAAGAAAGAGGAGAATGGAGAATAAGAAGAAACGAGGAACTAAAGCAGCTTTATAATGAACCAGATATCATAGCAGTAATAAAGAGTAAGCGACTGGCTTGGTTAGGTCACGTGCACAGGATGCAACAAGAGAACGCCAAAATCAGCATACGAGAAAAAGCCAGAGGGAAGACGATTAAGAGGACGTCCCAGAAAAAGATGGGGAGACGATGTAGAGGAGGATATAAAAGCCTTAGGAGTGCGGAGATGGAGAATGAAGGCGGAGGATAGAAAGCAGTAGAGAGATATTGTGGAGCGAGCCAAGGCCCTTTAAAGGGCTGTAGCGTTAATAATTAATTAAATCTCGGGGATTGATCCAAATATCGCCTGTCTTTAGACTGACTAGCATATGTTGCTAATCCGTTACAACATCACCCTAACAGTAATAATAACTTGACATATAAAAGTACTAGCAACTTAGTTGAGAATAGAACAGATTATGCTAGCAATACCTGCGCAAATAAAATTGTCTTAAGTGGATACAAAAATAATGACTTAATAATTAAAACAAGCATAGATAAAGATGAAAAATTAGAACATGAAAAAATAAACATCAAGTGGCAATATTCTCATACTATACTGTGTTACAAAAAAAGACACCAAGAAATCAAATATTGACGGACTGGCTTTTATCATATTAACAAACATAAGAATAAACAATTTAATATTTTCAAAACATAACACGTCAACTGTTAAAATACAGACAAGATTAGAAAAAATAGTAATAGAACTTCACAAATATCTAACAAATGAATTAATCAAGGCTACTGTCAATAATTAAAAAATTGGTCATGGTACAAGGATTATGCGTGATCAGTCTCTAACAAATTTCGTAGAAGAACAAATGTTGCACGCTACAAATATTTTTTTACAAAAAACATTGCAGAGGGGGAAAATACTAAAAATAAAGAAGAAAAATAAGGAATAAAATAAAATATATACTGTGAATAAGAAATATCGCAGCTACCGAGGCTCCGAGGGGTTCGGAGCTCGGCAGCTAATTCTTTGAGGGATATACATAAAAAAATCCCTCTTTAACGTAGCAATAACCATTTCTTCCGATCCGGCAATAATCGCTGGTCATCTCCGCGTGAGTAAGTTAAATTTCTTTAAAGAAATCTTTTCAAAAAGGAAAGCTGATAAGTAAAAAGAGAATACTGTTCAATAGTGGTAAATAATAAAATACTCAAAAAATTAAATCATAAGAAAAGATGTCGTAGAAAAGAATACAAAATGAACTGTTACAACCAATTTGAAATATGAAAATAGGAAAGAGAGAAATAACGGAAAGAAATATTAACATAAATTAAGATTACTATTAAATCCTATATGAATATAAAAATTATAATAGACAATAGACAATGTTAACTAAAAAGAAATAGTCCAGATTATGAAGAAAAAAATAATACCAATCAATACTCAAAAATATAGAAAATAGGATAAGTATTTGTTAGGGGGTTAAAGGAACTACTAAAATAAGGTGGAAACATGGTAATTGCACTATTAAAGCTAAACTTTAATGCTTAAATTAAAGAAATCCATCAAATAAATACCAAAATTGTAGTATACAAGCTTTTTTTATATTAAGGTAAATATTTACAACCTGCCAATGATGGCTGTAAATAAATGTGCTTAAAGTGCAATACAGGGGGAGATGGTATCCAGCGATAACACTTCCGATAAATTAACTATTGATTATTGTTGATAATAAGTATGTAGTCCACTGTTTTTTAAGACTTCTGATTTCAGGTTGGATGTATAGTTGCCTGGCTTCTTCATTGGGGTGAATAGGGAGCCGTTCGAGGTTCCTTCTTAATATAATAATTTTTTCTTGTACAAACGGCATTCCAGAATCTTTATGTAAAGTTTTATTGCTAACGTACCATGGAGCAATGAAAATCATTTGAAGTATCTTAGATTGGACTCTGCATAATTTTAGTATTAGAGGGCTTTGAACACCCCCAAAGATGGACACCATACGTTCAGATGGGTTTTATGATACACTTGTAGAGGAGTAATTAGTTTTCTGTTGACAGTTGTACTTGTTGTGATTTTCGACCTAGGAGCCAGCTCATTTGACGAATTTTTAGGTTTATGTGGGTTTTCTTAGCAGAAATGTGTGCCTTCCATGTAAGTATATGGTCAAGTATTTGACTTGAGTAGAGACAGGTAACAGCTCGTCGTTTATTAAAACTCTAGGGCAGATGGTGATCCTGTTTGTCAATGTGACTTGTGTGAACTTACAATTGATTAAGATGCGTTTGCAGATTTTCAGATACAGTTTGTGGATAATAGAGCGGTGTCGTCGGCAAACGTAGCGATTGTAGTAGTATTTGTAGTTGGGATGTCAGCCGTGAATATCAAATAAAGAAGTGGACCAAGGACACTACTTTGAGGAACCCCTGAGCTTATGGGGTAGTTGCTTAAGATTGCTGTATTAATTTGTACTTGAAAGTATCTGTCTGTGAGGTAAGATTTATGGTAAGATAATGAGGCCTGGGCAGGAAGGATTTAAGTTTGTGTAGGAGTCCGTCATGCTATACACGGTCGAAGGCTTGTTCGATATCTAAGAATGCGATTGTACACAGTTTTTTATGTTCAAGTCTTGTGAAAATAGTTTTGGTAATTCGATGTCATTATTGTATTGTTGAATGATTTTCTCGAAAACCAAATTGATGAGGAGGTATTAATGTATGTATTTCAGTATCTTCAAAGATTGTGTTGATCATGATTATTTGTGTAAATTTCCAGGTGATCGGGAAATACGCTAGTCTGAGGATGCTATTAAAAAATTATGGTCCTTTTCTAGGTAGCTGTTTTAAGATCTGACTAGTAATCAGATCAAAGCCAGGTGCTTTGTGATTGTTGCATCTTGCAATCATTCCTTTAACTTCTTTTGGAGTGAAGATTTCATTGGAAACATTATCGGGCAAGGAGCGTCCAAGGAGTTTCCAACGAGATCGTCATCATTGTTATTATTATGTTCAAGTGCACTGAAAACTTGTGAAAGATGTTCAGCAAACGTTGAAGCTTTTTCCTGCTCTGTTTTTCCCTAGCTTCCGTTGTCTTTCCTTAAAGGTGGAATGTGCTGAATCGGTCTCTTATATGATTTGGTTACCTTCCAGATGCTGTGGTCGTCTGCTGATAATTTAGTAATGTACGATTCGAATGTGGCATTTCTGGTTTCGTGCAAAACTATTTTTAGTTGTCGTGTTAATGTATTATATTCATTTTTGTCTCTAGGGTTGCGGCTTCTTTGCCATATACGCCGTGCTCTTCTTTTCTGGGCAACAAGGTGTTTTATTTGCACAGGTATGTTATTCTCTCGTTTCTGTCCCAGTTTTTGAGGAGGCGTGGCTATACGTGCTGTTTTCTGTATGCGTTATCAATATCTTCCGGGTTTTGTAAGTGAATATTCAGATTTAGATGGCTTGTATACATAGTTTTTAAATGTATGCCAGTTGCTTTTGATGATGTTAGCTTTGGAACTTTAGAACGGTAGGTTACAGGCTAAGAACCAAACTGAAATTAAACCAACTTACAGAATAGATCATGTTTAGAAAATAGTATACGATATTTTTTTTATTGCCAGATCAACAAATGACAATTTGTTATATATGGCGTTGATAAATTCAAATACAATAACTAAATTATAATATAATGAGACTAATTAGCAGTCTCATGGGTATGTAAAAACAATAATGATTAATAATAATGATTAACTATAACAATAGTGACTGACCAAAACAATGTGATTTAATTATGTTCGCGATTAGGTTATCTTGTGGTAATTTGCGTTTGTTTGAAACAGTTCATAGTGTACACTACTACATGCACTTGAGTTAGTAATAAAGTTATTAGCACATTTTTTAGTAAACTCTTTCACGTATAATACGCCTAGTACTTGATGTAGTTATGTAGTTATGTCTTTGGTATGTACCATTGTGCGTTAATTGCGCTTCTCAATATTTTCTTTTGATACCTTTGCAATTTTTGTAAGTTGCTTTTGAAAGTATTACACCACACAGGTGATGCGTGTAGTACCAGAGGTCGTAGCATACTTTTTTTTCTATTTATCAAGGGATACAATTGTCTTGGCCTAGTATAGCTTTTCGCTTGTTTATAATTAATGTAGTATTTCCAACTGAACTGAGTATCGAGGTTAACTCCTAAGTATTTAACTGCAGAGTCATTTAGGTTCCAAGGTATTATACTATTGTTGATATGTACGTTAGGAGGGTTATTAATTCTTCCCAGGGTAAATATTTTGGTTTGGAATTTATCAGCGATAATTTGCATATTCATTGTTTGGACCACGATGACAGGTTGTGTGTTGCATGTTGTAATGCTATCATTGCTATTTGCTAGTTTGGTCGCTTGAGTAAAAATGGTCGTGTCATTGGCAAATGTTGCCAGCGTTGCTGTAATTTCAGGTATATCTGAAGTATATATGTTGAATAGGATTGGTCCTAGTATGCTGCCTTGTAGAACGCCAGCACGAACTGGTTTAGTTTCAGACAATGTTGAGTTAACCCTAACTGCAAAGGTTCAAATTTCCAGGAAGGAGAGGATGATGGGTTTAAGGTTAGTGGGCATGTCTATGTTTAGAAGATGTGGTAATGTGGTTTATCATCGAGTCTATGTCCTTGGTGGTATGGAGGATTTTAGAAAAATGCAAATTGTTGTCTAAGAATTTTTTAAATTGATTCCAGTTTATTTTCCTGTTGATAAGTTTTGGGTTGGGTTGTTTGACAGATAATGTGCTTGCAAAAGATACAAAAACTGGTAGATAATCAGAGTTGAGTTGTGTTGTGACATTTTGAAACACGGTATTATTAAAGTTTTTTTGAAGAACAATGTCGAGAATATTAGGCTAGTGATCAAATCAGTAGGAGTAATAATACTCATCGGGAGTTAAGATTTGGAATGCGTTGTTTATTGCAAACTTTTCGAGTTTTATTCCTTTGAGTTAGTAGTTCTACAGCCCCATAATGTGTTTTTAAAATTTATGTAGCCTATGACTAATAGTGGTCCAGTTGTATCAAAAATTTTTTAATATCTTTTTTGATTAGTTCTTTGTTTGATTGCCTGTAAGCACTTATTACTGTAAGTGGTGGGTCTTTTTAGATTGTTGATTTCTGGAAGTCGTGTGTGTTCAAATTTAGTTTTTTTAAGAATCGCCATTCCGCTTGCGACTGCAGTAGAAATCCGATCATTATGATAGGTGTGATATCCTGGAATTTTAAATTTGATGATGTCGTCTAGTGAGTCTTTGTTATGCAGGCAATGTTTACATTATATCGGGGCTAAGAAGGCTATGAATAGTAAACGTTGGGTGTTGATTCCGTTCGCGTTACAATTAAAAATGGTTAAAAAGTCTATGACTTTTTTATGTTTATGGTCCATCGAGAAGTAGCGGTAACAAAGTATTTGTGAAAAAGGATTTGATTTGACTTATATAACGTGTTGTTAGGTCTATGATGAGTTATGTGATGTTGTCGGGTATTGTTATGTCATTAGCTAAAGTGTTTGTATTGTTAATTTGATTGAATCTGCTCTTGAGTCTTTCTGCAAATGTCTGCGTGCTGTTTATGTTGGCATATCTACAATGGGGAGCACTGATGGTAGTTGGTTGGGTTCTAGTTCGTTGCTTTAATAACTCTATGTGGTGTATCCACGGTAGTTTGCATTGTGGTTTTCTCCGCAGTTTTCGCATGTTAGTGGATCGCTAGATTTTATTTTGCAGTCTGTATGTAGGTAGCTGCCATCACATTTAACGCATGCTGGTTTAAATGAGCAGTAATTTTTTGTATTGCTACATTGTTGACAACGATGGCATTGCGGTATGTCTTTATTTTTCTTCTAGCTATACCATAGGCTCTAGATTGTAGCAGATCTATCCTGTTACGACGATATATATATATATATATATATATATATATATATATATATATATATATATATATATATATATATATATATATATATATATATATATATATATATATATATATTAGTTACTAGATGCTACATTGAGGTTAACAAATAAATTCGTTTGGCTTGTTTATTTTTAGTTAGATCTACTGTGCAAACGGTCAGTGGTTTTTGTCTTTAGTATATAAGAGGGTTACTTTTATTATCGGCGAGGTTTTAATTAATTTTTTCATTATTATATTATATTAGAAACATAAAAAAAATTGGATTTATTTTATTAAAAAGTGCAAGCCTTTGATCTGTCTATGATTAGAGTTTGGACTTTTTTAGTTCAAAAGCACAGACCACAAGATCACACGTCGGTAAACAAATTTTTATGAAAATTAATTTTTTTTCTACATTTTCGTCCAGCTATTGGATCCGCCATTTTAAATTTTTAAAATCTGATAGCAGATTTGTAATGAGCGACCTCGAAAATCCCCATACATAAACTATTTACGTAATTATATGGACTGAAGTATAAACTTGAATTATTTTGTGTTAGGGTTGGTTTACCTCCTTCAAGGATAATATTTATGAGAATATCAATAGACGACAACTTTATTTTTTTAAAACATACGTTAAAAATTTTTTCCAAATGTTTTAGTCGTTTCAAACTTCTTTATCTTAAAATTATGCCAAGAAATATGTTTCAACCACTAAAAATAGGGGATGCCGCCCATACTCCCCAAAATACCATAAAATACTCTTTATTTTTGTAAAATAATTTCCATTTTGTTTCGTCAAAAAATATTAAGCCGAAATCTTCAGAAAACCGCTTTTTTGGGGTAAACATTAGGGGTCGTTTTCACCTCTTAAAGGTAAATATAAGCCGATTAAAAAATACGTTTGCATATGTAAAAATCATCAAAATCAGTGAGATCAGGTTGGGGGTTTCCTTATTAGTACCATCACAACAAATTCATCTAATATAATATAATATCAAATATTTTCAGAAACTAATGGTAAATAATTACATATGAGAAAAAAAACAACATTAATCTAACTCAATTCAAAAATCATAATTATAGGCTTAACAAACCAATTCCAACCAGTAGTCGATCTGGTAACCAAAAAATAAATTTTCACTAAGTAGACAAGACTGTAATAGAAAAATTAAAGATAAGAACCTTGTTTGTGTAATATGTAACTGATACCTCTTTTCAACTATTGTAGACATATAATATACAAGCAATCAATATAACAACAAACACTCAGTTGCCCAAAAGAAAATTCATAGCAATTATCAATAGGAATCACATTTGCTTATGTAACCAAATTAAACCTGATAATGGAACACACGGTTGCTCCTTTACAATAATTTGGTGCCTTGACTAAACTATAAAAAATGATAAAACTCGCAAAACAAATGGTACATTTACTAAACTAATTATTAACATTAGTCAAATCGACCTAATGACACAGTTGTTAAAAATAAAATGTAGAGCGCCAATAATTTGTATTAACATGTACATGAGATGTTCAGAAATGAGTAACGGTAAAATTACCTTCTCCTAGTTAATTTTTTAGTAGGAATAAATGGGTGGCTATTTTAGTATATGTATTTTGCTATTGCTTCAGCAGTTCCGTACTACTGTTGCAATTTCTTGGATGTGGCGGAATACCATTACTGGATAATCGACTGAAACTCGTTGTTGGGGAAGAACTTTTTACCATGCGCTATATATTACAACGCGTCAAAGAAAACATCTCTCAATACGATCCAATGAATTGAGGCGTATTTTCAAGAGTAATTATGTATTGTCATATTGAAGCAATAGGTCGTATTTTATTTTCTTGTGGCGGCTTTGCCGAATACGTCCGCGCGATGACTTCAATAGCTTGCAATACTGTTCTCTAGTAATACTCCTTTGAGGAAGTAGTCAAGATATGAGAGCATGACCTCCTCATTAATCCAAAAGACAGTTTTTATTTGTTTTGGAATAAATAATTCCGTTATTTGAACAAAATTTTTATAGAATAGCATTTCCATTTGCTGTGACCGAACACTTAATGAACGTCTCCGGATCTACTCTGTACAAATTCCCGGATATTGTTTTCGTACCTTAATGCGTTTCTGTTCAGCTATAGCCTTTATCATTTTGAAGTCTTTATAGACGATGGTATAAAAATTTCGGCAAGACAACGGCAAATGGACAAGCGGCTATTAATTTCATATAAAAGTCTGAAACAGTCACCGCCTTCCCTCAAAGAAAACACCACTGCTCTTTGCTCACGAATGTCTGCTTCAATAATTTTTCACTTTGTCCACAACTGAGCTCGCGCATTGTACCAATGACTCACTATCTAGCTTTCTGTGTTTGCCAACAATGCCATCTAATAGTATTTAATGGCATTATTTCAATTTGTGGCAAATTCCGAGTTTCATGCGGAAATGGCAATTATTTATAAACGCTGCAAGCAGTATAAACACAAATACTGGTATTATTAAACAAAATATGGGTCATTCTAAACAAACCGAGTATAAAAAGAAAAATTTTTAATCCATCACATATGATCATTTAAACAAAGTCTTTAGTATGACAAAATTTAAAAATTCTGCACAAAGCTATAACTGAAGAACTGAGAAGTCCTATTTACTACAACATAATAAACTTAATGGTCTACAAAATCCGCAATATCTTATTGATTTTTGTAATATCTTTGGTCAATAAAAGATAGCTTTTAATAAAATTATATGTGTAACTTAGTTCAAATCAAAAACAAATCATAATAAACATGTGTTCTGAGGTACATGACAAACCAAGAAAACAATTTCTTTATGGCAAAAGAACAATTTGCCATTTATTCGACAAAACCCCAATAATCACAACAATTCAAAGATTTAGTTAAAAACCTAAGTGGACAGAGGTGTGGCATCAGAGAAGGCAATTAGAATATACCACGGTCCAGCTCAGCAATTGACATTAAACCTAGTGAAGTTCTATATTAAAATAAGAAAAAAGTCCCAGCGATTGTAAAGCAACTAACTTGTGCCAAAAAATAGAAAAAATAATAATCCCACAAATGAAAACTCAACAAAATCACAAAACATCTAAATATAATTAGATTCATCTTGTGCTTTAACACTACGTAGCAAGTAAATAATTGGCTGTAAAGTAATATTAAAAATCCTGCTAAATTTCTTTATCCTAATAATATTGCAATTATTCACAAAAAGTTAAAAAATCTTATGGAGAACAATCCTCATCCTCGACACAAATATTCAGACGGCACTTTTTAGGATGCCGAAAAGAAGTGGAAGGTGGACTTGGCGCAGAAAGACCTCGAACCTCAAAAACAAACAGTAGTGTAAAAGAGGGAGGATTTTTGTAATTTCAGACCATCAGTTGCTGAACATAATCAGTAGCGAGTTAAATTTTTGCCATAAGAAAATATTCCCGTGGTTTTAAAATCCTTCTAATTACCGGATATGAACACATATAATCTAGTTTTATTCCCCCGTCTAGTATTTCAGTAATAAAGGGAATGCTGAGATCTTCATGCAGTGTCTGATTTGTTATAATACGAGTAGGTTTGGCACATCCCGATAGCTGAATCCTGTACGTCCAAACAGGCTTCAGGGTAGTTTTATAAAGCAGCAGCTTATTTAATATTGACAATTTTAACTTTCTTCCTAATAACCAGTACATCTGGAGGTTTAATTGCTGGGGTTTGGTTTTGGAAATATTTTGTCCATGTAAAACGCTGATCAAGATAGGTACTTAGTTTCTGTTTTTGTGGGAATTTGTACATTATCCAAGGTGACTGGCGGAATAGAGTAGAAAATGTTATTTGCACTGATTTAGTTGGGTTGATTTTAATACGCCATTTAGTAAGCCATTCGTTTATGGTGTTGAGATGTTGTTGGAGATTTGCGACTGCTAGGTAGGGATCTTCGTGCTTCGATAGGATGGCGGTATCACCGGTAAAAGTGGCGATAACTGTGTTTGTATCTTCAGGTAGGTCAGCTGTGTACACTAGATATAGGAGGGGAGAAAGCTACCTTGTGGGACGCCAGATGTAACAGGGAAATGGTTGGACAATTTATTATTGTATTTAACTGTGAAATATCTGTCAGTAAGATAGGACTTAAGGAGAAGATAAAAACAGCTAGGGAGAAGCCTTTTCACTTTATGAAGTAATCCGGTATGCCAAACTTTGTCGAACGCCTGTTCAACATCTAAAAATACAACTCCACAGTACTTTTTTTCTTCGAGGCTCAGTTAAATTTTATTTATTATTCTATGCCCTTCGTAGAATCCGAATTGATGATGAGGTATATATGACAAGGTATTTGTGTCGTTTAGCAGTCGTTTAAGGAATAGTTTCTCAAAAATTTTTCCTAAGATGGGCAAAAGACTAATTCACCTATATGAAGTAACATCTTCGGGTAGTTTATCAGGTTTAGGGACCATTATTATTTGCGCGTGTTTCCATAGTAGGCTTAGCATTAGATTATAAATAGTTGTCAATAATACTATCGCTTTTTTTGGGACCATCTTTAAAACTTGGCCGGTAATAAGGTCGGAACCTGGTGCTTTATGGCTATTTGTTTTATTTATTTGAATTGAATCTCTGCAGGTGAAAAGGTCTGATGGGTAGTGTCATCTGACACGGAACGTCTAGATATTCTTTCATATCCTCGTCATGTGAGTGATGTGGTTGAAATACGGCAGATAAGTGTTCAGCAAAGATATCAGATTTTTCTTTGTGGGATCTAGCCCAACTACAATCAGGTTTTTTTATCGGCGGTATATTGGCTTGAGGTCTTTTAAATTTTTTCGTTGCTCTCCAAATATTCTGATCTTTGGGGTTAAGATGCATAAGATAGCGAGTAAAGCATCCAGAAGGACCGCCCGAAGGCGTCTAGATAACCTGTTGTAGTTTAGCTTGTCGGTGGCTTTACGAATTCTTTGCCATTTAGTTTGAGCGTGTTTTTCCAGTCGCATCCAGAAATAAATTTGTTTCCCAGAATATGAAAGAATTGAGTGTACTCCTCTGTAGAAAAGAGTAGGAAGGGGAATATTGCAGATACAGTAAATGACCATTGGTATGCATTAATTTCGACGTTAGCGGCTTGGAGTTTTGCGGTTTGAAAATGGTCTAGTTGGTGATGTGATATGGAGTTTTTGACTCGTCTGAAAAAAAATCTTAAAAAGTGCTATTTTCGACCTCTATTTTGAATAATATTCTAAAAAATGGAACCGGCAAGTCGAAATGCAATTATTATATTTATAACAGATACAATGCATCATTAAGGTATTATACATAAATAAATCGTCATACTTAAAACGAGGCAATATAACTAACAATGAATCATTTAATTTGAAAAGGTACAATATAGAATTTTAGATAAAAAATAATTTTCCAAAAAAGCTTTATTTAAAAAATTATAAAATTAATAAAAATTCTAATAATTCGGGAGTAATCAATAGAAATTTTTTAAATTTTAAAAATGAAAAACAAATTATTCATGTAATTCATCAAAATTGCACAAAGCTTATAAATTAACTTTTTGCTATAAAAAGTAATAACAAAAGTTCTTTAAGCAATTACAAAACAATTATAACTATTAAACTAAAATTTAGATAGATAATTGAAAACGTATTTTGTAAATTTTATGCTATTGTATAACATTTTTTAGATTTTCCAGGCATTAAAAAATAAAGGTTTGTTTAATAAACCAACAATCTTAAAGTAAAATTTAAAGTCTGTTTACGGCATAACAGAAATAGTAAATAATTACAAATTATAAGTACTTCAACACAGCCGGCTTCATCAACATTTTTATGCTTTATGAGATATACCTATTCAGTGAAATATACCTCTAAAAAGTGAATAATAATTATAATGATCGTTCTACCAAGTACGTGGTCAAACATAAACTATCTGATAAAAAATACATAAAACACCTAATTTTTGTTATTTGATAAATGTATGGAAAATTTGAATAGTTTTTCTTTCAAAGTAATGATTAGCAAAGCAAAATTGGTAACGGAAGCTAATTAACTTTTCAAGCTATTATATCAGTTCCCATTTGACTTTTGTAGCGGATAGACGTGCTAATCGCCCCTCCGAGTGCATGAAAGTTCAAGTGATAACGATTTTATACACAATAAACAGCTGGCCGAACGGCAAGTAAATTATTTCTCATTATCTACATTACACTAAGATTAAATATTTTGTAAAAGTAACAGACATAATAACTAATAATCACTAGCGGTTAATAAATGCTAGGAAATTAAATAAAAGGTAACTGAGGTTACCTATTAAACTTCATTAAACAAAATCAAAATGTTACCAGCATATAATGGCCCAGGAGTTAATTATAACCAAAATGGTGTACCATATAATAATCCCACGCAGGTAATCCCAATGAACAACGTTATACCGGGTGTTACATTAGCTAACACACAAATGCCGCAGTACTATAACTTTCAACAACAAAGTCAATCAATACCCACTAGTAGCAACTTCTTCATACCGCAACAGAACATTAACCCACCAGCTCATTCCCATCCCACTCAGCAGCAGCAATCAAACAACGAACGCCAGTACTACAGACTGACCTCAACCAGCGATGATGAAACAGAAGAAAACCCCAATGAAACCTCCAAAGAAAACCTATTGCAAAAAGTAAAACAAACCAAGCGAAGAAAAATAAATATACCCAATAGTCAAAACATTTTACTACAAAATAAATATAGCCATTTAACCGATGCCATGGAAGAAGAAACTAACACAACACAAGTAGAAAACAAGGTCCTACGATCCCCACCAATCTTTGTCTATGGCGTAATAAATTACCAACAAATGATAAACAAATTAAATGAAATCATAGAAATAGAGCAGTACAGCACAAAATCTCTAGCTAACAATACAATAAAAATCAATTGCAATACCTCTGATACTTACCGAAAACTGATTCACTTCATGCAAGTAAACAAAATTGTGCATCATACATATCAACCAAAGGAGCGCTGTCAGCAATATGGTCATACTAAAGCTTATTGTACTAAACCCTATGTATGTGTTAAATGCCGAGGGACTCATAGCACGAATAATTGTACAAAAAACAAAGACACACCTGCACGATGTGCATTATGCAATGGTCCTCATCCGGCTAGCTATAAAGGCTGCGAATTCTACCAAGGCTTACTAAAAAAATCCAACAATGCTAACAATAGACTAAACATTCAACACAAGCCGTTAACAGCCATCTATACAGAAAACCAACCTCAAACAAATAGTATCCAACAAAATTTAAGCTATGCAGGAGCAGCGAAACATAACAGAACCAACGAACAAAATACATTACGCTCAACTGACAGTAGAGAACACAACGAACATCACGCAGGAACACTCTCCATCAGCCTGTGCAAATTCCTAGATGAGTTTAAGGCTATGTTTCAGCAACTCGTACAACAGAACAGCAAGGTGATGAATCTGCTTACCACGCTGATAAGTAAAATTCACTAAATTTCTAACAATAGCCCTGTGGAATACCAATGGCCTTCTACAGCACAAAAATGAAGTCGAAATATTCCTTCATCATAATTCAGTGGACATCATGCTAGTCAGCGAAACACATTTCACAGACAGATCATATTTTCGCATACCTAACTTCACAACCTACATAACCAATCATCCAGATAATACTGCACATGCTGGGACCGCCATTTTAATAAAAAGTACTATAAGCCACATCAGACTGCCAAAATATGTAACCAATCACTTACAAGCCACAGCCATTAAAGTAAAGACACTCCCATACGAATTAACAGTAGCAGCAGTATATTGTCCACCACGGCACAACATCAAAAAAGAAAATTTCAAGGAATTCTTCCAGACACTAGGGCATAAATTTGTTGCAGGTGGAGACTACAATAGTAAGCATACGCTGTGGGGATCTCGACTGATCACAACAAAAGGCAGCCAGTTGGCTAATCTCATACAGCAAAATAATTACTCCTTCCTTTCAACGGGTACACCAACCTATTGGCCGTCAGACCCCAATAAGATCCCAGATCTTTTGGACTTTTATGTAACCAATGGGATCTCGCAAGGGTATATGAACGTAACACCATGCTACGATCTCTCTTCTGATCACTCGCCGGTAATTGCAACAATCAGTCAATATGCTATTCATAAAAAACGAACTCCCAGATTTCATAACAAAAACACAAATTGGGAAATTTAGAGTAAGTCTGAAAACTCCAGAGGAAACTGATACCGTCCTAACCACCCTAGTAAACATCCTCAAACAGGCCGCTCAACATGCCACTCCTCACGCAGAATTCCAAAATCACAAGTATATAATACCTACTGCCATTAAGAGGCTTATAGCAGAAAAAGTAAGAGCCAGGGCAAAGTGGCACTGTACCCATGCACCAGCAGATAAAACTGTACTAAATAGATTAAATAACCAACTGCATCGTCAAATAAAAGAAATGAAAGAAAAGTCATTCCATGATTATGTTACCAATCTCAACAGATACGACAATTCCATATGGAAACCTATAAAACATAAAAAACCTAAGGCGCCAATACCTCCCTCCGTAACACTGCAATAGCATATCAACAGTGGGCTAGAAGTGATAAGGAAAAGGCGTCCTATTTGCAGACTACTTTGCCGAAGTATTTACGCCTAATGATGACCTTACAGACAATGCTATAGACAGACATTTATCCGAGATCCCTATCAACATACCAAAGATCAAATCCTTTACTCCGAAAGAGATTGAGAAGGAAATCATCTTATTAAATCCTCGAAAAGCTCCAGGAATAGATAAAGTGACTACAAAATCTTAAAGGAGATGCCAAGGAAAGGGTTGGTTTTACTTACCTACATTTTCAATGCTATCGCAAGACTAAACTACTGGCCAAAACAATAAAAATTGCCGAAATAATACTAATCCTTAAACCAGATAAAGAACCCAACGACGTATCATCGTACCGTCCTATAAGTCTGTTACCAATTATCTCAAAATTACTCGAACGACTCCTCCTGCAAAGAATAAACTCTGACCCAATGACAGAAGATTGGATACCTATGCATCAGTTTGGCTTCCGCAATAACCATTCCACTATACAGCAAGTGCATCGAATCAGTCACCAAATAAATCAAGCATTAGACCAAAAGAAATACTGTCTATCAGTTTTTCTAGATGTCAGTAAAGCCTTTGATAAGGTATGGCATACTGGATTACTATATAAGATCAAAGAACTTCTACTCATCACCTACTTCAAACTGATATAATCTTACCTAAGTAGTAGAGAATTTTGCATCAAAGTCAATGACAAGGTGTCGGTCCAACGTCCAATTAAATCTGGAGTGCCCCAAGGCAGCGTCTTGGGACCCCTGCTCTACGTGCTCTATACAACCGATCTTCCCACCAATGAAAACACAACAATGGGTACGTTTACCGATAACATTGTCATTCTCTCAACTGCCATTGACCCGCTCATAGCATCGACCACTCTACAAAACCACCTAGACCAAATACAGACATGGACTCGTAAATGGAAAATCAAAATTAATCAGACAAAATATGTGCAAGTAAATTTTACACTACGAAAAGGGTTATGCCCACCATTATATTTTAACAATATACCAATTCCGCAATCTACAAGTGCAAGATATTTTGGAATACACCTGGACAACAGATTAACGTGGAAAGAACATGTACATAAGAAACGTAAACAGATTGACTTGAGGATGAAAGAACTCCAATGGCTAATTGGACGAAAATCTAAGCTCACGCTTGAAAACAAACTGTTACTCTACAATACTGTAATTAAACCAATCTGGATGTATGGAGCAGAACTATGGGGATGTGCGAGTAAATCTAACTTCAACAAAATTCAAAGGTGCCAATCAAAAATACTTCGTACGATCACGAACGCACCATGGTACGTCTCCAATCTGACGATTCACAATGATCTAAAAATTCCTTACGTGAGGGACGCCATAAAAGAAAAAAGTACAAGACATCACAACAAACTGGAAACCCACGTCAACCCCCTAATGCACCTACTGCTTGATGCGCAAAATGGTAGAAGACTGAAACGAAACTGGCCAGCAGATCTGAAACAGGATTGGCGAGGGCAACTCACTGGAGAAGTCCTCTTCACACCAACCACGACTACCCTAGTAATTAAAAAACAGCATATTAGCTTATAGAATGACTTGCAATTCTGAGTGCTAATTAAATGACATATAATAAAAAAAAAGCTATTACAAAAATATTTCAAAACTGTGCATGTATCAAATACATGCAGCATAAATAGCATTAAATTACACAAAAACTTAAAAATAAATACCACTAATTTTACATCTAGGTTTATTGAGAACGACTCTTTCTAAAAAAAATGTGTAACTCTAGATCATTTCTGACAATTATTCTTAATCTTAATCATTCTCGCTTCTTACAGAAGAAAATTGATTTTTATGCAAGATGAAATTCAATTTTGAGTTAATTGGTACAATACACTGATAGTCTTGTAGAAAAATGTTGATTTTTTGATCTTATTTATTATTATGTATGAAATATTTATTTAATATAAAAATGTTATTCTCACAAATGTCCTATATAAATAAAAAAAGTACTAAACCTATTTGGAATCCAATTCTAACGAGCTTATGTACAAATTTATTTATGTTTTTTGTACAAGTGTTTATACCTTTAAACTAAGATTTTTAAAATATCTGAGATATACGAAATCTTACAGTGTAAAGAGTTCTTATAAATTAATGTAAGAAATATTTTATTTAAACTCATAGACTCACTACAACGTTCTAAACTAGTATTTTTCTAACGCTCTATGTAAATCTAATCACACAAACGTTCTAATAAACTGCATTGAATTTAACTAATATGCTTAATCAGTTCTAACAAACATGCACATATCGTAATTATCAAACTGTTGTTTAATAGGTAATAAGTACGTGTACGAAAATATAAAGATTTTAAATGAATTGGTTAACTACTAATTAAAATATGACTTAATGATATATACCATTGTACTGCAAGTAAATATAGCAATCTTGGTGATAGTATAATAAGTAAAACTATTATTAAGCGAATAAATAAACAATGAACATTGGTACTAACTATTTTTGTAAACTATAATTTTCTCTACTAAAAATTGTCTGGGCGGATACCATTGGCTAGATCGGAAACAGTCATTTAGGCCATTGATTATGTTCGGACCATACTGAAAGTTATAAGAATTTTTACTATAGTTTTTACTATTTAACCTGCATAGATATAAAATTTATTTTCGATTCTTCACGGATCCTTTTACAACAAAAATAAAAATAAAAAGACATATAAGAAATGTTAATTCCATCAGATTGGTACCTAGATGAATAATAACTGTAATGCAATACTCAGCAGCTCCATATCTTAAAATAGCGATGAAGAGTTAATCAAATAAAAAATAATCCAAAAATAAATGTATCAGAGTATTCAAATTGCCCCATTTTTAAGAAATTTAAAGATATTGAGAAAATAAATTGCGGAAAAAATTTTTGTCAACTTTTCTTAGAAAGGGATAGGCTACAAAAATATTTTTTTATGTTTTCAGTATTTTGAAGAATTACTTTTTTAAATCTTAACTATTTTAAACATGTACTGAGCTAACCGTCTATACAAAAAACAATTTATAAGAAAACGTCGTTCTGTATAAGTATTGATTAATAAAATGTTATAACCCTTTAAGATTTGTTTTAGGAATTCAAAAAGGGTAGTAGTCACTAAGCCTCTCCTACTCGATTTCGACTCTTACTTCAAAGATAGAAAATCCTAGGAACCTGGCCACTCCCACTGAGAGAAAAAAGTGGTTTTAGAAAAATGGATTATGCCATGAACTAACGCACCAATTACGTAAAAGGCAAATACAAAAAACATTAGCAAATGATAAGCAAAGCTAAAGGATAAAAGTCAGGATAGAAAGCCATATACCAACAAGGGATACGAAAATGGACAAATTAAATATGGAAACCCGGCATATAAAAGAAAACGGAAATAAATAGCAAGAAGTTATTAACAAAGTATATTGATATATTGAGAAAACATTAAAAATGAAATAGACCTAACATCGTAAAAGAACCTATTTATACTTATAGTAGAGATAGTGAAGCCAAAAAGAGCAAAAGTACTATGGATATAACATCAGTATTAATTACAAAGAACTTACAAAAGTAAATATTATTACGGAAACCAATCAACGAACACACAACAATAACTATAAGAATCAGAGAACGTACGATAACTTATGTAGAAGTATATGCACCATATGGAAATTCTAATATAAAAATAATCCACAAAACGTACTTGGATAATTAACTGGCAGTCATTATAACAGCAGATGATTTAAATAATTACAGACAAACATAAGAATAACCTTGTAATAGTACAGAGCAGTGGAGAAACACTAATTGAAATTTGCATAGAATACTAACTGCTAATAATAAATCCATTATTTGATCGAAAAATATTCATAAATGCACAAGACAAAAAAAGCAAGAAATGGAAAATTCCTAACAAATTAGCATATTATCAAACAAGATACAAAATTAAGAATACATGACGTAATAGTAGATAGAGGTGCAACTAATTTTAATGAATTGGTGCTAGCTAAGATTTATATTCTATTTAGAAAACGATAGTCTCAACAGACTAACGATAATAGGAAGATAAACGAAATTATAAGGAACAAGATCAAATTAGATTACAAAATTATAGAGCAAGTATATGAGCACATTAAAAACAACAGTAATAAATGAGCGGGAAAAGCATCAGAGCTATATAAAAAGGACAACAAACCGTAATGATGGAACAGAGATATCAAACAAAAAATTTTTACAGAAAAAAATGTTATCAGCAAAATAAAGAAGCAAATAGCAAGTAAAATACAAAATAATACACAACAAAAATTAGTCCTGGACAAAATGTTGCCAATAAATAGAACAATATATCGATGAAAGCAAATTCTCGAAAGAATGAAGAATAATAAAACTGTTAAAAACTTCTACCAACAACAAAGTAAACCTTTTTTTATTGACTCCTTATTTTTGTACAATCTGTCCATTGTTAAGGACTATAAATAAATGTTATAAAAGTACTTAGCCTATACCTTAAAAACTATATACATGTCATGTAGAGTGATGCTCCAGTAAGCAACCTCTAGTATTCTATGAAAATAAAACTAAATTAAATATTATTTAAGTAAAGCGATTGGTAAGGTCAGATGGTTTCAACCTTTTTTTCCTGGGGTCATCCTCATCTTCAAGCAGCATGGGTACCAGTTGATTAGGATGTGTCATAATCTTGGTTTTGTATTTGGCACTAATTTTTGCAATTTCTCGACTTACTGTGAGCATGCAAAAATCATGTGCAGTAGAGTATTTGGTACGTACCATGGCGCATTAGCTACCATTCTTAATATGTTTTTGATATCGCTGTATGATTTCGAGGTTTGATTTACTGCAGTGCCCCAAAGTGGTATTCCATATATCTAAAGAGGTTTTAGTATGGATATGTACAGCAAAAGTTTTTTGTCGATAGACAATGAGGAGTAATTCTTTTCTTTTGTTAAAAATGTGACTGCGCCATTTTAGTCGTCTATCGAGATGTAGCCCTAAGTATTTTATTGTATATTTTTGCGGTATTGGAACAGCATTTAAATAAACTGGGGGATAGTTTCCATGTTTGAGTGCGCATGTGATATGTTTGGGTTTGGATTCATTGACTTTTATTCTCCATCGTTTTATCCATGCTTCATATTGACTTAGGTATATTTGGAGGTTACTGGAGGCAGTATCGGTATTATCGCGCTATGCTAAAATTATAGTATCATCGGTGTACGTGGCTACAGATGTTTTAGCTGTTTCTGGCAAGTCGAAGGTTTATTTAGAATAAAGTATCAATAATACTTCCCTGTGGTGCTCCTGATAGGATTGGAAACAATTCAGTGTGATGTCCTTAATATTTGATTCTGAAGGTTCTGTTTGTAATGTAAGATTTTAAGAGAGAAAATACTGGATGTGAAAATGCGGATTTTAATTTATAATGTAAGCCGATGTACCAAACCTTATCAAACGCTTGACTCATATCCACACTTACTGCGAAACAATCACGTTTATTTTAAGTCATGGTTGATGTGGTGGACCAAGCGGTGTATTTGCTCTGTAATTACATGACTCTTACAGAAGCTAAACTGATAATTTCGTAGAAGTTTGTTTTCATTAATGATTGGTGCAATTTGTTTAAGAATACTTTTTTCTAGGAGTTTGGATAAGAGTGGTAGGAGGCTGATAGGCCGGTATGATGTAACATCATTTGGATTTTTTCCTGGTTTCAATAACATTACAACTTCTCCCATTTTCCACTGCAAGGGAATTCGAGTCGCAGTATCGCATTGCATATGTAAGTGAGAATTTTATAACCTTTCTGAGACAATTACCTAAGGATTTTTCCAATTATAGGGTCATATCCCGGGGCTTTTTTTGATTAATCTCATGTTGTATAATTGTTTCTACCTCCAATTGATTTGTTTTCTTCAGTGGTACAGTCATCTGATGTGGGATTTCTAATAGTTTATTAATTTCCTCTTTTAGCGTAGGTAGCTTAGATGGGTTTGGTTGAAACACTGTGACAAGGTGTTCAGCAAACGTTTCAGCCTTACATTGACTTGATCTTGCCAAGTTTGATCTTGTTTTTTGATCGGTGGAACTTGCTGTTGTGGATGTTTTAATTTGCGACTAGCCCTCCATAGTGAGTAGTCTGTAGCCTCAGTCGGGATTATGCCTTTAGGGTATTTTTGTATTGAGTCATTCTTTACTTTATGTAGTAACTGTTTAAGCTCTTTGGTTAATTTATTATATATCGTTGCTGATCTTCTGGAGCCCTTGCCAATTGCCATCTTTACCTAGTTTTCTTTTATCAGCTAGCTTATTTTTGAGATTTACAGGAAATTTCTCTATGATATGAGTATTACAGGTGTCTGGAGTTAGTTTCCATGCAGCAGATTGTATGGCTTTGATTAAATTTGTTACTGAGTCTTCTATATCAAGTTCGGTTTTGAGTGGGATATCTAATGTTATTAGTTGGTAAAGTAAACCTAACAAGCGTAACATTAAAAGGATGGGTAAATCATCACTTACTTGAAAACAGGCGACCACAATTTTTAAACAAAGCGACCTTAAAGATACGGAGACTATAAGGATAGAATTAGATACTGCACAAAAAACGAATTTGATAAAACTTGGCACGTTTGAGTAAAATTCTTAAGAAGTTGTATAAAATATTTTAAATAAAGAACGACAAAGATCATATATAGATCATATTTAAAAATTGGTAGAACAAACCCCAATATTCTAATAGAACAAGGTATAGAAGACAACTAGCCCGAAGAGCAATCCAAATTTAAGACAGAATGGTCTACAATCTAACCCAACGAAATCACAAAACAGATGTGGCATTACATGACCTAGAAAAAGCATATAATAGCGTACTAGCGGAGAAGCTATGGGAAGAAATAGAAAACAAAACTAAATTTGATACTAATTGAAGAAACTAAATAATTATATAAAAACAACTTCACAAAAATATAAATAAGAGGTCAATTAACAGAAAAAATTTAAACACCAGAAGATCTTAGACAGGGATGTGGGTTGTCTCTCGATATGTTTAAAATATATTTAGACAGGCCCCTAAAATGGTGGTATAAAATATAAAACTATGGGACTAATATCTTTTTATCTTGTGGACGATCAAATCATTATATCAGGAGACATAAGCGACCTCAGATACACAGACCAAAAACTACATAAGACGTATATATATAAAGAAAAACAAAACAAAGTACATATTAAATGAAGGCAATAAAACATTAGAATTACTGTTAGAAGGTAACAACATCTAAGTACTTGGGGGTAAATAGTGTAAATAGTGGTCGAGAATCAAATAACAAAATAAAGAGAATAATACAAAATACTTAAATCCAGAACTATAAGACAGAAGCAACACAAGGCAAATAGAGAGAAGAATTTGTAAAACAATAACCATTATCACCTATGGGGCAGATGTGTGACATGTTAATAATAATAATAATAGTTCCCCGTAATAGGCCTCAAAGGCCCTTTGGGGTCGTAACAGGACAGATCTGTTACAGTCTAGAGCCTACGGTACACAAGGGTAGTAACGTGGCCAGCGCTACGTACCGACTGCCTATTATTACCCCAGAGTTTGACCTCCAGGTACTCATTTATTGCAGCCTGAGTCGAACTGGGCCGTGAAAATGCCAGCGATCGAATTGGCGAGAGCGGGATACGAACCCGCAACTCTTGGTCTCGTAGTCTAGCGACCTATCCACTAAACCACCACGGTACTTAACATGTTAATAGTAACAATAAAAATAAAATATTAATAATTAAAAGAGATTATATGAGAAGGTGTTGCATGATCAGACTGGACGGAGTAAAAAATGAGGAAATAATAGAAAAATAAATATAGAAACAACTCGTTAAGCTAGGCCATACTAACAGAATGCAGAATGTAGGATCCCCCAAACAAATATTGATATGGAATTTAAAATTAGATGCCAAAAAATATAGTATTGCAGACAGGACATTAATAAGCCAATGAAAGCAAAAGATGTAAGTAAAGAAGAATGCTGCCAAAAAAACTGAGTACAGGGAAACCACAATTATAAAATATATTTATTATTAATTTATTCTAGAAATAAAACATTTCTGGAAACACCATTCTGATATTTGGAATAATAATAGTAAGGTTATAAGCCCCACATAAGTGTATGACTTATAAACTGTAAGATCAAGGCTCCAATATGTTCACCCTAACTGCCCAGTTATAGAGAATCAACTCGGATGCAAGGCGATGCGACAAGCACCGTACCACAGTCAAGCACCTTCACCGCTCGGCCGCAAAACTGGCCACAGTATCAAAAACATAATTTCAAAACACCTCGCATATAACGTAGACATTTCATTATTTCACAAAATTCTATATATCCTTGTATTGCAAAAACGTTACAGTTGCCAAACTGCATCCATGTTGCACTGTCACTTTTAAGCAATTCTTATTAACATTCAGAACTTATTAAAATATTAAAATACTTCGGGAGGCCTAATTAATTTAGTCATGCGCAAAAAATCAAATTTATGGTTGCGAACTTTGGCTAACGAATACGAAAATATGAAGCCTTCGGGTATAAATATCGCGCGTGGGGAAGTGTATAGTATCACTCCTAAACTAGTGGTGACCAAGTTAATCAGAACATAAGATGGTTTTTGCTAAAGTAAGCTTGCTGCTTTTAAGTTAAGCTTCAATTACAATATTTTTGTTTGTTTAGGTGTGTTTGTTGGCAGTAGCCGTAACTGCAGCACAAGCCAGCGTTATTCCTCTTACTGTTTATGCCCATAATGACCATAACGCAATTGGATTAGGGTATGGAGGATACGGTAGTTTAGGGCAAAGCGCATATGCCGTTGGGTTGCACTCAGGCCACGACTACGCCCCAGCTTACGGAAAAGATTATTACGTAAGTACTAAATTACATATCGGTTCCAACCATTATAAATTTGTGATAGTTTCATAGGCCTATCCCAAATATGCCTTTAATTACGGAGTCTCTGACCTACACACCGGTGATCACAAGAGTCAACACGAAAGCCGCGACGGCGAGCACGTAGTAGGGCAATACTCTTTGATAGAACCCGACGGTGTTCTTAGGGTTGTCGACTACGCCGCCGACAACAGCGGTTTCCATGCTGACGTCAAGAGAGTTGGTCCTTCTGAACATCCTGCTCAAGCCTACTACACCCACAACGGTCTGCTTGGTCACCACTAGTTAAATCTGCCATTCTATGCTTGAAATACTACGTTTATTTATTAGTGATGCACAATGTTTACCCTAAGAAGTTGACCGCAGAAACCCCTTTTTTGTATGCTCGATTATTATCTACTGCTACTTTTGTATCAATAAAGTAGTCTCAAAAACATATTTTAATGTGAATATAAGGAGGAGATGCCCGCAAAAAGTATTTTTAGCCCTCCATTAAGTTTTTGCAAGGTGGGAATGTGGAACAATTTATTTACAAATGATAACAGTGGGATAAGTCGATGCAGTGATCTTCCGAAAGTGACATATGCAAAACGGTTCTGAAAATAGGAAACCAAACGTACGCTCAAAGCTCAGTCATGCCACATTTCATATCGTCTGTCTTTGTTTACTTTTTGTTCAAATGCATAGATAGATAATATCACACTCTATATTATTTTAAATGTTTGAGTTTATCTGTTAGATATAAGGTACAAATCCCAAAAAAGGAAAGTTAAAATAATTTTTATTTCATTTCAATAATTTTGCAGGATTTAGCTAGATTGTTTTTTTATTTAGTAGAACTAAAATATACACCGTTTACAGCATTACATTCGCTAGGAATCAAGTATGTTAGGTATGTTTTAAGTACCTATGTGAGTATATTACTATTTACACAATCCATGCATCTACAATATCCTGTGCCAATTTTTTTTGTTTCTTGGTAAGAATTAATATTTATTAAGAATTTTCGATCGAGTGCATTGCATGATATCTATCCTAAGTGTTTTAGTGCATACCTAGAGTTAATCTACACACGTTCAGATAAGCATCAGGATTGTTTTATCTAGTAGCGCTTTATTTTCGCTCGACAGTTTAGATTTATATGCAAGAAGTCAGTACATTTGCTTGTATTTGAGATGTATCTCTGCACCTTTTTAATTGAGGTGAGGGTACCAAGTTAGTTGTCTATCTTCGTGGAATTCTAAATACTTGTTTTCTGTTCTAATCGGCAGTGGAGTGTTCTTAAGTGTTACAGGGGCTGTTCTTGTGCAGACTTGACTTCGCCTATCTTGATTTTCAATAGGCCGGCCCATTCACATAGACTGTTTAAGTGTGCTTGTAGGTGTTATGCAGCTTCTGTTTCGTCATTATGTATGGGAGGTATTGCGATATTATCTGCGAATATAGCGGCTGTGGTATTCCCGGTTTCAGGACTATTAGAGGTTTATAAGAGATATAGAAAAATACCCAGAACGCTATATGTATATTTTGTTGCTAAAAATTGGTAGTATATATTAAATATCTCTAGAATCTTCTTATACCATATTTTCAATGTTGATTTAAATTTTAAAATTAACTATTCTAAAATATCAGTAAGATTATGGATTTATTTCTTCCTATATTTTTTAGACATCAAATACTTTAATGAAAATATGATCAAATACTTTAAGAAAATATATTTTAGGATCGACAATGACTATATGATTTATGCCTGAGATATTAATTTTTTTAGATATTACTTCATCAAGCACATTACCATTATTTGAACTTGTTGGTTGATTTAAATTGAATCATCTTATATGCTTACACTTCATAAGAGATGTGATTAGCATAGTTGTAATTATTTAAATTTTTAAGACTCACGATTCTAAATAAATCGTTTACAACTATTAAATATATTTTGATAGTAATTGTCTTTTATTTATTTCTGCCATTTTAAGAAAATAATGTTAACTACGCAGGGAATAGTTAGATTTTAAATTCTCTGCTCTCTAATTATTTTTTTTAACAAATAATTACATACATAAATAGAACGGCCAAATACAGCGATGCTAAATTTAGTCAAAGACTATTAAGCACGCTTTAATTAACAAGGAAATGCGCTTCTATAGTAGTTAATTCGCATAATAACTATAATGCGAATCAAATGAATGTAAATAGGATTAACAGGATAAGTCGTGCTAGTTTAGCGACTGCACCAATCAACAGAATGACTAAACAATTAAACAAAATGTGAATGGATACTATGTTACAGTAAAAGAACCAAACATATTATTTACTTATGTACTAACAAATTTTATATAAACATATTATAGGTATAGCTTGATAACGACGGCCATCGCTGTATTAGAAACTGAAATTGTTGCGGTAATAAATTACTCCATCGATATCATTGATACGTCAGAATTAGGGTATACAAATTATATTGGTTTATACTGAGGTTACTTTAATAAACAAAAACCATAAAAATGCCATTATTTGAAAGATTTGAAATATGCTTTTAGCTATAGAGTTTTAGATAAACACACTGAGGACTCCAAAACCTGTAATGATAACAATGTAGTAGCGCAATATACACTAACAGAACAGTTAATAGTTGTTTTTTGAGCTTTCTAAACCAATCTGAATAGAGTTGATATTTTACAATGTAATTCTAGCATAAAATTTAACATAATGGCCAATACTAGTTATAACCATTGAGTATAGTCAAATTACCTATCAAGATAAGATTATCTAGTATTTAGTCTGCATTAAGTTTTATCATAATTGTAAATTCGTTTATTAGTTTTAAGTGCGTTTAATAAAATTACTACCTATTACGGATGTTCTCATGACTTCCGGAAAATTGGATGCTCTTGAGACCTCAAGACCACCCTTCGTTCTAAATTTTACACGCACGCGTGCACACACACACACAGATAAACAGGGATAGATACATATATGCATACGCACATGCACCCACTTAATTACACACACGCGGGTACACTCCTTGGAGCAAGATTTTTGAGGCCAATTTAATTATTTAGTCTTTTCACGAAGCAACATAAATATCTAGAAATTTTGGTGTACATTTTTTTCTAAAACCAATATAATAGAGCTGTACAGGGTGTCCCAGTCTACAAGTTAAGATCCAATAAAAAATAACTAGTAGCCGAAGTACTTTCCCTCAACATCAATCATTTCCTGCTACTTATCGGACAAAAAGCGATTCGGGAGGCATAGAAGTCTTCGTCCTTAGAATTGAAATTGATGATCATTTTGGTTATCGGTGAGCTCATAAGGAATCTATTTTGATTTCTTTCAGGTTTTGTCAAGCTCGTGCATAGTGTTGGAAATTATCTGCGAAGAGAAATCAAACTCATCGGTTTGTCGGAAGCGGATGCTCTTGCTTCAAGATCGGCTTTACGATCAATTTGTTTTGGACGCTCAAGCCCTTATTTGCGAGTCAAATCTTTATTTCCGGTTTAAATCTAGTGAAAGGCTCATAAACTGCCGATTTCCCAACTTTTCGTTTGCCCCGTGCCTCATTGATCTCGCGAACAGCTTCAGCAGCAATTCAACACAAAGTATACTCGTGCCACATCAGCAATCGCTTTTGTTGGCACGTAAGCTCTGTCCTAAAATAAGTATGTAAGTGTTATATATCAAAATTTGCAGAACGTTACAAGTTTTCAAATGGTAAACATGCAATAATATTGCAAAAAATATATATCAAACAGACTGTTGTTAGACTTCCATTTAATGAGAATCTACTAGGCAACTCTTATGCAGGGGCTCTACGCCGCTATTTTTTAATAGAAAATCGTTTGGCAAACAAGCCTGAACTTCGTAAAGAATATTCTACCTTTCTAGAGAAGTATAAATCATTAAAACACATGTATCTGTCTCAAGGCAACGCCTCTGAAGATTTAGTTCTTCCCCATCATGCAGTTTTAAAGGATGACAGCCTTACAACAAAGCTTCGTGTAGTATTTGACGGTTCGGCAAAGACATCAATGTACATCCTTAAATGATAAATTAATGGTTAGTCCAGCCTTGCAAGACGATCTCTTCAGCCTACTTGTTCGCTTTCGTGTGCACTTATTTGTCTTATCGGCAGACATTAAAAAGATGTATCGGCAGGTCTTGGTACATCCAAAAGATGCCTTATATCAAAAATACTTTATAGTTTTAATGAAAAGAACAATATAAATTGATATACTTTAAACACAGTCACTTATGGCACTTCCAGTGCCTCATTTTTAGCAATTTGCACTCTTCATCAGTTACCCGATGATGAAGCTGATCATCCTATATCATCGTTAATACTAAAAAAGTACTTCTATGTTGCTGGCTTACTTACGGGAGCTGAAGCTAAATTTATTCGAGATGACTTATCAACTCTACCAAGAAAAGGTGGCTTCTCTCTTCGAAATTGGGCCTGTAATGGCCCAAATTTATTATTTAATCTCAGAAAATCCTAATAATACTCACATGGTTCTAGATCTTAATGCCACGTTAGGCATTCAATAGAATTCTCGAGTCGATACGTTATTCTACGTTGTAAATTTATCCTAAAATGATAAAAGGGTTACAAAACGAGTTATATTATCGCAAGTATCCAAGCTCTTTGATCCTCTAGGTTTATTGGGCCCTGTCATAGTCTATGCCAAAATAATAATTCAACTGTGAAAGGCGCGGGTAGCCTAGGACGAATTAGTTTCCGCAAACGTCCATACGCTTTGGTTGGAATATAAGTCTCAGCTTCCGCTATTAGAAAAACTAAAATTTTATCGTTGTGTTGTTAGTCGGAGAATCAAAATTATCCAACTTTATGGTTTATGTGATGCAAGTGAAAGGGCATATGCCGCTTGTTTCTATCTGGGTGAAATGTGCGTTCGGTTAATTTGCGCCAAATCTAGAATAGCCCCGGTAAGACCCCTATAGCTCTTCATTGGATAAATACTGAGCCTCATTTGTTGAAAACGTTTGCCTCAAATCGTGTAGCGGAAATTTACGTCTTGTTTTATGACATTCGCGAGGATTTCGTATTTCGCAGTCATACTCCTTCGGAATTTATAGAATCCTCTATTTAGCAATCAGGGCCTGCATGGCTTGTTGATTCGGAATCATCCTGGCAGACAAAAACCGTAAACGCAATCTATATTCCAGGGAAACTTGCAGTTACCACTCCGGTAACGTTTTTAAAAGGCAAATTTATTGAACACAACCTCTTACAAAGAGACAGTTTTATTAATAAATTAAGAAGAGGTCATCCGCACTCAACGAGAGTCGCTATTTAGCAATTGAAACCATTAGTTGACATTTTTTACCTCACCTGGCGGGTTGTGGGAGGCTGTGATTAAATCATTTCGTTCGTTTTAACCTTTGAACAATTACAAACGTATATTATTGAAATTGAAGAATCTTAATTCTTAAAATAAGATAATCCTTACAACTATTCTTAATAATAAATTAATAACTATTCCGTACCAAACACAGACTAAATTGGAGAAAATTTTTGGGCAACTTATTAATAAATTCAAACCTGGCGAACTTTTATGTCAAAAAATTTCTCACATTACTGTATTTAATAAACAACTAAGTTATAAATCAAATCAATTCTGTGGCATAATCTACAATAACTTACTCTACGATCAGAAAGAATATTTTATTTAAAGAATTAAAAAACACATTTCAAAAATTTTTGACTAAGAACCAAATAAAGTTTTTAGTAGCATTTACTAGAATGTATCAAATTAATTTCAAAAGTAGAAAATGTTACAGTTATTAATAAATTTGTACGGTCCCATCTATACCTGCAACCTTGATTCGGTCCGCTAACCCATCCTAGTTGCAACTAAACGGTATTTTTACCGCCGCCCGGCATTCCCATTGGAACCCCCGTGAGAAAAGGAGTCGCTATCAGAAGCCGCCCAGGTGCTGTCGATTGCCTTTTGTACGTTCCCACCCGTCCGTGGTGCCCCAGTACATCTAGTCAAGAAAAACTCACTTCCGGGTTGCAGCCGCCAAGCAAAACACGCCGACATCCGTCGCCCAGGCTGCCAGATAACGTTACTTGAGGTAAGTCTCGTTTTAGTTGTTCCGTCATGCATTTGTTCCCAACAGCACTTTTTTCCCGCAGTCTGGAGAGTGCACAACTGACCTGCCGCCCACCGTATTTGGAGTTATTTAGGGATAGTTGTATTGTTTTTTTTTTTTCACAATTTATTTATTTGATTAATTCATTGTTACTTTGTTATAAATTTCTTTGTGGCCAATATATAGTTTACACAGCTCTGTCTTGTTTTTTCCTGTTTTGTTTATTGAGTTACTTTTAACTGTCCTTAATTGTCAAACACTTTAGTACAACGTTTGTTATTAAAATAAATGCAAATTAAAGTTACATAATAATTAATCATCTTATTTAAACAACACCCCGTGACCAAAAATGACTAAGTAATAAATGGATTAAGTATGCGTCCACTTATGAAGTCAAAACTGGATGAATCATAATTGTCCTTGTATGCTAGATACACAAATAAAGAATAAATTTTTCGTTTAAAACAATTAATTTGCACTTTGTCATAATAATTTAGCTTATTCAACTGCATCTTCTAACTCCTAATAACAAAATATCCATTTTTCTAACAGCGCATATAGTAATCCTTAGCTATTTAAACCAAAAATAAAATCTTAGTTAGAAATAAAAACACCATCATATTATAAATGGTACAAAATTGCACTTTTCCTTAAAAGAACAAATTTTTATACAATTGTTAAATTTCAAGGTCGTCTCACTTAAATGTTTAAAGAAGGCGCGTTTCTGACTTATGCTCTTTTTCTGTTTCAATCGTTATTTAGATAATTTTAGTGCCACTAACTCATTAATATAAAATATTAGTCAAGTCTGCTTTATTTTACAGCTTCAGAAGAACTAAAATATCAGAGAAATGTTAACTAAATATTTAAAACGTGCTAGAGTGACTAGAAAAACTCACTAACAAAAGTTTTGATACACAACAGGCCTATTGCTTGATATTCTTGAGAAATGATGTGGTAATTCGAATATCTAATAATAGGGCGCAACAATTTCTCAAAGATCATGAAAAGATATCTTATATTACAGGCTTACATAACAATTTGCTCTTGCGATTCGAAATGATCATTTAAATTAATTTAATTAATTGAAAGTTGGCAATTCAAATTGATAAAGTAAATTTCTGAAAAAGGGCAATCTGTCTGCAGTCAAATAACCTATGGCGAGTCTAATGTTGTTTGAACTACCACACTTTTATTTGGAGACAATGCTCTAGATTACCAGGACTGTATTATATAGGCCTATTTTTGTGTGACTTTACCAAAAACACCGCAAAATATACTGAAACCTTTTTGATCTTCTATCTATCTTCAGAAATAAAATTTTCATTTAGGAAAATGTTGTATTCGTGGAGAATGGTGCTTTTTGTCATAGAGCAAATGTAAACCTGCCTCTGAGAGAATGATTGTAGAAAAAATTGACATGAACAATTTGAAAATAAGCGGTACACTACACATCTGATAAGGTTTTATCCAACCAAATATAGAACCAAATTTACCATATAGTAATAGAAGACTGCGGATATGGACACGGATCATTATTTGTTATTTACTAAAATTATAGTAAAAACTGAAAAGAAAATTACAGTGTGGTAGCCACAGTAAACAACTTATAACTCTTAACTCAGAATAATAATATAAAAAGCAAACTAAAAAAAATTAAAAATTAAAAAATAATAAGTAAATAAGTTAAACTGATATATGTGGGTGAGATAGTTGAAATGGAGAAAAATGGCTCAATATAGGAGATGTGAGAGAGTTATAGGAAAATATAAGAAAGTTAACCAGTAGAAGAAGATAAGTATGGCAGTAAAGAGCAAAGATGGTCACAGTAAAACTACAGCCGGCAAGCTACGGAAATCATTTTAGAAAAATCATGATAAAAGAGGAAGGAAATCTAATGTGGAAAATGAGAAGAAAGTCCTTTCTTCTTCTTCTTTCTTCTTAGCCCGTTTCGGTCCATAACTGGACGAAGGCCTCCTTCATTGACTTCCACTTGGCCCTATTTTGAGCTTCCTGTATCCATTTCAATCCGACCACTTTTTTTATATCGTTGTACCATCTATTAGGTGGTCTTCCTCTGTTTCTTCTATATTCCCACGGCCGCCACTGAAGCATTGTTTTTGTCCATCTAGTTTCTTGTGTTCTGGCAAGGTGTCCGGCCCAACTCCATTTCAGATTTGCTATTGCTTCAATAACATTTGTCACTTTTGTTTTCTCCCTAATCCATACATTAGTTTTTCTGTCACGTAGTGATATGCCTACCATTTTTCGTTCCATTGCTCTTTGAGTGGTTGTTAATTTGTGCAAGTGGGTTTTTGTTAGGGTCCAGTTTTCGCTTCCGTAGGTCATTACAGGTAAGATGCATTTATCAAAAACTTTCGTCTTAAGATGTTGGGCAATATTTTTGGAGTTCAAAATAAAACTAAGTTTACCATAGGCTATCCATGCTAATCGAGATCTTCTTTTGATTTCTGTTATTTGGCTGTCACGGTCAATCCTGAGTGTTTGTCCTAAGTATATGTATTCACTAACATTTTCAATCGTTACATTTCCAACTTTTAATGTTTGGTCTATGTCCTGATATTGTGGCATCATTGTTTTTGTTTTGTTTAAATTCATTTTCAGACCGATCTTTTCTGCTTGTTGTTTTAAGTCTTGTACCGTATACTGTAGGTCGTTTTGGTTCGTAGCAATGATAACGATATCATCTGCATACAGTAGGTGGTTTATTTTTCTGCCATTTATGTTTACCCCATAGTTTTCCCATTTAATTTTTCGAAACATATCTTCTAACACTAGCGTGAACAGTTTAGGAGACAGACAATCGCCATGCCAAACCCCGCGTTTTAACTCAACCGGTTTTGTTTCATCGTGTAATTTGTAGGTAGCAGTAGTTTTATTGCTGATGTCGTTCAAAAGATTTATGTATCTTTGGTCAATTCTACCGTTTTTAAGTGCTTCTGTAATTGCCCATGTTTCTACCGAGTCGAAGGCCTTATCAAAGTCTATGAAAGCCAGGTAAAGAGGTATGTTACATTCATTGGTTTTTTCAATTAATAGTTTCATTGTAAATAGGTGATCTCTGGTTCCATAGCCTTTTCTAAATCCGTCCTGAGTTTCTGATTGGTATGCGTCCAGTTTGATGGTTAATCGATTTGTTATTATTTTTGTCATTAGCTTGTATAATACTGATAACAAACTTATCGGTCTGTAATTCTCTAATCGCGTGTGATCTCCTTTTTTGTGTAGAAGAATGACAATGGAATCGTTGCAATCTTGCGGTATAGCTGCTTGGAACAGACATTTTTTTAGCATATTTACTATTTTTCGTTTTAATTTTTGTCCACCCCATTTGATCAGTTCTATTACGACGCCGTCTTTCCCAGGTGATTTATTTGCTTTCATTTGCTTTAGTGCGTTCTCTAGTTCGTATTCTTCTATATCGGGCAATTCTTCAGAACCAACATTTTGGATTTTGGCAGTTTCTTTACGGGTTTCTTGGGTGTTTTCGATTCTTATTACTTTCGATTCATATAATTCTTTATAGAATTCCTGTACTATTTTTAGTATTTCATCTTTATCTCTTATTATGTCCCCATTTCTGTTTCGTAATGCACATATTTATTTTTTCCCGAATGTTGGTCGTAGTACCTTCATTGCTCCATTTTGCTGAATTATTTTATTTATTTTCTCTTCTTGTCTTTTGATTCTGTTTTCTTTGATTTTTCGTCTAATAGTCTTACATATGTTGTCGTATTCTGTTGTGTTTCTTTTATTTTCACTAACTAGTTGTCTTCTTTCTCTTAAAAGTTATTGTACTTCGTTTTGAGTTGGGGATTTTCCATTTACTTCTTTGTTATTTTTGTTATTTTGGTCCCATGGGAGATAGCATCTAAGATTTCCTTGTGCAATGTTTCAATTTTATTATCATTATTTCGTTGTTCGAGATCGTTTAGTTTATTTTCGACTGCTTGTTGATATTCCTCCTTCTTGTTTTCTATGTCCTGTATTTTAATATCGGTGTCATTCTTTTTAAATCTTTTTAGGCGTTCCATCTTTGTGTTAATTATTACTTTCGCTCTTACGAGTGGATGGTCGCTTCCTACATCGAAACAATTTAAGGTAGATACGTCATGAATGATGTTTTTATTGTTACTTAGGATGAAACCAATTTCATTTTTTACTTTGCCATTCGGACTTATCCAGTTCCATCGTCTATTTGGTTTTTCTTGAAGAATGTATTCATTGCATATAATTTATTTTCATTTAAGAATTCAATTAATTTGTCCCCTCTTTCGTTTCGATGTCCTAATCCATGTTTTCCCCAATATTCCTCTTCTGTTTTCTCTACACCTAATTTTGCATTAAAATCTCCCATGAGTATACTGTATTGTTTTATTCCTTTGACAGGTTCGTTTAAGGCGATTCTAATGTGGTCGTAAAACTCTTCTATTTCTTCTTCTTCATGAGATGTTGTAGGAGCATATATTTGAATTATTTTTAATACACTTGTTTTGTTCAGTTGGAATATTATGTATGCTACACGATCTGATATGGCTGTAAAGTTTTGTATGCGATGTGCATGTATCTTCCGAATTATAAAGCCTACTCCATTCAAACTTTCGTCGTCTTTTCCTTTCTTTAGTAGTATATTGCCGGAATTTAGTGTAAACCATGTTTATCCTTTTCTTTTTGTTTCACTGAGACCTATTATATCCCAGTTAATTGTTTCCAATTCGTTTTCTAGTTCTGTTATGCGGTCTTGTACTCGTAATGTTCTTATGTTTTGAGTTCCTATCCATAGTTTTGTGGTTTTCGTGGTTTTCTGGTGATGGCTTTCGTTTAGACTCCGGGGATTCTTAGCATCCTCTTTGCCGTTCCATCGATGGTCGCCACCTTTTTGCTGTTTAATCCCATCGGTTTTCCGGCTGCCGGAGACTGAGGGCCGGTGCTTGTTTTGCATTTCTTCATGAAGGGTTTTTTAGTCTTTAGAACCCCACATTGGCAAGACGGGTTGGGGAGCGTTCAGTAGTATAACTTACTAAGACTTTGGTAGCCGCCGTTGACTATGTTAGTTCATCCGCCGCCTTTCCATACGGAGAAAGCCTGTTCCTGCTTTCCCAAAATTGAGCCATTAGGTCCGTCATTCGGAAATTGCCTTCTGTCCTTATTCAAAGTAAATATTGATCCACTAGTAAAACAAAAAATTATATTAAGCTATCAAGCGAACAAAGAAAAGAAGGACACCCAAAGTTAATAATAGGCATTATAGCTGACATATTAAAAATAGATGTGAAAAAATCGGCTTCCAAAAACCACTTATAGGTAAAATATTGTTTTAAATTTGCCAAAAAATATGACAAAGAATTCGAACATTGGAATGTTGTAAACAAATTATTCTATGTGGTTATCTTAAAGTGAGTGCAAATAAAAATAAACAAGAAAATACGTCAAGAACAATACGGTTTTAGAGCACAAAGGTCGTAAACAAATTAAATAAACATTTTGAAAATTGTTATAGAGCAGTTTATGAAATTCTTTGACTTTTTAAAAATGGAGCGGTCTAACAAGTTAGAATTTGCAGAAAAGGTAATACATCTCACCAATGAGTAGCACAGGGGCTATTTTTTTAGTGATTCACAATGGAAAGTTGTCAGAAAAGTTTTATTCAAACATAGAGGTACAACAGAGGTTTATATTCTCGCCTACGCTATTTCTAACTCTACTACATCGTATTTTACCCAATTCTCTGATAAATCATAATAGAGATTCAATGGGGCTTCTAAAAAATCTTGAAAAATTGAGCCTCCGCGGACAATATTATATGCACAAACACACAAAAAAGAAGACCAAAAGGAAAGGTGGGAGTAGAAAAGATGACTTTAGAATAAACACCAAGAAGACTGTGGCGATGTGCATAAATGTAAAAGAACCAAGATAATTATCTGTAATTGGTATAATATAATAGAAACTGTACACGCTTACTAAGGCACCTGAGACATTTTAGAAAAAATGGAGGGTTAAAAGACGCAACTAGAATAAATAAAGCAAAAAACGTGTTTATATAGATGTTCAGTGTTAAGAATGTAAATAAAATGTCAACTAATATTAAAATAAATATGTTTAATATTACAGTCAAAACAGTATTGCGTTATAATCCGGAACGCAGCTGGCTTCGAGTGTCATACAGCAAAATTTACAAACCTTCATAAAGAGTTGCCGAAAACAATTTAAAAAATTTATGGTTAGATACAATACCAAATAAGGAACTATCGGAAAGAATTCGAAATTAATGACGTAAATAAGAAAATCAGAAGAAAAAATATGAATAGCTAGGTCATACTTACTCTAAGTAAAGAAAAATAGGAAGAATTGAGAAGAGCCTAGAATGAAATCCGCGAGGAACAAAGACAATGGTTATTCTAACAAATATGGAGGAAAACTGTAGGATCTGAAACAATATTGTAGCGCAACTTAGACTATTGGCGGCAGATAAAAAAAAATAATATTACTACCACTATTGTAGGTAATAAAAATTTTTGTTTACTATGAAGACTACTGTAATAAATCTCAACGGCATGCTATTACGTTCTCATAATAATTTGAATTGCAGATGTATTGCTGCTCATACCTGAATAGCTTTGAAGAAAAAACTTCTGATAGTTTTCATTGTTTAGTTCTTTAAACAAAATTCAGTTTCTCAATTATACGAGGGTAAGGCTATTATGCTTCCTACTTGGGTGCATGTGTCATTAGTTCGTATGTCTAATTTCAACTTGTTCGCTCAAGTAGTTTGTTTACACAATTTTTTTCAGTAGACATGTTGCATGTTTTTTGTTAAAATGGATAAACTTGAATATCGTGCGGTCATAAATTCTTCGTTTTGGATGGATTAACCCCTAAGGAAATTCATCCGAAGTTGGCAAAGGTTTACGGGGACTCTGCTCCTTCCATGTCAACTCTTAAAAAGTGGGCAGCTGAATTTAAACACATCCCTCGAAGATGATCCACGTGAAGGACGGCCAAAAACCGCAACCACACCGGAAACCATCGAAAAAGTGCATGATATCGTGTTGGACGATAGGCGAGTAAAGGTGAGTGAGATAGCTGAAGCTGTGGGGATATCGGAAGAAAGGGTGCGAAACATCTTGCACGAAAAATTAGGGATGCGAAAGCTCTGCGAAAGATGGGTGCCGCATTTGCTAAATGCCGATCAAAAGCAAATGCGCAAACGATTTTAGCAGCAATCGTTGGACCGATTCAGCATGGATCTGACCAATTTTGTGCGGCGATTTGTCACCATGGATGAGGCATGGGTCCAACACTACATGCCAGAAACGAAACAGCAGTCCAAGCAGTGGGTGGAAGCCGGTGGTTCAGCGTCAAAGAAAGCGAAGTCGACCACATCTGCCGGAAAGGTGGCCATCGTGTTTTGGGATGCGAAAAGGATCCTGTTAATTGATTATCTTGCAAAAGGCAGAACAATTATAGGCGAATATTACTCCAACTTTCTTGACCAGCTGGATGCCAAAATTCGCGAGAAGGGGCCTGGCTTGAAGAAGAAAAAATCATCTTTCACCAGGACAACGCACCTGCGTTGGCGATGGGAAAACTGCGGGATTTGGGATATGATTTGCTCGGCCATCCCCCCTATTCTCCTGATTTGGCACCCTCAGAGTTCTATCTGTTCCAAAACTTAAAAAAATTTGTTTCTGGGAAGCGTTTTGCATCCAATAAAGAAGTTGATGAATATTTTCACAATCTTACAGATTCTCACTTCCGAGAAGGAATACTGATGTTGGAGAGGCGCTGGATCCAGTGTGTTGAAGTCAAGGGAGATATGTAGAAAAATAAAATCATTTTTTAACTGAAATTTGCTGTATTTCATTGTCAAGCCGAGAACTTTTTACCTTACCCTCGTAGTGTGATCTAAGTTTGAATTCAGGAAGTGTTTTCTGAATAAAACACAAAATAAACTAATAGTCCAAGTTTAATGGTTATCAGTGTGAAGCACAAACTTAGCAAACATATCAAATATGATGTTGGTCAAATTCTCTTACGACTTTGATGACATGTGAGCATTTTCTATAATACTCTCCCATAAATGCTTACAGGAAAAATTTAATCGAATTACTGCAATGGTAAATTGATATCATCCCTGTGTGATATAATACAACCAAGGCAATTTGGTCTGAAGTAAAGAAAATGTTTCACGTCTATGATAAGTGACTCCATCTTGTTGAAACCACATGTAATTCAAGTTCAAATTATTGGTTTCATTAAAAGAAAATTGTTTAGTGTGGCTTGGTAGCGTTATCAGCTTTGTTTTCAAAAAACTAAGGGCCAATAATTCTCTCAGTTCACAAAGCACATCAAGCCTTTTTTTGGTTCCATTGGTTGTTAGTATATAATACGTAGATTTTTACTACTCTAGATGCACAAATTTTGACGATTTGCAAAGCTATTTATATATATATATATATATATATATATATATATATATATATATATATATATATATATATATAAATGTACTATTTTATTAATAATAATCTGTACATAAAATGTAAAATTAACATTATATTTACTGTATGCTCAAATTAATAAACTTAATATGTCGTGTTGGGCAATAATTAATGCGAAATATTGTATATAAGTTACCAGTAATTTTAACCAATAATCTCAAAATTGATTTGTAATGTAACGATTTCATCAATTAGTGTGTATAACGCTCTCTAAATGTGCATGTCAATAATTTATATGAAATGTTTGCAAAGAGCATCAGAACGCAACACGTAAAATTTACTTAACGAACGCGAATATATATAACCATAGCAATATTAATTAATTTATATATACATAATTATGGTAACATATAAGAAAGCTCAAAGTTAATTAAACAACCAACTGCACAATGCAGCATTTCCAAGAGGCACATTCATTAATAAGCTGAATTCCTGTCCATGATAATTAATTAGAGTAGCCACGACCATGAAAATATTCGAATATAAATTCAAAAAGTCGCAAGCAATCTCAGTATCAGTTCAGTGCTGGTAGTGGCTTCAACATCGCTTTACATCAGGATGGCTTTTCTTCAAGTAAGTTTCAATCGAGTACAGCATACGCAGAACCTTCTAATCTGTTTGCAACACAGGTGTGCCTGTTGGCAGTAGCCGTAGCAGCAGCACAAGCTGGAATTATTCCCATTGCTAGTCATTCTAACGGTGCCATCGGCGCGTTAGAATTAGGGCAAGGAGAGCACGGCAGCTTAGGGCAAGGCGCGTATGGTGATAACTTGCACTCAAACATCGGCTACGCTGAAGACCACGGAGAAGATTATTATGTCAGTAATCATTGCAGAAAAACAGAATAACTTAAAAGAGCATGCGGTGTATTGCAGGAGCACCCCAAATACGCCTTCAACTACGGAGTTTCCGACAAGCACACTGGAGATCACAAAAGCCAGCACGAAAGCCGCGACGGTGACCATGTAACTGGGCAGTACTCTTTGGTTGAATCCGACGGTACTCTTCGAGTAGTCGACTACTCCGCCGACAAAAGCGGTTTCCAAGCCAACGTAAGGAAAATAGGAGAGTCCCAGCATCCAGCCACTGCCCACGAACTTAGCCACAACACCCTGGGTCACTATTAACTGAGCTTGATAACGTTGTCTTAAATTTTGTCTATTTAGGTCCTTCTTAACATCTTAAGATTGTAAGATAAACTAATGATCTTTTTTTGTAAGGTCGCTCTTTTCTACTGCAGTTATTTTTATATTGAATAAAATTGTTTTCTAAATACAAAATTGTTATTTTTATTTTTATTTAATTGTGGTTTTACCATATCCAGGTATACGTTTAATATCAACGTATTGTCAGAAAGACAAGTCTGCCACTTTTTATAGTGACAAAGTTGGCATTTCAGTATAAACATAGATGACTAATGTAATTGTCAAATTGCACGCGTAACATAGGATTGTATTAATAAATAATCTTTACATATATATGAAATACGACAGAGAAACAATTAAATAACCTACTATCTACACAAACCATTAATATTACAGTTATCTTCTCCATTTGTGGTAGAGCGGTAAATGTCTCATAAACCTTTACTGCCAACTCCCTACCATAATTAAATAGCAGATTATTAAGTAAGGGGTTTTTAAAAATGTTATTCTGATGTATTGAGGAAATGCAATATGATGTCTTCGAAAAAATGCAAATAGAAGTTTTCAAATGCTACAAAGCCGTGCCAGATGATTGTGCAATTATTTAATATAAAGCCTGCCTTTAAGGATTTATAATAAACGGTTTTTTTAAAAAGGCTGTGAAGCTTATATCTCATTCACTGAATTTTCGACTCCACATACAAGTATCTGCTTTTTAAAATTCATTTGAAAGGTTATAATTTCTTTATTGTGAAGTACACTCAAAATGCAGCAAGGCATCAGCTAAAAGTATTAGTACTTTTGTACATGTAAAAGAGATTTCGCGGCTGTCTTTAGCTTTCCAGAGTATTTCATTTGATTTCCTAACAATAAATATTTTGCCGCAATTATTTCACATCACATTATATAGGCTAATATACATTATATAACACAAGCGTAATTTTTTTCTCTTTCACATTCTGTTCTAAAAATTTATCAAAAAACATAAAAAATTTATATATTGTTATTAACGTTCCAAGTTAGCACCTACTTGTATAATTTTTACATGAGTACTATTGCTTTAATCCACGAATGTATTTGGAACGTATGGTTCGTTAACCTAATAATAACACAAGTTTAATTATGTAAAAAATAACATAAAAATAAATCTATAAGAAGATTAAAAAGTATGAGCAACAATACTCAGTTGTACTCTAAACCAAATATAAATATTGAAAATTATTATTACCTAACATTCCTTTAGCTTCTCTTAGTGCACGTCTACCAAATACGTAACGTATTAGTCTTTGGTTTGTCTTTTTCAATATAAGGCAGCAAGGAGGTGAAAATGTGCCAAGCTTTGCTCAGTATATCAGAACAGACATAAAACCGTTTGTAAATCACAAAATATATCCAAAATTAAATATTTCTGAAAGCCCGGCAATTTAACGTTAGAGTATCGGCTCTCATAAGTTAAGTCCATTTTAGTTTGATTTATTACAACAGCCACTTTTGTTGTTTTTATTATTAGTTTAATACATAAGGATCCGCCTGGCTGCATTTAGATGGCCAACTCGTTTTGTTTAGTGTCTCTTCAAAAATATTACCAGGTATATTCTTTAATTAAACTTACACTCCCATTTTTTTATTCAAAGCTTTTACACACTAAATATAAGAGGCACATCATCAGAACGTCTCTTGTTTACCTGAAGAACTTACAAACCAAAACTAGGAATTTTGTCGTCAAAGTAACCCATTTTTGCGTCGTCTTTTTTGATAGGATTGCTAACGTAACGTCCTAAAACTACATCTTCATGTCATCTGGTTACCAAAACGCGAGCTTTTCCATAGCTACAAGTGTTAAGATTTAAAGTAAGTGGTTCTGCATTATATCGCACATAATTCCATATTCATCAAAGTAGCCACCTTGTCCCTTTGTTCCAAAAGGATCTTTGAGTGAAATTAAAATCGATGCAATGTTATATCGATTCCATATAGAATTAAACATACGATTGACAAACATTAGACATAACATTTTGAACTATTTTCTGCTCTATAAAAAGAGATGACAAATGATCAGAAAGCTTTTGAGATGAATCGCAATCTTTTCCAAACGGTTTTTCAACGACAATTTTTGCCCAATCTTTTACAGCTATATCAACGAGTCTAATATTAACTGTAACAATTTCATATACAGACGGAGACAGTACTAAATATAAAAGATTTTTGGTTTTTGGTTAAGCTTCTCGAAGTCGGTTTAGAGAATCGTATGCCTCTTAGTAACATAGTGATTTATATATGTTTCTTCCCCAAAAAAAATAAGTTTCTCGACCAAATTTTTGCTATGCGTATACTCCTATAATACGACGTTTACTGGCAACATATTGATTAAACACAGCCACCATAATTTGAGGCCAATTAGGATTTCCAGTACCACAAATGCGCGAGCAGCTCACATTATCATCAAGATTACAGGTGTGGATTCTTAAAGCTGTTTTTTGTCGAGCGTCGGTAAAATTAAACATAAACGATTAACTAAGATTTGAAGTTTGATGAGTCAGAAAACTGATAGTGGAGCAGTTATTAACTTTAGATAAAATTATAACATAGAAAACTATCAAAAGCAAATCATTTAAATTGTAGCCACCAACAGAAGTAAAAAAATGTAATGAAAAAAACGAAAAAATTTGTATGTAAGAGTTATGGACTGAGAAAATATTTACCGACGTAAATAAAATTTAAAGGACCTTTTTGTCTCACTGCTCATATAATAACTGATACTTAAAACTACTTCAGTGGTTCAGTAGAACACATTATAGGAAAGTTAGATGTTCAAATAGCATAAAATGTTTGTTACCGGATTTGCTCAAACCAGACACATTATATTAAAAGGAACGCTGATTACATTCCTGTGTATATCGAGGGCAATTGGCAACTGATAGTTTATAAAATGTGTGTCAAATTATTTAATTTTTAAAAGATGATTTTCTGCCTCCAAGACTCTAAGCGAAAGCAATATAATTAGACATTTTTTTATAAAGAGGCAAAATACAAATTTTTAATTCAGATACTGACGTTTAATAAGATTTAGGTTCATCATTATACCACTGTGTCGACTCACAGGCAAAACTAGGTGAGGGGGCTGCGTAAAGCTATCTTCAGATAAGAGGAATAAGGTTAACGTAGCTGATTATTCTTAGAGAGGGAGAATAATCTAAGGATGGCAGCGGAAGATTTATGAATAAATAAGTTAATGGTGGCACCAAGGGTCCGAGTTAGAAGGGCCACCTCTTACTTGCCAACCCGCACGGCCAGCGTGGCAAATTAAATAGCCCCCTCAACAATATTAAAATAAATACATATGTATACAAACGACCCTCAGTCCCCAGCACTCCGATGACCCCCGGTCATGACAGCGATTGGAAAAGGTCTAAGAGAAAGGGTGCGATAAGTACTCCCTGGGTTAGGTCAGGCTGTCGAAAGTATAAACTGCAACGTATAATGTAAGATCACTGGCATCAGAGGACAGAATATTGGAATTAGAAGAGGATCTGAGTAGGATAAAGTGGAACATACTAGGCGTGTCAAAAACAAGAAGAAGAGGAGAGGAGTATATAACACTTAAAAGTGGAAAAACATTTTATTATAAAGGAGAAGATGATGATTCAAATGGAGGAGTAGGCTTTATTATAAACAAAAATGTAAAAACACTGTAATTAAAATCCAAGCGGTATCCACAAGAGTAATATATTTGATATTAAACATTAACTCGAGATATCAACTGAAAATAATACCAGCATACGCCCCCACAAGCTCACATCCAGACGTCGAGATAGAAGAGTTTTACAAGGATATTAGCAAAGCGTTAGAAGAAGGTAAAACATATTACACCATGATGATTAGTGACTACAATGCGAAGATAGGAAATAAGGAGGAAGAACAGGAAACGTGTATAGGAGAATTCGGTTATGGCCAAAGGGACCAGAGAGGGAAAATGCTGATGCACTTCGCATTACAAAACAATCTATATACCATGAATACCTTCTATAAGAAAAAGAGTCGAAACAAATGCACCTGGAAAAGCCCAGATGGAATCACTAAAACGAAATAGATTTTGTTATAACAAATCGAAAACAGGTTATACAAGATGTTTCTGTGTTAAACTTATTTGCTACTGGTAGGGATCATACATTGGTTAGGACACAAATTACTGTTCACGTCAATAGAGAAAGATATAAATTAATAAAACTGGACAGACGAGACGAATTGTCAAAGAAATACTGAATACACAAAATGAAGAATATAAGACAATTGTAACTCTTAAAGCAAATGAAATATTACAAATCAACATGGAAAGTCAGACAATAATAAATCCGAAGTAGAAATGATAAAAGAATCCACAAGGGAAATAGAAAAAATAAAACCAGTGACGAACAAATACTGTAAAATAAGTGAAGAAACAAAAAAATAACGAGAAACGAAGGAATATGAGGAAAAACAATAGATCGAACACGATAGAATACACGGAACTAAGTAAGATAATAAGAAAAGAAATTAAAAATGACGTGCACAAATACAATGAAAGGTTAACACAGAAAACTATAGAAGAACATGGCAGCATGAAAGTTCTAAGATCTAAATTATCAATAGGGACGAAACATATATTCAAACTTAAGAAAACAAACGGCGGAGAAACAACCAAGAAGGAAATTACTGAAATAGCAGAAAAATTCTACACCTCACTATATACTTCACAAATACACAAAGCTAACAGTAAAGACAAGAAAAGACGCAAAATAATAAACGCCGGATTCGAAGATATCCCAAACATTAAGAAATTTGAGATTGAAAATGAAATGAAGAATCGTAAAGCTCCAGGAGAAGATGGAATCATAAGCGAACAAATAAAGAATGCTGGAAAACCGTTATTGAACATATTAGAAATATTGTTCAACAAATGCCTCAAAGAAGGTAAGATCCCAGAGGCATGGAATAATGCAGAAGTGATCCTACTGCACAAGAAAGGCGACAAAAGTGACATAAAAATTATCCTACCTCGTCTCTATAAATTATTTATGAGAGTTATAACAAATAGGGTAAGTAGCAAACTAGACGCTTATCAGCCAGTCGAACAGGCGGGCTTTAGGAAAGGTTACGGAACAAACAAACATCTACAAAGCATTAAACTCTTAATTCAGAAGTGTAACGAATATAATATAACATTGGCACTAGCTTTTGTAGACTACGAAAAAGCTTTTGATACTATTGAAATGGAATCTATATTAATAGCCTTTGACGATTGCCGTATCCATACAAGATATTCAACACTACTAAAAATATATAAAATGCCACCTCCGTTATTAAACTAGAGCATAGATCAAAAAAAAATAAACATCAACAAAGGCGTAAGACAGGGAGATATATTATCACCAAAACTATTCACTCTAGGTCTTGAGAATATATTCAAAGAAATAGACTGGACCGGTATGAGAATAAATGTAAACGGTACTGAATTTACACATTTCAGATATGCTGACGATATTAAACAGAATTAACAATTATGCTGAAACAACTTCATGAAAAATCTAAGCAAGTAGGACTACAAATGAATACAAGAATAAAACAAAAATTATGACCAATACTTTACGGCAAGCACAAATAACAGTAAATGGACAACAGATCGAACAAGTAAATTCTTACATATACGTAGGACATACTCTTAGACTAGGAAAAGAACATCAAGAAGCTGAGATAGACAGGAGAATAAGCCTTGGATGGAAAGCATTCGGAGAGCTGTCGAGCATTCTTAAATCAAAAAGTTTTCCAATCAAACTGAAAACCAAAATTTTTGATACATGCGTATTGCCAGTTCTTACGTACGGAGTAGAAACTATGACATTCACAAACAGAATTGTGGACAAACTATTAAAGACGCAGAGAGCGATGGAGAGAAGAATGCTAAATGTAACTTTATGGGACAGAAAAAGAAACGAATGGGTTCGACAAATAACAAAAGTAACAGACATAGTAGAAAGAATAGCAAGTCAAAAATGGAGCTGGGCTGGGCATATGGCAAGAACAACTGATGAAAGATGGACAAATAGATTATTATATTGGAGGCCACGTCTAGGTAAGCGAAGTAGAGGACGCCCGATGAAGAAATGGGCCGACGATGTTGTAAATGTAGCAGGGAAATACTGGATGAAACTAGCACGAGATAGGGAAATATGGAAAAAGAAGGAGAGAAGCAGTCTGAGGAAGAAAAAGAGAAGAAGATTATAACGCTAAATCCAAATTAGCAAGTATGAATAGTCAGAGAAAAATAAACGGGTATCTACTAAAAGTCAAAGAATGTTTTTTGCAAGGAACACCATTATAATCGTATTTTCACATTGCAAAACATTGTTTTTACACAATCAAAGCTAAGTGCTAATGTAAACTACTGGTGAAATTAAAAACCACTTTTGGTGCAACAAACATTACAATAAGTTTACATATTTTTCAATACAATGAAACTTCTTATAAGGTCGCCTTTATTTAACCCAAATTAGAACAAATACATGGGCCTTACAATCATGGAATTATCATCTGTTCAGACATTTTATAATACTTAAGAAAAGCAACGATTTTAAAATAATAATCAAGTAGAAGACCAGCAAGTCTGTGTGTCAATGTGTATAACAAAACAAAAAAACTTAATAACGAAGGAAGATAAAACAGTTGACACAGGGAAGACGTGTTATGATAGGAAGTTTAGAGTAATCCGAACCAAACTAGAAAGAATGATAAACATAAACAACGTAAAGGAAGAACAGGAAGACGGAGCAGAAAAGATAGAGGCAATAAATGAAGCAGAGGTACAAGAAGCAATCTAAAAAATAAAACTAGGAAAACAGCCGGAAAAGACGAAATAAACCACGAGGTGGTAAAGTATGAAGGAGGAACATTATAAAGTTGGATTAAGAAACTATTACAAGCTTGGGAAGGAGAAAATATACCCAAAGACTTGAAAGAAAATAAAATAATACCGTTCCACGAGGAGGGAATAACGAAAGAATGCAACACTACAGAACTATACGTCTCTCATCATGCATACATAACATTTACTCTAGGATAACAGAAAGAAGAATTAGGCGCCGCACAGAAAATTAATTACAAGAGAAACAGGCAGCACATAGAGAAAACAGATATACTCAGAATCACATATATATTTATTTATTCTGAGAACAGCAACGGAGAGAAATATAGAAGAAGAAAACCACTACACCTCGCATTCGTAGATCTACAAGCAGCTCTTGATCTAGTTCCTAAATCTGCACTATAAAAAGCTATGGAAGAAGCAGGGATTCCAAAACAAAGAGACTATACGCGAGGACAAAAAGAATAGTAGGGATAAACAGTCTAGAGTCTAATAGTTTTAACATGGAAAGTGGCATTAAACAAGGAAACTCGCTGAGCCCACCGCCCTTTATGATCGAATCATTAAAGAAGCTCGACATAAAATTAAGATTTTGGAACATGAAAACAATAAACATACAAAACTTAGTATTTGGTGACAATATTGTGCTCGTTGCAGATAATGAGAGAAAATACAACAAGCTGTAAACAGATAGAGTAACAAAATAGAAGAAGCAGGAATGAATGTAAACACCGACAAAAGCAAAATAATGTGTATAAATAAACAAAGTCCAGAAATAGATATAAATAAATAAAACTGAACAGTTTAATATTAAATATGAAAGTCAAAAACCATGTAACAGATTGACTGAGGCAACTTTCGGTTTTATCTTTATATGGATTTTTTTACTTATTATTCCATGATAATTTTATACCAACGTTTTGATTGTTTCTGGGGATCTTACAAGCTATCAACATCTAGCTGTGTAGTTCCTTTGTAGTTATTGTAATAAAAATAGATACCGTGTGGAACTCGACAAGGTGATCTTTAGAATTATAAATAGTGCGGTTTAATTACGTACCGCCATTCAATTTTAGGTTGTTAAAAAAAATAAAAATAAAAAGTTAATGGTGTATACTTATTCCTGGTAAGTCGTCTTAATCATGGAGGTGCTGTCCTAAGCTCAACGGTAGTTGTCACTGATGAAGAATATTTTACCTTACCATACCAATGGTATAATACTATTCCAAGTGGATAAGAAGTTCTTGTTACATACCGCTAATAAAGACTGATTTCATTATTATCAGTTTAAATTTTTGTTTTGGATTATTAGCTAAAATTTAAGTTTCGTGCAAGTAGCATAGTTTTAGTTACATTTTTAGAGTTCGAAAACAAGATAATATTAAGTAACACTGTAATTTTAGTATAAGTAAGCCTGCTGTACTATATTGTCACTATTATAAATTTAGTAATCATTCAATATCATATAATTTAATTATTAATATTCTGAGAGCTCTCTTAAAACAAAAAATATTACATCGATGTATTAGATATGATAACATTTTCGACATCATATTGTTTATTTGCCACTTTAATTAATCAATGTTAGGAGTACTTTATTAATTATATATATAAAAAAAATTATGAGTGCTGTTGCTGCTGCTGCTGCTGTCACACAGGTCAAAGGTCAAATCGTTCGTGCCTTTCCGTGCCGACCCGAGCGCCTCCGAAGGACAAATTTCGGCCCGGCGGCAGGCGCGACCGAGGTAATATATTTCCGGAACCGCAAGCGATGGAAAATTTTCGTTTGAGAGCGGGTAATAAAGCACTTATACATAAAAAAAATTATGAGTGCTGTCACACAGGTCAAAGGTCAAAGTTCAACTCTAACTGGGTATACGTAAATGCGTTGTCATGGCAACGGCGTACGCCAATTATGTCAAACAGAGCTTTTTAATCGTGTTTTTATTTATTCTTAAAAACTACTATGCGAAGGGGCTCAAGCATGTCGGAGTTGGACAAGCTCTCCGGGGGGCCGCTGCCAGACCTCGTACACTTTAACAACAATTTAGTTGTTTCTTCAAATATATGGTTGGCACAAATCCGTGTACACAAAATTTTTGTTTTGAAAGCTGTTAATAGCTAAAACTGTCTGAAGAAATGCACACAAAGGTAATACGATAAGAAACTTGATGAACATGGTATTAAAAAGATCATATTCTCTAATAAATTGATTATATTACATTTATTATGAATAATATGTTGAAGTGCGTGCATATTTAATTTATAAAATTCAAAATCCTCATTGTATCGATGTTTGAAGTATAAAAGTAAATTTTGAAAATAAATGGAGAACAGTTCGTCTTCCATGAAACTAAAAAACATCATTTAGAGACCTATTACAAACTAGTACAAACTAGTTTTTAGCCACATACTGTCCCATTGTGCCACACACTAAAGCAAATCCAAAAAATCTAATCTTTTCAGGATCAATTAATAATTTCATAAGTTAAAAATAATGTTGCCAAGTAATTTGAGTTTTACACCTCCATCCTTGTATGGCAAAAATTAAGCGTACTCAGAAAAAATTAACTGCTACTACTAGGTTAGCAGTTTTCGTGAGACCACAATAAGAAATGATTAAAATACGCTCCATTATCATGAAAAATGTTATCGTCTTCCAAATGTGCTCAAAATTTTTAGAGAGTTTTGCGTCAGATGAAATTTATAAATAAAACTATAAAATCATGGTTGTGATTCAAGAAACGGAGATCACCAACAGTTATAAATCATTCTCAATTAACTCTTATTAGTTTAGTATTTTGCTACGTGGTGAGATTTTTACTGAAATACCTATTTCAAAATTTGTGTGATAGAATTACTGACTAAAGTTTTTTAGCAAGTAACATATTTTAAACACCGCAGGAAACACGAAGGTTCTGTTAGTTTAATCGAAGTTTTTGAAAATAGCCCATTTTAACTAAAGAAAAATAAATCACAACATTTTAAAACAGAAAATGTAAATGTTTACTGGTTTTTAGTGTAAAGTTAAACTTGAATTCTAATATAATTTATTATCATAATTAAACCATTCTCCTTTTAAAAACTTAATCTGTAAATTTAATTTAATTATCAAATTTCTCCAATAACGTTTAACAGATGTACTCCTTATTAGTGAAACATATTTTACCAACATATTTTGTGTTAAAATACTATATTATTACCTTTATCATACGACACACTTAGATAACGGTGCCTATACTGGAGCGACAGTTCTATTAGATCAATAGTTCACCATTATGAGCTTCTAAAACTTGAAATATATGCAATTTAAAATAAAATACATCTACTATCGTATGAGCTACCATTCTTGGCAGTATAAGTCACACCCCAACATAACTTGAAGGAATAACACTTAATACTACTTAATAATAGTAGAAAATATTGCTATCAAACACACTTTAAGTTGATTTAGAATTACTACAAGCGAAAGTAGAAGTCTAACAGTTCTGTACGATAAGCATTTATTTAAGACAGCGTTACTAACTAATAAAATTTTAGATCTCGTAGACTTTATTGTCACTAGCATTATTTTGACATTTTATACAAAAGTATTATCAAATTACGACTTAAACTCAACCACAGACCAGTTACAGCAATAGTTATCATCACTTATAAATTTAAATCGTACCCCAAAATTTCATGCAACGAAAACGAACTGAAATATATAAATAAATGAGGAAATAATCAGAATTCTTTTAAAAACAAGATCAAAAACATCCTTTGAAGTAAAAGTAAACATATTAATTACAGCTATGAAAAAACTACTAAACAGGCTATATCTAACACACTAAAAATGTAGATAATACCGCATAAATTAAATGTGGAAAATACATATAGCAACTAAATCATACTCCAGAAAATAAAGTAATGTAAAATGATATAATCAATAAGCTCACACTAAAACGAATAGAATTTCAAGATAGCAGCTTCTCAGATACAACATAAACCTTAGTAGACATGTATTTAGAGACAAATTAACGCTCCAAAAAGAACAACAGTATAAAATTACAGAAACATTACCGGAGCCTCACTATACACTTATAAAATCGTACATTGAAGATGAAAACTAGGAAAATGGTAAAACTTTTACTTTTTACCCAGTTAAGGGAGAACATAAAAGTAGACGAAAAAAAAGTCGATTTTATTGAGAATTTTTTTAATTGAAAATTAATATTTCACACTTATGAAACTGTAGCTACTTGAAAACAGTGTATGAAACTTTGAAAAATTTTTAAAAATAAATAATAACAAAATGGCGGAGTTATAGCCCATTGTTGCGGCAGTAGTCTTAAATCAGCGTGCACTCTAGCACTTTATAGCCTTTAATCTGGAAAAACTAAACCGTGGAAATTTATTTTAAAGACATGTAGTTTCTATATGACATCGTCGAAATTTCAAAAAATTCAAAATTGCGTGTAATTAAACAAAAAATTACAATTTTTCGTGAAATTTTCATGATTTTTTGTAAATTATTTTTTTTAAATTTATCAATCATCTAGAACGAAGGCAATTGTATTGTTTAGATGTGTGCAATGTTTCAAGTCGATCGGCTGAACAATTTTCGCGCTATCCTGTACGACAATTTCGAAAATGTGGTTTTGAGATAAACGCAATGCAAAAACTCTACTAACGGAAAAACTCGACTGATGGAGAAATTCGACGGTCGGAAAAACTCAACCGATGGAGAAACTGGTTTGACTGAGAAATTCAACTGACTATGACTGTAGCTGCTGTAACGTACATTCTATCTCCCTTCTATATCTGCTTTCAAAACACGAACAAAGAAATAACAAAAGAAAGGTCTCCGTATACCTGTTTCTCTGCGTTCTATACAGAGAGAGCGAAGAGGGGACCCTCGCTCCGAATTTGGACGTTAAGGCGCAGTGTTCACCGGGCTGTAAATTTACAAGTTTTCGAATTTCTCTTTGAAATTCTGGGGAAATATTCCTCGGATATAGTACTATCGATTAAAAAAACAAAAAAATGGATTTTCTTGAAAGTTCTAATTGTATATCTACCTTAACCCAGATATTGCCCAAGGTAATGTCCTTAGACCCTTCTTTTGTTTAATATATACATTCAATCTTCTCATAATCACCAGCACGATCACAGAAACATTCGTAGATGACACCTTCATTATGGTAATAGACAAGGATCCACTACCCTACAAGAATATATTAATCTACTTTAACAACAGCTACACAAATGAATAGTTAAAGTTAATAAAATGAAATTTCTATACGTAATGTTTATCTAGCGACAAGAATATTTTCCAGAAGCCATTAGCAGCTTACAACTCAACTAACAAGTGTAAAATATCTTGAAATCCATCTCGAATCAAAGCTTGCTATAGAGAACATATAAAGGAAAAAAAAACTATACATATTTACGTTTTAGAGATCGGTACTAGTTGCTTGGAATAAAATCTCAGTCATCATAGCTATGGGGGGATATAAATACTAGCAAATCCGGCACTGCTATAATTCAACTACCACAATCATCAATTACAGATGTAATTTAAGAAAGAAGCAACAGTAAAAACACAGGGCCGGCGAAGAGATTGCTCTGTAAGCAATCCCAGAACGAACTTAAAAATTCGAAATCGAATATCTCGAAACTTATTCGACATAGAATTTTTTTCGACTTCATTTTCGAATTCAGCGTAAAATTTCCTATAAGAATCACATTTCAAATCCTAATGCCGAAAATTTTCCCGAAATTCGAAGTCGAATATCTCGAAAATTATTCGAGATAGAAACTTTTTAATGTCGAATTCGAAATCAGCGTAAAATTTCCTATAAGAATCCATCTTAAAATTTTAAAAAATCTCAAATTTTGTGACGGACCGACAGACCGACAGACATAGAATTCAGTAACGAACTTTTTAAGTTCGTTGAACATCGCAATTATTTGAAATTCATACAAACCTTCTCCTACAACTTCTCCAAGACCGGAGTAATAAAATATTAAAACGATTCTGGCTAATAGAGTTGAAGTAAACTTAGGGTCTAATTGTTGTAAAAGACCTCATCAAAGCAACGAATTTAGCATTGGAGAGGCAGGCGTGTAAATAGCCGCTCTCGTGGTGCGGTGTGGGATACGATACCGATCCGGCTCGTAAGGACCAAAAAATGGAGAGGCAGGCGTGTAAATAGCCGCTCTCGTGGTGCGGTGTGGAAACGTAGTACGGCCCGTTTGGAAGGTCAGCCGATAAGGCCAAAATCATCCCTTAAACGGCCGTCGCGTTAGCGGATGGGGGCGGCTACCGATATCAACCAATGAATTGCCAAATCGCTCACCTGAATCGGCTTCGGCTTCGGCTTCGTCGGAGATTCCAAGGTGGCCACCTCTGCGTTGCGGATCTGGTATCTGCGGGATGTTGAGACACGACCAAATTGGCCGAGCTGCGATGCGTGAATATTTGCGGGGGTGTTGAATATGCGTGAATGTATGCGGGTTAAGACACGACCGTATCGGCCGCGCTGCGGGGCGTGAATCTGAATTTATGCGGACTAAGACACGACCGAACTGGCCGCGCTGCGGGGCGTGAATGCTTCGGCTGAGCAAAAGCCCATGCCGTTTGTGTGCGACGGCAAAACGTAGCTGATATCAAAGGTCCGCATGCCGCCGCGATATAAAGCGGTTCAAGGGCGAAAAGGCCGCCACATCAAGCATTAAATTAATTCTAACACAATAAAATGAAATAGAATGTGTAATTATGTTTGTTGTTTCAATATATAATTAATAAAAATTATGGATAACCCATGTACTTTAAAAAAATGATAATTTTTAACGTGTAGTCATAAAAACATAATAACTTAATACATCTATAACGATTTAACAATTATTGTGTACAGGGCAGATACTTAATTTACTTTATATATAAAACAAATCACAAAAAAACACATTTAACATGTTGCGAGAGACGCTGTTAAAATTAGTAGGTGCATGGATAGAAATTTAGGACAGTCCGTTTTTATTAACAAAGAGTAAACAACCCTGTTAATGTCAGACTACATTGAGCGATAGATGCAAAATTATACAGGCAATTAATCTCCTTCAACTATTACAACGTAAAATTATTCATAACAGTATATAACATAACTATCTCGCCTCAACGATCAGAGTTAATACAAAATTTAGAATAACTTTCAAAAAGGTCGAATAATTTACGACAAAGGGCATCTATAATAAATATTTGTTATATTGTTATATGTTAGCACCCTTTACTTTACTTTGAAAATAAAATTTTTTTTTGTATTTATTAGTTAATTACAATCTGTCAATTACACTGACAATAAGTAATTATGTTGATCGTATTGAGCAGTGTTGGAGAAGTCGCCAAATGAAGACCCTCCTGCGATTACTTAATTAATTTGATTGTTACACTACACGTAAGTTAATTAAGACACTTAATGTAACTTAAATAGTACTAAAATCTATGCGGCAGATCGAGCGGGTTAAGTCTTTTGAATCTTTGCGTTTGAGCATTGTTGTCTAGTAGATTAACTGCCAAAGGATTAGGATGCACTACTAACTTATTTAGGTACTTTACACTAAATTTTTTAATTTCTTCCTTGACGGTGGCCACTTCTAAATCGTTTCTGATTTCAATGTTTGGGATGTAGTATGGGGCATTAGTTATTAGACGTAAGACTTTGGATTGGTACCTCTCCAATATGTCAATGTTAGATCTAGAGGCAGTGCCCCATAACTGGATCCCGTAGGTCCAAACTGGTTTCAATGCTACCTTGTATATAAGAAGTTCATTTTTAAGCGATAATTGAGAGTTTTTACCTAACAACAAGTAGTATTTCTTTAGTTTCAGTCCAAGCTGCACCCTCTTCTTCCATATATGAGTACGCCATGTAAGCCCTTTATCCAAGTGTATCCCTAAATATTTAACGCTATCAGCCTGTGGTAGTGGTTGACCGTTCATATTTACTTCTAGGGAGTGCCCTCTACATTTTGTGAAAGTCACATGGACTGATTTATTCTCGTTCACCTTGATACCCATCTTTGGAGCCACTGCTGTATTGTATCTAAATGCGTCTGTAGTTGTTGGGCAGCAGCTGTTGGATTTGGGTTCATTGATAAGATGGCCGTGTCGTCTGCATACGTCGCTGTTATAGCGGTATTATCAGTGGGTAAATCGGCTGTGAAGATGAGGTATAAGACAGGCCCCCATACGCTGCCTTGCGGAACACCGGCTTTTATTTGCATCAATTCTGTTAGTTCATCCTGGTATTTAACCTGGAAGTATCTTTCCTGTAAATAAGATTTCAGGATAGTAAAGATTGGATGGGATAACTTCAGCTTAAGCTTGAATAGTAGACCTTCGTGCCAGACCTTGTCAAAGGCCTGGCTTACATCCAAGAAAACCGCAGCACAATAAGCTTTTTCCTCAAAGGTATTATTGATGACTTCAACGATTCTATGGATTTGTTCGATGGTTGCATGGTTTTTCCTAAAGCCGAACTGGTGATCGGGGAAGAGATCTTCTTCGGTGTGTGTCATCAAGATTCTTTTTAGTAGGAGTTTCTCCATTAGCTTAGATAAGACTGGTAATAAACTGATAGGCCTATAGGACTAGACGTTGTGCGGGGGTTTGTCGAGTTTTTAAATTACTATTACTTGAGCGATGTTCCATGGGGTGGGAAAGAATCCTGTTCTGAGGATAGCGTTGAAGATGGCGGTTAACATTGTAATCCCTATTTTAGGAACTTCCTTAAGTACCCTGCCCGTGATCAAATCCCAGCCTGGTGCCTTGTTAGGTTTTAGTAAGTTGATCATTTCTGTGACTTCACCAGCTTTGAACAGCTTTATTGGAGGTGAAAGTTGGTAAGCGGCTTCCAGGTATTCTTTTATGTCGTCATCTTCATCCGGATTTCTAGTTGGTATTCCTACAGGTTGGAAAACGTTTGACAGGTGTTTCGCGAAGATTTGTGCCTTTTCTTTGTTATTGCGCGCCCAGGAGCTATCCGCTTTACGAATAGGAGGTACTTGTTGATTCGGTTGGTTCAGGGCCTTCGTTGCCTTCCATAACGAGTAGTCTGTGCTAGCTGTAGCTGATAGCCCTTCTACGTAGGTGGCAAAATTGTCATTTTTGAGGGTACGTATTAGCTCTTTAAGTTCTCTAGTGGCATCGTTTAATCTTCTTTTGTCGTCAGGATACCTACTATGTTGCCATTTTTTCCTTAGCCGTCGTTTTTGGGCTATTTTTTCTTTCAGGATAGTAGGATACCTATGCTCTACTTTGTTGGGTGGGAAATTTGGTGTTGCTTCCCAGGCAGCACTTTGTATTGTTTTGACAAAACTTAAGACTGCATTATCGATTTCTTCGTTTGTTTTGAGAGATACATCTAGATTTATGCTATCCTCAATTAGTACTTTAAAGTATTCCCATTTTGTTTTTGAGTTGTAAAGTTGGGGTGGTTTACTTCTCTGTGTTATAATTGCATTGACAGTAGCTATCACTGGAGAGTGGTTAGACGTCAGATCAAAACTAGATTTTATATTTAAGAGTCTTCGAGAAATACCTTTGATCACAAAGAAGTCCAATAAATCTGGAACTTTTGCAGGGTCCGTTGGCCAGTATGTTGGTTCATAGGTGGATAGATGACCTAACTGTTTTTCTTGTAATACCTGATATAGAATTCTGCCTCTGCCTGGTGGGGATAGGCGCGATCCCCAGTGGGTATGCTTGGCGTTGTAGTCTCCGCCCGCCATGAAGCGATTTCCAAGAGATGTGAAGTATTCTTTCAGACTGTCTTTGTCAGGACGATAGTTCGGTGGGTAGTATGCCGCCGAGATTACCAGCGGACCATACCAGTCCTCTATTTCTATACTAGTTGCTTGGAAGGAATCCAACAGTGCTTTATTTGCTTTCTAATTATTACTGCTGATCCTCCTCTCGCTCTACGATCTGTATCTGGATGTTGAGTATCGTATATAATGTAATCCGGAATTTTGAAGTGCGTTTCTGCTATTAGTAGTACGTCAATGCTGTTATATTTTAGAAATACTTCTACTTCCTGTTTGTGGCTTTCTAATCCGTTGGCGTTCCAGAGCGCAATTTTAAATAGTTAAGCCATTGTTTTTACCAATTTTGGATACCAGGCATTTGATAGTCTCCCTCAGTTCTTTTATTTCAGATGTTAGTTCCGAAATCATTTTTTGTTGTGCTTCGATTGTGCTTTATAAATATGATATAAAGTAATTTTCGTTGAGTGTAGGATTGTTGTTTGTGGCAGTTCTATAACTACATTGCGAGCTTACATTTATCAAACGTGGTGCTTGATTTGTGGATATTGTCTGTTCATGGAGATTTCCACCGGCTTGTTGTTTTTCTGGTGCAGGTTTTTGGGTATGTTCTGCATTGTTGTTATTTGCTAAGGGACGTGTTTTTTGGATTCCTGTTTGTCGTACTTATGGTAGTTTTCCTTGTTGTAAGGGATGTCTTGTATTTAGGATTTCGAATTAGACTTTACAACCTTTGTAATTTGCAGGGTGGTTTCCCTCGCAATGTACGCATTTGGGAGCCTTGCCATCACTGCGGTTTTCAGGGCATGTTCTATAGTCGTGCTCCCCTGCACATTTTACGCATCGATACGGACGGGAACCGTTGTTTCTGGTATGACCGTAGCATTGACAACGTTTGCATTGTGGAATTTGTGTTCTTGTATGGGGTGGTTGATAGACGCATACGCCAAGCATGGTCAGCCTTTGGGAAACAAAATAAAATACTAAAAAACCAAACAATCCCCTTAAAACTGAGAAAAGCCGGGTATGATCAATGCGTACTCCCAGTACTTACTTACGCGGCACAAACATGGACATTAAACAAAACATTAATGGGAAAACTTGCCAAAGCCCAGCGAGCAATGGAAAGGCAAATGCTAAATATAAAGTTGAAAGATAGAATAAGAAATGAGAGTATAAGGGAAAAAACAAAAGTAATAGACGTCAAGAGACATGTAGCATCATTGAAATGGAGATGGGCAGGCCACACCATGAGGCAAAAAGATGAACGATGGAACAAGGAAATACAGGAATGGAGACCATGGATGGGCAGAAGGAGTGTGGGCCGCCCACAAACCAGATGGAAAGATGACATAAAATTAATAGCAGGATTAACATGGATAAAGACAGCTCAAGACAGAGACAAATGGAGATTTAAAGGGGAGGCCTATGTCCAACATTGGATAGATACAGGCTGATAAAGAAGAAGAAAGAAGAAAGTATGGGGTGGTTCAAACTTTACTACTGCATTTAACAAAAGGTCTAAGTTATAGATCTCTTTGTTGTTGTCTTTCTGTGCCAGGTCTATGAAGAACAGATTTTTTGGCATTTTGGTTTCGCGATTATGTACATTCATAACTGACTTGACTTCGTGTCCCTCTTTTTGCAATGCAAGTTTAATGTCTTCTACTGGGGTGGTGTGGTGTAGGTTCCTTATTACCTCCCTGAAGTGTTTATCTTCCGGGAGGGTGAACGTATGTCTAATGATCTTGTTATCATCTAGAACTTTTTTAATTTTTTTGTAATTTTCTATGGTACGGACTTGTAGTTTTACCTTGTCGCTACTTATCATTTGATAATAGTATTCCTTCTTATCTATCTTTTGTTCGATAAGTTGAAGTAGTGGTGGAATTGCCTTGACAAATTGTAAGATAAAAGGTGGAGGTCGGTCAGCTTTTTTTGTTTTCACATTACCGTTGTTTGTGGTATTTTGGGTTTCTTCCTCTATTCCCTTGTTTAAAACGTCGAATCTATTGGTTATCGTTGTACTTTGTGTGTGACTTTGTTTTGACTTCGTTTGGCGAGTGGGTGGGCTGTCTCCGCTTCTTTTCCTTTTCGTTTTTCTTGATTTGACCTCCTGAAATTCATTGGGTTGAAATCCCTTTCCCTCTTCTGTCCTCTGTTGCGGGTTTTCATCAGCTTCTTCATATTCCGAGTATTCTGTGTTAATTGATGGAGACGGTAGAGGTGTTATTGTCCCTTTCGGGTGTCCGTTTGTTGCTTGTGTTGATGGATTTCTTTGATTGCTGTTCATTATTGGGCATGCCATTTGACTTTGTCCAATTAACGGCGGTTGGAAAATTGGGATATTTTGAGGTTGTTGATGGTATTGTTGAGGGTGCCACTGAGGGAGCCATTGCGAAGCTTTTGGTAAAAATCGGCCTAGCCGTTTGGTCACAAGGCCGCAAAATCGGTCGCAAAGCGGTCGCGAATCTAAACGGTTGAAGATACAAAAAATTTATGAGAATAAAAATGATTTATTATCATGAGATAAACATGTTGGTAAAATAGGAACTCGAAAAAAATTGAAACTCACGATTTTTAATATACCAGATGTTCATAAAATGTTTCAGGAAATTTATATTCCCGGATAGATCAGACCGAGATGAACAAAAAATTACAATGAAATTTTTTGATCTGAGGTCAAATAAATAAGTTATAGCCGATTAAAAGTTAATTAAACGGACCAATCACAGCGGGCTCGGTGAGCTTCTTGGCTGACTGCGGGAGGACGGGGGGGGGGAGCGCTTGGCCGCTAGGAGGAAGCACGCAGGCGATAATAGCGAAGCCTGTGCGGCCGAGATCGCACGGTTACCTTCAGTGACGTAGCAAAATTTTAAGTACGAGTCAATTATTGTCTTGTACTGTTTATTTTAATCAGCTTTCGAGTGTTGGACTCGCGTCTCGTCCTTTTTTAAAATAACAAGTTATGGGATGAGAGCAGCGCAGGGCCAATATATATATATATATATATATATATATATATATATATATATATATATATATATATATATATATATATATATATATATATATATATATATATATATATATATATATATATATATATATATATATATATGTATAATAGGATAACGAAAGTCGTGTGATGTTCACATCAGATTTTTTGATATAGTAAAGCCGAGGTATTTGAACTTATTTTTCCCTCTTATTTCTACATTGTCTTCTATTTCTAAGTTTTTTACCTCTTCTTCTGTAATCGCTAAATATTCTGTCTTGTCGAAGTTTATTTCCATACCGGCCTTAGTGTACTCGTCTTTTAGTTTTCGTAGCATATAACGCAGGTCCTCTTCATCTTGGGCTATTACCACTTGGTCATCTGCGTAGCTTAGTGTATAAAGATGTTCATTGCGCACTGGTATCCCCATTCCCTCACATTTCCTTTTCCAATTCTTTAAGGTATCTTCTAAGAATATCTTGAATAGGGTTGGAGATGTGCAGCATCCTTGTAGGAGCCCTTTTGTTGTCTTAAAGTAATTACTGATCGTCTGCCCCACTTTCACTGCCACTTGGTTGTTTCCATAAAGTTGCTGTTTTGCCCTGATTAGACTTTTGTTGATCCCTATATTACTCATCGCTTCCCACAGTTTTTTTTCTGGGAACCGAGTCGTACGCTTTTCTGAGGTCTATGAAGGCCAAGTGAATGTCCCTGTTTTTCGCTCTTTTCTTCGCTATAAGTTGTTGGATAGTATATATGTTGTCTATACAGGATTTTCCGGCTGTGAATCCTGTTTGGTCTTCTCCTATTTTTCCATGAATATTGTCTTCTATTTTGTTTTTTACTATTTTTGCATAAATTCTTCCCATTAGAGAGATCACACTAATGCCTCTATAGTTGTCACATATTCTGCGATTACCTTTTTTAAATATCGACGTTATATACGCTTTTGTCCATTCATTCGGTAGTACATCCCCATTTAGTGCTTTACGAAACATATGTTGCATCATGCGTAGTAACTTCGGGGTTCCATACTTTACCATTTCGGGCACTATTCCTCCCGGTCCTCCTGATTTTCTATTTTTTAATGATTGTGTGGCCTTTTTGACTTCTCCAATTGTTATTTTTACTTCTTCGTGTTCTATTTGGTCATTTTGTTTATTTTCTATTGCTTGTCCTTTAAACTCTTCTCTATTTTCTGTTAGCAGGTCCTGGTAGTATTGCTCCCATTTTTCTTGTTGTATGAACGGTATGTATGCCTTTTCTTTTGAATTTGTTCTTAACGTTTTTAGTATTCGCCATGCTTCTGAACTTTTTGTTCCCCCTGTGTATTGGTCAATGTTTGTGCACACGGTTTTCCACTGATCATTCTTTTCTCTTGTTACTAATCGTTTTACCTCTTTGTTCTTCTCTTTGTACTTTTGTTGATCTTTTTGCGTTTTGGTGCTTAACCACCTATTATATTGTTCTTTCTTTTCCTGGATACTTTTTAGCGAATTTTCACCAAGGATTATCTTGTGGTTATTGTTCTTTTTTATTCTGACTCCCAGTACCTCCCGAGCTGTTTCTTTTATACTAGTTTTTATATGTTCGTACATGTCTGTTATATTATCAAATATGAATTCATTTAGTTTCTGATCCAATTTTCTTTGGTAGAGTTCTCTTATTTTTTCGTCTTGTAGCTGGTCGACTTGGTAGTGCTGATCCTCTATTTTTTCCTGTGTTTGTTTGTAGGTTATTGTTGTTTTCCTATACCAAGGGAATTCCATCTTTGCGATTAATAATTTGTGGTCTGTGCCACATTCCGCCCCTCTTTTAACTCGTACATCTTTTATTTTTATTTTGGTGTTGATTCTTACTATGATGTAATCGATAATTGATTTCAGATTTCTTGTCATCCGTTCCCAAGTATATTTGTGGATCATTTTATGCCGCTGAAACCCATTCGTTATTCGGAGGTTATTTATTTCACATAATTCTATAATTCTCTCTCCATTATCATTTGTAACTTCCTCTCCGAATGGTCCTATTGCAACTACACAAACTTAAAACGTTCGGCTGAGGACAGTAAAAGTCTGTAATAACCAATCAATTACTGAATGTCTAAGGAACAAAGAAAAGATATTTTATAATAAAAATAAAAAGATTTGTATCAATTCTAATATGTTTTAACGGTAAAATGCATATGGTAGACTACTGAATTTTAAAAAGTCAGAAATATTCAATATAAAATATATGTAAAGCAATTTTTTAAATGTAATTCAGATACTATAGAAGTTTTATGTTAGCAAATAATAGATGGTAACAAGCTTGAAACTTTTGACGACACATCACGCACAATTTTCTGATCGTTTTTTTTAAATATGTGCTATAATACATCAGTAATTATAATGTCGCAAAAAATTAACAAACATACGCGGTTAATAATAAATTTGTACCTACAGAAGGCGTTCCCTAAATAGTAAATTCATGCCATTATTTTCATTAATTTTAATTTCCATTTTTAAGGTTGCTTAACATTACGTAATGGACCCCTACGATCATGCTTTAAATAAATATGTTAAAATTTCTCATTAAAATCTACAAAAATTAATTTTAACTTTACCGACCTAAATAGTATCGGATGAATTGCGAGTCGTAATGCATAACCTAATAAGCTACATAGTTCACGTAACTTACCAAAATGCTTTCACTTTCAGCGTGTGTAAACGATTCAATAGGCAATCACTCACCTGAAACAAAAAAAATATTTAACAAAATTGTTTGGTTGACCCTGTTAAGTTTACTATAGAAAATGCAAAAAGGCACACAAAACTAGTTATATGCAAGTGGACATAAAAAACAACCTTAAATAGGATCATCACATTAATCTAATTATAAATCCTTTTTATTTGGTGGACAAATTATTAAAATTTTTTGAACTAAACACATTTTCAGCTATCCGCATAAAATCACCAGAAAAAATATATCATAGTTTGATACATTTTGGTTTATCGTATGTTATTCTAACAATAGTTACTTATATTTAACCCACGATAAACTAATTTGAAGCATTTATAGAAGAATTTATGTAATCCGGAATTTTTTATAAATTTTAGATTTAGAATTTTTGTAAGAAAATCAATAAGCCATCTTATGCATGTGTATTAGGTAACACAAGTTAGCTGTATATAATTAACAACTCGAGATTGTTGAAAAATTAGCTGATAATATAATCTCAGAGCTGTTACACTCGAATCCCTTCGTGCCGGAAAATCACCGACCGAAATTATTGCCTGGTTTGGCCAAAAAAGGCACACATCTACGACGTAGCTAAGAGGTAGGGCAAATTTGACCAGCAAGGAAGGAAAACTCCTGCTCTATATCTAATAAGGAAAGGTACCTTAATTACTATATTAAAATTTTAAAGTTTCTTCTCTGTTATGCAATCAAAATATTTACCGTAAATATATTCGAACAGGTACTACTCAATATAAATAATTAGGAAATAATTGGATATGTATTTCTAAGCATACAATATTTCATTCCACTTTTATTGTTTTTAGGTGCAACACATGCTAAAATAGCCGCTGCTCTTTAGTTCTATTAGGATTGCACAAATCTATATTATCAATTAAATTACTTCTAAAATGTAAATAACCAAATTTAGTTGCAAAAATTTTCTTTATATAACATGACTATCAAAAACCGCAGAAATTAATTAAACATATAACCATGGAAATGCGAAATGGTGCAGTATAAATGCGAGGCCGCAAATAAATCCTACATCAGTTCAGCGTGCTAGTAGTGTCATCAACATCTACTTACAAAATGGCTTTCGCACAAGTAAAATAACTAGCATGAGTATTTAACTCTTACGTATAATTAATTCTTTGCGCGTTTAGGTATGTTTGTTGGCAACAGCCGTTGCTGTAGCATGTGCCGGACTTGCCCCAATTGTCGTTTATTCTCCACACGAATTAGGATACGGCGGACATGAAGGCTTGGGCCAAGGTTTATACAACGAAGGGGATCATGCACAGCTTGTTTACGCCAAGAATTATGATCATTACGTAAGTAGGATTCCGCGTTACAGGAATCGCATACGCTATATGTGCTCCGTAGGCCTACCCCAAATACGCGTTTAACTATGGAGTTTCCGACAAGCACACTGGTGACTACAAAAGCCAACACGAAAGCCGCGACGGCGACCACGTAGTAGGGCAATACTCCTTGGTGGAACCGGATGGTGTCCTTAGGGTTGTCGACTACTTCGCCGACAAGAGCGGCTTCCACGCTAAAGTCAAAAGGATCGGCCTTTCCCAACATCCTGCTCCAGTTCATAATTTAGGCCACGAAATTATTGACCATTATGGCGGGGAACTTGGTCACTAAGATACTTTTACAATTAATACTTCAAAGCAACCTGTATATGTAATTTACTTTTTGTATCATTTTTTATACTTTACATAAATAATAAAACCAGTGTTTACAAGTCAATTTTGTCTTTGGTATGTACTTGAATCTAACTGGTAACCTATTCATAATCTATCGGAGTTGAAGATATCTGATACCTGAAACACAGAGACGTCTTAACATTTTATACAATACACTCTATTGCGGATAAAATTTAATTTTCATATAGCTTTCACTTACAACTCTTCTTTTGTTTAAACGTTTTATTAGGATAATGTAAGATTATTGAAGAGTGAGAAAACTGATCATGTAAAGTCAGCAAAGATCACATCGTGACTTGGATTGTTGGATACACGTTCTGCAGTTTCTAAAATTGGTAAATTCCATTATTTGGGCAATATAATTACATGACAAAACTTAATATATTCAGATTTGTTACCTTTACCAAGCATAGTACATTCATAAAGTCTATCCAAAAATAAGTAAAGGTGATGTTTAAATCCGCATTTTTGCAAACATTTTCCATCTTAGCCTCCAAGTAAAAGTGTTTGGACTTATAATCTAAAAATTATAACATACTTAAAGTGTGTTGCACAGATTCTGGCTACGATATTGATATAAACTAGACCATTGGTAATTTGGATCACACCTGACATGTAAAAATTGCTGCTTTATTAATCCTCATAATTTACTCTAAATATGTCCTCCACTTACTTGTAGCTAGGACTTTTTTACCTTATTTATCAGTACTTTTGCAAATCAATAACGAATGAACATCAGTGACTCAAACGAAATTATGATATACTCTAAAAGCTTTTCTCTTCTTTCTAGAAGAATTGGTTAAATATACGTGTTATATGAAGTTTTAAATTTAAGAAAACAGAATAGTCGATTTCTTGCAGTTAAAGGACACATTTCAGTTACTTTATTTTATCTTGGTTGATCCAAATAGGAATTTAAAAACTCCCCTTCCTGTGGATTTCACCAAATTCTGTCGAGTTTCTTTATTATTTTGTCAACAGTTGAATGGCTCTCTAACTACCCTCCTACAAAGTGTCAATAAAAGATTGCTTCTACAACTTCCATTCTTAACACTATTGTCGATTAAGCTTGACAGGACAAGTTAGCTACTCCAAATAAGACTACGTCTATCTGATAATCGTCAGAAGATCGACGCCATCGTAGAAAAAATTATCGTAGAACATAAATGAGTGAGCTCACCAAATCAAGTTCATAGAGCAACGAATAAACTCTCTTATTTTTATAGTAGTTAAATACGTGTCTCTCTTATCCAAGTTTATTTGGGTCGTTTTCCTAAAATGCGGAAATTAGTATCTAATTTTATTATTCACAGCAGCTTCATTAATAAGTTTGTACAAAACACCTTCTATACTTAGCAATTTTTTCAAAAAACGCAACAGCAAGTGTGTTGTTTCTGTTTAATTTTTTCTAATACCTTAACCTTCAACAATGTTGCTTTTTCCAAGAGTCCTTGAAACTTCGATTCTACTTGTTTGTTTTACATAAACTACAGCAAATGATTGTAGTTTACTAAACAGAGAAACTGTAGACCAAATTTTTTAATGAGGTGCTGCATCTGAATGTAGTTCTTCTAAATTCACCATTGGTAATTGGTTTCTCTTTATTCTCGACTGTTTTTCGTTAGAAGTACTTGCCACTAATTCAAGGTATGCCCACGTATTTTTAATTTTCACTACAAATTTCCTTCCAGGTAGCAAATACTGAAGTATTAGTCTAATAAATACTATTAATCAGCTTAGTAAAAACTGCCTCCTTAAATGCCTCCACTTGTTCAGACACTTCTAAATAGACGTTGATCAAATAGGTATCCTTAAATATCTCCTCATTCTTATTTCTTTTTATTTCAATTTTTTATTTTCTTCTATTCCGCGAATATTTAAAGTCACATTCTTTTGGAGTCGTGGCCGCCGTTAGTCTTTTGTCTGTGCAATTAGCTTACAATGGTCTACGCTTTCTATTTAGCTCAAGAAGCCTTACCATGTTTTCTTCAATCATCATAAGACATGAACAACTGGCATTAATAAAAACGTTGAGCTTTCAGCACTACCAATTGTCAACAAATGCGCATACTTATAGTACTACCCGAATTATCTTTTCTTGGAATCTTATCTTTTGCTGTTCTGTAGATGGTATTTTTTGTGTAATCATCTTGTATAGAAATGCAGACTGAAATACTTAAAAGTTGGATAATCTTTTTCTAGATAAGAAAAAGCAGTTATACAATTCTTTGTGTAATCATTTTATTAAGTTTTGAACAAATTTTCTTACAACAACAAATTGGATAATTTTTGGAAGCTTTTTATTTCTTGGGGTACATTATTTAACTTATAATTGTATGAGGTACAACTTGTGTATTGTAAGCATTTATACTTTTGACAAATGATAAGTGCATTTTCATAGGCCTTTTTACAACGTTTTTTTCATTATCATCATCTATCTCTATCAAGCTGAAATTAAAGATAAATTAACCTTCATGGCCTTTCGATTGTCCAACTTCAAATCCTACGAATTCGTCGATAACCTTCAATTGAGCGTCTAATCATAATTGTTCTTTAATGTTAATTGTTATTAGTTGTTTGGTACTTGTTGGTATGATCTGCGTGACGAGCTACTTACTATTGTCACATGGTTATCAATGTTCATAATACATCTTTAAATTTCTAACTTAAGATATTGATTTTTCTTTTGATTTTTGCATCTTCTCCCTGTGTTTTGGAAGTAGTACTTTAGATTTAAGTTCTCTTTTCTAATGTTTATTATTTACCAAGTCCCTATTAGTAGGGTTACATTTTCCGAGTTTATACTTAAATCATGTTTACTACAATTTTTTATCATATAGTTTTATATTACCCATATACAAAGTGCGCTATTTTTCCCAAAGTATTATTGATATACTTTTTCATTCAGTTTATATTTTTGCCCTAATATCCACATTGCTATACAGTTACAAGAACGGTTGGTCTCATTGCTTTTGTTAAAAATAATAAATATCACTTACCAACTTTACTCTGATGTTTTTTAGTGTTTCCCTTTCACTGCTCTCAGTTAACCCAATCTCGACAACATTTAAAATTTATAATTCATCTTTCATTATAATGCTGGATGTATGAGCCTTTTAGCGACAGTTTATTAGTAGATAATCTGTACCACTCGGATTGCGACTCAACGTGAAAGTACGAAACACCTGATAACGAAAGACCGCTAAGTTGGAACGACACAAATTAGTGGCACCGATTTACAAAAACAGGGGACTTTAAAATACCTTGGCCCCACAATTTCAAAGAAAGGCAACATAACGTTCTGTGCGACAAACGAATCCCTGATCGTCTAAAGTCCAAAATCTACTTTTGCGTTGTTTGTCTAGCGATTCTATATGGCACTGACTTGGCTTACGACGACAGCAGTGGAAAATAACTGGCTACAATGGAGACTAAAATGTGCGTTGAATATTCAAATTTACTCTGTTTGATTTCGTCGATAGTATGGATATCCGTGCCAGGTATGGCGTGGTCCAATTCGGGGGAAAATGAGAGAACGCTATTTTGATCATATTCTACGCGCCAATCAATTAACAATCGTCCAGATTGAGTATCGATTAGACGAACCCAGGAAAAGATTTAAAGGCCGAACTAAAAACTAAACTAACACACCAACAAAACCTGAAGGCAGCCAGTCTTTACTAGAATCGGGCTCATGATCAAGTCAAATTCATGATAGCACACCCTGCACAGCGTAACAAATGCTAAAAAGAAAGAAGAAACATTTGTACTATTCTGTGGTCGAGTTATCTGCCTTAAAACAAAAGTAAGCGCAAAATTGATGTAATTTCAATACGATGCTTTATAGTGATCTTGTTTCACCTGAGTGAAAATTGAGTAACATATTGCCATATCTATTGTCAACATAACATCAGTGCTCAGAAACAAACTTTTTGCAAAGAAAATCTGTTTGAGAGTGAAATGAACAGTTCAATTATTTTTTTGTATTATTCTTGCAACTCTATCTAAACTTTCGTTATGTCAATCAAGGAAAAGAATAAAAATGCTTCAAACATGCAGGAATTAAAATGTATAATGAAAAAAATAGCTGTAGAAAAGAAGAAAATGGACATAGCTGTTAGAGTAGGGTATTAAAAAATAATCAAAGAAAGAGAAGTATGGACCTAGAACAATAAACGTAACGTGTTTGTTAAATAACAAATCAACAAGTGTTGCAAAAATTTACTAGTTGGTGGAAGGAAAAGATGGATAGCACATAAGATAAATATGCGAGGAAATACCTATGAGATAAGAATTAAAACGAGAAATAATGTACATTTAAACAAGCGCAAAGCAATTCTGAAGATAGGCCAGTAGAACGTTAGGAGAGTATACCAGGCAAGCAGAATCAACTGTTTCGAGAAATAAAAAAAAATACAATATTGACATATTAGCAAGTGCAGGTAGAAGAGCAGTGGTAAAATGTCAAGCAAGGTACACATAGTCTCCTTCACTCTAGGCTGAAGAAAGGTACGAAAACACCATTACAAAGTGAGCATATTAATTATTTTTTTTTCTTCAGCCTTGTAGAGCCCAGTATTGAGCATAGGCCTCCCTTTTTGGGGGGGATTTGGCAATTAAACGCCACGCTTGCCGGGCGGGTTGGCGAGTGCATAGTGAATGTACTTTTTACGACCGCCAAAGGTGTTTGTATGACGGCCGAAGAGCATTAAATGTTTTTGTTATTGCCGGGGTTCGAACCCGGAGCCGCCGTGCGCCAGTTTGGCAGGTTGAGGCCTTTACCTCGCGGCTGTCGTGCTCTCGAGCATATTAATAAATAGAGATAATAGAAGCATATTGATATAGTTAAGACCAATCTCACAAAAATTATTATGGCGGAATATGACCTGGGTAAACAACACCTAGCTGTAGTGCAATACTATGCGCCCAAGTAGCAACACTTGTGATGGAAACAAGTTCTATAATTTGTTAAGCAAAACTATGATTTCAATACAAAGATTTAAAACTAAAATTGTGACGGGTAATCTAAATGTTAAAGCAGGAATATAAAATGAGAGAAAGAAATAAAAAAGGCGATCTATTAATAGAATTTTGTGGTTTGTATAAGTTTAACATGGGAGTACGTTATTCAAGCACAAGTTACATGCCTGGAGGTTTTAAAACCCAAAACAGAACTAAATGGATGAGCGAGAGCATTTAAAAATTAATAGAAGAAAGAAAGAGATAAAGAGAAGGAGGCTAAATTTCCTCAATAACAAGCAAAAAAATCTTTTCCAAAAATAATTCAGGCAATAATAAAAAAAAAGTGTACAAGAAAGATAAAATATGTGGAGAATATAACGCAAAATTCAGCAAATAAATGGGATTTGAAAAAGCTGCGTGCAAATGTAAGAGAATTCACAGGCAAGAAGAGGACAAAGACGGTCATAAAGGATAAAAGGATCAGATTACAGCAGACATGTAAATAAAGTATATAAAAAGGAAAGAATTCACAAGATTGAAAGAAAAGGCTAATTATGCAAGTTTCCGAACAAACAGGGTCAGAAGGAGTGGGAGAACTGTAGAGGAATTACACTATCAAGTGTCGTCAACTAGATATTTAACAGAATTATTTTAAACCGAATACAGGTGAAAATAAATGAAGAACTACGTAAAATCAATGCGGAAAAGTCATAAATAAATCAGATTAACGTGTTGAGAATCATTTTAGAATAATTACAGAATCCCAGCTACCATTGTACCTAAATTTTATGGACTTTGAGAGGGGTTTTGACAATTTGACTGAAGCATATATGGTGTGGCGGCCTTTTCGCCCTTGAACCGCTTTATATCGCGGCGGCATGCGGACCTTTGATATCAGCTACGTTTTGCCGTCGCACACGAACGCCATGGGCTTTTGCTCAGCCGAAGTATATACGCATCGCAGCGCGGCCATTACGGTCGTGTCTTAACCCGCATACATTTACGCATATTCAACACCCCGCAAGCATATACGCATCGCAGCGCGGCCAATACGGTCGTGTCTTAACCCGCATAAATTCACGCATCGCAGCTCGGCCAATTTGGTCGTGTCTCAACATCCCGAAGATACCAGATCCGCAACGCAGAGGTGGCCACCTTGGAATCGCCGACGAAGCCGAAGCCGAAGCCGATTCAGGTGAGCGATTTGGCAATTCATTGGTTGATATCGGTAGCCGCCCCCATCCGCTAACGCGACGGCCATTTAAGGGACGATTTTGGCCTTATCGGCTGACCTTCCAATACGGGCCGTACTACGTTTCCACACCGCGGCTATTTACACGCCTGCCTCTCCAATATATATAAAGTAGTCTTAAAAAAACTGGGATTACCCGAAAAAATAATTAACCATATTAACGAAGAATATAATGGTTATTTGTATAGAGTAATTCAAGATAGAACGTTATCACAAACGTTCCATTCAAACACGGTAGTACGCCAGGGTTGTATACCATCGCCTTTATTGTTACTCATAGTATTGATGATGTTCTATATAGACTTTGCAAAATACAAGAGAGAAATGTAGTGAGGCAGAAACCTTTGCAAGATGTCGATTTCGCAGATGACATGTCTATTTTCACATAATTCCGAACATGCGTAAGAGAAAATTAGTGCGGTAGAGTATGAGGCAGAGGTGGGCCTAAAAATAAATATAAAGAAGATCAACGCAATGTGGATAAATGTGAAAGCACAAAGGCAACTAGCTTTAAAAAGTGAAATAATTGAAACTGTTAATGAATTCACGTACCTAGAAAATGTTGTGTCCGCAGAAAACAGAGAATTAAAAAATGTGGTAGCTAAAATAAATAAGGAGAGGTACGTGAAAGGCAAATAACATGTTCATTAAAAATAAAATAAGTCTTCAATGCTACAATTAAAACAGTGCTGCTACGTGGTTTTAAAACGTGGTAAGTCACAAATATAGAAAACGCAGTTTGCAAAATATTTATAAATATATTTAATCGCCTGAGATAATAAGAAACAACGAGTTGTGGGAAAGAACAAGATTGAGTGATGTAACAAGGAAATTTGAAAAAGAGAGTATGGATGGTTATGTTATTCCCTAAGAAAAAAAAGAGTGGAAATATGCAGGAGAGTCCTGAAAAAGAATTCGCAAAAAAAACGAAAAAAAGACCGTTCAAAATAAATGTACAGAAGGACAAAGTTATGACAAAATTTAGACAACTGAAAGCAAACAAGAGAGGATGGAAAAAATATGTAATTTCCCTACAAGTTGTAAAGGGAAATGGACAATACTACTACTACTATTAGTGTACGTTTAAGTTTTATATACACTTTTGTGTAAGGATAATTAAAAACATAACTTTTCGGCGCAAATTTAACTACTTCTCTTACTATTCAAACTTGCTTTCTATATTGTAATGCTAATTTTCAGATAATAAATCTCTTGACGAAATCAATGTAGATTTTTTGTACCCTTACGTACGTATCTAGCATTAATATAATTATACATTCGACACGCAATTATCCCATTACTTTCTTAATTAGATTCTTAAAGCAATTACTAAACAGCTTCATTTTATAAAAGCTAAATAATTCAACGTATTTAAGGTCTTTATATTTTTTTTATTTTTTTTTATTAATCATTTTCATTAAATTCTAAACGTTTTTCTACATCTGTTATTTTTTTGTATTACTTCTCGTCGAATTTCTTTTATATTTTCAATTTTCATCTTTGATTACGGCCCTACTTTTACCTGTATTAACACAGTAAAATCGCAGTCATAGTAGAAGTTAAATTAAACGGACTAAAAATAAAGTTCAGCGAATCCAACAACCACAAACCCTACTTATGCCCAAAGGGCTGCAGTCCAACCAAATATCTCATCAAATATCAGCGAAACATGTTCAATCAGTTGCTCAACTCAAATTGCATGACCTTCATCATCCTGACAACAGTTATCAATATATTAGCTCAATAATAGCTACTTCACTCAGATTTGCAGAATGGGATGCAGATGGTTTATCTAACCATATACAAGATATCATTAATATCCTTAATATAAATAAAATCGATATCATCCTAACTGCTGAAAGTCACTCAACAGAAAGGACAGCTCTCAAAATACCATACTACTCTATATATTTTGGCAATTACCCTGATGGCACGGCTTACGTTGGGTTTGCTGTCATAAAGCACCACTTACTACAATCTTACATTATTAATAAAATACAAAGCACCATCATAAAAGTAGAAGCTCTCTTTTAGCCTCTTGTAATTGTCGCTATCTATTGTCCACCACGCCATGCTATAAACTACGATGAATACCATGAGTTTCTCCAACAACTTGGTTTCCACTTCCTGGTTGCCGGTGACTGCAATGCCAAGAATGCAGCTTGGAGATCTGGGCTAATTACCTTTAAATATAGAACATTGCTGCAAGTCGTAGAACGAATAAATCTGAACTTCTTATTGACTGGAGAACCAACCGACCTAAACAAAACTCCGGATCTGTTAGACCTCGCCATAACTAAGGAAATCTCTAAAATACATAGTTCCATAGAATCAAATCTTGATCAGTATTGTGACCATAGTCCTCTAATAACGACTAAGCACCATTATTATGTGGAAACAACCCTCACCTAGACTCTGTTCCAAAAAGACGGACTGGGACTTATTTCCCTAACATCCGCTTAAAAGATAACGAAGACAACCAAGCTGTGCGATATTTAACCACGCTAATTCAAAGCACCTCGTGGAAATCCACTTTAGGAGTCCACAGATTAGTCTAAGAGAATTACAATATTTCACTTCACATTAAAGAATTAGATTAAAGATGGCAAACAACTATAAATTCTCTCGGCAAGACTTATCTAAATTAAGTAACGCAGAATATGGCTATACAAAAAGCTAAAAACGCATCATTTAAACACTACCTTGCCACCCTACCTACCGATGAGCACTCACTGTGGATAACAATGAGAAAATTAAATATCGATTCCATCGTTACGAAAAGGAAATGATATTTGAACATCTAGGAACCATATACTCTGCCCCAGAGAACCACAACAATAATAAAGTCGATGACAAAATACAAACATTTTTAAACGCTACTTGTCAGTTATCCTTACTACTCAAATCTATCTCCAGAAAAAATTAAAAAAGAAATAAACCTATTAACGTTTCATAAAGCTCCAGCATACGATCAGAAAACAGGCAAAAACCGTACCAGAAAGTTGTTGTGTTACTGGTAGCCATATACAATAGCATGCTATTACTATACCACTATCCCATACGATAGAAATATGCTGCAATAATCATGACTCTGAAACCTGGAAAACCTCCAACAAATGCTATTTCAGACAGACCTATAAGCCTCCTTACTATCATGTCCAAAATTTTTAAAAGACTTCTCCTTGCCAGAATCTTAGACGCAACAAACATCGATGAATTAATTTCCAACCGCCAGTTGGTTGGCTTCTGACAGAACCACTATCCAACAATACCATAGAATAGTAAAATCAAAGAAAGTCTAAAAGTAAAACAGATGTGTACATCAGCATTTTTAGATATCAAGCAAGCCTTTGACAGGATGTGGCATGCAGGGCTAGTTTTTAAGCTAAAACAACAACTACTGATTTCTTATTCTTAAATAATACTTGTCTGACCGTTTTTTCTAAGTCAAACTTAAAGACCCTTATCAGAGTACCAGCCGATCAAATCCGGCTTACCTAAAGAAAGCGTACTGGGGCCTGCCGATATACCAGTTAGTCAAGGTAAGCTATTAGTAACGTTCGCTGACGACACAGCCATTCTTGCCACAGACCTCGATCCAATTCAAGCTTTTGAAAAACTACAAAACTATCTAAACCAACTCCAAAAATAGCTTAAACAGTGGAAAACCAACATAAGTACCGATAAGCCCTGTCAAGTCACCTTTACTACAAAAAGAGTCGAATGCTCTAAAATTATTCTAACCATCACTCCCAGTTCAGTTAAAAACGGAGTCAAATACTTCGAGCTCTATCTAGGTGAAAAATTAACAAGGATATCACACATAAAAGGCAAAATCCGCCAATTAATTACTAAAAGTTAAAGAAATAGTAAACCGTAAATCCCAACTCACACTGGAAAACAAGCTCCTCATATACAAGGCAATACTGAGACTAATTGGGCATATGGTATCAAAATCTGGGGCTGTAGCAAACCTTCTAATACAACAATCCTTCAAAATTTTCAATCTAAAACCCTCAGAATGATAATAACTGCGCCCTGGCATGTCTATACATACACAAAGACCTTAAAATTCCCTTTATAAAATATGCCATACAAGTTTACTCGAATAAACATAAACATCGCAGCATACATCACAACAACCAGCTAATCAACCAGTTGTTCAACCAACCACTTGAAACTAGACGACTTAAACGAATCTGGCTAGAAGACCTAGTTGAATGAGATCAGAGAACCGTAAATTGATGGCTCCTAACTCAAGTTTAACTAATCTGATCACATTTACTTTTTACTTTTTAATTAGATTGTAAATGTTGCGTTAAATAAAAAAATATTTTTTCACCTATTTACATCAATTTTTTCTTCCTCGAAAAGCACTCAAGTAGCACAGCTTTTTTGTGCTTGACCTATTTTATTTATAATATGAGGCTTCTTCGAAATGTTAAAATGTTAGTAGCGCGCCATGCGGAATTTAATACTTGAATTTTGCTAAAGTGCAGATATATATGCGGCACACGCGAAGTTACATACTAGACCTTCATTTTAAGACAGCTAATTTTGAAGCATCCTGTGAAAGGGTGACAGGCTGCATTCATCCCCTCCGTTTATACGTAATCATACCACCCACTCAAACAACGCAATAAAAAGGCCAGTAGCCACTGGACATTTAGTATTATTTTGCATTCGTGATGACGCTTTTTTTGTGGCTGTATCAAATTAATTATTCGGAAAATAACTAGGAGAACCTGTCCCTCATAGAGTTGATGTGAATCAAAATCAATCCAAACTTAACCAGGTGGTTTTAATTCCGTATTTAACAGTTGACGAGCCTGTAAAGTTCATTAAAACATGGGTGATGTATACGAAGAAAAGTGCGTGTTGAAGATGTTACTGAGAGGGCTAAGAGAAAAAGATGGACCCTGAATATTTTAAAGGTTTGTCATAGTGTAGCATTGCTTTTTGGGCCTTCTAAACAAATAAACATAAAATATTGACGGATATGCAATCTAATTAGGGACTGGTTTAAGCAACAGGTACCTTATTTTGATAAAAAATAGATCCACTCAGCTTTACTAAATACCATAGCCTTATTTGATTTTAGTTTTCTTTCATACTTCGTCCGTTTACTGTGTATATAATGCTGAGTTTACTAAATGTACCTCTAGAGAGTTTCAGTTTCTCTCATAAAGGCCCTGTAATAAATTTTAAATTATTAATAATTTTATTGTTTTTAGTATTATCTGTGTATTCTTCTACCTGTTTATTCAAAGGTTTCTCCTAACGATTCTATAAACATTTTCAATAACTATGTTATCATTCTCGATAAAAAAGAGATTTTGGACTTTTACATTCTAAATGTACTACTTAAAGCTACTTTCTATCGTTATTAAGACATTAAACCAAATTTCTCCCTTTGGATGTTTTCCAAATAAATAAATGCATACTAATGCACGCTAAATAATAAATTTTTCTTTTTCTTATCAGTACTTACTTATTATATTTCTTCATTTTACTGATTTCTTTGTCACGTTTTAATCTAAATTGTTGGCAAGTGTCTGTTCTTCTTCTTATATACTACCTGCTCCAGATATTTCAAAGTTTACACACGTTTTCTCCTCTTATGTGAAAGTATTGAATAAACTGGAGCAATGATGATACCTTGAACAGCTCGGTTTTTAATCAATGTTTGCTTAAAACAGTCTATTTATAATCGCACTTGTATTTGCAACTACATTAACATACTTAGAAAACAAACCCATTTGATTTGCATTTGAAATAAGAGATAGCAGAGTTTTAAGGCAATCTTTATAAAGCAGTTATGTTAGCCAAACTAATGAATAAAATTAATTACCAATAGAAAAGAGAGGACATTAGTTGCACATTTTAGAAATAAAAATAAATTGTGTATGTCAAATATGGACAATATAAAACCATTTTACAAATATTAACCTAATTTTTAAGTAGAACGATATAATTCATAGCAATTATGCCGTAAACAACGTGTAATAAATAGTTTGCAGCACATACTAATTACACAGCGTGTCATCCATAACTAATTTTGGCAAAGCAGAGCAAAATGTAAGGCATTCTGGTATAAATAACGCAATCAAAGGAAAAATTTGCAGTATTCTCTTAGTACTGGTAGTGGCCAAAGCATATGCTACCATGGTACATGCTAATGTAAGTTAAGCGTACGTGATTTGAAATTGGTAAACATTTAATTGCATTTGTTAATTTAGATATACCTGTTGGCAGTATTCACAGCTGCATTGCAAGCTGTAATTTCTCCAATTAACGGTTACTACCACAATGATCTCGGTACATCAGAGCTTGAAGCTCAAGATCCAGAGTACGATGAACAGCATGTGCGTATAAACGAAACAAACAAAATTACTCTTCTTTAACGCTGCTGTGCCATTGTAGGGCTATCCCAGATATGCATTTAGCTACAAAGTTTCCGATCAGCATAGCGGTGACTACAAAGTGCAAGAAGAAACGCGCGACGGCGACCGCGTAGTAGGGCAATATTCTGTGGTAGAGCCCAGCGGCGTGCTTAGAGTTGTTGACTACACCGCTGACAACGATGGCTTTCATGCTGAAGTAAGAAAGGAGGGCGTTCCCGGCGATTATTCCCAATCTAATGATTATAACGTAAACTCCCCTGATGGTCAGTGGAAACAACAATTATAGTTGTTAGTTTCATTCTGCTACGTCATGTATCCTAATTTATTATTGTTGTTGCCAAATAAATGTGCATGTTGGAGTTGTTTTTGATAAGCAAAAAAAGAACTACAATTTAGAAGTAACTAAGTCTATCAAATTATTTTTGTGTGTGCTTTTACGGCATGTTAGATATTAATTCATAACAATAATTGTAATTAGGGCAAAGAAAAACTATAGTAATTAATTTATAACAGTTTATTACGCTAAACATGTAAATTCGTCCCGTGTAGATTATTACATCTAGGAACCATTATTTGCAAAAAGCACTCTTTTTTTCTGAATAAGAGCGTGTGCCTTATATTTTACTTTATAAATCAATTGTATTTGTGCTTTAAAATGAAATGCATAGCATAAAGTTGTATTAAAAAAGTGCGCCAAAAATTAAACCAATAGAACTATCTTTGCATATTCGCTTTTTATACAACCTCACGATATCATATGTTCAATAAAATAACATAAACCTTAATAGGTAATAACTAAAATTATTTTCCATTTTTAAATATTACAACTGAAAAGAATTGATTTTTCAACAAGCAATTAGTGTGGTTAACACAAATTGAAAAACGCAACCGGCAATATAAAAATATGCAAAGTTAATGCTTTAAAATTTAATAAGGTGAAGAGGTGTGACATTTGCAGCAGCTAATGAAACACCAGGTATTTCTAGAAACCTAAAGAAAGTAAAACCATTGACGTCAGCAAATCTAAGGCCAAGCGCGGCACGTGCAGATTTAATTACAACTTCTGCGTGTGTATTGTAGGAATTACAATTGTGAATTCATAAATGTGGCGAGCAAGATAATTAGAAGGTGCTATTAATTAATGTATTACAGCGGTTCAAAGCCGCAATTATTATGTGAAAAAATTAACGGTTCCTTGGGTATTTATTCTAAGAGGCCCGTTTTTGGCATTTTTGTGCTTAAAAACTGTATTTAAAAGATGCACTGTTTACTAGCTCATTTGTGAATATATTTATGGCACAATTTAATCATTCAATTTGGAAAGAGAAACTCTCTCTGTTTCTCTTACTCAGCCACATTTTCATTTTTAGTTTAAACTATATATAGACAGATAGATAGATAAATATATAGGGCCTCTGTCCAACAGCTCAATTAATTTTAATCCCTTTAAACGTTTCTTTGACCAATTTTTGCAACATATTTTTAATAAGCACATTCGCATGCACTTCCCATCTAGTAATGTATAATAATTTATATTAAAACGCCTAATTTAATTTGAATTTATGATGATTGAAACATCCTAGGAAGAACTAAGCATCATGCTTAGGACTTTGAAAAAGATGTAAATATCGATTTGAATGATTTAAGATGCTTCATAGTATACCATAGTTCCATATAAGGTTACTAATTGTCTTATACTAAGTTGGGAGAGAAAGTTGGGTAGCATGTAAATTTAATTTTTCAGTAATTATTGCGTTTAAACCTAGAAAAGCGTGTTGTATATAACCCCAAAACGATTGTAGGTTGATATAAAAAAGAAGAAATTGCATTAGTAGAGTTCTTTTATCGGATGACGACTAAGCTTTAAAAGACGGAAAATTGAAAGCAGAGTGTATACAAGACGTTAATTTTTTAGTTAACATAAAATCAAGTTCGTGTAAAAGTAATATGGAACATGTAAGCCAAATATACAAAAATACAAAAGTTATTTATAGAATAAACTGGTGTAAATGGCATCAACCTCCATTTCACTCAAGGCAAAAATAAGGAAACACGTGTCTAGACCAAAATGAAATGCAAAAAAAATGACGAGGAGACATTAACTCTATTTTACAGTGATGAAATGATAAATATTATTTATAAACGAAGAGATAAGAAGATATTTGCAAAAATATAAAATTGGAAGGTTTGTACTTATAACTATGACATTGGAATTGCTATTTTTGAGCGGGGCTTTCAAACCTTATAGGTTGTGAACTTCTGTTCCTTGATCATACGTGTTTAGACCAACAATAAATGAAGAAATATTTAAGCTTTTAGTGAACTGTTTTTTCATTTTAATTATAAACTTATTAGTGAATCAAACAAGATTTCAATTGTAGTGGACAATGTTCCTGTATTCCTTTTTTGTTTTACTATGGCTGGAACAATAGAGACTTATTTTCCACCCGATCTTCTACAAAATTATCAAATAAGTTCCGATTTTACTTTCGATAAAAATAAAACGTTTATTTTCTTTGTTCCCCAAAAGCAAAACAATGTGCCCTTGTTATCTCCTGATATCACCGGAGTTATTGATGACGTGAGTCAGAAATAATACTATTTTATAATTCAACAAAGAGAGAAATAGACATGCTTGACTAACTTTGCCATACTTATACTGTGGTACGTCAAACCAGATGGTACCCTTTAAGAATTTTTTTTCTTAGATGGGGCTAGACTAAATTCGTGCAGGGTATTCGATGTTAATAATGTTCGATTGCTAGCATATTAATACATTAAATATAAAAGAATAAGCTGATTTTAAAAATATACATTTCACAAAATATTACAGATATAATAAGGATGTGATCTCCTCGTATCCAGTTTGATCCACACATGCTGTAGTGTGTCTGCATTGATGCTTTTTACAGAAGCATTAGTATAGTCTTGAAGTTTATCCAATATTTTTAGTATTGATAACACCTAAATGACCAGATCTTTAAGGTACCCTCAAAGACAGTCATATAAGTAGACCTGAGAAGCCAGCCGAATATACCAAGTTCTTTCTAGCACATTGTTCAATTCAGTAATAAGGGAGAAACGAGGGACAACACCTTGCCAAAATCTCGTTAAAACACTTAATTAAAACTTTTACTTGTGGGGTTTTACTATCCAGAAATAAATTTTGTATTCTTTGCATCTTGTAGAATTTTATATGTTCAACAACTTTTTTGTAAAAATTTAGTTAACGTAGGATTGAAAGACTGGCGAGTCAGCCATCCTGTCTGGCACTTCGCTTAATCCAGCGATAAGCGAATTTATCGTTTAGCTACTTCAGAACACCAATAAGGTGGAACCTAACTTTGTTGTATAAAGTTGTTGAAATACTCTGCCAGTTACGGAAACAGTTATAATTACAACATATCTAGGCAATGTGTACTAATCGCAGTCTCTTTAGTAAAAATAAAGGCTCCGTACACTTTTATTTGGGCAAATGTCCTTCACGTTTTACAATGATTCAGGATTTTCGGTGCCTCATATCCGAAGATTGTGACAGTTCACCTTTCCAGTTACATAAAATTTCACATTATCGCTGAACATCAGACAGATAGCAAGTGTACGTAACTTGTAAGAAACGTGCTGAGGATTATTATTATTTATTTGCAGAAAAAATGTTTACATTTTTTTTTAAATTGATGATATATGAGATCAATTAGCTTAATTTTTTTTGTAAGTATATAACTTCTGTTTTCATTTTACTGGAAAGCATATTTATTCACTCTCTCTGTTTCAGACAAAATTTTCAAGTTTGAATGGATCAAGTCAGTAAATGCACTGCGCGAATCGATAGTATCTATGAGTCGAAGGCGAGCTTTATTTTATGCTAAGAGAGGAAAATTTGTATGTCGCATTGAAAAAAAGCCGTTGTCCAATTCGTGTAACTTGACCAGTATACTTAGAATTAGCGGTAAAACTGTCCTGAAACATCTTCGTTAGCTCGATTTCGTACACACAAACCTTTGTCAATAGCTGTATAAAGTGAGTGAAGTGCAAATCCAGCAATGCAAAGCCGCATATCGCTAAGAAGGCCAAAAGTAAATTCCAGAGATTAGATGGAGTCAAGATCTGGGAGCATTCCACACAGAATACCAATGTCGCTCCATCCAACTACGACTTTTTCCATGGAATATTTTCTGCAGTTTTGGGAGCATGTCACAAGTTTATTTATTCAAAACCGAAATGTGTCACTTTGAACAGATCTGAGAAGTTACAGATCAAAGGAAGAAAAAAATGAAGAAGAAAGAATAATACTTACATACTTAATAGCCTTAAGAACTATTGTCCTCCTCTTAGCTTCCTAACTTTTGACGTACTCACAGCAAGTTTGTCAGATCTGTGTCTGATTTAGCATTAACCTTAGTTTGTCTCTAACAGTTTTCTATTTTTGTCAATTCCTTGCTAAAGTTCTTTCAAGTAATTTTCAACCATTTTTTCTTTTAAAGTTTCTTTGTATTATTCTTTTAAAATTTCGTTGTGACCTAACCAACACACTCTGTTATTCTTCGATATATTTACCACCCTTGGGTGCACTGTATTTTTTTAAATTTATAAGTATATCTTTTTCTCCACTTACTATTTTCATTTATTGCTTGCTATCTCTACTTGTTAGGATGTACAAAAATTTATTTTATGGATTTATTTTTTGATGTAATCATATACTTCAATTTCATTTTATTAATTTCAAATTCCACATTTGCCGCACTGTTTCAAATACTCATGTCCTTCTCTCAAATCATCTATCGCCCTTCATATTATGGCGAGGTCGTCCGCATAAATTAAAATCTGAACCATTTTGCTTAGAATTGTACCCTCATTATTAATATGTAATATAAACATACATGACCCACTAAAATAACCATTGTCCATTTTTCTCCAATTGTTAGATGAGACTATCTGCCAATTAGATATTGTATTTGTCAAATTTTTAATATAAGCTACTTCAGTTTTATAAATTTATGTTTTCCATGTCTGTCTATATTTATTCTAAGGTAGTTAATTACATCGACCTGCTTCAGTTATCGACAATTTAATGCAGCTGGTAAACAAGTATTATTTTGGGTTTTAGATTTTCCACTTTGTTATTCAGGTTTGTAGTACAGTTAAATATTTCAAATAATATTGTAATCCAGTTATAAGATTGACATGTACTATAAATTACTGCAATATTATTTGCATTTGTAGTTAAAATGAGCCACGTACAAGGGTTATAGAAGAAGATTTAAATCATTCGCCATTTAAAGTGGCAATAGATAGTAAATCATTGTATTTACACGGATACTTTAGAAAAAAAGCGTCCTTCTATTAAATATTATTATAATTAAATATTTTTTAGACTTATTTGAAAAGTACTCATGCTCAAAAATGTTGTCAAATGACTTATTTTCGCTTCAAATCTAATGTAATTGCTCAGTAGTATTACGTTAGTTTCTAAAATCAAACTAATGATTACAAATGGGTAATTATTTGTCTAACACTTGTTTTGGTCTTAAAAAATATTTTTTTAAAAACTTTGGAACAGATGTTTTGCATCAATTTTTTAAAAACTATATTAAATAGATAATTTGTGCTACTTTCTATGATATAGGTATATATATTATATAACTATAAAATTGGTGAAGTCTTAGAATTATAACAGCAGTTACATCAAGGACTCCGCACATTTTGTCAGGGAGGAAATCTAATGGTTAGCTTCGATGAGACTTCCCTATTTACCAAAGTACCGATTCAAGATGCCCTGGATTATCTAAAGAAAATTTTTCTTAACGATATCGTACAACTATTTCAGCAGTGCCTTACGTCCAGTTACTTTGCTTGGCAGGGCGTATAGTACGAAAAAAAAGACGCAGTAGCAATGGGTAGCCAACTTAGCCCTGTAATCGCTAATTACTACATGGAGAAATTTGAAGAGATCGCCATCAATACAGCATCATTGAAACCCGCGATATGGCTAAGATACGTTGATGACACGTTTGTAATATGGAGGCACGGAAAGGAGACCCTACCACAATTTCTTATGCACCTGAATTCTATACACCCAAGCATACAGTTTACCATGGAACTGGAATCGGAAGTTAGGATTACTTTCTTAGTTGTACAGGTGATGAGATCGGAGAATGGATATTTACAACACACAGTGTACAGCAAACCCACGCATACGGACAGATACCTTCATAAGCAGTCGAATCACCACCCAAGTCAAAAAAGAACGGTTGTGAAAACATTGTTAAATCGAGCACGACGTATATGCCAGCTACAGTTTTTGGATAAAGAACTCAAACATTTGGAACAAGCCTTACAAGGAAATGGCTACTCGAGGACGCAGATAAATAAAGCAATCAAACCTAACAATTGTGCACGAAAAATACAACCAAAATCGGCTACGGTAAGCAAAGCTTTTTTACCTTACATCAACAGGGTTACGAACCGGATAGGAAAAATTCTCAATAACCACAAGGTGGAAACCATTTACACTACCACCACCAAGATACAGGATTTGCTTAGACCAGCCAAAGATACAAGAAACCCACAGGACACACCAGGGGTATACTGCATACCTTGCTCATGTAAGCAAGTCTACATTGGGACTACGGGCCGAACGATTACTACCAGGATCAAGGAAAATAAATGTCATCTACGCCTTAATCAACTCGATAAATCAGCAGTTGCAGAACATGCTTTGGAAAATCCTAACCCCGAGATAGAATTCGGGCAAACACAAGTTTTATCCAACTTTAGGAATTACTACCCGAGATTATACAGAGAGGCGGTGGAAATTTATAAATATAAAAATAATTTTAACAGGGACGACGGATTCAATCTACCTATGTCTTGGTTTACCGTGCTCAAGGGGCAAAAACAGACCGCGACACGGCAAAAGAGCGAGTGACGTCAAAAATATTACGTGCAACGACCCGATTGACGTCATCTACCATCCCGATGACGTCAACCAAGCCCGCCCCCCAACACCATCTCTACCATACTCGCACAAGTATAAAAGCGAAAACGCACGGAACAGTCACTTAGTTTTTAGAATATTTTTTTCTGAAGATGTCTCCGACCACGGCTTATAACCCGAGAACCAACCACACGATGCATCTTAGAATTTTACAAAACATCTATAATATTTTACTTAAAATTAATTTATTGCAATACAGTTACATTATAAATACTCATGTATAAAATATCAATTTAAATTTTGAGATAAAAGATAACTTTTATAGAGTCGATGGACATTGAAATAAGGCGCTTCTGAAAAGTAGGCCAAAAACGATTTTTAAATATCTAGCCCACTTTTATTGTCTTATAAGACAATAAAACATTTTGCAGCAAAATACTACCGAGTCCGTTCCAGTAGAGTTACGGTGAAAGGATATCAAAGCATGGATTGAGGATCCCGGAAACATATTTAACTAGAATGCGCATCCAATCTGTATTTATATGATGGCGAGTTAAAATATAAATTTCTGATTTACATGAAGAATGTCGTCGCATGCCGGATGAAACAAAAATAGTGAAAAACCAATACATTGCTCAGAGTTACCATAAAAATCGCCACAAATAGATTTTAGAACACAAATTAATGCAAACAGTAAATTCTTTTAGTAGAAAGGAATAACTTTAGTTAATTAATTCTATAAGAAAAACTTTTTTGAAATAAAAATGGTGCTTCCACGTAGAGGGAAATTTGCTTTATTCAGAATTACTAACGAAAATAGTATTACAGCATACTACTGTTCAATTACAGTTCAAAATGAATAAAACAAAGCCTTTTTGCGAACAAAAAGAAGTTCTACAACTAGTTTTTCAAAAGTTTAACAAATTAAATATAACACATTCAAAATTTCCCCTAAAAAAATGACAAGATAAATTGGCTGTAATTTTTGCTTAATCTACATGACAATAGACCATAAATTTCGTATTATCCATTATGGTATTCAAGCTGTTTCTTTATTTACCATAGGTATTCTTACTTACATTTGGAGTTTCGGTATTAAAATATTAACATTATGTTCACTCTGAGTTTACTTGTACACTGCCTCAATTGGTATTCATGCTTTATTTATACTTTCTAAATTTTTTCACCTCGTTTTTCTTAGAAACTGGGTACGAATATCTCTATTGCTTCTTTAGTGCCCACCATTTTTCACTTCTGTTTAGAAGGTACACAAATTGCTTTGTACTCTTTTAATTTCAAAATTTCGTTATTGTGAAGCTGTTACACATTGGATCGTGCAATTTGGTCTTTAGTTGGTTACAAAACTTTTACTAGATTTTTTATGTAGGAAATCTTTAAAGTTTTCCACCTGTTCAAAATTGTTTCCCATTAATTCTGTTTTCATTCTTCTGTTGCGTTACCATTTTTATTATTTTTGCTATTATCCTGTATTTATTTACCGATTCCTTTTTTTAAGATTTTCATTTACATTCTTGTATACTACTATGATGCTTTTTTATTCTTAGCCACATCTTGTCAAAATATGGTATTTTAAATATGCACATCAACTTATTTTTTATGGTTTTCTGCGTAATTTTTCTTGGGTTTATTTTTACCGCCTGTTCTGCTTAGCTTCTATTCTAATTTAAAAAATTTTCGTTTCTGTTGTCGAACCTCATACATAATCTGCGCGTTTTGCACAACCCCTTCATTGCTCTAATCATATAGTTGTTCAGCTGTTTGGATTCCTGAAAACCTCCAATATTTCTTTTTTTGAAAATTCTTTTCTAGGTCTACGAAACAATATTACACCTTTTGATTGTCTGGACGTAAAGCTACATTGTGATGTACTTTATCGTCTCTCGTTTTCTAGTGTTTTTTTCCTTACGCGCTGAGTGCGAATACCTATCTATAATTCTTGCTTTGCTTGTTGTCACTATTTTTCAATTTGCAAAGTTTCCTTACTTTTCACACTTTATTCGTAATTATAAGCAATAAGTTGTCTTCAGTTTTTCCATAAATATTTCTGGTTTCGTTCTTCTGATAGCCAATTACAATTTTTTTTGTATCACTCTTTGGTAAACTTCTTATTAGCCTTCTTTCATTGCTTTTCCCTTTTTGTCCATTTTAAATTGGTACTGTTCTGTTAAATAATTCTACAAAATACTCTTTCTATAACATTACCAATATCTGTTAATACCTGTCCTTCCTTGACTTTTTAATTTTTTTTTATTTCTAACTTATTTGCCTTATGTGCTATTAGCTTTCTGTATTTTCCTCTTAATTATGTTTCTTTGTTACTGACATAAATTCAGGATCTTCATTCTTCTTATAATTGTTTACGATATCGTCTTCTCTACTCCTTCTCTTTTTCAGCTCCTAGTAGGTACACCGTTGCCACTTTGTTTGAAATATATGTTTTTCAATTAAGATATTGTTATTACGGAGGAGATAATTGATCTATGTATAAATGTTTCTGATAAAAAAAATATTAATTTTTCCGTAAATTCATGGAAAAAGGTGTTCAAGACTTTTTTGTTAGCATCACAACGCACTATACTCCGTTTTCTGTTCCTCCAAAATTTTCAGAAACATCGATTTTTACGACCTCATGTTCTACCAACTGTTCTGTACACTTTTTCCTCTCATTCCTTCCCTTTACTTAATCAGTACCCACTCAGTCCTCCTTCATGCGTGGTCGTGTAGTATCGCGGTAAGTTAGGGAGAGTGAAAACTTTTGATCTCTGGTTCGATTCCCTGCATAGACCATCGTTTTTTGAAATTGGTTCGAACAATGTCGCATGGCTACTAACACTAATATTAAACTTTATTAATGACTTTATTGATAACAAAAAGCAGTTATATTGCGAATAACAACAAATGCACAAAACCTCTAGCAGCACCTATGGCGCCGCTTATCGAAGAAGCAGAGTGCACAGAACAGAACATTTCAGAATGGACAAAGTATGAATCCAGCTGCGGTGTAAAGGTGGAAGCCGTGGGTCTTATCGCCAAAGAGGACATCGGCGTATAAAGAAACATGTGGAGGACGAGGGCCTTGAACCACGCGTATTGCCTATTAGGAATAAAGCAAGTGTGTGAGAAGGCCCAATGGGTCTAGGACATCAACTTCACAATGTTCTATCTCTTGGAAACGGAGAAAGTTTTGAGGTGAGCAATAACGGCATGATCATGTGCTTTACGCACAACCGCTTTGAATTGTCTGTTAAATAACATATCTAGAGGCTGAATATCGAGGCCACTTGGTATGTATTTGAGTATCTCGCCGTGATTCTTTCAGTAGCCCCAACTGTCGAAAAGAAGCATAGTTTCCCGAGGAGAGTCATCAAAAGCAACGTTTTTGAAAAACTCGGCCATCGTAGCGTAGTTCATAATATGGGACTTCCCACAGGTTAGGTAGACATTGTCTGGAGTAAGGGGCATCTTGGATGGGAATTTGCTTGACTGCTCTCCGGTTTGCATGAAAAGCTTTTTTACAGATGGCTTTCAGGGTCAACCGCTTTCAGCAATATCTATTACATTAAAAGCAACAATTGTGAGACAAACAAAAAACCAATCAATCGACATTTTGAAGAATGTGGGAGCCGACGCGGCGCGTGCAGGAAAGGCTTTTCCTGTTCAAACATGTAAATTCACTCCTTAAAAATGGGACAAAACTTTCTGCATCCAAAAGTGCTCAAGCCAAGATCAAAACATTGTCAGTTCTGCACCTTACCATTACACCACACCCCTCATTGACAAAAGTATGGAATAAGAGGAAAGAGGTTTTGTGAGTTGAAAAGGGGGGTCAGTAATGTTCGCCTTTCTAAAAACTTTTGGACTCACTGAGTATGGAATTATCTTTTGTCTATTTTTCTAAACATTATTGTACTAACATGCATATAATTTCGCTTTTACTTTTTGAAGCAGTAAGTTTAACAAGACGTTTGATACTTGTGCGTCATTCTTATTGGAACACTTATATGCATAAAAGGCAAAAACATAAATATCCCTTTATTTAAGTACTGCCAAAATCGTTATGAATAACAAAATTGTTAATTTTATTCTTAAACTAAAAACGCATATGATAATATTTCTTCTATATTTTTGCTTTTCAAACTAGATAATGTTTATAGCTAAAAAAATTCAAAATGTTTACATACTTTATTAATGTAGAAAGCTTTCTACTTAATAGATGGAAAATTTATACAACTATTTTTTTATATCCTTTTTAATAAACTCAATTCAGAAGCTGAAAATGTTGCCGTTTCTTTCTGCTTGCATTCAAATTGAAGATTGCAATATTTTGTATAAAAATATTTAGTTATATACAGATTACCTTTTATCATTAAGATATAGTAGTCATATTCAACTCTTATACAAAATTCTACACTTTGGTTACTCAGATTTTTGACAAATATAAAATTTTCGTCTGCTTCTACTTCATTATCTTCAGATGTAAGACATTGATATTTATTTATATACTCCTTGTCTATTTTTTAGTTATTATGTTCTTTAAGCTATATCTATTCTTGTTGAGTCATTTGCTTTTTATTTTTTGTAGCCCGCATTTATTACATAAGTTATTGCAGTTTTTATAATTTTTACACACTTATTTACAATATTTTAATAGATATGGATGATTCACCTGTACGTTATTAAAAAATGTTATTATATTTACAGCTCTTAGGGTTGCGTAACCTGATATAAATTGTCACTATTACTAGCATACCAATTATAGTAAGCTTCAAGAGCGTCCAGTCGATATTTCACGCGGTTAGGATGATAAATTCCTTGAATTACATTCTAATATATGCACTTCATGAGTCGCAACTGAGATGTTCTAAAACAAACGTTGCTTTTGCAAGTTTTTGAGCAGTATTCCTATCACTACTCCAAAGATCCTTAAATAAGTATTGCGGCGATAGCACGTAATATCAGAAAACAAAAGCTGCAGATAAATTGTTCATCTAAGTATCAGACTGGGTATATTAGGCAAATAACTATTAAAAGATAATGGGGTTATTTTATTATTATAAAGAAAATCTAAATTTAGCGCTTAGTTAACCTCACCTGACGCCTTTCAAAAAGTGAATTAAAGTAGAGCTTATAACAGTTAAACAACGTTTGGAAACCCTGAACTTTTCATGTCAAAGTACAATTGTGAAGTTGTTATTTACCAATAAACACTTGGGGAAATAAAGTTCCTGGACAAAGAAAAAATTTAGAAGAGCTTTAAACAATGCTGTATACTAAAGCATCATTTTTGGCTTGGTATCGTTTGATACATCCTTTGTACACGAAAGAAACTACAACAAAGCTTTAATAGAAATTTATAACCTTACGCTCTTTTATGAGACTTTAAAAAAATGGTTTATTTGAAAATTGTATTGAAAGCAGTTGTTACAAAAAGATAAAAATTTCAAATATTGCAGCCGACTCTATAAAAGTTCAAATGAAGTAAATGGAATCAACAGATTGGATCGATAATTATAATCTCCCGTCATCAATCCAATTCAAAATATCTGAGCCTACATCAAGTACAGACTAAAGCAAACGAGTATTAATTATTAGAAGGTTATTCCAATGAATTAAGGATATATATAGCGCTCGCTTCCTTTTTCTTACGCTGTAAGCTTAATTAGTAATATGCAAAATTGTTGCGAAGTCATACTAGATAAATATTGCGATTGGACACCTTAATAAGCTGTGAAGTAACTATATTTATAAGCATTTTCTAAATTACATTTTGCTATACGTCTCAAATAAATATCTATTAAAATCGATCGGATGCTGGTGTACGACTAACTGGATCAAATTTTTCTGTTGTACATCTCAGAATACCCAGTTGTACAATTCATTTTATATTCCTTCGTATTAGTTTATCATTGATTTCCTGAAGCTTACTTCCACAGGTGTCAAATAGTGCAAAATAAAGAAGAAACAAACAAACAGTTAAAAGTGAGCCAAATATTTCTTAGCCAAAGTTATCACAGAGTATTGAACATATGCGTTTTACAAATAAAATCAAGCAGGGGTATTTATTTCTTCGTGTTTCTATAACAAATAAAAAGATATGATTTTCTGATCATACATATACTGAGTTTGCAATCATATATAAATCATTTGCTAACGACTAGAAACAATTGCATGAAGTTTCTGCAGCATAATATATGCTAAAAATACCACGTGTCGACTTTTTGACACTATATAAAAAAAGATGTACAGCTAAACATCTAAATAAATCACAATTTTTGAACAAAAAAATGTCGAATATCAATTTTAAGAAGGTAATTGAAAATTTTCCAGCCGTCTGAATTATACAAATTTGTAGCAACGGAAAGGAGTTGACCCTTAGACCAATTTTCTTGTAGTGTGCGTCTTAATCGCACTTGCAAGAAAATTATGAATTATTGGCGTAATGTTCTCTTTTAGGATACGTTGGTTTTATTGATTCTCATCGCAAGAGGAATCTCTAGAAAACGAGAAACTCAATGCACAGTTTGCATGAAATATGAATCCAGCAGAATAAGCGCGGGATATCGTAGGGATGCAAATTGTATTCCGTCAGCCACCAACAAGGAAATTTTCATGCCACTATAATAAATACAATTTGCCACCAGCAACGCTTATAGATAATCGTATACCCAGCACCTTACATCATGTGACTGTTATCACATCCCACATTTACTAGCATGCATTTGTCTCATGTTTCAACCAAAACATATAAATCTGACATATTTCGTATCTTGACTATAACAAAGGGTTTGCGCGTGACCTACTCTACTAGCTGTTACTTGTAAAATCAAACTGTAAATAATTCTAATGCATTATGGATAACTTAAATGCGCTTTTATTTTAATTTTAATTATAAATGTAATTTTATATCAAGCTTTTCTGTTGCAAAGTAGTATTGTTTGTATTCTATAGTTTCACGCACTTATTGCATTGCGTTAAGAGCAGCAAAACTTAATTACAAGCTATAAAGCTACCACCACGCAATTAAAAATCACTTTAATTATTAGTACCATTCTTGTTATATACAATTTTAAGCAAAGAGCTGCAATGGTATTCAACTAAGTTTTTAACAGTGGTAAAAAATAATAACCGAACCATATGTTGCAAATTTTATTGTAATACACTAGAGCTTAAAACTATTTATATTTAAACCTTATAAGCATAAATTACTGAGGAAAGCACTCTCAGCTAAATACTAAAAATTCCTCCTAATGAAAGAGCTAATTTTAAACAGCTTTTTAACACAATTAAGCATTCATATTTAACTATGGTGGCTATTAAAAACTTAACGACAACAGGAATGTGAGCGTATAGGTATAAATACTATAAGCTACTGACAGCGGTCAGTATCAGTTTGGCACCACCAGTGACCACAGTAAATCGACGACCAGAGATGGCTTTCGTTCAAGTAAGTTTTTATTTGTGACTGTAGAAGAGCCGTGCACATTTACATTTTTAGGTGTGTTTGTTGGCTGCAGCCATAGTTGCAGCACAAGCCGGAATTGTCCCCGTTGCCAGTTATTCTAAGCTTGCTATTGACGCGTCACAATTAGGGCACGTTGGGCATGATGGTTTAGGGCAAGGCGAATATGGAAATGAAATTCATACCGGTCTCGGTCACACTGATCACCACGAAGTTGATTATTATGTGAGTGTAAAAGGGTAGTCTTAGCGTACATTTCAAAATAATGTTGCTCTTGTAGGAATACCCAAAATACGCCTTCAAATATGGAGTCTCCGACAAACACACGGGCGATTACAAAAGCCAGCACGAAACTCGTGACGGTGACCACGTAGTTGGACATTACTCTTTGTTGGAACCTGATGGTGTACACAGGCTCGTTAAGTACGTCGCCGACAAAAGCGGTTTCCACGCTGATGTGCAGAGAGACGGTAAATCTCAACATCCGTCAATAGAGAATACTCATGGCTACCTGGAAAGTCACAATGCTGAACAAGGTCACTACTAATCAAGCTAGGTGTTGATGCCGTTTGGATTATTGCAAATTTATGATGTTGTGTTTGTATTATTTTTTTATTAAATAAATCTTTTGAAAGCAAACACTTTAATGAATATAATGTCTATAGGCAAGTTTTCAATTTTGATGTTGAATTTGTAAGCTTTAATTCTTAACATTTCAAAAGCGAAATTGGTACAATAAAAAGTACTTTACATATATTTTTATACCTTCTAATTGAGTTTTCAAATTTGGCTCAAAATTTTAAATATTAGTATCCATTTGACTTTCAAAGAGTAAACACTTGCCTGAACGCTCTGTTATCTTTAAAAGTCAAAGTGCAAAAGTGATAATAAGCCTACAAGAGATAAGTGTATAAAACAAATGTTAAAATTCTAACTGAATAATATTATTAACAGTGCTACATCAAATTATTTACCTAAAAGCCAAGCAATAATATACTTGGTATAAGGTTTAATCCACAAAAATGTTCTCTTCGGGGAACTTAGCAGGGTTTGACAATAATGGTCAACCTGTTTATGTACAGGGGCAGTCAACAATAAAAAACCAGATCCCTCAATTACAAATAAGCTTACCCCAAAATAACTCACTGCAGAATCACCCTTTTACTAACTTACAAAAGAATAAAATGCAATTATATCCATCACAACTATTCCAGTCCCCAATATACCCTCCGCAACAACATTCTATTCCATCACATCACACTAAAAACCTGCAACTGCTTATACCTTCACAAAATAATCAACAAACGACAAACTCTCTATCCCACACAAGCCAACAATATGACATTGCCTCCTCTTCTGATGAAGATACAGAAATGAATGATGATGCCACTCAAAACAAAAACACAGTACCATGGCAATTAGTAAGAGGAACTAAGCGAAGAAAAACTGTAAATAATCCACCAAAAAATAATGCAAACAACACTGAAATAAAAACCAGCAACAGATATTCCTCACTTTAAAAAGAAGGCAATAGCAAAGTAGAAGAGCAAAATAAGAAAGCCTTAAAACCACCACATATATTTATCTATGATTTCATAAATTATCCTAAAATGATAGAACAGCTAGAAGAAATAGTTACTAAAGAAAATTACTCTACCAGATCTACGGCAAACAACATTATTAAAGTAAATTGCAATTCCTCAGATTCATGGTAAAATACTTAAAAGAAAAAAACGTCAAATATCACTCCTACCAATTAAAAAATAAACGAGCTTACAGAGTTGTTATAAAGCATCTCCAGCATACAATAGAGTTAAAGGATATAACAGATGAGTTGACTGCTAAAGGTCATAAAGTAAGGAACATTATCAATGCGAAACATTACCAGACCAAAGAACCATTAAACATGTTTTTGTAGACTTAGAACCGGCAGACAATAGCAAGGAAATATATAACATAAAAGCCATACAAAACAAAATAATCGTAATAGAACCCCCCAACAAACCCAAATCCATAATACAATGTACAATTATATGGCCACTCAAAAAGATACTGCAATAGAAATTATCTTTGTGCAAAATGTGCAGCTCAGCATAACACATCAGACTGCAAAAAAAAAGCAAAGATACTCCTGCTACGTGTGCACTATGCGGTGGACCACATCCAGCAAACTATAAAGGATGTAGCTACTACCATAACCTAACTAAAAATAGAAGCATCACACAAAGACCCCAATATATTCAAATCATCAATTCCATTGTACCCCGTACTCAAGCAAATATAATACCCCCAAGTACAAATAATAATACAACTTATTCAACTATTACTAACAACAATAAAAACACACAAGACATTACTCTAGTTAAATTTTTAGAAGAATTCAAGCAAATGTTTAATCAACTCATGCAACAAAATACATCAATATTAAACATGCTAACCATGCTTGTTCATAAATTAAAATAATGGCTAATTTCTTGAGAATAGCACTTTGGAACGCAAATGGATTAATACATCATAAAGTCGAAGTAACGTTATTTCTTAAAGATCAATATATAGACATTTTACTTGTTAGTGAAACTCACTTCACAGCAGAAAGCCACTTCAATATCTCAGGTTATAAAATATACCATACAAATCACCCAGATGGTACAGCGCATGGGGGTACGGCCTATTTTCAATTACCTAACTACGAAGAAGACTATCTTCAAGCTACTTCTGTCAAGGTTCGAACACTACACTATGAACTAACTACTTCAGCAGTATATTGCCCACCTAGGCACAACATTAAAAAAGAAGAATTTCGATCATACTTCGATACTCTTGGACATAAATTTATAGCTGGCGGAGATTACAACAGTAAAAATACATTATGGGGCTCAAAACTCACCACGACCAAGGGAAGAGTACTTGCTAGTCTAATGCAAGATTGTAACTATTCATTCCTATCTACAGGTACCCCAACATACTGGCCAACAGACCCCACAAAAATACCGGACTTATTAGACTTTTACGTAACAAAAGGACTGTCACCAGCTTACATGCATATAACACCTAATTTAGATCTATCTTTCCATCATTCTCCTATCATAGCAACTATTTCCTCGACTATCCTACCAAAACATGAAGATACAAAACTCCATAATAACAAAACAAACTGGAAAGAATACAGCAGCATCATTACAAATAGTAGAAATCTGAATATACAATTGCAAACACCTGAAGATCTGGATATCGCTACAGAAAACTTAATCAAAATACTGCAAGATACTGCTAAACACTCCACTCCACCACAAGACCCACAGAAACTTGCATACAATATTCCTCTTGAAATTAAACAACTGATACATCAAAAAAGAAAAGCTAGTGCAACATGGCACGCGCAACTCACTAGACAAAACCAGATATAACCAATTAACTAAGAAATTAAAGACTAAACTTAAACTAATGAGAGAAGAATCATTCGCTGACTATTTAACTAGCCTAAACAGATACGATAATTCGATATGGAAACTTATTAAAAACGCAAGAAAACCCAAAAACTCTATAACACCCGTTACATAAACACTACCTACAGCCGGATCTTGGGCAAAAAACAACAAAGAAAAAGCTGACCTTTTTGCGGTACATTATTCTAATACTTTGACTCCCCACAACGACGATCCAGATGCTGACATTCAGTCGAATCTCGCAAGGCAAATCGAAACTGAGCAACAAATAAAACTTGCCACTCCAAGAGAAATTAAAAAGGAGATCAAATACTTGGGTCTTAAAAAAGCACCGGGATTAGATAAAATAACGCCAAAAATGTTAAAAGAACTTCATCGAAAAGCAATAGTGCCAATAACATATATATTTAATGGAATAACAAGGATACAGTACTGGCCAAAGCAACTTAAACTATCCCAAATAAAAACAATAGTCAAACCAGGAAAAGATCCGACAGATACAAATTCCTGTCGTCCCATAAGTCTTATTTCAGTAATCTCTAAAGTTTTCGAAAAAATTTACTACGACGAATGCGCAATGACATTTCAGAAGATCAAATCCCTCATCACCAATTTGGGTTTCGTAGTGGCCACTCGACTATACAGCAGGTTCGCAGACTAACAAACATAATCAATAAAGCACTCGACAACAAGTGTTACTGTTCCGCAGTATTTCTGGATGTGAGCCAAGCATTCGATCGAGTCTGGCATCTTGGACTATTATTTAAAATCAAACATATCCTTCCCTCTTATTTCACCCTACTGAAATCCTACCTCAGCGATCGACAATTTCAAGTAAAAATAGGAAACGATACATCTGAATTCTATTCAACAAAAGCAGGAGTACTACAGGGTAGCGTCCTTGGCCCACTACTGTATGTTATTTACACTTCAGACATACCAACCTCCGCTAGTACAACACTTGGAACATTTGCTGACGATACCGCCATTCTATCAGTAAATGCCAATCCTGACAATTCAGTTATGGACATACAAAATCATCTAAACTCACTACAAAAATGGTTCAAGAAATGGAGAATCATAATAAATGAGAATAAATCCAGCCACATCACATTTACACTTCGCAAATCCACAACCTTTAAATTAATAATGAAGTAATTCCTAAAAAAAAACGTAGTAAAATATTTAGGTATGACTATAGACAGCAAACTAACATGAAAAAATCACATAGTTAAGAAAAGAAAACAAATAGACCTTGTTGCAAAGCAACTGCACTGGTTAATAGGTAGAAAATCAAAACTAACTATAGACAACAAACTTTTAATCTACAAAACTATAATTATTCTTATGTGGTCTTACGGTATACAACTTTGGGGATGCACCAGCAAATCCAATGTCTCCATTATCCAACGATGTCAATCCAAACTCCTGAGAACAATTCTAAATGCACCATGGTTTATTTCCAATGATACAATACACAATGACCTCAAAATAAACGATATTAAAGAAGTCATCCAACAAAAAAGTAGTACACACCACTCAAGGCTTGAAACACACGAAAATCCCCTACTAGAACCCCTATTGATGCGAGAAGAAAACAGAAGATTAAAAAGAAACTGGCCAATTGACTTGCTGTGAAGTGCTGGAGATTTCTGTCAATGGACGAAATCTCATCATGGCAACCTGTTACTATTACATACTATTAGCTTATAGAATATGTATTCCGATTGCTGATTAACGAAATAATTTTTTTTTAATTATTTAACATCTTCTAGCGCCTAAAAAGGTAATGTGATTACCATTCTTAAATTTGTGTATTATATAGACACGCATATAAAATATAGTGTCAGTGGTGCTTCTAATTATTGTCTTGTCTTATTGTCGTTTTATAGACGGACTTTAGCTCATCGGCTACAATAAATCCGATAAGATCCCTTTCTAGATAAACTGGTGTAATCCTATTACAATCGATTAAGGTTTATAGTGTATCCGCTTTAAGAAAGCACAGTTAACATTTCCACACATTAAGAGGCCTATGCAGAGTTCTGGGCTAAATTTTCCCTGCGCGAATGTAGATCCTTTGTGATTTTGGTAAAATTAACATTTAAAATTAATATTTTAATTTTACCTTAATGCAAAAAATCATATTTAATATAAGATAAACCTTATTACGTAAGAAATGTCAAGTGTAACAGAGTAAAGTTTGATTGAGGTGAAGATAGTTATTTTATAAATCTTTTAATTTAAATTACTAATTTCTAGTTGCACTATAATAATAAAATAAGTTATTATAATCATTCTCGGCTCCGCAGTGAAGATGGATAATTAAAAATTTTTAAAATGCCTGAATTAGGCCCCATTATTACCATTTAACTATTTTCTTCTACATTTGTATAAAATAATAATTTTTTACATAAATTTCGGTTGCAAATTTAAATTCCATAAAGTTACAATAGGTACCATGAGTTACAAAAGCAAAAGTTTCATAAAATCAAGACTTTTTTTAGTAGAAAACACTACATAAGGTTTAAATAAACGTTATTTAACTTTACTTTGTTGCCAATTCACTATTTCGAAATGTTCAGAGAAAATTGTTTTAGTTAGTTATAAACTACAAATGTATTGTTAATATTAAGGCCAAGCCAGGTGCAAAAACTGTTTGTGTAACGCATAGATATATGATTACAGTTTTGTGGGTGGAAAGGTCAACAGTTACATTATCCAATTAATACTCGAATAGCTAATTGTAACTGTAGTTGGATTGACCTTATGTCACAAGTTCCGGTAATTGATATTAATACGGAGCGTTGATGGCAGCATTAACTCTGCGGGGGAGACCTTCAATCAAGTCCCAATATGTCTCCGTAGAAATGGCAGCTCATTCTTCTTGAAGAGTTGCAGTCAGAGAATTTCGTAATGCGATTTGTTGGTGTCTCGAGCATAGCTGGCGCAACTCACATTAAATGTATTTAACAGGGTTTAAGTTACGGTTCTGGGCCGGCCAAACCATTCCTGAAATGCTGTTTTCGTAAACTGGTTTACAGCTGCTGCTTTATGACAAAGAGCATCATCACAGAATTGTTTTTCTATTGCAGATTTCTTAACATTTGTATTTGGATTTTTATTTAATTATACTAGAAGGCCTGTTACTTTTCATTCATCCCCTATTATAAGACAATTTTTTTTTCAAATTTTACTGGAAGTAAAACACATTCTAGTAAGTATCGTTTCTTAGGTATTTACATGTAACACAGCAAGTAACGCTTGGCATTTATAGAAAAAATTTGTAGCTGCTCAACCGGGGAACTCTATTTGTCTCAATTCTAGTCGTACCGTTATGGTGTTGGGTAGACAATTAGTGACACTAATTGTGCGTAGTTTTATTTTTGTTCTTATGCGTTTTTTGTTTCATAGGCAAAACAAATCGAGAAGGGTTAAAATGGTCCTGATTCATTTTCTGTTGAAATCAATATTTGGACTAAGTTTAGAGCCACCGAGTCTTCTAATTTATTTATTCTACTAATGCTGCTTAGAACTGAACAGCACATAGTCCCGTACTGCTTTTATACGTACGAATTATGTCATAACAATCTCTAGGTAATTATTTATCCGAAGAAGTCAATTTTTCTGCTGTTATCAACATTAAAAGCGTATTTATTACTATCAATATCTAATTTATCTTAAGACCAACTGAAACTACGTTTTTATTTTAAATAAATTCTACTTAATTACGCAAAGCATGAATTTATTTTTTCCAAAAGTAAGTTATAGAACTCTTCAAACTATTCTGCGATTAAAGAAAAAAACTTTATCTTCTTGAACAATGTCCGTGATGACACAGAATTGGAAAATTCAGATAAGCATAATCGTAATTATGTTAATATAGTTCATAAATATATAACTAATATATTCTAATATATTTCTATCACCAAAAAGATACGTAATTAATAATATAATAAACTCATTGTATACGAGGTTTGAGAAATAAAACACAATGTGAGAAAAGTTACATTTACCTTATTGTAACGATTTGGTACAATTCTCTATCCAAAAAAGAATCAAAAAGAAAACTACTGAAAACTTGTTTTACTCAAAATCAGAAGAGAATTTTTTTGTGCAGCCAACGACTTGCACAAAAAAAAATCAATAATATAGATAAAATAATAGTAGATTATACATGAAATTGCAATAGATTTATAATTTTTCGTTTTGAAATAGCAACAATATTTTTGTTATGATGTATTATCATCGTGTCAGCTGTATATTTAAGTGTCTTATTATAAAGTAGATATTAACTCACACTGCAGCCCATATACAAAGATAAAAATTATGAACATATAGAATATACAATAAAAAAAGGGACTATTACAACATACTTAGAAGACAAATTTGAATTTTTATTATATAATTATTTAAAATTGTTAGAAGGTTATTATTTGTTTATTTTTAATGCTCTCGGTTTAAGAAATATAACATATTCTATCAATTTATTCAAATAAATAATTATTTCCGCTTCTAAATTCAAAATCTGGTAAATCACTACCAAATAAAAACAGATGCATTGCTAACGGTATTAATGAAAATGGCCAATTTAATATCACGATCACTAAAGTATGATGACTAAATGATATTATTTACGGATTTGACTTGTAATAGAAGTTTACGGAAGAAAACGAGCTTTTGTAAATTATAGTTTAAAACGTGGAAGTGGTATTTTGATGCACATTTTATTGGTGGCATCTAGTGATGTATAGCATAACTCAAAAACCAATCTGAAATATATATTATGTGCTGGGCTGTAAATATTTAAGTTTTTTGTAGTCATTAGAAAGTAAGATAAAACCGTCAAATATAAAACACTATAACCCATAACAAATTTGAATTAAAAAAAATATTATAGAAACAGAAAACCGGGATATGGAACAGATAAAGTTGGTATTTACACTAATACAAAAGAAGTTAACTATTGTAGAAACAAAGATTAACATAAATGTGAAGAAAATAATTAAATCATGACCATAATGACAAATAAACATAATTAGTAGACAAGGAAAAAGAGCAGAATTAAGAGAAACAAAAAGAAAAAAAATACTATAAGAATATAAGGAGTACTTGATATAAAAAAGAGGAAAGTAAAATAATAAATAAAATGATTTGTAAATGAATTGCAAAAAATGATATAAAAAAATAAAGGAAATAAAAAGGTCACTAATGGTGACAACAATAACTACAAATAAGATTAGAATTTAACAAGAAAATTTTAAAATATAAAATAAAAACCTAAGTAATAAAAAACTCACGATAAGTACATGGAATGTTAGAACGCTGTTAGTAGTAGGGACAATAAAAGAGGTGACCATTCTATTAAAAAGATATAAGAGAGATTCAAAGGGTTGCAAGAAATGAGGCGGGGAGAAAAAAAATAGGTAAATAATTTCACAATGATTTATTTAACAGCTGAATAACAAACACTGTAGTGTTAGAATTATATTTATTATTTGGTAAAATGAGGAGAATAAAAGGAAAGCCAAATAAATGATCAATTATTAAACATTAACTCCTACAAAAACTGATAAAGAAAATAAGTATATCACTTGCACACAAAGCTAAAGAAAGAAACGGTAAAAGTTCTAGAAGAAGTTATGATTATCGTTTTGAGAAACGGTAACATTTAGACTTGTATAGGGAATATTATCAGTCAAGTGGCCGAAGAATACACAACCCAAGGAAAAACATTAATAATGGATTTAGTGTGCTATCTAACTCCTAAAATGAATATGACAATGAGCAGTACTACAAAAACCACTTAGAGATACACAAGACAACGTAGATATCCTTGGATAGTAACGGTAACAAAGAGTAACAAAAATAAGAAATAACAAATAGAATATATAAATTAAAAAATAATAAAGAATAATATAAATCTAAGGGGGCAATAGAAGAAATGTTGCTTAATATGAAAGAAACAATAAATGGTATTACAGAACAAATAATAGGTTAAAAAATTAATGGTTCCCTAAAAAATGTAAAAATTACTTAAAGAAAAGCTAAACTACGATTAAAATTAACAACCAGTAATGAAGAAAACAAAATAAATTATAAAAATAGGAATAATACAATACAGCAATAAGAAAAAATTAAAGAAATTGAGTAAAGGAAGAAGGGCCAGAAATAGAGAATGAAAATGAGAAAACAGATGCAAAAGTTTTTTTTAGAAAAGTATAGTGTATAAATATAAGTTAATTAATGAACAAGTTAGTATAGTAAAAATACGAAAACGAACTTAGAGAAATCGAGATAAAGCATTTTAAATAATTGTCAATTATATATATAATGGCACTAACACAAAGACATCCGATGAAAACGAAGTAAACATAAAATTAACAAAGCGTAGTAAAGATGTTACCAAAATATTTCTGCTCGTATAAAAAATTTAAAAAAATAATGATAACCGATTTTGAGGTTACAATAAAAACTATACATAAGAAAACACTATTGATCACCACATACAAGATACTTGCTACTAATACAGAAAATACTAAGCGGCACGAGAAACCTGTAATATGGTAGCTAGAGTATAAAACAGACGCAAAATTATTATTTTTTGCTATTAACCAGTATATTAACAGAGGAAAACTTAAGCCAGCCAGGGAAAAATTCAGAATAGCAGTGAAATTAAAATCCATAAAAATAAAATTGGACTTAACTCATGTTAAGGTAAGAACGCAGAGGAGTTTAAAATGAATATATCAGTTAAACATATCACTATATAAAAAGCATTACAGAAACAGGAGGGGCATATGCATAGTAAATGCATTAGAATTTGCAGACACGTTTTGTTACTACCAAATCGATGAGCTGCATTAACTAAAATGCTGAAAGAGATAATAGTAGAACAGAATATTACATTAAAAATAAATAAAGATGACACCAAATTATGAGAGTAGGAAAAACAGGAATAGGAACAATTATAATATTAGTCAATGTTGTAAAGAAGTTGATAAATTCAATTACCTAGGTATTATAATATTTACAAGGGTGATCCCAGAAGTACCCGACCCAACAAAGAAAACACAAAAATTTTAGAAAAAATATATTTATTTTTCAACATAATCTCCTTTCAGCTCTACACATTTTTCCCAGCGATGTTCAATAAGTTCGATACCCTTTTTATAATAAGAACTGTCTTGCTCCTCAAAATAGCCAAAAACTGCCGACATCACTTTTTCAAAGTTGGAAAAGCTTTGACCACTGAGCCATCTTTTCAAGTTGGGGAACACAAAATAATCCGAGGGGGCTAAATCTGGAGAATAAGGTGCATGAAGTAGTAATTCAAACTTTAATGTATTAATTTCGGCCCTTCCAATAATGGATTTGTGAGCTGGTGGATTGTCTTGATGAAACAACACTTTCTTCTTAATCAAATGCGGCCCTTTTTGCTTGATTTCTTCGCTCAAATGTTGCAATAAGTTCGCATTATACTCGCCGTTGATAGTTTTTCCTTTTTCAAGATAGTCATTGAAAATTATCCCACACGCATCCCAAAAAACCGACGCCATAACCTTGCCTGCAGATGAAACGGTTTTCGCCTTCTTTAGAGCCGATTCTCCCTTTCGAGTCCATTGTTTTGATTGTTCTTTTGTCTCGGGTCCGAAGTGATGGACCCACGTTTCATCCATGGTTATGAAATGGCGCAAAAATTCTGCTTTGTTGCTGTGAAACTTGGCTAAACACTCAATTGAAACATCTTCACGACATTGTTTTTGCTCGAGTGTGAGCAAATGCGGCACCCATCTTGCACACAGCTTTCTCATGTCCAAATTTTCAGATAATATGCGATGTACTGCACTTTCTGAAATGCCTACTATGTCTGTTAGCTCGCGCACTTTCGGTCGACGATCATCCAGTACCGCATTGTGGATTTTCTTCACCATTTTTGGAGTCGTCACCTCATTTGGTCGACCACTGCGATGCTCGCCTTGGCAGCTCGTACGGCCTCATTTAAACTCTGCTACCCAATATTTTACTATTGTAAACGAAGAAGCAGGCTCACCCAGAGTAGAATCCAGTTTAGCTTTTATATTGGTTAAGCTGAGGCCTTTCAAATAAAGTCACATAACGATGACCAATTTTTTCCATTTTCACAAATTCACTGACAACGTTCACTATTGATGACTGCCAAACAAATACTAAACAATGTGGCGTTTTCAAACTTGAAACATAAGCTTTATAGATTGTGTACTTTCTAATACAGTGATATCTTTCAAACAACGACCGCCATCTCTAGGTCAGGCCGGGTACTTATGGGACCACGCTCGTAATAATGGAGAGATAAGAGTTGAAAATTGGTAATAAAGGTAACAGCAAAAGGAGCTTGTTGAAGTACAAAATTGAAAATATGCAACACCTTATTAAAAACTTATTAACTGGCGGATTATTTTTTCAAATTATGCTTTACAAGTCGCAAGGAGATATATCAAGCTGCTTTTAAACTGTAATAAAATAAAACTGATAACAGTAAAGATACTTAATCTTATACGGTTTCAAAAAGTGCTTTTTATGAACATAGTAATGTTAAGGGAATTTCTATCTGGTAAAATCTTACGCCGCAAGGGATACGAAACGAGTAACTGTAAGTATATCGCCAAATGAAACCGATATTTCATTCTCACATAAAGAGGAACGAAAGTTTCTAAAAAAAATTTCAATTATATCATATATTATTATGGCATAAAAGCTCCTTACTACGTTATCATTTGTCTTATAAAGTTTTAAACGAGAAAAACTACAGCGGCAGTATTACCACTCAATTATATACACACAATGTATGACTTTACCATAAGACACACAACTAAGTAAATAATAGAATTCATTAGCTGCAGACGACTTACAAGGTATACGTAACCAAATGTGTTTGTTAAATATAAAAGTTACTTTATAATTTTTTTTAAATATTTTACATATCAGCAAAGAAACAGTTATTATTTTAAATCTCTTAAATGCAGTAAAAGCTCTAAAATTAATTTATCTGCTTGCTTTAACGTTGAATTAACATTTTCAGAAAGAATAGATTACTAGGTATGTAAAAATAAATTCTGCTTTGTATAATTGTCTGTACGTTAGAACTATCTAACGAACATTGATGCACTTCTCAAATTTCTAACCAAGTTGGACAGATGAATTTAACACAGAGCAAAAATCGTTTGTTATATAGGTTTGTTAGTACTTTTAACAAAACTATGCCATTTTATTTATTTTTTTAAATAAAGCAGAGATTCTTTAGAAGATTTAGAAAAGTTTATTTATAGTCAAAAATGTGAGTGTTTTTAAATATTAAAAAAAACATTTTAAGAAAACTGTACACAATATTGTTTCTAAATATACACAAAAGGCACATTCAACTTATTTAAATCAAACTACAATAAAATTTATACAAAGTAAGTAACGCCCCATCCAAAAAATTTACATATGCTCCCACTTTTCTAGTTTCAACTGCATAAAAAAACATGAATTGAAAATTTAGTAGGCTCAAATGCCAGACACGATAAAAAATCAAGAAATAACAGGTGGGGCATTCAGACTTTACGTTTTTAAGAAGCTTGTATGGTGAGGGTCTATGCGGGAGGAGCAGTAGACAGTGATATTTACAGTTAGAAGTTTTAGCAACTATGCAGCATTGGAGCCAGGAGATTTCGCTATTACGTGTTTAGGAAATGGTCGAAGCTACGTACGAGCACAACGCGCGTTCCTCCTACATTTTTATCTTCTGCCTCGTGATCCTGTTCCAAGTAGGAACGTAATTTCTGTTTGAGCTAACAACTTACGTACAACGGGTCAAACAATAAGAAGAAGAAAAGGTAGTGCAAGATCTGTTACGATTACAACAAGCCGTCGAAGATCTGCCAGCCGTATGAGACTCAAACAATGTGTACAAAATGATGGTCGCTGTCTTCCTGAAGTAATATCCAAAAGTAAACCATTCTTTGCTTTTATACCACTTTTCACTGATGTTCCTAACATTTGTTGCAATAAATAAAGAAAAATGGATTTTTTCGTTCGTTTTTTAATACCTACAAATAATGCGGTTTGACTGTTCCACCTTGTATTATGCTACAAACGCAAACATCTGCTACATTAAAATATCAGGCATGAGTTACCCCACAATTGTTTTTTTTTGCTATTTTAAGAAATCCCTCATTGTACTTAAGAAAGGAAGAAAACAGAACTAAAGCGTAATCATTAGAGAAACATAAAATTTCAAATTTGTTCTAGGACCAAAGCCGAATATTATATAGAGATAACCATAGAATTACTCTACTTTCAAATTTCTACAAATGTGAAGATGATTTAATTTTAATAAATTTTTATGAATCAATGGTAAAGCAACCATGTTATGTCACTATAGAAGTTAATAATGAGGTCCGTTTATAAACTACGTGGCAAAAGATGTTAAAAAATAAATAGAAAGAATACAGTGTGCCCTTCTTATAATGAAAAAGAAATTCATTTATGTTGGAAAAACTGTCTATCGTCAGTAACGATAGACTGTGGGCAATATGCTTTCTGTGCAAAAATGCCACAGTGGAAGAAAATGGTCTAAGGAAGCGCCAACGGTAGGAACCACAGCATTCGAGTTAAAGAACTGTTAGCTTTGCAAGAAGTAGTCCAAATAAGTTTGGCTCATACGTAAAGTGAGAGAGAATTTCATACTTCAAGAAGTTTATTTTTTGTGTGCTTCAAATTGACACAGGTGGTCGTGCTTTATCCTAAGGATTATAAAACCCAAACCAGTTACGCAAATTAATGTCTGCTACATAATTGCTGGAGACCTTTGTTCTGCTAACGGCAGTAGACGTGAGTTGTAACTGTTTGATCAAGTGGCATGAAATCATAATAAATTATAATCTTGGTAATCCATCGAACAAACAGCAGAAACTTCTGTGGGTGTAAGTTAAGCTTAGATTTTTCTGTAATGGTTTCTTTATATTAATTCATTGCACTGTCTATTTCCTGTCATCATATCAATCATAAGAATCTAATCCATACGGAAACACTATCGTCCCGTTTTTGAAAGGCAATATTTTTAGATGAAACTGTTGCTATTTATCGCGTTTGCGTAGAACCCAGATATCTAGTGTTCTAGCTTCAAATAGATGTAAAGGTTATCACGGGTGGTGTTATGGTGCATCGTAGAGTTGGTTCTTGGATTCTTTTGACGTTCGTCCCCAACTGAGGCGGATACCTTCAAAAGAAAATCTAAAAAATTTTACCACGGCCTTATAAGCACCCGATGTTTTAAGCTTATTTATAATTTTTAGATATCTGTAAACTACCGTTAAAGGTAAGTACTGATTTCAGGTCTATAAATGTTTGTAGATTTGAGTTGACAAACCAGGGATCGGCCGCGTCTAACATGGTGCAATTAATAAAAGGAATGGAAGAGAAATTAACAGTTCTGTCATTGATTGCATGATATTTCATGATTTGACGTTAGAAACTTTTCAGATACATTGTAGATTTATCTGAAGTTACTGATCTCGTATCGTGATACGTTATTACGTTATATCTTCTTCTTTTTCAGTCATTTTCTATCCATTGGATATAGGCTTCTCTAATATTTGTCCATGTATTTCTATTTTGTGCAACTACCAGTTGAACCCCGTAATTTTTTTATCTTATCATACCAGCGCTGTTAGGGTCTTCCAGCACTTCTTCGTTCTCCGTATAGTATCCATCTAGTGATGCAGCCACTCCATTTTTCTGTATGTCTGGCTACATGGGCTCCACTTTAAATAGCCGATTCTTTGTATAATGTCTATAACTTTTTGCTCTTATTCATTGATTTGTTTTGTAATCTCTCGGAAATATTCCTAGAATAATTCTCCCTACGCCCCTCTGATGTACTTTGTTTGTTCTTAATATTTTTAGTTAGTACCTAGATCTAAAAACCGTACGTAACAACTGGGAGTATGCACTCTTTGTAAACATTTTTTTTAATACTATTGGTATATTCATTTAGTATGTTCTTTAATTTCTTATAGGCTCCATATCCTAGTACAATTCTCCTATATATCTCCATTTCCTCATTTTGTTTGCTTAGTATGATTGTCCTAGGTATATATATATATATATATATATATATATATATATATATATATATATATATATATATATAAAGAAAACTTTTCAAAAACGCAGGGCACGCAAACGAGTTAATAACCGAGACCAATAAAATAATAATAAAAATTATAAATGACGCAGCAAAAAAATAGCCCAAACCTTAGACGAAAAGTATAAACAAGTTATCTATTGAAACTAAACGATTGTTAGAAAAAAGAATGGAACTGAAAGAAGAGGCATTATTGCATATACAGAAACTAACAAGACAGTAAAAATATAGTGAAGTAAGACATCCTGAAACACCAAAAGAATCAAGTAAAATATGTATTAGAAAATAACCGAGATCTAAACATATTTAAAAAACAAAATATACACAAAAAAGAAATAACAAAAATAAAAGACAAATCGGGTAACACAATTGAGGATAGACAACAGATATTAAAGTAAAATCCTATTATAGGAACCTATATTAATATAAAATAAGAAACATAGAGATACAAGAAGAAGAAGACAATAAAAACAATAAAGTAATAAATGACAGTTCAAAAAAAAAATACCCGAGATAGACGCAGAAGAGCTGGAGAAAACGTTCCAAATAAAAAACGGCAAAGGATCAGGAGATGACAATATAGTACCTAAAGTGTTTATAGAAAGTGACGCAAAAACCAAAGAAAATTATCTAATAAATGCATAACAGAAGAAGACATCCCTAAAGATTGACAGAATGCAGTAATAGTCCTGCTTTATAAAAAAGGTGATTCGGCTGATCTCGAACATTACAGACCAAGCAGTCTACTATCTCAGATATATAAAATATTTACTAGAATAAATACATACAATAGATTAAAGCAAAAACTTGAATTCTACCAATTAAAAGATAAGGAGAATACAGTAAGGTAGAACATCTTCATATAGTGAGACAGGTAATAGAGATATCTACAGAATATACTATAGAAGTATAAATGGCGTTTGTCGACTTTCGAAAGACATTCCGTACCATAGAAATATCGGCTATAATAAAATCTCTGCGAAATGTTAGGGTAGACCTACGTTATATAAATATCATTGAAAACATATGTAGGACATTTATTATGGCGATGACAATATATGAGACAAGGGATAGAATAAACGTCAAAAGAGGAATTCGTCAAGGAGGCGTACTCTCACCAAAATTATTTATCCTAGTACTCAAGGACATCTTTAAAAACCTAAAATAGAAAGATAAAGTATTAAAAATGCAAGAAGAATACTTACGTAACATCAGGTTTGCTATTGATAGTGTATTGTTTGCAAAGGATAGACAGGAGTTAATAGACATGCTAGAAGAATTACAAAAAAAATCTGAAACAGTAAGACTACACATAAACATCACAAAGACACAATTCACTACAAATGTACCAAATACAGACGAACTTACGTTATACACTATGATTTTACTAAAATATATGCTTCAGCATGTAGACTAAACCCGTTTACTTTGTAAGGTTACGTTTAATAGATCTTTGCAATTAACTTCGCAAGTTGTGTGCTGTTTATCGATTGTGTAATAATTGCATAATTTTTTATATAATTTTTACTTCGTGACATTAGTCGATATCGATTTTCAAAAAAAAAACATCAAATACCTTAACGCGTTCCAACGGCTGCATTATACCACGTTCCACTTTGTCGAAATTTATCTTTTTACATTATCTTTCTAGAATGACACTTTCCAGTTAGAAACATTACTGTGAGTCTGCAATCAAACACTGTTAATTATATTAATAACATTTTGATTTGACAAACAACACATTTTTGAAAACATCTGATTTTCTTTTACAGACAAAAATCACATAAGTTGTAACTGTCCAACTTTAAAACTAAACTTCATGCTAAATTCTTTCTATATAAGGATATAATTTTTTTTTATTATTTCGTCAATCAGCAATCGGAATACATATTCTATAAGCTAATAGTATGTAATAATAACAGGTTGACATGATGAGATTTCGTCCATTGACAGAAATCTCCAGCACTTCACAGCAAGTCAATTGGCCAGTTTCTTTTTAATCTTCTGTGTTCTTCTCGCATCAATAGGGGTTCTAGTAGGGGATTTTCGTGTGTTTCAATCCTTGAGTGGTGAGTACTACTTTTTTGTTGGATGACTTCTTTAATATCGTTTATTTTGAGGTCATTGTTTATTGTATCATTGAAAACAAAACATGGTGCATTTAAAATTGTTCTCAGGAGTTTGGATTGACATCGTTGCATAATGGAGACATTGGATTTGCTGGTGCATCCCCAAAGTTGTATACTGTAAGACCAAATAGGAATAATGATAGTTTTATAGATTAAAAGTTTGTTGTCTATGGTTAATTTTGATCTTCTGCCTATTAACCAGTGCAGTTGCTTGGTAACAAAGTCTCTATTTGTTTTCTTTTCTTAACTATGTGATTTTTCCGTGTTAGTTTGCTGTCCATAGTCATACCTAAATATTTTACTTCGTCTTTTTTAGGAATTACTTCATTATTAATGTAAAGTTCTGGGATTGTAGATTTGCAAAGTGTAAATGTGATGTGGCTGGATTTATTCTCATTTATTCTGATTCTCCATTTCTTGAACCATTTTTGTAGTGAGTTTAGATGATCTTGTAGGTCCATAACTGAATTATCAGGATTGGCATTTACTGATAGAATAGCTGTATCGTCAGCACATGTTCCAAGAGTTGCACTAGCGGAGGTTGGTATTTCTGAAGTGTAAATAACATACAGTAGTGAGCCAAGGACGCTATCCTGTAGTACTCCTGCTTTTGTTGAATAGAATTCAGATGTATCGTTTCCTATTTTTACTTGAAATTGTCGATCGCTGAGGTAGGTTTCAGAGGGAAGGATATGTTTGATTTTAAATAATAGTCCAAGATGCCAGACTCGATCGAATGCTTGGCTCACATCCAGAAATACCGCGGAACAGTAACACTTGTTGTCGAGTGCTTTACTGATTATATGTTAGTCTGTGAACCTGCTGTATAGTCGAGTGGCCACTACGAAACCCAAATTGGTGATGAGGGATTTGTTCTTCTGAAATGTCATTGCGTATTCGTCGTAGAAATTTTTTTTCGAAAACTAAAGATTACTGAAATAAGACTCATGGGACGATAGGAATTGATATATATATATATATATATATATATATATATATATATATATATATATATATATATATATATATATATATATATATATTAATGTACCTGTATCCTTGTTATTCCATTAAATATAAGTTCTTTTAACATTTTTGGCGTTATTTTATCTAATTCCGGTGCTTTTTTAAGACCCAAGTATTTGTTCTCCTTTTTAATTTCTCTTGGAGTGGCAAGTTTTATTTGTTGCTCAGTTTCGATTCGCCTTGCGAGATTCGACTTAATTTCAGCATCTGGATCGTCGTTGTGGGGAGTCAAAGTATTAGAATAATGTACCGCAAAAGGTCAGCTTTTTCTTTGTTGTTTTTTGCCCAAGATCCGGCTGTAGGTAGTGTTTGTCTAACGGGTGGTATAGAGTTTTTGGGTTTTCTTGCGTTTTTAATAGGTTTCCATATCGAATTGTCATATCTGTTTAGGTTAGTTAAATAGTCAGCAAATGATTCTTCTCTCATTTGTTTAAGTTTAGTCTTTAATTTCTTAGTTAGTTGGTTATATCTGGTTTTGTCTAGTGGGTTGCGTGTACGGTGCCACGTTGCTCTAGCTTTTCTTTTTTGACGTAGCAGTTGTTTAATTTCAAGAGGAATATTGTATGTAAGTTTCTGTAGGTCTTGTGGTGGAGTGGATTGTTTAGCAGTATCTTGCAATAGTTTGATTAGGTTTTCTATAGCGATATCCAAATCTTCAGGTGTTTGCAATTGTATATTCAGATTTATACTATTTGTAATTATGCTGCTGTATTTTCCCCAGTTTGTTTTGTTATTATGGAGTTTTGTATCTTCATGTTTTGGTAGGATAATCGAGGAAATAGTTGCTATGATAGGAGAATGATCGGAAGATATAAGGATATAATCAATTCATAATTATTCTTATGACCACGTATATTAAACGTAATCTTTTTATAAACGTCGTTTTTGTCTGGAGTGATTTAGTTTTCTTTTAAATCCGATGACAATACTGCTAATATTAATTAACAAGTGTTAAATTTAAATGTTTTTAATTTAAAACTACAAAGAAACAAAATTGTTGTGCTAAAATTATTCAGAATTTTTAAAAATATTTTCAATCGATTTCACTACGGTTCTAGTAATAGCACTGGAAAGGATAGTGAGAAAATTGCAATAAACATTAAAAAGTATGAAAATATGTATAGAATATTAACTGCTAATAGAAAGTTAAAAGAACTGTTTTGTTCTCTTATAGCCTAAGGAAAAGGGAGGGAAATTCACATGTACGTGTTATTGTTAAGATTCGAATAGAATGTCTACAAGAAAATAGAGGAGTAGTCAGTAGTCAGCCGTAGTCATCCGTAGTCAGCCGCAGGTGAAGGAAGATGTTCTTTCCTGGGTGTAGCCATGATAGTTTTGGAAACGTTCAACCGGCTTTAATTTTCCGTGTGTATGAAACTGTTTTGACCGAAATTTCGCCGGGGTGTTTGATTGGTGGCAAGAGTTTCCACATATCGGAGGTCTTTTGTTGTAGGCCGATTGTATATTCGGGAGTAGATATTTGCCGACGGAAGAACTCGGTCCGTTTTCTTATGTACTTGACTCGGCAAGGAAAGTAGAAAAATTCTGTTGTAAACCTCGGACTCGACTAGCTGAAGAACCCACATCAGGAAATTTAAATGGGTATTACGGTAAAAGTGAATGGCTCATAGTGTCATCAAAAAGAATTTACATTAGTAACCGACAGAGCTATGCAACGAAGCTTCACTAGAAAGTAACCCTGAAGACAAAAATTCCACACCCGAAAGAAGGCTATACGTATACATATAATAGGTATAATCCTCTCGCAGTCACCGAAAATTAATTGTAGAAGGCGGAGCACCAACAAACTTCAATTAAATGAAGAACAGCTATATCTTCCTCAATAGTTGTCCACCAAAAGTGCTGCGACCACTAACAGCCCGTACAAATGTGTAAATAAGTTGCGGGAAAATATTTTGCCATAAAATATACCAGAACAAAAATAATAATGCAAGTAAGAAAGTACGTAGCCACAAGCTACTCAAAAATCAACAAAGTGTCAAAGGAGGGATATAGTTTCGTATTTACACTAAGGATAACAAAACTCACTCCTTCTTTCTAGTTGTCATTAGAATATTAAAAAAAACAAAATCTGGCATATCTAACCAATATAATTAATCTATGTTTGAGTACCAGATCTTTCCCAAAAGAGCCAGTAGAGTATGGTATTAGAGGAATTCTACTTAACCTAATAAAATATTACTTTAATGATAGGAAACAAACTGTGATATAATAGAATGTACAAGGAATTAAACATTCTTCTAATTTCATGTTATTAAAAAAAGTTTTCCAGTGATCAATACTTAGATTAGTAATTTTTAAAATTTTTATAAACGATTTGCCTGGATCTTTCACAACAAAATAGTAATGTATGCAGGTAATTACTCAAAAGCGCAAACGACTGATGATCTAAAACTTGTTTTTTTAATAATGACTTAAAATTAAACAAAGATAAATAAATAACATTAAATTTCTCTTACTTTCATATCAGTTTACGTAATTTTGAAATTAATTTTTTAGGTTCTGTCTTAGATAGAAGGATAGACTTACTCTTATATTGACATGCTTGTCAAAAAATTCAGTTCTCTCTCATGTAGGAATAGAAGCAGCTTCAACGGCTTACTGTTTTTTTTTTTACTCCAGATTACTATATGAATTAATTTTCTGGACTAACTTCACTAACACTAATAGGTCTTTTGTTGCTAAAATACATTATATTTGGAAAATCTTTAACATAAAACAAAAGCATAACTGTGAAAACTTTTTCATATTCAAAAAAATGTTAAATCTTTCTATTGTATATTACAATGTGTACTATTTATTAATGAACATTGTGATAATTTTGTAGATGATGCTTGTTGTACAAAATATAAGTCGCGGTTGTGTCCTTACAAAGCAAATTTACGTATATATGCCACAATAATGCAACTAAAATTTTTAATAATACTCCTGAAACTTTATATCCTCTATATCTACTAAGATGTTTAAAAATGTCCAAAAGGTTTATTTACATCAGAAGAGTTTTTATACTATAAATAATTTTTTGTCGCCAAATATTGTAATTTAGTACCATTTATTTATTTTGATTTAAGATGTTTTTGAAGCTTTCACAGTATATCCATATACATACATAGTCGGATCCTCTTATACCCGCAGGTGTCCAGGATTGGTTTGTTCTATCCTATTTTTTTAGCTGAGTCTTAATAAACTCATGTCACTTCCTTCTATTCTACACGATTTATTCCGCCTACCGCCGTGTTCTTTTTTCCGCAGTACCTTCCTAATTCGCTCATTCCATGTTATAGCTCGTTTCTCTTTTGTTTCTTCCTCTTGTCCCTATCTTCAATTTTTTCTATTCCTAATTTTCGTCTTTTGTATCTTGCCAGTCTTTGTAACCTTTTTCACTCTTCGCAAGAACTTCATTTCTGTTGCCTGTATTCTCTACCGCTCTTTTGATATTCGCCCACGAATCGTTTCCGTAGGTCAGTACATATACGGATTTGAATATTGACAACTTTGGTTCTTCCAATATTTCTCTTTTATTATATATTTGCTATCAATTAGCGATCCTAGGTACCTAAAACTCGGTTAGATCTCACATTATTTAATTTTAATACCCAATTTCAGACTTGTAGGTTACTCTAGAAGAAGGTCTGTATCATTCGGAAACACACATTCCCCGCATCACTACCGGTTGGACATTCTTATGTCCTACTTTATTATTCGTGGTCTGCACTCTTTTATTATATAGTCTATCAATAAGATAAATAACAGTGGATTGAGGACTCCTCCCTGTCTTGCTCCCTCGGCAGTTACCAACGTTCAGGTTGCTGCGTTATTTGTTCTCAGTTTTTGCTACGTTTGTATAAGTTCTTCAATGCCGCTATCATGCCTTTTTCCACATTTCTGTTTTAGAGGCTGTTCCATATTGCTTGTTTTGGTACTCTATCAAAGACCTTCGTAAGGTCTATAAAGTACACATATACTACTTGATTGTACTTTATGAATTAAAACGTGATCCTGCTCTAAATCCGCCCTAAGCGTTTTCTCCAATGGTCTTTCATATAGCTATACAACAGACTTACCAGCGACATCTCTCTATAGTTTTCACAACTGTTACTGCTTTCTTCTTTATGTAGTCGCATTATTGTTATTATCTGCCAGTCTTGCGGTATCTTTTTGTATTTACAAGCTACTTTGAATATTTTGTATAACAGTATACTCATATATGTATATTTTTACAAGAAATAAATAGCCTTTTCTTTTTTTTTATATATATATATAGCTATCTAGGAGCTCATCCCAATTACGAGCTGTCCGCATCCAAGGTGAAAAGTAGTGATTAACCATTTAACAATGCCAGCAACTCTTGACACTGATAACTCTAATTTTAGTAAGCTTATCGGGCTTCATACCGAATTAAAGCAAGTTACTATGTATAGTAATTCAGGTAATTTTTTTCGTATATCTCAATATAAAATTGACATTAATAACAATTGTTATAGAGTAATTCTACGTTACATATGACTTTGCCAATAGAGTAGAATCCTATGAAATATAAATTAAAAATTTGTACGTAGAAAGCAAACGGTATAGCTAATAAAACATATTAGTCAACTGATGTTATAATCTAGGGAAACAATCGACGCAATGGCCTTAAATACAAAAAAGAGTTAAAAATATATACCTGAATTTTGATGTTAATAAAGAATGGAATTTCAAAATCAAGAAACTTGTTGTAAGTGTTGAAGCCGTACAAGCAAGTTAGCGGACGGTACTACTTGGGTCCCTGCATGACGAAATAAGGTATAAATCTGATGTAGTAGCACAAAATTCATTTTGGCTAAAATATAGTCAAAGGTACATTGTAGCTCTTGATTTATGAATGACGTCTTATTAGTAATATAATTACTTATGTTGTTATTATTGTTTCATTTTTCAACGTGAAAATATATAACCAAAACACTTTGAGTTGACACCCAAAAATTTGCACCTAAATGTAAGGATGTAATCGGTCTCATATGATATCAGAGTAAACTAAACAGCTTACAGAAATTGCTACACAACGTAGAACATTGCACCAAAAATTTTTAAAGTTAACGTTACTATTATAAATGACATTTTAAATAGTAATAACGTCACAAATTAGGAATTTTATACTAAAAATAAATCAACTGCGCCTGATAATGTAAATTTTGATTATAAATTTATAGTTGAGCGAAAGGTTTTGGCATGGTATGCATTTTATTCAAACTCGTAAAGAAGAAGCAGTTTACACTGATGTATAGTATATATTTCAATAATCTGCCAAAAATTCGCCACAGAAATGGTAAAATCGTTTTCTTTCTAGTTCTGGCATTATACTGTTTGCCCAAGAAAACCTTAAATTGCCTAAAAGCTAAAAACACTTAAAAATACACCCAACGTGCCTAAAGTTCGACAAACTAAGAATTTTTGGGTAATTTTATTTCGGTTGTTTTATGACAATGACAAGAAGATCACATCTACTGAGCAATAATAACGGAGAATTACTTCTTAAACAAAAATATTAAAGTAACTTGATCTAACATATGATAGATGGGTTTCGAAAAATCGGAGATAATCAACTATGTCGCATCGTCAACGTATGATCCCTAATTATAACAAAAACAAGATAACTGTTTTCACTCTGTCGCTATAGATATAGTTCACGCTAATCCAAGTAAGGTTATTAACAGCCCTCAACAACTTCTTATACCTAACAGATAGAGAATTTAGTGTAAGAGTTAACAATAAACTTTCATTCCCACCCCCTACACAAAAAAGAGCTAGCGTACCACAAAGACCATTTCTCGGGTCCGCTGTATTCAATCCCTATATCTCAGATGTTCCTAAAAACACAGCTCCTGCAAACATTACAATGTGGGAATAGAAAGCAAATTAAACATTTTTGGCTTCGAAAGAAGAGTAGATACAACCGACAGGAAAACAAACTATTCAAGCTTTTTTGTCTTTACTATGATCATCGTTTTGGTGTTTGTCTTTATTCTTAGAAGGATTTCTTCATTAGTTACATGGAATTACGAACATTCTTTGACAAAGTTAGATTTCAAAGACTGCTAGCTTCTTGGTGGTTCCTTCTGTTAGAGTTCAAGACTCGTTACTATAAAACAAATCGAGAAAATGTAGCATCGAAAGTGTTTTACTTTAGAAAGGCCTTTGAAGACTAACGACATTTTAAGGAAAACAGATCTTCTTTTTCAATACGACGTCGTATCTCCTGTGAACTATTTCTTTGCACAGTAAGAGATTTTGATTTGCAATGTGGTTTTGGTGATCACTATGTATTTAGTTTTGTTAGCATCTCTATTTAGAAGGCATTGTAAGTTTTTTGCCTAATGTTATTCAAGTGTTGTTAGTTAACAAGAAATTTGTAATTGTTACTTTCGAGTGTTTTTTAAACATATGTTAAGAATAAATGGTAAACAGTAACGGGGACAACACAGCCTTCTCTTACTTCTCTGTTTCGACTGCTCCAGATTTTTCTTCATCTGCCTTGATGTAGGTGGATAGATCACATTATAACTGTGAAATTATTCGCTAAGTCCTTGTTACCCATACTAACATATCCGCCATGTTAGCATGATTCACTTTATCGAAAACATTTCAGCACCTGTATAGCAATAAGGCTTCTTTTGTCTAGTCTTGCATAAATTAGAAAAATATCAAAAACTCTAAAATGCGAAAAGAGAAGATGCAAATAAAAGGACTTTAATATAGTAAAAAAACGTATGGTCTCATAATCTAAGATTTCAGAATATTCAAAATTATTTTTTTTAGTTAATACTTTTTGTGTTTAATTTTATATTTCGTTTAAAGTTACTTAACATACATAAAAATAATTTTTCCTGGTTTATTTATTTATTTTTTTTTTGAATTTATTATGACAAATCACTTTAATTTTCTAGACTATATATTTTGAGTAGGGATTTTATACGTTTAGGCAACCCATTAAACATCAGTTTTAAATGCTCAAACGGGTGATAGATGATCAGCAGTGAACTTGTATTGTGCATATAAATTACATAGTTAATAGTAAAAATGCAATTAATATTTATTCATTTAATTTATAAAAGGAAATAAAAATGTTTATAAGGAAGCTATTTTACTGGCAAACAACCAAACTACAGTTTTTAGAATAATAACGGAACAAACTTTAAGATTCAGCGTATTCAAATTGCAGCGACGAAAAAGTCAGCGAATTACAATGAATGCAAATTTGACCAATTTTGCTAAAATTGACTCGACAGAGAAACTTACACAAAAATTATGTAACACCTAATTAAAGGCAAATGAGAACGCGTTAATGAGATAGTTATACAAAAGCAATTTGAATTTTCTAAGCGTTGGGTTAATTCATGCAACAGATTAGAATTTTCTGATCAGCTTAATCTTGCTTAATTACTGTTATTATACATGATGCAGCTTTATAATATAAAAAACATCATTATGCGTGTGCTTCTTGTTGTCTCAATGTTATACCAATTATTTGATATGAAATATTATAAAACTTATAAAAACCTATTTAAGTACCTGCTTAACACCATGACAATAAAATCTAATTAATTAGATTAAAAATGTAAATGGTCTAGGTATAAATACTGCAAGGCGGCAGCTCGAAAATCAGAATCAGTTTGGTATTCGTAGTGACAACATCTACCAGTGAAATGGCTTTCGCTCAAGTAAGTTAATAAGCTATTGTTTAGATAACTTCTATATATTGTACGCTTTTAGGTATGTTTGTTGGCAGTAGCCGTAGTTGCCGCACAGGCCGTGTATACTCCTGCTAACAGTTATTCCAACGTTATCGTTGACACGTCGGAATTAGGACATGGAGGACACGCAGTCTTGGGGCACGGTGCACAGATTGCTAATATTCATGCAAGTCACGGATATGAAGGACACCAAGAAGATTTTCATTATGTAAGAGAATTGAAGTGCAACCAACGAATCATAGTCGTTACCTTTGATACATTCTAGGAACATCCCCAATACACCTACAAATACGGAGTCTCCGACAAACATACTGGCGACTACAAGAGCCAGCACGAGAGCCGCGACGGTGACCACGTGGTAGGAGAGTACTCTCTGATTCAGCCCGATGGCGTCATCAGGACTGTCAAGTATGAAGCTGACAAGCACGGTTTCCACGCCAACGTACATAAAACCGGAGAAGCCATTCACCCCTCCACCGGTTACGAACACAGCCACGATTCCTTGGGCGGTCTTGAACACCAGCAGGGTCACTACTAACCAAACTGATTAGCTGTACCCCTATTTGTTCTTGTTGTGTAAGATAAATGTTACCTACATCTATTTGTTAATGCTCATTCAATAAATACTTCTTTAGCACACCTCGCTTTATTTCAGAAAATATATAATGATTTTACCTAAGACATAATCTTCTGATTAGTATTATGACAGCGTAAAATCTAATTAATAAATTAATTTACATAAAATTTATTAGGAAGGTGGATTTAAAGCTACAAATCGTATCTAACATATCCTACATTTTTATTTGGGACAAGTGTAATGCAATTTCATTACAACTTTTCCTTATAAATGTCACATTATAAAACAGTATATTAGTAACAATAATATTAATTAATTAAAAATTTAAATAGTTCGTTAATGTAAAGCCCAAAATAATTTATCGAGTTCTAAATAAAAAAACAATTGTGGCTCTGTCTTGATATGTGCTATCACTGACCGATTTAAATGCTGATAAAACATATTATGTATATATTGACGTGTCTAAAATATAAATTAGAGGGGCAAAAATATATTTTGTACCCAAGATCTTGTGGTAAAAATAGGACATTATGGTTACTTAGACACACATACACCCAACTACATATCATAAGAATGTCAAAATTTTCTCACATTACTTTAAAAGGAGTAATTTTAAGTTGTTTTCTTTTTTGTAATAAATGTTTAATATATTTAGAAAAGATTTGAAAAAATACTAAAAGTAAATAAAATAAGATTATGGATTTTTTAAATATCTAATCCGCCGCTTGAAATATTGATTTTGGAACGAACTTAACAAACGAACGTAAAAACAGAGTAAATTCTGAGAAATGGAAAAATTGTAAAATGTATTCGACGATATTTAGTTTTCACTAATTTAGATACCTGCAGATTATGAGGAGGGAACAGGGTTGGTAAAGATTCCTTAGTAAAGTATACTGGTGTCCAAATAATTGATAACCGGTAAAGTAAAACAATTTTCAACATTTAATAATTTGAAAATTGCTAATATACTTTTCAAAAACATTGATATCTATAAATATATACATGGAGCACAAGAAAATAAAGGTTTGTTATAGATTATATAAATGGGAAGGACAAAATGAAAAGCTTCGTTCAAGATGTAGTGTTCTATCCAGGTAGCGATATTTATTCAGATCATTACTTATTGATGTCTATAGTTAAATCCAAACGAAAGACTGTAACGTCAGTTCAAATAGTATTCAATGTGTTTTTATTCTAGGAAGAAAGTTAAGGAATTTATACAAAAAATAAAATAAACGAATATTTAGCAGAATTTTCAACAAGTAATGATGGGACGTGGTGGCTCAGCATGCTCAAGCAGGTGCCTCTGTCCTCTAGCCGGCTCGCGCGAGTTCGAGTCTCGCTCAACCCAGGGGTGTGTGAGTGTCCTAGAATAAGTGCATGTTAGCGGGCACAATAAGCCATTGTGGGTGCAGTGCCCGTAAGTGTGCCAAAAAAACAACTTATGATATGGACGAAAAATTAAACAATATAAGAGGCAGCATTAAAAAAAGCGTACGAAAACGCTAGGAATGAAAAAAATATAAAACAAAAAAGACCCGAGAATATGGAACAAAATAATTACAGGTAGCTAGAAACACAAAAATGCAAAAGAAGCAATAGACCAGTATATTCCAAAGATAAACTAGCTAAAAGCTTCAAAGAAAAGCTCACTACGAATCCACACACTAGCATATAAAGCTATAAACTATTTAACTCAAAGAGAAAAGGATAAAGTGAAATTAAACACAATAAATCTTGCTAAATACCACCAGTAAAATATAAACAGAAATCCTCAAAGACGATTTAAAGTAATAACGGAAAAACTTATGCAAGAACAACAAAATTAAAAGAGACTTTGAATGATAAAGAGAGATAATCGAAATTTACATCTCATCATGGCAATGAAAAACTTGTATCGCGAGACAAAGTTGTAGCAGTAAGCACAGGTCAAAGCTCACGGAAGAAATAGAAATTAATTAGGGAGCGAGACAAAATTTTAGCTTCTTATACTTTTCAACTTATACACTGATGACACACCGCACACTAGAAATCAGATCCACATAATTTGTTGGAGATAAAATAATAATATAAGAAAACGAAGACACGCTCGATTTAGCAATCCATCGTCAAAAACAAAATTATGGCCTTCAATGATAAACATACTATTCAACCAAAGATAATTTTTGATAATAAAATAACAGGTCAAGTATTGAGCAACTGATTGTGACACAATAAACAGAAAATTCCATAAAAGTTTTATGAGACTATGATTACTAAAGTCCTAATCTATGAAAACGAAAATTGGGCAAATACTAAAAACGGCGACAACATCGTAAACATTTCTTCGGATATAAATTCAACATGGTCCAAACTTATATACTCTTCAATTTGGTTGAAGGTGAGCAATACATAAAAAAAGTTAGCTTGAAAGGTTTGTTGCTCTTTCATTCATTTACTAAAATTTGTAGAAATAATACAAATAAATTTTTTTTTGTTAGCAATACGATTCGCTTGAGCAATAAATTTATTTAATCCATAATGAACTTAAATTAACTGACAATGCAGAGAATGTATGTCATATTGTTTGTCCTTGAATGCTATAATCAAACTAAAACTATTTAATTCGCTTCTAGTACTTTAACGAACTTAAAACAAGGTCAAAGCTTGGAACTATGTTCCACAGATATGCCGGGCTTTTATACAGGGTGGCGCGGAGCCAATTTACACATTTCAAATCTAAATAGTGCGTCGCCGCGATAACTTGTTATGGTTGGCGGGAGGGGGAATGGTTGAAGGGGGGACGCCATTTCATGACGTTCGCCGCCACGGTATGTCAGTCGCAATGGAGTGTTGTAACTGTAACAGCGTGTTACCTGTATTTATTGTTATTACAAAACAAATTCTGTCGCAGAAATGCAGCGTGTCTATTAGCGTTTAATATTGGTCGATATGGTCACATACCGTCTTGTAATACCCCATATTGGCTTGTGTGAAGAAATTTGAAGAAACTGGTAGCGTGTTAGACCTGAAGCATGGAGCTCCACGAACAGCGCGGACGCCAGAGAACCTGCAGATGGTGAGAAAAGCTGTTGAACGCAGTCCTTGCCATTCGGCGCGCCACCAATCTCGCATTTAAGCATCAGTAGAAGAAGTTTAAATCAAATGCTAAAAGAGATAAAATTTTATTCTTGCAAGCTGCAAGTTGTGCAACAAATTAACAAAAGATACAAGTAAGCAAGATTTGCTTTCTGCACCACCGTGAGTGGTTTGTTACTGGAAAACATTCTTAATAATTTGTTAATGACCGACGAAGCACATTTTCATATTTTTAGTTGGGTAACCAAGCAAAATGCAATGCTGGTCATGAGTAAACCCTAAGAAACTGCATGAAAAGCTCTTGCACTCTCCTAAAGTGACGGTTTGGTGTAGAGTCGGTGTTTTCGGAATTGTAGGTCTATATTTTTTTGAAAATGGCAATGAACCAACAGTGACCGTTGATTGAAAACGTTATGTGACCATGTTGAAAGGCTTTGTTGAACACAACTTACGACAACTTGGCATTGATTCTAAAAACCTATATTTCTAAGATGGAGCAACAGCCCATACCGCGCGAAACATTATTGCTGTAGTTCGTAAAATGTTCGAAACTGTTCTCTTGACTTGGCGAAATCGCTTGGCCAGCTCGGTCGCCCGACCTCAGTGTGCCAGACTTTTCCCTGTGGGGGTTCCTGAAAGACCGTGTGTTCCAGAGGCATGTCATGAGTATTCAAGAACTCTAGCAAGCCATTGGTGACGAAGTTGCAGCCATTGATGAGGACCTTCGGAGGCGCGTGTAGGACAACTTTAAGAAACTTTTGCAACAACGCATTGATGTAAATGGAGCCCATCTGCCTGATGTAGTTTTCAAAAAATAACCTTGTAATCGGTGTTAAATAAATGGCATAATTGGTTGTATTTATAGACACTTTTACTTATTTTTCCCTGCTTCCGTATATATGACTAGTTGAAAAATGTCAGTTGGCTCCGCGCCACCCTAAACATATAAATTTACGTTATAAAATAAAAAAATAATTTTTGAATTGTTTAATACATTCTTTACAAACACTTTTAGATAGTTGCAGAAAAAGAAAAAACAAAATTAAAAAAATTATATAAAGAATAAGATGCTGTTATACATATCTCATTTATAAAAGAAAAGAGAACCAAAACGAAACATTTGTTTATTCTTACTTATTTATATTTCACAGAAACCTCTAGTCTATGTCATGTAACTTTATTATTTAATTTTATAGCCTAATTTATGCAATTATAATAATCGTCCACACTCAGAAAAACAAACTTCAGTTTATTAGTGTCTTTTATGTTTTTATTTATTACCATCATTCGATACTATAGTAAATGTTGCACAGTTGCACCTGAAATATTTCTCTATAAAAATGGTAAAAGATCATGCTCCGTGCCTAAAATGTTAGCTGCAATTATAGTACACCATTATAAACTAAAATATGTTCTCCTTGCAGAATACTCTCAAATTTCTTAAACACAAATTTTATTTGTGTATAGTTCTCATTTATGTGTTTGTTTTGTAAATTGTAAAATGAGTTTTGAACGGCTAGCGTGGGAGTATTATCAACAAACTAATAGGTTAAGGTTCTAACATATTTTATCCTACTGCCCAGGTGTTGCATACGATTCCTGATAGATGGAGATGTGACTAGCACCATTTCTTAGACGACCGCATTATTACCTCTTGTTTGAAGTAAAAGCAGTTACTTTTTGGTGATTAAGTAGTCTATTTGCTAGGCATCTGAGCCCAGGCTTAAACCCTGGCCTATCTGCACCGTAACTAACCACTGTATTTTTAAAATTTTAAATAATAATAATGTATATATAGCTAATTTCAATGAGCTTTATATTAGCTTCAGAATGCTTCAATCTTTACAATTTCACATAGAGTTATTAATTCAATAAAAATTAAAAAATATGTAAATAAAAAAAATTAAGTTCCAGCTACCATAAAAGTAGCAAAAAGAATACCGCAAAGTTAGAACAAAGCTTTGAGAAAATTAAAAACAATTCTGAACAACAGTAAAGGGAATTCATAAAAAAAAACACATCAAATTAGAAATAAAGAATAGACGAATAATAAATTGAAAACGAGAAAAGAAGAAATCTTATAAAGAAAAATATAAAGGCAATAAACAGCCAAGAAAATAGATTAAAAGACTAATGAAATAGATAACGTGCAAGACATGGATAATATGAAAATATAACAATTGGAATAAAAAAAAGTAAAGCAGCTCTTATTGGTTTAAAAAATGGAAGCATAAACCTCTTAATGTTTCCACTATGTTGTGTACCACGGGTCAATGACTGCAAAAATACAAACGAGGCTTAATGATGTTGGAGCTCTAAATGGCGTCCAGTTTATTTTAATACAAACAAACATCTAAAACAAGGGATAATGACAAAAAGAAAAATTCGAAGTTTAAGGTAAAAGCATTATGATTTTTTATTCGACTTAACAAATGCTTATAAAGAAATCTTAGGCGATTGGTTATTTTCATTCAAAACAACGTTGTCCAGAGAGATGATAAAGGAGCAAATTAAAAACAATTATTAGGAAAATTATAGATATCCACTGTATAACTGAATTTTAATAAGTTGTCCATACTTCCATGAGCGGTAGTGTATGGGAAAATAAAAATAGGAATAGAACATAATAATACCATTTACATAGAAATGTAATAATGTGTAATTGTGAAATTTACAAGGCTTTATGTCTAACGTTAAGTGCACTAAAAATATGCACAAAAATTACAGACGAGAGATAATTAATCGAGATTGAAAAGATATTAAAGGAAGAAATAACAGTTTTCAGATGAAAAAAATGGATTTAAGGTACTATAAGAATAATGATTAAAAGGAACACAAAAAAGCAAATCAGATTTGTTTAGAATTTGTAGACATAAAAGCTGTGTTTGACAATATACGATGCTGTTTCAACATTTGCTCATTTATCATGTCAATGCCAAGTGATTTAGCTTTACGTAGGTCTGTGTTAATCATCGATTTCATCCTATTTTCCTGACCTTCATATAGAAATATCTTAAAAAATTGAGTTTCGTTAATTTTCATAGGTAGATTTCAATTTCCTTGTTTTTCTAATTATTTAGCCGCGCTTTAGTATCTTTGATCGCTTGACTTAAACGTAATTTATTGTTGGGGGCTGCAGTTTGTTGCTACTTTTTTCTAAACTTTTATTATTTGAAAAGTTTATCCTTGATGTAAACTGGATAGTATTTTTTACGAGTTTTATCTCGGACCGCTTTTTAAATTGCCTTCTTCGAGTGTTTTATTACTTCGTCCACCCAATCTTCAGTTTTCAAGGACCAATTTAGGTTTAATTTTTTTAGTAGTTCTTTGCACACTTGTCAGCTTGTTTATTTATTATAAAAGAAAGATAGTTTAGTTTAGGTTTCAATTATTAAGATACCGAAAATAAGACTATGGTTGTAGGGGAGAAATAATCTCAACTTAATTTCAAAACAATATTACGTTAGACCTTGCATTGTAATTAGACTTTTCGGTTAACAAGAAATCAAAGTCTAACTACATTTAATGTGTGTAATAACTGACGTCTTTTTAATTGAGATCCCACTGGTGTGTTCTACGTTATACAAGCGATGTCCTAACATCATAAAATAATAATAAAGTTGTTTTCTCACACCGTGTCGCGGGGGACTGTGTACTACTATTACTAATTCATTTTTGTTATCTTCTATGGTGACAATAGTTACCTGTAACTGAGGACATACATATGTTGGCGTCTCAGTGTTTGAGTGAACCATTTGGATGCCTCGTTTCATAAATTGTATGGTTTGGTATTTTTACACAGCCTTTGTTAGTGTATCGAAATTCAGATACAATCGCACTAGGTAGTTCTCATTGTATTAAGAATATTTTTGTTTCTTGGTCACGCTGGACTAAACCGATTCTAATTTTAGTATAAAGTCTATTCATTTATTTTAGTTATCAGCGAAGTTAGTAAATTTATCATGCTGTCAATTTTTTTCTAATAGTTTACCTAATTATTTCTAACATCGCTGGTTAGAGCATATATGTTTTGCTATAAATCGTTTATAACTAGAAGAGATTAACGACTGGTTGAGGTTTGGTTGTATTGATTGTTTGATAGGAGCGAATTAGTATAATTAATTCAAGATTTTACGAATGACGTAGATTGCTTTCTCATATAATGCGTTACACATTTTTACTATTTTCTTTTTGTTTGCATGTGCACTTATTTCTGTTTCAACGGTATTAATGGATGATTGCACGTTACTTAAAATGATTCTAAATGATAGCTCTTGTTTTAATTTGTACTTGCGAGACTGTTTATTTTTTTAAAGCAAGAACTTGGATTTTGAGGTATTTCTCAGTTTGTTTTACTACTCTAATTGTAACTTCGATACTGTCAGGTCGACTCTTGGTTATCTGTTATATTTTTTATACTATATTTGTTGCGATTGCTAAGAAAATACATTTTCTGCATATTCGAATATGTAGTTACCTGTGGGATGGTTATGTGGTTCGTCAAAGTTTACATCATAATAAATTTGTCTGGCCATACTGCGAGTTTTTTGTAGGGAAATACCAAGAAGGCTTCAGACAAGGTAAATCCACCATTGATCAATTGTTTAGTGTTAAAAAATCCCTAAGAAGAACCTGGGAATTTGACGTTGGCGTCCACCAAATATTCGTTGATTTTCGTCAAGCCTACGACTCAATAAAAAAAGACAAATTATACGCCATCATGAATGAATTTGGAATCCCAAGAAAACTGATCAGACTAATAAAAGCAACAATGACAGAGACCACGGCATGCGTTAAAATACAAAATCAACTGACTGACCCGTTCGAAATAACCAAAGGATTAAACCCCCACAACATTCTGATCAACAAATCAACACAACTTGCAGCGTACGTCGATGATATTAACATAATGGGGAGATCAATGATGGAAACAAAAGAAATTTACATAGACCTAGAAAAATAAGCAACGGAAATGGGGCTAAGAATAAATGTAGACAAAACTAAAACTCTAACACAAACACGCTCAAGAAGAACACTACAAAACGTTACAATAGGTGATGACAATATTGAAAGGGTCCAAGACTTTATATAACTAGGAGTAAACATAGCAAAAGATGGAATTGAAGAAACGGAAATTAGAAGAAGGGTCGGTCAAGCGAACAAAGCATACTATGCTATGCTGAACATATTTAAGTCCCACGATGTCCACAAAAACAATAAAGTCAGAATTTACAAAAGCATAATAAGAACAGTAATAACTTACGGATGTGAAGTATGGGTAATGACACAAAAAATGGCAAACTACATCGATGCATTCGAAAGAAAGATACTAAGAAGAATTTTCGGGCCAAAAGAAGATAACGGAAACTGGAGGTGCAGATACAACCATGAAATATACCAAGAGTACAGAGAATTACCCATATCCGATTTCGTAAAGATACAGAGACTAAAGTGGGCAGGACACGTCGTGAGGATGAATGAGGAAAGAGTACCACAAAGAGTACTGCTATCAAGGATGGAAGGACGAAGGCCAGTGGGAAGACCCCGGAAGAGGTGGCAGGAGGAGGTTGCCAGAGATGCAGACGACATACTGAAAGTTAAAAAACTGGAAGAGAGCGGCAACAGACAGAGACAGATGGGGAAGATGTAGCGCCATTGAATGGATCGCCTATATACTCATATATTAATTTAATATTTGTACTCTTTGTACGGTGAACTGAACTGCAAGGTTACAAAATTAGTTAGGGTTTATTGAATATTTTACGTTGCAGAGAACACTGCGATCGCGCATCGGTATTTAAATGCGTTTTCACCTTAAAATTAATTGATCGTGTTTGATATGCATTTTATGTTACAGGAAAAATAAGCAATTGCTTTCGTTGAAACTAATGAAAATCATGTCCAATTTAGCAAATTATAAAAAACCAAATAAAATCTAGAAGGAAGAAGCGAAATGATAAACAATAGTTAAACGTGAATACTAAACGAAACTTAAAATAATATTATAATAAATAGGTGCATTACTTTAAATACCATTAGGACTTTATTGAAAAATCTGGAATTAGATTTATTGTCTACAAATATTCTATTGTATTGCAGTTATTTGCAGATGTTTCTAGAATACCATTTTATCAAACAATTGTAAATCTAACTAACTAAAACATTATTTTTATCTCACCCAAATTAAGTTAAACCTTAAGAAGCTCCCCATAACGTGATAGAAGGCTCCCTACCCTAATCGTATGAGTTTGAACGTATTTTAAATTTTTTTAATAACAGCTGCCCTAAGCAATTCTTACTACATTTATTTTTGTATTATATTTGGTAATTGCAATTTTACAGCTACAATAGATAATTATAAAAGATATAAAACATTTAATTTACGCCAATATAACATTGCTTTGATTGCCTCATAAATACCATTCTAAAGCCTCAATTATAAATTTGGTAAATTTTGGAAATTTTACATTTATTTAACCTATAGAAGTCAATTGGTACAGAATTTCTAATTTCACTCCAATAAATTTGTGAAAATCACAACATATGTAACAATGCTCAATATTTTATTCTTCAATATAAATAAAATGTAAAAGTAAATTAAAAACACACATTTTATGTTTTCTAGTTGCTTACTCCAATGATCAAAATTATGATAAATGAATAAAAGAACATCAAATTTTAAATTTAAATTGAAATGTAAGCTGCAGTAGTCGTTTTTTAATATTCAATTAATTTTTGCTATAGATCTACTTCCATTTTATTTTAAATACAAGTTTCTTGGAATTTTGTAATTAACTGGTTTGTAAAATAATTTCTAATAAATATAAACTTTTTTTATTTATATCTAATTAGTTATTTTGCTTTTTAAATCATAATTTACTCATACACTCTATAAATTTTACAAACATCAATTTTTATTTTCTTGTATATTTTTTAATTGAAACAGTTTTGAGCTTTTCCTTTAGCAATTAAAACTATATTATAAAGCCTTTTTTGCTATTAACGCTTACCAATAACCAATTCTTGATATCCTTCTTACTTAAAAAAATTTAAATAACTTAACAATTTTAGCTACAATAGGGTTGTAAATTATCATAGACCATATTTGGTTAATTATTCAGTTATTAAGTAAGAAACTGTACTTTGTATTTTATAAAATTTACAATTACTAAAATATTCATGCATAATGTAAAGATGACACAAGAATAGTATTACCATTTGATTTTAACTTTATAAATAACTAGAAACGCTACAACAGATCAAAGACATTTTAATGGTGTGTAAATAATAAACTTAACGCTAATTAAATCCGACTAATTAAAATAAAGTAAGTTGCTTCAGTATAAATACAGTGCATTGGTGGTCAACAGTATCAGTTTCGTGTTTGTTGTGGCCATTCTTGCTTCTGTACTTGAAAATGGTTATCGCTCAAGTAAGTCGTTTATTATAATATTCAAAAATGTATGCGCGTTTATAAACGTAATATTAAAACTGTTTGTAGGTTTGCCTGTTGGCAGTAGCCGTGGCTGCAGTACAATCCGGACTTGTTCCTGTCACCAGTAATTCTAAGTTCGTCATCGACGCGTCAGTTTTAGGGCAGGCAGGGCACGAAGGATTGCAGCAGGGCATACAAATTAATGGTATCCAGGGAAGCAGCGGATTCGGCGAACATCACGAATATGATCATCATGTAAGTAAAAGGTGGCGAAAGCGGAAGGTCGTTGCATCCTGCGCGTTGCAGGGATATCCCCAGTATGCCTTCGACTACGGAGTTTCCGACAAGCACACTGGCGACCACAAAAACCAGCACGAAACCCGTAACGGAGACCATGTGGTTGGACAGTACTCTTTGTTGGAACCTGACGGTGTGCACAGGGTTGTTAAGTACTCTGCCGATAAGAGCGGCTTCTACGCCGACGTTCAAAGGGACGGCGCGTCCCAGCATCCCCACGCCGAATACGGAATCCAAGGCCACAGTGACGAACATGGTCACCACTAACCAAACTGATTAGGTTTAGTACTTGTTCGTAATTTGTTATAAGCAACCCGATGTTACCTTTTTCTACTTGTTATTGTTAATTAACTTAATAAATTTTCTAAGCATATACCCGTTTTAGATAGTTACAAAAAATACGTATACGAAACTCTAAACATTTGTTGCTGTAAATTAATATTATACCGAAAATCACAATTACTTTCTCCATTTATACAATTATTTATCGCAATTTCTATTTTTCTTTGTTTTCCTGACTGCTACATATATTTTTTATTAATTTTCTAATTAATCTGATTCCTTTATTTAATATTATTTGTAGGCATCTTTTTTTTATTTTATTTTATGCTTATTTACAATCTACTCTTTCATTGAGTAATAAGTAAATAAATGGTAGGATATTATATGTTATGTAGGGGGATATAGCCAGCGCTATTCTCCCGAATAATTAATGTTATGGTTGTGGAAGTTAGTGGATGAGTCTGCGAACAATTGCAGGTGGGTTGGACAGCTGATCGATGAGGTTGTTTTCATGCCCTACGAGTTGGTGGTAGTAGGTGGTGGCGAGTTTCTGGATTTCATATGCAACAGTTGGGATGTTCAAATCTGTGTGGAGGGTATCGTTCCGAATGTACCAAAGCGCGTTAGTGATCAAGCGGATAATTTTAGATTAGAACAGCTGTAATATTTTGATGTGAGAGGCCTTTGTGCAGCCCCAAAGTTGTACCCCATAGGTCCATATGGGTTTTAATATGATCTTGTATAGAAGGAGTTTGTTTGTGAGGAAAAGTTGAGAGCGGGGCCCCACCAACCAGTACATTTTCTTGAATTTTAGGTCGAGTTGTTTTTTTTTTTTTGGCTTTAATATAGGTGCTCCAAGTCGAGATGCAGCCCTAAATATTTTACTTCAGTTTTCAGGGGCATGGGGGTGTCATTAAATCTGGCTTGTAGACAGATTCCTCGTCTGGGGTAAAAGTTATTTGGACGCATTTTTCAGTATTAATTGATACCCTCCAATGATTGGTGCAGTCCTGTAGTAGGTCCAGATGGTGCTGAAGGTGATCAGTTGCAACCTGTGGTGTTTCAATTGCTGTGTCGCCCGCAAATGTGGCAATCACTGTGTCGTTTGTGGTTGGCAAGTTGGAAGGGTAAAGTAGGTAGAGGAGTGGCTCCAGTACACTACCTTGCGGGATTCCTGATGTAATGTGATGGTAGTCAGAGACCGTGTTGTTGATTTTGACTTGGAATAGCCCGTCAGCAAGGTATGATTTGGATAGTAAATAGAGCTGACTTGGAAAGTGAAGTTTAATTTTGTACAGCCCCTGGTTCCACACCTTATCGAACGCCTGCTTTACGTCTAAGAGTGCAGTCGTACAGACCTTTTTGATTTCAAGGCATTCCATTATTTGAGTGACGATTCGGTGGCCTTGATGTATCGTCGAGTGCTGCTCACGGAAACCGAATTGATAGGAAGGTATGATCTGGTCGAGGTCAACTGTATCTTTGATTCGTTTAAGTAATAGTCTTTTAAATGTCTTGGATAGGAGAGGAAGGACACTTATTGGTGGATAGGAAGAGGATTGGTGAGATAGTTTTCCAGGCTTAGCAATCATTATAATTTGAGCGAATTTCCATTGCATCGGAAAGTAGGTGAAGCGTAGTATGCTATTATAGATAGTGGTGATAAGTACTATTGCCTTGCGTGGGAGGTGGTGTAATAGTTATCCGGGAGCTTTTCGTTTATTGGTGTGTATTAGCTCATGACGGACTTCAGGAAGGAGTCGATTTCGTTGCTGTCGTGATTCCCTTGGGGGGACGATTCGTAAATACATCGGCTAGATATGCTCCGAATGTATCTGCCATCCCTTTATTACTTCTGGCCCAGCTATTGGCGGGTCTTTTGATGAGTGGTAGTGCTACTATCGGTTGTTTGAGTTTCTTCGTTGCCTTCCATAGAGTTTGATCGTCTGGGATAGGTATCTTGAATAGAGTTGTTATATTTCTATTGTTGTTCCTAAGTAGTATGGTTCTTTAGCTAGTTTTTTAGAATTTCTAATTAATTTACTTTTAACTATTTCACAGTTACCGTTTTCATCAGTTATTCAGTACTTTTTATTACGTAGCCCAGTGCGTAACAAATAGAGTAATGCTTAAAATGTGCTCAATGTTGTGCTACATAGATTTCTTTGTCATTTTACGCTTAAAAGGCTGCAGGTTAGTAAAACAACTAACGAGGTAACTTAATTGTATAGAACAAATAAATATCTTATACCTAATTAAATTTTACAGACTAAAATAGCAGCGCCATGCAGAATGAGCAAGGGGAATACATTAACAGCACCGTTTAACAGTGCAACCCAGCACTCCTATTTTCCATTGCAGCAGAAATTGCGAACAGCTGCTTTTGCACTACAATTAGCAGCACTGTTGCAATGCACTTATCGAATCAATATCGCTCATTTTAAATATGCGCACATTGAAGAACTGTTATCGTTTTTTTTACAGATCTGGCCGACTGTTTTTTGTGTAGTTTCTGCGTAGATTTGGGTTCTGCACTTTTAGTCACTTAATGCATACATCAAAGTCTTTAAAATAGTTTTGAAACAACCCATTTATGCAACCGAAAGCAAAATCAAAGAAAGTCCGTTTTCCGTCGTCGTCACGAACACCCCGTGGTTAGCACAATCATGTATTTTTGCTTTTACGTTGCCCCCGGTATAATTTCCCTGCTTTTTCTTTCCCTTCGCCTATAAAATTAAGTGCCGTTGTACAAATCTCACATTTATTTTCTATTTTCCTTGTTTGGTTTTTAGATCCACTTTTACAATTTTAAAAACAATCAAACCTCTAATACAAATCTAAAATGGCGAATACTGTAATTATTATCAGTGTTACTCGTTATTTGCCTTTAAAGGAAGAGAAATAAAAATCTGCACTATTCCTTAAAATGATTTATTAAAGAAATAAATATCAATTACAAATTAAAAACATTATTTTGCTGCCAATTGTAGAACATTAGCTACCGTTTATTTAGCTGGTTACTTAGATTTTCCCTTTTATTGGAAAAACGAAATTTAGAATATTTTGTTCGAGTTTTCTTACTTTGAAATTGATTCTGTCTAGTTATTGATGCTGACCCTTTTTTCTTAAAGTGTGTCCAAAAATAATCTATTGGACACAACAAGAGCACATTACGTAAGTTTTTGCTTTGTTAACATATTCTATAAATAATGGCACGAATCATTATCCAAAAGATATACCGCCCTGATTGATAGTATGTTTGAATATACAGATTTAATCTGTGCTTCATACATTATTTGGCATACAGTTTCGAGTTCAAGGCAGAATTAGCTTCTACAGATTATGGTTCGCTTCTACCTTTGAGTGGCAGTGTGATCCACATAAGTTCTTTTAAATTGTATTAAATTTTAATTTAATTTTATTTTCCGCACAGTATTTTGTAATATCTCTCTAAAATGGAAGCTCATACTAAATTACATGTTTTTGAGTCAAAAGTGAACCGGTAAATTATTCAAATTGATTTGTTACTGATTTCAAAGTATTGGTATTTTTGTTTAATTTAAAATTTAGTTACATAACAGTCAGGTATATTTCTTGCCAATTTTTTCTTAATCTGGGTTGTCTATAAAATTTGAATCCTTCAATAAATTTTTTACCAAATTTTAACCAGTATATGTGCTGTAATTTTCAAGATATAAAAAATATTTAATGTTTTTTTGCTAAGTAAAATCAGTTCTATACAGTAAACTACAATATGTGACATTACTCAACATTAGAAGTAGTGCAGTAGCTCAGCTGTCTTGCTTTTTTTTAGCGTACTTACAGGCACTGCAGCCTCAATGGCTTATTGTGCTCACTAACATGCACTTATTCTAGGACATTCACACACACCCATGGGTTGAGCGAGACTCGAACTCGCGTGCGCCGGCTAGAGGACAGAGCCAATTGGTTGAACCATCTGAGCAACCGCGTCCCCAGCTGTCTTGCTTAGTCACTGAAAAGTTTTTTTTTCACCTTCTTCTTGATTCAGGTATTCCCAGTCTAGTATATGTTTACCTTCTTTCAGTTGAAATGTTTTTTCTAGATGTTCCGCAAATCTATTAACCTTCTGGGCATTGTATTTTGTCCAGCTCCCATTTGCATTTTTTATCGGTGGATTCTGTAGAGTCGGTATTTTTAGTTTTTTAGTCTCTCTTTAGTTTGTCCTTTGACAATTTACTTAAATAGTCGCTAATCGAATCGTTTCTAAATTTTTTAATTTCTCTTTGTAATTGTACAGCATAGTTTTCTGAGTCTAGCGACATTTCCATTATACCACCACGGTTCCCCTTATTAACTAATCTCAGAGGTAATTCCTTTTGTATAACGCTATCGCTGAGTGTAAGAAGAATGGGAGCGTGATCAGAGTCCTTGTCCCAGGCTTCTTCCTCATGCATGTAGTTTAGGGAAACATTTCGAGTTATGAAGGACTCAATTGGGTCTGATATTTTCTTTGGATCTGTAGGCCAGTATATAGGTTTTCCAGTTGAGAGTGTTTCACGTTTTAGTGGTTTTATTGCTTCCATGAGTTCTTTTATCTTGGTGTTTGTTAGTCTATATCTCCAATAGGTGTGTCTAAAGTTGTAATCACTTCCAATTATGAATCTTTGTCCATGGCGGTTCAAAAAATCCAACTATTGGTTTTCTTTGAGAGCATGTTTTGGGGGATAGTATACCGCTACAACTGTAATCTCATATGTTCTGGTTTTGATTTTTACTGCGGTAGCTTGAAATTCTACCGTTTTATACCCCATTTCTCGGCAATGCTTAATCGACTCCTTTATGATGACTGTACTACCTCTTATAGATGCGTTTTCAGGGTGTATGGTATGACATTACATACTTTACATCTTATAATTCAATAAAGAATTTATTGGTAAAGTGTGCTCAAAAATAAGGCAGATATTGATTTTTTCTATATCTAGAACTATTTGCAATTCTTGTTGGTGTTGCAAAAGCCCCTTAGCATTCCATTTCATTATTCTCAAGCTATTTAACATTTATAATACTTTGGAATAGCTCCTTTGACGCTATACTCTAATCTTACTATTCACTCGTCAATTTAAGTTAGCCTCCTCAGCATTGTATATCTTTGATTCTTTTTTGTTACTACTTTTAGTTTCATTCTTACCAGAAGCAGCTTGCTTATAGGTCTCTATACATTCGTTCGGTTTGGCTACTGATTCTTGTTGATTTCACCTTGGTGGTTGTTTTTTGTACGGTTATTTTTATCTTTTACATTTCTTTTGCGACCATGTACCCCCTATAATGTGCTGGATGCTGTTATCCACAGGGGACGCATTTTGGCTTATTACTCTTTGGTTTGTCGCAATCCGCTGTTAGATGTTTATCGGTACATCTGACATAGCTTGTATATTTATAATAAAATTTTTGCGTATGGTTATATGCTTGGCAGCTTTTATATTAGGGAGCGATTTAGATTTCTTTAGCGGCAGGGTTTCTACTCTGACACCTAATATATAAGTAATACCATAGGTTTTATCGGCACCTTCATCATGTCTGAACGAAAGCATAAACATATTTAACGGTAATTCAGTCTTATATTTTAATTTAGGAGGGGGGGGGGAGCGTCAAGGAGTTTTTGGCCACGTTTTCGAATTTCCTAAACTGTTTGTTCAGTTTGTTTAAGGAATAACGCAGTCTATTGGCCATAACTTTAATTCACATATTTTGCTTATTTTTATAAAAATTCTAGGAGTATTTTCCATTATTTAGTGCGTTAAAAAGCATCCTAAAATCTTTTTTGTCTTGTGCATTAGTTTTAAAGTTTTTATGGTTAATAACTGTAATCTGTGCGTTAGTAAATTGATTAGTCATAACATGGAGCTCGTTAAAATTCGTAGTGTTGTCCACTATGATCGGTGGTGCTTTTATTTTTTAGGAATTTTTTTTATAATCTTTATCAAATGCTTTTTATTCTTGTTGCTGCTATTGTTGCTTTTGCGGTGGAGTGAACGAGGTATTCATTTTTCTTTTTTTCCTATTTTTCTGTCGAATTCACCCTGTCTCATAAGATAGTTCCTCTTCGATGGTGTAGTATTCAGCTGTTTTTCCTTCTGTGGTGTCATTAAAGAGTTTATTTTCTATCTATGTGTATTTTTTGCTCAGTTTTTTATACTTTTTTTGTATATTACTTAGTTGGATTTGGAGGTGGTCCCCTCTATTCATAGCACTTACCTTGTCATTCTCCAATAATTTCCAGCTGTTACAGAGTTGCTATGCAATTTGCAAACGTTGATAATTCTACGACCGTATTGAACTCACCGGATATCACTCGCTCACAATAATACCCTTTATTTCTCGTTTCGCGCGGCTCTCGGCAGTTGTTTAACGTTAAAAAGTCAAACGAATACTCGCCACTCCAACAAAAATTGCAACTGTAATAAAACAAAATATTTACCCAAAGAAGGTTCCAGGATTTGATTTAATCACTGAGAAAATTTAAAATAACTTCCTAGGAAAGCCATAGTCAAACTTACCTACTTTATCAATGCCTCATTTCATTTGAGACATGTACGCAAGATATGAAAACTAGCCGAGATGATAATGATCCTCAAACATGAAAAATCGATTTCGCTTCTTTCAGTAATTTTAAAACTATTCGAAAAATTATTTCTTAAAAGATTAAAACCCATTATAGAACACATAAACCTGATTCCATCACATCAGTTTGGCTTCAGGAAATGTCACTTAATCAGGTCCATAGGTTAACAAATATAATAGAGAGATCGTTAGAGGAAAAAAATTGTGCTACTATCTTCCTTGATGTGGCACAAGCTTTCGCTAAAGTGTGACACAAAGACTCGGGTATAAATTAAGAAAACATCTGCCCAGAAAATATACACGGTTATTGGAATCGTACATTACAGATAGACCTTTCAGAATTAAAGAAGATACTTACTCTAAAATAAAAGAAATTAGAGCACGAGTGCCACAGGGCAGTGTATTGGGACCTGTACTTTATTTATTATACACCAGTAACATACTTGAGTTAATGAATAACACGATAGCAACCTTTGCAGACGACACAGCCATCTTGTCGGTAGGCAAAGTCTACGAAGAAGCAGCAAGAAACCTGCAAACATCTGATAATCTGATAATCAAATTAACACCTGGTCTAAACGCTGACAAATTAAATTGAACGACACTAAATCCATTTATGTCAATTTCACAAACAAACATGATTACTATATCCCCATTAGCATAAATAATACTTAGATACAATATGCTAATGCAACAAAATATCTATGTATTTTCCTGGATGTATTGGCTCTTGGGTAGACACTAAACCTTGCCAATATACGACAAAATACTAGTGTTAAACAGATTCTTAAACCCATATGACCATATGGCATTCAACTGTGGGGTTGCGCCAGAAAAACCAATATAGGCATCATTCAGCGTTTTCAGAATAAAGTGCTGAGGAATATTGTTAATGCTCCTTGGTACTTCAGAAACAACATAGAGCTTTAAAAATGAAAACTGTTAGTCAAACTATTGAAAAATTTGCCAGAAGTCACAAACAGCGACTACTTCAACACGTCAACGTTAAAGCCATCCAGCTCCTTGACAACATGACAGTAGTCGGAAGACTCAAGGCGAGTTGGCCCTTTGAGTTGGTATAAGTGTCAGTGAGAAAGCAGAGTAAAGTGCTATCTATTAGTGTACACATTAACTAAATGTAATTAAAAATCTAGGATCTGCTAATGAGAAAAGACCTCAGATTTTAATATATATAAAGACTAATAAAGGTATTTCACATTAAAAAAAATAAAAAGTTTTTGAAAGATTACTTGCAATTAAATGACATAAACCTAATCCACAAGCTGAATTCTGATCTTTAATTTTTGCTCTTTTAATTCTGGACCATTTTCTATACAATACAAAATTTTGATTCTTCTTTGAGCCACATTATTTTTGATAGTATTAAAATATTAATTGGAGTTTTAGTTATTTAGATCAAATTATTTTATTTATATTTAGTGTTTTAAGCCGCATTAATCAAAATGTTGAAAGGCCACAGTGTTTAATGTATATTGGATAAGTTAGTTCCTCCACGTTAAGCGGTATTTGTAAGAATTAACAGTAAGTATGATAAATTTCTAATGTACCCATTGAATAATTTAAATTCATTTTAGGAATTCAAACAAGAATGTCCATAGCATCAAATGAAAAAATGAAAAAAAACGAGAACCAATACGAACTTTTGGTACCACGTAACCAGTAAGCTCAAATTACACCAGTCGTATATAATATGCTTCCCATCATACCGTCAATTTGAAGGTAAAACTAAAACTGACAAAATTTATATGTGCTTTTAATTATGTAGTTTTCAAAAATTCTGCTTTAGACTTCGTTAAAAAAGGTCCTATTTGATATCTTCCTTAACTCTAAGTCTAACAAAACGTACTTCCTAGGCGCATATTATTATTATTACACAGTACTATAAACAAATTTCTTATTTAAACAGCAGATATGTAAGTAAATGATTTGTAAATGTGTAATATTAAAATTTAAGGGCATTTTCCCTTACACATAAAAGTGAATTTCATCTAAACGTTTTACGAAAACAATCTACTTACTATTTTTCTAACGAATGTATCGACCGGTTTTTTATTATTTATCTTCTATTTCCTAGCTCCAAATAGGCACATTTGTTAGATTATTCTTATTTATTTTCAAAATTTATACAGAATTTGTGAGTGATTGACTAACTGATCGGTGTCAACTATTAACTGAAAATGAATTTATTACTGCTTTGTACGAAAGTAATGAGAATGTGAGTAAGGATGTAAACGATTGTGACGATAAAATAGCGGTGAAGAAAGTGATAAGCAGGATGGTAGTTACATATATGCTTTTACGAAAATTGAAATTTTGTCGCCTGAAATGGCATTAAGTGGACTGTTACACCGATTTCTAAGAATAAACTCGCGTATATGACACAAATATATGTACCCATTAGCTGTAAAGTATTAAATTTTATGACAAAACATTATTTTTTGGTAGTATACTTACTGTCGATGAACAACGGGTTCCTTTTAGTAGTCGAGTATCTCTCTGGCAATATTTAGCAAACAAATCAAAGAAATATGATATAAAAATTTGGTGGAGCTGTCACAGTAAGACTAATTATTTATTACATAGCAAAATAGGATAACAAAGGTCCTAAAAGACCAAATATCTTCCCTAGCTATTAACTTGCATCCAACTTGCAGCCTAACATGTGTAAACACACTCAGAAGAAGTAAAAATGGCATAGTACTAAATGTATTAATCAAGTTACAGACACATTCGCAAAGCTCATAAATAATAGAAGACTCCCGGCCTTTTTTTAATTTGACTGATGTTTGCCGGTAGCTTTAACTGTTATTTTAAAAAATATCCATTCCGTTTGGCATATGTCCAACAAACGAGGTGTTCGCACTATTTGTTTACAGGAAATAGCAACAAAACTAAACGACATAATTTTAGCGATTTATGAGAAATCACACTATATCGAAACAAGTACTTGTTCTGTATTAAGAGTAAAAAAAGAACAATTTTGTATCGTCGATCAAAAAAAAACGGAGTTTTTTATTGCTTATAAGCAAATTAGCAACTAGAAAGTAATACAATAATATAATGTTCTATGAGTTAAATGTAATAACATTTGACGAGAAGAGGAATCCATCCAGCGATGTTATCCCGTTTCAGTAGAGTTACACTACTTTAAGATTACTGGGCCACTTCTTTTTAATCTTCTCGGCGGTGAATCCTAATGTAGGTTAGATGCAAAGGTGTTGGTATAGACTTGTAGCCGTGTAAAGCAAGTGTTGCTTCGTTTGGTACGCTCTTCTTCTACCGTTGTGATTTGTAAGTTCGTATGCAAGATCAAGTTGCTGACATACCATGGAGCATTAGCTAGGAGTCTGATGGTTTTGGATTGTAGTGTTTGGATAATGTTAACATTGGACTTATAAAAGCAACACCAGAGCTCAATTCCAAAAGTCCATATGGGTCTGATTATTGTTTTGTAGAGCAGGATCTTGTTTTCGAGCGACCAGTACATTTTCTTGATTCGCAGATCAATATCTTTTCGCTTTTTCAGTATGAGGCTTCCAGGTAAGTCGTCGGTCTAAACAAAAATCTAAATAGCGGGCTTCTGTTGCTTGAGGAATGGGTATGTTGTTCAGAAAGACTCTGGGAACAATCGGTGTGATTTAGAGTGAAGGTAACATGAGTGCTTTTGCTTTATTGACCTTGATTCTCTATTTGGCAAGCCAGGTCTGGAGAAGGGTTAGATGGGTTTGTAGGTTAGAGGATGCTATATGAAGATTGGTATGAATGGAGAGGAGGACAGTGTCATCTGTGTGACACTAAGTGTGTATCATTTGTTGTGGAAACATCTGAGGTATATAATAGATATAGCAGCGGTCCAAAGACTGCTTTGAGGCACACCTGAAATGATTGGTTGGCGGTCAGAGCATTGATGGCCATATTTGATTTGAAAGTAGCTATCATTCAAGTACTATTTCAACAAGAGGTAGTATTCATTTGGCAGTGGTTCTTTAATTTTATATAATAGGCCATCATGCCACACCTTGTCAAATAATATTAATATTTATAAAAATTGCAGGGCATTATAATTTAGCATCAAAGGCTGCAATGATGATTACAAGTCGATGACATTGCTGTATCGTGGCATGGTACCGCCTAAATTCAAACTAATGGTCTGGTATGCAGTTTTTCAATATGTCACTATTATACAATCTTTCGATTTTCCAATAGCTTAGAGAGTAGTGGCAGCAGACTTATTGGTCGGTTAGAGGCAACATATTTACAGGTTTACCAGGTTTTAATATTAGTATAATTTGTGCAAATTTTAACGATAATGGCCAATATTGGAATTTCAATATGGAGTTGAACAGATTTAGTAAAAACGGTATACTGCTTCTGGGCAATTCAGTAAGCATCTTGGCCGTAAGGTCATATCCAGGGACTTTGTTATTGTTTAGATGACGAATTTCATCAAGCACCTCAGTATAGATAAACTTTCTGATGGACAGCGACATTTATATAATAGTGACGCCTGCAGCAAGTCTTGGATCTCAACATCGGGTGTAGTAGAGTAGGGGGTGAAAACTTGGGCCAAGTGCTGAGCGAAGAGATCTGCTTTTTCTTGATCTGTCTTAGCCCCGTCATTAATTGGTTTTCTTAAAGGTGGATTAAGAGCCCGTGGCCTTTTATTAGCCTTAGAAATTTTCCAGATACTATGGTAGGCTTCTTGTTTGTGCAGTTTGAGTTTATTCCTGAGGGCATTGATTAGTTTATTACGTATCGTTTTATCAGCAGAGTTTTGAGTCCTGTGCTATTTAGATCTTGCGCTCCTATTTTGCCTGATAAGTTCAAGGATTTTATTGGGATATTTTCATCCTGTCGTACCATACTTAGAAGTTTGGGCGTAGCCCTTCAGACTGCAGATTCAACAGTAGTAATGTGGTTTCCTCTATATCATGAGTTATTTAGTTATATAGGGATGGCCTAGGTTGTCTTTTAATAATTGTAGTGCTAATTGTAGTAATGTATGATCGGATGATAGGTGCTACTGACTATATCTGTATAGGTGGAAGAAATACCGTAGGTGATAAAGAAGTCCAGTAAATCAGGTACCTTATTTAGACCCGTGGGCCAATACATGGGCTCTCCAGTGGATAGGTAGCCATAGTTTTTTTCTCGGGTGAGTTCATATAAATCTCTGTCTCTGGTAGTTATTAGGTGAGAACCCCAGTAGGTATGTTTGCAGTCATAGTCACCTTCACACATAAAATTATTGCCGAGAGATTGAATGAATGGCTTAAGAGCGTCTTTGAAAAATCTATGCCTGGGTGGGCAATAAGCGACAGATAGTACTAGTGGATGTGATAATTTGTAAACTTGAATATTAGTTGCTTGAACAAGCGGTTCTTCGTACTTTTTCAATTTATTGTGAGCGAGTGAGCTCCGTATTAGAATATCTGCGCCCCTGTGTTCTGTATGGCGGCATGTGTAGTGTATTATTCTTAGCGAAGTTAGAAGGAGTATTTTTTGGAACTGATATCCGAAAACTTCGAAGGATAACAACTTTGAGAAAAAAATGGACCCAAAAGAAAAAGCAGCATGTGTATCTTTTAAACTTGTTGTAACCAGATTTCTTGGGAACGAAAAGCATCCTGACTACAAGGCCAGTGTAACTGAAATGTTGGAAAGCTTCAAGAATTTAGGCTAAAAGTTCATTTTCTCCACTCACACCTAGACTACTTTCCAGGTAATATTGATTTTGTCAGCGAGGAACAAAGTGAAAGATTTCACCAAGATATAAAGGAAATAGAAAAGCGATATGCAGAGCGATGGAATGTTAACATGATAGCGGACTACTGCTGGATGTCAAAAAGAGACGATCTCCAGCGATCCTACATCACAAAACAAAGTTTTGATGATAAGCGAAAACGATACTACAAGGACTATTAAACAAGAAAATTATTCAGTTTTACTAATTTTGTGTTGTTTTAGTGAAAAATATTTGGTTACTTATGATTTTAATAAAATGTAAAATAAAATAACATTCCATAATTTTTTCTATTTGTCTTACTATTCCTAAAATACATCTGTTTTTCCGAGAAAACCCTACGTGTTAGAAAAAAAACGGTTTTTGTTTTTGAATTCAGTATTGAAAAACAGAAACAAGTGACGAAAGTTAAAACAATTTTTAAAAGTATTCTTTTGCAGGCTTGTTATTCATTATGGCGGGTCCACAGAAACAATAGTTACAGAGACTAACCACAACTTACAACCTAAATAATTTGTTCGGTAGTTGTTTGTGATGATAAAGTAAAACTGTATGTCAAAATTTTTGTGTTACAACAGAGAAAAAATTAAACAGGTTAATTTGGCATTACGACTCTTTTATAATTTGCTTTCAATAGAATAAATGTAAGGTATTTGCAAGACTACCGAAAAAAACTCTCATATTACTACAATCTTTACAGAAAACTAAATTCTTTATTACAAAGCTGATTTCTATTAAAATATATTATTTACCACTAAATTGTTAAACACAATCAGTGCTATATAACTCTCTAAGCCAATTGACTTTAGCTCCTTTAATTTGTCTTTCCAAATTGCAATTGTATATGACAATACATTGACATTAAATTGTAGAAAATTTTATTTTTAATACAACTCATTATAATATTATAACTCAAAAACTGTTTGAGAATAATTATACCTAACTATTTTCTTACTAAAGATTTGTTGCTAACGATTAGACAAATGTTGGAAACCCCAACGTATCTTAACTTGACACCTTTCTATAGCCATTTTAAGTCGACCTTCAAACTCGGTTCAGTCGCTGGGTAAAACTGTAGGAAGAATTCTTTTTAGGGAGCAAAACCGTTGTAAGTGCAAAGGCTAATATTTGAGGAATATACTTATAATCCTTAAACAAAGGTTTTGTGAGATCGCAAATTGTAATCTAAGAATACGACTTTTCATACAAGCACTTCAAAATTCTCCCATTGAGGAAAATTTTGTAGCACTTGTCAGTGACTGTCTTTTCTTTGTCATATCAATAATACAAAGCAATCCTATAAAAATCTATGGCCAACAACGGCATTTCGTTTTCACCGTATTCTCCTGTCACATATAGGAAGACAAACCCAAATTTAATCCACTCATTCCTTGTACATACACGTATGTGTATCTAAAAAATATCTTTAATTCTTTGTTTGACATTTTCCAACTACATTATTCGGGTATGCAGCTTTTTCAGCTACCGCTCCGTTATCCCAATGTTGTAATCTGAAATCGCCAGAAATCAAAATTTTTTTCTAGCATCTATCTTTTAGCACATGTAAACAGTTCATGAGAAAAACTCTTACAATTTCTAAATTCAACAAAATTACTTTATGACTATTTTAAAGGAGTTGTAACATTTGTGGACCCCTTTAAATATAGTTGTAATAACAATATTATATTTTTTAGCACTTTTGTATATTGGGGTAAAACCATCTTTACATATAATTATTAATTTTTAACTATATGATTATATAAAATCCCCACTCGTAGTGATTATTAATAAAGGGTGCAAATACGAAGGTTATTTTTTTCAATGTCCGATTGGTCGTTAAATGAAAAGAAAGTCAAGAAAATTTTATATGGAACAATGTGATACAACATTAAGCTACTTTTCGACGTAATCGCTGTTTCGATTCATACATTTGTTGTAGCGTGGTACCAATTTTCCAGTACCTTCGTCATAGAAAGCAGCCGCCTGTGTTTTCAGCCAATTCTGTACGCTGGTCTGCAGCTCGTTGTCTGTAGCAAAACTTTGTCCTCCTAGCCAGCGTTTCATGTGGGCAAAAAGATGAAAATCTGAAGGAGCCAACTCAGGACTGTATGGTGGGTGATCAAAAACTTCCCATCCAAAACGCTGCAAGAGGATCGTTGTTGCAACTGCTGCGGCCGCGCATTGTCATGAAGAAGGACAATGCATGACGACAACATTCATCTTCTCTCGTTCTGAATTGCCCTTCGAAGACGTTAAAGAGTCTTGCTGTACGAAGCTGCAGTGATGGTTGTGCTACGTGGCATGAATTCCACCAAAAGAACACCTTTACGATCCCAAAACACTGTAGCCATACACTTTTTGGCGGAGAACGTGCGCTTGAACTTCACTGGTTTACGACTCGGGGAGTGTGAATGCATCCACTGTTTGGATTGCTCTTTCATTTCTTTAGTTTCTTAATGGACCCATGTCTCATCTCCTGTGACAATTTTGTCTAAAAACTCATCTCCGTCGTAATGGTAACGCTGGAGGAAGGTTAATGCGGCGCCCATTCGCTGAGGTCTGTGATGGTCAGACAGAATCTTGGGAACCCATCTCGCTCAGAGTTTGCGATACTCGAGTCCTTCACTCACAATGGTATAGAGAGCTGACCGTGAAACTAACGGAAACAAATCATTCATCCCAGAAATTGTGATCCGACGATTTCCGCGAATCATCAAAGTTTCTGCACCATTTCCGCACTTTGCTGTCACTCATGAACGTTTCTCCGTACACTTTACTCATTCGTCTATGAATTTCAGCTGCATTGCTTCCTTCAGCATGCAGAAATCGAATGACTGAACGCAATTCACATTTGGCGGGAGACTCTATTTTTCGAAGCATGTTTATGTGGTCCCTACGTATTCAGAAATGACAACCGCGAATAGACGCGTTCCCCGGACCAACTACAGACACAGCGCAAGATGTCTGCGCACATACCTAGCCGATTTTCCTCGAAGCTTTCTTTAGCGACCATCGGACCTCTTACATAAAACACGCACACCTACAAAAAAGCAATAATTTTAGAACACCTTTGTTGCAACCTTTAAATTGCACTTATTTTAACAATTTAATAAATAATAATTAACAATAACCTAAACGTGCTTTCAACTTGCTCTCATTATTTGTACCGTAGTTAATAACATCATGTGGTGTAGTCTTATTTAATTTTTTATTGAATATTATGATTTTAATTTGAATTTTGTGCTATTGTGTCTGTTCAAAATGCCTTCAACCCACAAAAATAAAAACTAAGAGAATCCAGACAATCCAGATAATCTTAACCCTGCTACCAATAGTCTACAAATACCGATATTAGTTTTGTCTTATAACTTGGTAATCTTCCATATCAATATTATAAACTAAAAATTGCAGTAGCAATTCATTATATACATGCAACGACAAAATCGCCCACTCGTTATTAGATAATGAAATAAGGCTTTCTATTAAACTTATGTTGTTTAAATATTAAACTTCTATATTGAAAGAAATTATTTTAAAAATAGAACAGCTCACCATTTTGCTAGGCCGCTGCTATCAGATAAGTGAAGTATACATGGATCGTTATTATGCCGTAATAAGAACCGTTGACGATGTCTGTTACTTTCCAATGTAAGAATTGTGAGAAATAATTTTTGGCCTCTGTAGCAACTGTAATGAATTCTTTAAATTAGCAAAGCGCATTTAGGAGACCCGTATCCTTGAACTTGAATTATATGTGGATTAAGAATAAAGAAATGCAAAAATGTACTCAAAAAACTTGATCAAATCTTACAAAGCTGATCTTCTTTAGAAAAATGTAGCTGGAGTGCCCCTCAAGTTCGCCTAACTTAGAAGCTGAACGCAAATCAACTTATGAAAAGAATTTTCGTTAGAAGAAAAACAGCTTCAATAGCACCCATCCCCACCATATTTCTGACTCTTCATTTAAGGATAAGAAAAAACACGCACAAAACTGCTCTTTCTGGGATAAAAAATATGACATGTAGCACAAGAAACTTTATTTGAAAGCAGTGTGCAAATAAAAACGAAACCATCTACCAAATGCACGGTTTCTCCTGAAAGTACCGGGAATAATTTTTCTAGACAACCAGAAAGCCTAGAAAGACGTGGTTTTAAAGGTTGGATGGCGAAGATGGTGAAGAGTCTTAGGTAAAGAATGCAACCTAGCTCAATTGTTCGGAGCTTTGAAAAGTGAGGAACGCGCATCCTGCAAACCATGTTTTGGTGACGCGTCACGGATTCAATATGCAGCATACGTTAGAGCAACGTCATGTGGTAAAGTTTATGTCAAATTCAAAAAATCCGGCATCGAGACTTTGAACCTGATAAAGGAAGCCTATTTGGAGAAAGCCATGTCAAAAACGAGGATTTTTAAATGGCACAAGATGTTTCGAGAGGGAAGAAAATCCGTGAAAAACAAAGAACGCAAAGAGCGTATGTCAACAGCAGTGATGAGAATTTGGCAGAAGTGAAACAATTTTTGGACTTTGATCGGTATCTAAGCGTTCAATTGATAGCACAGGAGTTAAAATTACCAAAATCCGTAGTGCAATAAAATTTGCAAATGAAAAAATTTGTACAAAGCTAGTTCCGAAGGTTTTGTCCCAAGACCAAAATAATTTGCGTGTGTTGATCTGCCGAGAATTGTTGGAACGTGTTGCGTCTGACCCTAACTTTTTTGACACGGTAATAGCCGGTGGCGAAACATGGGTGTCTGAGTACGAACCCGAGACTAAAAAACAAAGTATGAGTGGCACACAACCGGGTCTGCTTTGCCAAAAGAGGCTCGCATGAGCAAGTCAGAGACGAAATCAATGCTTATATTATTATTTTCTTTGACGCAAAAGGTACACAAATAGTTTGTAGCTGCCGTACTAACAGTGAACGCCAAAAAGGGTCGTTTGCGCCCGAAAAGAGATTACTAACACCTAGACAATGCGCCCAGCCACACTTCGCTGCTCGCGAGAGAATTTTTGGTAAAGCACAAAGTGGTAACGTTGTCCTAACCGTAATAGAACCCGGATTGTCTCCTCCCAACATATTTTTATTTCCAAAACTCAAATTCAGCATGAAAGAAACTCTTTGGGTCGGTGAAGGAGTCCAAACCGCCATGACCAAGACCATAAACAATATTTAAGTTTTTGCATTTCAAGAAGCCTTCAACTATTTTGAAGAATTTTAAAAAATAAACGATTACCGTCAATATTTTAGTTTGTATTGAATTTTTCCCGATACTTTCCGGACAAACACTGTACGTCAGCAACCACCTTTTTCTCAAAACTTAACGTCTCAATACAAACATTGCTGTTTCAAACAATTTGTAGCTCGTACCAGTGAGGACTACTATAGTTAGATAATCACTCTTAATTGGTTACCCAATCCAGAAATTTGAATCAAATGTTTTTATACCCAACGTAAACATCGTAAATATACGTGTACGGTGTTGGGTCTCTTCTATTCCAACTGCCCAAATGTTCTAGTTAAGGAAACCCGTAATCCTTCCAAAGTATCCTGGTCGATATCCAGCAGCAAATTAAAAATCAAGTATTTATTAAGTCACACTTAGACACCATGATAAATAAGCGATTTATTGAACACGTACGTGTTGGAAAATCGTTTAATTAGTGCCACCTTATGATAATCGTCCTCATAAAAGCATCTAATGAAGGATTTTTAAAAGTACCTAACAATGTTGTAGTTGTCAGCATCTCAACCGGTTAAAAATACTTGGTATTACTCGGTGCTAGCCACAGATATATTAATTAATTTCTCTATATGCAGGTAGCAACAAACTTGCTATCTTGTAACGAGTACTTAAAAAAATTGTCTAAAATTACCTTATATATGATAAGAACCTACCCATCTCTATCCAGAAGATCCGACAAGTGATTAATGTAAAAAAGTGTTATTGCTGCATGTGAAACTATTAAATTAATCAAGGACAGACACATTTAGCTCCAAATTTTTCTTCGATTTCCAAAATTTTCCTGGTATGTCGTTTACGCCTCCTTCGGTCTAACTCAGCAACTGGAACAGTTTTCTTTTATCTCGAAGTCCGTGCAACCAATTAACTTATGCCCATTGTTTGCACCACAGCTAGTAGAATCACATTTGTATAATTTAGGTCACTTTTTAGTAACTCATTCCATCTTTGAAAATATGCACATTCCACTTTTGCAAATTATAACTTAAACTAAATTAATTTAAAGACATGTAAAATATAACGGACGTGACTAAAATAATTTCTTAGAATGTCCACATATTAGACCAATTTTAAATTAAAAGTTGCAAGAATTATGAAAGCGGTTGTTGTACAACCCGGGATTGCTTTCTAAATTATTTATATTAGGAAAGGGAATAATATTGCTCTAGTATTAATACCATTTTTTGTTATTTTATAGCAAAACAACTTTTGATTCCACGGAGTTTCAAATAAAACACTAATAGTGCTATTTCGTACACAGCTCAAAACAGAAATTTGAAGTAAAGATTTAGTTAAATTTAGATATTACTAAATTACAAGTACAAGATTCAGTGCCTAATTTTACTGATAACCTTAAAATATGTGTACTGAATTCTCAAAGACCTTCTATAAACCTTGACAAAGTCTAATACAAAACGCAATCGAAAAAATACTCCAATTAAAATATAATTAGCCTGCATTGCACTATTATCTTGCAAAAGCGTGGCTATAAATTACTCGTCTGACAACAGTTTGGCAACATTTCCTTCTTAGTAGTGCCTCTATGCCGGATGACAAAAATGGGCTTCTCACATGTAAGTTAATTATTTCAAACGAAGACTTTTGAAAATAGATCACTTTCCTTAGGTATGTCTGTTGGCAGCAGTCGTAGCTGTAGTAAAATCTGAATATAATCCTACTATTATATTGCCCCACGGCCTACCGAGCAGTTTAGGGTTGGGGTACGCAGGCCACGTAAATTTAGAACCAGGCGTGCACGGAGTTAGTCCTCATTTAGATATTGAGGCTCAAATAGGACTTGCTTACGCCGGAGCTTACAAAAGTAATTATGACGTAAGTAGGAAAATTCCATCTTATGTGGTAATGTTTGGCTTACATTACAGGCTCCTCCAAAATATAATTCTAACTATAAAATTTTAAACAGTTTGGATGACACCAAAAACCAGAATAAAAATCGCAATAGCGATATTGAGGTAGGAAAGTATTCCGATGGTGTGATTACATTCGTCAGCCGTGCTTCCGATAAAAATGGTTTTCAAAGTAACATAAAGAAAAGTGCGGTCCGGCTTCCTGTGTTATAACAAACATTACAAAATAAAATCATTATTAGATTAAATATTAAACTGTTTATAAGATAAAGAGTTGCATTAATATAGGGTTAGTAAATGATAGTAGTTATAGGTGTCCAACAGTTTTAAAAAGTAATTAAAAATTGAATACCCTAACTTACTTGCTGTTATATTTTTGTGGTATTTATAAAACATTCTTGTTGACTTTATAAATATATTTAATTCTGTCATTCGATTTCTACAAATTTTTACTTCTACAGTTCTATGTATTATACCCATCTCTTATATATAAAATAAATATTCTTTTCTTGGTTTTTTATATGTAAGTAGTTTCAAGTGGAAAATTACGCTCCAGAGGTAGCACTTTTTGCCGTGGTTGGAGGTGAATTACGCTAACTGGCCCTCGCAGGGTATACCCAACTCTCACCCCGGAAAACTGCTTTAACCTGCAGGTTAAACTAGGTGAGGTTAGCCAGATATGGTGACAATAATGAAGGTCAGTAGTTTTACTATAAGTGCTTATTGGCGATGATTAGCATAAATCAAATCGACAATAATCAGACGCACTCACAAGCGACACACGGCATTAACAGTTGTGATACTGTGATGTAGAAAGCAAGAGAAAGCTACTGCCTTATTTCCCAAGAACAATAATCATGCAAATAAAAACCAATAGAAAAGTTTCTAGTTCGCGGCAGATCTTAGATAGTCGGGGGTGCTAGAAATCACCGCTGGGAGGTACCACCTGAAAGCAGACGAGAGCCTAAAAAACAAAAAAATAGAAACATAGAATGTTAGCAGTACGTTTGGGGCTGGTAAAATCCACAATATTATCAAAGAGATGGAAAGTTTAAAGTTCCAAATTTTGGACATAAGTGAAATGCGATGGCCTCAATCAGAAAAGACACATTGAAAACACGTTTTTTTGTGGAAACGAGACTATAAATCACTGGATTGTAGTAGCGCAACAGTTTCCAAACAAATAGAGCAATCATCCCGTCAGATCGTGTGTTATTACTGCAACTACAAGGTCATTCGATGAAATCAATATCATACAGGTTTGCACATCGACTGGCGACAAACCTGAAGCTAAAGTGGACCAGCTATATGAACAGTTCAAAGAAATCCCGCGTAAAATCAAAAAACGAAGTTACTAATAATAATGGGAGATTTTACTTCAAAGTAGGTAAAGGACGCGCAGGAAATATCACTGGCGATTTCGGAATGGGTGATAAAAAAGTTAGGGGAAGCAGACTTGTAGAGTTCTGTCAATAAGAGGATTTAATAATTATGAATACATGGTTCAAGCTTCTTCCATAAGTACTGTATACTTGGAAATAACTGAGAGATAATAAATTAAACTGTATTCGCAATCAGATCGATTTTATAGGTTCAGTAACAGCGTTAAGTCTGCAAAAACTTATCCTGGTGCAAACATACCATCACACCATAATTTATTAGTAGTCGTAATAACAATATGTTTAAAGAAATAAAAAATATCACTAAAAATAGATTTGTTATTTAAAAAATAAAAAATAAAATACAAAATCACTGTGTCATTTAACAAAAGCCTTGAATAACTTAAATAAGGATCTAATAATACCAGTAACAACAAGGACGCAAATACACTATGGGAAGATTTTAAACATATATTCATTAACACAAGAAGAAATTCTGAAACTAACAGAGACACTAAAAGATGCTGGATGACAGTAGACATTAAAATTAATGGACGAAAGACGACAATATGTAAATACAAACATAGAAAGTTATAAAACAAAGCAACGATCAAATTAAAGAAGGCAAGGAGAGTTAGGCCGAGGAAGCAGGAAAAGAAATTAAAGGTCCACAGAAAAAACATGACGACCACGCATAAAACAATAGGAAATGGCTGGTTTGTTTAAAAATAAAATTTATAGCAGATTATTAGGCGACCAAGGTAAAAGAATGAATAGTGAAGAGGAAGTAAAGGCAGTGTGGACAAAATATATTGATAATTTATTAGGTGACAGTAGAACAGACAACAGACTGTAGGGAGCAGAAAGAAGAAACTGCGCCATTTTTAAAGTCTGAAATGGAATATGCTACAAAAACCACTAAAATAGGAAAAGCCTTAGGTTAGGCAAAATTCACACAAAAATTTTAAAAATTATTGACGAAGATAATCTTAAATTATTAACGATACTCTTTAATAGGATATACAAAACTACTGAATTACCACAAAATTGAATAAATTCAATATTTATCACGTTCATAAAAACAAAAAGCCTTAGGTGATCGCAAGCTCATAAGCTTCATACATGCGATACATGCCAATATATATATATATATACAAATTGAGACAGATATCAGATACCAACAGTTTGGCTTTCGCAATGTTTTTGGAACCAGAGAAGCATTGTTTAGTGTCATTGTACTAATGTAAAAAGGGTAGAGACCAAGAAAAAGACATATGTATACATTCTCCTTACTATGAAGAAGCATTAGATAAAGTTAAACACACGATCCTTATAGAGTATTTCATGAAAAAGCGTTTAGATAAAAACGACATTAACATTATCAAAAACCTGTGCTGAAAGCGGAACGCGGTAGTGAAAGCAAAAGCGGGATGCACTGAACAAGTCGATATAGAGAGAGGAGTAAAACAGGAATGTGTTCTCTCCTCGCTTCTGTTTAATGTGTACTCGGAAGAGTCAAGACTTAAAAAAACAGCAAAATTACGAACAATATGAAGTACGCTGATGATACCGTGATAATTGCTAATAACGAGGAAAATCTGCAACAACTGCTGAACAAGGTTGTTAGAGAAGGATCTCTAAACATTAACATTAAAAAATCCAAAATGATGGTTCTCCAAGCAGTCCAGTACTCAAGCAAATGTGACTATAAATAAACAAATCCTGCAGCAAGTTAAAAAATTTAAGTATCTAAGCAGCTGAATAACGGACATAGAACATGGTAGAACAATCTTTCAAAGCATAAGCAATTTCTATGTAATGACACACTAAATCTGGAACTTAGGTATCACTTGGTAAAGTGTTATGTGCATTCTGTCCTTCTGTAGGGAATGGAAGTTTAGACAATGAAAGTGAATACCATGAGGCGATTAGAAACATTTGAAATGTGGGTATTCCAACGTTTGCTGAAAATACCATGCGTAGATTGAATAACCAACAAGGTATTACAAAGAATGCAAAAGACTGATTAATCTTATCTATCAGGTGGAAAACAGGGCACATAGTGCGTAATAACAAATACGAATTTTCTCAACTAACAGTCAAGAGACGAATAGAAGGTAGATGCGACGCAAGAAGACGACAAACATCCTGGATAAAAGTATCAAAAAATGGACCGATCTGAACTTTAAAAACCTGACCAGAAATGCGGAAAACATATTCGTTAAGTAGTTTTATAGCTCTTCTGTAAATTATAACCCACTAAATGTAGAGTTCTATAAGTAAACGGTTTAATACTGTTGATGTATTGATTATTTTTGATAAGTAAAGTTAAATTGTTCCAAACAAATTAATTAATGTAATTGACTTTCAAATGACAATTATAACATTTTACTAAGCTATATAGCAAGTTCTTCTTCAGCCTTTTAATTTCCCTTATTCTGTGTTGTCTGTTTTTTTACACAACCTATTGTACTTCTATCGTAGCTCCTTGATCGACTTATTGCTTATTTTTCTTGCCCTTGTTCTTTTTTCGGCATATTGTCACATTCTTGTTGTATCATATATCTTCTCTTTTGTTTTGCCTACTATTTCTTCCAAATGTTCTCCCAACATCTCGTTTATTTATTTCCATTCCTCCTCAACAGGCTGAATTACCTCGATTTGACTTATTTTTTTATTCACTTTTTCGATATATTTTGCTTTTCAATTATGTGTATCGAACTATTTATTCTGTTCTTATTTTGTTCTCTTTGTATTGATATTTATTGGTATAATTTTTACTATAAAGTGATCTATTCCTTCTCATTTACCACTTATATTCCTCTTCTAATTATCAGTAAAATTCTTTTTTTGCATCCACTTGATTTACTTCTGTTGGTGCATTTATGTTTAAAAGAGTTACATTTTAAAACCTAGTTCCGAGTCTTAGGATGCACATTTCTTCTGCCATCGAATTCAATATTATAGCTATAACTTTCGAGGTTTGATTTACCAAAAAACCAGTTTCCAATATTTTATGTCCGCTCAAGAATATTTATTTTTCTTTCTCCGCTGTTTCTTTTTTATTTAGTTTTCTGCAGTGTCGCAATATTTAATTCGTATTTTCAATTTCTCTTTCCAAATTATTCAGGGCTCCTTCTTAGTTCGTTCTTTTCACATTAATGTTTAACTCTCAGAAATTGATATTTTTGTATTCATTTTTTCCGTCTTTTGTTTTCTGAACTTGCCTTTTCCATCATATTTGAATTATATCAAACTCGTACTGTTTTTGCTAACAGTTCTTTATTTTTTTTACTTTAGCCAAATTGTTGGACTTGTTAGAACGTTCCAGTTTCATTTCTTGCCATATACCTAAATTCTTTTATAACCCACGTTTACTTATTTCTCATTTTTCTTTTGCTTTTTCATTGTTTCCCAGAAATTTCAATGTATATACTTGTGCCCCTAAAGTTATTTTTTGCTTTTTCTCTGATCCTTCTTTGATTAGATTGTCACAGAAAACAACGCGTTTTATTACCATATTATTTTTCCTGTTCCTGTATCTGTTTCCGGATTTTTAATAGCAATTTTTTGTTTTCTTCTAAAAGAATTTGATTGACACGTAGAACAGATTCACAAAATAACCACAAAAATTAATCATGACCTACATCTTAAAAAATACAGCTGTGCTTTACAAAATCAAAACGAAACTTCCTGATTACTATAAAATCTTAAAATCATACCTTGAAGATAGATCCTTTTAAGTTAAATATCAAGAACAACTGTCCTCGATCTACCCAGTACAATCAGAAGTTCCGCAGGATTCTCAAACCCTTTTTATACTTATATCGTAGATCTGCTATAGGTGGCAGATCGTATATCGTAGATCTGCCACCTATAAGGCAAACAATGCCAGCCCTTTACGCTGACGACACCGCAGTGTTAGTTTCGTTTGACGACCCAAACGCGGCATCCAATTATGGGGGTCGGCTAGTAATTCGAATCTGAAAGTGTTACAAAAGTTACAAAATAATATCTTAAGAGCAATCGTCAATGCTCCTTAATATGTTCCAAACTGGCTAATTCAACAACATATTTCTCTACCAACCATCAGAGAAAAAATAAAATGCAGCGTAAAACACCAAGCCAGACCTCAAGGTCACTTCAATAAGCTGGCAACAAATTTACTAGAGAGGACAAACACTCAAAGATTAAAAAATCTGATCCATCACACTTACCAGCTAGATTTAATTAGTTATATGCTTCTATGTTTGCTATTTATACTTCAATATTATTTGTAATTAATAGTTATATTTACCTGTTATAAAATGTTAGTTAAATTTAGTTATTATTTACCTATGTTTTTAATGTTATTAATGTGACAAATTGGAAATTTTCGTGGAAATTAAAAAAAAAAGTGTTTGTGTGTAACATTGATCATTTTGTATTTTACGAATGATTCGTGTCGACCTACTTACAGCCACCCGAGAGACTGGATGGCTTAGTTAAAAACCATTTTCTGATGACGCAGATGAAGTGTTCCGACCATGTTTAAGTATTTTATTTCCCGAGTTTAATAAACAACTGGATAAAACTTTGATGCGGGTCTAAATAGGTAATTAAAAAATTACTCTAATTCGCACAACTGAATTATGCGGATTATTCAATTTTTTGAGGTTTCTTAAAAACAGAATCATTAGGACCCTCTTAATGCTTTCCGATAAATATAAGAACAGAAATATTTTTTTTTAATGTAAATATCAATCTAAGGACTAGTAAAATATCTTACATTAAATCATTAGATGCAAATAAATTTATCTGGTAAATTGTAAATTGCAGAAATAAATTACATAATTTTCCAAAATGGAAATCCAGACACACTATAAATCACTTACATTTGCTATCAAACAAATAAATCAAAATAAAAGAGAATTAAATTCAGCGGCCTATGGTACAAAGTTACGGTTGTTTGAAAAGTTGCAAACTTTCAAAGTTTCATTTTATATAAAAGCAAATTTTTATTATAGGCTTAGATACCATGCTTTATGAACAACGTAATGAAGAAAAATTCAATTTTTTATTTTACCTCGTTTTTGAGACGTTATCGATTTTCTGAACTCTTTTTCTAGAATATGATTAAAGGAATACAAAATAGTACATCGTATACCCCCAACAGATGGTTGTTAAACAGACCTTTCAATTTGATTATAAATTAAAATATCTTTATTCAAACTGACAACATTGGTTTCGATTTTCAGCAGTTCAACTAAAACTACGCCATTTTAGAAAATATTCTAGAATATAGATGACATACGTTTTTACACAATTGTGGGAAATGGAGCTAATATAATTGATGCACACAAAACAGTTTTAAAAATAAAAGAAGGTAATAGTTAACGCGATGTTTTGTTAGTTGAACATCAACTCTTCGGAAAAAACATAGGTATAATTATACGTACTACCAAATGTTCTTTCTAGTAGGGTGTAGTTTGGCAAAAAGCTTATTGTCAGAATAACTTAATTCGGTCTATGAATTTAAATTTTTAGTCAAATATTTTTTATTTAGTTTATATTTTGGTGCTTATTCTATATATTTAGTTGCTCTTTTGTATTATTTCATTATGCTGTCTCTTTTATATAATAAATATTCAGAAGAGTGTAGTTTTAGATGTCTTTCATTTTATCATAGCTTTCAGTCAACATAAATGTTGCGCTGTTTTTGCTTTTACCGTTCTTTCCATAAAAATTTATTATGCGTTTCCTTTTTTACTTGATATACTTCTTTTCTGAAATGTGCTATTCTTTAGTGCTAACAAATGTTGCTTAAATATATCATTCTTTAACCAATAACTCAAACGGTAAACCTAAAGAATACAAAATGTTTCTTTATTTAAAAATTGGATAAGAAGAAATGTTCTGATTGTTGGTCTGTGAATCTCCAACGCATTCATCTTTTGTGGTATAAATTTAATTTAGCCTCCACCAAGTGCACTTTATATAATTTCTTATGTTTATAAACATTTTGGATTTTTTATAGTAAGATAATGTCTCTACTGCAATTGCAGTAAGGGTATTTAATCATATTTTTGATTCATATTATCTGCTCATCGCAGTTTTAGTAGCTATGGCTTCATTTTACAACTCAAATGTATCATGCAACTATATATATATATATATATATATATATATATATATATATATATATATCACGTCATATTATGCTATCAATTTCTAGATAATTCCGCCTAGTGAGACAAAAGGGTGTATTAAGTAGCCCTAGAGTCATCAATGATGGTTGCAAGCCCGTATAAAAGAGAAAGTTTGGGAGACTGATTCACAGACAACACATGCAATAAAAAGGATTACGAGTTGGAAGAAAAAAAACGTACTACGAATAAAACATAAAATCATGGAATAACAGAGACCAAGAAATATAAAAGAACTTAAAAAAAATCGATATATGCACCATTCAGGAAACCAAAAACAAAGTAGGTCAGAAGGACTATGGAGAGCACATATTAATCTATAGTAGTATAGAAATAGAAGTAAGAGAAAAAGCTGTGGTAGGCATCTTAAATAAAAAACTCAAAAATCTCATACAAGAATATACATACGTATCCGAAAGAACCTTAATTATATATAAAAAATTATGAGTGCGAGTGCTTGCAGACAGGTCAAAGTCCAACTCTAACTATACTATTGCTTCAATGATATGATTGAGGAAGCTAATAAAAAACAAATGAGTCAGACTAACGTTATAAATATTTAACGACTCAGAAGAATACTCATTACATATGGTTAGATATACAAGATTATGGAAACTATCCATTGGTTGTCGACTTAAATTTAAAAGAAATTTTAAAACGGACGGACCCGATCACTAACGATGGAAAGACTCCTAATATATTGTGATAGAAGATGAAATAAATATCAGTTGCTTAGGGGTGGAACAGACACTCAGGCGATTTAAAAACAGAAAGTCGGGTCCGTACCAAATGCCAAATAAACTACTGAGATATGGAGCGGACAGATTAACAAAAGAAATAACATCACTAATCAGAAAGATAATTTTAACATACAGAATACCCGACAGAAGGGGGACTAGTACCACAATTTTATTATTCAAAAAAGGCGACAATATGGAACCAGCAAACTAGAGAGCATTAACCTGCTTAACGCAATGCTCAAACTAACTACTAAAGTAATAACAAACCGTATTAAATCATTTATTCTCTCTCAAAGAACAACACGGATTTAGAACGAAAAGATCGTGCACCGACATCGTAATCATAATCCGACAAATTGTTGAAAAATCTGTAGAATGTAATAGACCAGTATACATGTGTTTTATAACTTTATAACTGAGGAATCCCTCTTAACATCATAAAAACTGTCGAGAATATTTATAAAGACCATTCAGACCAAAGTGAATGGCAAATTAACAAATCAAATAACGGTGAATAATGAAATAAGACAAAGCGACTCTTTAAATCCGTTACTGTTTAACATTGCAATGGAGGAACTAATAAAAGAAGTTAACAAAGGAAAGGGATATAAACTTAGAGATTCTGAGATTACCACATTACGTTATGCTGAAGATGCTGTCTTGGCCGCAGAAAGTGAAGATGACTTACAAATTCTACCAAGCATCTATAATGCTACTGGCAAACAGTTTAACATGGTAATATCTTTAGAAAAAACAAAATGTATGTTTACCTTGAAAGAACCTATTAGATGTAAGTTACAAGTAGATGGTAAAGGTATCCAACAGGAAACAAAACTTATGTACTTCATATCAGTAAATAGAAGCATTGAAAAAGAAGTCAAACGACAAATAACTAAATCCAACAAAGTAGCAAGAAGTTGAAATGATACATTTTAGATTAACAAACATCTACAACAACAGACGAAACCAAAGATATATAAAGCCACGGTGAGACTCACTATGATCTACATGCCGGAGACGCGACCCACCACATTTAACACATGCCGTTTACTGGAAACAGCAAAAATGAAAAACCTGAGAAACATCGCTGGTAAAACACTGATAGATAAAGAGAAAAGTAAAAATATAAGAAGAGCCTGAAACGGGGAGAATATTAATAAATGGATCCATGGAAGAAAGAAAAAATGGAATGACCACATTAACCAAATAATCGACAATAAAATTGTTAGGATTACCAGAGATAAGTCGCCAGTAGGAAGCCGAAGTATAGGAAGACCTAGAAAGAGATGGTATGACAACCTCAAGGGAGACTAAAAGAAAGGCCTAACCGAAGAAGAAACAGGCATCAGCCTATGATAATGAATAATGAAGAAGAAGAAGAAATGCTAGATGTGGGTCATAGTCTTTATGCAACATAGACCACAATAACTGTCTTTTTCAACAATTGCACCATAATTATGCTATACGTAGGTATTTATATTTATTTGAAGTGGCATAGCGATGCGACAGCACCGCAGACCATTAGTTTTCTTCTAGAAGATTTACTTGTAGATTAAGTAGGAATTTATTGATGTTAATTATATCCAAATTACGTTATACATGTTCTACAAAGAAAATATAAAATGTTTTATCTTATACAGGATCTCAATAGTTCTGCATAATCAGTTATCAAATCCAAATCAGTTGCAATAATGCATAATGTGAAATTATCTAGATAAAAGGGGTTCAAGCTTCTAGTCAAAGCATTTTCCTTACTTTTTTATATACCAATTTTTTAATGTGCATCAAATGAGATGCTACAATTCTCTGTTAAATTTAAGAGGTTTTCAAAATAGCTTTAATCGAGTTTTCAATTTGTAGAAGTATACGTGAATATATCAAAATTGTTGTTGCATGTAGTGGACACCTGAGATTGGGTACTAAAAAATAATGCTTTAGCGGATAAAATGCAATGCAAAACTCAATTATGTCAATCCCTAAAAAAATAAATTATTATAATTCTTTTAAATCAGATATAAGGAAGTTGCAATTTATTTTTGACCATTTCAGGAAGGTGTAAATCAAACTTGGCTGTAAAAAAATAAAAAGTTTATATTTTATCAAGATACACACGTAAAGTTCTGCTTCTAAGTTTTGATAACTGAATGTAACGTTAAATACCAGAGATTTTTACGAGTCACTTTGTTGAGCGCCCTCAAAAATTAACCTTTCCTTTCTGAAGAAATATAACAAAAGGCTAAAATAATGCTGGTATATGTAATTGTGTATTTATAAAGTCAACTCTTGTAATATAACCTGTAATATAACATCTGGCTCACTTTTACTAAAATCGTTTTTGGAAAACTCTTTTAAAAAATCATTTTTTTTTTTTGGCTTTTTGAACATATGTTCTCGTGACATGTATCGCCATTTATAAGCATATTCCATGTTTACTCCTAATTAATTAGGCAATAAGTATTCCCCAATTTCTTTACAGTTAATGTGCATGTTAGTTATGTTGTAGCGGCTATATAAGTGTGTATAATTTTACTACCCTTTGTGGTGATCTTATGATGTACTATAAGGTATTATATCTGAAAAGGCCGTGACTGAAATTATAAAACTCTAAAAATTAAAGGGGTTTTTGGCTTTTATTTTATTGATCTTGCAATGGAGGTATAATAACCATAGGTTACTATAATAATTTTTTTTCTGTTAACTTTGAGCTTATTTATTACGTTTGATTAAATCGTTATCAAACTAACTTTTAATTTGATTGGAAATTCAAATATCTAATAATATATAGGGGACCTTATTTAAAAACAAGAAGTTGCCGTCGATTTTGGGGATAATTAAAAACTTTTCGCAGTGCACATTTCTAAAACTTAGAAGCAACATTAATTAGTTCTAAGTCAAAAATATTCTTTCCCACTTGTCCCTCCAACAAAACCTTTTGTAAGAAAAACGAAATAAAAATCGATTTAAGTGCCTCAATACTCAAAAAGGGTATTCAAAGTACAATCTTTATTTTCTTCATCGTAGTGCATTTCTTGTCAAATTTTCACTTCTGACTCAATAAATGTAGACGTCGAGCACACAAAAGACCAGTCTTCTTCTATGACTTATAGTTTGCCATGAGGAGTAGACAGATAGAGATCCTATATAAAAGGCTAACTTTAGTTTCTCTTGTTAATAGTATAAAATTGATGACAAAATGCCGAGAATTTTTTGATAATCAACGTAATTTAATCTATGGTTCTAATAGTTTGGTGTGGCGGCTTTTTCGCCCTTGAACCGCTTTATATCGCGGCGGCATGCGGGCCTTTGATATCTGCTACGTTTTGCCGTCGCACACAAACGGCATCTGGGCTTTTGCTCAGCCGACAAGTCTGCATACGCCGTCAGCGACGCTGATATGAAAGGTGCTGGCGAATGAAAATTGCCCGCAAAGACCTGCCGCCAAGCCAGGCGCGAAGCCCGGCAACACTCGCCTTCCGCAGCGCGACGGTTCGGTCGTGTCTTCACCCCATGATTCGCTACCGCAGCGCGACCGTTCGGTCGTGTCTTCACCCGCAAGAAACACTCGCCATCCGCAGCGCGACGTTCGTCGTGTCTTCACCCGCAAGAAACGTTCGTACCCGCAGCGCGGCCAGTTCAGTCGCGTCTTATCATCCCGCAGATACCAGATCCGCAGCGCAGAGGTGGCCACCTTGGAATCGCCGACGAAGCCGAAGCCGAAGCCGATTCAGGTGAGCGTTTTGGCAATATTCGTTGGTTGATATCGGTAGCCGCCCCCATCCGCTTACGCGACGGCCGTTTAAGAGACGATTTGGGCCTTCTCAGTTGAAGTTCCAAACGGGCCGTACTACGTTTCCACACCGCACCACGAGAGCGGCTATTTACACGCCTGCCTCTCCATCGTTCATTTATTTTTAAAAGTAAAAATGTTTCCAAACATTTCATATTCAACGTAAATCTTACTAAAGACTAAACTTCTATGCGACCTAGTTAGAAATATATCTGCTTAGTAGTTTGACAAACCAATTTTAAACTGTATAAAATTGTCTATAACTTTAATTCCTATCATATTCATCTTATCATTTAGAATTCGTATTGGAATAGTACATGATAAATTATCATACGCATTAGAAGAAAAAATTATAATCCAAAAAAGCAAGTTTTTCAATCTCGATTATAACCAATTTTCTATTTTCCATTGGTCATTATCCAAATTTGCTACACAAAACCCCTCTGACTATTTTTCAAGTTAACCGGCCACCCAAGCTTTTGCAAAAATTGTAATTCTACTGTCGCACCAAATCTTGTCCCCACTAAATATAGAGGAGATATAAAAATTTTTCAAAAACCAGTCAAAAGTAGTAAAAGTGCTGTTTTCTAAATGCAATATTAAATAATTTGCATCACAAACTCTAAAAACTCTAAAACGAGACGAAAACGTTATATTCTTACCGAAAGACAAAACGAAAGATTAAAAGTATTATTAACAACCCAGACTGTATAGAAAAGGTAAAGAATTCATTAAACTTATTGAAATATCATAAAGTGTGTAACTACCCAAAAAACTACCTTAAAAAGAAAACTAAGACCCTCACTACTCAACTCAAATCCTTATATTTCAAAAGATCCCTCTCCTCAAAGAGAAATCTTAAAAAATCTGAAAATTATACGGTCTTTCTATGAAGTTCAGCCATTAGCATTTATTATTATGTACAGCTTAGCAAAATTCTGGACCACGACCTTTCACTCCCTTACGACGTAGAATTTTTTTAAAATTTTCTGAAGTTTTGCAACTTTTAATAGACACTCACAACCAGGAAACTGCATCTTTTTATTATTAACTATTTCAAATACCTATTTCATCTTTCAAGACATATTTCACAGTCTTATTATTCCAGACCAAAGGCAATTTCTACTCATTATTTGGAATTCGTTAATTGACCTTTTCAATTAAGTAACCCTTACAAACAATATTTACTCAACCTGCTTCATTTTCTTCTAAAAAAATTTCTTATTTTAATTAATAGTAAGCCTTATTTTACTGAAAGAACTTGACACCATTGTTTTGTGATTCTTATTATTTGCATTTTTATTTATTTAAATTTCATCACTTTTTTGTTATTTTTTAGGAACCTCTTATTAAGTATAATTAAGGATAGTGAACTTTCTTTTAATTTTAATAGTGATCTAAAATGTTGTATAATTTCCAACACCCAACGCCTACATATATTTTTTGAAATTCTTATAGCATTTTTTACAATTAAATTCTAAATATATTGTATTGTTTAAAAATTTCAAGCTCAATTATATTTTAACTTTTAAAAAACGGGTACCTATTAGGATAAATATATTGTTAAGTCTAAATATTTCAATCTAAATGCAAATTTAAAACATGGTCAAGGTAAACGATTACAATTTAGCTGTAAGTTCGAAATTTATAAAAATAATACAAAGCCATCTTTTATATTTCTCATACTTAATATTAACTAACAATATAGTGATGTTAGGTACAAACTTACAGTCATCAGAAGACCATTTGAGGTTGAAAAACGGATTTACATAGACCAGTCCTTAAATTTTTTGATGACTTATTGACTAACAATATATTATTTCACCATTACCGTTTATCAACTTTATAAATAATACATATATTGTATTTACAGTATTTGGGTTCAGGTTTCTCATTTTACCAAATGCTGATTTTTAATGGCCATTGTCTTTAGAGATTGACATTTTCCATTAAAATTTCGTTGAGTTAGAGATTCTCAAAAGTGTTATTTTGACATTTAACTGGCTGCAATTTACAAACGGATAAATAAATATTACAAAAATTGATATTAACGCTATATGAGACTTTTACTAAGGTAAATTTTATTGATTCAGCATATATTTTATCCTTAATTCTAGTGTTACTATTCTTCAAATATTATGAGGTGACCGGATCGACAACTCTTGCACGTAAAAATATTGTTGATATCAACTGAATCAGTCAATCAGTTTATGAGAAGCACACGGTCATCAAAATGTTTTATTTGGTCTGAAGAACCAAAACAGAGATTGAATCCACCCTAGATCCTTCTCTTGATAATTAATCGAATTTATTTTCCACCTTAAATTTTTGGATTTCAAAATTGAATTCAAGTGACTTCTGGTAGGCAAGTACACTTAAGACGTCCAACAGCGGTAACTACACCAAAAATTGTTAATTTGTCTATTACATAGTTTCAATATATCACTGAACAAATAAGTAATCCGTATTTTACATAATAAAATTCAACAAAAACCTTTGCATGAGGTATGCCGCATATGTTCAATTCAGAGCAGAAATGCTTTAAAAGGTAAAGTTCAACCAATTGTTCGGAAGTGTTTAGAAGAAAATTTGTTACCCTTGATAAGAACCAGGTTTATCGTTGCACAGAAAAAAATTTGATCAGCAAAAACGATTGCTGGGCAATATCGGGTAACATTTTTAGGCAAAATAAAAATGGCAAAATTGGGAAAAATGCCCAACAATGAAAAAGAAATTTTATGTTCCACTAAGACGGTATATCGTAAAAAATTGACAAAATGCAAATTTTTACTAATTCTCCATCCACTTTGTTCGTTTCATTTGACTTTTTCGAACTTCTAACTATTTTCTATTTTTTATTAAGTAGGAAGGTGATTGAGACTACAAAAGAATATTTCGAGAATTCTGAGGAAGAAACCAAAAGACTAGAGCAACACTGGACGTGCTGCAATTCAAGAAGACTGCATTTAAAAACTAAAATTTAACTTAAATTACTCTCTTTTCTCTGTTATTTTATAACTTATTCTTGCATAACAGCTAATTTTAATTAATATTTAGTTATTTTCCTATTAACATAAGAAAAGGTTTACAATTTATTTTCTTAGGCAGCATTTTGCTTTGCTTAGAATACAGGGTCTTCTATTTAAAGGTATCACTTTAAATTATAAAAGTGCAGTTTTTTAAGAATTAACGATATATCACAATAATTGGCCGTTTCGGCAGTTCTTACAGATAAGCATTCGCTTGAGAAAATTTTTATAATTAATTCTCTCAAATTCGGCTCGATTTCGCGAATTACAATTCCGATGTTGTCTTTCAGTACTTGATTCGTTGCTAAAGCATTAACGTAGTCCTAAAAAAAGTCTAATGTCTTCATTTAGCGATATTACTAATCCAAGAAATTTGTTGCACAATAACGCAATTGTTTTACATGTGTAATGTATAGCGATGCCCCGTTGAAAATAAGATCCATTCTATCGCTTCCTCATTTGTCTAAAAAAAGTCCACCATTCTTTGAATGGTCCAGTAGACTCATTTTTTTAAAAATACGGACTGATAAAGCCATCAACTCAAAAAGCGCATTAATCTATAGCTTATTTAAGATAAAAAAATTTATAAACTATTTCTCTTGGAATTTTAGCCCCCAAAGTTTTATTTATTTACGTATCTAGTTAGATGAAAATGGTCTTCACCAGTCAAGATAATCTTCTTGAACAAAACTGAGATCATTTTGATGCATTTTCAACAATAAATTAAGGAGTTTACGGTATTGTTTACAATTCTTAACATTTTTATTGTGAACATTTTTGAAACTGCTTCAAAGTACATAAGAAATAGATGGAACATGCTTTTAGGGCCAATATTACTTACAAGTTGACCGGTGTCATTCAGCCAAAACACAAGTTTTGTTTATTACACAGAAAAAGAAATAACAATCAACAAAACAGCCGCCAATTTTCAATATTTTTATCTGATACCGAAGACTCATATGTAAGAGATGTGTAAATAAAGTAATGAGACTGATAGAGTAGCGTGAGATCTTGGAACACTGGGGGCTGCCCGTTTGCGCCTGCAGTGTGAGTGGGAACGCTCGCGGGGTAGTACCTTGTCTGTAGCGATTTGTTTCGTAAAACGTTAATGGCTAGTGCGTTTTGATCATGAATGACAGTAAGGTTAAGCAACGGTATGCAATCTGGTTTTGTTCCAGGCTTGTGCACGGTGCGACAGAAACGTTTGCAAAATTTCGGCAAGCCTATGGAGACGCTTTTTTTTATCAAGGGCACAGGTGTTTTGGTGTTTTAAAGCATTTTCAGAAGGAAGAAAGACAATTGAAGATGAACCGAGTAGCGAACTGCCTGCAACTGCACGGAATGACACCAATATTGACAAAATCCGGTAGCTTGTGCGTTCTGATCGTCGGCTGATAGTCAGAATGATCGGGGAAAAGTCCATCAGATTTTGACCAACGATTTGGGGATACGGAAAATCTGCACGAAAATGGCCCCGAAAAACCTTTCGCTGGAACAAAAGGACAATTGAAGAAACACGTCCGTTAACTTTTTGGACCCTCGTTTTCTGGAACGCATCATTAATGGTGACGAGACTTGGGTGTTTCAGTACGACCCCAAAATAAAGCACCAGAGCCAGAAATGGTACACTTCAAGCTCACCCAGGCCAAAAACAACGATGAACAAGTCGAAGATCAAAAGCATGCTGATTTGCCCTTTTCTGATAGCCAGGGAACCGTCCACAAAGAGTTTGTGTCTCAAGGCCACACAGCCAACCAACAATTAATTATACCAAGCGGTAGTTGAACGACTGGGAAAAAGAGTCATGCGTGTGTAACCGAACATTAAGAGCAACTGGGTCCTGCATTACAACAATGCGCCTTGTCACACAGCGATTCCAATTAATGACTTTTTGGCAAGTAAAAAGATTTCTATGGCTCTTCAGTCCTCTTATTTACCCGACTTGAGTCTGTGTATTTTTTTTCTTTCTCCACGTGTAACGATGAACCTCAAATGACGTCATTTTGGGACAATATCAAACATTGAAAAGGCTGTAACTGACAAACTAAAGGCGATTCTAGTATCCGCGTACAACAGCACTCCTATAACGAATGAAAGAACCGTCTCTAGCACTGTGTCCAAGTGTAACTGTCATTGCCTAATAAATTAATAAAAAATCAGCCTGTCTCATTATTTTCTTTACACACCTCGTATATAAACAAAATTACCAGCAACCAATGCCGATAAACTTATGTCGAGCAAATAAATCTCAAATATATGATGAAAATAAATTAACGAAAAATTTGAATTTCCCCGGCCTGTACGAATTTTCCGTATTATAAGCCCCAGTGATGATGAGTTTCCAATCGATACACAGCACTTCAAGATCGGCGGAGTGGAAGCTTCAAGTATTGCGATTAGCAAACCTCTTTAATCAGAATAGGCAGCTACTGATAGACCTTTATGCCGATCTAATTTTTCACACAGGGTAAAATCAATGTTTTTGGTTAACTCGTCTTAACGGTAGTGATGTTTTAATAAATTTTTTAAAAAAAGCAAATAAAAATAAATTTTTTAAAATTTGCGATAAAATATTTAATTCTGTAATAATGAAACCAGCAAATATTATTACATAAAAAGTAATTAATACCACAACTGGCATCATTTTAAATTCTTTAAAAATTAAATTTACGCATTTGTATTATATATACGATTTCACAAAAAACTACTTTTATTTTTTAATTAATAAAATTATTTTTTGCACGAAATCTAAAATGTATATAAAAGTTTTCACTGACAGAGTACTCGAATAGCTTTTCGAAATTACATATATATATATATTATATAAAGGGTTGTTGAAGACTGACAATTTTTCACTCGCCTTCCCTAAAATTTTTGCAAGGTAGGAACGTGGAACAATTTATTTACAATTGATCACAGCAGAAAAAGATGGTGCTGTACCCTTATGAAAGTAAGATATGCAAAAAGAGTACTGAAGATAGGCAACCAAACGTTCAGAGCTCAGCCACACCACATTTCATATCAACTGTCTTTATTTACTTTCTGTTGAAATATATAGTAGATATCAAAAATTATTAAAACATTAACCATATTTGTTTTTTTTCTACTTGATATTTTATTTAAAAAAAGTAAATACACATTTTATTAGAAGTATTCCCTTTATCTTCCTACAAAGTCTACGCTCTGGCAGTGTTCGTAAAGCTGCTGCAAACCATTCTTTACGTGTAGTGCAGCAACACTTGCAGTCAAATGGTTAAAGTTTGTTGTTGAAACAAAACTCTATTATTGCTCCTGTCACTGCTTCATACAAAGCGCAGTTTCTCGGTACCAGATTTGGCGAATATGGGGCACGAGGAAAAATGATGTGGCTTAATTTCTGTAGATTGTATATTATTTTGAACAAAGGGGCAGCTAATTCACCAGTAGGACCTCGCCCTGATTTCAAAAGATAATCGACATTATCAATGGAATAAATAATCCCAGCCGTTGCTTCTTGAGACAACGGCTTTCAAGGTGATGCTGTTTCATAGACTGTGTACATTTTGATGTGATCAAATAAATAAAAATACATTTCCAAAGCCAATCTGTAGGTTTGTTATCTTCAAGTCTTCCTGAATGATATAAAATTGCCCAAAAGTTTCGCGTCTGAAATAAAAAATTACGTTTTTGTTTTATTTTATTTTTCATGTTATTTAATATTGGCGATTGTGTTCAACACATTTCAGTCACTTTTCTGACACTGATTACGATATTAAAACAGTGAAGTTTGGGTTTTGTTGATTGAAAGAAAAATCTGACTTGGCGCCAAAGAAATTTACGACGTCGATTGTGAGGAAATCATTTCTCAACAAACTATGGATAAATGGGTCCAGTGTTCCAACAAAGGAGATTTTGATCTTGAAGACTAGCTTCGTTCTAGTCGGTCGTTAAAGTTGAACAACAAAGATTTGTTAACAGCATTGAAAGATAGGTCTTCTTCAAGTAGTCGGATGATCTGGAATTGGTTCTCAGAGTCTTATCAAACTGCTCAATCATCTGGTGGAATCACAAGTACTAGGTGAGCGTTTTCATCTGTAGTACATCCGGCATTTCAAGAAAAAAACATCATTCCGCAATTATTAGCTCATAACATAATGATAGTATTTGTTGGTAATATATCTTATTAAATTATAGTTAACAATTGAATATATAAAATATAAGCAGTTTGTTGGTATTTTTTATTTATGCATTCATCAAATATGTCGTCGTTTGTCAGCTCATAATATACAACTTGCTGCCTTTTAATTTATATATGTAGTAACTCCAAACCTAAACTCAAACTTAAAAAATCTTGTCATACTTATAACAAATCTTCAACTTTAGCTAATTTCCCCGTGAAGGTATATCAACACAATAAACACTCCATGATAGTAAATTTTAGGCAACCTGCAAAACCAAAATTTGGTTCTGTATAAAACTAGTTTATATCTGAGCAACTAAGTAGCTTATATTTATACTTCATTCCTAGGTATTTATTTGGACATTCGGGTGTAAATTATCGGATTGTTATGAGTCCATTCGGGATAATTACTTCATTTCACAAAAAAAATAATTAAAGTAGTTTAAAGTTATTTAAATAGACGGCTACAATTTACAATCCACAAGTAAATAATGGCCTGTGGTTTGGAAGATCAAAGCTTTCGTATATTTGCTGGTTGTCACGCACCATTTATAACGCGGAAAGATTTCCACCACATAATTATTCCTTTTTAAAATTAAACAGAGGTTCTAAATTATTTCCAGAGACTAAGTAGATCATCTGCCAGATATGTAAAACTCAGAATCGAAACCAGATCTGTCCACATCGAAGCCAAGTGCCTTAACCGCACAGTTACAGACCAACTTAAAATTTCGTGAAAAACTAACAAAAAATAGAGACGTCATTAGATCGTAAAAAAAGAAAAGTAGAAAATCAGAATCTTTCATTGGGCATTCGCAAGAAAGAGACGGAAATAAAGATGGCGTTGTATGCAATAATTCAGTAGGCAGTATACAAGTAAAAAGAAGGAGATTATGTTGCAGTTTACTTCGCTAGATAAATTAAAAATAAACTCTGCTATAGAAAATCTCGTCAAATGTGAAGTGCGTGCAGTAGTACAATTTCTGTATACAAAAAAACTTTCGTTAGGTGTAATTCATCGCAAATATGTAATATCTACGAGCCAAACGTGATGAAAAAGATATCGGAAGGTTAAATATGAACGCACTAACGTATACGATGAGGCAAAAAGTGCTCGCCCATCAGTAGTCAGTGATAAATTTGTGTAAGAAATTGACAAAATATCCGTTATGCACATAAGACAGTGTCTTGCGTCTCACCACTTTGGCGATGGTACTACGTTTTAAGATGCTGTTAGAGGGTGGGTTTATTCCTATGCAGAGAAGTTTTGGTATGAGGAGTTTCAAACCTTGTAAGATGTTATAATTGGTTCTTTAATTTTTATGGCAATTATTTTAAAAAATAATATACTGTTGTAGGTTTCCAATTTATACAATAAGGGTTTTATATTTACGATGTTATTGCTAACCAAAGTGGAGGTTTATTACGAAATTGACCTTATATATTAGTTTTTATTTTAGAATTCCAAAAACTATCGTACGTCTATATAACTAAATTAGCTGTTAACGAAACATTTAATAAATATTCGTGTAAAGGATAGATACAGAAATTGAAATAATGTTACAGTAACGCAAATAATCTTCAATAAGTTACAAGGCGTAATGATTAAAGAACCACTAATTGATATAAAAGTTAATTTTTTTTTAGAAAATGCATTAATACAAACCACAATTGTAATAAATACAATTGGAAACTTATTTGTGCAAAACCTGATTTATTTTACGAACAAAACTGATCATAATCGGTAAGATCTTCTCTAATTGCAAAGAAGTTCGAGTATTGGTCTCATTTGTTCCTATAGTAAACACGAGTTTAATTATTTTTATCAGTACAAAAATATAGAATAACTGCTAAAACGTGTTCTATTAATCTTTATAAATTTAACGTCCCCCTTATAGTAATTCTATTTTTCCTCTAAGGTCGTCAGTCTAACAACTAATTTGTCGCAGCTTTCCATGTTTGTCGTTCTAAAGCCTTGTTTTTCATTTCTACGTAACTGCGACTACCCGAGTCTGCTATTAATTACTTAATATATTGTAGGCGTGGTCTTCCTACTGGGGTTTTACCGAATATTTTACTTTTCTATTATAATTTTTAGCGGCCCTTCTCTCCTTAATATGTAACCTAATGTTAGCATTCGTCATTTCTTTATGTAACTCCAAATTTTTTGTTTTTCTTGAATTGTTCTTAGTACTTCTTTATAAGATCTTCAATATTCTTCTGTAGCACCATATCCCAAAGGATTTTAGTTTTTTTTGGTCTGCTTTTCCTATAGTCCATGATTCGCAGCCATATAGTGCTAGGCTCCATATGTACGTTTTTGTAAACTGTTTTCTGGTACCTATTCTTAGGCCATTAGCTTAGTAATTTGATTAGATGAAATTAAACTATGATATTATAGTAATTATCTTTTATTCGAGAACATTTTATATTTATTTCCATTTTATATTTTGCAACAAGTTCTTATATATATTGTTTTAAGATCCCATCTCCAAACATACCAATTTTTAATTTTATCAAATACCCAGAGGGTTCTATGTGATGCCAAAACTACTACTAATTTATTTGGCATTAATTGAGTATAAGCTTGAAAATTTTTAAATTGGATGCTTTTAACATTAGGTACTAATTTGCATTAATTACATCTTTCCAGTTTTCTTTGACTTTTTTAAAAGTGTTAATAAAGTAATAATATAATAAAATAATAAATATAAAGCCGTTTTATTTGCGTACCAAAGATGTAATCAGGCTTTAAAAAGGTTTTCTTTAGAACTATCTGAAATCTCCACCACAAATAATTATTTTAATTGTTTATGCGTAATGTTTTATTCGCTACATTTATTTTGTTAAAACGTGTTCGTCTCTAAACAAAATTGAATTTTATAATAATCATATTTTTGGATTTGAAATTGAAAGGAAAGGCAGTGGTAGAGAAAACTATAAGAAACGTGCTACTTTATTAAAAAAAAGCGTTGCAATATAAGATATTAAATAATTGTTTGGATATGGGTGTATTTTTCTTTAGGCATAACTTTTTCTTTCGATACAGTACATCGTCCTACATTTATCTGAATGTAGCTAAGTTATCCTTTATATAATATCTTTAAATTTAATCTCTTTTTAATCCATTCTTTAGGTCTGTGTTTTCAAAAATTATATGTTACATTGCTCGTTGGTGTACACGTGACTTATGTATTGTTATTAGGAAAATAATCAATTTTGTTAGACATATATTTTCACTAAATTCTTTGTATTTTTAAATTATTAAACTACTATTCGTTTCTAAGTCTTTTTCCGTCTCTTCCTTTAGTTTACTTGCCTTTTTTATAGTTCAAACTTTCTAGTTTGATAATTCTACCTTCCTATTGTAAATTATTAAGTATATCTTCTGGGGTAATTAAAAATAGTTTTTGTTATAGTACATTACCACGTTTTAATTATAAAAATTATATCTTATAATTTTTTTTATTATTATTTTACTGTACTTGTAGCCGCTTTTCTTATTGTTAACTAAAGTGGAATATAATATTTTTCATGATTCTTTCTGTTAAAGTTCATATGGCATGCAAATTTTATACAGTACGAAAGCTAAAACCAGTTCTTTCTTTATTTATATACACATCTAATTTACTTTCGAATTTATTCAATAAAATTTTTGCAAAAAAAGTATATTAACAGAAACCGACTTATTGAATCATACTTTTAGAAATTTTCAATGCCCCTACTTTAGTTCACAAGATTACGACGAAGTTCTCCTATTTTTCAGGGATGTTTCCCTTGTCTGTACACATAAAACTGTCAAAATACGCAATTTATTTTACCCATTACCCAATAGGAGGAGGAACTCGTAAAGGCACAGCCATTATTATCAAAGAAAGCATAAGGCACTACGAAGTTCCTAAGCAGGCAACTGTACTGTGAACAATTCTTTCCCCAGATTTTTCATCCCTGTTTAATCGCTTTTAATCGGGGTTGGTTGATTTTTATTTTATAGTCTGCGTCCCTTATTTCTGACTGTCATTAATTATTCTTTGAGTTGGTGTATTTTTTCTTGCAAAAGGTGTACCAATCTTGATAAAAGTATTGTGTTGTTTTGGCAATGTTGCTTCTATTAGTAGTAAAAAAATCACGAATTACTTTTTATTCTACTCGACATATTTGATTATGTGTCTTCAATTTTTTTCTATTAGTTATTTCCTTTTATTTTAATGTTTCTTCCGACACTGCTTATGCTATTTATTTATTTGTGTTTGTGTTTGGTTCTCCACTGTTTGTTTATTTTTGTCTTTTTCTGGTAAATTACAGTATTTTTCTCCGATATGGTTATATTTTATAAATGTTATTTTTAGGTTGCTCTTCTAAAAAGATGCTTATCTCCTGTGTTGAAATTATTTAATGCACCCACATATTAGACAACATATTTATTGCTAGGTAAGACGAAGTCTATTTCGATATGTATTTGTCTATTGGGGCTGACCCAGGTGCCTTTTTAATCCTTTGTAAAAAAGTTATTCATACAGTATTGTCACTGCTGCTACATAAAATTTACTAGCATATGTATTCTCTCTACCAATAAGAGTTCTTATTCCATAGTTTCCCACAAATTCTTCTAGCACGCTTTTCTTGGTTGCTATTTTAGGATTGACAAGTAATATAGTAAGAACGTTCAAATCTTTGTTAAAATATTCCACCTCTACCTTCTCACGAATCGATGTGAGTGCATAGCACAGTATTATTTTGGTTTTAGTTTTTGTAATAATACACATAATTGGAACTGTAATTATTTTTCTAACTCTTAAGGATATGCATTTATTATGTACTATAATAGCCGCTATGTTTAGTATTTTTTAAGCCATTATAAGTAAATGTCGATTTGATAGCTTAGGTAATCCCTCAGGTCTAAGTTTCTTTTTAGATATTCCAATGGTATGCTATCTTATTTATAATAGTTTGTTTAAAAGTTTCTCTAACCTTGCATTGATTATATTAACCTTATGTTGTAAGTTCCTATTAATATTATAAGGCCTATGTATATAAGGTTTATTCCCCCCAATATGAAATTCTAGATATATAATCAAAAACTAGGGCTCATCATTTAAGTCCTTTTAACGAAATGCTGTACTTTCAATAAATTCCCACATTTAAAACATTCCTAGCTCATGAGCTTTTTCAATTTTATATAAGGTACTCAAAAACGTTGACCTCTTGACACAATCATTATTATAAAAAATTTTTAAATGCTAACAAAGATTTTATATTTCTGGTAAATTGTTAGACAAAGGAACAAAAATTTTTCAATAAAAATTAGTTTAAGGAGGAGGTCTAATACAACAATTATTATTTTCTTAAATATAATAGTATTTTTTGCTTTACATTTTTTCTTGTAAAAGTAATCTTACTGAAACAGTTCTCAAAAATTTTTACAATACCTATTTTTAATCAATTATTTATAGCTGTTGTTATACTGTGACTTATAGAAGAGATCATAAAATAACCAAAATGCACTGGAAGCATATGAAAAATTGTCGGATAAGTAACATTTGTACAAAATTAAAACCGAAGCAAGTTTAAAAAGCTGGGAGGCTCAAGCTTTTCTAAAGAGCTTTATAAAAACAAGTCAACATCCACAATAAATGCTTTGTTGTGGATATTGAAACCCACTACTTCAAAATTTTAATTACATTGCTCGCCGGAGTATCTTTTTATACAACACCAAATCGTTAAGGTTCTCTTGAATACTACAAAAGTAAATTAAAGACAAAAATTCTTTATCTGCCACTATATCTGTAAATCTGGTTTAAAAAGTTTTTCTGATCACTTCTGAAACTACAGACGTGGATATATACCGTATAGAGCGTCTCCTAGAACTGGCACTTATTCAATGTTTAGCCAGACTTAGCGGCGTTGTATTACCCGAAAACACGATTCAATCTTCATAACAATTTGGAATCAAAGACATAAAATATTCAGAAACTTACCTCTATTGAAGTTTATTAAATAAATCTGGTGAAGCTCTTATAACTACGACCAATTTCAAAACAAGTAGCTTTAGGTATTTTGAAAAGTTCACAAAGTTGTCGAGTATCAGATGGACGGGTATGCCGAATATGTTTTCTCAGCAGAATGTTGCATGAGATCAAAATAATTAATATCCTGTAATACTTAGTAATGACCAGAGTAGTGAAAGCAGTTGAGGCATGGACTGTAGTGCGGACGAACCCAGGTTCCATTCCCGAAGCTCTCTGATGCCTGGAGGGTAGCTTACTCAGTCACTAAAATAATTGAATACCTAGGTTCACTCAAACAAAGGGCAATAATGACGGTCGTCTAAGACATGGTGGTTGCCACATCACCTCGCACCAGAAATAGTGCGTGACGACCGAGCAGAGAAAGCAAACATATAAGAGCCTTGTCCTGTCATTTCGCAGGCCGTACTTCCACACAGGGAGCTAAAACTGTGGTTAAAATACTTAGTAATATAACTTAACAGTGTCAGAATTTTGTTTAATTCATCCTTTAGCTCGTTTAAAAATAAACAGTCTGATTATAAATTCATTCATTCGATTGGATAATAAGGAAAGTTAACTGAATAAACGTAGGCATTATTAGTTATCCGAATATTTTCGGATAACTAACGCACTTTTAAATATTTGTAAGATGGCCAATTTAAAGCGGAAGCCATAAATACGAGGTGCATTCAAGTTATAATACTTCCGATTTTTTCTCACATACTAATCATACAAGTCTCGACCTAATCTCCCTGCAACCGTACATTTTTCAGGACGTCGACGTCATGATTCCATGGCCGCTGCGAACGCTTCTTTATGAGCCTTATTTGATCACTGGAAAATTGCTGATGCAATAGCGGCACGACTAGTGTAGTGTCTTTCATCGTTGGAAACAACCAAAAGTTGCTAGGAGCCAAGTCAGGTCAGTAAAAAGCATAAAAATTACTTCAAAGTTGTTGTTACGAAGATACTCCTGCGTTGCGTTCGACCGATGCGTTGGTGCGTTGTCTTGGGGAACGAGCACACGTGTAGCCTTTTCCGGCCGTTTTTCAGGAATTGCTGGAAGGAGCTTGTCCTTCAAAATATCTTGGTAGGATGTACCTGGCACCGTAGTGCCTTTAGAACGCAGTACGTAAAGATTACGCCATCGCTGTCGCAGAACACGGGCACCATCATTTTTTCAACACTGGCGTTTACCCGATTTTTTTTGTGGTGGTGGTGAGTCTGTGTGCTTCCATTGAGCTGACTGGCGCTTCGTTTCAAGATTAAAAATGGCATCTATGTTTCATTCATTGTCACAATCGGTAAAAGGAAAGTCCCATTCATGGCGACGATCACGCGTCAACATTGCCTGGCGACATGCCACGCGCGCAGCCTTGTGGTCGTCCGTCAGCATTCGTGGCAGTCACCTGGAGGACACTTTTCGCATTTTCAGGTCTTCGTGCAGAATTGTGTGCACAGATCCCACGGAAATGCCAACTTTGGGGGCGATGTGTTCCACACTCATTCGGCGATCCTCCAAAACAAGTTTCTCAAATCGCTTGATTATGTTGTCAGACCAGCTGGTGCGAGGCGGAGATTGTCTTGGTTTGTTGTCACACGACGTTCTGCCTTCTTTGAACTATCGTACCCCCAAACGCACATTAGACATATCCATAACGCCATTGCCACTCAAATGCCGATGCAAAGGTGTCACACCATGCAAATGGAGAAAACGAATGATTACACGCTGTTCTTGTAATGAAAACGTCACCATTTTAAGTATCAAAAACAGTCCACACTTTCGCCGCTGCCGCTAGAGTCCTGTGTTCCGTGCAGTACTGCCATCTCTGTCACGCATTCACAAAGAGTGCGCGCGTATTTTAAAACAAACCGCATGTTTCTATCTGTTCCCAGTACTAAGAAAAAAATTCGGAAATGTTATAACTCGAATGCACCTCGTAGTTTTCCAATCGTTCTCCAACACAGTGTAAATGGTTTTTATTTTAAAATTTATATTACAACATATATAATATAAAACTGTGTTACTATCCTTAATTCTAAATAATCTAAATGCACTATGGAGCTTCTATAACTGTTATACTGTTTACTAAATTTATTATTAAAATTTCATTTGAAAGCAAATGCCACTTTTTCCTTACTCTCTATTCTACTTTTATTGTCAAAACCTCTCTATGGTACTCCAAGGGAACCATAAGTAATTAAGAGAAAATTCCCATAATCTCGCACTGAACGTGATTCAGCTGGTCCCAGGTATTTTGCAGCCGTCAGAGGCAAGAGAGAGTGTCGAAAGGAAGTACATTGGTGGAAATATAAAATAAATAAAAGAATTGTTAAAATATTCAAAATGGATAAGCAAACCCCAGGGTTGGATAATAATGAAAGGTAAAATAATGTTTTCCTTTCAAGCTTTAATATTTCTTTACTTGTTAACACGACGATTTAGCACTGTCTTGGTAGAATAAAAAAATCTCTCCCAATGATCAATTATGAAAGATGATTCTACTTGGTCACTGCTTTTAATGTGTTTAGTTATGAGCACTGTTTATCAAGTATTTAAAATAAAAGACATTTTTCCAATCTTATTAAGTAACTTTTCTTACAGACAACAAAGTTTTTAGCTATATTGCATTTTTTCTTTTATACTTCTTGCATCCAGTATTACTATAACCAAGTTGTTATTTTCATTTTTTATTTTATTCCAAAAATTGAAGGTATCGGTTGCATGTGAACAAAAAATTACTGAATAAATAAAAAATTACTGATTTTTAATTCCAGATTTAGATATTTTAAAGTTTTCAGAGCGCCTACTGTGGATTGCTAAGAAATAGTTGAAACTAAATTTACATTTAATAGCAACTAATTTTTTTTTTTGCACCACGGACTTGTAAAATCAAAACTAGCACTGACAAGCCTTAAAGGTATCTATAGCACATCATATTACGGAACTCTTTGGCGTTTGCACTGTGATTTTTTCTGCATATTAATAATGAAATATTTATTTCTATTTTTCACTTGTAACCTTTAACAACAAGCGATTAACTCTATTTGTCTTAATAAGTACATTTTTTATTAAAAAATATCTGTAATAAACTCAGTTTGCTTTCTTCTGATGTGAAATTGAACTGTTTAATATTGATAAAAACATTTGTATGTCCTTTGTAAAATTACAATTTTGAAAGTCCTATTTTGTAATTTATAATACAAAGGGAAAATAATACGTGAAGCAAGAGTAAATACAATTATAGATTAAAATAAAAACTCCCCTTTATACTCTGCTCAAATGATCTGCTACATGTCCGAGTTACATTTCATAGTACTTGTCGTAACGTTTGTTTTAGTGGCGTCCGCGATTGCAACCACTCTTACAGGACGTATCAACAGTTTAATTTAAAATAAGTTGAGCGAAACGTTTCTTTCATAATTATAATTTTAAAATTCATATTTAGGCTATTATCAAATACATGAGGAAAATTTAAAAATTAGCTAACGACATTACCACATCATAAATGTTAATTAATTTGCCAACATAAAACAATTCCGTACTAAAAAATTTCATGGAAAAAAATGGTAATGCGGTTTATGTATATAAATACAGATGCAAGTCAAAGTGGGGTATCAGTTCAGCAGTAGTAGCATTAATAATATAAGTAATAAAAATGATCTTTGCACAAGTAAACTTTTAAATTGCAGCAATATTAAAAAAATTGTGTAAGATAAATGTGTTCATTACAGGTATGCCTTTTAGCGGCAGTGGTAGCAGCGGTACAAGCCGGGCTTCTTCCTCTAATTGGTTATTCTCACAACCAGCTAGGTGCTGTTGGATTAGGGTTGGTTGGGCATGAAAGCTTAGGACAGGTGTACCATATTAACAATCATTTAGCCCTCGGTTATAATGGAGCTCATGAGCACGATTATCATGTAAGTTTTCACAAATTCCTAACTATGCTAAATTAAGCTTAATACTTATTGATAAATTACACATAATAGGCGTACCCTAAGTACACCTTCAACTATGGTGTTTCGGACAGCCATACTGGCGACCACAAGAGCCAGCACGAGAGCCGTGATGGAGATCACGTAGTAGGCGAATACTCCTTGGTGCAACCCGACGGTGTCCTTAGGGTTGTTGACTACGCTGCCGACCGCAGCGGTTTTCATGCTGACGTTAAGAAAATTGGGATATCCAAACATCCATCTTGGACTCATGGAATCCGCCACGGACATTGGTAATTAACTATCACTTTTAAAACTAAACAATTTTAACGAATTTCCTTCTTGCTATCTTTATTTGAATACATCAAAATCCCTTCCAATAATAAGTTTTTTTTTAAAAAAAATTAAGATTAGTTTTCTTCACTCTCTTGATGTATTTATACCTTTAAATAATATATATATTTAACTTGTAAGAAAAACATGTTAACATTAAGTTGGAAGAATAGATTGTAAAAGTTTCCTGAAAGATAATAAAATTAATGTAATTTAAGTTGTATTTTATTTTTTGGTGTGATTTTCTAATATCTCAACACTTTTGGTCAAAAGTTGAGTGAGATTCTCAAATCCTTCCTAAAAGTAACTTATTCAAGATCGCCAAAATAGAATTTTACGGTTTCCATCGCGTTTGCCTTTACCCAAAATCTCTTTTCATCCAGAAAGGCAGATAAAACTTGAAGATGCCAAGTTTGGCGAATAACTTCTAACTTCAATTCCGCCTGTTTTTGCTGAGCGATTATCTGTATCAGAGCTTAGAACATCCAGGGAGCGTTTCCGTTTTATCCTGTCTTTAGTCGTGGCAGCTAGTGCACTACAACTCTTTCCTACTCGAACTCTACAGATCTCTTCCATGTGTTCATTAATATGATAATACTGTTTATGTCATAGTTTTCTTTTCCTAGTGTATGACCTAGTTCTATTCCTATATTTTTGTCTTTCGGTTTATTTGCGTTAATCGCCATTCATTATTTAGCATTCAAAACGGATGTCGTGCTTTCTTTAATATTTATTTATCTTCAACTGTTCTTCTATAACTGTTGATTATACTTTCCAGCTTTTACTTTTATGCCTTCTATATCTAGATCTAGTTTTTACTGTTATTTTATTCTTTTACTCATTTCTGCTATTTTTTTATATTTATTTTCATTTCAACACGTTTGGTCTCTTTTCCCAATTTATCTAAAAAAAAATTATGTCGACGATTGTGTGTCATGAGGCATATTCCTGTCCGTCAGTTTCTTACTTTAAAGATAGATCCAGGTTATTCCATTTTTCTTTTGAATTGTTTTTCCGATTCAGGATCCATGGATATATTAAAGAGCGGGAAATACAATATGAATTGTTGCTTCACTACTTTCTTTATGTCTATTTTTCTACTCATATATTCTTTATGCAACATTTAACATGCGAATTTCTCGTACTAGGTGCGCAACTAAGTTTCAGGATTTTTTGGATTAATGAAAATGGAAAACTTCAAGAGAAATGCAAAAAATTATTTATTCAAAGTATTGTCCCTCGCTAGCTACACATTTTTGCCATCGCTGTGGTAATACATAAATACCAGCGTCAACAAAACAGACGCGTCTTTAGACCGAAATCATTCATCCAATCAATTTTGCACTTCTTCGAAATTGGCCAAGTGTATCCTAGCCAAGCCATGCGCCATCGACCGGAATAAGTGATAATCGGAAGGGCCAGGTCTAACAAATACGACGGGTGAAGTGGAAGATCTCATTTCACCGTTTTGATGGTGTCCTGGACGTTGGATTTACGATGGCATGGAGCGTTGTCGTGCTTCAATATCACTCGTTCGTGTCTCGTGTCCCATTCTGGCAGTTTTTCAAATTTATCAGTTGTCGGTAGCGATATGCATTAACAGTTTCGTCCGGTTTCTGCAACTCATAGTACACAATTCTTTTCTGATACAATCAAACGCAGAGCACTGTCTTCTTTCCGAAGCGATTTGGCCGTGCCGTTGATGTTGATGCTTCGCCGGTAAAACCACAATTTTTGCGTTTGGGATTCTCGAAATATATCCACTTCTCATCGCCAATGACAATTCAATGCAGGAAACTCTTTTTTATGCCTCAAAAGCAAAATTTTAGAAGTGGCTCTTCGATTTTTCATCTGTCTCTCAGTCAACTCATGCATCACCCATTTTCCTTCCTTTTGAATTTTTTTCATGCATGTAAATGTTTGGAAATACCAGTCACGTTTTATGCTTTCGCAAGTTCATATTGTGTTTCCTTGTCATATTCATCCAATAGCGTTTGCAGATCGGCGTCCTCAATTGCTTTTGGTCTTCCGGAGCGCTCTTTGTCCGCAGTGTTAAAATCTCCATTTCTGAAGCGTTTAAATCAATCTTTACAGGTAGTTTTCAGTGGTGTACGTTCGCTGTACTCCTCGAGCAAACCACGTACTTTAGCTGCATTTTTGTTTTCATGTTAAAAAGAAAGGTAAAGCTTACCGCAAATGCTGTTGATTTGCCACATAACTCGCCATCTTCGTTATTAGTAAAAATATTTTTGCGTTACGATATCTGTTGGTATTACAACTGGTTATTGTTAAAAGATGTCGAAGCTATAAAAAAAACAACTATAAACACGTATGTCGACTACATATGTCGTTAGCGCCATCCATGTGGGAAACACGGAAACTTAGTTGCACACCTATGTATATCATTTTGATTAGTTGGATAATTCTTTGAGGAATGCCAAATTGCTTTAAAATCTTTTATAGAGCTTCATATTTAATACTAAGAAAAGCCTTAGCAAAAACAATAAACATAATTTCTGATAATGGGTTTTTTCTAGTTTCTTCTATAATAATTAGATCTGTTATAATTTGGTTAATACAAGATTTTTCTCTTCTCATCCCCATTATCATTTTTTGGGTCCATATTCCATGTTTACCCACAACTGCTTTATAATCTATTGTCTTTACCAATTTTGGAATTTAAGTCACCCATAACTCTTATTTTGTATCCTTTGTTAATTTCGTATAACACATCTGACAGTTCCCGATAAAAGTGTTTCTTCTCTCTGTTACCACTCATTCGGAAATAACTAATTTTAATAATTTGCGATTTTTTACCTTACTATGTCTAGATTATCTTTTTTACACAGTCCTAAGTTCTGAATATTTACTTACTTACTCCTGGCTCTTAGCAGTCCATCGAAGATCACGGCCTCTTGTTTATAAGCTTCCCAATTTTGATTTTACCCCGACAGACTAGTTGGACCTGCGCCTGATCTTCCACTAGCTTTGCTTTTTCTTTTATACTTTTCCAGTCGGTCCAGTTTTTACTAGTGTCCTCCAATTGTTAACTTTATTCTTCTAGCATATCCAGCCGACAAGCTTTCGATCTTTCTCTATGAATACTCTTTTAACACTTCTTTCTTCCTTCATTCCCTATAAGTGCATCAATCAGCACAGGCTATTAAATTCGATTTTACTTACTATACTTGGTGCACTGTACTTTTCTTTTGACTCGCAACTATATTTCCTATACCATTCTTTGTTTTTCTTCCATTGCCCGAAAATATCTTTTAGCAACTTTCTGTTCCCACCTGTTAAATACCTGTTTGTTTTTTCTTCAGCGTCCACTTCTCTACTCCATATGTCTGTATAGGTCTTAAAATAGTTTTGTACTCTGTTGGGTTTGTATTGATGGATATATTTTAACGTTAAAAATATGTCTTGCAGCGTAATAGCCTGGATTTGCTACTGCTGATCTCGCTGCTATACCTTCTGCTATTTCGTTTGTTTAAATTTGCTTTGGTTTACCTCAAGCGGCTGTCTCTGTAAAGATCCGTCCTTGATGTGATCATGTACTTGGATTTTGTTTCATCCAATCTTAACTGCGTTCTATTTAAAATATCCGTATACATGTTTTTAGTCGTTTATCGTTTTCGATATTATAACCACATCATTTGTATAGACGAGGATTTATACCATTCTATTTATAATTTTATCTCTCGTGTTAATGTGGGCTATCCCTTTTAACATCAGATTGAACATGGCAGTTGAAAGGTGATGATCACCCTGTCCTTATACCTTTATTAATCACAACTAGTTTTCTATCGCGTGGGAAACTATTAGGTACATGTTTACAATTTTTATTATTTTGCTCTGCATATTCAGCTTTTCTAATACTACATACATTTCTTGTCTTATAACAGTGCCGTATATTTTAATCAATCCGATAAAAAGTTGATCAAGGGTGATGTTTTGCTCAACTTTTTCTAACATCTATCCCAGAGTAAAAATACATTCCAAAGTTAACCTAGCTTTTCTAAAACCACACAAATATTGGCCTTTTATTTCCATAATTCATTCTAATTTTGCTTAAAATCCCATCTTTAACAGTGTTATTCCTTTGTAGTTTTGTAGTGCACTTTTGTCACCTTTTTATGTAAAGGTCGATTAAGTCATTTTGTTATCTGTCCTCCTTTAATATTTTTTTCGTTAAATTCTATTTTTTTAACATCTTTCCTTCATTATGTCCTCCTCTTCATCTTCTGAATATTTGCCCCCCTGGATTAGTATGTTTTTCCTTATTTGTCTTTAGTTGTTTTATTCTCCTGTCCTGATTTCTCTTTTTCTCTTAAGTCAGTATTCTCTCTTTTTAATGACCATAACTTCCTTACTGCTAATTACCTTGTTATATCTGCTAACTTTGCTAATATCACCTCTTCCAGTGGCGGTAATTTAACTCTGTATTGTTTAACTTTCGACGTGTTCCCCAGCTTATTTACCAGTGGCGCGCACTGCAGTCTGTCCTGCCGTTAACCTGTTGGAGGTCGTTTTCTTACCTTTAGCTGATGCTATTTGTTCGACCACCTTTCTTTTAATTATTTGATCCTTTTTTATATAGTTTCCACAGTATGAGTAATTTATTTTCTGTATTTGTTTTGTACGTGTCTAATACACGTCTGTTTTACACTCTAGCCAGGGGCAGATTCCCATCTGAATATTTAACATATCTATTTCTTTTATTATTTGTGTTGGATCGCTTCGTTTCAGTTTCGTTAATAGGGATATTTAGGGTGAGTTATTCGCTTTTTGCAGCCGAATGTTTGTGTCTTCTTCTTTATCCTCTTTTGTCCTATTTTTAATGTATTTCAGTCTTATTTTGCTCTTTATCCTCTTTTGGTTCCATTTTCAGTTTCACTTTCTTTAGCTTTTTAAAATTATATTCTTTTCATTGTAATATCTTTGGCCGTTCATCGTACTTATATATGTTTATTATTAGTGTTTTGAGTAACTTGGCTTCTTTATTATTTCAGCAAAGCTTTGACTCAATATAATTTTGTTTTCATTGGTTGGAAATTTGTACCAGGCTATTGTTACAGTTGCACCTCTAATGTTACTCTTAATTACCTTACGTCTTTCTAGGATTTCTTGTTTAAGGTCGTTTTGAATTCAACTACCATTTTCTTACTCTCTCTATTATTTAATGATTCCCTATTATTAGTGTTCGTTTTCTTATTTAATGTACTACCAATTTTTTTGCTACTTCCAAAGACTTCTTATTATTCAAGGGATGTGTTTAGCTCCGACCTTTTTCTTTTGTTACCCTTACCACTTGTTCTACTGTTACTAATTTTGGGCACGAACCATGTTTTTACTTTGAATTATGTTCCATGATACTTTCATCTCGCTTTTCTGTAGATAGATTTAGCACTCTTCATATCCCATGCACGCTATAATTAAAAATCTACTCCTTCCGCCCTTAACATGTACACAAGCTGAATAATCCTGCTACATCACCTTACAAATTTTTATTGGATCCGATCCAGTTACATTATGAAGAGATTAAATATACTTTTACCATAACATATGTATATAGCATCACGATAAATGCCCTAAAAGAGACATAATTTTTATTTGTGATCATATTGACCATAAATGGCTAATAATACGTATTCAATAAAATGAGGTTTTATCAACAAAATATATTAGAACAGATTTGTGGTTTAACTTTCGTTAATCAAAGATGTGTGTTGATAGAACTAGATAAGTGCGATCAGTTTGTCATCAATATTCGTTACAATTAACAAAGGGAGCACAATTGAATGTAAGGTTAAATTAATTTTGGTTGCCAATCAGCAATAGTGCAAATCTTATCTGTTAGATAGGTACTGCCAAATTAAGTTTCAAGCCAAGTTAACAAATCTACACATTAGTAACTCTGGAGTTCCCCAAGGAAGTGTGATGGACCCTGCTTTTATCTCGGATATAGCCACTATACAACAAACCACGATGGTCACATGGTAAACGACACCGTTATATTAGCCCTGCACCAAAAATCCAGCGAAGCCATTTAATGGCCACCAAGTTGATTTAAATTTATTAGAAGGTTAGCTAGAAAATGGCGCATCAAGACCAACGAAGGAAATTAATTTATGTCCACTTGTAACTTTGAATAACATGCAGTTATGTACGTCAATCAAAAAATGTAAAATACCTAGATATTTATTTAGATAGAAGGCTAATGTGGGAGAAACACATTTTCGCCAAACAAGTGAGCTTAAAATTTACGAAACTTCAGTAGCTAATTGGAAGAAAATCAAAACTCACCCTAGAAAACAAACTCTTAATCTATAAAATAATACTGAAACCCTTTATGGGCGTATTATATTTAATTATGGAGTACAGAGAGCACTTGAAAATTCTATAAAAATTCCTCTACGGTCATCATGAACACCCTACGGTAAATAAAGAATGACACTCTACTTCGTCATCTTCACATAAAAACTGTGAAAGAAAAACTGATGTGCTATTGCAGTATTGTGAACACTCAATATTGTTTCAATTTTATCCACATACGTTGGCAGTTAATCTTCTGCACAACAGTAATGCATTACATAGACTTAAACGATTATATTCTACACATGTTTAGTTTTTATTATATACTAAAATGTTAGATTAAGTGTAAATAAGGAACCAATTTATTTAAACAGTTTGAATATATTATTTCAATAGTCAAAATAAAAAAAATGTTGGAAACAGGCGTTTTCATAAAATATACGCCTTGAATCATAAAAATGGTTAAAACGTATAGATGGCTTAGGTGTAATTTTTTTCTACCTACAAAATGCTTGACAAAAAATCATTGTATGTTATTTTTCGATCTCCCACGTAGTATTTCCCTGATAATTAGAAACGTGTTGAGATAGAGAAGATATCTTAAGACTAACAAGAAAATATGTTGTTTATACAAACTGTTAATAAAGTACTCTCTTTAAATGAAATTATATCTAAAATTCGAATGCGGATTAAGCAAATATGAATGATATGTAAATGAAAAGACATCATTATGTATTGAATTATACATTAAATGTTTTTACAAAATTTCGCCAACAGTATACAACATCGGGCACATTATGCACACTAATTAACTCTCTAACGCAAAGAATTTTACCATTATTATTGTTAATTGTAAATTGGAAGTCGTGGTATAAATAATGCCGGGACGCAACACAGACATTTTGTGTTAGTTTGGCGTCGGTAGTAGCCCGAGCAGTACTCAGCCATTGAAATGTTGCTCGCTCCAGTAAGTACATAAACAATTTAACAAGAAATTGAAAATTCCCTTCGTTACATTCGAATTAGGTAAATATTATTTTGCTTAGGTGTGTGTATTGGCAGTAGCCGTAGCTGCAGCACGAGCTAGTTACATTCCTTTTTATGGTGCTAGTAACAACTTAGACTTGGAGCTAAAGAAAAGTGGACATTTAGGGCGCGGTGCGTACGTTCTTGACAAACATTCAGGCCTCGATTCTACCAATGCTTATGAACACGATCAGCATGTAAGTGCCAATATTTTGCAATATTTGCAGCTGCACTAAAGTGTTAATTGCAATACAGGCTTATCCCAAATATTCCTTCAGCTACGGTGTCTCTGACAGCTACACTGGCGACCACAAGACCCAGCAGGAAACTCGCGATGGTGATCACGTAGTAGGTCAATACTCTTTGGTACAACCCGACGGCGTCCTTAGGGTTGTCGATTACGCTGCCAACCATAGCGGTTTCTACACCAACATTAGGAAAATCCCCGTGCCTCAACATTCCTCACATCGTGGGACACAGCATGGACATTAGCAGTTACAGTACAATTAAAATTTTAAGCAAAATAATTTTATTCGTCGTTGTTATTTAATGTTGTTACAAAAATTGTATATCTAATTAGAAAGTGTTGTATCGTAACTCTAAAAATTATTAAATGACTGTACAACAAGCTGTTGCAACGACTTTTTTTAACGGATATGTGCACGGAATTCATCTAATTATAACATGGTTCACAGATGTTTTTTAAAACAGAGTATCCATCGAAATCCTTACAGCTTTTTGAAAAACTATTACATACTGCTTTATAGTTTCAAATTACATCTTTACGAACTAACCATTCAACAAGTGATGATGATTATAAATTTTTAATGTAGTCATTTAAGTTTTCCATCTAAGGTAAACATTGTTCAAAATACATTAGCAGAGTTTTAAATTAACTTCGTTGATTAAAATACACACGAATGTAACATATTCCATTAGCAAAAAATGTCACAATTCTATGTCTGGCAAATTTAACGAATCGATACTACCCAGAACTCACTCATAATTTTGTTAAAAAAATGGTAGACTCTCAGTGAAGGCTCTAGCGCTCTGCGTTGTTGGAAATTGAAATAAGTGGACTATCCCGTTAAATATGGAATATCCCTTGAGTTCTGGCTAAAGACTTTTTAATCATCTGACAGTTGGTAGTTTGGTTGCTATCGTGAGAATAGTCCATATAATTTTTTTGTCTAAATTAACACGACTTCCTTTGTGAATTCTTTTCGCAATAATAATACAGGTTTTGCTTATTTAATAACCCACTCATGTATATAAAAATAAACTTGATCACTAAGCAAAATGTTCCATCAGAAAATAGTTGTAAGAAGAAAGAACCAAAAGAGGTTCCTAAGATAATTGCAATCCCTGTAATTAAATAGCAAAAAATGGCCATATGTAGCGGTTCTTAATTTTTTGTGCAAAAGGTTGTTGACCGATTTTGATAACACGGGGCTCATTTTTTTCACATATATGTAACATATTAATTTTTGTTTTCTTAAAATAATTTTTGTAATACTTAAAAATCGAAAAAATCTATTTTCGGCACTTTCATGAATTTTTCACCAAGTTGCACATATAAAGTTTACTTTCCAAAACATATGCATATGATTTCTACTATTTTTCTCCTAATTGAGAAGATAGACTGAGAACTTTTTCGAAAATGTGCATATTTCTTTACTATATGACCTCGACTATAAGGGTTTTTAGCGGACCCACCTTCCAATATGTCATTCCTCATAACTTTTGATCAAGGCAGCTGCCAAGCTAGAGATCAGCTTCTATTTCTGTCATTTCTGACATCTGTCACGCCTTATAATTTTTGATCTGTGATACATGGAGACATAACGTTTTCAGTATTGAACTAAGAACAATAAGTTAAATCCAGACGCCAAAAATCAGCCTGATCGGAAAATCTCGAGACGGATTGACCGGAAGTGGCCGCAAATTTCTATTTATGTATAGAAGCCCCGGATATTGGTGAAAAAGGAGTTCCACATCCTTACTTGTTTTATGACGGAAAACGTTAAAAGTATCTATAATATTTTTTTTTAATTTCTCATAATTCACTGTACCAAATCTTTCAAATGTTGGTACTGTTGCTTAAAGAACTTGGCGAAGATGATTTATAATTGCTTTGTTTCCTTAAAATTTTCTGTTTACAACTAGATATACTTTTTGATTGTATCATAATGGGTATAAAAAGTAAGAGAGCATTGTCAAGTGTAAGAAATGTTTTGATAATGTAGATATGTTAACTACCCAACACAGTTAATTTTTAATTTTTTTTTTTTGAACAACAATTTTCCATAGAATATTATAAAAAGTTAATCAGCTTTTTTAACTCACAAATCAGACTACCTGAATTATTTTCTAACTTTCACATATGATATTGACTAAAACATTTGATTTACCAACCCTTTTATAAATATAACGACAACCTGTGTAAAAGATCTTTGGTAATTTTCTTTTACGCGTATCTACATTTTGGCATAAATAACAAATCACCTTTCAGACGCTGAAAACACATTCATTCTGTCACTATTCTTTAGTAACAATTACATTGTACTTTAAAACATAGGAAACATACAAACAAATGTTTCGGACTTACTTCCTGTTTAAGTTTACAAAATTAAACGGTAAACATTTTAGTTTTTAACAAAGCAATCCTAACATAGCTGTTGTTAAATGGATATTAGCCCTAAGTGGGGTGTATAAAAACCATAAATCATTGCTAACCTACGATAACAATTAAAAAATGTTTGTCCTGCCTTTATTTTGTTGACACATCACAATTAAAAAAACAATTTTTTTTAAATTTTTGGTGAACAATACTTGTGTACATCTTTTTATATATCTATCTAGATTTAATCCTTCTCTTTTACTGATCAGATTTGTAATTAACGCACACGATACGAAATTTAATAAATCTTGAGCATAAATTATTTAAATGCTTTAAAATCTATTAAATTAAATTAAAATTAGACTTTTTAGACAACTGATATTTTTTTAATTAAAAAGTAGTAACTAGATAAATATATAAATAAAAATAAAACTGAACTAAATAAACTACAAGTAAAGTAATAGAGCTGTTATATTGTATTATTGCAAAATTTAAAAATTACGAGGTCTGGCAGCGGCCCCCCGGAGAGCTTGTCCAACTCCGACATGCTTGAGCCCCTTCGCATAGTTTTTAAATAAAAATAAAAACACGATTAAAAAGCTCTGTTTGACATAATTGGCGTACGCCGTTGCCATGACAACGCATTTACGTATACCCAGTTAGATTTGAACTTTGACCTTTGACCTGTGTGACAGCACTCATAATTTTTTTTATATATAAGTGCTTTATTGGCCGCTCTCAAACGAAAATTTTCCATCGCTTGCGGTTCCGGAAATATATTACCTCGGTCGCGCCTGCAGCCGGGCCGAAATTTGTCCTTCGGAGGCGTTCGGGTCGGCACGGAAAGGCACGAACGATTTGACCTTTGACCTGTGTGACAGCAGCAGCAGCAGCAGCAGCAGCAGCACTCATAATTTTTTTTATATATATAATTAATAAATCATTTAAAAATATAAAGCAAATTTCACTGAGACTTTGCGAACACAAACGTAAAATAAATTAAATCGTATTAAAAAAAGGGATATAAAACAATAAACTGTTGAAATATTTCTGGCGTCCATATTTCTACGTGACCTTTTTTTATTTAAAAACTTACTTGGGTCAAACCTAACCTTAGAAGAAATTACAGCCAGACGTTGTTTCCTAAAATAACCGTCTTTCATATTTTTCAGTCTATTTTGGTCTTCCGTGCAAGGCATTAACTTACACAATGGACATTTGTAGTGCTCTGTAGCACTGGATAAAATAAAAACATAATACATTAAAATCAACACATTTTTAAAGAGGAAACTATACGCTACTTGTTAAAATAAACATGCACATCCTGTTTGTATAAAAAAATGCTAAATAATATATTTAAGTCTGTTAGAAACAAAATAAAAGTTGTTATAATTTATTAAGGTTTTCTGGATTCTGCAACACTTGTGTTACAAGGTACCTTACATTTTTTTCGCACGATAATAATTAAACCTATCTACTGAAGTTGTAAAGTGTCATATTTTATTTTTCAATGAAAATGTGCCAACAACCTAATCCTACACCATTAGTTTGGTTTTCGAAAGCAAGATTCTACCATAGAACAAATCTATAGAATTGTAGACAAAATAAATAAAACCTACAAACCACAAACTACTGCTCTGCAGCATTTATTAACATGAGCCCGCCCCTTGGCAGCATGTGACACGACGGATTACTGTACAAACTGAAAAAATCCTCCCAATCGAACTTTATCAAGTACTCAGGTTGAACTTGTCTAACTGTTATTTCCTAATCAAGATACAAAATGAGACTACTACCTTATTTCGTGTTAAATCAGGAGTTTCGCAGGGCAACGTCCTAGGTCCCTTACTCTATTTAATCTATACCGCCGACTTACATACAAAAACTAACGACTATAGCGGACAATTGAGGGCAATACAGTTATTTTATCAACTCATCAAGATCCTGTAACGGCATCACATAATTTGCAAATTCACCTTACGAAGGTACAGAGTTGGTTAACTAAGTGACGCATTAGGGCCAACACCACAAAGTTTGTTAACATCATTTATTTAAACGCGACACCTGCCCCTAGTCGCGTTAAATGGCCATCAAATACCGCAATAAGACTCCGTAGAATCCCTGGATATGCACCTGGATGGTTCGTCTTATAAGGAAACGGCTCTATAAACCAAAAGAAAAGGGTTAGGTTTAAAATACAAAAAGATGTATTGGATGCTGGGACGACAATCATAGCTGTACCTGGATAACAAAGTTCTCCTATACAAAGCTATCCTACGTCCAGTCTGGACTTATGGCTTGCAACTATGAAGCTCAGTAGCAAACAGCACCATTAAAATAAGCAGAAAGTTTCAGTCTAAAGTTTTGCAAGTTATTGTTAACGCTTTCTGGTATGTGCCTAATTATTAGGAGTTATTAGACGTAATATTAACATAAGTTCACTTAGTGAAATTATCACAAACATGAGTGTTAACGAACTAGCCAGTGATTTGTTAAACGACCAAGACGAAGTATGGAGGCTCAAAAGGTTTAAACCCTTAGACTTACATAATCAGTTCGTATAGTTTATATACAGTAGATAATTTATTTAACTATTATTCTTATTTTAAGTTGAGTCCTGTCCTGGCCACATCCAGCCTAGTACCCAAAGTTTATGTTTAAAGAGTAATTGCTATATCAGGCAATTTTCTACGAAACATGCATTTTTCGTATCATTTACCGAATGTCTTAATGAAATAAGGCAGATTGTAAATAAATATCTCATAAAATAAGGATGCGGTGATACCATATACATTCAATATTCAACAAAACACAACTGGATGGGTATAATAAATTTATGTTACGTAAAATTAAATTTTTAAATTACAAGAACTTTAAAGTTCATAAAGATTATGCAGATCAATCAGTCTTATTTATTAACAAGTTATCTCAGATTCTTCTAAATGATACCATAAACTTGTGCTATAGGAGCGATCTTCGTTGGTTCCTATGTATTCTCAAAATACTTACACTTCTTTGTTTCAATATAAAATACCTTATACCAATCACCCCGATGGTACTGCAGACGGAGGCACTACTGTCCTCGTTAAGCGGTCCTCAAAAAAACTTTTTGCAGGCAACCACAGTAAAAGTAACAAGTCTGCCATATGAACTGACACTATCAGCAGTTTATTGCCCACCTCAGCACAATATAAAAAGGCAGACTTTGAAAATTTCTTTCAAACATCAGGAGCAAAATTCATAACCGGGGGTGACTACAATAGTAATCACACTAGATGGGACTCACGTCTAATAACAACTAAAGGTAGAGAACTTCATAAAACAATAGAGGACAGCAGATACTCAATCATTTCAACAGGAACACCAACCTATTGGCCTACTGATCCAAACAAGGTACCTGACCTATTGGACTTCTTTGTTGCAAACGGAATCTACCCGGCATATACTGAAGTAGTACCTAGCTTTGACTTGTCATCTGACCATTCCCCTATCTTAATAACAGTGGGTACATCTGTTATATCCAAAAACCCCACACCAAGGCTACATAATAATAGAACAAACTGGGATGCTTATCGTAAGACACTAACTGAAAACATAGACTTAAAAATTCGCCTCAAAGAGCCTGAAGAAATAGAAATAGTTACGAAATAACTAATAACAAAACTACAACAAGCCGTACAGCAAGCGACACCTACAGTTCCTCAAAATAAATTAAATAACGACATACCACTAGAAATTAAAAAAATGGTTGCAGAAAAAAGACGTGCTAGAGCAAATTGGCAATGAAGTCATACACTCATAAAAATGCTTAAACCATTTGAGTAACAAGTTGAAGGCAAAACTTAGAAGTAAGAAATGAACAATTTGAAGAATACGTAACCAAACTAACTAGAACTGATAATTCTATGAAACCAACCAAAACTCTAGGAAGCTTAATCAAATGTACCACCAATAAGAAAAAATAATGCCAAACCTTCGGCGAAGAGTGATAAACACAAGGCGGGCCTCTTCGCCGAGCACCTTGCAGTGGACTTTCAATTCCAAAATAATGATCAGGTACAGGAAGTCAAACAAGTTCTAAGTACGCCTACACAAGCACAACCCTTAAAATTATTTACTCCAAAAGAAATAAGGGACGCAATAAATTCCCTAAATCTCAAAAAGGTCACTGGCAATGACCTCATTACAGCGAAAATGATAAAATAATTGCCAAAAAAAGGACTTGTAAAACTCTTGTACATCTTCAACGCAATAATTAGACTCGATTACTGGCCTACATCACTTAAAATAGCTCAAATCATAACGATACCAAAACCTGGCAAAAATCCGTCAGATGTCACATATTATCGCCCGATAAGTTTACTATCCGCAATTTCATAACTACTCGAAAGATTTCTTCCAACAGACTGATCACAGATTTAAATTCACAGGATTTGATCTCAAACCATCAGTTCGGATTTCGACATGCACACTCGACAACCCACCAATGTCACCGAATTGTCAAAATTATAAACAAGTCATTTGAAGACAAACAATACTGCATTTATAGATATAGTCAAGCTTTTGACAGTGTGGCACCCTGAACTACTATCAAAAATAAAAAAAATCTTTCCGTCTTGCTACTTTAAACTGATTAAGTCATATCTACAAGAACGCCAATTTGAAGTGAGAGTAAACGAAGCTACATCTAACCGACAACCAGTCCTATCAGAAGTACTGCAAGGTAGCATCCTAGGACTACTACTATATGTCTTATACACACACGGCTTACCCACAACAATACTAACAACAACGGACACCTTCGCGGACGGCACCGCCGTATTCTCAGCGCACGAAGATCCAGTAGAAGCCTCCTCAAATCTATAACACCATTTAAACTTAATAAACATATGGATGGAAAAATGGAAGATCAAAGCTAATGAATCCAAATCGACACAGGTAACCTTCACCCTCAGAAAAGGTATATGCCCACCTGTAAACCTCAATCAAGTAACACTACCACAAAGCGACAATGTAAAATACTTGGGCCTAACTTTCGACAGTAACTTAAATTGGAAACAACATATTAAAAAGAAAAGAACTCAACTCGATTTAAAAGCTAAAGAACTCTCCTGGCTTAGTGGAAGGAAATCCCGACTGTCAATGGAAAACAAAATTTTGATTTATAAAATAGTGCTCAAGCCGATTTGGACTTACGGCATAGAACTCTGGGGATGCGCCAGCAAGTCCAACACAGCAATAATCCAGAGAGCTCAATCTAAAATACTCCGAACCATAACGGATGCGCCGTGGTATGTCTCGAACCATACCTTACATACAGATCTCAAAATCCCATATGTCAGTGAAGTAATCAGAGAAACAGCCACCAAACATCACACCAAACTCAAATTTATTGTAACAAAAAATTACAAAACTGCATCTGATGTTGCAGAACTAATTGTTTAAATTTATTTAAACAAAAATTCACTATTTTTGGTTTAATAAGTATTTGTGTAGTGTTTTTGGTTACTATTATGTTTATAGATTACGAACGTTTACACAATTATGAAAGTATTTTTAAAACTTTGCCTCCTAATCGATAGGTTTGGTAATATATAATGGCTATCAAGAAACCTAGTAGCATTTTTCTCCATAAAGCTCCATGTGGTAAACTCTTAATATCCGCAAATGTACACCATTAAAAACAAGCAGACAAAATTATTCTAACTAATCGCTACATGAATCACAAGAATAACGCTACAATTGTTGGAGTTGCTCTTGAAGGAAGGAAGCCTGGCTTCTTCACCAAAATAGTGGAGAAACTCGTTCAGCCTTGACATACGTGTGTGTATGTAGAGATGGTAATTTGGTGTAAAAGTAGTCACGCCTGTTTAATAAGGATATTTTAACTTCATAGAAAATATATTGCTAATTTATATACTTTATCTATTAATAAAGTTATGACCAAGAAAGCGAGACTTTTCAAAATGCCCTTGTAGATCGTAAGTATTGTTCTCAATACAGGATAATGCAAATTGGTTTTGCATGAGAAGTGCTTATTTTTTATAGTACGGAAGAAATAATACACAATCTCTGTCTCTTCTAAAAAAATAAGATTGTAGAAATAAAAATTTCTTTATTAGCGCATACTTTTGTAAACCAAATATATTATTTAGACAGTTAAAGTAGAATCAGTTAGTCCAATTACATTGTTTTAGTAAAGATTTTCTAAAGTATGAATTAAATTCCAATTTTTTATAAGAATCGGGTTTTTAACGTTCTTCAAAAAATAATTTATATGAATATTTACGAAAATTACTATATTATACAAAAAAATTACATGATCACATCGGTTACTAAAAAACAAGAACATTATTACAGTAGCGAGTAGTGTGATGGCATATACATTAGTATATTCACACAGAAAACGGTAGAGTTAGCCGTAAGAAAAAAAGAACAAATCTTATCTACACCGATATGTGGTATAATTACTTTAAATTGACAAAAAATTCATATATAGACAGTTACAAAAATAACTTCGATCATAAATATTACTATTTGAAAGAATAAAATAGTAGACGTAGTAAAAGTATTTTTGATCGTCACTGTAAGTTTTGCTGGTTAAAATAATTGATAATTTAACGTATAGTACAAGAAAGTTTGGTATTTACGTTTGACGTCAAGTTATTTGAGAGAAATGTAAATAACTAAAATTCCGTTTCAGTACAAATAAAATTTATGCTTCTTTAGAAATTGTTTAACACGTCTAATTCAACCATTTAATCAATTACTACGCTAGATAACGTAGTGATGTCGTTCTTGCTTTTCATTTTCTCACTTTGAGTGTGAAACCATATAATTGTTTTGCACTTTGAATATGTCGAGTTTTATGTCAACAAAACTTAATTATCGGAAAGCGTTATTTTTTTTGTTGCCGCTAAAAAATCGGCAGCTGAAAGCCTGAAGCTTATGGTGAACATGCTCTATCAATTTCAATTTGTGAGCATTGGTTTCGAAGACTCAAGTGGTGATTTTGACATAGAAAACAAGGAACGCCCGGGTCAGCCAAAAAAGTTTAAAGATGTAAAATTAGAAACTTTACTCAAGGTCAAAAGCTTTAAGAATTGACAAATTTCTTGAATGTTAATTTATCGACCGTCGATAAACGTTTGAAGGCAATAGGAATTATTCAAAAGCAAGGAAATTGGATGCCACACGAATTGAAACCGAGAGACGTGAAAAGACATTTTTCCACCTGCGAACAGCCTCTTCAAAGTCATGAAAGGAAGAGATTTTTGCAGAAAAGTAAAATGTATGATCGGTCAAGAATTATCATCGACGCCAAAACGAAATATACATTGTTTGAAAGTAACGCTCTATATTTAGTGATACTAGAAGGGCGCACTGCTTTATGAGCTGGTAAAATAAAGCAAAATTACCAATAAGAATTACTACCGATGACAACTGTTCAAATTGATTCAAGCGTTGAAAGAAAAACGACAGAAATAAGCCAAAAGACACGATAAAGTAATTTTCAGCAGGCTATATGTTGCAAAATAAGTCAAAAAGTATCTGGAAACACTTTAATGGAGTGTCCTACCTTACTCGCCCTATTAACTAGATATTGGTTCTTCTGATTATCAACCTGTCTGAGTAGTGCTTCAACTCTTTTAAATATATCAAAAATTGTATCAATTTATTGATTGCATCAAAAGACGCGCAATTATTTCAATGGGGAATTCGCCTGTTGCCCGAAAGATGAGAAAAAGTTGTAGCTAACGATGGACAGTACTTTGAATAACTTGCACTTCAGAAGTTCTATGAAATAAGCGTTTAATTTCACAAAAATCTTTTATAATTAAATCCAATTCCCGATACATTTTTCTCCCTCTCGTTTTCATTCTTTTGAACAGTTTGTAACAGTCGATCTTGTCATTTCTCTCAATTCCTTGTATGTTCTTGCGTTCACATCTCTCATTATTTGTTTGATGCATTTTAGCCGTGGTCGTCCTTTCTGGTTCTTTCCTTCTACTTGTCCTATGATTTTGTTTAACATGCCTATGTTTCGTAGGACATGGCCTATGAGTTGACATCTTCTTTTCCGTATAGACCGTTTTGCTGGTTAAAATATTTGATAATTTAATGTATAGTACAAGAAAGGTTGGTATTACCGTTTGATGTCAAGTTATTTGAAAGAACTGTAAATAATTAAAATTCCAGTTCAGTACTAATAAAATTTATGCATCTTTAGAAAGTTGTTTAACACGACTAATTCAAACATTTAATCAATTACTACTCTAGATAATGTAGTGTTTTCTTTCTTTACTTATTCTTCTGAGGACTTCCGCATTTGTTGCTCTTTCCATCCAGCCGATTTTAAGTATTCTTCTGTAGCACCATAGTTCCAGTGCTTTCAGGGTTTTCTTTCTGGCACTCCAAATATCCAGCTTTTGCATTAGTAAAGTGCAACGTTTCATTCAAAGGACTGCAAAAATGTTTTCGATGTCATTAAATTTCTTTTGTTAAGAAAAGCTTTTTTTGCTTGGGAGATACGACTTCTTATTTCTTTCCTACATCCTTCATCTCTGCTGATCTTACTGCCCAAATATGTGAATTCGTCCACTTCTTGTATTTCTGCATAGTCTATCTTGATGTGCGTTTGTGTTTTGTGTATTAATATGGTATACACAATAACTTCTGTCTTTTTCTTGTTTATTTTCATTTACACTTATTGTTATATATGTTATTCAATGTGGTTAGATATTGTTGTAGGTGGTTTTTATGTTCAATCCGTGGATTTTAATTCCTAGAAGCTATACATACTTTTTTATTTTCTATGAGTGTTTTTTCTATAATCATTCTTAGTGCTAATATTGCTTTTCTGATGCCCATTCTCTTTCAGAAGCCGAATACATTAAGCACACTATAATCAGAAAATGATTGAAGCTAGGTATTTCGTTATATCATTTCTTCGATACGAGTATAAAAGAAGTAGTGATATTACGTGTAATAAAGGCATAAAAGTGTTTAAAACCATTCATATTTAGCAAATGTAACTTATAGGATGTAAAAAAGCCTCGTCGCGACAGAGTACATTATTAAGAAGTTGAAGAATTTGACAAAATGTGTATTAATAGCCTACGTGAATAGGAGGTTACGAGAAATGGTCTGAAAAATTGCCGTAGCAGCAAGTCGATGAAGGTACTCATACGCGAAGAGCGAAATCTCGAGCAGTACACAGGATAACCACTGAAAGGATCGTCATCTTTAGAGGTTTGAGATTACAAAATATAGCGAGATTTTTAGTGTCCTACCACAATAGCAGTGAACCATTACAAGGTATCAATCCTCTGCCTCATCTGTTTAACTTTGATTATTCGCAATGGGACTAAGAACACGATGTTTTTTTCGTTGTTATTATTGTCTTTCCTGCACCGACAACAAACGTTACAATGAAAGATGCTTGTAGACACAGACATGGCGTGATAAATCCAGGTTTTGATTAAAGTGAAAAGATAATCGGATATTAATACACTGTATGTGGAGTGTATTATAGAAGATCACGTCTAGTCAAAGTTAGAGGCGACATTACTAATCAAAATTACATTGACTCAGTCGTACAACCAGTGGCACCTTCTTTCATTGCCCTAAACAACGTTCCAACAAATTAACGCTTGACCACACGTGGTGCGTAACACATTAAACTCCCTTCAGCAATACAAAGCAAATATTTTTTCTGGCTGGTCCGATTGCCTGATTTTTCACTTATAAAAATTGTCTGAAATATCATTTCGCAAACGGTACAGCGGTATCCACAACCTCTAAGAAATTTTGGAATTATGGGAGCCTGGCAGTAAAAAATGAAATGCAGCCCATCAAGACACCATTCGTTCATTATTTGTCTGAATGTCAAGAAGTATGAAGGCAGCTATAAAAGCCGAAGGGGTCACACATACTCACATAAATGTAAATATTTATAGACAAATGGTTTATCAATTTGTTTATTTATATATCTTATACTAGTAAATAAATCTGCAAACTCTCTCTTGTAATTTGTATGTTTTCTTAGTGTTACAATTTCAACAAGAACGGTGTAATACCGTAAAGGAAACTTTCTACAGCGCTGCGAAATCGTAACGGTCACTTCCGGTCGCCCTTAACCGATTTGGCTGAAAATCAATCCCATGAAAGGCACTGACCTAAGATGTGCGTATGCCAAGTTTGAAGTGAATCCGTTGAATAGATCGCAAGTTATAGCGTCTCCATACACACAGAAGGACAGGCAGGATGAGAATCTCATTAACTTTCTACTATAAGTTCCGCTGTAGAAAGTTAATAAGCAATAGTATAATATGACTAGACTATCGGATTCTGCGCTATAAAATGTCTGCACGGTTTTTTGTGCTTAGTTTGTATCCATAAATTAATAACAAAATGCAAATAAAAAATCCTTATTTTTTGACTTTCGACCAAAATGTCGAAAACAGTACAAGATATCAAAATACGGTTCACATCTATATTACTTTTACTAAAAATACTCCTACAAACGAGTATAAGCATTTAAATTGTTGTAAGAAGTAAGAAACTATCTAAAATAATCCACCCATATCAGCACTCATTAAACGTTACGTTAGAAAGTCTGTTTATTGTAAAAAAAACTCATTAAATTACCAACAAATGAAAATAAATGCCTTAATTATTCTAATATTACAATTTTTGATTTCACTTTCTACCACAATGTATTAAGTTATTATGCAGGTAATTACTTTGTTTAATAAAAATTAATGTGCAATTAAATGTCTGGTGAGTCACGCAGTAGTAAGGTAAATTGAAAAACTAAAAGAGGTAATTTATGTTCACAAAAAATTAAAAAACCAAAAAATACAAAATATTGGAATGTAAACAATACGTGTAAGGCAAAAGCTTCCTGTCCGTTTAACATTAGTAACTATCTCAACATAATTTAATCAGCAAAATACGTTGCATTCAAATTTTATAAATTTCACTAACTATAGTACGAGTGGTGTCCAATATTTAAGGTACAAGCCAATACTACACTAACATTTATATTTAAAGAAAATATTTGATACATTCTACAAAAAACTACATGTTTTTGTTTATTTTTTAATATAATCTCCTGAAACGTTAAAACATTTATCCCATTAGTTTTAACATCCTTTTATGGTACTGCTGCTTATAAAGTTGCTTGAAGTAGTTTACAACGGTGACTTGCAATTTCTCCTGATCCGCAAGACGTTTCCCCGTCACAAAATTTGTCAAATAAATGAAAATACGAAGAGGCTAAATCTAGACTACAGGAAAGATGTTGCAAGACCTCAAAATTGCGCTGTCAACTGCAATTTAGTTTTATTTGATGTGTGTGGTGCTGCGCCATCGTGAAAAAGATTAACTTCTTCTCGTAAGCATCCCGACCTTTTCCTTCTACTAGTTGTTTCGTAGTATCTGTCGCTGTTAATTGTTGTGCGCGGTACGAAGAATTCACACAGCAGTAGTTAAAACACAGTTGCTATTGTTTTGTAGGTAGATGGTTGAGCTTTTCATTTCCTTTTTTTGAACTGAGGAAGCTGAACGTCCCAATATCATGAACTATTACTTCGTGTCTGGGGTGAATTCATACACGCGAATTCAAGTTTTGTCTCTGATAATGATGCTTTCAATTAAGTAATCCCCTTTTAGTTGGTATCTGGTAAGATTTTGAAGTAAAACACTAATTAGATTGGTTTTTTGTTCATCGGAAGGAATTTTCGGCACCCAGCGAGCCGAAACTGCGGAAATTTAGGTCTCATATGATTTCATGAATACAACTTTTAGGAATATCAGTTATTTTAGTAATTTCCACAAACTTTAATGTAACCATCTTTTCTAATAAAACGTACTATAATTGTACAGTTGCCATCCGTATGTGAGATCCTTAGTCTGCCTTTTTTCTTCTCCGGATCATCATTAAGTTCCGTTCGTCAATTTTTCAACTCTTTGCACCATACACTGACTTATTTTTAGCTTAAAACTTTCGAGTTATAAATGTCCTCTAATCTGTAATTAATTACGCACCTCACACTTCAAATACTCTGTGATTATATACGCTCTGTTTGCTTGCTTTCTAAAAGCTAAATTGAGTTTTGAACAAAACAAGGTTCCAGACTCTACTACTACACACATGAACGTGTCTAGTTATGTGTATGACGGCGATATTGCGCATGCGCACTTTGACTCTGGTCAAATGTCTTCTCAAGATCAACAAACGCAAAATACGCCTCTCTTCTTTGTCTCATAGTTTTCTTCTTTAATTTGTTTTACGGTAAAAATGTGATCTTGGATGCTATGCCCTCTTCTAAACCCACTCTACAATTTATTTAATTGTAGTTCTATAATATCTCCTAATCTGTTGTCTAAGACTTCCATAAACTTTAGCTACCGTGTTCAACAATGTGATCTCTCCATGGTTCTCGCAAACTTTCTTGGCGCCTTTTTTGTGAATGGACATAATGGCGGATATTTCTCAGTCCTTTTGTATACTACCTTTCAACCAAGCTTTGTTACAGATCTGATATAAAAGATTCCCTTATTCCCCATATGATTAATTATATTAAGAGTCGCTTTGCCGTAACTTGGTGCTTTTACGGTTTTCGTTTCTTTAATAGATTTTTCAATTTTAGCTAGAATGAGTATTTCACTTTCTATTTCGGCATCGTTCTTCTCCTTCTGTTTTTTATCTCTTACATTTTTTACGTCGTTCGGGTTAAGCAGTTCAAAGGAGTACTCTTCCAGCTGTCCATAATTAGTATTCTATCGTTTATAAGTGTACCCACTCCATTTTTTTATATTCATCGTCTGGTATAACTTTTCTTTCGTAATTGTTTTACTTACTTTATAAGACAGTTTGCGATTACTTTAATTTGTTTCTTCTAGTACTTTACCAATCCTTTCCCATGACTTCTGTTTGGCTTCCAGTATCATATTTTTAACTTTTGTTCTCTGTTCATTTCTATTTTTGAAGTATTCCTCTCACCCTTGTTTCTTTATTTTAATTTTATTCTTTTCTACTTTATTTCACCAAGATGTTTGTTTCTTACAATTGTTTGTTGTTATTATACTACAAGCTCGTTAGGTTGCTTTGATTATTATTCGTTTGAAAATTTGCATGCTACCTTGATATTTTTCTGTTCTATGATGTTTTTTATTTTCTCAGTTTTAACACCATTACCTTTCTGATACATCTTTGCCATTACTTCTTTCCTCAGTTTATAAGACCTGATGTCAATCTTCTTGATTGGTTTGTTGTCTTTACTGTTACCCCGGTGTAGTTTTCTTTTTTAGTTTAATCTTTGCTACTACCAAGTAACGGTCACTAAATATTTCTTTACTTTTTCCTACTATGATATCTTTTATCTATTTCCTATTATTTCCTTGAATAAGTACGTAATCAATTATTGATCTTTTATTTCTCTTCTACGAAACCCTTGTATATATCTTGGTGTTTATAGAATGTACAGTCAATAATGTAAGAGCAGGGTTGGGTTAATGTGGAGAAAGAATTATTTAAAAACATTTTCAAGTATATAGCTACGTTGTACTCCATCAGAGCAAAGATGCTGTTGTATCAATAATGTGTCCAGTCACCACTGACATGTTTATCCGGCAAGCACCTCCAAATCAGACGAATTTCTCGTGTTAACTGCTTCGAAATAAACGCCTTTTTTTCACGAAACCTGTGCTTGATATATGCCCACATATTCTCAATTGGATTTGCATCGGGCGACTGTGACGGCCAATCAAGTGTAACAATGCTAAAGTGCACTTTCCTCTCAGCAAAACTTGCTGCGGTGTTTGGGATCGTTGTCCTCCTGCAGGATCCAGTCCTTGTTTTTCTTAACTAATCCAGGTTAAGCAGTTAGTAACAAATAATTCTTATAAATCTCGAGCATTTTTAGAGCGTTTAGGTTGTACGTAAATAGATGCAACGTTTCGATACCCGGTCTTGAGAAACAGCCTCAAAGATAAACTTTTACTGTGTGTTTAATGGTCCACTGTACCAACCTATTAGTTGCGGTTGACCAGGCTTGTCGGACAATAACATATCCCCAAACAGAAAGTTCATCCGTAAAAATTACATTGCTCCAATTTCGCTCGATATTCTCCTTTGCCCAAGCGAGTTGTTTTGTCTCATGATTTTCGTAACAACGGTTTCTTCACTGAACAACGACATTTAACATCATGCGCACGGAGATAGGTTCGGATAGCTATGTACCATATATCTACACCTTTCTGTTTAAATTTTGCTGCTCCTTGACGCAATGTTAAGCCCGGGTTTTGCGAAAACAAGTTCACAATCTGTTTTTCGTGTTTAGAGGACACTTTGTCTACCAAACTACGTTCTGGCAAGTCATCGGCTGTTTTTGTTTCCTTGTATTGCTGCACCCACTTGCTGACGAATATTTTCGATTTTTTCATGTACCTAGCAGCTTTTGCATGAGACATTTGCGAACTTTTCGTGTGGGTACAGAGGAACAAGCCTCGTAATGCGACTCGTATACGGCACCATGATGTTTTACGCGTGACGTCTTGTGACAAAAGTTTCCTCTATTAACTCACGAAAGAATTAAGGGAATAACTTTTACTGACTTTTATTATGCCAAACGTGCTCTTATTTAACTGACCGTATTAGCCACTATCAAGTCATTTAGCACACAATAGCCTAGCAAACGTTTTCCGTTATTCGTACATTCTCCATGTGTTCTAATTACATCTATTGCTAGCCCACTTCTTCTACAGACTTTAGTATTAAAATTTCCCATTACGTAAACTTTACCTGTACGTGCTTCTGCAACCAAGGTCATCAACTCTTGGCAAAATTGTTCTTTATTTTTAGTCAAGTCTTGTTCGTCCGGTCCATAGACTATTACTATTGTTGAAGGTTCATCATGTATTTGATCAAATTCTTTTACCAAGATTTGTTCATGTACTCCTTCCCAACTATGTATGTAGTTACTAGTTTTTTTATTATACATCGTAATCCTGCAGCTGCATGTTTTCTTGTGCCACTCCACTATAAATTAAAACGTAAGCATTTTGCATTGTCAGTTCTTCTTTTCCCTTCTTCTTTGTTTATAATATTGCTACTCTTCCAAACTCTTCAATTAATTTGTACTTTGTCCCCTAATTTATCTTATATTTTAAGTTCCCATTTTCTTTCCGTATGTTTCTTCGTTAGCTCTTATTTGTTTTCGCATATATCTCTCTTCTCTAGTAAGGTGATTGTTTATATATACAGTTTCTTCCTTATATTTTTTAATTTTCATTTATTTTGTATTATCTGCTTTTTGTCTAGTCAGTTTTCTAGTTCCGTTAAACATAACTCTTGACCCAGATTGCTAAATGTTTTCACTTAGGTTTATCTTATCGTCATTACCTTTATTGGTTTTTTAGTAATCTTATTGTTTTCTTAGATTTTCCAATGCTTCCCTATCATGTACCCTTCTTCTTTCACCAATTACATTCGCCGATGTTCAACTGTCATCTTCCATATTTCTTTATTTACTATCGATCCTCAGTTACTGTGCTGTACTACTAATTGTATTCAATTAGATTTGTGCTATTATTTCCCGGTACGGCCTTGTGTAATATTTACTATTTACTACCTGTACGGCCACACGGTGCAAAGAGCGCCAGTCTCGATCAACCCTTCAGTACTCTTATTAGTGTAGCAGCTGCGTTCTCTATTTACCTAATGAAACAATACTTAATTTACTAATCCTACCTTAAATGTTACTCGGATGTTAATGAGTTTGTATACCTTACACACCGTATTAACAGTTTTGTGAATATAAAGCAAGTAATATCCCATACATTTGAGTTTAATTGCGGAGCATAAATTCGCTTGCAATATTTAGTACTTCAAGGTCCGTATTGTGAATCTTAAATACTCATTATATTTACATATTTGCTAAAATTCGTCTGCTCTTATTTCTTTTGGTTGTAAGAAGCATTTTTACAATTTATTCTAAACCGTATAACTTTTGTTTTTATATGTGGTTGAGCATTATAAATAAGAATATTTGATTTTATGCTTTAATTTTATACTATGAGAAATATTTTACTACTTTATTGCGACAGTAACTATGTTTAATTTTGCGAAAAAAATATTTTGTTTAAAACTATATTCGTTACTGTATATTAAACCTGAAAGAAACTATTTTTCATGCAGATAGTAAAATATTCCGCATTTAAATCCTTATGTACATGCAAATTGAGTAAATTACAGCCCATCGCTAGGTGAAGCGTGTTTTTAAAATTTTCCACTCAAATATTAATGTTAACACAGATATTGTAAAGACCGTAACAGGTAGTAAGAAATCTACAAATATTTTTTGCCGAATAGGCAAGTTCGCTGTACTCCATTAGTTCCCTTGACAGGATTCCCCAGAGAAATGTACACTTGATCGTACAAATGTTCCGCTTTGGAAGGTCGCACTTGAGTCATCGATTAACCCTTAGAAGAAATCTGACATTAAAGCTGTTGAGTTTCGGCAGATTAAGTCATCGTACCTTAAATTAGTACCTTTACCAAATGATCTAAATGTCAACTGTGTTTCATGTAGATTTGTGAAAGGCACTTACAATTTCTCATGTAGGTAGGTATTAACGATATGCTATATTCTCTAACTATCAAAAAATACTGAGGCGTACAACTGAAAAGTCATATAAGATTTTTGTCTGATATGTGAAAATTATCGTTCCTTATATTTCTCATAAATAAAAAAATAATAGGTTCATAAGGTATTTAAATAAGCCTCTTATAAATTGGCAAAAAATAGTCAGCATTGATGCATTACAACTTTATCTTCGTGTTCGCAATTAATGGAGTCATTAAAATTTAGGGCCGAAGTAAACATTGCCAAACAATGGTTAATTTTACAATTGTGAAAACATTGAGACAACTCGAAAAAGTAGTTTGAAGCTTCCGTAGGATGTTTTGTAGACTTATGGAAGCTTTCTAGTAGTTCTCAATTATTAACACAGACAATCCGATCATATCACACGTTAGGGAATTCAGCACTTTAAATTTTTTATTTTGAAAATAATTAAAATGCACCATATCAAAATGTAGCTTATGGCACATGATAGAAAATTATTATTACAATTTTTTATTTAAAAATAGTTAGGAGCGTTTTAAAATATTTTAACTTATTCGTAAAATTTGATGTACATCAATCCTACAAAGAGTAGAATCTCCTTTACATTTACATACTTTACAAAATAAGTGTTAAAATTTTATATATCATTTCTTAATGTAGCGAAACAACAGAATCACTACAACTAGAAAAGATTATACATTGCAACGAGATTTACCAGGTTTGCGGATGAAGATTATATGTGCAAGTTTTCGTTAAGTTGGATAATAACCTAGTTTTAAGAGAGCACTGAAAATAACCGGAATGCGAACTATTGCTCGGATAGTTTTCTAAGTGATCAGATCAAAAACAGGCGTTCTATGGATTACGCTTCTTTCCGAATTGATTGCGACATCTGAAGAGCTGTTTCCAGAAATTGACAAAGTAGATTTGTGCTATCCGGTGTGCCTTTAGTATGTTTTAGCAAATACTTGGGCTTTTTACTCTTCGTCAGTTCCGGTCTAAAACTTATTTTTCTTGTAGATTAGACTTATGGTTCTTTAATGTTCTCAATAACCTCCCAGAGCGAGTAATTTCTTTATGTCGTTGTCGAGAATAGATAATTTTGTTTTTTAATTTATTTAGTGGTCTTTCAAATTTGCTTGTTGCATTATTGTTTATTATAGTCTTTTGTCTCTATTTGTTCAAACAAATAGAGAAGCTCAAAATTTTCAAGAAATTAACAAGAAGGTCAAAGTGATGATTAGGAAGGACATAAGAGCACATAGAAATAATCAAATTGAAGAAGCAATAGAGGACAACAGAAATATGAAGGTACTAAGATTGAAACTATAAAGAATCAAGAAGGTACTGTAGTAGCAAACAGAAGAGATATAGTACATACAATAGAAAACTTCTACACAAAGCTATATTCATCTAACATATCTATACAGAGCTCGGTTAATAAAACTATTTCTAACGTGGGTTCCGAGGAAATACCCGAGATAACTAGACTTGAGGTTAAACAAACCCTCAAGCAACTGAAAAATAGAAAAGCGCCAGGAGAAGACCGGATAACAGCCGAAATGCTGAAAATGGGAGGTGAAATAGTAGAAAATATTGTCACGGTGCTACTAAACAAATGTTTGATTGAGGAAAGATACCAAAGGCGTGGAATAATGCTGAGGTAATTCTTCTCTTCAAAAAGGGACACATCAAATATTGAAAACTACCGCCCCATAAGCTTACTCTCGTGCATATATAAAGTATTGACTAAAATCATCACAAATCGCCTCACTCAAAATTAGACTTCTACCAGCCAGTAGAGCAGGCGGGCTTTAGAAAAGGGTTCAGTACCATGGATCACATTCAAACCATCAGAACATTAATTGAAAAGACAACGGAATACAACACCCCCATTCACTTGGCGTTCGTGGACTATCGAAAGGCGTTTGACTCAATTGAAATACACGCCGTCCTCCAAGCACTAAATAACGCAAGAGTTGACTCCAGATACTCGCAGCTAATTAAACACATCTACGAAGAGGCTACCTTTCACGTAAAGGTAGATGAAGACCTTCAAACTAACAAAATAAAGGTTGAAAAGGGAGTCCGCCAAGGAGACACAATGTCTCCAAAATTGTTCACGTCGGCGATGGAGGATGTGTTCAAGCAAATGAATTGGGAAGGGATGGGTATTAACATTGACGGATGTCTGCTAAACCACCTGAGATTTTCGGACGACATCGTACTGATTTCTAGCAATATTGACGAACTTGAAGCTATGCTAATACAATTGAATGAGGCATCGAAGACCGTAGGGCTGGAGATAAATATAAATAAAACCAAAATAATGACAAACAGCGATGCAGTTGTTTTTATTGATAATCAACCGGTGGAAAGAGTGGACGAATATATTTATCTGGGTCATTCAATTAGGATTGGAAAGGAAAACCAAACATCTGAAATTAGAAGAAGAATAAGAGCCACCTGGTCAGCCTTTGGGAGGCTACAGCATATTCTCAAAAATTCCGATATTCCCAATAGCCTGAAAAGAAAGGTGTATGAAACATGTATACTGCCCGTGGCAACCTATGGTTTAGAGACGGTGACGGTAACCCAGAAGAGCGCCGAGCAGCTAAGAGTTTGCCAAAGAGCGATGGAGCGCAGAATGTTGGGAGTGAGTCTAAGAGAGACTGAAAAATGAGGAAATAAGGCGTAGAACGAAAATACCCGATATAATGCAGAGAGTAGCTCAAGCAAAGTGGCAATGGGCGGGACATATAGCACGGCATGAACCAAACCGCTGGACCTCAAAACTCTTGAGATGGAGGCCCCGTTTAACGAAAAGAGGTGTAGGAAGACCACCAAAAAGATGGAGCGACGATATCCGAGACTATGCGGGAAGAGATTGGATCCAGAAGGCTCAAGACAGAAATGCATGGAAACAAATGAGAGAGGCCTACGTCCAACGATGGACGGTTGCAGGCTGATGAATGATAGTCTTTTGTCACATATTTTTCTCAATCGTCTTTTCTATGCAAAGTTGAAGGTATTTGCATTTTTTTCTTTATCTATAAATTATTTGTGATGTTTATTCTTCTTCTCATTACACCTTCTTCCTCCAGATATTGGTGATTATATTGGCAGTTCGAAATATTTCTGTTGAGGTTTTTAGTCCGTACCATTCGCGCATGTTTCACATCCAAGTTGATTTTTTTCCAACGCTTCTTTTTCCTTCTAATTTTTCCTACATTATTAATTGCAGCAGTGTCTATACTCATCATTGCGGGTAATGTGTCCAAGATATTGTAGTTTACAAGTTTTGATTATTAGCAGGATTTCTAAAGCTTTATTTATTCTAATTAACACCTCTTTATTGGATATTTCTTAAATCCATGATATGCGCAAGATTCTCGGATACATCCACATTTCGAAGGCGTTTATTCGGTTGGTAGTTTCCTTTTTTAGTGTTCAACTTTCGATGCCATACAGGAAAATCAAAAATATGCAACATTTATCTATTTTCTTTCTAAGATGTAATTTTAGCTCATTTGAACTAAGTAGTTTCCTTATTTTAAGGAAGCCAGCCTTGCTGGTTCAATTTTACTTATTTCTTGGCGGTAGTCAGCTTTGTCGTTTACTATAACGTCTAAATATTTGTATCAGTTTACTTGTTTTACTGTCCTATTGTTGATCCCCAGTCTAAATACTCGTACATTTTTTGCTAACTACCAATAATTTAGTCTTCTCCGTGTTAATACTCAAACCATATCTCTCACTAACTTCGTTAATAATTGTCAGCATTTTTTGCAAGCTCTCAATATTATCCGCTAAGATAGTGGAATCGTCGGTATATCGGAGGTTGGTAAGATTCTTACAATTTACTATTGTTCCATCTTGGGAATTCTCTAGGGCTTCGCAAAAGATCCTTTCTGAGTATAAATTAAAAAGTAATGGTAAGGGAATGCACCCCATTGTGACGTTTAGAGCTGCAATATGTATATTTTTACTGAGATACCTTACCGATAAATATATGTTTCACTCAATTTTAGAGGAGAGTTGAATAGTAACAAATGGTGTTAGTTGTTCTTAAAAGTATTTTAAATTACTGTGCTGATTCTTTTCGTGGTACAAAACAAATAGGGAATTTTGTTTCGCTGGCTAATAAGTAAGGTGACGTTATATAATTTGACTTGTTCTATCAAATCTGGTTCCCAAAGCATTAAAAAGGTCTACACGTTGGTCACTCGAAATAGCGTTTTAATGTATAGTACAGATAATGTTAACGATGTATTCAAGTCCTCAATTACAATATCTGTTGCCTGTAGATAATTTTGTTGTGCTAATTTAGATCGTAATGTTTTATTGTGTTTCTAATGTTGTAAATTTAATAGCCAGTATTCTTACAAAGTTTCGATTGTTGAATCGAGATTGCTAGAAAATCTATTTTATATTCTTTGACAGAAATTCTTCTAATATTATTTTGTATGTATTGGACATTTTACTGACAACTGTAGTAAGGAAGCTTAACAATATGTGGAGGTTACCCACAAGTTTTTAGTTAAATTATTCTCATTTTTTGAGTAATTGTTAGAGGATTGTTGGTTGCGGTCATATTGCACTACTTATATTTGGTTTCTCATTTTCTGTTACGCCTTGTGAGTAGAAAAGACCTAATATTTCTTGATGTTAAAGGAAACGTTTCAGCATCGGCTGTGATGCCATTTTCAAGAGTTTAGCTCTTTACTAGGGGTCTCAATCTGCCTACTCCCAAGGAGAGCTACGAGTCTTTGAGTAAGGCTGACCTTTCGAGTGACCAGCTTGTTCTTTTATAGGGCTAGAAGTGAAAGTTTGTTTGGCGGGAGATGCGTTGGGTTGGGGAAAGTTTGTAGGATTAAGGGTGTTGCATAATTGGCGGTGCGGAGCAATAAGGGACTTCCACATGACAGGCAAACGCTGGCTGTCATCTCTTGTGTTGAGGCACTGCGAGCGTTTTTCTATTTCAGTTGCCTCACGTACTATTCTGCTGTTGAAATGGGAAATAGGGGCAATGATTTTAGCACCAGAGAAATGAATTTTGTGGCCTGTTTCTTTGTTGTGTTTGGCAAGTGCCGAACCATTATCGCATTTCCGTACTGCCCGAGAATGCTCATATATTCGGCTAGATATTTGCCGATTTGTTTGACCTATGTAGGTCCTTTGGCAGTCTCCACAAGGTATTTCATATACTTTTTAGGATTCATTGGGGCAGTGATCCTTTGCTGTGCCAATAAGCCCAGATATTGGTTATTGGTCGTAAAGTTTATTCTATCGGTGATGCCTCTGATGTAAGGTAGGAATGCTTTTTGTTGGTCAGGGGAATTTTGGGATTTAGAGTTAGTGTTTTTATTTATATTCTTGATTATGTTAGTTAAGGTTTTGTTTGAATATCCATTTTGCAATAGGATGGTGGTAATGCATTTAATTTCTGTTAAATGCTGATGTTCAATGTTCTTACCCAGATTTTATACACCTAAATAGTTTACGACAATACTCTTTTGTGTGACAAAAGTCTAACAACGCGCAATTGTACAACGTCTTATTTTTTATGTGAACATTCGAAAATTACACGACAGATGATCTGTTGACATTGTAAATTTCTTTATTATCTATATTTGGTTCTAGATCTATGTAGAACAGTGATAATAGCTCCTCACTGATTTTCATCTTTATGTAGATGCTGTAGAGTAGTAGTTATTTTTGAGCACTATTCAGAAACTTCTATTTTCTTTTAATATATTTTTTCCTATTATTTTGCGGTCGTAAGTTTTGTTTTATCGATTAAATCTATAATTGCTTTTATAATTTGCGCTCCTGGAATATGTGGCGAGAACGGTTTCACTTCTTTAACTTTATTTATTATTTTTATATTGTCATTTCTAAATATTGAGTTTCTCAGTCAAATAGTGATTGTATAGTACTTACTTGATCATCTTCTTTTGCTTAATAGGAATTGATGTTGAAATCACCCTACCTTTTATTTTTCCTTAATGAGATGTTCTCCTTCGTGTTGCAGTTTATTTGAGATAATCTATGGAAATTAATTTAAATAATGTTATTGGTACTATTTAGATTGTTAATGGAAGAATTGATATACACTATTAGATTTTGATGGCACTTATTGATACAACGATATGTGTGCTACATGTTGTAAATTAAACAAAATTGAGAGCATTATTTTCCCTACCCGCGTTGATTGGAGTTGATAAACAAGGAAATTAGACTTAAAAAAGTCGTTGAAAAATTACAATTTATTTGGTTTAAGTTTAATATGAAGCCGAGCAAATATTCGAAAAATATTTCTTATGATGGTCATATTTTTAATGGCATTAGGGTTAGTCGGTGCATTTCATTTCTTTATATGCCAAAATCATAGTCCCCAAGTCGGATAAATTTTAACCCTTACCTGCGACCGGTCAATGAACAACAAAAGCAGGCAGTTAGCATTCAGCTGTGGCAAGAGGCACATCGGCATGCACCAGGGTAGATCGCGGGGAGTCGTAGTCAGGTGCATGTCTGCCTAGTTAAATTTGTCGCTAGCTATTTATAGCTTGCCTACGCGTACATTAAGAAATACGTTTGGCACATCGATCGTGTTTATTTTTACCTATAGATAGATAGCTAATTGATGTGAATCGAACTAATAACATTTCTAATGAAACTAAATAAGGCAAATAATAATAGAGCACTGCACCGCACAATCGTTTAGCTTTCCTGCTTCAGTCGGACTCCGCTTATTCTGCCAACGTCAATACAAGAAAACTTTCTTACAATTAAATCATAAAATACTAATAGATGCGAAGGCTTTCCCGACCGGTGTTGTGGTTCTCGGGTTATAAGGCCGTGGTCGGAGTTCAGAAACTCTTGACGTTTCGTCCACAACTGCGGCGGACATCTTCAGAAGAAAATCTTCTAAAAAATGTTTAGATTTGTGGACGAAACGTCAAGAGTGTCTGAACTCCGACCATGGCCTTATAACCCGAGAACCAACCACACGATGCACCATAAAGTACTAGATAAAAATAAATTACTTAAAATTTTTGCTGTGTGAAATGTACTTTTCAATTTAATTGGTAGTAAGTTTCACTTATAAGATTATATTTTCGTGTATGTTATAGAAGTATTTCTGAAAAACAGCATTAGAAAAATAATAACCCGCTGTAAATACTTAACACATAGTTGTACTAGCATGTTATCACGTCATCGGTTTCTGCTATATAGAGAAGATAACAGAAAGTATTAAACGAGAATTATTACGGTAACACATAATATGACATTTTGATTTCCTTTTATCTTATTTAGACCTATCTATTAATGTTTTGATGGTTGTTTTCTTAAGCCCAGTCATTTTTGAATTGGTCCATTCTCACCAACAAACAAATGTAAATATATAGCTAAAGTGAAATTAAACAGCAAGCACCAGAGAAAGAGATTTTTTAAATTTTAGCTTGCGGTCTAAACTAAGAAAGGAACCAGAGCACAGTATACAGATAACAGTGACATTTTTTTAACAATTACATATGTGCATATTTTATCGGAATTCTCTGCTTTAATAAAAAAGTAATAATCGTGATTTTTAGTTTGTAATAGCCTGAAAAATACATAAATAATCCTTCATCTTAGTGCTCACCATTATGTGACATGTTAGGACTGAATTGAGCACAATGTATTTATTAAATTAAAATTTTGAACAAGATTATTTGAGTTTTCAGCGACTTGAAGGCTGGTCGTTATTCTGAAACAGAATTATATAGTTATCACTAAATAACAGGTGTCTTCTCACATAAACACAAAAATAATTAGACTTTTTCAATTTTTAGAGAGAGTTTATATATGTTCTAGAATATATGATATACGAAGGTAATTTGAAAAGACACCTCCATTTGGGCATATGCGAGAAATAGGCCCGTCTTGTGATGCTATACGCTGTAATTCAGTAAGCTTTGAGGAGTGGAAGAAGAAGGTTGTGCTGTAGCTTACTTGGCTAAATCAACTAAAAACGAACTCTGCTGTATAAATACCACCCAATGTAAATTGCGTGCAGTAATACGATTTTTGTGTGCGAAAAAACATTCGGCAAATCGGATTCATCGCAAACTGTGTAATGTTTACTGACCAAACGATATAAGTAAAAGTTTCGTGTGTTATTCGTGTCGCACATTTGAAAATAGATACACTAACGTGCACGATAAGAGAAGTGGCCGTCCATCTGTACTCAGCGATGAGCTTGTGCGGAAAATTGACAAAAAGGAGCGATGTGCACATAAAACAATGACTTGTGTCGCACCACTTCGACGATAACAATGCACTTTAAGATGTTCTTACAAGATGGCACCATTCAGTTCTTGTAAATGTTATAACAAGGACCTCAATTTGCATGGCGTTTATGCCAAAAAGTAATGTATTGTTGTAATTTTCTGTGTAGAATAAAGGCTCTGTATCTAGGCGTGTCTGTAATTGATAACCAAACTCTCATATTTAAGATATTTGAGTTTTAATACAATTATAAAGCACAAATCCATTGATTAACCCTTACTTTAATACAAAACATATCAAAATTAACCCTGTTTAACAATCTTTGTCAAAAATTTGTATTCCTCTTTTGATTAATGATTCTACATAAACCATGTAAAATATATTTTTGTTTAAAATTAAACGCATGTGCATACGTTTTCGACAAAAATTCGCCTACCTGAGATGATCATGATAATTTCGTAGATTTTGATATAAAAAACGTAGTTTTGAAATACAATTTCTACAAATAGGACAGTTAGTACAAGATTTTATACAGTTTGCACCTTAGATGGTCTTGGTTTGATTACAAACACAAATAAAATACGCACGAGTATCAATTTCCCATTAATCCTGGTTAATTTACTATTAATATTTATTTATAGTTAAACTATGTTAATATTATAAATTTGGTCATTATCATGTGCTCTCATTTTACATTGCCTATACATAGGTCACTGCTTTAGAGCATAAAATCAAATAGTTATTTTTAGAGTTTGAAATGTATGCAAAATGCATACTTTTCTATGCATCCGTATGTTGACACTTTTTTTATAAATGTATATGCAAGTATTATTTTGCATAATTAAGGGCACTCGTGTACATTTAATTAATTTTCTTAATTTTATTTATAAAAATAGTTAAAATACCTGTTCTAACTTTTAACTATCTGGGGTACTTTGATCAGTTTTATTTTCAGTAAATAGCTATAGAGGGTAGTTGAAATACCTTTCTAATAGCCTCCAAGAAAGTTCACTCAATATCTATTTACACTTAAATCTATTGTTAAGGTTGTTAAAATAATCCTGGATTACATTTCGACAAGTATACATTTTAAAATGCACTGAAAAGCAATTCAGAAGCTCAACTTTTCAATTTATAAAAACACAGAAACTATATAAACGGCCTTTATATCTATTGTGTTTGTTCGAATATATTTAACAACCCAAGTGATAGTTCAATTGTCTTCGACTTTGAACCGTTTGTAAAGTATATTTCTCTAATTTTCTTACGTATAAAAGAGAAATCCCTCACTCACTGACTGACTAACTGACTGACTGACTGATTCATCAACACCCAGCCTAAACCGGCAACCCTAGAACCTCGAAAATTTAGGTTTTTATTCTCTGTATGACGTACTAAAAAAGGATTTTTAAAATTTGCCCCCCTAAGGGCGTCTAATGAAAATCCAAAGTTTTAGACTTTTTGAAGAAGGCTAGAATTAGAGATATGAAACGTGTCAAGAATGATCTTCGGCCACATTGAAAGGACTCGTGTTTTGGAAATTTTTGATCCGACCCCCCACAGGGGGTCAGAAGTTTTAGACAGACGTTCATTTACTTTCAAACCAGTAAAGATAGACCTTTGATATATGCCATAAATAATTTTTATTTAAAATTAGAGAACCCTTGTTTCAAAAAATTTTGATTGGGCTACCCAGCGGGGCTAAATTGGGGGTCCATTTTTTTGGGAAAGGTTTTTTAACTATGAAACCATTACATATACACCTTTGATATTTGGTGGAACAATCCATATTTAAATAAGAGAATCCTTATTTCGACAAATTTCGATCCGACCCTTCTGAGGGGGTAAATTAGAAGTCTAAAATTTATACTTATAAAAGGTGTCCAAAACTATGAAAGTGTATCGAACTAGGTGTCGTTGAACGTGTTTCAAAATGTTATTAAGGAGTGCACTTCCTTAAAAGAAAACGCAGCCCCGCAGGGTTAGACGAGGAAAAAGAGCCGAAGGCAACCGAGCCGGCTGGTGTGGTGTTAGATGGATTTTCCCGTTGTAGTTTAACGTCTCAATAGACCGGGCATACCCGTCGTACATGGAATTCCCGAAGAACAGAAGAGGGTATTTAGTGGGTGTAAGTTCCACATTGCCCTGCGAATTATTTTTGAGTAGCATGGCGTATGTTAGGCATTTCTCTCCTCTATAAAAAAAATAGATGGCAGTATCTTGGTTTGTTGTAACTTTCTAAGTTGTGACATTTCATCTTTTGACTCTTACAATTATTTAATTTCTTTAAACAGAGGGATATTCTCCATCTATATATTTATTCAAAATATTTGGCAGGAATAATCTATATTGAAAATTAGAGAATCCGTGTTTCAAGAGATTTATTAATTGCGGATTCATGTCATTAATGGGTACACTTCCTTAAATAAAAACGCAACCCCACAGGGCTAGACGGGAAAGGGAAGCCGAAGGCGACCCGAGCCGGTTAGTTTAATATAAACGAAGTTTTAAAATTAAAAAAGTAGATTGATTTCATAATTACATTTTGTTGGAGATAACGTGCGATAAATAATTTTAAATAGAGCAACATCTAGAAACAACTCTACATATTCAAAAAAAGGCTAATCGTTCGGGAAACTTGATGCAGCAGTTGTTAACATCAAATGTCAACAATTCAGTAAATTCAGGAAAAATAAACAAAGTTTTCCAGAGTTGTGGTTTTTGTACATTCCAATATTACACTTTATAAAGTTATAAATTAAAAATTTTCTTAAAAAAACTGCACTTTTAAGCATACTGTTAATGTTTCTAGTTCTTCAATATTAAGAAAAAAATTAATCGGTATTAATTATCACCACACAATGGGTGAAATTAAAAAGCACATTGGCTATGGACTCATATGGTTTTCAGTAGATGAAACAACTGACATTAAATTTCAGTATATAGCTAATCTTGTATTGGGTACATTGAATGAAAATAGACTTGGAACAAGTTATTTGGTGTATGTAAAAGCTCCAGAAAAATCCAATAATGTAACGATAGCTAGATTAGTTAGTTAGTCGCCAAGTAATTTTTCTTTTCCGAATCAAATGCCAATAGATAAAATAATGCCAATGATTGCAGATGCTACACCGTATATGGCAAAAGCAACACACATTAAAAAAATCCCTGATTCAATTAATTGTACTTATATAGCTAACGGTTTAAATCGTGTTGCTGAAACGGACAAACTCAAATTTTAATTTATTTAAAGGTTTAGATTCAAATGTTAAAATATTTTTATTAAAACATCTCTCAGAGTTCAAGTGTACAAGAAAAGTACCCTGAACTCGTTTTACCACTAGAGCCGATCATAACAAGATGGGATATGGTATCTGGTTAAAATGGATAGATTATGTTGCAACGAATTACACCAAAAATCAAAGATGTATGTCAGTTTGATTCTCAAAGTTCGGCTGCAGTTGAAAATTGTATTAAGTATTTTAAAGAACCAACAATTAAAGAGCAGTTAGCTTATATTAAATCTAATTTTGTTTGCATCACAATTGCCATTGGAAAGTTAGAGAAGCGAGTACGTTCACTACATGAAAGTTTAAGCATTATTGAAAGCTTGCAAAGCGCAATTGCTGAAGCTGGTGGTAAAATTAAAAAAAAGTTGATGCAAATCTAAAGTCTGTTTTGACAAAAAATAAAAGCTACATCATGTAACAAATTAACGATGATTTAGAATTGGATATAATTACAATATGTGTACTTAAGTTACTTTTTGCAAAGCTGAACGCATATTTTCAAGCTACACATATTTGTTAAACAATCTAAATATTTAGTAAGTTCCGGTGTAGAAACTTATAATGAAAATTTGAGCTAATCATATTTTCATGTTTATAAAATATTCTTATACGTGTTTAACTATTAAAATACGTTTATAACCTTTTTGTACAAGTATACATGTAATACAGGTGTCAATATTATAAAATACAAGTTATTATTAAAAACAATTATTTTTATGTTGCATATTTTAACTGTTTCATAGTGCATATTTGCATGCATATTGTATATCTTTTTCGTGCATATATTCCAGGCTCTAGCTACGAAATATCTAAGACATATCTAATGTATGAACAAGTGTTCCTATCGTGGTCAATGAGCATGCCAATTTTCACACAAATGCATAGAGGGTGGTGCTTCACAATATCCCTCGTTATTTTAGAAAATCCGTCAGAAGGCTCTTGTTAGTTACAACTGTGAGTGACAGCTATTTCAAGATTTACTGATCTTAAATAACTATATACGAGAGAAATATATTGCTAGATATAAATTACGTCTATAAATAAATTCAAAGTGATATTCACAACTAAAACAAACCCAAATTTACACTAATTGATAGTTTTAGGCAACGTATATTAACATATCCAGCTAAAATATGGTAAAAGCCCTCAAAAATACTTTTTTTTATTATAATACCTGCATCACAATAATAGCATGATAAAATAAAGTAATTATGCAATTTTAGTGTAAATTTACACATTACTTTCGTATATTAATAATGCGCCCATATTTGTAACATATTTATAGAAATGTGTAATTTATTCTATATAATGTAGATATTGAACTACTATTAATGATCTGGAATTGATTTATGTTGACGTTCGTTAAATAACTGATGCATAATTTCAAATTTTGCTAGTAGCTTAAATTGTATAATTTATGTTGGTAGTCAATGTAAAATTGTTTACCCACAAAATTTTGTAATTTCAACTTAACAATAATGTACAATAAACACTGCCCTTCAAATAATGTTGCAACTTAGTAAAGATTATCCAAAATACAAAGACCCACTTGCACTAACAGTATTTATGTATTTATTTTGTTTGATAAATAGCTAATTAAATTATTGTGTCTAGTATAAAAAAAAAAAAAATTAAAGTATTACTTTCTAATGCACCCAACGACCTCAAGAGCCCGCGCGACGCAACAACAGTTAATGAAAAATTGTATGACTTTAGACTTAATTTGTAACCCATATAACAAAGAATTATTTATAACCTAACAAGGGAAAGTACCTTTATTTAACCTCTACAGATCTTGTCATTCCAACAGGAGTAACATCAAATGTGGTTTTTTTACAAATTCTTCAAGAAGTATAATTCCTCTGTGATATTGTAATACTTTAAAATGACACGAAACTTTTTTTCTATTTTAGTCACTATAATCTGAATAAGATATTAACTGTTATTCGCCTTTGTTATAAATTAGACTATCAAACTCTTTTGTCCATTATTATAACATATATAAGAATGGTAATAAATGTACTCCAAATTAAATCATATATTTAAAAGTGTATTTTGATGCGGAACATTCAATGCATTTTCATTGTGCAATATAATAAAGAAAGTTGCCAAACATCCTCTGATAAAAATACTAAATAGGCACGTTGCAACAAAGATGGAAAATGTACCGCATAGCCACGCGCCAGCTTTAATTGGGTGAAAGTTGTTTCATACTGGACAGTTCCACATATTGTTTCCGCGTAGAGTGCAATTTCAGCACAATTCAGAACTTTCGCTTTCATTTAGTCCATTTCCCTCTCAACTATATTACAATCAATTGAAAATTGCTATATGTAATTTATTTATATTTTTAGCCAATCGTCATAAAAAAGTTTGTTTTACTAAATACTGGACACACTACTAAACTGCAACTTTCTTGTTCACTTTTTTAAATTAATCCAAAAAAATTACTTGGAAAAAGACCAATGCAGGCCGATCACAAGTTGTATTAAACGTGTTTTATAAAAATTTTATATTGATCGAAATATAAACTAAAGATAATAGAAAAATAATGTAGTATATTTATCCTTACTGCAATTATATATATTCTTATCTGCCGTTACCTACAAAATAGGTGATATAAAGAAACGTAAAGCTAAAAAAAATTCTGATAGCAATAAATAATTTTGTGTGCTCTATGTGCGCCAGATAACATTTAAAATTGTTTTGGTAATGCCATAATATAGTCATATGTTTAGTTAACAAAAAACAGAGAAGGGCTCCGGTTCTTAGTTTGTGAGTAGGGGAATGCATGAAAGATTCTTCTGCGAGATACGTCTCACTATAATTTCTCTAATTAGAATCACGATGTCAGAGACTTTCAACAAAATTTCTCACGTCCAAGTGTAACAAAACCGTTAAAAAATTTAAGCAAACTTAAGGCACAATTCGAAGGCAATGTAATTAAGGAAAGGTGAGTGAAGGTGCTAAATTTTGTAAGTGGAAGTAGTTGAAAAACCCGTATGAAATTATTGCTTTTGTAGGCAGTATAATAACAAAGTGAAAGATTACTTTGAATGTTGCGCAATAAATTATCAATTTTTTTACGACAAAAGGCAATCAAAATTTTAAGACAACATAAGACACAGTTCAGAGATTACCGCTAAGAAAACTAGAGTGGACGCATAGCACAAATAATGAGTGTGAGAATGGGAAGCTATTGAAAATGAAGGTTGCCACATCGCCTGAGAATCAGCGTAACTGAAAAGAATATTCAGTATGTTTTCCTTTTTCCCTTAAATGACTGCCGATTAACATTTACTGAATTTTCTTGTGAAGTTATAATAAACTACAACGGTGGTTATTTTGCTTCAGTGCAGCGTTGTGTGTTTTTAACGATCCGCTGTACCAACCTGTTAGTTGAGGTTAACCAGGCTTGTGAAACATATCTCCAAACAGAAGCTTTGTCTGTAAAAATTACATTGCTCCAATCTTGATCGATATTGTCCTTTGCTTGTCACCTGATTTTCACCTAACAAAGGGTTCTTCACTGAACTACGGAATTTGATATCATGTGCATGGAGCTAGGTTTGGATAGCTAAGTACGATATATCAACAGCTTTATTTTGTTTTCACTTTGCTGCTTCTTGACACAATATGAAGCCCTGGTTCCGTAAAAACAAGTTTAGGATCTATTTTTCGACTTCAGGGAACACTTTACCTATCGAGTCACGTTCTGGGAAGTCATCGACCGTTCTTTTCCCCGTATATGACTGCACGCACATGACGACAGTTGTTTTCGACTTGTTTATAAACTGAACAGCTGTTGCTTGAGACATTTTAGGACCTTTAGCTCACGTGGCACTCATGATTCAATTTCAACTAAATCTGTTGTGACAAAGCATCGAGAACAAATGCTCCCTCTATCGACTCACAAAATAATTAAAGCCATGTCTTTTACCAACTGCTAATTATACAAAACAAGCTCTTACTTAACTGACTGTATGATACTTTTATTTTATTTGTTTGTGAGAATGTTTCTTTTACACACTTTCTTCTAGAATAGTGCTCTAAACTTTTTCACTGAGGCAAATTGTACTATCCCACTTCAGTTTACTTTATCGTCTCTTGGATTTTTAAGGAAATTTAACATCTAAATTTATGTACCTTCTTATAGATTCTCATAGCTAACAGATACATTTTCAAAGAATTATTCTCTCTTTTTGCTTTTTCTATGCTTTATGTAAAAGGTTTATTGTTAAGCTTTATAAACGGAAAGAAAGAGTTTATTCTGGGAATTGCGTTCTACAGGGATTCCTTTATATATATATATATATATATATATATATATATATATATATATATATATATATATATATATATATATATATATATATATATATATATATATATATCACACGAAAGCTCAGTCTTATTCAAAGACTCATAGCTCTCCTTGGGGAGTAGGCAGATTGAGACCCCGAGTGAAGAGCTAACCTCTTGAAAATGGCATCAAAGCCGATGCCGAAACGTTAAGAATGTTCTCAAAATAGACACGGTTCATCCCGTTATATATATATATATATGCTTGATCTTTTATAGGGCTGGAAGTGAAAGTTTGTTTGGCGGGAGATGCGTTGGGTTGGGGAAAGTTTGTAGGATTAGGGGTGTTGCGTAATTGGCGGTGCGGGGTAATAAGGGATTTCCATATGACGGGTAAACCTTGGCTGTCATCTCTTGTGTTGAGGCACTGTAGGAGTTTTTCTATTTCAATTGCCTCATGTACTATTCTGCTGGTAAAATGGGAAATGGGGGCAATGGTTTTAGTCCCAGAGAAATTAATTTTGTGGCCTGTTTCTTTGCTGTGTTTGGCAAGTGCCGAACCATTATCGCATTTCCGTACGGCCATAGAATGCTCGTATATTAGGCTAGATATTTGCCGATTTGTTTGACCTATGTAGGTCCTTTGGCCGTCTCCACAAGGTATTTCATACACTTCTTGGGATTCATTGGGGCAGTGATCCTTTGCTGAGCGAATAAGCCCAGATATTTGGTTGTTGGTCGTAAAGACCGTGCGGATATTTTGCCGTATTAGTATGCGGCTTATTCTATCGGTGATGCCTCTGATGTAAGGTAGGAATGCTTTTTGTTGGTCAGGAGGGTTTTGGGATTGAGAGTTAGTGTTTTTATTTATATTTTTGATTATATTGGTTAAGGATTTGTTGGAATATCTATTTTGCAGTAGGGTGATGGTAACGGATTTAATTTCTGTTTTGCGATTTTTCGTATCGGAAAGTCTGACGGATCTGGTTATGAGGGATTTTGCAACCGAATGGATTTGGGCAGGGTGGTGATGGGATTTGGCATTTAGGTAACGGTTAGTGTGAGTGGGTTTTTTGTAGACAGTGTAATAAAATCTGTCATTAGAAGGATTTCTTGTTATGAGAGTATCTAGGAAGGGAAGGGAATTGTTATGTTCAGTTTACATGGTAAATTTGATATTGGTATGAATTTGGTTGAGGTGGGAAAGGAATTCTGGAAGGGTAGCATGTACTACGTACAGCTGAATTACCAAAACCAAATATCAAAGCCTCCGAAGTGTGTGCCTTAAAAGCTCTAAAAGAAAATAATAATATTACAATTTTACAGGCAGATAAGGGCAACGCTACAATGATCCTAAATACTGCGGACTACATCGGTAAAATGCACAATTTACTTAAATCCTCTGATTATCGCCATGTACCTAATAATCCCACTACCTACCTCGAAAAGAAAACCAAAACCCTTATTACTAACTCCAACCTATCATCCGATACCAAAACTCCTCATACCCCGAGAAAAATCGAGAATTCCCAAAGAATTTGAGATCACGCATTTCTTTATATGTTAGTTGTTTCAATGTTGCATGCGCAATTCCACAAGCTAATTACAGTTCAATTTACAACAAATTTTTCGCGACTTTAATTAGTCTTTCTCTGCAAGTTCTGCAAGTCTTACTAGCATTCTAAAAATTTCAAAAAAATTTAAGCGTAAATGACAACATTGTTGCTCTTTATACTAGTAATTTTTTTAGAGTTTATTAATAACTTATATATTGTGTTATTTAAAAATGTGTAGACCAAAGTTAAAATTTTTTTTTTTGAAAGCGGTCATAAATTAAAATAATTCGTATTTATTCTAGAGAAGAAGACTCTTCTGTCTGCAATTTATCTATTTCAGTCCTCGCTAAACATATCTTTAATTTCCGTTTCATAAACATAAAAATTGTTACTTGCAGGTTACTCAAAAAACTACTTTAGCATAACAACTTTTTTTTAATTTTAAATCTTTCAATTATAAGTTTTTATAATTAAGGTTTTGCTAGTTTTAAGAATGTCAACAAAATAAGGCCGACGCGTAAGTTATCCCTGACACAATTATTAAGGGCTTATTTTTGACGTTGAAAGTGTACAGTTTTAATTAGGCTTGCATTGAAAATAATTTTGAGTCGTTTAATATCCGTTACATGCCTTCGTTGGTCTGTAAACGCAAGACGTTCGTTTTAAAAGTTTTGAATATTTTTATGATATACCGCCCAATATATTAGATACTCTGTAAGATAAGTAAGGCAACTAACTAGTATATCAGTTTCATACGTTTTTTGTGATAGTGAAAGTATTCTCAAAAAGTTTTGGGAAACAAGGCCACCGATGCGCGGAAAATTACAATGACTTGGACAAGTAGAGTATTAATATAAAGCTCTTGGTGCATAAAAAATATATAAATTAATCCGATAGACCCTCAGCATTAATTGTATATTAATTTGAACTTATTTAGAACTTCTACGCTCTCAACATCAAAAACATAACTCCTGGCGCAACAGTTTCTTATAAATTTCAATGAGTAGAATAAAACTAGTAAAATCTAATATTATAATTTGAGATCGTTGTTCTGCTGACAAATAAAAAACAATTTAAGTTTATAAAGTACTGCGTTTTCCCATAATAAGTACTTAGGTCTGTGGAAGTAGGTTTCTTCGAGTCTCTTAAAATAGTGGTTCGGATTTCATATCTCTGACAAAGATTACTCAAAGGACTAGAGAATATAGTACGAAATGGCAATTCGCCTTAGACATTTTCAAATTCTGGTTTCTATAAAGAATCTAGAATTAATGCTTTGATAAATGATGGAATGAGTAAATACATTCAGTCGAAGAGAAAGTACAAAATGTTTTGCTACAAAGCTCTATTTTACTAGTTGGCAGAAATTTGCGTGGTACCCTCTTTACTGTGACAGTTGCAATTTTATTAAAATATGGCTTATGTATTATATTGATACTAAAGGTAATTTGTTAGTAGAATGTATGTGCATTATATTCACTTTGTTGTAGATTTGTGCATAATTCATTGCAAATTGCATTTGGATTTATTATTGGGATACACGAGTAGCGAGTACACACTCCTTTGTGATACTGACAGAGGATAGGTTTACTTCAGGAAGGCAACCCTGCCCACGCGAGCCTTGCATTGCCTTTACCCCTCCAAATACTGATAGCGATTTATGTCCTAATCCCTATTCCATTCGACACAAATAAATCTTTCCTTGATCAAACCCAACCTCAGCAATCCGTCTGGCTAGCGTGGTGGTCAAAAATCAAATAAATTTCTCATTAAATTATAAACTTTTTTTTTTTTTGCTTGTATGATATACTACTGTATATGTCGTATTTGTTATTTAAAAAAGGCGCAAACAACTATAGGTTTACTTTGAAATAGTAGCATTATAGATGATTAGGCGTGTAATTACGAAAGTAATTCTAAAGATTCTTGTAAACTAGTACAGTAAGTGTAGTAAAACCGCCATAAAAGAATTGTTGTTTGGATTGAGGTTCAAACCTAGTTTTTATAACTGCAACAGCTGCTTAAGAGCAATTTTAAACTAAATGTTGTGCAGCAAGTAAATTAAACGAAAGGAAAGGTTACAACTATAATTTATCACGGGCCAGCTCGTGGGTGAACGACTGAGACGCCTGGGTAGGGTGCGGCGGATCCGCGTTCGGTCTTGGGCTTCAGATTCCTAGCGGGTGGCCCACCCAGCTATTAAAAATAATTGAGTACCTGCATTCAGTTCGAACAAGGGGTAATAATGTGGTTGCCTGCGGCGCGCTGCTTGCTACATTAACCCCTATCAGAATGCACGACGATGAGGCAACGAGGGCCAACATTTTAGAGGATTGAGCTTGTTGTTTGCAGGTCACTTTTCTCACTGTTGTTATACGAATTTGTGTTATATTTAGAGACCAAGCGTATTTACAGAGGACTGCTTAAAGCTGATATAACAAATATAAATTTAAAAAGACTTCAAAAAAATACTTTAAAAATTTAAAGAGTATATAGCCAACTATCTTAGTTATTTATACACCAACAGACAATAAAACAGTTAAGAAATAAACTTTTTTATGAAGATAACAGGGACACCTCTTGTTAGGAGATTTTAATGTCCGCGTTAGAAAGAAAAGAAAATGATAAAATTATCGGAGAACAATAAATATAATAAATAATAAAATATACGGAGAAAAAAAAGTAAATGATAATGGACAGATTATTGGACTTGTATGGGAAATACCAGCTACGATTAATAAAATACGTAGACACAACCAACAAGAAGATTAAAATAAATAATTACAACAAATAGTATCTATAAAAGCTTTAGACATAAGAGTATCAAATCATCACATGCTGATGGCAAAGCTATATTTACCATACGTTGAAACACAGAAAAAAATAAAGACAATGAAATGGTAGAAAGCTTATTGACAAAGTACAACATATCCAATTTTAAAGAAGAGAGCATAAAGTTACTCTACCAAAAAAGGTTAGAACAAAAACTACAAGAAAACAAATATGAGGGCTTAGAAGAATGATATGGCTGCACTAAAACAACTATACATGGGGTAGCAAAGAGATCATTAGGGTTTATTAAGACTAACAGATGTTAAATAAAGATGGGCAAGAACATGTAAAGATAAAAAAACAGTTAACAAACCAAAATCAGCAGGAAAAAAATTGATAAATAAATGTAATCAAATTCAGACGCATTTAAGGAGTACACGTCGCACAGAGACATAAAAGTTTATCTACAGTGTTAAAGAAGGCTATAAAACAGATAGTATAACACTTATAACAGTAAACAATTAAAATATTACAGGAAGTTGTTACAGAAAAATCGCATACAATACAAAGACAACGGATAATTAAAAAATATCAAAACCTTAGGACAATCTATAGAAATGTCAACAGATAATATAAATATAGCACTAAAATGGTTAAAATGAAAGATGCAGCAAACCAGAAATTATAAATCAAAAAATGATAAAATGCGGCTTTGAAAAATTAAAGAAAATTTCAAAAATTGTATTTAAAAAATGTATTACTAAACAAAAAACACCGAACGAATAAAAAATTGGATATTTAACAAATATTTAGCACAAACTTTAAAGGGCTATACGGCAAAGTATTAAAGGATTTAATAGGGAGAGTAGAATGATCAAGAAACAGGGCAACAATGCGGGTTCCAAACTGGCCGCGTAGATGTGAATCATCTCGGTATCCTGAAAGAAATAGTATAAATAGCAAAATTAAAATTAAAAATTAGAAATAAGTTGACGAAAGAGTTTCGTACAACTAGAGGACTTTATATTGTCCCTACTGCTCAAAATGTATGCAGAATACACAAATAAAATGTTTAGGAATGGGTGTACCAAGAAATATGTATACTACAATTTACTTACGACTAGATTACCTTAGCATAATTCACGAATGCCCGAAATAATGTATATCATAATAGAAATAAGAGAAAAGAATGCGAAAGCTGAATTAACAATAAATCTTACGAAAACAAAGTATTTGCGTCTTAAAGAAGAAAATAGTGAATTGGACTTGGGAGAAGCAAACAAAATAAAGGGATGTACTAGTTATAAATACGTTAAAGCTATAATAAAAATAAAAAGTAATGAATTAAGTAAAGAATAACAAGAAAAAAGAGCAATAAGTAGATTATAACGATAAGCAAAAGTTAACTGCTATGGAAATGGACATATAGAGTAAATCTTGTAAAATTTCTAATCAAAATATAATCAGAAATAAACAAATAAAAGAAAATACACGAGCATAGTGAACAACTCTAGAGGAAGTAAAAAATAAACAATTAACCCTTTATGGCCTTGTAATTAGAATGCCCGAAAAAAGACTAGCTAAGGCTGCATTGAATTGGATCTATCAGAAAAAAAGCAAGAAATATCAAAAACATAATGGTGTGGCAATATTGTAAAAACTATTAGCAAATCTAATTTAGCGAAAAATATATGATGCGACAGGAAAAGAACGAGAAAAAGTCAAATACTACCAGGAGGCATATTTACGGCACTCTAAAAGTGAGATTGGCCTACACCACTACCAAACAAAAAATTTAGGAGACGTCCGGCTAAAAATGTTAGAAGATCACTCATGCAGTCTTAACCTTACGCTTTGTAATTAAAAATGCAGTGTAGGAATTGCTCCAAAAGTGCTGTAGAAACATTCCGTCTGAATTAATTCTAAATACGTGAAATGTATATTTGAAAACTGGTTTTTATCGAATGCATTGTGTTTAAAAGCAACTATTTTAGAAAGCAACAGTAAAAATAATTTTTAGCTACAAACTTTATTAGATCACAAACATCTTCAGTCTTGCATTTGTACGGAAAAAAATTAGATGTATTACAACATTATCAAACGATCTGGTTGTCAAACAATAGCACCGTTCGAAGTTTCTCCTTTTGGGGAGTAAGTGTTTTGTATTTCTAATACATTAATTTTTCTTTAGCTTCCAATTTATAGTGTTAAAGTGCTATTAAGAGTTAAGAAAGTAACTGTTGCTGTAAACTCTCTGTTGAATATTGTTAGCGCCGATACAGGAGAAACCTGGCAGTACTCGAGGCATAATACATTCCCTGGCGGTCAGAGTTTTTAAAATTAAAGTAACAATAACCATCTTCATTTTAAAATAGTTGTAACCGACACAAACTAAAGTATTTCTGGTAAGCTTTTAATATTTTTTTTTGTTAGTGTGTGATTATTTCCAAATATTTATTTAATTGTATACGCTTTCTACATACTAGCACCAACTGCCTGTAAAAAGCTGATTTTTACTGTATTTAAAAAAAATCGTTTAGCTATACTTTTGTCGATACGTATACTATTAGCAGCTCAAAAAGTTTGCTTCCATGACCACAAACTATTCCCATATGTTCAGTGCTGGTGTTAATAAACACAACATATTAGTAAATAGCAGACATATGCCTGCTTCATAGACCAGTAAGCGAGCAAAATTTTTAGTGTATAAAGTACTTCACAACAGTTTTTAAAATATCAAAATGTATAAGTAAGACGACTCGACTTTTAAAAAGGTAATTCATGTTTAAAACCACTTTACAATCCAATTCCTTTACCAATCCTTAGTAAAAATTGCAACAATTGTTCACTTACACTTTTTCTATTAGATATTTTCACAAAAAGTCGCATGAATTAATATTACGACTGCCTGACATCTATTAGACCGTTCTGCATATCGAGATTACATATGGTTGAGGATGGCTCTCAAAATAATTTGATACCAAGTTTTTTTATGAGAACGTATTTCGTATAACCACAGTCATAGTCTTGTTGACAAAAAAGTTTTGCAATATGTTTATATACTGCAAATTGTATTGAAATTCTGCTTATTCGCCAAATCACTAAATTAGAAAACTGTATTTTGTTATAATATAGTATCACCTACTGCTTTAGCATAAGTAGTGTACTCGCTATTTATTGTAATTTGACGTTAGATTAAAAAACTGTCCCAAATGTTGTTAAAATAAATGTGGAGACAATAAATAATATAAGATTCGCTGATGACAGCGTGTTACTTGTAGATAACCCTAAAGTGTTACAACAACTAATAGACATTGTGCATGAAGCAAGCACACAGATGGGTTTAAAGTTAACACCAGTAAAACGAAAACTTAAAAAGAGTTAATTTCCCAGTTGACGGCACTATTTTAAAAGATGTAAAACTTTCAAATGCTGCTTAAACTCATAATTAAGCACAAATATGGAAATAAAAAAACAGAATGAAAATAGATGGACAAGGATTTATTAAAATAAAAGTACTCCCCTGTAACAAAAAAAAGGGTTATATATATGGTCGCCAATATTATGTCGGATAGAAGCTTATACTCTGAATAAATAAGTTGAGGACAAAAAGGGTAAGAGTTTTAAGAAAAACATCCTAGGTAACGAATATAAAGCTGTAGATAGTCATAAATATTTAACAAATATTCAGAATAGCAAAAGCAAAAGAAACGTTTGCCAATGTAATCGTTAACCTTTAACTAAGAGACGGTATGTCAAGAGTAGTATGGAGTATTCTCTGAAGAGAGTGCTTAACTTTGCAAAGACACTTTTGGTATGTTTAGTAAAACCTAGGACAAACTTACTAACACAACCAGAATATTCTCTGATATAACGCTAAAAATCAGATTCAAATTTTTCTGGTAATTTGTACACTTTTTTATTATTTGCTTTTAATTAAAGAAGAAACACAAGTATTGCTAACTTATATTGTTTTGTTATTCTAAATGAGGCAATACAGTAAACCACAGGAAATCATAAAAGCATTTGTAAGTGCAACTAAAAATCAGTTTAAAGTACATTTAAAAAAATACAAACATAGTACTAGAGGATAGCATAAAAATTGTAAAGAAACAATGCTCTAGATCAAGATTAAAGCTAATTTTAATCCCACTAACTTAACTCATCACAAAAACGTACAAATTGATGATTTACTATAAAGAATGACGTACTCAGGTAAGTTGTTTGATGTATAAAACACTAATTGTCCCATTTAGTGTGTCGTTAGCACCAACAAGTCTCGGTAGCGATTAATTTAATCTTACTCCCCTGGTATTAAATTAAGGGTCACTTGAGAGCCTACAGCTTAACGTGTATCGTACTAAAACTCGTTCCGGGTATAATACTCTTTAAGTAGTGTACAAAAGTAATACCATTTCTTAAACTACGTTTAAATTTTTTCTACCCTACAATATGCTATTAAGTATATGAATGTACAAGGAAAGTAATATATGTTTTCACCATTTTAACATTACGCCTTATTAAAATTTGTCTTTTAAGATACTGAAATGTCCGTGAGTTAATTAAAATCGGAACAATATAATTTAAAAAGTTAAGTAATAAAATTTCTATTTAACAAACGCATATTTAGTATTAAATATGTAAAATACGATGAAATAATCGTAACATTTATATTATACGAGTGTATCTTCCTAAACTCCAATTTGATGTATTCGCTTAATAACCTTTAAATAATTGTTTACTACGTCAAATAACTGTCCAGTGCTTTAAACCTTCCAATAGTTGAAATTCCCATTAAAAGTCTTCCGTCGATAGCTATAAAAGTAAAAAGGAGTCCAGACATGCAAACAGTGCAGAATTTTTATGTAACATGCAACTACCCCATTCATTTTACAAGTTTTACTTTACAGCTTCGGCCATTACTGTGCATGTCAAAATTCCTCGGCTAACTTGCCTTTTACGTTTATTAAAACTATGTGCCACGTCTTACAGCAAGCATTCACGTTGAAGCTCTTTGACACAGGAACAACCACCGGCATTTTGTGTACATGCAAAGAATTTAACTTGCGTCAGTTTTCTTGATGTATGTAAGAAAATATGCAGTAAGTACGTTGTTTTTAAGAAGTTTTAACATTTTGTATGCATTAATTGGATACTTATTTATTGTAAACAGAGAGACTAACAAATATTTTATCTAACAATGTTCGTATAACTATTTTGGAAATACTTTTATGTAGGGGCGTAGAACTCGGCACGGTGTCTCGATTGGCAAAGGTCCCATCTGGCAAACGAACCCATCTAAGTAATATGTTATACAAAAATCCTGCCGAATCCACATCCAAGGAGGAGATCGATGACGGCGGCTTTTCCGGTTAATGTGCGCTTCTGTCATATTTGTCAATATATTTAATGAATAAAAGCAAAAACTTCAGGATGCCAGAATTTGCATACGTATATTTGTATTAAATGCAAATTTTATTTAATGGAATGATTTGCATATATAAATATAAACGTAACAATAAATATTCAGAGCTGCACAAGTATTTTACATTCATGCAATTTTGGCATTTTTTCAGCTTCCATAAAGTTAAATTGGGTTTTTTGTTTTCTATTATATTTTAAGACAATATCGTGACACTAGGTTCTTGCTTATAAAGTAAATATTAAAAGATTTTAATTTAAAGATTATTAGTAAATACACAAAATCATATACAGGATTGTGGCTTAATTATAGAAAAACTTATAGCATAAAACTATGAGTTTCTAAATTGACTTGTAAACATTAGTAGTACTAAAATAGGAACCTTATCTTAGTAATAAAAACTGCGTAATAAATGGTAAAAAATTTCTCAAATCCTTGCATACAGCGCACATAGAATAATCCCAAGTGGGATAGATTACGGGTACCTTCAACTAATTTATTACTTTAGGATGTTTGAAAGTTCTTGTATTTTCAGCTTTTCATAAATCTTCTCCTTCTTCTTATTAGTAGGTAATTCTGCCTGTTTAATTAATAGGTTAATGCCTTTACGTGACGTTGTCATTTCATCTTTTGCGTAGACGGCTCGTACTTCTTCGACCCATTAACCTGTTCTCTGACATTCTACCTATATGTGGTTGGTTTCATCCCTTTTTCTGTTCAGCGTCCATTCGTTTATTCTCTTAATGTTGAATTTCTTCTAACTTCATCACTGCTTACTTGGTCTCTTAAAATTTTTCGGGTAATTCTTCTTAAAATTCTCATCTCTCCAGTAGTCTTTGCGTCTTCGTTGTGTTAAGTTTCGACTTTGCCGTATAGGTCATTATTGATCTTATGATAGTTTTATATATTCTTAGTTTTGTCTCCGTTCTGATGTATTTGTTTTTCTAAATTTTGTTATTCAAACATCCAGCTACCTTATTAGCTTTTTATACTTCTTCCTTAACTTTTTTGGAAGCCCCCGTATGATAGTGTGATCCCTAGATGATTCATTTCCATGTTTTGATCTATGCTTGTCAGTCGATTTTCAGTTTACATCTAAAAAGCTGCTTATTAAATATTAATGACTTAGTTTTGTAGTCTTTGTAGGCTGTCCTCGTCTTGGGGTGTTAAAACTGTGTCGTTATTTCTTTGTAGCCCATCTTATAGACTGTGCCGGTATTAACGTTATTTATTATCTTATTCATTATCAAGTTTAAAATAGAGGCTTAAGGAGTTTGCTGTCATACTTCCGTTCCCATGTCTATTGGTTTCGTGAGTTGACCGTTTATTCTAGTTTCTATTCTATTTTGTCCTATATAAGAATTTAATTGTTTTAGTTATATCTAGTGGGATTTCTCTTTTGTATCATAGTTGGAGTACATCCTTTAATCTTACTCTGTCAAATGCCTTTTTAGGTCGATGAAGCACAGAAAGGTCGATTTGTTGTATTTTAATAACTTTTCGATAATTTGTCTTATCACAAATATTGGGTCTGTGATTATCGTCAGTTTAGAAAGCCCTGTTCTTCATCTGTTAGAATTATTTTCTGATTTATTAGTTCCGTTAGTAATAGGTGTATAAATAAGTTCTAAGCTTTTTTATGCAAAATTAAAGTTTTATTTAAAAACAAACAAGGAAAGCTTAAGTATCAAAGTATTCTTCGTTGACATCGATGACCTTTTGCCATCTTCCGGGTAGCTTGCGAATTCCCTGGTGATAGAAGCTCACCGGCTTCGAGACGATAAAGTTGTCGATGTATTTTCGGATTTCTTCTTCTGTTTTGAAGTGCGTATCAGCCAAGTGATGCTGTAACGACCGGAATAAATGATAATTGAAAGGGGCCATGTCTGGGCTATACGCCACATGTGGGAGAAGTTCCCAGCCTAACGCGTCTGCAGCTCATCCGTGTCAATTGTTTGAGGGCGTCCAGCGCGTGATTGATCTTCAAGACTAATCTCTCCTCCGCGAAATCTTTGGTACCACTTTTTGCACGTTGCATGACTTACGGCATACTCACCATATGCAGCACAAACCATTTCGGTGGCTTCAGCAGCGTTTTTCTTAAGATGAAACGCGAAGTGGTTAGAAAATCGAATTTGCTCTTTTGTGATTGCCATCGTGAACACAGCTGATTATTGAGGTTATGTGCATCTCACGCCAAATTGCATGATGTTTTGAAAGACCAAATGTCATTGCTTTAAAACCACAAGAGGACGGACTAATACGTTACATGTAAACGGTGATTTGCGTCTTGTGAAATCTAAAGCTGAGAACTTATTTATACACCTATTATATTCGTTGTCAGTTTTAGGGTAGTGTTTAGTAAGTTGATCCCTCTGTAATCATCTGGTTCTTTCTTATTACCTTTTTTGAATAAGAGAACGAGAGTGCTTGTCTTCCATTCTTCCGGTACGTTATTGTGTTTTGGAATTTTATTAATTAATGTTATTAGTTGCTTGGTTATCGTTGTTCAGCCGTATTTTAACAATTCGTTTGATATTTCGTCTTTACCAGCTTCCTTTCTGTTTTTAAGTTTACTTTGTGTTTTATCTATTTCAGATTTATTTTTTACAATTTCTGCTTTTGATATAATATCCGGAGTTTCTGGTTCATTCAGCCTAGGTCCTTCTTCTTTGTATAATTTATCTAGGTAATATATCCAAGTATTTCTATACTACTTTCTATATCTATAGGTTCGTCATTCTTAGAGCACAAAAGTTATTTTTAAATACACGTACGAATCATTCAAGTGCTTTGAAATATGTGGACTGCAAATATGCAGTTGACTGGTGTTATGTATATAAAAATATTGTGTAAGGAGGATACAAACAAACTTGGTTATCTTAGGCATTTATCTAAATTAGCCTAGTTTAGCAGAACGTTCTTGTGTCTTAATATGGAACAATTATATGTGCATGATGATGCTGATTTGAATCTTCAAATAAAGACCATGATGAAGAGTTTTCCCCAACTTTCGTTTAGTTGTATCATTATGGTTAGCTGAAGTTGGTTTACCAATCTAGATATAAGTTATTGGATGGTAAATTAACTTTGATTCCATTTACTCTTATTGTACACATATATTTTCTCAAATATCTACATGGTCAAAAGTGAAACTGGTGCATCTCTAAAGATTTTAATTGACACTTTTTGAGGAGGCTCATTAATCTAGACAAGTAGACATAAGTTGGAAAAAAAATAAAGAAAAATTTGGCAATCTCCAGTTATAGTCTTTAACACCTGAAGTTGCATCGATATTAAAATATACTTAAAAGTGTCCCTTTATATTATACCCACAATGAAATTTTATTACTAAAATTTTAAACTCCATATAGTTATAAAGAACAATACTACAATACAAATTGGGTCAACAAAAGTATAACAGTGTCCTTTAATTCAAGCCATGAAATAGTATTGCTGAACCTACGCTGTTTCAAGTGTTCTCAGATAAAAAATACACCATTTCATTCAACTATATCCCATGTGATACCTAAAACACCAAGTAATATTATTACATGAAATTTGTATTTATTTTGCAATATCAGAAAAGTGTAATGCATGTTCTTATCTAACAAAACAACTTTAAAAATTTTATTGAACAGATCTTCACACTTGGTTTATAGATAAAATTAGAGGCTACTTTTTAATTTTTACTTTAACTGCACATTTACAATTAGTTCACTAGGCTAACAAGCAAATATATTAGTATTAGACACTATATACATGTATACATTACAAAAATGACGTATAAAGGGTTACTACAAAACGGTGCCCTTCTAATAGTTAGATTATTGTTGATTAATACATAATAATTAGCTAATTATTTTATTTAGAAGTTATTCTATTTAATTTTCCCGTGGGAATTCCTTTGTTGAGTAAGTTAGTTACTAACCCATTCTTTATATGGGCGTGGGCTTTGATAACATTCTTAACCCAGGGAATCTTGAGATCGTTGTGCAGAATTAGAAATTATCCGACGTGTTTTGATTTGGAAGTGTTGAAGTATTTCGATACTTATGGTAATTGTGATTAACGATTTAATAGGCAATACGTTTTTTTTTCTTTATGTCAAGTTTCCCCCTTTTAACTGTAACGCGCTTTCTCCAGGTTGATTTTTCTTTTAATTTACATTCCAAGTATTTAGTACCGTATTTTTTTGATATGAAGATGTCCCTTGAATTCAAAAGAGTAGTATTAACTTGTTTCAATTTAAAAGTGATTACTGTGCATTTATATTCATTTACTTTAATTGTAAGCCATAGTTTTATCATATCTAGAGAGTTTTATGTATCTATTGCGCTATGTTCTGGATGAGTCTAGGACTACAAGGTAGCTGTATCATCGACAAATATGACTGTTATTGTTTTTCTTGACACTTAAAGTCTAAAGTATATATGTAATATAGCGCGGAGCCCAAAACACTACCATGGTGTACTACCGCTTTAATGTCATAGATTATATAAAGACTTTTCGACTTTAGTTTGAAAGTACCTTTGTTCCAGATATTATTTAAATAATAAAAAATACTGAAACGAAAGAATCTTTTAATGTGGTATTATTTCCTTTCCTTTTAATACAGAATTTAGAGTTTTTAGTATTATTTTCTCCACAAGTTTAAAAATTATGACCAGCAAAAAGAATGTTTTGTGAGATGTTATTTGGTAAGCTGTTTTTTTTTAGACTTTCTAATTAAAGTCACTTGTGCAGACTTCCACTGGACAAGGTAGTGTTAGTTTCTTAAAATGGAGCTGAAGATCTGCGTTGAAGCAGATATCCTCTTCCTGAGGAGTTCTTAGAAAAGTTTAGCCGTGATTAATCTATTTGAGTAATTAATTTCAGTTTGAATTTCTTCGGGAGAACAAAGTCTAACAGGCATGAGCATTTGTAATAGAGAATCCAAAATCTAGGATCACTTTTCACTCTTTGGTGTTATTTATAAGTTATGTATCTGAAATATATTGAATAAATGAGAATCATAAAACGTTTTTTAGTATCCTAGTTGACTTTAATATTTCTAGTAATTTATTTTTTTATTATAGCGTGTTTAGTTGTTTATTTAAAATATTTAATTTATTTTTGTTGTTGAGATTTTTCACTCTCAGATACTCTGAGTCTTGCTTTTTTCATAAATTTTGACTTTAATAATTAACGAGTAACTGTTTTTGCTAGTAGTATTTGTTGCATTCCATACTGCATGTTGAAGAGTAATACTTAAGTTTTCCACTGCTGATGTTCAGTGTTAAATTTTCGTTCAGATATTTTCTGCATTTGTCCCGTTGGTATTTTTTTTTTTATAAAAACCGGTTTTTTTTAGTGCAATCATGTTGCTTATAGAGATTATTGATGTATAGTCAAAAGCTAAACCGTAGTATTCCGCCATATCTATTCTATTAGAAGAGCTCTCGTTAGTGACATAGAAGTCTAGGCGTCTAAAAGCTTAAGTTACTTGACCATTATGGTTGCTTGTCTGTGTAAACTTTGTTGAGTCGATTATTTGAGCTAGTCTTGTATAACGCTCTACATTTTTAGCTCCCCATGTCAGATGTTTTGCATTGTAGACCATCCTGCCACATATTTTTTTCTCAGCTTTGCTTTGTTTATTGTGTGTCAAAGTGGACAGTATACTGTTGATAAGTTTTTCATTTCAACTTTTGATTTTAAGGCTTGCCGCTTACAAGTAAGAGTTCTTAAATTTTTCTTGCATGGCGCATTTTGTTTTTATAAATAATCATAGCTGTATGTATCATATTAAATCTATTAAATAGATAAGATATTAAAATAACTATGTTCGCCAGAGTGGTCTAAGCGGTTGCGATGCGGACGGACCCAGATTCCATTCCCGGAGCTCTTTGGTGCCTAGCGGGTGGCCTACTTAGTCACTGAAAATAATTAAATACCTGCGCCCGCTCGAGCAAGGGCGGCCGTCTGAGGGCGGTGCTTGCCACGTCGCTGGTACGCGACAACCTGGCAGTAAACTCGGTCATATGAGAGCCTTAACCTCTCTCAGTTCGTGCTTTACCATTATTATATGTTTTTTTAGAATGGTACCTCTCTTGCATTTTGTAATACGATTTTTAACACTTAAAAAAATCTTATTTACCATACTAGTAAATAAGTTGAATATTACACGGCTCAGATTTATTAGCTGATTGAACATGGCTTTGAACTTGGTAAGAACCTACTATTGTGATATCGTTGTTGTTCTATTTCTGAGCAGGGCTAATATAAGTTATATTTTGTTGTAGGTCTGAAGCAACTTTAGCATAACTAGGTTGAGACAAATTATCTGATCAGTATTTAGGGTTAAATGTAAGATTATGATAATTAACTTTTTACCTTTAAATTAATAGAGGTGGTAAATTATTTTTACGTTGTCAAAGTGTTTAAAGAGATTTCTATACGAATTTACGATATTGATATTTATTTTCGCAATATTATCATCCAGAATTTTAGGGTAAGTTGCTCAACGTCTCATACTATAATTAAGCTATCAATAATTTTTTTATGGCCAACAACATTATATATGTAAATTGGTAAATGTTAGTTGACCTCGGCTATCTATTATGTCTGGGCAACATGTAAGTTATTTTTATCTTCATTAGATGAGTACCATACGACTGACTTGTGCTTTTAATAATGTTCTCAGACGAACGATGTTTCTTTATTTTTGACTAGTTGGCAATTCGTGATGTCTAGATTTTTTTTCGTTTTTACTTGTTGCGTATTATGATTATAAACTGGAATTTATGTAGCCGGTAAAGCATTATTTATATAAAGTGCACGTGGTAACGTGCAGGTCCGATTTGTAAGTACATGTATTTAATTAGCCTGCAAAACTTTAATTGATTACGCTAGTGGCATTTCTTACTGGAAAAAATACATCGCCTTATTACAATTAACTTACTTGCGACTAAATTGAATAAACTTGTTTTATTGCACGCAGGTCCATGGTTTTGTATTTATGGTTTACGATAAGTAACCACACATACACTTTCTTACATTTAGTAGAACTTTCCGTCTTAAATGGTAACTTTACATACTACTGTACACTTATTTACGTTTTACCAAACTACTTTGTTAGGATAAAGAAGCATAATTGACTACATAATCACAAACAGGAAAGTATACCCCTCACAAATATTAAAAGTACGATGTTTGAGTTCTGACAATATAAGCAGCAACCACAAACTAGCAATGTGTAAATTAAAAAACAAAATAGCTAAAATCAAAACACACATAGTACATAACCAAAAAAAAGTTTAACACAGAATTTTCAAAAGATGAGTCAATAAGAAATCTATATAGATAAACATTAGAAGCAAAAACATAACTAAATTCGATAGATATGGAGGATGGCGTAGAAAAAAGATAATATAATAGAAACAGCAAAAAAGCAACAGAAGTAAGGAAAGCGAAAGAAACAAAAGAAGCACAAGAAGACATCTTTGTTTAATGATCAAGTAAAAGCTCTAGCAAAAGAAAAATGAACAGTCTATTTAAAATACATATAAAATCAAACAGCAGAAGCTTATGATGAACACAACCAATTTAAAAAGAAGTTAACAGAAGAATTAGAGGGACTATTAAAACAGCTTCTCAAAAAATCTTGAGCATGACTTCTATGGGCAACAAGAACAGGTTTGAAGGCTGATCAGAAACCAGAGGAAAGAAATGAGAGAACTATTTTCAGCATAAACTATTAATATAAATATATGGAAAAATATTTTACACTTTTGAAGAAACAAAGACAAATAGGATAGAAAATAAAATAGAATAAATAAAACAACAATAAGATCTTAGAATAAGAGGCCAAAAAAGTAAAAAAATTGAAGAACAGAAAGTCTCCAGGAAAAGACTTGATAACTAACGAACTCATAAAAGATGGCAGACCTATTCTAACTGAGCAGCCAACATTCCTAATACGAAAAAGTAGTGAGTAACAACAAGCATTTTGTTCATTATGTACAAGAAAGGAGACAAACTAAAGCCAAAAAATTAGCGGGGAATGAACTTACTAAATACAACTTTAAAATTAGTGACCAAAATAATAAATAATAAATTATAAAACCATTAACCTGAAAGAAGAACAACACGGATTCAGAAGTGGCAGGTCATTTACAGATGCTTTACTTGCAGCACGAAATCATTAAGAAAACACTCGAATACAATAAAATAGCATATATGTGTTTTGTCGGCCTTCATAAAGCGTTTGACAGAATTAAATGATATTATTACTATCCTGTACCAAAGAAAAGCTCTTGTTATACTGATTAACTTGATAAAAGACGTATATACCAATGGCAAAATCAAAGTGAAGAATAATGGAGAAACAGTTAAAAATATGACAACAGGCATAAGACAGAGGGTATCATTAAGCCAAACTTTATTTAACATTGTAATAGACCAAATAGCAAGATTGCTTTAAAATGGAAAATGCAAAATTGAAGTATGATAGCATACGCAAACGATACCCTGTTAATAAAAACACAAAAGATGATCTACAGAGATTATTATATAATTTTAATAGGATATGCACTATAAATATGAGTACTTCGGTTAAAAAAACAAAAGCAGTAACATCCTCCAAAGAACTTAATGGGTGCAAATTAATGTTAAATGCCGTCATTATTGAAGAGGTAATGAAATTTAAGTATATTGGCAACCAGTAATGAAAGCATAGAAAAGTTATTGGGTATTTGGATAATATTATATTTAACAAAAATTACTTGCAACAAGATTTAAAATATATAAAAGCGTACGTCTAATAACATATGCCTCCTAAACAAGATAACAAAGTAAGGTAACAAAAATGAGAACTATAAGAAGAACAAAAAGTGAAACAAGAAGAGATAGAATACCCAATGTAAATATAAGACAAAGCTGTAAAGTCACAAACCTATCAGAATGGGTGGCAGATAGACATCAACAATGGAATGCATCAAAGTAGGCTAATAAGAAAATCAAGAGATAGTATGTAACATAACCAACGGAAAGAAGAAACCAAGGTGCCCAAAGATGAGGTAGAAAAACAACATATTTAAAAAAATAAAATAGAAGAAATCGCTAATGAACAAGATAGCACCTTACCAAAAACGAAGAACAAGAAAAAAGCAATTTATTGTAAATATTCTAGCAGTAAAAGAATATGGAATAACTTAGCACGTAAAAAAGAAACAGAAATATTACAATTTGAATCATAAAACATTATGAAAATAAACGAAATTACTGCAAATTATACTGAACATTAAACAATTGATTTTTTAAAAATGTATATACTACATTATGTACAAATAAAATTAGTTTTTGTGTTTTAAATTTTATTTGCTACAAATTCAATTTTTTAATTAATACCTCCAGTAACTCATAATTCAGCATAAAAAATACTTGTTTCAATAACATTTATACATTAATATCGAAAAAAAATTACGGTTCAGTTCCTGTAAAAACAAACAGAATAAACAACTGTACGTTGGTTAAATGTGTGGCTAATTTATGCACTTTTTTGCCCTGTAAAATGGTTTCAATCAAAAACACAGTTGATGTATTTTTATTACTAACTGTTGATATTCGTTAGCTTTCTACAACAGACAAATCAACACGCTTGCGACAAAAATTTCTAGTACGTACAATTATTCAAGAAAACACGCAGCAATGTTTCAGTTACCTTTCAAAATGTTAGCTTTGTAAGAAAATCCATAATTTTAATTTTAATTTATCAAGCGCACTCTCAGCATAATTAAGTTCATCTGCATACATGAATAAACATTTAAGGCTAAAAAGTGAATTTCCATCCTAATTTAATTACCTGCAAATTGTACATTTACAGATCCGTGAACAATTTCAGAATTCCGTTTTTTAAGAGTGGTAAATTTTCCCTATTAAATTATAGATAGCTATTTAAATTATACCAATTTTAGTCTTTTCATTATTAATGCCTTTTGTAACTAACAAAAAAAAATATAGTAATTTTACTAACATGTCAATAATTGCATATACTAAATGTATCGAGTGTGTATTTCTTTTATCGCATTATATATTGGAAAGTTTTAAAAGTAAATTGCAAACCCAATTTAAAGCTAAAATTATGTTTATGCTACATGATTTTCCCAAACTTTGAAATATTTAATTTAATTATGTTTAAATTTGTGGTAATTAATTTCATTGATTTCAACATTTCTATCCATCAAACAACATTTGGCAGTTTCGGCGTGTTCAATTAAAGGGACAACGTGAAAAAGGGTGCAAAAATATTTAATTCAAATTTTAAATAATTAATTTTCAGGTTACAAGGCAGCCGTCTGAAATAAATCTTGAAAAATAATATTATGTTCTATTAAAATAAGTCTTTCTGAAATAATTACTACAGTTTAATTTAATAATTAAAAAAATTGGAAAAGTTAGTACACAAGAAAAATTATAGTAATAGAATATCGGAAGGAAAAAATGAGAACAAGCAAAATATTGCACAAGAATGTAAAGGACTACATAAGAATGATTAGCAAGTAGGCGATTTTTATAGTAAATATTTTTGTTTTTTTTGACATCAACAATTACAATTAGTGCAATCAATTCTATGAGCTTATTTTATGGCATTAGAAATTTTTAAAAAGACTAACGGTCAATGATGTCATCTGTCTCGACATTATAGTTGGAGGGGAATGTAGTTACTTTAAGTCAGGTCAAATAGCCACTTGCATTCTAGTCTTTGTATCGCTGGTTGCTGCCTTAATGACGTAAGGAGATCTTAAATCTTAAGTACCTGTCTTGGTGCCTTGTAATTCGCTGTCTGATAATATTCAGCGCACATTGTATGTTAGAATCAATTTGTTACCAATGCGCAATAAAGATGTTCCTCAGTGTCTTTGATTGGAACAGTTGTATGACATTAATATTTGAGTAACTGGCCCAACTCCATAATTCACAGCCGTAGGTCTATATAGGTCGTATGAGGGTTTGTAAGTAAGCATTTTATTTTCTAACGATAGTTGTGTTTAGTCCTACCAGTTCATTTTTGAGTGCAATGTCCATTTCTTTGGACTTTTTTAAGATCTACGTTTTCTACGTACACCTTATGGTCTAAGGACATTATTTAACATTATAGATGGACGTTGTGATAGTCTTGTTGTTAGTTATATGGGTTGATTTTCCATTTTTGCAACCAACCTTCCATTGCATTTAGTCTTTCTTGCAGGATGTTTGTCGTAGCTTTAAGATTTTATAGCATACAAGCATAGCAGTGTCGTCAAAAAATGTTTCCAGTGCTGTGTTGGACATAGTCGGTAGGACTGCAAAAAACAGTAGATACAGAAATAGGCCCAAAGTAACTGCTTTGAGAGACTAATAACTGTAACATTTTATTTCCAAGTTTGGTATGCAAGTACTGATTTGAGAAATATTATTTAAATAGAGTATAATACCAATGTGAAAAGATACTTTTTATTTTAAACAGCTGTCCATTGTGCTGTACAAGTCGCAAGCTTGTGCAACATCCAGAAATAATGATTAAAAATATAGCATTTAATGAAATGATTGTTGAAGAAGATTCATTTTATAGTTGTATAGTGGAGTGTCTTTTAGTATTAGCTTTTGAAAGGTTTTGAAACAACAAGCAATAAGCTGATTGGGGTAAGATTGAACTTCGTTTGGAAGCTTTTGGATTTAGATAATTTTAACGAACTTTAGTTGCAAAGGCCAATCTGTTAAACGTAACACTGCGTTAAGTAGCGCTAGTAAAGATATTTTCCTTCTTTCTGGTGACTATTTTAATTTGTATTTTTTTTTTATTTGTGAAGATAGCTACAACGATACATCGAGAATGTTATTGACAACTTTATCAATCTCGTTAGCGTTAGTTGTAATACATCTGCTGGTGTTGGGCAAATAGTTTGAATTTTTCCTTTTTTGATCTTGCCCATCCTTTGGTAGCTTTTCAAATACTATAATCATCTTTAAACAGGCTACTTATGTAGTTGTGAAAATTTTGTATTGGTTGTATCATATATATATTACGTCTGCATTACCAAATTTCCCTGGCTTTTCATTTTCTCTTGTTTAGTTATTTTTATCAAAACATTAATAAGGGCAATGGTATGGCACCACACGCTGCTTTTTGAACTGCCATTATAAATCGATTTATTGCACGCTCCTTGTCATCTGGTATTTTTCAAAGTTACGTCAGTTTTTATATGTTTTCGTACATATTCTTTAAACTTACCTCAAGTCAGTTTTTCTATTACAGAGTATTGTTTTGGACAGTTTCTGCGTGATTCTAGTACTAATAGTAGCAAGTACGTGGCTATGATCGGAAGGTAGATGGTAGCTAGAAGATACAGCTATATAATTCCCGGAGATGGCTGCAGCTATATAAAAATCTAATAAAACTGAAACCTTATGTACATCAGTTGGTCAATATGAAGTGTTAATTGAGAAATATACATAATTGTTATTCTGGGATAAGTTGGCCAAATTGCTTATGCCGTATAGTTATCAGTCTAGAGCCCCATTTTATATGTTTACAATTGAAGTCATCGACAATCAAAATTCGTTCTAATAAATTTAAAAATGTTTGTAGTATGTTATTAGTTAGTCTATGCTTTGGAACAGAGTACACATCAGCCAATGTAATGGAACTAGGAAGTTTACTAACTTGATAATTGAAGCCTGTAAAAAAATTTTCACACCTTGGTAATTTACGGTGGACTATTGTGGCACGAATGATAATAAGCGCACCACCAAGTAGTTCCGGAAATATCGTGTCAAAACACACACGCATACACACAACACAGAAACACACATATACCCGGGCGCATTCACACTCTACGCATACATGCACTCACGCATTCACGCACACACGCAGGATCGTGATGCAGCAGTAAGACAAGTGGAAAAATTTAAATACCTTGGTGCCACAAGAAAAAGAAATCAAAACTAGAAAACTACAAAGTAGAAAAATAATAGGATGCTTGAATTCTCTCTGGTGGGACAACAATATGTCAAGAAAAGCAAACAAAGGATTAGTAAAGTAATGGTAGAGTCAGTGTGGTATTATGGTAGCAAAAGTTTGGACTTCAAGGCTAAAATGAAACGAAGATTAAACGCCGTTCAAATGGAGTGCGAGGATGTTTCGAAACGTGACAGGGTAACAAATGAAGAGATAAAACGAAAATGTAGACCCCAGAATCAGTTGTAGATAAGATCGAACGACGACGTATAAAATAGTTGAGACGCATAATTAAGATGGAAGAATATAGGCTGGCCTGTGAAGATCTTTAAATGATCATTACCAGATAAAAAAAAAAGGAAGACCACGCCGATCATGTAATGAAGGTGTACGCAGGGCTATGACTATGGGTAGTCAATGGTGTTTTAGTGAAATTATTTTTTGTGACCAGAGGAGGAAAGTTTCTTGTATTCAGTTTATATTGTAAAGCTTAATTTTTTTAATTTTTGTGTATTTGGATGTATTCGAGTCATGTCTTCCATTATATTTGGCACACACATATGGATGATATATATATATATATATATATATATATATATATATATATATATATATATATATATATATATATATATATATATATATATCTTTATTGTTGTCAGCGGGTTAGAGGTCTACAATAGGCCTTTTTTAGTTTGTCTATGCTTTATGTCGAATAATCATTCTATATCTGCTCTCCTGCTTTATTTGGCATGTGTGATAAATGACGTTGTTATCTAGGAAATAGGCAATAAGTTTCCTGTATGAATCGGGCATGAGTACATTGAGTTTAATTTAGTGGTATATTGTTCCTTTTTAAGTATGGTTGTAAATAAATCCACGATTTCTTGACAGTTCGTGACTCCTTGCATAAATATTGTCGGCGGTTTTTTAACAGTTTGTTTCCTAGTATCTGAATTGCTATTTGCTAAATCTGTTACTACTACCAACCCCGAGAATTTGGATTGTGTTGATGATGTAAATTGGCAAAAAGTAACATCTATGTATATGTAAGTATATGAAAAAGTAAATTTGTAATCAGTATTTGATACTATGCAAAAAAAGATTACTGGAGAATGTTTAAAACAGTTAGAAAACATGAGAGGTAGATTACAAATAAATGGAGCAGGACTGAGGTATTTGAAATAAAGAAAGCGGTTAAACAAAGGAACAGCTCGCGTTTTTTGTTACTTTCAATATTAATGATATGCTAATTACAAACAAACTAAATAACATACTACCTACAAAAAATGAGTTAAAAAATTTAGTACATATAAAAGTAAAAAATCTAACGTAAACCGATGATGTAGCTTTGACAACAGGTTCACCGACAAGAATGCAAATATAGAACAAAAGAATTGAAAATTAAAAGTAAAACGATATACAAATGATATCTAAAATATCGAAAATAATTTGTAAAGATAAAGATTCGGGAACTGTTTTGACAAAGTATATTAAAGAGCGATGAAAAAATAGAAAATAAAATTGTAAACAAAACAAGAAATACGCATCATGTGCTAAATAAAATAGCATCCGTAAAGAAGAAATCAGACAAGAACTAATAATAAAGAAAAGTTTTTAAAAATCAATTAAAATTGCGAAACATGTAAGTACAACAAATTTGTTAAAAGAGTAATGAAAACAAGTAGAGCCAAGAAAGAAGACGAGGCAGACCAAGGTCTGCGAGAATATAATAAAAGGCAAAAATAAAGAAGAGAAAACTAAAATAAAAGTACAACTAAAAACTCAGCTATAAAACAATTAGAAAAATGAATCTACGTTTATAAGACAGTCGAAATAAATGCATAGCACATATTCAGTACACTATAAAAGCATAAGTAAGAGAGAAAATACTTTTCTTTGTAAGGTTAATGTTAGCATTTACTGCTCATAATTTCTCTTTGGTTGTCAGTAAATGCTTTTCATCCCAGTTGCCATCAAACTAATTTTGAATTTCTTCAAATGTGTAGTACCATTAATTGCTTTGGTTCTTTATTTTTAGGTATATTAACATTTTGTTACAAATAAATTGGAAGTTCGCTAGCGCACTGATAACAAGCATGTTTTTGATAGAGATTAAGTAATTGCAGCAACCCCCTTACAAATATTCAGTCTGTTAGAATTACTTAATTCTGAATTATTTTGTGCAGTTTTAGTTAATGGTCTAACAAAACCAAATCGGAATTTTCACTCGGATTTCTACACTAGCTGTTAAGTGTTCAAATCATGGTTTGTCAAGAATGGTTTTCCTGCCTTTTTATAATATATAAATGCAATTACAATTTGCTACAAATAACATAGTGGACTTTTATAAAGTTTGTACCACCTCAGGATAATCTTCTATGGTGTAAAAAATTTTTATATAGATCTTATCTTACTAATTGAATATTTTAGCAACACTACATAAATCCTTATTTAAAATAATGCTGAGTAATACAAATTAATGTAAACCTGTTCAAACTTAAAATAAATACATAGGAAGGTTTTGAAAACCATTTTAATTTTTGTAATCTCTAAAATACCTTCTACCACTCTCTGTGCGCTTGGGCATTCTTTGAAACTAGTTGTAACCAAACCTTCCCCCCCCCCATGCTTACTGAAGGACTTACTGAACTCTGTACATATTTATTTTTTCACGCAACTGAAAGATCTTCATCGTTAGAAACCCGCATCACTTTCTTGAATTTTAATGGGCACATCCAAAAAATAAAGTCACATTTTGTTAATAGTTACAATGCTGTCGACATAGCAAGATGTTTTATTTTAAAACATATTCAGCGTTTTGTGACATCATGAAACTCGCTGTGCTATTTGTTGTCGGCACAAGACACAACGTGCTCAAGAAAACGAAATTCTATTACTTAAGTGTGTCTTGCAGAATGCTATGAATTGACAAACAAGGATAGGCATCCTAATCTATAAACATCTTCCATAGTAAAATTTTCTTCCTGAAACCCATAAAATTACCCCACTGTGCTAGCACAATCAAGACACTCATCTCCTAGTTCAGAAGTAGCTTCCTTCAAACACTGATTAATAATCAAACTGCGTAAAAAGTTGTAGTAAAAATTGCACAATATTAAAGCTTTAAAATATTGTTGGTTTACATGAAGGGACGAATAATTGGTCGCCATAGCAGTAATGTAATGGAAATAAGGAACTACTGAGTTATTCGCGAAAAACATGGTTTGGAGTAGTACACCGGACAACTTACCGGAGAACTAACACCTTTAGAGGTTTGTTATTACAGACTGTAGCGCGAATTTAAGTGCCCTAGTGCTACATTACGCGGTACCAAGTGTCTATCTTCATTCTCTATTCTTGCACTGGGACTAACAGTACGATGTTCTCTCTTGTGATTACTACTAATTTCTTTGTACCAGCAACAAAGATTACAAAAATCAACAGAGAGGCGTCTGTAGATACGTGACTGACAAGAAGATTGCATTCGTAGGATGTGTACAACACTAACTATGAGTATGATGGATACAGGAGCCATCAGTTATGATAGCACACCACTTCTAATCAGAATTAGAGAAAACATTACCGGTTAGACCCACATCAACGCAGTCTTAGAGTCTGTGGCATTTGTTTTCCTTCAGAGTGTCCTGGGCAATCTTCCAACAAGGTAACTTTGGATCACATGTGACACGTAAGACATTTAATTTTTTTCAGCAAAACAAAGCAAAAACTCTGTCATGACTGGTCTAACCATCTGAGCTTTTACTGATAAAAAATTGTCTAGCCGTTTTCCGAACCGACCATTTCACTGATAACTTTGTCAAAAGTTCAATTTTTTCCTTTCGAAACAAAGCTACTTTAAAGTCACCGATCCACTTGTTCAAATCAATACCACTACAACCATTCGGATTGCTATCACCAAGTGGCTTACGTACAAGCTCATTATCTGCATCTGACAAATTTAACTGCAATTTTTTTGCAGGTAATTACTTCTCGAAATGCAGCCGCGAGTTTCATTCTTTTAGTTTTATTGCCTACAGCTCATCATTATCATTTTTTGTCGAATCTGATACTATTTCTTCTTCTTCTTCCATTTTACCCTTTCTTTTCTTCTTTTTGTTCTAAATTAATATTTTCTCTCGGTTCTTCTGTTGCATAATAATTTATTCTTTCAAACTCAACAGAATGTTTATTTCGGTAGAGCTGACCTTTAGACGTAGCACAAATATGCAAACTATATAATCCACACAAAAAGTAGCATACTTTTCCGAAGTAAAGGTTAAATTTTTATAAACACAACTACGGTTTTTCTTTTTAAAAGGTTGCAGCATTTAGGTGGCGGTGTCATGATGGAAATACACATATGCAGATGAAAACAACACGTGCGTAAGTATAAGTCTAAAGAAACGTAGCTATGGAAGCTGTATGCATGTCTGTACGTGTGTACGGCCAGCGATTCGCATTTGTTTATCGGTGAATTCAAAAGTATTGTATTATATGTTTGTAAATAATTTTGCAAGTTGGCTGTTAATAATAAATAATATAAGCGTATATGCAAATTATATTTTTTGCACAAGCGTAAATGCGCTGGCGAGGCGCGGATGCTCGCGGAGCCGAGACAACGCCTACGCGACGATGTTTAAAAATTCATAACTCTTTTTCTCATAAAAAGTACAAAAAATTTTTGCGCATGTAATTACCTTAACGTTAGAGGAATAAAATAAAAAATATTGTTCTACCTAGTCCAGAAGTTAGTTAAGTTTTCAATTGTTTATTAAAAAAATTAATTTTTTATAAATAAATAAAAAATTTTAATATATGAATATACTATCTCATTCTTCTATTATCCTTATACTTACCATTAAAATTTGGTAAAGTTCTATAAAAAGCTCGCTGAATAATCGTGATTTAAAAAAAGAGGCCTAAAAACTAATTTGTTTATAATTTTTGCAAAAATGAAAATTTTTAAATTATATTTTAGGACATTAATTATGACATACAGACCTTCAATAATCACCAAGAAAAAATAAGAAATTCAACATGTTGATTTTTATACGTTCGTTCTCCAGTATCATACTATCTTTTTAAAACTAGCTATGCCTGGGATAATCATTGTGTCTAAAGTTTTACATATTTGTTCAAATAAAACAAGCATTACATGCGCTTATATCAATATTTAAAAAAAATAATCAAAGCTAACGACCTGTTTTGTTTTCGTTACATAACACATGAGTATTTTGGATATGGTATCCACAGATTTCCCAGTTCTATTGTAATTTAAAATGACAAAGAGTTTATTTTTGTTGTTTCAAATATTCCTTTATATTCGAGTAACGTAACTTATAAATAATACATTTTTTTTATTTTTTAAGAATACATAATATCAACATTACATCAGCAGTAAATGCAAATATGGAATCATTTTTAGTAATTCTTTTTATAACAGTAATTATGGCGGAATAAAAGCTTTGCTTTGTTTAAAGTTCCCATATATACTAATATTGTTATATCAGAATATTACCATGTTACCATTATTTTATTACACAACATCAAGAATTTATTTTTGCTTCGTTATTTTTACATTTTTATAACTTTATTTGTAATCCTCAAGCAATTCTGTTGCTCAAAACGTATTGAGCTCCTTTCTATCAACTTACAAACCTTATGTCGATTCAATGCGGGAACATATCCCGTCACATTAAAAAGACAAACTGCAACATCCCCGCTAATAAATCGAAAATAGGATATCAGTTTATAATTTGTTTCAATTAAAGTCCTCGATGCTTCATGTTTAAAAAAGTCCGAATAAATAGCTAATCAAAAACTCAAATTATTTGAAAGAAAAGTCGAGTTAATATGAACTTATAACAATCGCAGGGCAGCGGATCGTACATCATGTTTCAGCTTTATTATTGTATAAATTCTGACCATACTTATTATACCTATGCACATAGATACATATTCCATTTATTTAGATTGTTATAATAGCGCCAACCAAAAACAATCTACCAAATTTGAAACTTTAAAAGCTGGCACCATAATTTAGTTAGGCACATTATAACAAACATCAACAACCCCAACTTCTGCAATATACAATTTTTATAACTGTTATAATACCTTGCAACTCGGTTATAAAGAGGATTAACACATTTTACTGACAAATGTCATGCTCGACACACTTTTCAACAGTTTTCTTTAGTAAGCAAACGTGTCAGGCAAATGAAAAGCTATTTCGCTAAAAAGCAAGTTACAAAGTTTTAAAGTATTATACAAGGGTGTTAAAAAAACGAAGTAGTTCAGAAGTTTGGATTTGCTTATTAAAGTGTTGAAACAATTTGGAGAGAGACTTGGCAGAGCAAAATTAAAACCGATAAAAATTGTTTTCAAAGCCTTGGCCGAGCACTACTAAAGTGATTCGGCCAATAAAGGTCTCAATACGCATCTATAAGGGAAGCCAGTTTACAATTAAATAAAATATTAGACTTAGATAATTTTGAGTGTTCAAGTAAGTGAATGTTGGGTTCAGAAAATATTAATTTTGAATAATTTTACTTTACACTAAAGGGTTAATCGGAAAATGTCCTAAGGTAAGGAGACATAGAAGCAGACAAAATGCTTAATAGAGAAAAGCAGATTTGTTTTTTTGAGTTATGTTCAGGACAAAACTAGAAATGTAAAAATGAAAAGGGCGGTAGATGTAAACTTTCCAGAGGGGAAATTACTGTATTTGTTTGTAAAAACTTTGTTAGTACAAAAAAATATACTTGTTGTAGGCAAATATCCCTGTTATTTTACAATTCAAGTGTGTATGACAGCAAATTTATTAAAACAAAAATGCTGGATTGGAATAAAGAGTTAAATAAACAGTAACAAAAGATCGTGTTCTTGTACAGCACGTCATGTGCAGAATAAACTGAGTAACATAATGTTAGTATTTCTTCCAGTGAATGTCACCAAAAGTTATATGGATTTTCTTTACATAGTAACTTTAACAGGTTTTTTTATTTTGTAAGGAAGAGGGTCATGTTTAAAACGTCAGGTTAACTAAAAACTTTCATCAGTACAATGTCCCGTTAAGTAAATGTCTTACTAAATATTAATTGTCTGAAAAAATGCCTGGTTATGTTGTTCTTGATGAGAGTTCTATTGGTAATGTTAAAGCTTTAATGCCTCACTTGAGAGTATCTCTTATACGCAGCGGTGCGACAAGCACCACGCCTTAGACGAGCGCATTATTACCCCTTGTTTGAAGCAAACGCGGGCACCCAATTATTTTTAGTGGCCGAAGAGGGTTTCCCACCAGGCATCTGATACTTAAGATTAAACGCAGGTTTGTTTACATCATAGTCAAACGCTTCAACCACTTTGTCACACTGGAGCTGAGAGTCTTATTACTAATTCTAAATTATTAGATTAAGAAATGTTATCAGTAATTTAAAAGCAGAGTAGTCTAAGCGGGTGAAGCGCGAACTGCGATGCGGACGGACTCAGGTTCCATTCCCGAAACTCTATGATGTCTGGCGGGTGACCTACTCAGTCCTTGAAAATAATTGCTGATGGTGCGCGACGACCGGGCAGTAAAGTCGGACATATAAGAGCCTTAACCTCTCAGTGGTTCCCACGCGGGGCGTTAGAGCCTTACCATTATTATAAGCAATACGGAGATATCCCAAACGACCAAAAATTAAAAAAAAATGTTGAAAATTAATTAAAAAAATATTTTGTTTAAGAATAAAAACAACAAACGAGAGATTTTTTAACAATAAAATAACTGTTTATAACTTACTTAGCATTATTACATATATTGCATATATTCATAGTTCATTGTATTAGAATTAGTGATAAGTTGAATTAGTGATTTTCAATAAAATATAAACATCGCTTCATTTCTAAGTCGGGCCTATAAGGTATCAGCTACATATAAGACGAAGGCTACATGTAAATTGCTCGGATGATAATCCCTCAATCCGAAATGACCCAAACTAGCTACCTGAAAAATGTGTAAATTCCTCCGGGGCTATTTTCTTACCTGCGCAAGTAATGGTATATTCCTTCGATTGTAATCTTTTATAGAGGATAGGTAAAAATATTGTTTACAAAAATTTTATAAGAAATTTTTTATTATTGTTACCTACATGTTATTCTTTATATTGGCTAAAATAATAAGAAATAATTTTTATAAATTGTAACCTAGTAGTAATGATTCCTGCTATAAAATCATCAATTTTTTTATAAGCATTTTTTTTTTGTCACAGCGTTTTTAAAATACCATATTCTTCCGATGTCAACTGTTTGTATTTTTACGTATACTTCTGTTTGAAGTTTTAATAAGACATTCGTGAACAGATATATAGATGAATGAGCTGAATTAAAATAAGAATTAAAATGTGAATGAAAAGATTCACAGCTGTTTGTTGTTCTATTAGTAGACGCTGAGGCCGCGGCCCAAATTGTTGGCGGAAAACAGCTATTTTCAGCAATATAGGTCTCTAATATAATAATCACCAAATTTTGTGATGTTTTCTTCACCTAGCTGTATTGCTGCTAAATCCATTGCAAAGCAATCTTCAACATCCGAAGGATCCAAAAAAATCAAACCGAAAACATAGTGCAGCAATTTTCCAATTTCGGAAGTTTTGTCTTCATATTCGCAACTCAAACCTAGCTGCTGTATTTTCCGGTACCTTCTTCCTCTTCTTATGGTCCTTCTCCTTCACGGAGGTTGGTTATCATCATTCTTATACGGATTTTGTCGACGGCCGATCGAAATAGTTCAATGCTGCTGCAATTAAACCAATCTCTGAGATTTTTTAGCCAAGACATTTTAGGCCTACCAACATTTCTTTTTCCCTTTATCTTCCCTTGCATGATGAGTTGGAGCAGTGCGTATTTGGGTTTCTCGTTACATGGCCTAAGTACTCTAGTTTCCTCTTTTTTGTTGTATTTATTATTTCACATTCCTTGTTCATCCTTGTCAAAACTTCTCTGTTAGTTATTCTTTCAATCCAGGCTATACGCAACATTCTGCGGTAACACCACATTTCAAAGGCATGTATTTTGTTTGTTTGCTATTTCTTAAGTGTCCAAGCTTCTACGCCATAGAGCATGATATTAAATACATAACAGCGAAGCATTCGTATTCTGAGCCCAATGTTTATGTTTCGGTTGCAAAGTACTTTCTTTAATTTTGCAAAGCAGGATCTAGCTATTTCTATACGAGTTCTTATCTCCGTTGTTTGATCAGCTGTTTGTTCTATCCACGTCCCGAGGTATTTGCATTTCCTTACCCGTTCTATTAATATGTTTGCAACTCTTAAGTTTCCTTGAATGTGTGGAGTTTTTGTAACTACCATCCATTTGGTTTTATTAAAATGTATTTTTAAGCCGTAGTGGTTACAGCGATCATTTACTTTTTCAAGCAGATGTTGTATGTCAGTAAGGTTGCTTGCTAAGAGGATTGTGTCATCTGCGTATCTCATGTTGTTAACTATTTCTCCATTTATAATAATTCCCGCAGATTCCTCATCTAAGGCTTCTCTAAAGATGGTTTCGCTGTAGATGTTAAACATAAGTGGAGATAGGATGCATCCCTGTCTTACTCCACGGCGTATCTCAATTTCCTCGGTTATTTCTGTTCCAACTTTTATGTTAGCACTCTATACCCAATATAGGTTACTAATTATCCTCACATCTCTCCTATCTATGCCTTTCTTAAGTAAAAGTTCTTGTAGTTTACCATGTTTCACTTTATCAAACGCCTTTTCGAAATCGATGAAGCAGGTAAACACATCTTGGTTCATATCCATGCATCGCTGGTATAGCACATTAACCCCAAAGAGAGCTTCACGCGTTCCAAGACCTGCGCGGAAACCAAACTGGGAGTTACTTATTCCTTCTTCGAATGTTTTGTAAATTCTTTTGTGAATTATTTTCAAGAATAGTTTTAAAATATGTCCCATAAGTGCAATAGTTCGGTACCTATAGACCAGAAATTAAATTATTAACCGCATGTTGTAACAGCGTAATTAATTATGAAATTTATCATGCTTGGGTGATATGGAACCGACCTCAAATGATCTTAATTTCAGGCCATACATTTAAAACTGCAAGGTGTATAGCTTTTTCGAAATCAATTGAGATTTGAAATGTAAATTTAACTGAAGGCATTCATGTACAGTAGCTTGAAGAGCTGTATGCTGTATGTAAATTCCTTTTAGATAAGCATGTACAGTAAACAGTTGTTTAAAAAATTTCGCCGAATATGAAAATGTGCCATCTAGGTACAAAGTGTCCGCTAAGGACAGTCGCTTCAAATTAGTAAAACAAGAGAAAATAATTATATTCTCATTTGCATTGTTAAGTAATAGGAAATTTTTATTTCTGTTTGTTTTTAAGTTAATTTCTTCTATCACTTTATGAACATCCTCCAGGCATCGAGGCAAGGGTGGCAAAATAGATCTCCTCGCATTGTACATATTTCTTTTGCAATAATTCACATCAGGTTGCAATAAGCTGGACGAATCCGTTGACAGAAGGACTTCTTATACAATTTTAGATGGTCTGTCACAAATGTCTTCGACCGCTTTTCGTTTGCATGTAGTACTAAGTACTTGTCGTTGTATTTTTCAAATCTGCCTAAAATATCAATAATTTAGCAAATTTAAATATTCAAATGACATTTTAATACAATAAAGTAGTACATGTACCTCGTGATTATGCGTTAATTCGCTTTTAGTAATTATTTTTGTTCATCTTCTCCAATGGTGTACACCTTCGCCATACACTTTTTATTAATACACTTCCACTTTACCTCCCCGGTAGTCAACTGACTATGATTAAAAAATTTGTAGTCGTTTATTAACAACATCGGTCGATTTTTTTTCACTTAAAATTATATTAAAATTAGTTACCTTTCGACTCGTATGTCTACAGCAAAGATCTGATTATTTTATTTTCAAGGGCAGTTTATATATTCTGTCCTAAATATTTAGTGGGATATATACATATTTCGGGGAGAAAGGTAGAGGTAAGAGATTAAGAAATAATGAGATTTTAATTTTTGCGGAGCAATTTACATTTCTACAAATTTGTTTACCTGGATGAAAGGAGCAATTTACATACAGGGATTAGTGACCTAGCGGATTATCGGAGAATTTACAATCGCCCAAGACGAAAGCTAAATAGGACCTGAAAATTATCCTATAAACGAGTTTTACAGTAATTTATTATGTGCAGAATACATTTAAAAAAATAAAAATCACTATTCCGTTTTTGTTGAAATAATAAGGATTCTACAACCTTTCATTTTCAAATTTTTTTTTTCTAAAAATGGATCAAAATGATCGGTTTTAAGGTAAAGTGCTTTTACACGTTACCTTTATATTTTAACCTCAACACAAGCACACTTTTAACCATTTCTTGTGGCTTTTTCTGTAAAAAAAATGTTTTGTTTTACTCTTCGTTCATGTACATATAAAATACGCTCCATTAAAAAAAGTAAATGCCAATTTATGGTGCCGTTTAGACACATTACAGAAATGTATATGTCTAAATACCCTAATATAAAGAACTTAATTGATGTTGTAAAATAAATAACTGTAAAATTTTGTTACAGTTAACATAAATTATGTTTTTGCCTCAGACATAACATATTTCAACTGAAATTACTGTCTTACAACATAATTAAATGTTGCCGCATATTCCAAATTAACTTACTATGTAAACTTACATTATCTAGAATATAAATATCAGTGGTAATTATGTGCATGTAAATTACATGCTCCTTATACACGCAATATTTAAGTAAATAAGTTGTTACCTTACACTAATGATGAAAGTACGTCATCCTAACAATTGAAGAGCATCAACTCTTTATATTACGAGGGTGCTTTAAAAACTCTTGCCACTTTGAGGCATATGAAACACGTATTATAATATTTTAAAATATATTCACTATTAAAATTTGCAATAGCGTTTTTCTGCAATATTAGATATCCATTTTGGAAAGAGATAAGCATTTAGTTGAAGCAACCGGCTGAAATTCCTAATAAAGAATGGATACTGTCCATGGCAACGCTTGTAAAATCTAGAACGTACAAAATGTGGCATCTTGTTTGATTTACTTTGGTAAAATATATATCATGAGAATCTCCTAAACAATTATATGTAAACAAATAATTACATGTCTATACGATCACACTCTGTTTTGTAAATTTAGTGGACTGGTATAGACTTATATTTTATCGTTCTTGAAAGCAAACAGGAATCTACCCAGCTCGCCCCAGTTGACAAATGGAAATTCTGTCGGTGATCGGAAGAAAGCTAGGAAGAACGTCAAAGAAACCAGAAAGGAAATACAAGTTAGGGATAGACCCCATTACGTTTGAGATTCGCACTAGAAGCTGTCAAGATAGCTTTTTACGTTTTGCAATTATCGTTTTGCCAAAACAAGATTTATCAGAGGGGTTAACGAGCCCGGATTTGAAGAAAAACAAGCTACACATCCCTTAAACTATCGAGCAAGAACGAGTGGTAAATTAAACAAAGTATAACTGAGACTATTTTCGTTTAAACGCCAGATTCACCAAAAGAAGCCACCAACATCGGACATTTTAAGTTTACAACGAACAAATGGGCCTGCACCAACAAGTCACTTTTCCACTGAAGCATGAACGCGGACGGGCGCCTTTAACTCATCCAGAAATGTTTAGGAACCGTGTTTTTGGATTTAAGATCTCTTGCCCATAATTTTACAATATCTTATACATACAGTGCATTATGTTTCTAGCTGTAGCTTCGTTAATTCATTTGGATGATCTATTCCATTTTAGAGTAATGTTTTCTGCAAGTTCTCTAATCTATAGTTTACCTTTGCCCAGAACCTAAAGTCTCTATATGATCTGACATTGTGACACAAGGAAAAATTTTAAGCAGCAAAATTGACTCTACTATGTTAAAATAAGTCTGCTTGATGTACCACAGTTAGATCGTGGCAAAATAAGAAATCATGCTTTCGTATAAATGAGAACAAGCATTTCTTTGCCGATTCACTAACATGCACTTTGGTATGGCCGGTAATTGCGCTCATAAAATACGTGTCACTTACAAAACGATATATATTTTAAAAATTTATCTACATTGTCATTGACGTTTCAGAGTTCAGAGGAACACTAAATACAGTATAAAACGGTGGGCCCTAGAATGTATCAGCATTCACGTACATTTTCTCACCTGGTATCTACATGCATTTCCCAAATTATTTCTATAGTTTCCAAACCTTAGTTTTTATGACCACATTGCCTTTCGGTGACTGTATATATTTTTTTTCTAAATTCCCAGGACATAAATTGTTTATCACTTTTGACCATATTCTATTTTTATTAATTTAAATTTTCTTATATCTGTTATAAATATTCCGATATTCTCAATAATTACTTTTATTGTCTACTTCTAGATTGGAAGCCGAATGATTTCTTCCTAAATACTGCTTTCTACAAACAAATAATGTTTCAAGGTGTACCTTTCCGGTTTATTTTTTAAAAGTGACAGAACAGTCAAATTAATAGAAAGCCAAGTTTCTAAGTGTTTTGTTAAATTTTTTGTATTCGATTTATGGAGCAGTTTAAAATAAATCAAAATACAAACTGAAATAACTAAACTTTCAGTTTCGAAACAACAACGAAAATATTTCTACTTTGCTAAAATTAATTCCACAAAAATAATTATAATTATATTTATAATCAGTAATAATATAGTATTTGCAGTTGCATGTAGTGGTAAATTTTATCTATACTAGCTTTGTTGTAGATTTCCGATCTCATTATTAACAGAAGAATAAATATTATAAATAATTCTTATAAAAAAGCACCTTTAAGACTTTTTTATTTTTTTTTAATAACACACAAGCACACTACCATATATTATCAATAATACTAAAGAAGACTGTAGTATTCACCAATGTCTACATTTCCAATGACGTGTCAGCAGCTTTTCATTAAATTTTAAAATAAGATGCAAACTGCAGTCTTTAACAACCATATTTTTCTTGTCTTTTTCAATTTTGCTATTCTTGCACGTTATTCCACATTTATAAATTTTTATTTAATTATTGCTTAATGAGATCATCTCACTTGCAATTTTTTTCATTTATTAATTACGTATTCGCTTTATAACTCGGGGCTCAAAGGGGTAAAATGCGAAACATACGACGAGTTTAGCTTTCCCTACTCAACTCTGACTCTCGTATCATTGGCGAGCCTTGGAAGTCCAAATAACCTTGTAAAAGATTAAGTAACCAACCTCAGTGGGAAACAAGATCGGAAACAAACGAGAGCCGAATATTTGGAAAGAGTGGTCTCCTTTCCAGGGAATAAAAAAAACTCACTTACACTGCGACTTTGGATAATGAAATGGACAACAATTTGGCATAATGGAAATACCTGTTGCTAACTGGAAAATCATAAACTACAAACAAAAATAATGGATACACAACAAAGAACAGCCTCGGATAGGAAGGAAGTTACAAATGACAACACGAAACAAATTAAGGACAACAAGTATGGAATAAAAGACTATCTACACATGGAATGTTCCTGGATGAAGTAGAAAACTACAGGAATTAGAAAAATAACTAATAAGAAGAAAAATATATATATCCTAATAACAAAGACAAAGAAGAAACTAAAAGTCACCCAAGACCTAGAAAAATACATACTAATATACAGCGGAGTAAGATAAGACACGATAGCCGCAGCTGGTGTGGCAATTATGATAACAAATGGAAAGAAAAAATAAAATCATACGAATCAATAAACGAAAGAATCACAAGCATAATATGCGTAATAGAACGAGGATACTTGATTCACTGTACGTGCATATGCCCCAGAAGAAGAAAAAAAAGAAGAAGGCATACTATTTTTCGAAAAGTTAGAACAATATCTTAATCGAATAAACAAGAATGACTACGTTATAATTAGCGGAGACCTAAATGCTCGCATCGGTAGAAAAAATTGAAAATATCATTGGAACAATATCACGAAAACCACCTTAACCGAAATGAAAAAATGATCAGAGATTTTGCCTGCTACAACAATATAAGAATTATGAATACCTTCTTTAAACATAAACCAGCACATACAAACACCTGGAAAGCAAGAGGACAAACATCGATAATCGACTACTTCCTATCAAATGAAAAAACTACCACACTATTTAATGACTTACGAGTATAGAGATAAATATACATATATACTACTATTTCTTAGAAGCCAAAGTAGAACTACACTCAAAATGGGTAAAAATAAAAAATAAATATGATTAGAACCGAAATGGAAAGTAGAATTGCTGTAAAAAGTTAGAACACTTTATCAAAAATCCTACGAAACATAGTAGATGATTTCCATAATCTAACAAAGTAGAAAAAATAGACTAACAAAAAATATAATTAAAAAATCAGCAGCAAAAGCCCTTAGAAAGTGGAACACAAAATGTAATAACAAAAAAAGTACCCTGGTTAGAAGAACAAGGCTTTCCACCTATGGCTACAAAATAGAACAGAACAGAATATAAAAAAATTATGCAAAATGTAAAAACCTAAACCGCCAAGCACAGATAGATGAGATACCTTTATGTCAATAATAAAGAACGATATACTTGGACAACAACAGATGGCGTATAAAATTGTGAGACGCCTGAACAGTGAAGAAAATAACACAATACAAATAAACATAGTAACATCCACCAAATGATTAAAGTATTATAATAACCTATGGTTCCTAGAAGAACTGATAGAAGAGGACTAAGAAGAAAAAAACGAAAAGATAGAAGTAGATCTAATAGACACTGAAAAACTAAATGACGCTATGCGATGCATTCAGAATAGAAAAGCCTGCGAACTGGATGGAATTAATAGCGAACTTATTAAATGTGCTTCGGAAGAACTAAAGTCAATATACATTCGCTTAATCAACATTTGCTGGACCAACTGCACTATCCCTTATGAATGGAGTGTGGCGATAATCAAACCGATTTTTAAGAAAGGAGACCGATCGAAAGCGGACAAATACCTTGCCTATTAAACACTTCATATAAAATATATACAAAAATATTAATCAAACGACTACAAAATATAGTAGACACTGCAATATTATAAGCGCAGGCAGAATTCAGAAGAGGCAAATCCTTTGTTAATAATTTATTCACAACAAAGAAACACACATGATGTTCGTAGACTACATTAAAGTTTGTGACGAAATCTACAGCAAAAAACTTTGAAAAATAATGAACAGACGAGTCATACCCTTACCTCTGATTAAGTTACTAAAGACTTATATGCGCATACAGAAATAATAATACATGACGATGGAAGCAATTTCGAATACACAAATCTCGGACTAAAACAGGGATGCAGCTTGTCTCCAATTCTATTTAATCTTTATATTGACGACGCTGTCAGCCAGTAAATTGATAATATAGAAATATTTTTATTCGCAGACAATCAGTTTGTAGTATCAGATTTAGAAATTGCACTTCAACTAGCCGCTTGTAAACTACAACAAATAATGAAAACATATAACTTAAAGATATCCACCAATAAAACGAAAGTAACAGTTTTTTGCGGAAATGAACTGCTCCGATCAAACATAGTACTATATGAAAAAATAATCAAACAGGTAAACTGCTTCAAATTTCTAGGCAGTTCAATATCTTTTATGAAAGAGACCGACATCCAAAAAAAATCATAAAATTTAACTACTGCAATGGCACAATAAAAAGAATACTCAATAACAAAGTACAGAAGGAAACAATAATAAAATTCTATAAAGTCGCAGCTGCCCCAAACCTAACATACGGTAGTGAATGCAGGACCATTACCAAAAACAACTAACGCAGAATAAATACATCAAAATGCAATTCCTGCGACCACTCGCCGGATAGATATAGAAAAAGAAACGAAGAAATTAGAAAAGAACTAAAAATATTTAACATTACGGACAAACATAAAAGACTTCAAACAGCAATGGGAGAGTACAATAGCCGCGAGGTAAAGGCCTCGGCCACACTAGCGGCGAGCCTGGGTTCGACTCGTAGGTCAAAAGCAACGGCAAACATAAAGTGCTCTCCGGCCGTCATACAAACATCTTTGACGTTCTAACGGGTTAGACAAGACACCTGCCCGGGGTACGCCCAACATGGCTCATAGTATTACATGAAATGTGTGATTAGAAACATGCTAATAGCCAAATAAAAGTAATAGTAGTAGAAGAAGAAGAAGAAGATAGCAATGAAAAGAACATTTAGAACGAATGGAAAACGTCAGGTTACCCAAAATATACTATAGATATAGAACAAAAGGGAGACAAAACTTGGGAAGACCGAAAAACAGATAGAAGGAGCAAGTATAAAAATACAGAATCGTAGTGTCGTAACGGATTATATCCAAAGCATGATGGAGAAGGAGAAGAAAATTTAAGCATGCAGAAATAATTGGCGCTATAATTATATTCTCTTCACTAATCTTTTACTAATAAGAAGAAACTACATATTACATTAGAGGTATTCACTTTCAATGTTTATGCACTTTTGTTATTGCTCCAACATGTTTCATAAAGTTAATGCTAATCATTCTTTGGTTGCGGCAAAGTATCATTTGTGGGCTATCGACTAAAGTTTGTTGTTGAAGGAAAACAGGACTTAGTTACTTAGCGCAACATCCGGTAAATATAAAGCGTGAGACAGTACAATGTACTCAAGAACCAGTAGAGTGATAAAGGTGTCGCGGCGGATACGTAGCGACGTATTATCATATTGAAACAACGTCGGAAATCTTGGCCTTGACTTCTTGGGATGAGAGCTTCCAACATGTTACCATTCCATGGACTATTGTTTTTTTCCGACGTCTTCGCAGATTTATCTGCTAAGATGAGACACTTAAAGAACTTATCTGAATCCGTGCTAAACAGTTGCAAAACCGTTGGTATTTTTTCACGTTTTTGCTTCTGCTAAGGGAAGATTATATGCATAAAATTTTATCATTATGAATAATAGTACTCAAAGTTTCATGAGACAGACCTGTTGCATCTGCTAGTGTATCGCACATTATTTACCTGTTTGGCTATACTAATGTGGATAATAATGTGTGGCTTGCGTACTCTTACCGGATACTACTAGCTGCTTTGTCCTTTGTCAGTCTTCAAATACCGATAATCAGTAAGACATAGTTGTGCTGTGTTTCCACAATCATAAACGGTCACTCTACTGCTCCAATAAAACTACACTATCCTTCGCAGCTCATGATCATTTACGTACATATTTTTTTCACTTTATGCACAATAAAATTTGCACTGCACTAATGAGCCATTGTCTTTACTTCTTTGCGTTCAAGCAATCCCATCTAATGGCATTATATTCTATCGTGTGCACTTATATCTACAGTACAATCGTTTTATTAGTTTTAATTACCATTAATGTTGTATAACATTTTTGACATTATTAGAAGTACTAGTTAAGTTTATAGGCCTTCTTTTAATTACTTCTTTTTTAATTAATGATTATTGACTCGACTGGTCCATGTACATGTCTTTAAACCTAAATTGGCTTACGTCCTCAATTAAGCTATTAACGTATTTATTTTCAAGTGTCTATAATTATTAGTTACAAGTTACGATATATTTTTTATTCGTTTGTTAATCCTAATGTCTAATTTTTACTCCAGTATTAAATCTTGTAATCCTCAATTTTTCTTGGCTAGTAATACGTTGTTGTTCACTGTTTTAAATGTTGTTCTATAATTTGTATATGCACGGTAGTATCCGCAGATTCTTAGTTATCTATTACCACCTTAATAACATATGCAACATATGTTTACTATTTTAAACTGACGATTTTCCTTAATTTCATTTATGAAATAAAAAAATTAGTTAACATTTGCCGTCTTGTAAAGCCTAAAGCATGGATAAAGAAGTCGATGTACTTGAGTGTATTAAGAGACCTCCTGGGGACTTCTGTAATTTATCGCAACTGTGTTAGAAAGCTCCTTGATTTATAAGTTGCTGTTCTTACAAATAAATTCATATATTCTGTCTGTATTTTTCGATATTTTGCTGGTACTCGCTTACCTCGAACGCTGGTTAAGTTGAACTACAGCGGCTTAAAATACCAGTTACCTGAAACCCTATATTCAGCGTTTCTACTGCGTATTGTTTAGGTTTACGCAAAATATGTTTAAAATTTGTTAACCATTTTAGCGATTGCATATGGGTCCCAAGACAACATCAAATAAACACAGTTTCAAATTGAATGGATGATCGTGCACATTATAGATGCAAAAACTTGACCAAACAAAACTAAAAATCTTTGTATAATAATAATATTGCAAGTAAGAACGCTTACTATACTATAAAGAGGGTGTCTTAAGTGTTATTTTTATAGAATAGAAAAAATTTAAATCAAAAGTACCGTTAGTAATTTTCTTCACGTGGCTATTTATTTGGTTACATCTCTCCATTTGATAATTCTTATAGTTTTAACGGAATTGGTAAAAAGTATGAGATTCCGGTAGAAATTTTAGTTATAAGCCTGGCATGGCCTAATAAGTAAACGATGTAACAGAAAATTTTAAAGAACTGGGCGTATAATAAAGAAAAACGAATAATTATAGAGAAACCTAAAAAGGATTTTATTTTGGAAAATAAGAAGCTAACCACTACAAAGCACTTGCAAATTACGGCAAATTACGACTACAACATTGTCCAAATTAGGGCGTTGCCTGAATATAATAAATAATTGGAGAACTTGTTCCAAATGGTTGCTGTGTTGATTAAAAATAAATGTATACACCATTTTATCCCTTAAGTTTTAATTAACTTTTGCCAATTTATTATATTTCATATAGTGGCCATTTTTAACATTTGTTTGTAATACATATTTGTATATTCTGTCTACAATGCCCTCTATTTTTAAATTAAACTTAATGATACTAATTTTTTTAAATTACTACATTAACATTTTTGATCTGCTTACATAGAAACAAAATAACTGGTACCTTAGAAGGAGATAATAAAGTTTTGAGTTTATCCAACGAATGAATAGAAATTAAAAAAGAAAAATATCCAATCCCAAATGATTTAAAACTAGGCATTGTAGTCTTAAAATCTTCAGAAATCTCAAATAGTGTGCAAGGAATTGTCTACACACAATGGATTTAATTATGTAAAATATGCAGAGAAGCTAGCTAAACTAAAAACAAATATTTTTGGCAAGAAGTAAAGAACCAGCCACGGCTGTAGCAGCTCCGCAGTTGCCTATTCTCCAAACTTGACAGGCTAATTACTCTGGGAATGCGGGAAATAAACGTTTCTGTAAGCAGTTTCTAGAGTACAAGAACTGTCAGACAAGACTGTCTTTTCTTTCTAGAGAGGCCTGAGACCAACTCTTCCTTCAAATTTCCCTGGAAATCTGCAATCTTGACTGGTTCTGAAATCTTGAAGTCCAGTTACTCCAATCTGGTCACTGCTCTAGTATAAGTCATGTGCGTCGTCTTGACTTCCGTTACTCGAACAGTGCCATCCTTTACCGGAAACATTTGAATCACGTACCTCAAAGAAAACGTCCCTCTTCTTAGACTTTTGCAAAGAACGATCACTATATACCCCGTGTCCACTGACGGTTTGCTTCGGTGCCACTTAGTACGGCGTTGCAGCTAACACCTCCAAAACATGTACGCCAATGCCTGGGAGATTTCCTTCATAACTTTCGTAAATCTAGATCAGCCTTGCTAAATTCTCGTGGCTGCTGCGTACTGCTTAAGATCTCATTTAAAAAATGAAATAAAATTAAAGCTTCTTGGAAATCCACATCTACAGCGGCGGGCTGCTCTATACCCTTTGCCTAGGCAAAGACAGTGAACAAAACTTCCTCTCTGGATGCTCTGGACTTTAGGATAGTCATTATCGCCGACTTGACGGATCGGACAAGTTTTGACCAACCCCCCCCCCTCATACATGACGCAGAGAGACGTATGAAATGCCTATTGAATGCCTTTAATGGACATTTCATCCTCTAGCTTCTAAAGGCATTTTCTCAATTTTTGTCGACATCCCACAAGTTTATCCCATTGTCACTATAGATTTGCAACAGTTACCCCCTCCGCACTCTTCTAATCGCCATGATACAGTTATCCATCGTAAGAAAACGGACGAGTTTTAAATTGACAACTCACGTAGTTAGACATGTGAAAAGAACCTTATATCTTTCCCCGCCTCCCAATTGTTATCTCCATAGGGCCAAAGTAGTCCATGCCACAAATTGTAAACGCCCTAAGGTGAGGATCGGTCCTGAAGCTCAACAGCGCACCCATCTTGGAAGTTTGTGCCTTCACCTTTTTAAGCTTATAAACCCGGCAGCCGCAAATAAATCTTCTAAACTAAGTCCTTAATCGGGGAATCTAGAAACGCTGTTCCATTAACAGCCTGGTGAGTCGGTTCTTAGGATATAGAATTATTGGAAACCTCTAACATTCATCTGGGGCTTCTGTCAAGTGAAACTTTATTCTGAGACACCCGTTACCGTCTAGTACTGGAGAAAGCTAGAACAAAAAAGTCCTTCTGATCACTCCCTGATTATTGCTAAGAAGTTCCATTTTCTTCGGGTAGCCTTACCACTGGGCCATCACAACAGCTTCCCAGCGGTCTAAAGTGCGAACTTGGTGTCTACTAGAGTTCTCTTCTTTTCAGAATCTCTAGGAACCTCAGAGCAAAGACATTGCTCAAACCAAGCTGTCTCTACAACAATCGCAAAACTCTCGCCTCAGCTCCACATAATTAATCAAGGGTCGCTCAATTTTATACCTGAATTCCTCCGGCCAATTCCATTCAGGTAAATTTAGGAATCGGACCGTTCCACCAACGAAAATGCTCATCCAAGACTGCTTTCCTCTCTCTCGTGCTATCGTCCGCAGGATTTTCCTTTGAAGGGATTCACTTCCAGTTGGAAATACTGGTTGTTTCCTGAATCTCACCTACTCGATAAGCTACGAATTGCTGAAATTTCCGGGCTTCTGAACGAATCCACTTAAGAGTAGTCGTAGAGTCCGTCCAGAAAACTGTTCAATGAACAGCTATCTCTAGGTGCTCCTTGATAAAGTTGCCCAGTCTGGAAACGAGAAGGGCAGTTTAGAGCTCCAACCTCCAAATTAAACATGGTTTTATAGGTGCTACTCAAGGTTTGGCCATAACAAGGATACAATAACCTGGCTATCATGTACCACGACCCGTAAAAAGACTACTGCACGTTCAGCCATTTTAAAACTGCCTAGGAAAGTGTGCAGCTGGACATCTGGACAAGAACTCTCCTTCACAGAGTAGCACCTCCGCAAGAGGATGTTTGGAAGTTTTGGCAAATCACAGATCCACCGTGTCTGCTTACTTTTAGCTTCCACGGGTTTTGGAACAGGATTCTGGTCTTCATTAGGTAGTGCGCCAAGAAGGGGTCCCGCATCAGCATTACCAACCGGAGTACAGCTCTCTTAATTGGCACATTCTCCCCTTTAGCGATGTCCTTTCCATCACGGCTAAAGTTTACTTGGAACCTAAACATATCTTCTTCTAAAATCCCAAGGTCTTTTTAGTGAGTACTTTCGACAACTCCAACAAATCTTTAGATGCTTTACTCCCAGCGCCAACAATCTTTTCCAGCAGCGAATTTGAATTGCTGGCCCTCTTAGTTATCTGGAAGCATCCTCTGTGATAGATTTCTGTGACATCTCGGATCAGCTCGTTGGCTTTTTTGTCGTTAACTACGGATTGCAATCATTTACTGCTTGCGATTATTACTAATGTCGCCTCTGGAAACTCCTTACGGAACTCCAGCGCATTTGAGTTTTTTAAGTATTGCGCACAAAAGAGAAAACACACGGAACTAAACATAATAACTTCGAATTAGTACGCGGACATCTCATCTCGGCTGCTGGAACGGTACATGAAACGCTGGGCCTCTCAACAGATGATTACTGAGATTTATCCTATTAGCTCGGCTGGCTGCGTCAAAGACAGTTCTAATTTTCTCTGGCTTATGCGGATGCTGTCTATCAAAATGTGGCAGGTACCACTAAACGTCACTGGGCACCGACAGCTTCTCCGGATTCAGATTTGACTCCCTCAAGTAATCAGGGTTCCTGTTAAGCTCCTTTCTATATGACATGCCACATCACGGATGCGAGGCATTTTCACAGACTCCTTTCTCCCGAATAGACCGATTTCCTAGAGATCACCCACTTGTCTTATAAAGTAATTTATTTTAATTTGACTTCACCTTGGATGTTTTTACGGGAACAGGAAGTTTTGGCTCTCTTCACCTTTAACCGTCCACTGCTGCCGTAGGGTTTAATCCAGCAGTCCACATGACAGGAATAAGCATCCTTTTGGAGGTTACCATCGCTCCACCGAAATCGGAGATGGTCGACCACTCTATCAAGTCAAAATTTGTTTGCCAACTCAGCGCAAATTAGATAACGTTGGTGGGATCCTCAAAGAGGGCATTCGGTACACCTTTTCCAAGTGGTCCCATATAACTTAACGACCACGATTCGGAGAAGTGTCAAGTGTATTGCCCCTGGATAGTCCGTTTAGCTTCTCCACCCTCTTCTTTATCGTCTATTTTCGGAGGTGTGTCATATCTTTGACAATTGTTTGTTTCGCATGATACCTTAAAACGGCCTCTCTTTACGCCATGCCTTGGACATAGAGAGCGGAAGTAAACAATATTTTCCTTTATGAAGGTCTACCGGTCGTCAACAGTCAAGTGAAGCCGTCGCATGAATACAGATCGTGTCCACTTTTCTTACAATTGACACTTTGGCGGGTTGATTCACTACTTGGCCCTACTGAAGCTTTCTCCATTATGAAATTTCTGTCATCTTTGCCTCCCTTGAGAATAAATTTGGGAGCAGAAACCATGCTTACCGCTTCTGCTATTTCTATTATCAAAGCTTTCAAATCTTGTACATGTCGTGTACGAATAGCCACGGATTTCATGCCTTACTGCAGTTTTATGGAATCGGTAAATTTTTTCAATTAATTCCTTAAACAAATAGGGATTTTCCGGATAAGCAGGCTCGTGGAGAGTGTGAGCCGTCGAAACCAGATTAGCATCTGCATTTGAAATATCCAATATAATAGATAACTTGCCATTCATGGGTATAATTGATTTTTGTGTCAAATCTATGAGGGCCCTAATAATATGATCGAATCTGTCAAAACGCTGCTTCAGTCTCCCCAACACAGCTTCGGCGTTATCAGGAAGGATCATCAAGGATCGGGCGGTTGCTCTGGCTTCCCTCCGTAGCGAGTTCTCTAGTTTGAACATATTTCGGTCTTGCGAATTTTCACAATCAAGGGTCCACTGTCCATAATGGTGGAGGAACAGCGACCAGTCGAGTGACAAACTTTTTGTGTTCTGGAATTAAATGACTCAAACAAGAGCGTTGGCAAAGGAAATCACTCCAATCGATGTCACTGTCTACGAGTTGCAAGTTTGCGACGGTACACTCGGTTGATATGGAACTACGGGTTTCTTGGAAAGCATCCGCGGTCTGAGTTGCGACGGCAGCTCCTTATTCTTTTTCCACAAGTAGTGCAGAATTTCCGGTATTTAAAAACTTGACTTTACAGAAGTTAGGTCGTTTTTTGCTAATGCCTTTGTTGGTTTCCATAATCTTGGATTTGGCGTCGGACAGTAAAGTGTCTTCTTCACCTTGGGAACAACGCTAAAAACATTGTTTCACTCCTCACTTTTATACGATTTGTAGTCGAATAAGCCTTTGATCATGTTTCGTTTATGTTTTATTGCGCTAGCAGCAGCAGATTTCTTTCTTTATTAGCCACGTGAAGAACTCCGGACTCCCACGCCTGTTCATAAACAGGGACTATGGCCGCTTAACGTCTTGGTTATGAAGGGGGTCAAAAGTGTGACCAGCATGGAGGTAACGGTCCAAGTCGTTGGCTTCGAGAAATACTTGAGAATCCCTTTTATCTTCCTCTACGATTTAATCGAGAATCTTCATCATGGACAACAGCTCCGTTTTTTCCATAACGCTTCTTTCCAGAATTTCTATTTCCTGGTTTAATTTGCTAGTGGTTAAAGACTTTCGGATTTAGTAGAGGTCACTGACAGGTCGTCCACAGGCTCGCTTGTAGCCACGCTTCTTGAACCACGGTAGTTTGCGTTTTATTAGAGGTAGAACTAACCGGCTGCTACAACAAATACCTTGTTGTTCTTGTACATCTTCCTCTGGACGCGGATCTATTTTGGCTTCACCCCCGTATGATACTAAGAAAGTAAAGAAATTGACCTGGCAAAATTATTATCCTTCTATGGCCCTTTGCCATAAATCATAGAGCTTAATTTCCAAGGCTTCTAAATCTAGCTAGAAAGACCAATTATATACTCATGCCTTCAATAAGCTCAGAAAATAACTTTTAAAGTCTTTAACAGTGAGTACATAGTACAAAGAAAGACCAGCAACGGATATGACAGCTCCGAAGTTTTCTATTTCGCAAACGTAACAGGCTAAGTACTACTAAGAATACAGGAAATAAACGTTTCCACGAGAGAAGTCACTTTATTATAAAAATATGACAAATAAACACCCAACTATCAGACTAACTCTATACAAACGAAAATAAAAAATACATAATAATTTAAAACAATATATAAATCTGCAAGTCTTCAAAACGTCTTGTATTTTACTCTTTAGTTTTTCAGTTGTAAAAATGCCCTTACAAATTTTAATTTTTTTGTTTTTTTAATTACTTTGTGCGGTAGTTCTTACTAAACGAATTTATATGATAAGTGACTGTATTGATATTCTGACTATTAGCGTTTTTTCGTTCAACAACAATTTTTAAATTAAATATTCTTTAAAAAGGAGACTAATTCCACATTTAACAATATAAATATGTCAAGTAGCAAGACCACATAAATAAACATTTAAAAAATTTATTATCAAGGAATGGCACAGGCTACGAGCTTTTCCAAGCAGTCACAACTTAATATTACAAATTCCTAGTGTACCATTTATTTCAGTGCCACAATACCCTCTAATTTATGAACCAAACAATTTACTGACCAATGCAGCTACCATCTTTGCGTCAAGCCAATCAAAAACACTTTTTTAAATCCAACAAATCAATCAATCATGCAAGTGGTGGAAAAATAATTATTAATACTTATTTCAACTAGCGAGGAAGTAGACAAAACCCTAAAAAGAAAAAAATTCAGATCAACGAATACATCCAAAATGTAGATATACAGTTCGCAAATTGTTATAACATGTCCTCAGATTTTCTACAATCACACCAGAACCTTCTCCTATATTTTTGTTTAGCAATATTAAGCTCCCAGAAATAAAGATAATATTAAACGATGCAATAAGATGCATGGTAAAGGATAGCATCAAATTAACACAAAATTAGCCAAACATGTGAGAGAACATAATATATTTCACAATGTTTACCAGTCTAAGAAAGTCATAATTAAATATCGACTTTATTCCATAGATACATACGATATAAAAGATAAAGTAATGCAAATTAGAACCAAAGAAATATTTGCGTATGCAAAGATCCTCTTAACATGTTCTTTGTTGATCTTGAACTTTCTTAAAATAATAAAGACATTACTATATAACTAGATTTAAAAACAATAGTATCCAGATAGAACGATCCGATTAGTTTTAATATTTCTTTAATACATTGGATATATTGTCTATTAAAACTAATTTAACAATAGAATTACTCACTTTTATATACAGAGACGCCAATATACTAGCCGATAGATATAAATAAATTACTAGACCTGTTAGATTTCATTGTTATTTACGGCGCCACTCCAGCGCTTACAAGTATGGTCCTAAAACACGATTTATCCTCTAATAATTCACCAATAATAACGACCGTTAGCTCATGTTTTACTTACACTCAAGCTACACTTCTGAACTGGATTCAGTAAAAAATAAGATAACTTAAGAAATACAACCAAATGTGAGTCTCTAAAGTCAAAAAAGTAGCAAATAAATTTATGTCTTTTACAAAAGCTGCCCAAAAACCACCCTTAAAGCAATTTACAAGAAATATGCCATGAAAATGGTTTTGAAACTTAAGAACTCCTTGCCAACAAAAATGAAATTCGAGCAAAACGACTGAGAGTCATAATACACCCGACAAAAGTGAATTCAGTGAACCGACCAATAAAATTAAATTAAAAACACTAAGAGAAGAATCATTTAAACTTATTTATCCAACCTAAATCAGTACGATAATTCCATAGACAGCCTATAAAATCTACACGTAAATCCACACCAATATTCCTTTACGTTTTGAAGCAACAGTTCAAATACAATAAAACGACAAAGAGAAAGTAAAAATCATTGCAAAATATATTTTTAAACTTAGGCTAATGTATAAGAAGAAGAAATTTTAGAATTCCTGAATTACCGTTACAATCAAACTTACCAATCTCCTTCTACCTACTATACAAAAAAATTATTCACAAAAAAAGTGTTACGCATCACAAAAAATAGGACACTTTTACAAACTTGCTCCTGCATCTTTTTCTAGAAGTCACTGTAATAAAAAAACTAAAAGACTGCAACTAAGTGGTCTACAACATAAAAAGAAACCACAGGAGGAGATGTCAGTGTGCAGAGTTAATCTGCTTAATAGTTAAATTTCATGTTAGCTTAATAAAAAAACTTCTGTCGTAAAGATTGTTTACTACATTTATCCGAAATATTTGTGTCACAAACAAATATTATTTTTTAACCAATACGTGAATGAGTAAACTGCGATATTCCAATTTATTTTTAGTCCAAACATTTCTTATCTTGTATTAGAAAATTTAATGTACGTTATTCTTTACAAAATCTTATAGATACTGTTATTTTGTATCACTATATGTATCTTATTCTGTCCCTGTTTTATTTAACAAAGCATGCCAAGCCTATTCATTTAATACAGCAGTTGGTAATGACAATAATTACTGCGTAAGTATAAATACCTATATTGTGGCACTAAATATTGGAAGAATAAATGTCGACGTATTCGGCTACCTTCTAACAATTATTCGCCGGACATTAGAGTAAAGTAACCTAGACCCTAAAACAACATTGGTGTCCTCGGGGTTAGCTAACTATGCTGTCAGCAGAGAAACTTTTCCAACTAACGCGGCAAAAGTTGGGCCTTATGAGATCTATTTTTAGCTTACGATACGATATATACTTTCATCGTAGTTACACATTTATGCAAATAAAATTTTAAGTTCTATTTTAATCAAGCTTTTAAATTACAGAGCTTAAAATTGATAATTTATAATTATAGTTTAATTATAAAACTCAAAGCCTAATTTTTTGTTACAGTAAGTAATAACTATTTAGGCTATTAAATTTGCATTATTATATATCACCATAACACTTAACAAATCTGCACATAACTTACCAAATCATGGTAATTTCTTCAACTTACCTGAAACAAAAAAGACGTTAACACATATATAAGTGTAAATTGTAAAATTAAAGTTTTATTAATCCTTAAAAAATTATTAGTTAATAATTGAATTATATTTAAATATTTGTTCAAGTGAACTATCAGCGGTTTTCAACTAAAAAAGTTACACTAATTATCTTCCTTAAAATAAGTAGAAGAACATAATAAAGGGACTTAACAATATAAATAAAATTTATCAAAATTTGTGTCTAGTTCTAAATTACTAATTCACTAAAGCAAACTTTACAAATACAATAACGCGTACAAATAAATTCTACTAACAAGCGTTAAAGAAATCTGCACAAAAAGACATCAAACGCAGTTCAACGGAAAGCGAGAATTTACACCAAAGTAACAAATTGGGCGACTTGATGTCAAACAAGCTACTAAATACTTCAGATAAGAAGAGCTTTGTCGACTAGCAGGAAAACTAGCAAACACAATAAATTAAAGGGAAGTTGTGCTCTACAAAGGTATTTAGAGATTACAAAACAGAAACTACTCCTGTTATTATGGCAATTAAAACCAAATTATAGAAATACCCCCAGAAATTATAAAAATAATTTTTCAATTTTTATTTAAAATAACAACTAAACTTCAACTAGAAAAAAACGTTATTTGTATTTGTGTTTTAAATGATCTTAACACTTCAACCAGTTCATCAACATGGAGCAGTCATTGCTCATAAAAGCATGCATATACCTTACTTAACTGCAAGTGCAGACAGCGACATTCTTGACAAAAATTATTAGAAAGTTTTTTATCCTTATTGGATAATATATGGTATTGAGGTTGGGTCAAAATTACCCTGTATATAGGAGATGGTGAGAATTAGAGACTGTCGTACACAAGATTGCAAGCCCCGCAATTTATGCTCTAACTAAACTAAATAAAATGAACAAGATATAGATACACAAATAATTTTCAAAAACTGGGGGGTTGGTTTGATCGTAAACTTACCAGAATAATGGCGATTTATGTTAATTGTTACAATTATAGAGGAATTGCACTAATCAGCGTTGTAAATAAGATCTATTATATATCTTTAATGAGTTCTTAACAGTGTTGAATGAAGTACTAAAGAAAAACTTTTTTGTTGTTAGAGCAAACATATCATATGCGAAGCATAAAATAACTGTCAAAATAACAATACAGCAATGCATGCTAAAATCACTCAAAAACCATATCGTTTCTGTAGTTAGACTGCTCATTTTATTTAAAAAAACACAAATGGTTTACTTATAAAGATGTATTAGCCACAAATTATATACGGTAAGGGGGTGTCCCTTATCAATGCCAATATTTAAACCAAAATACAATAAATATAAATATGAGGAATACAATAAAGTATTTTTAAAATTCTAGGGGATCTACGTTTCGCAGCTAATAATTATTGATTACTGCATTCGAAGAAATACACAAGATAAATCAAATAAAATGTGCAAAGCAAAATAAGTATATCTAAAATAAATATTAGAAAGATTAAGTACAAAACCGGTAAACATTCCGACAAATAATGATGCAACTGAATATATAAATGAGTTCACGTCCTTAAGAAGTGCAGTATCTATAAGTACCTTTACTCTCACAGCTAAGTATGTGAATTTAAGGTTATGGTAAAACCTGTTTATGGGTCAGAATCATGAAGATTGACAAAGCTAATAAAACAAAAAGAGCAGGTATTTACAAATAGGTGTTTTCAAGGAATATTAAGAATTTAATAACTAGAGATTATTAATATATATATATATATATATATATATATATATATATATATATATATATATAAATAGTTAGAGAATATTTTACATAACAAATAAGAGAAAATTGCAAATAGTTCTGAAGAGAAATCCTCCTTTTCAGAATCTGAAACTAATCGAAGGAGACTTGTAGATAATCAGTAGAGTAGAATATAGGAGAGTTTGCCGCACAACTAACTTAAATCTCAAAAGATAAGGACAGATAAAAAGAGGCAATATTGAGTTCCGCGCAAATTTTAAATTTATTACAACTGAACCACAATTTTGCTAGCTATTAAATATCAGTTGGGTTTGAAAAGCACCTAATACTTTTCTCTACCGTTACATATATTTTTACTTTTATTTATTCAAATGAGTATATAAAATCCCTCTTAAATTTGCCATTTAGAATAAGTTGTTTCTTTCAATAATTATTTACTGTTAGGAATAATTCGGAAAGAAACCTCCGTTTGGTACATTAGTGCGTCCATCTGTAAACATGTGACACCAGCAATGTAGAACAGCTTCACTCATTACGGTTTATTTGTATTACTGTACGTACTTTACATTTGGCGGGAGTTTCTATGCCAGCGTTCATTTTCAATTGATCTAGAGGAAGAGTAAATTAAAATACAACTTTCTTCTTCCACTCCTCACTGCCTACTGAACTATTGCGTGCAGAGTCGCAGGACAGCCGTCACTACTTCTATTTTTTCCGAATTAGCCTCGTCTATAATAATAATTCTAAATAAGTATTTTGAAATAAATGTTTTTATAAGAACTTTTATAAAATATAAAATATAATAATTTATATATAAATACTCGTGTATGAAACAGCAATTGTCGCCTCCGAATGTTAACGAGGCTCCAGTGGGTGATATTAACGTTGAATCCTCTGTTCTGAGTAATAAGCCTCAAATTCCTATCCCGAAAACCTTTGCAAACATTATGGCGGCACGTGAAGGAGGGGAATTTACAGAAAAATCACCGAATGAAGACTGGATTGTGGTTCAGCGTAAACGCTTAAGAAACCGTTTTGTTAATACTCACGGCAAAGCTGAGAATGACCCGTCGGAAAAGTTTAAGGCGGCTGACATAAAAATTCCGCTATATATAAACAATGTTGATAAAAATACAACAGAAACGGATATCAGTGAATATATATGTAATAAAACTCAGGTCAGTGTGAGTTTGCGAAAAATAAATTCGAAAGAGTCTAAATCATTTAGCGCCTTTATAATATACGTTCCTAAAATAAACTATCATTATTTTTAAATGACAGTCTATGGCCTGAAGGAGTGACCTTTCGGCGCTTTATCAATTTTAAAAAGAAACTCACGGAGAAAAGTGAGGATATTGGCAACAATAAAACGTCATAATGGGATCGAGCTATAACAAATTTATTACTTTTAATTGTAGATCTCTATTAAGATCTATGGAATGTATTAGATCATTGTGTAAGACAGCAGACATAGTGGCACTACAGGAGTTGTGCTTGTTACCGCATGATATTCCTCTCCTGGGAACCGTGGACATCGACTTCGACTATACCGGCAAATCAGCTGTTGATACATCGGCAGGTGTATTGCGTGGGCGTCCGTATGGAGGTGTGGCTATTCTGTGGCGGAAAAACATCTTTGACTCCGTAACGACAGTGCAGTGCTCTAGTGATCGCATTATTGTCATTAAAGTTACTATGGCTCAGTGTTCTTTTCTTGTGGTTTCGGTTTACATGCCTACGGATGAACCTATGCACCTAGTTGAATTTACACATTGTTTGGCTGAGTTAAATGCCATTATTGACAGTTGTGATGTTGATTATGTGTACTTACTCGGTGATTTCAATACTCATCCGGGTAGGCGGTTTGGTAATGAACTGCGGGATTTTGTACACTCCAGGATTGGTGTTGTGCTGACATTGAACTACTTGGTTTGTCTTCGGGTTCATACACTTATGTGAGTGATAGTCATGGAACCAATAGTTGGCTTGATCATTGCTTAGTAACTCAAGGCACTAAACGTACAATTGTTAATATGTCAATTAATTATAATGTGTTTTGGTCTGATCATTTTCCGTTGGAATTACAGTGTGACCTAAATATAATAAGACCTAAAATTGTGCCGTCTGTTAACTGTGATGAGAATGACATTAATTTAATTATGTGGGGTGAAAGAGATGCATCTCAAATAGCGCTGTACACAGAATATTGTAATGAAAAATTAAAATATATTGACTTCCCTGAGGTTTGTAAAAATTGTGCTGAGGTTTTGTGCAATAATCCTAGTCATAATAAGATTCTCTTGGATATGTATAATAAAATTGTTAACATTCTTACTGAGGCTTCTATTTATAGTGCTAAAGCAAAATTTTCTGTCAATAAAAAGAAATACATATGTGGCTGGAATAAATATGTTAAGGTTGCACATAGTGAAGCTCGTTTTTGGTTTAAGTACTGGGTTTTGTATAATAAACCTCGAGCTGGATATGTATATGACAAAATGTGTGAATCGAAAAAGAATTTTAAAACTAAACTTAAATGGTGTCAAACCAATGAAAAGCAGATTAAAATGGACATTTTGGCTATGCATCATTCAAACAAAGATTTCTCAAATTTTTGGAAACAAACTAGAAGGCTAAACCCTAAACCTAGTATTCCTGCAAATGTGGATGGGTTAAGTGACCCTGCGCTCATAGCCGAAATGTTCAGAAATAGTTTTAAGGTACAGCCACCATTGGGTGTAACAGATAGTACAAATACTTGCTTCTCTGACATACACTATACTAGTGGAAAACCAGCTGTGGTTACAGCAAAGGATATAAGATTTGTGTTGAGTAAAATGACTAGGGGGAAGTCTCCTGGTCATGATCACTTAAGCATAGAACATCTGCAACATGCTGGCGTACACCTACCACGAGTTCTAGCCTTGTTCTTTTCCCTTTGCTTAAATCACGGCTACCTACCTGATAGTATGTTAAAGACATTAGTTGTTCCTATAGTAAAAATAAGACTGGTGATGTTAGTGACAAATCCAATTACCGACCAATATCATTGGCAACCATAGTGGCTAAGGTGCTGGACAGACTACTGGACCTGCAGCTTAGCTCCCATGTTAAACTTCATGATGCACAGTTTGTTTTCAGGCCGGGTCTGTCTACTGAAGCCGCTGTCTTGTGTCTCAAGCAGTCTGTCCAGTACTTACACAGCTAGAAATACACCTGTTTATGCTGTATTTCTAGACCTGTCCAAAGCCTTTGATTTGGTTCAATATAATATTCTTTGGAAAAAACTTTATGAGGACACAAACATGCCACATGAGTTTATACATTTATTACAATACTGGTATGCTCATCAGAAAAATTATGTGAAATGGTCTGGAGGTGTTTCATGCTCTTACAGCTTAGAATGTGGAGTAAGGCAGGGGGAATTACCTCGCCTACCCTTTTTAATATATATGTTAATAGGTTGATTGATGAGCTCAGTAGTGCTGGAGTTGGTTGTTCTGTTGACGGTACCTTTGTCAACAACATCAGTTACGCAGACGATATGGTGCTGCTGTGCCCATCAATAAGTGCTCTTATTAAACTTCTAGGCATCTGTGAGCGATTCGCTGTGACTCATGGTCTTAGGTATAACGCAACTAAAAGTGTACTTCTTGTGTTCAAGGCTGGGAGTAAGTCTTACAAAGTACGTCCAATAACGCTTAATGGGATCCTGTTAGCACAGGTTACCAGCTTTAAGTACCTGGGGCATTGCGTCACGGAATTGCTGAAGGATGACATGGACATGGAACGGGAGCGCAGGGCCCTGTGCATTCGGGCTAATATGCTTTCACGCAGGTTCGCACGTTGTTCTAAACAAGTTAAAATCACGCTTTTCAAAGCATACTGTCACTCCTTGTACACGTGCAGCCTGTGGATGAATTATACTCAGGGAGCATATAGGACCCTGCGCACCCAATATAATAATGCCTTCAGGGCGCTGTTGGGGTTGCGGCGGCACTGTAGTGCCTCAGGGATGTTTGCCACAGCTGGGGTTGATAGCTTTTCAGCCATCATTAGAACCCGAATTGCATCCCTGCTACAGCGGGTCCGTGGCAGTTTCAACAGCCTCCTGAAGACTGTGGTCAACAGACTTGATGTGGACAGTGGTATTATGCAGCACTGGACACACGTCCATTTAACCAAGGATACCGCAATTACATATAATCGATATGTGTAGTGGCGGTGTCCTGCTTATGGACTTCTTTAGATCTTTTATTTTTGTTTACTAACATAGTTTTTAAGATTTTTTTAAGATTATTGTTACTAATACTATGAATTCCGGTTCGAAATTTTATTTTATTTTATTTTATTTATTTATTTATAAATCTTTGTTACACTGTGTTAGATGTTTTACAAAAGAAACCCAACCACAAATTGCAAGGATTCCTTTTTTATTTAAACTCTTTTAACACACACAATACACGTCACGCGAGTGTAAAAAATTATATCTGACTGCGGTCAACTTCAACATACTCCACCGACAAGATCCTTCTGTCCTTGTCTTAACCTGGCAGCAGGCAGATTTTGGATATCACTTTTTGTACGACACCAGAGGTTGTGCGCACGTTATAAGTTCCCGCTAAGCCGTCGGAACCTGAGTGCGCCTCTTGAATTCGTCTCAATCTCCAAAGAGCTGGTGGTTATCCGGAATTGTTAATCAACACCAGGCCTTTTATTTTTAAGTTCTTCGAACGTTGTAAATGAGAGAGATATTCAGTCTATCATCTACTCCAAAAGTCTCGGACCATTCTCTGGTTGCCATCTAGAGAGGCTAGACGTGCTGAGATGATTATTGTCTACTTTCACCAGAACAACAGTGGCTTCATCTACCAAGAAATAGCCGGGCGTTAGGTATTCAAATTCGTCGTTCAAAGCGGTCGACGGGCGCGAGTTCAAGCAAGCTTTTACTTGGGTTAAAACAGTGTATAATTCCTCTTCGAAGGTCAAGGCTGCGTGTCCTAAGATTCTTTTTAAGTGGTACTTCACAGATTTGACCCCCGCTTCCCATAATCCGCCGAAATTTGGTGCTCCGAGCGGTATATATCTCCAACTAGTGCCTTTGTCATTTCTCCCTAATCTCCACATCTCAAGTAGCGCTTTTTATGCTAATATAAATGTTGTACCATGATCTCTCCACAATTTGCGACAATGTCCTTTGCGTGCGACAAATCTTTTAAAGCACGCAAAAAAAGCTTCATTTGTGATATCGCTCACCAGTCTCTAAATGTATGGCCTTAGTGGCCATATAAACGAACAAACAGATATAAGATTTGTCTCTTCCCTTGCTCTTGCGACAAAGGAGAAAATAAAAAATGGACGTGCTGGATTAACTCTTACTCCAAGTAAGTCACCCATTAGTTGATTACCTGCTGTTGCATTAAATCGGGCATATTTCTTGCATCTTCTATAAAATTTCTTAATTGTTTGGCCTCCCTTAATTATCCAATATATCAGCTGCGGACCTCCATGCAAAGTTATCTGATGAGCTTTATCCAAAAGTAAAGGAATTTTCTCCCTAAGTATTGACGCATATTTCAACCGACCTATTGCTCTTAGTATTCCTTGCTCATCTAAATAAGGGTTTAAAGTAACAATAGGCTACTATACTTTATGCTCTTTTTCTCTTTTAGGTTACTAATTTTTTCTTCAAATTCTAGTTCTTGGCACATCCTTAGACATACGGTAAGTGCTTCCTTCCTTTCATAAGTTGATATTAAACGTGTAAACTAGTTTTCCCTTTTCGGGATCTTCAACTATCTTTGACCGAAGGCAAAAACGTTTAACAGTTTTTTAGAAGAGGAATATTTCTTTAATATGGTAAGTTTTCTATTTTTTCTTTACCTATTTTAGTCTTTGTTGCATGACATTTCATCATTACTCATTTTTCTAAATCTATTTCTGGGATATGTTCTGTTGGTATCTGGAACTGTAAACTTCGTAAAAACTCTGGGCCACCCCACCATAGCTGCTTGGTTTTTAGTTGGTGTGGCAGCACTCCTCTGAACGTTGCATCTGTTGGATTATGTTTGGTGTTAATATATAAGTAGTGTTCAGGTTATTATTAATTTGTATAATTCATCTATTAGCATCATCCTTTACCCAGACTAACACAACCTTTAAATCAGTCCGTGTGTATATACTGTTAATATTGATATTAAGAATTTTTCTGATGTGCTTCATTAGTCTACTTAGTAATGTAGCAGCACACAATTCTAATTTAGGTCATGATAACAATTTCATAGGTGCCACTTTAGTTTTTGCTATAATTAAAGTTAATTTAGCTCCCGTAGCATCCTCTTCCAGTCCATCGTGGTATTTTAATCTCGGACAGAACAGGTAAGTCCTTTTGGAACATTTCCCATTCATTTCTCAACTCTATTGGCAACGGTTTATCTCATGGGATTAAATAGCGAAGCAATTTGTCTAAATAATATTCTTTTAATAAGTGTTTCACTTTCATCATTAAATAATTTTTGTTTTATTTTCATTATGTCTTCAGTTGTTTCCCACAATATACCTAAAGTTTGTATGCATTCTCTATTGTTAAATTCTAATTCAGTTTTATTGCTCTTTTGCATAGCTCTATGGATTCTATAAATCGCTGACTATTCGACTATTACTTTTGCAGCTCAAAGCCTCCTTTTTAAATAATTGTGTCAACTGATTCTGCACTTTGACCGCCGAGCTCTCATCGTCAAATCCACTTAAGGCGTCATCCATGAAGAAGAATTTTTTTAACTACCGTTGTAATCACAGGAAACTCTTTTCCACCATCCTCAGCAAGTTGTCTTAATGTTCTGATAGTTAGGTATGGTGCGGCTGTTACAAAAGTTACTGTGAAGAGCTTATATTCCTTAACACGGTCTTCATTATTAAATCGATAAAAAATTCTCTGATAGTTTGTGTCATTTTCATGCATCAGAATTTACCTGTACATTTTTATAATGTCCGCAACAAAACGTACCTTGTGTATTCTCCATTTCATAACAATGTCTCTTAGCTCCTCTTGAAGTGCAGGCCCAATTAACAACTCGCTGTTAAGTGATACACCATTTGACAAGAAGCATCAAATACTATTTGTACCTTTGGTGTAGTGCTCTCTTCTTTCACCACTGCATGGTATGGTAAATAAACAAAATTCTCATAGGTCTCATCTCCTGCAGGTATCATGTATTTTAGATTAATGCACTCTTGTAAAACTTTATCATATTCTATTTTTAGTTTTTCATCTGTAGCTAATCTCCTTTCTAAACCCTTAAAAATTCTCAGGGCTACACTCTTTAAATTTTCAGGTAATGTTGGGTTCTCCTATTAAAATGCAAGTCTTACAATGTATCTACCATTCTTATTTCTCTTAGTTATCTTCAACTCTAATCTCTTTAGATGTACGGGCTTTTCCTTCATATGTCGTAGTTTCAGTTTCCCAGAATCTTTGCATAATTTGCTCTAAGGTAAGTGTCAAGTGCTACTAACAAATTGTTGTTGTGACCCTTTACATCTTCTACAGGTACACCCCCAGATACGGTCGAGCCCAGGTAGGTTTCTTGGGCTATTGGTTCTCCTGGTCTATTTATTTTCAAGGTATTTTTTAAAATCTCTGTGTAAATGTGTATATATAAGTCATGAAATGTATTCCAATCATTACAGCTACCATTGAAAACAGGGATATTTATTTTTAATAATCGAACTTTCTGACTATGGCAATTTGATGTTGGCTTTGCAATTATGTTGCTTGATGTGTACTCAAAAGCTTCTAACATTTTAACTATGTCTGCTATACAGCATAAACACTCCTCTTCAAAGTCACAAAACATATCCTGCACAAAGTACTCATGTGTTCTCTGTCACTGGCTTTAGATGCTTTCACAATCTCATTATGGGTATCTGCATATAGGTCCTAGTACTTTTCTATGGCCTCTAATCGCGTTGTTATATATGCCCTTGACAATCTAAACTTTGGAGATTTTTAAAGTTAACAATTATTTTTTCATTATTGCGTAATTATTTTCTGCATTTTAATATAATATATTGGGTACCGCGCAACATCTTGTTTTTGTCGATACTTTGAAACTGTTTGTTATTAATCTTCTCGAGTAATACGCGCGCCAGATCCGGCTCGAAGGACCGAATTTTATTAGATAGTTTACAAAAGAAACCGAACACAAATTTCAAAGATTTCTTTTTTATTTGAACTCTTTTTTAACACACACGATGCACGTCACACGAGAGTAAAAAATTATATCTGACAGCTGTCAACTTTAACACACTGTTTACATATATTCTATTTTCTCTGTTTAACCATGGTGGAGATATATAGCAATATCTCCTTTTTACCAGTTATTGCACTTCACTGTCTTAAACTTCTTCTGTTGATATCATGCCCTAAATTATCTCACCAATGCCTATGCCTATATTTATAGTAAAACAATAGCGTTTTACATTACCGTATGTAACGGATTTTCAAAATCTAATAGAATCTGATATTAATCATGTCATAAAAAATACTAATGGTCATATTCTCCTAATTCCTTTAACGGTATAACATTTCATCATTTGCATTGCGTTGTAATTATAAAATCATTTAATATTCCTTTTCACTAGCTCCATTCTTCATTGGACGATAAATTAAGCTTAATAGAATTATAAACCTTTTTTGAAGCAATAACTGGCGACTATTGAATCTTTTCTAAAATTGTGACCTTTCTTCGACCAGTAATTTTAATGAGCTCTACTAGTAATTCTAGTTTGCTGCAACAAAATTTTCCAGAAAGTACGGTTTTCTTGACAGAATTATGGTCCCAGTGAATATATAGTAAAAAAGTTTTCACATGTACTATGTCTTCAGTTTCTTTGAAATCGTACTACGAGAGCTATTTTTTTTTCAAGGTCCGATTGGTCGCTAAAGGAAAGCTTCGGGGCAAATCCGCTTGGTCTGTGCGCAGACGTCTTGTTGTTGGCCCGGGGAACGCGTCGATTCGCGGTTGCCATTGCTGAGTACGTAGGGAGCACATAAACATGCTTCGAAAAATAGAGTCTCCCGCCAAATGTGAATTGCGTTCAGTCATTCGATTTCTGCATGTTGAAGGAAGCAATTGCAGCTGAAATTCATAGACAAATAAGTAAAGTGTACGAAGAAACGTTTATGAGTGACAGGAAAGTGCAGAAATGGTGCAGGAACTTTGATGCTGGACCCACAGATGTTCATGATGAGGCGGCTAGGGAAGGAAGCCAGTGTCAACCGATGATCTTGTTCACCTCCCTTAGATTTTCATCTCTTTGCCCACATGAAACGCTGGCTAGGAGGAAAAATTTTCGCCACAGACAACGCGCAGCAGACGAGCTTCCAGAATTGGCCAAATACACAGGCGGCTGCTTTCTTTGATAAAGGTATTGGAAAATTGGTATCACGCTACGACAAATGTATGAATCGGAACGGCGATTACGTCGAAAAGTAGCTTAACATTGTATCACATTGTTCCATATAAAAGTTTCTTGATTCTGACTGTGATTTTCATTTAGCGACCAATCGGACCTTGAAAAAATAACCCTCGTGGAAGAGCTTTTATAGCCATATCTCAATGCTTTGCATTTCTTTCTTCTCTTATTATTTATTTTACACCCAAAAGAAGTATCACTATTGCTAATATTTATAAACTTTTTGGCATATTGTTCCGGCTTTAAAGAGGACAACGTTCTCAAAATGTCATCAGTTGTTCCTTCTCCAGTCATACACCAATCTGAGTTGCATAGTTGTCTAAAATATATGTCCTACATTTCAAAATAAATAGAAATTGGTATAGTTTCTCATTATAATGGTTTAACTCTTCAAGTTGTTTCATTATTAATTCCTAAGCAATATAAGAAGCTTTGAAATCGGTTTATATTAATTGCCTTATTAAAAATTGCACAATAATCGCACATCGTAACTTATATAATGTTGTAAGGCTCTGAATTGTATGTGCAATTACGTTATAACAAAAAAAATAAAAACAATGACAGGAGGTTACTAGTATTGTGTAGTATACCTTTAAATTGCCTTTAATTATTTTTATATAATTTTTCATTTCATTTTATAAAATACCACGTCATCTTAAAACATTCCCATTAAGCTAAATAGAAATTATTACAAACAGTATATGCAGAATTTAACCATAGCAACTTTTATTAACCACTGGAGCATCAAATAATCACGTGTTATTAACTTATAAAGCATATCCTGTAAAATATATTGCGCAAATCAATTTTGTAACATTAATATACTAAATTAATATTCAATTTCAATGAAGCTGGCGCGCTGAATACTAAGTTATATTATGTTTAATAACTCAATATAAAATATTAAAATAAGCTTTGTGGTAATCAAATTGCATGAACAATTTCACTAAAAATCAAAGAATGAGATCGTGTGAATTCAATAACAAATGGATTATATAATTTCAGTTTATTGCTTTTGAAAAATCTATTAAATTAAATCAATTCATCATTGCTTTCCACCGATTAATTTATTCTCTTTAAAACGAATCTACATAATTGTAGCTTTTGTGCAAGAACAATATTTGTTTATTTTTATTCGTGGTGGGAATTGATCTGTTTCTGTTGATGGAAACCGAGGGCGAAGGGATCGCTGACAATGTTTGACTTCAAAATTGACAATCGAAGAGCTGAAACGCCCCGATAGAGTTGTAAGACAAAGCCTGTTTGCACTAGTTCAAATTTTCTGTCAACCGCTGAAAGCTTTCCGCTTTTTCAGTTTATCGCTCAGCGCCGTCAGGCGCTGGAAATGCAATTTACGGCACGTTTCAGCGCGGAAAAGCGCTCCTATTTACTTAAAGTTTAAACTTATTAAAAGTCCAAGGAGCGATGCAAACTTGATTTGTTGTTAACTTCGTGCGAGTAGTGTCTCTCCCAAAATTGCGTTATTGGCGCTTTGGGTAAGACATTCGTTGAAACCCACCCCTTAAGATCATCGATAATTATGTTGGTAAATGGTCTGCTAAAAGCCCTTTCACAAGCGACAGGTGGCACCGAGAGGTGGCTAATGGGTCTCTGTCTCATCCAGTGCCGTGGAACAAAGCTAGTAAATTCGAACAAGGAAATATGCCGCTAATTATCGACAAAATAATAGCACCAAGAGCGCCGCTCCGCGTTCGTTTCTACTTCTACCACTCCCATAACAGCATTAGAGCATTTAGCCGGACAGAAGGCGGAAATCGGTCTGGCGTGATTACTTACAACCATTAATTCCTCAGGGCGACCAACAAGAGGTTCGGAAACGTGTTCCAGCCGAAGCCGTGGAGGTCCCTGGAGTTAGGTTAATTTTACTTATTGATCTTTGAACTTTATAGTTTCGTTATCGGTAAGTTACATGAGCGTGGGAGTCTTTAAACCAATCGCTCTTAATAAGATTAGAAATTTAAATTTCAAGAACACAATCAACCACTTTTAACTTAAAATTAATGTTTTTAAAATTTATAAAAATGAATCGAATAATAAAACTATCCAGAAAACATTCAAGCTAGTAAAATACAATTATAAATGTCAACACTACCTATCTTATGGTTACACACTTTATATAAAGCCGCAGGTATTTAATTATAAATAATTTAGCAATTTTAGAAAGTGGATCTTAAATTTTTCACAATCTGTTTCATGGTAAAAAAGAATTATTTGCAGAGTTACGTAAACGCTTTTATTTCATTTTATTTGTAATTGTCCATTTACAATCCACTCACGATCAATAGTATTAAGGGAATGATATGACAAAATTAGTAGGAGACACGAGTAGGACACTATCCTCTAGGAAACACACAGTGAGGTCTTCACCCAAATCCTATTTAATCTTCTCACTTCAGGATGGTGGGAGTAGGAGGTCGGAAATGATATGCTTAGTACAATTTAAGGTGCGCGTTTTATTTTTGGTAGCACGGTTCCTTATGACTTCAGTAAGAAAGTGATTTTTAAAGTCAAAGTAAAGGGTTTGATGGGTCACGTACCAGAGGGTATTGGCAAGAGTACAAACGGTTTTCGATTGATAGGACCAGAAAATTTTGGTCTTCAATGGCTTGCTGTAGCCCCAAAGTTCGATGTGTTAACTGAGGATGGCCTTATAGAGCAAAGGCTTGTTTTTAGGATCAGTTGGAAGTAGCTAAGTAGCCTATATATATTTTTAATTTTCAGATTTAATTGCTGTCTTTTAGCTTTCATATGGGCTTTCCAGGGAAGTCGTTGGCCTAGGTGAAATCCTAAGTATCTTATCTCAATTTTTATTGGTATGGGCTGGTCACAAATGGCGACTTGAGGACAGGTAGAGTGTCTAGTGATAAAGGTAATGTGAGATTATTTACTTCTGTTTGCTTTAGTACGCAACTAATCAAAACAACTTTGTCGGAGGTTTATATGATAGTGAAGCTCTTCAAATTCATGATTTGCGTTGGTATCAGATGACAAAATTGTAGCATCGTTGGCAAAGGCAGCAATTAATGTACTGTCTGTAGTACGGATATCTTCAGTGTAAAGGAGATATAGAAAAGAACCGAGGATACTTCCTTGTAGAACACCAGAGTGGATAGAATAGTAGATCGATAGGAACTGTACTTAGACATTTCTTTTAGTTAGGTAGGATTTAAGAAAAGAAAAGTTTATTAGGTTAATTTTATTTTATTTTATATAACAATCCGCAATGCTATACCTTGTTGGAGGCTTGCTGGATATCAAAGAAAAGAAAGGAACACCTTTTTCCCTTTAAGATTATCCTTAATGTAGTTGACCAAGAGTGGGAGTGAGCTCTTCTAAATGTGATATTTCGAGAAACAGGTACAGTTGGAATTCAAATATTTTGGAGAGTAGAGGCAGTAGGCCTATCGGTCGACAAGAGGTGGGGTCTTCCAGGGGTTGTCCTGGCTTAACGATCATGATTTTTAATGCAAATTTTGATTGAGTAGGGAACTTTGAAATGGCAAGCATATAAGTATAGATTGTTGTAATGAGCACTATTGCTTTTTTGGGGAGATGTTTTAATATATTTACCAAGATAAGATCATATACAGGGGCTTTAAATGAATTGGTTGCCTTTATTTGTCTACGCACTTCCGTAGGTGAAATTGGTTTCAGGGGTATGGATAACTGTTCAGGGAAGTTGAGATATTTCTATACCTCTGTGTGGAAATTAATATTATTTCATGGTAATGGGGTGACGACTCGTTCGAAGTGATCTCCGAAAGTAAATGTTTTTTTTTTATTAAATTGAGCCCAGCTTTCATCTGTTTTTCTCAGAGGCGGTATTGGGGTAATGGGTTTTTTAAACTTTTTGGTCGTTGCTTAGATAGTATGGTTTAAGAACGATAGATTGGAGAAGTAATAACCAAATGTCCATTTTTTTTTCTGAATAACACTGCAAAGTCGATAGTTCTTAATATATTCTTATCTCGAGAGTTTTTGGATCTTTGTCATTTAGCCCTGGTTCTGCGTTTTTTCTGCTATAAATTATCTAGTATGTAGTCGTATATTGTTAATTTCGGATGCTATCTTGTGACCGATCGGAGTAGCTTGATAGGCAGCCTCTTGTATGAGATTCGTGATGTACTCTACTATTTTGTCAATTTTACTAGGTGTGTAGAATTTATGTGCTAGATTGATGTAGAATTGGAAGTGCTCCCAATTTGTTTTAGCGGTACATAGCTTTGGTGGTGCGGTTGTCCATTTAACGGTTGTGCTCAAGGTTATTATGATTGGAGAGTTATCTGGGCTTAGATCGAAGTTGCTTTTAGTTTTATTATAAATGTCAAAAATATTTCGGTTATTGGCAAAGTCGAGCATAACGATAGTGAGCAGAGTTAATATCATGCTGTTCTGATTTAGTAGTTGAGAGAACATATTTTTGAATTTATTCAAAAAGGAGGTAAATTTGTCTGCAATATGGTCATTGTTATTAGTTCTTCTAGTTGTAATTTATGAGTATAAAGAGATTTGAGAAAGGGCATGCAAAAATTGATAATTTGGTGCTGGAAATTAGGATGGGTTTATCTTATTGGATATTCTGATAGGTGACTGTTGACATAGTTCTGTTTTTTAAGTCTCTGTATACATTTGACACGGTTGCAAGAGTTCATTCAGTACCTCTTAAACTGACCATAGTTTTGGCATCGTATACATTCGATGTGCTTCTATTCTGATTTTAGTATTTTGTATAAATTTCAGTTTCTAGACTTGGTATTAGTAGGTTTCTGCTCTGTGTTCGTATTTTTATCTTTATAGGTTTTAACGTTGTGACTAATTTGTACAGGTTGAGAGTAAGCTACTATACAATTATTATTAAAATTGTTAATGTCTAAGATTGGGATCTGAGATAGCCATTGTTGATAAGATTGGACTAATTGAAACTGATCTTCGTACGTTTAAGATAAATGTGGACTTAATTATGTTTGACTTATCCGTGGTATTGGTAGTGGTTAGCTTTGAATTGCTGTCATTGGTTGAGAATTTGTCCAATTGCTTGAGGAGTAATCCGGATATAATCTGGGCTGGAAACATTTTACTTTATGAAAGTGTATTTTTGCAGTAAAGGTACACAAAATAAATTTAGTTTGGAAGACCGCAACCACGACAGCAATCGTGTACACTCAATCGTAATCACCCGGCCGACCCTCCGAGATAAGATCAGCAATCAACACGTCTTTATACCGTGAAAGTCGGTCGTGGAATCAAAATCCTTTTATAAAGTGTAGTTGGATTTCAGTAATTTATGAAAATGTCTTTAAAAGTCTGAAAAGTATCCGCCTGATGCTATCTTTGTTAAGTGATCCATAAGAGTTGACCATTATTTTCAGTTCATTTCATATATTATGCTAATGTATCTTATTTTTCTTATGCCAAATTTTTATATCTACTTAATATTTAAAAATAAAGTTCAACAATAAAAACTAATTACATGAAAACTGCTATTTGAGTACAATTTTATTTCTGTTGCTTTTCCTTTTCCATTTATGTGACGTTTTTAGTTTATCAATTTTTTTAAATGTTAATTATTCCAGAAAAATGCACAGACAAATTTATCTAATGCCGAATTTTCATTTTCTAAATTGTAGATATTTTCTTTGAAAAATAATACTTTTAACTGCCAATTTCTTTAACGTTTACTGCTTTACAATCTCATGGAAAGAAAGTTCTAAATTTTGTAGTGTTAGTTTTTAATTTATCTTTCCATTTCTACACTCATGCACTGAAAAAATTTTCTATAACCCATCCTTACAATTGACACTAGCATTTTGTTGTTAAACGAAAAAGAAATGCAAGCCTAATTTTGACTTCTTCACTCTTGATTATGTATTTGAACTTTCATAAATATAACTACGATGCTTCGGTGATAAAGAGTGTCTCCATTACAAATATAAATTAGTGTCTGTCATCTAATAAACAAATAATTCAGTTAGATTTTTATTATAGAAACTTATAAAATTTTATGGGGCCCCTTCTAAATGAAAGCCGTTAATTTTCTACACACAAATTTAGTTTACATTTATATGGCTGAAAAGTTGATTGTAATCTATTACGGTGTTTATGTCTATTCAAATATTTTAATTTTATAATTCACTGTAGAACTTCAGAAAAACAATGACAAATTTCGAAGTTAAAAATAAAACTAAAAGAAACTCGATTTAATGCCTAGATACACTTACTATGTTAGCAAACCCTAACGAGTATTTTTCAATTTGAAAGAGTAGAAGGCTCAAAAGGGTAAGACTAATGGAGTTGCCCATTAATAACCGTCACGCTTGTAGCGGCTAAACGGCTAAACACAGAGACATTCAGAAACTTTCTAATGTGAGATACAGATACTTAAAAAAATTAATCTTAGAGACACAAGAGTGGTGCCAATCAATACGTTTAATATTGTTAATAAAGGCGGTGAAGGTCGTATCCCAACTGACGGTTTAATAAAAATCCACAAAAGTAGAAAAAGTTACAAGTTTCCTAATCACATATCAAAATATTACGTTAGTTTTGGCACGCAACTTTATTTGTAGTTCGTTGTGCTCTAGAACGTTAAAATATTAATTTACCTCACTACAATCGGTTAAAGAGAAATCGCGATAAAATTAATTTTAAATTAAGTTTCATAAATTGTATATGCTATAGTCTTAATTGAAATAAAACTCTAATGATAACACAAATATAATTATTTTATTAAATTCCGTTACAATTACCTATGATACGAAGGGTAACGTTAAAATCAATTCATTTACTCTTTTTTACTTTAAAAAATACACTTTGTATCAAAACGTTGCTGTCTTGCAAATAATAAAAAATTATAAGACATAATTATACATACCGTATTCTCACTTTCATCTCCCATTGTTACTAATGGTTTTTTCGTTAATAAAAAGTTAATAATTTATATCTTAGTTACTTATTCAATCATATTCTATCTATCAATATTTTCTAGTCAATATGAAAATAATGAGGGTCTTTTGTAGTAACACAGAATTTTTTGTTAAAGCTAACTAACAATAAGTACTAAAGAAGAAAGGCAAGAAATAAATTTTAGTTGCGTAAGCTGAATTACTTACAGAATATAAAAAGTTTGAAGACAAAGCCCAAGTGGAGTAAAAAATAAATTGCAAAGATACTGTTCTTTAATTTGATTTTTAGTGCACATTTGGTATTATATTTATTATGTATAAATAGATAAAACACAATCTTTTGTTGTTAGCTATATATAAAAATATGCAAAAATACTAATTCAACTTCGCTTAAAATATTGAAAAGTATGTCACTAATTATTTAAAAAAAATTATAAGCAAAGTTATAAAACAAAAACATAAACATATGTTAGCTACAACAATGTGAGCTTTGCAAAGTACTTCGTTTTTGGGATAATCCCCTCGAAGTTTAAGGTGTCCGCCCCAGTTTCGCGCTTTATTCGAGCCTTTCAAAATACTTGCTTACGCTTCGTTATTTACACTTCTTCGTTTGACTGCCTTCGACCTCTCTCAGAGTGCGGTGTAATATTCTCCAGCAAAGGTTTTCCATTTTTAATCGAAAAAGTCTGTCCGTATACAAAAAATAACGTCCTCACATAACTACTGAAAGTTACATTTTTGTCGTTAATCCGTCGATTAAATAGCCATTTTGTTGCCCGTATATAGTGATGAATTTTCCTTTATAACCTTAAACAAATATTTTTACATGTAATTCATTATAGTTCAACGTAATGGACTCATATACTGTTAGTGGTTGTCAGCCAAAATCACACCATAAACTTTACTGATGGTTTCTAACGTACAACTGTTCCCAAATATCCATTTACTGAAAATCGAACGGTTTCGTAGGAAGGACATAAATAGGCATAATTTTTTTGTAAGTTCCTTTCAGTGTTTTCCCTTAAATAAATGATACCATTCTATAATACAAATGCTATTTAAATGAAATAATAATAAATATCGAATACTTTTATAACACTTAAAATCAACCTTGTTGGCCAGTATAAGCACTACACAAAATAGACTGCAAGATAAAATCAAACCAAGGTATTAATTACTCTTTAAATAATAAATTAGAAGATTAAAAACAAATAATATTGGTCACTAATTGCTTGTCTTTAAAATTAAAGAAATATTTAAAACAAAAATAAATTGTATTAAGAAAAATTTAAATTCATAAATTCGTAGTCACAATATTAAGACTCTGTATATAGCCACAAAATTAGTTTCTAAACTGGAAGGTTGACGTTCATACTGGTTTCATCACCAGGACATTACATACTGTAGCTGACACACTAACCGATGAGATAGTGACACCGCTCAGAAACGGCATTATTATACTTTATTTAAAATAAAAACAGGTATCACTAATTAAGTAGCTGCCAGATATCCGGGCTCTAGAATCACATTTCCATCGCAACTAACTTCACTTCATGCTCATCTCGATTTTGGGGGTTTCTGGGATTCCAGTCCCTAACCCCCAACGCTGCGGTGACATCTTGTGGATGGTGGTTGGCCTGCGGTAAGCCAGGCCGTCCCCGCTTAGCCTTACGGGGGAATCAGGATCTTTGGGCGCCCCTCTCAACGTCATAGTTGTAGAGACCACGGACTGCTGGATTTCCGTGGTCTTGGACGCTGGCATGGAGTTGTAGAGCGCACTGGGAGATATACTCCTGGATTGTTGGCACGTCGGCATCGCTGTGTAAGGTGGTATTGCGGACATACCACGGAGCGCCAAAGATGGTCCGAAGGGCCCGGTTCTGGACCACCTGGAGTCTGTTCACGTGGGACTTGGCTGCATAACCCCAAACAGCACAAGCGTATGCCACGGTCGGTCAAATGACCGTTTTGAACAGTAACAGCTTGTTGCGAGTGGATAGTTTGCTGTTGGGGTGCAGCAAGCTGCCCAAGGCTTGGTGGGCTGTCTTGGCTCGCGTCACCATGGTGTCCACGTGAGCTCTCCAGGTAAGCTTTTTGTCAATGGTCACTCCGAGGTAGCGTGCCTCTTCTCTCCAGGGTATATCCTGTCCGAAGATCCTGATGTTGTTGATGTCACCGCGCCATCGTAGCTTGTTTTTGGTGGAGAATAGGATCGCCGCACTCTTTTCTGGGTTGATCCTGATCCTCCACCTGTCGCACCAATCTTCCATGTTGTTTAGCTCCTCCTGGACATGCCGTATTGCCAGGGAGGGCCTCAGCGAGTTTGACAATACCGCTGTGTCGTCTGCGAATTGGGCCATCGTCGTGGAAGGCGTTGTTGGAATGTCTCGCACGTACAAGTTGAAAAGTCCGGGGGACAGCACCGAGCCTTGGGGGACTCCGGCTCGGAGACGCCTTTCCGATGACTTCACGCCGCCGAACTTGATCCGGAACCTCCTTCCAGACAGGAAGGACCGGATCAGTTGTACCATCGGCAGCTGGATGTTGGTTGAAGCCATCTTGTAGACGAGGCCGTGATGCCATACCTTGTCGAACGCCTTGGCTACATCAAGGAAGGCCGCAGCTGTGTACTGCTTCTTGGTGAAGCCTTCCGTGATCTTCTCTACAGCCCGAAGGAGTTGGTGGGTGGTGGAGTGGCCGTGGCGGAACCCGAACTGATTTGGTGGAAGAAGTTCGAGTTCTTCGACCGCTGTCCTCAGGTGGTGGTGGATGATGCGTTCCACCAGTTTCCCCAGGTTCGGCAGTAGGCTGATCGGCCGGTAGTCCTGGGGGAACGTACCTGATTTCTCGGGTTTGGGAATCATCACCACGTCTGCGATCTTCCATTGGCTCGGGAAGTGTCGCAGGCTTAGGACAGCGTTGGTAATGGCAAGGACGTAGACGACTGCCATCTTCGGGAGAGCCTTCAGCGCGCGGTATCGCAACTAAGCGCCTTGATTCCGCATTTGTGTTTCGGAGCAAGCGGACGTGTGCCGTGATCCGACATATAAGTGTCCGAAGCGCTCAAAAATCTACCTGCTGCATATGGTCAGACCTATATTTTCTAACGAACTTAAGAAGTTCGTTACTGAATTCTATGTCTGTCGGTCCGTCACAAAACTTGAGATTTTTTAAAATTAAAATGCATTCTTATAGGAAATTTTACGCTGATTTCGAATTCAAAATTAAAAAATTTCTATCTCTAACAGTTTTCGAGATATTTGACTTCGAATTTCGGGGAAATGTTCGACATTACGATGTTAAATGTGATTCTTATAAGAACTTTTACGCTGAATTCGAAAATGAAGTCGAAAAAATTCTATGTCGAATAATTTTCGAGATATTCGATTTCGAATTTTTAAGTTCGTTCTGGGATTGCTTACGGAGCAATCTCTTCGCTGGTCCCATGTTTTTAATACGAGTTTCTAATTTGTCAAATAAATTGCTTCAACTACATGCTAGTGCTGTCAGATCTGTGATTATCTCGTCAGAACTGTACGTGAAAATAACTTTGTTTAACATATGTTTCCTTACGAAACTTATCATGGGCCGGGGCCGTCAACGTTTAATCAGCCCAAGTCAAATAACAACAACAATATCAACCTCATACGCATCCAACCTGTATAACGCAAACTTCGCATCTAAATCAAATAAATTATCCTGCTTTAAACAAGCAGTTCACAACATGATATCAGAGTCAAGCAAAACAAATTCCAACCTTAAATAATTATTATCAAAATGCTCAACAAATATATCCACAAGCGTCCTCACACTCAAATATTAACAACAAACATAATACAAATATTGAAACTAATTCCTACGCATCACTCAGTGAAGTTAACCACTAATAAAACAGATTCACCAGTAAAGAAACATAAACAAGCAGCAAAAAATAGATCAAATCGTTCTACAACACAAATACAAACCTTGCAAACCAAAGTTTTAAATAGATATTAAGCGCTTTCACTAACAGATCCTGCGCAAGCTAATACAGAATTAAACAACAAAATTACAAATCAAAAAGCACAAGCCCCTAAACCACCCCCTATCTATATTTATGGAGTAACAAATTACAAAAAAATTACAGACAATCTGCCTAAAACCGCTGATGCGGAATTAGGTTTACAACTTTTAATAGCTAAATTAGAAAAAAACATGCTATGGATATTAAACTTCACAGCTTTATGTACAAAAACATTTAGATTACTAAAAGATTCACTGTTAAAGATTGATCACAGTAAAATCTAAGCAAAGAGAAATTAATTTAGGTTAAAGCAATATTATCCATGTGCATTACTCTCCCTTATCTTTGTCAAATATTATTTACAGCAGTTGTTATCAAAATGGATAAAGTAGTGCACTTTTCTATCAATACGACTAACTAAGTTTTGTAAAGTCTACTGAGCATTGGAACTTGATGATGAAACTTGCTTTTCTTCAAATGATTTGATTCTTTCTTAGCGATCTCCACCTTATATTTCATCGAAGTCCATTGCGGTGATTCAACAATCTTGCTATCACTCCTATTTAATTTTTTTTAGTACTCGATCGTAAATTTAGCATAATGGCATAAGTAAAATCCAATAACAAAATCTCCAGACATGATGGTACCCTATAATAAACAAAGTTTTTGAAGACATCCTTTAATGTACACAAGATATTAACTTTGAGTTATAAAACTATAAAACAAGTTGCCTGCTACAACAAACAGTCGCTCGGGCATCTGAAAATTATTTGTCTCTTAAATTTTTGTACATTTTTCACACTTGCAGCTATAAGAAACCGTTGCTTTGGTAGTTGCTGGAAGTCCGTTACCGCATATGCTTTAACATAGATTACCACACATACAGAACATGCAAGTCCCGTTTTTAGCTGTCGCATTTTTTTCATTTCATTTTTTAGATATATGACCGTTTTGCCATACATTGAATAGGAATAACACTTCCCAAGAAATTTAAAAAATTTTTTTGTTGCCAAGTATTTTTTAACGAACGTAGGGTATTTCAGGTCTGCAGAATTAAAAAATAAAAGTAGTTTTTTCAAATTGGCTCTAGTATTTTAGATCAATTTTTAAGAAATTTAGCCATAACGGGTACTTTTTATAAGAGGATGTATGCGAAAACTCTACTTTTCTCGACAATTTTGGTCTTGTTTACTTTCAATGACTAGAATAAGTAATTAACTGACTATTGTCGCACACGGTATGTACATATTTAATAAAAAAAATTACGCTCGTTGTTCAGAGAAACGAGTTCTTCACGAAGAAGCTGTTCGAACAATCTCAACGTCTTCTGCTACATTTATGGTGAACATGCTGTACAGAAACAAAGAAAAACATCACAGATTTTGCAAGGCAAGCCTATCAAGCTTCTTTTGGCGTAATGCTTGGAGATCAAGACAAGCCCTGGCTCTCCATATAGTGTGCAAAACCTGTGTCGAATGTTTACGATAATGGACAAATTAAGAGAGAAAATTTGGTGTGTCAATGATGTGGAGAGAATCGAAAAACCACCACGACGATTGTTGTTTTTATTTAGTTAATGTAAAAGATTTTAATAGATACAAGAAACACAAATGGAAATATTTTGATTTTAAATCAGCAAGGAGAACTGTGCCACATAGAGAAGAGGTTCCCGTACCACTATATAACACGTTACGTGACGTTCCGCTGTCGAAGAAATTGAAGACGAGCACTTAAGTAGCAGCAGTGGAAGTGAATATGAGGAAATACCTTCAACACCCCAGCAGTTCTCCCAAGAAGAACTGAATGACCCGATATGAGACCTCGGTCTATCAAAATAAACATCTGAACTTCTAGCATTTAGGTTAAAAGCAAAGAACTGTCTAAAGCCAGATATAAAAATAACAATTTATGGAACACGAGAGGTGGAACTTGTTCTATACTTCTCTGCCAAGAAAAGAATTTGTTTATTATAACAACATTCTCGGACCTCTTCCTCAAATGGGAATACAATTTATCCCAGGTGATTGGTGACTGTTCATAGACAGTTCCAGTAGAAATTTAAAGTGTGTTTTGCTGCACAATGGCAACCGATATGCTTCGATTCCTATCGCCCACTCAACAAAACTTAAAGAAGAATATAAAAACATTAAATTAGTTCTGCAAAAACTTTGCTATGATGAGCATCATTTTTTATTTGTGTGAATCTGAAAATGGTAAACTTCTTGCTTGGGCAGCAAAGTAGGTATAATAAACACCCTTGTTTTATCTGCTTGTGGGATAGTAGGGCGAAGCAAGATCATTGAAATATGATTAATTTGCCAATAAGACAAAATATGAATACAGGAATATTATAAGCTAATCATTTGTGAACCCGAAAAAAATCATTCCCCCACCGCTCCGGACCAAGTTAGGACTAATAAAACAATTTGTTAAGACTTTGAACAAAGATGGCGATTGCTTTAAATACATTTGTAGATCGTTTCCTAGGTTAAGTATGGAAAAGCTAAAAGCGGGTGTTTTTGATGGTTCTCAAATTTGCAAACTTATTACGGACTCTAATTTTACAAATCACATGACGACTCGTGAAGCTACTGCTTAGTGTAGCTTTGTCTCGATGGTTAAAAACTTCTTGGGCGACCACAAAGCGGACAATTATGAGCAACTGGTGCAATAGATGTTAATGAACTCTAAAAACTTGAGTTCTAATATGAGCATTAAAGTACATTTTCTTCATAGCCACTTGGATAAATTTCCCAACAATCTTGGGCCTTAAGTGAGGAACAAGGAGAAAGATTCTTCCAAGATGTAAAGGTGATAGAAGAAAGATATCAGGGCAGATGGGACAAGCATATGATGAGAGACTATTGCAGGAGCCTTCAACGTGATGTTCCTGACAACCCACATAAAAGAAAATCATATAAACAGCGCTTGTTCTCTCCGAATTAGTTGTAATTTTCTGAATTAGACTACTGTATTTCTTTGTTATTATACCGAATAAAACAACACTATGGATTTTATTAATTTTGCGTTTATGTTTCGAAAATATTGTCATTTTTAGTGAAACTTGCTTATTGGTGCCGCTGCTCTAATAATTTTGAATTTTTAAGCTATTAATTATAATCAGCTAATTATCTTTAAAAATTCAGCCAATTCAGCAAAATGGACTTCGTATTCGTAATCAGCACCACCAAATTACCTAAAAATTGCTCAAAGATTGTTGGCAATTGTTAGTATTGACTAGTGTAATTATTATTCGTTTTAAAAATGGTGGTCATTCCTTTTTGCTGCTAACTTTAAAACATTTGACATCGAAGAATTGGCATTCTCCGTGGTGTGGCGGCCTTTTCGCCTTTGAACCGCTTTATATCGCGGCGGGATGCGAGCCTTTGATATCAGCTACGTTTTGCCGTCGCACACAAACGGCATGGGCTTTTGCAAATTCGCATTCACGCCCCGCAGCGCGGCCAGTTCGGTCGTGTCTTAGTCCGCATAAATTCAACATTCACGCCACGCAGCGCGGCCAGTTCGGTCGTGTCTTAGTCCGCATAAATTCAGATTCATGCCCCGCAGCGCGGCCACTACGGTCGTGTCTCAGTCCGCATAAATTCGCATTTCGCATCCCCGCAAATATTCACGCATCGCAGCTCGGCCAATTTGGTCGTATCTCAACATCCCGCAGATACCAGATCCGCAACGCAGAGGTGACCACCTTGGAATCGCCGACGAAGCCGAAGCCGAAGCCGATTCAGGTGAGCGATTTGGCAATTCATTGGTTGATATCGGTAGCCGCCCCCATCCGCTAACGCGACGGCCGTTTAAGGGACGATTTGGCCTTATCGGCTGACCTTCCACTACGGGCCGTACTACGATTCCACACCGCACCACGAGAGTGGCTATTTACACGCCTGCCTCTCCATTTTTTGGTCCTTACGAGCCGCATCGGTATCGTATCCCACACCGCATCCACGAGAGCGGCTATTTACACGCCTGCCTCTCCATTCGTTTTCATTTGAGATAACTCTATTTTCAAAGATTTTGACAAAATCAATTTTTGGATATGTTCTTAATTATATACCATTGAATGAAGGGTATCTTATGTGCAAAGGTGAAAATTTTAATAAATTCCACATGAAGTTTACCTGTTTCATATTATCCTGTATAATTTTGTGTAATGTAAGAAAAATTATAATTTTAACTATCGCGCTTGCGTGCAAGCTTGATGAATTTATGTGATTTTAATATATATCAAAGTTGTGAGTAAAGCATAGAATAAAATATAATTCTACTAAAAATAGCATTAACAAAAATTACTTCGCTTTTTATGTAAATGTAACTCGTCTTTCATATTAAACTTTGTGTTAAATCATTATTTCCTTGCAACTTTGGATGATAAATTACATTTAATTTTGTAATAAGGTTAATTCGGTTAATGCAGGCTTCTGTTTGAAAAAAGTATGTTGCGGTTAAGTTAACTTTAAGCTTTGCGCTATAAAATACAGTTAACAAAGCGAATTTTCTTCGTATAGCTTTATGCTACATTATGCACTCGGAGTACACTTCTGTAATGCACAATATAAAAGCAAGTCAGTTTTCTACTTGATCGAAATTGCATGGCTTGACAACGTTACCGTTGTGTTAGTTGTGTTGTAGCAGCCCTCTACAAAAGCATTACTCTTTTTAGGTTCGTATATTGCAGATTAACTTCCTGGTTTAAATTTATGATTTCTTTATTTTAAAATCATACTTTACTTCACTTTTTCAAGTACTAATACGAATGTTTTTAGGTTATCTATTCTTAACATTTTCATAATCTTTTTATGTAGTGCTTAAAAACAGTTAGGCTTCTCTGCTAATACCTCAGGAACATCTCTTTAGTTTTTATAAAGTTAAACAATCAAAGCAGAACTACTAAATTGTATAAGTTATGGATAGTTAGCAACAAATCCACAAACTAATTCGTAGCAATAGAAATTAGAAGCGAAATTAACAGTAATGTCAGCAGTAGAAGTTCCGTGAACTCGTTTTAAAAATAACAATAAATAAAGTTTAAAAGTATAATTTTTCTAAATTAAAAGTTTCCTAAAAGAATCCGATAAGAACGAAGATTTTGGCGTATTAGTTTAGTACGGGTGATTTAATTCAGGCAGTTCACTCTGCAAATACGCTATTTAAAAGTTTTAAACTGCAATAACAAGTTTATGCCATTAAAAGGAGAAATTGTTGGGGTTAAACTAATAAACGAGTTTGAATGCTGTTTGTTTTAAATATGCCCGGCATATAAACGTCATAAGTGCGCTCCCAAAAAAGATAAAAACTTTTTCTTACCTGCAATAGAGAGTAGCAACGAAAGAATTACATTTGTTTTTAAAGGAGACATTTATTATTGGGATTCTAGTCAATAACACACTTTTAGGAGAATTGTTTGTTTAATTTTTTTCACGCTTAAAAACCTATATAACGAATGACAATCCATTTCAGCTTTTTTGCGCCATGTCTAGCCTAGACAAAAGTGTTGTTATTTGCGAATAGTTTGGTTGGAAATAAACAATTAAAATATCTAGCTGTAGTAGTTATGTTGTGCCATAGTTCTTTGTAAACAAAATTTTAATCATGAAAATGTTAATGTTTGCAACAATTTATTTTATTGGCATTCCACGCAAAGAACAATGATTATTCAACAAATAGCTAGAATCTCATTTAAATAAAAATAGGTGATTTTGTTACATCTCATGTGACTTATCTAGTTACTTATCAGACCAAGCAGCCTTTTCAACATGTCTTTTTACACAATTGAATGTTTTCCTTAGGCAAGAACTTCGTCGTCAAACATAATATGCAAGACTATTTTATCTTCTTTATTAAAGTGTACAAAAGGAGTTCTTTGCTAAAAATGACTTAAAATAAATTAATCATAGTATGTCAATTTTTAATTTCTTAGACTTCCTTGTGCTGATTTTTAGGCATTTCACTCAGTTGCAGTAGTTTATGAGGTATTTGTTTGTTCGATTTTTAGACAGCTTGTCATAACAAATATATGTGCAAAACCGCCAACAAAAACGTATTTAGTTATATTGATGGAAAATATCGACACACCCTTGTACATTATAAATTAAAATTACATTTTTCGGCTAATATATAAGATGAAAAGTTAGGTCCTGGCAAGAAAAGGCGTATAAGTGATCTCGTTTAATTGTAATTAACGTCAATAATGAGCGTAATTAAGACACAAATAGAGTTCAACACGGAATTGCAAGTAAAGTGTGTAAACCAAGTTGTGCAAATTGCGATAATGGGAGTATTTGTAAACAAACCGAGCAATAAAGTGATAAAGTGAAGTAATGCACGCTGACAAAACAAGACTTGCCACGGGTACCGCAATTGGCGCAACAGATAATTCAAGCGCAAACAAAAATAAAATAAAAATGACAGTCAATCAAAGCGAAACACAGAAACATGTCTTCTGAAAACACCAATTTATTCAAAAAAAGAAAATTGTTGGCAAAATCCCCTTAGAAAGAAGGAATCAAACTAAAGTACCAAAAGCAGATTTTACCATCTCAAAGTGGATATGATAAAAATGGAGCGAAATGTTCAAAAGAAAATGCTGGGAAGAGTACAAGAAAAAACCACGGTAGAAAGTAGAATAACAATTGGATATCAAAAACAACAATTGACAAAATGGAATGATACAACAAATGTTCTATATCAAGCTATTGTACCAAAATAAAATCAAATAAAAAACAGTCAAGAAGCCATGAATTACGACTCAAAATATAAAAATAAACATGAAAAGAAAAAACAGAATAAAATAAAAAGGGAACCATCTCAAAGTAAAAAAAAATTATGATACAACCAAAAAAATTAATTAACACAAAAAAATTTATTTTTACAGAAAATAAAAAAAAAAAAGAAATTGCAAGAGCATTAAAAATAAAATGGAAAAAACCCTAAGCATCAAAATTCAAGGATTGAATAATATGTTAGACAGAAATGAGCACGTGCAGAAGAAAAGTATTTATCCAAAACAGAAAACCTCAAAGGAAAAGCAGAAATGTTCTTGGGGGATAACCTAAAAGTTAGAGTAGAGAAACGCACTCCCACAAGAGGGAACAAATAAGAGAAAAGCAAATCATTAAAACAAGGATAAAGAATTGGAAGCTAAAAAGGAAAGTCATAGCAGAAGGACAAAAATATCGGTTCGAATGGATATGACAAAAATGGAGCGAAATGTTCAAAAGAAAATTCTGGAAAGAGTACAAGAAAAAAACACGGTAGAAAGTAGAACAATAATTGGATATCAAAAACAACAATTGACAAAATGGAATGATAGTAAAAACAAATGTTCTATATCAAGCGATTGTACCAAAACAAAATCAAATAAAGAACAGTCAAGAAGCCTTGAATTACGACTCAAAATATAAAAATAAACATGAAAAGAAAAACAGAATATAATAAAAAGGGAACATAAAAAACAATTAAAAAAGCAAATATAATAAGAATCACTTGGAATATAAGATATTATTATATATATTGACCTTTTTTATGCTGCAGCCTCAAGGGCTTATTGTGCCCACTAAGATGCACTTATTCTAGGACATTAACACACACTTTGCTTTATTTATGACCAAGTTCTATTCCTGCCTGTTCCGAATTGTTTCCCACGAGTTATTGATTCTCAAATGTCTGATGTCATACAATTGATCTGCCCATCGAATTTTCGGCCTTTCTCTCGGTCTTCCCTCCATCGGTTTCCAGTCCATTACCTTCTTATTATTTCGTGTGCTTCTCTTTTTTGGATCTGCCTAAACCATTTTAGTCTCTGCGCCTTTATGAACTGTACTAGGTCTGCTCCTTTCACTAATTGTTTTATCCCGTGATTCATCCCCATGCAGCTTCTTTGGTTCTAAGATTTCTCTTAGTATTTTATTTCCAACACTCTTAGTCTCTCTTAGTCTTTGTTTTTTTGTTTTTGTTAAAGTTTTTATTTTTAAGTAGTTTTTGATAATTCCAATATGCCCGGTTACCCGCTTGACTACATTCTATAATTTCAGCACTTCCGTTATTTTCAGCACTGGCAATGACACCCAGATATTTGAAGTGGTCTACTTTCTTAAAACAATGGTTTCCTATTTTTATGTCTTTTATGCTTGTTATTTCTCTCCTTGTACATATAATATATTCTGTCTTCTTTCCGTTTATCCTCAGTCCTCTTTTTTTGTCTCTATTTCTAATGTGGTTAGTGTTTGATTTTTTCCTTATCTTTCTGTATTTGTCTAGCTCCCTTTCATCTTTTGTTTGTACTTATTATTGCCTTGCTTAATTCTTTTCTTTAATTTTTTTTCTTGCATTCTTCGTCAAACTAACTGCCTTTAACTGCATGCTTTCTTTCTCCTAAAATCTTTTTGCATTTATTATTGTGTCTTTTATATTTTGCCATTCCTCTTCTATCCTGACGTTTGCCTTTGTTTTTAAGTTCTTTTCTATAGTTTCAACATATCTATTCTTGACTTTCTTTCTGTTCAGATGTTGTGTATTTTATTGTGTTCTGACTTTTTTAATTTCCGATGTTTTGCTATTTTCATCTATATTTTTGCAATTACCAGAATATGGTCGGTATCGGCGTTTGCCCCTCTATACGACTTTACATCACTCACAATGTTTTTCCATTTGCTTGTTATTAAGACATGATCTATCTGATTTCCTTCTGTTCTCCCGGGTATCATCCAAGTTACTTTATGTTGTTTTTTAGCTTGTGTTTGGTGCTTACTAGGTATGTATTTGTCAGTGATGCTAAATTGTATAATTTTGAAACGTTGTTGTTTGTATGTAGTGTACTGTTTCATTTTATTATATCTTTTTTTCCTATTTTCGCATCAACTTATCATTCCTAGGTACTTCTTCGCAGACCTTTTCTAATTTTTATCAAATTGTTGTTTGCCTTCATCTTCCGTTTCTTCCGTGGGTGCGTATACATTTACTATTGTTAAATTAGATTGTTTGTTTTGTATCCTTATAAGGTAGGGGAAAGTGGGGCACAACCGACCTGCGGGTAAAACCGACCCTTGTCGGTTGTGGCCGGGACGTGCTGATCCCGGGCGGAAGCGGCGTGAATTAATGAAGCTGCAGCCATCTTAAACAGTTGGAGCTGAACTGGGATCGTGTGTGATGTGTAGTTCATTTGCTACAATTTTTCAAAGTTTTGATGAGTGTTTTGACCGATTTCGGCGCCGGAGATTCAACGATCTACACCAATAACTGTTGCTGGTTGAATAAAAATACGTACATACACGAATTCAATGCATTAAGAAGTATATTTTAGTGAAATAGCGAAAAGTTATCTGTTGCAAAGATGTCTATAATTGCCATATTTATTTAAAGTTGTTCTGTGGGGCAAAATCGACCCCCGCCGTGCGGGGCAGAGCGGACCAGGGTCAACAAGGTTAAAAAAACAACCGACAAAGATTGGCTCTATGGTTTCCTAAATAGACATCCCCAGCTAAGGCTTTGGGTCCCTAAAAATACATCACTGGCCCGAGTTGAGGGGTTTAACAAGGTTTCTGTCGGAAAGTTTTATGATTTACTTGACGGAATATACAAATAACACAAGATTTCACCAAATGATATTTATAACGTTTATGAAACTGGTATTTTGACGGTTCATAATAAACCATCAAAGGTTCTTGCACTTTGTGGGAAAAAACAAGTAGGGTGCTTGTGAGCGTGGTGTTCTGGTCACTATTGAAATGTGTATGAGTGCGTCTGGAAACTTCATGCCGCCTATGTTCGTCTTTCCACGAAAAAGTAAATACGAAATATTGTTAGATGAGGCACCTCTCGGAGCATTTGTTTGGTACCACGAGGCAGGATAGATCATTAAAGATTTCTTTGTGAAGTGGTTTAGATGGTTCATACAATTTTTGCATCCCTCTGCAACCAAAAAGATTTTTTTGGTATTAAATGGACGCGAGTCCCACACTAAGAGTCTAGAGCTTATTCAGTTAGCTCGCGACAACAATGTCATACTTTTGTGCTTTCCGCCACATACCACGCACCGACTTCAGCCATTAGACGTTTTGTTCATGTGCCCTCTGAGCATGTTTTATGAGCAAGAAGAGAGACAGTGGCTAATAAAAACCCAGGACGAGGAGTTACCATTTATCAAATTGGTAAACTCTTAAATGGAGCTTTCACTAGAGCAGCAATGATACAAACTGCAATCAAAGGATTTCAAAAGACTGGAATTTATCCCTTTGATAGGAATGCTATTCCAGAGCACATGTCAGAAACAACAGCAAGGTAATTAATACCCACAGAAGCCGAGCAGCCCCGACCGGCTCCAAGCGACGAGCAGCTCCGACCGAGTCCAAGCGACGAGCAGCTTCGACCGGGACCAAGCGGCGAGCAGCCCTCACCAGGAACAAGCGGCCATCAGATCTCTCTAGGAAACTGTTTCCATTGTAAAATATCCCCTAAAATGTTAATGCTTTCACCACAAATTACTGAACACTTCAAAAAAAAAAAGAAATGTGGGAACAAGCAAGGAAAAATAGCTGTTTTAACTGCATCGCCATATAAACGAAAGTTAGAAAATATGGAAAAGATCAAGAAACAATTAAAACAAAAAAAAAATTAAAACAGAGAGCAAGAGAAGAAAAACGTGAAAAAAGTTGTTAAAGTAAAATAAGCTGCTAAGAGAAAGTTATTTGATAAAACAATGAAAAAAATAAAAAAGGATACAAAGGAAAAAAGAAGTTAAAACTAACAGAAGATCGTAAGAAAAAAATCTTACAGAACTACGCTACTGATGACACCAGCAATGAAGAAAACGATGATGAATCATGTATTTTCTGTAGTGAACTTTATGCTAATTTTAAGAGTAGAGAAGGTTGCATTCAGTGTGCGAAATGCCGTGGATGGGCACATGAAGCTTGCACGAATTGTGAAGAAGACCATGATTCATTTATTTGCGATTTTTGTTTTCTTTAATAGTGTTAGTGTACCTTGTGTTATTACCTTAAAGTTGCCAATGAATTTTGTTTAATTTTGTTCTCTGGAGTGCCTTCATTGACACATGAAAATAACTGCTTATTTAATTTTAACGAGTGTTATAACTACAATAATTAGCTGCTAAACAAATAAATAGTAATTAACTAAATAAATATTTAAATTCTCGCACGAGCTTTTAATATTATATTATCTAGCTTTAAGTAACATAATATATCTCAAAATTACTTTTCCTATGTTTTAAAATACAATTGTAACAAAAAAAAAACACATTTGCATTTAATTTACGTATGAGTCGGTTTTGCCCCATGGGTGCAAAACCGATTTTTTGCATGTCAACATAAAAAGAATCATAATAGTAAGAATATGTCAGATAACGCTTTTTAGCTTTGTATTTAGCTACTTAAAGGTTCAATAAAGCCTTGTATGCATTAGTTATTAGGAAAAACCAACAAATAAATTTTTACGATAAATTAAAAGCGAAAGTGGTCAGTTTTGTCCCAGTTGCCCCTATATTCTTCCATTTATCGTTCTAAACTAAATTACCTAATTTTTGTGTTTTCTCCCTATCATAAACGCCACTTCGTTTATTCCTTGTTTATCTTCACCGGAATAGTAAAGTGTAAAGTTTTTTGTCGATTCTTCCTTGTTATTTCCATCTTATCTCTTGCAGTGCCAATACATCAATTTGGTACCTTCCATCTCTTGTGCTACTTCATTCATTTTACCTACTGCTAACATGGTGTTCCGGTTCCACGTTCCGATTCTTATTTTGTGTTCTCCCCTCGTTTTTTTTTTGTTATGTCAGTTTTTTTTGACGTATTTTTTCGTTAGGTCGTTTTTTGCGAATTTGAGGTTTGTTCTTCTTCATTCCATTATCCACAGTTCCTCATCAATCCAAAGTTTCTTAAATCCCATTCTCACTTGCTTTCCGTGGTTCTTTTCTAGGCTTACCCGCTTTCTGATTGCTGATTATTTCCAAATTTTACTGTTATAAATGGTCCATAGTTATAGTGCGGTTTTATTATTTTCGTTCTGTTTATTAAGTCTACTTGCAGTTTTTCTTTTAGAAATTTCCCTACTTCATCAGCAGCATTTCCACCTGTAAGCTTCAAGCCTTTTATAATTATATTTAGCTCTTTTCTGTTTTTTCTTGATCGTCTATCTTGTTTTCTATAAATTACATTCTTTTTATTATAGCCGCTTTGAATTTTTTTAAATCCTCTATCTCCTTTTTTAGTAGGAGCTGTTCTCGTTTCAGTTTCGCTGTTTCTGTCCTTATTTCATCCAGTTTATTTTCTATACGAGCACTCCGAGTATCTATCCCCTCTAATTTGGATAAAATTTTCTCTAGTATTTTTCCATGCTGTTCTTATGTATTCTTCTGAAATGAGCAGATTCAGGTAATCGCTCTTCGCCAAAATGTTGTTGTCGTCGCTTTGCGTATTCCGGTATTTGTATCATTTGATCACTATTTAGTACTAAGTCGTAAACTTAATGTTAAATAGCATAAATTTCTGGGAATACGGGTCTGTTTCTTATTTATTATTAAACGAGACCGTGAGCGGCCAGCTGTTCTCTTATCTAGCGCAGCGAGATATCTTATCAGCGCGTAAATTAAAATTTTGGTTTTATGTTTCTTATTTCCTAGTCCTATCTTAAATTTGTTGATAAACCGCCTTCTATTAGCTTCTTAAACTTTCCTTAACGCACTCTAATTTATTATTTACTATTTCCTAATATATTTGAATTCACTTTTGGACAATTATCGCTAGCCTGTTTTGCTGTTGCTTGCCAAGATCGGACCAAGAATATTATTAATAATTGATAAAAAGAGATAACTAGGAAAAAAGACAAACGAATACTGAATGGGAGCAGTATCACTACAAGAAATAAGGTGGAAATCAAAAAAAAGCTTAAGAAAAACGATTTAACAGTGTGGCATTTAGGAGAAGAAATATATGACTAAAATATAAAACTTAAAAATGTATATGTGTCGACGGAAGAGGGGTTTGAAAACAAAAAATTTTATGAAGAGTTAGAAAAAATTAGCGAAATACCAAAGCATAATATTATAATAATGCTGTTCAGAAATTGTTAAAGAATATATGCTACTTAGTAAGAACTAATGAGGAAATTTTTTGTAAAATTAGGTCACTTCCGGTTGTCGTTACCGATTTGGCTGAAAATCAACCCCATGAAAGGTACTGACCTAAGATGTGTGTATGCCAAGTTTTAAGTGAATTCGTTGGATATAACGGAAATTATAGGGTCTCCAGGCACACAGACAGACAGACAGGATGATAATCTTATTAACTTTCTACTATAAGCTCCGCTGTAGAAAGTTAATAAGGCAAAAAAAATAAAGAAACCCAAAGAAAAAAAACGTAAGGAATAGTAGAAATCAGATAGATCATATATTAGTCACATGTAAGAATGCAAATGCAATCCAATATTCGAAGTAATATAGAAAAAAAAACAATAAAATATAATTTATAGAAAGTGGGAGATTAAATAAGAATAATGTAAGGAAATGAGCCATGGTAGCTTACTGGATAGATCGCTAGACTACGAAACCAAGAGTTGCGGGTTCGAATCCCGCTCTCGTCAATTCGATCGCTGGCATTTTTACGGCCCAGCTCGACTCAGACTGCAATAAATGAGTACCTGGAGGTCAAACTCTGGGGTAATAATAGGCGGTCGGTACGTAACGCTTGGCCACGTTACCACCCTTGTGTACCGTAGGCTCTAGACTGTAACAGATCTATCCTGTTACGACCCCAAAGGGCCTTCGAGGCCTATTACGGGGAACTATTATTATTAATATAAGGAATAATCACGTTCACCAATTAAATGCAAAATATATCGGAAAACCAACAACCGAAAACATTGTTGATGAATACAAAAACATGAAAGAAATTGTGAGAAGAACAGCTGAAAGAAAGTAGGCTTTTAAAAAAGCATCGATAAAGAAGAAATAATTTATGAAGCAAATCAGAACCATAATAAAATAGAAGAGAAAAACATGGCGAAAATAGTTAAAAACATAAAAAAAGAAAACCAGCAAATATGCAAGGAATAGAAGAAGAAAACTATAAAATGACATCTAAACTTTATACAAAAAATTAAAAAAAAGTTAAAATAAGTTAGATGGAATACTAAAGAAGGTAATATTAAATACGATATACCAATATTTAAGCATTTACAACTGTTTGATCAAAGGAGGGACATTTGGAAGATATATTTTATTGGTTGTAGCTGCGAGTGGCCTTCGGTCGAGCAGTTACAGTTTCGAGCTCGATATTCGAGCAGTGGGCAGTCCAGGTGATGTACGGAATTATAAGTTAGGCCTTGGGTTCCACCAAGAATTGGCCTCACGTGAGCAACGGAACGTCTGAACGAGAGCTTTTCAATGTTAGTTGTTAAAAACAGTTTATCGTGGCGCATTCTTATGTCTAACACGACAGTGTTTACGTTGATTGAAAGCCGGGATGTGCATAGTTATAGCGTGTAGTTTATATTGCTAAACACAAAATTATCACAAAAACATATTTCTTTGTTTCCTTTAAATATTTTTTTGACTCTATTTTTAAAAAGTAAAGTTAGTTGCAGAAAATTATAAAAAATTTAAAAGATTTGATAATGGAAAATTAGATCCAAAATTCATTGAGAAAAAGTGATAAAAGTATATACAGTAACAAAAGTTAAGATACATGAAATGATAAGGAAGTAATAAAAGGGCATTAATCCACACCAAAAATGGATTAAGATAGTTTCAGAAGCAAACGGCAAAACATTCCGAAAGAAGTGCTTTCGCAATTTGATATTTAATCTTCAGCTAAAAAATGCTCCTAACTAATGAAGAAGGCTGTAATTTTGGGCCATTTTCAATTTTCAAACGATACTTGATAAGGAGGGTGTTTATTTCCTATTGAGTATAAACATTTACATATTTTTGTTCCTACATTTTTTTATAAATATTACAAAAGTATGGCAATGGTTTAAAAAATATATATTAGTTGCATTACTTTGCTAATTCAAAAATATTTTTTATAGAAATTGAAATTTTCTTGCTTTATGAATTAAAGTTTTATAGTTTTTTTTTTTATTACTAGTCAATTATCGCAGTATAATAATCATAAAAAAGTGTTCAAAACCAAAAATAATATAGTAACGATCAAATTTTTATTGGCACCGAGTCTTATATGTGATACTCAATCATAACTCCTCTCTGATAATAAATAAACCAAATAAATCATAAGATTTGTCTTTGCATTAGACAAAACAAAACAATGTAATATTCTGCGAGTGCTACGCCACTTAAAATTAATAATCTAATTATTTTTACTTAATACCAATTTTTTATACAAAATTCATAACCCTTATTAAAATATATATGTCAATTTTAATATTTATTTCATTACTCATAAAACCATTTACAGCCAAAAGCTGCAGTACACTACTACACGAACTTGCAAAATATATTTATTTCAGTAATTCCGCCGTTTAAATGACCTGCCAAATAAATCCACAGATAAAAAATTACTTACGGAATCTCGAACGGAAGCTTTAAATTTCTTTATCTGCCGACCCGATCTGGAAATCAACACATTTACAAAGCCGAAGAAAGTTTAGGTGGCAATTTATAGTTATTGGGGTTTATGTTTTTTCCAATAGGGGAAATCTGTCCATTACAAGACTTAAATTGGTTTTTGCATTGAATCGGCGATAAACCGAAGGAAGGGCTGCTAAATGTCCTGCAAATCCAACACGTAATTTATTTCTTAAAGTTTCTTGACAGCCGCTGAACTTGTTTATACTAGGGATGTTAACAAATGCGTTGTTCCCTTTAAGGTGGTTTTATACATTTTTTGTATTGGTCGAAAAGGTACAAAGTAACATAAACTGGTACCATTGTACGATTTAGTTTTGTTTTTATAAGTCTATATTCTTTAATTTAGATATGTATTCTAGTAACAGGGCATTTGTAAAACTAGAAATCAAAGTTGAAAGAAAACTGAAATTAATAATATGCACGAAGAATCAGATTTTTAAAATCTAACTTGTGCTAAATAATAATTTTTTTTTCAATATAAACTTTAACTTTGTATAGTGAGATTTATTTGTTCAAAATAAAATAAATACATAGAAGTGATATTAAATATAAAAGCTAACATTCTATATCCTCTTCCAAGATTATGTTAAAAATGAATAAATTTTGCACATAAAGTAGTACCTTACATAAGGGTATTAGAGTATTCCTAAATTGCAGTTATAAATAAACAGATTAGAAATGAACGTAGAAGTATATCAAAAAGATTTGTTATTATTACTTAACATGCAAGGCTAATAATAATTTTATCTTTTGTCCTTATGTATTACGCTAAGAAAACAATAAATTTTCTTGAAAGCAGCAGTACCCTACTTGTAAAAAAAACTCCATAATTTCTACATATTCTACGGACGCTCTATGTATTTTCTAGGTTGACATGAAAACAAAATAAATTTGCAAACGCGCGGGTTCTTTAAACGTACAAGAGAATTTTCTTGTTTATTACTTGACGATACCTGAATGATAGGCTGAGAAAATCACCTGTTGATTTGCAGCCCTTTCTTCGTTTTATGCTACAAACATCCGATGGCGACGTTTCATTTTGGCGGATCTGACATTTGTACAGCAATAATGTATTTTTTTAAATTTAATTTACAGATCGATAGCTTGAGCTGTATGTAACTTATTCTATTCCAATCCAAATTTGTAAGCTCCCATCCCTTCCGTGAAAAAGTTCATTCCAGAGAACCGGAGATTGTGAGACGCAGAAATGTATCTCGACAACTTCCAGTATGGGTTCCAAAGGTAAAGGAGAATTCATACTTAAATTGGTCTTTCTTTCCTTTCTCTGATTTACTTCCTCGATCACTGACAGAAGAGGACAAGACCAAGATACCAACATTAGAGTTCGCTATCGGAAACGATAAAATTTTAATTTACATAGTCCACTAAATCCACTGAACAGGCGCATTTTAGAAGTTTGGCTTCATTAAACACAAAATTTTTTAAATGGACAAATCAATATTTAATTTAAGGAATTTATCTTCTTTAAAAAGAGACACAAAGAAAAACTAAGATCAGCGGTAATGAAGCACCTTAGAGTAGGCGAAGCTAGTGGATCAGAAATGATAAAATTAGGGCAGAAGGCAATAACAAATATAGCAGGCATAAAACGATTGAAATGGTTTAGACACATTTTCAGAATGGACGAAGACGGATTAGTGAAGAAAGTACATAAGCAAAAAGGCAAAAAAGAGAAAAGCAGGAACACCTAGGTGGTGGAACAGAATCCTAGAATTGGGGATGGAGAGAGGCAAGACCATAAAGGAAATAAAAGATAGTGCGGGGGCAGAACAGAATGGAAAACATGTGTGGAATCGACATCCGACGCCCAGTAAAGGACAAATAAATTAATGAGAAAGAAAAAAGAAAAATCACAAAACTAACGTTTTTATACTAATAAATGGACATGAATTTATACTGATCAACGTTTAGATCGGATGTGTTTTTTATGGTCTGTAAAAGTCACTTATTTAAGCATACCTTCAAAAACTATTAGTGAAATATGGCTTTGATTTCATAGTTACATAACCTCCTATACCATAACGTTCTTTTCAAATCTCGATCCTTTAACATTCTGAAAACTTTAATATTGTAATCCTGCTGCAATTTAATGTACCATACATTAATGCACAATTTTTTAAATCAGATTCTATAATTTTTAAACAACAGTTTTATCCAAAATATGTGTTCCTTTTATTGAGAAAAAATTCAGCGTTTTCTGAACTATGTTTTCATTCAGGAGCAGCTGTGCAAATTTGTTATGTAAAATCAAAGTGTGTGAGTCAAGTATAAACCCGGAATTTATTTTTATGCGCCGCGAAATGATCGAAACCGCACCAATTAGCTCCTGAACGTTGTAGCTAAGAATAGCTAAAGGGAATCTTCTCCCCTTCTTAACGCATTACCACTTTTTTGGTTAGTATTATGTTGTCAGGGTGAAACATACCCTCATCCATTGTGCAACGGATCACGTTTCTCACAACAAAAGAAGTAAGACCATCCGAAACTTAAAAAAGACAGTTCGAAAACAACACTCTTAAGAGGCTGTAAGTGTACGCGTGACAAAAGCAATTTTTGAGAAAACGAGAAGCAGCTGAAAATCAATATCCCGAGGATTACCGTGAGTAAGGACAATATTTACATTGTTCGTCACTTTTTTTAGAATAATCGATTAACGGTTGTTAAAATAGGATGTTTCAGACAAAAGATACTCGTATATTGCCCGAAAAAGCGTGAATTTCCAAACCAAGGCGTTATTATACTTCAAAACAACACCCAGTTGCATACAGCTGCCCAAACTTAACAAACATAAAGGTTTTAAACTGAACTACACTTAAACGTTGTTTTAACATTCCGAAACTATCGCTCTGCCATTTTCATGTGTTTGGACTACTAAACAAAGAATATTTTGAGTACAAAACTTTATGAAAATGTGCGGTTGAAGCTATCATTTGCAATTAACTGTTGCCACTATCATCTTAACTTAACGATAATAGGATCACAAATCTACATGCTATTTATAAAAATAATTTTATAACCCAGAAAAAATAGATTGAACTGCTATTAGCAAAACCTCCTAAAAATAATAAAAAATGTAACTAAAAGCTGTTAGATAATAACAAAAAGTATCTGATATAATAAAACAAAATATTGAAAATCATATTTATCTGCAACTAAATTGAAAAGGGAAAAGGGGAAGCCAAAAAAATGAATCAAAGTATAACCCAATAATTAGATAAATTTTATAAACCTATCAATACATAAAAAATTAATAAAACATAATATAAAAATTATTAGACCGTCATTGTTTTTAGTTTAATTAGTCAAAAATTAAAATTAATATTTAAATTCAAAACAATTTACTGGATGGTTCAAATGATTTTCTTTATAAATAATATCTAATTGAACGTGTTATGTGGTAGTGCATTATATAATATTAGCAGAAAACCGAGTTAAAGTCATCTGAAAATATTTTTTTAATTAAAGATATCTTTCTCCATTTCCTATTTACCACTAAAATCGTTTGTGAGGAAACTGGAAAAGAAAAAACTCGTAATGCTTCAATACTGGAGTTGATAATCAACGTTTACCTATTATTTGAAAACTGTTAATAATATGTCATCAGTTACATAATTTGTTTAAATCAACCTCCCCTCCTCCAAACTTCCTTTAAACTTTCACTTTTAATTCAATAAATAGAGAAATAGAGCACGCAATGAGTTGGTCTTTTTCTACGATTCATAACTCTTTTTGAAGACTAAGCAGACTGAGACGCTGAATGAAGAACTAACTGCAATCTCTCTTTTAATAAGTTAAGAGGACCTTCTCGTATGCAATCAAACAAAAACGATATTTTGGAATTTTTTTGTAGAAGAACCATTAAAGATAGAGACATGTACTTTTTTTATTTGAAACTACATTAAAAAAGTTACATGAAAAATTTTTGTTTTTTCGGCACGTGATTCCCTGTAGGTGGCGCTCCAAAAAAATGGGTTTTTCGACTGCGTACAGGATAAAACCGACCCAAATGCTCTAAAACACAAAAATTAAGAACCAAATTAAAGCTTATATATTTTTCTATAATATAGACCTCCAGGACCTCAAAATATTGAAAAATAACAATTTGGCGGGCTTCTGAAGCCAAAAATGACAATTTTGACAACTTTTTTGGGCTAAAAACAGCTGTAAAAAACCAAGTCTCGCACGGTATTGATCCAGGTCTATCTTATAGAGTTTTGAATTACGAACAAAATGAGCCCTTATAGATCAAAATCGGATAAGTTGTTCAAAAATTATCTCGTACGCCAAGTTTAAAAAAGTGAAACCAAGAAAAAAAATTTTTTTGCTATCTATTTTGTAAAAAACAAATATAATAATTAATCGATCCCTGGACCATACAGTACACCTTCACATTGCTCCCATGTACCTGAAGCTCCTGATCACGTTTCCTCTTGTCAATTTTGCCCTGTTTGCTGTGCAGCGTCAGTTTTGTTGCAGTAGTCCAGGGCGTAATGGCCAACTTTGATGCTCATGCACTTCAGCATCATCAAAAGTGTAGATGCACCTTCGTTGAAGACAATACCAGCAATCCACGAAGCAATCTCCAGTATCTCCCGACCGATGTAACCATGTTTTGGTGCCAGTTGCCATAAGCCTTATTATTTTCGTTGTTTTTTCCCAGGCACCTTTGCAACAACTCGTTATCGGTCAGGGAGGTGTACACTTCCTTGACGACGGTTTGAACATCCGGGTCCAGGGGTGGGGGGTGTTCGAAGACCTCACCAGTTGCGGTGTGCTGCATGTATTTGCACCACTGGATGTTGCAATGCTCGTGCTCGTCGGTGGAGATTTTGTGGTAGAATCCAGTCCAAATCTCGTTTTTCATGTCTTCCAGAGAATCTGGGTGACGCTGAATTGCCAGAGCGTAGAAAGTAAACATTTCTCTTATAATTTTATCAGTGAAATTTTTTTCATATAATAATAATAATAATAACAATAAATTTTGACCTGGAGACCCTTTTATTCAAATGTGCGTTGTCATACAATAACATGTTATTCGTATAACGCACAAAAACCGGTCCCGGACGCAGCACCTGGCATGACGCCAATACATATAGTTATATATAGAACTATATCTCGAAAACCAAATTTTTTTTCGAAATGTTTTAGGAGGGTAATCTTGAGATGATAACGAACACATTTCGGCAGAAAAAAGAATCGATTTTTTCAAAGTCGAGTACGAGAAGGTCCCCTTCAATGCTTTACATTAATCCATGCGAATCGAATTGGAAATTGTGAAAATTTGGCAAATTTTATATGTCACTCACATACTCTATTCTCTGATTGCTCCGTATTGTTCGCAATATCTATAATGGCAATTTTTTAAAATTTTTTTTTATTGGATTAATGCAAATTTACAATCTACTTAATAAAGTAATAAGTAAATGGGTTGAAAGAAGTTCACTTGAGTCAGGGGCCATCCGTTGACGGCTCTCTGGATTCACCTAGCTAAAACTTCTGTTGCCGATTACAAATTATAGAATAATAACTCTAAATTAACATTAACAATAAGAAAATCTGAGTCTTAGCAATAAACCAAATTCGTAATGCAAAGAACATTTTAAATACTTAGGACAAAAGAACTTTAATTGCCACAAAATTCTTCATGAATTTTTCTAAAAAATTACTTTATCTTCTTAAGACCGAAGTCGAGACAAAAAGCTTTTGCGAAAACGCTTTGGCACATCCATTTTAGTTTTGTGATCCTTGTTTTCTTGATATTTCCAGTATTCTGAGCATCAATATCGTAGGATCTTCGTCGATCCTTTGTTACTAAATAACCCACCTCTTTTATCACTAATGTTTTCACTTGTTTGAATTATTTTATGTTATTGCAATATACTATATAGCCCACAATTATAGTAATATACCATTTTCTTAAATAGGCCTTTATATCCTTTGGTGTAGCGGCCTTTTCGCCCTTGAACCGCTTATATCGCGGCGCATGCTGGCGGCTGTGATGTCTGCTGCACGTTTTGCCATCGCATACAAAACGGCATATGGGCTTTTGCTCAGCCGACAAGTCTGCATACGCCGTCGGCGGCACCTTTTGATATGAAAGGTGCTGGCGAATGCAAATTGCCCCAAAAGACCGGCAACATTCGCAATCCGCAACGCGGCCAATTTGGTCGTGTTTTAACACCGCACATTCACGTATCGCAGCTCGGCCAATTTGGTCGTGTTTTAACACCGCAACATTCACGCATCGCAGCTCGGCCAACTTGGTCGTGTCTCAACCCGCAAGAAACTCGTCATCCGCAGCGCGACTGCTAGGGGACGCGGTGGCTCAGCAGGTTCAAGCACTTGCCTCTGTCCTCTAGCAGTCGCGCTGCGGATGGCGAGTTTCTAGCGGGTTGAGACACGACCAAGTTGGCCGAGCTGCGATGCGTGAATGTTGCGGTGTTAAAACACGCAAGAAACTCGCCATCCGCAGCGCGACCAATTCGGTCGTGTCTTCACCCCGCAAGAACATTCGCTACCCGCAGAAACCCGATCCGCAACGCAGAGGCGGCCACCTAGGAATCGCCGACGAAGCCGAAGCCGAAGCCGATTCAGGTGAGCGATTTGGCAATATTCGTTGGTGGATATCGGTAGCCGCCCCCATCCGCTTACGCGACGGCCGTTTAAGGGACGATTTGGGCCTTCTCGGTTGCCGTTCCAAACGGGCCGTACTACGTTTTCACACCGCATCACGAGAGCGGCTATTTACACGCCTGCCTCTCCATTTTTTGGTCCTTACGAGCCGCATCGGTATCGTATCCAACACCGCATCCACGAGAGCGGCTATTTACACGCCTGCCTCTCCATCCTTCTTAACATTTTGTGTTTGAAGAAATCCATAGTTACCACATTTTTCTTGATTACAAAGGTATTTCGTTTTTTTCGCCAATGCTAATAATAGTAGTGGTCTATGTAACCCAAGATATGCTTTATAACATTATGTCCTGTACTTTAAGATACATGTTGTTATTTCTATCTATTACAGACCCTGAAATATGTAAAATGTTTATGACTCAAAAATTATATCTCTAATAGACAAGTTTTATTTTACTTTACGAAGTCCATCGTAACACTATCGAATCAATATTAATGTTATAAAACAATTTACGCAGACATAATGTAATTTGGTAGCCGATAAGAGTGGATTATAATGCGCATGCGTAAATGAGAACATCGGTGGTCGCGTCAGTTAGGAGTTAGGGTACACCTAGTGTATAATTATTTTATTTACAGTTCACAGAGTGAATAAAACAGCTAAACCACACCAAATTTTGTGCAAATAAGGAATATTTATCTAAAAAAAAAAACAATTAGAATAATTTAGAAGCGCCGCAATAAGTGCAGCACAAATAAAAACCACTGATGATTGGTAGCTCATTTTAAAATGTGCAGGTTACTCGACCACTCAACTAGTTCACATTTTACCCTTGTCACTTCTGCCTGTCCTCAAAACGTAAATCAGCTTTGAAAGGAAGTGGATTTAAAACCGCCGACGAGACTATGCAGAATATTTTAAATAATGGAAACAACATTCAGACTACATAATTTCTTCCTATATCAATGATCCCTACATTAACCACATAAACTAATATTGCGTTGATTTATTGTACATCGCCCCTTGATTTCTCAGTACTCTCCAGAGTGACATAAAGGAATAAACAAACCAGTGTATCTCACTGTCTTATTTATTTTTTTGATATTCTCTTGTTATTGCGCTTTGTACTTTCCTAAAACTACACTGTATATGAATAATTGACATTTTGGGGCGTTTAATAAGACTTTGAGGTAGTCTAAATCAACCATAGGCTTTTATATATGTTCTCTGAAAATACTATCATAAGAAGCCAAAATTCACAAAAATTGGATATGTTGAATTCTACTGTTGTTTTAATATCAAATATAGTAATTTATCGTAAAGTACATTATCGAATATTGTTATCAAATATCAAATAAAGTGATGGCTTATTAATTTTCACGTAATAGGTGGTATCTCTTTTTAAGCGTTAAGCAACTCGTTGCCCTACATCGTAGCGTTAGAATTTTGGTCACTCAGATTTTGGTGACAATGTGATGTATTTTATGTTTCAGTATTTCTTCACTCTCTTAGAATAACTCAGCCAATATGCTATCTGATCTCAGTGAATTATTCTTTTTTATTTCTGGAGTGCAGACGTTATTTCTGGATGTCATTTTATTTAAATCCATGATTGATTGTGCACTGATTTGCCGATGTATTGTTTTTCTGTTTCGTTTCGCATTCCTCCGCCCTTGTTTTCTTCACAATTTAGAAAATTCTTGGCTCATCTGTTAAAAATGTCTTTCTTGTCGTTTAATAATGTTCATTGCCTTTTTATGTATGTGCTCTATTTTTTAAATCACGTGCTTCCACATTTATAGCCTTATAAAAAAATTTCCTATCAACTATTTCTATTGTTTATTACTTCAAAGCTTCTTTTTTACTAGATTCACTATTTTTCTTGCATTTTTGTCCTCTAAAACTGCTCTAGTACTATATTTCTTGATAAAATTTGTGTTTTACTATCGGAAATTTAGTACAGTGATCATACAACAATTCACTTTGTTTTTTCAATTTTTCCAATTCAATTATAGTATCTGTTTTTTAATTGTACATGTGAAATCTTTTTATTGCTTGCGCATTTGTTGACAATCATTCTTAGCGTATTTTATTTATAAATTTGTGTACCTTATTTCAATGAGAGTGTTGTCTACTTAGTTAATGGTCTTCCCGTTTGTAAATTTATTAGTTATTTTTGTTAGCTTTGTAATTATAAATTGTACTAGCTCTTCTCATATTTTTAAATATGCTAAAGTTAATTGGTCTATCTATTGTGTAAACCTTGTTTACTAATATATAGCAAGAAAATATTTTCTTGAACATTGTTTGCGTTTAAGTCACTAATTATAATTTTACGTCGTTTTTTGAACATTAAGTATCTTAATTAATTTTACCTTTTTATCAGACTTATTTTAAGTGAGGGCATGTGCACAGAAAATTATGCAATTAAAGAGTATTCCCTTTACTCATATTTATTATTTTGGAGTTGAATATTAAATTTTTATTTTCGTCTAAACCAGAAATTTTGAACTCTTTATTATAGCAGTTATAGTACTAAATTCAGTTTTAGGCTTTTTATATCCATGGTATTTCCTGTAAGACTAATAAATTTACTTATACCTGTATAGTTCCTCAGCAAAAATTCTTAGTGCACGTATTCTGTACGATGATAGCCCATTCCATGTTCATCATCATTATCCCCAGCGTTTATATATTCCAACTCTAGATATACGTCTCCCCTATGTGTCGCCATGCCATTCGATCCGCCGTCACTCCCATCAATTGCTTTCCTGCGATATTATTGATGTCGTTCATCTGGTTCTTGGTCTTCCTCGTTTCCCTCTTCCTGTCCTTGGCTTCTACTCTGTTACCATTTCTCTACCTGCCCACTGCTATTTCAAGTTTGCAATGCGTCGGCCATGTCTTCAATTTTGGTTTTATCTCAAAACCATTCGATTGATTTTCTATCCTACAGTCGCCCTCCCAACATCGATCTTTCCATTCTTATTTGTGTCATTTTCAGTTTTTTTATCGCGGTTTTTGCAAGAGACCATGTTTCCAAGGCATATGTAAGTATTGAAAGAATGCGTTGATCAAACACTCTAGTCTTAAGGTGTTTCGAGTATGTTGTTGTTTTAAATATATTCATTAGATTTCCATAAGCAGCCCAAGCTAATTTTATACTCCTAATTTCTGTCGCCTGGATATCTGTCCCAAAGTAAGTATTAGTCCTAAGTATATATTCGTCGACAATTTCTATTAAGTCATTCACGTGGCGAATAGGCGCTACATCGACATTGCTTGCGTAATCTTTGTTTTTGTAATGTTCATTTTTAGCCCGACTTTTCTTGTTACTCCTTGCAGATCTTTAATCATCGTTGTGAAATCTTCTATGTTGTTTGCTAATAAAACAATATCATCAGTACATCGTAAGTTAAACAGATATTAACATTCCATGTTAAAGTTGTTCTGTCCCGATGCGTTTTTCCGTAGTCGTTTGTTCCATCTGATCATACCATGTTGAGCTTTTATAACCCATACTCTTTTTAAGATAAAACTTTTAGTTATATTTCAACCTTCTTCTTTTATCTGGCTTATAACAACACCCATGAGATACTTAATCTATCTAATTGTTGCATTTAGTGTTATATCTAATAGTATTTAATAAATTTCCTTTAATAAAATAATTTTCTTTAAAATTAACTTCAAGCCTAAACCACTGCATTAACACTTATTTAATCCAGTGGTAGTATTAAACGGAAACGTTAAAACACAAACAAATCAACATTACGAGTTTAGGAATTATTTATGTGATTCCAAACAATTTAATATACTTTATCTAATAGAAAATTGTTTACCGATTTTTGACATTTTCTATAAAAAATTTCCAATTTATGACACTATAAACATTAACTAAATATTGGAAAAATATTTTAAACAAAACTAAATCTTTTAAAAAACTGTTATCATTTGTCAAACCCCTAATCCATAATTATTACATAATTCTTCTTAGTATAGTACGCCACTACATTATGTAAAATAAGGATTTTCGGAAACAGAATTAATAAAGATGAAATGGGGAATAAAGCATACGCTCCTTTCAGAGAAAAACAGCCGAGCAAAAAGAAAGTATTTGTCACTTGCAAAAACGCTATCAAAAACTTAGCGCGCAGCGGAGGGCCCAACTGTGTTCTTAAGACATTTGTTCTTCTTATAGTTCTCATGTTTCGCCGTTTTTCACGCATGCAAAATTCCGCGCGCCCAACACTGATCGATAGCAAACCACCGAGGATTCAACAAACACGAAAGAACTCCTGATTTATGGCCACGTATGAAATCATAAATTCGGCCCGAAACAAACTTTAAATGCGAAAATGTTGCCTATGGCGCTTACGCGCCCGCAATTTGCGGAAAACGGGGATTTGCTGATACCCCGCGCTCGCGCGGGCCTTATTATTTTTGCGTGTTTTATCAACCCCAGCAACGCGCCACGGCTGAATTTTGCTGCGGTGAAATTTAGCAGTGCCGCAGCTTTAAGGAGGGCGACTCGTTTTGCCTCGTTGACACAGATTTTGAAAATCGGGCGATTTATTGGCCGAAATTAAGCGCTTTCGCGCCATCCGGTTTTGGTGAGTGAAAAATCGCAGGTTCAGAGACATTAATTAAATACAGAAACAATGAGTGTAAACGAGAGCTCGATTTCTGCCAGATGTAGCTGCTATTATGCATTGTTTTCGAGACAATGGCAATTCATTAGCGAAATTCATATCCAAAATTGTATTATGCGTCGTGTCTGAAGCTGAATGTAGTAGGCATATTAGATTACAGCTTTACCACTGAACTAAATGGGACCTGATTACGGCAGCAAGCTCATGTAAGCCAGTCTCGACAAAAATTAACGGCTTGGGATAATAACATGAGTGAGTAGCTAAAACGATTAACATTAGTTACCTTAAAAGCGAGTGGAGGCAAAAAAGTGAACTTGAATTTGAACACTATGAAACTTTTCGAACAGAGAAGTCCAAGCGATCAATTTGGCCTGCTACTCCGTTTATAATTTTAGCGTTCCATTTATTAAATATTTAAGGTAGTAACATCGAATGCTTTCCTTTCGACGGCATTTGCCTCTCGTGCCTATATTTCAATTTCGAATTGAAAAATTTCTATAGAACTGCAGATCCAACATCCAGGATCTCCGCCTCTACATTAAGCTGAATTCACAAAGACACGGCGTATTGTATTTATTTAAATGCAAGATCAGAGGCGCGTTATTCGAGTGCAGGTTTAGCTTTTAAATCTATGTTTTTTCTCAGATAAAAATCTGTTGTATCTTGCCGAAAGATTCTTATAAAAACTTTTTGAACTTTTCCTACACTTTGAATTTTTGCTTTTCCTCCTTGTATAGTATATTCCTAGATATAAATCAAGGTTTGATATAAATTACTTAGACTAAAAAATCAAGCAATGCATTAAGTGATAGTAAACAGAAAAATAACAACTATTTGCTAAAATTTAAAAAATTAGAAAAATTATAAATACCACAGACAAAGCTATTATAGTAAGTTGTAATATTCTACAAGCTTACTATTATAGTAAGCTTACCATTAAAGCTTAGAAAGGAAAATATTGTGGAATGTGAAAAATAGTTTTTGATTGCATGCACTTTCAATAATAATTTTAAAATCAAGCTTAATTTTACTCATCTTTGTACACTTGCATGATTCAATATAGGTACTTATTTCTTTAACAAAAAAACCTTTTGATACGTGATATAGGTTTTAGTGTTAATCTCAACCCTTAATAGTTATACAAGACTGTAATTTGAAATGTAGGTAATGAAAACCTGTTTCTGCAAAATTCCTCTATCAGATAGTATTTAGTACTCAGCCAAACAATTGAAAATAATCAGTCTCGGAACATTTCAGACATGCTGTGTATATGCTCCTAAAAAGATCTAAATTATAAAATCACTAGATAATATCAATGTTTAACTTAGATTTTAATATTAAGGAAAAGGTACTCAAAACTGCAGATAAAGAGATAATTATTAGTTAAGGTAGTAAATGAATCGCCTGTGCATCACATCTAAATCGTAGAAGCAATAAAACAAGTTTACAACCTTCTATACAACGAGGTTCAAAAAATTAAACAATATCATTGGTAAGGCCGGAATAAGTGGACTGTATAGGAAATTTTGAATTTTGAATAGAGAACTTCAAACAACTCTAAAATTAAAAACACTAACCTGAGGAAACGGCGCTTCCCGCAGATATCGGTTCCCTGCTGTTGGTCCTGGGGCTTCCAGAAGAAAAGGAGAAGGATATGGATAAAAATTAGGACAAGTTACCCCAATCTTCACAGCAGACGAAACGGGGGCGTCTTCCTGGTGTAAAGGTTCCCTCGTCGAGCTCATAATTTGTCGGCGAGAGCACAACGAAAAAATGCCAAATGCAAAAGCGCGGACAAATTCAAATGCGTAAAGCAAACGTATAAAGTCGCAGGAACTTAACGTAATTGAAATGGCCAGTTTAAAAATGAATAAAGCAAAAGCTTAATGTCGCGCGAACTAAACGAAGCCAACGTGCCAAAGCAAGTACTAAAAGCCAATTGCACGAGCGCGGCTCGCGGCCTACGGCCGAGACCGCCGACCATAATCGCAATGTGCGCCTGTAGTCAATTGGACCGATAAAACAAATTTCACATATATATGAGAGGGAATTAAATTATAGCTGGCCCTAATTTAAACATTTCAAAAAATAAATATAATTAGCAGATCGGCGCGAACATCCCCCCGCTCCTGAAGCCACCTCCTTCAATACGAACAACTACTGCGAGGGACGGATCAAAACCCAACAAAATTACAATACAACCAGGGTAATTGGGTAATATTCACCAACCGCTTCTCCAAAATGAAACATACAAACAAACCTGGATAACTATATACAAATTATATACAAATGGCGATAAACCACAAACAACCGTATTATTGGAAAGGAAGGGGGAATAGCTTCACCGTGGGTCGAGTATAAATTCCCCCCGAAGTTCAAATTCGAGCTACTCGAACCACCCTATCTTTCCCAGGAAACACCTCATCAACTATCCTCAAGGACCATTTTAAAGGGGAACAGTTGTTTTGGTCTATTAAAACTACGGTACCCGGTTTCAAAGGTTCAGTTGTTTTTTTCCCACTTCCGTCGACCTGCAACTCATGTAAATATTCTCGCCTTCAACGCTTCCAAAAATCTTGTACAACTCGATCCAACAACTGGAATCGGCTTAATCGATTCAGGGGATTATGGGAGACGAGCTCCGCCGGTAAATTTTCTACCGGTTTCAGGTGCAGGAAGTGAGCCGAAGTCAAGACCTGAAGATCCGATGGATCAGAACTTAGTGGGCAAAGGGGTCGGGAATTCAACAAAGACTCGATTTGAGTTAGAACCGTAGTAAGTTCTTCATATGTCAAAATCTGATCACCAATTACTCGGGACAAATGAGCCTTGACAGATTTAATATTAGATTCCCATAAACCGCCAAAGTGAGGAGCACTGGGAGGTGAAAATTTCCACTCTATTCGATGATTGGCTAAACCATCACGTAGGGAACGGGGATGTTCGTCAGACTCTAATAACTGTGCTATTTCTTCCAACTCGGCCTTTGCACCTACAAAGTTGGTACCTGTATCAGAAAAAATCGTGCGACAACGTCCGCGTCTGGCCAAAAATCGTTTGAATGCTGCTAAAAACATAGGAGTTGACAATTCTGTAACCAATTCAATGTGGACCGCTTTGGTAGCTAAACAAATAAATAAACAAATGTATGCTTTACGAAGGACGGGCTTTCGACCCTTTCCCAAAGAAATTTTTAACGGTCCTGCGTAATCGACACCTGTCTCAAGAAACGCTTTTGTCTCTGAAACTCGACTATGTGGTAAATCTCCCATCATAGGTGACCAATTCTTTGGACGAACTCTAAAACACCTATTACAAGCACGGACACACGCACGTACCGTTTGTCGCGCGGAAAGAATCCAAAATTTTTCTCTCAACAATGAGAGTAACAGGTGGGGCCCTGCATGGCAATGAACTATGTGGAAGTGATTAATTACAAAAGAGTTCTTTTTTGACAAAATGATGGGTTAACGGTGATCAAAGGGCAACCCCAAATTTTTCAACCGCCCTCCGACACGGATTACGCCGTGGTCTAAGAAAGGGGAAAGTCGTTGTAATTGATGGGAACAAATTTTTCCAGTTTCCAACGCCTGAAACTCTTTGACAAAATGACAGCGTAGTACGACAAGACATAAAGACAGCTCCGCTTTATTTAATTCCTCAGAAATATCCTGCCTCGGGGGTAGCTTTTTTCCAAACCTCAGAATTAATACCGCCATCCGTAACAAACGCATATAGGAGGAAGAGCGACCAATTAACGCTACTATAGGATTTTCATGGCAGGGTTTTTCGGAGAAAAATAACGCCACCTTTCGAGTTTCTGGAAGCTCGGTTTTAGCATGATTGGTCACCACTCGATTTATCGGCCATATTCCTTCGGGAGCGCTCAGCCAAGATGGGCCTTTCCACGACAAGTGATGTTCAAATAATTTTTGGAGTGACAATCCCCTGGATAGACAGTCCGCCGGATTCTCCCCGTCGTTAATGTTAAACCAAGAGTCAACTAAAGAGTTCTCCTGAATGTCGGCTACTCGATTGGCGACAAAAATCTGCCAACGATCAGCAGGAGCCTTGAACCAGTTTAGGACGATCTCTGAATCAGAAAACGCAATAACCTTGGACACTATGGTGCGAGATGGTAGAATTGATAGGTCATTTTAATCAATTTTGACAACAATGTAGCCGCGCACAATTCAAGTCGCGGAACTGATAACAGCTTTGTTGGTGAAACTTTTGACTTAGCACAGACGAGATGGACTGCCAACTTATCGCCCATATCAACTCTCGCGTATATTACTGCAACGTACGCGTCCTGACACGCATCGGAAAACCCAATCAGCGTCACCAACCCGCTTTTTCCGATGCCTAACCATCTACGAATTTTTATATTTGACAAAAACGGTAGTTCTTGTTTACAATTCTTCCATCGATCGGCAATTTGGCGGGGACGGGGATCGTCCCAATCAATTTGAGCTTGCACAACTGCTTAATAAATAGCTTGGCCATTAAAATAGTCGGGGCTAAAATTCACAAAGGATCAAACATACGAGCAATTGTAGGCAACATATGTCGTTTGGTACATCTTTGTTCCTCTGCTCCAATCCGAAACCCAAAACAATCGGATTGGGGATTCCAAAGTAACCCTAACACCGGGATCAAGGCATCTCCATAATCAAACTCTCTAACTAAAGTGTTTCCTGCCAATTCGGGTACATTAGATGACCATTTTACCAAAGAAAATCCCCCAGTAGCCATTATCTGTTGTGATTGGACTTTTAACTCGCTAGCTTATCTATGTCTTCTAGTGATGTAACCAGGCCATCTATATACATGTCTCTGGGAATAATTTCGGCCGCGATCGGAAAATGTTGTTTCTCCTCGTCCATAAGTTGATGAATTGTTCGCAAGGCTAAATAGGGAGACACCGAAAGACCAAAGGAAACTGTATTCAATTGGAACACTTTTACAGGACCCTCTGGATGAGATATTCATAGCAATTTTTGATATTTTTGGTCTTCCGCACGTACCCAAATCTGCCGATACATTTTTTATGTCTGCGGACAAGGCAACCGAAAATAGACGGAAATGTATTGACAAGTCAAAGATATCGGTTTGCAACTTCGGTCCTACGTGAAGTAAATCGTTAAATGATGTTCCCGAGCTCGTTTTCGCACTGGCATCAAATACTACGCGAAGTGTCATAGAAGCGTTCTGGAGTTTAAAAACACCGAAGTGAAGAATAAAATAGCCAACGTCAGAATTAGAGTCGGCCGTCACTGATATGTGACCTTGTCCTAAATAATCCGAAACGACGTCCTTATAGAGCCTTTTCAACTCCGGAAAACGTCGAAAGCGCGCCTCCAAGCCTAACAATTGACGAAAGGCCAGATTTTAGGAGTTTCCTAACTTTTGTGTATCTTCCTTGAAAGATAAAGAGACGATGAATTTCCCAGAACTCGATCTTTTCACCGTCGAAGAAAACAATTTCTCACAAATCTTGTTTTCTTGATTTACTAGGGAAAGTTGAAGGGACTTTCTCAACTTCCAAAAACTTTTGAAGGACCGTCTCGACTGGTTTATTTATAGCAACCAAACTTATGGGGTTAGTCTCCTCAGATACAACTGGAGCCCTACCCATAACAACAAACCCAAGGGGGCTTGAAATAGCAACCGGAAATTTTGGTGAACTTTTGATGGTCGTGTTTCCCAGAATCTGGCTGACAAACTCAGCACCTAAAATCCCGTCTATTCCTCCCGGAATATGAAAAGTGTCATCTTCTAAATCCAAATTTCGAAGATAAGCCAACTGGGAAATATCAGTTTGTCGACAATCTTCTTTACAATAAGGGGCTCAATCGTAAACGAAATATTGGAATCAAACCGAAATGAAAAAGTCAAATTGGTTTTTCCATAAATTGTTTGTGGGGCTCCTCCAAGACTTAAAACCGAAGACTTCAGGGGTTCAATTGGCAAGTTCAAACGCAAACACGCCTTTGAGGTTAGAAAATGTGACTAGCTTCCAGAATCTAACAAGAATCTCAAATTTTTAAAATGCCCCGACTCGTTGTAAACCCTTCCGACAACCGTTGACAAAACAACTGTCGACTTTTCTGGGATCGCGGACCTTTTAGAATTTTCCAGCGAACACAAAGCCGTCTCTTTAACCTCCGACAACCGGCCTGCGTGTTTACTCCCTTTGGAAAATATATAATGCAAGAGGGAGTGATGAGGCAAATCACATTTATTACAGGAGATGCATTGTCTACATTCTGGAGCTCGATGACCAGGTGAGAAATACCGGAAACACCAATGATGACCTTTTATAAATTCAAACTTTTTTCACGGGGATAACTAAAAATTTACGACAATCCTTAAGGGAACGACCTTTCCCTTGGCAAAATTTACAAATTTTCCCGTTCATACGAGAATCTGGATTGAGTAGAAAATTGAACGTGGTACGTGGAATTTTCTCCGGGATCTTGGATCTTGAAGTTTCCGAGGGGTTAACGAACGGCATAGTTTTTATTTTATTTTGTAGGAATCGCACAAAATCTTGATAAGTAGGGATATCTTTGTTGCAATGTGCCTCTTCAAAGGAACGTCTTGTTATCGGGTCTAAAATTTCTAACCCTCGATTCAAGAACACAAAATCTTCGATATCCTCTAAGCCTAATTGTTTAATTGCCGCAATGGGCCAACAAAAATTATTTAAAACCGCTGTTAAACCTCCTCTGAATTCCACACGTAAAGTTTTAAAATTAAATACCTGATTACTTGCTGTGGCAGTAAGCCCCTGGCAAATCTTTAAGGCCGAACCTTGCAATTTTGACACCAAAAGTGTCACCTTCTCTAAATCTGACAAATTTCGTGGACCAAAGTGGTGAATAACTCGCTAAAAACTGGCCAATTTTGGGGTGTACCATCAAAACTAGGAAGTTTTTTCGCGTTAAGTTTCAGTGACTCGGTGTCACGCTTTCCGAAATTTGTTGAGCAACCCTCGCGATAACCTCCAATAAATTGCCAATTGCCGTACATTTAGGAATAAAATTGGGATCTAAATCTAAAGAAATTTCGTTAATTCAAAATTCTAACTCATTAAGTTCTTTAATCGTATCTTCCTGCATTGTAAGGGCCGTTCTGAGATAAGCGAGATTTTGTCCCTCATTAATTTTCTTTGCAAAATCGTGTAATCTTTGTACACGAGCGAAAAGCGTTTGTTTTTTGTATTTAAAATTTTCAACAGATTTTCCGCCTTTCCGTTTTCCGTCATTTTTGCAATAATAAATTTGTATTGGCCAACAATCAATTAAATTTTCAATTGGATAAATCAAGTATCGAGCAATTTAACTCGACCGTGAAAATTTGCTTTCACAAAACAGGTCTGTGACAAGCGATTAGAACTTAACGTTCCAACGCTTAAAAGGATATCTAATCTAACGCGGCACACGCTAGCTCGACTATGGAACAAACAACAAACAAATGATTTAAAACCGGGTCGTATGAACCAAATGGTTCTGCCGAAATAAGTGGACTGTATAGGTAATTTTGAATTTTGAATAGTGAACTTCAAACAACTCTAAAATTAAAAACACTAACCTGAGGAAACGGCGCTTCCCGCAGATATCGGTTCCCTGCTGTTGGTCCTGGAACTTCCAGAAGAAAAGAAGAAGGATATGGATAAAAATTAGTACAAGTTACCCCAATGTTCACAGCAGACAAAACTGCGCCTTCCTGGTATAAAGGTTCCCTCGTTGAACTGATAATTTATCGGCGCGAGCATAGCGAAAAAATGCCAAATGCAAAAGCGCGAACAAAGGCAAATGCGTAATGTCGCGAACAATTATTAAACTGAGCGTTAAAGAACTAACTTACGTTGCCTTGCCGGTCCTAAGCCCAGAGAAATGAGGTTTGGTGAAAACAAACCCTAGCTAATTGCTACCAATACGTCTGTCATATGTAAAATGATGCTATGACAGGCGGGAAGGGCAAACAACTTAGAACCTCGTACTGTCGAGATAGATTCTGGAAGAGGACGCATAAAAATTCACACACCCTAAAATCAATAAATAAAGAACTTGGCTACAAAAAATAACTATGGCCTAGAAACGTAGAGATCAATAAATAAAGTTATATAATATAGTGATTAATTTTTAGCAAGAACAAAAAATAAGGGAGAGGGAAAAAATTGACAATTATTACCATATTTAGAACACACTATCTAAACACTAACATGTCAAAAGTGAATTATTTATACTAATAAAAAGAACTGGAAAAAATACTACCACATGCAAACAGTACAACGAGTGAATTATTATGACATGAAAATTTAAAGAAAATCAACTATTATAGGCATAAAGGCAATAAATAATAGTGTTAAAAACGATAAAGATTATGTTTTTGGAAGACTGACAGATATTGTAGCAGAGGTACCAAACTATAAAGTATAACGATCGATTTAATTAGCAGAGTAGTTAGAAGAAATACTGACGTAGTAGAATACTTTAGAGAAGAATTAACCAAATGTAATGCAGATTGATTTATTAATTTTTGCAGAAAATGAATATATATTTGAAAAAAAATATTTATAAATAAGGAGATCCATAAATATATATGAATAGACCCACCAGGGATTCTAAAATTTATTATAGATCTTGTAATATTAAAAATAGCACAGAAGTACAAATACTGGACGTGTCTATGGACAACTAAAATGTGCAATCATCATATAGTAGTAGCACATCTTATATACAAAAATAAGTCTGTCAAAAGAACAGACGAAGAACACAGTTCAATGAAAATTATAAATGAAGTTAATTTTAAAACAACCATGCTGACACAAATTAGTATAATATAGTTATAAACAAATAAGGTACAAAAAAGTTAGATAAGGATAAAGAAAAGTCACCAGAAAAAAAACGTGTAAAGATTCAAGAAAACTTTATTTGACGTAGATAATAAGGCTCTTCTATATTCAAATTAACAAACATAAATATGTAGAAATCTCCTAGAAAGATCAGAAAATATTACCGAAAAGAAAAGACAGCATAAAAAGGATCACTAGAACTTCTATGGGCTAATGTGATAACATAGGACCTTAAAATTAAACAGTCCATGGCGGGATGGGAACTCTTCCAGCGAGGTATTATATAAAAAAGAGATGTGCGCACATACGAAAAACATAACAAATAAAGTTGGGGCGGTATAATAGGATTTTACGAGAAGATGCGTACAAGTTACAAAACGGAGTAGTCTTAGAATCAAAGAAGTTTGCAGAAAAACGAATGTCACCTGTTGAATCGCGAAAAAGTTAAAAAATAGAGCTTTATGTGATACAAATGTCACATGACGGATAGCCAAATAACTTATTGCCAGTGATCTTCAATGAGGTAGGACGACTCTTTATTTAAAAAACACCTACATAAAAACGGCTATGGACAAAAAGTTTGCAGAAAGGAGACTTGGAGGACCTACAGAAACGGAAATAGATAATGGTAAACTCTGTGGGATAAAACAAAAAAAATAGAAAAGAACAAAATTATGATGGGTTTATGTTAAAAAATTTTGACTTACTTATATCATTGAAAAACTATCTGGCAATAAGACTGTCATGAAAAAATGATATTGGAATAATTTATTTAGTTTGCAACAGAATTATTAAATAATGGAAATACTAGAAATAGTGGAAATGAATATCATATTCCTGACATTCTTAGTCCCAATTTTAACAGAACTAATAAATCTGGACTTTGAAAAATCAGCTCAAAATTTGAACTTGCAAACAAAAACCTTAAATATTTTACAATTGTTTAATAGTGCAGTAGTTCCTTAATGAAGACTATAGAAAATGCAGCAAGTGTGGGAAAATTTGACTTACTACCTAAAATAGACACAATTCAAAGATCTGCAAAATATTAGCCTCATTAATATTCTTAACATCTCTTTATATTGCTTTATTCCTAATTATGATAATACTGAAAAACAAAACTATGACAATAGGCGCGAAGAAAAAAACTATATAATTACAGAAAAAAGCTTAATAAAACAATTTAAAATAATTAAATAACTAGCAAAACCAATCGGCAAAGATGGAAAAATAGATCAGGAAATTAACAGAATATAAAGCACTGGAAGGTTATTTAACGCAGTAAAATAATAATGTTTTAGAAAGTAGTGGTATTAACACTGTACGATACAAAGCTATGGACTTTACCAAACAAACATAAATCTGGAGTCACTAATGCGGAAATTACATTCTTAGGAGAAATAAATGGCAAAATTGGGCGCAGTCAAATAAAAAATACAAAACATCAGCAATAATTCAGGAGAACCGAGAGTATTGGGAAAAACAACGTATATAAGTTGAGGAAGAAATAATAGATAGAAGAAGCACAGATGAAGAACATAGCTAGAACAAAACTAAAAGACAAGCTGTAAACAGAAACGTATTGAGAACTCTTTTTCAGAGGAATTATGTAAATAATATTGCAACAAAAATATTTTACATTTTAACTTTACATCATAAGGAAGCTTTAAATTTTCAGGCACATTTCTTTCAAGCAAATGTGATTTCAAAAAGTATACTTAGTGATGCCTTTAAGACTCAATATTTAACACTTTTAAATTAAAACGTAAGTACCGCTAAAATCCATAATATCCGTAAACGTGACCTGCTGAGAACAAAGGCGAAATGCATTTTCAAGAATATCGTTTTAGTTCCGAGCCGACGATTAATTTTGCGCCTCCAAATTTCTGCGGACCACCGAGGCGCGAAGAAAGCTTTCAGCAGATGGGCTAGATTAAAAGTTCAATCAATAACTCTATACTGAAATGTTTCTACCTTTCCAGCGTTAATTCTTGAAAATCACGCAAGTATGTACTAGATTTGTACAACTGACTGGAACTGTAATCACAAATAAACGTGCATTACGACCTATCAAAACAAGAGAGAAAATAGGTAAACATACATTTTTTATAAATATTAATTGCTGTTACAAATATCTCTTTCTAAATAATCTAGCCAGCAAAATTCAAGCTTTGTTATCTTAAATAAAAAACATATTAATGAAGCAAAAAAAACAAAGTTCATTAAATAACGGCTTTCCTAAGAAGTTTCTTCTGAAAATAACCAATTTATCCTTTTATAAGGTATTTCTTTGTATTTATAATTTTAAAAATTTATGTTTAATGTCTAATCAAGCTGAAATAGGCTAAACTGCTGATTTACATATACGGATACTAATCATTTGAATGTGAGGCGAATACCCGTTTGACTTTCGGAGAGTAAGGTCGGTCCGCGGTCTTTTCCGCATTATCAAACGAGTGCGTGCTGACCTGAAGTCAAGTGCTTATCGAGAGTTGTAGTTATCACTTCAAAATAAACTCTAATTAACTCACAACGAAATGGGTAAGAGAGATATAAACGATCTTTCATCACATGTCACTCTACATAAAAAGTATTACTTCGATCCCGCCACACTAATTCCAACAAACAAATATTACCTATCAAGCTAAATACGCTGCAACTATAGAGCAAATGTTTATATCGACGAACAAAATATTCGTTCTACCGCAACGCAAGAAGCTAAAATAAAATTCCACGAATATCCTAAACGAACTTCACCTGAAAGTCAAATTTATAAAGATCTTAATACAGTTAAAAAAACTTTGATACACCCAAGAGGATAAACTCAGAATTAACTTGATGGTATAAGATTACAGAAAATCCAAACTTGTCATACAACAATTAAATTACTACATCCAAAGACCCTGAAAAGAATAATTTTCATTATTATCCAAAACTAAATTTAAATACTGATAAACAATATTAGAAGGTTAATAAACCTGAAATATCTTGTAAAAAGTTACTGGTCTTTAAAACCTTCTACCCAACCGATTTGCTGGACCTAGAAGACACCGCAACAAAGAAAATTATCAACTTAAATAAAATCCAGTATAGTATCACTGAAGTGGAAGTAAGAAGAAAATCAAAAGAAACGCCCCATTGTAAGAAATGTCAACTGTACAGACATACACGGAATTATTGCCAAATGGAGCCACAGTGCGTCAAGTGCACAAATAATCATGAATATAATAAATGCTCAAAAAAAAACCTAGCTATCCTCCTCAATGCGTGAATTGCAAATAACTGCATCCCGCGAACTTCAGAGGACGCAATTGTTACCATTGCATAAAAGTGGTAAAGAAAAACACAGTCCGGAAAGTTACAAGCCCATAAGTTCAACACTCTATAAACTATTAGAAAAAGTTGTACCGGAGATGATCCAAAAATTAGTGTATCGGATAGTATTGGAATTAGTAGTGAGGAGTTTGAACAACAATAATTAGTAAATTTGCTGTTTTAACTATGAGGATTTTTCGATCTGGAAATTCCAGATGCGAATGCTACATCATGGTCATGAAGTGGTTGAAAGTCGAGAAAAGTGGCCAGGTAATATCTGGAGTAATAACACCGTCCAGCCAAGTCTGGAAAGAAGTACAAGTTGTGAACATAAATACCGCGGGCAAAATGTGGGAATGGTTGACTACTATCTACAAACAGAAAAACAAGACGTTGATTTTTCTCCTATAGGAGAAATTCAGCAATTACCGATGTCACTCAGGCCCAAATATCATGGAGCATATTGCGGCGTTGGAAAAACTCGAGAAGCAGTTGGTTAATCTTGGTCAATTGCCTAGCAAAGACCAAGTCGTCCTTAAAGTGGTCTATACCTTGCCGCCAGTTATCTACAAGAATGTCAGAACAACTTTTGACTCGAAGACGACGACATGTTGTTGCCAATACTACTGAAAGACGAGATGTCTGAACAAAATAGTTGAAATAGTTGGTCACCCACGAAGAACTACGACAACAACGTAACCTTACTACACACCAAATGCAACGTAATGGTAAGTTAAAATGGTAGCAAAGCATAGATAAAGCGACCGCCAGTGCAGAGGTAAAACGTTTGACGACAAATGCTGTATCTACCAAAAACAAGAAGGTCGAATAAATACAAAGAATTTCACAGCAACTGTCCGATGGCCCGACTACAGCTTAACAACCCGAAAACCAACCACACAATCCACCACAAAAAGGTTTATTACTACAAGTTTAAGAGCACACAGAATATGTAAAGGGCATTTAAATTTTTAGCAAAATTTCGCCATTGAATGATTTTAAAAAGTTTAGTTAGCAATATGACCAAAATATAAATGTATATGAAAGCCTTTGTATAGATCTACTGGTATGTAAATGGTAAGGTAATTTTTACGACTATTGGTAATCTGTGGTACTGTTCGAAAATTGGCAAAAGCTTATTTTGGGCCAGTGCAGAAATTGGAAAAACTAACTACTAATTTCATATACAAAAATGCACATTAACTACGAAAAATAATATTGTAGTTGGTACAGGTCACAAAAATAAAAGCGAAATTTTTGAATTCCATTTTAGTTAATGGGCATGTAAAAAATATGACAAAAGGCGAATGTGTTATGAAAACGCTCATAAAGAATTCCGAGCCTGGAAGTCGAGAAAGACTTTTGCGACCATTGAGACTTTGGTAGACACGTGCGAGCATCATTTCAAGAATTAAAGTCGCGGATTGAAAAGTCAGGCGAACTAATTTACTTTGATATTAGATTGACTGACAAAGTGTTTGGTACGGAGATGTTTACCAATAACTACAGTAGTATGTTGTTTTCAGTACCGATGCAGACGGATATCAAAGTATTTGAGGCAAGTGTGAATGTTTTGGCTGTAGTTAAAGCATACAAGCATACTGTTTAATGTGTGCAATAATAAAGGAAATTGTTTGTCTAACAATAGAAATAGCAAAATTACCGTGCGGCATGTAGGTTAAATTATTTAAACGGCAGTACATACAAAAGACGCCGAAAAAAAGACTTGGTGGCCGCAAACCATTCGAAGTTTAGATTGGCCAAAAGTCCTGTAGTGGGTATTTCGTTACGAATATCTATTGCAGGTATACCGACTACGGCAACTTGACACCAAAAAGGTAATAATCAGGTAAGATGTCAAGATCAGCGAGCGGCCATAGCAGCCATAGTGGCTGAGTCCCTAATCATAGAAAAAGCTAACAAGGCCAAGTCAGTTCCGAATTGAAAAGAGTGGATGAAGGCTACAATAGGAGAATCGAGGCGTTAATTGAATTAAAAATGTGGGTTTTGTGTCTCCTGCCAGTGAGTCAAAACACAATAAAATATTATCATAAAAACAAATCTTGATGGCAGCGCGGTCAGAATTAAGCGCATTTAGAATCAAAGGCTGTTTTGAAGAAGCAGGAATTGATTATAAAGAACTTTTTTCATCTGTTGTGCGCTTTGATTCGATACGCGAGATTAAGACATAAAGACATAAAATCCACATAGAACAATCAGAAGAATTTAACGATGGCAGCGACTGCGTTTTTCAAAAAGATTCAGGATGAAGCCAATAAATGTTAATCCATGTGCGTACACTATCAAAGTCAAGAATCTGTATCTGACCTTGTATGTGCATGTTAAAATAAATTAAACTGCTAAAAAGTGAATTTGATATTACCAACAATTTGGCTACCTGCTATCTTGTTCTCAAAAAACTATTGCAACTGTGATCAACATAAATTGAAAATTCAGCTGACGATTTACACGTATTGTGACTTGGCTCATTCAGCCAGAAAATTATTGTATACTTTGGAGCGGTCATCGCCCTCACATTGTAAATCTGTTACCTGCGCCTTCTAACATTTAAAGAAGTTTGTACATCGGTTTGACCTGTAATGAAAGTGGTCAATCAATAAATCAATTGTCCGCTTACTAGGATGCCGATTGCGCGGTAAACGAGCGAGAAACTATTGACCCATATTTTCAGGAAGACACCCAACAAAATAAAATGTAGAGTTAAAAAGACTTTCTGAAACAAGTTTTGATTTTATTTTTCTTTTATTTTATTGTTTATTTGAAAAAATATATAGTGTATGCTCCTGCAACTTGGTAATAGCTTTAAATCATTTTATAGTTGCACCAGAGCAAGTGGGAGTATTAAATATATGTGGAATATTCGTTTTGGGCCAACTAGCCTAACGTATCCTCGTAGTGCCCACAGAGTAACATTAACGACTAGTAACCTTTAGAGTTACTTTCAGCGTTAAAGTCCTTGCAGCACTTTTATTGGTTCAACGGGAAAAGCATATGTATGCACTGGCCAAGCTTTTCTTTCTAGTTTATGCGACACTTTAAGTTTCTTTGAGTTCCCCTAGATTAGTTTTATTCAACCACTAGCTACTTTAAAGCACTATCGTGTAACTCAAAAATTGTTTTTTAATTCTTGTAATCAGTAGTATGCAAATGTACTTTTTTAATATAAAAGAGTGCATTATAATTTTTTAGCAGCTTCTTGCACAATTATGCATATAGTTACCCAATAAACTGTTAAATTCCGAATCGATTCTTAATATAACACATAAAGGTATTGCAAGATATTTAATTAATAGATTATCATTGGGAAGTGGAGTTTTAGATGTCGGACGGCGCGGACGCGAATTTTATAGCAGGTGACGATATATAAACACCGTATACGGGGGCTATACCACACCAAATGAAATTCGTAAATTTCAACGCGACGTAAAACGTGCATATAAAACAAAGAGGATTTAGTGGCGAAAAGTTAAGAAAAAAGAGGAAAACAAAGGGTTTGTGTGCAGTGTTCTGAGATTTTACGTGTACAATGCAGTGAATAAACCTAGAGCGGACGACAACGAACGGGCGGCGAAAGTGTGATAAGCGAGCGGTGCAAGTGCGGATAGCGATAAAGGTCGCGGTCAACGGAGTTCAGAGGAAAGATAAACAAATAAACAAACAAGCGTGCTACAAAACTTGAACAAATTTTAGGGGATCACATTTAAGAGCTAACTGGATGGAAAACACAAACAAAAGGGAACGGGAGTTTAATAGCAGCACAGAATTGGACCAAGAACTCTGTAGAGAAAGCAAGAGAAAAAACATTATCAAATCCCCCCTGTTAAAAATCACAGGATCAGCGAATACCAAAATGTCGGAAATAAGTGAGCTGAAAATAATGTTTGAAGAGATGATGAAGGAAATAAAGGAAAACACGAAAGCTAACAAGGAGCTTAGAGAGGAGTTTAAGAAGAAGGAAGAGAAGTGGGAGCTGGAAAAGGCTACCTAATCAAAAGAATAGAAAAGCTGGAAGGAAAACTAGAGACAACAGAAAAGAATAGAAGGAAATGCAATATTGTAATAAAAGGGTTGAATTCAAAGGACAGAATAAGAAACAAGTCGTGATGGAGTTCCTCGAAGAAAAATTACAAGTGGAGGCCAAAGTAAAAATGTACATACCATAAAGCCAGCACTAACAGTTGTGGAGATGGATTCTTGGAATGAAAAACAGGAAGTAATGCAAAACAAGAAATCTTTGAAAGGAACAAGAATATACATTGAAAACGATCAAACACAGGACGAGAGAAGAATACAAGCGGAAATCAGGAAAATAGCAAGAGCGAAAAGAGCAGAAGGAAAAGAGGTAAAACTGGATACCAGAAGATAATAATAGACGGAACTTGCTACAAGTGGAGCGAAGGAGAACAAAGAGTCATAGAAGAGACTCCTCCTCAAAAAACTAAGGACCCAGAAAATAAAAAAACAGAAACAAAAGATGACGAACAGAGCAAAGGACACGGACACGAGTAGAGAAACAAAACAAAAAACCGATAGCAGGAGTATATAAAAATAGGAACATGGAACATCAGAAGTATAAACGGAAAGGAGGAGGAACTCATAGAAGAAATGGAGAAACAAAAGCTGGATTTTATGGGAATAACAGAGACAAACAAGAAAGGGCATGGACATACGAGACTACACAAAGGATATTGGATGCTTTGGTCAGGAATAGAAAAATCTGAAAGGGCACAAGCGGGAGTGGGTTTAGTGGTACACCCTGGCAAAATGGAAACAATAATAAATGAAAGGTATGTAAATGAAAGAATAATGGCAGTAGAAGTCAAACTAGGGGAAAAAGAAGAAACATGGCAAATGATTGTGGCGTACGGACCTGATGAAGACGAGAAAGTGGAAATAAAAAACCAGTTCTTTGAGGAACTACAAAAAGTAATAGATACGAAAGGAAACAATATTATAATTATGGGGACCTAAATGGAAGCGTAGGAAAGGATAATAGAGGCATAGAGAGAATTTTAGGAAGACAAGGAGAGCACAAAAGAAAAGAAACGGTACGAAAATTGTAGAGTTCTGCGTGGCAAATGATTTAGTAATAACGAACACAAAGTTCGTACATAAAGACATACACAAATACACAAGGGTGCAACACAGCAGAAACGAGAAATCAATTATAGACTATTTTCTAGTGAACGGGAGAATTGGCGAAAAATCAAAGATGTTAAGGTGAAGAGAGGACCGGAAATAGGCAGAGACCACTACTTACTCCAAATGGATATGAGGGTGAGCCAAAAACAAGCGACAGAAAAACATAGAAAAATAACTAAGGAGAAAATTAAAAGCCACATGTTACAAGAAGAACACATCAGGAAGAAATACCAAGACATCCTAAAAAGGAGTCGAGACAAAAAATATCAGACCAAATATAGAAGATAAATGGAAAACGATAAAACAATGCATGATAAAAGCAGCGCGCAAATTTTGCGGAGTGACAAAGGTAACTAAAACGGACTTTAAAAGACCGGCATGGTGGACAACTGACATAAAAACACTGGTAAAAAGAAAAAGAATGCTGGCGCAAATATCTACAAACAAAATTGGAAGAGGACTACAATCTATACAAAGAGAAAAGAACGCAGGTAAAAATAAGGTGAAGGAAGCAAAACAGAAAGCGTGGGAAGAATTCGGAAACAAAATGAAAAAGAATTTGACGAAACTATTTTACGGAACTTTGAAGCAACTGAGAAAAAGAAAACTACACCCACAAAAACATCAAGGATAAACAGGAAATGTACTGACAAATGAAAACGATATTATGGAAAGATGGAAACAATATTTCGAAGATTTGTTGGCAGCAGGGAAGAACAGAGAGGATTGGAAAAAGAAGAGGAGGGAAAATACCGACTTTGAAAAGATACGAACTCAACAGAGGAAGATAGCGCAGAAGGCAAAATAACAAAACAAGAATTGGATATAGCAATAAGAAACTCAAACTAGCAAAAGCCCCAGGCATAGATGAAATTACCCCAGAGATGGTAAAATACATAGGAGAAACAGGCAAGGAAAGGTTACTAGAACTATACAACGACATCTTAGTAGCAGGAAAAGTACCGAAGGAATGGAAAATAGGAATCATAATACCCATATATAAGAAGGAGACCGAAGAGAATGCTGTAATTACAGAGGAATTTCCTTACTAAGCATCTCAGGAAGGTATTCGCAAGGATTCTAGAAACTAGACTCAGAGACAAACTAGATAAGACAATAGAAGACACCCAGAGTGGGTTTAGAGAAGGACGGGGGGTACAAGACCACATATTTACAATCAGACAGCTAAGTGAAAAGGTCATAGAAAGGGAAGAAATACATCTCTGTTTTATAGATCTGGAAAAGGCCTTCGACAGAATAGAAAGAGAGACAATATGGCAGTGTCTAGAAAAGCAAACATAAATTACAGAGAAGTAGCAGCCATCAAAGCACTATACGAAAATAGCGGAAACATAATAAGAACGAGACACGAGCAGTCGGAGGAATTTAAGGCCAATATAGGCCTAAGACAGGGATGTGTACTCAGCCCGCTGCTATTTAATTTAGTATTAAATGAGGCAATAAAAGAATGCAAGAAAAAACAAGAAGATACCATGTAGGAAGCTGGAATATGGAAAAAATCTACATATCAGAATTACTTTTTGCTGATGATATGATTATATTCGGAAAAAGTGACAAAGACCTACAAGAAAATATCAATGTATACAACTTACAACTAAAAAAGAAAAACATGAAGATAAACGGAGATAAAACCAAAACAATGGTAATAGCACCAGACAAGAGAAGACATCGTATATATATAGAGGGAAGAAAATTGGAACAAGTAGAAGTTCAAATACCTAGGTGTATGGATACAGGAAAATGGAAAACTCGATGACGAGATAAATGAAAGAGTAGGAATTACAGGACGACTATTTAACTCCATAAAGTCCTCTTTTCTAGGAAAAAGGAAGTACCAAATGACGCAAAAGTAGAAGTATTCAAAAAGTTGTAACACCAATTCTCATATATGGCAGTGAATCATGGACAACAGTGAATGAACATAGGAGCAGGGTAGAAAGTACGGAGATGAGATTCCTGCATAAAATAGAGGGCAAAACAAAGAGAGACCACATCAGGAGCACAACATTTAGAGAAAATTTAAAAACTAAAGCGGTAGCGGTATTAGTGCAAGAGAGACAGTTAGGGTGGTTGGGGCATATAATAAGAATGGACAAAAACAGAACAGTGGAAAAAGGGTTTGAAGCGAGACCAAAAGGGAAAAATAGGATAGGAAGACCGAGAAAAACATGGCCGGAGGAACTAAAAGAGGCAGCAGAATCAAGAAACATAAAGTGGGAAGAAATTCGCACAACAGCAAAGGATAGAAAAAAGTGGAGAGAACTGTGCAAGACAAGCCCGAATCCATAAAGCACAACTCAGCTCAATAGCCTTACACCGAAAGGTAGAAAGGTTTTGGATTAAGATAAGAAGAAGATTATCATTGGTGGTTTCTATGCATCATTTTTTAATTTGCTTGCTGCTTTACAAAGTTTTATTACAACTAGCCAGTATTTCATTCCAACATAAATATTATACACAAATATCCTTTCGGCACTTTAAGTTAATTAAAATTCTAAAGGATATATATTTCATCCCAATTTTTATGGCAGTATTTACAATAAATTGTAATTAAATTTGTTATAAACCCAAAAAGTAATACTAAAATTTAAAAATAAATAAGTCGTTGCTACTATTTTGTGTTCCTAATTAATTTAATTTTATTTTATCTAAATGAAGTAGCTATTTTAAGTGCTGTATAAACTTATCTAGAATTTCTATATACAAAATAAGCAAGAAACATTGCTTATATCAAATATATGTATGTATTAAGAGTCATAATAGATCATATACAAACGAGTGTCAAGTAAATACAAAAGCCCTTTTAGGCGATGTTTCAGCTTTAATAGCCTAGAAATTCTCTCAGTTTTACGTACAGGCCGATGCTTCAAAACAAACTACATATTACATGCAGCCTAATGTTTCCCAATAACACATCCCATTGCAATTTGAAATGAATTATGCACAAGTTTACGCTAAAGTGGGTTGCAAATATAGGCAGCAATCTGCCTGTGTCTATATGTGGTCTATTTATGTCATGCGGTATAATGAAGCTGACATTTTACTGATATCCGAATCGCGCCTTGCTGAACGTTTCTGATCAAGATACACAATCTTGACGCACACTACAGCAATTACCATAGTGGAATAATTGGAGGTAGGGCAGCAATAATCATAAGTACTGAGCAGAATATTTTCAAATCATTAGAAAACTAGGTGCGGAATTTAACTCTTTTTGCAATTTATTACCAATTTAACGATGGGTGCAAGAGTAGCCTGGAAGAATATTTTCAATCACTAGGAGGCAATTTCATTAACATACATATCTATTGGAAATATAAGTTTACTACTTCAAGACGGTAAATCTTATTTTCTATTATGCAAACATATCATCAATTCTCTTCTTATCATCTTAACAACTGACGAACTAATACAACAAACATTCGATTTATTTGAAATCCGTGTATCAAAAGCTTGTTCTTAAATTTCTTAAAAACCAAATTTGGTCTTAACCTGTCATCAGACCATATTTTTATTATAATCAAAATAAGTATATAAACAATTAGTAAATCACGAACTCCAGCAATAATTAAAATAAAAATAAAACAAACTCGGTCTGCTTGAGAGAGACTGGAGGAGAAGTTATTTAGTAGCCAATATTCTATTAAAAATAGGAACAGATATTGAAAATTGCAGTCGAAATACCATGTCCGGCTATTACAATAATACTACAACTTACAAATACAGGATAACTTTAAAAATCGTTAAAAATGGCGCATATATAAACATAGACTTAACATGATACTTAAAGATTAAAATTAGTGATTAGATATTCATTAAACAATTAACATCAACAAACGATACAGAGTAATCGTTATAAAACAGTCTATACGTTCGGCTTCAAGCTGAACGAACGTGCATGTCGAGCTTTGCTGCAGTCGCACCTGCAGTCAACGTAACACGGTCAAAATCCCTTATTTATTTATTATTACTTTTGCACTATTTTATTTGCTTAAGTATACATAAATTATCAATAATCTCGAATAAACAAGGGATCCCTCTACAGAAGCAACCCTGCGCATCAAAATGCCACAAACAAACGGTCCGTTCTTTACTGATCACTACCAGCTCAAACCCAAAAGCATCATAGCATATCAATGGCAGACAGCAACATTACTTGAAGGAAACCGATATTACCCGCTAATCCAGGTAGAAGAAATATCATCACAATCTACAGAAACCAACATTGACAAAACCATAATTAAAATTTCTTTATAAACAGACCGTTAGATCATAAAAAGGAAATAGACGATATTCACAAAACCATAAATAGCAAATTTACAACTCAATGCTTCAGCAATACATTAAAAATAAATTTAACTAATAAAAACGATTGCAAAACGCTAACAAAGTATTACGCTGAAATTCAAATTGAATTTTATACTTTCCAAAACTCGAATTCTAAACCTCTGTCAGTAAAAACGTGCCTCCATCCCGTACTGACGAAAAAGTGGTAGAAAATTTAAAACAATACTATCTCCCTATAATTAAACTGTATCAGTTATGCAGCAAAAACAAACAACCCATACCAATTTGTTCTGTAGTCAATAGCAAACTAGAGGGCGCTAGAAATTTATAAAATAACAAAACTTCTACATTGCATTAAACAGTCGAATTACGAAGCATTACACAAAACACATCTCAATACCACCGCTGTCAAAGAATGGACTATACAAAGAATTATTGTACATGCAGCCAAGATGCGTAAAAGGTAAAAAAAATCATCACTATACCAATTGCACCAAGACAAAAAATGATCTACCGGAATGTGATAACTGTGGTGGTCAACACCCTGCCTAATTCAGAGAATGCCAATATATTTTGGTGGTACAATGTAATCGCAGGCCGATTCAAAATCGGCAAACTTATGCTTCAAAGACAAGCAGCCCAACAAAAATAAGCGCCCCAAGTGCAACTCTATCATATGTAAGCATTCTCAAAAACCTCCCCAACAATTATCAATCCTTAATATATACAAATAGCAATAACATCGATACTTCTTCTATAATTAGCAAAACCCTAAATTTAATTATTAGTACTTTAAAACCATACTTCAAACAAATAAAAGATCTCCCCATAAAAACCTTCTTTTACCAATTTAGTAATGAAACAAACGCATATTACTTAAAAAGTCAAAACATTAAATTGAAACATGGATGAAATAAAACGACAAAAACCTTTTATGAGCTTTTTTAGCAAGGTATAACATTTATTTAGCTTATATTACAGAAAGTCATCTATTAACAGGAGAAAACTTTAGAATTATATTATACAAAATTACAGAAATTAGGAGACGTTACAATATTTGTCAAAAATGACATAATGCACTTACATATGCCGACATTATTTTGTACTAACAGAAACAGTTGGGTTTAAGCTAGTAATGGAAAACAACAGACAAATAAACATAATCTGTATATACAAGCAACCAAATAATCCCCTGTAAGAACAGATATTACGACAATTTTTAGTACAAATAGAACTACAATTGCCTTCGGAGATTTGAATCACTAGGGGATGTAGAAAATCAAATCCGTCTGGGGATAAACTTCTAAATATAAACTCATACTCTTTAAGTTGTTGCTCCACATGTACATACTTATTATCCCTATCGTTCGGACCATGGAGCGGATATCCTTGATAATGCACTACAAAAGAATTTTAACCACGAGGCACACTAGACTTAATGTAACTAAATTCAATCCCGGTAATCGCTTCTTTTACAACTCCACCGACTTATAAGACACCTTTGGAAAAACTTGTAAATGGCTTTAAGGACTAAAATAATTTCAAAAGAATAAGTGTAAACACAAATATAACAATGTATAACTCTTTAAATACCACAAAACATTGATTAAAGTATCAAAACTGTTACTGATCACTACAAATAGTCAAAAAGCAACGTCTCCAAGGACCCATAGCAAACAAAATAATTATAAAGCAACACCAAACCGCATAGTAACCTTAATCAAGCAAAAAGGTCACGCTAGAAAAGAATGGCAGTGGACACGAAATCCTCAAATGAAAAACATAGGAAACAATTTGGAACATCAAATTAAAATGGAGCTATACTCATAAAATTCGTACATAACAGCACTTCCTATCGAATATAAAATTCTGATTCTGAAATATGGAGGGCAAGCAACCCAAATAATATTAAGAAAACCACAAGAAATACCCACAATAAAGGCGTATAACGTTACCTTAACTACTGATGAAGAAAAAGCAGAAGCCTTCACAATCAAGCTCGAAAATACTTTTACTCCAATAATCAGTAGTCTTCCTTTTTTACAAACTTTGTAGAAAACTATGTAGAAATACATATGCCATGTCCTACTAATGATGTTCAACCAATTTCTCCCAATTAGCTCACATCATAAAAAGCACCTGGTCCCGATTAAACTTCAAAGACAGCCCTGAAACATCTATCCAAAAAGTATCTATCTTTTATATCATCTACCTTTAACGCCTGGTTAAAACTAGGATACTTTCCTAATGCTCACATCCACTGTCCCCAAAACCAAGAAAAAATAAAAACGAATTAACAAGTTATAGAACAATCAGTTTATTATCCATTCTTTCGAGAATCTTAGAAGAAGTAATGTACTCCAGACTAAACTTTGAAGTCATGCATAGGAACATACTACCACCATACTAATATGGCTTTAGAAGAGGATTTTTTACAATTCGTCAACTTCAATGGTTGGCAAAGCTCATTGAAGATAGATTTGAAAAGAGCCCTACACAAGAACATGCTTCTTGGACTTAATTCAAGCTTTTGATTGAATAGTTTTAAGTAAAAGCTACTTAAACAAATTTACCCATCTACCTACAGGCTATTATTTTCTCCTTTTTTGATGAACGCATCTTCTGTGTTGCAATACATAAGCATTATCAGCAAATAAAGAAATAGCAGCTAAAGTACCACAAGATAGTGTGTTAGGTCCTCTTTTGTTCAACATGTACATGTATAACTATTAAAATCAAAACAGCAAGCTTAGCTGTGTTTGCAGATGTAACCGTGCTACTAACCCAAAACGAATACCTAAGTTCAGCAATTTCAAAATTACAAAAAGCTGCAGACTACAGCCAAATGGTTAACACTTGGAATCTTCAAATTAACTATAATAATAAAGTGACAAAAATATTCCCTTTACGTAAAATACAAAATCCGACACCGATCAACACTAACAGTTTTATCATTTCCTGAAAAATCACGACAAACTTGTAAATTACCTTGGCGTTTATCTTTATACTATATTAATATGGGAATTGCATATCCTATAAAAACTAAACCAAGGATACACGAGACTCTCAACTTTTCCAAATAAACAGAAAGTCGACGTTAAAAACAAAATGCACGTTATTAGTATACAAATCACTAATAAGATAATGCTCATGTATGGCAGCATGATACGGGAAAATTCTGCAACATGCCATTTAAACAAATGCTTCAAAATAAAATTCTTCGAATAGCTGTGTGTATCCCCGGGTTGATAACAAGTGACCAGTTACACTGAATCTATAAAAGATTACATTAAATTAACTACCAAAAGATTTCACGGAAGAATCGACAACTGCAACAGTGTTAAATTATATAATTTGGGCCAGCGTTCCATTCACGAGACCAAAACGCAAACTTCTGCAAGATTTTTTCTCAGGCCAACCTGAGAGAAGCTAGAATTGCAACTTTGTGCCCATGAGGTAAACAGAACCCTCCACATAATCATTTGTTTTGTATATTTTTTGTAATTATTATTGCTATTTTTTTACTGTTAACTCTGCCATGTGTAACAATTTTTGGGGATCTGTAAAAATACATAGCAAAGTACAAATTATCTCCTATTAGATGTTTTTACCATTAAAAGCCTCTTATTTTGCCAAAAAACACTCATTGTAGAAAATTTAATCTTGGGAAAAGAATATAATATCCAATAGTATAATATAAATATTTTCTTCGGTTCAATTAGAAATAGTACAAATAAAATTTTCCAAGTTCGAAAAACAACAATAAACCAGCTTCATGTAAATCCATGTCTATTATTTTTTACCAGTTTTTAAACTTATTCGCATTCTTGAAAATAAGCAATTTATACCGGATTGTTAGTTACGATTAAAAAAAGTCAACATTGCACTACAGAGCAAGTATATACAATAGTAGATAATGACGCTATTATATATAAAGACAAAAACCATTGCTCTATTAGTAACTTTGATGTTAGTCAAACTTTTATTAAAGATGGCAAGAAAAAGATCCGTACCACAAGATTATTTTAAAAATAAGTTTACCAAATGAAACTTAAAGAAACGGTTTTAGATTTATACCCTCTTACATCTGAAACTCTCAAGAGGGCGTTCTTTGATTAGTTGAGTCTTTATTATACACGGCAAACCATAACACAGCTGTGGCATTATTCGCTTCAATGTGGCAAATTTGCTAATTATCAAAATAGTTCCCGAACTTAGCATCTATGGTCAAATTCTTCTACAAATGAGCTGAAAGGTATCTAGGTCTGTATTTATAAAAAGGTTAAATGTAGAAGACTCTTATTTAGACAAAACAGGTGCAACTGAACCTGCTGGCCACGCAGACATAACTTTTCCTTGCTAACAAATTACAAATATAAAAATATTGAAACATTTTCAATGAAGCCGTATGGATAAACAACTAACACACCATATTAAATTTTAAACAAATAAATCTGTAAATGCCTAAAAGAGACATTAGTGAAAGAAAAAATAGCTAAATAAAACGCTAAATATATTTAGAGATTATAAATACTCCACAAAACTAAGCAACTGTATAGACTTAAACATGTATTGTAGATCCATAAAACCTTCTTTTAATGTTGTTAATCCAATTTATTATGTATTCAAAAGAAAGTAAGTGATGGAAATTAATTCAAAGAGGAGAGACGATTTCTCTTGCGTGTTATTTTCAAGCTATCCCAAATTGTTTCAAAAATCTCTTTACTTATCGCTACTATAGCAGAATGTTAAAAAACATCATAGCATAAAGAATATCTTCAGTAGCAGTGTATTAGACAATAACGTTTAATATAACCAAAACAGTAACAATACCCCATGCAGGTGTGCATTCCAATAAAAACAGTTCTCAAAGCATAAATTTACCCTTTCTAAATCACTTCCAGATAATAAGCTTTTGATTCTTTTAGCGGCATCTTCGAGTGTTGAAAATTATGCAACATTGGTTTACTTTTAATACCTACAATTTAAAAAAATCTAAAATATTTAGTAAATTTTATTTGTGGATTTTTACGTATTTTTCGTTTTATGTACAGTGTGACTTAAGGAATAATCGTGGGCCTGAACGATTTCTATTCTGGGATACCACAAGCAACTTTTGGAGTGTAAGGGGTCCTCCAACATCTTGAGTACCCAAAGGTCAACCCCATCTGCACGTAAAACATTAAAGCTCGGTTCACTCTGCTAGACAACTAACGGGACTCTGGCGACCTAGCATCGGAGGGTATAACCTGGTACAAGTGGCCCCGAGGTAACAGGGCATCCATCGTTGGGCCAATCACCCACATGGATTAACCTCATTTATAAGAATAAAGATAGCCTCGGAAAGGATGGGAACAGAAGACGACAACTTGGCAAACGGAAACGGATAAGAGTTGCAACGTGGAACGTTACAACCTTAACAGGAAAGGAAATAGAAATCATAGATGAAATAAAGAAATACAAAGTAGACGTAATAGGCCTGAATAAAGTGAAACGAAAAGGCACAGGAGAGAAAATGATAGAAGATAACTACCTTTTAAGATATGCAGGAGTACATGAAAAGAAGAGAGCTAAAGAAGGAGTGGGAATCATAGTAATATCAGAAATAAATCAAATAGTAACACAATGCGAAGGTATAAACTCAAGAATAATGTATATAATCTTAGAAATAGATAGAACGATAGGAATTATACAAATATACGCACCTACAGAAGATGCACATGCAGAAGACAAAGAAGATTTCTACAGAATGCTACAAACCACAGTCGACAGAGTTATGAGGAAAACAAAACAGATAATAATAATAGGTGATTGGAACGCAAGAATAGGTAACGATCCAACACAAGGACTAGGCACAATGGGCATGTTTGGTAGCGAAAGAACAAGAAATGATAATGGAGAGAGAATGATAACTTTCTGTAGTAATAATCAACTAGTAATAGGAAATACCTTCTTTAAACACAAAACAATACATCAAATAACGTTTGAAGCGGAAGAAAGAAACGCAAAGAGTACGATAGATTACATAACATACTCCAAGGAAATAAGATTGAACGTGATGGATGTAAAAGCAATAAGAGGGGCTGAATTAAACACTAAACACCGACTGGTAGTATCGGACTGGAGATGGAAACCGTTTAATAGAACTAAAAACAAAACCTATGAAAGAATACATCCTGAAAAACTAAAAAATACAGAAGTTAGACAACTACATAAAGAAAAAATAGCTCAAACACTGACAAATAAACAAGAAGGACCAGAAACCGAATGATGGGACCTAAATAAGAGATGAAAAGTTTTGAAGGAAATAATTCTTAATACAGCCAAGGAAGTGTGTGGTCTAAAAAGAATAAATACTACCAGTAGATGAAAAGAACAAGATGGTGGAATGAAGAAGTGAAAGGAAAGGTGAAAGAAAAGAAAGATGCCTAGCAAGATATATCAATCAAACATGAAAAACAAACAAGAATATAATAGAAAAAGAGATGAAGCAAAACAGATTGTAAAGGAGGCCAAAAGAAGAACATGGGAGGAATTTGGAGCACAACTACAAGAGAATTACAGATATAACAACAGGAAATTCTGGCAAACCATCAAAGTTCTAAGAGGGAAATATAGCAAACCAGTCCGGAACATCAAAGATGAAAATAATAAGCTGCAAACAGATAGAAAAAATATACATACTAAGGACTAAGGAAAAACTTCTATGAAAGAAAATTTAAAAAAGAAGAACAAGAAGATGAAGAAATAGAAATAAATAGAGACCAAGAGGAAGAGGAAGAAAAAAAATCTGGTGTGAACATCACACGACTTTCCTTAACCTATTATTATATATTATACCGGATCCATCGTCTCGGCCCTGCGCTGCTCTCGTTCAGGAACTTGTTATTTTAAAAAAGGACGAGTCGCGAGTCCAACACTCGAAAGCTGATTAAAATAAACAGTACAAGACAATAATTTAAAAAAATCTAAAAGATTTAGTAAATTTTATTTGTGGATTTTTACGTATTTTTCGTTTTATGTACAGTGTGACTTAAGGATTAATCGTGGTCCTGAACGATTTCTGTTCTGGGATACCACAAGCAACTATGTTAAACAACGCCACGCATTTTACGTTAATTGTACGTTCATTTGTAAGCAAGCACTGATTCTGTTTTGAGAGAAAATATGCTAAAAATTGCTTTACTTTGACTGAATTAGGATATATAGGAAATGCCCATTCTTATATACATTTTTATGTGTGCTTATGTCCAATTAAAGTCACTTGCGTGTCACTAACCCTTCCCTTAAACCCTCCACATTTCTCCTCTTTCTAACTCCAAGATTATCAGAGATGTTGAACAACTGAACTCCCCTTCACTCACACTTATTTCCCCACTTTGACACCGATTCTCCACTATTTTATCATTGCTCTCCATCTAGCCCTGCCCCTTGCTGAAATTTCAGCCTGCTTCCATGAGACTTCTCTTGCCTTCATTATCTTCGCCACCTCTCCATCCCACGTCATCCTTGGTCTGCCTTTCTTTCTCTTTCCAATGGATTTTGCCTCCCATATTTTTCTAACTTGTCTTTCTTAGTTCAGTCTTTTTATGTGCCCCCACCACCTCAGCTGTGCCCTCTCTATGATCTTCTTGACACTTTCGGTATCCAATCTTTTCCTTATTTCTTCATTTCTTATTTTATCCATTAACGTAACCTTAGCTACTTTTCTAAGATACTTCATTTCTAACACCTGAATATTTTTAAGTTGTCTCTCTGTTAGTACCCACGCTTCACATCAAAACAGTAGCGTCGGCACATAGATGGTTTTCTAAATTGACATTTTGGTTTTATTACTAATTTCTGCTTTTGTAATGAACCCCCTCTTTATACTATGGAGGATCTTTGTCGCTGTCGTTACTCTATTGTTTATTTCTTCTTCTTGCTTTCCTCTTTCCTCTATGGTTACTCCTACGTACTTTAGGCTTTTTACTTGTTCCACTGCCTGATTATTTATTTTTATGCTTATTTCTTGCTCACAATTATTAATTAAAATAAATTGTAACCTTGTTTCCGTATCTGCCAATATTACAATATCGTCTGAAAACACGCATTCACTCATGTTCACTACCTTCATTTTATAGTAGCCTACTGTCAACTGCTTACTTTTGTGATTATTTCATTCATTAAAATGATAAATAGCAGTGGACTAAGGTTTCCGCCTTGCCTCACTCTTTGTGTGGTTTTGAATTTGTTTGTTTCCATATTTTCCTTCCTTACTGTATAATGATTTTATAGCTTCTGTCAAATCTTTTGTTGTGCCGTTTTTTTTGCTTTTTCCAGATCCACATAACATTCTATACCTCTTGATCAATATATATATATTATCATCCTATATACTTTTTATTTACCATGCTTCATTTCAAATTTGTAGTAACACATTCCTTCTTCACCCTTTGCCTTCAGTAGTTCTGCTCTTCGGTTCCTCAGCTTTGGTATTGCTTTTTAACTTCTTCTAAACTAATGCCGTCCTTTATTTCATCCGCCTGTCTGCTTTCTCTCTCTTTTCCGGTTTTCTCGCCATTTTGTGCTCTTTCTTCCACATTCTCCTCTGTTATCTCTTCTCCCTCTAACATATCGTGAAAATATTGCTTCCATCTTTCCATAACTTTGTCCTCCTCCATTAATATCCTTCCTTCCCTGTCCATAATATGTTTCGACCTGATTTTTCTTCCTTTATTTCTCATCTTCTTCAGATCCGTATAGAATAGCTTTTGGTTTGCCCCTTTGTCCTTTTCCATCTTGGTCCCAAATTCTTCCCATTCCTTAGCTTTAGCTATTTTAACCTTTTCCTTTATTATTTTTCTCGTCTTTGTAAATAGTTTTTCCACGTTTTCTTTTTTATTTTAATGGTGTTTTTAATTTCTTCGCTCCACCAACTTGTTCTCCTCTTCATTCCTCCTGTTGAGGTTAACCCACAGATTTTTGCTCCTGCCTTGTTGATAATTTCTTTAAATTTTGCCCACATCATTTCAATATTCATTTCAGATATCTTTTGTTCCACTTCTTGTATGCCCTTCCTGACCTGTTCTGTGTACTCGTCTCTTACTTGCTGGTCTTGCAATCTGTGTATCTTCATCGTCTTTATTTCTTTCTTCTTTATTTTCCCTATTATCCTCTCTTCAGCCTTTTCTTTTTTATTTTCATTTTTGCTATTAATAAGTAGTGGTTTCTTGAGAATTCTGCTCCCCTGTAAACTCTCACATCCTTTATCATTCTACTATTTATTTCTTCCGTTATTATATAGTCAATAACTGATCTTTTATTTCTCCCTGGTTCTCTCTCGTGTATTTATGGCAGTCCTTGTGCTTATATAAAGAGTTTTGTATCACCAGACCGTTCTGTATACAAAAATCAATTAAATTCTCTCCATTCGTATTCCTTGTAATCTCTTAATGTCGTCCCATTATCCCTTGCCTCCCAACAATCTCATTTCCAATTCTTCCATTGAAGTCTCTCATAATTACCGTGGGGTTGTCTGATTCTTCATACAACATTTGAAGTTCATATGCCAACTCTCTCTTCCTTTGCATCACTCCCGGTCTTATGCTATTACGTCCAATTTCTGATTACATGTGCAATTACGACTTATCAGTGCTTTCCACTCCACTAATTTACTCATGTACTTCGGACTTATCAGGCACCCTACCCTTGCTGTAGCTCTTTCTCGTTCGCCTACTCCACTGCATAACAGCCCGTAATCTTTTATTATTAATTCTCCTACTTCTTTCCTTTCGTCTCTGTGATTGCTACTATTTCCATTTTATACTTCTTAATTTTGATATAAAGAACTATTGTTTTAAAAAATTCCTTATGTTGAATTTAATTTTGCTATATAACACATACATTTAAGTAGACATATCGAATAAATAATTGTCGTAACAAAATTTGAAGTCGCATTATATAATAAAAAACAAGTGTTTTACAGCACTACTGGCTAATTTGGAATACTTTACTAAATCTTTGATGCTAACTTTGTAGATGTCATAATGATCTTATAAATTACATATAAAAATCAAATTTTACAGATTTCAAGAAAAAAACTTGCCATTTTAAAAAAGTTATGTGTGTTAACAAGAATTAATGAAAGACAGGTAGCAGCATAATAAAGAGCAAGGCAGAGTAAATCATCAAAAAGGCACATTTCTGTAGATGCGTCGAGCTTTTAGCCTCTGTACTGCAGGAGACTCAAAAAAATCTGCTGACAATATATCATTTGATTTTTTGGACAATAAATCAGCCAGAAAAAATTGTTTAAAATAAATATAGCATTAATAGGTTAGGTTATCATCCACCCCTTTTATAATTATGAGTTATAGCATCAGATAACTTCCAAAACATATAATGTGTGAAAAATAACACGAAATATTCTCAGAATAAAGGCGCCTTTATAGAGACCAGCTTAAAATAGTAATCCCTTTGTATTACCTACACAAAAGCTGAGGATGTTTTTATTATATACGTACGTATAATATTACAGTCGTGTAGTTCTGCCTTAATGAAGATGAAGATTACATCAAAATCTTCTTAAGAAATGTAATCAATTAAGTGTCAAAAGTAGATGAAATTTTCCTGTACAAGAATTTTATGAAATGTTTTGCATGAAATTGTTTTACATTTAAAAAGGTAGAGAATAATATATCTCGTCCTTGTAGACGGTAAAAATAAGTTTAATTTAGTATATAAGAATAAAAGTGACTCAAAAGAGCTTCAAGCATTTGCGTTTAATAACATTATCGGTGGAATAAAATTTTGGTATAGAGTAGAAAATTTGTGCTTTCAGTGGCTTTGAGTGTCAGAAGCCGACAATAAAGTATTACTTCACACACAAATATTAAAAAGTACGGTTTGCGCAAAATGCTAATGTGCCAATAATAAAAACACAAATTAAAAAAATATGATGATGCCTCTAACAACTCTTCAATAGCTAATTATTACTATTAAATGTCATATACAAAGTGTAGCGGAAATTTCCTAAAGTTTTTACATAAATTAAATACGTCTATGAAAAACATGCGTTATTGAAGGCACACATTCCCAGACACTTTAAAGTTCCGTAAGATTTTTGAACGTAAGGCCCGTTCTAGAAGTTCTTTCACGTTCATTCAGATGAAAATAAAAAGGGGCGATAATAGACAGCCGTAGTTGATCTTAATATGCATTTTAACGTGAAGTAATGTTACACGGAACTCTTATTTATCGAATTCTTGACTCGAAAGCGCATTTTATCACTTCTAGAAATCTAAATCGGTATGACACTTTCTGTTCTTAATATTAAAAATCCATACGAATTCCAGTTGTGGCAGTGAAAGTAATCCCATTTACAAAAAGCTTTTCAATTGGTCTCTGAAGAATTTGATTATATTTTTTATACTGTAAAGTTAATTTAAATACTTTTTTGCCATACTTCATTAGTAATATTGTCTAAAACAATTCATAACGTTGGTCAAAATAATAGATAATTTTGCCACTTGTGTCCACAATTACCTGCAGTGGTGTAATCTATTTAATGAAATTTATTTAGGAAACTCTGCACAACTAAATAAATGGGCGTCGTTTAAAAAAATACTAATGACTAAACTAAAATTTTTTGTAAAAGCAAAAATGGTAATTATAAAGCAAATACCGCAAGGTAGAGTAAAAAGGCGTAAAGCTTGTTAAAGGGTACTCTGAGCACAAGAGCTGCCTCTCATTACGTCGACCTAAGAGGTCTTTTGTGAATAACCCTGCTGAAAATCGGACGTTCTGCTCGGGACGCACGTGCTTGGGTATATGAGCATATGAGTGACGATGGCCCTACAAAATGTACCCTGTATAATAAGCATTTCCTAGCTGCAAAAAATTAATTTATAAGTAATACTAATAATAAGCAAAAATTTTTAGGTAATTCAAATAACCCTTAAATTATTTTTTTAATAGACAAACCATATTTGTAGCATATAAAATGCTTTTCCAAATAGAGTTAATGGTGCAATTTTTTTCTAATTTAGAATTATTCTGTTAACTATCGCTATTGTCACTCATACTTTTTAATCTCATTGAAACAAAATATATTAACAAGAATAGTCACAATTTTAAAATTATCAAATCAGAAATGTGGCTTAATTAATTACATATTATTGTACATTTGTTTAAAAGCTTCTAGTTTATTTAATAACAATAAAAGTTAATTTAAGTAGAAAGATCTTACAATATTTTACAATTTCTCATTTCACTTATTACACATAATATTACAAGCGCACCAAATAAAGTAAAAAAAATAATTAATGCTACAGTGTAATTGTAACACTTTAAAACCACAGCTAAAATTCGCTTACTCGTTATCTGTCAGGGAGTTCATACTCTTATTTATTAGTGCTATGATAAACGACATCTGCGACAAATATTAGATTTTTTGCCACCCCCGTTTCTTTCTTCCACCCTCCATCAATTTTGTGTTAAGGCTGATATCACCATAAAGTATTACATTGTGAGACAACGTCATGTTATCTAGATGGTTAGTAAAATCCTTATATTTTTTAGTCGTGCAGTATGAATAACACCGTAGATGAACGGGGTCAGCTACGAACTATTATTAAAATCTGGATTAGGTTCCAAATAGGGTTTGTTGAGGACTTCCACAATGCACTCTTAGAACTTCTCAGTGGTGGTCCTGACTTTATACTCTTACTGATAATTGGAATATAAAAGTCACTAATTGTATCTTTATGTTTATTTAGCCTTTCCATTTTAATTCTGGACACCATCTCCTCTCTTCCAGTAGGCGGGATTGATATCAAAACGGATCATAGAACTGGTTACATATATATATTCTCTTAAGTAAACATTTTCAAAACTTTCAGAAAGATTATACAGACGGGCAATCTTATTTATATGAGTTGTTATAGTGATGAGAACATTCATAATATATAGAGTAAATAAAACATTTCTTTGTTACCCTACTTTCCAAAAATATAATGATTGTCAATCAAAATTTGTTTACTGATTTTACTGATATTTCTGGGTTAAGATTTTTTTTAGTTAAGTCATCAGTGGAACTTACCATTATTCCTTATATCACTATTTAAAAAGTCTACTAATTTTCTATAACCTTTTAAAAATTCACAACTCAAATATCCATAGAGTTTGTAAAGGATTTTACTTTTGTAAAGTTCAGATAGGAATATTTAATCATTAGAATTTCTGGGCACTATTGCGCGTCTCGGAGAATATTAGGATGGATTTTTTGACTTGTACTGCACGAGAGCCTTCCGCTTTGGTAGTAGCAAAGTGTTCATGCAAAAGAACCTTGAAAGTAAGAAGTTTTGTTTATTTCATTCTTAGCTGACCGTGAAATGTTCCTATAAACTAGCAGAAGCCTGGGTACACTTGCTGGAAAATATTTTATGATTGAATGTAGACACATTAGCAGCTATACGTTAACTATGGAAATTCGAATTTCTAAACTAGAATTGTTAATAAAGATAATGACCATACACTCAATGTTAAGAATGCTTAAATATCTTGTAAGAGATCAATTATACAATCCAACCACAACATTAATAGTACCGCTACAACTTTTTAGTTTCACCCATTCTTACAGCGTGGATGCAGTTAATCTGTTTCTTTGTGGGTAGCACACATAGGTTAATTATAATTTAATTCTCATAGTAAATCATATACATTACAAACATGAAAAGGAAGTCTTAATCTAACTACCAAGAATACATCAGTTAGTGTTTTCTCTTTGAATTACCAAACTGCATTCACTCCTTACAAGTGTATTTCAATATACAAATATTAAATTTAGGCTAACTTGAAGGTTTCATTAACTAAAAATTGTCAACAAGAGCTACATTTGTTGATATATTCAAGACTAATCGGATCGGAAGAGGGAATTAAAAGAATACAAAATGGAGAAACTGTTAAAGGAAATAAATGAGAAACTGGATAGAATGGAGGAAAGGGATTTACGCATAGAAAGTAAACTAGATGGGCTCCAAAAGGAATACAAATAATTAAAACAGAAAACGAGCGACTCAAAGAAGAAAACCGATGCCTAAAACAAAAGAATGCACAACACGAGAAGATGTTGGAAGAAATGAATAGGGAAATCAAGAAAAGGAACATAATAATACACGGATTAGAGGATCAAGAAGAGGAGAGTAATCTACAGTTACTAGAAAAAATAAGGGACCATTAGAGACATGGGAATAAAAATAATAATAGAAAAAGAGATAATAGAAGCTAGAAGATTGGGTAAATATCGAACAGGAAAAATCAGACCTATACAAGTGGAATTTGAAAAATGGGCAAAGAAAATGGAAATTTTGCAAGGAACTAAAAACCTGAGAGGAAAAAACATATACATAGAGTAATCCTCGAATTCGAACTAGAAACAGGAAAAGAAGAAACACGAAAAGAAAAAACGGGAGGAAAAACTTTCAGTGAGAGATCCCCTGATGAAGACCTACCAGAAAGTATACGCAAAATAACTAGAACAAGCAGAGGCACAGGTACAACCTCAAAAAACTGAGATGGAAATTAACCAGAAAACAACTAATACACTAATAAAAATAGTACAAGGAACAACAAGGGAAAAGAAATTCAAAATGAGTGGATAGGAATAGGAATATGGAATATAGGAACATTATCAAGGAAAGAAATCGAATTAACGGAGGAAATGGATAGAAATAATTTACAAATTCTAGGAATTAGCGAGACAAAGAAGAAAGGTAAAGGAAGTACACACTTAAAAAATAACTACACACTGCATTACTCAGGAGTGTCACCGGAACAAAGAGTGAGGGAGGGCGTAGGAATTATTACCACCGATGAATTAAACAAAAGTATAACTGAGGTCAAGGCAATAAGTTCTCGAATAATAGCAAAAACTATAAAACTGGACGAAACAATAAATATTATCCAGATTTATGCGCCGGTAGAAGGAAAAACTGAGGAGGAAATGGCAGACTTCTATGCAGACCTACAGCAATTGCTAGATGAAATGAAATAAGAGAATCAGAAAACGATCATAATGAGTGACTGGAATAGTAGGATTGGAAAAGACCATAACAGAGGAATAAGATATATGGGATGCTACGGAGAAAGCATCCAAAATAGAAATGGACTAAAAATGATCCATTTTTGTGTAAGAAATGAACTTTTAATAGGAAACACACTGTGGACCAACTTTAAGGATAAGTATACTTTTGTTGCAGAGGAACGCAAAGCTGAAAGCATAATAGACTACATAACACAAGAAATTTGAGAAAGATACAGACAACTGAAACAAAGAAAGAAGCCGAACTTAGTACGCAGCATAGATTAGTAATAACAAAGTATACGCCAGATTAACCAACAAACAAGTAAGAAACTATAGTAAGCTAGCAATAAATAAACTCAAAAACGTAGAATAGAAAGAAATATACCAGAAGGATGAAGAATTACAAAGGAAGGAAAACCTCCAAACAACATGGACACTAGAAGAAAGATGGAGAACATTCAAGGAAATATTGAAGAAGTAGCGGAAAACGTATGTGGATAAGAAACCGTAATAAACAACCAAAAATGACAAGCTGGTGGACAGAAGATATAAGTAGAATGGTAATAGGCAAAGAAAATAGTGGAAAGATACATCCAAACAAAATGTGGATAAGAGGAATACAAAAGGAAGAGGAATATAGTAAAGAACTTAAAAGTAGAAAAAGAAGTCCTGGAGAAGATGGGTGAGAGATAACAGAACTGACAAGAACAAACGCCAGAGATTTCTGGACGAGAATAAAGAGATTAAGAGGAGGTAAAAGAAGGACATAAAAGCAATAAGAAATAATCAGGGACAAATGCAAACTGATACAAAGGAAATTCTAGAAACATGGAAAAATTATTATGAAAATTGTATAAAACTGACAGTGGACTAGAAGATAATATAACACAACAAATAAATTTGGAACAAACAATCAAGAGGAAGAAGTAGAGGACGCAATCCAAAAAATAAAATATGGCAAAGCCAACAGGAGGACGATTTATCTCCAGAGATGTTAAAATGGATGGGCCAAAAAGGTTTAGAATGGTTTTGGAAAATTTATGACAAGTATGAAGAACAGAAAATACCAGAGACTGGAAAACAACCTAATAGTACCAATTTACAAGAAAGGATTACAGTTCCAATGCGATAACTATAGGCCAATATGTCTAGCTCAAACTAGTATTAAAATAGACACTAAAATTTTAAAAAAGGGCTAAGATATTATATAGAACCTTTATTAGTTGAAGAACAGGCAGCTTTCAGACCGAATAGCACTGTGACAATATTTATATAATCAGAAATATAATCGAAGAAAAATTGAAGAAGGAGAAAAGATAACATTTGTAGACCTGAGTGCTGTTTGATACAGTAGATAGAAGGAAATTTGGAGGACTTTGAATGAACTGAATGTGGATAAGAATCTGAAAGGGGCAATAAGAAGTTTATATGAAACAGTCAAACCGAAGGTACAATTGGACGGGCAGAGATCGGAGGTGTTCGAAATAAATAAAGGTATCAAGCAAGGCGACAGCTTAAGCCCTTTATTATTCATAATTATCATGGACAAGATAATCAAAAGAATAAAAGAAAAATATAGTCAACTGAACACGGTAATCGGATATAAAAATTTAGAACCAGTAAAACTACGTAGTCTACTTTACGCAGACGACGTGATACTAATCTCAAACACCAGAAGTAAAATGCAGAGCTTGGTGAATGCATGGACGACTGAAATAGAAAATATGAGTATGGAAGTGAACATAAATAAAACCAAGACCATGATTGTAAATGAGAAACAAAAAGAAGATCAAAACAATGACATAAAATATAAAGACAAAAAATTGGAGAGGGTAACGACGTTTGTATTCCTTGGAAGCACAATAACAGAGGATGGGAAATTAGATTCAGAGTTAGCAAACAGAGCGAACAAATTGTCAAGAATCTATTACGCCATAAATAAAACTATACTAGTCCATAAAGACATTGATTTAGAGGTGAAAAAGAAAATATATAATACGATAACACTTCCAATAATAACTTATGCTAGCCAATCATGGACACATTAAGAAGAAAGACGAGGTTAAAATAAATGCTATGGAGATGAAACATCTCAGAAGGATGGCAGGAAAGACTAATGGGACAGAGTGAAAAACGAAGACATAAGAGAAATCATTAAACAAGAAAAAATTAAAAATGGCAACTGAACTGGTTTATGCACCTGACAAGAATGGAACCAAACAGAATTGCAAGAAGACTAATGAAAGCGGGAAAACCACCTAAAAAACGAAGTGGCAGACCTAGAAAAAAATGGATGGACCAAATCAAAGAAATAGCAGCAGAAAAAGGTGCGACACTGGAGGAAATCAAAACAATAGCGAGAGACAGGCAGAGGTGGAGACAATGGATACGGGACTAGCGACCAGAATCCGACGCTCAAAAGGGCAGAAAGGATTAGAGAAGAAGAAGAAGACTAATATTTCTTGTAATGACATACTCCCCTCCTTTTTCAAAGAAATAAACTCTTATTAAAAATCGTAAAGATTGTTACTGAGAGTTTCTCTATACGGCAAAAGTTATTAGTAAAGTTAATCTGTCATTCTTTACAAATGTTCAAACAAATGTATGTCTAATTACATATGGCTTGGTACTCCTAGGTAAATTTACTATCCGGACATTTACAAAGGCCAAAAAAACGTGTTTTCATTTTTATTGACTTCAGTAAAAAAAAAACGATTGCAATACTTTGTTTGTTTTACGCTATATAAGGTAAAAGTGATCCAATTCCAAAAAAGATAAAAAAATTAGACCTTATTTTGTTGTATTTATTTCTACTGTCTAAATACTTACCTCAACTTTTATTTTTAATTTCTTAAGTTACTTTTTGTTGTTCATTTTTGAAGCCGATGAATATGATATTGGCAGTCAATCACGTTTGCTACGTTTAATTTATTATGTTTTTATTTGTTTCGGTGCTTTTTTCGACAAATTATCTACATAATTGTTTACTTATAAATGTTAGAAAACGTAGCATTATGAATTAATATATATTTTACATTAATAGAGGTATAATGTTCGACACTCTTGAGAAGAGAACCAGTTTGAAGTTTAACTTAATTTTAGAAGAATTTTCTTCTGAAGAGATCAATCACATCATATACAAACATCATATCAATCTACACTATGGAGCTAATTGATCCTTGGCTTTTTTGCCTATAAACAAATTCCAACACTTCTCTTTAATAGCGGCTTTGTAGGTTTAACCTCTATTCGTGTTACATTTTGTTATATCCTACCTATTGGTCGTTATACTCATGTGACTACAAAATTCCTTTAAATGCTCTTGTCATGATTTGCTCCTCTATTTCTTTCCCCTTATATTTATATACTCTTATTTTCTATATTTCAATTGTTTGTTTATCTCTTTAGGTCAGCTTTCATAATTTGACCCTCTATATTCTACCATCTTTCATAGGAGTGCATAGTGAAAACTTGTTTTTGTAAAGCGTTTTTTGCTTTAAGCTGGTAAATTATTTCTTCTATTTCCATTTTTCTTTTTTTATTGCCTGATGTTATTCTTAAAGCTACACAAAATATTCCTATTTATTTAAAATTGTGTAACATATTATCTATCTAAAGACCATTTGGATTGCTTACTTTTTGTGCTTTTAATAATTTGTTTATTAAACTTTTCTTTGTATCTGCTTAAAATAATGTGTTTTCCAATAATTCCTTATTCATGACTATATAAAAATAGTTCTTCTTGAGTTCCAATTCTGCTAATCAAAATATGCTGATCTTCATTCTTAATAAATGCATTAGCTACTCATTTTGTTTATCACACCACACAGTTCTTTATATATTGTTTATAAACTTGTGTACTTTATGCTAATTCTCCCGTCTTACTTCTCTACCCTAGTACATTTACATGTTATTTACTCTACTTTTTTCAAGATTTACAAATTTAAAATTTGTTTTTGCAATAAATATATAGTAGTCTATAGTAGCGGCTGTACCACTCTTATTATGAATATTTATTAATATAACTGATTCTATTGTGATTGTCATATGTTTATTTATTTAGATAAAAAATTCCCAATTTAATTTGTCACGTTTTGTTCAATAAAGAGTATGCCAGCTTGAGCCTTTATGTAACTCTATCAACGAATTGTCACTTATAATCCGTGTGCCTATTGTATGTTACCTCTTCATCGAATCGATTAAAACGAAAAAATATTAAAAGAGATATAGTGGAATATAAAATTTGCATAAATGTTCCTTTAACTTTTACATATATTTTCGAGTTTATACATACAACATACTTATAATAAATAATTGTAACTTGTAAACTAGGAGTTGTCTATCTAATTCTCTGTCGCTAAATCTCTCGATCAGAAACCCGTTCTTCTTCCAGTCCTCTGGTTGGCATCGCTTCTCTAACTCCTTCAGTTTATAATCTCCTTGGAGGTCCACGCTTTCGCTTACCAGGTGGCCACCTGTTGTCACCCATCCTTATAAGGTGTCCGAACCATTTTAATTTTTTTCTTTAAATTCGTTAAATCACTGTTTCATTTACTTTTGTTTAGTTTTTAACTTTTGCATTTGTTATGGGTTGCAGCCTAGATATTCTGACACCCCTACGTGAATAGACTATCTCTACAGCTAGTAGTTTTATTTTTAGACACTTCTTATTCTCTATTGAGATACTTTTATCCCACCAGATGGAATTTAAGACTATCACAAATTTCCTGCTTTGTTCAATTTTATTTTTGATTTCTTGTGACCCTAAACCATCACTGTCTATTATAGATACTTGAATTTGTATACTTGATTTATCTGTGCGTCGCCATCGATTAAAATATTAAAATGTGCTGGTGTATTAACTGCTAAATAATCTGCTATTTTAAGACTAACCTGTAATTTCTTATATTCAACATATAGCTCCCGCCAACTTGGAAAATGTTGTTTTGAGAAACCAAGAGTTTTATATCGTATAAAAAATGAGCGAAGTGACAAGTGAAGCAAACGCGAAGAAAGCACGTGCTCTTAGACTGTTTACCATAAACGAATCATCTTGAGAATAGTATTACAGTTGATACTGAAACCCCTGTGATAGTATCCGAAACTAACTGGACCCTTATTCTGTCTGTAACTATCATAGTACATCGGTTGCATTCGAGCGCTCGGATGCGCCAGACCGCCATGCGCAGTTTTAACATATTTTAACATTTATGACACACTTTATATAAATAAATCTTAAAAATAGACTCTCTAAGGAATATTTTAAGCCACAAAAAATTAGATTTAAAAAAATTTCTACCATGGTCTACTCCCTTAATGGGTTTTCCATCGCAGCATAACGTTTTTTCCAGTTCTGAAATGACACTACAATATAGGTGTTACACAATATTGGAGAAACACTACATCCACGTCGTAGTCCTTTTGTGGGCTTTATTATACTAGAAAGTTGTCGATTAGCTTTTAAACATTTTTCAATAATTTTTATTCTATTACATAATTGCTCACTTTCCAATAACGCAGGACGTCTCAAAGTTTACATCTTGGCTCTAAATCATAAACTTTTTCTAGATCTATAAAGCCAAGTACGTCTTTTTTTCACTGCAATTTGTTTTTCTAAAAGTTGTATTATAAACAAATTATCTACATATGATCTGCCAAGGGTGAAGCCACTTTGCTCTTTCCTTATTTTTCCTGTCACTTCTGTTCTTAGAATATTTTGCAAGACTTTACCAAAAAGTCTGCTAAAAATACTGTTAACACTTAAGCCTTTATAGTCATTTGGATTTTGTTTATTTCCTCGCATTTTACATTTTTTCAACACCTTTGAAATAGATGTACAATTCTTCATACGTAGAATTTCCTCCAATATTTTATCAATGCATCTGAAATTTCTCCTAATTCTGCCGATCTTCTATTTTTCATTGTTGTAATACATTTGTTTACATTGTCTATGGCCAATTGCATGGGGGCTGAATTTGTTTTATTTTAATTGGGATCTATATTTTTACCAAATTCTAGGTGATTTTCTACCATACCTTCATAATGTTTCTTCCACTGACGTAGTAATACCTCTGTTGAATGTATTTGGTTTTCATTCGCTTAATAGTTCTCCATACTTCTGTCAATCTGGTCCCACCTATTACTCTAAATCAGATTACATTTTATTTCCAAATATTTGTTTTTTTCTTGGTTTACCGTTCTTCTTAGTAGTCCATTGTCGCCTGTTTTCATAATCCCTTTTTGTCAACCACTTAACATATAAATTGTTTTTTTTATTAGTGTTTGTACCTCTTCTGTTAACCAAGGTCGCTGTTGTTTGATATTGTTCTGCTAATTATGTGTACTCCTACTACCTCTAAGGCTGCTTTAGTTAAACATTCTTTAATAGAATTGTGTTCAGTTTTAATATTTTTACTTACTTCTCGTCCCTTTAACCTTGCTTCTAATCTCTTTTGATAAAGATTGCTAATGCTCTCTTCCTGCAATAGTTATTTAATTTTCTATGTTTAGGTTTTGTTCTGGAACATTTGTTCTTTTACGTAATTCATTTTCATAATGTCCTGTTATTTTAGCTAATAACATAAAATAATCTGTTTCACAATTTCCCCTGCGATTAACGCGACAATCATAAGGCAACATAGTCTAAAATAAATTTTTAATTTAGAGAAATGTATATTTGTGTGCTAACTTGTGATGAAAAAAACAATTTAAAACTTTTAGTCCACTTTGTTTACACAAGTCAATAAGCAGTTTTCCAGAATTATTCACAATTTGTTTACCGAATTTTCCTACTACTTCATCAGATTGGAGAGTATCTACTCCGGCATTAAAGTCTTCGACAATAATGAATTCTTTACTTACGCCAGCTGTCTTAGTTTTCTGTAGATTTTGGCAGAAGAGCCCTTTGATTCATCGATCTGCGTCATCCATAGGCCCAGATACACAAGTAGTATTTGCAATTATTTGATATAATAAATCTTTAATTTTTAATTCCTTTAATTGTTTTTGTTTTGTATGAAGCTCTCTATCATAAATATAAAATTCCAAAAACTGTAACTAATTAACGAGATGTTATTTAACCTCCATGAGAGGTTTGAATTAGTTAAATCATATAAGTTTCCATATATATCTTAGTTATAATTAGTTATATATTGTATGCGTCTGGAAAATAATTTAAACTACATTATTATTATGTATCAAAACATGATATGTCCTGTTATCAGTATATGTATGTTAAAAAGAGGAAAAGTCTAAAGTATTTTATATTACACGTCATTGGTATAAATATTAGAAATCAGAAAGTTATTTTTAATATCAATATTTTAATTCTTTGCTATGAGATAGCCATCTATTAGTCTATGAAATCCTTAAATTCTACCAGTAAATTATCACATTCGCTGTATGTTCAAGAATATATTTAAAAAATTATTTACCCATTTTGAAATAACGCATGTAGCATAAGTTTTGGAACCAAAATTACAGCTGTTAAACAAATAGTGACACATTTTTATTGATACCTAAACATAAGGACTTACTAGTATATTTCATTCTTTAGTAGTGCACAATTTTTACCAACTTGCTTTATTTTTCTTTGAACAAAAAACAAAAGTAATATCTATTTTCAAAACCCTACAAAATATTCTTGTTTATAAGTGTTGTTTATTTTAACCTTCCTAACCATTAGACCATTAGCATGAACTTTGCCAGCATGATATGCGTAAAATTTGATGAAATGCCAGGTTTAGGTATAAAACTTCCTATATATTCTGGAATAATTGTATAAAGGAAGATCAGACCAGAACATTATTTAACATTAACAAATTCGATTACTTTTAGAAGACATTTTCGAATATAAACGTTTGCATCCACAGCTTCACCTCTATTTCTCCCGATGTAAGGTCTTGAAATTTTTAATTCCAAATAGCACCCCAGACCAAACAATTTTTGCTGAAAATTTCACTTTTGGTCTGTTTTACTTTTTTAAAAGAATTTGTAATGTTAGGAGTACTACTATTTTTGAATTTTTAATCGGATAAAAAAGATATTTTTGGTCATTTATAACCATAATTCTTTGCAGCCTTTGGAAATTGTCTCAAGTTAGATTTGGAAAAATTTTCTTCTCTTCAGACATATTCAACAATTTATGATATAAATCCGGTAAATAGTTATGTACAAAATTTCAAATCAAAAATTTATCTATGCAAAGGAGGGTCCGGTCCTGGCAAGTGATAGGAAGATTAAAGAGTGAATGCTTCTCAGTTTAAATATAAATAAGTGAAAATGTAATGAAATTAAATGCAAATAGTGATTACAGTAAGGTAAAATAGGCGAATAGTGTTAATATAAACAACAGATAAAGGTAAGATCAGCGAGTAGAAAACTTAAAATAGATCGCGAAGGAAATAAACACCGATGACAGCTGACAGGCTCAGCGCGTGAACGAAACGGCGGAGCGATACCAAACCGCGGGCTTTTCAAAATACCGCAGGACCGTATTTCAAATCTTACGGAATTTTGAGAAGTAACGAGCTTTTTATAAAAAGAGAACGACGACCTCCGAGGAGTGGATCCGGGTCAGTTCTTAGTCGGTTTAGTAAAATGGAAAATAAAGACGAATATACCCAAAGTATGATGAAACGACTACAAGAAATAAATGGAAAATTAGACAAAATGGAAGATAGCAACAAGAGACTTGAAACTAAAATAGATAACCTTCAGGCAGAACTAAATAACGTAAGAATGGAAAATGAATTACTGAAGAAAGATAAGGAACTACTAGAACAAAAACATCAATAGAAGAAGAGAATAGAGAAACTAGAAAGAGAAATAAGAAAGAAAAATAATAATACACGGAGTGGATGAAGGAAATGAAGGAGAGAACGGGAACTAGAACTAAAAGAAAGAGTGAGAATTATAATAAGAGATATGGGAATACAGATAAATATGGAAGAAGAAATAACAGAAATCAGAAGATTGGGAAGCGAACAAAGAGGAAAAGAAGACCAATACTAATAGAACTAAGGGCCACAACAAAAGATGGAGATACTAAAAGCTACAAAAAATTAAAAGGAACAGAAATATACATGGAGGAAGACTTCACAAAAGATATACAGGAACAGAGAAGATATCTAGTGAAATACATGAAGCAGTATAGAGAAAAGGAGATCACGCAATACTACGATACAATAAATTAATAATAAATGGAGAAATTATGTCCCTGGAAAAACTAAATCAAATAGATAGACAGAAGTATAAGGAAGTAGAACGAAATGACGCAGAAGAGAGTATGAGAGAGAGAAGAACACAAAAAGGAAGAACAATGAGTCAAAGATCCCCAGAGAGCAACGAGGAAGAGACACTAAGAGATAAGTTAACTAAAATAACAAAAACAGGACGGCATACAAAAACTAGTAGGAGCGATGGAGGGAACTAGACACGACAAGGCAAAGAATGAAGGCTAACGCAAATGGAAATAAGAAAATTGGCGAAATGGACAAACCTAAACAGACGGAAACATATAATATACAAAAACATAGAAGAAAAGAGGACAAAATTAAAAGAAACAGGAAGAAAAATGGGGAACAAAAGAAATGGCAATAGGAATATGGAATATAACAACACTAACAGGGAAAGAGATAGAGGTAACAGAAGAAATGGATGAATATGGAATTGATATACTAGGAGTAAGCGAAACTAAGAAGAAAGGAAATGGGACAATAAAACTGACAAATACACACTACATGTATTATTCAGGGTAACAATGGAAGAAAGAGCAAAAGAGGGAGGGAATCATCGTGAATGAGGAAATAAACCAAAAGTCATCAAATCAGAGGCAATAAATTCGAGAATGATAATCTTACACCTGCAAATGGAAGAAAGAATAGTAATTATACAAATATACGCACCAATAGAAGAAGTGAAGTAAGGAAAATTGAAGAATTCTATAACGAATTACAGAAAAACATAGATGAAGTGAGAGAGGATACCGATAAAATAATAATAATGGGGACTGGAACTCTCAGTAGGCAGAGATGTGAATAGAGGGCTGGGATGTATGGGCGGATATGGAGGAAATAAAGAATACAAATGGAACTAAAATGATAGAATTCTGCCAGTTAAACGACCTATTGATAGGAAATACTTTCTGGGAACAAGAACTAGAAGACAAGTACACGTTTGTGGCAGAGGAGAGACAGGCCAAAAGTATAATAGATTATATAACCTATACACCGGAATTAAGACATAGTATACAACAAATAATAACCGAGAAGAGGGCGGAACTAGAACAAATCATAGATTAGTAAGAGCCACATGGAAAATACATAAGCCAAAAACAGAGAACGAAATAAAATTTATAAAGGTAAAGATAAATAAGCTAAAAGAAGAAAAAGACGAAGAGTTTCATAGACAAGAAATACAGAAAAGTGAGTGGGCAATGGAAGAAAGATGGAAAGTATTTAAAGAAGTAATATACTCAAAGGCAGTAAGTGTCTGTGGGATGACAAAAATAAATAGTAATAAGAAAAGAACAAACTGGTGGAATAACCAAGTAAAAGAAGAAATACGGGAAAAGAAAAAGGCCTGGAAGAAATACATACAGACTGGACAGCAACAAGATAGAGAGGAATATAAAAATAGGAGAAATAAAGTAAAACAGGCAGTAAAAGAAGCTAAAAAGAAAAGCTGGGAAGACTTTGGAAGAGAGATAAATAAAACATATAAAGATAATAATAGGATTTTCTGGGCCAAAATAAGAAAGATGAGAGGAAGCCAATGAAAAGAAATTAGAGGATTAGAGATAAAACAACCATATTACAACAGACAAAAAGAAATAATGGAAGTATGGAAAGACTACTTGAGCAGAAGTTTAAAAAGAAAGGAGACAATGAAGAAAGGAAATCAAATAGAGAAAGGGAAGAATCAGGAGAAGAAACAGAACAGATAACGAGAGGAACTAGAAAATTCACTGAAAAGATAAAGATTGGGAAAGCAGGGGGCGAGGACAAAATAGACCCGGATAAAATGGATGGGAGAAAAGGGTAAAGAATGGCTCTGGAAAATATGTGAGGAGACATGGAGAACTGAGAAAATTCCAGAAGACTGGGAAAAGAACTTGATAGTTCCAATATATAAGAAAGGGATCAGACGGAATGCGATAATTATAGAGCCATTTGTCTCTCCTCGGTGTGCTTTAAAGTATATACCAGAATTCTGGAGGAAACTTAGAAAAGTGATAGAAAATAAACTAGAGGAGGAACAAGGGGCATTTAGGGCAAATGACAACAAGCTAATGACAACATATGCATATTGAGTAACATTATAGAACGAAAAATAGAGGAAGGAGATGAACTACTGCTTCCCTTTCTAGACATAAGAGCAGCTTTTGATACAGTTGAGAGAGGAAAATATGGGAATGCTTAGAGGAACTGGAAGTGACAAAAGAACTAATAGAGGCCATCAGAAGTATATACAAAGTAGTTAGAGGAAAATTCAAATAGCTGGACTGACATCCGGGGAATTCAAAATGGAGAGCGGCATAAAACAGGGCGATAGCCTAAGCCCACTACTTTTATAATAATAATGGATAAAATAGCAAAAATCTAAAAGAAAAACGAAAGGATTGGATACAATAATAGGATATAGAAACCTGGAACCAGTCAAGGTGAAAAGTCTAATGTATGCAGATGACATAGTCATAATGGCAGATACGGATAATAAATTACAAAAGCTAGTCAACATATGGGTAGAGGAAATAGAGAAAATGAAAATGGAGGTCAACATTAAGAAAAGTAAAAAAACAGGAGAGGGGACAAAATAGAGAAGTAAAGTGTAAAGGGCATAATATGGAAAGAGTCTCAACATTTGAGTATTTGGGAACAATAATAACAGATGATGGCCGAATAGAAGCAGAACTGAGTAACAGAATGAGGAGAGGGAATAGGCTCTACTATGCATTACATAGAACGGTATTGGGAAAAAAGGAGATAGACCAAAAAGTGAAATTAATAGTACATAATGCAATAACAATACCAATACCAACAGTATTATACACCAGTGAAAATTGGACGATACAAACCAAACATGAGGGTGTAATAACGGCCATAGAAATGAAACACTTGAGAAGGATAGCGGATAAGACAAAGTTTGATAGAGTACGGAATGAGGAAATAAGAGAAACTTTACAACAGGAACCAATAGTGAACAAAATCAAAAAGAGACAGTTAACATGGTACGGTCATATACAACGAATGAAACCAGAGAGAATATGCAGAAAAGTGTTCGAAGCAAGAAGTGTGAAGAAAAGAAGAAAGGGAAGACCCAGGAAGAAATGGATAAGTCAAATCATTGAGGTGGGAAAAGCAAGAGGAAAGACAGTAAACGAAATGAAAAGTTTAACAAGAGACAGAAAAGAATGGAAGAAATGGGTTAAGGAGGACCGTGACGTATAAATCCGACGCTGGAAGGCATAAGGATAAGAGCGAAGAAGAAGAAGATCTATGCAAAGATGTTCCAATTTTACTTTCAGCATATTGCATAAAAGCCTATTTTATGTTACAGGTTGAGTTTGCTATTTATTTGTAAATATATTCTTAATATTCTTTAGTTTGATAAATAATCGACAGCCTAATGTTCCGATCTCTAAAAATAAATAATTTCTCATTTTTGCGTTTATTGAATTAAATTATAGGCAGATCTGTGTATTTATGTATTATACGATATATCATTGAAAATATTTTCCAACATTTTTGACTTGTCATATATCATTGCTAATAGCAACACTGTATGGGTCAATTTAGAATTAAAAATTTTGATTTAAAGATTCTGAAAATCGTCGTGGTCCATGTTATATATTTCACTTTTCCTTGATATTTATTTTTAAGAAATTGATCAACTTTTTTATATTTGTTTGCTATCTCGATCTATTAAAGTATCAGTGTTCGTTCTGTTTCACTAAATACTTGCTTTGATTTCAATTACCTTGCAGCTTTCAAACTTCTTTAACTAGGCTCATAAAGGCTTAATAATATTGTAAAACAGCTAAAAGAGTTAACTGCAGCATTGTTATTATTCATTATAACCCAAAAATTTTCTCTATTTACAAGCCTCCCTTATTCTATAGATATAATCTCATTATATGTGCGAATAGTCATCTTATTTATTCTAACTTAAACTGCTTAAATGTTTATTTTCTTCAAATCTAATACTAAAACACCATGATCTATCATAACAACAACCTACTATTGCTTTATTACTTTGATTTATATTTTAATAACGTAACTCATACGTTGCCGTAGTTTTCTTTTAGCCCCCTTCGACAAAATTCCATAGTATTAGTATTTATCATAAATTTTATTCATTAGAGTTTTCTTGTTTTGGACAAATACAGAATAGTACATTTAAATGCAAAATTGGTTTTTAATTAATTTCAAAAAGAGATATTTGAAAGCCTAAATCCCAAACGCATCAAGTTCTTAAAAAACATCAAGAACCTATTAAAAAAGTTTTATTTAAGCAAATTCAACGAACATCGTATAATGACTGACCGTACGAATGTTACAAACTGCGACGGCAATAACAATATTATCTATTTTATCCCATGTGTGATCTTTAGAGGTAATCTGATAAAAATAAATCAAACAAAAGCAATTTTAGAAGTATGATGCATTGAATTCATTAACTGCTGCTTTTCTTTTCTAGACGACGTACTTTTAGAAATCCTTTGATCATGTTTTCCGTTCAATTTAAGAAGTTTGTACAAGTTTTTATAAAAAGCAACCCAGTTTGCCATTTTTTACAACTTTAAGCATAAAATATTTTAACTAAAAGAACTTTATTTTATATATCGATGCAGCATTTCAAAGTAACCATGGAATATTTAATTATTGGAAGTCAAATAACTATGTTAACTTATTTATTTATATATAATGAAAAGTATAACGATGAAAAATACTTTCCCTCTAATTTGCAATAAATATTTAACTGCTATTAAAACTTTTGTAACATAATATTCAAAAACCTCTCATCCAAGAATACAACAAAAATAATACAAACGACAAGACAACTAGAAGAATAAAGACCAAACTAAAAAATAAAAGACGATAAACGAACAAAGCTCCTCTGCGACGTAGTTATCAAATTCATTAAAAACTTAAGACAACCGCAGGCGCACGACACAGAAAGTTAAACATCTAATTAAGCCCTGAAATATAAAACTAGAAGATGCAAATAATACATCACAAAGTTTAATGAACAACGTCGGGTAACTGTCAATGACACGAACTTGGTTCGCGGTGTATAATTAAACTCTCGCTAATTTGAAGGCAGAACTAAAACTCGGAAAAATGTCGCGGACGTGTTCTGGAAAACTAATATTGAAGTACAAATGTTCCTCAGCTGTCAGGCTAATTCTTATAACGGAACATATAGCATGTTGCAGCTCTGAAACAACAAGATGAATAAAAACAGCGATTACTTGCAATGAATAATAAATATTTAAACAGAGAAGATGAATAAATAGTTTACAGAATATTCCAAAGAAAAAATTAAAAATATTCTATGTAAAACTAAAACATATCAATAAAAAATTCAAAAATGTAATTAAAATATTTAAAAAAAGAACAGATAAAAAAATAAAAGTAAGAAATAGTAGATTTTGAAATCACAAAGGAAGATAAATTGGATAAAGAAAGAATATTCTATAAATAAATACACAAAGCGAGATAGGGTAAGACAAAACAAGATATTAAAAAAAAGCATCCTCATAATCGGCTTAATAATTTTAATTTAACAGCTATATTGAATACAAGTTAGAAGATAAAAGAAAAAAATGTTATTCGGAGGTTTTTTATGATTAACTTACGGGGAAAAATATGTAGCTCAATATGTCCAGTGACAACCATATTTTATAATCATATATTTTTTGTGCATAGCCATGATTCCATCACTACTTTTTGTTGTGTATGATAAGATAATGTCTTGTTTGAAAAGCTCCAACGTCTCAATAAGTATGTACCAATGGATTTATTAATAAACTATATTCTTTTTCATATTTTATCCACGAAACTGATATATCCAGGATAGAAAGCACATAAACAAACGTTTACTAATTATTTCTTATTTCAGCTTTTTATATATTTAGCGAAATTGGCAAAAAATATAATCACGGACTATACCTGCCAATTTGATTCAGTAACACAAACAGAACACTAGCTACCATAAATGATATATATATATATATATATATATATATATATATATATATATTCAAAAGCCATTTACCAAATTGGTGATGACTTATAAAATAAACTAAAATAAAATAAAATAAATACATTATGGGTTATAATATCTATATACCTACTTTCTTAATTTAATTAACTTATTTAGTTATGTACAAATTTATACCATTCTTTTCTGTTACTTGTCATTGCCTTTGCCTCCACCACTGTTTTTCCTTTCTTTGTTAGTATTTTTCCTATGACATTGTCCCATATTGCTTGTGGCCTTCTAGGTTTCCTTTTGCCTGCTTTTCTCATTTCCCAAATTTGTTTAACTTGTCTATCTTGATCCATCCGTTGCAAATGACCCCTCCACGCTAACAGTCGTCCTTCGATAAAACTTGTTATTGGGTTGATCTCTCATTCTTCCCTTATCTGCTTGCTTCTTATTCTATCTCTCAGGGTGACACCTTTCACTCTTCTCAGGTATTTCATTTCTGTGGCTTCCAATCTTGATTTCATTTTTTGTATCAGTACCCACGATTCGCATCCATAGGTCATGATGGGCCTAAAGATTGTTTTGTACATTGTAAATTTGGTTTTTTTTGACACCTCTCGTTTATTTATAAAGTTTACATTCATTGCATAATATAATGTGTTACATTTCTCTATCCGTTCAGTTACGTCTATTTCTTGTCTTCCACTATCATCGATAGTAACCCTAGATACTTAAAATTTGTTATCTGTTTGATCTCTTCTCCATTTATCTGTATATTTATCTTATGGTGATCTTTCCCAATGGTCATTACTTTTGTTTTGTTGATATTCATCTTCATTCCGTTATCTGTTAATTCTTCGTTCCATATCAGTAGGTTTCGCTGTAGTTCTTCTTCTCTTCCTGCCATTACTATAATATCATCTGCAAATGCACAATCTTGTATGAATGTGGGTTGCAATTTTCTGTATCCTACATTTAACCCTTTGATTCTCTGGTGGCATGTTCGTATTATTTCGTCTATAAAGATGGTGAATAGTACCGGGCTCATTACCCCTCCTTGTCTTAGACCTTCATTTGTGTCAAACTCTTCTGATATTCTGTTATTATTTATCAGGTAATTCTTTGTCTTTTGGTACAAACTTTTAATTACCCTTATTACTTTTGGGCTTACTCCTCTATTACTCAAACTTTTCCATACTCTCTCTCTAGGCGTTCTATCGAAATATTTCTCGAGATCAATAAATGCAAAGGCAGCTTTCTCGTTGTATTGGAGTGCTTTTGTAATTATTTGTTTAACAGTAAATATATGGTCTTGTACGCTTCTACCCTTACGAAAACCGCTCTGTGCTTCTGACAACGTTGGTTCTATTACAGTTCGGAGTTTACCTTCAAGTATTTATTCATACAGTTGTAAAGGAATACTGAGCAGCGTTATGCCTCTGTAGTTATTACATATCTTCCTATCTCCTTTCTTAAATATTGGGACAATCTGTCCTACTTCCCAGTCTTTTGGCATTTTCTCCTTTTTCCATATTTTATTAAACATTTTTAGTAGTGTCTTAATTCCATGTTCTCCCATTTTTTTCTAACATTTCGTCTGTGATTCCGTCATGTCCTGGTGACTTTCCATTTTTGATTTTCTTTAATGCTGTTAATAACTCTTCTTCCGTTATACCTTCTTCTTGATTTCTTGTATTCTGGTGTCTATCTTCTATCTGTGTACTTTCTTCTTTAATCATGACTTGGGTCTGTAGAAGTTCTTGAAAATATAGCCTCCATATATTCATTATTTCTATTGATTTTATCAATACCTTTCCATTTTTATCTTTTATTACTGTGTTCTCTGTTGTTTTTCCTTTCTTTAGGTTTTTTAAAACTTTATAAAATAGTTTCTAGTTTGCTCTACTGTTCTTTTCTAGTTTTTCGCCAAAGTCTTTCCACGCCTTTCCTTTCGGTTCTCTCACCATATGTTTTACTATTGTCCGTTGTTCTTTGTACGCATTGTAGGTATTTTCTGATTTTCTCAATAAGTAGTAGTCTGTCCACCTCTTCTTCTTTAGTTTAACTTGTCCTTTTATTTCTTCGTTCCACCAGGGGATTCTTTTCATATGTTTGTTTGTCTTACTTACACCGCATGCGTACCTTGCTGCTTTTAATAGAGTATTCTTTATCTTGTTCCATATCTCTTCTACCTTTAACTGTTCAAACTTCCCTTCATCTACCAGTAGGTCTCTGCTTATTATGTTCTCATACTCCCTTGCTGTTTCTGTTTCTTGTAGTTTATAGATTCTTATTCTTTCTTTCTGAACTGTATATTCTTCTTTTACTGTTTGCTTCTGGTCTTCTGGCCTCCTTATTTTTCATACTAATAGGTAATGGTCGCTGCATATCTCAGCTCCTCTTTTAACTCTAACATCTTTCACTGTATGTCTGTGTTTTTTCTACTAGTATGTATTCTAATATAGATCTGTCATCTATACTTTTAACCCCTCGTGTGTATGTGTGTATCTTTTTATGTTGGAAGAATGAGTTTGCTATAATCAGGTTGTTTTGGGAGCAGTATTCTATTAATCCCTTTCCGTTGTTATTCCTATTATCTTCACCAAATTTTCCTATCACATTTTCTGTATCATTTTCTCTCTTCCCCATTCTACTGTTGAAGTCACCTGCTACGAATATTTTCCCTTTGCTCGTTTTTGTTATCATTGTTAATCCATCCCAGAATTTATCTTTTACTTCTTTTTTCTCGTTTTCATCGGGTTCATAGACTGCAATTATCGTTATTCTTTCTTTTTCTTGCATTTCTAGTTCTACCGTGAGAATTCTTTCTCATCACCCCGTCCAGTTTGTGATCTTATCACTCAAATTCCTGTTTATAATGCATGCCACGCCTTCTGCCGCTCTTACATTTCCTTTTACTCCGGTGTATATTAACCTGTGTCCATCCATTAATATCTTTTCTCCTTTCCCTTTTTCTTTGTCTCTGCTAGTACTAGTATATCTAGTCCTGTTCTGTTAAGCTCCTATATAACGTCTTCTTTTTTTCTCGTTAGGCTTCTTGTATTCCAAACTCCAAGTTTCCAATCCTGTAGTTCATTACCTTTTCCATTGCCAGTTTCGTTGTCGCTACCCCCTGCATATCTATACCTAATAGTTTTTTCGTCCGGTTCGGGTTATTTTTCTTATTTGTTCCTCAAAACTTGTTCCTTCTGGCGATCTCTCCGTTACCGTCCTTTTTAATGCATTGATTTCAGTCCTATCCACCTTTACCAATTCTTCCTTATTTACCAAATCACTTGCTCTGTATATTTCATCATTAATTATCAATTTATTATATTTTAGTTGTGCTCTATATCCTTTATTCCTCGCTTCTTTCATTTGTAGGATTAACATTTTTTCTTTCCTCTAATACCTCTTTGGTGTAATCTTCATCAATCCATATGTCTGTTCCCCTTGAGCTTTCTCGCATTTTGTAGTATTGATACTTTTTAGTTGACTTTAGTTAACTTAACCAAAATTGGTCTTTTCTTGTCTTTCATGTATTTTCCGATTCTTCTCGTTTGGTCTAAATCATCATTTTGGTCTATGTCAATTCCTTTCTTTTGTATTATACTAGTTACTTTTTCCTCTGCCCTTCTTGTGCTTTCATTTTCCTCATCTACTACTCCTTTTATTATAATATTATTCCTCCTGATCTCTCTTTTTAAATTAGCTATTCTCCCTTCCTGTTGTACCATGTTCTCTTTTAGTTTCTTATTTTCATCCCTCACTTGTTTCATTTCCATTACAAACTTATCAAATTTCTCGTTCATTTGCTTCATGTTCCCCTCTATTTGTTGGAACATCTTTTCAATTTTATCCATCTCATTCATCTTCAAGTCTGCTGTTGATTGCGTAAAGTGACAGACCCCAGTCCGCCCGTCGCAGGTTTGTCACCTATCTATCAACAGCCCTCTTCTAGTTGCTATGCTGTTTCAATTTAAACATTATTTACACTAACATTTGTGAATTACATTATTTTGGTGTATAATGTGTTGCCCACCAAAATTTTTTGTTGTGGAGGTCATTCTAGTTGTATTTATTTCTCTTATCTCTTATCTACACTTGTCTCATGCAATTTTCGACTTTATTCTCAAAATCCTTAATCTCGATTAACTATTATCTACATCAATTTACTCACTGTTCATCTGTTATTTGGGTTTTCTCTGCTCTCCCGCACTTCCTGCTATTTCACTCTTCCTAATTCTCTGCTTTCTTTTGCTTCTGCTTACTAAATATAGCCCTATTTGGACTTTAATATTGGAGTCAACAGCCGGCGTATCGTGTGTACTGATGCAGAATTTTTTCCTCAGATTATAATTATACTAAAATCCAGAAAAGTCCCAAACGATGTTATTACCTGTCATATATATAACATACTGAAAAATTTAATGTAAATTCGGAATGCAATAATTAAAATAATTGCCGACAACACAGCTCTTCTGGCACCTGATAGATTTTCAAAGTACCTTAAATTTTCTACAAGGAAGTTTCAATAAAATGTACTTGCCTCCCCCTCCCCTCCCAAAGAAAAACGAAAAAAGATAGATCCAAATATTATATACATGAAAGGTTACTAAATCGGATATCGTGACTTTCTCTGAAAGACAAGCTACTTCCGTAGAAACTTATCAAATAGTTGTAAATTATAGGGATATTTTGCTCGTTCCACTATCGGTATTATCCAAATATTCTACCTTAAGACTTCACAAACTTGGTATGTGTCCTCAGCCTACATTAAGGTACTAAACATATCGTTCGTAATAGACCTAATCAAAGAGCGAGCCCCAAGTCATCAGTACTGTCTTTTCCGACATTCCAAAATGTGATTCTACCTCTAACCCACCAACCAGAGCTCAGAAGATCAACGAAACTAGCCATGTGGTCTCAGAATGAATATAACAATTCTACCTTTCTAATGAAATAGGCGAGGATGAACCACACAGATAGAATTAACTAATAGAACATTTTTTTTATTTATCTGAAACAAACAAGACAATAAAAGGTATACGCCAATTTATTTAGTTCCTTTGTAACGCAAAATCATTTCTAATTTCTTTTTATCGGTTAAGTATCAACAACATAGGTACGTGTCTCCGTTAGTTGCAATATAGCCGCGTTTTCCTTTTTACGAGGATCTAATACAAGCAGCTGTTCTTCGTTATAACCAAACATAGTAAAATAATATTAAGCTTTGTCTACCCACAATTGTTGAGTTACTTCCTTTTTATTGTACTATTCAGAGTAAACAGTCAGTCAGTTATACTGATGTAAAGTAGTTGTCAACCTGTTATTCTTAGTCCGCTGTAATCATGGAAGTGCCACACTTACATATTTTAATACTTTTATTATTCATATTTAATAATATATATATATATATATATATATATATATATATATATATATATATATATATATATATATATATATGGTTTATTGATGTAGTTTTCTGCTCCTATATTTATGTAACATAATGGGTAAGCATATTTTTTATATACACACTAAAAAGCGAAGTACTTTTAAAGATTGCAAGTCTATCATCTATGCTGATATTAAAGTGTAGTGAATAGATTCTTACATAAGCAACAGCAACCATCTCCTATGTGAACGGCTGTTTTAAAGTTGTATTGTCGAATCTGATATTTCAAAATATATAATTTAGCTTCTGATCACAGCTTATATAAGCCACTTTACTGTAAGCAATTACTGCCAATTAGTAGCACATTAATAAAAGTATAAACTTCAGCTCATGTAATTTCTAACACAGTAACTTTTTAATAAGAATACTTTTTAACAACGTAAACATATAATATATAATTTCTTCAAAAATAAGATTAAAAGTGTATCGGCAAACCTATTCAATTTTTGATCATTATTCTTCAGTTCAAGTTGCCCAATAGAAGTGTACTTTTCCTTTTATCTACCATAGATATAAGCAATTTCCATACGCATTCTAATTTAGAAAAACAAGAACTCCAACGATATGTCGAATGCACACGAAAACCTTGACTTTATCACCTTGTATATTGTCTCAATAACGTAACTTTTTAATTTTAAATCGTGTTTATTATTTCTCTTAAACAAAAATATTTGCTGCCAACAAATCATCAAGCTTACGAAATCACAAAAACAAATCTTGAAAATTATAAAAACAAATCATAATAAAACTTTAATCAGTAAGTATAGAGTAATGATATTTGAATTAATTGATATAATTTTATCTAAAAATAAGTTCATAAGAGAAAAATAAGATTAGAACCAGATAAATATATGACATTTTTTAATAATGAAATTACAGAAAATACAAAATAAATACATAACTATAGAATGTCACTTAAAAAGTTTAAAAATTATGCGGACATTAAAGTGATCCCCATAAAATATATATTAGTTTAAAAAAATTCAAACAGCATAGAATATTTTTAAAAAATAAGGACAATAAACAAATAAATAAATAATTCCAACATCACAATCACAGAACAAACACAAAATTTATAAATATCAGATTAAGTAAATAGATATTAAAAAAATTAAAATAATAAAATCTAATGATAAAGTTTTTTTTATTATTATCAACTTTGCATATTTACAATCTACTCCATATGGGAGTAATAAGTAAATGTTATGATTTTAATTACATGACATGAGAGGGATTCGGCCACTGCCTTACCCCATATTTATTTTTACTAGTATTAATGAATTATCGTGAGGAGGAAGGTCCTATGGCCATTTTCTTTTTAGCCTCCTGGAGACGCTAGGTTGGGCGGACAGTTGTTCCACGAGTTTATTAGTATGCTCTGCCAATTTTTTGGTGTACGATTTAGCAAGTATTTTGATCTCTTCCGCTTCATAAGGAATTCCAAGGTCATTGTGAGAGTTTCATTTAAGATATACCACGGAGCATCGGTTATAGTTCTAAGAATTTTCGATTGACATATCTGTAGGATCTTGGTATCTGATGCCTTGGTACAACCCCACACCTGGATTCCATATGACCAGATGGGCTTAAAAATTATTTTATATAGGAGAATTTTATTTTGTAAGGTGAGCTAAGATTGTCTTCCCATCAGCCAGTTCATCTGTTTTATTTTTAGGTCTATTTGTTTTCTTTTTTTATATGCGAGTTCCATAGTAATTTCTGATCTGAATGTAACCCAAGATATTTTATTTCAGTTTTCTGAGGTATGGGGAGTTTTTGAATAATACGGGTGGGCATACGATGCGTCTATTGGTAAACGTAGCATGAGTAGATTTGTCGCTGTTTTGAAGGGCGTTGAGGAGATTTTGTAGATATGTTTGTTATAGCTGTTTCCGGATTTTCGCTGATTTGAAAGAATAGCCGTATCGTCGTAAACGTTGCAATTAATGTGTCATTTATGAGAGGAGTATCAGAGGTATACAGTAAGTACAGCAGAGGTCCCAACACGCTGCCTTGCGGGACTCCAGAAGTAATCTTGTGATAAGTAGACACGGTGCTATTGATTTTGACTTGAAAAGTCCTGTCGTTAAGGTATGACTTTAATAACAAGTACAATTGACTTGGGAAGTGAAGCTTAATCTTGTATAGTAGACCAGCGTGCCATATGCTGTCAAATGCCTGCTGAATATCCAAAAATACATCTGAGCAAATTCGTTTTGTTTTGAGGCTCTCCATTATTTTAATAACGATTCGATGAGTTTGATGAATCGTCGAGTGTTGTTGACGGAATCTGATCTGGTAATTTGGTATTATGTACTCCAGATCTACGTCACTATGGATTCTCTTGAGGAGTAGCCGTTCGAAAACCTTGGATGTCAGGGTAAAAGACTGATTGGACGGCGGAAGAGGGTTGTGAAGGAGGTTTCCCAGGCTTCTCGATTGCAATAATTTGGGCAAACTTCCACTGGGTTGAAATGGCATAGTCTGAAGATGCTGTTAAAAATTGTAGTGAGGTGTACTATGGCTTTTCTAGGAAGATTTTGTTGGACTTCTCCACTATTAGATCCTAGGGCTTTGCGGGTATTGGTGACTAATATTTGTTGTCGTACTTCTCTTCGTGAGAATGGGTAGAGTGGTAACGACAATTGGCATGTAGCCTCCAGGAATAAAATAATTTCAGAATCGTCGTGGTTCGGTTTCTTGATGGGAGGTATGGTGGCAATTGGTTGTTTGCACTTTTTGGTTGCTTTCCACAACATGCGATCGTCAGGTGAAAGATTAGTAATATAATGTTGGAAGGTATTGTTCTTTGATTCTATTAACACGTTGTGCAATTGATGTGTAAGTCGGTTGAGTAAAGTTTTGTTGTACCTATTCTCTGGTTCTTTGCCACTATTTTCGTGCTTTCCGTTTCTGGGCAACAAGGTCCCAAATGTGGCAAGAAATGTTGTGTATTTGTTGATGACCCATTGGGTTGGGTGTGGCTTGCCAAACAGCATCTTGTATCATTGTCGTCAGGTATTCGGTTGCTTCGTCAAGGTTTACAGCGCTTTTAATTTGCAGAGCAATATTGAGGTTTTCTTCTAACAAATTCCTAAAGTGGGCCCAGTTGGTGAGTTTTGTACATAGTTTTGGGGTAGACTCTTTGTAGATAATTGTAGCGCTTAGGGTAATTATGACCGGGAGTGGTCGGATGAGAGATCGCAATTAGTTTCTATTTGTGTGAACGTATTTGTTATACCACGTGTTACTGCAAAATCAAGTAGGTCTGGTAGCCTGTTTGTATCGGTAGGCCAATAGGTAGATGGCTACTGGAAAGATAACTGCATCTAAGGTTTTTAATGGCTCGCAGTAGATTACGGCCTTTTGGGTTATTTAATCTGGAACCCTAAGTTGTGTTTTTAGCATTCCAGTCGCCTCCTATGATGAATTTTGTATCGAATGTTTGCAGAAACTCCTCGTACTCTTCGGTAGATAGAGTGTCTTGGAGGACTGTAAACTGCTGCTATTATTAGTGGAGAAGAAAGAGCATGCACCTTTATGCTTGCACTTTGAATTTTATTGGTCTGATAAGACACCCATTCGTGATCACTTATTTTATTTTTGATTACAACTGTTAATAATATATCAATATTTTGAATTGCAAGAATGAGATTAATTCTGGGATGTGGTTAGAATTGCCATTAGCATTCCAGACAGTGATGCGCAACAAAGACGCCATTTTTATGTTAGTTTATTAATAATATAATGTTTAAGACCATGGTGTTCCGACTTATTAGTTGGGAGAACATTGATTTAAATTCATTAAGAAAGTTAGCAAGGATTTGGTTTATAGAAGATGCTTGATCGTTATTTTAAAGGTTGTCCGTTCTTCCTGCTGTTATTTGTGAGTAGGATAGTTTATTTTGCAAGGAATTTGTAGTGTCGTTGTTTATATTGCGAATATGGTTTTGAAGTGGGGGAATTCGCTTTCATTCGGTATCTGTTGGGTACGCGTTATATTGGAAGTTCCTCTGAATGGGGCATTCCTGGCTCTCTGTAAGTCTTGGTACACTGAGCATCCCTTATAGTTAGCTGGGTGATTCCCGCTACAAAGAGCACATTTGGCTGGAGTATTTTGAAGATTCTTACAGATGGAAGTTTCGTGATCGCCACTACATTTAACACATGCAAAGGGTTTGTTGCTATAACTCTTTGTATGGCCATAATCCTAGCAACGAAGGCACTGCGGTTGCTTATTTCTAAGTGGTTCGATTATGACTTTGTTATTAATGATAAATTTTACTTCGAATATGGTTTTATTGTTATCCTTAGGTTTTAAGTCTATCATAAATAATGGTAGTGGTTGCTTAGTTAGTCTGTGACGAATGTTAATAATATTGCAAGTTCTTTTTTAATGACCTCCGTTGAAATCGTATGATGAAGATTTCCTCCTTAAGTTGGTGGGTGTAGTGTATTATGTTTTTGTTCTTAAGATGCGTTTTGAGTTTCCTGTAGGAATCTGACGTGTTGGTGTTGATTTTAATCGTGTTATTCAATAACGCTGTTGTCTAATAATGTTCTTTTTCTAGAACTGCATTTCTATTTGTGATAATTTCGTTGTAGTTATTTACCCCGTAAATATAAAAAGGTGGTGGTTTTCAGATTTTAGGTTACTGAGTACTGGATGTTCGGTTCAGGTTTGCACTGCTGCTTGCAATTTGTGAGAATACCTTGAATCCATTAGAAGTAGTTATATTAGTAGTTTGTTGATTTGTTGAATGTGGTTTCGGGTTGTTTCTTTTTCGTTTTTTAACTGTTTGCCACGCGTGTTTGGGTTTTTGTGAGGTTGATACTTTATTTTCATCGTCTATGATTACAGAATTAGTGTCAGATTGATCACTTTCCGATGGGTTTTTGTTTGAGATTGGGTCGCTGGATTTAGTGCGGGTAACAAAATTAGGTATATGTTGGTGTGGATTGGCATTATTTGACTGTAGTTGCACGGATGTGTAAGGGTTCATTAGGTTGATGGGAGGGGGGTGTTGGTTTTCCATAAGTGCAAATGGGAATTGCGTATTTGGTTGGCTACCGTATAGATTAGATTGTTGATTTCCCTGTAATTCCCGTAATTCTCGAAAATGAGGTGCATTAACGAGCTGGGGGTCCAGGACCGAACCCGTTTCCCATAGGGAACGTATATAAATCGTTAATTTTTAATATATTTGTATACACAGAGTTAATAATTTAATATAACCAATAATGTGTTTGTACATACGATTTACTAGCTGCAATAAGCGTATTTATTGCTTATCAATTGAGCGGCACTGAGTTTAGTTGACCTGCACTTGGCACTTTCGAAGTTATCAGAGCGTAGTCAATCTTCGTATCACTCGAAAGTCAAATGGGAACTGATAAAAAAGTAAAAATTGAATACCGTAACAATTTCAGTTGTAAAATTGTAATGAAAAAATTTACAAAAAAATAAACCCATAAAAATAGTATCAAATAATAATAATAATGGTAAGATAATACAGATTATGGTACTACCTATAGAAGCATGAAAAGAGTGAATTTAAATACGTAATTCATTTTCTGAAAACTTGCTGGTACGATATATTGTGAAGGAGAAAATACTATATAATTTATGCAAAGACAACATTTTTCTTATTGTAATTTAATATTTTTAAATTCAATTTTATTTAAACAATAAATTGAACTACAGCTCCATGTAAAAAAGACAAAACGCCCGTCGCATGCCTAACAGCCTGCCAATTGCTTCAGTTACATTCACAAAAAGTTCTGCTGTCGCTACCTTTACGTGGGTATCAAAATTTCATTTAAAATTTACATCAGCTAAGTCAATACGTGACCGAAATGCAATTTACTCTTCACGGGGTGTTTATGGAGTGCTCCTATTTCCTTGGAGACCTGAAGCCGCGCTCATTGCCACTTCAATGTTTTCAAATCACCTATCAATATACTACCCCCTTTATTTCAAAGGCTCTGCTTGGGAAATTGGAAAACAAATATTTCAGCGTTTGTAATTTACATTAAATGAAGATTTTGTCTTGTAATAAATCTATTAGAAATATAATGCTACTTTTAGTTACATTTCTAATAATTGTCTTTCACTTTAAACATAATTGAAAATAAAATAAAAATTATGTTATTTTAAATAAAACTATAAACTTTTGCAATTTTCAAAAATTATAATTATTATTTCTACAAATTACTAATAAAGCAAATCCAGTCGCAGAACATTTAAAACATATTTTATTATCGTAAGAAAATTATTAAACATTTTGTTTAAAAAAATGACATCGGAACTACAAACTTGCAACAAAATATCGCACATGTACATTTCTACTGTAGTTGTAGTTATTATATATTTTAATAGTATAATAAAGTTAATAAATCAAATGCTATTAAAGCAAAATAAAAAATAAGCAACTAGCATGAACACAGCAATAACACACAACAATAAAATAAATCTATGGAAGCGGTAGCAAATAAGATTAAAAAATTGGAATCTAATAAAAGTCCTAAGTGAAACAAAAATACACAATTTAGTGATGTAATATATTATATATAGAAAAAAACTGAATATAAATGTCTAATCCTTTGATGATCTATTTTTATTTGGAGAATAAGCACTAGCATAGAAGAGGCTAAAATACAAACACAGTAAATAAATGCTGACTACAAGTAGTTTCACATGAAATGTATGATCTTTTATCCGTCGTGTTTGTGCCGCTGTTTTTCATTGCATAGCTCAAAGTCCATTTCTTGTGCAAATTGTGTAATTCAGATCATATATGTGTATTTTGAGTATAGATTAGTCACTGAGCACAAACTAATTGTGTTAAACATATAAGTGTAAACAAGCAAAGGGAAGGTCACGAATTATAATGTCACGGTTAGGAATTCACGTTATTCTAGGCCTAGCCTAAAGACATATTCTTATTTGTTCACATTATATTTTTATACTGCGAGGATCTGCTCCATTATCTTTCAACCCAAACGTTGTTGACTTAAGGCCAAATTAATATTTATTGCAATACATCACTTTGCTTTTAGTATGTGTCAGTCTTAAAATAAACTAAATAAATAAGTTAAAAGTGCTAAAGAATGTTTTCTTCGGGGAATACAAGTAATGGTCTCGGGCACAATACACAAGCAATATAATATTCGCTGAATTTTATACGGGGTCGACCAACAATAAACTTCCAATATCAAAAATGTTAATGCCGTTAACTCAGCCATTGTAGATATATTTGTATCACGTTTATTCTCGGATATATAAGTCATAATTCCTTTTAACTAAGTCTAATTTCAACTTATGCATACTCAGCGAAAACAAATTAATTCACTATCATACAGCATTATAGATTATAAGAATTATTATAAATTGTAGAAAGAAAAATCAAATGGAGACACAAAAACAAGGGACAAAGTAACTTTAAGCAACAGATATAACTGCCAAAGGCTGCTGCAGAAATCTAAAATAAAATTTCTAATCCAAATTAAAAATTCGCAACACCGTCGTTAATATTCGGACAAGTTGACAACGCTGAAGAAAAGGAAAAATAATAACTAAATTTTCTAGGATTGTAGAATCGGAGGACAATGGTTAAGTAAACAAAAGTTGAAGGGCATAACGTTAATAAGTAAAATTAAAATGTATTTTCTTTTGGTTTAAAATCTATACTTTTAGATTTTATTTGAAAAATTTTTAATTTTTATATTGTAGAATTATACAGGGTGCGGCAACATAACTTACTTTTTCAAAACGAAATAACTCGTTTGATAAATTAGAAATTTTTAATTTTTTTTTATAATGTAGGTACATATCTAAAATTTTACTTTACACAGTTTTGAAAATCATGCCATGTAAGTGACGCCCCCCATTGTCAATACATTAAATAAGCCGATTTCTAGCGTGAGCCATAACCCTTAGTAGCATATCGACAGGTATATATTGGCCTACAGGTCTTGTAGGGACCTTGGACGGTTGACATAAATGCGAGATTTCAAAAAAACCCACAAAAAATCGCAAGGGGCCAAATAGGGAGAGCAGGCTGGCCACTCCAAATTGCTTCCTATTGAGATGAGGTGCTCCGGGAAGTGTTCCCTTAAAACAACCATTGATGTCCTTAAAGTGTGAGCCGTTGCTCCGTCCTGTTGAAATCAAATGTCCCCTAAGTCTAGTTCATCAAGTCGTCCAACATGTTCACATATCGGTCCGAATTTACTGTCACTGTAACCTCATTTTCTTAAAAAAAACAAGGACCAACAATCCCAGCTGAGGAAATTGCACACCACACTGTAACTTTAGGTGAATGTAAAGGCCTTTGATGCAATTTTAGGGGACTAGTGTCAGCCCAGTAACGCATGTTTTGCTTGTTGACGCTTCCACTCAAGTGAAAATGGGCGTCATCGCTGAAAAATAATTGCATCCACAGAAACGTTTTTGAGAAGTGCCTCACATGCATTCTTCCGAGAATTGAAGTCTCGTTCTAAGACTTTCCGCACAATCGCCAACTTGTAGGAATGGATCTTTGCGAGCAGAACGCCTTGCGGATTGCAAGATTGAAGCTCTCACTGCTTCAATGTTTTGGGGTGATCTGATGATCCGAGGGACTTCAGTTCTTTGTCTTGTCACACTCCCGGTTTGTCTGAACGTAGTCATCCATGTAAGAATTGATTTTAAAGCCAGGACAGGTCCCAACGGGGCTACATTGAAGCGATTTCGGAAGGCTCGCTGGCATTACAGAACATCCGTTCGAAAAGCAAGATCGCAAATGACAGTAGGGTAGGGAACAAAACTTTAGAACCACGCCTCTCGAATGAGACCACTCCCTCCCCACTACAACCCTTACAACCTGAATAGCGCGCATTTCAAAAAAGGAAGTTATGTTGTCGCACTCTGTAAATGCAAATGATACAAATAACAAGTATTATTTCTAGAGTAAAAGTGTCCCACAATTTATATATTATATGTTTATATATGTACCGCCAGAGTGGTCCAGTGGTTGAGGCACAGGCTGAAATACGGACGGACCCGGGTTCAATTCCCGGTGCTCTCCGAAGCCTGGCGGGTGGCCTACTCAGTCACTAAAAATAATTGAGTACCTGCGTTCACTCCTACAAGGCGTAGTAATGGCGGTCGTCTAAGCCACGGTGCTGGCCACATTGCTCCGCACCAGAGATGGTGCGCGACGACCGGGCACATTGAGCGAACATATGAGAGACTTAACCTCTCATTTTGTAGGCCGTGCTCCCACGCGGGGCGTTTGAGCCGTACCATTATTATTATGTTTATATATGTTTTAGCAAAACTGTTCTTAATGTGGTAAATAGTAATTAAAGCTATGATTAAATGTAAGTTTTTGCAAAACAATACTGAGAATAAAACTGTGTATATTTATAGTTTTTTATTAAACTACTAGTTAGTGCTTCATTCGGTCTCTATTCGCTAAAAAAGAAAAAAGCGCATTACATAGAAGCTAAGAGAACTGGTTAATTTGACGATTTATAATATACCCGCTTTTTAATTTTGATTATTTGTTACAACTTAATAATTACTTCTATAACTAATACACTAATGCTACTAATAGTTATTTATTTTCATAAGTGGATTTTCTCCATCGTGTCCTTTTATTACAACACAAATTGTGCCTGACAGAAACTGCTCTGTGATCACGTCTTGCATGTTAAGTAGCTATTGGTTACATTTTGGTAGTCTCGTGCTCACGCGCCGCGTCTGGCGGATTTTTGCAACTTTCTCGGTTTATGTGCTTAGCGAGAGGAGCCAGAACTAGCGAGAAAGTTCTGGATGTTTATGCGGTTTGATGTGTTGTTATGCTCCCGACGACTCAACTTCTGAGAGTTGGCAACTGCAATTCATTACCTTGTTTTCTGCATATTGCCTTTTTTCGACATTATGGTCGCTCTCAGAATTAAAATATAAATCCGCCTTTAAGAAAAGTTCTAATTTACGAGATATTTTTTATTTAATTACAAAAGCTTACTTATGTTGAAATTTTTTTATAATATTTTATCTTCAAAGTTTACTCACAATACGTTTTTAACCTTTTTGTCGTTTTTGTACTCAATAATTTTGTTCTTCTGAACTTACCACCATTAGAGCTAGTGCATTTTTAGTTATTTTGAAATCATGAAAATGATTAAACATTAAACTACATACTTTTTTATATACAAGGTAGCCTATAATTCCTTGATTATTTTATTTGTTGTATAAATTTGGAAGAATTTGTTATAAATAAGCAAAGCAAACATAAAATGAAATATCTAGTAAATGCCTTCTTTTATATCGACCGCAATATGTGCTCTTCTAAACACATTTTTAAAAACGTTTGTCCGTGTGTCTAGGTGGGGATTATTAACGTAAACTTTGTACTTGGAATAGAAAAATATCTGAAGCTATCAAGTCCGGTGAAGGCGGGAGCCATCTCGCATTACTATTTTATTTTTCTATTACTATTTCGGTATAATGGGGTGGAAAAATGCTTTTCTGGGAAATGTATTTTACCTGTGGTTCCATATTTTTGGAACGATAATTTGTCGTCATCAGATCACTTACGTTGGTCTAAAGAGTTAAAAAAATTAGAAATTATTTTTAAGCAAAGCCTGGAAAGACATTGTTAACACTGTCTCATACAACCCAAATTATTATCGACATTTTAGTGTATGGTATTGCACTCAGAATATTCAACTATCCAATAGGTTTATTAACAATTCTATATATACAAAAATTATTGTTCAACATTTTTTTAGATGTTAGTAAAATTTTGGTTAAGGTTATTATAAAAATTAAATAATACATACTAAAATTCTACTATAACCTTAGTAAAACCTTAGAGAACAAACACTTTAGAACAAGAGTAAATAATGCAACCATCTGAATTCTAACTTTTCAAATCAGGTATCTCCCAGGACAATATTATGGGAACAATACTGCACCTGATCTCTAACTGCTCACTACACTATAACAAACAAATTTTTAGATGATACGGCTCTTTTGAACAATTTGTGTTTTAATAACAGAAAACGATGGAGAAAATCCACTTAAGAAAACAAGTAACTAGTAGTAGCTTGAGTACGAGAAAATGCTATAAACAGCCGTAATTTTAAAGTTCATTTTGGATCTGAAAGCTATAACCCATAAAACATTGTAGTGCTACATTTTAGATTCTTTAATTAGTTAGATCGTCGTAGAAAAATTTTTATTTTTAAAGTACTACCACATCAATTTTATTGGTAACGGTATTTCTAGCCGTTGTTCAAGAAATAAAATGTAATAGTAGGATGCGACTAGAAAATCATATATTAATCTAATACATAATAAATTTACCTAAAAAAGACGACCTTACCTAAGCGTTCTTGGCATCCTTTCCCTCTCGTAAGCCTCGGGGGAAACCATATTCCAAATGCTAAGCTATCTATGATACACTATATTCTTCATACATTATTTACACTGAAGAAAGGTAACAGGAAACTGCCATAGTTGGCATCGTTAATACGTTATTCTCAAGAGATCTTATAACAAAATTCAAATTTAAGAATTCGGAAATTCTTGATGTTAACATGATAAAATAAATTGGCATAAAAAATAAGAATAGGTATTATTACTTAAGATAGAAATAATAGATATTGCAGAAACGAATTGGAAGGAAATGAAATAACACCGATAAACACTGCCTACTTCTCTAGACACAACAAAGAAACATTAATGCAGTGGCGATCATAGTAGCAAGCCATTTAAACTATACAGAACTGAAACCCTAAGCGACAGAAAAATGTCCAGCAAATTAAAGTTTAGGTATATTATCTAATGTAAAAATTGTGAGTAGAGCTAGACAACTTTTATTATCAGCTATTACCATCGTTCAAGAAGATATAAATTCCAAGATAGGGCAAATAAAAAACGACAATCACTTAAGATCAGTGGTTGGAAGATTTGGAATTATAAACACAAATTATTGCGACAACCCGGTAGTGACTAACGAACTTTTGAACACCATATAAGTCATTTATATAGTTATAAGTCTCCATCAGATAGGTATAGAACTCATAGAAACTTTATCATGTTATTATACTTATTATAAAACAAAAAAACATTTTTTAAAATAGTGATTCGATCATGATCTGCTCGTTCAAGAACTAAATTAAAATTATAAAACACAAAACGACAACAATGTGTTACCAGACACAATGGAAGTGTAATAACATAGCTCAAAACAGAAATAATAAAAGAAATGGCTAACAAAAAGCACTAAACAATAAATAAGGAATACAAGAAACTACCTTCAAAGACTCTATTCGAAAAACAATTAGTAATATTGAAGACAAAGGCCAAAGCAATCAAAATTATTAGATAACACAACAAACCTCAAGAATAAATGAAAAATGAATAAGGCCAAAACAAAAAGCCAAATAATGGAAAAACAAACACAAGAATAAATTAAGATATTAAAGAAATGCATACAAGTTACAAATAAGTATATTAAAAATATTTGCGAAGTAAAAGAATGTCAAAATACAACCAGATAAAAGAAGAAATCCTAACCCGGAATATTAACCGTAGAAAATAAGAATATAAAGGTATTATAGGAGATTGAGAAGATAAATACAGCGATGTAACGAATTTTATAGTGACCTTACAACTCAAAGCAAACAGAAAAAGAATTTAAACTACCATTTGAAAAAGAAAAAGCAGAAGAAGTAATAGAGCATTTGAACGTTATATATAATAATAGATTTGCGTAATAAATTGTAGAAAAAGGAAAGTGACTGAGTAGCCGGGCAAATGTTAGAACAATATATGCAAATATACGAGGTGTGACAGAAAAGTAATGAGACTGATTTTTTATTTTTTTCAAACATCAATGTTATCCCCTTCAAAGTAGTTCCCTTGGGCAGCTACACACCGATCGAGACGTTTTTCCCACTGTTGGTAGCAGCGCTGGAAGTCTTCAACCGGTATGGTCTTCAGCATGTCCGTTACACTCTTTTGGATGTTTCCTCAAGTCCCAAAATGACGTCCTTTGAGGACATTTTTCAGTTTAGGAAAAAGGAAAAAGTCGCAGGGACTGAGGTCAAGTGAATAGGAGGGGGGACTACAAGAAATCAAATTGTTGTACAATTAATAGGAATAATAATTCAACATATCCACGCTATTATACTTTATGGACTGTAAAAAAAAACGTATAATTGCGTTCAAGAGTGTCTGCAGTACACAAAGTGTGTGACAAAGATGTATATTCTTGCCAAGAGTTAATGCATATGGGGAGAACATAATAAAAATATTACGCCATAATTTTAATAGCTGAGTGTCCATTGGTTAAAAAAACCCTCAATCAGAGATACACAAATAACATAATCCGTGAAAGGTAAAGATAAACTTATAAACAGAATTGATCACAATTTGGTAAGACAAATAAATTACGACGACCACTAAACTTATGATAGTTACAACTATTACTTTGTTAACCTTCTTATATGGAGTAAAATGTTGAACAATTAGAGCATCTGATAATGCGTTTTGGATGTGCTATTGAAGAAAAATGCTTTGGACAGAGCAAATAGAAAGAAAGAGAGAAAGAAAGGTGAAGGAGAGGAGGGAAATATTAGTAAAAAGCAAAAAGTCTTGCACGTAATTTTTTGAACATTTTATATAAAATTGCAGAATTAACAATAAGTATAAGGTATATAAATGCAACTAATAAATATTAAAATTATATTAAAAATATAGGAATTTTGCTGAAAAACAATACATATACAGAATTTTTTCAAAAATTACATCATTTAAGTGGCGTAACAAATGTATATGAAATCCAGACAAATCATTAATATGGAAAATTACAATATTCCTGTTTTTCCCGATAATAATTGTTCAAAATAGGGACACAGACAAACTCTGGCTGTTATTAAGCGCTTGCATTAGTTAGCGATATCAGTTTCCTTTTCCGTTCGCCAGAGCGTAATCAATCGCCAAAAGTGTGATTTATATAACCAATAGTAATTAAATTTATTTCTTTATAGTCATTAATAAACTGCGACTATTATTAATCACTTTGCTAATTATACCAGAGTTTAATACACAAATACAATAATAACTTGTTAATTAATTGGTAAATGTGCTAGGATTGTGCTAATAGAAAATAAACCTTAAATTCTAATTAAAGTAGTTACATCAGCATGTAACTGTAACATTGTTAAAAGTTGTAGATAATATTGAGAAATATAGAAACTGATTTATAGTTATTTATTGCTTTTACTTATATTACAAGAAAAGAAAAATGTGCTGACTGAAACTACATTATCTGTCAAAAATTTTTAAAAATTTATATCCATAACGAAGACTCCCTTCAAAGACGAGTTACCCTACCTGATTTTTGTGTATGTATTGGGGGATGGTAAGTCCTCAAAATACCTATATTAAAGTATTGATACAACATTTAGACAGAGAAAAATTTTTTTTATCGCCAACCTTTTAGAAAGACCTAAATTCAGGGTGCTCTTCTTTTTATCGAAGCGCCAATAGTACTGACAATCAGAACTCACAGAAATGCTGAGAGACAAATTTTTGAGGGTACATTTAATGCATTTGATATACGTGATATGCATAGAAGAGTTATAGTAAAGCACTAGTCATTTCTCAATATCATTCCTTCCCTTTACTTGATCACTACCTTCGACGTGGCACTCGATGACACAGACTAGTGGATATAGCTGTTTGCTCTTGTCACGGGTCAGTTCATTGTCAGTCGCGTTGGATGAACTAGGTTCATTTGTGTACTTCAGCGCTAATGCGGCTGTGACGGCTTTCATTGTCAGTCACATTCTACAACATCTATTACATTCAACGTAGCAATCGTAAGAAAAACGAAAAACCAATCAATCAGTTGATATTTTGAAGAATGTGGCAGCCAAAGTGGCGCGTACAAGAAAGGTCTTTCCTGTTCAAGGATGTAAATTTACTTCTCGAAAATGAGGCAAAAACTTTCTGCACCCAAAGGGCTCGAACCAGGATCAAAATATTGTCAGTTCTGCACCTTAACATTACATCACGAGCCTCACTGACGGGTGGAGTTGAGTGGAGGATCAAAATTGTGGAATGAGAGAAAAGAGATTTTGTGAGATTTGTGAGTTACAGAGAGGTGTCAGTAATGTTCGCCTTTTGAAAACTGTGGCACCCACCCATATATAGATCCTTGTTAGGCTTATTATGCCTAAATACTAAGAAAAAGCCTTGCTTTAGCTCCAATATCATAACGCAGCCTATGAGCGTAGGCTCAACTAAAATAGCGAGATCTCCGTAAAAACATATTGTATCAATCTGATTATTAAGTGGCGAAGCGAAGCGGAGTCACGTACTAACTTCATGTTATCCGTCCGAGCAAAAACTCGAGAACGGCTGGGAGTTTCCAAATTTGTTTTCATCAATCGACAGGTGACCAAAAAGGCTTGTTTGCTAGTGATTTTGAAACTGATTCGTTAAGGGTCAGCGGTAGTGACCTTTACGATTTCAAAATTTCAAAATAGCAACATAGGGCATGTAGCATATCATTCAACTCGTCTTTGAACACTGATTATTTTAAACATAAAACTTTGAAATACTACGTGGCGTTTAACACGGAAACGCGATTTCTCAAATTAAAAACTAGAGGGTTCTCAAATTTTGGAGACTGCTTCGCCACTTCGCTCTGCGTTGCAAGCTTTGCAAGTTTATTTTAACTTACGTTTATGAGACGATCAACTATCAGTGAAAACTTGATAGTTTAGAAAATTAACCGATGGACTGTAAAAGGCCATAGTTAAGGGTGTCCTTGAAGTTAGATCAACAAAAGAATGGAGTAGATGAGTAACCAATATTGGAAAATAATCACTGCCGCACGTGCACACAAATATATCAAATAGATTCGAATAGATAGAGAAACAAATGTATTGTTCAGAAAATGCCCACTTTCAAAAAATCGTTTGTTACCAATTACTTAACGTCTCTGCCCATTATCAGCATAATTAGCTCTAGCGAACATCTCCAACTTGCATTTATTCTACAAAAAATAGAGCGCCCCAAAATTAGGCTTCCCTAACAAGATCGGCGATGAAAAATTCTGTTTTTGCACCCACACGTCATAACAGTAGCTTGATGAGGGTACTTTGAGGACTTGTCATCTCCCCATACATCCAAAAATTAGAGCAACAGTTCGCCTTTGAAGTTATAGTCGTTGATACAATCTTTAAAAACTTTTGACTAATACTGTTTATAATGATGGCGTACACTGTTCCCGAAGAAGATAAAGCCAGACAACGTAATCGGTAACAATATCAAAGAAGGAGCAAATGTTGCAAGTCCATCGAAAGAAGGGCATTAATGAATAAAAAAACAAATACTATTTTGTACAGTTCTAATTGGGTAAATTATCTAGAAGAATAATGTTATATGTATTCGAAACTAATCCAAAGCCCATAATACCTAGATGATTTGGCGAGTCTCGCAAGTTAATACAAATTGTTGTTCATTGCGAAGAAATTATATATCTTTTTGATAAATAAGCATAAAAATGAAAGAAATGAGTAATTTATGAAACGGAAAATTAAAAGATAAAATAATAAAGCTCCTTTAATATAATAAAACGTTGACACTTTTATCTCTCTCAGAAGTTTAGCGATTAAGTTCGGCCCGTGCATCGAAGCAGAGTGGACGATATTGCAGCGGGCGAGCCGCAGGCTTGCTTAAGATCGAGCGTATTTATTTATTCATCAATTTAATCAATTTAACTAACTGATTGGTAAATACTAACACACAAAACAGTCGTGACATTTTATCCTAACGAAACCACGCCTTTTTAATGTGCACACCAAATTGCTTCTATTCACACAATTACCTACAAATAATGAAGTTATTTCCAAGCTCGCCAATATATAATAATATTCTACAAGCACAAAATCCGAGCTCCTTTTATCAAAACAATTCAGTACATCAACAGGCATAACTAACCAAATTAACCGATGCAACAGCTAAGGTACCTAAACCTGCGACTGTGTCTAGCCCGGCACTCAAAGCCATCCAGCCGCAAATCGCTTTATTGGTTAATATAAAAAATTGAATGACGACGAGGTCGAAATTTTACCAACACGTCAGAAAAATACACTAATATAGTTAAAGCTCTACATTGTTAAGGGCACCGAGTTTCATACACACAAGAAAAAAAGAGAGAAAAACTTAAGAGCAGTCCACAGAAACCTGGACCCTTCGACTGATTTAAAACAATTACAAGAGGAACTCAAAATTTACGAACAAATAGTTATGAATATTGCATACATTCGATAAAGAACCAAGAAAATTCGACTACCTGTTTTTCGTGGAATTAGAAAATGCCGATAATAAAGTTCTTTATAACATAACTAAACTAGCTAGTTAAATTCGGGCCATCAAATGGCACCATGTGCCAAGTCGGCACTATTACACAAAGAACTTCTGCAAGAGGAGTCCACGTTGCGTGAAATTCCATGGAAATCACCCAACATCTCAATGTCAAGTGCGTAAATGAAATAGAAACCCTGCTAACTATAAAGGTTGTTATGTTTATAAAAAGATACTACGAAGGATGTTCCCTCTTTAAGAAGAAAACAACTAAAGAAATACGAATTTCCAGCACAACAAATACAACAAAGTATATCTTATGCTCAGGTAGTCAGCGACAATTATGATCAAAATAGTAGTAAGATACCGCCACAACGCCTTGCACTACCACAAAATGAATCTAATGACTTGACTGAACTTAAAAAAATTTAAAAACCGTAATAGAGCAAATGAGAACGATAACGAGTCAATTACAAAAACGAACTAATCACCTTTCTCTTACACCGTTCTATAAACATTATGTTAATATCTGAATCCCATTATACAGTCAGAAGCTATTTAAAAATTCCAAAGTCTACTAATTGTGTTACTAATACCCAGATGGTACTAGGCATAGTAAGTAACCCAGCCTTCGAATAAAACACATGATCTATTAGACTACTCTTTTGAGCTATTCATCCAAATTACTTCAAAGCAAAAAGTAGTCTAAACCTTTTTTCAGACCACCCCCCGATAATAGTAACAATAACTAGCCAAGTATTACTAAAAAAAAATCCTTCCACCCTTAGTAAGAGTCATGAATTGATATCACTACAGAGAAAAATCGTTAACAATTGAGATATCTCTGAAATTCAATGAAGAGCTAGATTCAGCATAGAAGCTTTTAATCAAATAACCCAACAAGCAGATTGGCAGTTAATCTCACAGAAAAGTCTTTTTTCTCCAGCCATTGAAGTCCACTGCAAGACGTAGGCTTTCTTGAATTTTGCAGTTTTTGCGATTTAACGGGGATTTGGCAATTAAACGCCATGCTTGCTAGGTGGGTTGGCAAGACAGAAAAATCTACTAAAAATAATTCAAGCGATCCCATTAAGGTCAAAAACAAAATAGCAGAAAAATTACGATACCGTAGAAGGTGGCAAACTACTCAACACTTTGAAGACAATAAAATAACGCTAAAGAAACTAACAGATGAGCTCAAAAAGCTAGAAAAAACAAATTGGTCAAAGACTATTTTAAGCACTTGCCACCTAAACAAACCTCTGACTATGCTCACTGTGGAGAGCAACAAAAAGACTGCAACAACCTTAGCAATAAGATAGATGCGAAGACTTCCACGGCTGGTGTTATGGTGCATTGTGTGGTTGGTTCTCGGTTGTTAGGCCGTGGTCGACTTTGGAAACTCTTGACGTTTTATCGATAACTGTGACGGACATCTTCAGAAGAAGGTCTACTAAAAACTTTTAGAAACTATCCGCCGCAGTCGTGGGCGAAACTTTAAGAGTTTTTAAACTTTGACCAGGGCCTAACAACCCGAGAACCAACCACAAGAAACCTTAGAAATACATACCACCTATTCGACTCAAAGAGAACACCTGTGCTAGAAATGGTTATGATAAAGCTTGTTTTTTTGCAGGGCACTTAATGAAGGTTTCTGGTATTATTTTACCCTCAAATTTCCACATAAGTAGGGCAAGAAATGTATTAATACCTTGGTGTACCGTTTCAACTGCATTCACCAAAAAAGCATTTAAAAGAAATAAAGTGAAGATCACAATTCCGACTAACCTAAATCTACGGAAATCTTCAGGTTACGACCTAATCACGGACAAAGTTCTCAAAAAGCTCTCAGAGACCTTTATCTATTCAAGTATATCAACTATTTAATGCGGTGCTAGATTACTATATATAGCAGAGTGGTGGAAAGTTGCTATAATAATTTTGATCTATAAGCATGACAAGCCTAAAGAAGAACTGTTGTCGCACAGATTAATTAGACCGCTACCAATCCTATCCAAACTTTTTGAAGAGCTACTAATGCAGACACCAGGACCGATAATTACAGAAAATAGTATTATACCTAATCATCAATTTGAATGTTGCAAACACCATTCTACATTAAGGCAAATCCATAGAGCTGCAAACAGAATTATAAAGACAATATTGTTCAGTCATATTTATCGATGTCTGCAGACCTTTAACTATTAAAAAATACTAAAATCATATCTCACTAAGAGGCAGTTTATAGTAAGGTACAAAGACGCCCACAAATCTTTATTTCCTATCAAAGCTGGCGTCCCCCAGGAAAGTGTGTTATGACCGCTGCTGTACCTCATGTATGCTGCTCATTTCCTGGCCTCAGTAAGTACTACAGTCGCCACTTTTGCCGACGATACTATCAAATGTCAACCCAAACATGGCATCTGAGAAGTTACATCCCCATTTAAATAACTTAACACAATGATTCAAAAAGTGGCGCGATTATATAAACGAATCCAAATCAACTCATGTAACGTTTACAACTAGAAGAGAAACTTTTTCAACCGTATTAGTAAATGACAAACAAATACTACATGATGAAATCGTTAAGTACCTGGAAATGCACCTGGACAGGTGCTTAACATGGAGGGAACACATCCCTAAACGTAAACAGTTGGGTCTAAAAATTTAGAAAATGCATCGGCTCCTAGGGTGGACATTAGATTGCTACTGGAGAGTAACACAATACTTTACAAGACAATGATCCGGCCAATGAGAGTTACAATTATAGGGAACAGTTAGTAGACCAAACATCAATATTATAAAGCGGTTTCAGTCAAAGATATTGTGTTTTTCACTAAATGCCCCATAGAGTAATTCGCCACGATTTAGAACTATGAACAGTTAAGGAAGAAGTATATAAGTGTGGTATCCGTTATAATGACAGACTTAGTTCTGACCCAATCGCATTAGTAGCACACTTATTGAACACGAACAACGAAGAATCTAAACTCAACAGATTTGAACCACTTCATTTACCAATACAATTCGCATAAAGTGAAGTGTAGTGCAAAAAACCTTGATAAAGTCACACCCTGAACGTTAATTTTAGAAAATATTCCCTGTAATGTTGTCACCATACCCTATGCTGTGTAATTTGTCAAAACAATTGCTACTGCACTTAATGCAGATTGTAAGTTATAAATAAATTTTAAACGATCTACCGATTGCCTATAAATTATTACTAATTGCAAATCTAGTTCTCTTGCTATGCAAAAATTTATTAAAAACTGAAATTGCGTTCCCAGCATCATTTCCAACCGTTTTTAAAAGCCTATACGGAAAATGCGGCCAGCAGGAGTATTTGAATTTTGCATTTCTCCAGCATATCTCTAACAAAGCAATCGCCAAAAAATGTAAAACTCGCAAAAGCTGATTACGTACAACCCGTTTTTGTTTGATGAAACAGAATGTTTAACCAGCGGAGTCTCTTTCGTCGTTTCGCGTTATCTACCTGAAGGTCAAACTGCCGGACGCGTGGCTCGGCCTTAATGAGCCATCTGCGTACTGGGACTTTTTTGTTGCTGTACGTGCGAACGGCCGCTTTTTGGTAAAAATTTGCAGCGCCAGATGTTCCGCTGTAAATTAGGGCATTAAAGGCGCGTTTTTGCAGGCCTGGGTGTATGAAACTTTGAACTGTAAAAACTCGCCTTATAAGGAGCGCCTTATAAACAGAATGCATTTTATAAACCAAGACATATAGGGCGCGCTGTATATAGAGTGGATTGTTATACGGCAGCTGCCTTTTCACGCCCGAAATAAAAGGAAACTGACAATTATATCCTTAGAAATTTTACACAATAGCGCCACGCAAGGTAATAAACGGAACTGTACAAACAGATCGATACCGAAATATCAAACAACAAGGGCTGTCCGGTAGTTAATTTTCAAAGACAATTTCCGAATTGCATTCGACATTAACGACTTCCTTTTGTAGGCTAATTCTTTCCAACACCTAAAAAAATATCTTTTTTAAAAAAGGAATAGTTATTAAAACAATACTCGGACATTATTTTTATCGTAATCTTTTTTGTATTACTCATTTATTGTGCAATCTACCCTATTTACAAATACAATAAGTATTTAGTATGTTACGTGTAATAAATAATGCAAGTAACAGGGAAAACTATTAAATGTTTATGGACATGCAGTCAGGCTCAAACAAGCTACTCTATTATCAATTTCACTAGCCTAATACACGTGTTTGAGTATGTGAACATAAGTTTAAATTTCAAGATGAATTGAAATGGTTGGGACGCACCGAGAGTCTGATTTATGACTTTGGGTAAATTTTTAATTTTTTTGGGGTTTATGATCACATAAGATCATTCTGTTTGGCACATACCACAGTGCATTAACTAACAAACGCAGCACTTTATTTTAAAGTCTTTCGATGATGGCCAGGTTGGAGTTGTTACCGGTTTCCCAGAAAGAGAGACCATATGTCCAGAAAGGTTTAGGCGTGAACCTATAGAACAATAATTTGTTTCTAATGAAAGCGCAGATCTTCTTGCAATCATCCAGTAGATTTTCCTGTATTGTAACCCAAGCTGTTTGCGTTTATTAAAGATGTGGGTAATTCAAATGAAGCGGCGATTCAAATGGAATCTTAGGTATTTTACGGAATCGGTGAGTTTTAGTTGTTGGTTGAGTGAGTCAACTGGACAGTTACCAGAGTTCATGATATAAGTAATGTGTTGAAATTTAGTTTTATTTATCCTGATTCGTTATATTTTTAGCCATTGTTGAACTTTATTGATAGTGTATTGCAGATTGTAGGATGCTATAGTGAGATTAAGATATAAGGTTAAGATAGCTGTATCATCGGCAAAAGTAGCTGCTGTAGTCAAATTCGTAGTTGGTAAGTCTGCTGTAAAGAACAAGTATGGTATAGGTCCCAACTTGTTGCCCTGGGAAACTCCGGATGTGGCCGGTTATATATAATTGGTATGGTAGATACTTACTTACTTAATCCAAAACCTTTCTACTTTTCGGTGTAAGGCTATTGAGCTGAGTTGTGCTTTATGGATTCGGGCTTGTCTTGCACAGCTCTCTGCACTTTTTTCTATCCTTTGCTGTTGTGTGAAGTTCTTCCCACGTTATGTTTCTTGATTCTGCTGCCTCTTTTAGTTTCTCCTTCCATGTTTTTCTCGGTCTTCCTATCCTATTTTTCCCTTTTGGTCTTGCTTCAAACACTTTTTTCACTGTTCTGTTTTTGTCCATTCTTATTATATGTCCCAACCACCCTAACTGTCTCTCTTGCACTAATACCGCTATCGCTTTAGTTTTTAAATTTTCTCTAAATGTTGTGCTCCTGATCTGGTCTCTCTTTGTTATGCCCTCTATTTTACGCAGGAATATCATCTCCGTACTTTCGACCCTGCTCCTATGTTTATTCACTGTTGTCCATGATTCACTGCCATAGATGAGTATTGGTGTTACAACTTTTTGAATACTTCTACTTTTTGCGTCATTTGGTATTTCCTTTTTTCCTAGAAAAGAGGACTTTATGGAGTTAAATAGTCGTCCTGTAATTCCTACTCTTTCATTTATCTCGTCATCGAGTTTTCCATTTTCCTGTATCCATACACCTAGGTATTTGAACTTCTCTACTTGTTCCAATTTTCTTCACTCTAAATAAATGTCATCTCTTTTCTCGTGCTATTACCATTGTTTTGGTTTTATCTACGTTTATCTTCATGTTTTTCTTTTTTAGTTCTAAGTTGTATACATTGATATTTTCTTGTAGGTCTTTCTCACTTTTTCCGAATATAACCATATCATCAGCAAAAAGTAATTCTGATATGTAGATTTTTCCATATTCCAGCTTCCTACATGGTATCTTCTTGTTTTTTCTTGCATTCTTTTATTGCCTCATCTAATACTAAATTAAATAGCAGCGGGCTGAGTACACATCCCTGTCTTAGGCCTATATTGGCCTTAAATTCCCCGACTGCTCGTGTCTCGTTCTTATTATGTTTCCGCTATTTTCGTATAGTGCTTTGATGGCTGCTACTTCTCTGTAATTTATGTTTGCTTTTTCTAGACACTGCCATATTGTCTCTTTTCTATTCTGTCGAAGGCCTTTTCCAGATCTATAAAACAGAGATGTATTTCTTCCCTTTCTCTATGACCTTTTCACTTAGCTGTCTGATTGTAAATATGTGGTCTTGTACCCGTCCTTCTCTAAACCCACTCTGGGTGTCTTCTATTGTCTTATCTAGTTTGTCTCTGAGTCTAGTTTCTAGAATCCTTGCGAATACCTTCCTGGGATGCTTAGTAAGGAAATTCCTCTGTAATTACAGCATTCTCTTCGGTCTCCTTCTTATATATGGGTATTATGATTCCTATTTTCCATTCCTTCGGTACTTTTCCTGCTACTAAGATGTCGTTGTATAGTTCTAGTAACCTTTCCTTGCCTGTTTCTCCTATGTATTTTACCATCTCTGGGGTAATTTCATCTATGCCTGGGGCTTTTGCTAGTTTGAGTTTCCTTATTGCTATATCCAATTCTTGTTTTGTTATTTTGCCTTCTGCGCTATCTTCCTCTGTTGAGTTCGTATCTTTTCAAAGTCGGTATTTTCCTCCCTCTTTTTTCCAATCCTCTCTGTTCTTCCCTGCTGCCAACAAATCTTCGAAATATTGTTTCCATCTTTCCATAATATCGTTTTCATTTGTCAGTACATTTCCTGTTTATCCTTGATGTTTTTGTGGGTGTAGTTTTCTTTTTCTCAGTTGCTTCAAAGTTCCGTAAAATAGTTTCTGGTTGTCGTCAAATTCTTTTTCATTTTGTTTCGAATTCTTCCCACGCTTTCTGTTTTGCTTCCTTCACCTTATTTTTACCTGCGTTCTTTTCTCTTTGTATAGATTGTAGTCCTCTTCCAATTTTGTTTGTAGATATTTGCGCCAGCATTCTTTTTTCTTTTTTACCAGTGTTTTTATGTCAGTTGTCCACCATGCCGTTCTTTTAAAGTCCGTGTTAGTTACCTTTGCCACTCCGCAACATTTGCGCGCTGCTTTTATCATGCATTGTTTTATCGTTTTCCATTTATCTTCTATATTTGGTCTGATATTTTTTGTCTCGTACTCCTTTTTTAGGATGTCTTGGTATTTCTTCCTGATGTGTTCTTCTTGTAACATGTGGCTTTTAATTTTCTCCTTAGTTATTTTTCTATGTTTCTCTGTCGCTTGTTTTTGGCTCACCCTCATATCCATTTGGAGTAGGTAGTGGTCGCTGCCTATTTCCGGTCTCTCTTCACCTTAACATCTTTGATTTTTCGCCAATTCTCCCGTTCACTAGAAAATAGTCTATAATTGATTTCTCGTTTCTGCTGTGTTGCACCCTTGTGTATTTGTGTATGTCTTTATGTACGAACTTTGTGTTCGTTATTACTAAATCATTTGCCACGCAGAACTCTACAATTTTCGTACCGTTTCTATTTCTTTTGTGCTCTCCTTGTCTTCCTAAAATTCTCTCTATGCCTCTATTATCCTTTCCTACGCTTCCATTTAGGTCCCCCATAATTATAATATTGTTTCCTTTCGTATCTATTACTTTTTGTAGTTCCTCAAAGAACTGGTTTTTTATTTCCACTTTCTCGTCTTCATCAGGTCCGTACGCCACAATCATTTGCCATGTTTCTTCTTTTTCCCCTAGTTTGACTTCTACTGCCATTATTCTTTCATTTACATACCTTTCATTTATTATTGTTTCCATTTTGCCAGGGTGTACCACTAAACCCACTCCCCTTGTGCCCTTTAGATTTTTCTATTCCTGACCAAAGCATCCAATATCCTTTGTTAGTCTCGTATGTCCTTGCCCTTTCTTCTTTGTCTCTGTTATTCCCATAAAATCCAGCTTTTGTTTCTCCATTTCTTCTATGAGTTCCTCCTCCTTCCGTTTATACTTTGATGTTCCATGTTTATTTTTATATACTCCTGCTTTCCTCTTTTTTTTGTTTCCACTCGTGTCCGTGTCCTTTGCTCTGTTCGTCATCTTTGTGTCTGTTTTTTATTTTCTGGGTGCTTAGTTTTTGAGGAGGAGTCTCTTCTATGACTCTTTGTTCTCCTTCGCTCCACTTGTAGCAAGTTCCGTCTATTATTATCTTCTGGTATCCAGTTTTTACCTCTTTTCCTTCTGCTCTTTTCGCTCTTGCTATTTTCCTGATTTCCCTTGTATTCTTCTCTCGTCCTGTGTTTGATCGTTTTCAATGTATATTCTTGTTCCTTTCAAAGATTTCTTGTTTTGCATTACTTCCTGTTTTCATTCCAAGAATCCATCTCCACAACTGTTAGTGCTGGCTTTATGGTATGTACATTTTTACTTTGGCCTCCACTTGTAATTTTCTTCGAGGAACTCCATCACGACTTGTTTCTTATTCTGTCCTTTGAATTCAACCCCTTTTATTACAATATTGCATTTCCTTCTATTCTTTTCGTGTCTCTAGTTTTCCTTCCAGCTTTTCTATTCTTTTGATTAGGTAGCCTTTTCCAGCTCCCACTTCTCTTCTTCTTGAACTCCTCTCTAAGCTCCTTGTTAGCTTTCGTGTTTTCCTTTATTTCCTTCATCATCTCTTCAAACATTATTTTCAGCTCACTTATTTCCGACATTTTGGTATTCGCTGATCCTGTGATTTTTAACAGGGGATTTGATAATGTTTTTCTCTTGCTTTCTACAGAGTTCTTGGTCCAATTCTGTGCTGCTATTTAACTCCCGTTCCCTTTTGTTTGTGTTTTCCATCCAGTTAGCTCTTAAATGTGATCCCCTAAAATTTGTTCAAGTTTTATAGCACGCTTATTTGTTTATTTGTTTATCTTTCCTCTGAACTCCGTTGACCGCGACCTTTATCGCTATCCGCACTTGCACCGCTCGCTTATCACACTTTCGCCGCACGTTCGTTGTCGTCCGCTCTAAGTTTATTCACTGCATTGTACGCGTAAAATCACAGAATACTGCACACAAACCCTTTGTTTTCCTCTTTTTTCTTAACTTTTCGCAACTAAATCCGCTTTGTTTTATATGCACGTTTTACGTCGCGTTGAAATTTACGAATTTCATTTGGTGTGGTATATCCCGTATACGGTATTTATATATCGCCACCTGCTATAAAATTCGTGTCCACGCTGTCCGACGTCCAAAACTCCAGTCGGTATGGTAGATACTTTTGTTATTTATAGGAGAGGCCCAGATGCCACACTTTGTCAAAGGCTTGGGAAATGTCTGAAAACACCGCGAAGCAATGCCTATGTTCATCAAGATTGTTGTGGATTTGATCTGTGAGTCGGTGGATTTGTTCAACAGTTGCATTGAGGCATCAAATCAAACTGGTATTTGGCAATTAATCCTTGGTCATTTAAGATTGAGTGAAGTCATTTTAATAATAACTTTTGGGGAGAATTGGCAAAAGGCTGATCTCTATTGGAGAGAATGACATTATATATTTGAATGATCGCACAGATTGCGGTTTCAAGAACTGTTTTTCCAATAATAAGTTCAAAGCCTGAAACCTTCTTAGAATTAATTTTTTTGCTGATGATTTCTTGTACTTCGTAGAGTTGAATGGTTTGATTGGTATGTTCATTTGATAGGAAGATTTAAGAAAGTCGATTATTTTAGTGTCTTCTTCTGGACACTGGCTAGGAAAGAGTTTAAATATGTGGACTAGATGGTTAGCAAAGGCTTCTCTGTTATCTTTGCCTTCAGAAGTAGATACCCAAATCTTTAAAAGTGTATAACTAACAAATGACAGTATTAAATAGAAGCTAGTGAAAGATAATTTATTTGGAGCAATTTTTAATGATTTAATTTTAGCACAATTTGTTCAAATTGAAAAACAAGTTTTTCTTGTAACATATATAAGAATCTACTTCTGAAAAATAGTTCACTAAGTGTTTCTCTTATTATTCTTAAATTATGTTACGTTAGTAATATTTGTTACTTAATAATAACAATTCAAATACACTCTTATGTGCACACAAACTACTAAGATTAAAATTATTTTATATTAATTGGATATCTGGAGCAAGTTTAAACGTTTAAATCGTTTTAAATGTCTTAATTCTTTAGATATAATCATAGTTTTATCTACTAACTTATTAGAATGTACTTTTACTCGGCGCTTATACCTGAAAATTGTTTTTTTATTTCTTCTTGAACTGGATGCATACGCTATGCATAATTATGTTGGGAACATACCATGGTGCATTAACTATACTTCCTGGCATTTTGTTTTGGAATCGTTGGGTAATTGCAATATTGTTGTTGCTAGTTGATTTTCAAAGGTGTATCCCATTGTTCCAGATAGGTTTATTTTGTCTTTATATATGAACAATTTATTTTTTGTTGTGTATCTATTATTCAAGATATCTGTCATAATTTTAATTCTTTTCGTTTAGTAAATATATGATTTTAACAAGTAATTTTTTAATATAGGCATATATCTGGATAATTTGCTTGTTCTTCGCATTTCAATTGTTTACTATTTAATGTTACTGGAGGGTAGTTATGTTTTTTAGTGTAGAGGTTGCTTGTATTAATTTATCTTCATTTTGTTTTGTTCTCTTAGCCATGTTTGTATTTTATGTAAATTGTGTTGGATGTAATCTTGTAGTAGTTTCAGAATTAGGGTGAGAAGAGAAATATATAAATCTTAACTCACCGAAAAATTACTGCTACATAGCTCAAATACAGTGATGAGGCAAAAATCTGAATTAATAACATTTCGCAACATTAATTTTAAAAAGAAAACTTTATTTTTTTATATTTATAATACATAGCTAATCTAATAAAATATACTTTATCATCTAAATTTTTGATTAAAAAAATTAGGTGTTTTTCAAACACAACATCTGCGGTGATTATTTTAAAGTGAACTTTTGATTCGCAGTAACCATTGTAGTTAGTTGTGAACATCCATTCACCCACCTAAAATAACTTAGTTGTAAATCCCGTGTTACAGCCGATTGTCTGAATATAGTTCCACTAAAATTTACCAACAACCGTGTTGTGTGCATGCTGACAGCTGAAAAGTTCTGTAAAGCAGCCTGCTACAATAGTAACGCATTTTTTATTGCAAGAATATTTTGACATATGATTTTTACCTTAATACGCATTCTGTGCACTAGCAATTTTATGGTAACAGATATTTTTTAAGGCCATCGCTGACGTGAGAGGATATCGCAATCGTGTAGTATTTTCAAAGAGAGAAAGAAGGTATTGAATGCATTCGTGCAATTTAACTAATGTACTTCAACATTACTATAAAAAAATCTCTCCATGCAAAATAAATTTAAAGAATATAACAGATTTGTCACTGAAAGTTTTCAATTCTTAATGCAACTCATGACATCCTACCCTTAATAAATGCTATACTTAATACAAACTCGTTACTTTCTAATTGTAAAGCTGCTTATTATTTTATTTAATAGATAATAAGTAATACGTTAAAAATATGGAAAAAAACTATGTATATAATATTACGTTACGTCTCTATGGATAATGGAGGGTGATCTTGAGAAATTGTAAGAAGGTTAACAAAACCCTCGCAATTGATATGAAATCTGAATCGTGTTGCATATTGTTCAGCTCATATATATATATATATATATATATATATATATATATATATATATATATATATATATATCTCAGTTGCAGCACGCTTCCTGGTGCAAAAGATTTCGCGTAAGCTCATCCCAAACATTCAAATTAGATTCAAGACTGGGATACACGGAAGCCAATCCATTTTCGATATACCGACGTCAGTTAAGCAGTAAGTGGTTACTCGCGCGGTGTGGCATCGCACATTGACGTGCATTAGCATGGAGTCTTCACCAACAAATCGCGGAAACGGAACAACATGTTCCTCCAGAATGTCCCTCATGTAGCGGCCCGCTATTAAACCTTCTCCGTGTCCCTCACTAGACACGAAAACTAACTCAGCTTTTCCATGCATGGAAATTCCCGCCCAGAACATGCAAGAGCCACCTCTATATGCGACAGTTTCTTGAATACAGCAATAGGCAAATCGCTCTTCTGGGCTTCTATAGTAGGCACATGCTGGACTCGTCGGTGAACAATATCCGACTCCAATAACCGAGCTCTCGATCGAGATGTTTGCGAGCAAATTTCATTCGCCTTTGCTTTTAGACTGCAGTTAGCTTCGGACCCACAGCTGCCTTTTCTTGGGGTCAAGTTGGCTGTGTGTCTTCTTCTCGGTATTCAAGCGCTGACGACCACACCTCTGACGGTACTCAGCTCTTGTTTGAGGTCAACGCCAGTCGTATGTCGATCATTGAGGGATATTGAGACGAGAAATCGATCGTCTTTTTCCGTCGTCATGCGCCTATGGGCGCCTTCTTGCCGGCGGACGTAGCCACCAATTTCCCGGTACCGACGCCACACTCTCGACACAGATTAACTCAGTCAAATTGCGACGGCCCTCTCTCAGCAATGCAACTACCTGGGTGGCTTCGGAGGCTGTGGTATTTATTTTCTTGCGTTTTACTAGAGCACTTACGTCACTTGTTTCTTTACGTAAACTTCGGGTAAGTGACTGAAATGAATTACCGGATTGCAAGCGCACTGTAGGCCAATCACAGTCGTCGCGCACGTGTGTTCCAATTAGCGAGATTGGTAAAACCCCGTTTGTTATTCATATTTTTTTTGAATGCGTCATCCGATTAATGCAATACCAACAGTTTTTTAAAACTCAACAATAAAGATACCCCCTGCACATAAATGTTTTCATTTTCATTTTTCTTAGACTGGAATAGGAGACGAATAAGCGCGTAGTGAGTGGATTGTTTTGCTCTCAAGTGTATTATATATGACCAAATCAAATAGCAAATAAAAGTAAAATTTCCATTCATCTCAATTATAAAAATTTGTCAATTATTTAAATGGTTAGGGCAAATACAGATGATCTTTTTAATATTATGAACATGGAGGACTTTGAGAGAAATATAATTTCGAGTACCTAAACGACCGATCCCCTGCAATAAAAAATATGGAAAACACATTTTAAAGATAACATGCACTTTGAACATTATAAAGTTAAAAAGCTATATATAAGAACTGATTTTAAGAAAAGTCCTTTTACTGCTATGACTTTGACCCATAACATAGACCTGAATACAACCAACAGTACACATGTAAATTGGTACTAAAACACTACTGCTTACATCCAGAGGACAATGCCGTAGTATAGAGAACAATTCGTTAGGACTCCAATTAATTGAATTAACTCAGAGAAAGTTTAGATTTGGTATTTTCCAACACATTTGGTTTTTCTACGAACCGAAGTAAGGAATATCAGATAATTTATAAATCAATTACTATTTATTTTAATTTGAGATCGAAATGTGTTAATCGTAGGAGGATTTTATGTAAGTAAAAGACTCAAAACAAATAGAACTTACTGAAGTAAACGGTTACTAGTCTTTCTTAATGTTTACATTGCACACAAACAAATGGGGTGATACAATTTTAGGTTCGCCTTAATTGACAATAGTTAAGTGCAAATAAAAATATTTTTTTATCTGTATCTTCTAATTCAATCGCAATACTCTTCTGCCAATTTTTTGTAATCAGCGAAACCTAACTTTTTTATAAAGAAATTAAGAAATTTAATCATCGGCCTTATTACAATCACGTTTAAGCATCTATCTTACTGGTAGACTTTATGATAATTAACAAAAACCATTAGGGTATCAAGCATTAGTTAAATCGTATGGTGGATACTGTTTCCGTAGTACATAATTGCGCAAAGTTTATCGTATATGATAATTATAACGCGTTGCTTGAAACCCTACAACATGTGACATCTTAAATTGCAGCCTGCGAGATGGATACGTCGTATTTAGAAATGTACATGATTATGTGAATTCAATGACAATATTCAATTGTATCTAAATACTAGACTTGTTCTTAAAACCAAACTATGACTCATATTATTTTCTGTTTAATAAGTATAGGGGTAGAGTTTTAAATCTCGGATTCTTAAAAGTCACGTGTGAATGTCAATAATTATTGTAGCATTACGGAGTTAAAGTGTTCTACAGCTTCGTATATATCTGTTGCTGTTTTTAGTTGAATGTGCAAATTTATTTTCTCGTCCACCAACTCTTTTAAACAGTTACTTTACTTATTGTAAAGTCTTGGGGGTTAGTTATAGAAGTTTTATCATTTGGATTCCACATGTAACGATGACAGATGAATTATTGGAAGACAAATTCAAGCATGGTTGTGCTTTTAAATAGTTTCGTTGCTATTCCGTTCATAACATAGAAATCTAATAAGTCACAGGTTCTTAGTAAGTACGACGGTTAGTATATTGGCTCACCAGTTGACAGATACTGTAGGTTACTTTTCTTTATTGTTTCTTACACGTTAAATGACTCTACATTCTCAGTGATGATTTTTTGAATTATATTGTTCTCCTATAAATATAGATCCTAGGGTACTAAACAAGAATTAAAATTATTCCTTTTCATTAGTATGTGACGGAAATTATACCCTCTCTGCTATTTAGTATTACTAAAATGCTGCTTGTCTAAAATTTGTTTTTGTTAATATTTTTGTGCAGCGTCGTCGGTATTAATGTTGAATTTTTTAGTTTGTATTGTGGTAAAGGCGAAAAACCATCTTATGTGCATAATAATCTCCTATTAGGCAACACAACAAGTTAGCTTTATATAATCAACAACCTACGTCAAAAAGACCTAAGTTTACGATGTAGCCAAAAAGTACAGGAAATCTAATTAACAGGAGAGGGTAACTACTGACAGAACAACTTACAGAAAGTGATTTGATCCCAAAAGAAGTGATGAATTCATTCACAAATTGAATCGATCAGGACCTTGGGCGGAGGAGCATTACTGACCTGGCAATATAAATTGAGTAAGGTCGACGGCCAATTTAGCAGTACATCGGGAATTACACTGCAAGTCTTTCGTCCTAAAGAAGAAGCAAATTTTAACTGAGAAAAGCAAGATGGGTACAAACTTAAAGGCTCAAACACTATTGAACGACACCAAGCACAACTTGTGGACATCCTCCAGCCTCTTCTACAATCTTCTTAACTACTAAGTGTAAAGCGAAGAACAACGAGAAGCAGATATAGACATAAATAAAGAGAAAGTTGTGGTGGCCTGTAGTAAGTATAGATACCGACTCAAGAAGGTCGTGGCCGTTGATGGGGACTATATTGAATAAGAAGATTTTTAATACTATGTATTCTAATTGTGCTAAGTTTTGTATAAATAAATTTAATTTTTCATATACATTAGTGTTATTTTTATTATTTATTTATTTTTGGAATTCACCTAAACAACATTGTATTTAGTGATACTTTAGAGCTAATTTGAGTACGATTGCAGCTGTGTATACATTTTGTTGATTTGTTGGTGTTGTTACTGATTTTGATCTGCAGCTTTTTGGGAGTATGAGATATCAAGTTGAACCATCTATTTGTACCTTGTATGTTGAAACTTCTGTTTCCATATTGATTTAGCAACTGCACTGCCATTGTAATCTGCTAGGCGATTCCCTTAACAGAAAACGCAGTTAATGTCTTTGCTTTGTTAGGTATTTCTCAGAAAATTTTAGGTATTTGCTTTTATAAGGCAGAAATTCTTTATGTAATCATACTTCTGGCATTTAAGATACTAACATACTCTCATTTGACATAAGGATATTCAAATTTTATTTTCAGGTTTATAAAGAATTCTGTCACAGATTCTTTGCTGCTTTCGTTTTGTTGTAGTTTAACGAAAACCGTAGCGTTCTTAGAATTCTATGAGTAGTATTGTAGATACGTATTACTGTCTTGTGTGTGGTAATTTCTCTAGTGAGAATATTAAATAAACTTTAGGATACACATCAGACAAGACTACTCAAAATTATTTGTTTTGTTTTAATTGACAAAAGTGAAATTTTGTGTTTTTTTTCTTTTAGAATTTTAATTATAGCACAGTAGTCTTCAGTACAGGTTAGTTGTATCTTAGCATATGTATTCTCCCTAATTTAATAGTATACTTCTTTTTACTTCAGTTAACATATCCATGAAGAGTTGTTTACTTCATGTATAAATATGAATTCAGCGCTTGTGTTTCGGAGGAAGCGGATGTGTGCCATGGTCCGACATATGTACCCGAAGCGCTCAGAAATCTGCCTGATGTATAAGGGTCAGAGTTACATTTTTATTATCAGTTTTAATTTGTCAAATAACCACAACAATTCGATTTTTCAATCCCATACGCAGGCAATAAACATAATGCAAAGTTTGCGTCTAAATCAAATACCCAAACACCAATTCGGTTTTAGACATAGTCATTCGACGATCCAACAATGCCATCGGATAACGAATACAATATAAACTTCACTTCAAAGTGAACTATTCTGTTTTGCAGTAATGTTAGACGTGAGACAGGCATTCGATCGCGTTTGGCATAGAGAGCTCCTATATAAAATAAACAAAACTATGCCACATGAATACTACTGCGTATTTCATTCGTACCTCACTAATAAACGTTTCGAATTAAGATTTGTAACGGTGTATCTCAGATAGAGCAAATAAACGCAGATGTACTATAGGGTCGTGTCCTGGGTCTAATGCTGTACCTATTCTTTACCTCTGACCTGCCAACATCTAATAATACCATGATAAGTACTTTCGCTGATGATACCGCTAGCATAGCATGCAACGAAGATCCGAACACAGCATCAGCGATGCTTCAAAATTACCTAAATCAAATTTAAAAATGGTTGTATAAATGAAAAATAAAAGTTAACCAAGACGAGTCAGCTACATCACTTTTATAAGAAAACGTTTAACTTGTCCACCTGTCACTCTCAACAACATACCCATACCTCAATCACAAGAAGTTAAGTAGCTGGGACTCCATCATAGGCGATTAACTTGGAAGACGCATATAAGAAAAAAGCTTAAAAAATGGATATTAAGTTAAAAATATATACTGTCTTATAGGAAGAAAATCTCTATTAACGTTAGAGAATAAAGTCCTACTATATAAAGTTATAATCCGCCCAATATGGACATACGGATGCCAGTTATGGGGAAGCGCTAGAAATTCCAATTTTGACATCATACAGCGCTTCCAGTCAAAGACCCTACGAAACATGTCAAATGCAACATGGTTTTGTGAGAGAAATTATCAAACAATATGCTGTTAAACACCAAATTACACTTGAAAATCACCCAAATAAAATTATGGAGCCACTGACAGTAGATCCTCTCAATAGACGACTTCAGATGAAGTGGCCGAAGGATCTGACTAACTAAATATGGAAGGACGCCGATGGGAACCCTATTCAATAGTCTCAAGTTCAGATACTTAATTACATATTAGCTAATGGAATGTATATATCCTGATTGCTAATAAAGTTAATATAACAAAAAAAAATTAAATAAAATAAATAATGCTTATTTAAACATGCTGTTCCCACATATATACCAGGGTCAAGTGGAACAAATCCAACCTTCAATAATTATTATCAAAATGCTCAACCAATATATTCACAAACTTCCTCACACTCAAATATTAACAACAAACATAATACAAATATAGAAACAAATTCTTAAGCATCACTCAGTGAAGACGAGCCAACTACTAATAAAAGAGACCCACCAGTAAACAAACATGAATGCCAAGTGGCAAAAAAAGAAAAAGGTCAAATCATCCTACAATACAAATGCAAACCTCGCAAACCAAAGTTTCAAATCGATATCAAGTGCTTCCACTAACAGATCCTGCGTAAACCAATGCAGAATTAAACAACGAATTTGCAAATCAACAAGCACAAGCCCCTAAACCACCCCCTATTTATATTTGTGAGTAATAAATTACAAAAAAATGACAACCAATCTGCCTAAAGTCCCTAATAACAAAACATACTACACCAAATCATTGACAAATAACATAGTTAACATAAACCCCCGAACTATAGAGACCTATAGAAAATTAATTCATCACCTACGCCAAAAAAAAAAAAACATTGCGCACCACACGTACCAACGAAAGCAGGAAAGAACATCCAGAGTGGTCATACGCAACTTCCATCACACCGTACAAACAGATGAAATAACACAAAGTTGGAGGAAATGGGGCATGAGGTAAGAAATATTATAAATTGCCCACAGATCGAGGAAACTTCCTCTTTCCTTACTCATTGTGGACTTTCAACCACAAGATAACAACAACAAAGAGTTATGCAACCTGCAGTTCTTGCTACATACTAAAATCCAAGTTAAACCACCTAGATTAAAAAAGAGCATACAATGCACAAGATGCCAAACATATTCTACAAAACCATACTAACCTGTCAAATGCGGTAAACCACATGACTCAAAAACGTGTACCAAGTCAAAAGACTTAGCTGCATCATATGCGCTGTGTAATGGAAAACACACCGCTAATTACAAATGCACAGTCTATCGAGACCTAACAAAAATAAGATTTAAAGATAACCCTAGTAGAAGAGCAAACCTTACTAACCAATCATACGGAGACATGTTTACAACCCAAAACAACCTGTCATACAAAATTCTCAACTTAATCCAACACCTAGTTATGCTCAAATCACAACAGAAGGCAGCAAATCAAGATAAGTAAAATCTTTCCGATAAATAATAAAAACATATTTATGCAGATGCTTAAATAGCATTAATTTGACCATTCCAACCACCATTATAGGCAAATTAACCAAATAATGGTTCCGTTAATACGTATAGCAGCCTGGAACGCAAACGGGCTATCAAGCCACATACAAGAAATCATTTTATTTTTGAATTGCAACAAAATAGATATTCTACTAGTTTCCGAATCCCATTCAACAGAAAGAAGACACCCGGATAGAACTGCGCATGCTGGATCGGCTATTATTGTTAGAACAGCAATGACATTATACAACCCTACACTGCAGTTAAAATTCAGGCCACAATAATAAAATTAAATGTCTATAATTATAGCAGCCATCTATTTCATCCTCAACACAACATTTCTTCTGAAGAATATAATACCTTTCACCGCACAGTGGCTGGAGATTGGAATGTCAAACACGCAGATTGAGAATCCAAACTCATCACACCAAAATGACGTAATATACTCTATTCATTACAACAAAACAACTTAAACTTCTTATATACAGGGGAATCAAAAAATTGGCCTACGGGCAGAAATAAACTTGGATTTTACTTAACTTTGGAGTATCCTAAGGCAAATCTGACATATACTCCACAATAGAGCCCAACCTTGACCTATGAGGTGAACACAGCGGCTTAATAATGACACTAAGTATGAATATAATACATAATGAACCAACACCCAAAATTATGCTCGAAGGCAACTAACTGGGACCTTTGCCAAGAATTAATTAATAAAACATCAACCTAAGATTTAAAATAAAAAACCATGCGAAATTGAAAAAGTTGTTACCCATCTAACGGACATAATACAGCACGCTGCATGGGAAGTCATACCTTTAAAAAAGAAAATTCAACCGCACAACTATAACATACTCTTACAAATAAAAGAATTTGTAATTTAAAAAGGAAAGGCGCGTGATAAATGGCAAAAAACAAGTAATCCCTATGACAAAACGCAACTCAACAGACTAACTCACCAACTTCATTCAACCCTCCAACAGGCTAGAAACGACACAATCAAACATTACATCACCAAACTAGTACCACAAAATCATTCGTTATGGAAAACCACTAAGAAATTTAAAAGATTCGTAGTAGCTGTACCACCAATACCAAAACCAGATAGCAACTGGGCACAATCAGACGAAGAAAAAGCGGATATCTTTGCAAATGTGTTCACTCCACATCCTAATAACAACATTGAACACAATTAACTAGAAAAATTCCTTAGTATTTCACTACCTGTAAATCTATTTTCACCATATGAAGTCCGTCGGATAACTGACACGACAAACTCGTTTAAAGCGCCTGAATATGGTCTGGTGGCCGGCGAAATATTAAAACACTTGCCCGGAAAAACAATCTCCTAACCACAATATTTAATAGCATACTACGGTTGTGTCACTATCCAATACAATAGAAATATGCCCAAATGATAATGATTGCAAAACGTGGTAAGCCTATCACAGAACCCACTTCTTATCGTGCCATAAGTTTATTGCTCTTAATGTCCAAAATATTTTAAAGACTTCTCCTGTCTAAAATCAATACAAACGGCTTAATACCTGAACACCAATTTGGCTTTCGGCAAAAATATTCAACAATTCAGCAGTGCTGCCAGATAGTAAACAAAATTAAAGAGAGCCTAGAAAGAAGAAAATGTGCGCCGCAGTATTCCTGGACACCTACTCGAAGGCCTGCTGTATGCATTCGACAAGGTGTGGCACTAAAGATTATTATTTAAGATAAAGAAATATATGCCTAGTCAAACATATCTCATTCTAAAGTCCTGTCATAGTGAACGATTCTACCAAGTGAAGGTTAGCAATGTATTGTCCAGCTACCATTTCATAAAATCAGGAGTACCCCAAGGTAGTGTCCTCGGACCGCTCTTAATTTTTACTGCGGATACACCTACCACTGACGGTACCGCATTTGCTCACGATACAACAGTCGTCGCAATTGAACAAATCCAACCACAGTTTCTGATGGGCTCCAAAACCACCTGAACTATTTAGACAATTAGCGACGACTTTGAAAATTACAGTTAACACCGAGAAATCGACACAGATCACTTTTATTTTGAGGCGAAATACATATCCCCAGATCTATCTCAATAACACTTCTATTCCTGAAAAAGCGGTCTAAATCTAAACTCTACATTACCGGCCACATAAATCAGCTCATAGAAGTGCTTTACCAACAACAACTAGAAAGAAGACTTAAGAGAAAATGACCAGAACACCTCATTAACTAGGAAAACTATCAATGGATGGTACCCACCTTATGCCCAGTAGCGTTCAAACCTTTTACTTATTACTCTGTATATATGTTTATATCTATATATTTACTGTAAAGTAGATTATAAACTGCAATTAAAAATTTAAAAAAATATATAAAAATATAGCGGATGAATTTATATTTACAAGTGCTTGATATCTATTAGAAGTTTCTGCTACATCCAGTCAACAGTACAGATTTTTTATTTTGTTGCACGTGGTTATTTTGAGTTACGTCGTTGCTTTCTCAAGTTTGTGTCTGTCAGTGCATCTCGCTATTAATTTGCGTTGGTGCTGTGACTTCTTGTTGGTTTTGAAATTTCAAATTTTGTTGCTGTGTTTGCATTTGTGGAGTTGAAGAAAATATTGATTTCGAAGACGTTTACTTAGGCCTCTGCGCCTAAATTTGATGCGGTAGTGGCATAATTGTGATTGATCGCATGGCGTTTGCGGACTAACATGTTGCGCGCCTGTTTGGGATACCAAATATGGCAGGTTTACTGTAATTTATAAATATATATGCAGCTCACCTCTAAAGGCACCACTTATTACATTCGTTGACCTCAGGTCATTTATCGGTTTCTTTATACTCGATGTTTCGGCACACGAGCACAATAGCACAACCTTACTGCTCGGAACTTTTGGCCTTTGCGATAGCTCAGGTAACGTATCCGTTCCGTTTGAAGGCCGGATGGAGTTTAAGCTTTATTTCACTTACAAATTATAACCTCTTTGGAACATACTTGGAATACATTTTTTTCTTTTTCTGCCATATTTAACAGTAAAATATAAAAAAACCTACATATAGCGTTGCTAGCATTATTCCAATATAAAGTTTAAAATTTTGACGGTACTTAACTGACGTTCAGCTGCTACTAACATTTCACGTAATTACTACAAGTTACATTTTTGTTTAAACTATTTTTAGTTATCTGCCCACTGTAAACGGCAGAAGAAAATATATTTTAACTTATTTCTAAAACTGTAATCAAAATAAACAAAATTTAATTTAAAACAGCCAGAAAGAATTGCAGAAGAATTCAGAGAAACGAATGTTCTCTCCACCAGTCTTCCGAATTTGATATTTTACTGTGGCTTGCTTTAAATAAATAAAAAAATCCAGGTAAAATTGCGTTTCCGGAAAGCCCTCAAACAAATAAGTTTTTATTTGGAAACAGAAATGAAAAAGTAGCAAAAGAAGAATTAACTTTAACTTAGTTCATTAAACAATTTTGTTAATGTATACACAGATTTATGTCAATATTTGAATATGCCTTCGATTAAATGTAAATTTGTCCATAAAATTAAAATCCTGATCTGTCAAAGTAAACCGTAGTCTGTGCAAATGTCGTTTTTCATTTACACTCATTGTATGGGGATGCTAATATGAATTTATAGAATATTTTAAAGAATTATAACAGATACATATTATTAAAACATTCCTAACAATAATTGTTTAAAATTACTGTGCATTCAAAACTAACGAGTGTATCACGGGCAATTTTTTCAATATTTCAGTATTGGTATCTTCTGAGCAAAAAAACCCATATTTTGGAATTTGTAATCCTTTTACCCAAGCCATTTACACTAGCACTGGAAGGGGTGTCTAAAAGGTAATTTTTAATAAAATGTTTTACAAATAAATAATAAAACTGAGAGATGGAAAGTTATGAAGAGCAGAATAAACTAAACAATATAGATAGGTGCTGAAGACAATCATGCATCACATTTGGAAAGTCGAATGGTATAATGGTAACAAAAAATATTAGATTTAAAAACAAATTATTTAATATATGCATATTACTTATAATGTGTTACGGTGCTAAAATGTGGACTATACAAAAAAATTAAAAAGTTTTATAAGAAAAAACAAGTTGTAAACGTTTAATGATGCGCTAAGAAGTTGAAACGTAGTAAATAAAATAGTCAAACATAAATGGAAGCCTGCATAACATGTAGATACCGATTGAAAATGTTTGTAACTTGGAAGCAATAGCGAGCCTAGAGATAGTACAGATAAAGAAGCAAGCGTACCAATAACTAAAAAAGCTTAAGAAAAGTTAGAATTGCCGAATCAGAGAAAACTAATCTACCAATTTGATAAGTGTTGAATCAAAATGCTTTCTCTATAACTCAACGGGCTTGCAAAAAAAATTTAATTTAACAAATTTAATTATAAAATATTTCTATATTTTTGTCGTAGTACTACAAATTACAATTAAAGTTTTAAAGCAGATTTTTTATTTATATTACTGCTTATTGAAATTGCAGCACCAAGAAAAAATGGAAATTAAGAACTAAAACTTCTTTGATAGTATTTAATAGCATAAAACAAATAAATGTAAAAATTTGCAAAAGGTTTATCTATAAAAATTTACATTTATTTAACATTGTGTAGTCCCACTTTAGGCTGTTGTAGTGGTCTTTATTCTTCTTGGCATCAAGACAAACAATTAAAGAATGGTGTCTTGATGGACTGTATTCCATTCATCAGTGACACGCTCCTATAAATGAGCCAGATTCCTTGGAGGTGTGGATACCGCTATACCCTTCACGTGCCACATGTTATCAAGCATTTTCTTGATGAAAGATTGCTTGAATATCCAAAGGAAAGGAAGTCTGATTTGTGGTAATGACTAAATGCTATAACAGTTGCTTTTCGTACCATAATTCCGTGGTAATGGTTTTGGTTCAAATAAAATCTAAATTAGAAAAAACAATTCTATGCCATATATATATATACAAGTGCTTTTCCGTTGCCTATTGTAACCTTTGATGCTAGCGCAGAAAAGTCAGTGATAAGTCTCAAGAAAGGACGAGGTGCTGTTAGTCTCCTTGTGAGTAATCGACCTCAAACAGAGGAGGTGGCTAATCCGTACCGCGTAATGGTTCACCATTTTTGCGCTGTTGCGATATTCGAGGTACAATACTGCTGTGGCAACCAATTTTTCGGTCTATTTCTCAGTAAACGTAAACATCCCCTTTGCATAGGCCAACGATATGTCCCTTGTTGATAATGCACCTTTTGTCAGCGATGACGCATTTTTATAGTGTGTAAATTGCACGTGCCAAACCTAAATAGCTATGGATAGTTTTGTGTTTACTTTACAGGTAATACATCAATTTTCCCTATAACTGATATCTAAGAAAAGATATAACCAAATTTCGGGTAAACATACGGTTATTAAATTTAATCAGTTTGTTATAATATGCAATATAATTTATTCTTAATGCTGCCTCAATTTCAATAACCAGCAGTCTGCTTGAAATTTCCTGAAAATATTCAAATTTCATCGATATTAAAATTTGTCCAGCGTTAATCTATTTACAAACAACTGTTCACATTTACAATTGGTTGTAGTAGTTATAATTGCCATAAATAGAATAGAAAAAACATACAGTCAATATATCAAGGGTTTAAGAAATTTCCCCATAAATAAATCGAGAATTGTTATTTTTCACCGAATGATTACTGCAAGTTTAAAATATTAAAGTTTTTGTACTTGCTGAATTATACGATTTGATGTCACAGTATATAATTAATTAGAAATACTAGTAAAAAAAGAACATTTTTAATCCACACGAAAAGCTTAAGGATTTTTAAATTATATACAGTTGTAACCGAAAGTATGAAGCAACCTCATATTTGTGTCATTTTAACTATTAAAGGACAGAGATGACTGCGTCGTTGTTATTGCATTGCTAATAATTATAAATCAAAGTGTAAATGATGCATGTTACAATACAAGGTCAATAAAACATCAAATTGGCAAAATTTGGAAATGTGGGTTTTGTACACAAATATTTTAAATGACAAAATAGCTTTTAGCGCATTATACGTGTCTCATTATTGTCGACCGAAATTTGATTCGGGAAGTGCTTAAAAATTGGAATAAACCTCTTTTGAACTCGCTGCTGCTAAATATTCAGAAATTGGCCGACTACTTAGGGCTAGAACCGTGAGATAAAAACTGAAGACCAAGATCAGGAAGAAACTGCAAAAAAAACACAAAAGTTGTTTACAATGGGCTCTATAACATTAACATTTATTGGAGAAAGACTAAGTAAATCTTTTGTAGTCAAACGAGTCTTTTTTAATTAAGTTTAATGCTACAATTTACTACCATTCTCAACGTTTAAATCGAGGCGATGAGTCTATTACATATGTATATACACATTTGTAATGTTTGATTTTAGCAATTGTTCAGATTGTTACGTTATACTACGATTAGGTAAAAACTACCTACTCCAGTGTGTAGTGTCTAAAGTAAAGCAGTGAGTGGACAGCTTGATGAACTGAAATCACATGGCAAACAGCGGCACAGAAAAATTATTATAAATAATCTACGAACAGTGAACATTACATTTCTCTTGTAAAAACAGTTTTGAATCCACCTTATGCAAAGATTTTTTTGCCACTAACATGGACTATGTTCAAATTCTAACAATATAGTGCGTTCTGCAACAAATCTGTAAATAAGATGCAGTGGTTTTAAAGTATGAAAATGCAAATGTTACACTAGCCCGCTTAATTAAAAGTTCTAAACTTTGATTGTAAGGAAGCAGAACGTAACATCAAAGAACGCCTCAAAAAATTCTACGAGAAGAATTGAATGCTACTACTCTTGTAGAGTATTGGGAGCTAGTTGGGAGTTTGAGCAAAAAAAAATAGCTGTCGTAATTCAAACTAAAGGTGGACCCACAAAACATTGAATATCTAGAAATAGATAAGTAGTATCACTTATGAATGAATTCTACAATGACTTCTATAAAGTGCCTTTTAGTTTTGGCTACGGCTATAATTATAATAAATACTTCAGCTATTAACAAAGAACTGGCAAAGAAAGTACTAAAAAATATATTTCATACACTGTTTTATAAAATGGCTATTTATACTTCATTTGCTTGGATTTTGTAATTTATTCTTTATTGCAAAATTTGAATAGTATGTTTGTGTAATTTTGTGTAACATATTGCATACGATACCTGCAAAATGCATTATAACAACTATTTGAACATCAGAATATTCAACTTTTTCTACTTTTTTTTTAATACTCTTGAGCTTTAATTTTTACTAATACATAATCTTATTTTTATCGTTTCACCACAGAATTTATGATAAACATCTGCTTGTTATAAAAGTTTGTAAACGTAACTTATGCTGTAGAACACCAATTCAATTCTTTTAAAAATGCATAGTTTATTTTATAAAAACCAATATTACGCTAATCGCACAGAATAACCATTAAAAATGTTACTGTGTATTTATACGTGTCGGGTTCGCAGACGAGTGGATGTGTCCGTAGCGCGCGTGTTATTTATGCATGCACTCGATTGCCAGTGACCTACATTATTCAGTGACCTTATTTTTTTATTTACTTTAAATATGTTTCCGTTTCACCAACAAATACCTACTGCTTAACAACAAACCAGCCATTAATGCCCAACACTAACCCGCACATGCAAATGTGTCCCATATGTATCTTATACCAATAATATCCTACAATCCACGCACTGGCCACCATGGAATTCTAATTCAGCATTCAGCACTCAGCACCAGAAACGACCAAAATAAACGATGACCAATCTTAAACAAGTTCTCACGATTGACAGGTAGTGAAAAACATGCTTACTTTCCCTTGTTAATAACCTCAAATTAAAAAGTCATATCAACGATAACAACAAATTTAATTTACTAAATGACGTACACCAAAATAACGTTATAGAAACAGATAAAGGGGAGCCACAAACTGTAGTTAACAGACCCCTCTAATAGACATACACGGCGTAGTAAATTATAACACAACATATTATGACAACATCAAACTCATGCAACACTCAAATCAAAATCAAAACAGCAAAGATACTTCCTGGTCTCAGTTTCTTTCCAAATTTGAAACTATGTTTAACCAGTTAATGCAACAGAATAGTATGATGCTTATCCTATTTACTAACCTGATAATCAAAATAGCCCAATAATTAATACACTAAAAATAGTTATATGAAACGCAAACAAACTTTTGCAACGCCCTTTAAAAGTGGAAACTACGTAACTTATTACACCTGCTACCCCGACAACACAGCCCATGCTCCAATAGCAATTATAATCAGCAACAAATTATCACACTATGAAATGGAAAAGTTTAAAACAAATCATATACAAGTTACAAATGACAAAAGTAAAGACCGCGTTGGAAACTTGATAATATTAGCAGTATACTGCCTTCCCCGACATTCAATAACGCAGAATCAATTCGAAGACGTCTTTAGAATGCTAGGATACAGATTTAAATTCTAAACACCTATTATGGAGTTCCAGATTAATTAACCCTAAGGGAAGGCAACTATATAAAACCATCTTAGATAGTAGTTAAGTACCTGAATAACCAACAAGTTTGCAAGACCCAGCCTACACAACAATCGTACGGATTGGGATATTTTTCGACAATATATCGACGGATACTTAGCACTGGTAGCAGTACTCAGCACAAAGAGACAAAAGTAAACTAGACATCCTTCCCAAACAAAAAAATTAATAAAAGAAACATTTAACGATTTCTTAGAAACTCATAACCTAAATGTTAATGATAAACAACACGTACACTCAAACGACAAAACTAAAGCTTCGACAACAAAACCAAAAATACCTCCTATTTATCTACATAATACCATAAACCACATGGAATTAACCGAAGATACCAAAAAATGAATAAAAGGTGAATTTTAAACTTTCTATAATACGAACACGATTAAAATAAATTTATACAACGAAGAGAACTTCAGAAATTTAACTAAATATTTTAGCGACAACAGAATTAAATATCACACTTTCCCATTTTTTCCAAATGGAAATCCACTTAACGTCGTAATTAAAAATTTTCATTTATCTTTAACCGAACAAAAAATCTTCGACGAACTCAGCAAAACGATGCCAATTATCAAAGTTCTCCTGACCAAAAATAAACAGCCACTATCAGTTTGTGCAGTGGATCTCACCGATAAAAAAGATGCTAAAAAGATTTATGCTCTAAAAAGTCTCTTCAATTCAATAGTTATAGTTGAACTACGTAAAAAAACAGCAAACGCCCCACAGTGCTATCGTTGCCAAAACTACGGCCACACAAAGAATTATTGTACTTTAGATCATCGTTGTGTGAAATGCGGTGGTGATTACCAACATCACCAATGTATGAAAAAACTCGAAGATCCACCAAAGTGCGCCAACTGCGGAGGGCCGCACCCAGCAAGCTGTCGCGGATGCCAGCACCACTTACAACTAATGAATAAACGAATGACAGCCAACAATAGCAACAGCCACTCTTATTCAAGACTTAATAGAGACAACCAAACCATTCCTAGTCGTACATATGCTGACCGAGTACGAAACTCTACAACACTTACTATCAATCTTAACACACCCAATCAACCAACCACTTCGAGAGACTTCTCTAACATAAATAACTTAATCAAATCTTTATTGCACTTGCTTACGCCATTCCTTCCTCAAATTAAAGATTTCATCACCAACACTATCCTCCCCTTACTCTTTAATGAACCATAGGTCTCCGAAACTTATAGAAAAATTATAAATCCTTAACTGGAACGCTAATGGCATCTTAAGCCAAAGATTAATATTTATAGCATTGCTAGCCAGATATAACATCGATATTGTTGGCGTAACGGAAATTCACCTATCCGAAACAGACACATTACAAATACCTGGATATCATGTGTATCGCAACGATAGAATTAATAAGATAAATTATTAATAAATAAATCAATTAAATAATAAAATTATTAAAAATAATAAATTAATTAAATAACATAATTAATGAGAAAATTATCCATAACCCTATCCCCAACCCTCCCAATCAAACCCTTGAAGCAATAGGAATCAAAATTAAACTCGGCGAGTTATATCTCACAATAATAATAAGTGTTCATCGTCAACCCAATAAAAAGTTAAATGAAGAAGATTTTAAAGCCACATTCAGCTCAACCGAACCAATACTAATGATAGGAGACTAAATTATAAAAACAAACTATGGGGTTGTCGAGCAAACAACCCCGAAGGAATCAAAATGGAAGGCTACGCAACAAAATATTTCTTTCAAATAACAGCTCTTGAAAAATACACATACTACTCTTACCGCTCCGATCACCTACCCGACATATTAGACATAATGCTACAAAAGAACTTTGACAAGCAAATATTTCAGAATGTAATAGACGAACTTGACTCTGACCATCTACCGATTGTCATATCATTCACTTGCATCCCCCAAATAGTACAGTCTCCACCACGACTCACAACTGAGATAATTGAATGGGTGAACTTTCAAAACATCCTCAACAGCCAACTGAAGTGCCCACTCAGTCTGAATAAGAAAGAAGATATAGACAACGCAATAGACAAATTAACACCTATCATTTCAGCCACCACTCGTCAAGCAGCTAATATACCTTACGCCACAGATGCAGAAAAATCAGCGGCCTTTGCGAACTATTACGAAAAAGTTTTCACTCTCAAATCTAAGATGCTTACTCGGAGCTCAAACCGATTAGTGCAGGAGTGCCACAAGGTAGTGTACTTGGACCTACACTCTACCTATTATATACCAGCGACCTACCAAAATCGAATGATGTGATAGTGGCTACTTTTGCCGACGATACAGCTGTTATGGCTGTCGACTTGGACGTAAACAGCGCTACTACAAAACTACAAAAAGGCCTAAACGCCATTAACACCTGGGCAAAAAGATGGCAGATCCGATTGAACGAGGCCAAATCAAATCATATTAATTTCACAAATAAAAGAAATCTATATGCTCCCGTCTCAATTAATGGTAAAGTCATTCCATATGTAAATACTGCTAAATATCTTGGAATGACCCTTGACGCGAAGCGCCGATGGAAAGAGCACGTTAAAAAGAAAAGAGCAGAACTCGGCATCAAGTACCGTAAAATGTACTGGTTAATGGGAAGATACTCTAAGTTATCAATATATAATAAGGTTCTCCTATACAAACAGATCTTAAAACCGACATGGACCTATGGCATCCAGCTATGGGGATGTACCAAACCAACGAATGTGAAATCTATACAAAAATTTCAAAACAAAGTGCTACGAAATGCAGTAAACGCTCCTTGGTACATCAGAAATACTGACCTGCATCGAGACCTTCAAGTAGACGCAGTGTTCAGCGTAATTCGAAAATATGCAACATCCCATGAAGAGCGTCTTCATCGACATCCCAACAACGCGGCTATTCATCTCCTGAACAACGTTAATCTACTTCGTCGCCTCAAGCGAACTAAACCGTTTGAACTGACATAAAACCAAGTGTACGTGAAAAGTGCGGGAGTGACATAAAAAGCAGAGCACTCGTAAAATGCGCAATCTATCACTGTGACTTTAAGTGACAATATTATAATAAAGTGAGCAATTAATTGACTCGAGTCATTGGGTGACAGTTAAATTTTAATCTTATTAGTAAATTAGGTTAATATTAAAATAGCTTATTAGTTTATAACTAGGTGCTATGTATCTAAGCCATGGGCTTATTTAAATTAAAAAAAAAAACTTCCAAATCTACTTGCCTCCCAAACCGCTTGTTTATATAATTAACCATATTGAATCCAATCAACCCGTAATAACTGAAACGATATCCTCCACCACTCCCCATGAAATCAAAACTCTAATTGACAATCTTCCTATTAAAAATCCCCTGGGCCAGATCTCATACAAATTTAGTGCTTAAACACCTTACATCAAAAACCCTAGCCTATCTTGCAACCGTGTATAACGCATGTCTTCGACTAGGCTATTTCCCCCAGACTTGGAAGCATGCACACATCTTAGTATTCCCTAAGCCGGAAAAAGACAAAAAGATAATTGACAGTTACAGGCCAATAAGCTTGTTGCCAACGTTATCAAAAATACTAGAGAAAATCATATATTCCCGCTTAACGAAAGAACTAAACCCTCTCAACGTAATACCACCGTTCCAGTTTGGCTTTAGGGAAAACTTATTCGACTCTACATCAGCTATAGCGCATCTCTGAAACAATAGAAGAAGGATTTGAAAACAAAAATTATACAGTCGCAGTTTTGCTTGACATCGCTCAAGCCTTTGATAAGGTTTGGATCGAAGGTCTGAAAAGCAAAATCATTAATCTCTGAATAACCAACTACATTAAAGCAATAATCTTCTCTTTTCTTGAAGAAAAGACTTTTGCTGTACACATCAAGTCCGCAATTTCTGAATCGAAAACAATCAAAGCTGGTGTTCCGCAAGGAAGCGTGCTAGGACCGCTACTATTTACCATCTTTACTTCTGACGTTCCGCCTAAAGCAATATTAGCAACCTTCGCTGACGCTGACACAGCTGTCTTAACCCAGCACACCGATCTCATTATAGCTATCAATCAATACAGAATACGATTCACCAACTATGCTCGTGGTATAGCAAATGGAACATACAAATCAACTCAAGCAAATGCCAAGCAAAAATCTTCTCGCTAAGATGCATCATAAACCCTCCTAACCTCACAATCAACCAAAACATTATTCCATGGAACCCCACTGATGCTGTAGTCAAGTACCTATGGATGTTTCTTGATACACGACTCACATGAAAACTTCATATAAACTTCAAACTAAACCAAGCATATGCGAGACTAGCCCAACTGTATCCTATCATAGATAGGAAATCTTCACTTTAGCCAAAATGTGCCACCCTGATATACAAATCTATAATAAGTCCGTTGATTCTCTACGCCTCGCCGATCTGAAGTAACAGAGCAAAATCCAACATTCAAAAAATTCAACGTCTTCAAAACAAAATTCTCAGAATAGCAGTGAACGTGCCATGGTACATCAGGAACGAACAACACCACTATCAACTTGAAATTCCTACAGTTCAAGAGTTTATCAGTGAAAGTTCAGTCAAATTATTTGAAAACATCCGCGAGTGCAGTGGCGCAAGCTTCCCCAAGACTTGTGCATCTCCGAACCCGATAGTGAATAACAAACAAAGCAAGATCTTATTAACATTCTAATCATTGTCCTAGCAATAAGTTTCCGTTACTGTTCAATTACGAACCGTTAATATGCCGGGTAGAATAAAGCTTTCAAACTTCTATATGTTGTTAGAGAAGGTAACAGTAGTTCATAAACTTCACCGGTTTTAAGATCAATATTTATTCTGATGATCATAAAAAAATGTTATTTAAATATTATAATCTTTAAGCCACTATAAAATTTTAAATAAATGCATATTTGTTATAAAAGTTTTGTTTACAACTGTATATCATTCATACAATCGCTCACACATTGAAAAGTATAAAGGACTATGCAAGGTATTTCTTGAGAAATGTTGACGTCCCTCGCTATCTCCTTTATTAGATGCTTTTTATTCGTCTGTTTTTACAGCATAAGACAGCCGCCAAAGAAATTATTTCTCACACGCAAGCTTAACCGTGACAAATGAACGATTAAAGATGCCCAACGCCGGCGCTCAAACTCACGTATTTAATGGATTTAATACGTTAATTACGAACTAATACGTTAAGGTGTATACTATAATAAATAATTAAATAGGTTTCAGAATGCAATAATGTTTTAAATATGCCTAAAGATAAAAAAATTTTCAAATTGAACATTTTAAAATTTAAATGATTGCAACTTTATTTTTTCGGATATTTAAAACATTATCATCGTATTAAATTTAACATTTTTCATAGTATTAATTTTCAAATTTAACGATTTATAATGTAATTTTTTTTTTAATTTAAAATATTGCCAGATCAACAAACATTTTTGTTATACATAGCATTGGTAATAGAAATGTTAATATAACACTAAACAAAACTTGTGTGACAAAATAATGGTCACAATAATTTAACTTGTTGGTATTGGCTTATTCGTTAATAGGATTTGTTAGCACTATATCCTGGGGTAATTTGCGTTGAAGCCTGGTATGAATGTTCGTTTTAAAGAGTTCATAATGAACCGCGCCACTACACGCACTTGAGTTTAAGATTAATTTTTCCGCACATCTTTTAACAAACTGATCGACGGGTAGGATGCCTAGCTCTTCGTGTAGCTGAGTGTTACGTATATACCACGGTGCGTTTACAGCAATTCTTAACACCTTGTTTTGAAAGCGTTGAATTTTTTGCAAGTGTGTTTTCGATGTATTGCACCACACTGATGATGCGTATAATATAAGAGGTCGTAGTAAGGTTTTATACAATAAAACTGTGCATTTAACTTTGAGACTAGACTTGCGATTAATGAGCGGGTATAGCTGCTTTAATCTAGTGTATCATTGGGTAAGTTTTTGGTTTATGTGGTATTTCCAACTTAAACGGGTATCGAGATATACCCCTAGGTATTTGATTGCACCATCATTCGGATTCCAACAAATTGCGGTATTGTCAATGCGTAAACAAGGAGGATTATTGATTCTTCGCAAAGTGAAGATTTTCGCTTGGCATTTGTCGGGGTTTATGGTGATGTTCCAGAGTTTGTACCAGGAAGATAACTTGTTAATTGGATTCTGCAGCATCACAATTGCTTCAATAAGATTGTCCGCTTGGGTAAATACGGCAGTGTCGTCCGCAAAGGTAGCAATTGTTGCATTAAGCTCAGGTACGTCAGAAGTAAATATGTTGAAAAGCACTGGACCCAAAATGCTTCCTTGTGGGACTCCTGCTCGACACATTTTGATTTCGGACAGTGTTGTGTTAACTTTAACTACAAAGGTTCTATTGTCTAGAAAGGAGAAAATAAGTGCTTTAAGGTATACAGGCATGGCTATGTCTAGGATCTTTTTTTTAAGGCCTTCGATCCACACCTTGTCGAATGCCTGTGCTATGTCAAGAAAAACTGCTGTAGTGTAATGTTTGTTATGAAATCCGAGTTCGATAAGCTCGCTGATTCTTTGTAGTTGATGGCTTGTTGAATGGCCTTTTCTAAAGCCAAATTGAAATTTAGGCAAGATGTTGAGATTTTCAATGTGTTTTAGCAAGCGGTTGTAAGCAATTTTTTCAAGAATTTTTGATAACGACGTTAACAGACTTATGGGTCTGTAACTGCTTATTTTGTTTTTGTTTTTTCCTGGTTTTCTGAACATTAGAATGTGCGCAAGTTTCCAGGACTCTGGAAAGTACCCTAGTCTCATGCAGGCATTGTAGGTAGTACATAAATAAGCTATAGCCATCAATGTGAGGTGTTTAAGAATTGTATTTGTGATCAAGTCGTGGCCAGGAGATTTCTTTTCGGGGAGCTTTTCGATAATATCCTTCAGTTCGTTAGGTGAAGTTGGTTGAATTTCATCTGGAATTGGCACCCTTCGTTCAATATCGTTTATGATTTGTGTGTTGTGAGTGGGCGTGCAAGTGATTGCAGGTGTGAATGTGTTTTCAAGATGATCAGCAAAGGCAGCTGCTTTTTCGGAGTCGGAAGTGTAAGTGACATTCTTCTTTTTGATTTAGAATTTTTCTAGTTGTTTTCCAAAGGCCCCAATCTCCTGGGCTGAAATCTGCTATGTGTTTTTGATATGTATTAATTCGTAGGCTGTCCAGTTCTCTTTTAATTTGGTGCGTTTATTTTTAAGTTGAGGGTTCCTGTTTCTCTGCCATTCACGCCGAAGCTGGCTTTTGTTTTTGATTAAGTTAATGATGTATCTGGGGGGATAATTGTAATTTGTCGGATGAGTCCATCTAGTGGTTGTACAAGCTAATTTAGCACTATCTTGAATTGTTGATGTAAAGTGGTCCACGGCCGCATCAATGTTTTTGGTTGTTAGTAATCGTGTTGGGCAGTGGAGTTTACTATTGAGCTGAGTTTAAAATACGTTCCAATCGATTTTGCCATTAATTAATTTTGGAGTAGATTGTTTAACGATTAATGTGTTGGTGAATGACACCAGTACTGGGAGATGATCAGAATTTAGTTCTGGAATGACACTTTGAAAGATAGGTTTACCAAAGTTTTCCAGGAGAACAATATCGAGTATGTCAGGCTGGTGGTCTTCTCGGTACGGGTAATAGGTGTAATCATCTGGTGCCAAAATTTGGAAGGTGTTTGCTATGGCAAGATTTTCCAGTTTAATACCTTCGGGGTTTGTGGCTCTGCATCCCCACAGGGTATTTTTGGAATTCATATCTCCTAAAAGTAGTACTGCTTCAGTAGTGTCAAAAATTCTTTTTATATCTTCCTCAGTAATTCTTGTGTTTGGCTGCCTGTAGACACAAGCAATTATTACACTAGTCTGATCATCGAGTTTAACCCTTATTGAGGTAAATTCAATTTTTAAGTTAACAATTTCTGGAAGTTGAATGTGTTCATATTTCGTTTTAATAATGATCGCTACGCCACCAGCTGCTACTCTGGAGTTTCGATCCTTGCGATAGATATGATAACCTGGGATTCGAAATTTTATGGTCTCATCAAGATGCGTTTCTGATATGCAGGCGATGTCCACATTGTATCTCGCTAAAAAGGCAATAAATAGAGAGCGCTGATTGTTGATTCCATTTGCATTCCATTTAAGGATGGTTAAACTTTGTATTGGTTTGCTTTGGTTAAGGTCCATTGATAAGCATTGGTAAGAGAGTGCTAATAATGAATGTTTTAATTTGGCTAAGGTACGGCGTAATAAGATTAAGGAGAGTTTGAATGAGATTGTCGGGTAATGCTGATGGAGTGGATGAGGAGGTAGTATTGTTGTTCTGGGCGAGTCCGCTTTTAAGCTTATCTGCAAAGGTCTGTGTGTTATTGATGTACGAGTTTCTAGGTTGGACTCGAGTCCGTTGTTTTAGTAGTGTAATATGGTGTGAACAGCCACGATCGTTTGCGCTGTGGTTGCCTCCACAGTTAGCACAATTTGGTGCTTCGTTTGGCCTCTTTTGACATTCAGAATGTAGATGATTACCAGCACATTTTACGCAAACTGGTTTTAGACTGCAATAATTTTTAGTATGGCCATACTATTGACATCTGTAACACTGAGGTATATTCTTGGATTTTCTTCTAGCTTCAACAGTAACTACGGAGTGAAAAATTGCTTTTAGTGAATATATACGTTTCGCTTGCTCGTTATTGATTAGCTCTAGTGCACAAACAGGTAGAGGTTTTCTATCTCTGGTGTACAATCGTGTTACCTTTGTCACAGGCACCTGACTAGCTAGTTCAGTTTTGATTTCCTCATCTGTCAGAGAAAGTGGAACATTTTTAATTACTACGGAAGTTGGTTTGTCATTTGGGTTTTGGTAAGTATGATATTGGATTTGATTTTCTGTAAAATGTTTGGTTAATTTTCAAAAATCTTCGTCTTTTGTTAAATTGATTCGTAATGTGGTTGTGTTATACGTTGTTGTGAAGGTTCCAGCAGCTAGTTTTTGTATGTCTTCAATTAAGGCTTTATGATTTAAGGTGTTTGGTAAGTAGATAGGTGGGACTTTGATGGATGGTATGTTATGAGTTTCTGGTTGTGATTGTGTTTTATCGAACACGTTTGAGTCATTTTTGTTGGAAGATTCGCCATCAATTAATGTATTTTCCAAATGGGCTGGTAGATAGAATTTATTACTGGTTAATAAATCTTGGGTGGTCCATGCATACCGTTTTTGGACTTCATTAACGGGCGGTGTTAAACTGTCTATTTTGCGCTTGTTATGCGCTTGATAATCCATTTTTAATTCATTTACCGAGATTGTATTAGTTTTGTTGAGAATAAGTAAAATAAAATTTACTTACAATATTAGCTACGGATAGCTTTAAGGTCAAGCGTATCGCACTGATATCAGGCAGCCCAAGGAACATCTGCACTGTAACACTGCTCGTACTCGACTCCAATGTAATTATTGGGTAAATATACTTTGTATTGTCAATTTACTTAAGAAATAACTAATTTTGGCTTAAAAACTGTATATTCGAAAAATAAATCACTGTATCTACACAATAAGTCGAGTCTAACAAACTATTTTGTATTACTAGTTAAGGACTTTTCATTACAGTAATTAGTGCCAAAATAACTTCGTCAGCAAAATGACTAAATGCAAATGGAATATTCAAATACGTTGATTTAATTTGTAATAAACAATTTGTATATGAGCAATTATAAGTTTAGAATTTTGTTCCTTTGAGTTATTTTGCAAGTACTTCTGTTATAACCTGAAATCATTGCAATTGATATTACCAGTGGATAAATTAGTAATAATATAAAATTTGGATTTCGAACATTTCTGACGTTGAATATACCGCAATTATACTAATATGGAAATATTAAGCAGTTAAAGTCTTTTTGTTTAATGTAGAATTCCACAATAATTAAATTTACTAGTGGATTTTTAATTAAATTTGTTACTAAACAGAAAGCCTTGTTGCAATCAATTTTTTTTTCGCATATTTTGTAATGATGTGTATATGCGCGAGACTTCTTATTCATGAAAAACGACCCTAAGCCACATTCGATTATTTTTGTTATTCGTTACAAATTATAACTTATTTGCATTAGAAATTTAATAAAAAGCATCTTTGCTTATTTCCTTATGAAGCAGTACTGCTGCGTTTGTTATAGCTAGTAAATTATAATTTTTATTATTAACTACATGTTTATATTTAATATTTGCTATTAAAATTTTACTCTTTAACAAACAAGTATTATAACCAATTAATTATTTACGAAAACCTAAATCCCTATAATTTAACAAAAGGCAATAGAGCCCAGTTAAAATACAAGCAAGTCTTCAAATGTATTACGTAAAATGTTAATCCCCAACATTCGGTTTGCTGAAGTAAGCATTACGGAAAATACAAATCCTGTTGAATATTTAATATATCAATAAATAATATTCGGCAAATATTAGGTAGGCAGGTGCGGTACGAGTCACAAATATATCAACTTTTGTTATTTCCTCCATAAGTATTTTATGTGCTGATGAAATTTTTGAACTTTTTAGATAATATTTTGATCTTTTGAAATGACTGCCGGTAATGGCGGAAAAATCACCTCTTTATTGACTTTTAAAGAACTTTTTCATGTTGTTTTTCTTATTTCTCATTACACTCTTTTGCATTTTTTAAATAATAATAGTCATGTTAGGTGTGGGTAAAAAGTCTGGCTCCCGGAACATATCCCGGATATCCAGAAGGCGATTGCCAATAGTCGCGTTCAAGATCGAACGCTCTGTGAGTTTGCAGCACCAAGCTGGACCTAACGGACGTCGCCCGGTCAAGAAGACGATGATTTTGAAAAAGAATGGAATGGCGCGCGTAAAGTAGACGCAGGGACACACGAACTGGACGAGGAAGGAGTGAGAAAATGTGCTCTGAAGTGACGAAAGAAAGTGCATGTTGTTTGGAATAGATGGGATTCAGTGAATTTATCATCGTCAAAACACGTTTCGAACCCAAGCACCAGATTCCTACCTAGGCGGAAGTGTGATGGTCTGGCGTTGTCTCCGGTCTCAAAATATATCCACAAGAATATAATACGTTCATATGCCATGCAGAACATAAACAGGGCCTTTATTTTCTAACAGGACAATGATTCCAAACATCGTTCGAAGCATGTTCAGGACTAATTCACTCACCATCGGGTGACCCTCCTCAACTGGCCCAGACAATCCTCCGACTGGTTGCCAAAAATGCAAATAAGAAGTATGCCAAACTCAAGGAGGAATAAAAAAACGCCTCCGTTTCCTTCATCCATACTCTTCTAAATTCCATGCCTTTCGGTGTTTTTATTTGATGTTTACTTTGTTGCTGTATTTTGATCATTTTTTGCTGCGCTAATAAAGGTTTTCCCAGCTGATTTATGTCTTTTTTTTTGAAAAATCGTCTGAAATGTCATGTGAAAAACTTTGAAAGCTTCCCTGAAAATTTTAGTGAAGAATACAAATAAATGAAAAAGTTTATACCAAAAATACTTAAGGTTGATGTATATTTGACCGGTGCTGTACAAACGGAAGAGAAAAAACAAACACGAAATGCAAACATATATCTCCGAAGCAATTTAATCAAATAGTTAGTTATTCAACTGTAAATAATCCACAGGAAGCTAATAATTATTCTCGGCCATAAATAATAACAGTTAAGTGAACACCAATATAACAGAAAAACTTGCACATAAACTTCCCTTCATATTTGTTTACAAAATATGAAAAATAAAACAATTTATATTTACAAGAATTTAGTTAAATTTATGACAAAAAACTTTAAGAAATACTATAAAGAAAGGTTGAGAAAGGAAGGTTTCCCTGTGAGAAACATAATGAAAAAGTTAATGCGTAATTATCCGGCGTTTGCTTTGCTGAACCCAAACAGTTACAATAATTTTTCTAGAGCATAATCACAATAAAATTCTTGTTTTACTGCTGTCCATTTATATAACAAATGGTGTGTTCCCTGGAAAAGTAGCATTAATTTTTCGTTTACATCCACACTCTGACAACTCATACAAATAATTATAGGCATTATGTACTTGTTAGCTATTCAATGAGCGGTTGACATGGAAAGCTGTAGCGGCAATTGTAAGAAAATATAGTGAATAAAAAATCAGATTCCATCTTATTCAAATCCCACTGCATTGTTAGCGATAAATTCTATCACATACTTTTGATATTAGAAGTGAATGGGTCTCTTTGCGGGATATTTTGGTTTGAATAGCAGGCAATCAACTTAGACCAAACACACGATGCTGTTTTACTTTTTTCCCATTACTTTTCGGGATTGTCCTTAAAAAACTCTAGTTAATGATGTAACATATAACGGATCCCAGAAAATTGCAAATACTTTAAAAATGCAGGACACCGAGATTCTTTTAAAATCTGAAACTTATTTTATAGCGTAATCTTATGTAAAATTATAAAATTATCAAATAATTACATAGTACTCGATGTGCTGATAGCAACGGACGTGAAGGATGAACTGTCATAATTAGAAATTTCTACCAAACATATGAAGATTTTTTTGAGACAATTTTAATGAAAAGATTGTCAAAGAGCGCTTGTTCAAGATGGTCCGGTCTGGAGATAATTCCCCTGGCGTAATCTCTCAACATCTCAATAAAAAGCAGTAGACATTGTACTCAAGGAATGGGCTCTATCAATATAAAGAGAAAACTTGTTACTTTAATTTTTAGATATCTTTCTGGTAATATACTGGTTAAGCGTCGAGAGACCTAAATAACACTAACCTAAGCTTGTGTCCAGAGTAACAGTTAGGAGTAATTAAGTTCATACTTTTTTCAGAAAGGTAGTACTTAAGAAATAAAAGTTAGCTCTATATTACATCCTAGACTTTAACTATACTGAAATGTATTATTGTATACTAAAGCTCTGATGGCTTACGCCAAAATGAGATAAGCCCATCCATAGATCAATAAACGAATAGCCGTGACTCTCCTAAGTATGTAAAGCCTAGGATTCAAGGCAGAAAACGACATATGATAGACAGCTACACAAAATTATTAACAAAATAATTTATGTCACACTGTCTGTAAAAGAACCTACATACTGGTCCTCAGGTTTCGAACAAAATCGCAGGATATTCAGATTTTTATTACAAATGGTTTACTGTCCAATTCCGTCCCATTTTAACTACCGCGAATAAAACACATATTAGTGTTACATAATAATGGTATACAGACGGGGATTCTTGCAGAGAAAAGATAACAAAACATTAACACTAATAAAATTATTATAAAAGACGTTTTATTAATGTTATCCAAAAAGCTACCTAAAAATTATTATATGACAATCCAGAAAGACAAATAAAAGATGTACCTCGAAAAGTAATTTAAACTTTAGGAGGAAGATTGTACCCGGTTCGCTCAGCGCAAGAAAGTGTAAAAGTGTAGTCGCTTATCGGGCACAATAAATACGAGGCCGCTGGCCTTTGTGTCTATTATAAAAGGACATTTATTAAAATAAGTGTATAATTCAAGTGCAATCTACTTTAATGGGTAAGCATATATCCATCTCAATTTCAGACAAATCAAATACCTGGATTCACGCCTAATATATCTAACTTTCAGATTCAGTCTTCTTTCAACATACAGGTGTACCATACGGTTACTTGAAACATCAACCAGCAAATGCAGCCATTCAAAAACAGTTCACTAATCAAGTCTGTATCTCGAACGCTTCACATCTAAATAATCAGATTACTTTATCAACCGCTCAAAACACTAATAAAATTCATAACGCAGAGAGCGACGATAAAATGAACGACAGTTCTCTGGAAACAATCACACATGACTGGCAATTGGTAAAAAAAACGTAAAATTAGCCACCAACTAACAAATCACCATTCGTTGACTCAAACAAGTCTCCACAATCGATTCAAACAGCTTGAAACAGACGCTGAAAATGCTACAACTCGTTTACGATTACGGAACCAGCAACATCTAAACCACCAGCGATTTTTATATATGGAGTCAAAAATTATCAGAATATGATTAATAATTTAGCGAAAATTACGGAAGATCAAACATACCACACAAAAGCTTTAGCTAATGACACAGGGAAAATGATTGTCCACAGAATCGATACCTACAGAAAACTAGTAAAGTACCTGCGTGAAGAAAAAATTATTCACTACACGTACCAAGCGAAAGAAGACCGTGTCTACAGAATTGTGATTAGAAACTTACATCACTCTATGCCAGCTAAAGAAATTACAGAGAAGCTTGCAAAAGCAGGACGTACAGTGCGAAACGTAATAAACTCTAAACACAGAACTAAAGACCCACTTTCCTTGTTTCTCATCGACCTTAAACTTAAATCAAATAACAAAGCAATATTTGACTTGAAATACATCTATAATACTAAAATAACTGTAAAATCACCAAGAAAAACCGCGACATAATCCAATGTATGCGATGCCAGGAGTATGGACTCTTTAAAGCATACTGTAATAGAACTGTGTTAAATGTAGTAACCAACATGACTCAAAAACATGCCAAAAAACTATAGACATCCCCTCAAAATGTGCGAGCACCCCGCAAAGTACAAAGGCTGTAGAGTCTACACAAATTTATTTATCCAAAAACATGGTGCCAGAACCTCCCCCCCTCCTAACTCTACATTAATTAATACCCGCCTGCCGCAGACACAGCCAGCTAGCCACACCCCGGCCAATATAAGCACGCCCCAAAGTGCAAACCTAACTTACGCCCAAACTGTAGAAAATAACAACAATATGATACCTGCCCAACCTATAACCAGCATAGAGAATCAACTAGCTTCATTCCTAAACGAATTCAAAAACATGTTCGCGCAGCTACTTAATCAAAATAGTATAATCTTAAACCTGCTTACTACTGTCATCAGTAAACCAAATCCATCATGGCTAAAATACTCAGAATTGCAACGTGGAATGTCAATCGGTTTTTCAATCATAAACAATAACATTCCTCCATCTAAACAAAATTGACATCCTCCTAGAATCTGAAACCCACTTCACCGATCGAACCGTTTTTCCTATACCACACTATTAAACCTACAGCTGTGTTCATCCTGATGGCACAGCACATGGCGAATCAGCAATTCTAATCAAAGATTCTATCTCACATCATGAATTGGCCATATACTAAACTATTGAGATCCAAGCTACCAATGTCCAGGTAATCACCGACAAGTGGAACGTGACTGTAACAGCTGTTTATTGTCCTCCACGGCACACCATTTTTTATAAAGAATATAAAAATTTCTTTTAAACCCTTGTATTCGTTTTATTGCAGGGGAGACTGGAATGCCAAACACAATCCCTGGAGCTCTAGACTCTTCACAATCAAGGGACGTAACCTCCAACGGGCTATAACAGACAACAGCTACCAACATATATCTAACGGAGAACCTACTTACTGACCGATAGACACGAGAAAGCTACCGGGCCTCCTAGATTTCTTTATAACTAGGGCATACCAATACAAAACTGCTTAGTAAAATCAAATCACGATCTGTCTTCAAATCACACACCTGTTATTTTAAGTATGTGCAGAACATCCATAAATAAACATTCACACCCAAGGCTAGCCACAAAATACACTGATTGGGAAAATTTTTCATATTACATAAATGCAAACATATCACTATACAGAGGAACTTGATGCCGCCGCTTAATATTTCACTACCCTTATTCAAGGAGCTGCGTGGGATTCGACACCTAGAACTGAACACCAAACAATAAGTCCTATCACCACCCCATTACACATCAGACAACTCATTAGTGAAAAACGACGAGCCAAAGGCAGATGACGGAGATCACGTATCCTGAATGACCTACACTGTTACAGAAGACTATCCAGACAACTTACCACAGCACTCAATAAAGATCGTAACTCAACCTTTGGAGCATACATCCAAAATTTATCCTCTGACGACCACAGTATATGGAAAGCTACTAAAAAATTTAAAAAACAAATAAGGAAACAACAATGAGTGGGCCCGTTCTGACCAAGAAAAGACCGACACTTTTACAACTCACTTATCCCACCGGTAGAACCAATACCAGGCGTTCCAAACGATAACATTGAAAACTCCCTCGATACACTCTGTCAAATGTTGCCACCAGCAAGAGCCGTTAGCCTATCAGAAGTTAAAAAAGAAATAACCAAGCTAAACCAACACAAAGCTCCGGGTATGATCTAATAACCGGACAAACATTAAAAATGCTACCTCGGAAAGTTCTGATCCTCCCCACAACAATTTTCAACCGCATCCTAAGCCTCTGCTATGTTCCTATCAAATGGAAATATACAGAAATAATAATGATACATAAAAGTGCCCCCCAAGAAACCTCTTCATACAGGCCTATCAGTTTACTGCCTATTATTTCTAAAATATTTCAGAGGCTGCTACTTAAACGGATCCAAAAAGACAACCAATTAACACATTTACTGCTTAACTACTAGTTTGGTTTTCGCGAAAACATGTCACCATTACATTAAGCCCACATGATGATCAACCAGATATATAAAAGCATCGAGAAAACGGACTATTGCAACGGGGTATTCTTGGATGTATCCCAAGCGTTTGACACAGTTTGGCATGATAAAAATATGGTTAATAACAATTACTATATCCTGAAATCTTACCTCACCGATAGGAATTTCTCCGTAATAATGATGATGTCTCTCTCCACTACCTCATGCTATTGAGTATACCGCAGGGAAGCGTAAGTGGTTCGCTCCTGTATCTTATATATACTGCTGACTTACCTGAAAAGAAAAACATTATTACTATTTTGTATGAATTTTTTATTGAGTCCGTCGATCTTTATTATTAACGTAATTCCGCTAAATCTGAGATTGAATATGAAGAATATGCAAATTATGACGAAAAGAAAATATATGACCTTAAAGCTAATAAGATAGAGAACATTAATTTTATATTTTATACCGATATAAAAATTCCATTCCTGATAGAGAGCCCATGCCCATCCACTCATGATAGGAGCCATCAGAGCAGCTCATGTATTGTATATAATTTAGTTATTCTAAATGTTGCTGTTCACATAGTAATAACTAATATTTTTTGTCATAAATATTCTCCATTGCATTCTAATAGATCAAGTTTCAAAATATTTTCTCAATTTTCCTAAATATTTTCTAATTTTTAAAGCATAGAACAGCTTCTTCGGTCAACGCAAAATGCATTCTTCGTAACTTCTATAAAACTTAAGTAAATAAAAAAATCAAAATTGTGAGCTATATTCAGGTTGTATAGGCAATAATTTGTCAACTCATCATTTTGTTCATGTAAATTACTTGAGCAATGGTATGCACACAAACATTGGCTCCGTAGATAATGAGTGTACCTCTAGAATTCCACAATACTTTTTTGCCCTATTACTTGCAAAGTTACTAGTCCAATAATGGCACTTGTATAGCTTACTAGTTAAACTCAATAATAATGGTGCAGCTCTCGTGCAACAACCTAAACATAGAAAAAGTAACAGTGCTTATTAATGTGATACCAAGAAATAAATAATAACAAAATATGCGGAGGAGATCACCCCGCAAATTACAGAGGCTGTGATCATTTTAAGCAAACACAAAGCAGACAAATGACACATAACGCACCAATACGACAATGAAGAACCAACATGAAACCAGCATTTGTAGATGGAAGAACGAGTTACTCGGAAGTAACACAGCACCAAAACACTAACTTTCCTAAAAACCCAGAAAATTCAACAGACCTCGTAACAACGATTATTAATGCGATTTTAGATATGCTCAAACCCCATTTACATGAACTTTTACCACTTATCGTACCACTACTCACAGGCGCTACAAATGGCGACTAATAAACAAAACAATTCTATATCAACACAAATTACATTTAATAATTTTAATTTAATGAACTGGAATGCTGATGGTATCAAAAGACAGCGCAGTATATTTATTGCTTTTTTAGCATTTAACAACGTAGATATAGCCTGCATATCAGAAATACACCTAATTGACACAGAAAACTTTAAAATCCCAGGTTACAACATTTACAGGAATAATCGAAAATGTATGATAGCTTCGGGAGGGGTAGCAATTATAGCAAAACGTAAACTGAAAATCCGAGAAATATATCTAGATGACCTCAATAGCCTAGAAGCAGTTACTGTGATATCTAAAACTGGAAATAATTCCAAGATAAAAATAGCATGCATATACAAACAACCAAATCGGAGACTGGATGAAAATGATCTTCAATCTATTTTTAATGACAATCAACCAACAATGGATATTGGAGACTTTAACTGCAAGAACACCTATTGGAGCTGCAGAACTACCAACCCGAATGGAACAAGGTTAAACAACTACAGCACAACACATACAATTCAAATAGCAGTCCCGAGTCAGTTCACGTACTACCCATACAAGACAGATCGACTCCCCAGATAAACTAGATATTGTGCTACTTAAGAATATTACAAAACCAATCCATCAAAATGTAATGACAGAATTGGATTCCGATCACTTGACAATTGTAATGTCTTTCAATACTACCATACGTGAAGAAATCCCATTACCGAAACTCATCAATGGTAAAGTGGATTGGCAAACCTTTCAAAACCTATTGAGCGACTACATCAAATGTCCTAGCCAAATCCACACAACACAACAAATTAATGAAGTAATAAACAACCTCCTACAAGCAACAAAAGAATACATTAAGGCAGCGACAATCAGCACTAACACAAGAAGACCAAATAACTACCAGCACCCACCGCTGGAAATTCTACAATTAATAAAAGAAAAGCATAGAATTCGAAGACTTTGGCAAAATACTAGACAGCAGCAATATAAAATGCAATTAAATAGACTAATACGCAGAGAGCACGACAGCCGCGACGTAAAGGCTTCGGCCTGCCAGACTAACGCGCGGCGGGCCCTGGGTTCGACTCCCAGGTCAAAAATAACGGCAAACATCGAGTGCTCTCCTGCCATCATACAAACACCTTTGGCGGTCGTAAAGTACATTCTCCTTCTTCTAACGGGTCAGACTAGCCACCTGCCCGGGGTACGCCCAACATGGCTCATAGTACTACACGAAATGTGTAGTTAGAAACAGGCTAATAGCCTATAAGAGTAGAAGAAGAAGAAGAATACGCAGAGTAAAAACAGAGCTGGATGAATACAGATTTAACTCATACCAACGCTACATCCAGGAATTACAACCTAATGACCCTAGAATGTGGCAAGCTACAAAAAAAATTCTTCAAAAGCCCCAGATAATTGGACCACTAAAAGATGGAAACACATCCTTTACAACAGATGAAGAAATCTGCAATATATTTGCGGACCATTTTGATGCTGTGATAATAATAATGCTTTTGATGAAGAATTAACACAATATCTCCAACAAAACGAATCAAATACAAGGGGTGAATTCAAACCAACATCACCCAGAGAGGTTAAAAGATTAGCTAAAAAACTTAAAGTGAAAAAAGCCCCAGGAAGCGACCTCATACCAACCATAATAATTAAAAAATTCACAACTAAAATACATGCCTACTTAGCCACAGTTTTCAATGCCTGCATGCGACTTGGTTACTTCCCTACTCCCTGGAGGCATGCAACCACACTTGTATTTTACAAACCTGGAAAAAATCGCCACTCTCTAACGAGCTATCGACCAATTAGCCTGCTCTCAACTTTATCCAAATTGTTAGAAAAAATAATAAACAGGCGCCTACTTCAAAACCTACACTTGCTTAACATACTCCCTCCATTCCAATTTGTATTTAGATCCAAACACTCAACGACCCATCAGCTACAACGAATTGTGGAATACATAGAAAAAGGCTACGAAAATAAAGCTTATACTACAGCAGCATTCCTGGATGTAGCTAAGGCTTTCGACAGGGTCTGGATAGAAGGTCTACTTTATAAACTACGGCGCCTCCACATACCAGATTATTTGATACATATTATAAGATCATTTCTCACACACCGCACCTTCTCCGTTAAAATCAATTCCACATACTCAAAAGTTAGACCTATCAATGCAGGCGTCCCACAGGGATCCATATTGGGCCCAATACTATTTAATATCTACGTCCATGATAGACCTCAAATAGACGAAAGCAGCCATTGCTATGTACGCAGATGATACTGTGCTACTTACCCAGAGCAAAGAACTATTGGAAGCATCAAACGAACTATAATCCAGCCTAAATACAATATCAAGCTGGATGGGAAAATGGCACATAAACCTTAATTCAACCAAATGTCAAGTCCAAGTGTTTACATTACGACGCCTCAGAGATATACCCAACATTCAAATAAATAATGAAGAAATTCCATGGAATACGCAAAATAGCCCACTTAAGTATCTAGGGGTATACTTAGAACAACGACTAACCTAGGGTTTCCGTATTAACCACAAATGGAATGAAAGCTATGCTAGATTAGCCCTACTATACCCACTGATAAACAGAAAAAGTTCTCTACACATAGACTGTACAATGCTAATCTATAAATCAATAATTAGACCACTGGTAATGTATGCATGCTGTGTATGGGGATCTGCTTTACCGACTCACATCCGCAAAATACAAACACTACAAAATAAGATTCTTCAAATAGCCACAAATTCTCAATGATATATAAGGAACCACCAACTACACGCTGAACTAAATATCCCAACTATAGAAGAACACATTAAAAAATTAGCGACAACCTTCTTTAAAAATTTAACCAACTGTGCAGGAGCAGCCCATTACACACTAGGAATGAGACACATACATCAACGCTTGACGTAAACTGACGCAAGATCTCCTTTCAACCGATGATAGTAGTGATAATAAAGTGTAGAGTAGTGACAAAACCAAAATAATACAACAATAAAACTAAACAGTGAATGGGTAAGCCAATAGACAATCTCTAAGCGACAATAGTGTTACATGTAGTCAATAGTTAACAGAACCATGTATAGCATGAAGTTGCTGATCTGTTTAAATAAATTTAAAAAAAAGAGATAAAATGAGTTGCTTATACTCTCATTTTCATAACTAAAGAAAAATTAGATACTGATATATAGAAAATAGAAAAAAGAAAGTAGTTTTAAATTTTATTGGTATAATTGCAATGAAAAAGAAAAAAACGAAATAGGTTGACTTCCCCTCTAGTTATATTTGGATTTGGGAACTGAATTATACAAATTTGCTGTAGTAATTTTTACATTTTCTGAAAATAACAAAAAAAAAACAACAAATAATGTTACTTGAAATGACTTTCCTAGAGCCAGATAAATTACAAGAATCAAAGTCGGCTCTCGATTCTACAAAAATAATCGCTTACTTGAACTGTTTTTTCTTATTCAAATATTTAAGAAGATTAGAATGTGTACTATTCCATACAAAATAGTGGTCTTAATGCAGATAAAGCAATTTACAACATTAACTCCAGAATTGTTTTTGTCATTACCTATGTATCTTTTATTAGAGAACTGTTACATACCCACACTTGCTACTCCTGCAATAACATCGATTAAAATTCCCAGTCTTGTAGATTGGACAGCCACTTTATTGACAACTATAAGAAGCTACATTACTTTCCGCTATACAAACCAACCAGTCCCAACGGTTTCCAGAAGAACAGTAACACTGGAAAAATTACAACAGACTTATTCGCAAGTGACAGCTACAGAACCAGCTGACACCACACTTTTGAACAAGTCACTGATTTCCAGTTGTAGCTTTAACGTTCGATCTTTCAACCACTCTAAAGACATATAAACCAAGAATGAAATTACGTCTTACAGTTATAAAAACTTTGAAGATGATATATCAATTGCCATAACAGCTTACTTATCTAGAGTCGTAACTACTAATAACGTAGCGATTACTATGAAACTAAAAGCAGAAAGAAAAAAGACATTTAAGTCAAATTTGATCCCAGAAGAAAAGATAATATTGAAGCGTTTTGAAGAATTGGAGTAATAAACAGATTTAATCGTTAGAAGCTATAAAAGAATAATAGTAGAGGAGTCAGTAGATAACGAAACAGCAGGTCGATTTGACAGAAGCAGCAAATAGTGAAAATTAAGAGTATAAAACTCAACTTAACGAAGTTTAAAGAATGATATATATTTTTAATCCAATGGAAGAGAATACATTTAATGTAAGTAAAGAAATAGATAGCAAATGGCAAACAACATCCCAAATTTTGCCAAGTTGTACGAAAACATGTAACCTGGTTGAACAACGTCTGCGATTTCACGCAAGCCAACGCAGAATTCGCCAACGTAATATTTCAGAAAAAAAACTCTATACTAAATTAACGTACACTACAACTTCGCTTCTAAAACTTGAAAATTCTGTCACATCACATGTACAATGAGCTTGTGACGACTTCTGCACACTATCTTAAGCCAATCTAAATTTACCTCATAATCAGGAGTTATAAAATTGTATTTGACAAGATCTTAAGAAACGATTGTGTTAATAAGCTGGCATCAATTTATGTACATTCTACTGCTTTTGATAATTTCCGCCAAACACCCTGCAGCGATATCCGACTAGGTCTAAATAAAAGTAAGACGTTAGACCTGCCAAAAAAAACCAGATGCAGTGCAATATCCAAACAAACCCTCTAAAACTAAGAATAATACAAACATAGGCAAACAGTACAACTTTAAATAAATCAGTAACTTTTTATTTATTTCTCCTCAAAACAACTATTAATAGTAAATGAAAATAAGGCTGCGAAATTGTAAGGATATATGAGGGATAATAATGTTTAAAAGACAGCACGTAAACTAATTTTACACAGGAAAACTTTAGATTTGCGTTATAGGTCAGGAAGAGATGACTAGAAGTTCTCATAATAAATGTACATGTAAGAGGTGTTTCTTATGAATAATAATAAAGCAACGAACTCGAGAGCAGACAATAAATAAAATAATAGAACCAAGATTCAGTACGTGCAATAATTCCTAGCAATGCAAATTTGTCTAGGAATCTGGCGCTTAAATTGTAAGTTGTAGAGTTGCACGTATTGCACTTACATTTTACTTTTATGATAATGCAGTAAAACTCGCGACGCTGTAATAAACTCAGAAATGTGTTTCTGTTTTTAAGGGACTTCGTAATAGATTTGCACCACAAAAACTTATTGCTTTTGTCGCTCCTAGATAACTAGATTTATACGGCGTATTCCTAAAATATGTATTCACTCCACATTCTTGTAACAAATTGTGTTAGCTTTAACATTTCATGACGCCTAAAAAATTGTCTTGCAGCGACATTTCCTATTAATTCAGTCCGACAAACGCAGCACTGCTAATAACTAACGCGTGTAAGCAATGCAGCTAATAGCGCCCGACTAGCAAAAACGCATTAATTAATGCCGCAGCAAAGCTCGTTAGCGGTAAGTTCGCGGTCGCTTTCTCTTGACGCTACAAAGCCGACTTTTATGAACAAAATTTCGGTCGCAGTTTCGAGAATTTTCGCGTGAATAGAGTGGGAGCTTTCTATGAAGTTGCAACACAAAGGGGGCTCGAAAGCAAGTTTGCGGCACAAAAAACCGAAATTTTAATTAAGCATTTCCCGAAATTACCCACTTGTCAAAAACACGCAGCGATTCAGATTTCAAAGAAATCTGCTTTATCTCCTTTCGCATCAAATCTAGCCCGTGCTAGGTTGATTATGAATGACAGCAGCACTGCGGGTAAGCGCTGAAGTTCTGAAAATCCAGGTCAGGTCGAATTTGCATAACAAGTCCGCTCATCCGTGGGCACTAAAGGAATCAAAAGCAGATTAAAGAATGCGCGCTATAAATATCCGCCGAATTTTCCCCCGGGAGAATAACCGGATGTTGGTTCTCGCCACATTCCTGACTATTAATTAAAGGTTTCCCTACAACGCGCCCTGAAAGAACGCCCGGCGCCCAATCTAGATAGCGCCCCGCTTGTTTTCGTTTTGGATGCACAAATTAGGATTCATGCTGTGACAAGTTCCTTAATTTGCTTTGCGGAGCTAGCAGGATGCAGCAATTCGTTATGATTAGCCCAAATAACCCCAAATAATTCCGAAAATGCAATCTCAATTTAAGATGTAGTTTTTATGAATCTAATTATTTGGATCGGCTGATGTAATACACTTTTTATTAAAAGCTGTGAACAATTCTTATTTACATTTTAACAGTTAGTTCTTACAAAACCTTACATATTTTTTGTAAAATGTCATTAAATATTTATTCTGTGCTTCATTTTTCTATTTTTATTATTATGATTAAATCTAATATAATATCTCGTTTACTACTTATTCATTCCTCGTTTGACTTTCAACGAGTAAAGTTGTGTTTGCCGGTGAGAGTTACGGACTTTATTGAAAGTGCGGCCGCAAGGCCAAGTGTTAAAATAATGTTTAGTGGAACGGAACCTATCGGCCACTCATCGCAGCCGATAAGTTATCTACCAAAGCCAAACTTCGCTACTCCAATCTTTTCGAGCCAAGGTCAACAACAGCTGCCTTTTCAACAAAATAACTGCAACGCAGGCATGCAACAATTTTATACGTCATCCTCCCAAGTTTATAAGCAACCTGAAAGTGCAACTACTAAAGTCACTGAACCCCAAAATGCTTACTTAATCGAAACCAGCGAAAAAGATGAAGGAAGCAGTAATAAGTATTCCTGACAAGTCGTACACAGCAACAAAAGAAAGCGCATCTCCAGGCGAGCACCTGGAGAAAATGCCGCTACAGATAACCAAACAAATAGATTAGCACCTCTCAGGCAGCTAGAAGCGAATTATACTCCCCAAACAAACACTGACAGTATGCAACAGTCAAGTACACCTCCAACAATAACACCACCTAAACCACCTATTTGTGTCCATGGAGTGACTAATCTTGACCAAATGCTAAGAACTCTAGCTGATATAACAGAAGAGGAACATCTAATCACTAAATGTTTATCCAACAACGTTGTAAAAATTACCGTAAAAACATCTGATTTATACAAAAAACTTGTTAAATTCATGCAAAATCAGAATATTATTCATCATACATACCAACTGAAGGAAGAAAATCCATATAGGGTTGTAATCAAACATTTGCATTCTACAACTTTAGTTCAAGATATAAAAGAAGATCTCGAACGCGAGGGAGTTCCTGTCAGAAACATAATTAACATTAGATAAAGAACTACGAAAACTCCACTTCCAATGTTTTTTTGTGGATTTAGAGCCGGCTAGAGATAACAAAGAGATCTACAACCTAAAATATTTTCAAAATAAAGTCATCGCGGTAGAGCCTCCGAGAAAAAGCACTTAATTAGCACAATGCACACGATATCAGCAGTACAACCACACTAAAAGCTACTGTAATCGGCCATACGCCCGTGTAAAGTGCAGCGGAGCACATGACACAAAAACTTGCATGAAAACTCCGAATACCCCAGCAAAATGTATCTTATGCGATGGCGCACATCCAGCCAACTATAAAGGGTATCAAGTATACCGCGAGCTACAAAATAAATATGGTTTGGGACAAGGTCAATCAAGCAAACGCATAACTGACTACAGACAATTCAGTAACCAAACTACCTACGCGCAAGTGACTAAAAACAATGAAGAACCCCCTTAAAACAACTCAGATATAACCCTTTCCCACTTTTTGGAGGAATTTAAAGGAATGTTTACACAACTACTTAACCAAAACAACATGATACTTAATATGTTGTCAACTGTCATTACGAGATTAGTTCATAATGGCTAAGTTCTTAATAATAGCTCTATGGAATTCCAACGGGCTCCAGTCAAAAAAATCTGAACTCGAATTATTTTTAAAACTACATAACATAGATGTATAGCTGGTATCAGAAACTCACTTCACTGAGAGATCATATATGAGAATACCTAATTATATACTATATATCATCACGGTGGATCAGCTATCATTGTCCGCTAATCTATAGCGAATCTATCGCCCATCAAGAATTACCAAAGTGCGACAGAGATTTTCTGCACGCAACAACAAACCAATTAACTATGCAAGACATACATACCGACAACAATATCAGCCGTATACTGTCCTCCAAGACACAACATCACCAAGGACCACATTCAACCGTTCTTTGAATCCCTAGGCCAACACTTTATTGTTGGCGGGAATTTCAATGCCAAGCACACTAACTGGGGATCACGATTAACAACTACGAAGGGACGAGTACTCTATAAACTTATTACCGAAAAACGGTATCTCACTTTATCCACGGGCGAGCCAACTTATTGGCCCACAGATTTGAATAAAGTACCTGATCTTCTAGATTTCTACATACTAAATGGAATTTCGATCAACTTCACGGAGGTTAGACCTAACTTCGATCTGAACTCGGACCACACACCTGTCATCGCCACCATCAGCACATCAGTAATAAAAAAGAAAAGCAAGCCAACATTGCATAATAAGACCACTGATTGGGATCTATTTAAGGAATTTATTGATCATAAAATACCTCAGTAGTCGGTGCATATAGAAACAGAATTTGATATAGATGAAGTCATAAACTTTCTCATCAACACTGTCCAAGAAGCGGCTTGGTCTGCTACTCCCACATATAAACTAGAAGAACGGCAGACGCAAAATACCCCCATGGAAATAATGGAACTGGTTAAAGAAAAAAGAAAAGCACCAGCCGGATGGCAAAGAAGTCGACATCCCGTTGATAAAAATACCTATAACAGGCTTATGACCAAACTAAAGACCAAGTTACGAGAATTCAAAAACAACACTTTCACAGCCTATGTGGATAACCTAAGCACCAAAGACGATACGATCTGGAGAGCAACAAAAGGGTTTAAACGTCCTACCCCTACCATATCACCACTTCGTAAGCCTGATAGTACCTGGGCCAGGTGTGACCAAGAAAAGGCGGCAGGATTTGCGGAATATCTTGCACAAGTCTTACAACCCCACAATAATGATCCAAACCCAGAAGTAGAAGATTTCCTAGATGCTCCTCTTCAGCTGTCTCCACTGATTAAAGCTTTCACTGTACAAGAAGTAGAACATGAAATAAAATATTTAAAAAAGAATAAGTCCCTGGATTTGATCTAATTACCGGAAAAGTATTATCTGAACTACCCTACTCCGGATTATTGTTAATAAAAACCTTATTTAACTCCATCCTACGTCTGAGCTACTGGCGCACCCAATTTAAACATGCACACATCATATTAATACCTAAACCAAGTAAACCGCCAACGGAACTAACTTCTTATCGACCTATAATCCTATTGCTGGTGATATCAAAACTTCTGGAAAAGCTGATTTTAAAGCGAATAAACGAAGATGACTTGCTAGCGGATCACTTACCTGACCACTAGTTTGGGTTTCCTCGTAATCACTCGACTATTCAGCAGTGTCATCGTTTGACGAATATTATTTATACAGCCTTTGAAGAAAAAAATTACTGCTCATCTGTCTTTTTAGATGTGAAGGAAGCTTTCTACAAAGTTTGGCATAAGGGCATCCTATATAAACTCAAGCTTGTGTTTCCGCATAACTACTACGAATTACTAAGATCTTATTTACTACATCGTACATATTAAGTCAAACATGGCAAAGAACTATCAGAGATATTTCCTATCTCCGCAGGCGTCCCTCAAGGTAGCGTTTTAGGTCCGCTCCTATATCTAATCTACAATGCTGATCTGCTTACAGTCCCGGATGTTGAAGTAGGAACATTTGCGGATGACACAGCAATTCTGACGACACATAAAGATCCAGCTCTGGCGTCTCAGCAGCTACAAAACTATTTAAACTTCCTGGAGGATTGGCTGAACCAATTGCGAATTAAAGTTAATTAAAGCAAATCTGCTCAGGTAACTTTCTCATTAAGAAGACAACAGTGTCCTCCTGTTTATATTAACACTGTCGAAATACCACACGCTACCTAAACTCGTTACCTAGGATTACATCTAGACAGAAAGCTAACTTGCAAATCGCACATTACAAAGAAAAGAAAAAATGGATCCCAAATTTAAACAAATGGCTTCCATCTCCACTTTTCCTCTATAACAAACTACTTCTCTATAAGGTAATAATTAAGCCCATATGGACTTACGGACTGGAACTATGGGGATGCTCTAGCATGTCCAACTTAAACATTATACAGAGATTCCAATCTAAGGCTCTTAGATAGATCACAGGTGCCCCATGGTATGTCACCAACCTAACTCTACATACGGACTTAGATATGCCAACTGTAAAAGAGGAAATTCATCAACGTGCAGTGAAACACCATGCCCGTCTTCTAGTACATCCAAACCCAGCAGTCGAACCTTTACTGGAAGAACCAGCCTTCAAAAGACTCAATAAGAAATGGCCTTGTGACCTACTCAACCAATAACGCCTCCAGGGTAATACCAATAGGTTAAATCCCTCAACCCTCTTAACAGCAAATCAGCTCATAGAACTAATGTGTCTTATATTTTAAGTATAAATATGTACATAGTTCTGATCGTCGATGTATTTTTTTTAATAAAAAAAAATACTTATTATGTATTGTGGTTTATTACATTTATTTTAGTTTCTGGACATATGTATGGCATCGAATTATGGGGTTGTGCCCCCAATCCAAATCCAACACAGCCATTCTTCAACGAGCTTAGTCCAAAATCATTTGTAAACTAGTAAATGCACCATAGTATGTTTCCAATCAAACGTTCCATACCGTACTTGGTATTTGATTCATTTTCGAGGTCATCCAAAACCGCAGTAGCAAAACAATGACCGAATTGCAATCCACAGCAACCGTCTTTTACAACCACTTCTACACCATTCCGACATAGAAGACTAAAAGAATATTAGCCAATCGACCTTAGGTGACAAGTACGAGAACTCTTCGCTGGGTCAGTTCTCCTCATGCCTTTAAAGGAAATTTATTATTAAGATCCCGTGTTGGCTCATTAGCTTATAGAATGTTTATATTCTAATTGCTACATTAGACTACTTTAGAGAAACATTTTATAACGAGAATCATAAAAATTTGGAGGAGAGTACTGAAGAGGAAAATGAGGAAGATGAAAAACATAACATGCTGATGGAAAAGCTAGAAGACGCTCTAGCAAAATTGAAAATAGTTAAAGCAGGCGAATTTGATAGGATATACACAAAACTGAATATTATTCTGCCTATTCATCAAAAAGGTGGTGATACTATATGTGATAATTACAGAGCAATCTGTCTAGCAATAACAACATTTAAAATTTACACAAGAATATTACAAACTAAGAGCACTGATAGAACCAAAATTAAAAGAGCATGCCGCATATAGAAAAGACAGGCAAACGACGGACAATATCTTTGTTCTGAAAAAGGTTATCGAGGGAATGATTGAATCAACAGAGAACTTTGTTTATGCTTTATAGATGTAAAACCAGCCTTTGATTATATAGATAGAATTATAACATGGCTTAGAAAAGGCTTAGAAAAGCCACAGATATCAAAAATTCTAATAAGAAAAATTGAGAGTTTATACAAGAACGTCACCGCACACATATGAATATACGGGGCTGCTTCAAAAGAATTCAAACTACAAAGAGGGATAGAATAGAGTGATAGATTTAGCTCATCGTTTTTCAACGTAATGATTGACAGAACAATTAAAAACACGACTAAAAAACACAGAACAAGAAAGCATTGCTAGAATATAAGAACCTCGATACACATAGAGAATCTTGTATGTGCCGATAACATCATTTTAATGGCAGAAACATCGAGTAAGCTTAACAAAAAATGAAAATGTGGACTAAACAGGTAGAAGAGAACGGTATGAGGACGAATCTTGGGAAAACAAAAATCTTGGTCATCAATAAGAAACAAAGGTACGAAGAAGAATATATGGTTGTATGTAAAGAAATACATCTGGAAGAGTTAACGATTTTTGACTATCTGGATACTAGAATTACAAATGATGGACGGATAGAAGAGGCAATTGTCAATAGAACAAAAAAGGAACTAAGATATACATACTATGGGCTGAAGAAAGCAATATTTGGAAAGAAAGAAATTAGTAGAAAAACAAATATACAGCTCTATAAAGCAATTGTAGTTCCGACCTTAACATAGTCTAGCAAAACAAAAATTAGAAAGCACAACAGTAAAATCGCAGTAATGGAAATACTTAGTAAACTAGCCGAAGCGACAAAATTAGATAGGATAAAAAAGGAAAATAAGGGCAACTTTCCAAATAGAAGCACTAGTAAATTTAATAGAAAATAAAGATACTCCTCAGAAGAGTAATGAAAGTAAGGAATATAGTCAAAAAGAAAAAAGAAGAAGGAAAGACTTTGACAGAAATGAAGCAAATGACCAAGGACCGTAAAGTATAAAAGAAGTGGACTAGTAGTTAAACAACAGGTCTTTCCGACGCTCTGCAAAGAGCATAAACTTTATAAAGATATTCATACTAATTGGTAAATTAAATAAATCTCCTCACAAACATAAATTACATTTAAAGTAATATTTTGTGTTCATTATATAAGATTTTCAAAGTCTTTCCTAAATATTTCTACTGAGTAATCATATATTATATAGAACTAAATATTCATCAAATGTATTTGATTTTTTCAAAGAAATGTTTGAACATATTAAAAATCCCTTTACGCTATACTGAAAATCAAAGAATCATTTACTTATTCCAAAGTTAATTTACATAATGCGCACTGTAGTTTTTTTTTTTTGAAATGTTACAAAAACTAGTTCGAATGAACTAACAATCTGTTTTAATTTGACAATATATTAAAATTGTATTAAGCTAAGTTTTCCCATTGGATCCCTTAGTTGTCTCACTGGTAGGCTAATTTCAGCTGTTTAGTTCGCCTAAGTCGTCTGGTTAGATTCCTCACATTTAGTAGCCTGGACGCTACTTCGTTAACGTGGTGCTGGAGGCGATTTACATGAGAGGTAGCATATCTCGTGATGATGGATGCGACTGTTTTCACTCCGAGTTCTCGATAGATGTCGCTGTTACGTGCATACCATGGCGCATTAGCTACGTATCTGAGCACTTTGTTCTGGTACCGCTGTATCACATCAGTGTTGCATTTTTTCGCACATCCACATAATTGGGCTCCATATGCCCACACTGGTCGCAACACTTTTTTATATAAGAGCAGCTTGTTGTACATTGACAGTTTGGATCGTTTCCGAGTAACCAGTACATTTTTCGAAATTTAATTTGTAGTTCCTCTTGTTTCTTTTTGATGTGTGGTTTCCATCGGAGCTTGGCATTAAGGGTCATCCCAAGGTACTTTGATGTATTAACCGGCTGTAGCCTTACGCCATTGAGAAAGATTGGTAACTGATTAATCCTTTTACTGGTGAAGTTGATATAATGTTTATTTGGTTTCATTGAGCTTAATGCGCCAATTATATGTCCAGGTGGCAATAAAGTCTGCTGCTTGTTGCAGTTTCCTTGTTGAGTCTTCGATTAAATTGCCCATTGCCATCATTGCTGTGTCGTCTGCAAATGTAGCAAACGTGCAGTTCGTCGTTTTTGGCATGTCATTGATGTACAACAAATACAGCACTGGACCCAGGACACTTTCTTGGGCTACTCCGGCTTGAATTTCTCTTAGTTCTGAGTACGTATCTTCTTGTTTAATGTGGAATTTTCGTTCGCTTAAGTACGATTTAATAAGTTTATAATATGAATAGGGGAGAGTTGATTTTTGTTTGTGTGGCAGGCCGATGTGCCATACCCAATCGAAGGCTTGTGCAATGTCTATAAATAATGCGGAGCATAGTTTTTTGTCCTCAAGTGATTTTTCGATGACATCAGTTATTCTGTGGATCTGGTCAATGGTTGAATGTTTACTACGAAAGCCAAACTGATGTGTTGGGATAAGTTGATATTTTTCGATGATGGGTTTAAGACGTATTAGCTTTTCGACATAATCGGTAAAAGTGCAATTGGCCGATATGATTCTACTTCGTTGTGGTTTTTACCACGTTTTGGTAGCATAATTGCATCAGATACTTTCCAAGATACTCGAACATGTTTTAACCGAATTGAACCATTAATTAATGTAGTTAATTTAACCAAAGCTTTCCTTTAAAGTTTCTCAAGTATTGCTCCAGTTATCAGGTCGAAGCCAGGTGCTTTCTTCGGATTAAGGTTTGTTCGAATTTCTTCAGCAACTTCTTTCGGTGTGGCCAGTGGAATTGTGTCATTGTACTCATTTGAAGTTAGTTCAGGTAAGTTGTCTGTTCCCGTGTTTGGAAGAAACCTTCTTTATCACTATCATTACGAACCCGTTGTCCGTTGGCTTTTGTAATAGGAGGTACTTGTTAAATGGGACGTTTCAGGTGCTTTGTGGTTTTCCACACAGAGTATTCTGTACTGTTATCTGCTGTCAGGCCTGTCAGAAATTTGTTAATTGTGGCGTTTTTTAACGTTCTTATTTCTTGGGTTGGTTGTCGTGTCAATCTATTGAAATTTGTTCATATCTTTAATCTCTTTTGGATAGTTCAATCCCTTGAGCTTTCTTTTAATAACTGGTGTACTTTTCCATGCTGCTTGCTGGATGGCTGTGGTAAAGTTGTACACTTCATTTTCAAGTTGGTCAATTATTTTAAGTGGGACATTGAGGTTGATAGTGTTCTTTAACATCATATTGAAGTAGTTCCAGTCCGTGTGTTTATTTATTAGGACAGGGTTTTGGTGTTTTGTTATGATAAGTTCACTGTTTGTTAATAGAATAGGCGAGTGGTCGGAATTCAGATCATGGTCTTCTTCAATTTTGATGTAATTTGCCGAAACGTTTTTGCTGACAAAGAAGTCCATCAAGTCTGATATCTTGTTTTGGTCAGTTGGTCAGTAAGGTGGCTTTCCCGTGGACACGAATTGACATCCGTATTCTGATGTGATAAGCCTGGATCCCCAGTGGGTGTGCTTCGTATTGAAGTCGCCTCCAATGATGAAGCGACCGTTTAATTTTCGGAAGAATTCTAAATACCGATCTGCGTAGATATTGTATCGCGTGGACAGTATATTGCACTTACCGTTAGTGATTTTTTGGTAGTCCCTATAATCACAGTTATTCCTTGAATATCGTGAGTCGCACACTTTTCTTCTTCATAGTGATTTATGTTTTCTCTAATTATAATAGCACTTCCGCCACGAGCTGTATTAGTTGGATGAACAGTGTGGTATGTCACATAGTTTCGAAACTTAATGTGGGATTCACTTGTAAAGTGGGTTTCCGATATCAGGCAAATGTCTATGTTTTCTATACTTAGGATTGCTTGCAGTTTATCTTTGTGTTGCAGCAGTCCATTTGCATTAACAATATTAGCTTCGAGTTTATCGAGTCGCTGTAGTATTTGCTGCAACATCGTTTCGATTGGGTTTTGTTGTTTTCCCTTACCACCTGACTATAGGTCGGTCTGGTTGATTTTGAGGTTGATTTGGTCTGTAAGGAACTGGTTTTCTCGTTTTCTTCCTGACTTGTTTGACTCGGATTTTGCTTCTTGTCAGAGTTGTTTCTGAATTTCAGAAGATCCTTGTAGACCTCGCAACCGCGGTAGTTTGCGGGGTGGTTGGCATTTTGGTTCTGCTTGATGGGGTTTGCTGCATTCTTTTGTAGAATGTTACTTGCTGCATTTTACGCACTTTGGCGTTTTGTGACAGAAGTTTGTGTGACAGCGTTTGCATTGTGGTATCATTTTATTTTTTCGTAGCGGTTCTATTTTTACTTTACAGTTTATATCCGTTTTTATGCTATATATTTTGTTAACATCTGTTTCTCTGTCGAATGACATAATGAACATATCTAATGGGACCACTTCCTGTAGTCCTTCTTTTCTTCGTTCTTGTTTTTTTGCACTAAACCATTTTTGTTTATTTCTTGAATTTTTTGCTTTTAATAACTTTTGATTTATGTGAGCGATAATGTCAATTGGATCTATAGTGTGATGCAAGTCCTTGATCATAACTTTTATATCTCGTGTTTGTTTATCTTCGAATGAGTGCCACTGCACTTCCGTATTATTCAAGAGTGCAGTGATTCCACGATACACTTCTGGTTTGTTTGCATTAATTTTGACTTTATTGTTATTGAGTAGCTTGCTTTGGTAGCAGTCTGCTGGGATTTTCGCTTTTGCAAATGCATTAAGCATATTCGGATAATTCGTTATGTTTTCTATTATTATTGGCGGTGGTTTCCTCGTGTTTCCATGTTGTATTTATTCTTTGTCCCCCGCCTGGCTTGTGGAGGCCGGTTGATTTTGTATCGGATACGTTAGTTTTGGCGAGCTTAGGTACTTTCTCTTTTTCCTGCTTTGTTTCGCTCGCCCCCTTTCGGTTTCATGGGCGAGCTCTTCTTCATCTGTTTCATATGTAATAGTATTAGCATTGTCGTTGTCGTCTTCATCTTTTAAGGTAATATTATTTATTTGTGCTTTAAAACTAAGTATTTCGCTTTGTAATGATTTTACTGTTATTGCAAGGTTTTTCCTTGTATTTTCCGAGTGATTCCACGCATTGATTAATGCTTGTTCATTCTGACATCTCTGTGCATTTTCAGCAAAGATATTTTGATTTTGTTGCACTAACTGTTGCTCAACTAGGGTTGTTGGTGTTAAATATTGCGTCATTTGTTGCTGAATTGTTGCTTTATTGCTAACCTTATCATTGTTCGTAGCATGTGTTTAGTTAATTCGTACCCCGCACTATCTGCGGTAGCACGCATACACGCGCGGCGAAAATACGGGATATCGCTTCCATTTTTGGAATTTTAACGATTGTTTATTATTATACTATTGCGGTTGTTGGCCTATTGGACGGCAAAACTTTATTATCGCATCGCACACACAATCTCGGCTCGGAGCACGTCCGTATTCCCCGAAAGTATAGCGTCGACTGCGCACTGTAGTGCTAGAGATATTTGCAGAAAGATACATGATTTTGGTAATCCCATTAAATGGTAACAATAAAATGTTTTGGTAGAAAAGTATATTGCTCTTGCATTACTGTTATTGACAATGCAATAGCATTAAAATTATACTAAGACACTGTATGTATTTTTCTAAGCAAAGTTTTTCTTTCTTCACGGAATTTATTTGTTAGTCAAAAAATCATCATCTAAGTGTAGTCAAGCTGATTATTCCAGTGTTCTATGAAAACTAGGTCCGCCATCCTATAAATAATTGTTAGTGGAAGCAAACTAAGTTCTTCACAACTGATATTAGAAGTGGAATCTACTACAATTCAAATAACTATTAAAATAAATTACCCTGTCAAGACAAGCCAAACTAAAAGTAGATACTAAAAAGCAAATTAAAAAGTAAAAAAAAACGACAAAGAAGAAAACGTGATTGTGATGGGCGTTAATTGACGAAAATTAATGCAAAAAGTAAAGATATGGTTAGAAAATCAATTCAGAAACTCGAAAGAAAAAAAAGCACAATCTAGATATTGAAATTTCGAAAAAATCAATTTTTTTTGTTTTCATAAAATGGTTGTATGCCATTCCAAGAATATTCCTGTAAGATTTTAGAATGAAATTCGAACTTGCTCGAGAGTTATGCTACCTTTTATGACGAGCGCGCACAAGGATCGGCGCCGCAGGTATACGGAAATCTGAGCGTTCGGAGGGCAGCGCTCTCGCTTTCTCTTTCTGTTCCCCTACTTTTTAGCTATTGTGAAACCTTGAAAGATAGCAACATTTGGATGTTTTGAAAGTATTGTGTGAATGCAAAACCTCTAAAAAACCGTTAGAAATCGTTTAGTGTGTGTAAGCGAGCGGTCCAATTCTTTTTTTGCTCGTCCAACGTGGTAAAGAAAATTTTACGAGTGAATAGTGCGCCTTACCCCGTAGCGCGTGTAACCCGTAAAACTGTTGGTGGATCTACCCAATCCCACTTCCGTGGGCAACGAATGCCGTTGACAGTAATGGTGGGGTAGAGGATTCACGATAGTGACCTCGACGGCGACTCGTCAAACGTGGTAAGGGAAGTCTTACCGACAGGAGGACTAAGGGGAGAGGGATAGCCAACCGGGGTACCGCTTTAGGGACAGGAGGGCCTTGCTAACCTTATGTGAGCGCATGTCCTTAAGTGTGGGGGGGGGGGGCTTCGACCCGCCCCCACTATCCGTCAAAAACCCTCCCGGGCCCTGTCGGACATTTTCGGGTGGCGCTGTGACATCTCCGGCACTCTGACTGATGAAACAAGTGGTCGTGGTTCGGTACCTGATCTTCCTAGCCTCGACTGGTCCGGGTTGAACTTCGGTTATACTGTAACGAGGGCTAACCTTCCGGTTCGTGTTTGGAGACTAGGCAATAAGGGTACTCGGTACTGCATCCGGCACCGACAGGGTATGGGTGTATGCCCGTACTGGGGAATCTCAACAGCCCCCCCCCCCCAAAACCCCCCTGTTGCGGTCGTAACTATGACTGTCTTTCTGTTCTACAAACTTTAAAGGCGTTTTCCCACAACTTGTATCTTTTCAAATTACGTAGAAAACTACGCAAAAACTATCCAACCGATCTTGTTCAAATTTCTTACGTAATTCGGAAGTATACGAACCTAACTGATTAAAAAAATATTGTTAAAAAAATATTTATTCATAACAAAAGAGTTAAAAAAGTAGGCCATTTTTTAATTTTTCATTACTTATTTATTAAACATGCATAATTTTAATATAATTTAGGTTCATATTCTAGAAAATAATGTTTACTTTAAGAAGAAACTTTATTTTTATGTTTCAGATTAAAATTGCGCCCGTAGTTTTCGACCATCACGAAAAAAAATAAAATAAAAAATTTTCATGAAAGCTTCGATATTTGTGTAACAATATTCTAAAGTTTCAAAAATATCTTTCTATTATTACCACCTTAAAAAAATTCCTGAAAATATGTCTTTCTATGTCTTTCACCCCTTAAGAAGACAAATCATAAATTTAACAGAAAAATTTTAAGAATGTTCTAGATTTATAAATGACTTAAAGAGTATAAGATAATAGTAGATCCGTAAAAATTTCAGAAGTTTGATTGTTTAATTAAAAGTAATTAAAAGAAGTAAAAGTAAAACAACGAAAGAGAAATTTTAATAAATAAATAAGGAGTTTAAGTAAAGAAGTAAATATAAATGAGAAAGGAAACATTCCCAAAATCTGAAAAAGTGAGGTTGAACACAGGAAAATACTAAAAATGTTAGAAAGTAGTTAAAAAACAGAAATGTATTCAAAAGATTGGAAGAGCAATTATGAAAGTTAAAGGTAGAAGCGCATGCCTGGTAGACAAAGTCATGCAGCAGTCATGTGCAACTAAAGGAAAACATATGGTAGTTTAGGGATATTGTTATATTTACAAAGACTACAGCAAAAACAGGAGCTTCTAGATAAAAGACTAAAAGATCAGAGGGAACTTTGAAAAACGTATTAGACGTCAAATCCAGGTTGCAATTATTAGTGCCTAGGGTCGAGTTTAAAAATTCTGCAAGATGGGAAGTCAAAAGAATACTTTAGGTTTAAAATGACGTTGCAGAAGGTTCGAGTAGTGGTTTTGTTGGGTGAATTGTAAAACAAATATCAATTAAGTCAAAGAAAATGTAGAATACTCAAAATTTCTCCTACATTCTCAGAGACAAAGATATTGTTACTGTAGATTATTCGATCAATGAGACTAAAGTGTATTCGATATAAAATTGAGAGTCATTCACGGTTTATCATCTCTTATGCCATCAAAATATGAGCAACTTTGGGATAGTACAACAATTCCTCCATAGCTCTTTCTACAGAAGACATCGCGGTTCTGAAACAAAATAGCCACTTTGCAAGAGCTGGGGCAAAATAGCGTGTAAACATTCAGAGAGATCTAAGCGCGTTGCAAAGAGAAGTCCCAGTAATTTGCTTATGAAATTTCTGGAACAGTGGAAGTAAATTATTAGTAAAATTATATCGGTTAATTTGCAGGTAATTTACTGTAAAAATAAATATTGTTTTATATAGCCAGTTCCGTTAAAAAGAAAGTAGGGGAGGGGTGTAGAATTATCCGGGCCCGAGGTTCTTAAAAGTGTTTAGCTTGTCTTACTAAGCATGTTAGCTTAAAAAAATATGAAATATAGTACTTTCTTTCCATCAGACCTGCACAGTTCTCCTTTATTGCCATAGTCTGATGGTGTACTTTTCAGCGTCGTCATAATATTATATATTTTCTGTCCTAGTGTGTTAGATTTTGGATGCGGATATAGGTATGTATTTGAAGAGTTTTTGTTTTACACTTTACGTTAGAATAATTCCTATAACTAATCATAGAAAAAAGTTTCTATTGCAAAGGAAAGACCGTAATTACCATTAGTAATATTTAATTAAATTTTTGTGTTCTATTGTAACGTTATCGTAAAGGAACATTAAATTATTGAACTTTTCTCTTTTTAATTTTCATTTTTTTACTATGCACAATTTACTTTAAGTGTTACTACATATAGCATGTCATCAGCTGTGTTTATCTTTGGGAAATTGCCGTTTGTCCGTCGGCAGTATAAATTATTATAAAATAAGTACCATACAAGTCAGTCCATTGAATTTATTAATTTCTCTGATACAAAAAATGGGTATGGAATTCTTAATTTTTGCCAGCAGTTCATTATTTTATAATTTTTTTTAATAGAGGTATATATTTTTATCAACTATTGATAATAATATGAAAAAGAAACTGCAACGCACTAATGGCACTTTGGAAAGCTGACATCGAAAAAGGTAAGATTTTGAAGACGTTACAAAAACTTGGAATAAACCAAATGTTTATTTAAGGTTTGATTGTGTACAAATAGCAAAAAAAGGTCTAGTCAACTATGTACTGTTCGAACTCCAGCAGCTATAAAAGCAGGTCAACGGATACATAGAAAACCATTTCAAAGAAAACTTTTATGCCAAGGGAACCGAAAACATCGCTACTATCCATGTTTTGCCTAAACAAATGTAACTGTGGATTAACGGCATATTATTGAACAATGGTACACTTATCGACAAAATCTGTGAAAATAAACAAATTAGTGAAATAAAAAAACTACTTCAGCAACACTCCCTCAAAACTGTTTAACAGACAAAAAGATTTTCATCCTAGGGGAACATCTTAATAAGCATAACGATGAGAGTAGGGGAGGGGTGTATTGCAAGAGCTACTAACAAGCATTATATGTATTTTTTAAATATTCAAAAAGTTCATTATCCCTACTCAATCGCGGTTTAGTAGGGAGAGCCTATTATGACTAAATAACAAAATTTTATTTCTGCAAAAAAAATGTAAAATCTTCAGCTAGAATGTCGTAAGAAAGTCTTGAAATCTACCGTAAAAATGTTGAATGCGACAATATTGGAAAATAAAGGAGGAAGCTTTCAATAGAACTCTGTGCTAGGCCACAAATTCAAAACTACTCATTAGTATAAAATGTTTTCGACTTTATACGCACCAAAACTAGCCCTCGATAGGTCTAGATATTTAATTAAAAATAAATATTATTTCCTCAATCATATTATTCATAGGATACTGCAATAATAGGATAATTCAATATTTAATATTCAATATTCAATAGAATAGGTTACTTAGTTGTTATTTCCATTAATTCTATTTATATTAATTGTATCCGACCATACCTAAGTTTTTGTTGCACGATGCGTATTCCAAGAATTAGCAATCGCGCACCTGTCTTAACTAGATCAACTATTGCTTTGTTATAAAAGATAACATACGAAAAAGCACCTTTAAGTTGACCTTAAACATTCTTTTCCCCCATTAAAATATTTCTGACACTACTGCACACAGTTTCATATGCATGTTCAAATATTTCATAAATTTTAGTATTAATTATTTAATTAGCAAATAGGTAGTGAAGCAATTTAGAATACATACATTTCAACTCTTTTTGTAGTGAGGTAGGTAAAAGAGAAGGGTTTTCTGATAAGGTCAGTAGCTCATTCAAATGAAAAAATTATTCCTTAAAGATTTATCAATAGGATGAAAAGGATCGATAAGCTGAAAATGATGGTCACAGCAAATTATTTGAAGACAAACTAAACAGGAACAACAAGAAAATAGGGACGATAGAAACAGAGAATATAAGCGGTATCTCTTTAAAGGATTGGGAACTGAAACACGAATTAGTTAAGAAGATTATCACAGCTATATCCGAAAACAAAAAGAAACAGAAAGAAATTAGAGAATTAAATAACTACCTAAATATTTATAATACACTACCAACAATAAGTGCGAAGAAGGAAGCAATAAAGCTAATATACAAAAAGTTAAAGTATGATACAAAAAGCTGTATATTTTAAAACGAATGAATGCAACATTTTGAGAAAGAAATATGAAAGCATTAGATCACTATAGAAAAATTAAACATATGTCTTTTGAAAAAGCATAATTCATTGTTTCCTTTAGCGCTTCCATATTATGTGCCATCAATGAAGTATACAGGGTGTCTGGTGGCAGATTTATATTTTTAAATACGATTATTTCAAAAAGTAATAAACGGTGCGGGGTGAGGGTGGCGCCGTTGGAATCACCGATCGTGCGTATTTGTCAGTCACGATTTCGCAGTGGTCGAGTGAGCATCGCGCGTTCGCTGTACAGACATTTTTTAAGAGTAATGATTCTTACGTAATTGCCCGTCGACAATTTTGTTCAAAGTTCGGTATTCGGCGAATACGTGATGGACCGAGTGTAAATTTAATTCGTTCGTGGGTGAAGAGATTCCGCGCAACTGCCTCGGCTATGAATGTCCCACGGCCAGGGCCCAGTCGATCTTCAAGGACTCCCGAAAACATTGAAGTGGTTGAAATCAGTTTACGTGAAAATCCGCGACTTTCAATACGGAAAAGAGCAGCCTTACTGGGACTTCCAAGAGCGATTATTCATGAAATTTCAAGAAAGGATCTGAAGTTCCATTCTTTTAAAATTCAAATCGTTCAAGAACTGAAAGAAAGTGACTTTGATTTACGCAAAAATTTTGTGAAACGATGTTGGAGCGTTTTTGCACTGTAAATCCCGTTTTTTGGAGCGACGAGGCTCATTTTCACTTAAACGGCCACGTCAACAAGCAAAACTGCCGTTACTGGTCTCCAAGAACCCGCAACCCTCGATTGAAACATCAAAAACCATTGCATTGCTCCAGGGTAACTGTTTGGTGTGCCTTATTCACGCATGGGATAATTGGACCATTTTTTTTCCAAAATTCTCGAGGTCAGGCGACGAATGTCAATGGCGAAAATTATCGACGCATGATTACGGATTTCTTTTTGCCAAACCTGCGAGCTCATCCATCGTACTCTTCACACACGTGGTTTCAACAGGATGGGGCGACTGCACACACAGCCAGAGCTTCGATGAATTTACTTAAGGAAAATTTCCCCCAAAAACTGATCAGTCGCTTTGGGGACATCCCATGGCTACCGAGGTCGCCCGATCTAACTCCCATGGATTTTTTTTATGGGGCTACCTCAAAGAGAGGTTTTATAATGACAATCCCCAATCTCTTGTGGCTTTAAAGGAAAATATTCGTCGAGAAATCAGCTCAATTGAACCAAGTTTACTGCAGCGTGTGGCGCAGAACACAAGGCTTTGTTTTGAACAGTGTGTGCAACTCGACGGAAGACATTTGGATGACATACTCTTTAAAAAATGAAATCCGCATTTCTATTCTATCGTTCAATGTTCTTAATAAAACTTTGTGTCAATTATTACGTTTTTTATTTAAGTTTGAAAATATAAATCTGCCACCAGACACCCTGTATATATCCTACACCGAGTAAACATCTTCATGATTTTTTAAAGAATTCTAGAAACGATGGATGTGGCATTAGTTTCAAAACTGGTGTACTATTTATCTAAAAGCTTTGCTTACGAATTTTATTATTATTAAATAATTATAATAGTGCGGCACATCTGCCAAGAAGAAAAAAAATTGTCAAAAACTATCTTTGCAATTAATACTATAAAGAGTAAGGAAGAAAATGTTAATTTTATACTTTATTGCTAGATCATCGTCAAATATTTTTAAAATCTTATACACTATACTTTTTTGTACCATTTTTTGTTCCGTTTAATTTTCAATTATAAAAACCAAATCAAATAAAGAACAGTTTTTTTTTAATTTAATTCGTACTTGTCAGATTTGATTGCAATTTTCTGTACCTTTCTGTATGAGATGAAAGTTCTCAATATTTGTTATTAAATACGGTTTCTGGTACATAAGACATGTTACCGTTTTTAGTGCAATTTAATTGCAGCTTAACTGATACAGAAATGGAAAAATGTTTACGATCTTATAAAAGAGAAGAACTGATTTAAATAACCTTGACTGAGTGATCGAAATACCGACGACGTGAATTAGGGCAGTGTTTGCAAAGATGAACTTTTAGCTGGAGGGGATGTTTAGTCTGAAGATAAAGGAAAATAGTTCTTAAATAAAATAACTGTAATCGTCTACGAGAATATTAAAAAATATATAGTTCTGGAGTTACTCGACCTGTAAGAAAATGCTAAACGGTCTGCTACCAAAATTGATATCTAGAAACTGTCAATTGCCGACGAAATGGTAGACCTTAACACCCTAAGTACAACTACAAATTTACAAGGGTGCGGACGGATTTGCTAATGAATGCTTTATTTATTCAACAAAACAAGAGAAAGCAAAAACTCTTTTTTACATCCTTTATATAAAGAGGATGTTAAAAGCAAATACTTCTTGACTATCGACTTATTTTAAAAAATATAGGGATTTATGGTGCTCAGAGCAATTTTGAAAACGCTTTGCATTGTTGTTAAACTGTCTGCGGTTTGACTATAAACAAACCAGAAAATAACGGCGAATTGATGATACGTTTGCACCAGTTCAAAATTTATAAAGTTTATTTAAAGCTTTAGAAAGCATTACGAAATAAAAATCGCAATGTTATTTAATCCTAATATTACCTACTCACACTAAAAACATACTTAAAACTTTGAAATCATGCGAATCCATTTCAGGAACCAGTTAAAACATCAGCATGGGTTTCTATCTTCCGATGTAGCCGGAAAGCTACTTAAAAAATCTGGTGTGAACATCACACAACTTTCCTTATCCTATTATTATATATTGTACCGGGTCCATCGTCTCGGCTCTGCGCTGCTCTCAACCCGGAACTTGTTATTTAAAAAAAGTACGAAGCGCGAGTCCAACACTCGAAAGCTGATTAAAATAAAAAGTACAAGACAATAATTGATGCGTATTTAAAATTTTGCTACCTCACTGAAGGTAACCGTGCGAGCTCTGCCGCACAGCCTTCGCCATTATCGCCTGCGTGCTCCCTCCTAGCGGCCAAGCGCTCCTCCCCGTCCGTCCTCCCGCAGTCGGCCCGGTAGCTCTCCGAGCACGCTGTGATTGGTCCGTTTAATTAATCTTTAATCGGCTCTAACTTATTTATTTGATCTCGGATCAAAAAATTTCATGGTAATTTTTTGTTCGCCTCGGTCTGATCTATCCGGTAATATAAATTTCCCGAAACATTTTATGAGCACCCGGTATATTAAAAATCCTGACATTAAATTTTTTCAAGTTCCTATTTTACCAATTTTTATTTTAAATTCATGTTTATCTCATGATAACAAATCATTTTTATTCTCATACATTTTTTGTATCTTCAACCATTCAGATTCGCGGCCGCTTTGCGACACATTTCTGGACGAATTATAGCCTCAGGACATCAAAAAAATTGGTTTGAGCCATTGGTTCGTGTGTGTGTGTCTGTCGGTCTGTCAGTAAACAGGATATCTCGAGAACCGTAAGAGCTAGAGACTTGAAATTTGGTATGCAAGTTACTTGTAGGTAGGGGACGCAGTGCGAAGCTTTTGGTAAAAATCGGCAGAGCCGTTTGGTCACAAGGTCGCAAAATTGATCGCAAAGCGGTCGCGAATCTAAACGGTTGAAGATACAAAAAATTTATGAGAATAAAAATGACTTGTTATCATAAGGTAAACATGAATTTAAAATAAAAGTTGGTAAAATAGGAACTCGAAAAAAAATTGAATATAAGGATTTTTAATATACCGGGTGTTTATAAAATGTTTCGGGAAATTTATATTCCCGGATAGATCAGACCGAGACGAACAAAAAATTACAATGTAATTTTTTGATCCGATGTCAAATAAATAATTTATAGCCGATTAAAAATTAATTAAACGGACCAATCACAGCGCGCTCGGAGAGCTACCGGGCCGACTGCGGGAGGACGGGCGGAGCGCTGGCCGCTGGAGGGACGCAGGCGATAATGGCGAAGGCCATGCGACCGAGCTCGCACGGTTACCTTCAGTGACGTAGCAAAATTTTAAGTACTAGTCAATTATTGTCTTGTACTGTTTATTTTAATCAGATTTCGAGTGTTGGACTCGCGCCTCGTCGTTTTTTAAATTAACAAATTTTTAGACGAGAGCAGCGCAGAGCCGAGACGATGGACACGGTATAATATATATAATAATAGGATAAGGAAAGTCGTGTGATGTTCACACCAGATTTTTTATAATTGTATCGAGTTTTGACCCCACCTGAAATTGTTTTTTCTACAAATAATCAGTTTTGCTACACAAGATGGAGGTTACTAAAAATATTTTATGGTAAACTAAATTGGTCGACAACCGCCAGAGTGGTCCAGTGGCTGAGGCGCGGATTGCGATGCGGGTGGATTTGGGTTCCATTCCCGGAGCTCCCTACTCAGTCGCTAAAAAATAATTGAGTACCTGCAGTCACTCAAACAAGAGGTAATAATAGCGGTCGTCTAAGACGCGGTGCTTGCCACATCCCCCCCGCGTCAGACATGGTGTACGACGACCGGGCAGAAGAAAGCAAACATATGAGAGCCTTAATCTCTCAGTTTGCAGGCTATGCTCCGATGCGGGGCCTAAAGCCTTACCACTATTATTATTAAATTGGTTTGCGATAAATAATTGTCATTATAGTAGACACAAATATAGCAAATAATCATTTCTTTCAAAAACCTTGCTGTGCAACTAGTTCCGGTGCGCATTGAAAGTAAGCTAAAAAAATAAAAGTATCTAAATGCCTCTGCATGTATTAATTATTGTGGTATTGGAAAGGAAAAAAACATAGGCAAATAAAATTTACAGACATTACCAACAACAAACGGTGTTGTATATGTCCAACAAGCAAAAATAAAAAGGCACGGTAGCTGTGTGTTCAATACAAAAGACCATTATGTGCCCAACACAAACCACTTATTTATGTAGATTGTGTAAATTATCTATAATCAGTTTAAAACACTAAACATAATATGCTTTATTTGATTCAATAATGCAGTTTGCTTGTTATAATACCACAATACATTCTAGCACTAGCTTATGCTATTTTTGCTATAATTCAAATACCTGAATTTTTTACTTTTGTTATACAGATATATGTGCTTTTCCTAGTATCATTCACTTTGAATCATTTATTTTAAGACAATATTACATTATCAATTAATACTGAATGTAAAATTCCTTTTCTATTACTTAATTTAGCTTAATGTAACTATTTACAATATTCAAATAAAAGAAATTGTAACAAATTTCCAAACATCACCCCGTAGCGCTCGGAGAGTCGTCATGGTTGAGCGGCAAAAATATAATGCGTTCAAACCGAGCGGTTGCCGTGGGACCCGAGATGCTTGTGCACACTTTAGATGATTTCAAAATGTTTTTCGTGGGTCCCAAAACTGGTTTTGATTGTTTTAAGATTACGCAGCGAAGCAGCCACGGAAGTCGAGTATCACAAGTCGGTGATTGTTCTAGTGCAAAATTAATAGTGTTATACATAGATACAGAATGTAATTTTACGTTAGTAATTCTTTGTGTAGGTTACATAATCATTCGATTTCCTGTAAGTAAAATAAATAAATAAATAGTTTAAGTAAATCTACGCGCGTTATTCACCACTGTCAAGAGCAGAAACGTTACAATGTTAAAGAGGCAGTAAGCAATTACGTAGAAAAACATTTATTTTTTAGTTATTGTTATTTCGAGTCAATTAACCTACAAACATACTAAAAGCATTTAAATTACCTTAACATAAATCTCTTGTTGCTAAGACATTTTAATTTGCTTCTCTACATTAAATATTGCTGATTTATTATAATTTAATTTCCTTAAAAGCCATTAAGAATAGTCATTTCAAGTGTTACATTTTGCTTTTTGTTGCCAAGCAATGACTCTGTTTTCTTTTAAAATATGTATTATCTGTCTTTTGCTTATAACCACCACCAATATATTTATGCCTGTTTTTATAATTATTATAAATAATTGCCAATTTTAGTTATTTAATTTATATACAACTAAAAACCAGAGTTTGGCTGCACAGCCTAGGTATAAATTTAAATAACCAAAATCTTCTTCAAAACAACAAAACTGTTTTCTGTCCATTACATTAGTAACGGAACCATCTCCGTAGATAACACGTAAAGCAGTAAAGTTTCGACAGGTTTAAGTCTCGCTTCAGCTACGAATAAGCATACTGAAGGGTTCATCAAAGGTGTACGTTTCTATTGACCTGAAGTCGTACTAAACTATTACAGCTGTTGAAGTAATTAATAGAAAGGCGGAGAGCAATAGAGACAGTAAGTACATCTCTTCTTATCTCAAATTACATTCAGTATTTGAAATTTCCTAGAAAATAAGCTCTCACTATTTTAATTGGTTTTAAATTGGAATTTTAGTTGATAAAGTTTGCTCATCAAACGCAGCTTTTCTCCGCAGCTAAACTGACAATTAGAACTGTTGGTAAATTAGATTTTTCGGGCATTAAAACCGAACCGACAACAGAATTTTAAAATTTCTGAGATTTAAAGGTAATAGAAAGAATTTCAGAGAGCTGTAAATATTCATTATATAGTAAAATATTCATTATTAAGTAACTCATACTTTCAAAAAATTGTAAGACAAAGTTGCAAATCTCCATTGTAAAAGTTTACATCCGCTTATAACATCGTTACTAACTTGACATTTTACACTTTTTCCAGTTGCAAGTCAGAGAGAGTCAACGGGGTTTAAATTATTCAAGTGTATTTTAAAAAAAGTTAGATATAAGTTACATTTTTATTGTACATCATAGAACATCTGATGTAATTATGACGGAACAATTTTATAATTCATAATAAAACATATATTGATATACATAATTAATGACTTACTGGTGCATCTCCAGCTGTGTGAAAAATTGTTACGCAGTACCGTACGATCATAACCTTGTCATAATACATAATAAAATTTTTCAGCTAGTCAATACCTCCTACATATAGCAGTCTTAAATTCTAGGATCTAAAAATCAAGATCTTCTGAGATGAGTCTTTAAGAAGGATTTTGCTTTTCCCTTTAGTGGGATCAAGTGTATGCGAGTGTGATGCTAGACGCAACAGTGTTGTTCCAACGCCATTAAGCAGCGAAGTAGCAGACTGCATTATCACACACTACCACTCAGTTGATTGCCGATCCCATGCTAACAATGCAAAAGGCCCAAGCATTTCCTAACAATTGTGAATGAACCCCTCCTTCCCTCCGACGCCCAGCGATTACCGCTAAAATCGCTCAAGTGAGGTAAATACGTGTGCCTTCTGCTGGCGGAATTTGCTAGATAGCTCTGAAACCGCCAAGGGCGCGACCTTTCGTTCGCCGACAAAGCAAATTAAATGTAGTCTGATGCAAGTAACACTTTTGGTGCTTAAATTTAACACGTATTTGGCCGTCCTATATTGATTTGTAGTAGAATTTATCTTAAATAATTTGCAAATGGCCATTCTACACAAGAAAATAAAATTTTTAAATTTTGTAGGTTTCTAAAGAATGAGAGAATTATTATTTTCAAAAAATATAAAGGAAGATTTCTCACTTAAAATAGCGTAGTAGGATAAAAACTATATATTCTATACGTAAAAAAGGAAGTAGTACTAATGAAAAGCTAACGAACAGCTGCAACCAATAATACAAGCTCTTATCCTATTACGTCACTAGCAAAATTTAAATTATAAACTTAAATTAAATAAATAAAGCTTGCTCATTTTCTGTTTCATTTATGAAAATTTACTTAATTACTTTGTGATTTTATAAGTTTTTATTTCCAAAAACTTTTATTATTTGGGAATAGAATGCAGCAACTTATTAATACTTTTCTTAGCTTTTTTAAATTTTTTATAGTAGCATGACGTTAACTTCTAGCGACAAAAGCACTACATCTGTTTTCATTTAAAATGTTAGGCTTCACCTATTCTTCTTTTAGCATCGGTTTCGACCAGATACAATCCAGTAGGGTGATATTTTTCTTTTACCCTCGAAAGGGTATATTCATAGCCAGCATGAACAACAATGTGATAAATATAGCAACAGTTTCCACAGTTGTATTTAAATAAGTAAAGTTTTATATTTGCTATACTTTATTTGCGTCTCACAAGCAATAAAAATAAATAATTTAACTTTTTTTTTTAATACAACTGTGCCCTTTCTGCAAGCGTACATGGACTTTCCTAAAAATACCGAAGCGTATAACAAAAAAAATTACAGTTGCAACAACATAAAATATATGTATTTAGTAAAAATGGTACAAGATAAAAAACACATTGGGATATCGCGTACTTCTTCACAAATGTAACGTCTTGTATTAAAATTATAAATTATAAATCTCGTTGACGATCTGAAATTATTTACATTTTAAAGTTAATTTGAGCTTTTGCAATATTCATCTTGTAGTCCCCCACCTCTACTTCCAGTACTGTCGGGCTATCCGGGTAACTGGGTAGTCGTACTGGGGTTTTGGTCCTCAACATTCACCCAACTCTCATTTATGGCTCCTAGTAGCTGTAAAGATAAAACAGCGGCCACACACCGGTAAACTGTATCGACATACAGGCCAAACTAAATGAGGGGCAATGAGGGGCAACCAGGGGCAACTTACAAGTATTGGATTTAATGGCCCTGGTTGTAATAACTTTTGAAGATGGAAGCGGGTCTCTCAAAAAAAAAAAACTGTAAGTGAAGGTGGAAATCGAGGAGATTGGAACAGCTTCACTTATGGAACCTGATGGCGGCAGCGATGGACGCTACAACCGGCAATCAGTACCGCGATACAGAAGGCAACGGAAAACCACTGTATTATTGTTCCAAGAAAATTACATGGCAGCACGAAATTTAATTACGGCCCCCAGTCCTCGGCAGGTTTTAAGTAACCAGGGGGTGCTAAGAATCCCCGAGTGGAAAAATATTAATTCAACCATTAAAATAGGCACATGGAACGCCCGTAGCCTATATTCACCTGGAAAATTAACAAATCTCATCCAGGAGATGAAAAGAATAAATTTACAAATTTTAGGAATCAGTGAAGTACGATGGCCTGATTCCGGAATTCTAAGATCTGATGACAAAACCATATGTTACTCAGGAAATCAAGACAAACATAACAAATGGAGTAGCAATTGAAATAGACAGTAAACTAAAGCAACATGTCCAAAATTTTACACCATACTCTGACAGAGACATGCTCTTACAGTTGAAAGGCAATCCTGTCAACATAAATATCATTCAAGTATACGCTCCAACAACGGAAAGATCTAATGCTGAAGTTGAAGAATTTTACTCGCAAATCAGAGACATGACACGTTTGACAAAAAAACAAGATATAAACATCATTATGGGTGATCTGAACGCAAAAATTGGAAGTGGGGAAGTCAATGACATTGTAGGTAAATACAGCATAGGAGAAGGAAACGAACGAGGAGATCGGCTAATCCAATTCTGCCAAGAGGAAAATTACGTAATAAGCAACTCATGGTTCAAACTGCCAATTCGCAGACTATATATTTGGACTTCTCCTCAAAACAGGAAGGACAACATAGTTAGAAATCAAATCGACTATGTGCTTATAAATAAAAGATATCGTAGCAATATACTAAGTGCCAAGACATACCCGGGAACAGACATTGGATCAGATCATAACCCCATAATCATCAAAATGCGAGTCAGACTGAAAAAAATTTTCAAGAAGAAGAAAACAAACAAAAAACTAAACGTGGATAAACTCCGAAATGCAGAAACAAAAATACAAGTAATACATAATATAAATAAAGAAATAGCAAGTTTGATAAGTGATGGCTCACAAACAACAGGGAGCACACAAGAAGATATTGGTGATTTATGGCAAAAATTGAAAACAACGATACACACAGTTGGAAATGAAAGTCTAAAATTCAAAGGAGAAGAGAACTTTAAACAGAAGTGGATGACGAAAGAAATATTAGACCTAATGGATAGACGGAGAATTGACAAAAATAACAATGAAACAGAATACAAACAAATAAATAGAATTATACAAATTAAAATTAAAGAAGCAAAAGAAAAATGGATGTGCGACAGATGTACAAAAATAGAAAGCTTGAACGAACAACACAACATGTTTGGTTTATATAAGAAAATAAAAGAAGTTGTCGGGACCAACAGAAAGAAAATACAAATGATGATAAGAGATGACAGCAACAAAATAATAATGGACGAAACTGAGAAAATAAGAATCTGGGAACGATATATAGAAAAATTGTTTGACGACGAGAGACCAGAAACAATTATACACAACAGAGGAGAAGAACAAAAAGGACCCACAATTCTAAAGCGAGAAGTAGAGAATGCAATACACCAAATAAAAATAGGAAAACCCCCAGGACCGGATAACATATATATGGAACTAATTAAACTAATAAACGAAGACAACCTAAAGATACTAGTTGACTTGTATAATAAAATATATGAAACGGGTAACATTCCAAATGACTAGTTGGAATCAACATTTATTACTTTGCCTAAGAATGCAAATGCGAAATCTTGCAATGATTACAGATTAATAAATCTCATGAGCCATGCTCTTAAAATACTCTTGAAGATAATGCAAAACCGAATATATAGAAAATGTGAAAAAGTAGTGAGTGACAACCAATTCGGCTTCAGAAATGGAATGGGAACGAGTGAAGCTCTCTTCTGCATACAAGTAATGGTGCAGAAATGTAGAGATCAGAAAAAAGATGTGTATCTATGCTTTCTCGATTATGAGAAAGCATTTGATAAAGTCAGACACAAAACATTGGCTTAGACGCAAGAGACATAAAACTATTCAAAAATCTTTATTGGAACCAACGTGCTAAAGTAATGGTAGAAGACACTGAAACAAACAAAGTAGAAATTAAACGCGGGGTACGTCAAGGCTGCATACTGTCCCCAATGTTATTTAATCTCTATTCAGAAGTAGTTTTTCAGAACGCCTTACACAACTGCAATTTAGGAATAAAAATAAACGGGGAAACGATAAATAACATAAGATACGCGGATGACAGCGTACTAATAGCAGACAACCCTAGAGCATTACAACAGCTAATTAACAAAGTACACGAAGCAAGTTTACAAATGGGCCTAACAATCAATACTAAGAAAACAAAAGTCATGCAAGTGAGTAAAACTGAGGGGTATAAATTTTACAATTGATGGCAACGCTTTAGAAGAAGTTGGAAAATTCAAATATTTAGGTTGCTGGTTAAACTCAGATCTAAACTCAAATATAGAAATAAGGAGTAGAATAGAAATAGCTAGGCAAGGATTTATAAAATGAAAACACTCCTGACAAATAAAAATCTAAATTTACAAATCAGATGGAGAATGGTAAAGAGTTATATATGGTCAATATTGTTATATGGAACGGAAGTCTGGACACTAAATAAACACGAGATAGACAAACTGCAAGCCTTTGAAATGTGGTTGATGAGACGAATACTTAAAATCCCATGGACAGCCAGGATTACAAACGAAGAGGTACTACAAAGAATGAACTGTAATAGAGAAATTATAACTACCATAAAAAGAAGAAAAACCGCCTACTTGGGACACCTAATAAGAAATAAAAAATATAACCTACCCCAACTTATCATACAGGGTAAGGTTGAAGGCAAACGCGGAAGGGGTAGAAGGAAAACTTCTTGGCTTAAGAATATAAGGCAGTGGACAGGAATGAATGTTCAACAAATATTTAGAGCAGCTGCAGAAAGAGAAACATTTGCCAATGTAATCGCCAACCTCTATTAAGAGAAGGCACGACAAGAAGAAGAAGTCCCCGAACAGGCAGGTGCCGATCATTGTAGATTGTATCCAATATATATATTCGACATTTTCTGGTGTTCTATTTGTTGATGCGAATCATTTTTAACACATTTCTGGTCATCTTCGAATTATTCCTGCCACACCTTTATTCGTACAGCACTAATTTTAACGTTTTCGAAAGTCCGTTGAATCATCTGTTCAGTTTTTGTGTAGGAATGTTTTAAATTTGTATAAAATTTGATATGGATTTGCTACTCACTCACTGGCATCTGACTTTAAACTAACCCTGCCAGTATCTTTATTCAATAATGCGCATTGGAGCTCGTGCTCTACGGCTCTCTAATCTTATTTTTTATTTTTTATAAATTTACCAAATAATGTTATGTTCTTGCAGTTTTGATGAAGCTTCCTCGAGGAACCCCAAAATGTATTGAAAATCTGTTTACAACTTCATGTACTTTGTACCTCAAACTTACGTTGATCAAGAATTTAAAATACGCTGTTAGAAAACCCTCTTGATTTTCACTAGCTATCCTGGCATGGTTTATGTCTAAGAATGCCGCTATATATTATTTTTAATTTTTAAAGCTTTATTAATTAAGTCTACTAATCGGTGGTATGCAGACAACAAAAACGAGCTACAAATTATGATAAACGAATTAGAAAAAACGTCTAAGAAAATAGGTCTAAAAGTAAATTTGAATAAGACGAAGACAATGTGTCTTGAGAACCCACAAATAAACATAAATGGAACTATCCTAGAAAACGTCAACGAGTATATATATTTAGGACAAGCTGTAACATTAAGGAAGGAAAACAGAGAACACGAGATAGATAGAAGAAGACGTCTGGCGTGGGCAGCTTTTGGAAAGCTAGCTTATATTTTAAAAAACAACAAAATACCCCAACGCTTGCGAACTAAGGTATATGACCAATGTATACTTCCCATAATGACATACGGCGCTCAAACATGAACATTAACGAAACAAGTAAAAACAAAACTAGAAGTCACTCAGCGAGCAATGGAGAGAGCAATGATTGGAATTACAATACGAGACAAAAAAAGAAATAAATGGATAAGAGATAGAACTGGGGTCGCAGATGTAGTGGAAAGAGTGACGAAATTAAATGGGAATATGCAAGACATACAGCTCGGATCGGTGGAACGTTAAAATCCTCCAATGGAGACCATGGACAGGCAAGAGACAGCGTGGCAGTCAATAATGAGATGTCAAGACGACATTAAGAGAGTAGCAGGACTGCCATGGATGAGAGTCGCACAGAATCGCGCTACATGGAAGAATTTGAGGGAGACCTATGCCCAATACTGGGCGCAATGAGGGTTAAAGAAAGAAAAAGAAAAGAAAAATCGGTGGTATTGTTGTATTGACCAAACCATTGACTTTACGCTTATTGACACAATTAAATGTAAATCGCATTGATTTACGCTTATTGAGATAAACATGAATTTAAAATGTTGTAAAATAATGATTACTCAGTTCTTAATCCTGTTCATAAAATGTTGAAATTAATTCGATAGATCAGACGAGCGAAAATTTGAATTTTGATCCGAGGTCATTGTTATAGCCGATTAAATATACGGACAATCACAGCCTCGGACAGTTACCGCACTGCGGGAAGTTGGTTTGGAGACCAGGCTGTGCGTTCGAGCTGTGTTACCTGTCAGTAAACAATGTATATCATTAGTCTTGTACTGTTTATTTTAATCAGCTAGTGTTACTGCCTCGTCCTTTTAAAATATAGTTTAGGGATAGAATATATATATATATATATATATATATATATATATATATATATATATATATATATATATAGGATAAAGAAAGTCATGTGATGTTCACACCAGATTTTTATACTAATCTCACAAGGTTTAATTTATGACCGATTAGGCTTACAATAAACAGAGCAGTTCCTGTATTTAATTACACGCTTTCAATTTTCTCCTTTTTTGAAGCACATGTAAAACTAGTGATATTCTCATATCTCATTATTAACTGCTATCGTTTCAAAGTATGCTAATGGCCATCACAAGTTTCTAGAGGGCAGAGCTGCTAATAAATATATAAATAAACATATACATTACGATTAGAAATGTCTTCTCACGCCTGATATTAAGAAATGACCAAACCCACCGTGCCCATTACGCTCTGTAGTTCTTAGCAGCGTTCGGGAAGGGCTGTTTGCTTTTAGATCAACAGACAAAATCTAATTCCACCTCCTTTCAGAGTATATCAATTCGCCGCGCACATGACAGTAAGCTAGTAAAAAGCCACATATTTCGGTAGAAAATCTGATTTAGACGTCTGTATGCCGCAAAGCTCCGAGGTAATGGGTTTTTTGTAATACCAGCACAGGCCTATACGTGTTATCCGACGTGTAAAGTTTTAATGAAGTAAGGACAACCACTGATTTTTCTAGGGCGCAGTTGTTACATCTGCGGCATAGTAAATTTAGTTTACAGCAATAGGTAACTTGATGTTTATGCACTACAAAGAACTTACACGTGCTCAAATAAAACGATAACCAGTATTCATCGACTTGCAACAATAAAAGCCTTGCGGCAATGCGAAACCCTTCAGTTACTTGCGCGCAAGCAACGTAATCACCACCTAAACTAAATAACAACAACGAACAAGAAACTAACTTAGACGGTCTGTTGACTACTATTCTGACAAAATTTAAGACAACATTTACTCAACTAACTATTTTAAATTTATTTTATTATCAACTACAGAAACGAATTAATAGATTTAATATTTTTCACTTTATGTTAGTTTAAAAATCACTGTAGTGAAAAAAGAATAATTTACTAACCAAATTTTGCTGTGTGCAATCCATTTTGACGCGACAACATGTAATAACTTCATGTAATTATTTGACATAATATCTGCTATCATAAGATGGTTAAATACAGGACAGCAGAAATAAAAGCTACAAGCATTTAAGTAAATACATTATTGCGGACCTTTACGTTATCAGCCAAATGTCCTCTTCAGTTCGTATATTTTCACATTGGTTTTCAAATTTAGTTTTATTTTGTAATTCTGCCAAAACTTCTCTATAAGAAGCTAAGCAATTTTGTAGTTTGCTTTTAAACTTTGCACTGCGTACTGTTGTATAATCTTTTTCACCAAAATAAAGCTCTAATTCTGTAGCCACATCTAATCCTTTTTCACATCATTTAAATTAAGTTTCTATCCAATTCATATATTATCTATATTTCCATGTGCTAACGCATTTGAGATATATTTTCATCAATTAATACCATCGATTCCACTTCGCCCGGAACTTCTTCCCAAAGTAGTTCTTCTTTTAATAAATGGCACTTGACCTTGAAATTTAATAGTATGCAATAAGTACCTTTTTTTAGTTTTTTAAGCAATCTTTGCTTGCACTAAACAACTAATTTTGTTACTTACCGAAGAATACCTAAACTTTCTTAAATGCTCGCAGATTTTCAGTACTTTCTTTTTCATAAAATTTTCGCTAACAGAGTTCTTATTAGCTATGCAATCTTCGAAGGAAATCACAAAAGCTCATTCCATTTTGATTGTGTTAATGTTTCTTGTACAGGTCGTGCATTTCACATATAACCAGTAACCATCTACCATAGTTTTTCTTGTAGTTTTTTTTATTGTTTATGGCTAGAATTCTAAATTTATTCTAGTTAAATGATTTTCCAACAAATGATATTTTGCTCACTTTTAAACAACTATACATTTGGATTTTTTCCTCACGCATCTCTTTTGACTTTATAGTTAACGGTTATTTTTATTTTTGTCAGATACTAATCAAACTTAGGATTAAAAATTATTTAAGCATTACTAGAAATAAAGTATTGTGGTATAATGTTCACTTCTGATAACACAAATCAAGCGAGCAAAACGCACCTTACCAACAACTAATCTTACATTTGCATTCATTTAAAACAAATTGCGTATTAAAAGTATTAATACAAAAACAACGATGCATTGTTTCTGCATTTACATGAAAAAATCGGAAATTTCCCTATTACTTTTAATTGTAACAGTGTAATTCATACAACAAATCATTTTATAATTTACATTTATAATTTATAGTTAATTTTTGTTGCATTGTATGAAACCTAGCGCGTTAAAGAAAAACTGCCTGAAGTTCTGTTTAGCGTTATATGAAAACCTCGTTATAGGAGGGTTTACTGTACAGCGTTTTCCAAAGATTAAGTTTCAAGTTTGTGACAATAGGAGACTAGAATGCCCAGCATATCTAATAGGAATTCAGGCTAACAGTTATGGTTGGCAATAATTACGCACACAAATCTACTAGGTAGCCTACTATTTGTCCACACAAAGTACCAGATTTCGTAGCCTTTCTTATAAGTAACGAGAAAGCTTTGAGTTACTCTCAAATCATAGCCTCTTATTATAACTGTTGGTAATAACGTACAATATACACTAACAGTATAAATATAAGTGCATTACAATACAGCAACATGCCGTCTACCTGTTTCCCGTCTCCTAACTCTTCTATCCATTGCTTGATCTTCTAAGTTTTTATTTTCTACAGCCCCACGAATACTTTCATTTCATAAGCAACGTGGTCTTATTTTTTTCTTACCCGGTAGCGACCATTTAAATATCTTCACAGGCCATCTATTCTTTTCCATACTTATTATGTGTCTAAACCATTTTAACCCTCGTGGTTCGATCTTATCTACAACTGATTCTAGTGCCTGCATTTTGCGTCTTATTTTTTCATTTGTTACCCTGTTACGTGTCAACACCCCCGCACTTCTTCAAAGATAATCCATTTTTTTATTGATTATAAGAAAATTAACAATCAAAACGTAATACAATAAATAAATGTTCTATGAGCTAATGTGATGATATTTGACGTGAGGGGGAGTCCATCCAGCGATGTTATCCCGTTTCATTAGAGTTGCACTCCTTTAAGATCACTGGGCCATTTCTTTATTTTTAATCTTCTCAGTGGGGGATCCTGATGAAGGTTGGATGCAAGGGTGTTGGGATGGGTGTGCAACCGCGCAAAGTTGGTGTTACTTCGTTTGGTACGTTCTTCTTCTACCGTTGTGACTTGTAGGTCCGTATGCAGGGTCAAGTTGCTGACATGCCACGAAGCATTTGATAGCAGTCTGATGGTTTTGGATTGTAGACGTTGAATAATGTTAACATTGGACTTACAAGAGCAGCCCCATAGCTCAATGCCGTAAGTCCATATGGGCTTTATTACTGTTTTGTAGAGCAGGATCTTGTTTTCGAGGGAAAGAAACGACTTTTTGCCAAGCAACCAGTACATTTTCTTCATTCGCAGATCAATCTCTTTACGCTTTTTCAATATACGAAACTTCCAGGTGAATCATCGGTCTAAGTAAAGACCTAAGTAGCGGGCTTCTGTTGCTTGAGGAATGGGTACGTTGTACAGAAAAACTGGGGGGCAATCGGAGTGATTTAGAGTGAAGGTAACGTGAGTGATTTTCGTTTCATTAACCTTGATTCTCCATTTAGCAAGCCAAGTGTAAAGATGAGTTAGATTAGTTTGTAGGTTAGAGGATGCTATATGAGGATTGGTATGACTGGAAAGGAGGACAGTGTCATCTGCGTATGTGCCTAAGTAGATGTGCCTAAGTGTATATTATTTGTTGTGGTAACATCTGAGGTATATAGTAAATATAGCAGCGGTTCAAGGACACTGCCTTGAGGCACACCTGAGGTGATTGGTCGGAGGTCAGAATAATGTTGGCCATATTTGATTTGGAAGTAGCGATCATTCAAGTACGATTTTAGCAAAAGGTAGTATTTATTTGGCAGTAGTTTTTTAATTTTATACAATAGGCCATCATGCACCACCTTGTCAAATGCCTGTTTAATGTCTATAAAAAGTGCAGGGCAGTAAGATTTGGCGCCGAGGGCCGCATTGATGATATTTACAAGTCGATGACATTGCTGAATCGTGGAATGGTACCGCCTAAATCCAAACTGATGGTCTGGTATGCAGTTTTCCATTATGTCACTATCGTGCAGTCTTTTGATTATAAGTTTTTCTAACAGCTTAGATAGGAGTGGCAGCAGACTTATTGGACGGTAAGAGGCAACATCTTCATCAGGTTTACCAGGTTTTGGTATTAGAATAATTTGCGCGAATTTTAACGATGATGGCCAATATTGGCATCTCAATATGGAGTTGAACAGGTTTCGTAAAAATGTTATACTATTTTGGACAGTTCAGTAAGCACCATAGCCGTCATTAGGTCATACCCAGGGGCTTTGTTATTGTTTAGATGGCGAGTTTCATCAAACACCTCAGTATAGGTGAAGCTTTTGATGGGCAGCGACATTTGAAGTGGCGTCTGAAGGAAGTCTTGAATCTCAACATCGGGTGCAGTAGAGTAGGGGGTGAAAACTTGGGCAAAGTGCTGGGCGAAGAAATCTGCTTTTTCTTGATCTGTCTTAGCCCAGTCATTATTTGGTTTTCTTAAAGATGGATTAACAGCTTGTGGTCTGTTATTAGCTTTAGAAACTTTTCAGATACTGTGGTCGGCTCGGGACAAGGAAGTTAGATAGTGTTGAAAAGTTTCTTGCTTGTGCAGTTTGAGTTTATTCTTGAGGGCATTGGTTAGTCTATTAAATATCGTTTTTTCAGTTGCGTTTCGAGTCCTATGCCATGTAGATCTTGCCATCCTCTTTTACTTGATGGGTTCAAGGATTTCATTGGGGACATTTCCATCCTGTCGTACCGTATTTAGAAGTTTGGGCGTAGCCTCCCATGCTGCAGATTGAATAGTAGTGGTGAAGTGTTCTGTGGCTTCCTCTATATCATTAGGAGTGCGCAGGCTGATGTTGGTTTGGAGATTTTCTTGCAAAAGCCTTTTGAATTCGTCCCAGTCGGTTTTTTGGTTGTATAGGGATGGTCTAGGTTGTTTTTAATAATTGTAGTGCTAATTGTAGCAATGACTGGTGTATGATCGGATGATAGGTCAGTGCTGCTGACTATATCTGTATAGGTAGAGGATATACATTGGGTGACAAAAAAGTCCAGTAAATCAGGTACCTTATTTAGATCCGTGGGCCAGTACGTGGGCTCTCCGGTGGATAGGTAGCCATAGTTTTCTTCGCGGATGAGTTCATATAAAGCTCTGCCTCTGGTAGTTATTAGACGAGAGCCCCAGTAGGTATGTTTGCAGTTATAGTCACCTCCACTTATAAAGTTGTTGCCAAGAGATTGAAAGAATGGCTTGAGGACGTCTTTGGAAAGTCTATGCCTGGGTGGGCAATGCGCAACAGAGGTTACTAGTGAATGTGATAATTTGTAGACTTGAATAGTAGTTGCTTGGAGAAACGGTTCTTCGTACTTTTCCAGTTCATTGTTAGCGATTGAGCTCCGTATTAATATAGCTGTGCCTCCGTGCGCTGTACCGTCAGGATGTTCTGTGTTATAGCATGTGTAGTCTGGTATTCTTAGAATAGACCTGTCTTTAAAGTGTGTCTCAGATATAAGTAGGATATCTATATTATTTAGATTTAAAAATGTGTCATTTTCATAGATTTTTGACAGGATGCCATTAGCATTCCATAATGATATACGGAGTGAATTAGCCATTATCTTACAAGTTTACTTATGACTGTGGTCAACATGTTTATTACCATGTTGTTTTGTTGCATCAGTTGTGAAAACATAGCTTTAGATTCTTCTAGAAATTTTTGTAGGGTTACATCTTGGGGTTATGCTTGTGTAGTGTTTGTATTTCCTTGTACGGCCTGACTATATGTTCGTGGGTTGTGATGATTAGGGAAGATTGGTTGAGTTTGATGAAGTCGTTGTTGGATCATGTTTGATGTTGTGGATCGAGTTTGTAAGGATGTGTTGGATCTTAACTTATTTTGAAGTTCCTTATGTACGGTACAGCCTCGATAATTAGCCGGGTGCTCTCCGCCACAGAGAGCACATTTGGCGGGCAAGTCTTTTGTCTTCTTACAAGATCGGGTATCATGTGAACCGCCGCATTTTACACATACAAATGGACGGTTACAGTAGGCCTGAGTATGGTTACACTGTTGGCACCTCATACACTGTACGATTGTTGTATTTCTGTGTGGTGGTTCGACCTTTATAATTTGGTTTCGTAAAAAGATGAGGTTATAAATGTCTTTGTTAATTGGCGCAGGTTCCAAGTCTGCAGAAAACATTAGCAAGGACATTTTTGTTATTCGTTGTTTAATGTTGGTTACGGATCTCACTTTGTGACCGTTTTCCTCCAGTAAATCGGATATTTCTTTTGTGGGAACAGAGTGGTGTAAGTTATGGATGACGACATGGTATGCTTTATTTCCTTTCATCTGATAGGTGTGATATATGACGTTAGATTCTTTCATGAGTGTGATTAGCTTGCGATATATATCAGCCGTGTTGGCAGATATGTTAATTACGTTATCAGGCAGTGCTTTAATTTTGTATTGTTCTGATTCTGCGGCATCTGTTATTGCTGCTTATTAAAGTCCGTAACCCCTTGTACAAATATTGGTGGTGGTTTGAGTGTTTTATTTTGCTGTTTGTTTGATGTATTTTCTATTTCAGCCGCATCACTAAGATTTGTGAGGACCGAGTATCTGTTATTATCTATAGCAGGTGTCATAGTGTTCGCTGATGCTGATTGTTTAGATATTCGTTTACCTTTATTATTTCTGACATATTGCCAATCTTTACTTGGTGTATTAGATAATTCAATATCGTTTTCAGAATCTGAGGTATTCATGTTACTTATTGCATCGTTATTAAGCATGTTATTTGATTGCGTTGATGTAATAGGGTTATGTATCTGTAACGGTGTTTGGGAAAATGTGTTCGGAATTTGTGTGTGGGGTATATATTGCAGGTTAATAGGTGTATAAGAAGCATTTATAACAGGAGCTAGTGGTATTACCTGGCTTCTCGTCTGATTGAAATTAATGGGAGGTTGGAAACCCTGTTGAGCGGTTGTTGGCTGTTGATAATAATAATTGCTGCTTTTGTAATTCATCTTGATGACTTGCGATTAGTTCGCTGGTGTTTCAAAAATATATAATGTAAAAATAGTTGATATCAGTTGAGGTATACTGATATAGGTGACGCGAGGGTCAACGATTTCCGCGCGTTGCACTCACTTATCACTACGACCTCGGAATACTTCCTTACTGCATGAAAGTAAAACGCGGAATAGATAATCCATTTGAACTACGTTTAATCTCTGTTTCATTTCAGCCGTTGAAGTCCAGACTTCGGCACCATAATATAGCACCGACTCTACCACCAATTCTTCGTTTGCTTTTCTTTGAGGTATTGTTGCTTCACCAGAGAGAATTCAAGCATTTTATTATTTTTATTTTGTAGTACTCTGGTTTTAATTTCTTCTTCTTCCAAACCCTTACTACTAATCGTGGCACTAAGATATTTAAATTTCTCCACTTGACTTACTACTACATCATCACTTATTACAACTTCGTTTGTGCTTCGAAGTTAACCACAAATATTCAGTTTTTTTCAAGCGTATACCTAAACCCTTATTTTTCATAATATTGATATAGTTTTTTTTTCATGTATTTCAATCTAACTACATACTAATCATAAAAATCACAATGGAAAAACTGTTCAAAAGTACACAGAGCGTAATACACTTTCGGCTGCTTACAAAATAATCTAAGAAAATGGATTAGCACTCAATTATCAATACAAAAAAGAATTAAACATCAACAACGTACTTTTCATACGCACAAACCCTTAACCAAGATAACAAATAATAATTTTGAAGGACAAACGGCTGAAACAGATTAATTCAAAAAGTACACCAAATGCTCCAAGAACTTAAAAATTCAATATTTGAGCAGGAGTGACTATTTTATATAAAGATCTACTGGTCAGAAAAAATTATAGCGATTAAGCTAGAACTAACAAGAACTAAGCTTAACCATTTGCAAAACTCTTCCTTAACGTTTTACACGCATTTACCCTTACTCTTAACAACGACTACAGCAAAATAAAAAACTTTTTTCTACCATGTCATCTGACAATCTCCATTAAAAGTTATTTCAACTGAAGTAAATAAATTATACCGACCTAAATCTCCCGAAGCATAACTCAATAACAAGCAATAATCCTAAGAACAACCATATAAAATTACATACATGTTTTTTGTATTATGCTATGCTTTGGAAACACACCAAAACAGTTATAAACCAGGAAAACCACCAAAAGATAGAACACTTCATAGACCTACCAATTTGTTTCCTCAGTTAACAAATTGTATTTTAAAAACTAGGTAATTGTTTAGCATTTTAAGACACTTGAAGCAGTTTTGTTACAGAGATGGTTGTAGTACGAAAATATTTCATATCATTTTGAGAATGCACTGAAATACCGCGGCTCATCTGCAGACCCCAAACCCTTTGTTGCAATACGTTTAATAATCTTCTACGAGGCTGCGTATCTTACAACTTATTTTAACACCTGATAATTTGGCAAACCGTGAAGGGGCATTTTTCTTAGCTTGCGCATTCAAACCATATGTTAAAGTGTTGTCTGTCAAAATATATTTCAGACCGTGCAGCATCGAAGGGTTGTAACAAGAGCCGAAAGGATCGTAAATCTGCGCTATTGCATTAATTTATACCAGAATAATTAAAATAATTTGTATAAGTATATCAAAAAAGTTGCACTTCAATGAGTTGTGGCAAGAGGCGTAAAGATTGCAGATGAGTTGTGCAGACTGCAATGCATGTCTAGAGATAAACATTTTTGTATGACAATTATTTCTATAAAATAGTTGCTTTAAGTACATCAAGTTATTATATTGCAAAAACTCCAAGAGACCTTGATTTGTAGTCAATATCACCCAGTTATCAGTTGAACTGCCACGGTAATTATTCAATCATTTAAAAAGCTTTTAGAATTGTCAACAAAATCGCAAATATTTTTTAAGAAAAACAATATTATACAGTATTTGGTGTGGCGGCCTTTTCGCCCTTGAACCGCTTTATATCGCGGCGGCATGCTGGCGGCTGTGATGTCTGCTGCTACGTTTTGCCATCGCACACAAAACGGCATATGGGCTTTTGCTCAGCCGACAAGTCTGCATACGCCGTCGGCGGCACCTTTTGATATGAAAGGTGCTGTCGAATGAAAATTGCCCGCAAAGACCTGCCGCCAAGCCAGGCGCGAAGCCCGCGAAAATTCGCAATCCGCAGCTCGGCCAATTTGGTCGTGTCTCAACACCCCGCAAACATTCACGCATCGCAGCTCGGCCAATTCGGTCGTGTCTTCAGCCCGCAAGAAACATTCACGCATCGCAGCTCGGCCAATTTGGTCGTGTCTTCACCCCGCAAGAAACATTCGCTACCCGCAGATACCAGATCCGCAGCGCAGAGGTGGCCACCTTGGAATCGCCGACGAAGCCGAAGCCGATTCAGGTGAGCGATTTGGCAATATTCGTTGGTGGATATCGGTAGCCGCCCCATCCGCTTACGCGACGGCCGTTTAAGGGACGATCTGGGCCTTCTCGGTTGACGTTCCAAACGGGCCGTACTACGTTTCCACACCGCACCACGAGAGCGGCTATTTACACGCCTGCCTCTCCAGTATTCAAGTATATAACATAGATGTTTAACAAGTGCCATCTAAGATTACTTCATAAATTAAAAATATAATAACCAAGTAACTATTACCTATTGCTGAAGTCTGATCTAACATATTTATTCTACCATATAAAATACAACGATGTTCTATTTAACCATTTACATTTGGTCCCATCATTTACTTTATATTTACTTCAGATTTTTAGAAACACCAACACCCTTTTTGCTACCTTTGCTAATAGTGCTGCAGATGTATCCGTACATAAAAATTCAAATCTCGCCAGTGAACACTTTGTCATCATCCAGACGACATTAGTAAATGATTAAATTAATGACAAATAAAATTTAACTAGTACAAATTGTTAAAAGCTATATTTATCATTCTCGCTGTAATATGGCCACCTGGGACAATGGTATTTGTGTTTCAGTGAAAACAAAAGCTAAATATTTACATAACCCCTTCTTCAACTTCAACTATATGAAATAAAACCAGCTAAAACTAAACTTTTAGAAATGTATTGACTTTTCAGGAAATAATCTAAAATGGCAGCCGAAATTAAGGTATTTATATAAAAAGTTGTCAAAACCTATCTGCGATAAACGGTCAAGCATAAGCATAGTTCAAAGATTTTAATCGGAACTATTTTGCATGCTAATAGAAAAAGTCTGATACGTTGAAGAAAAGACAATTCACGAAGATCTACGCATCTTTACCACTCTTTTGTTTTTTGAAGTGCCTGGATTCTAATCTCTAAACTCACTTGCTTTTCCATTTTTGGAAGACTTATGCGTGACGTCCGTCATACAATAAATATAACTGTTTATTGAAGACAACCGCGGAAAACTAGTTAAACATCTATATCAGTAAATAAATTCAAATGAAAACTTCCTGAGTCTGTGTGCATTTAAAATAGGGAGGGCCTTTTTAAATTATTTGAAATACTTCTAGTAAAAAATAAAGATTACTGAAAAAGTGACAGAAAGGAAGATAAAAGATTACCCAGGAGATTTTTAAAAAATAAGAAAATCATAGAGGTAGCCAGTAAACATTCAAATAAAACTAAAATAAAATATCGACGTGATGGTAAATATGACGCAATTAGTAGTGAAACGTAAATGAAATGTCCACATAAATCAAGAAAACAATAGAAAAGTGAAAATAATATGATGAATAACTTTAAATATTGAGAATTAAAAATACTATGTCAAGAAAATATAAAAATGAACTGTAAAAGACATGGAAAGAGAGTTAAATACAAAAGTAAGAACAAAAACCACAGTAAATCTAAGGGATAGAACATATTTGGCTTGAGTACAAATCTGACAGAGAAAAAAAACCATACCATAAAAATGAAAATGAATAAGTACAATAATGTTAGTAAATAGAGATACAGTAAAGAATACAATGGTCGTGGAGGTAGAGAGTATGAACAGGAAATTCATGTAAAATAATAATAAAAATATTGAATTAGTAAAAGAACGAGCTAATGGTAAGGCTCTAATGGCTCGCGTGGAAGCACGTCCTGCAAACTGGGAAGTTAAGGCTTTCATATGTCTGACTTTACTGCCCAGTTGTCGCCCACCAACCACTGCATCTTAGTCAACCGCCATTATTAACCCTTGCTCGAGTGAGCACAGGTACTCAATTATTTTCAGTGACTGAGTAGGCCACCCGCCAGACATCAGAGAGCTCCGGTAATGGAACCCGAGTCCGTCCGCATTTCAGTCCGCTCCTCAGCCGTTTAGAGCACGACAGCAAAAGAATAAGCAATTATTAAATTAGAAATAAAAATGCAAAAAGTATAAATAAAAAAAGGATCAGTTAACAGAAGAACTAATAAAAATAAACCTACACTACATAGGAATCACAAAACTAAAAGAAAAAGTAAAGGAATTAAAAATTATAAAATGCGTATTACATATATTGCTAAAGCTGGAGTAGCATTCGCAGTTAGAGATGAGAAAATGAAATATTTAAAAATAAAATTTTTGAAATAAAAGGATAATGTTAATGGACATAAAAAAGAAAACTAAAATCTAACATTAACATTGGAATACCAGTTGAATAGAGACGCAAAAAAAAAAAAAGACAAGTTTTTCAAAAGAACTACAAGACAAAAATTTCCAGTCAAAATAAGAAGGTAATAGTTCTAGAGAACTCAATGGAGGAGTCGGGAACAGAACCAGAGAATCGAATAATGCGTAGAAAAAACAGAGAAAATGAGAAAAACGACAAGTAACAAGCTGAAATAAAAAATCAATAATTTATTACTATCTGATAAATTAAGACATATGAGAAAATGTTAAAGATATAAGAGTAAGAGAGTAACCCAAAATATAAAACGACTATTAAAAATAAAAATAAAAGTAAACACAAAGTGAAATAAAGACATAAAAGATCAATTGAAGAAAATTAAATACTAAGAAACAAAGAAATAAGAGATACATTTCAAGATACTTTGAGTAAGACATAAAAAACGAAAACGGACTAAGAAGTACAGAAAATAGATAAAAATTTCAAGGAACAAATTTTAGCAGCAGAAGGCGACAATTGTAGTATAACTAAAATAGTTAGTAGAAATATGAAAAAACAGACTGGTGGACGAAAACAATAAAAAAAAAAATTGAGAAAACCAGAGGGCTATTAAAAATACAGAAACCGAAGAATCCAGGTCAAAAAAATAATAAAATGAGAAGTGGAAGAATCATGCACAGGTTTGGTGAGAAAATAACGAAAACACGACCAAAAAACTATTCTTGAGAATCTTAAGGCAAATCTAGCAGAAAAAGATCCCAACAATTAAAAATGTGTGAAAAGTAAAGACGAAAACAGAGATAAAGACAAAATAATGAAACGATGGAGACAATACTTTGTGGTATTGTTAGATAAAAAGAAATAAACGATAAAATACAATCAGATATACAATATGAGAACTTATAAATGGAAATATTACATCAAAAGAGATATGTAAAATTGAGTGAGGCAATCAAAAAAACTAAACAAAGAAAAGTATTGAAAAAAGACATAAAAACTTCAGATATGTTAATAGCTCTAGATGAACCAGGCAAATAATGAATGAAGCAGTGAAAGAAATTGCAACCAGGGAATGCAGAAGAGGCATCATAATCCGAATACTTAAAAAAGGAGATAGTAAAACTATCAGAACTACAGAATCATAAATCTTCTGACTACAATAGCCAAAATGTACGTTAGAATAGCAAGAAGAGGGTTATGGTAACTTACAGAATATATGCTCAAAGAAACACAATTTGAATTTAAGGCGAATATAGGGGTAAATCATAACGAGACAAATAAGAGAAAGGGCAATTAAAAAAAGGTAAAAACATATTTCATCGATACGAGAAAAGCCTTCTACAAAATTAAAAGAAAAGACATCTAGGAGGCACAAAAAAATAAAAGTACTACATACAATAACTAAAACAAGACAGTCTATATAAAAATGCACAGAATTATGTCAGAATAAGACAAGAAAAATCGAATTTATTTGAAACATCAGGTGTAGAGCAAGAGTCCATTATTGTTTTCACTTGTCCTAGACAAAGGATGAAAACAAGAACTTATTAAACAATAAAAAAGAACAAGAAAAACACGCGGTACACCATACTTAGAAGAACTAAAATTTAAATATTTATGATGAATAGTTACAGACGATGCAAGAATGGATGAGTAAATTAAAGAAAGGATCACAATTGAGGAAAGACTTTAACAGAATTAAGACAGCCTTCCCCGAAAAAAGAAAACAAAAAAGGAAAGAGTACAAATTTTCGATAAAGTTGTTGATCCGATACTTACATTCGGTACAGAAACGTGGAAGTTAACTGAACGACAAAGAAAGAAAACTATAAATATAGAAATGAGAGACTTAAGAAAAGCTGAGAGTAGAACTAAAATAGATGAGATCAGAAATGTAACATATAGAGAGAAACTGAAAGTAAAAGCAAAGGAAGAAAAAAGAGAAAAATGTCAATTAAGAAGGCAAGGGCAAGTAAAAAATAATCGATATGTCATAAACGAAGCTAAGAGAAAGACCGAAAACTTGGAGCAAAAATATAAAATGGGTGATGGTAAAATAGTGGCATTCCCTAGAAACAAACAAGAGAAGCAACGCAGAAACTTCTGGAAAAAAGTATAGAGTCAACACAAACAGGTAAACTGCCACAATCGCCTTACACCCGAAAGCTAAGCATTTGAGCCACTTCAAATAACTTTACTTGTAAAAATTATATTCAAAAATAAACATATGTATATGCTTACAAGTAAGGAAAGGATTAATTCTTAATTAAAGATTACAATTTTTATTTTACCTCTTCAAAATAAATTATTAATATTTCTGTTCAGTCTAAAGAGAAAGAGTATACAAATAGTTGTGTAGAGAGGAGTACAGATTATAACCACATAATCGAAAAGATAATTCAATCCGACAAAGTAAATGCCACAAGGTGACAGACGTAATTAAATGAAAGCAACAAACACACATAGTACTGTGATGTATAAAAACAAATTTGCAGCGTGAAAAGCCGAGCGCTTGAAACTGAAACCAGCAAATAACAGCAACAAAGGGTTCTAAACTGCAAACAAACAATTTCTTAACCACCATCCTTACATTGCGCCCAACATTTAAAGTAGGAACAAGACAAGCGAAAAGATACGTCTTCAAAGTCATCTGATCACATTGTATGTAAATTCATGCATTTATATTCAGAGGAAGCATCAACTGAATCTGCTGGTCCTTATTAAAATTATTCTATTTGGTTGGACAGCTTTATATCCGAGGAATTGTTTGCGACGTTTTTCTATCACGTTTCCTTTATTGCAATTTACATCAAAGTTGACTTTGGAACTGCCATAAAGTTGTGAAATTTTTAGTAACAATACATTTGAGTATAAGAAAATAAATTATTATTTATTAAATCAGTAGCTTAGAAATATTAATTAACAGTTTATTATAATAAATAGACATACACATTTCTTACTTAAATAGCATATTTTCTTAAAAAAATTAAAAATCTTGAGGTAATTATGGAAATCATAAGAACAACTCTTAAAGCGAGAATCACATAAATGACCTTGAATAATTTAAAGCTTGTTTTATACATTGCAAATCTACTTTAAAACAAAAATTATAATGGATCATTTTTAATTTAAAATCTAATACGCTGATATCTAAAACTTTACACCAAAGACATGAAATATCATCTAGTCAATTTTCAATATTACGAGGTGCGTTTTAAAGTTTTAAAGTCTTCATTTTTTTTCTCGGCAGTGAGAGTAAGTAAAAGATGCGGTTAATTCTAAAAGACGTGGAAAATATTTTTGAATTTGTAATATAGATGGCGACATAATACAATGCACACGGGTCGAATTACCGCCATTGCAGTGAGTGTTGTTTTGTACCCTTCAAATCGCGGCGTTTAGTGTTAAAGAAGAACGTGTCATCATCCGTTTTCTTCTATTGTGTGGTAGAAAACCTATCTAAATTCGTTGCCAATTGAGTGAGACATGCGGTGAAGGCGTTATGAATGTTAAAAATGTGTTTGTAGTTGCGAAAGTTTAAAGAAGGTCTTGGATTGTGGAATGGACTGTAGCAGCCTCGATGACAAACCAGCCGGACCAAAACCATGATTGCACGAGTGGAGTAAGTAGTTATGGAAGATCGTTGATTAGGTGTGCGTGATATAGCCTCTAAGCTTGGCATTTCCATAGGATCTGTGTAGTCCTTTGGCTTTAAGGTGGGTCCCACGAATGCTGACCGACGAAAACAAGGCTGTGCGGGTGGCTATATTTGAAGACATGTTGACACGTGATTTCGTCATGAATTTAAGACCATGAAAGGCACACTCAGTGGCCGCTCATTTTCCAATCGAGCCGCTGTTGCATCAACGATTTTCCAGTTGCCAAAGCACATAATCCCTAATGAAGTGTTCTCAGCAGCTCTGGCAACGACGCTGTAAAAGATGTGTACGTCTAAACGGAAATTACGTTGGCAAGTACCAGAAGTTTCAACTTGCTTGGGTAAGTACTTTTTCAGAAAAAAATTTGGAGATCTTAGAACTTGAACGCACCTCATACAAAGTTGGTCATCAAATAAAGTGGACCCTGTTATCACTACATTCGGCACCTACAACAGAAAGAAATCAAAACTACAAGAGTTTATTCGGAATTTTTTAATTTGGTTATAGGAGTATCCATTTGATATATAAACTATCCCTCACACACGCAAAACTAACAAACCCGGATGCTGCCCTAAATTTATTAGAAAAAAGATTAATGATAAAAGAAATTGAGAAAACGATGCCAAATCACACGAGCCCCTATAGACAAAACAAACCTCAACCGAGCTACGAGACAATTAAAGTAACTGCTCAACAAACTAATGAATCAAGGAATCGCAAACTTCTGGGAAAACTCTAAGCGTCTGAAGTTGTCGACTATTCCTTGTGGAAAGAAACTAAAAAAATTAAAAATCCCTAAAGAACAAGTCCACCAATTAGGAAATCTGACGGTAGTTGGGCCAGAACTGAACATGACAAAGCCAATACATTTGCAGAACACCTTAGTAATATATTTTAACTCCTCCCAAAAGAGATAACGCTAAAAGAGGAAGTAAAAGATGTCATAACCACCAACCTCAATCCCAAGAAAGCACCGGACTACGATTTTGTAACCAGTAAAATCATAAAATAGCTTCCACAAGAAGGCTACAAAATAATTATCTACATATTCAATGCGATAATGAAAACTTAACAATTTCCATCTCAGTGGAAAATTGCACAGATCACAATGATCCAGAAACCTGGCGAAGCGCAGCTAAGGTATCATCTTATCGCTTCATCAGCCTTCTACCTATAATATCTAGTGTTTGATAAACTCTTCTTAAAAAAATTAAAACCTATTATTGAAGAAAGAAGCCTAATACCCACCTTTCAATTTGGATTTCGTCAACAGCATACAATTGAACAGGTGCACCGAGTAGCCAGAAATATAAGAGATGATCTAGAAAGCAAGAGATACTGTTCTGCTGCCTTTTTGGATATATCACAAGCATTTGATAAAGTGTGGGATGATGGTCTGAACTACATGATGAAGATCAATTTACCTCATTCATTCTAAGTGCTCAAGTCCTATCTAACATAACGTCACTTTCCACTAAATCACGGGAAAATGTACACCTCACCGTTCCCAATTATATCAGAGGTTCCACAAGAGAACGTCCTTGGCCCCCTGCTCTATTTAATATACACATCCGATCTGCCAACTACCACCATACTCAAATTTCCACCTTTGCAGATGACACTGCAGTAATGTCGTCGCACCAAGACCCCGATATAGCAGCCCGATTTCTACAAAATCATCTCACCAAAATTGAGTGCTGGTTAAAAAAGTGGCGTATCAGTCAACAACACGAAGTCAACACACACCACCTTTACCCTTCGCAGAGGGATATGTCCAACTGTGTACCTGTGCAACACTCCACTCCCACAAAAGGTGAGATATCTAGGAATCTAAATGGACAAACAATTAAACTGGTCAGACACATATGGAATAAACAACATCTCCAGCTATGTCTCAACTATCGCAAGATGTATTGGTTAATGAGTCGTAACTCTCACCTGACGCTGGGCAACAAAAACTCTTCCTCTATAAGGCGATATTAAAACTCACTTGGACTCACAGAATCCAAATATGGGGCTTTACCAGTGACACAAACATCCTGAAACTGGAATACTTTCAGTCCAAAACACTACGAACTATCTGCAACGCACCATGGTACGTACCAAACCACATTATCTATCGAGGTCTGTAAATCAAAACTGTCAAAGAAGAAATCGCCACCCAGAGTGCAAGACACCAGGATCGCCTAAGAGATCATCCGAATACCTTAGCCAAAGACTTACTTATCGCACCCAGAGTGAAGAGACTCAAGAGACATGACCCGCTAGTAAGTACCATTATTATCATTAAGTAGATTAATTTAATCTAATATAATCCATGTAGTCATAAAATTCACACAATGTAAAATACATTTAAGGAGCTTGCCAACGGGCAAGCTCCTACTATGTCAACTACTCACTGTCAAAACTGTTACTTATTGTCTATATAGAGAGATTGTAATTAGATCATGGATGTAATAAAAAAAATTATGCCATAGATTATTTAAAAAAATAATTTTAATCTTTAATTAATTAGAAACCCGTCCGAAAACACAATTAAATTCCGTATTGAAAATATCATTTTACGATCTCAACATTTTTATATAATCATCCCCAAATTTCAAGTATTATTTTATAATAAATTACTGCAAAAACTGAATTATCTTTAGTTTTTTTAAGTGAGTATCAGAACGATTAACTAGATTTATAGTATTCTTTGCGCTTTCTTTCCAACTCTCCGAACCACAAGAATTTGATTATAAAGTTTAGCGCTGGATATAATTCAGTGAAAAGACGGCGTGTTTTTTTGAAGGCTTTTTTATTTTTGCGAAATAAATTTTCCGATATTATATTTCTCTTGGGCGTTATCTGTGCTTGGTTCATCTGTCTTATGTTACTAGAACTATACTAAAAATTTTAACATTAATTTTTTATACACGCTAAAATTTAGATTTAACTTAGTTTTTAAATTTTTAATTAATTAAGTACAACTGGTATAAATATAGTTAATACTAACTACACTGCCGTATATTTGTGCATATACAAGGTATTCTAAAATACAAAACTTAAAGCATTATTGTAATAATAAAATTAGTAAACAGCTAAACAACAATTTTAATAGATACCTCAGGCATTTTAAACGAAATTGTGTTGAAGACAGCGCTTGTACTCTAAATTAATAAAGCAGCATCAAAACAAGACATCGTTTGTAGTATTAAGGAATATAATAAAAAAAATCTTTTATTCTAAGAGACTACCGGAGACAAGAAACGAGAGTCCTAGTCTACAAGCAAATATAAAAGAAGATTTAAAATTTTTTTTTTAAATAAAATGTTACTACATATAGTATAAAAGATTTCCTACTATCTCATATACATCCATTTAATATTAATATCGTATAAGTGAAGGGGATAACATAAGTTTGGTATACTATTAATTTGAAACTATTATAAATATATTTAAACATTATTTTATAAAATGTATGGGATAAAAATCCCACCCTCTTTTCCAGGTCAAATAGAGAATAAATACGGTGAGTACACAAAACAGATTATTACATGGTAAAACTATAGAACTGGTAGTTCTATTCTAATCTGTTTAAAGGAGAATATCGCCCAAGTAAAGTCTCTCATTTTTAATTCACTGTTAAGGTTGTATTCTAAAGTTCTTCAATCCGCATTCTAACAGTCGTTGAAAATATGCTTAATTTCTTGACATTGTATGTCTGTAAACATTAGCCTTGAAATATCCTTATAGAAAGAAGTCAGACGAGATGGGATCCGGTAAATAATTAGTCAAGCGACATTACTGTGTTGAGAGATTAAGCACCCTAATGAGACCTAATATTTTTCAATTAGAATGCATCGAGATTTGGTGTGAAAAAATGTCTAATTATTTCCACATATTGTTAGGAAGTAACAATAGTACATTAGCTACCCTCCTCAAAATAGTAAGGGTCAATGACCTCAACTTTATAAGGCACGCCAAATAGTGGCAAATTCGTTATGGAAAAGTATTGCCCGTGGAGAGTTATTATTCCAATAACAAGTAGAAAAGTGCTTTACCGGTAAAGAACACAACTACGCCATAGAGCACGCTTTCCAATATAGCTACACACATTTTCAAACGATTTTGCTAAAGACCTTTAAATAGTTTCTTTACAGAAATTAAGTACCTCTATATGGATGAAAACAAGTTTTGGTGCAAAATTTGCTATACGAAACGACTAGACAAATGAAGAGCCATTGTATTGATGTTTTTCGTTGTTTGCATACTAAAAGGTCTGTCTTCGGCCCTTATTATTCCAGAACCTGCACGTTTGAAGTTCTCTCTACAACAAAATCTATTTTCGATCGAGAATGAAGTTTGAGCCGGAAACTGAAGGCACACCCCTAAAGCATGTTCTTTGTTCGTTCGTCAACGATATTTTGCCCCAAGAACATTTTCCGTTTACCTATGTCTACTAAAATCACTTCTCTCTTCCTCGGACCTCTCTGAGCTTCCTAACTTATTCATGAAATTAAGAAAGGACGAATTTCGCCCGTTCTTTATAATAATAACAAACAATCCCCAAAAATTAACTTAAACTCAAATTATCGCATATTCATTTATAGCTGTCTATAGCATCTAATTCTATTTCATAAAAAAGATGCTTAAAGACTTTTGAAGCTTACTTTTTTCTTCAAATAACTCCTGATGCATATACTGCACGTATTCCTATACATAGCACATAACTCTTGCAGCCAGTAATGATAGTGAATGCTTTCAATTTAGTAGAATTCTGTAGTTGTTTTAGCGTACCCCTGAAAACATTCAACATAATATAATTTCTTATCAGAAGAATTTATGTTGAAAAAGTTTTTGTAGTGTGTGCCTGGTTTTATTTTTTCCTCTTTCCTCTGGTCACTGTCGCTCATTTCATTTTTAATATGTTTATAAAATTTTTGTAACGGTGTTTTTTGCCGTTCAATTTTTTAAATTTTATATTATGCGGTGACCTTGAAATTGATAAAGAAAGCTTAAAGTTTTAAAATAAATTTGATTTAGATACTAAATTCTGAATAAAAGTGGGTCAATTCCAGATCTATATATTGCCTGATTGGTAATGTTCGAATTACTAGAAAGTAGGAAAAATATCAAATATGGTATTCTAGTCGAGTAGAAGGAAGGGTTTGAGGGAGGCCTATGTCCAGCAGTGAACGACCTAGGCTGGGGAGGAAGAAGAAAGTCGAGTAGATAAATTTCAGTCGCTTTACAACCTACAGTTTTATTTGTTGGTACAGTACCACGTATTCAATCTGTACTTATTATTTCACCTAGTTAGAGAGATTCTTATTTCGATGATTAATAATCTGTATTTGAGGTTTTTTATTATATAGCACTTTATAGGGCCACGCAGCTCTTATCAACTGATTATAATAAATATGTATGGTGTTTGGAAATACAAAATAATATTATATTAGTTTAGGCTGCTACATATAAGAATTCAGTGTTCACTGATTGAGGTGTATGTCTGTACAAATCTAGAAGAATTTTTCCTTATGTCTATTGAGGTCTTTGTACTCATAAATAATGATGAGACGCGATTTGACTTTTGTCGTGTAAACATCGGTGCTAGTCCCGGCGAAAGTGAAGTGCGATTAACTGCGGCCGCAAGACCGACCCACACACAGCGATAGCGCTGCGGTAAGAGAAATCGGTCTACATTATTTAAACAATACAGGCTAAAATAGCTCAAAAATCTGTTGCGGACGTTGCACCGCACGATACCAAAATGAATTTCCAGTATAATTCAAATACTCCAATGACAAACCAATATTATCAAAATCAACCGCAGCAAATATTACAACAATTTCAACATCCGTCATTATACTCACAGACGCCACATCAGCCATTTCCAACATCCACTCAACCACCAATATTTTAGCAACCCCTAAATTAAACTTCTGTTGGTACCCACATGCCAAATATTGCCCAATATTACTATAACGCATTTCCTCCTTTACCTAATTTCCCAACTCGTCGCGCAGCCAACAGAGTGACAACGTACCTCAAACCCCATTTATGATTGGCAAGTACTTAAAAAACGAAAAAGAACGCTGAAAGACAAAACTAATAACTCCCCTAGACCATCTCAAGTAATTACGCCAAACAAATTTGCACTGCTTACGAATGAAGATATTAAAGAAAATCACAAATCATTAAAGAGCAAACTAATCACAAAACGCCACCGATATTTATTTACGGTGTCACTGACATTCTTAAAATGAACAAAAGTTTACTTAATATAACAGAAGAAGAAACGTTCTTATGCAAAGCACTACAAAACGACACAGTTAAAATCAACACGCAAAACCCCGACACTTACAGAAAACTCATCAAATATCTTAACAATAAAAGAATCATTTACCACACGTACCAACAAAAAGAAAATAAAGCCTACAGAATTATAATCTGTAACTTACCCTACTCGATCCCAACTGCAGATATAAAGCAAGAATTAGAAGAAAAGTCTTATGCTGTTCGAAATATTATGAATATTAGACATAGAGTGTACAAGCACCCTTAGTGATGTTCTTCGTTGCACCAAAAATCAAAGAGATCTTCAAACTTGGATATCTAGGCAATATGAAAATAACGATTGAACCTACACATAAAAAAAACGTAATCCAATGCTTACGCTGCCAACTTTATGGACATTCTAAATCCTATTGTACGTGACCATATAAATGTATAAAATGCGGCGGAGGCCATAAATCAACAGAGTGTACAAAATCAAACAACACACCAGCCAAATACGCACTCTACGGGGACAAACATAAGGCAAACTAAAAAGACTGCACTGTTTACAAAAACCTTTTGTGTATTAAAGGAAAACTGAATAATACACGTATACCAACTGCAGTCAACGAACAAACACAAATTCCTAAATTCAACACGCAATAAGATGCAATCAACACTGGAACATACGCTAACGTCACTGCTAACCAGCATACAATAAATCCCCTACAGATCTCACCTCTCAATTAACCTCCTTTCTAACTGAATTCGCAGCCATGTTCACGCAACTTATTAATCAAAACAGCATAATACTTAATATGCTGAATACTGTCCTAACCACTAAACTTAATAATATATATTAAACTCATTCGTATTGCAGAATGGAATTCAAATGATCTTAAGGCAGAGTTAATTAACTTCTTAAATGATTAAAAAATAGGTATTATGCTTGTTTCTGAGACACACTTTACTGAGCGAACATTCCTTCGAATCCTATACTGTTCTATCTACAATACTAACCACCACGATGGCACCGCCTACGGCTTCTGTGATTATCATCAGTAACTCCCTTCCCCATCACGAACAACCACACTATCAAACCCATAAAATACAAGCCACAACAATTCACCTTAACGCACAGCCATGATCTGTTGATATATCTGCCATATACTGTCCGCCGCGACACGCAATTGAGACAAATGAATATGACGCATTCTTTCAACAATTAGGTGCCAAATTCTTAATAAGTGGAGACTGCAACCCGAAACATACCAACTGGGGATTGAGGTTAACCACCACGAAAGACAGACACTTACTACAAACCATCGTAAACTACAACTATTCTTATCTATCTACCGGCCAATCAACATACTGGCCCACATATGCATATAAGTTACCTGACTTACTTGATTTCTTCATTCTAAAGAACATATAGACTAATTACACTACCATCGAAGCTAATTGGGATCTCTCATCCGATCATACGCTCATAATAGTAACTCTCAGTACATATGTATCTAGTCTAAGCAAACCCCCCAATCTGACTTCGCCAAGGACCGATTGGAACCTGTTTCGTGAGTTCATCACGGATTATATCAACCTTGCTATTAAACACCAAGATCCAGACGACATTGACGCTGCAGTCGATTACTTTACTAGAGTACTTCACGAGGCCGGCTCACAAGACAGTTAAAAGCAGCTTTGGAAAACACACGTAACACTGAGTTTGAGACCTACATAACAAGCCTATCCAAGGAAGACCATTCAATTTGGAAGGCAACTAAGAAGTTCCAATGACACTACCCGTTCGCGCATTTTCTCCATCAGAAGTTAAACGAGAAATCTCAAGAAGCGCTTTTGATTTGATTACTGGTCGAATACTCAAAGAGCTGCCTAGGAAAGGTCTTGTTCTTTTAACAAAAATCTACAAGAGTATGTTACGATTGGCCTACTTTTCACTGACTTGGAAATTCGCCCAAATCTTAATCCCTAAGCCAGGAAAACGCCTAAATAACGTTACATCTTATCGACCTATCAGTCTCTTACCAATCCCGTCCAAAATATTTGAACGTATTCTATTGAAAAGACTTACTGAAAGTGTCAACTAAAAGAATGTAATACCTTTGTACCAATTTGGTTTTCGCGAGTACCATTGCACCACTCAACAGAGTCATAGACTAGTAAACATCATCCATGCAAGTTTAGAAGAAAAATAACTCTCTACAGCTACCTTTCTGGATATACAGCAGACGTTCGACCGAGTTTGGCACGACGTTCTCCTGTATAAACTCAAATTCAACCTTCCTACCCCGTATTATCTTTTACTCAAATCATATCTGAATGATCGATAGTTCCAAACCAAATATAACACCGCAACATCTTTCTATCATCCAATTACTTTAAGCGTACCTCAAGGAAGCGTTCTAGGATCTTTTCTATATCTCTTCTTTACTGCAGATATCCCATTCACACCTAGTACCTCCTTCGCCACAGTTGCCGACGACACAGCAATCATCGCTGTCGATACCAACCCCCCAACTTGCCACCAAGAAACTAAAAATCCAACTTACTCTCCTTCAAGATTGGTTCCAGACCTAGTGCGTGCAAGTAAATCAAACCAAATCAGCTCAAATCACTTTCACAAACAAACTCACAAACTGTCCACCCGTTTCACTTAATTGGACTCAATTACCGACAGTCGATCAAGTTAAATACGTGGGACTCACACTGGACAATAAACATACGTGGAAACCACATATAACAATGAAAAAAATTTAGATCAACCTAAAACTTAAACAGATTCATTGGCTTCTTGGACGCAAGTCAAAGCTCAGAACAGCAAATAAAATCTTGCTCTATAAATGTATTCTAAAGCCAATATGGACGTACGGCGTTCAACTTTGGGGATGTGCAAAGGCTTCAAACACCAAGATCATCCAAAGAGCTCAGTCGAAGGTCCTCAGGATGATATTCAACGCCCCATGGTATGTCAACAACAAAACTCTACATGACGACTCAGGCAGATGAAATTTCCAGACTAAACACCAAATATCTAGACAGCCTTGCTGGCCATCCCAATGATTTAGTCCATTAACTGAGAGATCCACGTGAGGTCAGAAGACGTCTGAAATGACGATGGCCAACAGACAATAATTAAAACATAGTAAATAATTATTACTATCTTTTGTACACACTGGAGTGCTGTCATTGGACAGCTTCTCCTCTCATAGTTTAGCTTTTGTCCCATTTACTTATAGCTCCCACAGAGCAGCTTGTAAATTTGCACTGTATGTAATAAAAAAAAAATAATGATGTTTTATTATATAGCCAGTCCTACCTTTTGTGATAGTAATTGAATGTTAATTTTACAACACAACACTACTGTCCTGCCTCCATTTAATAACTGGTATGTTCCATATTTATACTAAATATGTTGCCAATAGTTTTAGATTCTCCATGTTCACTTTGAATATTGTTTTTATTAGCATTTGAACCAGAATCTACATTCTGTACCGACAATAACGTTCTTTCTCGATTTCTACTCCACACATTTTTAAATTCATAAAGTGCTCGCAAGATAAAAGTTCTACTATAAATAAGAGAATTAAATAGCATTATTTATTCATTATTTATCAGACTTATTTTGTATGCCTTTGTTTAATGCAAAACTTTTTGACCAAATACCCTAATCGTAATCTAATATCGACTTAAACGTGAATTTTTCCGTTTTCTTTTTCAAACGAATTATCCCACTTCTCAATTTTACATAAACAAAAAGTTATTGTATTCAAAATTCCAAATATTTTGTTGTGATTTTAGCTAAGATCAATTTTATTTTCGAATTGAATAGAAGTTGAAAATTAAGAGATTACATGTATTGCATCCTACTAGAAATTGTTACATTTTGTTATGTTATCGAAATCAATTAAATACAAAAAAAAAATATTTTCGTATTTTACAAATAATACTTGCATATTAAGAACGCCTTATTTGTTTTTCAAATATATGACAATTTAAAGTCAGTGTTTAAGACCTGATTTTCACCTGTAAGACAAATTGTTTAAAGAAACTGAAAAGCTTAACCGAAAAACTGACAACCACTGCGTTACTGCATTATTTGAAAAAAAGGATGGAGAATACTAAAATAATTAATATAAGGTTACTGCTGTAGCCTCACCTCCAGGAATTATAAAATTTTGTTTTTGTTTTGCCAGCACATACGACTTTTATATTTCAAACTTTAAATACAATTTTAACTTTTTTATTTTTATTTTGGTAGTATCTACTGCATGATTTACCTCTTTTAGAGGGTTTTTCCGTTTTTGTGTGCATATATCCATGCCCTTTTTCACTGAAATCATCAAACATTTCTTTTGCGATTTGACGAACTGGCAATATTCATATAAACGTGTAAAATTGCATCTACGTGTTCAGTCATCTTTTCTATTCGTAATACAATTTCGCTAACATTTAAAAGCTTGGTATGCCCTTTTGTGCGCTATCAAGTATGGAAATCATGGGATCCATTTTAGACGTACAACGTCGTATTGTTTTAAAGTTAGCGTTAAAAGTGTTCAAGCAGTTCTTACTTAGTTTAGATGATCCCAAACTGGTAATTTAAATTTGCAAGATGAAAATTGTAGCGACAATCTATGACAAATATGACAACCTCAAAACCATTAACTAAATTCAGCGACTTATAATTTAGCAGTTGCTTTAAACAACGGTACACAATCATCTCGTAAATTGCGGCTACATCAGTCGCTCTAAAGTATAGATTCCGCTTTACTTGCCAAAGAGCAAACTTCTTAATCTTGTTTCCGTTTGTGGCTTACATTTTCAACCAAACGGAGAAAACTGTTTTGAAGAGAGTAATTACTGGCGATAAAAACTTTGATACTCACGAAAGTGTTAAGCGTTTTTCGTTCAGCAAAATCAAGCCTTTAACAGTAGCAAGACTTTATCTTCGCCCACAGAAAGTTCGACGTTTGTTTGGTGAGATTAGAAGGATATTATTTTATTACAAACTGTTTCTACATGACGCCATTAATTGTACAAAATTATGTTTCAAACCGGACAAATTAAAGTTAGCAATCAATACAAAGCGGCTAGAATTAAAAAACGAGACAAGAAGTTCTTTTCTATATTGATATAAAAATATCGTGTAGCACGGTTTTTTAATTATTGGAAAGAAATAGTCAATAATTGACCGTGACATTTTATCCCAACTTCCGTACTTCCCATATATTACCACTTGTGCTTATGACTTATTTGTATTGGTTTTCTTTGCATAAAATGAATAAAATCGGCACATAAAAAATAAAAATTGTAAAAAATTAACCCATCTCTGTTAAAATAATTATTAATTTTTCGTACATTTATTACAAAATTGTCGAAAGTGCAACGTAATTATTTTTTTTTTTTGGTGATCTATTTCTACTTAAATTTTTACAAACATTTTTTTTGCATTTGCCTATTTTTATTTATATATGATAATTTAGTTACTTTTAATTACGCTTATATTGTACTTTGATATGATATGGTTTATCATTTACCTTTTCTTCTAAAACATAATTAAGAATTTTTTACCTTTTGGTGTCCTTGTTCCTTCTAAATGACCCAATTTGGTTAACTATTAGTAAATATAAAATAATTCAATTTATTTTATTTACTAGATTTTAGTGTCATAAATGAATGTCTAACATATGATAACAAAGTCTATATACTACTTACTAAGACGCAAGAAAGAACATTTATATAATTAAATTGTGTTTTAACACAAAACGTGTTTTAACCTTCCCAAAAATCGATTTAATAATATTAAACTAACTAATTAATTAGTTAGTTCGATAGTTTAATTATCTACATTAAATATTACCCATTGCACTGAAATATCTGTTTCGCAAATATCGAGTTAATTTTAATATAATGAAAATAGTATGTGCCGCTGTTAAAAACTAACTATAGTGTGCATGTGTAAATAAGAACGACTTCATTAACCCGATGAGTTGGTAATTAGACGTCTGTAAGTAAGGATATTAAGGTAGCAGGCTACCATTCCTCTACAATCCTGGTGGAGAATAGATCTGTTTCAGAGAAGTGACCCTGATTACGCAAGCCTTGGTTCTCCTTCTTACTCCAAGGGAAACCAAGTCCCAACCTACCAACTAGTCCTACCTAATAACCTCCTTATTCTTTCCCATATCTCAAACTCAACTCGCCAACCCGCATTTAGAAAGCGTGGTGTTTTAATGCTAATATAACCCCAAATCAATACCACATAAAGAAAAGTTTGAATTTTGCAACTCAAGTACCCCTGGTGAGTAGGGACTCAATCCAAAAAAAAACAGACACGAACATGAACATTTATACATTAAATGCGAAGACAGATTAGCACACTTAGAACACGAGTTTAAACTGTCAAATGAAATTTCTTAGGCATGAGTGAGGCAAGGAGAAATAAAGAAGAAACGCTGAAGCTGCGCTCAGGAAAGCTACTACTAGGTGGCGCACGACAGACACATGGATTTGAAAAAGTCATTGCTCCCTTTCTAACGGTCTTATAAGGTTGAAAGTGAGGTGATTCGGAAGAGGGGGATGAAAAGATTATGTTTCATGCGGTTTCAGTTGCTATAATAGAGTGGTCCGTTCAACAACCTGTTTTTTGTGTGCAGACCTATTTGTCGGACGCCCGCTCGATCATCCGCGTGCAGCGTGCCTTCCGTTTAAAGTTCAATCTACCCCCCCCTCCCCACGTAGCCAAATTCCCGATCGAAATCCAATTATTGCGTGGGTAAATGCATTCCAGGATACCGGAAATGTGTCCACCATAAGAAGGGGCCCCAGAATACCGTCACTACCTTAGAAAACGTCGAGAGGGCTCGACCTGCAATTCAACAATTTCCCAGGCGTTCAATTCGGAAACAGGAAGGTATCTTTGGAGACGTTTCATTCAACGAATTATTATTTAAAATAAAGAATCTTAAGGTTTTACTAATTCTCACATTTGTCAGCAAAATTACAAATTGAAAAAGCACACAGATGTTCGAAAAGGTCAATTCTGCAGAAGCATGTAAACCCGTTGCATTCATTACTATACATACTGTACAGTTGCCGAGCGAAGAATACAAATTGAGTTTAGAAAACAAGCATTTGCTTTGCAACGTACATTCTGGTCCAAAATTATTCCAAAACTTTACCAAATGGCATCAGTACAAGAAAGGTAAGTTTAAATTAAACACTCACTGTTTGTGAGTTTTTAAATTTTTTATCTTAGTGCTAAGGAGAAGATATAATGTTCATACGTAGGTGGAAACGAGGCAAAAAATTTAATTAACAAATAAACTTTTTTTATAAAGAAAATGATTGCAATTTTGTACTTCAATATGCTTTAGAGTTGGTACCGCATCCTTTAAATAATCAAAGTAGTTGCAAAACAAAATACGAGACGCTATTTTGTTTGTTTAAGCTAATACGTTAATATCTTCATTTTATATGACTAAAATTAATTTTGAATTCTTCAGGATTCCAAAAAAATTGTTTTCTTTAGTTGCGTTATGTATTGATGTTGAAAAAAATATTTTTTTGTACACTCTGTATAGTTCTTTTTTTGTAGTTTTATGTTATTCTTTTTCTTCTTCGGTTTTATAATAAACATTCTATATATTCTATGATTAGTTTTATTTTATTTATTACTACTTGGAGACAACTTATGCCCAATTTTTGTCTCTGTTGTCGTTTGTATTCTTTAGATGTTCAATTTTGGATAAAGCTGTAGGAAACATCATCATAGGCGATATATGATCTTCTTCTTCTTCATTTTTATATCATAGGCTAATTCCTGTTTCTTCTTCGGCCGGGCTTTTTGTTAATCTACATTGAGGTTACCGTACCATGTTTTCCTAGTTCTTCCCACACTTTGTCTTTCTACCGGCGACTGATCTCTGGCAATCTTAACGATTCTGTTGTTGGTCATTCGGTTAATGTTTCATGGATCCATTTGTTAATATTGTCTAAGGTGCAGGCTCTTCTTATATTTTTACTTCCCTCTCTATTCATTAGTGTTTTACCAGCAATCTTTTTCTGGGTTTATATTTTTGCTGTTTCCAGTAAACTGCATGTGCTAACTGTGGTGGGTCACGTTTCCGTCGTGTAGATCATAATTGGTTTCACTGTGGCTTTATGTATCCTTGCTTTCGTCTGTTGTTGTGGATGTTTGTTACACCAAATTGTATCATTTACATTTCCTTCATTTGTTGGCTTTAGTAATTTGTCGTTTTACTTCTTTTCTAATGCTTCCATTTTCCGATAGTTCTATTCCGCATAAGATGGTTGTCGTACAAGAATTGAAACCATGTGATTTTGAAGCCAGACAACTCGCTAATGAAAATATGCTTGCTGCATCGCCTCGAGCCGGTAGCATTTTCTACTCTGACGAGGCACATTTTCACCTCAGTGAATGTGTCAATAAACAGAATACGCGCTATTGGAGTGACACAAATTCCGGGGATCTCCAGACGAGGCCCCTACACTCCTACAGAGTGGCAGTATGATGTGCAATTTCAAGAATTGGGAATTACTTTTTTGAAGAAAATGAGTGAGCGGCTACGGCCACTTTTGTACGTTATCTGACCTTGACGCAGGCTTTTTCTTGCCTAAATTAGAAGGAACGGAGCTGACAGACATCTGGTTTCAGAAATATGGGGCCACAACCCACACAGCAAGGGTTTGCATGGACTTTTGCAAAAAAGATTCCCCAGGCGCCTCATCTCCCTTAAAGGCAATTTGAACTGGCCGCCACGCTCTCTTGATTTAACCCCTTGTGATTTTTTCCTGGGGGAATACCTAAAATCCCTTATTTGCAACGATCGTTCCAAGAATTTGGAAGCCCTGAAAAACAACATTCGAGCCAAAATCGCTGAAATTTTTATGGCAATGATGTAACGAGTGCACGAAAACTTGAGAAAAAGGCTTACTCAGTGCTTGGAGTGTGAGGGGCGCCATTTGGGCGATACTTTGTTTGAAACCGAGTAAACTTAAATTTCTCATGTTAATGAATCAGGAAAAATTAAAACAATGGTTATTTTGCAACAGTCTGCGTTTTATTCCATTCTCAAATCCACGTGTCTGCTGCGCGCCACCCTGTATATAATAGCAGCAATGGCGTTGAAATGTTGATAAACACACGCTGGATCAAATGTGTATGCGGCACAGTAGGAATCTCATCAAGGATGATGTTCATAACCATTAGACTAACAAAGCGATATTTCCTAAAATTAATACAAGTTTATGCATCTATCTTTACACACCCCAACAAATAAATGGACAACTTTTACGACGAAGAAGAAACAGTATTAAACGAAGACAAAACTCATTGCACCATTCTGATGGGAGATTTCAATGCTAAGCTGGGTAAACAAGAAATTGGAAAAATGTATACAGGACAGCACGTAATAAAAACCAGAAACTAGTTAACTTTACGGAACAACATCAACTAAAGGCAATGAATACGTTCTTCAACAAGAAGAGATCCGTAAGCGGACATAGGAAAGCCCCGACGGCAAGACCAGAAATGAGATTGACTTAAACAAAATCCAAGTTATAATAAACACAAAATTGTAAAAATAGAACTTAATACACACTAAGAACAAAAGAGACGTCATACACTAATACTTAGCCATGAAGAAACATACAGACAATATCTAAATGTAGTAATGTGCATTGTAATTCTACATTGTCACATAATATGGCTGTATACCTTTGGAACAGGTCAGGTGTACATCTGAAACTTCGTAATATTGATATTTTTTAAAATAATAAAATTTATAGACAAGAAAAGAGTTATAAGCAGTTATCTCATCACTGTACGTCTTTAGAATAATTTATTTTACTTGAAATTTACTTTTAAATTTCTTAATATTTGGTGTCTTACAAAAATAATTAAAGTTAGCGAGAAAAAGAAATTACAGTACTAAGAAAAATTTTAATTAAATATATGATGCGGGTTTTATCTCTATTTTAAAAACAAGTAACCCAAAACATTGCAGTAATTACAGATTAACTAGTCTAATGAGTGAAACACCCACGATCATTAACATCAGAAATTATATTAAATATGAACAATCGCTCACCGAAACATAGTTTGATATTTTAAGAGGAATGAGCACCAGTTCTTTAATTAAGAAATGTTTGAACCACCACAATAATATATATTTATACTCTATATGTGTTGAAAACCGATTTAAGAAAGTCATTTATACTATATAAGAGAGTATAAGACTTTATTTCAAAATTTAAGCGTTATTAGAGGAATCTACATGAAACACAAGGTTATTATTAGAAAAAACAGTTATCAAACAACATGCCAATTAGCCATGGTATACGGCAGGATTGCATATTATTCCCAATGTTATTTATCACACATATACTAAGAGCGTATGCGGAGAAAAACTTTGGAAGCAAAAAGAAATCAAAATACAAAGCGAATACGTCAACTGCATTAGGCGGTCTGTCGATGATATGGTTCTAATTGTAAATAGTGCTGAAGACTTGTAATATCTCTTCAGCAAGGTTAGTGAATAACATCAATATTGATCTGAAGATCAATATAGAGAAGACTAAAGTAATACCAATAAGCATGACCCCTCAAAACCATACTCACATTATGTTGATAGCAGGTCAGAACAAATTTCATGATATAAAAACCTTTGGTGTTCAATTAATTGACAAAAATTAGAATACATATGGCAATTTATAAGAATGAAACGATTTCTGTGTAACAAAACCTTAAATACTTATCTCATATGACGCATAGCTAAATGTTACTTATTGTCTGGACTACCGTTTGGCGTCGAGACTTGGACTCTTACAGTAAATATGATTAAGATACTATAGACCTTTGAAATGTGGATCGCAGAATGTGTCGTATCTCGTGAACAGACAAGATTACAAATGAAACGCTCTTAATAGAATAAATAAAAACCGAGAGTTATTTTTCACAATAAAGACGTATCGTAAGGGAAGCAAAATGCTGAATACTTTGTTTAATAACGGTAGGAAAATAAAATAAAAGCGCAGGTTAAACAAATGACTCTGTCAAGGTTTCGAAATTATTTGCAATGGCTTTAGATTAATATGATGAATTAGCCTAACATGGTAAATTTCTAAAACACTAGAAGACGAAGAAGAACCTTACACAATCTAACGTTTGTGCTTACGTTCATCTTACAACTATAATTTGTTTTATTATTTTAATTGTAATTTTCCGCATTATATGCCTCGATACTTTCAGAAGCGATCACGTATACGTTTTTTATTATTTTATATATTTTTTTGGCTTATTTCTCTCAAGAGTTGTGTGTAAAATGATTGCATTTGGTTTGCTAACAGTATTATAGATATGTTATTCTATTAGTAATCTAATAACCGTAATGTGTAGATTATATCTATACGTTCTAGAGTTAGACATCTGTTACGTCGCAACTATAACTATTAAAATTTGTAATTACTTCAACAATAAATAGTTGTAAATTATTCCCTTATAATTTTGGTTTTGGGCTTGATAAATTGTTCAGTTCTTGATGGGCATTATAAAAAGGTGCCTATACATTAAAAAGCTTTAATTATTCAGGATAGTTTGATGGTATTATAAATTTGTTTCCTATATTAACATTAAGAGCACAAAAATTCTGTAAATGATTAATAATAATAGTATTATATTGCTGCAAGTTTAGTTTGTCCTAGTTTTTAAATAATTTGGTAGTAAATCTCATTTTTTATAAATATTCCTTTAACTAACTCAAATTTACTTTGCTCCCATTGTGCAAAGAGATAAATTTATATAACTAGTATTAGGTTTTGTTTGAAACCACAATTTTGACATTTCTGCTATTATAATTATTTATTCGTAACAGAGAAGCCGTCAGGTGATCGCAATGCTATTATCGAACTTTATAATTGTAGAAAGTACCAACGTGACAATATTTTCATTCTTATTGTCCAGCAACATTATTTTGAATACTATAAAGAGGTTTTACGACATAATGGAAGATTGTCTAGGACGACAAAAAAGAGGAACCACCGGAATCCGAAAAATAATTCAGCGAAATGTTGTTGCTCAAAGAGAAACTTGCAGAAAAAGACAACATTAATTTTTAATTAAGAATATCAAAGCATTTTCAACTGACACTTTATAAATTGCAAAAACCACATATCTTACAGATCCAAGCAAATAAGCAAATAAGGTGGAGCGTCGCGATGCTGTTAGTCAACTGGCACAGCAAGGAAGACAATAGGAAATGTTTCCATAAATGTCCAAGATCATCTGATGTGGTTATTAATTATCAAAGTGCAATACCTGTAGTGGTATGCAATTAAATTTGTTCCAAAATTAAACCTTTTATTTTTGTACAAAAAAGGCCCAAAGTGATGCAGCTGTTTTGTACTCTATTGTTAAGAACACTTTATCAGGATTCTGTCCTGCTCTCAAGGCAAAATAGACGCAAGTAAAATGGATCGATCCTACAGACTTGGTCAGTCTTAAGGACCTGAGCTTGTGCAAATTCCTATATAACTTGGGAGTCACGAAACCGCTCTGTTCTAGCTGTTTTAATAGTAGATGAGCTGTGGATCACAATATTTTTATTTTCACACCATGCAATAAGACCAAGAAGGGACATTTTGAAAGTCCTTAGTAATTACAGTTGTTGATTATGTTCAGTGCTTTTTAACAATAAAGTTAAAATTAAAAATTCTTAAAATGCATATACTTTTTATGTTAAATAATGTCACATGATTATATTTGGCAATGGATGTACCAGGAACTTGTAATTTTTATTTTGATATTCACATTAAGGCTACATAATCAGCATATACCTTTTTTTAGTAAGTGTTACTCCCCTTCTGTCTAATTTTATTTTTTTTTACTATTCATTCAAATGCTTTTGCAATAGATATAACGTAGTAACTTTCTTTTAATCTAGAATGCTTATAATATTTTCTTTAATTTTGTCACACAGTATTTAAGCGCATTTCTATTAATATTCTAATATACAATTGCTATGTTATATGTTACTTACTCAAATGTTAAAACATAACAAAGTGATGCACCTTACTACTTTGTTACTTCTAATATATTTTTGCAGAAAATATATAGTTGTGACTAGTCTTGATCAACTAAGACTAAAATATAGGCATGTATCTGTAAGATTCTAAAACTATGAGCGTTAACTACAGCGTGAAAGAATAATATAGATATTTTATAGAAAAATTTAGAAGAAAGCTACATGAAATAAAACTATATGCGAAAAAGATTTAGAAAAGTCAAGTAAATCATTACAAATAAATACAAAAAAATATTTCAAAGTTTTAGCAATGCGTTTAAATGGAAATTTTTAGAAATAAAGATAAATGTAAAGAAAATTTTGAAAATTGATAAGAACAAGCAAAATTAAGAGATAACGAACAACACTTAAGTACATGCTAGAAATCTAAAAGACAAACTCTTTGGAAGTTTTTAAAAGGAGTTGGCATAGTATTAGAGAAGTGCAAAAGAAAAATTATTAGAATAATAGATAGATAAATTCGTATATAAGTCATTTGCAAGTAGAAGAAACAGGACTGTCGTAATGAACAACTGTTGGGTGCCGCAGAAGCTACAGCGAGAGTGGCAACTGAACTCAAAATTAAGAGTGGTGTTAAAATGGAGGCCCCAAAAATCAACGGTAAAGGCTAGTAGGACACGCTAGGATTCCTTAATATCAGAAGGTCTTTTAAAGAGAACCTTGTTGAATGCCGATAGTCATCTGCATGACGGGGCGTTAGGATACTTTAGAATTATGAACACACTGTTTAAATAGTTCTTTTGTAGAAGTAAGGAAGGCCCAAGAAAATAGCCAAAAGCACAAATTATGTAGATTGAAAAATAGCCCTTTTGGGAAGAGAAAAGCACCGATAAGACAACTTAATGTAAAAATCTTGGAATAAGAGGATTTTTGACATTTTTAGTTCATCGCTAAAAACGGACAAAGGCATTAAAGATTCTGTTATTGCCAATGTTTTAAGCGTACATAAATCCAAATCAAAAATTCACTTCTGCCAACAGAACAGATGCAACTTCGAAGTAGCACGGTAAATCCTCCTCAGTCATTGCACAAGTAGAATAGGTAGTCATAGTTCTAACACAGTAGACACACAGCCTTAAGTAGAACCTTTAATAGAGCAGCAAGTACACCGACATCTAGAAAATTTTAAATCTATCTTGAAGGAAGATTTTAGTAATTTTTACAGCGCGCCCACGCGGAGCCTTGAGAATTCTGAGGTCACGTGCGCAAATATTTGCGCATTGTGGTGGCATACCGTTTATGTGGGACTTGAAGTGTGCTAGAGTAATGGCCTGTAGAAATAAATAATATATTGATATTGTTAAATAATTTATCAAATAAAAAAATAAATTAAACTCCTAATGTCAAAATTTGTTGCCAAATTATATAGCATTGATTTATTCGTTTTTCGTAAAACAATTTTGTGTCGACAAACATACAAGCTACTATCTGTCTTCTTCCGTCTACCTTCACATGAAGAATACGTTTCTTAGTAGTGTCACTACTATCTTTTGATTTTGTGGCATTTGGTAACTAAGGAAGCAAATATTTATAGCAGTCTGGATATTTATAGTGCCATTTTTATTTTAATTTATTGTGATTGTGTAGCGCAGAAATTGTAATAAATTTAAATAATTCTCTAAACATCTTGATAAATTGTTTCAATTCTGGAAATATTAATATTTTCCTGAAAAAGTAATATTTTACTTATGTATACTAAGAAAGGTTTAATATCTAAATTTCGACTTAAAAAACCAAGAACCAATTTAAACAATAAAAATAAACTCTTGTAAAATTAACATGTTGATAATCAGAAGGCAGCTTTTCAGGATGTATTACATAAACAAATTTTTGGCTAAAATCATAATTGTTCTTTTAAAAGTGATAACAGAGATACAGTAAATTTGTTCTGCACATCTTTATTACATAATGTCATTAGAGAAATGTGTAACTGTAAAAAGTTTTGATTAAAAACTTATGGCAAAGCTAAGTGATAATTTCACTACATCACAGCTTTACAAAAAAAATGTCTATTTTTTTTTGTCGCTGAATCCGAATCCGGAGTCCGTTTAACTCTATCACGTAAGAATTTTTTGTAATCTCAAAAACTTAATAAATCTTCTATCTATTGACTACTCAACCCCTATAACCCCATAGCTTCTTAATTCCTTTAACTCGTTAACGCCTTAACCTCGAAATCGCATAACCATAACCCTGTAAGGAAGAAACTTATGCGCATTTAAGCCCTGACCCACAGTATATTCGCTACATACGTGCTTCTTAAGCCTTAAACCTATATTTTCCAATAATCCCATAACCCCATATCCCCATAACCTAAAAATCCAGTAAAAAATAGACTTAAGTACGAAGTCTAATGATTTGAAACTTCGTAGATCATTGTTGTACTAATTATTCGTGTGTTTGCAATCTAGGGCAACTCCACGTGGTTGACGGTAGACAATGGAGTTATTTTGTAATCCGGCAGAGACCCTGGACAACGGCATTCATGCCGTCATGGCAAACACACGAAAAAAGTAGTTTACAATGCAAGGTGTCGGATTCCCAGTATCGGAGGCCGGCCAGAGTTACAAAACGAGCCCACAGGAGTTGTTATCCACAGATCGCAGCTTCGTAGAGGTGGGTTCTTCTATGAGATGTTATAATCGACATATACATATTGATTCTAGCAAACCAAATATATTCTGTTATGTTTGTGGTACTTATCAACTACCCAACTACCGGAAAAAGATCTGTGACGCTGTTATTAAAGCGTATAAATATTATTTTGGGTTGGAAATTTCGAATCTGGACCAAAATTAGGTTCCGCATGCTATTTGTGGAACCTGTTGTAGAATGTTAACTATCTGTCACAATACTAAAAACTTATCACAGTTAAAATACACTCCTGCTGCATGGGGTATGCCTAAATAGGTTTATAAGGTTATAGGAGTTGAGTGGTCAATAGATAAAACCCCGAAAACGTATGGTAGACATAGTCAGCCCCCCAGGGGTAATTTATTCGATTTTTTTGTGGAACTGTGAATTCTTTTGCTTATTTAACAGTGGGACCCCAAAATAATAATATTCCGTTATATGTTGTTTACAAATGGCACATTGCCTTCTGCAATGGCAGTTTGCTTTTACTGTTTGATATTAAGTTGTTTTCTTTACAAAATATTTTTGTCTTGTTCGTGGCTGTTTTTAAAAGTTGACTTAACAGTATTTCTTGTTTTTTGCTAAATTATTTCAACACTTTTTTAAATCCCTTCAGAAGCTCTTACGTAAGAATTTTATACTTTTTACTACAAAAATAATTTGCAATATCTAAAATTGTCATATCGTTTTAAAGTTATACCCAAAAAATTTAAATATATTAAGGCAGTACTGTCCTTGTAAAATATAATAAAGAACACTGCGACAGAGAGGTGAAAAATGCAAGATGCTGATACGCGTCAATGTTAACTAAATGAACGTTGTTTCCTATTAGACGGCTCCATAAATCAACACAATGCGTAATTTTGGCACATTGTTCTAAGTTATAGCATAGAAGAATTGCACCACTTTTGTCCAAATTACTTTTCATCCAATTCTCATAAAAAAGCGATTCATCATGCTGATTCTTTCATAAGTGTGCAATTAATTTTAAGAATTACTTTAAAATATTTCATAACAACTATTTCCTGAGAATGCCATTGAAATTAATTAAGATTTAAAAGAACAAATTTTGCAGGTGAATACAAAATTTATGTCAATTCTAGTTACATATATATTTTTATTTACAATAAATTAATAATTTTATATTTTAAAATTAGCTCTATTAAACAGTAAATTAGTAATTACCACAACTTTTCAAATTATTATATTAAAGCAATAAACTGTAAAGCCAGCAAACTAGGAACTTAGTTCCGTATATTTCAATTTCCTCGGTGCGCGGAGTTAACTTAATAGTTGGTAATACGTTTATAACCCTATTTCTATTTTCTCTTTTAAGCAGAAGGGTAAAGGAGTATGTACGGTGGTGATTATAATTTGGTAATATTAATAATACAATAATATCTCGGCTATAATGTTTTCAGCTTTAGAATTGGAAAGGGAATTGTCAATTTTGTCGACAAAATTTTTCTATAGATAAGACGCAACGTCATTTTAAAAAACTATTTGGTAATACTAAGTTTTATAAATAAGCGCTATCCGTGAAAAATTTTAACATTATGAATTTTTTGTTGCTTTTTGTGTTTGTGGTTTGGCAATAATCATTAACTTTGGATTTCCAACGCCAAATGAGAAAACTAAACATTGAATTTTTATCTGCTATTGCTAGAACCGAAAAATCTCGACAAGTAATACTACAAAAGAAATAGCGCAAAGAAATAGTAACTTTAGATTTGAAGATTAGTCACGCCTCGGCTAAACGGGCATTTTGGACAAAAAAGACTTACAAGGTGTTTTGGGTGGCGAACCTTCAGCAAGCACTCGCGATTTGTCGGTTAAACATGACATCTTGCAGATGATTGCCTAAGATCATTTGCGTCAGCTCAACTTAATAAGAAACTAAGACAGTATCCTTACGAACTGACTGAACCACAAGCCTATAAGGAAGCCGATATTTTTCGCCAGGCATGTCAAGGATTTTGTTTAAAAGTCGACAGATTGATATTAACGATGATAGGTTATATTTTAAAAATATTGTTGATTTTGACAGCTTGGTTTACCAAGATTTACTTTATTTATTTGTTATTAAATTTAAAGAAACTTTCAAAAAGTTTCTAAATAAACTTGTTCACGCTAAATTCAAATTTCCGCAAAAACATTTGTAGATACAAAGTTCAGCCCTAGTTTCTGGGCTGTTTAAATAATACTAAACATATAATTTAAATTTCAAATTAGTAATTCTCTTCAAATAAATCAAAATAAGCTATTTGATGGGTTAGCAAGCTTTTGCAGCAAAAGGTTTGACTTTGATGTAAATTGCATCACTTTATACCACTAGAAGAATTTATAATAAACTTGAATAGCGTTTAATAAAGCTTGATTTATTGTAGTTAATTAGTAAACAACAAAAATTTAACTTTGTGAACACAAACTTATAGCACGCAATAAATGACGAAACAACTATTTATAAGGAAAGTGTTTGAACTTTTTTTGTTATATTATGTTGCTACAATTAAACCTCGAACGCAGCCATAATAAACGCGGATTTTAATTTAAATTTTTAAATGTATCTAACTAAAAATACATTACTTATTAGGAAAATGTAAAACTGGCCATTTTGATCCTTACACTTGCCGATATAATGATGTATAGTACAGTATACACTCAATGCAAGACCAATAAACCTGCAAAGCTTGCAGCGCATAGCGAAGTGGCGAAGCAGTCTCCCAAATTTGAGAACCCTCTAGTTGACCTTTGACCAATCAGTTTCAAAATCACTAGCAAACAAGCCGTTTTGGTCACCTGTCGATTGGTGAAAACAGAATTTGGAAATTCCCAGCCGTTCTCGAGTTATTGCTCGGATGGACGGACGGACGAACGGACAGACGGACAGACGGACGGACAATATGAAGTTAGTAAGTGACTCCACTTCGCTTCGCCACTTAATAACAATTCATAAACCAAAGTCAAGAAAATACAAGTAAAACCTTAGTTTATAAAATACTGCCCCCACCTAAAATCGAAATAAATTAATAGAAAAAAAATTAAATCGGTAGATCATCACCGAGCAAAAGAAAAACAATAAGTAATCAATTATTACATAGGACTCCATTAAAAAAGTACATAAGCTTCAAAGAAATATTTCTAATCGAAGAAGTAAAAGCAGTCTACAATGCACAAAATACGTATCAAAATTGTTAATTAAGGAAAAAGTAACAATAATAATAAAGTATTATATAGGATTACATAAGATGAAGCAGTTAAAGTATCAAATACAGCAGAAACAACTAAAATATACAACATTCCTGGCTTCATTATGTGTGGCTTATCCAAATAATCACAAAACGTACCAACAAGAATTCGCACTATAAATTTCATTTCTTAGTTGTAGACGCACAATAAGTTAAAAATACAATAGTAAATGTAAAAAACTAGTAAAAATAAAAAAATACTACCAGACAGCAATATTGTGAGACATAAATACAAATTATGAAAAAAAACTAATTGGATTCTACCAAGGAACTGGCACACATAGGGTTACAGAAGCTTTAAAAGAAAAAACAGGTGTGCAATTAAACGTTGTAAAAATTATGGGTATAGTAGAAATTTAGGTATACAATTCCAGTATGTTGACTGTGCGCACCGTCGTTATTAATTATTTCTTAAAAAAAAAGACTGGTAACAAATTAACAAAACAAAAAATAAGTAAACTACTGAGGTATCTAAATCTCCTTTACTTGGCCCCTAAAATATTAAGAACCTAATTCAGATATTTTAAATGCGCATCAGAGTAGATGTCAACCAGAATTTTTTGCTGTCCTCGGCATATAATCAGCATATCATAAAATGAGCAACAAATGGCAATCATTTATAAATATAAAACAATTCGAAAAATGTTGCCCCGTTTAATCAATGACAGGCACGCGTAAATGGTAGTGGCGGTAAGGCTCTAACGTCTCGCATTCCCACGGTCTCTAAGCTGAGAGGTTGAGGCTCTCATATGTCCGACTTTACTGCCCGGCCGTCACACACCATCTCCGATGCGGGGCGATATGGCAAACACCTCACTTTAGACGACCGCCATATTACCCCTTGCTCGAGCAAGCGCAAGTACTCAATTATGTTTAGTGACTGAGTAGACCACTCTCCAGGCATCAGAGAGCTCCGGGAATGGAACCTGGGTCCATCGCATACGCACCTCAGCCGCTTAAACCACCCTGGGGATTAGGCACGCGTAAATACAGAACCTTTATTACACAAAAAGTACATTACTTTTCGACAAAATCACCGTGCAAATCAAGGCACTTCTTACATCTTACAAAGTTTGAAATTTCTGTCCGAGAATTTCTGCTTGAGAATAACAGCATATTAAAGCGCAATGTCATCACCAAAATAAACAATTTCACCGCATTTTTTACATTTTTGCTTATTGTTAACAATTTTAGAAATCATAACTACCAGCTACATGCTTCTGAAAGCATAGTAGCATTTAAGGAAAAACTGCTGCGTAATGATGTTGCTTGATGTTATTCGACCATCTGACAAGGTGCAGCATTAAGGGTTATTCTATAAGCTAAAGTAGGAAGGTTATATTCCATAATATAGGTATTCCTCAATAAAGTGTAATGTGGCTCATCATATAGCTGCCGAGCTCCGAGCCTCTCGGAGCTACAATAGCTTAAAATAAGTGTAAAAATGCACAGGAAAGTCGACCCATATTATATTCTTCATTTATCCTCATGCCAAATGTTCTATGCATGCTCCACTGACTTTTGCACACACTCAGCAAATGGCTTTTTTTTACAAGCACGACGCCTAACCGGCTGAGCCATTCGCTGACTTGTGCGAACGTCAGTGGAGCATGCATAGAACATTTGGCATGAGGAGAAATCAAGAATAGAATACGGGTCGACTTTCCTGAATTACTTCACTTATTTTAGCTACCGTAGCTCGAGGGGTTCGGAGCTCGGCAGCTAATCCTTTGAGGGATATATATGAAGAAATCCCCTCTTTAACGTGGCAATAACCGCTTCTTCCGATCCGGCAATAATCTCTGGCCGTCTCCCTGTAAGTGGATTGATTAAAGAATAAATCGGTTCGTATACTCACAGAATCCGGCAGCAACATGTATCTGATTATAAAATTTACCTTTTATAGATAAATAGTCTATGGCTACAAATCATTTTGGCAGTAATTCATAGTTTGATAGACGCTTAGAGACAAGCGTTCTGAGAAGCAGTATAAAGTGGTGTGATTAAGTTCTTTTTTCTATAACAGGAAACATCGAAGTAAACACATTTTGGCTTTCTTGGACATATCATTTCTATAAAAACGCGTTATTGTGGATGACCGAAGAACTTCAAAAACGACGTCCTATCAGATATCAGTGATAATGTTGATAATGGGACTTTAACTGACAAATAAGTAAAAATGCAAAAGTTGGTCATTTCAACTGAGCGAGTTCACTTCATTTTGCATAATAAATCCCATTAGCAAACTGGACAAGGAAAACCATTTTCGAAAAAAATGCAATACAGTGGAACATTTACATTCTTAATGTATTTGGCTGTTGCTTATAAACTAAAATCAGTTGACTGCAAAACGTAGTACTTTGTTCTGTATGGTGTAAAATTTCTTCAATGATGTTTTGGATGCGTTACTCCAAACTGGACACGAATAAGTTAGTATAGGTCGGAGAATCGCCTTATAAATTAGCAGCAAAATTCGGATCTAAGGTGAAATTTTTGGTTAATCAAGGGGTACAGTAAGAATGATTTTTGAGTGGCACTCATTAAATTTTCTGTTTTGGTGATGTCCCCAGTTATGTTTTCGCATATAGGTGGGCTCCTAAGTACTTTACTGGAGTATCTTTTCAGTTCTATGGTATACCATTATTGTTCAATCTAACTGTTGAAAGATGGGTGCATAAGTGTGAACATCGTTAGCTGGGTTTTAGTTGAAGTGATTTACATTTTCCATTTTTTTATACCTCATACGTTTACGTTTACTGCATTTTTCAGATGTTTATAGTTATTTTGATTGTAGTTCCCTGTATTAGTATAGCCGTATCATCTGCAAACATGTCTAGTGTCGAATTATTTGCTGTGGGCAAGTCATGTACATAGTTGGTCTCAAAAGGCTTGCTTGGGGAACTCTCGCTTTTGGTGTTTTATTGCTAGATAGTGTTGTGTTGATCGTTACTCTGAACATTCCGTTGTTTAGGAAGTAGTCTATAATTTTTATTATGTAGTCCGAAATGTTTAGTTTAATCATTTTATATAAGAGTCCTTCCAGCCAAACTTTATCGAAGGCTGTTTCCAGAAAGATTTCTGCAGTGTATTAAATACCTCCTCTATTATTTCTGGTAGTCTAATGAGTTGATGAGCTGTTGAAAGTGAATGTCTCAACCCAGACAATTCAAGGATATATCTTGTAGTCGAGTGAAAACCATCTTTTCCAGTAGCTTGTCTAATGTAGACAATAAGCTAATAGGTCGATAACTGTCAGGATTGTGTTTGTCCTTTTCTAGTATTGTAAATTGGTAATTCGTTTGCAGGGGAAAAGAAACTAACCTTGTGTTATACAGCCGTTATAAATTGGGGTTAGGTAGGCTCCTACTTTTTTGAATAGATGTTTTAAAATTTCGTTAGTTATCAAGTCTAGCTCTGGAGACTTGCGTTTTGAAAGTCGTCGTATGTATAGTCTAATTTATTGAGCGGACACAGGGGTTACTTCAGTAGCATCCTTCAAATGGAAGTCCGCTATAGTGTTTGCTATTTAGGTAGCAAAAAGGGGGTTGTCTTCGTTTGCATTGGAGTAAAAACCTTCTTTAGGTGCCCGGCCAAGACTTTTAAGTCTTCTTCTTTAGATGAGTATGTTGTGTAGGTAACCACACAACAACAACACTGATGGAATGTTTTGTAGTAGGGTAATCTTGTCTTTTGCTATTCTCTTCTATATTTATTTTTTTATTTTATCAACTTTATTATATAATCATGTGTTATATTGTACAAATTGTTTCCTTGGTACTGTAACTTCTTGTTGGTTTTCTTGTATTACAATTGTATATTGCGTTATTGCGTTACTGCGTTATCGAACCTCTAAGGGCGTTGAAATGCTCCGTCCACCTTAGCTTTTGGTTTTTCAGTAAGTTCTCAGCAAGTTTAGGTATATGTGTCTTTATTTGGGGTACGTCATAGAAGGACATGATTCCTGGAAGATGGTCTGAGTTTAGCTCATTGGTTACAATTTGTTAAATTGGTTTTTGCATATTCTTTTGTGACACAATGTCTAGTATATCAAGCTGATAGTTAGCTCTATACGGATAATAGGTAAATTCATTTAGGGCTGATATAAGTACATTAATTCACCATGATATCGTATAGCCTTATGCCTCATATGGTGTTTCTTCAGTTTAAGTTACCCCAAAGCATTGTACTCCTCTGTACTGTCAAACAAGCTTTTTATATTGTGGCCTAATAATATTTTGTTAGGTTTTTTTGTACGCAGATATTAATTGTTTTCCATCTATAATTGTATCAAAATAACTTCTAAGTTTTCTAAATCGGTCAGATAAAGTAGGCGACGTTTTACCTTTTTCTTTATTATGATCGCTATTCTCCCCGAGACCTTATCAGCTTTTCTGTCCTTTCGATGCACTTAATATATGCAGGGATACGGAAAGTTTTAGTATTAATAAATTGCGTTTCTGTTACGCAAGTGTTACAGCAAGTTAAGAAGTCAATAAAAATGGAGCGTTGTATTTTAAGACCATTGGCATTCCAATTGGTCAAATTTAATTTAGTAATTATTTGCTGATTATCTAGGTTCACGAGTTAGTAAGGTAGGAAATATAGATGCGTACAATGCTTCAGATGTGGGATGAGTAGCTCAACCAACTTTGATAGTATAGTTGTGACGAGGTCGGTTGTGTTTTGGGGAGCGTTAGCAGTGTTGATATTGGCTTGAGGTAAAAGTCTTTGGCGTTGATTTTGAGAAGATGTCTGGTTTACATGGTTTTCCTGCTTAGTAGTGGTTGTTTGTGCATATGATCTGTTTATTGTTCTGCAGCTGTTATTTGTGGACTCTTTCATCTTAAAAAGTAGCTGCACCTTTTATAGTTTTCAGGGTGCCTTTTCAAGCAATTATCGAACTGTAGGTCCTCATTTTGTTTTTTGATACAGTTAATGTATAGGTGGTTACCTGTGTATTTCACACATCGTGGTTGAGATGACAATAGTTGCGTGTGTGGCCATATTATTGGCATTTTTTACACAGCAAAATTTCTGCAGATTTTCTTCTAGATTCACCCTTAATTACGCCATGACTTAGTCTTGTTAAACTAAAAATTTTTTTACGTTCTTATATGTTTTTAAGGTCTACTACGTATAGTGGAATTGAATATCTATAATTGTTATACAATCGACCAATTTTCTAATGAGGTACTTTAGGGATTCTAGCTCAGTTTCTATTTATTTCTCAGTTAATAATAAGGGAATATTTCAAATTACTGAAAGATTGTTAGCTTCCGGGTCCTTAAAAGTGTGATAACTTAGGTTCATTTTACTATAGTGTTTTGTCATGCATTGATAATCTTCTGGGCTTGTTAGATTTAATTTTAGTTGATTGGTTTTTAACTGTTAAAAATTTAGTTTTGGTTTCATCTTTTAGTTCCGCAAGCATTTCCTGGTATTTAAATTTATCAGCATTGTGTAGATATATAGGTGGGATCTTTATTTTCTTTTTAGCGAGTTTTGGTGTGGATTGTGACTGATTAGAAATATCCATTGCGTTGATTTTCGCGCCAGTATACCCTGATAGATGGTTTTGCCAACAATTTAAATTTTTTTCCATTTATATAGAATATAATTTGCCCGATTAAATTTTGCGTTTCGAACAGCTATTTTTTATTTGGTTTATAGTCTGATGATCGCCAGAGTAGTCTAATCGGTTGAGGGGCGGACTACGATGCAGACCCGGGTTCCATTCCCGGAGCCCTCTGATGCCTGGCGGGTGGCCTACTTAGTCACTAAAAATAATTAAGTACCTGCTCTTGCTTGAGCAAGGGGTAATAATGGCGGTTATCTAAGTCGCGGTGCTTGTCACGTCGCCTCGCATTAGAGATGGTGCGCAACTACCGGGTAGTAAAGCCTTAACCTCTCAGTTTGCAGGCCGTACTCTCATGCGGAGCGTTAGAGCCTTATCATTGTATTACCATTACATTACTATAGTCTGACGGTGAGATTTTATTGTTGTTTTTTTTATCATTACTCATAATGGCCCCGAATCCTTCCGCAAAGAATCTGTAATAAATTTAGTACTTGCGGTTAAATTATTATATTTGTTGTAGGAAATATACTATCACTAGTATTAGCCGCAAGTAGTCTAAATTACAAACACGCGATAAATGTTGATACTTTTAAGCGAGCGAAGCGCAAATAGCCCGTCTTCACGCTAAGAAAGTCAAATCGCAACTCCAGAAAGAAGATAAACTCATTAATGACGAATACGATAAGGTAAATAACTGAAAAGTCTTTTTGAGCAAAACTGTACTAAACCAATATTTGATATACTTCTTTATTCGTCATATTTACCCATTATACTTAACTTGGATTATTTTCTGTTTCTGATATCTAAAATTGCCATGCCCAGATAGAAATTTGAGTCAATCAAAGATATGCTAAATACGTAAACTAATATGTTAAAAATCTCAAACAAAAAGCTCCTGTAAAGGGATAGTGAGTATACAGAAAATTTTGGGAATAAATCATGTCAAACAATAGAGTACTTTATGAAACTCAAATTATTGTCTCCAATTTCAAAGAAAATTTCTCCTCAAAGCACCCTTTTAAATCAATAATCAAGGCGCCGTTAAATTTACTATGCAGATCTTAAGTTCTTAGGATCAAAATATACCTTGATATAATAATTACTAATAAATTTCACAGAAATAATTAAGTAGATTTTTATAACTAATAGGCACAGAAATCAATAGCAAACACCAAAAGTGTAAAAATACGGTGAAATAGTAACTTAAATTTTATTTCTAAAATCTTTTCACACAATAAAACATATTATTTAATCAAATCAATTGCATCCTATATTCTTTACCATAGAAAAATGTATTAAATAGCCTTAAATCAAAATCTATTTAATCAGTCCGGCATTATTACTGTGATAAAAATCATACGTTTCTGCCATCATCTATCTTCTTTACCGTTAACGGCAGATAATCTTTATTTCCTTACGCCTTTTACCTTTTAACTGACATTCCAATTATTCTTTTATTGATTATCTTTTGCGCGTTACAGTTGCTTGAGCTTAAGCTTTAAGAGTTTGAGCATCGTGTTTTTTCTGCTTTTATGTGATAGAACTTTAGCACAATCCCCTTGGAGTTCATTTAATTTTTAGATAAGATTCAATTTAAAATTCTTGATATATCTGCAACGAATAGTGCTGTAAAAATGTATAGTCCCTGTAACAAAAAATTATGTTGAATTAGTTAAATCTGAAATACCTTATTATACCGTTGACTTTGTATTTATTATTACAAGAAATAACCTGTATTTCTATATTGTTTTTATTGCCTCAAATAGTTATAATTAAATTAAATACATGCTTTAAATTGGAAAAAGTTGTTAAAAGAGAAATGAATTAAAACCAACATCGCAGAATAAGAAATGTTAAAAACACTTTGATCAAACTTTGCACAAGATTACTAATTCACAAGAAAAATAGCTTTTACTAATTTATTTGGAAGACGTACTCTTTGCGTTTTTGTAAGAGGGTTGTATTAGGTTCTATTTATATATTTGCAGAAATTATTTGACAATATACGACCATGATTACTTCTGCAGTCCGTTAACCACTAGTAAAGTAACGAGCAAATAGGAATGGACAACTAGTCGAACAAATTAATCACTTCACATATTTTGAATGTATCATAGGGTACGACTAAAAATCAAAACACTTACATTTTTTGCTGTATGGTAGCGAAACTTAGGTTTTAAAATAAAAAAGCCATTCGTATATTCTAGATTCGGAGATGAAATTGTTAAGAGCCGTTAAAGGAGATTCAGAGCTGATATAATTAGGAACAACGATATAAGGGGAACAACCCTAGAAGTACATGTGCTAACAACAATTGAAGCCAACAAACAAAACTAGAAACTACACCTCAAAAGAAATTATCAAAAATATATTGAAAAATGAAAAAAGTTAATTTAAACGAAAGTTGTAGCCAAATCTTGTATTTACAGTCTGAGGCAACTAGCGATCTTTTACTCTTGGTAGTCCCTAAACGAATTTTCTTCTCGTACTACGGCAAAGATTATATCTTTGTTCTCCTCTCAAATATCTATTTAGCTCAAGATCAGTCACCTGTGAGATTTTGTCTGGACGAGTTTAACCCTAGAGAGTCTCTCGAATCATGCAGCACAGATGTTTTCCATCTTTGTTAAGGACTTACCCCATAAACATCGCCCTAGTGAAAATAGAGACCTAGATAGAGCGAGAAGAAGATGAGAATAGATAAGCCGTAACTGATTCAGTAGCATGAGCCTAAAGCACAAGAAAAAAACAACAAAAAAACTACCCTTTTAAGCTTTTATCGTATGGTTAAACACCTCGTACGGATTTTAAAATCTTAAGGTTTTCCAGCACACCAGAAAGATTACTGAACTTTTTTAAATGTCTGCAAGTCGCTTTATCGTTGCTGGTGCTCTGCTAAAGAGGACTAATTTTTGAAGGTCGACCGTTAGGCTCTTCAGGGTCATTTTGTCTGAAAACCACAATTATCCTTAACATCCGTAGAAAATGTCGCAAAAGGGCTGTGGAAAAGTCCCCGAGTTTACAAAGGGCGATTTGTATTTCTGTTCCTTGGTAGAGAAAGCTTCTAGCAAAATCTTTAGAACTTACCAGTTTAGCCAATCCAAATCACATCAAGATTATCTCCTTATTCTTACAAAGATTCAGTGTTACACAGTGACTCAAAGGTATGTAGGTCGTGACATCAAACAAATATCCTTGTCACTAGCATTTTTGTTTATAGTCTTCAGAGCTCAAATAATTTACCGGTTCTTCAAATCCTTTTGGTGATCAATCATTTGTTTTTTTTTAATTCTTATATGTCCTTTTACAATCACTGAAACTTTGCCGAAACCCCACTGCGTCTCTGCAAGTAGTGCATCAAAGCTAAACTCAGAATCGCCCTTTTTTAGTCTTTTATTCAGGTACTAAAATCATGGATGTTTGCAAGAAAGGTTCCTAATAATCAGCATACCTTCCAAAAACAGCTGACTCAAAATCGCTTCACTGATCGTGGCAAATTTTCAAAGACATCCCAATGCGATTGAAAAACACTATAATTAATGTTTCAGCGATTCGGCATCGCATATGCTTTGATCTATTTGGTAAAGTAGTACTTGACAATGACGATATACATTTTACCATTGTCAAGTCACCTGTTGCCATTTTTGTTAGGTGCTCATTTCTTTCTAAAGACATCATTTTCCGTCACGTAATTCAGACTTTTATCGGAATTGCTCTAAGTTTACCCAGTAGAACGGTTCTTGAACCAACTGAAAAGTCTTATTAATTTCAAAGCGACTTTATAAAACGCTACCATGTAGGTGTACAGTAGCACCTCCGTCACTCGACTTCTTAGCACTAATATTCTGAATTCTGTTTGATTGACGTTCTCCAAGGTCCTCGTAAAAAAACTTTTTACATTATAATCAATAATCTTCTAGACCTTTGGCATGTTGATTTTTTTTCATGATGCCCTTGTTTTTTAGTTCTTTTATCTAAGCACTATTTTTAATTCATCAACCACTAATATTTTGCTCAACATGCAAGTCGCATTCTTCAGAAAAGAGCAGTAGTTACATGTTTCTGACTAAGCTCTCTCCGACAGAGCATTTATATTGCGCTGATTGGATCAAGTATGGGTGCTTAGTACCAAAATTCATCTTGCGATTCATATCAATTAATTCTTCATTTAGCTAAAAAAAAACAGTGAAGTATACAGACTGTATGATACATAACGCCTTGTTATATCAGTAACAATATCCTGGACTTCTTTACTTTCCCCTAGCGGAACACGCCTGGGGATTGCCGTATTATTATATATTTTCGGTATTAATTCTATAATTTATAATATTTTTTCTACCATTTTGATGTGATTAAACGCAAAAACATCTTGATATTAAATAATTACCTTTTTCAATTCAAACTTGTTAATTATTTGGTAAGATTTTAGAATTATACTTAGTATATACTTAAAATACCTCTTTATAATGTTATGTATGGTTATATATGTAAATAATAGAAAAAGTGAGTATACATTGGGCTATTACATAATTATTTGTTATTGCCACAAGCCCTAAATTAGCATTTATCATTTCGACAGACATAGCAATCTTGACCTTAACAAGAGGTTTTTCTATTAGGATTTTAGGACACTCTACCAATGATGGGCTTTCTTATTTACTATATATTTCCTAGTGTGCTGATATTATTGTCTTTTTTTGGGATGGGAGCACGTTTTCAATTGTTTTCAATTGTAATTACACAAGAGAATTTTACCTAAAATTTACGAAACGGAAGTTCTTCATTATAGACTTTCAAAAAACTCTTCTTCAAGTATATTGTAACCACAAACCTATTCATAATATCTATAACCAGATGTCTGTTAACATTATTTTGTGACTCAAGCTGCAGACGGTCACCATAGCTTTTCCGTATATAATTATAAGGTGGCTTCTAACCATACAAATATATACTGCTGATGGGAATGTGTGAGCGTCATTTTGTATTATTTCCGAATGTCCAATAGCTTACTATGTGTCACCATCTATGTATAAGCTGATTGTGTCTTTAAAAGATGTAACATTTACAGTGAGCTTTGGGTTTCCTGCCGCTTTAATTGCAATTCCTAAAACGTATCCCCCTTTTCTCGATTTGTTTTTGCATATCTCAGCATAACTTCTAAGTCTAAGATTCCATTTTGTTTTTCTAATAAGGTAGTGCTCACAGGATACCTAATTTGTGGCTTGGAATTCTAATGCAAGTGTCAGTGTGTCATCAAGCTCTTTTGGATGTCGCTGTCTCTAAGTCCATGTACAAGCGCTTTGCAGCTAATGTATATAAAAAGCTGTCGGATGCAAGTAGAGTGCAATAATCGTAGCAATCTCGTAATACCGGATTAGAAGTCTTACAAATTCTCCCCAGATTGTTGGATGCGTATTTGAATTATATAATGGTATATTTGGACCACATCTGATCTCTAGTCTTTTGTTGATTTTCTGCTATAACAAAAAAATATTCATGCCCTTTCCTAGTAAGAAAATTTCGTCGACAGTTATGGCGGTTTCAAATTTTTGAGATATAGGACATTTTCTCATCAAAAATGAAAATTTAGTTTTTATTTTCATTATCATACTGTTTTCTACTGTCAATGGTCTTTGACCGAGGTTTATTTAATTGCTTACTTAAAGTTATAATTCGTCGTTCGATTTCTAGTATTGTCTGCTACATGTTTTTACTTTATTTTTAGAACTATTTGGGTTTCTTTTTTCTACCATGTATATTATCTTTTTTTGTAAAGCTATACAATTTCCATAATCTTACTTTATAAAGTTTTACAACTCTTAGTTATCCTATCTTTCACAACTTTGCCTAAAGAGTTCTATAAACTTTGTTATAAGTTTATTTTCTGTTCTCCGCACACTTTCAATTCTTGTAACTCTTTTTCAAATTTTTAAATTTTTAATTCTGATAAGTATCTATTTAATTCTTCCCTCAAGTTTCTGGACTTTTCGTAATTTGGCTCTGTACTATCGTCGAAGTTTGCATTATTGCAACTATTTACAACGGTCTTTTTTACCATTCCTTATACGCTTAAATACTTTGTATTCCTGTCGGCGCACTTGACATACTAGTGAAAATTTCCATTTTGGTGCACCTCTATGATTGTTTCTGCCAGGAAGACAATATTATTTTTAATTTATAATTATTTTTTTCTACTATAAAAATAATGAATAAATGTAATTCGATATATAACTAGAAATAATTATAATAAAAGCCCAACAAAAATAAACTACAAGTTGTTTGGGTAAATACTAGCTCACATATGTATATCTGGCATGACTATACAAATGTGAATAAAATATAAATCACAATTATTTTTTAACACTTGTTAAAGCATCGTAAAATTGTTTATGCCACGTAAACAGTTAAGATTTCTTAAGGTTGTTGACTTCAAAATATGGCTTAAGTGTACTATAAATTTCGGATAGTTTTACGTCCTCAGAAGCTGAGTCTATCTTCGTTTGGCAGCAGGTGCGTAATAACAAATTTACAGTTCATATTTGATTTGACTTTATGTAAACCATGTAAAGACAAATAGAAAACATTGTGTAATAATAAAAAAAAATTAAAAGCATTATGTAGAAATAAATTTAAATTAATATATTATTTTAATAATAAAAATGTTTATTAGAATGTCCTTAAAATATGTAGCAGCTAAAGATTTAGCAAAAATAGTCGGAGCAAAACATCAATAACAAAGAGAACATCACAGAAAAAATTAATAATGGTATAACTCTAACGCCCCGCAACTGAGATGTGTTCACTCATTGTGCCCAGTCGTCGCGCATCATCTCTAATGCGGGGCGATGCGACAAGCACCGCGTCTGAGACAACCGGAATTATTAACCCCCCCGCCCTCCGTTCGAGTGAACGCAGTTAACTCGAATTATTTTTAGCGACTGGTATCAGAATGGAAACCCGGGTCCGTCCGCATCGCAGTTCGCGCCTCAACAAATAAACCACTCTGGTGGATATTAAAAAGAATTACAGTTGTAACAATGACAACGGCAAAAATAATTAAATTAAAATTATGACATTATAAAGCTATTAAAGCCAAAAAGGTCAGTTATTACAAAAAATAAAAAGCGCACAAAAAAATGTCAATATATACACAAAAACAGATTAAGACAATTCTTAAGTAAACATTGATAAAGAAAATGCAAAAGGCAATTTCGCGTGCTACATATAAAAGCAAATTATGTAAACCAATATGAAAAATTAAAAAAAAATGCTTTCAGTCATCCTATTAGTTGATAATAAAAGAAAATGTTTTTATTATTAAGGTACTAATTTTAAATTTTTAAGTTTAACAAAGCACAAATAAATAAAAGAGCTTTAAGCCAACTGTTTTATGTTTTACTAAAGCTTTCTCAACTGGTAATAGCTTTATACAGTTATTGTTTTATTAAAAATAGTTACATAATTATTTTAAGGGTATCTTACATCATACTGAACCATACCTAAAACAATGTTTAGATTACTAAACATGGTAGAAACTTCAGAGGTTTTAGCACTAAAATTTAAATAGTTTCAATATCAAGTTTTATTGCTAACATTAAGTTAGCGCGTGTATTATAATAAATTTTCTGAGAACAATTCATTTTAATGAAGTACCAAAATGGACAGAGTTTAAATATATATATTTTGTGGGTAAATAGATGCTTAATTGATCTTTTATTAACGCTAGGTAAGTTTGTTGTTTATTTTAATATGCTTATTAATATTTTTCTGTTGAAACGACCTGAAATATGTAGTATTTTTCTCATTGACTGTATAATTAGATTACTAGTTAATCTAAATAATTAAGTTATTAAACATTGCCCGTTTTAATTATCTAGTTCTAAAGTCATTATTGAACAGATTGGTCTATAGTACACTGAGATGATCACTAATTTGATTATTGTATTAGTTGGTTTTTAATAATATCCTAAACTCACTGTATTATAAGTTAATATGCAATAAAGCCAAAGAAGTAGTAAAATCAGCAAAGAAAAAATATGGAAAAAATTTGAAAGGAAAATTGAGAATAGTTGCATATAAAACCAAAAAGGATTTTGAAATGTGGCCAAGAGGAGAAAGGGCAATACGAAACAAAAAGCAAAAAATATGAAGTACGAAAGAGAAGAATTGCAAACTAAAACTCCGAAAATACTGCACGTATGGAAAGAACACTACTCACAAAAATTCGGAAAAAAGAAAGTAGAAGAAGACGAAAGGAATCGCCCAATGAACGTCGAGGAATAGATAACAGAGGTCTTGAGAAATGGAAGGAGCGGAAAATTGTCCGGAGACAACCTAAACCCGGAACTGTTTAAAAATGGGGGTCCTTTAGTGAGTAAATGGTTTAAAAAAACATCTTCTAACTTCTGCATTAGCACAGAAAAAGAATTCCAGAAAACTGGAAAAATAATATAATAATCCCCATATATAAAAAGGGAGACTTCACATGACGCGACAATTACAGAGCTATTTGGATATCCCCAGTCGCACTAAAGATATACACAAGAATTTTTAGAGAACGACTTACGTCTGTGGTAGAGGAAAAAATACACAATTAACGAACAACTTTTTGCCCAGGAGACAAACACGAGACAACATTTTTACAATAAGAACCATAATAAAAAAACCATAAGCAAAAGCAAGAAACTCCATCTAGCCTTTATAGATCTAGAAGCTGCGTTGGATCGATACCTCGGATATATATATATATATATATATATATATATATATATATATATATATATATATATATATATATATATAATTACACTCAAAGTACTACAGATTCCACCCAAATTGACAAGATTAATAGAAAATCTACACAAAATCATAAAAGAAAAGTACATCTAAATGAGCATTTCTAAATCTAAACGGGTTTTCAAAATGGAAAAGATAGTAAAACAGGGAAAGAGCCAAATCTCACTACTCTTTTGCAATGTACATAGACTACATCTACACAAAGCGAAAAATGAAAATAAGAAATCAAAACTAGGATATCTAAACCTAAGCCCAATAAAAACTCAAGGCGTACTCTATGTAGTCGCCATATCAATAAGAACAAATAACTCATAACAGCTACAAACAAACATGGATATTTGGATACACAAATTAGAACAAAAAGGGATGGAAATAAACATTAAAAAGCAAAATAATGCACATAACAAAGGGTAAAAACGATGAACATAAGAATAAACATAAAAAAGTTTGAACAAGTAAAGGCTTAGGAACGGTAATAAGCAAAGATAGCAGAATACATAGAGACATAAAAACAGGATAAATAAAGCTAACCGAACATATTACCAGATTAACAACACCTTAATAGGAAAGAAAGAATTAAGCAATAAACAAAAATGCACATGTATAAACCCAACAATTCTATATGCAGCAGAATCCTAGGTAGTAACTGACAAATATAGATCAAAGGTCACAGCAGCAGAGATGTGATATTTGAGACGTATAGTTGGAAAGACGAGAACAGACAGGGTAAAAAACAGAAGCATTAGCGAAGAGCCGGAACAAGACTCCACGATAGAAAAACTTGGAAAGGAAGATTTATAAAATAAATGTTTATGTTTTAAACAGCTGGAAGTTTGTCTGTAAAAGCTAGAATATCTTCTTTATCTTGATATATAATTACTTTCTTTTGGTTTGAATGTGTTCTCCATTTCATGTTGTTAAGGTACCTACCAAAGTGCTTTACATCGAATTTGTAAGTTATGGAATTTCATTCAAAGTTAATGTATGTAGATTATTCTTTCTTAGTGCGAAAATTATGTATGTTGATCCAATTTCATTTCCCTTTATTTGTCAGGTAGTTGTGCAATGGTTTCTTCTTAACTTTTGTAAAACTTAAACCGAATCTTCATAAAACAGTGAAATGACCATATCATCTGTAAAGGTAGTCGTTATAAGGTCTACTTTACTACGTAAATCTGTTGTAAAGAGTTGGTATAAGACAAACCCTAAAACACTATCTTGTGTTACATCTGCATCGACAAAATAAATCAAAGGGCAACTATAATTGACTTTTACCTACAAGGATGTCTTTTAATTAAAATTTGAAAAATGCGTAATATTGATAGGGAAATCTTTTCTGATTTTATATAGCATACAAAGATACCGTGTTTTGTCAAGAGCTTTACTTCCATTCAAAAGTACTTACGAACACACTCTCTTTTCTTTAAAACCTTGTGTGCTATCTAACACTCAATAAATTTATTCTAACATTAAGTATTTTTTATAAATTGAGTTTAAAAAGTAATAATTTTGCTAGTGTTGTTCGTTTCAGTAACGGTAATAATAATTTTGGTCTATAAGAATGTGGCAGATGACCTGGTTTTCCTAGTTTCTAGATTCAGCAAATTTCTGCTGCAGAGGAATGCCTTGAATCCTTAAGATAGCGTTAAAATTAAGTTATGGCTACTATGCTTTTCTTTGGTAGTTTGTGAAGTAATTCAGCCGTTATAAGATAAAACCCTCGGAATCTGCAAGTTTTAAGCTTTTAATTTTGTTAGTATTTTACTATGCGTGCAATGTTTTACACGTTAATCAAAAAGGCAACTAGAGCAAAACGAGAATTTTTTAATGTCTTTGCTATTCTCGCTATTATATGCGACTGAAAAGTTTGTTAAATAATGTTGTAATTATTAGGTGTTTCTTCATTTGCTGTTTAAAACATTCAAATTGTGCACTTGTGAAGAATAAAATTAGAAAGCTGTCTTATAATTGATATTATTCACATGTATTTTATAGGATAATTTTTCAAATATACGTCGTAGCGAGCAGTCATATCAATATGATTTGGTAACGTTTTAATTATTATAAAAATATCTGAAGCATTCGTTAATAGATCTCCATAGCTTAGCCAATGAGTAGATATTTCTAATAGTCTGGTGTACTTTCCTTGGGATTGATTAATATGGACTCTTACAGTAGGCATTTCAAATTAATTTAAAATTAAGATCGCTAGTAACTTAACAAAGTTTTATGCAACAAAACCTAAACCTTGGTTTAAGAATTTTGTCTTGCACGGTGATACATATTTTCTCTCCTCGTGCATGGTGCAGAGTGCTAGACAGTTAGTAAAGCTGAAATGAAAAAACTAAATGCCGCCGAAATCCAAATTTATTATAGTCATAAAAATACGAAAGACAAATAAAGTAAGTAATGATAAAGTTCTGCAAAGATTAAACAAGAATATAGAAACAGAAGTTTTTATCAAAAGAAATATATTAGGATACTTTAAACATTTGATGCAACATAAATAAAACTTTGCAAAAAAAATTATACAAGGAATATAGAAAGAGAATTGTGCAAAGAAAAGGGTCTTCATAGGTGAAGAATTTAAGTGGTTCTTTTGTTCAAGTTAAAGTAAATAAAGTATAGACAGCGCTATTACTAGTTAACCTCCAATAGCACAGACAACACAAGAAGAGTTTTTTAAATAGATCTCTTAACTGATTTTGTTTTGTGAAATATCTAGGTAAACAATATATAGCAAATACTACTATAAAACGGTTTGAGGATGCGGTGACTCCAGTTGGCTCTGTTCTCTAGCCGGCGCGCGCAAGTACGAGTCCCGCTCAACCCATGGGTGTGTGTGAATGTCCCAGCATTTAAGTGCATGTTAGTGGGCACAATAAGCCCTTGGGACTGCAGCGCCTGTTAGTGCGCAAAAAAAATAAATAAAACGGATTTTGTACAAGAAGCTTTGGTGTGACTATATGACTAAATTATAACATTCGTTTTTCTTTGTGGTTTTACACAGCAATGTACAAATTTAGGACATATTTGAAATAGTATATTTTCTTATTATTTCTTGTAAGCTCTAGGTGTACAATGGTTAAAGAAAAAGGAGTTTTGACTAATTGGTGTTTTATGTTTATTATATATTTTACAATGTATTCTTTCTTTGTCAACTCGTCTTTTATTTTATCTGTATTAAAATAAAATAAAGATTTGTTATGACTGGCCTATAAATCCTGTCTCTAAATTTATGTGTATGAAGGTTATCTTTGCAAAATGTTTAGCGAGCTTTCTGAACGAATCTAATTTTAATAATATTGTTAGCGATTTAGATTTAAATTGCTCAGTCTTCAATATTTCTGTTAATTATTAATTGTTGCATTGTATTTATTATTAATTAAACATTACGAAAACAATGTTAGAAACAAGTAAAACAATTTAAAACATGAAAAAGAATCGAAAAAAAAAGCTTGGATGACAGACGAAGTACTTGAACTAATGGTACGAAGAAGAAAAATAAATAATACAAGCAAACAACGATATAATGAGATACATCGTAAATACAAAGAAAAGTAAGACAGGCAAAAGAAAAATGGCTAAACGAGAAGTGTGACGAAATTGAAGGGTTACAGAAATTGCACGATTCTTTCAACGTTCACAAAAAGATCAAAGACTTTACAGGAGGCCATAAAAATAAACAAAGCTATGTACTAATAGATAACAAAGGCAACATAATTTAAGATACAGAAGAAAAACTTAACACATGGAAAGAATATATTGAGAAATTGTTTCAAGACGATAGAAATAGAGAATTAGTAAGTACAGAAGCAATAAAAGGTCCGGACATAACAAACGAAGAAGTGTCATATGCACTTAAAAATATGAAAATCGGAAAAGCAGTTGACCCAGACAAACCCCGCTGAACTACTGAAATTAATTAATGAAAATCATAAAAGCATAGTTACCGAACTCTTCAACGAGATTTATAAAAGTGGAACAATACCTAAGGATTGGCTAGTATCAACATTTATTATAATTCAAAAGATACCTAATGAAAAAAGATGCGAGGAAAATAGAACCATAAGCTTAATGAGTCACATACTAAAATTATTCCTAAAAATTATACATAAACGCATATACAATAAATTAGACTACGATATTAGTGACTCACAATTTGGATTTCGTAATGGAGTTGGCACTATTTTGTTTAAACGTACTAACTCAGAGGTGCTTAGATGTTAATAAAGATGTGTACGCGTGTCTGGTGGACTATGAAAAGCTTTTGATAGAGTTCGGCACGACCAACTTATACAAATCCTAAAAGAAAAGCAAATCGATTCTCAAGACATTGCAATCATAGAAAACCTATATTACAACCAAACAGCTAATATTAAGATAGACAATAGACACTCAACAGATATAGAGATAAAGCGTCGAGTACGGCAGTACAAATCCAATTTATACTCTGAGATTTTCATGAAAGAGGCACTGTATAATGAAACAGCTGGAGTAATAACTAATGGAACACCTATAAATAATATAAGGTATGCAGATGATACCGTGTTACTTGCAGAAAATATTAATGATCTACAAAGAATTGTCCAAAATGATTATGATGTTAGTAATCCATATGGACTGAACACGAACTTAAGTAAAACGAAATTTCTTTTTACTAAAACACCAAATCACCGTGTTCAACTAATAACAAATCAAGAACCTATAGAACAAGTATATAAATACAAATATTAGGACACATTTATTAACAGTAACATTGACTACGCTATGGAATTAAAAACAAGAATTGAAAAAACACGGAGTGCCTTTATAAAAATGAAACAGTTCTTCTGTAACAAAACACTAAATAACAACTTAAAAATTCAAATGTTGAGATGTTTTATATTTCCCATTCTCCTGTACGGCATAGAAGCCGCCACGCTGACAAAAAGCATGATGAAAAAGATTGAAGCCTTCGAGATGTGACTCTGTAGGAGGATGCTTAAAATATCATGTGGATAGAGTCACCAACCAAGAAGTCTTAGAAAGGGTAAAAAAGAAAAAACTGAATTCAAAAATTGAAACACGAAAGCTGAAGTATCTGGGCCATGTTATGAGAGGCACGAGATACCATTTGTTACAATTAATTATTCAAGGTGAAATTACTGGAAAAAGAAGCGTGGGAAGAAGACGAATGTCGTGGCTCCGTAACCTAAGGGAGTGGTTTAACTGCTCTTCAAAACAGCTATTTAGAGCAGCAGTAAATAAGGTGGAAATAATCATGATGGTCGCCAACCTTCGGGAGAAGACGGCACCCTAAGAAGAAGAAAGCATTGTATTTATAACTCAGCAAACCAGTAATTACCTTTGAATATATGCTGTCGCCTGCATCGATGATATTATTTAATCTATTTTTATTCTAGTCTAAGTTTATATCTAAGTGTTGTTTTCCAAAACTCAAGCTGACCCTTTCCTTTTTTTATCTGAATTTGTGTAACTGACAGCCGTAACTTTAGTTAATTTCATCAGGTTGTAGCGAAAATTGTTTTAACTGCACAGAGTTATTTGTATGTGGTGCAAATTAATACTTCAATACGTTGGCTGACTTGAAAATCTTAATTATTGTTGGGTCGTTGTTATTTTAAGTTGAGTTAATATATTTAGGATTGTAAATAAATTAAAATAACTTATAGTATGATCAGACGGGTTACTACCAGTTGAGTTTCTGTGAAAATAACACGCTTACGCCGCAGCAGATACTCGACTATAATGCCAGTGGCTGATTGACCTAAATACTAGGTTTAAAAATTCTGTTTGTAGACAAATTGAGAAAATTAAATATTCTTCACGAGTAGCTGCAAAAATTTATTATGACTTATTACAATATTTTTTAACAAACTTTACCCAGCAAAAAATTGATAATGTAAAATAAATAAACGGAAAATCAGAATAAATGTACTAGTAAAAGTTTATGCAATGCAGTAATATAATTGGATGTTTTAAAGTAAGATTCCAATATTACAGCAATTAACAATTAAGAAACAAATTACAAATTTAACAAACAATAAAATAAGTCAACAAAGTAGTAAATTAAAGATTAAAAAGAAAGAAAATTGCTTACACAGATATACAGCTGCTTTGCTAGCCTGAATAAACGCATGCAAGTTAAAAGCATGTTCGCTCATATCTTCTGAAAATGTTTTAACTCGAAGCAGTATAAGCCAAATTCAGAGCTACAGACTAATTGCGGGTTTTAGAAAGCTATATAATACAGCGGGAAGCGTGCCAAAATCGGCAACAAGCAATGACTGCAGGAGTTCTTATAATGAATATTACTTATACAGATAGGATATATGTGTCGCATTTAAGGCTACAGCAAAATTGCCTAATATTCGACGCGTTCTCAGTGAAGGGCTCGAAAATTACCGAGAACCATTAATAGATTTTCTTTATAAAATTTAATATATCAAATCAAACCGGAGGACAGAATTCAGCAATGCCTTAGATACACACTAGGATTATTATGTTGAGTTATTTTTAAATTATTTATTTTTATCTATTACATATCCATTTAGAAATAAATAAATTAGCCCAGTACTATCACTTACGTATGTATTATTTTGCATACAAAATTGCTTCTGTATTTATTTTCAACTATCTTCGGATGAGGTCAGTGATTTTAATTTTCAAATGCTTTTAGTTTTTATACTTCCGGACGTTTCCTTAGAGGTTATTTCATATCAGATATGTCTATAAACTAAGTATGGTAAGTTGCTATATCCTTTATAAAGAAGCAATCAAAGAAATACCAAGACGTAGTAGCACTAGGTTTAGAATCGGTCACTTGTGTTAATTATCATCACTATAGTCACTGAGAAATATATCTTGGGGTAGTTTTCGTTTTAGCCTTGCGTGGATGCCGCGTTGTCCCAGTGAGTAGTAAGCTGCACCACTGCAGTTGTTGAGATTGGCATGAAATTTTTTAGTAAGTTTCGCTATATGTTGTTCAATTGTAGGAAAACCCAGTTCGTAGTATAGTTGTTGATTTGTGATGAACCAGGGAGCGTTGACAGTGATTTTCAGGAATTTTGGTAGATAATTCGTATCTTGGAATGTGTTTAGCTATATGACATCTAGCTTCATAGAGGATTATATGGTCGTAACAGTGATTTCTAACAGGTATAGTAGGTACATTGAGTAAGATCAAGAGTGGACTTTCGGTTTAGCATGGGTAGAGTTGGAATTAGTCTCGTGTGCCACTTCGTTTAATTTTTGAGGAATGAGTTATTTTGCCAGGTGAGCTTGGTGTCAAGAGTAGTATACCTAAGTATTTAATGGTGTTTGTCAGTGGCGTTCCACTGTAATGGAGTGGATCCGTTAATAGTGATTTCTGGTGGAGTTTTAAATCGTCTTAATGTGAAAATTTTTTGGCGCATTTGTCATAATTGATGGATAGGTTCCATTTTATAAGCCACCTACTGAGGATAGTGCTGGCTTGTGAATGATTTCGTCATGTGTTATTATGACTGTGTACATCTGCATATAATGCAAGGTCAGTCGTTGATGGTAGGGAGGTACTCGCATGAGTGTTGAATAAGAATCGGATCTAAGATACTTGCCCTGAGGGTACCCTAGCTTGTATGGTTTTGATGGCAGATAGGGATGTGTAATTTTGACTGCGTACGTGATTATCAAGACAAGTGAAAAAGTATGGATTTGATGTAATTGGGTAGTTGAAGTTTGTTAAGATTTTATATTTTAGGCCGGTTTGATATTACGCGGTCAATAAGTTTGAGCTATGTCGATAAACAAAGTTACTGTGTATTATCGATTGTAGTCTTGAAGAATGGATGACTTTTCTAGCATTTCGAAATAATTTGATAATGAAACTAATGGGTCTATAGTTTGATATCTTTCTGTATCCTTCCCCGGTTTTGGGAACATAGATTGATATTGGTATTGCATTGTTTCCATATGTTTGAGTAGACCTATGCCGTAGACAAACGTTGAATGTTGTTGTCAAAGTTACGCTATATGCTTTCTTGGTGAGTTTTTTGAAATACGATATTGGATAATTATTGTCATTGCGCGATTTCTTGATTTGACTGGTGTTTTGATAATTAAAGCAAGTTCTTGGGTAGGTTGGTGTTTTCAATAATTGGTCACTATGTCGTATTGAAAACCGGGTCCTTATAGGTGTGAGTACGTGAATGTTTTCTCGAGTTGATCCGCAAAGGCTTCTTTTTCTGCATAAAGAACTGGAGTATTTGATTGTCCATGGTGATTGGAGGTATTTCGATGAGGTTGAGCGTAGTATCCGTTGTGAGTTGGTTCTCCATAGTCCTGGAACTTGTAGTTCAAGATTGCTGATGTGTTTTGGTAAAAGTAAATTCGGTACTCAAGTTCTACGTTGGTTTCTGATACGGCAGATAAATTATTTACGAGGTTTTTGTTATGGGACTTCGGGTTTCTGCCATTCTCTTCTCAGTGAATTTTTTCGCTTGATTAGGTCAGTTATGTGTTTGGTGTAAGTTAATGGTTGTGCGTTTTTATTTTGCCTCTCTGGTAGCCTTGATCGCGATGCTAGTCAGTAATGCTTTTTGTTATGTGTATAATTGTTTCATCTATTTGGGTTGTTGATTGGAGATTGTCAGGGTTCTTGTTGTTTGTCAAGATACTCGCCGAAGGATCCAGTTGACTATCCCATTAATTAGTATAGGCTCTGGGGTGAATTTTGCTGGTGTTATTAGAAATCAAATGATACTGGCAGGTGGTCAGAGTCTAGTTCGGGAAGTACTTGTTGTAATGCTTGTTTCTTAAAGTTTTTGCGAGCAAGAATGTCTAAGACGTCGGGCAGGTGATCATTTCTGTAGGGGTGGTAAGTGGATTCGTCAGGGGCTTCTATTTGGAAAGCATAGGTTGATGATAGATTGAAAAGTTTGGAACCAGCGGGGTTTGTTTTTCTACATCCCTAGATGGCATTCTTGGAGTTTAGGTCACCAATGAGCAGGGTAGGTTCATTTGTAGTGAAGATTGCTGAAATGTCTTGTTCTAAAAGTGTTTTGTTGGGTTGCTTATAGACACATGTGATGTTTATTATTGTGTTGTCGTGCGTTTTAATTTTGATTCTACTGTTTCGAGATTTATAATGTTAATTAGATGACATTCGTGAAGTTTAATTTTTCGTTTAATAATGATGGCCACCTCTCCTGATGCAATATTGGCATTGCTGTCTGTGCGGTAAATTTGGTATCCAGCTATGTTGAGTTTTTCTGCACGACTTAGGTTCGTTTCTGAGATGCATGTTGTATCAATGGAATAGCTTGACAAAAATGATTTAAATAAATTTAGTTGAGTTTTGATGCCGTTTGCGTTCTAATTTAGGATTTTTATTTGAGAAATTGTGTTGATTTTAGGGTCCATTAAACAGAGAGGGTGAAAGATTAGATAAAATGAATTGCTTAATTTGTTCGATATAGAGTTGGATTAGATTTAAGCGAGATGATAATAAAGAATTAAGTAAGGAGGAAGTTTCAGGTATTGAGGTGTTTGTTCTAGATTGCCATGGTGATGAGTTAGTTTGTGGTATATTGCGAGGAAGATTGGGAAAATTTTTCATGTTGTTTATGGGTGGATGGTGGTCTGAGTTCCTGTTTTGTGAGGTTTGTTTCGACTGCGTTTGTCTTGATAGTTCGTTGACTTAGTAAAATATTTGCAGCCTCTGAAGTTAGCTGGGTGATTTTCCCCCAGTTGGTACATATCGGAGGCTCTTGGGGAGGTTTATCGCAATTTATATATAAGTGATTGCCTTTGCATTTGACACATCGTGGTTCAAGACGACAGTAATTTTTAGTATGCCCAATGCGCTGGCATCTATGGCATTGTGTGGTTTTGTTACTGTGCCTTCGAGGTTCTACGGTAATTATTGAGTGAAAAATTTGGTGATGTTAAATATTTCATTTGCATTTTCATCTGCACAGACTAGTATTGGTATTTTATCTTTATTGAGTAATCTGGTGATCCGTATAATTGGTAGTTTATAAGATGTGAGTTCTTCAAGAATGTCTGATTCAGTTAATGAGGGTGGGACGTTTTTAATTATTACTGAAGAGGGTCTGCTATTGGGATTTTGAAATGTATGGTGTTCTATTTTGTTTTCTATGTAATGTTTAGCTAATGCTCTATAATCTTCCTGGGTTGTTAGGATAATTTTTAAGTTAGTGGAACTTAGAGATGTAGTGAATTCTGCTTTGGCGAAGGTTTTTATGTCGCTGATTACTGCTTTGTGATTAATTGGACCATGCAGAAAAATAGGTGGAATTTTAATTTTGGGTGGTCCTTTGGTTGAGTTATCCATGTCTTCAGCAGAGGGTTCTAGATAGCTGGGTAAGTAATATCTATTTTTTTTTATTTAGAGAATTGGGTTGCCATTGATATTTTTTTTTGTTGGTTGGTGATCGGTGGGGATAGGTGATTTGAGTTTCTTTTGGACATGGCGATTGAAGCGGTCACCCCCTAAAGAGGGGGTGTGGGATACGCTTGATGTCATTAAAACTTAATAAACGAAATAAAATTTGTTACCAGAATATAAAATGTAAAAGAATGTTGTTTGTTTGCGGTTATATCTGAAGCCGTGTTGATAAGCACACTCGCACTTTCAAGTCGCGATGGGAGCGTATACGTCTTAGCTGTTTGAAAGTAAAGCGAGAACTAATTCAATTCTATAAGCTTACTTGTTATTTTACAGTTGTAGGCAATTTTCAAATAAATTCGGCTTTGCTGTCGCTACCGTGGCGTGCGACATGCCAGCACTTGAACCTTCATGCTCTCGGGGCGACAACCGTTTGTACGCCCCCACGTCACCTACTGTAGAGTCCTTTGTTGCACACACTTTCACCGTGAAACGGCCCGTATACGTTTTTAGAAGTATTCACACAGTGATAAGATCTTTAAATTACAAAAATGTTATATTTGTGTGGAGCACAATTTTGTCTTGACAGCTGACAAATTGCTAGAGTTACTAAGGGAGATTATGTGGGTTGGTTCAATATTTAAAGTATGGCTCCCTTGGGCACAATAAAGATAGAAATTTATATAAGGTTTTATAAACGGAATTGAAAATCAACGTATTAAACAGCTTATAGAAAATTATATCCTTCAAATACAAAACAAATGTACACACATTTTCATACTGAGAGATTACGATAATATAAATGCAAATTTCCTAAACAATTAATAACATCTTCTGAGATGGTTGTCGAGTGCTTGCAAATTAAAATGGCATCTTCACGTCCACTAGCGGTGGTTAGTATTGAAAAAACGCCACGTATTTTCGACTGCATTCAATTATACCCTTACTCTCAATTTTTGTAAAATAAGCAAAGCTTAATTTATTGGTACTTAGCTTTATTTAATTTATTAGGGATTTAAAAATAAGGGCACATTCATGTAGCTCCACTTGCATAATATTTTAAAAGTGGTAGATTGGGACAGCTTTCGTTTTATTTTTTACGTTTGTATTTAGCTTTTCTAAATATTTTATAAACTCAAATTAAGAGCAGTTGTATTTTTACCATAGGCAAGTCCTAGTATTTCAATTCTAATTCGAAGCCAATACTGTCTAAAGGTGAACATACAAAGCAAATCTGAATAGCGATGGTTAAAAAACTGATTAAATATCTTAACATAAGAGGTACAAAGTTTTTTTGACTAACCCTGCATAATTTGTTCAAGAGCTATGCATATTTTCTCGTTTGTTTTTTTTTCTGAAGGGTATAGTACATTACAGAGCATTGTATGATGATGTGATGAGCACTAGACAACGTGCTGCTTGTGTTCATATGTAATACCACAATTATTCAATATCACTGCGAAACGTTTGAATCGTACAGAATACCAAACATACCCACAGCCATTGTCGTTATAATGTATTAGAAAGTGGACTAAAGTTGTACAAAATAACGGACTTTACAATGAGAATTCAAAATACAGACCGTAGGAGTTAGTTAAAAAAATCTAACAGGTGCATAAATCAGTAAGAAAAATCTATCGCAATCAGTTTGTAAACGGAGTCATCAACAAAAAAATTGTCTGTTCAGGCCACTCTAAAAGCGCTATTTGCATTTTATAGCTAAAAAAATTTAATTTGTGTAACAATCGAAAGACATCTATTGAACGTTGCTAACAAAATGCCAACGCGCTTTAACAACATCGGTAATTAGTTCAGTGACGATGAGAATTTTCGCTCAAATACACAATAAGCAAACTTATTGTTAATGATCAGAAGAAAACTCCAGAAAGAACATAATACCGTCACTATTGCTCTGAAGTTATAGTGTGCGCTACTTTATTTGCCACAGGCATAATTTGCTGTATTTCTTTGCAGATGGAAGAGTTTGAACGCTTCCTGTTAATACTATCGTGAAATGACTAGGAACTTTTTAACACCACCTTGGGAAATTTGATGATTTTAAAGCATCAATATGGTTCTAACAAGATGAAGCAACAGGTCACACATGTGATCGATCAATTAAAGTCATGCGCGAACTAATTCCAAAAAATAATTTTGTGAGGAGGCGACAACTAGCCCAAACGTATGTTCTCTTTACTATTTATTGAGAATGCATAAAATTTAAAATATGTACATTAAAACACAATCTTTCCGGCATTATTACTGAGAAGTATGTAAACTCTTTAATATGTGTAGCCAGTGCTAATTTTGGTATCAGGTTAAAAAAACATGAGCAACGTAATAGCCCTCATTTGAACAATATCTTTTAACCTTGGTGTATTTGACCTTATTATGGAATTATTTGTTAAATCGTTGCACTCCTCTCAAAATCAGAATCTAAATATATTGCGAGATGCTTAACGTTCCGGAATCAAGTTACCATTTCAGTTAACAAAGGTACAGGTTTCTTGATGGAAGATAAATATAATAATATGTATTGGTTCTTTTACCTTGATACGCCAGTTCCTTAACTCATCTATTAGATTATTTAAATTATTTTAAAATAGTCGAGTTTCAAACATTGATACAAAGAAAAAATGCAATTGCATTGGCGTAAGTGACTACCATTGTCTGCCTTGAGAGAATATCTGTAGCATACAATAGGTATAGCTATATGTCCGAGTGTACTACACTGTGGCACTCTTTCTTGTATTAGATAAAGTAGTTTTAGTTAATCACAATATTTGACATAGTAAGTTGATAATTATGAATCTTGCATTACAATTTTAATGTAATCCATATATTAAAAACTGCAGAATATTGTTTCTTAAGTTGTAGGTTGCAGTTGACTTCAGTATTAATTAAATTTAAAATTAGCTTTTTCCGAGGTTTTGCCTAAAAAAAGACTGACAAGCCTATATGATGTAACTTATGTTAAATTCCTTCCAAATTTGTGATGACGCCACTTATTTTCCATTAATGTTGGAAGAAACATGTCTTCATGTAACACTAAAAATGTTGTGGTAATTAAGTTTTATTTCATTTTTAATAGCTAACTCACTAACAATCAACAATTAAAAATTCCTAAGCCACCGCCAGTGTATATATACGGCGTTCATAACTACAATAAAATGGTAGAAAATATTTCCACAGTTATCGAAAAAGAGCGATATTACACCAATGACCAACGATACAATTAAAATTAACACTTTCATATCAGAGTCGTATAGGAAGCTAACTAGATATTTCGAAGACGAAGCTATTGTATTCCGCATATATCGACTCTACGAAAATCGATCATATAGAATACTAATTCGACATATCAACCATTTCACATTAACAGACGACATTAAAGAAGAGCTAGTTAAATTGGGACACGGAGTGAGAAATATCATTAATGTACGTCATAGGATAATAAATGCCGTTGTCTATGGTAGATCTTAAGCCCAAAAAAATAATAAAACTATATCTAAGGTAATTTGTTTGGGAAATCAAAAGGTTTCGATTGAACATACGAAAACGTACCGCAACAGACCTTTTCAATGTGTGAAATGTGGTGGACATAATACTACGCTATACTAAAAAACACCAAATACACTTATTGTACTCTTTGTGACGGCAAATTATAAAGACTTGCAAAAAGTTAGAAATGGGTTATTTAACAGCCCAACAAACATAATAATTAAAAAAAACAAATCCTCCAATCCCACATCGAACAACTACTCTCATCCAATGAGCAATACCGCAACAGCATGATTCTGAACTTGCTCTCTTCAGTCATTAAACAATTGGCTTAAATTGTTTTATCACTATGAATAGCATTGCGGAACGCGAACGGTCTCGCAAACCACCTACAGAAGATAATAACATTTCTTAAGTTGCAAAAGATAGATATTTTACTTACATTAGAATCCCACCCAATACCAAGAACAACAATTAAAATTCCATATTACGCAGTATACTTTGCTAATCATCTACCAACCTTCATCAACTGAAGACTGAAACTAAATAAAACTAATTAATACTCGTCAAGCATCAAGCTACGACCTTCAAAATATTCTCAGAAAGGGAGTAGTTCTGTTAACTACCATATATAACATATTGCATATCAAGATTATGCTATTACCCCTTACAATAGAAGTTCGCTCAAGTTATTGTGCTAGCTAAGCCTGGAAAATCTCTCCCACAAACCTCATCTTATAGACCAATAAACTTTCTCCCCTTTATGTCAAAATCTTCAAACAATTGTTCCTTAAGCTAATTCATGAAACAGCCAACCTAAATAATATATTTCCTCCCTCACAGTTTGGGTTTCGAGAAAGCCATTCAACAGTTCAAACAAAGTCATTGCATAGTTACCAAAATTATGGAAAGCTTCTAGGCAAACGTTTTTGGACATACAACAAGCCTTTAATAAGGCATGGCATACGGGTATTATTCATAAACTAAAACAATATTTCCCTAGTCAATTACACTTAACAATACAGTCATATATCAGTGAACGGATGTTTCATATCAAAATGAACAACTTTGTATTAAGATATTGACAAATTAACTCAGGAGTGCCACAAGGAAGCGTATTGGGATTACTTCTATACCTCAAATATGCATTCGAGGCTCCAGATTTAATGAATACCTTAATAGTAACATTCACCAACGATATGGGTATCTTGGCAGACAATGATAATGCGGAATTAGCAGCTCACCAATTACAGAGACACCTATTATATATCGACCCATGTGACTTTTACAAACAAACGCCTAGTATGTCAGCCAACAACAATCAACAACGCACCAACACCAGTGACGACCGAAGTTAAATACCTTGGGCTGCACCTTGACCATAAACTTACATGAAGAACACATATTAGAGTCAAACGCAAACAACAATTGGAGCGGTTAATCGGCAGGCACTCTCAACTTTCATTATCCAACAATTTGTTCTCGTATAAATTAATACTAAAACTCATCTGGATTTACTTAATTCAGCTCTGGGGATGTGCTAGGGCTTGTCATACCAAGATACTTCAGAGATTTCAATATAAAACTTTAAAGTTATGACTAACGACTCCTGGTACGTAACTAATGAAACACTCTACACAAAGCTAAACATACCTTATGTAGCTAAAGAAATAGAGATTTTCACGTACATATAATCAGAAATTGACTATCTATCAAAAATAATTAGTACAGCAGCTCACCAATATCCTAGCAATCAGAAGACTGAAGCGGCATTGGCCATAACATCTTATTTAGTGTAATTTTCTGGGGCACCAGCACTCATTGGGCGCCACTAATGTTATAATACCAAATCATCTGTTTATTATCCAAATAGTAGTTTGTAAATATACAAGTTATTAATAAAAAAAATAGTTGATTTTTCTGGCTGTGAGTGGTTTTATAGTATAAATTGATTGGTATTGTCTTTAATAAATTCGTAGACCATTCCTTCTTCTTGAAGAAGGGATCTGAAGAAATCGTTAAAATACTTCTCGTAATTGATTAGTGAGTACTACTACTTTTTATTTAGGGCATATTATTTAAGTTCCGTTTGCTATTCTAAGAAACGAAGTTTTTGTTTAAAGTTATTTAAATTATCTAATAGATTACTTTAATGGATAATTGGTGTCATCTATTTAGGTCATTTTCAATCAGCTTTTGGTAACTCTCTAAGAGAAGAATTATTCTTAATATTAATTGTCAATTTTGTGTTACAGTTGTCTTTAGAAAAAAGACAAAGATGTATCGATATTTTTTTTAAATTAGATGTTTTGAAGTACACTGTCACAAACATTTTATTTTGATTAACTTCTAATACTACCAACGGATGTGGCTTAAAGACGTTCATACTGCTGTTGATGATTTGTTATAAGCTATTCCGTCTGGGTAATTAGTGGAAAATATAAAATGAGTTAATACGATCGGCATAATATCAATAGGGTTACTTGTTATAAATGCTTGGACTGCTTGGAGGCGCTGAAACTTAGCATCCCATTGAAATATTTAAAAATTGGACTATTGTGGCAATTTAGAGAACATGGTGTTAAAAAAATTATACATAATGTTTGTTTTGCTTTGATTTTATTATTTGTCTGGTGTTATACATGCGCTGTTTAGCTTTTACCTTTGACCTTTTGAGCATAAGGTATACCTGGTTTTACTAGTTGCACATTTTGTCTGTTTCAGGGGAAGATAATTTATATTATATACTTTGAATTTGTTGAGGTACCAAATACCCCTCCATTAACGTTGAATAAAGACCTACTATAAAGAGTTATAATTCATTCAATATGGACATATGGATGCCAGAAATTCCAATCTTGACATCATACAGCGCTTCCAGTCAAAGACCCTACGAAACATGTCAAATGCATCATGGTGTCAAATCGCACCATACATACTGATCTAAATATCCCTTTTGTGCGAGAAATTATCAAACAATTTGCTGTTAAACACCAAATCACACTGACTAACTAAATATGGAAGGACGCCGATGGGAGCCTTATCCATTAAAGTCCTAAATTCAAATACTTCATTACATAATATTAGCTCATAGAATGTTTATCTTCTGATTGCTAATAAAGATAAAAAACCAAATACCCTTTGCGGTTTGCAATATAGTTGCCTTAACATTTAATAGGATTTAGAAAAAGTTTGTGCCGATTTGCTCATAAAATTTTCACTTTTTGCCATTATTGATAAGTCCGATAGAACTCCAAACGGGTTCCACACGAACTGACCAAAACTCAAAAGCACCGACGACTTAAAGTGGCCACTGCACTGTTGGAGCGCAACAGCTGGGAGCTTTTCCTGGAGAACATTGTCACAACCAATAGCTGTCACCAAGTCAAGCTTCAAGTTCAACGTCAAAAAAGGACCTTTGTCAAGAAAAGCGATTGCTTTGTGTCTTTTGGAACCGTCATTGAGAGCTGTTGGACAAAAATCGGATCGTGAACCCGCGCTGTACTGCGAGCAACTGACCCGATTTTGCCGAAAGATGCGGAATCCTCAAGGGCTGATTATTCTGCTTTATGACAATACAAAGTCTCACAAGAACACGGTTTCGAAGTTCAGATGGGAAGTTTTGGGGCATTTGCTCTACAGTCCCGATTTGGCACCGAGTCTAGAGCACTTTTTGCGTGGAAAACGGTTCGAAATCGTTAAGGCAATGGAAGAGTCGCTTACTAAATTCTTTTATTCGAAGACTCAGGAGTTTTACTTCCTTCGTTTTGAGTTTAATTGTTTGGAAATGGTGCGTTTCTGCTTCTTTAAAGTTTTCATTATTTGAAAGCATTTTCAGTACGAGTATTATTTTAGATTTTATTCTCGAACTATAATCAATACATATATAATACTAAATCACCTGTATACTTGCTCATTCATTATTCTTAAAGTCAAAAGCTCCATTTTCCACAAAGCAAAAAAAACTATATATTTGATACAAAAGTTTTCTTATCTCAATTTGCTCAATAATTCGCTGATTATTGAACCTTTCATTTATTGAAAATATAAAATAGATATTACATTTAGCTAAATCTGTATAATTATTAAGAAATAATATACCTATTTGTTAGGCAATCCTTATTTTAGGTAGACAGGACAACAGATACTCATGACTTTATTTATTTTCCGCTTGATATTTTTATTTTATATTCCCTCTTTCATCTACTACCATTAAGCCTTACAAACACTGCCACAGACAGATTCAATCAAATACCTGGGTATGCACTTAGATAAGGGATTGACATGGAAGTCACACATCTTCAATAAAAGGAAGCAATTAGGTCATAAATTTAGACAACATTACTGGCTACTCGGACGGAAATCTCCACTAAATCTTAAAAATAAATTACTAGTTTACAAAGTTTGTTTTAAACCAGTGTGGACGTACGGAATAGAACTATGAGGCACTGCATCAAATTCTAATATAGACATGCTTGAGAGGTTCCAATCTAGTACTACGTGCCCTTTGTGATTCTCCGTGGTATATTCCTAATAATGAAATACGTGCTGACCTAAATATTAAGACGGTTAAGGACGAAGTAAACCAGTGTAGTGTTAGATACCTCGCCCGGTTAGATGCACACCCGAATCTGTTAATTATTAACCTCCTAGACAATAGCGAAGAAATGCATAGACTTAAACGACGCAAAGTTTTATACTTATCTTTTATATCTTAAGTTAATATTCCAATTTATTTCTGTAGACGTATGTGTATATAGAAATAAGTTAACTGTGATCACTGGATCACAACTTTCATGTTACCACATGTCATATATAATCGTAACACGCATTTGCTTGTTGTACTATACAGATTGCAAATAGAAAATTTAGCATGAAAAAAAAAATTAAACCTTACATCGCATTAAATTTTCCATAATACACCTTTTTTGCTGGAGATGTCAGAGCTTTAAACTGTGCAAAACGTAAAATATTATTCTACATTCAAATTTTACGAATTATTTCTGAACTGGCTCTGCATAAAAATATATTTGTTATGAAATATATACTTTTTATGGTTCTTTACTCTTAATAGCAATTAAATATAATTATTCTTATTTTATTTTTATTTTAATTTATTTTGTAACTTGTAAAATATATTAATAAATTTAATTTTAATACAAAATGTTTTGTTATATTTTTTACAATATAATTTTTTATTACAATTATATTCTAAAGAAGAGTAAATTTACTGCCTTCTTGTGGTCACTGCGCTATAATGACAAAAATATATATAGAAAACTTGAAAGGACAGTGCATTATTTTTTTATCGAATATTGTATACGTTGCAGCACTGAATTGGTATGTCTTTATACGAATAAAAATGAAAACTGTGCTGCCTGCAAAAATTACCAAAACAATATTTTTGAGCTAGGTCACGCACTAAACTAATACTATAGTTTTAAAAAGTAAAATCTAAAAATTTTAAATTTTAATATAGACATTTTTAAATCAGATATCTCTAAATTGTGCAACGTACAAGGAGATGCAGGATATGCCCGGTCGCATGCATAAAATGCAAGAGGCTACTTATAAGGAACATATTGACGTCACCTGCAAAAAGGTGCCACATAAACTGAGCAAAGTGTAATGCTGCAAAAATTATAATTTAGGGTATGTCTCTGAGACTCGTGCAATGCATTAGCGCATACAAAAGCAGCCGTGCTTCCTGGAATTAATTACGATCTAAATTACGTTTTGCGGTAAAGCACAACGCATAGAAACTTAACAACTTTAGGGCGTCATCTTCCTAATTAAGCAGACAAATAATACTTCAAGTTGGATCCCATTTAATATATTTCAATCCAACCTATTTTAGTGTTCAAAGTGGCAAGGTTAATAAAATTACGTTAGTATTGGAAGATGATTAAAAAATCATTTATAAAGTAACTAGCAAAGGAAATATTTAAACTAATAAATGTACATAATCTAATTTAAGAGAGGAATCTTAAAAAAAATTGGTCACTCCGACAACTGCATATCAATAAAGAATGTATCGTGCATTTGACTTGAAACTAAACAAGGTTGTCTAACATTCAAAAACACAAATTCGTATGGATTTGTGGAAGTACTTTCTCGTATTTAACCATAATTTTAAAACTTAGTACCTGGCAAGGGACTTGAGAGAAAGACTGCTACAGTTGACCAGAACAAATAAATAATGCCTTATGTATCGCCGGAAAAAACGAACAACAAAAAGGTGAAAAATTGCAAATAAAAGATTAATAAAACGCATGCATTCAAAACTAAGAAAAACCTGACATAAAAAGTTAAACGAATACATAGTAATTGCGTTGCAGGAAAACAGAAAAAATATCTAGCAAACAACCTGACAAGTCAAGCATCCAAAAATAAATTATAAATGTTTTTATAACAAAAATTAATATACAACAAATAATTAATGCTAGTAATAATGCATACTTTCTCAGCATAAAAAACAAATGCAAATTTGTATAAATTTCATAATAGAATAAATTTAATTATAAACTAAATAAACATCCCGTTAGGAGATTTTAATGCTACAATAGGAAAGCAACTGTTAAGTAGCAGAAATATTCTTAAATCAAATAGATAAGGAATGTTAGAATTTACATGTATATTATGTAAACATTTATGATTACTCCTCGTATTGACTATACCAGAAGAAAATTTTTAGTAGCATTACAAAATATTATAAAGATGGTAATCTTGACTCATGCAACCCCTAGAATTATAGAAGCTTTAATGCTTAATTACTAATGAAGAATTCCTTTCTAACGACCAGATTTAGTAATTTCGCTACCACAAATGAGTCATTTTGGTCAGTGCTATATTTCTAATAACAAATACAATATTGTGGATATTATTTTTGTACATTTGTAGAATTATAGATTTACTTGATAATAATTAATGATTTGGTTTTGGAAAAATGCAGATATCTTTAATAATTTTTAAATTATTATTAATATTACTCGTATTAACAGCAACAGAAAAATATATATTTTTTAATTTTATCAATATAAATATTATTGAACAACGCGGACTTGTAGTAAACAAAATATTGTCACCATTCTCTCTACAAGCACATTGCTATCGAATATCCCCTCGTGGATTTACTGCTAATACAAAGTCGTTTGCTATTTTCTTTATATCGTTTATAGAACGTAATCCGCATTTACTTTCCACGCTTTTTGATTTTTATTTTATATTCCCATTATTCTCATTCCCGCTATTCTGCGAATTCTCTCGCCTGGCTAGCTTTATTTGGACATATATGTGTTATAGAGCCGTTTAAGTTATTAAATCTGCAACAAAGCTTTACTTATAGTAAATGTCCCATTCTACTTGGATTTTTTGTCTCGCTGAGTATTAAAAAAGCATTGCTTATTTATATTCTTCCTGCACTACCCAACTTTAAACAAATTGACTATTATCTTGCTGTAAAATGGCGTAAACAATAGAAAATTTAATTTATAGTAAGACAACGAAACATAACATCTGTTTTTGTCTGTAAGAAATTTATATAAACTCTATAATCGGCGATGTTATTTCTACCAATTGTAAATTATAAAAAGGCTATACAGTTAAATAGGTATATGTATATTTAAGGTTAATCATTTAAGATGCATTAACTAAGAATTTTATATTTTTGACTTTATTGTTGGCCCCACCTGGTTGCTGTAAAGCACAACATTTATATTCGTAAAAAAAATTTATAAAAGAATAGTAGCCATACAAGATAAAATTAAAAAGAAAACATCTAAACATTAAAAAATACATTATTATAAACATTAAAATATTAGAAAAATAGTCTACAACATCTGAAAATTTGTCAACTGTAAATCTAAAACAGAGCCATCACCCGTACTTAAATAAATGTAAATGTATTCCCAAAGTATTTATTTCGAGATTGTAAAAAATACAAAATATATGTATATATACATGAATTTAGTGGTAAATGATGTTAGAGAGAATCGTAAAACGATAAAAGAATAATGTGTCGGTTAAGCTTGTATTTTCAGAAATTGGCTTTCCAATTGGCTGGCAAATATTAAAATCCAACTACCATCAGCCGGTTCGTCTGAAATAACCAAGTTTTTAAATAAATTTTCTCTCTTCTCCAATTTAAAATTACGATTAGACGAATATTATGGATAACTCGGGTTTAAAATAGATTCTCACACCATAAGAGAGAAAACATGAACACCATAGAATATCAGTCAATGTGATGTATTACGACATAATAATGCATAAATAAGTGTTACTGATAAAATTGCGGATGTCAACTTACTTGAATTTTTAAAGTGAAGCTAAAGGCTACAATAGAGTGCGAAGAGAAAAGAAGTTATCACCTTTTATATTATATGTACTTTTTAACTGATTTACACATCACTCACACCTTTACACAAATCTGTTTGACAAATCTCTCGGTTTGAATCTGGATTCATTGCCGTAGTTTTCAAGTAATTCGTCTACCAGGACACTTGGGTGGGCACTTAGGTGGTCATAATAGAGGATGCTGTATTTCTGTACTTTCTCATTAATGGTTTGGATATCCAGATCGCGTTGCATGATCACGTTCATACCATAGAGCATCAACGATTGAACGTAGTATTTTGGCTTGGAAACGTCTAAGTATTTTAGTATTGGAGGTGCTCTCTATTCCCCAGAGTTGTATTTCGTAGCTCCATACAGGTTTGAGAATAAATTTTCTATAAAAGTATTTCGTTATCAATTGAAAGCTGGGACTTACGTCCTATCAACCAATACATTGTATGAAGGATTTCTCCTAATTGCTTGCGTTTTGTCCAGATATGTTTTTCCAGGTTAGCCGCCTATTAAGATGGATTCCTAGGTATTTTGCACTATCTGCTGCAGGTATTTGCTGATTATTTAAGAAGATCGTAGGGCAAGTTTTTCTTTTTAACCTGAGAGTCACATGTCATCGCATTTGACCATGAAGTTTCTGTCGGTAAGAAATGAACGTATAATTTGGTAATAGTCAGGAGGTAGTTTATCTTTGATTTTGTACAACAGGCTTTTGTGACAAACTTTGTCAAATGCTTAGCTACGTCGATAAACACAGCAGAACAGTATCGCTTATTCTCGAAGTAACTTATTTTTCAAGTTTTGCTACAAATACGACCCGGAAACAAAACGTCAGAGCGAAGAGTGGTACACCGCACAATCACCCCGTAAAAAGGCCAGAATGTCGAAATCGAAAGCGAAATCGGATCACACGCGTGCGGCCAGACCTAGTGGGGAAGTGGAAACTCCACCATGACAACGCACCGTGCCATGGCGCGTGGATTGTTGAGGATTCTCCTTAGGCCAAATTCGACGTTTACCATGCGGCCTTCAGCCCTGATTTGTGAGCACCGTCGGACTTCTTCAACTGATTCCCCGAGATCAAACAGGCCAGCTCAAAGGGAAAAACAATCGTATTCGACATACGGTGGAAGCAGTCAAACGGCAACCTGACGCGCATGAAAGCAAATCCCGAGTTAGAGACGACTTCATAAGGCCTTCGCGACCTGGTTAAGGCTCTGCTAGAAGCTAGTATAATCCAAACATTTTGACTACTGTTATTCTACGTCGATGTACCAAAATTGTATCAATAATATTTTTTAAATATGCAGTCGTACTACCTTTTGGATACCACCCTGTATAACAAAATTTTTGCTTTATTTTACATTATTGCATAATTATGTAAATATATAACTGTTACACAGACTTTTGTAAGTATTTATTTACAATTTACCTCCACTCTTCTCTGTTTGTCGTTTTGACACTTCAGTTTCCAACGCCAATAATTTTTAAATCCTCTTGTATCTGCTCCAGCCATCTTCTTCGTGGTCTTCCTTTTCTTCTTTTGTCTACTGGTTTTCTATGCAAAACTATCTTTGGCATTCTCACCCTTTGGAATCTTTCTACATAACCTCACCATTTAATTCTTTGTGATTTACTATATGTAGGTTTCCTTATATAATTCTTCATTTCTTTGTTCGTTTTTTTTTCGTTTTGATCTTGGCCACTGTAGGTAGATCTCAGCATCACTCTCTTTCATCTTTCACTTGTTTCAACATCCACACCCCACAAGCATGTCACTGACGATCATAGGATTGTTCTGTATATCCTTACTTTTATATTTCTGGACACCACTTTTTATTTAATTAATGGTCTCAAAGCTGCATATTTTTGGTTTCCTTTTAAAATTCTGGCTTTTGTTTGCTAATCCCCACGGCGGTCTTCTTGAATTTGTACACCTAGATATATAAATTTATTTATTTTTTCCAAAGTATAAAGGTTTTTTTTACTCGATCTTTATTGACTTATCTGTTTTCGCCATTACCATATAGTTTATCTTTCTTTCATTTATCTTTAGACCTACTTCATTTGACTTTTTTCAATCTTTTTAAATATTCTAAATAGTTCTTTTTATAATTTCGCTATTAAAGCAACATCATCCATGAAGGCCATACATTGGTGTTCATTACTGGAAATCGCCCCTTCTTTTTAGTTTCACTTTTCTGGAAATTTCCTCAAGCGCTAAGTTAAATAAAACAGTAGATACCGGTTTTCCTTGTCTTAGACCTTTCTTTGCCTCTAAATCTTCTAACATATATTCCTTCCCATACAACTGTACTATTCGGTTTTGTTACGGTCATTCTCATCAGTTACATTAATTTACTTGGTATTTCCAAAATATTTATCACTTTATACAAAGAACTTTTTTTAATCCTACTGTATTCCTGTTTAAAGTCAATAAATAGTACATATAAAACTACTTTGTATTCATAAAGGTAGTTTGTATTTCCTTTAAAGCGAAAATCGTGTCTACTATTTATCTACGGCATTTAAACCCTGTCTAGTATTTTCCTAATACTTCTTCCATATACCTCTGTTTAACCTTGTTTTTAGTACTTGAGCTAAAACTTTATAACAGGTATCTAACAGTGCAATGCCTCTATAATTTCCACACATTAACTTATCTCCTTTGTTTGTGCAGGGGATTATCAGTGCTTAGGACCATACCTTTGTCATTTATTCTTTTTCCCATATTATTTTAATAGGTTTGTTTACTTCGTGTTCTAATACTTCGCTTCGTAAGACTTTGAGGTTAATAGTTAATAATACATAAAATGAAAATATATTAACAATTAAGATAAGGGATAACGATTATTTTTAAAAGTATGTTCAAACTTCATAGTGCAAACTTAAAACAACATAAGTTGCTAAAAATGGTTAAATATGTTTTGTAAGTTTACTTTCTGTTAAGCGCAAAGGACTTGGGATTCTCTAACCCGACTGAGTTGAGCCCCAAAAAACCGTGATGCGCTGTGGCAGGATGGAGCCCAAAATAGAACATGTTTGCGCGAAATTTCTGAAGAAATATAAACGAAACGGCTAAAATCCCTTCCTTTGAAACAGGTAAAGAAATGAGAATAGGCAGATTGCAAAAAAATAAGAAAGAAAAATGTAATGGTCAAAGGTCTGGTAGATGATGAATCAGAAGAGGAAGTAGAAACACAAAAATGTGAGAAAAGCATTACAAAAAATTAGAGTAAACATTGATATAAATAACGACCCTAAAGAAACAAAAAGAATTGGAAAATAAAACCAGAGAGGTTTAAAATCAATTATAATCAAGCTATGGAAGTAGGCCAAAAAATTGAAATAATAAAAAATGTGAAAAATTTATATGGGTCAAATATATGGATTGAAGGCGATTTCATGTAGGAAATACAACAGGAGAGGAAAAACTTAGTCACAATGTTAAAGGAAGTAAGAGCGAAATAGTAAAAGCCATGATAAAGTATAACAAATTAATATTTAACGACAAAATATACAAAAAGAAGAAACAAGGTGACAAAACTAAAGATAGGAAATAGGAGAAGAAAGAATAATTACATCAAACAAAAGATAAGAGTACTAGGTAGACTGATAAAGACTAAAGAGCAATACAGCCAAGAAAAATAATTAAAACTACATGGGAAAAAAGCTAGCCAAACTAGATGCATAGAAAGAGAATGGAAATTATAAAAGCTACGAAAAAGGTAACTATAAGATTGACAAAACAGAATAATTAAGAATAAAAATGAAACTTATAAAGCAGGTACTCTAATATAGCTAATTCGAGAAATAAAGATTTCTATTTTTTTTTAAAATTGGTTTCTAATTATTTAATTTAAAGAAATGTCAAATAAAAATAACCCTCTCTCCTTTCATATTCTTATATCTCAGAGGTATTCCGTTTAGGCTAATTAATGTTCACTACTTCTGTTAACAATATAAAATTTGTAATCAAAGGGAATCCTCTTTTATGTATATAGATAACATTAAAATCTTTATAAATACAGTATACACATATTATGTAAAAATAATTTTAAATGTGTTAGAGAATATAAATTATCCTTTTCTCGAATAAAGTAAATGCTGCGTCATTACTTCCTGTTGAATATAAATGAAACATGAAAAATTGAATTTACAGCATACTAAAAAAATAATGGGTTGCTAATGCTTTGTGTCATGTTCTTTTTAGCTCCGGAGAAGACTTCAAATCCCCAAAAATTTATCTTACGTAACGTAGTTTAAAATACTTCAGTGTATTAGTCAGATAATACATGAATGTGCTTTTATTATTCGACAGCCCTTTATGCTATACACTGTAATAAATGAAAAGCTGTTGAGCGAGCTTTTTTGAAAAGAATTGAGTTTATTTAAACACTCCGAGAGATCTAATATTTCTGAATATTTTCTGAATATTTGTTGGTATATCTTTGCTTTCCTATAAACCCTTGAATGGCTACTTTACTGATACAATCTTCTAAACACCCTGGTTTTCCGAAGTATTCTTGCAAATTGTGCTTGAATAAATCCTCTACAATATATCAAACTCTTATCCCATTAAATAAAAATTATTTAATTTACTATTTAATGGCTCACTAAATGCATATAAGATTTTTTTAAAAATAAACATATTGAGTTCAGCAGCAATGTACATATGGTGTCCACAAAGTTAATTTAATTTCTGCAAAGAAAGAAAGTTCTAAATCAGTATTGCTGGAACATTTTTATACACTTTACTTGAGTTTTATTTACGACTGTGTTCTTGTACAAAAAATAATTATTTCCTGTTATTAATTTTTAGTTAATAGTACATTTTGCCCAAAATAATGTACTAATAAACTCCCTTTTCATATTTTTTATTTCAGAAATTTTGTATTTTTAAATTAAAATTACTATGCAACTATGATAAATAATAATTTATTGAATAAAAACGTAACAAACACTTTATGTCAATGCCTGACTAACCATTCTGTAACACTAAACTGATATCGCAAAGTAGACAAATGATTTCCATAAAATTATAAAGCTGTATTAAAATTATCCTAACTGGAAATAAACACTACCTGGTCACTTTTGGCTGGATCTGTCCCCCTAAAACTGAACCCTAGTCTCGGTTAACTTGCTGGCCCAGTTAACCCTATTCTTCCCTCCAGCAATCTCCTTGCTACAATAAAATTAGCTTTGATAAACACGGAAAAATTTGGATACAAAGTTTAAAGGGTTAAAACGTAACAGCCAAAGGCGCAAAAACTTTGCCAATTGCAGCAGTAAACAACGTTTAAACCTTGCTGGGTTTATAACACTACATCGAATCACTTGAATGTTAAAAATATGTGCAAAAAATTAATTTTTTAAACATTTTCCTAAGCCATTCGCAAACTATTTCAACAAAAATATTTAAAAAAAGTAAGTAACAACCCTTTCTTTAAATAATTATATATTAATATAATTATAATCACGATTAATATATTTATTACTACATATTTATAATCCACAAAGAGTTTAAAAGCGTCTTACTTTCAAACAGTAAATTCGGATTAAAAATATGCGATTTAGTTTAATAATAAACAAACTAGCATTTATAGTATTACTGGTAGTTTGAGATAATCGGTTGCTTCAGTAGTATTAATTTTGAGAATTTAAATATATCTAAATTTTATCGTACATACGTTTGCTATATGTTGCAAACACAGTAAAGTATTGATTGCATACTTCTAACTTTAAGAGCTTGACAACTAAGAATTTTGTTTAAATAATAGAATTCGTGACAATTCAAGTGTAAAGCCTTTGTTTTGTTGCCATTCTCCATCTTAATATTAGAAAATATAATGGAAGGCACAATGAGAACAAGGAAATACAAACAGCTACTTATTTCCATTACGTGATTCTAATTGCTAATAACATAAGAAAATTAAAAACAAAATAATTTTTTAAAAAGAACAATATGTTTTGAAAGAAATACGTTTATTTAAATGTTTAGAAATGTATATAAATAATAACAATAATCAAAGAACAGAATAGTACCCAAAATTAAAATAACTAGTTAAGCCGCAAAAAAAAATAAAGAAATCAGATATTTTTACAGAAGCAAATGAAACGGCAAAATAATACACATTAGAAATAAAAAAGGAAATCCAAATGGAAAATGAGTCATATGTATTAATACTAAGAAAGGAATGTATCAAATAGGTATTATACAACTAGGAAATATAGGAACAGGCTAAACTGCAAGGAAAAAGTACTCAAACAAAAACAACGTATTGTAGAAAGAACGTCAATCTAGACAAAATACAACAAATTATAAATCAAAAAAATAAGAAACTGTCCAAAATAACGTTTTCTCAATTATAGAGATCATGATTAAAATTTAAAAAAAATTTAAAGAACTAAAAAACACAATGCTGGTAGTAATTCATAAAAAAGGACAAAAGTTATGTAGTAATTAGAAAGGCATAGAGTAATTAAATGCGACCTGCAAGATTAGAAAAATACTCAGTATCTCTAGTAGAAAAGTACTAATGCTAGTTCAGAGAAGATTAGTTAGTAATCTAGATATCTACGCTAAGCAGGTAATTGCCACCAACTATAGACAAGCACATATATTTAGCTCCTGGTCATATATTTCGAGAAACTGCATAACCCCATTCGAAGAAAAAAGTTACTGCAAGAGAGAAAAGACCTATCAATCTCTGAAAAGCATACTTGTTTGTAAACATAACTTTAAATGAACAAAATAACCAAATAAAGCAATTTTGTAACCTAAAAATACGTCAAGTGAGACAACTCATTATTAACTATATCTTTTCACGCAACACCTAAAAAAACAACGTTTTCGAATTACAACCAAGAGACACTAATTAACAAGATACAAAAAAGTTTGGTACAGTAGAACGATCTAAGACTAAAAGCCAGATTAGAAAAGAACTAAAGAGGACAATAAGAAAAGGTAGAAAAAATTTAAAAGTTCATCTAGCAAATTATAATACAGACAAGAAATAAGCATGCGCAAGGTTAATTTTTTGTATTAAGGTGTAATCGTATCAGAAGAAAACGACTAAAAGTGAGAAAATCGAAACGAAACTAATTAAAGGTGGAAGATCCACGGAAACGCTGAACAAAGTGCTAAAATTCAAAAACGCATAATGAGCTTCATGAGACAGTTTAGAATATTAACAGAATATAGATCCTTAGCAGTAAATCAACCAATAAAAAGGGGTAGAAGCATAAGAACTAAAAACATCGAAGAAAATCCTAGAAAAAAACTGAAAAACAGACTGCCTGAAGAGAAAATTAACTTAGTAGTGATGAAACTTCTAGCAGCTAAGTAAATATTAGCAAGGTAATAAAAACAAAAAAGATAGGTAGGATACTTTTAACGAATGATAGAAATCCGAATAGCCAAAATTATAAAGAAAGAAAATTTACTAACCACGTATAACATAAGAGATCCAAGGAAAAGATAGATGAATGCAGCTGCACGAAAACCTAGAGAACGTCGTAGTAAATAGGAAACAAATAACAGTAACTAGAAGAGATGGAAACAAATAATTAAGTTATGGGACTAAAATTCTGTAAGCGTTTATATAAATACCTAGAAAATAAGCGTATTAAAATAACAAATATCATTATCATTACATATATATTTAAGACAACAAAAATTATAGTTTACAAAAGTCAATTTTGACAATTACAGATATGTTAGATAAATATGTTCTAGTAATTTGTAAATTTAAAATTCAGCATTATAAGTACGCCCAGGACACGCGCATACTAAGGCGTTGCATTTAACGCTACCTGCTGCCCCTAACTCAACTAGCTTTTGGGGATCCTCTGCATTTCCAGAACCAGCAGTCTGCCAGAAGACCATCGCTCCCAAAGGAAGAAGCTCTTGCTATTCAACGACAGCAGCCAGAGCATGGTAAACCGTAGCGGCTCTTTTTGAAAATGTTGACTCGCTTCCGTTCTTGGAGTCCATAAACAATATCTTGGCAGCCACCTAACACGCCATAAATGTCAGTGGCATGGTTGGTGTCCCGCAGAAATCATTGCCATCCTTGGCATGTTTAGCAAACGCTAAAAACGTCTGGGGTCACGAAAATTTAAGAAGTGTTTTAATGGCACACCAACTTCCAACTAGGGCTTCCTAGAGCAGAAAACTTAGGAGCTTAGACGCAGGTACCTTGACAGCCAAATATGTAAACGCCAACATGAGAAACGCCAGTACCAGACGATACTCACTTTGGACAAAGTGGCCAATTTGCCTTGTCTTGAGCCTGATAGAGTTTGATCCCGATACACGGTCCCCCATTGTTAACGAAAAACTGGCAAACGTGCGAAAAATACATTGTTGCTTTTTACCCTTTGTCCCTTCTTCGGCCGCAGACATCTATGTAAACACCACTCGTCCTACCAAACTTTACAAACTGGTGCACCCAATTTGTAAACCCCATACATTTATCATCTTTTCCCTTATATACGAAGTGCACAATGATTAGCAGTTTACACACCTAGTTTGGTGGTTCGAACATTTTTAAAACTTTGACGAAAGTTTTAACCGATTTAGAGATCGCACAGTAAATTAATTGTGTATGTAGAAGCAGCAGGCTAAGCTGCTAAAAATAAATCATCACATTAAGCGAAACAGTAACATGTCAACATCTCAATTTCACCATGGCAATACAGTTGCCAAAGGAGCAGAAGAAGTTAATTTTAATATAAATATCTACTTACCGTATCACACATGAGCAATCAGCCTACTGTATAGCCGTCCTTCTAGATATACCGCAGACGTTCGACAAAGTTTGGCACAAAGGACGCAAATATAAAATACAACAAATTTTAGCTCTTCAATTTCACAAGCTCCTAGAATCCTACCTAACAGACAGACAATTTCAAACACGAGTTAACAATGAAGTCTTATCAGTGTATCCAATTCAATCTGGGGCTCCGCAGGGAAGCGTCCTGGGACCATTACTCTAGAGGTTATTCCCCACCGACTTCCCAATCACCTCAACCACAACCACAACTGTAGGCGCATACGCTGACGATACAATCATCCTTACGAGGCATACAGACTTAAACACCGCACTCGAACACGTCTAAACCCACCTTCATTTACTTGAAGAATAGTTCAAGAACTGGAAAATAAAGGTTAACGAGTCTAAATCAACCCAGGTGAGTTTCACTTTATGCAAAGAGCTATGCTCTCCACTTCACTTAAACAATATTGAGATACCACAATATTTAACAATGAAGTACTTAGGTCTTCATCTCGACACCTGGAGAGAACACATTATTAAAAAAAAGAAACACATCGAGCTTATAATCAAAATTCTTTACTGATTACTAGGTCGACATTCCCCATTATCTTTAAATAACAAATTCCTGATCTACAAGGCCATCATCATACCCATCTGGTCCTATGGGATTGAACTTTGGGGCTGTGCTAGCAAATCAAACCTTGCTAGTATGCAACGCTGCCAATCTAAAATCCTACGATCCATCACCGATGCACCATGGTGTATCACCAACCAGATGATACACGACGACCTTGGCATCTCGTCCCCCACACTGTAATACACGACAGAACATCTCGACAAAGTCTCCATGCATGACAATCCTCTTCTGCATGAACTTCCGCACCATCAAGTCATCAGAAGCCTCAAGCGCCGTTAACCTATCGACCTCCATTGAAGAGGACTCCTCTCTGGGTGGACCCTAATCACGTTAGCAATGGTCCCCATGAAGAGAATCCCTCACTGAACGGGCCCCCACAACGTCAGTACCACATTTATAATATTAGCTTATAGGATGTTATGTATTCTGATTGCCAATTTATTTAAGAATTAAAAAATATATATAATACAGTAATATATATAAAACAGTAAAAGGTTACTGTTTACCGATTGTTGCCTAAATGCCTCTACAGTAACAGTATGATCACATCCAAAATATAACAAAATGTTATTATTTTTCTTAACACTACTGGAAAAACCACAACATATTTGCAAAATATGCAAATCACCTATTTACGTAACATTTAAAATATATTTAAGGATTTCAGTATGATAAAATGACTGTTGTAAACCTAAGATGTGCTACATTTGCATACAAAAGAACAGCGTTGTTCCCATAAATACTAAATATTTTACATTACTTATTTTACATTATTACATGTATTTTTAGAAATTGGGAAAGTCTAATTAATTTCTCTGTTATAGAAATTTCCTTGCAAATATGGGAATATTAAGTCATTTGAGTCAACTTTAGTAATGAAAGCAAACGCACATTAAAAAATTCCTATAACACCGCCTTGCACAGAAGAACTAATCGTACAAGATGTTTTCGGTAACCGAAATCACACTTAATTTGCATATAAAGGTTGCATGCTTTGAATTACAAACTCTCATATGGGCCAAAGTATAAAAACACAGACATTTTAAATAAAAACTTTAACCCTTAGAAATCCTTTCAAGAAAAATAAGATCCGGCCAAATTCCGCTTCAGATATTAAAATACTTTTCTGGGGGAGGGAAATAACGTTTTGGGTCAAGTTTAATGTGTTCAGTGCCGTAGTGAAAGTTGTAGTTTGTTTTTTTAGGACAAATATAGAAAAAGTATTGTTGTTTATTTATAAACCATTGCACCCATATTTCTTTACATGTAGTTTTTATGTCCGTAAGCCCTAATATTGTTTTTGTATAAAATAATGTTAAAACTAAAAAAGTTATGAAATTTAAATTATACAAAGGTAGTAGTAAAGATTTCTGCAAACTAATATATTAAATGCACCGAAAGGGAATCAAATATGGAATCGTCTAGTGAGCATGCATAATTTTAGTTTTAGAGACATACAATAGCTTTAAAAATACTGAAAGAAAGCATTGGACGACTTCGTCCTGTATTGATAATTAACGCTTTTCAGAGAACTATTTACAAATCGTAACAATTTAAATTGGGTTCACTTAACGATAGTTTTCGCAAAGTTAGACTAATTTCAATAATTACTAAAGCAAACATAGAATCTGGGGAGAATGACCCAACAGAACAACCTGATTACATTTAGAATTACAAGGTAAGCGCCAAAAGTTTCCTGTGTTGATAAGGATAAAATGATAGTCATTTTTTAGTATAACCTCCACGTACTTCAAAGCATTTATTTCAACTCGAAATTAGCATTTCAGTACCCCTGAAAAGATATTATAAAGTTTTATCTGGAAACTATTCTAAAACAAATGCAAATCTTCATTGTTAAATTTTCTACCTCAAAGCCCTTTCTTTAGTTTCTAAATTATATAGTAGTCATTAGGCTTTAGAGGTCTAGATCCGGGTTGTATGTGGAGAAACTCGTAAAAACCACAATGCTTCACAGAAACTTGGGCAATTATGACATTATGGACATTATTATTGTGTGCCAGTATGCCATTCTTTCTTTTCTTGCCATCACACAATTTACAATTTCATTTGTGCCCGTCTTTCATACTGTGTGGTCCCTTTTGCTTTTTCTGGTAGGAAATCGCAGTATGTGATAATTATCTCATGTCCTTTAACCATGGATTAAAAAAAATTCGTTTGTCTTCAAGGATTTCTCAACTTAAACCAAATTGTTTAGCCCACTTATTTGCAGTGGGATATGAAAGCGGAGATTTATTGTGTATACTATCCAAACGTTCTTTTAATATCGCTAGGACTAACACTTTCTTTAGTGAGAAATTTAATAATATATAATATATAATAATAAATAATAATAAAATATACGATTTTAACATTATGCGAAATAACTACTAACCTAAATAAATGTCGCTACGACTGAGGTAAATCGGCTGCAATTTATACGAACTATAGATGGTACTCTATGGCACTACCTCTACTTTGTTTCTATTATTAATGAAACATGGTCAAAGCAGAAATATTTGGCGCTTATCTTGTGTTAGGAGTACCTTGACATAGTTATAACAAACTATATTTTAAGTTAACAAAATCTGTTTTTAATAGAGATATCTTACAATTTAACTAAGACATAAAAACAACAGTGTATAGACACATACATTTGAACTTAAATCAAACGCCAGTTAACACAATAACTATTTTCAATTGATCCCAATAAGAATTGGAAAACAGTTACTTTACAAAATTTGAATCCATCAAAATTGCAACGCTTAAAATAAATTTATAATGATTGTAGTATGATACACACAGTATGTTTGCCAAGGTTATTCAAAAGTCTCGTTTACGGTGCCCTAAAAGAAAATGTTCTGCATCGCGATAATGCTCCTAATTATACCGCACCTTAAGCAAAATATATTTAAGGACTCAAAAGTTAAATGTTTAAATCGTTTGCTGTAGATTTTATTGCCTCTAGAAACGATAATATGTGCAGTATACGATTTGCAGCTCCCAAAAGTACTATGCACCATCAAAATCCTGATTTCTGAAGTGATTCCAATATGGTGGAATTCATGATTCGCAACTGGTTGTGTGGTATATAAATATCCATTAAGTTTGAGAGAAAATATTTTATATGATTACATAATGTATAATTATTTTTTGGCTACATAACTTTGTGTATTCAATTACGGAGAGTTTCAATTCGTAGAATTAAAAAATCTAAATCGCTTTAAACATTATTAATGAATCCTATAGTTAAATATATTTTACTAATTTAACATCAAACTACCTAACGCGTAGCCTGAAGTAGGTGGAAGTAGGTTTCTAAACACAAAAGTTGAAGTCTTTGTATAAATGGGATTTTTATTGGATCTGTTTATGACGTTGTTGCGTGACGACGTGTTTAGCATTTTGACTGTTATTCTAAATTGAATAAGGATTCGGAATTCTTTTTGACCTTCGGCTATTTCGCACAACAATACTCTTGTCAAGAAATATTTGGATATTGCTTTTTATTAAGGAAAATGTTAAATGCAACCACAGCAGCAAAATACATTAAATAAATGTCTAACGAGTACATCCTCTACATAAAAAAACATTAGAAAGTTAGCTTCAATATTTCAGGAAAGTAAATTTTGAGTTACAAAGTAAAGCCCATGGACAACCTATTCCTAGTATTGATAAAGACGAATTATGGGCAGGGACTAAATTTATTGCTTAGCGTCTTGTGAAGAATTTCAATATATCCCAAACGAAATGTTTAAAATGTTTAAAAAGTTTGACAGATGAATTCCGTATAAATTGACAGAACGGTACAAGATGCATAGCCCATAGGCGACCTTTTCTTTACTAGTCAGGCATCTTTTGTGAACTTACTTGTGAGTTGATAAAATAAGTTAATTCTATACGATAATTATAAACAAAGTTGATAGTGATTAAAATGTGAAGTATCAAAAACAAGTGTTCATTGCATAACAGTTGTGGTTACTGTGTAGTATTCTAGCGATATTTCTTCTTAAAACTTGTTGAATTAGCCACAGTACAGTCCTACTGTAAAAATTGGGCATTGCTTTTGAGACAGCAAATCGCTGGTCAATAAACTTTTCTTGGCAACATGTAATATTACGCAGTACGACAAACACTTTATAACCAGCAACATGTTACCAACTTTAAAGAGCTCCCTTAATAATAAATATTTAGAATTCTTTAAAAACGCAATTTTGGTCTATAAAAAAAAACAGACGACGTATCAGTAACTCTTTTGTAGAAGAAAAAACTTTTTGCTTCTAAACTGCGGACGTTTATTTACTCTACGAAATCCGGCATTTTATATGTAACCAACTGACGCAAAAAAAAGACATATGAAGGACAGTTAAGCAACGTCGTATATAACGAGACAAAGTTGGAGTAAAACTCCTAATTAAAAGAATATATAAGGTATTTGGTAAATTGCGTTAACTCCTAAAATTACTGTTGATTGGCGTGACAGTCTTATCAGATATTAGTACTAATCCTTGTAAGTTTTCTTTACTGTAATAATATGAAGTACTCAACCATCATGATAACTTTATTGCGCTAATTATTTATTGGGGTAATAATTAGGTATTAGGTGCAACGACGTAGAACTCGGTATTTCTCCATCTATAATGAATTATTCAAGTCTATTCCATCGTTTACTACATTAAGAAAGATGATACAGACATTGTCTTCCCAACAAGTTTATATAAATTTTTTGGAGGTCGAACATTATACTTTTTCAGCGTAAATGAGGCTCGACGTTCTAGCTATATGCTAAATATGAAAAACTTAGCATAAGATGGTTATATGTCACTTCAGATGCCAACTGTAATATACAAAGAGGCGCATACGTAAAGCAAATACAAACGTATTACGAGTACTTATTCTGTTTCAGTCAACCTTTAGAGAAAAACGAAGTTCATCTGCCTATTTAATAATAGATATGTTTTAGGCAATAAAATATAAGTGTTTTAGTTGAATTGCATTGATAATGTATGAATATATTTACATCATTATTTTATTATTGCAGTAACTGCTAAAACTATATTACTATAATTTCCCATTAAATTAGGTTAAAAAGGATCAATTTTTATTCCTCAGTTTTGTTAATATTTACTAATATGAATTGTTTCTCTTTTACCTCATCTTGAATAAAAGAATAAAATTTATATATATATATATATATATATATATATATATATATATATATATATATATATATATATAAATATATAGAAAGTACTTCATAAGAAACGAAAAAACAATTCTAAAAAATGGAAGCAGCTAAATAAACATATCGCACAACTTCTTCGCATTTAACTGTGATGTAAAGTAAATTGTCTTGCAAAATTTTTGTGTATAATGACTGACAAAATACCAAATATTGCTGATTTAGCAATTGAAACATTAATATCGGTTTATGAAAATGTTTTTTGCATCTTACCAGCAGCAAAAATATTACGTACTACTTTAGTTCACACCCCCACTGCTTTTCCAGGTAGTCAAATCTTATATTTAGGTAACAACATGTAGGACCTTGATGATCTTGGTAATTGTCTGCCTCATCACCCGTAATATAAGTAGCTTAGTTGCAATGACTCTTAATAAATACTATAATGATAGGTCTAAGTAAGCTAGATGTGTTAAATGCCCTGGTAATCGCTCTCACAAGCGAATGTCAGAAAAAAACCAACGATCTTCTAATCTGTGTAAACTGCAACGAGCACCATCCTGCCAATTACAGGGGATGCAAAAACTACAACCAGCAGCGAAATATCCTATCACTAAGTCAAGTTTCTAGTAACAAATATACTAACAGGACCACATCCAGTCCAATAAACCCTAATCAAGGCTATGCTTCCAAATTTAAACATATTCCAAGAGAACTAACAATTAACCAACAACCAAACTCAACAACAAACGCTACCGATTCACCTATAATAAACAACCTAATAAAAATCCTCCTTGATTTTATAACCCCTCCCCTTCCACAAATCAAAGCATACCTAATTAACACAATCCTCCCCAATATTTTCCATTGGCCATAAAATACTTCAAAACTTAACAATCCTAAACTGGAGTTCAAACGGAATAGTAAGACAACGTTCAATTTTTATCGCGTTCCTAGCCAGATACAACATTGATATTGCCTGCATATCAGACACTCACCTCACTGAAAATGAAATTTTCAAAATCCCAGGATACCCCATTTACAGAAGAGACAGAGATACTAGAGTTGTTTTCGGGGGAGTTGCAGTACTAGTTAAAAGATCAATCACTCATCACCCGATAATAATGGAGAAGACCATAATAGAAACGACTGCAGTAAAAGTCACACTTTGTAATAATAATCGGGTTACCATAATTATCAAATACAAACAACCAAATAAAAAGCTTATAGACAATGACATGCGAATTCTTCTAAACACCAACGAGCCCACCCTCGTGATTGGAGACCTCAACAGCAAAAATACTGTCTGGGGCTGCAGAGCTACCAACCCTGCGGGAATACAACTCCTTAACTACTCGGCCTCGTACAATTTTCAAATATCATCCCCTACAGAACATACATATTATCCCTACCGAGCTGATCACCAATTCAAGAACTTGATTCCGATCACCTACCCGTAGTGATAACATTCCTAAGTGCACCACATTACAACCCTCTTAATCCCAAATCAATAAACGGCCCTGTTAACTGAGATAGCTTTCAAACTATTCTTGACCAAACTATCAAACACCCCCTAATCTTAAAACCATTCAAGATACCGACCAGGCAGTGGACGATTACACTAAGAGTATTCAAAGTAGCATCCAACAGGCTACCCAAGCCAAGTACAGAATCAAACCAACAAAGTACAACATACCGCCGAACTACATCATCGAGCTCATCAAACAAAAAAGCAAAGTACAACGTGAATGGCATTAAAATACCTTAAATAATCTAACACAACAAATAAAAAGAGAACTTGATAAATATAAAATTCTAACGTATCAAAAACATATTGAAAATTTAGAACCTCGAGAGCCAGGTATGAGGAAAGCCACGATAAGAATCTTAAAATAAACCAAAGCAAATACTTCCTATGACAGTCAACAGCACAACTTATTACGCAGATAACGAAAAGTCTGAGTTATTCGCCAATCACCTAGAACAAACGTTTACTCTCGCAATCGGCAATAGCCGTAATTTCACCAACGCAATTCAAAACCGTATTGAGACACACCTTCCAATTCCTGATCGCATACAACCTACTTCTCCTAGCGAAATAAAAAAAAATCATAGACGCTCTACCAAATAGAAAGTCTCCGGGATACGATCTCATCAGCAATGAAATTCTGAAAAAACTCACCAAGAAGGTACTTGCATTCCTGGCAACATTGTTTAATGCTTGCCTCAGACAGGGATATTTCCAATAGCATGGAGACATGCTATAGTCGTTGTCTTTCCTAAACCGGGAAAAAACAGCAATAACCCCAACAACTATCGACCAATAAGTCTTCTAAATACTCTATCAAAAATACTTGAACGAATAATCTACTCCAGACTAAATACTCAACTGCAAAAACTAAATACCCTCCCACCATTCCAATTCGGCACTCAACCTGCCGTCAGCTTTAACGAATTGTAGAAATAATCGAGACTGGATATGAGAACAAACAATATACCACAGCCACCTTTTTGGACATCGCGAAAGCTTTTGATAAAGTCTGGATAGAAGGCCTTAAATATAAAATACTCCACCTACCAATACCAGGCTGTCTTAAAGCGATACTTTACTCTTTCCTAGACAATAGAACCTTTGCCCTACGAATCAATTCAACTGTCTCTGACAGCAAGCCAATCAAAGCCGGAGTCCCTTAGGGAAGCTTGCTGGGACCGCTACTATTTAACATATTTGTTAGAGATATCCCGCTCACACGAGAAAACTTTGCTATGTACGCTGACGATACAGTGATCATATCGCAAAGCTGGAATCTAAACCAATCAATCTCTCAGCTTCAATCAGCAATCGATGAAGTAAACAACTGGCTAATCAAATGGAACATAACCCTTAACACAGCAAAATGTGAAGTCAAAATATTCACCCTCAGGAAAATTAAGGATCCCCATAGTGTAGAAATAAACGGTACACACATTGAATGGAATCCCAACACTGAAGCGGTGAAATACTTGGGCGTTTATCTAGACACACGATTATCCTGGAAATTTCATATTAATAAGAAGCGTAACTTATGCTACGTTAGACTAACAAAACAATACCCATTAATTAATAGAAAATCATCGCTAAAGACCAACTGCTCTCTACTTTTATATAAATCCCTAATTCGACCGCTAGCAGCATATGCTTGTGCTATATGGAGCAATGCCTCTAAATCCAACATCAACAGAATACAAGTGCTCCAGAACAAAATCCTAAGAATATCAGTTGATGCCCCTTGGTATGTAAGAAACATCCAACTCCATCATGAGCTAACCATAGAGGAATATTTGAGGAAAATCACCAAAAAGTTCCAACTTACTATCACCAACTGCGAAAACGTTGTGCACTATAAACTAGGACGCAAGAATCTGCATAGAAGATTAAAGCACCAACTCCCACAAGATCTGTATGTATAACAACGGATAACACAAAAATTGACTAATTAACCCGCCAACACCCAAGACCCATTGATAATCCTTTGGAACTACCTGATACGATAATTGTGTATCTTATGTTATGTATCCCGAATGACATGTATACCTTACTTTATCAATGCTATGAATAACAATATACAATTGTTGAACTGGCAATAAACTTAATAAAAAAAAATTAAAAAAAATAATTGTAGCGTGATAAAGGTTTGCTATGCTTTATTTGAAGTGAAAGCACTAGTGAAGTTGAAAATGGCATCCCAGTTTATACCTAACCTTAGCTATTGTAAAAGATAATTTATAAAGTAATTAGCTGATTTTGTGTTTGCAAAACAAGTTAATTAAGCAAATAAACGAGGGAACAATCAAAAATGTTTACGTTAAACAGTGTACGTTTTGGTGTCTCGCTTCATTTCGGACGCAGCATTTATTAAATGAAACAATATAATTTATACCGAATATTAATTTCAGGTGTTCTGTCGTTTTGTTGGCTTTGTAAATTAAGCTTTATATTATTCATATCTATGGCATTTATAATTTAAAGGGTTTGTAATTGGAAACAGCTACATACAGTCTGTATAAACTATAATCCCTTTTCCTAAAAACAGATATTTAGCAAATTGTAGTACACTAGGGATGCATTTCAAAAGATTATAAACCAGGAAATTGCCTTAATACCACCAAACATTGAAATTTTCTTAATTATTTATATAAAACTAAAATATTTGGTTATAAAATGTACTTACACAACTACATTTGTTTTCACATTTATATATTTGCTTTGTCACGGCTACTAACTGATTGTTCCACGTATAAATGAATTAAATAAACCCGAGCGGCCCTACAATCTCTACATCTGTGCAAGGCAACGCGCATCATGAGTACTCTAATGTAACTTCGACGGTATACAGTTTACCCTAATGATTACTTTTATCTCTTCATTCAAATGGAAGTGTCATTTAGCACCACTTTATTTTCAACAATGTAAACATAAATGCTTTTTGTAATTGTTTTTTTATATTGCATTGATATTTTAATAGCATCAATTAAGAATATCTTCACACAGGATACTACTGTTCTAGTCTCAAGAAGTAATTTTAGTTTTATTACAATCTTTAAAGACTTGCTGCATTAAAGACAAGGACTGTAAATACAATAAGTGTTTCCCCAAAAAAGATATAACAATTACTATTTAACAGAAGAACCAAGAACTATTTGCAATTCACACTGAATCAACAATTTCAAGGAAAGTCTTTTTGGGAAACTATGGCCATGATAATATTTTTGTGCACTAGTTTACTTAATATTGCAGTTGGATGATCCATTTTACTTAAAAATTTGCAATCAGAAAAATCTAATGCTGCATAAATTCTGAAATACACAAGTTTTTAAATTGTGTGGGCAATTCATTATTAAAAAATTGTGAGTTTTATAAACCAATAATTTTTCCTTGCTTATAGCACAGAAATATTTCAAAGAAATTATTCCTTTTACTGTTTTGATTTGAACATGACCTCAATACAGTAGATTTCGCTTTTTGGATCAAAATGCCAATGAACCGAATAAATCACCAGTTTGCATTAAAATATCACTAAATTATTGAACCGTCTTTTCGGATAATTAAACCAATTTTTTCAGGTATAGAACTATCAGAGTATCTAAGAATAATCTTTTCTCTCTTTTCCTTTTTTATTGTTTTTTAATGCCAGGTTATTCAATGAGAAGTCCGTAAACCCTTTTTAGCTGTCTCTCGATTGGTTGGTTTTAATTTCATTAAAACCTCTGCTATTTGTTTCAAGTATCAGAGCATTTCGACCTGCCGCAGTTATTCGGTCTTTCTCAAGAAGTACACCGAGTACAATAATTACGTTACTCCGCAACGACCGCAGGGTTTCCAAAAAATTAAAACTAAAAAAACATGACGACGAATATATAGAAGGGCAACTACAGCGTGAAGTTGCGAAGAGACTGCATGTTAACAGAGCCACGCTAATAAAATGAATTCAGTCTGAAAACCAATTAGGGCTTAGTTGGGGCGAGTTTATTTAACACACTAGTGAGTTTTAATTTGTACAAGCTAGTATTTAAATACATTGTTGTCCTGCATTAGCATATATTATTGCCAAGTGTAATTTCGTTCCCGGTTTACTAAACTCGGTTTACTGACATATTTATACCCAATCCGTTGTTGGTACTTATAATTAATGTAACAGAAATGATAACCAGGTTACTAAGAAGTATCAAATATAAGTGACAGTTTAGTTTTAACCAAATTGAAATTTTTTAGAATTACACAAAAGCGATCTCCACATCATGTAGTATCAATTAAAAATAAAATATTACTCGAAACCAAGTATACAGGACCAAACTGTTTCCTGTATAACAAAGAACAATTAATACCATATTCAGTATAACCGGGCCTCTTAATCCATACAATACATTGTGCAATCAACATGGGCAATATCAGCAAGCCAATCAAATGCTATATTTTTCAAGTCAACAAATTAAAATTAACTTATACACACCACCAATACTATAAACCACTAATACGGCTACGCCACAAACTAATACACAATATCAACTAATACCAAATCGGTACCAATTTAATCCACAAATATTAAACTACCAACCAGCTATTACAAAATTAAGTGTTTAAATTTCAAACTAAGCTACAAGGTATTGAAAAGTACAGTTAAACTTCAAAAATACTTGTCTACCCTCCAAGGAAAGAAAGGAAATTACTTCTGTAACCGACCACTTACGAGAAGTAGAAAACAAACAAAAACGGTACCATACAAATCTGACTATATAACTAAAACAGCGTCTGTGGTATCTATAACTAATCGATTCAAACTATTAATAATGTGTCATCTAAGTGTCAATCTCAACTCAAAGACCCCAATGAGGTAATTAACTAAAATTAATGATTGATAACCTGCCCGTAGAGAAAAAACTTACTGCAGTAAAGCACTAAAAAAATGACAATAAAACCAAATCCACGTACTCCAGAAACATATAGAAAACTTATCAGATATCTTAATAAAAAAAATTATAATACACCAACAGCAACAGCAAAGACGGGTCGATTTCTCTATATACGCCAACGATTCAATAAGGCTTAATACAGTTAATCAAAATAAGAACTTTAGCAACCAATTAAATAATTTTCTGCTGAATTCAAAACAATGTATAATTAATTAGTTAATTAGAATAGTATAATAAATATGCTGTCAATTGTTATTAAGAAACTAATTCACTCGCGGATGTTTTGTTACTGCATGTGGCTTTTGAAACCTTAATACTTAGTTTAATAAACCACAAAATAGAAATAATACACATTCTTCAAATAAATAATAAAACACACATTATTCAGTATTTAAAATACATCTTATGCACTATACCATACTGTTCATACAGGTGGAACAGTACACAGAAAAGTAATAAATACACGCACAATAAATTGTCTTCATTTAAAACAAGACAAATTTTAAGCTCCAGTAACTCATCTTAACGTTGAACCTAGATATTTTACCACATTAGCGATTTGTGATCTACTCAGTTATGCAGTTATTACTGACGAATACGAAACTATCTTAAACTCGTTACCTAATATATTTTTGTCTACAGAGGGCTATAGCACCAAGCAGAGCAATTGAAATTTACAATGCATAATATCCAAAGGCAAAATCTACTTCGAGCAATCGCAAACAAGAACGTCTCCTAATTGTCAACTGGGAACCAATTTACCGGCTGATTGACCTCAACAAACTTTCAAACCTGCTAGACTTTTTTGTCAACGGCATTACATCTAACAACTTTCGTATTGGATTATATTCCATGTAATTCTTACCTTAAATACTCATATTATTATAAAACCAAACCCACATAGACTTATATTTTTAAAAACTGATCGTACGAGTTTCCAGCAACACATTGAAGAAATAAATAAATCCAAAACATTAAATTGAAAGAACCCAAAAGCGCAATACTTCATCTATACAATCCAAGAAGCCGTTAGGAAATTAACAATTCACTCCTATAAATTCGAAAGCTCGACGCGCAAAAAGATCTGATAAACGCATATTGCAAAGAACTGGAAACCTGTTTATTGAATTGCATACAACAGGTTTACCTAAATAAACACTACACATCTTACATAATTGAACATTTAAAATTACTCTTTTAACAGAACATAATAATATTAATAATATGAATATTCAAACTGTTCTAAACGAAGCTTGTCCGATGATTTATCCAATTTAACCGTTTTCGCTTTTGGGTTTGGAAAATTATCGAACAACTATAAAAAAAAGACAATCACACTTCTTACCACTATTTATAATTTTGAAAGCCAAACTCCTTTCTCATAATCATTTGATATATTGGTGCTTAAAAACCGGAGATGAACATTAACTTAGATGAGGTACCATCTGCATATTAATTTGGCTTTTCTGAACCCCAATCCGCAATAAATTATTATCACACAATTGTAAGAGAGTTAATAAAGATTTTACAAGAAAAAAAAACTTGTATTGTAGCTTTTTATATATTGCACAAGCCTTTAACCGTACGTGGAATATTGGTATATTATACAGTTTAAAACTTACCCTCCCCACAAATTATTACTTAATCATAATATTCTATTTTAATCTAAATAGAATAATGCCACCACTAATCATCCTATTAAATCAGGTATATCACAGGGTAGTTTTCTGGAGTTGTTCGTGTATTTTATATTTGTTCGGGCTTTACTACCGGGCGCCCTGGCGCCCGTTCGGCTTTACAAAAGATACTTAACTTGGCGCCGCCGCTGTATCGGAGACGCTGGACCCCTCTCTCGGATGCGCCGCCACTGGGCCTAAGCGAGAATGGGGTGCACGCGCTCGCGTGTGGCGCCGCGCGACATTCAGCGCAGGGACTTGACTCGAGTCCGTTGAGCCTTCCAGACGTTAGAGCCAGTACGCTGCTTTCAAGGGAAAGAGGACTGGGTGACAGGGAAACAGGTCAGTGTGGAATCGTGATGATTGATGTGTATGCGTTCTCTTGTGTTGTAAGGACAGTATGTGTGCCTTGGGGAAGGAGTCACGGCGTGCTGTGGCCCTTCTGCGGCGTAGTGCTTTGCGGCAACCCTGTGTTGCCCGAGCCTGCGTGACAAGGACACAGCTCAGTGCGGAATCTGTACGTTTGTTGCGTATGCGTCCTATTGTTTTGTAAGGGCGATGTGTGTGACCCCCCGTGGGGAAGACGGGTAGCACGGAGCTGCCGTGGCCGTTCCATAGAACGCCTAGCTGGACACCCTCACAGGGGAGCGGTGTCCGTGGGGGTAAGATCACCTAGCTGGGCATCCTCACAGGGGAGCGGTGTCCGTGGGGGCAGGAAACGCCTAGCTGGTCATCCTCACTGTGGAGCGGTGTCCGTGGGGGCTGGTCGGGACGGCGCATACACTCGCCTAGGTAGAGATCTCTCATTGCGTGCGGAAAGGTACCTTGCGGCTTGCGTAATTGCGTTCGCGCCACTAGCGGCGTTGCGACGATGATGTGCATTGTTGTTTACTATTGTTCGTTGTGTGAATTGTATTTAGCTTAAGTTTACAACTATCAATAAATCCTACTCTTGCCCCGGCTTTCCTCTCTAATCGCGAGAGGTTTTATGCCTAGGCAAGTAGTAACTTTCGCGTGACCCTTTGTGTTTTATTGATTGGACCTGCGCTCACTCAATCCTTACTAAATCTCAACCTTACAGTAATTCTAATTAACCATTTTTAACTCTCACTGTATCTTGGTCATTTGGAACACAAACAATATTTACAACAAATATCCCAACAGCGAATTACACAATTATTGCCACATTTTCGGACGATACTGCGTTACTACCTACGGACGATAATCCCACAGTCCCTATCTATTTCCAGAACATAGATAAACAAATCTGAAGAGTGGCTCACTTCTTGAAGTATAAAAGTAAATCCGAGTTTGCATTTGACTATTAAAGAGTAAGGACGTTCGTATTTACTGCGCTCTGTTATCTTCAAGTATCAGATGCCTTTCGTGTAATGGGGCCTTAAAGGTCAAATTTAATACAACCAAATAAGCATTTCTTCGAAGCTTTAAATCTGTACATACAATTTATTGATATTGGATGTAATTTACTACTAAAACCTGTTCCTAACCTGGAGTGCCAATTATGTGCCACCTGGGACTACTGCCACTAACAGCCAGACTTATTCTTTAAATGCAGAGAATGCTTATAATTTCCTCGATTTACAACAATCGTACGCACAACATCAAGTCCAACCCAATCTCCAAATTTCGTACCTGCCTCAAAATCATACTCATCTAGCATCTCCACCGTACATAATTAATTCAGAACTAACTCGGTCCCACCAAACAAGACAATCTAGTACGAATCATCACAAACCAAGCAGTGATAATCCTGAAAGCTTGATATCTTCTACGCAAATTCTGTAGATCTGAATAATGAAAACACTGAAGAAATTAAAACGGAGTTATCCAAACTCGGACATAAAGCAAGAAATATTATAAGTAACTAAGGACTTCTTGCCACTATTTATAATCGATCTTAAACCGAACGACAACAACATGTAGATTTATGTCAAACACTTAAGCAACCTAAAAGTAGAAAAAAGAATATTATACTGCAATGCACTCGCTGCCAAAACTATGGCTACACAAAAGCATATTGTAATCAATCTTTTACTTATGTTAAATACGGAGGCCAACGTAGCACTGCCGTATGCAAACAAAACCCAAAACACACCTGCTAAGTGCGCCCTTTGCCACAGCATCCTGCGAACTATAAAAGACGTTCGGTGTATAAATACCTACAAAGCAGTCAAAATGCATCATTTATAGGTACGGAAATTAATATACTACAACAACAAAGAATTCCAAACGCCAACAATGTCGTTCCTCTCAAAAAATCAACCAAACATCATAAATAAAACAGTTTCTGGTCTTTTATTGGCAAATGGCCACAAGGAATAACTATACTGACCAATAAAACCAACAACTGAACATAAGTAAACGACTATCTAATTTTCTAATTCAAAACATCATGAGGATCACGGTTAACTATTCCTAAAGGACCTAAATTTTTTCTCTATCGGAGAACCCACTTATTGGCCTAACTACCAAAATAAGCTACCAAATTTACTTGATTTTGCAGTCGTTAGTTGAATAGCACTTACATATATCATAATATAGTCCAACTACGATTTATCTACCGATGATTTGCCAGTCTTAATAACTGTCAGTTCAACAATCATCACTAAGGAACCTCCTACAAAACTTTGTTCTAAACTACTGACTGGGGCTATTTTCGAGCTCAGAATTAAAACCACGCAAGACCTTAAAGATGCAGTTGAATATCTCACAACTTTAATAAAAAATGTTGCATGGAACGCAACACCTAAACCGCCAAATGTAACCAAAACCAACACTATACCCCAATCATATCCGAGATTATGGAAAAACGCCAAGCTAGGGAACAGTGCAGAAATAGAATCAACATAATTTGTTGCATTAGTTCTTAAGATAGACGTAATAAAACATTTCAGCAGTATATCACTCAGCTTTTTCCAGATGAACATTCAATATGAAAAGCCACAAAAACTTTAAACGTTCCATTATAGTGATTTCACCATTTATGATGTATGATAGTTGGCATAAATCAGATGAAGATAACGCTAACACCTTTTCTGAACAACTCGCAAACGTTTTTGTGGCACCACCAACTCCAGTGAACGACGACGCAACAGAAATTAAAACCTTATTCAATATCCCTTCCACTGAAAGCCTTCTCACTAGCCGAAATTTAAAATCAAATACGGCTAACTAACATTCGTAAAGCCCCTAGCTACGATTTACTATTAGGAGAAATCCTTCACAATCTACCTAGAAAAACTTTAATTCTTCTGATCACTATATACAACAGTATTTTTAAACCAACAACGATGCATTTACCATATACCTATTGAACTATAAGTCAAATATCTGACTTGGGGTGAGCATATTAAAGCAAAAAAGAAACACCTAAATCTCCAATTTAAACAAATGGATTGACTCATTGGTCAGCGCTCTCAATTTTCTCTGTCGAACAAATTCCTCATCCATAAAGTTATCCTAAAATATATATGGACTTAGCATATACCACAGTGGGGCCGTGCGAAAGCCTACAATACAAAGATACTCTAAGTATTCCTATCAAAGACCTTACGTATTATGACAAACGTCCTATGGTATATTCGAAACGACACTTTACACGCCGATCTAGAAATACCATATATAACTGAATAAATCCACACATTTACAAGTGCCTATTATAGCAATCTGAATGGACACCCCACAAGCTCGTAGAACAGCTTACTACCCACCTAATAGTTCGAAGATTAAAACGTCCGCGGCCATATGACTTAGTTCGGAACTAATGTATTCTTTTGAGTTTCAGCAATGGTTGAATCCCTCTCATGTTAATTTACCTTCCTACTACTTGCTGATTACTTCAACGTAAAATAGCTTATAAATTCGCAGTTTATTAAATAAAAAAAGTAAATCTCATAAAATCAACACAAATAAATTTTAGAACTAAAGAAAATAATTGCTCGAATGTTTTATTTAATAATACTCTGTTATTTATCGAAAATAAGTAGAATACCTAGGTATAATACTGGACTCCCAAGTTTACATGCAAGCCCTTCGTAACCTGCACAAAAACATATATCAACAAGAGGCTTCGTCAGGTGATTGCTTACATAACCGATACACTAAATTAAAAAGAGAAAACTAAGTATCGTCTACAAATGCATTCCCAAGCTCATTTGGATGTTTTTTTTTTATTGAATTCGTGTACATTAGCAATCAGAATTAATTACAATAAATTCTATGAGCTAATTGCGTGAAGTTTGGAATAGATTTGAAGAGAGGTGCACCCAGTGGTGCAGTCTCGTTACCTCCATTTGAAGGCTTAGGGGATGGTGTAATCTTTATTCTGTCAAGTCCCATGGCCACTTCCGTTTAAGTCGTCTCATTACTGGCTGCTGTGTTAGCGGTGTAATCTCGTTATTAGTGTGTCCCACTAGCCGAGCATGGTGGCTTGTAGCCCGTTGTCTGATTATGTCCCGCACATATTGTACGTTGGAGTCAAAGTGGAGGATACGGTTTAAAACATACCAGGGAGCATTGAATATACTTCTTAATGTCTTAGACTGGAAACGTTGTATTATGTCAATATTTGAGTAGCTGGCGCAACCCCCGTAGTTCACAGCCATATGTCCATATTGTTCGTATGATAGATTTGTACACCAGTAATTTGTTTTCTGTTGAGAGTTGAGAGTTTCTTCCTACGAGCCAATACATTTTTTTAATTTTGATGTCCATTTCTTTGCGTTTTTTATTATATGTGGTTTCCACGTTAATCTTGTGTCCATTTGGAGACCTAAGTATCTAATTGCATTTGCTTGCGGGATGGGTACGTTATTCAAGCTTACAGGTGGGCATTGTGATCGTCTTGTGGTAAATGTTATATGATTGGACTTCGTCTCATTGACCTTAATTCTCCATTTTTCCAGCCAACCCTCTATTGTACTTAGTGCATCTTGCAAGATATTAGTTGCGATTTGTGGATCTTCATGACATGCCAGGATTGCAGTGTCATCTGCAAATGTCCCCAATGTTATGGTTGGTGTCGTCGGTATATCTGCAGTAAAATCAGATATAAGAGTGGCCCCAACATACTTCCTTGGGGAACACCAGCCGTGATTGGATACAGTTGTGAATATTCCATACCAACTTTGGTTTGAAAGTGTCGATTAGTTAGATAAGATTTAAGCAGGAGATAGTATTGATGTGGAAAGATGTGTTTAATTTTAAATAGTAGCCCATTGTGCCAAACACGGTCAAACGCTTACCGCACATCTAAAAATACAGCAGAGCAATATTTCTTACTATGAAATGATTGCTGAATAATATTGGTTATTCGGTGGCATTGCTCTATGGTCGAGTGTCCTTTGCGAAATTCAAACTGGTGATTTGGAATCCATTCTTCAAGTAGACTATTTTCGTTTATTCGCTTTAATATTAATTTTCTAGGAGTTTTGACACGACAGGCAGTAGACTAATTGGGCGATAAGACTGAGCTTCATTTGGTGGTTTGCCAGGTTTTAATATTAGGATGACATGTGCAAACTTTAATTGTAAGGGCCAGTATGTTAAGCGTAGGATTGCATTAAAGAGTGCCAATAAGAATTGTTCTCCTTGTCGTGGTAATTGTTTAAGTACAAGGCCTGTAACGAGATCATAGCCCGGCGCTTTCTTATTATTTAACCATTTTATTTCATTTTGTAATTCATCAATTGTGAATTTTTTATAGGGGTGATAGTTGTAGTGGTGCTTCGAGAAAGTTGTTAACATCTTCATCAATTTCATTAGAGTGAGGTGTGAATACGTCTGCCAGATGTTGGGCAAAAGTTCAACTTTTCTTTGTCTGATCTTGCCCAGGAGCCATCGTTTTTGCGTAACGGCGGGACTTGTTGTTGGGGTCTCTTAAATCCTTTAGTGGCTTTCCATATACTGTGATCTTCTTTGGATAAGTTGGTTATGTAGTTATGGAATGTTTCATTACGCGCCTCTAACATCGTCTTCCTAAGTTTATTAGTAAGTCGATTGTATGTGGTTTTATCATTAACGTTGTGTGTACGTTGCCAGATTGACCTTGCTCTCCTTTTTTCTTTTATTAATTCACTTATATCTCTAGAAACATTAAATGACTCGATTTTCTGGATATTCATTTGTGTAGCATTCCAGGCTGCCTCTTGGACTGTTGTTATAAAGTGATTAACTGCGATCTCTATTTCTTTCGGTGTTTTTAAGCTTATATTAATATTTATATGTCGGTGGACGTGTACTTTAAATTTGTCCCAGTCAGTTCCTCTATTGCAGAGTACTGGCTTAGGCTGCTTTTGGATAACTGTAGCGCTAATGACAGCTAACACAGGGCTGTGGTCCGAAGACAGATCGAAACTAGGAGTGACGTCCACATAATTTCTTGAAATGCCCGAGGCTATACAAAAATCTAATAAATCTGGAATCTTGTTCACGTCAGTCGGCCAGTATGTTGGAGTACCGGTTGATAAATGCATGTAATTGTTGTTAGTAAGAATTTTTTCAAGTTCTCTACCTCTTGTAGTTATTAATCGAGACCCCCACCTTGTATGTTTACAATTAAAGTCGCCACCTACTATAAATCTCCTCCAAGGGTGTTGAAGAATGGTTGTAGTATGTTCGTGGTTAGTCTATGTCTTGGAGGGCAATATACAGCGGCTAGTGTGATTGGGCTAAGAAGTTTACTGATTTCGATAACAGGCAGCTTGCAGGAACGGTTCTTCGTATTTTAGTAATTCATGATGAACTATCGAGTTTCGAATAATAATAGCTGCGCCACCATGGGCTGTATTATCTGGGTGTACAGTATGGTAGATGCTGTACTGAGGTATTTTTATAAACGTTCTAGTTGTAAAGTGTGTTTCACTTATGAGTAGTACATCAATTTTGTTCATTTGAAGGAAGATTTCTACCTCCAATTTTTAGATTGAGGCCGTTGGCATTCCATAATGCAATACGTATGAATTTAGACATTATTTAACTAATTTGGTAATTACTGTTGTGAGCATGTTGAGGATCATGCTATTTTGTTGTAGCAGTTGATTGAACATTCCCTTAAACTCGGCAAGGAATTGTGCGAGGGTGAGGTCATTAGATGAGTCTGGTTTATTTGCTGTAACGTGGCTATAGGTATGCATCGGCATATCAGCGTAAACATTAGGTTTTGGCAGAGGAGGAAAATTTCTTATATCTGGCTTATACTGTGCAGGTTGTTTCTTTGGTTGCTGTGTATTTGGGTAGGTCTTGTTTTGTAATTCTCTATAGACCATACATCCTTTGTAGTTGGCAGGATGTGGTCCATTGCATAAGATACACGTTGCCGGTGTATCCCTATTTTTGGTGCACGTTCTTGTATCATGGTTACCGCTGCATTTGACACACGCATATGGGCGATTGCAGTATGATTTCGTGTGGTTAAAGTTTGGGCATCTTGTACATTGTACTATATTTTTATTTTGCTTAGGTGGTTCAACCGTTATCTTTAGGTTCTGCAGATACTGCAATTTATAAATATCTTTGTTGTTATCGGCCGGTTCCAAGTCCACGAAGAATAACGGCAGGGCTTCTTTAGTTTGTTTGTGTTTGATGTTGCTAATATTTCGAACTCTATGATTTTTGCTGCCAATTCTGCTATTATTACATTTATGGGGATTGTGGGGTGTAGATGCCGTACAACTACTCTATACGCCCTCTCCTGCTTGTTTTGATATGTGTGAAATATAACGTTGGTATCTAAAAAATGGGCGGTCAATTTCCTGTATGAGTCAGGCGTGTGAACATTGATTTTAACGACATTATTAGCCATACATTTAGAGGTATATTGTTCCTTTTAGACTATGTGCGTGATGCTAGCTACCATTTGTTGATAGTTTTCGACACCTTGAACAAAGATTGGCGATGGTTTTGGCAGTTGAACAGTTTGACCCGTAGTATTAGTGTTGCTGCTAGCCCCTGGTACATCTGTTTCCTCTGTTAACGTAGAGTATTGGTTTGTTTGTGTTAAGTTGAATGTTTGAGTTAATTGTGGGTTATATTTCCGTCTTTTTCTTTTATTGCCAGGAACCACTTGCCAAGTGTTATTATCAGCCATGTTTTCGTCTTCGCCGACATTACTTAAAATTTCTTGCTGGTCTTTTTCTATTTGATTACCCTGCGGCAAGGTTTGCGGGGAAGGTAATTGCACTTGAGACAACCTTGTATATTGCATTACGGGCATTGTATAATACGCAGAGGGTTGAACCGGTGGGATTGATGGCACTGCATACTGCTTTAATGGTGTTTGTTCGAAGAGTGGTGGTGTTGAATGTATACTGCTACTTACAGTATACTGTTGCTGTTGATAGGAGGGTGGGTAATCATATTGTTGATACATATTGGAGTTATTTTGTGATGGCGGATTATTCCCATTGCTAGTGGGAAACATTAATATTAAAGTTGATTACATGGGTATTAAATTATTAAATAAATTAGTACGCCTGACCTTAAGGCTGCGACTCGGGCGCGGCGATATCGCAGGTAAAAATTTGGCTCGCACACGTCCACTCTGTTTCAATGCACGGGCCGTACTCATTTGGATGTGTTGCACGAAATCCTCAAATTCGAAAATTGTACAAATTTTTTATCCAAAATTTTCCATATGATCGTGAACGCATTTTGTTTTGTGAGCAATAATATTATTTAGAGCAACTTAGCTATTCTTACGGTTTAAGAGGAAATTCAAATATTCAGCATTACCTATATCCCAAATCTTCCAGGAGGTTAACTATCTAGTAAATGAAATTGTAGTACATCAATAACTGTATTGTTTTATGATGTAATTAAATTCAAAGTGTGATCACTGGACCACTTATCCCCTCAAGTAAAATCGTTTATCTAATTTACTGAATGTTATGAGTGAATAGATTGTAAATTTGTGAATAAATGAATAACAGAAACTTAGCAGTTAAGGCTAGCATTAGAAATTTTATTACAGCAACCTCAAATAAATTTGATGGCTAAGTTTAGTTAAGTCAAATATGATTAGTTTGTCAACATGAAACTGTTATAAAGAATTAATAATTATACAAACATTTCAAATCAAACATTAAAATACACCATAAAATACAAGAAATTTAGAAAGACATACATTTTTTTGATTTTTTTATTATACTTTGTTGAAATTATTAACCTTACATATAATCTCGTCGCTTAAGTCATTTTTTATTTTTCACATGCTAGTTACAACAACGTTAGGAGCAACAGTGGTAATCACTTGTCCAAACTCAGATCTAGAATTTGATATCTTAAACATTAAAACAAAACTTTTTAATGAATATCTAGGAAAAGCACTATAAAAGCTCTATATTTGTACAATTTTAAATATACTATTATAATAAAAGTTACGACAAATAGAGTGCAAATGTAAATTTGCAACTATATATTTCGTCCTGATATTTCGAAGGCAAATATAAATGAATTATAGAAAAACAAAACTCCCACAAGAGCTCTTTTACCTCAAGATGATGGACATTATATGACTACTACCTTCAAAATAAAAAGTAGGATAAAACAAATCAATCAGAAATGTGTCAAAATGTCAAGCTCTTTATTTATATGATCTTAGGTTTTATTTGAATATTAGCAAACTTTTGCAGATGTTATGCGGTTCACCAATAATTCATCCAATTACAAAAGTAATATTCTGTTTGAATTTTGTAAGCTAGAAATAATAAATTCGAAGTTTTAAAGTAAATCAGATTGGCCTTTTTAATTAAATTTACACTATGACAATAGTATAACCAAAACGCTGGAAGTAATTCCAAATAAATGTCTAAACATTAAATAAAATAAAATTAAACAAACTTCATATAATTGGTTATTAAGTATTTTATTATCCACACACCGTGTAGGCGTACAAAAGAGAGCTAAGCGTAATAGCAAGAAATAACTCATGGTAAAATGCCAAAAAATGTTATTTTTGCTCGACGACCTCCTGCGGCTTTCATAACTGTAATATAAATGACATAAAATCCGCCCAGGTTTTATGCCCCAATTAACATTTAGTTGTACTTTTACTACCTTTTTTTATTTTACTGTCATCTACTGCTCACTGCAGTTATGCAGTTTGCTTTATTGTTAAATAGGGAAGATTAAAAGGAATACTGCAGCGTGAAGCTCTAAAAAACCCGAATAAAATATTAACTCACGTCGTAGCAAATAATATATTATTTATACAATGGGGACAACTGTAAAGTTATTCTCTAAAATAACAAACAATTAATAATAAATTTAAAAATATTTGGGACTTAATAGTACTTTATTTCAATATATAAAAAGTGAACATAATTACAATATGGACATAATACCACTATTGTATAATAAATCTCAAAGGAAGTATATTTTTCACTTGTACAGTTTGTACGACAAGAAAGGGATTGTCGTCATTCAGTAAGGAGGCACCGAAGCGCTATCTATCTAATTCGTTTGAATATTTATTTCGTGCTCTTTGGCGTAGTAACATATATAGTTTGCCGTTACACTGTATTATTAATGTTAGTGAATTCGTTATCTTTACACTATCAATATAAGCCTATGGCTATCCACTGTTCTTCATTTTCTTCCATTCATTCTTATCTGCTGCTATTCTAATACACGTTGTTCCATCAATTTTCATTATATCATCTCGTCACCAAGTGATAGGTTTTTCAACGCATCTTTTGGTGTCCGTGAGGTTTCCAATCTAATACACATTTGGCCCATCTTTCGTCATTTGGTCGGATTACGTGTCTTACCCATTGACACTTAAGTTGTGCAATTTGTTCTATTATATATATATTCTAGTTTTGTTTAGTTTTATTTGCTGTCTTATCCATGTATTTTTTTACAGTCGCTTAATTTAATTCCTAATGTATCTTTCTTGTGAGCTTTGTGCAAGTGTTAAGCTCTGGACGTTTTTCTTTGTCAAGATCCATGTCTCTGCTGCATAAGTTAGTATTGGGGGTATGTACTGGTTGTATATTTCGCTTTAACGTATTCGAAATATCAGACTTGAAGAAATAATTTAGTTTTAGAAATAACCTCCAAACCAATATTATTCTTCTTCTTCTTCTTCTTTTTCTGTTGTAATCTTTTGGCCCACTTATAAGTAGTTATACACTACTTCTAACGGTTTATCTTCTAAGGTAAAGTAATAATATGTTTTCTAATATATTGCTCATTACATTTGTTTATTTTTTATTTATTTTAAGTCCTATTTTTTTACATTGCGAATGTCGGGTGCTTCAAGTATATATACCATCAACACAGACTTTTGGGTGAGTATCGTGTACCCATAAATATTTATTGAAAGATTGTATAATATTATATTATATTTTCCTATAAATCTAAATTTGTTTACAAAGTGAAGTAACAGTTATGTTTACTAAATATTTATTTTTGTTATATTTCTATCAAATTATTAAAAAAGCATTTTTTGATCTTACAAAATAACAGCATATTTCAATAAAATACCCCAAAATAATAACACATTAACAATATATTATCAATCCTCCTTTCCGATGAAATTTTGAAAATAGGCATCATCCAAGCTATAGGCACATGTAGAACAACAATGATTAGTTCTTCTGTATTCAGATGTAGGGAACCTTACGTATCTGTCAAACCGTTTTGTATCAGTTAGTGATAACAAGTGTTTTTCTTTTTGGCTTTCCTTAGAAATACGTACATTTTTTGTCTCCCGCGAAGATTGGCAGCAATCGAAGCAAATTCTAAACTGCTAATGATATGATGTCTTTTTGTTCAGATTTTGGGAGTTTTCTTAATAAATTATAGTACTGTTTATAACTTGATATTGAACAGCTCACAGGAAATGTTCCTAAGTTGCTATTCCGAGAAAAGTTACATGCAACACTCAATTCATCAACGACGTCGAAGTTTACCTTTGCCCCATTATAAAATTCTTTATGGCTTGCGTACATGTTACAGTATTGATGTGACCAACACAATTTTATGTTTTCTTTTGGTAGATATGACAGAACAGTTATATAATTTTAAAATCCAAATTGAAAATTTGAAAGCATAGGGTACTTATGGCTTATTCTTGTAGACTTTACAAACCGAAGTTATTTTATGCTTTTTTAACAAATAAATTATTAGTGGGTAACTAGTGAACTAGTTCTCAAGTGTAAAATTCCTGTTCGTCTTTGTTATAGGTTGTACTAAGCGGTTCACTACATTAAATGTCCTATTACTGTGTTGGTATCTCCCGAAAAGTTGTTTTCCTGTATAGACTTCTAATGTTAGAATATAGAATGTCTTAGCATTAACTATTGCCTATGAATTGATATCATTTTTGTCAGACTTATTAGGAATTTATAATCGAAAAAATGCTCCCGTAAAGAAAAGAGCATTTTATGAATAGTGAGATTCTGAGAAATTGCATAATACACTTTATAATTTTCAACAAACGTATCAAAAGTATCTATAGCCATCAGATTGTTAGTATTTTTCCCGTTTTCCGGTTGAACTTAGCATTAAATATAACAAAATCATTGGAATGACATAATAAATCTAAAATCTATTCCACAGCCATCTATATGCTACGGATCGTTAACGTTTTTTTATTGTGGCGGCTTAGATCTACTAACAGGATTTTCTTAGATAATTTGGTCAAAGTTCTTTTTGTATGATAATGCTCTTTCTATTTGATACAATTTCATATTTGTCTTTATCTTATTATTTGTATACTCGAGTATCATTCAACATAATGATACACACGAAGAAACTACTACATTTATGTTCCGTTTTAGCATATCTTGCAGCAGTCTTTTTAGACGGGGTAAAAATGCTTGAACCCAAATAATTTTTTACTACTTTGTTACATATTTGGAGGTACAAATTTTTTAATTTGCAAATGAATTTCTTTTCTCTTCTTTAGTATATGGGACTTCCACGTGAGTCGTTTATCTAAGTGAAGACCTAGATAATGGGCCTCATTTGCTTGTGGGATAGGTATATTATTCAGATGCACTAGTGAGCACTCTGCACGATTTTGAGTAAAATTAACATGAGTGTTTTCGTTTCGTTTACTTTTATTCGCTATTTATTTAGCTAGGTCTGTAGGATAGTTAAGTGGTTTTGTAGTTTTAAGGAGGCTGTGTTAGGATTGGTGTGGCTAGAGAGGAGGACAGGGTTGTCAGCAAAAGTTGCAATGTATGTATCTGATGTTGTAGGTATATCTGCAGTGTATAATATAAAGAGCAAAGGTCCAAGGACGCTTCCTTGTGGCACTCCAGATTTGATTGGGTGGAGGTTAGAATACTCTTGTTGGTATTTTATTTGAAAGTAGCGATCTGACAAGTAAGATCTAAAAAGAAGGTAGTATTCACTATGAAGGAAAGTCTTGATCTTGTACAGTAGGCCATTATGCCACACTTTATCAAAAGCTTGTTTTGTATCAATAAATACTGCTGGACAATAGGATTTAAAATTGAGAGCTGTGTTAATAATGTTTACAACTCGATGACATTGTTGTATGGTAGAATGTTACCTCTTGAACCTAAATTGATGGTCCGGGACGCAATTTTTCCATATATCGGTATTATATAATCTTCTAATTATAAGCTTTTCTAGTAGTTTAGACAACAGAGGCAATAAACTTATGGGCCTGTAAGATGAAACTTCTTCAGCGGGTTTTCCAGGTTTTAATGTTAGTATAATTTGAGAAAATTTTAGTGATGATGGCCAATAATGAAGTCGCAGTGTAGAGTTAAAAAGATTTCGTAAAAACAGTACGCCGCTTTTGGGTAGTTTAATAAGCACCTTTGCTGTTATTAAGTCGTAACCAGGGGCTTTCTTATTGTTTAAATGCTTAATTTCTTCAAGAACCTCGTTTTAAGTAAAGCTTTTGATGGGCAGTGACAATCGTAGGGGTGGCTGAAGAAAGGTTTGAATCTCATCATCTGGTTCACTGGAATGGGGAGTAAGACTTCAGTAAAATGTTGCACGAACCGATCTGCCTTTTCCTGGTGTGTTCTTGTCCATTCATTATTTTGTTTTCTTATTGGCGGATTCACGGTCTGTGGCCTCCTATTTGCTTTACAAATTTTCCAGATGTGTGTAGTTAAGTAGTGATGAAAAGTTTCTTGTTTCAACATTTTTATTTTTTTCTTTATGGCGTTGGTTAACCTGTTATATATGTTTTTATCAGCAGGATTGTGAGTTCTGTGCCATTTGTATCTTGCATGACGTTTTAACCGTATTAAATCAAGTATTACTTTGGGAATATTTCCATCCTCACGAAGTTGAGTGCCTATCTGCATATTGCACAGTTGTGATAAAGTGGTTCGTCGCATCCTCTATTTCTTGAGGAGTATGTAGATTGATACTGGTTTGTAAGTCCCCTTGCAAAAAACATCTATATGCCTTCTAGTCTGTTTTTGTGTTGTACAGTGATGGCCTAGGTTGTCTTTTGATAATCATGGTGCTTATTGTGGAATGACTGGCGTATGGTCAGATGACAGGTCAAAGATACTAGCTATACTTATATAGTTAGATGAAATACCATGTGTTACAAAAAAGTCCAACAGGTCTGGCACCTTATCAGGTCCATGGACCAATATGTAGGCTCCCCAGTCGATAGATAACCATAGTTTCTTTCACGTAAAAGTTTATATAGTACTCGACCTCTTGTTGTGATTAGTCGTAAACTCCAGTATGTGTGTTTGCAGTTATAGTCGCCACCACATATAAAATTGCTACCAAGTGACTGAAAGAATGGTTTAAGGTCTTCTGTGGTGATTTTATGTTTGGGTGGACAGTATACAGCTGATATTGTGATCGGATTTGGTAGTTTGCAAACTTGAACAGTGGTTGCTTGTAGAAATGGCTCTTCGTGCTTTTCTAATTCATGATGGACAATTGAACTCTTTATTAGAATAGCTGTGCCTCCATGAGCTGTACCGTCAGGATGCTCCGTATGATAACAAATATAATAAGGTATTCTTAATTAAGATTTATCAGTAAACTGTGTTTCAGCTATAAGTAGTATCTCTATATTATTCAGTTTTAAAAATGACCTGACTTCATATACTTTTGATCGGATGCCATTAGCATTCCATAAAGATATACGTAACAATTTAGACATTATTAGACTGGTTTACTTATAACTGTGGACAACATATTTATTGCCATGTTGTTTTGTTGCATTAATTGAGCAAACATGACTTTAAATTCTTCTATTAACTTTTGTAATGTTACATCCTGATTTTATTCTTGCTCTGTGTTTCTCTGCGCAGCCTGGCTATATGTAACCCGAGCATACGGCGACTGTAGTGTTGTTTTGCTTTGATGTGGTTGTTGTTGAAATGTATTTATATATGTATGACGATTTTGTGAGTGCACGGTTGATCTTAATTTGTTTTGAAGTTCTTTATGTACAGTACAACCTCAATAATTTGCCGGATGATCACCACCGCATAATGCGCATTTGACTGGAGTTTCTTTGGTCTTCTTGCAGATTTTAGTGTCATGAAAACTTCCACATTTTACGCAAACGTACGGACGATTACAATACGCTTTGGTGTGGTTATATTGTTGACACCTCATACACTGTACAATAGTTGTATTTCTGTGTGGCGGTTCAACCTTTATTACTTGATTATTTAAGTACTGTAGATTATAAATGTCCTTATTACTTACTGCAGGTTCCATGTCCACAAAGAACGTTGGGAGAGGCGTTTTATCAATTCTGTGCTTAATGTTTGTTATACTTCTCACTTTGAATCCCTTCTCCTCTAATGATTCAGCTATTTCTTCTGTCGTTACAGTGTGGTGTAGATTGCGGATTACCACTCGATATGCTTTATTTTCCTTCATCTGGTATGTGTGATATATTACTTTAGAGTCTTTCATAAATGTGATCAGCAGTATTATGGGTTATTTTAACTACATTATCAACCAATGTTTTTGTTTTGTATTGTTCTGCTTCTACAGCAGTTGTTAGTGCATTTATAATTTTCTTGTAGTCCGTGACACCGTGTACAAATATTGGTGGTGGTTTAGGAACCCTAGTTTGTTGTTGTGCATTATTTGTGTTGTCAATAATATCTTCATTAAGATTAGAGAGGACAGAGTATCTGTTATCTTGCGAGACATGCTCTGTATCGCGCTGTGTTGGGTGATTTGATGTTCTCCGCCTTTTTCTGTCTCCAAATCTTTGGCTTTGCCATTCATTATTTTTAGTTGTAGAAGAAGATTCACTATTAGTTTCGTAATCAGGCATGCTCATATTATTTGTTGAGTTATTGACCGGCACTGTATTTGTTTACGTTGGCGTAGTAATATTGGGTGCTTTGATAGGTATCTGAGTTAGTACATTCGGAATTTATGTATTAGGTATATATTGTTGGTTATTACATAAATATGGAATAGAAGGTTGGGATGTTACTTGGCTATATACTGGCGTGACTCCAAAATGCGGCTGAGCCATCAATTGTGTAGGTGATTGGTTTGCCTGGTGATAGACATTGCTGTTGTTAAATGCCATGTTAATAGCTTGCGAGTTAATTACTTATATTAATAAGTAACTGAAAAATTTAAAATTAAAATTGGTAAATAATAGGCCTAACCTTATGCAAGGCTACAGCTGCACCGCCACGATAACACAGGTAAAGTCAGTCCATGCACGTCTGCTCTGCTTCGATGCACAAGGCTAACTTGTTTTAAAAATGTAAACCAAAAAAAATTCCCTGGTTAAGCTCAGTGAAAGGCGAAACGAAAACAACGTTTTTAACGAAAACTACCATAAAAATAAATATAAATAAAAACTAACGTTTTTAAACAGTTAATTTTTTTGTATAATCTCTCAATATCATTTTAAAAATTTAAAAAAATATAAAGAATACTATCGACTGTTATCGAAAATTAAATCATGTCTTTTTACAATTATTTTTATAAATTTTAACATTCTGAAGACTTAAAAAATGCAACGTATTACCTTTTGAATGTTGCAGTATATTATTTCGACTTTTGACACTCATACAAAAATACAGTCCGCAATATTATTAACTTGAGCAAGACTTGTATATGATTTTAAATAAACATCAACATAAAATTATTTCAAATCTTATAACATTAAACAAGAGAAGTATAGCGCAATGTTAAAAACATCCAAGCACTTTGCAGGTCTTGAGAAGTTAATTAACCTCAACAATTAAAATAATATTGACCTTAGTGGCCACTTAATGTTGTTTTAGCACTATGCTAATATAGTTTCTGTACATCGTTTTTAAAAAACAACATTTAATCCTGGTAGGTTTTCGAAATTTAAATTTAAAGGCATTTGTTAGATGACATACAGAAGAAAACTTCCTTATCATCTGTACAAGGATGTACTTGTACATTAAATACAGACTCGCAGACAATATATCTAAATAGCTATAGTGTGAGTTGATCGCATACCCTCTATCAGTGCTGCAATTACAAACCGATAGCTTTATAAAACAGCGTATAGTCAATGACCTATAAAGGCTGAAAGAATGGACCACAGTCGGCCAGAATACATAGTAAAAAGAATATCGGGTAGACGCAAGAAACGTCTATTTACGTGAGACACCTTATGCTCGAACTAAAAACAGGGTGGTCGCCGCGTCGTATAATTCGTTCTGGTTATACCTTCAAAGTGTATTAGAAGTAATCTGCACATGGTAGCATTCATATACAGCTGAACGGCTCTAGATGGATCAGGTAGGCTTCTAGGGATTATGTATAGATCCCACAGCAATCTGGTTCCACTATACAGGTACATGTACATTGCCATTATTCTTTTAGGCTTACGAATTATTTTAAGACACCTTGCAAAAGTGAATTTGCATTCCTAATACTCCTTACATATGCCTGCTACTTTATCACATGTAGAATGAGGATAGCCTAAATTAACCTAGATTTCAACAGGCTAGCTAAGTGTGGTATGATATAGAGATAAATGATCATCTCGTCCACTAGTGGAGGCACTCTTGTAAATGGCATAATCCCATTATGATTTTGAGAACTATAGTTTTTAATAGCTGATCTGCTTTAGGAGTGCTATGTGACACATTAATAGTACCGCAGTTTGTCGATCAGATTATACAATCCTATATATCCCAAATGAAATACTCAAATAGGACAACGCCCAACCGCATGCTGCTCAAGTTGTTCAAAACTGTCTATGCCATATTTAGACGCTTCTGCCCATACCATAATATCTAGGGTAAAACGTGTAGATCAAGTGTGGAATAATTTATCGAGAGATATCAGACGCTTGTTCAAATTCAAATGGAACCATATCACTGATATGTACTCTGCCATTGTCCCACAGCTTTGTATTTTACAATATTGTGTTTAATTTATTTTTGCCGTTGTTTATAAAATTTTGAGTTTACATAATTACGTTGCTTTCTTCTTGGTGTGCAAATGTCATTGCCTATGAATCCTCGTGCAACATAAAAGACAACTCCTTTATTTAAAAAGGCTATCTTACTTGATTCGCATTTGAAACTAGTAATCTCCATTTTACTGTTTATCTTTAAATAGTAAATTAAACTCAACACAATTATTTAAGGGTTGGTTATTTCGCCACCAACTAATTTTTTAAATGAAATTCAGTAAAGAATAAATAATAATATTATAATATAATAATATAATATATATTAACGCAATAAAATCTTTTAATCCGAATAACTCAAATAAAGTAACGTTTCGCTAAGGCAAGACTAATTTCATAAAATTAAATTCGTCCTGATAATTTTCTACTCTTAAGGAGCAATATCGCAAAAACTGTTTTACGCAAATCCAAACCAAATATCCACCGCAAACGAGCTTGCAGCTTTATCAAATGAACTAACTGTCAAAAATATGCAAATAAAATCTGTTCCAGTTTTATATGCTCACCGCATTTCGGTTATGTAGGTATTCCCTGTTTTACTGCGGCCGGTACTGTAAACAGACGAATAATAGCATTGATTAAAGCGGCACCGCAAAAAAAGATGCTTACCTAAATAGGGAATTTAAAGGTATAATTTGAGATAAATCCACGTATGCAATTCGTTATAATTTAGTCATTCTCTAAACACAAATAATCTATTGTTTAGACAGAAAGAAACAAACTTTAAAAATCTAAAAAGAAACACATTTAAGTAAGAAATACTCCTAAAATGTAAATAAATCTTAATAATACATGCTGAAGCAAAAGCTTTTAAAGCAATCAACGCGTTTTTTTGAATACTTTTAAAGTACTTGAAATGAAATTCCTATATCAAGACAGCGTTGTCTGACTAGTGTCATCTATCCTTTCAGATCTAGGCCTTAATAACATAAAAACTTTATGATTGGTTGTAATGTGATAACGAGTCAAAACCACTACATAAAAAGTTGACAACTTTGCTGTTAAACTTTCTTGAACTTCTTAGGGGATTATAAGTTTAGGTTTTTTAAACTTAAATTTATTTGTATTAAACTTTAAACAGCTTCTGAAAATCAATCAGTACAGATATATAAGGAAAATTATTAATTTTGATTGATAATCTATTACCTATTAGAAAAATAAAAAAAAGTTATTTACTTCTGATACTGTATAGTTTCAATTTAAAAAGAGACTTTAAAAAAATTATTACAAATTTTCATGAGGTTCTAAAGATTCAATAATTATTTAATAGCATACGCAAATTTAATTACCAATTAAGATCAATTTAAGGTCAAAATCTTCAAAATTAGTCCTATATTCAAGTATATTCGCTTAGAAAATTAAGTATATTTTTAAAAACTAAAATAATTTCGTTAAATACGACCCGCGGGGCTTACAAGCTGCACATTAGTTAAGATGAAGTATTTATAACGGAAACTACCACTGTATGCAGATTTACTTCATTAACGGGATTTTTCCTAGCATTTTGTAATATGTACATGAGAACGACCGCGAAATATATATTTAATTAGCAACTATCCAAGTATAACTAAAAAAAGTCTTTAGCCCCCCTGAAAGTAAACCTGCTTTACCGAATGATCCGATAATTAGACACATTTTTTAAAGAGACCGAAAGGTATACAATAAGAAATAAGATTCATTGAAAACTTTGAAAGAGAGCCTAAATACCCCTCTTTAACAAAAGGCCAATTTTGTTCAGATTAAAGAAATTGATCCAAGAAATAATTTTCTCAAGATAAGAGAAAAGTCAAAAGCATTCATATATTTTAAAAAAGGCTTAGACTATAAACCAACACCTAACAAGAATGGCATACAAATGTCAAGGATTAAATCAAGGGGAAAACAGTTTAGCAAAGCTCTCACCTCAATAAAATAGATACAAATTTATTCTACGATGAACTACAAGTACAATTAGTTAGTGCTTTTGTAGATGTACAACTATAATAAAAGAGTGCAGTCTCCACACTATATTAAAAGAAAACTGTTTTTAAGCATTTTTAAATATGGTAACCCAAATACTAAAATGTTTATGTTAGATAAAGGTTCATCTAGGCCAGCTAAACAAACAAACATTCGGCACTTGAAACCTAAAGAACAATTCCATGGTATCAACATTCGTGGATTAGTAAAGAAAACTAAATATGCCTACGTACTCCAGTAAAGTAAAAATTAAGTTAGGGCAACGAAAAAAGTCACTTCAAATATCTAACGAAGTATAGTCACTCCAAAATAAATTTCTAAATAAGTAGGAAGAGAAGGAAAGAAAAAGCACTACCCTCTAGTACAGAATAAGAAAAAAGACAAAATTAGTTTTCTGAAGAAACTGTAGACTAACAGCAAGTCAATCTAATAAAGTCCATAACTAGTTTTTCCAAAGGGAGCAGTATGAAAGACTTAGTAGTTCCATTCTAGAGTCATGTAAGAAAAATATAAGGTCTAAACCTCTTAACATAATTTTTTGAAATATGTGTGGTGTGGCGGCCTTTTTGCCCTTGAACCGCTTTATATCGCGGCGGCATGCGGGCCTTTGATATCTGCTACGTTTTGCCGTCGCACACAAACGGCATCTGGGCTTTTGCTCAGCCGACAAGTCTGCATACGCCGTCGGCGGCACCTTTTGATATGAAAGGTGCTGTCGAATGAAAATTGCCCGCAAAGACCTGCCGCCAAGCCAGGCGCGAAGCCCGGGAACATTCGCAATCCGCAGCGCGGCCAGTTCGGTCGTGTCTTAACACCCGAACACTCGCCATCCGCAGCGCGACCAGTCCGGTCGTGTCTTCACCCGCATACATTCGCTACCCGCAGCGCGACCAGTTCGGTCGTGTCTTCACCCCGCAAGAAACATTCGCAACCCCGCAGCGCGGCCAATTTGGTCGCGTCTTATCATCCCGCAGATACCTGATCCGCAGCGCAGAGGTGGCCACCTTGGAATCGCCGACGAAGCCGAAGCCGAAGCCGAAGCCGATTCAGGTGAGCGATTTGGCAATACTCGTTGGTTGATATTGGTAGCCGCCCCCATCCGCTTACGCGACGGCCGTTTAAGGGACGATTTGGCCTTATCGGTTGACGTTCCAATACGGGCCGTACTACGTTTCCACACCGCACCACGAGAGCGGCTATTTACACGCCTGCCTCTCCAATGTGATAAAAGCACGCCTTGTATTCTACATTAATTTTAACAATCTGTTTTAGTAATCTTGTTGCCGCCATTTTAACATTTATCACAGGATACAAAATTAAGACAGACTATTCCAACTAGCCTCTCTAGAAGAATTTTAGTGAGTGATATCTAAAATGCAGTAGCACAACTAAAGTAATTCTAAATAGTAGTAGGCATGTAAATCATATTACACAAAATGAACCAAGCGAGTACACCCGTAACTACTGTCAATCGCAAAAGCGATGTGTAAAGTGTAATGGACAACATTTGTGCACTCTACGTCCTAAACGTACAGGTGATGATCTGCAGTGCGTTAACTGCCTTGAAAAACATCCGGTTAACTACAAAGGCTGTAGATACTATCTGGAGATAAGCAAGGATCCTACATTTAACACTAGTATTTGAACACCAGATAGACTTTATTCTGAAGTAACAAAATACAGACAATAAAATACGTAAAACAAGCCACTCTCAGGATAGGAAACTCAACATCAACTCTTCCCATAAGAAGAAAGAACCAACTGACTACATCTCTATCATAATTACGGAAATAGTAGAGCTGCTGATACCACACTTAGACAAACTTATGCCATTTTTAACAATATTAATTCCTACACTAATAACTAATGGATCAAAATAATGACCCATTAATTACTAACTTACCAAGGGCAAACTGGAACGCCAATGGTCTAAAAAATCAACCTTCAATTTTTATAAAATTCCTGTCACGACATAACATAGATACAGCTTGTATTACCGCATGTATCTGCACAGAAAAATTTTAAATTTCCGGTTATGAGGTGTATCGGAAGGACAGAGTAGCATTAAATGCATCTGGTGGTGTTGCAATTGTTATTAAAAAGAAACTTAACTACTACCTTCTTTATACGGCTGCTCTTCAAAAAATTAATTAGCTATCTCCATAAAACTAATTATAAAAAATAATAGTTCTCTTATATTTACGTCTGCATACAAACCACCGAATAAGCGGCTCCTAGAAGACGAAATCGAAAAACTCTTTAATAGTAATGAACCCACTTTTCTACTGGGGAATCTAAACACAAAGAAGATTATATGGTGTTGCCGGCTAGCAATCTGACGGAATCAAATTACACAAAATACTACCTACCGTTCATATAGAGTTAATCACCAACCATATTCTAGATATAATCTTACATAAAAACTTTTGTGATCCAATATTCTGAACAGTAACTAGAACTAGACTCCAATTACCTCGTCATAATTATTTCCATGTACAGTACTCCTGAAACAACCCCTCCTCCAATCAAACTTGCTTACAGGAAAATCAGTTAGGAAATATTGCAAACGACACTCGAACAAATGTTAAGACGGGCGAATCCCATCGAAATATCCAGGGATTTAGACCATTATGTCCAGCACTATAACGTCTTCAATCCAAGATATCATTAAAGAAGCAACTACACTTCCAAAACACAAAAAAGTTTCTGACCACGTCAAAACTCCTGGCTTCATAATTGAGCTGCTCAGATTAAAGAATAGATACAGAAGAAACTTGTAGAGATCTCGCCTACCATACTTTAAAACTTTATATAACCGGCTCTACCATTTAATCAAACAAACTAAAAATCCACAGATATGGTTCCTATATTAAAGAAATGGAATCCCGGGTCCCCACCTTGTGGTTGGCAACCAAAATATTATTACGACAACAAAATGTTATCTATCTTCTGACAGATAATACTACCTATTCTTCTGACATTGACAAAGCAAACCTAATAGCAACAAATCTTGAGCGGGTGTTTATACTTAACATCGGAGAGTATGATAAACATATTGCTCACCAAGTCACAAATGCAATTGAAAACTTACGCCTACAGGAGAATGCAACAATAGCCCCTGCCACGACTCAAGGACTTAAATCATACATCGAACGCTTACCCAACCGTAAGGCACCTGGGCCTGATCTGATAACAAATAAAATGTTGAAACAACTAATGAAGAAGGCTATCTCCTACTTATCTACACTTTGTAATGCTACTATCCGACCCAATAAAAAATTGTTATTATACTCCCTGTCTGCAAAATTGCCAAACCGAAGAACAGTCCAAACAATGACAGACCCATAAAACTTTTATCATCCCTGGCCAAACTTCTTTAAAATGTAGTACTCTTCAGAATTTAAGAAATAATACTGAAAAGGACATACTTTCTCCACATCAATTTGAGTTTCGTTCATCTCACTCAACCACCCACCTGCTGCTTAGGGGAAGAGAAATAATTGCGAAAGGATACGAAGATAAAAAAATACACTGCTAGTATTTTCTTAGATCTGAAGAAAGAGTTTGACAGAGTCTGGCACGATAGACTAATTTATAAAATGAACGTGTTAAAATATATCGATCTACTTAACAAAAGTCACCCTCTTCATTTTGTCCAACAGAACGTACAGAGTTATGATTAATATCATAATCTTCAGTAGCAAATCCATAAAACCGGGGTACCCCAAAGGAGCTTAGTGGATCCAAAACTATTTAACCTACACGTATACGACTTGCCTGTAGTCAATAACTTAACACTTGCCATGTATGCCGATGACACGGCAATTATAACTCAGGACTTCAGTGCCGAAACCGCAATTACACACCTTCAACACGCTCTTAACCTAACGCTTGGATGGTTTAGCAAGTGAAAAATAAAAATAAATCCTGTCAAATCCCAAGCGAAACAATCAAAACAGACAATAATGAGATAAAATAAAACCCTAAAGACTCAGCTGTGAAGTATTTAAGAGTCTACTTGGACGCTAGACTAAACTGGGAGTTTCACATTACCCACAAACTCAACGAATGCCACACCCTATTGGGTATGTTATACCCTTTAATGGACCGTAATTCCCATCTCAGAACCGAATGCTCAGTTCTGACTTACAAATCAATTCTTCGACCAATACTCACCTATGCCTGCCCTATTTGGTGCAATACGTCGAAGTCAATGGATAAACTGCAAATTATGCAGAATAAAGTGCTTCGAATCGCAATAAAGTGCCCGTGGTTTGTGCGTAATACCCAAATTCACAAGAAACTAGGTATACCATTAATACCCAATTTCATCATTAAAATAACCCAGAAGTTCTCCCAGAACCTAGTATTATGTGCAAGTGCTACCAAACTAGAACTAGACCAAAAAGAGACCCGCACACGCCTTAAACGAAAAATGCCAAAAGATTTAATTTAATTTATTATAAATGTAAAACCTTTAAATACAACTTAATAACAGAGGTGTAGCATGTGACTTACTTTTCACTAGATTATAAGTTAGTTGTAGTTAGTTACACAAAGCTGTGTATTGGATACTAACTTGCAGATCCAGCTGACAAAAACTTGCAACATAAAAAAATATTTGAGTTCAGAGTAAGAAAGTAGAAAAAAATAGTTCCACATAAAAATCCTAAAATGAGCGAATACCATATAAACGAGTTTTACAAATAACTTAAAATCCTAGATATTCAATGCCATTTATTAAGTACCAAGATACCAAATTACCACGTTTCAGTTTTTTTAAATATTTAGAGAATTAAGATCAGAGTAGACCAGAATTAGGTTTAGCAAAAATAATAAGAGTGGCAACAGTGTTCACGAACTGCAAGCTTTGTTGCCTCCGTGTTCACAGGGTAGTTAGAATAACTTTTCGCGTAGACTTAGTAGAAGTTTAAATTTGTTACAATTGATATGCAAGTTTTAAAAATGTTTGAAGTGAAATTATATCAATCATATTAAGTTGCGTTACGGAAGTGAATCAACTATATCAACTATTATTAGTAATAATAAACTATAAACCGTTTTATCGTCCATGAGATTAAAACACTTCTAACTGCCGGATATCAATCTCTATTACTCCTTTTTATTCTGTTAGCTAAAAAATATTTAGAAGGGCGCATTTTGGTACCATAAATAATATCTAAAAAGATAATCAACAAAACTAAACTACACTGAAGTTGAAGCTTTCTTGCACTGCTACAAAAAATAGAAAAATAACCGTTTCCACCAGTGCCAAGTTGTTCAAGGAAGCTACTTTGAAGGGAGTCAAAAGAAAATAATTATTTTTTTGCGAAACCTTGTAGATACAGGATGTAAATGTTACGGGGTAATGAAGTGAGCATAAATAAAGTGTTGCGGTTATCGTTGAACTGAACGGTAAGAGTCACTGTTAATCTTCGTTTTCAGCCATCCGGTTATTTTTAAAACTGCATGCAAGAGAAATTCATTAAGCGAACTTATTAAAAATTCCGCTCAACTATAAGCCAGATAAGACTTAGCAATTGGGCTATAACTTCTATTGAAAATAAAATTGCTAAGCAGGTCAACTTTGATGGCGCTATAAAAATATTTACAGAGGCTAAACCTCATACAGAGAGATTTCAGTATTTTTCAGACTTCCAGTCATACGCTTTATATAACATCAACCGTATAATCTCAAACTAAAACGTTTATTACAATTTCTCTATGTTTATAATAAATAGATGCACAGATATATAACAGTTAAAATATGCAAAATAATAGTCACTATGCGATGAGAGGATATGAAAATTGTACAAAAGTTTTGTAAAAATTACTTTAAGTAACGTCTACTACCATTCGAAAGAGCCTCGTATAATAAAGACAAAAGTAAAACAGACGCACAAGAAGCTTTATTTGCCCAGCACCAAGAATCTGATACCCTTACCATTTTGTAGCCTCACTGCGTCACCATCAGGGGATGTAGCCTTCGACACTGCTAAGTAATAGCACGAGCACCTTGTCTCATCAAAAGCACCAAAACCGTCGCGGTCGCGTTAACACAATTGTTCCAGCTGCATCGACGATCACGCCACAACTAAAAGACGCGAATTTGTGTTATCGAGGGCTTGCAGACGTGCCTGAACAGGAAAAAACATCTGCGGCACCATCAACGTTCGTCAACTGTGCATCAAATGTTTGCTGGCCTGCAAACTGTTTACAGGGGTTGACCAAAAGTTGTTTCCAACACAAAAGTTCCAAATCTTTTTCCAAATTACTGACAAAATTAAGAGCCAAGTTATTACCCTAGCGAAACGCAAACTTAATTAATTCCATAGCAGTTTGCGCACTTAACCCTGCAACTCCGCCCCTATTTATTTCTATATTTATTTTGCTTGTTAGCTTGAACAAGAAAATTATTACTAGCCTCAAATTTTTATTTTTCATATGGAAAAGTTTGAGGATCCCTGAATTAAAATGCTCTGGCAGGAACATGTGGCGCAAACTCGTAGAAAACTTAGCAGCTGTGCGATTTTTATAAATTCAGGTGTCTTGCTAATGTTTGCGAAATTGCAAATTTGTTGTTACAAAAATGCAATATTACCTAACTATGTATTCGGATGAAAGAGACTCCAATATGATTTTAAGTTATTAAAGTTGCTCTTAGTTCACCTTCTTCTGATATTGTACTACACAATACTTAATTTTCTTTGTGTATTAGAAACTGTTTTATGTTCTTTATTTATTTATTTAATCAAGAACCCTTCCACCAGTTGCTGTTGGATGTTACAGTGTTTACTTAACTTAACTACTTTGTCAGAATGTTTACTAATATTTAAATAATCAGAATTCTTATCTTAATCACTCACTTGTGTGTTTTCATCTATCTCTATCATTTACCTCACTCGCGTTGTTCACGATACACAAATTTCAGCCGTTCTTTTCTCTCTTGAGCTGACACTTTTGGATACGTCCATGTTTTTCCTCTTTTTTCCAGTATCTTCTCTATCGTATTGTCCCACGTCTCTTGTGGTCTACCCTTATTTCTTCTCCCACTGGTCTTTGCCTCCCATGTTTGGGAGCTTCCTCTTTTCATCCATTCTCTGCATGTGTTCCACCAGCTGAGTTGTCAGTTTTCTATAAATTCTGTAACTGGGTTTATTTTCAGCTCTACCTATCTCCAAGTGTCACTTCTCTTATTCTCCTCAAAAATTTCATTTTGACTGCTTCCACTTTTCTCTTCATCCTTTTCGACATTACCCATGATTCAGCTCTATATGTCAATATTAGCCTGAATATTATTTTAAACACTCTCACTTTTGTTTCTAGCGACACTTTCCTCTTACTTATAAACAACTTTTTCATCATTTGGAGTAGTCTGTTTGTTTTCTCCATTCGTTCTGTTATTTCTACTTTTTGTTTGCCTTGTTCGTCTATAGTCACTCCCATATAGTTAAATTTCTGTGTTTGCTCTATTTATATGTCATTAATTTTCAACAAACTTAAAAAAAAGTTCGTTACTGAATTCTATATGTCTGTCTGTCGGTCCGTCACAAAAATTGAGATTTTTTAAAATTTGCAAATATATTCTTATAGGAAACTTTACGCTGAATTCGAGAATGAAGTCGAAAAAATTCTATGTCGAATAATTTTCGAGATATTCGATTTCGAATTTTCCCGAAATTCGAAATCGAAATCGAAAGGTCTTTTTAAGTTCGTTCTGGGATTGCTTACAGAGCAATCTCTTCGCCGGTCCCATGTTTATCTCTGTGTTTTGCCTTCCTTTGCTTATCACTAGTATTTTTGTTTTATCCGTAGTTATTTCCATCTTGTTTTCTGTCAGCATTTTATTTCATATGTTTAGGTTTCTCTGTAGGTTTACTTCATTTTCTGGTATGAGTACCACGTCGTCTCTGATGTGTGTATATATATATAATGGCTGAAGTTTTCTATATCCCACTAGCATTCTCTTTGATTCTAGTTGGCATTTTTTTTTTATTATTTCATCCATGAAGAAATTAAACAGTGTTGGGCTCATCACTTCTCCCTGTCTTAGCTCCTCTTTCGTTTTAAATTCCGTGGAACTTTTGTTATTACTTATGACTATATTTCTAGTGTTGTTATATAAGCTTTTGATTACTTTGCACAGCTTTGGCACTACCCCTTTGTTCTTTAAGCTTTTCCATACTTCTTTTCTGGGGACTTTGTCAAACGCCTTTTTAAGATCAAATAATGCTAAGAATGTCTTTTTATTGTATTGTAATCTTTTTGCACTTTTTTTTATGGTAAATATATGATCTTGCGTGCCCCTTCGTTTACGAAAGCCGCTCTTTGCCTCTTCCAGTATCTAATCTGTTATTCTTCTAAGTTTTAATTCCAATATCCGCTCGTAGAGTTTGAATGGGGTACTAAGCACTGTTATACCCCTGTAGTCACATTGTTTGTTATCACCTTGTTTGTGTATGGGCACTATTTGACCTATTTCCTAGTCTTGCTGTGTTTTTTCCTCTTTCCAAGCTTTGTTATATATTTCCAGCAGCCATTTCTTTTCCCTTTTCACCCATTTCTTTAACCATTTCCTATGTGACTTTATTGTAACCAGGGGCTTTCTCATTCTTCAACTTTTTTATGGACTCTTCCATTTCTTCTCTAGTGATTATGTCTTCGCCTTCGATCTGTTCATTTCTGGTACTTTCTTCTTTGCTTTCTATATTTGTATTGTCTTCTTCTGTTCCTGTTTCCAGTAACTCCTCAAAGTACTTTTTCCATCTGTCTATCTTTTCTTTACTGGTCTTCGTTAGTTCTCGTCGCTTGTTTTTCACTCTTGTTATTCTTTTTGTTTTCCTTTTTCTTAATGTTTTTAGTACTTTGTAAAAGAGTTTTTGGTTTTGTCTACTCTCTTCTTCCATCTTCCTTCCGAATTCTTGCCATGCTTTCTCCTTAGCCTTGGAAAGTGTAATTTGAGTTTATAAACTAGCCCTTATGCTAGATTTTATCAAACACTTGCTAAATATCTAAGCACATGCCGCCTCAAACTGTTCCGGTTTCAATGCGTTTCGTGATTGTGGTAACGAGTTAGTATGGTTGGTGCACTGTCGAATGGCGTTCGCGGTATCTAAATTGCTGGGATGGGAGTATTAGATCTAAATCTAGTAACTCTTTAATTCTTATCAGGAATAGTTTTTCGAAGATTTTAGACAGGGAAGACAAGAGCTGTGTAATATATAGGTTGTGTTAGTTGCTTTCCAGTCTTAGCAATCACAATAACATGGTCTCAAAATACCGTTGTAGATAGTGGTTGGAAGAACTAGAGGTAGGTTGTGAAGGATTTTTTTTAATTAGTAAGTTGTTGCTAAGGGCTTTACGAGTGTTAGTTAGTCATATTTGATTTCAAACTTCGGCGGATAAGAAGGCTTTCAGTGTGGGGGAGAGGGGGGTCATTGGACAAAGTGCATCAAGAACATTTGCAATTTCTGTTGCGTCATCATTCGCTGGAGTTGCGACAAATTTCAACAATGGTATTGGTTTTATCCTACTCTGATCTGGCCAACTACCATCCATTCTTTTATTTGATAGAATTGCTACGATTTTTGTGGCTTTCTATATTAAATGGTCATTTGGAGAAAGGTTTCATTATGTGCCTTTCTTACGACCTCATGTAAGCAGTGGGTAAGCATCTTACATAAAATTCTACCAGTTATATTTCTGGTTCGCTGCCACTGTTTTCTAGCTCGGCGTTTTTCCAAATCTCGGCTATAATGGAATATAGTGTTGATTCTGGTTATAATTGGGAGTTTAGGTGTTGCCTGTCAATCAGCATTTTGTATTAGTTGTAAGGTATTCAATCCTTTAAGGTCTTATGTGATCTTAATTCTGAGCGCGAGATTGACTTCTTGGTCGAGTAGAGTTTTGAAATAGGCCCAGTAGATAGTTTTGGCACATAATCTTATAGGAGCTTCCTTAGTAACGGCTGTTGCACTGACAGTTACTAAGACTGGAAAATGGTCAGTGGATAAATTGTAATTAGACTATCTTCTGCTGTTTCACTAACAACTGCAAAATCAAGTAAATTTAGTAGTTTATTTTGGCTACTAGGTCAATAAGCGGGTTCTCCGGTACAGAGAAAGTTAAGTTGGGCTATTGAGCGGCCCGTAGTAAGTTTCTTCTTTTAGAATTAGTTAATCGTGATCCTCATGATGTATTTTTAGTGTTTCAATGGCTTCCAACAAGAAATGTATTGCTAAGTGACTGAAGGAAATCCTGATAGTTATCGTCGCCAACGGAGTGCCGTGTGGGGCTATAGATTGATGCAACTAGTAAATTAAATTCACGAGTTTATACTTTTATACTTGAAGCATGACTTTTTCCAGTTATGTACAACTGCAGTTGGTAATGTGCAACCGTGTTTTTTATTATCACCGCTTATCCTCCTTGAGCTATCCCATCTGGGCGGTTAGTCAAATACTTGCTGTAGTTTGGAATTTTTATTAGTATTCTCAAAGTTGCGTGAGTTTTGTAAACTAAGAGTATGTCAATTTTGCAAAAAAATAATTACTTTCAATATATAATTGAGAGCACGACAGCCGCGACGGAAAGGTTTCGGCCTGCCAGACTAACGCGCGGCGGGCCCTGGGTTCGACTCCCAGTTCAAAAATAACGGCAAACATCGAGTGCCCTCCGGCCATCATACAAACACCTTTGGCGGTCGTAAAGTACATTCTCCTTCTTCTAACGGGTCAGACTAGCCACTTGCCCGGGGTACGCCCAACATGGCTCATAGTACTACACGAAATGTGTAGTTAGAAACAGGCTAATAGCCTATATGAGAGTAGAAGAAGAAGAAGAAGAATATATAATTTGTAGGACTATTGGCATTCTAAAGTGCAATGCGTAGTGATGAAGTCATTATACTAATTTATTTATGACGGTGGGGAGACCATATTTAATATCATGCTGTTTTGATTAAGAAGTTGTGCAAACATTGTTTTGAATTCTATTAGAAAGTTAGTGCAGTACTATTATTCCTTGTGGTTATTTGCGGATAGAGACCGCACTTTGTGGAAGACCAAGAACTGTATTATTTGCGAAGTTTGATTGATATTTGAGAGAAACGAAATCGGTGGCGTTTGGAATTCTTTGTTGTTGTGTATTAGTTACAGTACCTTTAAATGGTGCATTTTGACCTCTTTGTGGGTCTTTATATGCCGAACATTCTTTATTGTTGACCGGATGACTGCCATGACAAAGGATACACTTTGTTTCCATACGGTAAGGCTTTTTTGCTCTCCCTATTTAATATAAGCAAATGGTTTATTACAATATGCTTTTATGTGTCCGTAGTCCCGGCAGGGAGTTTGATAGATACTTTCAGGTTGCTTACGTATTTGAAATCGCATATATTTTTGTTGTTGTCGGTCGGTTCAAGGTCGATTATAAATGTGGCAAGGAGTCCTTAGTTTCTTTGTGCCTAACTGTCATATTTCTTGCTGTATCTTCGAGTTTGACTACCTACGTTTTAATTTCTTCTGTCGGAATAGAATGATGAATACTTCTAATAAAAACTCTATGTATTCGTATTTTTTTTAGTTAATAAGTATGATATATTATTTTTCTAGATTTTAAGGTATATCACAAGTTTTCTGAATCTATAGTAAAAGTATTAAATTTTACTGTGGTCCTGATCATTTCTTTTGTATAACTGTTTTTTTTTGTAGGGTATTAGTAAAGGTTTTAAGCATTTGGTTGTAATTTTTTACCCCAAAAATATTAATTTGTGGAGGTTGTCAAGTTTATAATTGGGAATTAACAGTACCGTGTTCTTGAATTGCATTATTCGTTGTGCCTTGCGAGGAATTTGATTATTATTGGATGTGCTTATTTGTGTGTTTCGTAAGGTCTTAGAATTTCTGAGAGTAGTCCTTTTTTGTTATCACTACTTGGTGCGTGATTTGTTCCACAATATTATTTTTAATATTGAGCACGAACTGTTTCGTCTGCCTAGTATTTCGATATATACGCGCACACACATTTTTATTTTACTGTTTGTTTCTTTCTTATTAATATAGCTTTTCTCCATGCTGTAAAACAATTTTGTCGTTGCCGTTATTCTATTGCTGATTTCTTCATCTAGCTTTTCAGTATCCTAAATATTTTTATTTCTTAATTGTTCTACTTAAGGAAAATAATTAATAGCAAACTAGCAGATGAACAAGCGGCTTACAGGACGAGAAGACAGACTAATGGCAATATCTACATACTAAGAAATTTGATAAAAAAAAAGAAGAAAAAGGAGAACTGTTTGTAATTTTCATAGACATAAAAGCAGCTTTTGATACAATACACAGAAAGATAATATGGAGATGCCTCGAGCATTTAGAAGTTCAAGCAAAATTGATACGAGTAATGAAGAGTATATATAATGACGTAAATGGAGTGATCAAGATAAATGGAGAGAAATCAACAAGATTTAAAATGGGAATAGGCATAAAACAAGGAGACAGCCTCAGTCCCCTGCTGTTCATAGTCCTGATGGACAGGTTATTAAGAAACGCCAGAGTGAAATCCATACAACAACAAACGATGATAGGATATAACAGATTAGCACCAGTAAAAGTCGATTGCCTCACGTACGCGGATAACATAATCCTAATATCGGACACTTACAGAAAAATAAAAGAACTAACGAAAATATGGTCTGAAGAGATAAATAAATTGAGAATAGAGGTTAACACGAATAAATGTAAAACGATGATAATTAACGATAAGGCACGGGATGAAGAAAGAAGAATGCAATTAAAGGAAAAGGAGTAGAAAAAGTAACGGCATATGATTACTTAGGCAGTGTAATATCAGACGACGGTAAAATAGAACTAGAGATAACCAAAGGAACTAATACAAGCAGAAAAATTTACTACGCATTAAATAAAACTCTTTTCGGAAAACAGGAAATAGATAGAAAAACGAAGCTACAGGTCTATAACACGATAGTCTTACCTACAATGACATATGCATGTGAAACATGGGTTATGCAAGAAAAACATGAAAGTAAAATAATTGCCGCGGAAATTTTAGAAAAATAACGGAAAAGACCAAACTTGACAGAGAGAGAAACGAACATATAAGATATATGATAGATCAAAAACCGGTTACAAAGAAGATAGAAAAGAAACAACTACACTGGGTAAGGCCACGTATAGAGACTGGACCACAGTAGACTAGTGAAGAAAACTATGGAAGCATGTAGGATTGGGAAGAGAAGAAAGGGAAGACCTAGGAAAAACTGTTTACAGAGATATATAGAGAAAGTGGGCAGAAGAAGGGAAAGACAAAGGAGGAGATGAAAGAATTAACACTGAACCGGAAAAAATTGGTAGAGAGTAGTTAAGAGAATAATTATCCGACACCCAAGGAGTATAACGATACAAAAGAAGAAGAACCCCCTTTAGTATACTCCGAAAGTACGCCTTCCATCTGTTAATTATTTTACTATCTTTAATAAATACATTCTCTTCTGTGTCTTTAATTTGTTTCACTTTCTTATGTCTTTCTTTGTTTCGCATAATTCTTAAAGCTATGGAAAATAAATTCTGATTATATCTGCTATCATTTTCCACCTTGGTCCGAAAATCTTCCAATTCCTTCGTTGTGGTTACTTTAACCTTCTCTTTTACTATTTGTTTAGCTGTTTAATAATTTGTATAGATTTGGTCAGTTTTTTTTAAATATTCCCCCATGCCTTTTTTCTTCTTACAATATTTTTAATTGCTCCATTCCACCAACCCATTTTATTTTCTTGGATGTCCTAACAATTGCCATACCACATGATACTTTTTAATTAAGTTTATTGCCAGTTCCACAATTGTTCATTGTTATTCATAACATAGATAAAGTGAGGTATACATGTCATTTGGGATAAATAACATAAGATACACAATTATCGTATCAGGTAGTCCTAAAGGATTAACAATGGGTCTTGGGTGTTGGCGGGTTAATTAGTCAGTTTTTGTGTTATCCGTTGTTATACATACTGATCCTGTGGGAGTTTACGCTTTAATCTTCTATGCAGATTCTTGCGTCCTAGTTTATAGTGCACAGTGCCTTCGCAGTTGGTGATAGTAAGTTGGAACTTTTTGGTGGTTTTCCTCAAATATTCTTCTATGGTTGGAATTTTTAGCTCATGATGGAGTTGGATGTTTTGTATTTTGTTGATGTTGGATTTAGAGGCATTGCTCCATATAGCACAAGCATATGTTGCTAGCGGTCGAATTAGGGATTTATATAAAAGTAGAGAGCAGTTGGTTTTTAGTGATGATTTTCTGTTAACTAATGGGTATAGTTTTGTTAGTCTAGCGTAGCATAAGTTACGCTTCTTATTAATATGAAATTTCCACGATAAGCGTGGGTCTAGATAAACGCCCAAGTATTTCACCGCTTCAGTGTTGGGATTCCATTCAATGTGTGTACCGTTTATTACTAAACTATCGAGATCCTTAATTTTCCTGGGGGTGAATATTTTGGCTTCACATTTTGCTGTGTTAAGGGTTATGTTCCATTTGATTAGCCAGTTGTTTACTTCATCGATTGCTGATTGAAGCTGAGAGATTGATTAGTTTAGATTCCAGTTTTGCGATATGATCACTGTATCGTCAGCGTACATAGCAAAGTTTTCTCGTGTGAGCGGGATATCTCTAACAAATATGTTAAATAGTAGCGGTCCCAGCACGCTCCCCTAAGGGACTCCGGCTTTGATTTTCTTACTGTCAGAGACAGTTGAATTGATTCGTACGACAAAGGTTCTATTGTCTAGGAAAGAGTAAAGTATCGCTTTAAGACAGCCTGGTATTGGTAGGTGGAGTATTTTATATTTAAGGCCTTCTATCCAGACTTTATCAAAAGCTTTCGCAATGTCCAAAAAGATGGCTGTGGTATATTGTTTGTTCTCATATCCAGTCTCGTTTATTTCTACAATTCGTTAAAGCTGATGGCAGGTTAAGTGCCCGCTTTTGAATCCGAATTGGAATGGTGGGAGGGTATTTAGTTCTTGCAGTTGAGTATTTAGTCTGGAGTAGATTATTCGTTCAAGTATTTTTGATAGAGTATTTAGAAGACTTATTGGTCGATAGTTGTTGAGGTTAATGCTGTCTTTCCCCGGTTTAGGAAAGACAACGACTATAGCATGTCTCCATGCTATTGGGAAATATCTCTGTCTGAGGCAAGCATTAAACAATGTTGCCAGGAATGCAAGTACCTTCTTGGTAAGTCTTTTCAGAATTTCATTGGTGATGAGATCGTATCCCGGAGACTTCCTATTTGGTAGGGCGTCTATGATTTTTTTTTATTTCGCTGGGAGAAGTAGGTTGTATGCGATCAGGAATTGGAAGGTGTGTCTCAATATGATTTTGAATTGCTTTGGTGAAATTACGGTTATTGCCGATTGCGGGAGTAAACGTTTGTTCTAGGTGATTGGCGAATAACTCAGACTTTTCCTTATCTGTGTAATAAGTTGAGCTGTTGGCTGTCATAGGAGGTATTTGGTGAGGTTCTTTTAAGATTCTTCTCGTGGCTTCCCACATACCTGGCTCTCGAGGTTCTAAATTTTCAATATGTTTTTGATATGTTAGAATTTTATATTTATCAAGTTCTCTTTTTATTTGTTGTGTTAGATTATTTAAGGTATTTTTAAGTATATGATTTCGTGTTCTCTGCCATTCACGTCGTACTTTGCTTTTTTGTTTGATGAGCTCGATGATGTAGTTTGGCGGTATGTTGTACTTTGTTGGTTTGATTCTGTACTTGGCTTGGGTAGCCTGTTGGATGCTGCTTTGAATACTGTTAGTGTAATCGTCCACTGCCTGGTCGGTATCTTTAATGGTTTCAAGATTAGGGGGGTGTGTGATAGTTTGGTCAAGACTAGTTTGAAGGCTATCCCAGTTAATAGGGCCGTTTATTAATTTGGGATTAGGAGGGTTGTAATGTGGTGCACTTAGGAATGTTATCACTACGGGTAGGTGATCGGAATCAAGTTCTTGAATTGGTGTTTGATAGATTTGTTTGGCAAAGCATTTTTGCAGTATTATATAAAGCATGTCTGGTTGGTGATCAGCTCGGTAGAGATAATATGTATGTTCTGTAGGGGACGATATTTGAAAATTGTACGAGGCCGAATAGTTAACGAGTTGTATTCCCGCAGGGTTGGTAGCTCTGCAGCCCCAGGCAGTATTTTTGCTGTTGAGGTCTCCAATCACGAGGGTGGGCTCGTTGGTGTTTAGAAGAATTCGCATGTCATTGTCTATAAGCTTTTTATTTGGTTGTTAGTATGCGCTAATTATGGTAACCTGATTAGTATTACAAAGTGTGACTTTTACTGCAGTCGTTTCTATTATGGTTTTCATCATTATTATCGGGTGATGAGTGATTGATTTTTTAACTAGTACTGCAACTCCCCCGAAAGCAACTCTAGTATCCCTGTCTCTTCTGTAAATGGTGTATCCTGGGATTTTGAAAATTTCATTTTCAGTGAGGTGAGTGTCTGATATGCAGGCAATATCAATGTTGTATCTGGCTAGCAACGCGATAAAAATTGAGCGTTGTCTTACTATTCCGTTTGAACTCCAGTTTAGGATTGTTAAGTTTTGAAGTATTCTATGGTCCATTGAAAATATTGGGGAGGATTGTGTTAATTAGATATGCTTTGATTTGTGGAAGGAGGGGGGGTTATAAAATCAAGGAGGATTTTTATTAGGTTGTTTATTATAGGTGAATCGGTAGCGTTTGTTGTTGAGTTTGGTTGTTGGTTTATCGTTGGTTCTCTTGGAATATGTTTAAATTTGGAAGCATAGATTTGATTAGAGTTTATTGGACTGGATGTGGCTCTGTTAGTATATTTGTTACTGGAAACTTGACTTCGTGATAGGATATTTCGCTGCTGGTTGTAGTTTTTGCATCCCCTGTAATTGGCAGGGTGGTGCTCGTTGCAGTTTACACAGATTGGAGGATCGTTGGGTTTTTTTCTGACATTCGCTTGTAAGACGATTACTAGGGCATTTAACACATCTAGGTGCTAGATGGTAGTAATTTTTGGTATGACCAAAACGCTGGCATCGGTGACATTGGGGGAGGATCTGTTGTTTTCCTGCGCGTTTCTACTTTTACAGTAGAGTAGAAGAGTTTATTTAATTTGAAGATTTCTTTTGCTTCATCGTTGTTGATAAGAAGGGTAGCGGGTAGACGCTCCTATACGATCCCGGTATAGGATAGGTCTGCTTCAGGAGAGCGATCCTGCCCACGCGAGCCTCGACTCTCTCTACACCTCCTAAATACCGAGAGAGAGCTGAGTCCTAAAATCCCAATCCTTACCCAAAACCAAATGCATCCCTCCTACATATATCCTATCCAACTCGCCAACCCGCTCGGCAAGCGTGGCGTTTTAATTGCCAAATTCCTTCATATTCTATTCTATGCTAAATGTCGAAATTCAAAAAATATAAACCCCAGGTGGGTAGAGTGTGTAACTCAGACTCCCACTCTGATCAAGTATCAGACCGCCTCATTTCGGATTCTGGGGGAGGCAGAAAATCGACAAGAAATACATCAAACAAGAAATTTCGAGTAACAACATACAATGTGCGTACAATTAGATTGGACGAACATCAAACCAGATTAGAACAAGAGTTGGATGCCATCAAGTGGGATATCCTCGGACTATCCGAAACCAGACTAAAGGGTGAAAAAGCAACGACACTCAAAACAGGCCATGTGCTATATCAGTATAATAAGGACGAACAATCACACCTAGGGAGAGTGGCAATTATAATAAATAAACGTATAAAACATCTCGTAACAAAAATGCAAGCCATATCTGACCGTGTTATCTATATAACGCTTGAACTTAGTAAAAGATATTCCTTACAAATAATCCAAGTATATTCACCACCCAGTAGATCTGAAGAAAGCGAACAATTCTATGAAGACATTACAAGTGCAATCCACCACGAAAAAACGCAATATGTAATAGTATTGGATGATTTCAACTCTAAAGTAGGGAAAAATGAGGATGACAATCTTCAAAACATCGGAAAATACGGACTGGGGTCCAGAAATGAAAGGGGAGAGATGCTTCTAAACTTTTTACAGCAAGAAAAATTATTCTGTCACGATACATTTTACAAAAAACCACCCCAAAGAAAGTGGACCTGGAAAAGCGCTGATGGACATACGAAAAATGCGATCATTATATACTATCAAACCGTAGAGATATCTGCACCGATGTTTCCGTTCTGAACTAGTTTGACACGGGAAGTGATCACAGGATGGTGAGGGGAACCCTTAAAATCGATATCAAAGTCGAAAGGAAAAAACCAATTCAAAAACTATACCTATTTTCTACAACACGATATCTAGACAAACATCAGCATGAATATGCAGAGCTTATCAAATACAAATTGCCGCCCACCCAAGAACTAAACAATTTAGAAATAAACGAATTAACAAAAACAATCACATCTACTGTTCAAACAGCGGCAAAAAGATATGCACACAAAAGACAAAAACAAGTAAACTCAAAGAAGAAACACTGCAAATGATAGAACACAGAAAGGAGTTAAATCGAGAAACTGAAGAATATAAGCAACTAAATAAGGACATAAACAAACATATACGTAAAGACCTAAGAGCATACAATACAAAAATGATTCAATCAGTGATTGAAGATAATGCAAACATGAAAGTCCTGAGATCGAAAATGGCCAGAGGATGAGCGAAAATATATAAAATGAAAAACTCCGAAGGAACAGCGGTGAGAAATAAACAAGATATAATCGAGTCCGTCGAAAACTTCTACAAATCCTTATACAACACATTCACAAGAAAAATACCAACAACAACATATTATTAATGTAGGATCTGAAGAAATTAACAACGGGGAACTCAAAGCAGCCTTACGGCAAATGAAAAATGGGAAATCAACAGGGGAAGACCGCATTACCATCGAAATGCTGAAAATGGGCGGCGAGCCTTTACTACAATCAGTCCGCACTCTGTTAAACAAATGTCTCTATGAAGCGAAGATTCCAACTGCTTGGCAATGTGCGGAAGTCATCTTACTATTTAAGAAGGGCGATAGCGGAGACTTGGAGAACTACCGCCCCATTAGCCTTCTATCACATCTCTACAAACTGCTGACCAAGATCGTTACAAACCGCCTAACAACTAAATTGGATTTTTACCAGCCGGTAGAGCAGGCGGGCTTCCGAAGAAACTATGGCACTAATAATCACCTACAAACGCTCAGATCCCTCATCGAAAAAACCACAGAATACAACATGCCCATCTATATTGCATTTATAGACTTCCATAAGGCATTTGATTCCATTGAAATTCCGGCAATCTTAAAATCACTGGACAACGCCCGAATAGACACAAGGTATTCAGACCTACTGAAATATATATAAGAAAATTCCACCATAAAAGTAAAAATTAATGATGAACTAACAACCAATCAAATTAAACTCAAGAGAGGCGTGCGCCAGGGCGATACTATTTCGCCAAAACTATTTACTCTCGTCTTGGAGGATATATTCAAAAACCTTGAATGGAAGCGAAAGGGACTAAATGTAGATGGAACATACCTAAGCAATCTTCGATTTTCGGACGATCTTGTCCTAATTAGCGATGACCTAGAACAACTCAAAGACATGCTAAATGAGCTCCTCAAAACATCAGAACACGTAGGCCTGAAAATGAATGTCCAAAAAACGAAAGTAATGGGCCCAGTCGAAGAGAGTATCAACGTAGGCAACAACAATCTTGAGGTAGTCAAGGAATACATATGTATTCGTATTTGTGCCCCAAGTATATACTTGGGGCACAAATTCAGGATCGGGAAAGAAAATCAGACCGCAGAAATCTCACGCCGGATAAGCCAGAGTTGGGCTGCCTTTGGAAAACTGTCATATAATGAAAAACACCGATATACCAACTAACCTGAAGAGAAAGGTTTACGACACCTGTGTGCTTCCAGTTGCAACATATGGCCTGGAGACAATGACATTGACGAGAAAAAGTATGGTAAGACTTAGAACTACTCAAAGGGCTATGGAGAGAGCTATGATCGGCGTCAGTCTCAGAGAAAGAATCAATCACGAAGAGATCAGAAGGAGAACCAAGGTGACGGATATAATCTCAAGAATACTAAAAATGAAATGGAAATGGGCTGGACACGTGGCACGGCAGGAGCCAAACCGATGGGACACAAAGATAATCCAATGGAGACCAAGACTTACAACGCGGAGCAGGGGAAGACCACAGAAAAGATGGACGGATGACATCAAACAAACGGCGGGTAAAAACTGGATTCAAACCGCAAGAGACAGAGACGCATGGAACAAACTTGAAGAGGTCTTTATTCAACAGTGGATAATAAGAGGCTGATGATGTTGTTGATAAGTTCAAAAGCGCAGATGGAAGAAGGAGTTTTATCCTTTTTTAAGAGACGAGTTACTTTACTTATAGAATAATGCTTGAGCTGGCTTTGAATTTCTTCAGTTGTCAGTGATAGAGGTATATTTTTGATTACTACTGAGAGCGGTTTATTATTTGGGTTTTGAAAGGTGTGATAGCCAATATTATTAATTGTATAGAATTTTGTAGGATTTCGATAGTCATCTTCGTTGGTGAGGTTTATGCGAAGAATGCTTCCGCTAAATGAGGTTGTGAAGCTATTAGTAACTATCTTTTTTATGTCGTTAGTTACTTCCGAGTATTTGAGTTTATTACCATTATGTAGAAAGATTGGTTGAATTATTATTTTTGGTACACTTGTTGATTGTGAAACGTTATCTTGTTCGATTTATCCTTCAGTTGGATTAGGGAGATAATACCTATTTTGTGTTAGCAAATAATTTGTGTACCACAAATACCTTTTTTTGTACGCTGTTATCACTTGCTGGGGATATTTGAACCGATTTCCGCTTGGCATCCGAATCTGATGATTGATTTGTACTTGTGTCCATTTTCGTTTCAGTTATGTGTTGGTCATTATTTTCTGAAATAGCAAGACTTCCTTTATATATTAGTTTTGGTTGTTTTATCGTGGAGTTAGGCATGTCTTCCGTGTTAATGTTTGCCTGCAGTTGTCGGGCGGGCTGCGGTCGGTGACCGGCCGCGGCGACTGGTTTGATAATGCATCCACTTGCTAGAGGTAACAATATATTCACTGTGTAGGTGTTAATTTAACTATATGTTAAAAATAATTATTGTTCGTTATAACACTAGGCATTAGACGGTAATTTTACGACTATTTGCGTGCGCGGTTCAACGTAGACTCCCGTACCACATGGTGTAATGAATTTTAGTTGTGATGGTTTAGAAAGCGTGCGACCGACTTTAAATTTTCTGTGTTCGAAGCCCTTTTAAACGAGAGTTTGCCGACGTGTTTTGTTTGGCGGCAAGAGTTTCCACATCTCGGTGGCCGTTTTCCATTCCTCATTCCGGAAGGCGTTTTGTTGGCCGATTTCATTTCGGGAGTTGAAATTTTGCCAGCGGAAAGACTCGGTTTGGTTTTCTTGCATCTGATCTGGCAAGGAATCAAGAAAAACCTAGTCACAAACTTCGGACACAACAGCTGGAGGACCCACACCAGGAAAGGCGCTGCCCGATTGGCCCCGTAGCGAAGACTGGGGTAATTTGTCTTTTTTTACCCGCACTCTTTTTTCCTTTTCCTTGATTCCCCAAGAGTACAGCACGAAGAGCCGATTTCTGCAACAGAGCTTCTAAAGCTTTAGCTTTTTGATTGAAGTTCCTGTGTTTCAAAATTTTAAAATTACGATACAGTCGAAACAAATTCTATTATTTGCATTCTATCATTGTTTTATGATGAACTGTTATTCATTATTCTTTCATTTTTGGCTTTTTAATCAGCTAATCTTTTTATATAATTTGGATTTAGCACACAGCCTACCCATTCTTAAGCTTTTCTAAACATTTATACTTTATAATACGCTATGTCATAAATCTCTATTGTCATTTCTTCAAAGCTTCTCTTTTCGTGTCTGTAATAGCCAGTATTTCTAATTTAGTTTTCTTAATTTCTTCCTATTTTATACCATTTATTTGCTTCTGTAATTTAACTCAAATATTGAGCAATTGCAAGCACAGTTTCACATCACAATTAACCCAGGTATATAATCAAGGGATTAAAGTTTAGTACCAGTGATAAATTAAAGAAATCAAGATAGAGACTTAGCCGAAGGACATCGACAGCAGCTTACCGCTTGATTCCAATTCCAACCCAACACCTATCAACAGACAGGCCAGCACTTAGGAAATTAAAAAAAATTAAGTAAATTAAATAATAAAACATTTCAAGGAATCTGTTTACAATGTTGTACTTTGAATAATGAGCAGCGGTTTACAAATAAATGCTGATTTTATGACAGACAATAAACATAAAGCATCGCCAAGACTAAATAAATACATATATACCATACATATCAGCTGTTATATTTCTGATAAAATTGTTTTAAAATGTGTTACATTAACTGAAATACATTCAACGTGAACTCCAGCAAATAACTGCATGTAACGCGCTATATCATCCCAATCTTTCCGCCCCTCTGCGCGCGCGAGACTGTTTTACAGCAATCGGCGTGTTTTCAGGGCGATCAAAACTTCGCGACAGGCTGCACGCTGTGCTGCCTCCAGCGTGCTCGATATCTGGGAGTATTTATGGAAATCGTCGACATGTTCGGCGCTTTTAAATGAAGTGGGGCTCAACTCGATTCCGCAGCGCGTTGCAGGCAAGGCTCTAAAGAGCTACAATTGCGCAAGCCGTGCAGCATTGTTTCTGGAAGCTGCGTTCGTTGCTGCACTTTAGTATCTTTATGTGCAACATTTGTACTGAAGTACTCCCACTTACATACTGAAGATTTAAACGTGCTTTTAAAGGAAGCCCAAGTGGGATTTATGTTGCAGGTATAGGTTCGGGTTTAAGAGAAGATACGTGTGCAGTAATAAATCAAGCGTTATAGCGAACTGCTTCTTTAAGAGCTATTTTTGGGGAAATATTAAATCAAATTTTGGTTGAATGTAATGGGTTTTCAATCATTATAAATCCTTATTTTGAATCATGCGGAATTGAATGTTTAACGTTTCCATCGATGTATTTGAAAATTAACATTACCTACTTTTTGCTTTTTCTACTTCAAGTTACAGATTAGTAAATTTTGGACAACAAAAAATTATATTTATGTTAATTAGATCACTCCACCCCTATTTCTACAGATATCTGCAAGAAGCAAAAGTGTAATTTTTTCTAATATGTTAAGCTAGATTCAGGTATATGATTCAGGGCATGAGATGTCATCTTGTAATGGGATGAGGCGGTCTGGAAGCATTTGTAGCAGTATTTCTCAAAAAATTCTTACCGTATGTGTGGTAGCGCCGTCATGTTGGAACCACAGCGACAGAAAATTTCGCAACATAATGGGCAAATATGACAGTCACCACGTATCGTGTTTTTTAAAAAAACACGACCTTCTAATGTCAAATTCGTAACACCACATCAAACCTTGGCTGTGAAGAGGACGCTCATGGAGTTATCGAGGATTTCGTGGAGCTCCGAGGTGCCTACGAAACAGACGCGCCACAATCACTAAATCACTATTTCTAAAATAAGTCTTCAAGACAAACTTTCTTCCTTTTCGTTTTTCTTCTCTTTTTTCTCCTTTTTTTCCGAGTGATATTTTTTCTTTATATTTATATTGACAATTCTTTGTAGATAGTTTTTAGTAAAGACGTTTTTAAATATAATTTTGCCAGTTGTCTACAATCATTTAATCAAACAATTTATATTTCTTCTTATTTTCTTTTTCTATACATTCTATAAATTCATCTGTTACTGCTATGGTATTAAGAAATTTAATATATGTATTTTTTTCTACCTTAATCTATAACATTTGTTGTATTTTCCTAATTTTAGTGTTGATCTGCACTTTAAATTACGTTTGGTTATTCATTTACAAAAGTCTTAACAGATATTATTTACAATTTTCCGTATAAAATGTTTAACTTTTCTATAAGCCATTATTTTTGTTTTGTGGTAAACACTATTGGTTTTAAAACCTTTGTAAGAAAAGAGACATAATTAGTTCTAATTAATATGATAATTTATAGAGGACTTTATGTAGCGTGTTTTTGTTATTAAATTCTTTTATATTATATTAGCAATCGGGAAATAAATTTATTTAGAAAACATTTCTATAAATAACTATTTGTCTATATAGTATCATGTTGAGTGGTATTTTCTTTCTTCTTCTTTTTTTGGTGGTGGTTTCTCCTTTCCTTCCACATCGCAATTCAATAGCCGGTGGGATGGATGCCATCTTTGCCTACTGATATTCAATCTGCAGCTGTACCAATGCATTCATCTCCACCTGCAGATGATATAGCAAAAGCTGTCGCCCCCACTAAAATCATTAAATTCCGCTGGAAGATTGCTTCTAGTTGTTCTCTTGGGAAAATAATAGAGGTGGTTTCCCATTGACTTCTTCCAATGGTATTGCTAAGAGTTCAAAATACCATTATTATTATTTACTTTTCATAGTTTGTAGTGTCTTTTACATTTTAACGGACAGTTTTGCTATTTTTATTTTTTAATTTAATATATTGAGAACTCTAAAGGGATGTTACGATCATTTCTAAAAAGTTCGTGTTTCAACGTGATTGATCTCAAATATTTCTTGTCCCTCAAAAAACCTTTGGATCTGCACATACGTGACGATGAACTGATCTAGAAAGATATTCTTGGCACCAGAGTCATTTTTGGTGATCAAGAACTTGATAAACTTAGAGGAAAAGTTGATGTCTATTTGTTGTTGTAGTCGAACTTGGTATTGTCCAAGAAACCGGACCTTCTTCGATCGTAGGAATTGAAAGGGTTGACATAGTTCCTGGCGTAGAAGTAGAGCTGCTCGAATTTCCGAATGTTCAGGCCGCCGTTCTTGTCCAAATCAAACAGCCGCACCATAAATTTGCAGACTCCGTTCGAAAAGTGCTTGCCCTGGAAAGTCTCGAATGCGGTGATTTTACCAGTGTTGTGCGTGTCCATGGTCCGAAACCACTTCGCGACCTCCACATCATTAATGTAAACAAAATAGATAATGTCAATTATTTACATTAAATGATTGTCACCAGCTAACCATATCATTGGGCCACTTCCTTTTCAATATTCTGCGGGTTTCGTGTAATATAAGTCGGATATATGACTTAGATGAGACAGTCGATTTTTATGTTTCATAGCATATTAGCTGATTATTTTTATACCATATGGAATTTTCAAATATTTATGTAGAATTTGGTTAGAAACGAATCATGGCGCGTCTTCATTATAACGCGAAGAGTTGTGAATTAGTATCTCTATAATATTTGGTATTGGAAGAACTTGAGCATTCACATAATTCAATTTTATAGGTACATATGGGTCTTAGGGTGGTTTTGTACACGAGTAAGTTATTATTTAAAGGCACGCGTAAATTTTTAAACATAAACCGATACATTTTTAATAATTTGGAAATTAATGAAAGAAGATTAATAGATCTGTATGAGTTGACCTCACTAGAAGATTTGCTTATTGTTAAGATTATGAAATTTCAGTTAAGCAAGACAACATGTTAGTCTCAAAATAGATTTAAAAGTTATTATTAGCAATGTTATTTTTTTAGGTAGTTTTTTAGTATTTTTGTGAGTATAAGGCGCTTTGTGATTGTTAAGGCGTTTAATTGGAGAAACGGTTATGATGTAGCAGAGTCATTATTTATACTTTTTAATAAACTTCAGAAAATTGTACAAATGTTTTAGCCTTCTCTAATTCCAATCTAGCTTTATTTCTTATTGATAGTAAAGATTTTTGGAGTTTTTAGTGTCTTCAAGATAGATTGACCTTTTCTGAGAGATTTGTTAAATCTTGTTTGAACTGTCTAGCATGGGCCATTTGTTCTGAGTGTTTTTGTGGTATAGTTCATAATATTACGTCAATTTTATTTGTTTTTAGAAAAGCAACTAGTTTTTCTCTATGTTGTTGTAAGTTATTGGAGTTCCACTGTGCTATTTGGGGAATACCAATCATTATGTTAGTTTGTTAACGACTAGTTCTATTACTGTATTAGGAGAATGTTTTAAACTTGTCTAGAAATTTAAGAAGCGTGACTTCGGTTGTTGAGTGGTTTGAGTTTTAATATATTGCACTATAATTTTTTTGTTATATAAATGCTACCATTCTCTACATTCTTTATAATTTGCAGAATGGTTAATTCTGCATAAAGACTAAGTTGTAGGATCATCTTTCGTTTTAATGCATGTCGTTGTGGGGGGTAAGGGGTGGCGCCAACATCTAGACACCCAAATGCCAACCTCACCTACACGTGGTACCCCCTGTTAGATAACAGACGAGGCTCTGGCGACCCAGCATCGGGGGGTATAACCTGATACCAGTTGTCCCGAGGTAACGGGGCCCTTGTGGCTGGGCTAATCACCCGCACAAGGTAAACAGATTCAGAGAACAAACAATCGCCTCGGAAATGGACGGAAAACTGGGAAACGGACTCGGTGCGAATCACGGATAAGAATCGGAACATGGAATGTAAACGGTATAAACGGAAAGGAAGTAGAAATAATAGAAGAAATGGCCAAATATAATATGGAGATGCTAGGTATAAGTGAAATAAAGAAGAAAGGAAACGGAAGACAACTATTAGATCAAGGTTACCAGCTTATATACTCAGGATCAGCAGGACGAGCTAAAGAGGGCGTAGGAATAATCCTAACTACACAGATGGCCCAACAAGTAAAACAATGGGAAGCGGTAAATGCAAGGATATTATATGTAGACCTCTAACTGCAAGAAGAAATAACCATAATACAGATCTACGCCCCCACAGAAAACTCCACAGAAGAAGAGAAAGAGACATTCTACGAAGAACTCCAAGTACAAATAGATAAAGGGAGAGAAAGAAGCAGACACATATTAATAAAAGGAGACTGGAATGCCAGAATAGGAAATAGACAAGATATAGGATATGGCACGATAGGTAAATATGGAGGAGAATCTACCATAAATAATAACGGAAGAAGAATGATAGACTTTTGTGTTACCAATCAAATGTTAATCGGAAACAGCCACTTTAACCATAAGATAATACACAAAATTACTTTTGAGGCAGCAGGAAGAGAAGCGAAAAGCATTAACGACTATATAACATACAACAGAGAAGCGAAATATGCCATAACAGATGTAAAAGTAATAAGGGGGGCCGAACTGCATATAGACCATAGACTGCTAATAACAGACACCAGATTTTATAGCAGGGAACCCAGGAAACAAAGAGAATATCAGAAAATAAAAATATCAGTATTAAGAAAACCAGAAAAAGCAAAAGAAGGATGGGAAGCGAAAGAAGCAGAAGAAGGAAACCAATGGCCCATGGAAAAGAAGTGGACAATACTAAAAACAGAAATAATGGAACAGGCAGTAAAGACCTGCGGAAAGGTAACAGTAAAGGGAGATCAAAAAGGAACCCGGTGGTGGAACGAAGAAGTAAAAGATAAAGTAAAGATCAAAAAGAAAGCTTGGGAAAGGCATATACAAAGTAAGAAAGATTGCGATAAACAACACTATATAAATAAAAGAAATGAAGCCAAAGAAGCGGTACATAGAGCAAAACAAGAAACATGGGAGAAATTCGGAAAAGAACTAGAGACGAAATTCAACGAAGATAACGGAAGACAGTTTTGGAAAGCAATCAGAGGGCTAAGAGGGAAATATGGAAAGCAAGTATGGAGTATAAGGAACAACAAAGGCATAGCAGAAACAGAAGAAGAAAGAATCTTGGAGGCATGGAGAGAGTATTACAACAACGTATTTAAAAAAGATGATAATATCCGGGGCAGAGAGAGAAGAGGAACAGTTCAGGAAGAAGAAGAAGAAGAAATAGACATAGAAATAGAAGAGGTGATAGAAGCCGTAAAACATATTAAACAAGGAAAAGCAGGAGGTAGAGATGGCATAACTCCAGAAATGATAAAGAATGGGGGAGATAGAATATTAAAGTGGATAAAAGAGATATGTCAACTAGCCTAGAAAGGGGAAAAAATACCAGATGACTGGGAAGAAAACATAGTGGTACCTATACACAAGAAGGGAGATACAAACGATTGCGGCAACTACAGGGCAATATGCCTTTCTTCAATAGTACAGAAGATATATTCAAGAATACTAGAAAGAAGTTTACGAGAAGAAGTTGAAGAAAAACTATGTGAAGAACAAGCCGCTTACAGGCCACAGAGGCAAACTCAAGATCATATCTTTGTACTAAGAACAGTTACAGAAAAGAGATTAGAAAGGGGAAACCCTTTGTATCTAGCTTTCATAGATATAAAATCAGTATTTCACACAGTACCCAAACAAACAATATGGAATGCGCTAGCAGAACTAAATGTATCATACCCACTACAAAAGGCCATAAAAAGAGTATACGTTAATGCAAAAGGAAGAGTGCGAATTAAAGGAAAGAATCTCAAAGCTTTGAAATGGAAAAGGATCAAACAAGGAGACTCACTGAGCCCCTACTGTTCCTAATAGTAATGAATCAGATTATTCAGGAAGCAAAAGAACCAAGATTCAATGCGAAGGTAGGAAATTGGAATTTAGAGCCCATATATATACAATGCCTCATATATGCAGACGACATCGTGCTTCTAGCAGACTCAACTAGAAAACTACAACTAGCAATAAACAAATGGAATAGAGCGATAGAAAGAAGAGGTATGAAAATAAACACAAACAAGACTAAAATTATGAAAATCGAGAAAATGATACAAACGAAAACACAAGAATAATATGCAATGGGAAGAACTAGAATGGGTCAATAACTATGAATATTTAGGAACGATAATAAATAAAACTGGCACGATAGAACAGGAGATTCTGAATAGAAGAGATAAAGCAAGCAAAGTATATTATGCGATTAACAAATCAATAATAGCGAAAAAAGAATTAAGCATGCAAACAAAGCTTAGGGTATACAAAAGCATATACACACCAGTATTAACGTATGGGGCGGAGAGCTGGACAATACAAGATAAAACCAGAAGCAAAATTACGGCGAGTGAAATGAAATATCGAAGAAGACTAGTAGGTAGAACAAAAAGAGATCGCATACGAAATACAATAACCAGAGAAGAAGTAGGTCAGCAACCTCTAATACAAGAGGTAGAGAAGAGACAATTACAGTGGTATGGGCACATAGTGAGGATGTCAAGAAATAGAGACCCCAGAAGAATTCTAGAAGCAAAGCCAGAGGGAACAAGAAGCAGAGGAAGGCCACGAGAAACATGGGAACAGAGCTTAGAAAAGTGGGTCGAACAGAGAGGAAAAGGAATGGCAGCCAACCGGGACAGCTTCCGGAAGTGGTTAGAGGACCCGACGCTTTAGGGCATAAGGGAGAAGGAAAAGAAGAAGAAGAGAAGCATGTCGTTGTGGTGCAGTTTTTTGCATGCATAGAATCTGAAAAAATATGATCATATGCTTGACATCTCATATAATGAACAGGTGTAGTGAGTTTTTCTGGTGGTTTAACTTTCACGTACCTAATCAGTAAAATATTAAATTGTAGATCGTTTTATTGTTCTCTGCCGGGTCAATGCTAAATATAAGAAGTGGTGTTTTACTAGTTCTACCTTTTGATGTTGTACAAGTTTCTAATGTGATGAATCAATCATTCCAAAATCGTTTTATGTCTTTGATAGTGATAAGGAAGTGTAAATGACTGATAATTACGCGGTATGGATTTTTTTAACTGTTAGGTGCGATAGCAATATTTTGCTATTTTGTAAAAATTTGCTTAGTTTGCGATAGTTATAGAGTGTACGTTTATTTCAATTACGTTGTCACATTTTTTAAAGTATATTTTATGGGTTTTAAAGTAGTGTTAAGTATTTGGTCATTTTTGGAAGGTTAATATCTCCATTTATAAAAAATGAGGTGATTTAAGAGTTTAAGTTTTGTTATTAATTTAGCTAACTTTTGCATTGTGGCACCATTTGATGCTATAACAAATCTATTGGATTTCGTGGAGAATTAGAAGCAATCATTGCTTGTGATACTTTGGGTTCTTTTGACGATCAAAAAACTCTTACGCATTTCCGTTTATTTTTATTTTTTACTTTCTGTGGAGGATACCCATTAAACTCTTTCTGTTTCCATATCTGATCTCTTTGAAAAAGCTTCAAGCAATATCATTTAAAAAAAAACAAACGTATGTACATACAGAGCAAAACAAGTATGACATCTGATTCAGAAACTATAATCGATTATACAAATATATTGTTAAGATCAACAAAATGAAGAGACTTGTGTTAATAAGCAACTTAATATACCAAAGGAGTAAGAAACCATGCAATAAAGAAATAGATTCGAAAGACAAGATATTAAATTAGCAAAAAACACAGAAAGTATTAATTTTTCTCGAATTACTTCATTAAAAGTTTCCTAAATAGTATGTTATATATGTAGTAAGACTCCCTATGCTTTTTAATTATTTGGTTGACTTTCTCTATGCAATTGCCATATTTTAATATAAATTTTTGTTTTTCGTTTTAAATATGTACCTATAATTTCAGTTTAGAGTCATTCTTTGTACATTATCATTAATTAAATATGTAACATTTCGACTTTATAATTGTTTTTTTTTCTTTTTACAAAAGAATTTTGTTCAAGTTTCTTGTCCTACATATCATCTACTTCTGGGTCGTCATAATTACTTTCTTCGCTTTTCATTTCCTTTGTGTGCAGCAAATTTGCCACTATTAGTGCTTTCATGTTGTTTAATTAATTAATTATTTTTTAAAAAGGAGCTTTGCTTTTAGTATGTTATAATGTGTTACTTTATTACTTTGGGTATTCCTTTGTGGCTATTTTGAAATTCGTTTTTTTTAATTTCTAATATTTTAATTTGTTGGCACGTGCTCAAGAAGCCATTTTATTAATTATAGTATAATTTTCTACAATAAAAGAATATTCATGAACTTCATTAGTTGATTGATCATCGTTACACTATCTAAACTAATAGCAGCAATATTTATTAGCTTTTTAAATCTACTGATTTAAATACAGATGTTTCTTTAATAAATATTATTGTCTTTTGATTTGTTAAAATATTGTTAACTGACACTAGATTATTTATGAATGTGTCTGTGATTATAGTACGTGTACATTATAAGCATAGAAATCAAAATTCACTGAACTCCTAACATGGCAGTTTTAAACAAACTTTATCAGCAATATTCATTCTGTCTGGTTATTCCTTTTCTTAATGCTGCTTGCGCTTTAAGGTGCTCTGTTAGTAATTACAGAAAAAGTAATACTTCTATCTAAGAACTTTATTATTCTCAAGACCAACAAACAAGTATACTGCCAAAAATGCTTTACTAATGAAATTGCTCCTGTATCCTATAAACCCCTAGTTATTAATATGCAACAGTATAAAGCAAATATAATATGGAGATTTTCATGACAAAAACAAATGTATACCATTAACTTCCCTTAGATAGAACTGGGAAATCTGTCGAAATCCATAATTTAAATGTCGAGTACGCGTAAAAGACTCGATAGACTGTTTCTTGTTTGAAAAAGTACTAGTTACAATATCTACTAATTTAAACAGTTCCAGGTGGATAGTGTTAAGATTTTAATAATGTAATATCCCAAAGAATTTCTTACACAAAACAGTACTCAAACAACGTATTAGGTAGTTGTAATTAGTGCAAATAATAAAATGTTTCTCAACCCTTTCCTAAATTATGTAGTTCAGAAAATTATTGCATCTAACTGAGTAGGATACTTTATTTTACCGGTCTACAAGTCATTCTTCTTCCATTACTTAAATTTTTTAAAGCAGTTTTTATTTTATTATTTATTAACCACTCGGATCAAATAGCATAACATCACAATATAAACACAATTAGTCTACTATTTAGCGTAACAACTGCAAAGTTTAGCTTTCTACCTAGAAACATAAAAGCCTTCTTCGTATTTATTCCAAGCAGTCTAGTAATTGCTTTTTAACAATAAGTTTTTTATTATCTGAAGAAAATTGAGAACCTACTTAAAAAAACTCCGTCCTTAATTTTGGAAGTGAATTGACAATGTACTACTGATACAAAAAAATTATTTTCACATCCTAAACTTGGAACATAGAAAGATGTATCTCATATGACTGTAAAAATAATATCGACTATGTGGTGTATGCAATTATTGAAACACTACTGCAAGCGTCTTATGAAGTTTCGCATAACTCTTTGGAACATTTCTTGGGGTATACGATAAATTCATGTACAGATTACCTCCGTTAGTCAGGTTTCTTAGATAACGTTTATAAATCTTGAGTTTGGAATAACTATACAGAAAAAAGGCGCAAGTGGTTAAATGTGGCGATCGCACAAACCGCAGGTATTCTCCAAACCAAATCCTTCAAGGTCTGGGTGAAAAAATTCTGGAGCATGCTCACATACCGCTCAGAATGCTCAATTTTCTTCTTAAAAAATAAGGTCTGTTTCCTATGGTGACACTGAGCACCAAACCGTGATACAATCACTACGCATAAGCTTCTGGTAAATCACAAGCAGGTTCTTTTTACTCAAATATCGAATTTTTTGCTTATTATACAGCTGGAAAGATGGAAATGCGACTCGTTACTAAAAAACGCGCCCTGCCGTAAAGTTTTAATCATTTTGTCACATGACACAATTTGATTGCGCCAATCACGTTTCAACAATTCTTGGAAAATTATAGGGATAAATACAGGGATCTTAATGAAAAATTAGCCGCACCCTGCAACCAGAGAATTTAAATGCGGTGGCAGAACGTTTCGGTGACTGCAAAATTGAGCGTCTGACAACAGATCTTGTTTCCCTAAATTTTTTACCCACAACGTAACCAATTTTCACCACGGAACTGCTTGGCGAGGGAGAACTTGGAACAGGATACTAAACGTGCGCTTTACGGCTATTACAGACCCGATTGGCGTATGTAGGCTTCTACGGCAAAAGTGCGTTGTTTGTATACATTAAATTTGCGATTAAATTTTTTGTAACGGAAACTTTCCATCCACCTGTCGCCATGAACTCCATCCCCATTTTTTTACTCTCTCCACTAACTTCACCATGTCCTAATGAATCTAGAGAGAGAACTTTGCCACACCATATAGTATAGATTTTAGCTTACCCGCCCTCCCCAAAAAAAACGTAAACAAGTTGGTAGCAGAAGCAGCTAATTTAAGACAACTGATTTCACTTGAAAATCTTCGATAAACTTTGTTAGGCAAACTTATTAACAAACCAGTTTAACCTTGGCAACGTCGAAATAAACAAAGGCTTCGTTATGACAAAATTTCTGAGCTTCAAGTTTCGAGATACATTTATACAAATATTGTGTAATTTATGTTTCATTTTCATTTAACGGTATGATTAATTTTTATACGCAAAATTAAAGGTGCGTTTCGGCCAGGACCAAAGCGAAGCGGCCTTAATAAATTCCCCAGCACTTACTACTGCACTTTAAAATATCGCGTAAATACCTTTTAAACACATTATTAATATTAAATTTCGGAGTATACAAATATGATTTGTTTTTAATCTCGCAATTGTGATAAGCCGCTCTTCCAAAGTCCACTCCAGTCCTAACGTCACCCATTTTTCTGAAATACTATTCAGGAATGTTTCTTAATTATATAATTTGTCAAATCGTAGAATAATTTTTGATTGCCAAAATCCATTTTAGTATTGTGTTTTATATTAATAAGTAAATTCGAAGTAAATATATCTTAAACATAATCATTTTCTACATTTTTAAATTTAAAATATCTTCACATTCAATAATTATTATCCCGTAATCTAAGGTGATTGTTGGTACAAGATAATTTAGTTAACTTATAATAATAACTGTTAACCCCATAACGAATTTAATAAACTCGATCGTAAACTGTTACACGCGTTACTTTAGCACATTTGAGGTTAATAAAGAAATTAATTACGTTTTAACGCACTTTTACACGGCAGAAGGTAATCTAAATAAACTTGTTAAACTTTTTGCAAGGCATGGTTAATTAACTTGAATAATTTTTTAATCGTTGCAATTTTATAAGTTTCTACCGTAATTAATAATGTATAAATATAAATTAATTATATAAATTTTGAATTACTGCAATGGATCTATGAATTAAATTATGTGTTATTTAACTAAGAAATTAAACAGTAATTTGAATTTTAATAATTATGAGCGGTCCTATATTCCTAAATGTTTATTTATTTTATTATTATTTATATTATTAAATTTAACTTAAAATGTGCTACTGTAAAACCAATGGTATATCTAATCTTGAAAAAAATTGCTTTTAAATTTTTATTTGGTAACAGCTACGAGATTTTCTATAAGAAAATTCTATGACTAAGTTATTGTTCATAAGTACTTGTATGCCAATAAAATACAATATTTGTACTAATTCATTTTTAAATAATTTTACTAATGTGGTCAAAAATGTATTTGCAAATCTACAATATGATATAAGATATAAATCCGTATGTCTGGAAATAGTTGTGCTATACAGTACACTAAAAACACTTTATAACATTAGTTTGAATAAAGAAAGTTAATTTTTTTGTTTTATTGTAAAACAGTGCATTATTTTTTGTGATAAAAATTAAAAATTATAGTTGAAATAAACAATTTAACAATTATCTCTGCGTAAAATATTATATATTAGAATACCTGATTATAAAAAGTCATAAGTAATTTTCTATGTAATAAAGACAAAAAGTATGTCAAAATGAAACGTATAAGGTAAAAGATCCAAGTATATCATATACAGATTAAGCAAAAACTATAGCAATAGGGTGTATATAAATATGAAAACATTATGTGCATTGCTAAGTATGTTTACTGTTCTACTGAGAAATATAATATAGAAAGAGAGCAAGAAATTAAAATTTGGCTTACACTTACATCAATCAAGATATGTGCAGAATATGTTAACAAAAATGTTTTCAGACAGACAGTATACAAAGCTTCCTTTTAGCGTAGCTTAGTTTCTTGGTACAATTTTAGAATAGCGTTGTTCTATGTTTTGATACGACCCGATATCATTAAATCGAGTGAAATTCTTATTCAGCAAATTCCAATCGTTTGTTTTTCTCTTTTTTGGCAACAAAAACAGCTCATTGGACCGACAATATGGCACACCAATCAAATTTTCCGCCATTATATCGTACCGCGTCTTATTGTCTTTTAGAAAAGCTGTTGTTGAGTGACAAAATTCTCATTAGGTCAAAAATGGTAGCTTTAGTCACGTTTAGAGATAAAATAAGTGACAGCAGAATTTTTCTGACAAATTGTTTAATATGCATATGAACATCAATATTTGTATTGGTCATAAACAGGTGGTAACAATGTTCGACATCACTTACCATACAATCATTTTTAGAAATTTGATTCAGATCATACCACAACTTTTTGAGAGATGGCTAATCTGGCACAATAGAAATACACTGATTAACATTTAACAGCTTCTCATTTTACTTGGTAATATATGCCACCTAAAAGCATCGATTATTTATAGAGTCCAGCATAATTCTTCTTCATTTTAGACATATTTTTTGTCTGATTTTTACCATTTTTTGTCTCTACTAGCCAACGGCTAGCTTTTCTGCTGAGTCCACTATCCAGTTGAGTTGATTATTTCTTAAACAACTTCTTTGTTTTCTGCACCACCTTCTAACATCCTGCTAAAAGTTGCGGTCTAGATTCCTTACCTCATATCAGCGACCTTTATAATACACATTTTAACAAAGGTAATAAAAAAAATGCCCTTGCTAAAACTAATAGAGCTTTCCCATTTACAGGATCAAAATCTGTTTTTCATGTACTTACGAGCAGCACTCGTCCAGTAATAAAAGTATGATAAAAGAAGCAGTATGTTACTAGCCAGATTACAATAGAAAAGCAAAGACTAAACAAGAGAATAAAATTGGAATAAATTCTGTTCAGAAGGCTGCGAGGTTTCGTAATATGATAGCGCTATCTGAGAAAGCACATTAAAAAATTGTATATGTGCAAGGAAAGTACATTCTTTGGATCATGTAAAAAATATAAAAGTTATACACATAAGACTGACTGACTATGTAATAGAAGGCAGCAGTACTTGAGGCGCTTTTCACAAAAGAGAATTTAAATATAAGAAGAATATTGCAACTTGTTTAGCGTATACAACACTCGGGAAATTTAAGGAAAGTACAAAATCAAAGAATTCCAGTGAGTAAACTAAACTTACAATTAATTGACCTTTCAGTGAAGAGTCTTGCTTTCATGGGTTTTATCCATAATTATTTTTCCAATTTTAAAATAACATCAATACAAACTCTTATCTCATTACTACATTTACATTAACAATACCAGCCTAGCTTACAATAAGACTAGTTCTTTGAGACAAGTAAGTTCTTCACAATAACTTGCAAGTTTATTAATCAAAATTTTGAGTCAGAGGGTCAGAGGCTTTACAGAATAACCCCCAAGTTTTTTTAGACCCCTCGGGGTAAATTAATAAGAGCTCAGATTGTAGGCATGGTAGGATGGGGTTACCCCGCTTATTTGGTTAAACCCTCGATGTTTGAACAAGAGTTTCTCTCGTCAGTTTCATAACATATTATCATGACAGAGGGCATACAAAACATTAAGAAAACTTAATACACATTTGCTCTAAAGTCTTTTAAAGAAACTAAAATGTGCGCATAAATAATTCTTGTGTAAAAATTCCTCTCTTGGGATTTGTCCCAAGGGGGCGGACTAGTGTCGTTCGAAGTATCTCGTCGAGCTGAGTCGATTGACACTGGTTTGAGCGTTTGGAAACATACAGGAAAGAGTTACCCGTTTTTTACCGATTTTTGAAAAGGTGACCACCAACGTCACTTGAAAACCAATGTGACCGAAGAGAATATTTAAACTGTTCTGCGCCTTCTCGAGGATGGTCGCGTATAAATAGCTGTTAAAATTGTTTTTTTAATGCTGAACATACTGCGGCAGTGCTAAGGCAATCTAAGATGTTATTATAATTTCCGAAAATACCCATTTCGCCTAACTATCCAAGATAAAAAAATTAAAGCTTTTTTCCTAAACAATCTAACGCTTAAACTTGCCACACTATAATTACCATTTGCTTGTACAACTAAAAAAGGCACTTGGATGATTGAGACTGACTACGATGTTGTTGCCGAAGCATATCTGCAACCAACTTCATTATGCGCTAATAAGATTAGAAAACTACTTATTTGTTGAAAAGGTTTTTGGAAAGGTAAATTTATATTCTTTTTTATTATGCTTCAATAAACTAAAACAATACTTTTAATTTATATTTGCTTCGATTTCTTTTGATGACTTTAATAACCAATGCAATCAAGAAGAAATAAGAAATAATTTAGTAGTTCTAACTTCGATTACCATCCCCAGAATTATGCCCCAAGTGCATCGGGGCACTTTCTAAGTATTGTATGCGTGATGAGCGACCCTAAATACCTCCGAGTAGCAGGAATGAGCTTATTTTGGCCAATATTAAGCAAGAAATAAAATATTCTTTTTGACCTGCAAAAAGCTCATCAAATAAATGCATTTTGAGGGTGCACAAATGCACTTTCGCATTATAACAAAAAAATATGTGGTTACATTTTTTCTGAGGCTCTTAAAAATCGAATTCGTCTTGGAACGTCTCGATACGTGTACCACTAAAAATTTCGAGCTTTTTACTAATTTGGTTCGACTAAGCCTACGCGTGATTAAATTTTATGTGCATATAAATACAGTATGGATATTAACAATTTATAAATTTTAAAATAACTTAATAGTTGACTGTTTTAGTATATTAATACAAATTAAACCTAACAGTAAAAACTATATGATTAAATAATAAAAACAAAGATAATATTGTATTATATATTACACAGTTTTTTTGTATTAAAGTCGGGTTAGGCTTTTCCAAAACACACACAACATTTTTGACACATTGTAAAACCGTTACATACATAAATACGGTACCTCAATTTTTCCTTTAATCACGCAGAGGAAAATTGCTACTATTGCAAATAAACATTTATTTAAAAATATTATTTTTTAATAAACTTACTAAGTGCTATACAATTTTTTCTTAAATTTGTTGCTCTATTATTAATAAAAAAACTGTATCATGTACTCTCAATTATGCAAAATACTAGTGGTAGCTTCTCTAGAAAAGAAAAGCTGCTGTACTGCCAAAATCATATACCTCAATTATTAAAAAAGTTCTTCATAGCACCCCAAATTCAATTTCAACAAAATTTTCAGAAACTCCATATTTTACAATCATTGAAGTTTATGCCATGTCGACAATGGAAAACAATATGCAAATACAAAACCAATTACAAGGAAACTATTATTCATCCAGTACTATTTCTGCCGCTGTCAACGCATTTATTAAAACGTGACCTTTTTGCAGCCACGGACATTATTACCAATACCCAAAAAAGATTATTATTTAGCTGTATATTCTACCACATTACCGTAAGCATTTTGTGAGCTAGAATAGAATAGCGATATATGAATTCCAATCAATGATTAATTAATCAAAGAATTAAAATAAGTCATTTTTAAAAATAAAACTATAAAATGAATAATGCGCCAGTAATAGCCCACCTAAAAATAAGGCTAAGTAGGTAAACCCAGATTTATGTATCATTGCAACAATATAAATGTCCAATAAATGAAAAACTGGTCGTTCAAAAATAACACCGGGAACACTAAGTGAGAGACCAGAAATTTTGACCATTAATTGTCAATAAATTAACAGCTGATAAAAGAAGGCTTCGGGCAATAAATAAACTAAAATAATTAATAATGTGATAAAAACTAGAGCTGTAGTGATTATCTTTATATGTAAATGCAATAGAAGATGTCTGTCATGTACTATAAGAGGCAACTAAAAAAGTAAAATGCTCGTCAAGTTTCTCCTTAGATAGAAAAGATAATGATTTATGAGTGCGTACAGAACAAGAAATAAGGTAATACCTCTACACAACATTTAGTTATTGTTTTCAACAACTTTCATCACAGATTACTATGGAAGAAGGATTAGAAATTTAAAACACCCTGCTATTACCTCACCAGCTTGAAATTCTTGTTTGCAAAAGAAGTTAGAAATATAAAAGGATATAATCCAAGTCTCCCGCTTCCAGCTATGACCTAACTACAGGTTACTTAATCGCACAGAGATTTTGTAATATAAACCATTTTATGAAATACTGTTTGAAGGTTAAAATCAGTAGAAGGTTGTCCAAATGAATCCTCTGCATAAAAAATCTCTAAATAAAATACCTCCCATAGGCTAATTAATTGATTATATACATTAAGCAAATTAATACTTGACAAACTTTAACTAAAAGCAAATATTAGAAACTATTAAGATGTATCAGTGAAAAAGAAATCTCAGCAGAGACGAAGATGAATTAAGCGGACAAGATTGGAAACAGATGGAAACGTTTTTTCGTTAATAAACAATGAAAATTTAAAGTGGTAACCAATAAGCTTGCAGCTTGTATCCGCGTACACACGAGATTGGTTTATTCCCCTGTAGTGGTCCTAAGAAACAGCGTTAGTTTAGAGTTCACTGTGTTCACTACTAACAAATAACTCACCACGAGCGCGTTGTGTCATTTATTTATTTATATATTTGTTTTGTAAGATAATTTGAAAAAGTTGCTTACGTAGTTACTCCTAAAATTAATTATTGGGTATGGAGGAACATAAGCTAGAGCGTGCTACTGATAGCTTCCAAGCTTTTAAGTAACAAAACACTTCCTAATAGGATTGGATTAATATTTAATCATTTTCAAACCTTGAGATAGTATTCCGAGTCTGTTGTTATTATTATCTTATCTGATATGCTTATAAATCAACACCTCCTTGTTGTACCATATATTGACGACAAAACCATTATGATAATGCTGAAAAAACTGTGATAACAGAACAAATCTTATACAGAATTGGGATGAAGTAGTACAACGAACTACAAGAGGGTACATAAAACTAAAGAAAAATCATTTCATATACCCAAATGCAAGTGCAATAAACATAGATTTATTACTAATCTACGACAAACACAAGTATGAGAGAAAACATAGGTAGGTATGCACTTGAATAATAGCCTGAGGTAAAGGATCCAAGTAGATGTTTTTTCCTGAATAATTCGCAAAATATTGTAAAACACAGACTTAGCACGTACGTATAAAATATGATGTCGGCTAGGTACCCTTTACGACTCCGCTGACATGCGATCATTCTTTTAGGCAAGTTTTCCACAAATGAGGCTCTGTTTGAGAAATTTCTTTTAGCTCTGGAATTTTAGCAAGGTTGTTAAAAAGTTCCTGAAGAAAAAGTCTAATGGGATTAGATCGCAAGACCATGGTAGCCATTAGATGTCAACCCTCTGCGAGGTAATACGACCAAGAAATTTGGTTTACAGTAAAGTGAGTGCATTACGAGTTATGTGACATGTGCCTCCATCGTGTTGAAACCGCGTATCATTCAAGTTCAAATTGTTGGTTTAATCGAAAAAAGTTGTTTAATATTTTCCGATAACGTACACCACCGACAGTCTACAATGCACACTAAACAGTTCATTTTTGTGGATGTATTGATCTTTCATTAATAGCACTTGGATGTGCACTACTCCAGATGCAACAATTTTGACATTTCACAGAAGCCGTTAAAAAATGAGTATCATGGCTTAATATGAGTTTTTTTGCAAAAATCAACATCAAGTTCTATATTCTCTAAAACTCAGTTTACAAATGCACGGTGCTTCTAGTAGTCTTCGATGTACTTTGCCATATGTTTAAGTATCAACTGTATAAAGGCAAACTTCCAATATTCAAAGAACACGAACGATACTGAATTCAAATCTTAAAGTTCAATTTGGATCACCCTATATAATAAACATGTTTAAATAAATTAGAATTGCATTCTAATGCATTGGTATTACATTTAGTGGATAATAGTACCCGTATATTGAACGAAACTTTAGAATTTCCACGCAGCTTTTTAATTTTAAGTATATTAAGTTGCGTAATTATGTTACAAAGCAAACTTATTATCTGAAGGTGTTTGTAAATCGGTATATTACAAATTTCATACATGTTTTTCCGTATTTGGCTGTTCGTATTTTATGTTTTGCTTGCTGTAATTTCTAATAAGCTTTGAAATGCCATTTTTTATTTACACATTCTAATGAGCTTTTGTTATTGATTTTTATCAGTCTTTCGTATACACATCATATACTACAAATAAGAAACGTTTAATACTGACAGATATATTCGTTTTATTGTTGTGTTGCTTTCTACAAACCTTTATTATGCAATTTACTGGGTCGACAGAAGGCAGTTCAGCATCAACATCAACGTTTATTTTTTATACTGAGATTGAAGCCAGAAGATTGCCTTCCACTATAATGCCCACCTTTAATATCAAACGTCGTTTGATCAAATCAAAGAAAAACTGGTAAATGGATTAAGTCTATAACAACTTGAATAAGCTGATAATCGGCGTCAAAGCGCCGATTGTTTTCAAAAATCAGTGTGTACATAAAATCTACCTTCTGGTAAGCAAATGGGTAATAGTAATAAAAGTAGATGGTGATTATGCTCCAAAATAAACATTTCTTTCATTAAAAAACGTAAAATAATTATGAATTATCCTAACAAAAAGTTGTAGAAATAATTAGTTATTATATACATACTAATAAATAATTCCGACAACTCTATTATGAAATTATGGCAATATATAATTGATACTATTTATGTAATTTTTACAAAATAATTATAATTCATAGTTCTCTTTTTTCTGTACCTAAAATATTTTAAAATAAAAGCCATTATTCCACTTTTTGTAATCTTATACTCCTCAAAATTGCCTGCTTATTTTATGACGCAACTCCGGAAACAATTACATTTAATATTGCTTTACGCGTATAACAAGGCCGCTCTGCAGTGTTTTATAAAAAGCTGTCTTTTGATATATTTGCAAATAACGCGTTACAGAAAATAACAAGCAGAAAACAATTCCTCGGGCAGTGTTATTCTAAATATAAAGCAAGCTTTATATTTTTTCTTAAAAATTTTACATTACCTATTAATTGAAGAAAAAGAATTAATTTCGTTTGATGCGTTCTAAGAATAGTGAATCCAGTAAATATTTAACGAATTTAAGATCAGCGTTATGGATTATATATATTAAAAATCATTTCATATTTTTAATTATTACGAGAGCAGGTAATCTGTTTGTTGTTGTCTTTGTTATACGTAATCAACAAAATCCAAAAGACTATATATATATATATATATATATATATATATATATATATATATATATATATATATATATATATATATCATGATGGGTCTAAAGATTGTTTTGTACACTGCAAGTTTATTTATAAAGTTTACATTCATTGCATAATATAATTTGTTACATTTCTCTATCCGTTCAGCTATGTATATTTCTTGTCTTCCACTATCATCGATAGTAACCCCTAGATACTTAATATTTTTCCATTTATTTGTATATTTATCTTCTGGTGATCTTTCCAATGGTCATTACTTTTGTTTCGCTGATCTGTTAATTCTTCGTTCCATATCAGTAGATTTCCCTGTAGTTCTTCTTCTCTTCCTGTCATTACTATAATATCATCTGCAAATGCACAATCTTGTATGAATGTGGGTTGTAATTTTCTGTATCCTACATTTGACCCTTTGATTCTCTGGTGGCATGTTCATATTATTTTGTCTATAAAGATGGCTCATTACCCCTCCTTGTCTTAGACCTTCATTTGTGTCAAACTCTTCTGATATTCTGTTATTATTTATCACGTAATTCCTTGTCTTTTGGTACAAACTGTTAATTACCCTCGTTACTTTTGGGCTTACTGCTCTGTTGCTCAAACTTTTCCACACACATTCTCTCTAAGCGTTTTATCGAAAACTTTCTCGAGATCAATAAATGCAAATGCAGCTTTCTCGTTGTATTGGAGTGTTTTTGTAATTATTTGTTTAACAGTAAATATATGGTCTTGTACGCTTCTACCCTTACGGAAACCGCTCTGTGCTTCTGATAACGTTGGTTCTATTACAGTTCGGAGTTTACCTTCAAGTATTTATTCATACAGTTTTAAAGGAATACTGAGCAGCGTTATGCCTCTGTAGTTATTACATATCTTCCTATCTCCTTTCTTAAATATTGGGACAATATGTCCTACTTCCCAGTCTTTTGGTATTTTCTCCTTTTTCCATATTTTATTAATTCCTTGTTCTCCCTTTTTTTTAACATTTCGCCTGTGATTCCGTCATATCCTGGTGACTTTCCATTTTTGATTTTCTGTAATGCTGTTACTAACTCTTCTATCTGTGTACTTTCTTCTTTAATCATGACTTGGGTCTGTAGAAGTTCTTGAAAATATTGCCTCCATCTGTTCATTGTTTCTGTTGAGTTTATCAATAACTTTCCATTTTTATCTTTTACTACTGTGTTCTCTGTTGTTTTTCCTTTCTTTAGGCTTTTTAAAACTTTATAAAATAGTTTCAGGTTTGCTCTACTGTTCTTTTCTAGTTTTTCGCCAAAGTCTTTCCACGCCTTTCCTTTCGCTTCTCTCGCCATGTGTTTTACTATTGTCTGTTGTTCTTTGTGTGCATTGTAGGTATCTTCTGATTTCCTCCCTAAGTAGTTTGTCCACCTCTTCTTCTTTAGTTTAACTTGTCCTTTTATTTCTTCGTTCCACCAGGCGGTTCTTTTCATATGTTTGTTTGTCTTAATTACACCGCATGCGTACCTTGCTGCTTTTAATAGTGTTCTTTATCTTATTCCACATCTCTTCTACCTTTAACTGTTCAAACTTCCCTTCATCTACCAGTAGGTCTCTGCTTATTATGTTCTCATACTCCGTTGCTGTTTCTGTTTCTTGTAGTTTATAGATTCTTATTGTTTCTTTCTGAACTGTGTATTCTTCTTTTACTGTTTGCTTCTGGTCTTCTAGCCTCTTTATTTTTCCTACTAATAGGTAATGGTTGCTGTATATTTCAGCCCCTCTTTTAACTCTAACATCTTTTACTGTATGTCTGTTGTTTTTTTCTACTAGTATGTATTCTAATATAGATCTCCCATCTCTACTTTTAACCTCTCGTGTGTATGTGTGTATCCTTTTATGTTGGAAGAATCAGTTTGCTATAATCAGGTTGTTTTGGGAGCAGTATTCTATTAATCATTTTTCCGTTGTTATTCCTTTTATCTTCACCAAATTTTCCTATCACCTTTTCTGTATCATTTTCTCTCTTCCCCACTCTACTGTTGAAGTCACCTGTTACGAATATTTTCCCTTTGCTCGTTTCTGTTATCATTGTTCATTCATCCCAGAATTTATCTTTTACTTCCTTTTTCATCGGGTCCATAGACTGCAATTATCGTTATTCTTTCTTTTCCTTGCATTTCTAGTTCTACCGTGAGAATTCTTTCTGACCACCCTGTCCAGTTTGTGATCTTATCACTCAAATTCGTGTTTATAATGCAAATCACGCCTTCTGCTTCTCTTACATTTCCTTTCACTCCGGTGTATATTAACCTGTGTCCATCCATTAATAATTTTTCTCCTTTCCCTTTTTCTTTGTCTCTGCTAGTACTAGTATATCTCTTCCTGTTCTGTTAAGCTCATATATAACGTCTTCTTCTTTTCTCGTTAGGCTTCTTGTATTCCAAACTCCAAGTTTCCAATCCTGTAGTTCATTACCTTTTCCATTGCCAGTTTCGTTGTCGCTACCCCCCAGCATATCTATACCTAATAGTTTTTTCGTCCGGTTCGGGTTATTTTTCTTATTTGTTCCTCAAAACTTGTTCCTTCTGGCGGTTTCTCCGTTACCGTCCTTTTTAATGCACTGCTTTCAACCCTATCCACCTTTACAAATTCTTCCTTATTTACCAAACCACTTGCTCTGTATATTTCATCATTAATTATCAATTTATTATATTCTAGTTGTGCTCTATATCCTTTATTCCTCGCTTCTTTCATTTGTGGGATTAACATTTTTCTTTCCTCTATTACCTCCTTGGTGTAATCTTCATCAATCCATATGTCTGCTCCCTTGAGCTTTCTCGCATTGTAGCTTTGATACTTTTTTGTTGACTTTAGTTAACTTAACCAAAATTGGTCTTTTCTTGTCCTTCATATATTTTCCGATTCTTCTCGTTTGGTCTAAATCATCATTTTGGTCTATGTCAATTCCTATCTTTTGTATTATACTAGTTATTTTTTCCTCTGCCCTACTTGTGCTTTCATTTTCCTCATCTACTAGTCCTTTTATTATATTATTCCTCCTAATCTTTCTTTCTAAGTTACCTATTCTCCCCTCCTGTTGTACCATTTTCTCTTTTAGTTTCTTATTTTCATCCCTCACTTGTTTCATTTCCATTACAAACGCATCAAATTTCTCGTTCATTTGTTCCCCTCTATTTGTTGGAACATCTTCTCAATTTTAATAAAATAAAAAAGTATAATAAGCAAACAAGTATACTGGTAGGTAAAAATAATGCAAAAAAATGACGACAACATTTAATGATATGCCATAAAAAAAGGAAAACGAGAAACAAATATTTTTTTATTATTATTAAAATAAAAAATCTTATTTACTTAATGGGTGTTAAGATATTACATTTCAGTCAACGTACAATCTATATAGCCTGTCACTTTTTATGAATAAATCATGTCCATTCTTTGTTGTTTCTTGTCATTCTTGTTCCTTCCTTTTTTGTTTAGATTCTCTACTATCACACTGTTCAATGCTTTTTTTGGTTTTCTGTTTCAATTTCTACTTTTGAATCATTTTTGTTTTTATGCCATCAGTTTTGTATTATCAATGTTTATTTTTAAATTTCTCTTTTTAATGGCTAATTCCAACTATTTATCTTTACTCGTAAGACTTTTTCGTTCTCTGCATATAAACCTTCTATTTTTATAGTTGCTGTACAACCACATCGTTCTACAAAACAACCCAAAGTATTAATCATCAAAAGCTTAAACTTACTAATAAAAATTTTATTGCCAAAAACCACAACAACAGAATTCTCTGTCGACGCTCCTTCTGAATGGTTAAAAAACTACTTTTTTTGAGTAAATATCACAAAATTACTAGGATACCAAATATTACAACGATTCTAAAAGCCCAAGATAACTTTTTGAATGAATTATAATAGACTTGACAATCATTTGAAGAAACTTTATAATTTATTTCAGTGGTTTTTAACTTTCTTGAAGTTATTAAAGTTTTTCAAGTACAAGAATTTGTTAAACAATAAATCACTAAGGTCATAAAACTAATAGAAAGTATTCGCAATCATAATTTATATTGTATAAAAAATAATAAACACTGGAAAAAAAATCTTGATAAGTAAAGAACATGTAACTGCATATTATCATACAATTTCTTTCTTAGGCACTTGCACCAATTCTCTTTAAGTAATTAAAGTTGTTAACTGAGAATAATAATTTATTTAGGAAATATGATTTTGACTCTATAGATTTATTGAGAGCACAATTCATTCTTATATTCTAAAATTTATATTTCGTTCCTAGCTAAAAGATCTTAACATAACACACAAAAATAGAGTTACTTGAAGAAATATTTAAGTGACTACTTGATAAAATTTATTGTATTTACTGATGGGTTTAGTATAGGTTTTAATGTTGTTGATTAAAAACTTTTTCTGTAAAAAAATATCATTTCTGAAAAAATAACGATTACGGAGATACTACAAAAATTCCTAACTCAAAATGCAAAATTCTTCACGTCAGTGATTTATTATTTATGTTTTTATTTTTCTCCTGTTAGTTAAGTTACTTATTCAAACGAAATCCAGATTTTACATAAATTCGAAATTTCAACTTCTTTTAAAGAAAAACAAGAGAAATTAAGGACAATCCGGAAATTAAAATTAAGCAATTGATTGTTAGTGGTTTAGAATGTTTGTTCAACGTTCACTTGCTTACGAATGTTTTAGATTTGTTCATGTACTTAGCAGCCATTGCATAAGACACTTTTGACGTTTCGGGTAGGTATAGAGGAACACACCCTTGTAACGTACTCAAGGTGCTTTACGCGTTTCTCTAGCAAGAATTTAATGCCAATTGAATTTTTTTCTGACAAAGCGTCGAGGACAAAAGTTCCCTCGATCGACTCAAGATAACTTTTAACAATTCCTAATCATGCCGAATACACTCTTACATAACTTACTATAGATGTTTTATTTTGATTGTGATAACATTTTAATTTTCTATAAACGAAAAACAATTCAGAGATTGAATATTTATTATAATATATATAATATTTTATAATTCTACAAAGAAAACCCTTGGGACGGTAGGCCAAATGTGCTTCAGTATTTTCGACCAGTAAAAGCAAAAATATTGCCACTATGCATACTTTACAATTACCAACCTAACATTTATGAACGGGTGTGTTATTTACGTTTGCAATAATACCCGGAATGAGAAAAAAATTAGCCAGGCGAGATTTCATCTTGATGATTACAAAAAATGTACATATGGTTAAAAATTCGACACCCCCACTTTATGATGTCAGAGAATCTTTTAGAAAAATTAAAAAATTGACCACAATGAGGGTCCTTAAGCTAGTCCCTTGCGAAGAGTTTGTACTCTATGTTTCTTGAAATTATAAAAAACAACGATAAACTTCTGTTTTTTTTGCAAAAAGAGCTATATGTTTCGTGTATACTGTTAACGCTCTTTCTGGATGTGTTTCTTAATTGATTTAGTTATTCTTTAAACTGTAGTTGCTACAAATTGTAATTGTTCCATAGATTTGTACCAAAACATTATTTATCGCACAGAATTTTTTTAATAGTAAATTTAAAAGGGTTTATATTAACTTAAGTCACAATAAAGTATCATGATTTATGGTTAATGCAACCTACATACAATAAGATGCTGTTTATATATGTTTGTAATTTTTCTTCTTCTGTTCTGCTTTAATCGATAAAATGTGGTTATTTAACCAAGTTGAAACCAGACAAAAAATATGTTTTCTAATCTCCAGCAAGAATGCATGTAAACCGCAGGTATTGCTAGTTTTGAGAAAAAAATTAGAGAATGTGATCCTTTCAGCTTTACCGCTATTTTGTGAAGCAAAGCGTCATTTAAAATTATAGTGAACCTGCAATATTTAATAGATGCACAACTTTGTTTCCGCCGTTTTCTAATAGATGGCTTAGGCGGTAGGTGGTGGTGGAAATAAATCGATGCAGACGTCATACAATAGCTTGGGATTTGTCAACATAACCCCATTGAAACGTTAGTCGATTTGTGTCAGCATCGTAAAGCTATTCGCGATTGAAAATGTCGGTTTACTAGTCAAATTCTTCTCATTTACAAAAAGTTTTAATTTTCTGCTTTAATATAAAGAAATCTGCGGCTGAGATTGATCGAATGCTCTCAAATACTTATGCCGACACCGCTATTAGTGAAAGAACATGTTGTGAGTGGTTTCAACGCTTCAAAAACCAGTGAAAAAACATCTAAGATTGGAATGGCGGTGGAAGAGAGAAGATTTTCAAAAATGCAAAATTAAATGCATTACTTCATAACGACTCATGTCAAGAACCATTGGCAGGATCATTATGTGTGAGTGACTCAACAAGCCATTTCAAAACGCCTCAAAGCCATGAAAATGAGTCAGAAACAAGTAAATTGGATGCCACATGAATTGAAGCCGACAGATGTTGAACGGCGTTTGTTTGCTTGTGAACATCTACTTGAAAGGCAAAGACGTAATGAATTTTTGCATCGCATTGTGACTGGAGACGATAAATGGGTTCATTACGATAACCCCAAGCGCAGAAAATCATGGGGACTTCCCGTCCATGCTTCCACGTCGACGGCCAAATCGAATATTCACAGCTCCAAGGTCATGCTCTGTATTTGGTGGGATCAGCTTGGCGTAGTGTATTATATGCTGCTAAAACCGCCTGAAACTATTACAGGCATACTGTATCAAAAGCAATTAATGCGTTTAAACCGAGCATTGAAAGACAAAAGGCCGCAATACACCGAGAGAAACCATAAAGTGATTTTGCAGCATAACAATGCTTACTTGGAAACGTTGAAATGGGAAGTCCTACCTCACCCGCCGTATTTTCCAGACATTACCCCCTCTAACTATCACTTGTTTCGATCAATGGCACACAGCCTGACTGACCAGCACTTACGTTCTTATGAAGAAGCCAAAAATTGGATCGATACGTGGATCGCCTCAAAAGATGAGCAGTTTTTTTGACTCGGTATTCGTATGCTGACCGAAAGATGGGCAAAAGTAATGGCCAGCGATGTACAATATTTTGAATCATAAACCAGTTTTTTTACAATAAAGCCTCGAATGTCGAGAAAAAACGGCGAAAGTTGTACACCTATTATTTTTACAAAAATTTCGTTGTATAGTCTTCTGATTCTTCATTTCGACTACGACTACTTCTTGTTTGTCTGGCCTGCTTTATTCACTTAATAACGAAAACAATCTGTGAGTTTGTCGTTTGAGTGAGCGTCGAGGTCTCTTTCCTGTAGGTACTTGTCTCTATATATTCTCTATTCATTACAATTCTCTCATCATCCATATGTTGCACGTGTTCATTTAATTCTCTTTTTCGTCGTTTTAAAGGTTTTGTTCTTATTTCCTTATTTTTCTTTATTTCTGTTAGCATTATCCCTGTAATTGTAAAATAAAAAATATATAAAAATTAAAATTGTAAAAAAAATGTAAAAAAATTGTAAACCATCTTCTTAACTTATTTTTTGTTTTGTTATCTCCGATTCCACTCTTGTTTCATTCGCATTTGTGAGAACCGGTCGTACCGTTGTTTTACATATTTTTACTTTGTTTTCCATTGATAAATGTTTATTGTTCCACACCACGCTTTTCAAATATTTTGTTGCTTGTGCTGCTTTTGTTGCTTCTTTACAAGTTTCTCATGTTCTGTTACTAGTTCTTTATATCCAAAGACATTTAAATTATCAGTTACACAATTTTTGCTTTTGCTGAGTTCTTAGATGTTACCATTTTTTGTGTCTTAGATAATAATATTTTTATATTTTTTTCCTGTTATATCAACTTCTATAAATAATTTTTATTATTTGCTATTAGAAAATCGTCGTTCGCGTAATGCAAAATACTTATATTGTTGTCTTCCGTTCTATATCCAGGTAGTTTTTTCACTTTAATTATTTTATTCAGTACTATTAGTAGTATTAGTATTATAATTATATGGGCTAAATGAAATATTTTTAAAGTTTCCTCTTTTATTTTGTTATCAAATGAATTCTAGTATTTTACAACACACTATTTGGCTTGCAAAAACTATTGAAATTACTTATATGTCGCAAGTCGTGTTTTATTAAAAGCTTTGTTTTAAATAATTTAGTTCTTCATTTTGCTTGTTCCACAATATTTTTAATAATTATTACTTATGGGTTTTTAGTAAAATGGTATTTCAATTTCAACCCAATACGTTGCTGGACAGTTTAGAGCTGAAGCATATTATTTCACATCAATTTTAATATTTTTCATCAAACACATTTCTTCTATTTCTAGATTCCATTATTATAGTATGTATTCGTAGCGTATTTTGCTTAACGATAATTATTTACATGTTTTTATACATAAGGGTAAAAATCTTATAGATTCCATTATTATAGTATGTATTCGTAGCGTATTTTTGCTTAACGATAATTATTTACATGTTTTTATACATAAGGGTAAAATCCTATCGATTATAATCTTTATATACATTATACAAATAGAATACTCATCAAAGATGACTTTGTCGAAAGCAATAAATGACTTGCTTAGGCGGTTCACTTCGTTAAATGCAAACTGCATCTTACCTGCATTATAAGCTGCTCATACCGTAATTATCAGTAAGTTCATAGATAATTTCCTAGCTGATGCGTGACTTGTAATCTTGCGGGTTAACTCGCAAATTACTAGTGTGTCTAGAAGCACCGTCATCAAGAGAGCAGAAGAAATTTCTATACAGACCATAAATTATGGTTAAAATTGAGTAAGAATAAAAAGTAGCAAAATAACTCATAGAAGTACGTATCTAGCAAGCATAAAAGCATGAAAAACATATCTTCACATTTACTTATTAAAGGTGACACAAGGCGGGCGCCGTAAAAAATGCGGCGACAATAAAAGGCAAACCATAACCAGAATAATGTGTAAAGACAAAGTAATGTTCTGTTCTGTGAGAACGGCTAGGTGATTTGTTATTCATAAGTTGTATCTTTTTATTATTCGCCCTTGAGGTATATGTGCGCTAGTTCACTTCTCTACCTCCAATTCAGCTGAACCAATTAGGCGAGATAGGGCCGTCTATAAAATAATAGAGAGAAGAGAGAGCAAACTATTTTTCAAAAAATTATATTCCGCCATCCTCTCGAACCGGAAGAGATTTCCTCCTCTTCTTCCGGAGTACCCTACCACTGACGGCCCTAAAAACCTTGCTGTATCGTAATTTGAAAAATCTGAGCTTTGGAGAAGTTTCCCGGCGGACACGCTACAACATTTCCTGAAAGCTGCGAGATCTACATTTTAATGTTTGATGTGGCTACGATAATTTATGTGGAGACTTAATTGAAGGGTAGTTTCAAGCGCAAGCAAAACTTCTCGCTGGATTTTTCAATATATTATTAGAGTTAGAATTAACTGCTGTACTAATAGCAGGCTTAAATACAACACGGCTACCCTGTTATACATAAAATGTAAAGTTACTACTCCTATATAGAAATGAGAGAAATTTTAATAAAAATTGTTTCAGGAAGGTTTAATTAACTAGAAAAAAAAAATTAAATACATGCGTAACTAATAATAAATTGGATATTATTATTATTATTATTTATAAGCAACTAACAATATTATTCAAATCCTTAAAACAATCAAATTCACAAGTAAGGTCGAGAGAATTCGCATATTCAAAAACAAGTTATATCTAATGTTAGATCCATACAACATAGAAAACTGTTAAATGTACCTCTTATCTAACAATCAAAAATAAATTTGGGGATTTCTCGGCTACTAGGATATTCAAAGCATACACTAACCACGGACCGGACCTCTGGTTTGATTGTAGAACTAATAGTCTAAAATGATATTACCATATTTATGAGCTTTCAACTTGCTCTATCCGAGAATTTACTTCCAAGAAGACAACTAAAAGCCGACAGAAAAGTTTTCTTAAAGAATTTTTTATTTAAATTGTTGATTTAGCCATGAATTGTTCGGAATCCTCTTCAACTTATAATTCGCCACATGTATATAATACTTGAAGTAAACAAATTTAACCAATTTAAGGGTTTATGAGATAATTTTTACTACAATTCTGCATTTTACTTTTATCAATATAGGTAAGCTTGTTTATATTACGGTTTGCCAACAAAAGGTGCTATAAATATTTGTGTTGCCGTTATCCACTCAGGTGGCATACGAAACGACATTAAAAATACATTTGCGAGACTGCACACCCGGCGGCTAAAATTTATTTTTCCGTGTTTTTTATTTTTTCTTGTCGAAGCAGACACTTTATTGTGCCCAAATTTATTTGAAGGCAATTTTTGTACCGTTTCTTGTAACTTATAACACTTGATTTTAAATTGACTTTCAAGTTGGCGATAGTTATAAACATTTATTTTATTTTGAATGCTGGAAGAGTAAAAATGAGGAAAATGCAATAAAATACTTCTAAATAGTAGCTTTACTAAAAGAGTTTTTGTATCAAGTTTGGGTTACACCAGTAACGAGGTTTCTACACACACAACAAACAACTAAACTGCAGTAAAATCCTCCGAAAGTAACGGACTTTGCTGTGCAAGCTACGATGCGCGATTGTTCTTTATTGGACTCTTACACAATCAATTTCTGGTTAGAAGTAAGCCTGACTTCTGTGGCACTAATCCGCGGAGAACTACCTCATGAATTAATTGCTGGAAAGGACAACTATTTGCACTGTAAGCAGATGTCGTAATCCTAAGGTTGAAGATACAAATCCAGCCGAAGGGTAAACTGCTGCAAATTAAACGATTCACACTCCAGCAGTTTACGCATTAAAGACCATCACGTTAACACTTGCTACTCCGACTCTTTCATTTTTTTCGGGGAGGTACTCTGTGAGGCACCATTTTTCTTGCAATTTTAGCATTTGCCCTCTTGAAGCACCAAAATGCACCATTATGCAAATCGCGGGATGCTCCGTACAAGGAACGTAAATCTTAAAGCCAGGCAAATAGAATTTACTTTACGTCTCTCTATGCAAGTACGCTTCTAGAAAATGAGGCTAAATGAGCTCCGGCTCGGGTGAGTACGAAATTGCTTTGGGAACTCCCTATTAAATAAAACGCGCCTATTCTTTACCCCAGAAAAATGGAATAAATTTGACTTCCTCCTAATCTCCTTCGGAAGTCGTTCTCATTATTTATTCAAACAAAGAAAATAATGTAGATTCCTTCTGCCCGCCAAAGGGGCGTGCCGACGAGGGCGCATTAGAGAGATGTATGCCCGGCGAACTAATACCATTTGCGAGAAGTGCACCGCCATATAATTTACAAGCTATAAACTTGTGCATCTAATAAAATTGGAAAGATGGATTTCCGCGGCAGTCGTCCTGCCGCTCCGAATACCACATTATTCGCTGTTTCAAGTATCGTGCATGTTCGATATCCGGCCTCAGCACTTTCGATCTGGATGGCTATCAAGTAGATAGCGTGGGACATAAAAATGGCTTTGAGATGGGGGATATGGATGCGTCTCGCTACACAAATAGTAAACAAAGCCGGGAAGCATTTGTCACGAGTCGCGGATCTGGACACTATATCTTCCCTATTGTATCCGATTTTTTGCAAACACAACTTACCAGTAGGGCTGGGGGTGAGTTCCTTCATCACCGTCTGCACCTGCAAGTCGTACTTCTTGAAGACGTCCAGCTTGCGTGAAAGAGATGACTCCGCGTTGCTGACGGCCTTCCGATATTCTCTGGTTCCGAAAGCTTTGTATGGCACTACCATTCCCACGTTGAGCACTAACTTAGAGGATGACGTCGGAGGACTCAATGGTGACTGTATATGGTCTTCTTCTGGGGCAGCAGTAGTAGACACTCTAGTTGCGCGTCCACTCGAAGTGCCAATTCTGATTCCGTTACCCCTAGAGGTGGTAGTATTTTTGCTCCCCACAACACCGATTTTCAGCCCGCTTCCCCTCTGGACCGTGCGGTCCTTCCAGGCCGGACCGCCGCTCACCACCAGCAACGCGAACGCGACGGTCAAGAACAAGACTGCGAGATGCATTCTGGAAAAGTTACATCGCAAGGCACGCTTTGATGTATTAATACTTTCCAAACTCCCCGGAAAAGCGGTGGCGCTCAAAATAACTTTTCGGCATTTTTAGTCTTCAAAGTCATTATAAGTACACGACACTTCTCGCCAGCCGCACTAAACCATCCGGTGATTTATCGCGAACCGAGCTTTTCGCCGCGACGGTGCGGCTCAACAAGTCCCCCAATTGCGAGCTGGATTTGAAAGTTTCAAGTGGAGTCCCGAGCGCGCGCTCCGGGCGGCCAGCTGCGACAAGCGCGACGGGAAAACTGGCGGAGGCGCGCTTGCATTGCGGAATTTCGACGCCCATTTGCCCAGTCTTGCGCACAAGTCAAAATTTCCGGAAAACCTGCTTTTGGAAATGCAGGCGCCCGCCGGCGTCGCGCGCGCTCGGCCGCGGCGACGCGATGCACCTGCCGATCGCGGAACTAATTGAATTTGGCCGCTGCACGCCTCGATCTAATCAGATGCGCCCGGGCGGGGAGCTTAATTACGGCTGCATCGCTAAAGGGTGCTTGCAACTTTCAGCAGCGCTGCTCGAGCGTCGCTCCCCGAATCTGTTTACAAAAAGCTCCTGCTCGTTAGGCAGCAAAGCTGCTGGTATGCTTTTTCTAATTTAAAATTGCGTTATGACAGTTTAGTTAATACCCTAAGTCATTTTCCTATTTAACTTGAAACTATAAAAAAGTTTGGTACAAATATTTTGGTAGGAATGTAGACGATAGCGATCGATTTTGGCATTTTTCTTTTTACTTAATTAACACTATTTACACATCTCCGTTATAACAATATCGCTTAAATACAAAACGGCGAAAGTTAAACAGATTAAACTGCTTTACAAGCAAAATCTTCTTTGATGGCCGTGGTTTTGTAGATTATGATGAAATACATACCATCTCTTACTACTAAAAACAGATAGAACCATTTAAAAGGTATGAAAGTCGCTTGAGCCACTCCCTTTGAGTTAACTGCAGAAGAAGAATTCGAAATGCGATACCTGAACGCACACGACTAACTAAGCCTACCAATTAAAAAGATTATGTGGAGGTTCTCATGAAACTCCGTCAAAAAATCGATTTTTTTGTCTTTTTTGGTACCTTATTATGTGTAGAATATGTTTCCAAAATGATTTTATCGAAAACAATTTTATAAAAAAAATATTGCATTTAACGAAAAATTACGCAAAAATAGACTTTGCACGGTAGACCGTATTTTATTCTAATATTTTTGAAATACGCGCCTATATCATGGATTCTATGATGAGTATAGTTACCTGAAGTACCATAAGATGTCAGGGTGTTGACTACGATTATAAAATTTTAGAAAGTTTGCCTCTCTATATATACTTTCATAAAATCTGTAACAAAATCTTTAAATGCGTTTTACTGGAAATTATGTTTTTAAAACTCGTGGGCACTATAAATCAAAAACTAATCAATAATTTTTTTTATTTAAAGTAAAATAAATTTATTAGAGGCTACACCTATGAAAATATTCATTTTGCTGTTAATTTTTGTTATAACACTTTAAAGAGCAAAAAAAAATTAAAAAGTTGGTACCGAAAATTCGCATGTTTGCCATTTTATTAATTTTCAATTTTTTATTTATATTATCGGTATAAGCTCCAACAAATGTTATATATTTTACAAATTTTTTTGTAATTTTGATTTCAGATAATTTTTACGAGTGATGAATTTCTCACCGGTTGAACACCTTTTCTTCGGACGGTCACATTACTGAACGAATAACTAATTACCACGTCATTATTTTTTTATAAAAAATTTTTGTACTCTAATACTTGATAAATACGTACAGAAATACTTGAGTACTACATTTGCTTCCTTATATAAAAAAAATGTCAAGAAGATTATGTAATTTTTCGGTCGCTAGATGAGAACCTTCCCTTAAAGTAGCGAAAGTCCTATTCACAATTACATCTAAAATACACCCAAAAACAGCACTAGATGGTGATCCGATTACAGGAAAAAATTATGAAAGAATTGCCAGAAAAAGGAATAACACTACTAACTGCCATATTTAACCCTATTTTAAGATTGAGTCATTTTTCGGCACAGTGAAATGTGGCTCAAATAATACTCTAGGGAAACCACCAGAGAAAGTAACTCCCTACCGTTCAATTAACTTATTACTAATATCAGCTAAGGTGTTTGAAATTGTTACTTAAAAGAATTAAACCTATTCTCGAAGAAAAACATCTGATACCAGAATATCAATTTGGGTTCAGAGAAGAACACGGAACTATCAAGCAAATTCATAGTCTAGAAAGCGAAATCAAACATGCATTCGAATAAAAGAAATATTGTTCTGTTGCGTTCTTGGACGTACCTTAGGTATTAGACAAGGTCTGACACGAAAGGCTATTATCCAAAATAATTAAAAACAATGCCCACACCTGCTATCCACTCATGAAGTCCTACCTAAGTAACAGACAGTTTCAGATAAAATTTCAAGATACTCTCACACAACGGTGAAAAAATTATACTTGGGTATGTTTTGCAACATGTTTGGGATCATTGTTCTGTTGGAAAATGAAGGGTTTCTCCAGATTCTGCATGGCATATGGACGCATCATGTTCTCTAAGATATCCTCACGTAGATAGCGATTCCGTGACAAAGTTAAAAGCACAATCCCAGACCATGACATTTTTGCCTCCGTGTCTTGTCATGGGAGTCTGGTACTTGGGATCGAAATGAGTTCCTTGGAGACGACAAATCCACTGAACCCTGACCGTTCCGAACATGTAGTTGCTTTTGTCACTCCAAAACATATTTTCGCATTCTTTCCTCATCCAGTTATTGTATGCACGCGCCCATTCCACGCACACCTTTCTGTCCTTTTCCGAAATCATTGGCTTTTTGACCGGACGACATCCATTAAATCCAACTGGCTGCAGACGACGTCTGATAGCACGAACAAATGGTTTTAGGTCTAAGAAGAAATTACACAATTTTCAAGAAATATTAGATGCCGTGAGGCAGTTGTCGCCTGGTATGCGGATGACGTTCCTGTTATAGTCTCGAGGTAGTCTTGAGACGACCGGCCTTGGACTTCTTAACAACATCATCTTGGATCCTCCAGCGTGTTGAGAAATGGATATCAGAGGATGCGTTGCAGGAATTAGACTGCTTACTCTGACACAATCATTATTATTTAAGAAATGTAAGAAATACGATGCAAATGATCATCATATATAATCATTATAATATTAAGGAAATAGAACAATATAAAGTCACTTTATCAGTTTTACAACTTATATAATAAATCAATTTAATTATTGTTGCATTAGGCTAAGCTGCATGTAAAGGTATAAGTAGCAAACACATTTAAATGAAATGCTTCTTGTGTATAAAGAAACCAATACAATTGTCGATACCAAATAGATCTGTAAATTTGCACAGAATCAATCGTGAGCGATGGCGCATTAAGAAAAACAAAAATTTCATTAAAATAAAACCTGTCCGGGTTCCTAGGAACTACGGGTCCGGCGAATTCTACCCGTTCTGCTCTCCTATCTCAACGAGCCTGCCTGTTACTTAAGATTATGATTTATCTATGTTTAATGGTTTCGTAATTATTTTAGTATTAAACTTTATTTTCCCATTTTACCAAGTATTCTATTTTACAAATAGTTGACGTATAATATAGATGTTTTATTAATTCTAACATACAAAAATGCTTTAAGTATGAGGTTGGGTGCGAAAACCCATCGGGCTCGTTATAGTCGGTCAAATACTAAAAATTTTTTTTTCTAATGTCCTTATGAAGCGATATAGGCCTAGATACGCCCGGTCCATTTGCGCCTACTGCCTTTTTCTGCTCACTTGCGTATCAGAAAAATGCCAATGAAAATAATGACCTCATTTGCTCCCAACGCTATAGCTCATTAGTCATTAGTCGTTAATCAAGATTTTGTATATAGGATAAGTGAGAGACGAAAACAAATCAACATTTTGCTTATACTGGTAAATGTGTAAATAATTATAGAAATATTAGATAGTGGTTCGTTAACTACCGGTGAAGTTAAAAAGTGCATCTCGAACGACAAGAAGAGAACCAGGAGAAGAAGATTTTTTTGCCGATGTCCAAGGTTTACAAAAAAGAAATAAACAATTTATTCAATCAAGATTTATATCTTGTGATTGAGACTCCTGCATTTTCCTCGGTAAAATCAACTTCAAATAGAATATGGAACAACGCACCAGACGCGATACAAAACCCTGCAACAGCTCAGGATGTTCATTTTTCCGAAAACATATTGATGATAGGATATGGATCAACCTTTCTCTTCGCCGATGATACGAAAGAACATAGAGTTCTTATTTTTGCAAGTCACAAAATTAAAAAGGCATTATTAAAAGGACAGACTTTTTTTATGGATGGATCATTCAAAAGCTGCAGTAAGCAATTTTACCAGATTTATACCATTCATGTGGACCTTGAAAGTATTTCTGGGGAAACCAACACAATTCCAGTTATATACGCTTTGCTTCTAAATAAAACACAGGATGCATACACCAGATTATTTTACATATTAAAAATCGAAGCCTCATGGAATCCAATCGTTGTGAAGATTGATTTCGAACAAGCTTCCATCTCCGCCTTGAAGCGCGTGTTTCCTGCCATTGACATTTCCATTACAATCAAGCCTTGTGGCGAATGTTCAAAATCTAGGGCTTGCAACAAAATACACAGAAAATGACGACATACTGTTGCACATACGTATGCTGCATTGGAATATTTGCCATTAAATTATATTGACGATGGATGGCTATACATAATAGAAAACGTCCCTGAAAATGATATATTGACGGCGTTGACGATTACTTCGTAGATCACTGGTTGTAAAATAACACAACCAACTCTTGAAACCAAATCCAAATATTTTTGAACTCTTAAAGATTGGACGAAAGAATAGAGAAGACGTTTGCAAAATTTGAAAATACAAGCGATTTAGGGAAATGTTTGCGCACTTTATTCTATATACAAAAACTTGATTAACTATATACTACTCGACTATGGATGTATGAATATATTGTGAATACTAATTTAATGCCAAAAACAAAAAATATAAAAAATAAAAATATTAACAAGAATTAGCTTTGCTGTTTCGCAATTTTTTCAAAAATCTACCACTATAAAACACAAAAATCAATCCCCAATAAATACAAAAACCGAGGTACTTATAAAAACATATTGAAAATGGGAAAACGCAGCGTAAAATTATAAAATTTTGTGTAATTAGTCGTAATGACTAATTTTTTCTGACGCGCAAGTGAGCCGAAAATGGCGGTAGGCGCAAATGGGCCGGGCGCAAGTGGGCCGATACCATCAGACTATATCGCCATGTCCCTTTGTTTATTATATATGCCTATATTTTTATTATCAAAACAGGAATCGGCATAATATATTCATTATCAAAAATAGTGGACGTAGTAAAGACGATAATAGCGAACTGAACATCATAGAGACCTTATTGCACATTTTTACGTTTTGAAGTTTTTGCCTGTTTGTGATTGGATTTTCAGAGATTAGAAAAACTCAGAGAATAATAAAATATATACGGGTTAAATTTTTGTTTATAATTTAATTGTACATCTGTTAAATATTAATTATAAATATAGTGTCTCTCTTTCTTTCTATATTGAGTTTAATGAATTATTAATACTTCTTTTATAATATAAAGTCATAAAACGTATTTTAAAAGCATAAATAAAAATTTTTTAAAAGCTTAACTAACGAAAATAATTTTGATATACTTGGGTGAATAAATGGGCGATCATTACTCGCAGTCCTGATAAACAACGTTATTGAAGACAATACTTCTGTTGGTTACTAGTTGAATACTCTATTAATATACATACATGCTGGTATTGTAGTATTAAAAACATGATGTTATCATATGCTGGTAGTGAGGGCTCAAGCTTCCCGAATGGAAACACGGCCAGCGAATTAAATGGTTAAGGCTCTTATATGTTCGTCCTCACTGACCAATCGTCACGCAATTATTAATGGATCTTATCGTACAGCTGATTGAAAAGATTTTATCCTAGAAAAAAGAAAAACTAAAAACAACAGCTACATGCAGTTTATTACATTTACGTAAAGAGTTAAACACAAACCAAAATTTACATAAAAATTAATTTAACATAAAACGACTTACTAAGATTTTGAGTGTTTTTTTGTTGCCATCATAAAATAGTAATATAATGTACGTTTAATATACAGTAAATATAATAAAATCCAAAATACTTGAGCTGATACTATAACAATAAAAAAATGTCAGGTATTAAATAACAATGGTTGACTTAATTTAATAACACCTTAAACAAAGGTTCTCAGTTATTTAAGTGCTTAGTTAAGTTAACATTTTAATTCATAGAATCTTTTTAACTTACTTCTGAAGATGTGACTTTCTTTATTCCTTCCGTTTTTACCAGTCTTACTTTTTTATGCACTTTCTGTTATTATTATTTGCATCCTGGTTTTATTTTCTGTGTTAAGTTTTTCCTCAATTTTTAGACAATCTTAGTTTTATCTTTTATTTTCTAGTTTCTCCGACTTTTTGTTTTTACTATCAATTTTATTTACTTAACAAGCAAATGTGATCTAAGACTATATATGACATGTACGGGGAAACCGCTCAGCGGCGGGCCCCGCATGCTGCTTAATGCTAGTTATCTTAGTCTAAAATCTTATATCTATTTAATCTTCTAATTACATTTGTGTTATCTAACAGGTTGAGTGCTAGCACATTTGGGTGAGAATGAATTCTGGTAACATAGTTTTATTTCTATCGATTACATCTCTAATCCATGCTGTCTTTAGGTCGTTGTGCAGAGTAAGGTTTGAGATGAACCATTCCTCATTGGCTATAGTGCGCAGAGTATTATTTTGAAATCTCTGTAAGATTGCAATATTTGAGGGTTTTGAGCATCCCCACAGTTGAATCCCGTAAGCCCACACTGGAATTATCACTGTTTTATACACTAACACTTTGTTGTTTATTGATAATTTATATCTTCGTCCTAGGAGCCAGTTCATTTTTTTAATTTTGAGATCTAATTCTTGTCTCTTCTTAGTGATGTGAACTTTCCATGTGAGCCGCTTATCCAAATGTATGCCAAGATATCTCACTTCGTCCTTGGTTGGCATTTGAGCGCCTTTCAGGTAGAGCGGTACGTGATACCGTGTTTGGTCGTAAATGTTACGGCTGTCGATTTTGTTGCATTTATTTTTATGCGCCATTTGTTTAGCCATTCTTGCAAATTGTTGAGGTAGCTTTGAAGTATAGACGATGCTTGCACAGGATCGGTGTCAGATACTAATAGAGCAGTATCATCCGCATACGTGGCAGTAACAACTTGTTCTTTTTGAGGAAGGTCAGCTGTGAAGGTTAAGTATAGCACAGGTCCCATGACGCTGCCCTAGGGGACACCAGCTTCAATAATGTGGGGTTTAGACAGGCTTTCTGCGTGTTTGACTTGATAGTATCTTTCACTTAAGCAGGATTTAATGAGATGGTAATATTGGTGAGGCAGAAATTGTTTAATTTTGTAGATCGGGATGCCAAACTCTATCAAATGCTTGACTGACATCTAGAAAAATGCCTACACAGTACCTTTTTTCTTCGAAATCCTGTACTATAACGTCAACCACCCTATGTACCTGTTCTGTGGTAGAATGTTGTTGTCGAACCCGAACTGATGTTGGGGAATTAGTCCTTGTTTTTCAATTATAGGTTTGCCCGGTTTAGGAAAAAGAATTATTTGACCAAACTTCCATTGCATAGGAAAATATTGAAGCCTTATGACTGCATTATATATTTGAGTGAGAGCCATTATAGCCTTGTGGGGCAGTTCTTTCACGACTTTAGCAGTAATGAGATCATATCCGGGTGCTTTGCCATTTTTTAGATTTTCGATCACATTTTTTATTTTTGATGGCGAGAATGGTTTAATAGGTGGGCTTAGTTGATAAGGAGTCTGTAAGTAATTTAGTATTTCACTTTCTTCTGCAGCTGTAGTAGCCATAGGATGAGGTTGAAATATGGTTGATAGATGATTTGCAAATAATTCGGCCTTTTCATCGTCTGATCTTGCCCACGAGCCGTTGTTTTTACGCAATGGAGGATTGTTTGGGCGTTTGAATCTGCTAGTGGCCTTCCACAAAGTGTACTCATTATGTGTGTATGGACAAAGGTTTTTGACATAATCATCGAATGTTTCATTTCTCCAATCCTGTAGTGCTTGTTTTAGTTCCCGTGTTAACCTACTTAATCTGTTTTTGTCTGCTAGATGTTTAGTTCATTGCCAAGTATTTCTGGATCTTCTTTTTTCCGCAAACTTATTTTTGGTATGTAGTGGATAGTTATCGATGATGACGGAGTTATCACCACTAGATGGTGTAGAGTAATAGGCTGCGTGATATATGATGTTCGTTTCGTCTTCTGTCTTTAGAGATACCTGAATAACTAAATTACTGGTTAGATAATCTTTGAATGCTTCCCAGTTTGTATGTTTATTGTAAAGTGAAGGTCTCTTTTGTTTAGAAATGATCGACGTACTTATTGTGACGATTATGGATGAATGGTCAGAGAAGAGATCAAAACAGGTTTCTACTTTACAGTACCTAGGACATATGGCCTTGGTGACGAAGAAGTCCATAGCATCTGGAATTTTGTTTAAATCAGATGACCAATATGTGGGCTCACCTGTTGCTAAGAGGCCATAGTTGTTTGCCTGCATCGCCTTGATTAGTTCTCGGCCTTTAGTAGTAGTAATTAAAGATCCCCATATCGGATCTTTTGCATTGCAATCCCCACCAGCAATAAATTGATTTCCTAGCCTTTGAAAAAACATTTCATATTGCTGTTGCCGTATTGTATGTCTGGGTGGGCTGTATATGGCTGCTATCACTAGGAAGCCATTGACATTTGCGATGGTGCCTTGTATAAATTCAGTAGAAAACTCTTCCATTACGTAATGTGATATCTGATTACTAATGATGATAGCTGAACCGGCATGGGCTGTACCATCCAGGTGGTTGGTAGAATAAGTCGAATAGTGAGGTATTTTGAAGTAACTGTATTCGGTGAAATGGGTTTCAGAAATTAACAGAATATCAATTTTTTGCTGTTTAAGAAATAGCTCGACTAGTACACGATGCTGGGTTAGCCCGTTTGCATTCCATAGACCAATGCGTAGGGTATCCATTATTTTAATTAATTAGCGTGGTTAGCAGAGTTAGCATCGTGCTGTTCTGGTTCATTAATTGACTAAACATTGTTTCGAATTTGGACAAGAATTGTGATAATGATATGTCATTGGTGTTTGTATTCTGGGTTTGGTTGCTTATGAAGTGGGGTGATGTAACCTGAGCATAAGATAAATTGTTGGAAGTATATGCTTTTTGTTCAAATATTGGCTTGTTCATATTCTTTATGGCTTGCGCAGGTGGAGGAGGTACTGTTAAGTTGCTTCTGTTAAGTTGTATTTGTTGATAAATCCGGCAACCTTTATAGTTTGCAGAGTGCGGGCCTCGGCACAACGCGCAAGTGACGGGACTGTCTTTAGATTTTGTGCAAACGGCAGTTTGGTGTTCATCTCCACATTTAACGCATAGGAGCGGTTTAGTATAGTAGCCTTTGCTATGTCCATAGGTTTGACATCTTGTGCACTGAATAATTGTAGTTTCCTTTCTTGGAGGTTCTATTTTTATCTGTTGATAGTTTAGGTATTTCATTTCGTAGACTTTTTTATTGTTCTGGGCAGGCTCGAGATCGACAAAGAACATAGGTAGAAGGTCCTTTGATATTCTATGTCTGATGTTAGTAATGTTACGGACAGTGTGGCCATACTTGAATAATTCGTCCTTGATATCTTCAATGTCTATAGTATGATGCAAGTTTCTAATTACCACCTTGTAGGCTCTTTCATCTTTTATCTGGTAGGCATGGTATACAATCTTTACATTTTTTAGATGTGAGATTAGCGTTCTGTAGGAGTCCGGGGTATTTACGTTAATCTTGATTATGTTGTTAGACAGTGTTTTAGTGCTGTATTGTTCTCGTTCTAGAACTTGTGTTAGATCTTCAATCATTTTATAGCAATTTATTGTGTATTCTCTGTTCGGAACTTTCACTAGATTTTTGTGTTGTCTTATTTGTGTTTGTGTTATCCAATTCGCTAAATCTATTCTGAGTGTTTGTTAGATTTTTATTGTTTTGTTGCATTGTACGTTTTGGAGTGATTCTCTTGCGTTTTTTAATTTGTTGCCACGGATGTTGTGTTTCGTCTTCGGATTCATCGATGATTATGTTCTGTGATGTATCCGATTGTTGAGTGCTAGGTGCTTGATTTAGTGATGGACCAGGAAGAGCTATGTTTGCATTAGGGCAGGTTTGGTGTGTAGGTAAATAATTATAATGTTGAGTTTCTGATGTAAAGTTATTATTTTGAGCATATGGCATAAATCCATACAGGTATGATTGCTGATTCCCATATGCCGGTTGTGAATTATAAAATACTTACGGTTGAGGTAAATACATATTTTGGCTGTTATTTTGCAAATTCTGCATACTTGTAGAATTGCAGAACTAGTAGTTAGTTACGATTAAAGATTAGAAGTATTTTAAATGTTTTTAACTTACACTTTTGGTTTATGTATGTCAACTGATATCAATAACAGGGGGTCAGATGTTAAACGTGCATCGATGATAACTTGCAGCGATCGCAGTGCACACATCCGCACTCACTCGCTGTTTACAGCCCTTCAATTATATTTAGAAAAATGTTATCGCCACCAATAATTAAAATTAGAAGAAAGTTTAAAACTACAGATTTTATATAACGAATATGTATTCTAAGACAGAATTTGAATGGACACATTGGAAGAACAAGAAAGATGAAGACCACAGCCAAGATAAACAAAGGATATAAAGAAGTAACTGATTATAGTTAATAATAAATAATGGTAAGGCTCTAACGCCCCGCGGGTGGATAGAATGTCCGCTATTGGAGATGGGCAGACTACAACACTACAAACTATTGTCACCGTCTAACTACAAATATTGGATCTGACAAAGATTTCTTCTTCTTCGTACTAAAAGTAAGTAATAATTTATTTAATACAAATACAAAACACAAATTTTTCCATATTTTCAGATAAACAGATATGCACTTTGGTGGTCAATATGCAATGATGATCAAGATGAAAGCCAAAGAAAGCAAGGACATTCCTCTATCCATCGTCTCAACTTATACCTCAAAACTCGAGGAAACTATTGTTGCGGCTCTTCCAACCGACAAAAACATGGCGCGAGCAGCTCCTCGCTCTCGAAGACAAGCGGCTGGAAATCTAATCATTCCACAATCAGCGGTTGAACTCATCGTCTCGAAATCCGATAAGGTGATTAATCTTGGTGGCAAGGAGGGACATTTTTTTCTCTTCGACAATTAACGCGAGAATCGAATTCTTGTTTTCTCTACAGAGCAAAATCTTCGCCAGCTCCATTAATTTCCACACTGGCTTGCTGATGGAACATTCAAGATTGTTCCCAATATCTTTAAACAATTATGGACAATTCACGCCATGACTGACTCAGGTAAGAATTTGCTAAATACCTTCTTTTTTCCTATCTTCTTTCTCTTTCAAAACACTGGTTTTTACTTTTTTTCAACCTACAAAACTTTATTCCAAACTAAAAAAAGCTGCGCCCCCTTTAAAACCCCCGCTCGCGAGTTTCCGCGGAGCTCACTACGCTCGCTCGCTCCCCCTCACACTAATATTTGGGGGGCTTTGCCCCCACACTCCCTTTTACTGGCTAACTAAATATCTGACAAAAATTGTATTTTCAAGTGCATGTATTCCTTTTGTTTATGCTCTCCTTTGTAACAAATCGAAGGGAAGTTATACTGAAGTATTGGCACAAGTGAAGAAAATGATTCCGACGGCAGCCCCTTCAAGCGTATGTGTGGATTTTAAGCAAGCTGAACACAAGGCATTCAAGTCGGTTTTCTCTTCTATCACGATTAGAGGATGCTATTTCCACATGGGCCAAGCTCTTTTCCGTCAAATTTAGCAGATTCAATTCTCAAGAAACTCTACAGTGACATAGCAAATCCTAGATCTCCGCGTGAGCTTAAATTTCTTGGTGCTTTTGTTTTTCTTCCTGTAGATGAAGTTTTGGTAGGATATGATGCCATTATCCGCAGTGACTTTTGGATGAACGAAAAAGATGAGGAAGTTTCCAAGCTTTGGGGGAATTTTTACACTATTTTGAACGAACTTGGCTTGGAAGACGCAATGTGGAATCAATATTCAGCGATCAACAATAGACTTCCTCGCACTAATAACTCAGTGGAAGGTTGGCATCATCAACTTCTCGATCGTATGGGGGCATCTCATCCGACTTTCCACATTTTGCTGGAAGGACTTTTGCAAGGAGCAAGGTATCAGTCGAGGTCGCATCATTTCTAAAAGAGTCGGACCTCTTAAAAATACTCCGCATCATCGCTATGTGACTGCAAATGAGCAACTACTTACTGGTGGTAATTTCTCGTGCTGCTAGGAAGACGTTGATTAAGAATGATATGTATAAACACCTACTTAAGATTGCTTCCAACATTTTCTATCATTAATTTCTAAAATACTTACCAATCAAGCGCCATTTCCCTTAATTCTTCAACTTGTTAACTTTTAATTTGCGCATTTTCAAATAAATTTGTTAAAATATCCCTTCGTGGGAATTTGTTTCAATATGTTTTATTTTTCAGTGGAAATGGTATTTTAGTTAAAGTAGTTTCAGTGGAAATGACTGTTAGTGGATGTGGTTTTAGTAAAAATGGTTTTTAGTGGAAGTGGTAATTCGTGTAAGTGGCTTCAGTGAAACTAGTTTTAGTGGAAGTCGTTTAGTGAAACTGTGGTAGTACATCCTCTTTCCTCAACAGCCTTTTAAAGAGATATTCTTTCAACATTGTTTACAGAAAATTTACCCATACCAACCGTTATTTAAATTCTAATCCCATCATCACCCACTCAACTACAAATTTTTATATTACCAAATCTGCCAAATTTTCTGACACTAAAAGTAAGTAAACCAAAACTGTTACAGAAATTTTAATGCAAAACGGATGTTCCAAAAAATCCTTAACCCATACCGCTAAGAATATTAAAAAACCTACAAAGTTTTGAAAAGTAGCTTTAGTCATAATGTTATAAATCAACATTTATTATCTCCACGGGAAATTGATTGAAATAGGAAAATACGTCAAACTTCTGTGCCGTATAAAATTATAACCACAAATAGTCAATATGGTGTAATCATTGTAAAAGCAAGAAAATTAAGAAATTATTTTTTATAGATATTTAAATGATCAGATAACTAGTAACTAGGACCATTTAAGTTGTTTTCCAGGTTTTAATTATAATAAATTGAAGGCTACACAAGTACTTTTTTGGTACTTTGAGTGGCTAAACTTTTATAGTAAAATAGTTTATTGCTGTAAAAAAAATTTATTGATATTGTAAATTTAAATTTTTTTGTAGATTTTAAACAATTTTAAAAATGTTATGCTTTATGAAAAATATGTACATAAACCGTCAACACCATCGTTGTAAAATATTGCCAGCTATACGAAGAAATTGTCTGCCCACTGATAGAGTTCGACTGTGTTGTTTAAGATGGTAGTTCATTGGCACAAAAACCAGAGTACAAAGCCGACAAGCTTGGATTGCTCATTTCAACGTAAGCAAATTTTTACAATTATGCACATTTTTGTAAAATAAATTAAATTTTGCCAAAGAAGAGTTTGTGATAATTTTGCTCACAGTACAGTTCAGACGTAACCATGGTGAATGGCAATAACAACTCAAAGTAAATAAAGCCTAGCAAATCCCATCAAATGCAAAACATGAGCTTCTGCAAATACAACCTATTTTAAGCTGCAGCTCAAAACAGTTTTTTATTCCTGACAGTTTTTTATCGCTCATCACAATTGAATCGAGCCAGATGTTAGTGCGGCGATTGGGACGCATGACCTGATGCAGGCTTACGCACGTTACTATAGTGTGCTCTAAGCCTATCCTGTACCTCACACTCAGTTAAATGTAAATTAGTTTCGACTAGCTCTTCAAGCTGATGCTAATTAACGGCGGAGTGTTCTTCTGCGTGAGGTAAATATTTGAAGTCAAAATCGCAATTTTGGTATTCTTACCACATTAATTTATCCACAAAATTAAATTACGCATGAGAGGATTTATCGAAAACTAGCTCGCGGTTGTGAAACCACCAAAATATACCACGTGCGTGTGATTAGCAGATTTTAAACAAATTAGTCGAATTGCAGTTAACTTTGCAATAATTTAGTATATATTCAGATTAACCACATTTCAGTCAATCCTGAATTTTTATATTAGTTGACGAGTGACTATCAGTTTTCACAAAAATATTAAAATTTATCAGAATTTTTTAGAATAATTTTCTAGCTGCTTTATTTTATTAGACGTGCAGGGTGTGATATGCAATTTACCAATGAAAAATTATAGTCATTTGTTACGAGAAAAGGTCATATGCTTATTGGAAGCTTATTTAATGAGGCTATTGGTTGCAACACAAAATTATTAGAATATAGAAAAAATTAAGTTCCTCGCTGTTTTACCCCACTGCCTAGTTCATGAAAAAGTAGTTGCTTATGAATATATCATACTTTTATCGGTAACCATTTCATTTGGTTTATTTATTGAGTTAATAATGGCGTATGCGCATATAATTTCAAATAAAATAAAATTAATATATTCAAGTAAGGCTCATTAAGCTCTAAAATGATTGGCGGCTTGTATATCCTAGTGTCTTTAGTGTCTAAAGGGTTGTTTTGTAAAGGCTCGTTAGGTTACAACTTAGATTTACTAGATGTACACATGCACCGACAGTAGTGTGAGTAGAGCATGTATAATAGTTATTCACAAATGCTTTGGAATCCTTATGTCCTAAATTTGTTAAGCAATGACAAGCACCAATATTTTGTTATTTTCTTGAGTTCAAAAAGGATTAGAAATCGAAGAGAGTCACTTTACTATTAGTGATACCAAAATGTCTCCTATCCTCTCGGTTTAAATTCAATGTTAATTCTTCTTAGGACAAGACTAAATAAATGCAACCAGTCTGATTTATATGATTCTTCGGGTAACTATTGGCTATTGGAGTTGCTAAATATACCATGTGCAAAAAATTCAGTTTATCAAATTAGAGAAGTAATTCCTTTAAGTTGACTTTTATTGTAATATGATTTGAATCTAAAACAAAATTTTTATGGAAGTAGTTTTATTAAAGTAAACAACTATTTCAGCTGCCAAATCAATATCCGAAACAACATCAGAATGCAAAAAGGTCATGCTATTTGGCGCTATTGGCATACTTAACCACGTAATAGATCTTGGTAACAAACCATCTACAATTGGCAACTGTGACATTATGCTGGAAGTTTTTAATCTCATGTGGTGCTAATTGGATATTATATGAAATGCACTTAGAAATCAATATGCCACTTACCAGATTAGAAAGACTAAGTCGCTTTTAGCAAACGATTAAGAATGTCACCATCGCTAATTGAATCTTCGTAAACTTGAAAACAACAAAGGAAATTGTGCTCAAGAAAAGGGTCAAACAGATCAAAAACTCAAATATATATGAAAACCACTATAAAACTCATAGAAAAAAGGAGAAAATTGGAAAAAGGAACAGACGAATATAAATCAATAAACAAAGAAGTAAAGAAAGTAATAAGAAAAGACATAAGAGAACATAGAACAAGAACAATTTTGATGACTATTGAAGACAACGCCAACATGAAAATACTAAGATCAAAAATATCCAACGGACGGCAGAAGATGACAAAAATAAAGAACAAAGAGGGAATAAAAGTGACAAAACCGGAAGACATCATCAGAGCAATTGAACACTTCTATACCGAATTATATGCAGCACATACGCGGCATAGGGAATCACAAACACAAAGAAATATAATCAATGCAGGCTCTGAAGATATTCCAGAGATATCCACTGATGAAATTAGACTAGCTATGAAACAAATGAAAAACAATAGATGCCCCGGAGAAGATCGTGTAACAACAGAGATGATAAAACTTGGAGGAACAAATCTCGAACGTGCAATACATATTTTACTAAACAAGTGCATACGAGAAGGAAGAATACCTGACAGATGGCACAATGCGGAAACAATACTCCTGTTCAAAAAAGGTGCGATTACTAACATAGAGAACTACCGCACAATCAGTTTACTATCACAACTATATAAACTGTTGACGAGAATTATTACCAACCGCCTGACAAACAAATTCGATTACTACCAACCAGTGGAGCAGGCGGGCTTCCCCAAAGAATATAGCACTATTGACCATCTACAGACTCTACGCACTATCATAGAGAAGACGACCGAGTATAATGTGCCCATACATCTAGCCTTCATAGATTTCTACAAGGCATTTGATTCTATAAGTACGGCTCATATATTAGAATCAATGAATAACGCAAGAATCGACAGTAGATATACTACTATAATAAAAGACATCTACGAAAAGGCAACAATGCACGTGAAAATAAATCAAGACCTTAAATCAGACAAAATAAACATCAGGAGAGGCGTACGAAGATGTTTTTAAGAAACTTCAATGACAAGAGAAGGGTTTAAAAATTGACGGTTGTTTCCTCAGTCACCTACGCTTTGCTGATGATGTTGTGATTATGTCTGAAGACCCAGAGGAACTAAAAACCATGATGCAAGAACTCAAACAAGCAGCAGAAAAGTCAGGTCTGAAGATAAATCCTGCTAAGACTAAAATCATGAGCCAATACAATATGCAAATTACAGTAGACGACAGAATATATATACTTAGGACACATCATCAAATTAGGAAAAGAAAACCAAGGTACTGAAATTACAAGACGAATATCTCTGACATAGGCCGCCTTTGGCAAATTGTCATATATCCTAAGGAATCCAGATGTACCGATCAATCTCAAACGTAAACTTCACGATACTTGTATCCTAACAGTGACTACATACGGTATGGAAACGATGGCTCTTACAAAACGGAATGCAAATAGATTGAGAGTGCTGCAGAGAGCTATGGAGCGTGCTATGCTGGGGATATCATTAAGAGATAAAATCCGAAATGAAGAAATCCGACGAAGATCCAAAATAACTCACGTCATAGAACGTATAGGAAGCCTCAAATGGAGATGGGCCGGACATATCGCGAGACAGGTGGATGAGAGATGGACAACGAAATCACTATTATGGTGCCCCCGTGAAACTAAAAAGGTCAACCTCTGAAACGATGGGTGGATGACATTCGGAAGATAGCTGGTAGGAACTGGATAAAACAAACCAGTGACCGACACAGATGGAGAGAAATGGGTGAGGCCTACATTCAGGAGTGGATGGCAGAAGTCTGAAGAAGAAGAATCTTGAAAACACTAGCTATATAGCTAACTAGATAGACCATCATCATTAGTTTCAAACATTTAGGACTGTGACATATCGCATAAGTTCTTTTTAATAAACACATCCGTACTCTCTATGACCAAGATAATTCGATCATAGTTTACACTGCGTAATAGCGTGTTTAATTAGTGGGTGTTGGCGGGCTCAGCCTATTGTAATTCATAGTGGTGCATAGAACAAGTCGAACAAGTTAGTCAGCATGTTGATAAACGACGATTTCAAGTGTATGGCTAAACGGTTGTTGACTTTCTCTAGAATCGATCCGTAACTCAGGTAAACGAAAAACATATCATTAGTTTTTTTGGATTTGTCTACAGGTAGTTCACTAACATGAACCATGGAGTTACAGAACTGGAAGTCACTTCTAAGCACTCTAGTTGTAATGTCTCGATATAAACCATCGCATATTTAACTTGTTTTATATTACAGCTGGTTAGCATCCATATTTATGAATCTAAAGATTCTTGATTGCGTCTAGGTTCATTGATAACCATTTTTATCGGGCCGATAGGAGACCTGGAGGAGGTGAGTTAAATGACCATTACAATATGCACCGCAAACACAAACGCTTTTTTTCTTTGTTGCAGGTTTTGGCACAATAAGTACAAATAGGATATGAAAAGACAATTCGTAAAAAGTCGAAAAAATGAAAAATGCGTCTGTTGGTTTCAACATTAAGAGATGAGGCACTTAAACGATTTCTGTTAATGATTTTATGCGGTGAAGTTTATTTAAGGCTTTTCTGTACTTTGAACAAATCTTTTTTCTTGTTTAGGACAGCAGCTGAGCATAACCTTCTGGGTGAGATATATACAGTGTTTATAATTCATAATTGTCTAGTGAAAATCAAACGACCAACTGGTTGGGAATTGCAGTCAACTCTTTTAGAATAGCAAACAGACAAGGTTGATCAGTTTTAAGAGAAACCCTTACCATGTGGGCTGTGACTCCAGCTTGTTCAAACAATATCTTTCTATGTTGACTCGTAAATTTCGAAGTTGTGGGAGCAAAAAATGGGTAAAATGTCGAGATAGCGCTGTAAAGTCATAATAGCTGTAGCCCTTTCTTCTTGAAAAAAGTAAGACTATGAAAAGGTCTCTGGTGTGATTTTTGTGGTCTCTACTGCCTACAACTGACAGTTTGGCTTATTGACATAACCATTATCATAACTCATTATTAATTACATCTTCAGAAACAATAATAACAAAAAAAAACCATAGCTGAAAACTAAAAACGCTCGAAGCTTGACGTTCTTTCTAAACGTAGAATTTTATAAAATTTATGTTTTTAAATTGACATTTTACATTATGTAAAAAATTGCATCCACAAACATTTTTACGCTATTCATTATTTACTTTAATTTACCGTTGTAATTGGCAATCAATTTCAGTAATCGAAAGTGTTGTAGACATCCAAATAATCAAATTGCATCTTATTTATATTACGCAATTTAAGTTAAAAAAGTAATCCTGGAAGCAGTGACGGTGCTTACTCGTCTAGTGTATTATATACGCTGCCGCACTACTGCACAAGTCTATTTGGTGGCTTTAATTCTAGTTGCACTAGGAAATGCAATTAGTCTAGCAGCTAGGATCAAGAATCAAGCGGAGCTTTGAGTACTCCAGCTTTTGCTGATTACGTCGCCGGCATTGAACTAATTTATATTGCAATATAAAATGCCTAAAAGTTAGTTGAGGCATAAATTATTTAAGATTTTAACTTTAGAAACATATTGAGGTTGTGAAAACAATATTAATATCGTATATAATAACAATTGTGGTTATTGTGGCTATTTGTTTATTGTTAACAGATTTTACACTTTTCTAATTCATATGAAAAAGGCGTTTAACAACTGCGACCCGTTTAAAAATTCAATCTAGAAACTAAATTTGACAAAAATTATCTTACAACATATGTAAATAACTGTAATTGTAGAAAATTATTATTAAATGTTTTATAAGGAACAAAATTGTAAGAAAATTATTACTGAAATTTTTATTACAAAGCCTAATTCCTTAAAATTTTATTCGTTTTGAACATATGTGCAGTAATAAACAAGAAATTAAAGGTACCTACCATTATTATAGTAGCTATATGAGCACAAAATGTGAGATTCTAACAAGTAGTTTTAAACGTGTAATATTTTGAAAAAATTTAATAAACCGAACTAATAAATAATCAAACCACTATAAAACTATTTTGTCAGAGGCCATTGATATTTTTTATTATGTTGTATATAGGGTCACCCAAATTGGACTGCAGGCCATTTTCCTGAATAAAATAAGGATCCGAATTTTATTATTATCAGTGTGTAATACAGGCCTATTTCAAGCTTGAAGACTATGTCAATAAACAAAATCAGCGCTATTGGCGCCCCTTGCACCCCACAAAGTCTGCGTCTGGTGTGTAATCTCTTAACACGGAATCACCGGACCATTCTTTCTCACAACATATGTGAATAAATCCGTTTGCCGTGAAGAGGTGATTGAAAATTTTATCCCAATCGCCAAACAGAAAAGAAAGGTCAACCAATACTGGTTCCAACAAGATGGCATCACAGCTCATCGAACTGAGGGCAACTTTGCTCTTTTGGCTGAAACATTTGGACATAGATTGATGGCCCTGGATGCACCTCGAGAAGCAGGAGGGGGTATTAAATGACCCGCCTCTTCACCCGACCTTAACCATTGTGACTTTTTTTTATAGGGTTATTTAAAGGACAGAGTGTATATTCCGAAACCGAACAACATCGAAGAACGCAAGAATCGAATCTCCAAAGAAATCTTGGCCATCCCAAATGACATGCGAAGTCGCACTATTTTGTCATATGAGACTCGCCTCCGTCATGTGATTGAATCTGACGGAAAGCATTTCGAAAATATTATACATTAAATTTTTATTATTCATACTTTTCCAATACTGAATTTTTGAAATTTATGCTTATATATCATTTACGCTGTATTATAGTGATGTTTTCTATATTTCCTATAAATACACTCTTTCAGCAATTACGCGTATAATTTTCTGTTTTAGCCCTGGAATCGTAGCAGGTTTGTTGACATAAATACTTTTATTCAAATAGACTCAAAAGAAAAGTCTAATAGGATTAGACCTCAATATCGCAATGTCCAATCGAAGTTACCCCTTTGCGAGATAACACTACCAGAAAATTTGCTTTGGAGTAAAGTAAGTGTTTGACGTGCATTTTTTTTTCGTGTAGATTTATCTTGTTGGAACCGCATGTCATTCAAGTTCTTATGGTAGGTTCCATTGAAGCAAAACAATGGTTATCGTCTCCCAGTATCGTAGACCATTGACAGTAACATCGTTACCAGCTTCGTCCTAAAAAAGTTTCTCTAGCCCATAAGTTCAAAGAGTGTAATTATTTTTCGTGAATAGCACTTGAATTTTTACTAGCCCAGATGCGACAATTTTGACTATTCGCAAAGCCATTTAAAGAAAAATGAACTGTATCTCTCAATATAAGTTTTGAGAAAAAATCATCATTTGCTAGGTTCTCTAAAACCTAGTTTGCAGATGTACGGCATTTCTGATGGTGGTTTTAGTGGACTTTGGCATGTGCTTAAATATTAACTGTACAAGTGCAAACCTCTAACTTTCACAGATCGCAAGCGATGCGCAATTCAAATCCTATATTTCAACTTGGATTGATCATTTATATTGTTATTTTTGTTTGCGTTTTTTTACAATAGTTGATATAACCAATATAAATAAGTAAAAGATGTGTAACAGATTTTGTTTTATTTCAACTAGGAAAAAGTGACAAATACCAACTAAAGTTAAAACAAAATCGTAATGGAATATAAGAATAGTTAGACTTTAAGAACATTCTAACGCTATATTTGAAGGACATTTAAATATCTTTTCACTGGTATCAATAGGAAAATGCAGAAATGTGTGAAACGTGAAACGAAGGTTGTCCACAAATTATCCATTATGCTACCGATTTGTTACAGAAAATTCTCAATCAAAATAAAAGCATGTCATATGTGGGTATCGTTACCACTATTGCCTACTTCAAAACAACACAATTATATACAATGCAATTGTTTTCCTATAATTCTATTAAATACATACAAACATGCGTTGCACATTTCTATACGAAAAGAACGTATCCTACCATATCTAGGCAATTAAAAAGAATGACATTAAAACCTAAGAGACAAGGTTGCATATTTTATATTAAAATAATAATAATAATAATAATAATAATAATAATAATGGTAAGCTTTAGGCCCATCAGACCATAGCCTGCAAACTGAGAGATTACGTCTCTCATATGTTCGCTTTCTTTTGCCCAGTGGTCGCGTACCATCTCTGATACAGGGCAATGTGACAAGCACCGCGCCTTAGACTACCGTCATTACTACCCTTTGTTTAAGTGAACGCAACTACTCAATTTGTTTTTAGTGAGTGAGTGGGCCACCCGCCAGGCATCAGAGAGCTCAGGGAATGGAACCGGCGCCTCAACCGCTTGGACCACTCTGGCGGTCTTATATTTTATATAAACTCAATAAATAAAGCACTTGCGTGTAGGTTGCAAAGTAACTTTGGAATGATCTTGTATTTTTCTATTGTGTGTCGCTGAGTTTTTATATTATATTTGTTAGTTTTTAAATATAAAATTTTAATTCCAGTTGTTTGCCGTCATCAAAGTGTACTTATGGTCTGTAGTGTCATATATATTATTCTGTTTTAATTTCTTTGCTTGTTATCCATCTTTCATTATTAAGTTTCTTATTGTAGTTGACATAAATTTGAAACTTTTGTAGGTTGCATTGAAAAAAGGGCGAAAGGTTGTCTTAAATCTCTAACAAAAATAATTGTGTGGCTTGGACAAAAAAAAACACGTTTGCGACGTAGCCAAAAAGTACAAGGAATCTGAATACCAGGAAAAGATAATATCTGAAAATGAAATTTACAGCGAGCGATCTGAACGCAAGTCGCCCGCAAATTAAAAAAGAAGATCGATCAGGATCCTGGGCGGAGCATAACCGAACTAGCAAGATTACCGCTCAGTTAAGCAGTGCAAGTCTGACGCCAATTGCTAACTAAAAAAAATAAGTTGGGTACGAAAATATAGGTTCAAGCACATCTGACATTCTTTTCCGACAAAAACAATTTTATCCAGGATAGGAAATGAATCTCTAAAATGCTTTTCGGACGTGCTAGATGCCTTTATATTGCCTACCATCATTCATACAATGTTTTCTACCTCTGTGATGATGCTGACACTTATTAATAGCGATGAAATTATCATGGAGCTACATTTTTTGGGGGAATGCCTCAAGTTGAATGCCAATAGCCAAATAAATGTCCTAGAGATGTCCTCTACATGTTCTATTAAGACCCCGCGCCAGTCCACAAGGCAAGTAAGGCCCAGGAGTGACTATTCAACTATTTGTGTTATTACTAAGTCCCCGACTTGTAATCACCGTTCCCCAACTGCAATTTCCTTGACTACTTGTAAGGCTTGGTTGAGGTAAAGCCCAATGGAAGGCATCATAACACCAAGAATAAATGAAGAACTTCTATCATAGAGATAATGACACATATATACAAGGAGAAAGTTGTGTTGGCCTAGAGCAGCTTTAGGTCCAAGTTCGAGGAAGTGGTGCCCGCTGAAGTAGGCTATATTAAATTGATTTTGAATACCATTGAATTTAATTGGGCAAATAAATTTTTTTTATATATATAGGGTTTTCCAATAAGAACGATGTGATTTTAAAATAAAACAAAATAAATACTATTTCAGATACAACCAAACTTTTTATATTATTTTGAAGCATAGCCTACTACACTGTGTTTTGAATAACACATTCTTTAAATGTTGAGCAAATTCGATAAACCTAATTTTTGATAACTTTGTGTAATGACTAGAGTCTAATGACACTAATGTAGTGTTCAATCTTCATCAAGGGTTCATGGTTTGTTTACATAGGCTGTAGAGCTAAAGAAGTCCAATCACAACTCCTTGAAGGCTAACTAACTTGAAATTATACTTTCATAAAAGTTTTTTTTGCAATACGTCAGTAATGCCACTAGCAGTGTGACATGTGGTACCGTTTTGCCAGAATCGTATATCTTCTAAATCAGTTTCATCTAAATTTGGCTACAAAAAATCTGTTGATATCAATCGATACCGTTTACAACTCACAGTAACTGCATCTCCTACCTAGTTGTGGAAAAAAAAATAGTCCGTCAATGCCGCCATGCCATAACCATATAGTGAACTTTTGAGGACGCAAGGCCGTCTCGTAAATCTCTTGTCGATTGTTTTCACACCAAAAACAACAATTTTGTTTGTTAACATATCCACTTAACCAGAAATGAGCTTCCTCTAAAAAGATAATTTTTTCTCCAAAATTATGATCTGCTTCAAGTTGCTTTAAAGCCTAAACAGCAAAATCACGGCGCTTACAATGGTCTAGGTTACCTGGTCAATCATACTAGATGTAAACCCAAATCTTTTCGCAAAATACGTCAAGTTGTCGTTTTTCTAAACCCTAATTCTTGAGCACAATGATGAATCTATGAACTTGGAGCCTCTGCAACAATATCTCTTACAGCAGCAATGTTCTCTGCATTTCTTACATTTCGACGTCTTGCTGATATTTTTCCATCGTGAAGAGTAAAATTTCCTTCAAATTTTTCAATGATTCGACGAATAGCAAGCACAGAAGGGCGATTATGTGGACCATAGGTTTCGAGAAGAGTATGTCGACTGTTCACAAAAGAACGTCCATTTTCATAAAATTTTCGGTCTTGAAGCGTATATTTAGCCGTGATGAATTGTCAGAGTGTACTAAATACAAATCACATCTAGTGACAGTCATAACATTTTAAATATGGTTGACATTTTTATTGTTTATCATTTTTCCGGGTTTACCTCGACGATTCTGTATATTCATTATCCGCATGACTACATGTCTCTAGTTTCATTTATATTTAATTTTTAATACACTTTGCATTTCAACAAATTCTTTAGTTTTCAAATCGCAACATAGTGGTGACTTTATAAGTTTGTTTGGTGTTACTCCGATTCCATAAAATTTCCATAGAAATTTGTAAATTGAAAATATTTTACAAGAAATACTGCGTAACTCCAGCAATTCAAGTGATGGATCGTAATAAAAAACTTCAAAGTTCAGAAGCAGTAAAATTTCAAATAAACAAAAGTAAATCACTCAATAGGCAGAAGTTTGAATTGTTTATCCGGTTGACTAACTTTATAATCCACAATTTTTTCTTTATCAATACTCTAAAATGTGTATCCACTGGTTTATATAATAATACAGAAATTTATATAGCAATTCTTTGCGTGGTAATTATGTCAAAAAGAAGTACAAACACTTGTGTGTTGTATTTTTTCCTACTTTAACTTATTAATACTCAATCGAAAGTTAATTTTGAAATTATTTGTACATTAAGGAAATGATTTTTAATTATTTCTTGAGCAAATGTTAGATGACAATTGTATTATAAATAACTTTGTTTATGTAATTCCTTTAGTAAAATCAAGTTAAACACACCACTAAATGCACAGCCTAGCAAACATTGCTCACATTTGTTTGCGGGTTCGTTTTAAATTCCCAAATACCTTTGGCAGCGAAAATAAAACCATCTGGAAAACGCATTAAGCACGTTCTGGTTATCAAAAGAACATTCGCATCTGCATGCCTTCACTCCAAAAAGGTTCATCTGGCGGTTTAGAAAACTGATAGAGGGCATCGCAGGCTGTTGTGCTGATCATTAGCGCGAACATCTTGATCCAATATTCGCGTGAACGCTCTGCAAACATAACCGGAGCGTCAGAGTTCGGCAATCTGCGCGCTTGATTAGCGCCGAGGAATGAACGTGTGATAAATGACGCAGCCGAGAAGCCGGCACCACGTATCTAATCATTTTAGTAATAAATTAGTTGCAACTGCTTAACATAATCTGGAAAGTGTACCGTTGTATCAAGTTGTTGATTTATAATTGTTTGGTTATTTGTAACATGCTAGATTTAATTTTAATGTTTCCAAAATTATTTAACTCTTAACAAAAATAATTATTTTAAGTGTTTATTAGACATTCATTAAGTGTAGAATTTATCAAGTATTATAACTAATAAAAGCTCGGGTAAAAATTCCTCTCCTGGGAGTTGTCCAAAATGGAAACCGATGACACATTTGGACACTATTCAACAAGTTGAGCCTGTCGACACCACTTTCAGCGTCCGGAAACGTACATTTTTTTGATGTTAAACCTCTCTAGCCGTCCTAAGCAAAAATTTTAGTCGCCTTTAGTCTGTGGGACGTCATGCAGAGATTTTTTTTCGTTAGAACGCATTTAACCCAACCTAACCCAGCCCAACCCAACCTAACCTAACATGACTGCTGACCGTTTAGCTGCTTACAGCGTTTCCAGGTAGCACCATGTGGAGGCAGTCAGCTTATACTCCCCTGTCCCTTCAGTAAATTTTCGTTAGGGACAAGCAACATTGTATCCAAGCAGCCCTTTTCAGAGCCTATCTCTAACGAAGATTTTTGAAAGTTTAATGATTTATAGTAGATTTCATGCTTAATGGGTCTACTTCTTCTTTGGTTAAACAGTTATAGGCAACTGCAGCATAACGATAAGTAGTTTTCTTTCGTGGTCCTCCTAATACATTGACAAGCAAAAATTTCCTTTCTTTTATGTCATATTTCTGCACCGAAAAGTATTGCGTTTCTTATTCCACATCTTCTACTAAATCTTTATTTTGATTGCCATCTGAATTGTGACTTGTAAGTGGATCATCTACATTAAGTTCGCTATTAGAACCTTTTCCAGGTTGAACATCAAACTTTTGTCTTTTTATATTTTGTCTCCTTGGTACATATAGCTGCGAATTTTCTGTCCTGGAGGTAATATATTAAGACTTTGTTTACGGCATTCACGTTCAGTTGGTCATTCCTAAATTTTTGTAAAACACAACTTGGGTCAAGTGGTATTAAGCCAGTAGCGACAAAATATGCAATTAAGACTTTCTTAATACAACTTTTATTTTCTTCTGCTTCTTTTTCATCTGACTTAAGCAACTATTTAATAAATCAGGAAAATCTTGATTTGCCGATTGATGTAGTTGCATAATGAGCTTGCTTCCAATTAGATAAAACTTAATAATAATAGTTTTCCGTAATAGACCATGAAGGCCTTTTTGGGTCGTAACGGAATAGGTTTGCTACAATTTTCTCTTAATTTATCGTGCCCACAACCATCAACATTACATGTTCCAGTAGAGATCAAGACTTTTGGCACAGGGTACATGATCGAGTGTTAATTTTGATGTGTATACGGTCATACTTCAGCACACGTACAATATATTTGGAAATACTAACGTATTTTTGCTACTTTCTAAATAAACCGTTGTATATTCCAAGATTTTAGTAATTTTGAAATATATTTAAATTATAATTTAAATAGCAAATGCAATAGTCCGAACTTAGCTTTGATTTTCGTTTTTTATTTCTTTAATTTTAGGTACATTTTCGAGCTATGTTTTATCTGCATGTCAGTTATCGAATAACAAATATTTTCATTTTCCAAATACAGCATAAAATACATTGGCATGCTCCCTAATTGGAGATGGCCTATTTATGCCTCTTAATTTAGAAATATTCATATATGTGATCTTTACTGCCTCTAAAGAGTGTACATAAATTTAGATGCCTTAAGGAACCTATTTTTCAGTGTTTATTACAAAAAGTGGCGATTAATGTGTGAATGTGGAATACCATTTAGTTGATAGCTTTATAGAGATACGGAGGTGAATTTTTTTACTTTAATTCTGTTGGATTTGGTGTTTCGATTATCTCGATTGCTTGATTGTTAAACAGATGGGGTTTTAACTGCGATTATAGATAACATTTATTTTGTTCCAATAAATTTGGTAGAGACCACATGCAACATATTTGTATTACATAGGCGTGTGGTGACAAAACGTCGCATTTACGAATACCTAGACTTTTATTTTACATTAAGATAACATTTATATTACTGTCCGTCGTATTTACAGTTTGTTATTTTTGTCGGTTTACGATATAATAAAGTGTTTCCACAGAGTCCAATCACAAGAGTAAAAGTTTACAACTTTCTGCACCCCGAACGCAAATAAACACTGTATGCTTTGAAATTAAATCCATTCTCTTAAATAATTCTAACATAATTCCTAATATAATATTAAGCCTACAGTTTTGTATATATATATATATATATATATATATATATATATATATATATATATATATATATATATATATATATATATATATATATATATCGAATGCCCATTTACCACTTGGTGTAGGGTTAAATTTCTACATGTAATTTAACATTTACTTATAGACCTAAGTTAACTAAATGTATTTTCTAATAACTCGTACATACTTAACTTAATTCTAGAGTGTTTTATTATTGTATTATCTTTCCTCACTTGTTTGGTACACAAACTTACTCACTCCTTTTATTTTGAGCTAATAAGCTTGCTTCTTGCCACGATTTCCCTCTCTCTGCTAATATCTTTCCCACGACGCTATCCCATGTTTGTTGTGGTCTTCCTCTTCCCCTATTTATTGCCACCTTTGCTTTCCATACTTGTTTAACCTGTCTGGTCTCATTTATGCGTTGTAGGTGTCAGTATCGTCTGGATTCTTAGTTCTTGTCTCACTTCGCTGTTCCTTATCCGATCTCTTAAGGTTATCCCTTTTACTCTCCTTAGATATCTCATCTCCGCCGCTTGTATTTTACTTTTCATTCTTGCTGATAACACCCATGTCTCACACCCGAAGGTTAGTATAGGTCTGTATATTGTCTTAAATACATTCATTTTTGTTTGTCGTGTCACTTCTCTTTTGTTAATAAATTTGCCCTTCATGGCGTAGTAAACTTTATTAGCCTTTTCTATTTTCTTTGCGATGTCTAGTTCCTGTTTTCCTTTTTCTTCTATTGTGACTCCTAGGTATTCAAAGTGGTCTATTTGTTCTATGTCCTTTCCCTCAATTTGTATTTTTATTTTACACTGTTCCTTCGATATTACCATCACCTTTGTCTTGTCTGTATTTAATTTCACATCATATGTTGTTAATACTTCGTTTCATATTTCTAGATTTTTTTGTAGATCTCTCTCATTTGCAGCCATTATTACTACGTCGTCAGCAAACGCGCATTCTGCTATTTCTACCACTTGCAGATTTCTATATCCCACTTTTATCTTCTTCGTTCTTTTATTGCACTCTTTTATAACGTCGTCCATTAGTACGGTAACTAACACCGGGCTTAAGACTCCTCCTTGTTTCAGTCCTTCTTCTGTCCTGAAGCTCTCTGATGTCCTGTTTCTGCTCATCACGTAGTTGACATTGTTGTTATATATGCTCTTGATGGCCGTTATCAATCTTTTATTGACCTGTCTTTTAATCAAGCTTTGCCATACCATGTTTCTATTGACTCGGTCGAATGCTTTATTTAAGTCTAAAAATGCACAGAACACTTTTTTATTATACCGCACTGTTTTATTTATAACTTCTTTTATTGAAAATATATGATCTTGTACACTATAGCCTTTTCTAAACCCACTTTGTGCTTCAGATAACGATTTGTCAATTTTCCCCCTTAGTTTTTTGTCCAGTATGCGCTCATAGATCTTCAGTACTACACTCAATAACGTAATTCCTCTATAGTTGTTACAATTCGTACTATCTCCCTTTTTTTTGTAAATTGGCAGTATTTTTCCTATTTCCCAATCTTTCGGGATTATCCTCTCCTTCCACATTTTATTGTAAATTGATAGTAATATTTTTTCTCCATCTTCTCCCATGTGTTTTATCATCTCTATCTTTATTTTGTCGTGTCCAGGTGCTTTGCCATTTTTTGTATCTTTAATTGCTTGCCTCATCTCGTGTAGCTCTATTTCCTCTATATCTTCCTCTTCCATGTCTTCTGCATTCCTTTCCTCTAGTTTTTCTTCTTTTCTTTGTTCTTCTCCTTGGTTCTCTTCTACATTTTCCTCTGCTTGTTTTGGGTTCAGTAATTCCTCAAAGTATTCTCGCCATCTTTCCATAATCTCTTTGTCTTCTACTAATATTTCCCTTGTTTATTCCTTATCCGATCAATGTTCAGTGGTTTCTTACTTAGTGTTTTAATATTCTATAGAATAGTTTCTGGTTATCTTTACTATTTTTCTCTAATCTTTCTCCGAATTCTTCCCACTTCTCCTGTTTAGCTTTACTTACCATGTTTTTCACTCTTATTCTTTGCTCTTTGTATCTTTTATATGTCTCTTCTTTCCTGTTCCTTAAATAGTCCTTCCATATTTTCTTTTTGTTCTTAACTTAATTTTTAATGTTTTCGTTCCACCATGCTGTTTGTTTCTTATTATTTGATGTTTTGAGGGCTCCACAAACTTCTATTGCTGCTTCAATAATAATATTTTTGAAAATGCTCCATAATTGTTCTAGTTTTGCTTCTTTCATATTTTCTTGTCGTGTTATTTTACAGTTTATGATTTCTTTATATCTACTGCTCACTTCCCTGTTGTTTAGTTTATAGGTTTTGATTGTCTGAAATTCTACCTTCTTGTGTGTAGTATCTTTTCCTATGCTGGTTATCTTGTTTGCTTCTACTTTAATTTTTGCCACTACTAAGTAGTGGTCGCTATATATTTCAGCTTCTCTGCTAACCTTAACATCCTTCACTGCTCTTCTGTTGGCTCTTTCAACTAGTATATAATCAATTAAGGATTTTTCGTTCCTGCTCGTTACTTCTCTTGTAAATTTGTGTATATCTTTATGTTGGAAGAATGTATTAGATATTATTAAGTTGTTTAGTATACAGAAATCTATTAGCCGTTCTCCATTGTTATTCTTTGTTATTTCTCCAAACTTTCCTAATGCTTTTATAGCTTTATTTTTTTGTCTACCCACTCTGCTATTTAGATCTCCTGCTATGTATATTTTTCCTCTGCAGTTTTCTGTTATCTCCGTTAGCTCTTCCCATAATTTGTCTTTGTTTTCTTTGTTGTCGTTTTCATCGGGTCCATATACTACTATTATTGTTACTTCATTTCCTTTATCTTCTTTTAATTCTACCGTTAATATTCTCTCACTCCATCCCTTCCATTTTATTATCGTTGCAGCACGGTTTTCTTTAATTATGCACCCAAACCCTGCTGCCGCTCTTTTGTTCTCTGCTACTCCACTGGTGTGGCGGCCTTTTCGCCCTTGAACCGCTTTATATCGCGGCGCATGCTGGCGGCTGTGATGTCTGCTGCACGTTTTGCCGTCGCACACAAAACGGCATATGGGCTTTTGCTCAGCCGACAAGTCTGCATACGCCGTCGGGGGCACCTTTTGATATGAAAGGTGCTGTCGAATGAAAATTGCCCGCAAAGACCTACCGCCAAGCCAGGGGCGAAGCCCGGCGACATTCACGTAGCGCAGCTCGGCCAATTTGGTCGTGTTTTAACACCGAACATTCCCGCATCGCAGCTCGGCCAATTCGGTCGTGTCTCAACCCGCATACATTCACGCACTCCGCAGCGCGACCAGTCCGGTCGTGTCTTCACCCCGCAAGAAACATTCGCACTCCGCAGCGCGACCAGTCCGGTCGTGTCTTCACCCCGCAAGAAAACATTCGCATCCCTTAGCGCGGCCAATTCGGTCGCGTCTTATCATCCCGCAGATACCAGATCCGCAGCGTAGAGGTGGCCACCTTGGAATCGCCGACGAAGCCGAAGCCGAAGCCGATTCAGGTGAGCGATTTGGCAATATTCGTTGGTTGATATCGGTAGCCGCCCCCATCCGCTTACGCGACGGCCGTTTAAGGGACGATTTGGGCCTTCTCGGTTGACTTTCCAAACGGGCCGTACTACGTTTCCACACCGCACCACGAGAGCGGCTATTTACACGCCTACCTCTCCATCCACTATACACGAGTATATGTCCATGTGCCATTTCTGTTATTCCTTCCCCTTTCCTTTTGGTCTCTGTTATAGTTAATATATCTAATTTTGTACTTTCGAAATCATCTATTATTTCGTTTTCTTTCCCTGCTAAGCTTCTGATATTCCACGTTGCTCGTTTCCATATTTTTGTTTTCTTGGTTATTTTGTTTCCGTGTCCATTGCATTTTTCGTTGTCTTTTTTCCCATCCGTTTCTTTCCTGATTAGTTTTTTGTCCATGTAGTCTTGGTTATTTTCCTTGGCTTTTCTTCTATGGTGTCTCCGTTCGGTGATCTATCATTTACTGTTCTTTTATAGTTACTACCTGCCTCTTTTTCCTTCTCATTTTGCCACTGTTGTTGAGTTTCCGCTTTTATTTCTTCGGCACTGTATATTTTATTATTTATTATTAGTTTGTTATATTTCAGTATCGCTTTTTGTCCTCTTTGCCTCGCTTCCTTCATGATTGGTATTAGTTTTCGTCGTTCTTCTTGTGTTTCTTTAGTGTAGTCCTCGCTTAGCCATATCTCTGTTCCTTAGTCCTTCGCCTTCTTTAATATTTCCATTTTCTTGCTAAATTTACTCAGTTTAATTAGTATCGGTCTCGTTCCCCTGCCTTGTATTTCCCTAGCCTGGTATAATCTTCTATGTCTTTCTCTTCCAAATCTACTTCTATCTTATTCGTCATTATTTGTATTTTCTCCATTATTTCTTTCTCAGTTTCTCTCTCTTCATCTTTTATTCCTGTTGCTATAAGGTTCTTCTTTCTGACTTCCCTTTCTAGATATTCTATTCTTATTTCATGTTTCCCAATTTTATCCTCTAATTGTTTATTTACTTGCTTTATTGTGTTTGCATCTTTAACTATCTGGTCTAGTTTAGTGTCCATTCCATCTAGTCTACTGCTTATTTGCCGCAATAACTCCTCTATATTTGCCATTTCTTGTGCTTTGTCCACTTAGCTGCACACTTCGGTGTTCGGTGTGTTGCCTACTTTCGGGATTTTGGCGTAGCCCTGGTTTGTTTGTTATTCTTTACTTATCAGTTGTTGGTTTCATGCAATTCTCCACCTTATTGCTTATCAGTTAACCTCCACCGGTGTTATTTACGTCTAATTACTCACTGGATCCGTATTTTCCCTTGTGTTTTTATCTTCCCGGGTTTGAATTTACTTATGTCTGCCTACTTGTACCGTTTTTTCTTGTGTTGAGTTGCTCAGTATGGCCCTAATTTGACTTTAATCCTGGAGCTTCAAAACACATGTGCGCACTTCAAACCTCTGTCGTCGTGTATTAAAAAAGAATTTAATTTTTTTTTTGCTAGATACAATAAACAAAAATATTTCATGTACGAGAAACCTCTTACCGATATAATGGATTTTAGGCTTCAAATAGAAAGAATCCTGGAAATCTGAATCTTTTAGCAATCATTAAATTTACAAACTTAAAGACTTTGTAATACAAATGCATATCAATATCGCAAAATTTATGGTTAATAGCCTAAGAGATTATTTAAAGCACAAATTAGAATAAATGCTATCACAGGGTCATCGAGGAATAATAAAAACTGCGTAACAGTTGGGCTGAAAAGTTCGTAGGCTAACATAGAAAAAAATTTTTTTTTGATAAAATTGGATTTCATTATTCAATATAATTGCCTTCAAGGGCGATACACCGATTATAGCGATCATACAATTTTTCTATACCATTTTTAAAATATATTTTGTCTTTAGCCTCAAAATAAGCTTCTGTTTCGGCAATTACCTCTTCATCGGCGCTAAATTTCTTTCCAGCGAGCATTCTCTTGAGGTCTGAGAACAGGGAAAAGTCGCTGGTGGCCAGATCTGGAGAATACGGTGGATGCGGAAGCAATTCGTAGCCTAATTCATGCAATTTTGCCATCATTTTCATTGACTTGTGGCACGTTGCATTGTCTTGATGAAACAGCACTTTTCTTCTTCAAATGGGGCCGTTTTTCGTGATTTCGTCCTTCAAACGCTCCAACAACGCTTTGTAATAATCGCTATTGATGGTCTGGCCCTTTTCAAGGTGATCAATAAATACTGATGCCATAAACCTTGCTAGCCGATTATTGCGTCTTTCCACTCTTTGGATTCGGTTCATCGCGTGCAGTCCACTCGGCTGACTGTCGATTTGACTCTGGAGTGTAGTGATGAAGCCATGTTTCATCCGTTGTCACATATCAACGAAAAATTCGTTATTATTACCGTTGAATATCGCTGAACATTGTTCTGAATCAACGACACGTTGAAACTTTTGCTGGATTGTGAGCTCGCGCGGCACTCACTTTGCACACAGTTTTTGCATGTCCAGATATTCATGCAAGTTATGCCCAACACTGTATTTTGATATCTTCAGAGTCTCAGCTATCTCGCTTAACTTCAATTTACGGTCATTCATAATCATTTTGTAAACTTTTTTATGTTTTCGTCCGTTACAGCCTCTTTCGGGCGTCCACTGCGTGCATCGTCATCAGTGCTCATCTCGCCTCGTTTAAACTTGGAAAACCACTTCTCAACGGTTGATTTTCCTGGTGCACAGTCTAAATAATGCTTATCAAGCCAAGCCTTGGTTTCAACGGTATTTTTTGCCAAAAGCAGTGTTTTATTAATACTCGAAATTCCTTTTTATCCATTTTTTTAAAATTAACAATAGTTGCTTCACTCAAAATACGATATCTCCTAAACTAATAGTCCGACAGTTGTCAAATTTATACACGAGTCTTTTGAAGGTTAGGGTTAACTAAAAAGCACATGGATTTAATACTACTAGCGCCGCTTATGTGTCAGCCTACGAACTTTTCAGCCCAACTGTTATTTGTAGGATTACAGACCTTAGGTCTTTAAACCAACTACACACTAAAAGCAACTAAGAAGCTTACAATAAGGAAAAACTATATAAAACCTCTTTTGGACAGTTACAAACCAGACGATATTTTCTTATCAGACAATGTTTGACAGTCTGAGATAAAATGCAACAGAAGCGTGTGACACTGTCTAATAGCTTTAGACAACTTGTAACAGAATTGTTAGAATTGCATATCGTTGTCCCTGTATGCGTATGTTCTATATCCTTACTGCTGCTTACTCGCTTGTAATATGTTGGTTGTTATGACTATCACTTAATAAAACGCATTTTTTAATCAAAACTAATGTAGTGATTCATGCAAACAAATAAAAACATAAAAACTATTATATAGGTGCCATGTGTTTGGAGGTTACCAAAAAGGATTTGAGTAACAACAAATATTTGATTTATTGTATGGAAAAATATGTTAAATTTTTAAATTTATACTTAGGCACCGATGGATTCAACCAGTTTCCCAAAACTGCCGAGGATATAATAAGCAGTTTTCTGAAGGAGTTCGTTTGGAATCCGTGCCTCCAAATTCTCCAGTGTACAAGTATTTATATTGTATATCACTCCTTTTACATAGTCCCACAAATAAAACTCACATTGAGTAAGTGGCAAATATTGGTCTAATCACGCACGCATAGTAAGTACAAAATAAGGTGAAAATAAGGCCGCCAATTTTATCCCAACCAGATAAGGTGGATTCCACATAATTCTCAATTATCTGAATGTAGTGGTGTGTATTCATGGTGTCTCGCACAAGATATGGGCATGTACTGTTCATCACGGCCGATGCCTATACTATTGATGCGGGGGGAAATAAAATCATATTTATTATCGTGGAGTACGGTACTGGCAAAAGACTAAAATTGTTTAGTTAAGGGTGCTTTATAATAATGTACATTTTTCAGTGTAAATACGATTTTTAAGGTAACAGGGAAGGATAAAAGAGCTTATAAAACTACAGCAAAAATATACTAATAAAACAGCAATAAACAAAGTTTAGCCTAATATTTTATTCATATAAATATTTGTAGCTACAAACAACAACACGAGCGGCACTGTGGCCCGCGGATCGGCGATTTTCCGCTGAATGCTAAATGCTCGAAGCGAGAAAAATGACCCCTTAGATTATTAGATATTGCTTAATATCGGTCCACCAAACAATTACAAGTACTATTAAACAGAGTTACAGAATGTAGTCAGAGACAGGGCATAGACATCAATATAAACAAAACGAAATTAATGATCATCAGTAAAAATAATATCCCCAGATGTCAACTCATGATAAACCATATACCTATAGAACAAGTGGAAAAGTATACTTACCTTAGTAGCACCATTAATGACCAGTGGGATAACTCACAGGAAATAAAGATCCGCATTGAAAAGGCTAGAACCGTGTTCAACAAAATAAGTACCATCTTCAAAAGCCACAATTTAACAATTAATTCAAAGATGAGATTTCTGAGATGCTACGTCTTCCCTATCCTTCTTTATGGAGTAGAGTCATGGACCCTGACAAAAACAACAGAAAAAAGGCTGGAGGCATTTGAAATGTCGCTTTATCGCAGAATGTTAAGAGTGTCATGGATAGAGAGAGTCAGGAATGACGAAATTCTGCAAAGAATGAAAAAAGAAAAAGAAATACTGACTACAATAAAAACAAGAAAGCTCCAGTACCTAGGACACATTATGCGGAACGAAAACAGATTCCAACTACTTCAAGTTATACTGCAGGGAAAAGTACAAGGCAAAAGAGGTCCGGGTAAAAGAAGGATATCATGGCTTCAAAACCTGCGAACATGGTTTTCTATGACCACAACACAGTTATTCAAGACAGCAGTCAACAAAATTATAATAGCCCAAATGGTTGCCAACATCCGGAACGGATAGGAACCGCACGAAGAAGAAGAAACAATTACAACACAACATAGAAATTTATCAGATTTTATCAATTAGAGAAGAATAGAATTAAATTAAATTTAAAAGTTGAGCCGGTTTTAGGAGCCGAGGTCCAACGGGTCGACCGGCCTCTGACTGCTATCGCAGTATAATAAGTCAATTGTGCAGAATAAAAATCGAAACCAAATACTCAACTAAACAGAGTTGGACAAATTAAGTTAGAAGATAAATGTCAGAAAAATGAAGAAAGACAAATGCGAAGAGAACAAAAGATGGATAAAAATACAATCAAAACTAACAAAACTTAAAAACGAAATCCAAGAAAGGAAACAAACAATTGAAAGAAAAAATCTGCATGCGGGAAAAGAAAACAGAACTACTATAAAGGAAATCAAGAGACAAAACTTAATAATCTTTGGCATAAATAAAACTAAAAGCGAGAGCCTAGAGAATCAGCAATGTAAGATAAAAAAAGTACTAAATAAAATATAGATTTAAATTATACCAAGGAAACACAGCGGATATTAAGAGAATAGAAAAAAAGAAGACAACAAATATGATATAACTAATAAAAGAACATAAAAAAGCCGAAATACTGAAATTAACTAGAAATTTGAAAAATACAAATTGACAACTAAGCAAAGATTACACTAAAAAATAGAAATGCAACAAAAACAAATACTAAAACACATAAAACAAGCAAAAGACCAAGGCAATAAAGCAATAATTATATGTAATAATAAACTCATTGTTAACTAATCAGTATATATGATAGAAGACGTAGAAAAGTGGGATACCCATGAACAAGGTGTAGAAAAAATGGAACAAACTTATACCCCAAAATCTAAAGAAAAAACGAAAACTCCAAGCGAAAGAACTACCACAGAAGAGGATTTAAGACTGGAAGAATTAATGAAAATAACAAGAACAAGCAGGTAAACTAAAAAATATGAATACAATACCAAGCTAAGACAAACATAGTATATAGAACCTGGCTAACGAACAAAGACAGTAAGAAAATAAAACAATTAAACAAATATCATCAATAATTGGCATATTGCAACATTGAATATAACCACTCTAGCAGGAAAAATATGAAAGTAATAGAAGAATTAGAAAAGTTTAATATAATATTATTAGTGCTAAGCAAAATAAAAATAGTAGGACAGGAAATTAAAAACTTAGGAAATAAATACAGATTGTATGACTCAGATGTCAAAGCAGACACTACAACAAAAAAGAGGGTGTGTATAATATATAAATTAAACTACAGTATCATCGAGAATAATGTCAATAACATTTACAGTTAAGGATAAAATCAACGTCATACAAACCTTCTCTTAATACACAAGTTAACGTTTCGCACGTAACAAAACGTTAGCACGTATAACAATAAATAATATAATTTTATCTGTCCAAGTTTGCCTCGGTCTTTCTCTCTTCATTTTCTTTCTACTTCTGGCTTCCATAATTTTTCTTTGTAGGCTTTCACTAGTCATTCTGTACAGATGGCCGTACCAATGTAGTTGCTTTCTTTCTATTTTCTTGAAAATTGACTCCTGTTGTAGCTTAGCTTTGATGTCTTTATTCTCTATGCAATGTAGTTTTGTTTATTTGCTATTTTTCTTAGAATTTCATTTCCGTAATTGTCAATTTTGATTTATGTTTGTTTTGGATGGTCTTTGTTTCGCTAAAGTACAGCATTATTAAAGAAAGGATGGTATCTTATATTATTGGTTTGTTCTTTCTACTAATATCCTTTTTCCCAAATATGGTTTTACTCAGTGAATAGTGCGCCTTGTTTATCTTTCTCATTTCATTGGCTGTTTCTATGTCAATCACCATCATTTGTGAACGTGCTTCTTAAGTATTTTTTTCTTAACTATTTTTCTTTATAATTTAGATTGTATGATTCGAATTGTATAATGTTTTGTTAAGTATCATTATTTTACTTTTGTTTATGTTAACTGTCATGTGTAGGTTCTCTATTTCGTCTATCCAGGTGTTTAACATTTTTTGTAAATTCCGCAATAATATTGTATTATCTGCATATAGTAGTGCAGCGATTCGTATTGGTATCATATTGTTGTTGCCTATTATAGTTTTCAGAACTTTAATTTTTCTCTAAGGTTCTTCAATATTGTGTTCATAACTATTATAAATAGCAGCGGGCTCAAGATATCTCTTTGTATGATTTTTACTTTTAGTTGGAAGCCAAACTCTAAATCAAGGGATATTTTATTATGTGGGAAACAACAAGACAACCCATCTATACGGAGTTGGGATTATAATATCAAAGAAATGGAAAAATTCTGTAATTAACTTCGTTCCCTTGTCAGAACGCATAATGCTTTTACAGCTTAAAGATAAATACAATACAATAAATCTTATACAAGCCTACGCTCCAACATCCGATAAAGATGATGAGGAAATCGAGGAATTTTACAACAATTTAGAGGAATTAATCAGAATAACAAAAAAAGCAACACATTAATATTATAATGGGAGGCCAGGGAACATGTGGGAAATTAAGGACTGGGAATTAGGAATGAGAGAGGCGATCGACTGGTGCAATTCTGCCAGAATGAAGACTTGGTAATAACTAACACCCTTTTCGAGTTACCCCCTCGACGACTGTACACGTGGACATCTCTCCAACACACAAAGTACAAAATAGTGAGAAATCAAATAGATTATATTATGATTACAAGGAGATACCGTAACGCTGTTAAGTGTACCAAGACATACCCTGAAGCCGATGTTAACTCGGACCATAACCCCGTAGTTTCTGAGATCCAAATAAGACTAAAAAAGATACGAAAACCAATCACAAAAACATTAGATCTAAATAAACTAAAGAACGACAGGATACAACAGGAAACATAGGAAGAAATAAATAGAAATCTCAGAAAAATGCATAACCAAGTGCAAAATACCGATAATATAAATGAAAAGCTTAAATATATAAACGCAGTTATTAAAACAGCAGGTGAGAAACATTTGACCAGAACTTCAAAGAAAAACAAAATATGGAAATATATATTAATGTTAATGGACGAAAGACGAAAAGTAAAAAACCAATCAGAACAATATAAAGAAATCAATTAAATTATAAAAAGAAGTATTAAGGAAGCAAAAGAAGCATGGTTAAAAGAACAATGTGAAGAAGTGGAGAAATATGAAAAAAGATACGATTCGTTCAATATATATAAAAAAGCAAAACAGATAACAGGAATCCAAAGAAGATACCAAGTGGGCTTACTTAAAGACAAGAATGGAAGGATAATTACGGACCTAAAAGATAAAATAAAAAGATGGACCGAATACATTGAAGAATTATTTGAAGATGAAAGAAAAACGACCTGTCATACAAAAAATGAAACCGGGCCTGAAATCTTAAAAGACGAAGTAGAACACGCATTCAAAATCTCCAAGAAAGGAAAAGCAAAAAAAAGACCCGATGAAATCCCCACAGACCTATTGAAGCTTCTGAACGATAATTCTCTAAAGATAGTACTACATCTATTCAATACGATATACAACACGGGAATCATACCGCAGGACTGGCTTTTATCCACAGTTATCACGATCCCCAAAACACGAAACGCAAAAGAATGCTCGGACCACAGAACAATATCATTGATGAGCCATCTACTAAATATATTTCTTCAAGTTATACATAATCGAATCTATCAAAAATTAGACGCTGACATAAACGAAACGCAGATGGGTTCAGAAGAGGACTAGGCACCAGGGAAGCACTCTTTGCCTTAAATGTGATCACACAAAGATGCATAGACGTCAATCAAGAAGTACACACATGCTTAATAGACTTTAAGAAGGCCTTCGACAGAGTGCGACATGATAAACTTAAAGACATACTAAAAGATAAAGGCATTAATGATAAAGACATACGAATCATCCTTAACCTATATTGAAACCAAAAAACTAACATCAAAGTGGATAACGAGATCTCACAAAAAATTGAAATACGAAGAGGCGTACGACAAGAATGTGTATTGTCGCCGCTGCTCTTTAATGTCTACAGTGAAAGAATCTGCCAGGAAGCACTGTCGGAAGCTTAGGAAGGAATAGTAATTAATGGTGAAGTCATAAACAACATTCGTTACGCAGACGACACTGTACTGCTAGCAACAACATCGGAAGATCTGCAATGTTTACTTGATAACATGAACAAGGCATGCGCGGACTATGGGATAAAAATCAAAGCCAGGAAAACGAAATACATGGAATTTACGAAAAATACAATTAATCTCACACATATTGGTATCAACAACACTCAGATCGAAAAAGTAGATATTTACAAATATCTGGGAGCTTTAATACACGAGCAAGGAAATACAAAGACGCATAGAAATTGCCAGAACATAAAAATGAAGAAAATGCTATGTAACCGTGATATAAACATTACATTAAGAATACGAATGTTAAAAAGTTACGTGTTTAGCATCTGGCTGTATGGTGTCGAAGCATGGACCCTAAAACAAAACAACATAAAGAAGCTGGAAAGCTTTGAAATGTGGTGCTTTCGACGGATATTGAAAATAAGATGGATAGACAAAATAACAAACATAGAGGTAATACGGCGCATAAACCAAGAACCAGAAATTATCCGGACAATAAAAAAGAGAAAGTTGGAGTACCTAGGTTACCTAATGAGAGGACAAAAATACATATTACTGCAGAATATAAAGCAAGGGAAAATTAAAGGAAGAAGAAACCAAGGCCGTAGAAGAATGTCCTGGATGCGAAACTTGAGGGAATGGTTTGGATGCACTACAAACGAACTATTCCAAACAGCTATAAAAAAGATTAAGATCGCCCTGATGATATCCAATCTCCGATAGGAGTGGCACGCAAAGAAGAAGAAGAAAAAGGTTCAGTAGTGAAGTCATTTGGTGAGGGGCTGATAATGTTTCTGAGATTTCTTGTTCCTCGTCTCTGGTCATTTTGGAGGACAATGGTTGGAATACTGTCCTGAGGTGGCTACTGAAGATTACCGCTTTTTCTTTCTCTGTCGTGCCCAGAATTCATCTTGTCTTTTTATGGGAAGTATAGGCTGCAGCTAGCGTTTAATACTTTTCGTTGCTTTTTATAATGTATAGTCGGAGTCCGCTGTGAAACTCAAGTTATTCAGATACTCATTTTTCAGCTGTTTCATTTGCGCTTTTAGTTTTGAAGCGGTTGCGTTGTATCGCCGTCTGCTCGAGGGATATTGTGTAGATTGCCAAATTCTTGTTAACCTTCTTTTCTCCTCTATTTTTTCTTTCTTATGAGAGGGCACTGTTTCTTTGTTCTCTTGATGGGTATATTGGGAGTTGCTTCCCAAGCTGCATCTTGTATTAGTGTGGTGAATTGTAAATTGCCAGTTCTATGTCCACGAAAGTTTTTAGAAAAATGTGCAGATCCAATTGGTTGTCCAGTAATTCGGTGCGCTATAAACAGCACAAATAGTTAGTAGACCATGCCAATCTTCTACCTAGTGGCTAGTGGCTTGCATAAAATCTTCATTAAATTCTGGAAGTTGGTAGTGTTTAATTCGTTTTTTAATAATGATGGCTGATCCGCCTCTTGCGTATCTTTCCGCATTCGAATTGTTTGTTGTTTAAACAAAATAGTTCAAAATTGTAAGGAAGTTTTTGTTGGTGCAGTGCGTTTCAGAGATTAAAAGTATATCGATATCATTGTATTGGAGGAATATTTCGATTTCTTGTTTGTGAGTGATGATACTGTTTGCGTTCTATAACGCTATCTTAAACATTTGCGCCATTTTTTTTAGTTAGGTCATTTCTGACTAGCTTAATTTGCTGTATCAGGTCGTTTATGGTTTGCTGTTAAGTTTGAATAGTTTGCTACATTGTTATTATTACTTGCATTAGGTTGTTAGGTTGTTATTTTGGTGGTTGAGGTGATTTAAGATGCATTTTTTAAAGGGGAGAGAATTGGGAGAGAGATAGAAGTATCTATTTGAGATTGTCTGTTTGTGTGAGGGTTATGTTGGGTTCGAATCATGTTGCTTTGGTTGGATGGGGCAGGTTTATGTTTGTTTGAGTTTGATGTCAATTTTAGGAGGGACGGGAGGCTAGTATTTGACCATACTGTAAAGGATGCTTGTTTGGGTGTTTGTTTTGTAGTAGGAATTGCTGTTGCTCGTTAGGGATCTTCTATTTAGTATTTCTAAGTAGACCTTGGAATCTTTGTAGTTGGTTGGTTGGTCGCCATAGCACAGTACACATTTAGCGGGTTTACCATCTTTTTTATTTTTAGCGCAGGTTCAGTTGTCGTGCAGGCCTGATCATTTGACGCATCGTGCAGGTTTCGTGCAAAGGTTTCTAGTATGTTCGTAGCACTGGCATTGTGGGATTGATTGTTTTCGTCGAGGTTCTTCAAACTCGATCATTGCGTTTCATATGCGTTTAATGTTAAATATGTTTTTATTATTGGGTATATGTAGGATGTCAATAAAGAATAAATTCCCCTGTTGTTTGATATCTAAGTTGATTACGTACATTATATTTGCTACTTCGTGACCTTCAGCTTTTAGGAAGTCTATGATGAATTGTTCGCTAGTAGAGTAGTGTAGGTTTCTTAGAACGATTCTAAACTTTTTTTCGTTTAAGCTGTATGTATGTCGTGCGAACTTATGCTGGTCCAGTGCCTTGCATATCTTCTTATAATTTTCTATGTTGTTGATTTGCAGATTTGCTTTGTTGCTCTATATTAGTTGATACCAGTAATTTTGTTTATTGACGTGGGATTCAATAAACGCAATTAATGGGTCTGTAGCTGTTACGTAGTGTAAAATAAATACTGAGACTTTCTCGTTATTTGCTATTGTTGATTTTTGTGGGTTCAGTGAAGTCCGTTACAGCTGTTACTCACTAGAATCTGTTTTGCTGTCGATGTTTTGGTGCATTTTGGGTAGCACAAGTTTTTTTCCTTTTGTTTCTTTGTTTTACTTATTAAATGTCATTTAGTTTGATGGTTTCGTTGTCATCGTTGATGATTGACGTGTTGTCTGAGATTATGGCTATATCGTTAATTTGAGATTGCGCCAGTGTGGAAGTGAAAGGTGCATAATCGGCCTAACTGAACGTTTTTGGGTTAGGCTGATAGATGCATGGTTGCTTATTGTTGGTTGATTATCCTTGGTAATATGTAGAACTCATTGGGGCTGTGGTGTACATTTTGTTTGATGCTGATATCCCTGTGTGGGTGTTGACGGCCTCTGTAGCATCTGACTGTATGTCTGTATGAGTTGAGTTGTTTCGTGAATATTGGGTATTGTGTATTTACAAAACCTTGTAAAATATATTTTGATGCACGTGTGCGGGTTGGGTGTTTTTTTTTGATATACAGCGGCGCTGTTATAAGAATTATTTAATTGAGGATTACCAAAATTAGGAGCAGATCCGTCACTGCTACTTTGCATTTTCTAATATTCGTGAAAGCAAGCAAGCTTTATATTAAATAAATCAGAAAAATAAATGGTAAATAAATTTGCCTGACTTTTAGCAAGGCTGCGGCTCCGCCGTTGCGACAGCACAGGTATCCAGAATAGCTCGAACGTACGTTCGTCCTGCTTGAAGGCGCAGGTCGAACTAAGATGCAGTATGAGCCTCAAATGGCGATCAGACTTCAAGTAGCTCTTCCAAAAATATATTTTAAATTTCATCCACAAGCATCAAAAAACACAATAATATCTTTCAATTGCAAAGCATTCATATACAAATAAAACGCACTGCTTTGTAAAAACAGTATGGAACCTTAACAATCTTGACCTTGTCACACAGATCTCTCGCTACAACCAATCTATTTTAAATAGCTTAACAATTCCTTTATGCACAAGTTTGTACAAGACGTTAAAAAAATGCAAATTTTATATTCGTGGGAGAGTCATTTCTGCTGTATATTTTTCTCTTTAATTAGCTCAAAATATTTTGAAACGCCCCAATTGTAAATTTGTTAAAATATTTCATAAAATTTTAATGGACTTTTTATAAAATTCTATGAAATTCTAATATATGATTAAAAATTAGGTTTTTATTTCGGTGTTTGTCAGTAATAAATGTTAATATCTTAGGATAATGTTTAATGAAATGCCCAATTCTGTTTAAAAAATCGGGTGCCAAAAAGTTTTATTTCCGATTATAAGCCGCAGTGAAATCTTTAGAAACTTTGTGTGATCGATATACTTAATGTAATTGAAGCCTGCAACTGAAGGGTGTCTGTATTAATAATGTCCTTGTCACCCATCTTCATTGAAAGTAAAATATAACCAAGCCCAAGGAAATCAGAGAGAAATTTAAAGGGTATGATTTCGTCAGGTAAGCCGTTAATGTTGTTAGATAAATTACTTTACATGACGAGGTATTTGCGATCCAGTGATAGACAGTAGCTTCGTTTGTAAACACTTTCCCCTCCGGCATTAAATTTCTACGACATCCTGCACTGCGGATTCATCTATAACTTGACGACCGTGTACTCCCCTGCTCTGTAAAATAATTTTAAATGGCTGTATATTTGTTTTTGCATTAAGATACCGAATTAAAGATTTTACTTGACATTTTCTATTTACTTTGAACATGTGCAAAATATATAGAAATGCTAGTGACGTGATCAAATTAGCGCACTCTAAATTGGTCGGGCTCGATTACCGATATGTATGCAATACGCAAATCTCGTATATTACGGTTGTTACCTAAAAATTGTGCAAATACAATTCTGCCTGTGCAGTTTTAAAGTCCCTAGTAGCTCGTGAGACGATCTGCGCAATTTAATATTTCCGCGTTATTATTTTGCTCTTCGAGCGAAATACTTTTGCTTGTAAATAAAATCGAGCTGTAAGCACTGAAATCTTAAATCTCATAACATCGCGACCGTGATATGCGTTGGCAGAACCACTCGCGTGCTTTTTACAGGATTTGAATCTGAACGTTTCTGCTGTGATTGAGAAATATTAAAATTTTGCCAGTGTAGTTGTGTCGTAATATATGTCACATATATTAATTTAACGATAATTAGAAATTCCTTAGCAATACATTTAATGCTTTAAGTCTACTCTTTTTGTCAACTGAAATGTTAAGTGAGCATTCAACTATTTGCTCTGTAAATAAGCCAAAGTTGTTAACTTCAGTCATTTTATCGCAGCGAGCAGTTCCTCCATTTACTTAGTTCAAATATTTCCCTTTAAATACGTGTAAGTTAGTATTTTAGTTGCGATTTACAATGTTAATTAAATTTTGTTACTAAAATAAATGTTTAAGTATCAAATGTGAACGTTGAATCTATTTTATTGTAGTTTTCTAGTATGTGAAGGTTTGCACAATTGTTCATAAGGGTTTATAAAAACTTTTATGCCGTGTACTTAAGCTGGCTGCGAATGCATAAAACTTCAACTTTCTTTAACTATTTTGATGCCAATTCTTATAATTCGCTAATCTTAACAAAATGCTCCCTTCTAAGTTTTGTGTAAAAGGACCGAAAAGGTAACAGTCCTAGAATACGAAATTGTAGCTATTGAAGGCACAATTTCCAATTGAATTTTCTTATCAACCCTTGCATTGCATCAGGTGAATGTCCGTGAAGAAAATATAATTTAATTTTTTTGAGTTTTTGATCTTTTATATATTTGTTTATTCTTTTTATTTCACGGAATATAAATTTAATAAAAATCATACCCTTGTAGTTAAATATCCAGTCTGACCTTTTTAGCGGTGGTAAATTATTTCTTCGATGCTCGTTCTGTATTTAGAGTGTAATGGTACACTTAACATTTATTATTTGTGATGATTCTAATCAAAAACTAACAATTATCTATAAACCTTAAGACATTAACTTTGTACTTGTTGTTCAACTAATATGGTGTCCAATGTAGGACAGCTGATAACGAACATAGACATATATTACTATTGCAACGGTTGCCAAAAATTGTTTTATTTGCTTGCACCTCAATGTCTAAGGTTGGTCCATAGTTTACGATCGCCTAACATGTTGTTTCCTATTTAAACATTTGGCATTCATTTGCGGTTGCTTGATATTGGACGGACTTTATAACACGTGCAATACTCACATGGTAGGTCACTGGGGTATTTAAACCTTTTTATCTAAACGAAAGAGTATATGCCAACAAATCTGGCACGATTCTGATGCTGAAAAAGAATATCGAACATGTACTTGTAATAGAGCCGCATTTATGAAAAAGCGCTATGAAAAACTTTGATAAAAGAATGATGGCATGTCAGCTGTGTAGTGGTGGACATTTGGCGCACACAATATTTTATACCTAACTGTCTGTACTTTACACTAATAGCAATAAAGTTCGGATTGTTTCAACAGTTTGTATTTTATCGAGGAAAAATTCCCTAAAGTTCAATTTGGATCACCCTATATACGTTATGTTGTGTTAAGATACCGAAGACGCGCATCCAACCAGAGATAAAAGCCTCGTAAAAGCAAGGTGGTCTGTACAATTCATTACACACATTTATGCAGCGTGTTATAAACCTCTTAGCACTTAGAACGAGTAATGCAGGCAGAAAATTTCATAAAAACAGCTTTCATGAAAAGCAGCTTATGAGCTGAAGGCGAGAATAATTGTATTCATTATCTTCAAAGGAGAAACAAATGAGAATTTTCATTAAGGACTATGAATACTAAAAATGTTAATCATTAAAAGAAACAAAGCATGCTACCCATTCAAGCTCATCTATTTGTTACAGAAATGCAAAGTTGAGGGTATCTACTATAATACGAAATGTAACATTATCGTAAATAGAGAAAAACTTAATTTTCTTGTGCTCTTAAGAGATATACGTGTATTTTATTCAATAAGATAAAAACGATAAAGTTTTTGAAACGATAGTCCAGTAAAGCTATTATTAATAAATAATGATAGAAATAGGTAAATATTACATACATATACACAAGGTGAGTAAAAAATATAGATTATATTGTGAAGAAGTGAGGTATATTGCCAAAATGACATGCACATAAAGGTGAGGGTGCTAGAGTTTGTGAGAAGCAAAGGAGATGTCAAGGCACCGATTTTCTGAAGGTGACTGCCGACACCTAAATCAGTTATATAAAGTAATAAAGTTAGTAGCATATTGGGTGGAAATACATATTTCAGCAAGACTCGGCTCCAGTCCACAAGGCAAGAAAGACCGAGCCATGGCTATAGATTAATTTTTATTACCACTGGTTTCCTGGTTTGTGGCTATCCTTCAGTTTCGACTGCCATCCTTTTGACTGCTACGCGTGGGACGTGGTTAAGACGAAAGTTAGTGAGATGTATCCTAATACCAACGACAGTTTAATTGCTTCTATCACGGAAGCTACGACACATATGTACAAGGAGGAAGGTATGTTGGCCTGCAGCAGGTATTGTCCTTGCTCGAGTAGTTCTTAGCTGCTGCTAGGGGCGATATTGGATAAAGTGATTTACAATACAATTTACTCTAATTGTGCTTAGTTTTATGTAAATAAATTTAATTTTTCTTATATTTGAATGTTATTCTGATTGTTCATTTATTTTCCCGATTTACCTCGATTGCCTTGTATAGAGAGTTATACAGGGTATATTTATATATCAAGAACTATTATTAAGATATTTGAAGAATCAATGAGCTATAAATCAGAAATAGATAAATATAAACTAATGTATTAAACAAACTACAGGTAAATTTCTGAAAGAGAAGAGGAATATGTAAAAAACATTCTAATGTCAAATAAAGAGTAGAAATTTTATTAAAAAAAATAAAACTTAAAACAAAGTGACTCAGAAAAACAAAGCAAAATTTAAAATAAACACACTGTAACAAAATAAATGGTCAAACAAGCAGTAAAATGATGTTTATCTAAGACTATCACTAACATAATAGACTAAGCACTAATGTTATAGACAGAGAAGTTTGCTGCAAATTCTTGCCGTAAAACATTTTTTTAATTTTTTGTGTAACGTGTGGATCTGAATGGCTAGCAAACAATTATTATAGAGTGGAACTTGGCGAAACTTAGTTTGGAAAACGTGTCAATTGTTTAGCTACAAAACATATGCGTACATAACAATATTTTGTTAGTTATAATAAAACCTCTAAACAAATATTCATGTGGAGTTGTTTTACTGTGTTTATATTGCAGTTGGCTATTATAAAACTTTCACTTTTAACCCTACTCCGATTTCCCTAAAATAATTGAAATATTTTGAAATTTTAATTTTTATTCTATATATAAAGTAACTAACACGTTTTATATTTATAAATAATAAGTTTTCTGTCTAGTAAAATGTGTTGGTATTTTCTGTAAAAACTATTTCACGTTTTTTAAAACTTTATCTCACTTTTTAGATTTTTAAAAATTGTTAACATAATCAAATATAATAATTTTTTAATTACTAATTGTTAATTGTTTAAAAAATAAGCAATTAATGACAGAAGCCTGGGATGGTTGTGTTTTTTAGTATTTGATAATTTATTCTTATGTATTTTTTAGCGTGAATTCGTTCATAACAGTAAATTACAATAACGTGGGCCTGAAAAATTTTAAGCCTTAACATAAAGATGGTCTTACTCGTTAAAATCATTCTGTTGAACTAAAAATGTATTTGAATGGATATTTCCAAGACTCTGCTTAAGTGGTTTCAGCGAATCGAGTTGGAATTTTTGCGTCGATATATCACTGTCAATAAAATGTTGGTCTGCCATTACATTCCTGAGACGAAGAAAAAGATCAAAACAGTGAACTGCGAAGGGTGAATCAGCTCCAAAAAAAGCGAATACGGTTTCATCGACCGGTAAGGTGATGGCGACTGTTTTTTGTGATAGTCAGGAAATTCCGTTCATCGAGTGCTTAGAAAAATGGAAAACAGTAACGGGGTTGTACTGCACAATGTTATTAGACCAGTTGAAGACAACAATTGCTGAAAAGCGGCTTCATTTAAAACGAGAGAAAGTATTCTTCTATCAAGACAACGCACCGGCTTAAAATTCTTTTTGACGAAAATTCATGAATTACAGTTTCAATTGATTTACCATCCAACATATTTACCAGATCTGTCTCCCAGCAACTATTTTTGTTCCATAAGCTCTAAGTTTGGCACGGAGGATAGAGAAAAAGTCTAATAAAGTTTACATCGCAGGATTGCGATGTCCAATTGATACGACCAAAAAATTTGCTTTAAAGTAAAGTGATTATTTTGTGCTGTATGACATATACCTCCATCTTGTTAAAACCACATGCCATTAAAGTTTATATTGTTAATTTTATCAAGAAAAGTTGTTTTTTATTACATCCTTGATCTAATTACAATCTGTCTATATAGACAATAAGTGACAGTGTTTATAATGAGTAGTAGATGTAGTAGGAGCTTGCCCATTGGCAAGCTTCTTAAGTGTTTTACACATTGTGTGAGTTTTATAACTACATGAATTTTATTAGGTTAGATTAAATTATTTAATGATAATAATAGTACTTAAGTTCTTTGCGGAAGTTCGCTTGAATTCGCTAGGTCTTTGGCCTAGGTGTTCGGATGATCTCTTAGGCGGTTCTGGTATCTTGCACTCTGAGTGGCGATTTTTTTGCAAGTTTTAATTTGAAGATATCTATAGATAACGTGATTTGGTACGTACGATGAGATAGCTCATAGTGTTTTGGATTAAAAGCGTTCTAGCTTCAGGATTTTTATATCACTAGTAGAGCTCTATATTTGGATTCCGTAAGTTCAAGTGGGTTTTAATATTGTCCTGTAGAGGAGGAATTTGTTGTCCAGCATCAGGTGAAAGTTACAACCCATCAATCAATACATCTTGCGATAGTTGGGGCCTAGCTGGAGACGTTTATTCCATATGTGTTTTGACTAGTTTAATTGTTTGTCCAGGTAGATTCCAAGATATTTTACCTCGTACTTTTATGGGAGTAGAGTATTGCACAGGTACACGGTTGGACATATCTCTCTGCGAAGGTAAAGATGGTGTGTGTTGACTTTGTCTTGTTCACTTTGATACGCCATTTTTTTAACCAGCACTCAATATTGCTTTTTTATTATTAACATCATTGCCGATTTACAACTAGCTTAGGAGCTAACAAGCAAATGTGATCTAAGACTATATATGACATGTAGGGCGGAACCGCTCAGCGGCGGGCCCCGCATGCTGCTTAATGCTAGTTATCTTAGTCTAAAATCTTACATCTATTTAATCTTCTAATTACATTTGTGTTATCTAATAGGTTGAGTGCTAGCACATGTCGGTGAGAATGAATTCTGGTAACATAGTTAGTTTTATATCTATCGATTTCATCTCTAATCCATGCTGTCTTTAGGTCGTTGTGCAGAGTAAGGTTTGAGATGAACCATTCCGCATTGGTTATAGTGCGCAGAGTTTTATTTTGAAATCTCTGTAAGATTGCAATATTTGAGGGTTTTGAGCATCCCCACAGTTGAATACCGTAAGCCCACACTGGAATTATCACTGTTTTATACACTAACACTTTGTTGTTTATTGATAATTTAGGTCTTCGACCTAGGAACCAGTTCATTTTTTTAATTTTGAGATCTAATACTTTTCTCTTCTTAGTGATGTGAACTTTCCATGTGAGCCGCTTATCCAAATGTATGCCAAGATATCTCACTTCGTCCTTGGTTGGTATTTGAACGCCTTTCAGGTAGCGCGGAGGCGTGATACCGTGTTTGGTCGAAAATGTTACGGCTGTCGATTTTGTTGCATTTATTTTTATGCGCCATTTGTTTAGCCATTCTTGCAAATTGTTGAGGTAGCTTTGAAGTATAGACGATGCTTGCACAGGATTGGTGTCAGATACTAATAGAGAAGTATCATCCGCATACGTGGCAGTAACATGTTGTTTTTTTTTGAGGAAGGTCAGCTGTGAAGATTAGATATAGCACAGGTCCCATGACGCTGCCCTGGGGGACACCAGCTTCAATAATGTGGAGGTTAGACAGGCTTTCTGCGTGTTTGACTTGATAGTATCTTTCACTTAAGTAGGATTTAATGAGATGGTAATATTGGTGAGGCAGAGATTGTTTAATTTTGTAGATCGGGATACCAAACTCTATCAAATGCTTGACTGACATCTAGAAACGCCTACACAGTACCTTTTTTCTTCGAAATCCTGTTCTATAACGTCAACCACCCTATGTACCTGTTCTATGGTAGAATGTTGTTGTCGGAACCCGAACTGATGTTTGGGAATTAGTCCTTGTTTTTCAATTATAGGTAGCATTCTTTTCAGTATTAGATTCTCTAGTACTTTAAATAGAATATATAATAGAGTTATTGGTCTGTATGATGTGGTTTCATGTGCAGGTTTGCCCGGTTTAGGGAAAAGAATTATTTGACCAAACTTCCATTGCATAGGAAAATATTGAAGCATTATGACTGCATTACATATTTAAGTAAGAGCCATTATAGCCTTGTGGGGGTAGTTCTTTCACGACTTTAGCGGTAATGGGATCATATCCGGGTGCTTTGCCATTTTTTAGATTTTTGATCACATTTTTTATTTCTGAGGGCGAGTATAGTTTAATAGGTGAGCTTAGTTGATAAGGAGTCTGTAGGTAATTTAGTATTTCACTTTCTTCTGCAGCTGTAGTAGCCATAGGATAAGGTTGAAATATGGTTGATAAATGATTTGCAAATAATTCGGCCTTTTCATCGTCTGATCTTGCCCACGAGCCGTTGCTTTTACGCAATGGAGGAATAGGATTGTTTGAGCGTTTGAATCGTCTAGTGACCTTCCACGAAGTTTACTCACCATGTGCGTAGGGAGAAAGGTTTCTGACATAATCATCGAATTGTTTCATTTCTCCAATCCTGTAGTGGTTGTTTTAGTTCTCGTGTTAACCTATTTAATCTGTTTTTGTCTGCTGGATGTTTAGTTCATTGCCAAGTATTTCTGGCCCTTCTTTTTTCCGCAAGCTTATTTTTGATGTGTAGTGGATAGTTATCGATGATGACGGAGTTATCACCACTATGGTGATGGTGTAGAGTAATAGGCTGCGTGGTATATGATGTTCACTAATCTTTGAACCGCCGTGTCTATTTCGTCTTCTGTTGTCTTTAGGGATACCTGAATAACTAAATTACTGGTTAGAATGCTTTCCAGTTTGTGTGTTTATTGTAAAGTGAAGGTCTCTTTTGTTTAGTAATGATCGACGTACTCATTGTGACCATTATAGATGAATGGTCAGAGAAGGATCAAAACAGGTTTCTACTTTACAGTACCTAGGACATATGGCCTTGGTGATGAAGAAGTCCATAGCATCTGGAATTTTGTTTAAATCAGATGGCCAATATGTGGGCTCATCTGTTGCTAAGTGGCCATAGTTGTTTGCCTGCATCGCCTTGATTAGTTCTCGGCCTTTAGCAGTAGTAATTCTAGATCCCCATATTGGATCTTTTGCATTGTAATCCCCAACAGCAATAAATTTATTTTCTAGATTTTGAAAGAACATTTCATATGTCGTATTATATGTCCGGGTGGGCTGTATATGGCTGCTATCACTAGGGAGCCATTGAAGCCTTTGACATTTACGATGGTGCCTTGTATAGATTCAGTAGAAAACTCTTCCATTACGTGATGTGATATCTGATTACTAATGATGATAACTGAACAGGGTGGTTGCTACAGTAAGTCGAATAGTGAGGTATTTTGAAGTAACTATATTCGGTGAAATGGGTTTCAGAAATTAACAGGATATCAATTTTTTGCTGTTTAAGAAATAGCTCGACTAGTACACAATGATGGGTTAGCCCGTTTACATTCCATAGACCAATGCGTAGGGTATCCATTATTTTAATTTGTTTCTAGCGTGGTTAGCAGAGTCAGCATCGTGCTGTTCTGGTTCATTAATTGACTGAACATTGTTTCGAATTTGGACAAGAATTGCGATAATGATATGTCATTGGTGTTTGTATTCTGGGTTTGGTTATTTATGAAGTGGGGTGATGTAACCTGAGCATAAGATAAATTGTTTAAGTTGGAAGTATATGCTTTTTGTACAAATATTGGCTTGTACATATTCTTTATGACTTGCGCAGGTGGAGAAGGTACTGTTTTGCTTCTGTTAAATTGTATTTGTTGATAAATCCGGCAACCTTTATAGTTTGCAGGGTGCGGGCCTCGGAACAACGGGCAAGTGGCGGGACTGTCTTTAGATTTTGTGCAGACGGCAGTTTGGTGTTCGTCTCCACATTTAACGCATAGGAACGGTTTAGCACAGTACCCTTTGCTATGTCCATAGGTTTGACATCTTGTGCACTGAATAATTGTAGTTTTCTTTCTTGGATGTTCTATTATTATCTGTTGATAGTTTAGGTATTTTATTTCGTAGATATTTTTATTGTTCTGGGTAGGCTCGAGATCGACAAAGAACATAGGTATAAAGTCCTTTGATATTCTATGTCTGATGTTAGTAATGTTACGGACAGTGTGGCCATGCTTGAATAATTCGTCCTTGATTTCTTCAATGTCTATAGTATGATGCAAGTTTCTAATTACCACCCTGTAGGCTCTTTCATCTTTTATCTGGTAGGTATGGTATACAATCTTTACATTTTTTAGATGTGAGATTAGCGTTCTATTCTAATCTTGATTATGTTGTTAGACAGTGTCTTAGTGCTGTATTGTTCTCTTTCTAGAACTTGAGTTAAATCTTCAATCATTTTATAGTAATTTGTACCTACATATACAAAGATAGGGGGGGGTTTGTGTATTCTCTGTTCGGAACTTTCACTAAATTTTTGTGTTGTCTTATTTGTGTTTGTATTAGCCAATGCGCTAAATCTATTCTGAGTGTTTGTTTGATTTTCAATGTTTTGTTGCATTGTACGTTTTGGAGTGATTCTCTTGCTTTTTTTAATTTGTTGCCAAGGGTGTTGTGTTTCGTCGTCGGATTAATCGATGATTATGTTCTGTGATGTATCCGATTGTTGAGTGCTAGGTGCTTGATTTACTGATGGACCAGGAAGAGCTTTGTTTGCATTAGGGCAGGTTTGGTGTGTAGGTAAATAATTATAATGTTGAGTTTCTGATGTTGAGGTATTATTTTGAGCATATGGCATAAATCCATACTGGTATGATTGCTGAGTCCCGTATGTCGGTTGTGAATTATAAAATACTTGCGGTTGAGGTAAATACAGATTTTGCTGTTATTTTGTAAATTCTGCATAATTGTAGAATTGCTGAACTGGTAGTTAGTTACGATTAAAGATTAGAAGTAGTTTAAATGTTTTTAACTTACACTTTTGGTTTATGTATGTCAACTGATATCAATAACAGCGGGTCAGATGTTAAACGTGCACTGATGATAACTTGCAGCGATCGTAGTACACACATCCGTACTCACTCGCTGTTTACAGCGAACTCACTCAATATTGTTGAAATAATTTTGTAGAAATCGTAGTTTTGGTGCGATTACGTTACTGCAGTGTCATCTGCAAAGGTGGCAATGTAAGTGTTGGTGGTAGATGGCAGATCGGCTGTGTATATTAAATAGAACAGGGGGCCAAGGACACTTTATTGTGGAACTCCTGATAAATTTGGGAACAGCACATTTCCCCGTGCTTTACTAGGAAGTGCCGTTCTATTAGCTAGAATTTGAGCACTTTATAGAATTGATGAGGTATCAATAAAGTAGCTTATTACTTTCCGATAGCGCACACCATTAACAGTAACGCGTTGCCAGATTTGTCTGCAAAATTTGTGGGCCAATAATTTTTTCAAGCCACACCAAACAGTGGGTTATTGTGAACGCATTAGTATTTCATGAATATCCGGTGAATGTTAGCTACCGAGATGCGACACATTATTGCATCTAAACATTGGTCAGACGTTCCTTCACGTAATCGTAACTAATCGTCTGATTTTATAACAAACTGGAATAATATTGATAAATTGCTGCGTAATATACTACGCCATAGTGATTTTGCCATGTGTTAAGATAGGAACTATATAAATACAAACTTCTAATACAAGCAGCGTGCAGTTTAGATTCCAAAGTTTAGTTTGGATCACCTTAGCTATTTATTGCATTCACTATGTTGAAGATACCAAATATTTACAAATATCTTTAAAGTTTCACGTTCATTTTTAAACTAAATAAAAAGTGCAATAAATGTTAATAACAAAAAAATGATGATCGTTAATAAAAGTCGTGTAAAAAATAAGCAAGAGAAAGTTGAGAAAGTTAAATCATAGAAATCGAATGCCAGTTAAGTGAAATTTGTAATATTAACCAAGAAATTAAAAAATTAATTCAAACACAAAAATATTTTTACTATTATTACATAAATGAGTAATGAATAAACAATTAGATGTTAGCATCCTTAGAGAATCTTTCAGTGGAATGTATTACCAATCCTTCCCTACGGAGCAGAATGTGTCATATTTCCGGGAACCAAAAATTCCGAATAAAGAGGTTCTAACAAAAAACGGTTATTTAGATTATGTTACAGAAAAGAAAAATACAATTATTAAAATTAATTATTATGGGTTAAATAGAACAAACGTTTTTTGGGAGAAAAAGGTTATTATGATTTAGAAATTGAAGAAATTGAACAGAATTAGGTGTTAAAGAATTGTTTTATTTGACCAGAGACAGAAAACTGTATGATGAATTTAGCGGCAAAGTCATAAAACGATGGCAGTTTAAGGGGAAAAAGAAATACTTGATTAACATTTGTTAAAAGTGTTTAACTCAAAGTACCTAGTTTGTCATATTTGTGTTGGGGCTTGGATTTAATTTTAAAGAATTTTTTTTCTAAATTAAATGTTTATTTTCAAAAAAATTATTAAGAACGAGTTATTTAAAGCACTGTCTATTATTATCTACAACTTATTCCCATCTTACTGGCAACAGGTTGATTACCCAGCGAAAGAATTCCTCATCCTATGATGCAATCCATGAGTTCACCCATTTCTGATATCTTCAAAAGAATTGATAACTGCTCAGACTAATCGAAATAAATGGTAATAAGAAGAGGAAATACCTGATAAAACGATAGGTTAAGCTTAGATTCAAAGTTGATTGTTAAAACCGAGCGTTAGTTACAAAGTTATGTAAAACGCTCATGTGAATTCATTCTTGAAGGTCACCAACAAAATTTTTGGGTGTGGCGTATTTTATGTAATACACGAACAAAATGCGTATAAACTTCCAAAGGTTGAATAAATCATCGTTATTAATTAATCAGTTCTGCAAAAAGCAGCTAGCTCTCGGAAGATTCGGTAGCCGCCCGACTGGAAGATGGGTCAAAGCTGACGATGTAGAGTGGAATAATTTGCTATAATGGCCTTAATGTGAAGTTAATCATTATAAACAGACAAGTCGGTGCACTTAGCAGGTTTAGCCCTAAACAACACACAAATGAAAAAGTTAAGCTAACTTCAATTAATATTGTGAAGGGTACTATTTCGTAGCCCGCGTCGAACTAAATTAGGGTAAACAAAAAATGCTAAACACTAACTTCATGTACCCTCTAAGATGATGATTAACGTTTTAAGTTAGGCGTGGACTTACGAGGTTGCACAAAATTCAGGATGTTATATTATAATCCGTAAAGCCTGTTAAGTATATTTTAGGGAAATTACAATATAAATATTTTAATAAACTGAAACGTACAAGTAGGAGCTTTCTTGGCAAACAGTATATTATATCCAAAACTTTTTTATAAAATTTTATATTATATGCAGATAAACCTAGTAGTTAGTTAATTAGTAGTAGTCAATTTTATTAAATTTTCCACTAAATGTAATTTTTATACAAACTAATTACATCCTACATTAATTTTGTATATGATTTTTTATTATCCCCACTTATCGTTTAATATGTCCACTATTTAGATAATAAGTAATTTGTACATAATAGATTTAGTAACTAAAACAAAAAAACTCGGCCACATCATGCAGGAGATACCTCTGTAGATCCGACGTGCGTTTAAGCTATAAGATTTCCAAATTTTTTTCTGAAAAATTACTTCTTCAAGAAAGTTGAAACCCTTATTACTTCTCAACATAATCTTCGTCTAGACGCATACATTTTTTACAAAGTTGGCACCATGAGAATACCTTTTAGGGGTGTGTTATTCCGAATGGAAAGTCGCTGGTGCAACAGCGGCTCGATTAGAAACTGAGCGGCCACGGAGAGTGTTCTTCATGGTCGGAAATTTATGGCGGCATTACGTGCCAACATGTCCTAAAATATTGCCACCCGTGCAACCCTGTTTGGCGGCCAACATTCGTAAAACCCATCTTGAATAAACTTTCTGCATTTTCAAGTCATCATGCAAAATGGATTCTACGGAAATGCTAAGCTTAGAGGCCATATTACGCACCTCTAATTAACGGTCTTCCATAACAACTTGCTTTACTCGCGCAATCATGGTTTTGGTCAAGCTGGTTCGTGGCTGAGGGTGCTTCGGTTTATTGTCACACAATTCTTTAAATTTTTGCACCCACAAACGCACATTTTAAATATCCGCAACGCCTTCACCGCATGTCTTACTCAACTAGCAATTAATTGGATGGGTGTTTTGCAATGCAAGAAAAGAAAACAGATGTTTACACATTGTTCTTAAACACTAAACATCGCCACTTTAAATATACAAAGCAACACTCATTGTAATAGCGGTAATTTGACTGATGTAATTTTGCATGGTACTGCCATCTACACTATGAATTTAAAAGTATTTCTGGCGTCTTTTAAAATTAATTGTATTTTTACTTACTCTCACTACGGAGAAAAAAAATTGAAGACCTTAAATCTTAAACGCACCTCGTACTTGTAATTAAGTATTAAAACTAACAATAGAGATATACATATACATGTATAATTCGTTTTGAGTAGATAATTGTTATTTAAAATTACTCTGGAATACCAGATCGATTCGTTTAAAGCTTTTGATCTTGGGTGTTACAACTTCGTAATAGAGGAGGTTATCTATTATCCTTAAATTTCGTATTGTAATACGTATTAATTTTTGCATACTTAAATCTTTACACAATACTTCATTTGGTACGCACCAGGTATTGTCCAATGGGATATGGAGCACTTGTAAAAGTCGTTGCAAAATTTTAACAGAACTTATACAGAGCAATTTTTTTCTAATGTCAGCTGAGATGTTCATCCGATTAACCAATAAATCTGTCTAAGTTTAAAACCTAACTGCTTACGCTTGGTAAAAACATATTTATGCTATCTATCTACTCAATTAAATATCTAAATGTTTGTTCTGTTTAAGGCAATCAGTAGTTGTATATTGTTACTGGAGGGCAGGTGTCTTTTTTAAGCAAAATTAAAATACACTAATTTTGCTGAATTTAGTGCGTAGTCCGTCACAGGTATTGCGTACGTTATAATTGTCAGTTTGTTTTTATAAAAAAGTCGACATCTAGGGTTGAATATAGAGCTGAGGGGATGCCGAACTGTCTTTGTCTTATTTGCGCCTTCTTTTACATGAACGTTTCAACTCAATTGCTTATCCATGGTCATTCCAAGTTACTTTGCCTCTTATTTCCAGGATACCTCTTCCCCTTTGAAGATCCTGAGTAGTCATTTCATCGCGCCAACGGAGTCTTGTTCTTGTGGAGATTATGATCGCTGTAGTCTTCTCTGCGTTGACGCCTATTCTTCACCGGTAGCACTATTATTCTATCAGGTCTAGGTGTGTTTGAAGTTATCGTATTGCCAGGTATGGTGTCAATGAGCTGAATGACACTGTCGTCTGAGTATTAGGCCACCGTCGTGGAGAAAGCTTAGGCATGTCCCGACATAGATGTTAAATATATTCGGGGACAAGACAAAGCCTTGTTGAATGTCGGCTTGTAGATGCCTTATCGATGACTTTATGCAGCCGAGAGGATTAGTTAAACCATCGGCAGCGGGATGGTCACTGAAACCGTTTTAAAGATAAACTTGTTATGCCCAACCTAATTAAAAGCTTTGGTAACATCAAGAAAGACTATGCTAGTGACTTTTTTCTTTGTAAAATTTTTCTTGATATTTTTTACCATCCGGAGTAGTAGGTGTTGAAATAAATTTTTCGAAATAATCTGTAGGTCTCCTACTGCCGTTCTCAAGCGTTGATGAATGATATGCTTTTCAAGCTTTCCCATGGTGCGTAGCATACTTAGGGACCTGTCATTTTGGAGATATGTTCTAGATTTCCCAGAATTGGGAAGCATTATCACATTCGTTACCTTTCATAAGTTGGAAAAGTGGAAAGACGACTGCTTTTTTCAGGAGAGCCTGCAGCGCACGGTTTGGGATGCCGTGATGTTTGAGAACCTTACACGGATTCAGAGCTTGGATGGACTGGAGGTCTTTCTGGTAGGTAGCTGGCTCCCGGTATAGTCAAGATCACAATAACATTCAAAACAGTCAGCGAATGTTTCAACTATATCACTGATGGTATGGGCGACTTCATTGTCTCCGTGAATAGGTGAAAGGAAAAAGGGCGGCTTTCCAACTTGACTATTCCCCAGAAAAAATTATTAGCTATGTCTGGAGCCTCCAACTTACTTTATTAAGAATTGTGGCGGTGTTCCTTGACGGCGGTCTTCCCTTTGGCTCCTGTACGCTCGCTGGTCTTCGGGATTCAGGGATCTTTGCGTGTGCCGTCTTACCCAGCTCTTTTTGCAGATATTTTTCTGTATCTCTGGTGGGACGAGATTTCTTCCGTCATGAACAGGAATGTACGGCCTCCTCCAGGTTCTTGCGAGAACTGGTTGTGGGATGAAACCTATGAACTTTTGCAGATGATCGGTAAAGTCCATGTGCTATTATACATGAAGATATCCTTAAAATGGCTATTTCAAGAACGTCTGGTCGACTTGTGAGGTCATAGTGGATGGGTTTCTGGGTACAAACGACCACTATATCACGCGGTTGAATGTACCCATGTAGCATTGATGTTGACCACTCGACTGTTCTACAAAAGATGCTTCGCGTTGAGGCACCCCGTTAGGACCGTTGGAACATTTTTCTTGAAGATGGCGTCTAGGTCTTCTGGCAAGAGGGCTTGCTAGTGCATAGGAGAACTATAGGTTACGATTAGTTTAATAACTTCCTGATCCTTAGTATTGACAGATGACAATGACCTCTTGGTAATAGGTAGTCAGGAATGGAAGCAGATGGTGTTCCAGACAAGACTTCACAAACATGGCGATTTCTTCTTTGCCTATCGTTCCGGTAACAGGTATAATTTAGTCGCCTGACCGCATCTCCGCTTTTGAGATGGATCTTACTAACCAATGTGGCATTCAAATTATACTTGTGGACAAACTCCAGGAGTTGATCTTCCTTCTCTATAAGGTCTGAAACAGGTTGGAAAACTAATGCACAGTAAAGGAGTTCAGTTTCCCGGCGTTCGTAGGACCAATTATTGTGTGAAGGACGCATGACAGCAGTTCCAAAAGCCTTTGCATATTGATTTTCTGGATGGGCCCGTTAACGATTCTGGAGCTTGTCAGACTTGCGATGGGGATGGAAAAGCTAATGCACGGTAGCTGGTTTCTTCCGCCACCCGAGCATAACTTGTGCCAAATATGGGGGCTGGTCTCAGAACCGTGCAGGAGGCCGGTACTAGTCTCGGTGATGGTCGGGAGGTTGGTTGTTGTTTATTCAACGCAGTGTAGCCCCGGTAGTTTGTAGAATGTGCACCAGAACGAATGATACACACCGTAAGGACACTGCATTCCACTTGGCAGTCCGGGGGAGGCCCGGGGGAGTTGCGCAACATAAGTTGGGCATGCTCGAACTTTTGGCAGCGGTGGCACTGCCCAACAATTCTTTTCTTCCTGGGTTATTCGGCCTTTACAGCCAATCGACGTAAATGTTGGATGTTGAAGATCTGTTTCGCTGCCCGTTCTGCTTTAACAAAGTCCTTTGACATAAGCCTGTTGTCTCTGCGTCGATGCATTCTCTTTGCAAAAAAACACTGGTAGATTTTACTGTAGCAGATTTGTTTTGACCTCTCCGCCCGGAAAGGCTTTGTATACTTCGCTGAGTACTACACGAAAGGGCTTCTCTTCTAGAAGCAGGTAAGTAGAATGTTTTGTCTATTTCGAAAACCAAATTGGTAAAAAAAATTATCTGCTCTTAGAGGATTAGTTTGAGCCACTTCAGTAATAATTATTGAAATAGCTTAGATCGGATTAGTAGTATTCTGTTGTAGTTTACTTACTCTAAAATCGCAGCCGGGGGTTTTATTTAAATGTAATTTTTAATTATATTAGTCTCAAGTTTATTCTTGGTAGTACTTTTTGTAGGAAAACGTACTGATAAGGTATCTCCATGTAGCTCTTTTTGTTTTCTTTATTTGACGTGGTTTTGGAATTAATTATTGTAAACACTTTAGTACGATGTTTATCAAATTCTGTAAATTATTTCTGGTCCAATTATTGCTAATAGATCTCAATGACGGTATAAAAAGTAGTAGCCAATTTATTTCTTTGTTGCTTTACATAGAACATGATCGGTAGCCTCTGTAGGAGTTAAGTTCCTTTAATAAAAACTTTAAAGGTTGTTTTGAAAATCTATTTAATATTTATTTATCGTTTTTAGCCCGAGTAATTTTAAAGTTATCTTTGAATGCTTTTAATTGATTGATATTGGGCATTTGTCATAGATTTACGGATTGTTTCTATTTGGTGTTGTTTTTGGCTTTTATTATATAATTATGTTTTTTCTTGTTTTCCCAAGACATTTTCAATTATGGTAATAATTAAAAATTTTTGGGGGTTGAGATCTTTGATAATACAAAAGTCGACTAGATTTGATAAGCGATTCTCATCAGTGGGCTAGTAAGCGACTTGGCTCGTCGATAGTAGTCCCTATGGTTTATTATAAGGTGGCTAATAATTCACATTTTTTAGGATAGTCAAAAACGGTTTTTTTTTAATTGAACATCGATATAAGTGACATTGATCAGGTTTTAAATTGTTGCATTTAATGTACAGCGTGTTTCAAAAAAAAATTATCCGATTAAAAAATCACAACTATTTAACTTTTATTCCATTTTGATAGAACATTGTGTTGTTAGAAAGAGGAAATTTTCGAGTTTCACGTAGTTGTCGATAGGTAGCACCAGCGTACTTTAAAACTAATTTTGTGTTCTACACTTCGCGAAGAGTAAGTGCGTAACAACTGTTCAGCGTGATTTTCGGCGACAATATGATGTTGAACCTCCTACCGCTTAGAGCATCAAGTGATGCTATAGACAATTTTAAGACAAGGGTTGTCGGTGTAAAGAGAACTTTAGTGGTTGTCTCCGTGTGTTAGATGAAGATGTAAAGTGCATCCGGTGAGTTTCGCACGTAGTCCCCAAAAACTACTCGCCGTGCCGGTAGACAACTACATATTTCCTCAACATCTGTTTGACGTATTTTGCAGCGACGTTTGATTATAAAACCTTACAGGATTATATTAACGCAAGATCTTCATGCAGGTGACAAACAACTACGTGTGGAGTTGTGTGAATTCATCATCGACAAGGTGGCAGAAAATGACAATTCTGTAACAAGCTCAGTGCTTTATGACTCCTCATTTAAGTAGTAAAGTAAACCTCCGTAATGTTAGAATATGGAATACGAGGCAGTCACATCAAATTGTACATACTTCGTGCATCCAGGGAGGGACAGGGGCAAATTGAGCACCTATGATTTGGTTTGTACAAAAACTTCAAGATTATCCCTATAATATAAAATTATGTTGATTGTTCTTTATAATATTAACATTTCAAATTGTATAATTCTTTCTAAAACACCCTGTAGTATCTCAAACAATGCGTATGAACATTTTACTGTTTAAGGTTATCTGCTGTGTATAAAGTGTAATTAGAAAACAGGTTGTTCTGAAATATATCTTTACAAACCTAACAGAATTTCTGTTTATAAGCCGAAGAGCTTAATGGTTATTTAAGTATTTCAGACCTGTACTAAACTGTTTAAGATCTGTTTGTAAGCTCTTGGCGAAAGTTATTATTAAATTAAAGCTTTTTTCTTGCAAATGATGTTTGAATTTTCTTCTATGACTTTTTGTTTCTGGCTAGGATATTCGTATTTTATCGTTTTTCTTTTTTAAACCTATTTCTCAAATTTGATCGATACACTTTCTTCATTTGTCTTCCATTTTGTTTTTTGGTTGCTTTTCTAATTTCCATTATTTTTCCTATAATTCTATCCGGTTCTATTGTCACCACATAATCATTTCAATTTAATTACTTGGTTTAATTTTTTCTACTACTGATTTTTATTTTATTACATCTCTAATATGTCGCTTTCAATTCCGCCCCACTTTGTTTTTTCTACGATTTTCCAGAGGTTTTCTTTTGATAGTGTTTAGCTTAGATTGTTTTTTTGCAGTGTTTAATTTTCACATATGCGTATGTTATTGTTAGTATTATTATGCTATAGATTTTCAATTTCTTTTCAATATCTATGTTTCTATGTCCTAGCACGGTTTTATTTAGGGGGTAATATATTTCTGTTGATTTGTTCGCTATATTTGATAATTAGGTTCTGTTACGCTTCTCAGATATTTTTATATATTATTTTTAAATTTAATGTCTCTGTACTTGATTGTCTTTTAACTAGTTAATTACAATCATATCTTTGTTTCATTTATCTTTATTCTTAATAATTAATTTTATTTGATGTGTTCACTAGTTTTTGCGTTTTATTTTAGTGTTTGCAGTACATCATTGTCCGCACATAAGAGGTAACTTAGTTTACCTAGCTGTAGATATCTAATTATGTCTTATGACAATGTTCAAATACTAATGTTTTTCTTTAATATGTTTTATAATTTTACTTATGATAATATTAAGTAGTAGGGGGTATAAACTGTCCTCTTGTTTTATCCCCTTATACAATTTAATTTCTTCTGATATTTACTCTAACTGTCCCACACGTGCTCTTTATTTTATTTATTAAGATGTTTCTATCTCTTTCAATGTTTTACATGTTTCTCTTATGTCCACTGTTTCAAAAGTCTGGTTTTAAATCTCTAAATGCCAGGTACAATTTTTCTCTTTTCTATTTTCCTTTTCTTATGATGTCTAATGGTATCGTTTGTTTGCCTTTCTGGTTTAAAAGCTACCAACCGGTTTTTTCTAATTTAAATTTCTTTAGTTTTTTATTAATGTGCAGAACCTTTGTCATATATTTCATGTAGTTCCGTTATCTCTTCTCCAGTTCCTCCAATGTTTACTTTATTGCTTTTTTGGGGCTTTTTTCATTGTTTTCATTTTCCTATTGTACTCTTCGTTATCATTTTGTAATTTTGATTAAATATTTCTTCCACGCTATATTTTTTCTTGCACTATCTTCTTTACTTTGATTGTACCATCTTGTCTTTTTTAAGTGTTTATGACACTTACTTTTCCCACATGTATTCTTTGCTATTGTCAGTACTATCTCCTTAAAGCTATATATCATTCTTCAATTTTTTGTGTTCTCCGCATTTGAAATTCTATATCGGTCTATTTATAGTATTTTTATTTGTTTTTCTTATTCTTAAATTTGTATGTTGCTAATCCAGTATATTCTTTTACATCCTCTTTTTTATTTAGTTTTATTAGCCATTTGGATTTTAATGTTTCTTTTTTGGTCAATTTTTTGAAATATTTCTGTTAAGTCTTGTGTATATGATATACAGTCTATCAGACCTTTAGCATTTTGTTGTTCTGTCACAAATGTGGACTTGTCCCCAATTATTTGCTTCCACTTTGTTGTTTCTTTTAAAGAAATTTATTTTTATTTATAGTTCTTTCTCCATGGTTTCCCATAGAGATTCCATTCTACCATTGTAATCTTTGTCTACTGTGCTATTCCAATCTCTCACTATTAGTGTGTTTTTGTTTTCTTCTTTTATATTGCCTAGTACCCGTTATGGGTTTAGGTATATATGTTTATATAGGATTCTAAGGTTTTCTCTTTCAGTACACCTTCTACTAGTACATAAATTTGTCTGATATTAATTATTCTTTTAAGTTCAATATAACTTACTACTATTTTCAAATTAATTGCCTTGAAGAATGTTATTTTTTATTTATATTTTCTGTGAGAGTTATTTCTATTACATTTTTTGCTGTGTTATAGTTTTACTCCAGAATAATATAGTAAATGTCAATTAGTTACATATGTTATGTAGTTCCCTCACATTTTTTATTGGTTTCAGTTAAATCTAAAATTTGTTCTCTGTTATATCTATCTCGTACCTTATTCATGTGTGTTTTTATGTTATTAATGTATTTCTTTTTCTGTTATTTATTTTTTATTGCTTTTTGTTCGTTATTTTATTCATATTGTATTTTATTGCCTATGTTGTTTTATTCTGACTTTCGTTTTCTTACATTCTTTTTGGTTTTTTTAGTATTACACACAAAATTTGGTTTTTGTTATTTTCCTTAACTTCTCCTCTATCTCGCCATTCGGCGATCTTCAGCTGACTGCCCTTCTCCCATTTTTTCTAGCAGGTATTCCCTTATTTCATCCGTGCTTTATTGTTTGTCTTGTATTCTAGGGCTTCCATAGTGTATTCCTCCCTATTTACAAATTATTTATTGTAATATTTGTTTGTCTTGTAACCGTTATTCCTAGCTTTTTTTAAGTGTTTGCTTACTATCTTTCTGGGTATCTGTATGTTTCTAGTATAATCTTAACTTATAAATAACTTTGCTTCTTTTAGTTTCTTAGCTCCTGTTAGTATGTCGATCTTTATTTTCTCGGTTTTTTAGTTTAGCTAACATTGTCCTTTCTTTGTCTTCCATTTGTTTTTATAATCTCTTTATATCGACTGTCTTTCTTTTCGTTTAGTGCTATCTGTTATTACTTTAATTTTGTTTATCATATACAAGATATTTTCTTCCTTCTTCTTCTCAATCATATAATACAATTTCTTTATTTTTCCAACATTTTCTTTTTCTGGTTGCTTTATTATTGTTTTATTTTCTTGTTTTCCAGTTTTAATTTATTATTTTCTGTTAAAGTTAGTTTTTCATTCGCTCGTCAGAACCAAATTCTTAAATTAATACAAACCGAAAAAACCAGAAAAACATCAGCTACCCAAAATTACAAAACTACATAATTTATACGAGTAGATGTAGTAGAGAGCAGATTCTCGACAATTTCAAAATAGGTCTGAGCAGTTGTTAAATAGCCTGCAAACAGGTTTTATATGATTAAATAGTTAAAATCGTTGGTTTATGAACATAAATTGTCAATTTAACTTCTACTATGATTTTGTTTTTTATTTTAGGGTACTTTGGATTTACTTGAGCTTTACAATTCTAGTATTCATTTTGGTATACAGGTGTGTCATGTTTCTATCGTTTAATATTTTGTTCTTGCTACACATACATATTAGTTTGCAATTGACATTTATAATTAAAAGTTTATTGCCACAAAAGAAAACCTCGAGTTGTGCTAAGCTATTAATTTTGCAACGGATGCAGCTGAAATTTTTAAAAGCGGCAATAAATAGTTGAACAGCTTTGCAAAGCAATACCTAGAAAGAATATAAGTACATTAAGAATGCAGCAGCATTTTATAAGACAAAATACGGTACAATATTTTTAAAATATGTATATTATTAGTATTTGAACATATTAATATAAGTGTCTGTATTTATTAAGTGGCGAAGCGAAGCGGACTCACTTACTAACTTCTTGTTGTCCGTCCGTCCGTCTGCCCGTCTCGAGAACGGCTGGGAATTTCCAAATTCTGTTTTCACCAATCGACAGGTGACCAAGAAGGCTTGTTTGATAGTGATTTTGAAACTGATTGTTTAAAGGTCAGCGTTAGTGACCTTTACGATTTTAAATTTTTAAAATAGCAACATAGGACATGTAGCATATCATTCAACTCGCCTTTGAACACTGATTAATTTAAACATAAAACTTTGAAATACTACATGACCTTTAACCCGGAAACGCTAGTTCTCAAATTTGGGAGACTGCTTTGCCACTTCTCTATGCGTTGCAAGCTTTGCAGGTTTATTAATTATGCAACGTACTGCGGAGGTAGAAAAATATCCATAAAAGAGAAAATTTACATTAATTTGCAATTAAAGCACAGAATTACCTCATGTAAAATAGGCTATAAATTTTAGTTTCTTAGATATATTTATTTTGTCTATATAAGCAAACAGTGTTTTAATACGGAACATACGAGTCTGCGTTAAAATAACTTTAAACTGCTAAAACAGTAGTCTAAACTTTGCCAATAGAATAATTTTCTCCGACTTTATAACATAACGTAGATTTCAAGTCAAAGCTTATTAATTTAATCAAAGCCTTATGCTTCTACAGCACCCTTAATAGTTCGCAGTACGTGACAAGGAGTAAAATAATATTGATTAAGATTGGCCCCTTAATTAATTTTGCTGTTTGTTTCATGTTAGCCATTTTTAGTAATCATTTTTAGTAAATAATAGATACACACAGTTTGTGAAAATAATGTTCACAAATATAGTATACAATCTTTTATTTTCAAAGGCTTTTTTGCAATTTTATCTTTTTCCTACACTGGAATGTATGGATTCATAATAATGGCGTTGAATTAAAGTTTTTAGAAATTTCTAAAAATTTTATTAAATTTTAACTCTGTGCTGTAGGTATTTTTCAAAATTATTTTCAAAATTATAAAATATTTAATAGTTGCTGATTAACTAAACTAAAATAAGTATTAATTTGTAGTAAGTAAATTTTTTTATCTAAAGCTATCCGGACAAATTTCTCAAATTTGAGGTCCGGATAGTTTGTGATATTATGCAGCCATGACGTTTTTGCTTTCGATCCAACTTTTACCTTCAGCTAACTTTGAATAATAAGATACAGAAGATTGTATCTTGGCTTTCGCATAACATTTCTCTGGTGGGGTTAATGATTTCTCCGTCTTCGTGCACGACATTTCGTACCTGACCATTTGGTATGGTGGTATGAGATAGCTATAAGATTTTTCATATCTATGATGACATCCCAGCTCAAATGCTTCTAATTTATTCTTGCTTGTCTCCCAACCAAAATGGGTCATAGATAACAGAGCGGGATTGTATGAAAATTTATCGAAATATTTTTGCTACATAAAGCAGCTCTCCACTTCACAAAAGTTGTGTGTTGAATGTGTACTGGTATTTCTTTATATAAACAATTTTTCATTTAACCAGCTATCAAGATATCAAAAGTTTGAAGATCTTCAAAAATATTAGCAGTGCAGTCAGAGTAACCTAAATGAAACGGTTAATTTTGTTCCTTCTCTTCTGTTGCTTAAATCCACCGTAAGAATTTCTTTAGAATCTAGTTGAATAATGTTGGTGACAGAACACATCTCTGTCATATACCACTTTTAATAAGGATGTTTTTTGAGACGCTGTTCTTTACACGAATAATTTAATTATAAATTTTTTAATAAGTAAGGTCACAGTCATTAAAATATATTAACAATATTTCTTAGAAATGTGTAGATTTTTGTGAAAGATCTAAATTGCTCGTTTTCCAATTTTTCTTCTCTCTCTCTCTCTCTCTCTCTCTCTCTCTCTCTCTCTCTCATCTCTATGTCATCAGCTTTCCAGCTCTCCATTTCTTCCTATCCATACATTTATTTTTATAGATTTTTAGGTGGCACATCCTGCGTCTTCCATTATTTGTTTAGCATATTTAATCCGTGGTCCACCACAAGCATTCTTTCCTTCTATACGCCCTTTAATAACTGTAGTTAATAGTTCTCCCTTTTTTATTGTGTTCCATTAGTCTCATTAGTTCTCTTGTCTGATCCTTCTCAGTACTTCCTCGTTTGTTATTCTATCGAGATAGCTGATCTTTAAAGCTCTTCCGTAACACCACTGTTCGCACGCTTTTAGTCTCTTTTGCATGTCAACCCTGTGGTCCACATTTCGGCCTTATACATAATAGTACGCTCCACACATGTTTTTATGAAATTTATTGTAGTCGAAATGGGGATTGCGCTTGTTAAGTTGAGCTTGTTAGTAAGCTCTTCTTTTGGTAGAAAGCTCTTTCGCTAGTGCAATTCTAGTTATAATTTTCCTTTCGCATCTTTCATTTTTGTTATGGTGGTGCTGCCTAGGTAGGCAAATTCATTAACTTGTTGTAATCATGTCCTATTTAGGTCAATGTTTACTACAACCATTACTTTAGTTTTATTTTGGTAATTGGTATTTTGTATAACTTTCAGTTGTTCAAGTTCCTCTTTCTATGTATTGTTATACTCCAGTTAGTCTGATCTAATAATTCATTTACAGCTTGTTGTTATATATATGTTAGAAAGTACCGGCGAGAGAACACATCCTTGCCTCACACCTTTTCTATTTTGGTTTGTCTAATTCCATCCCCTTGTTTTATTGTTATAATTTGATTATCATATAATTGTTTTAAGATCCTTTGGTCTTTATGTTTTAGTCCTATTTTTTAGTGTTGTAAACATAATTTCCCAGTTTACATGGTCAAAGGCTTTTTGTAAATCAATAACGGCTATGATGGTGATTTTATCTTTCCATATATTTTTTTCACTTATTAGTCTCTCTTAACTCTTATCCCTGTATTTTTGGAAAATCTAAATTGGTCTTCAGTCAAATTATTATCAATATTCTTATCTATTCTCCTATAAATTATTTTTGTTAAAATTTTTGATACATGTGTTGTCAATTTTATCGTACAGTGACCTGCAGATTCCGTTGCTGCAAATTTTTTTGGTGTTGCTATTATTTTTGAGGTTGTAAAGTCCGAAGGAAGTATTCCTGTCTCATAAATATCTGATGTTAGTTTACATATCTTGTATTTTTTGGATTTTAAGAATTCGGCATGAATGTTATCTACGCCAGAGCTCATGTTTGACTTCAGTTCTTCTAGTGCTTTATCAAATTCTTCTCCTAAAATGTATCCTTCTGCAGTTGTTTGTTCATTTACTGCTTCATCCTCCATTCTTTGCTTGTTGTTCTTTTCTTCGCTATATAGTTGTTCTACATATTCTTTCCATCTGTCGGCAAGTTCTCTTTCATCTAACAGCATATTACTCTTACTATTTTTTATTTTCTTTGTTTTGGATTTTGATCTCTGGAAAAATGTTTTGACTTGTTTATATATTTGATCCATTCTTTTCGTTTTAAAGTATTCCTCAACTTCTTAACATTTTTCTTTTATATATTGTTTTTCAGCTGGTGTGGCTTCTCTGTTGATGCTATTTTTAATTTTCCGGTATTTTTTATCTTTCTCTGTTTTAGCGCCCTTATACTTCCTTCTTTCTTCTATTAAGTTGATAATTTGTTTTGTGATCCAGATTTTAGATGTTGGTGGGTTATTTTGCTGCAGTATGTTATCATCTCTATATCCTCTATCTTATTATCTGCTTTGTTTATTTCCATATCAACTTTCTTTGAGTACTCTAACTGGTGTTCTACAGTCTTAAGCCAATTTATATTCCAACTCTGAGTTTCGTTTTTTTTCAGATTTTTGTAAGTCATTTTATGTTTTATTATTATCAGGTTGTGATTTGTATCTGCATGGGCACTGGGGTAGATCCTGCATTGGTAAACCTAATTTTAAAAACGTTTTACTAGGATAAAGTGTATCTGATATCTTCCTGTACCTCCAGGCTTTGTCCAGGTATATCATCTTCTAGGATGATGTTGAAATGTTGTATTTATTACTACCAAGTAATCTTTTTCAGAACTCGACCAGCCTCGATCCTTTTTCGTTGCGTTTTCCTAAGCCAAATTTTTCTACATCTTTTTCTTCTGCTCCTTCTCCTACTACAGCATTAAAGTTTTCCATAACAATGAGGGTTTTTGTTTCCTTTTACTTTCTTAATTATGTTACTTGTGGGTTTATACATTACTTCAACTTCGTGATCGTTATGTTTGCTTATTAGCATGTACACTTATACAATGATGGTATCATCTGGTTTATTACGTATCTTTATCATTATTGCTCTTTCGTTTTATTGGCAATATTCTTTGTTAAGGATAATGCGAACACCTGCATTTCCTTGGTTAGCTCCTGCGTGTCTATTCAGTAGCTGTGAATCCAAAAATCTCCTGCTTGTGGCCATCTCATTTCACAAAGATCTAAAATTTAAATTTTAATACGTTCCTATCGCAATGTTTCCAGTTTCCCATAATTTAGTAGTGATCGGACATTTCAGGTTCCTATTTTGTTAATGTTTAAGTTACGTTGTTTGTTGGATGTCTCTATGTTAATTGTTCCCTACTTGAGATCCAAATAGGGAAGAGTTGTACCTCCGGACTTATTAACTATTGAAGACTTGTCTATATTTATTGGGTGTACTGCTTTCTTGGGAAATTTTCTATGCGGTAATTTCTCCTTGCCTTTCGTATAATGTCCAATGTATGTTTTAGTGTACCATTTTATTATAATTATAATTATATAATATTTGGTTCACTGTATGAGATAACTATATAAGATATGGTTACATCGGCAATATTCGATTGTCAAAGCCTCGTTCGTTGACAAGTAGGGGATACCACGGGCAGGTAATGTTGACATTTGGGCGCAAACATGTAGGTGCACGCCTTATCCCCCTCATATAATAAGTACATAAAATTTTACAGTATTTGAATTGTAACTTTACTTACTAACTTCTCTTTAAATTTTCTTTGGTAAATTAATAAACTGCGACTGTAGCCATGATTAAAGTTTTGGTTGGTTTGATAATTTAATAAGTATAAACTTATTAACATCATTCTTCAACAAAATACGTTAGTGTTGGTGAGTTTCATTAAATTCCTTTTTGGGTTACCGAATTTCTGCTGATTCTTTTAGTTTTTCATGTAAAATTACCGTGCTATATTTGTAGTTTTCAGTTTCACGACATAATTTTTTAAGCCACGTTAATGTTACTATAAATTTTTATCTAAGTGTTTATATGCATATGTACATATTTTTAAATTTTATTAGATATTATATTAAATCTATTATTTCTGACGTTTATAGATGATTTAATTATAAGCTTAGTTGTTATCAACAGAATCGGTTTGAAACACTGTTACATCTTGTCTATGTAGCTTCTTATTCAATTATTTAGAGACTTTTGCGTTAATTTACGTTTTTTTGAGTTTTGTGTGCATTTTATATTTATTATTATTTGGTGTACAATCTTCTTTCATTTTGCGTTTATTGCAGAACATAACACATTATGATCGGATGTTATATCTACTCCAAAGTATATCTTTACACTGTTACGAAATGATGATTAGTCAGGATTTCATTCCATAGAAAAAAGGACAGTTTTCAAGTATAAGGCCTTTTCTTGGGCAACTTAAGTAAGGTATTCATTAGTACCAGTTATTCTTCCTGACATAATTAAATTAGATGCTTACCTCCAGGGTACCTACAACCAAACCCATACTGTCTCGTAATGCCTAACGTTGCTTGCTGACCGATTTTGGGATTGAAGTTGGCCATAATTAATTCCTTGCGAACGTCTAGTTGGTGAAATCTATAGAAGGAGAAATAGTTAGTAATTCGTGCAGCACCGCGAGTATACTTGTAGACAAAACCAAAAACCTTACAAATAAACATTAAAATAAATGAGTAACTACTTCAGATAGCTATAAGAAATTAGTAGCCATGTAGGGAAACACAGTATCAAGTCATAAAACTGTTTTTCTGAAGATTGTTTTAAAGGCGGCAAAGATTGTACTGAAAAAAGTAAAATCAGCAAGGGTATGACAAGTTCGTGCAATCTAAACATTATCCAGTGTGTGTCCAACTTAATTATGGTAAACAGGTGCAACGTAATCGATGCAGCAGGTTTTTTCTCGAAGACTTGAAAATGAGAAAACCTGCGCGCAACAGGGAAATCAGGAGACGTTACTTTAGTGCCTAGTCGTAACAAACGAGTCGTGGTCTAGCACGAAATGCGGCCAGCCTATGAAATAGAGGCACATTTAATACCCAAGAAGCCACAGCTAGAACTTTTTATTCTAAAACCAATGGCGTTTGTCTTAGGGTATCAGGAGGAAATTCTACTAAACTGGGTGTTTGGTACTGCTGATTACCTCATGTACATGGTGTACTTCAGCTAACTGTCTACAAGTTGTGCCGTACTACACTATAAGAATGGTTTACAACAACTTTACAAAATCCGCCGAAGCGATGGAGAAATTGCATAAATATTTAAACAAAAAATTTTGTAAAGAAAAGACTTTGGTAGTACTAATTATTGACGAACTTTTCAAGAAATCTAAAAAAACCTTGAACTTGCAGTATAATGAAGGAATATAAAACACAATAGTTACATTGCAAGTAATTATACTTTATATCAGTTAATTGAACAAACTTATCATAATTTTAATAAAGCATTTATTTTCTATTACTACAATTGTTAATTATCCTAATTAATTTTTATACCTAATATTTATTTTATTATTAAAACTTTAAATATTGTTTATCTTTAAAATGCAAACACCGTACGCTGTCATCATATGTATACATATAATACAGCAACATTTTAATTAAACACTAAACTTATAAAGAATAAATATCTAAGTAAAAATTAAATAGGGAACAACCACCGCCATAACAATTTTGGTATATATTACAAAGTTTTTTATCGAATAATTTTATCATCAGCGCCGACAATCCGCTAGAGAAAACGATACAGGAGAAAATAAAGGCCAACTCGTTCACGCTCACGGTAGAGCGTCTCCAGAGGGAATTATACTTTCTATCTACTCTCGATAACTTAGTAATCGTTTATTTTTAAGACCATGATACTTCTGTAACATTGTAGGCTGAAAACGGACATGCCAATGCTGCTTCGAAATGTACAGTGTTAATTTATATATTTCTAATTTTTGCCATTCCGTGATTTGCATAACATTAAAATTTATATTTGTTTCAAGAACATACTAACTTCGTTACAATTTTAAAACATTTTTAGTAAAAAGGCTTTACGTTTATTTTTAAATAATACAAAAATCAAAATTTAAAAATTTATTCAATGAACTGAAAAGTTTCAGAAGTAACGATGAGTACAAAATATATATGGTTTATCTTATACTTTACCGTTTAACAGAATTATCTTGCAATTCTTGTACATTTGAACCAACGTTGCTACAGCATCTTGATTTCTTTACGGATGTGATTTTCCTTAAGTTCATCAAAATATTTATTTATAGTTTTGGTTACTTTTCATTAACTGAAATCTTCTGCTGGACAGAAATATTTTTAGTATATAAATACAAATCCGAGAGAGTTAAATGAGGCAAAATGGGGTAGACGTGAAATAATTCCAAACTTTAATTCTATGAACTTTTGCCAAACATTGATACTTAAATGGGTTGTTATATAGTCGCAGTAAGAGATACAATTTTTTAATTATTATTTGCTTCCCAAAATTTCTGCTTTCAGTTTGTCCAAGAGACATGTGTAGTAACTAGCAGAAATTCTTTCCTTTCTCCAAAAAAATCAATCAGTGAAGTTTATTTGGCATTCATAAATACTGATGTTAACGCTTTTTCAGCTCATTGAATGGATTCTGTTTGCTTCAGAACCGATTCGCCGTCCGAATCAATTTTTTTTATTGCATTTGATTTCTGATGTCTAATGATGAAGCAGATCCCGACCGTAGTTACAAATTGTTTTATGACAACTTTAAATTTTTTTAGCACTTTTTTGAAAGTTTTAAAAGCCCAAATTACCCTTCGAAAACAAAAATATGATTTAGGTTCTACTACTGTAATCACCAACCCACAAAAGATTTAAACGAAAATGGGCAACTGACTTTACAGAAGGATGTTGAAGACTTGTCATTGGGGGAAACCTCATCACGTCCCGATAGGGCGCTATATCCTTTAAACCAACACATTGGCTAATAGAATATGACTGCTCATAGATAAAATTTAAAAAATCTTTAAAAATTAATTAATGTTTATGTTTATTTCCCATTTAGGTTTTTCTACTAAATAAAAAACCCTCTTTTTTCTGCTACGTTATCTATATATTAGCTATAATAACTTTGTTTAAGACGGTTAACTCAAACTATGTTTTTAAATTCCTTATCCACGACATTCTCTTCTCCTTGGACCTCTTCTGCTGCCAACTTTCTCTTATCTAATAAAATATAGTATACTACATCTTAGTATCGCATAACACAGACAAAGAATTGCAACTGGTGCGTTTTAACTGCTAGGGATGTTTCTCCTGCTTTTTGTGGCGTCTATCTAGCTTATTTTAAATATACTTTGGTACAGCTATATCTAAAAAATATTTTAATTTTTTTCATTGGCACCATACAGCAGACCTGAGAGTCTTAGTCGCAACATTTAGATCGTGACCAAAGAATACATTCTTTAGGTTTCTCTAACTAGTTAGTGTTTTTTTATGCGACTTTCAATTTTTAGCGAATAGTCCCAGTTATCATTACTCAAGTTGATTTCCTAATGGCGTTTTATTGGTTCGCAGCCCATTATCTTTTATTTATGGCAGTGTTTGTTTTTATTTAATTTTTATAATTAAGTCATATTTGCTACATGCTTCTTTATCACGGTTCTTTAGAAACTATAATATTTAAGCTGCTGAACAGAAGCACTGCATCATCAGGGCATTTTAAATATTTACTATAATTCCGTTTATGTAATTTATTTGCTGCTTCATTGAAGATGTTTTTGGAAATATATTCTATATTATATTTTTAATCTTTTATCCATTATTATTGTTCTAAGGGTTGTTATCAATTTTGGTAACTTTCTATTAGCTCCTAAATTCGAACCACGTTTCTGCTATATGCTCTTCGATGTTGCTGTATATTCTCTAATCTGTTATCCGCAAGAACACGTTCAACTGATGACTCCTCAAGCTGATCACCACATTAATTTGCATTTGTTTTTCTTGGAAATCATTATAAACGTAGATTTTGATCATTCTGAAAGTGTAGTTCTAGTATTGTATATGAAAGAAAGCAATTTCGTTAATATTTTTATTTTATTTTTTATTCTCTTCTGATAGTATTAGAATCTCACTCGGAACCTGTAGTTTTCCTATTCTTGGATTGTTTGATTGCATTATAAACTTTGTTACTGATGACTTTGTTGATTCTTCTTGGGTGTTGCTTTGTTTGGTTCTAATATCAGCACACAACTCAGTTATGTAGTTTCCTCATCAACGTAGTTTCTACTCACACTCGGTTATGACCTTGATTTTTTATCCAATAATTTGGCCGCAATTTTACCACATCCTATTATGTCCTATGACTTCTTTATGCAGATTAAAGTTTTCAAGTAGATTGCTATATTTCTCTATTTCCCTACAATTTCTAGAGATCCATTTGTTTTTTATTTATCTCTATATTTCTTCCTCTATTTAGGTATATGGACTTTTGTTTTTATTTCTGTGTATTCCTTTTTCTTCCATTAATTACAAAATTCCGACTTTTTGTCAATATGTAATTGTGTTAGTTGATTTTCTAACGATTTAGTTTTTTTGCATCACTTCTTGATTGTGGCATTGTTCTTTATTTGTTTTTTATTTTCTACCTTTACAATACTTTTTAATACTATTTATACCTTTGATAGTAGTAGATTATGGGCAAATATATATCCATTTTCACAGATTTCATAGCATTCTTAAAACTGAAGCACGGTATGTTGGGATGTATGGATAGGTGCTATCTATGTAATTATATAGACGTCAGCCTTTTACAGAAAATATTTATAATTACTATTTTTCTTTATAGAACTGCATAAATTTTTACCTATATCTTTTTTGCTGGAAGAACCATGTAGTCCAAGTGTTCTGCTTTTATTTTTTTTTCGGTCACACTTTGACATTCAAATCTCCTTTTAAAATGGTGATTTCTTTCCGTTTTATTTCGCTCATGGTCTTTCTCATGTCATTGTAGAATCCTTCTCCCACTTTACCTTTATTCAGTTGTTGGATCCTATATTTAAATGAGATGAAGGTAATAAGTTTAGTGTTTTTAGCAACATATTCCTGTCAGATAATGATGTAAAACTTATTAACCTATTATCAACTTTTTTATTATTATACCTTTTACTACATCGCTGTCTAAACACAAATTTTATAATAATTAAACTACCACCATTATAATCTTTGATTTTGAAGTTAAGTTCCTTATAAGGATATCACTCTCATTAGATCAAGATATAGAATAAATTAATGTGGATGGGAATTAAAGTAAAAACATTATTTCCTTAATTTCGTAGAGGATGGGTTAAACTATGCACTTGCCCTGAGGTATGTTAGTCCTCTACTAAAGTCATAAATGAGTATTTATCTGCTATCCACAAAGATCACAAACTATTTTTTATTTGTCATTTAAAAATTGCTTTGTTTCATTGCTTTTCAATAAAAAATTATTAGATTAATTGATTTGATACCAATAGTCACTTCTTATGAAAAATTGTTATCCAATGTTTTCAGAAAAATAATCCTCTAGTGGTTATTCTAGAATTTTTTTAAGTGGTTAGCGTAATCTTCCAAATATTTTTCTTGTTAATTGTATAGAAAACTGTTTTTTGTGTCTTAACAACACAAGGACTTTTAATTGGAAGATGCGTCATTTTAAGAGAGATATGAACAATTTAAGTATCATAAAGCAATAACCAGTTGTGGTTGTGGTCTAATAAAACTAAAGAAATAAGTAAATCTTGCCTTAACTTCCTTATCTATGGATTGTGTAATTTCGTTAACTTTGAACTCTATCATTGCAGTGCTAAGCATTTTTTGCTTCACAAAATTCGAGCTGCACTTCAAAGCGTTACTTTAAAATTTGTGAAACAAATTTTGAACAATGTTTACATGATTTTCTAAAGAGGGGGACAACTCGTTTTATGGATAAGCTTACAAATTTTTCAACAGTATTGGTTGGTCAGCAATAGCCATAAAATGTTGCACTATTAAATCAACTAGATATACTATTCAGAAATTTGCGTTGCTTTTAAGAATGTAATCTAAAGCTAAGCGTTTACTGATGCAGGCAACGCACGAGGTATAAGAAACTAAATTTTATATTATCATTATTTTTAAGCGAATGCGTTTACTAGCCATCGCTGCACGAATCGTCTAGTAGAAAATGCAGCTCGTATTCTCGGCCGAGCAATTTTTGCAATTCGTGCAGCTCTTGCTGATGATATAGACAAATTTTATTTAGCGAACGGCGCACAAAGCAGTTTTTTCAAGAAAAATATATAACTTAACCATTACAAATGAAATGCAAGGGCAGAAGGCAGAATTACGAAAAGTTACATAGCATCAAACAGTAACCATTAACCTAAAGATAATGTTTGGGCGAAATGGGGAGAATAATGAAATAACTACGTAAGTTTCCTTTTACTACTTTTTATATGCAGTGGAATGAATCGGGGTTTATAGGACTTTTAGTTGTACACATAAACAAGTAATTAACAACAGCGTACCTTTATTATCAAGTTACTGTAGCCTAAAATAGCATCTATATTCAATGCACTAAATTGTAGCTGTTTTTTTCAAATATCCGTGTCAGTAGTCGAATCATTTTATGGCCAACAATAAGTAGCATGTTTTAGAAAATTATGCAAATAGCAAGCGATATTATATTAGCATGTTTAGGTATGTGTATTTCATATTCACAAATTGTATATTTCTTACTGAAGTTTAAAAGGTGATAAGTAAGAACTTTTTTCCATTACCTTGAGCTTGTTGATAGAAATATGGAGCTATGAAAAAAGTTTTAAAAGGACATGTTTTATATCCGACAATGAAATGCAGCGAATCACTTCCTGAGAGCAGTTTATTAGCAGGAATATTTAATCTATTGTAACATAAAGATCATCCTAAACTTCCATGACAATAGAATGAGAGTATTTACTAACACGAAGAAAAAAATTATAACAAAAACTTTTTCTACGCGACTTTTTAGCGGATAGTCCCAATTATCATTACCAAATCACTTTTTTTTACTCTCCACAGCTGTATTTCATTAGTTTGCAGCTCATTATCTTTTATTTATGGCATTTTAAAGCCATATCTGTTACATCCTTCTTTAAGAAGGCTCTCTAGAAACTTTAAACTATCTAAGCTGCTGAACACAAGTACTGTATCATCTGCGCATTCTTTTTTATTGTTTCATTATATTTACAATATCTCTTATTATGATTCATAAACCTGATAATTTTTTTTTAATGTCGTTCTGTTCAATTCTAATACTGACACACAATTCAGTTACGTATTCCTTTCATCAACGTGGTTTTCGTTTAAATTTAGTTATGGGATTGCCTTTTTTATCCAATAATTTAGCAATTATGTATTTTATTTATACTGTTTTGTCCTTGACTCTCTTATGTAGTAATACTGGCTTTCATGTTTGTTCATTTCTCTGTATTTTTTTATCCATTCGACTTTTGCTTTACTTATTTTCTATCCCTTTTTATAAATTTGTGTTTTTTCAATTAATTGCAACATGTTTTTGACATCTACTTTTTAATTTTTTTTCTAGCTAATCAATTATATTGTTAAAATTCTTCTACATTCGATCTTTGTCAATATATAGTTAGCTTCGTTACTTTTTTAATGATTGACTGGTTTTTCGCTTTACTTTCTAATTTTATATTTGTACACTATTTATGTTTTCCTTATTCTACTGTTTTTCATCTTGCTCGTACTTTTTATATAAATGGGTTATAGTTGGATAGCACATCTGCAACTGAGTATGTTTTGACAGACATTACTATATTCTCAAGCATTCAGCACAATACGTTGACGTATATACTATAGATTGGTGCTGCCTAAAAGTACAGATGTTGCCTCTGTAGTTTGAAGAAAGTATTTATGATCACAAGTTTATTATTTGCACAAAACTATATAAACATTTCAGATCTGCCATTCTTGCTACCTATAAAACAACCAACTGTTGCTTCTTCCTTTTCTGATCACACGTTGGGATTCAAATCTCTCATCAAATTAGTGATCCCTTTTTGTTTTACTTAGCTCATAATATTCTTTATGTCGGTGCAAATTTTTTTCGCTTCATTAATAGGGTAAGTAGGATAACATTAAGTTAATAGTATTAGTTTACATTTTTAACAACATAATCCTCTCAAATAGTTGCATCAACCTTATTACTGTAGCATCAATTTTTTTATTATTATTTCGGTGTTGTGTATTGTCGTTTTCTGAATAATAAACATTATGGTTATCTATAATACATTTGCCGAAACTTGGTCTTCTTATTTTATTTATGTTTACCAAAGGCATTTTTTAACGGTTTTATTTACTTTTCTTGCATCCTACATGATAATAACATTCCATATTGCAAATTTAAAACTTTAATTATTTCTATATTATAATTGGCTAACCGGAAGAACTCCCGTAAACAAGATAATTTTTATACTATTGTAAACATCATTTACGTGATTTCTATGGCGATCTGCTTGACCATGAAATTAAAAGTTATTTTATTTAAATAATTTTAGAAAACAACTTATTTGATTAATCGGTGCATATGAAGGGTTATCAACTTAACCACTATTATTTTGCAAGAAATAACCGCGCCCCGGTGGTTATTCTGGAAACTTTCCAAGTGGTTAGCGTAGTATTCTTAATACTCTTGTAATTATGTAGCGAATTGGGCGCCTTTGTTGTGTCTTACAAACATACAAAAAAATTTATTTCCTATTATAAAGCAAGAAAAAATATTTTTTTTATTTTTAATTAGAAAATACGTCAGTCTGAGGAAGATGGACTTTTTCACTGCAATGATCACTATTTTTTGTTTCGTAAAGTTCAAGCTGTATTTCGAAGTGTTACTTTTGGATGTCTTTATAAATTAGTAAAACAAATTTTGGACAATGCTTACATGATTTTTAGAGGACAGCGAATCGTCTTTTGGCTGGTCAGTAATAGTTACAAATTATTGCATATAAATCATCTAAGGCGTTCACTGATGCACATTGCACGCACCGCACGAGCTGTACAAAACTAAATTTCGTAGTATAATCATTATTTCTAGAACTAATGCGCTTTCTAGCCATCGTTGCACGAATTTCCTATAGTCGAGGCAAATTAGTACAAAAAAAACACTAACATCTCTAATTTTTTTCTCGGTACACGTATAGAGACGTTCCAGGGCACATTAGATTCGGAAAAGCCTCAAAAAAATGTTACATCATATTTTTTTTGGTATAATGCGAAAGTACAATTGTGCACTCAAAAAATGCATTTATTTGATGCATTTTTTTAAGACTTTGAAGAATATTTTATTGGTCGCTTAACCCTTAGTTAGTCGCGCCTGAAAGGTTACATAAGTAGTCGAGTGGGGTGTCCAGCACCCCAAATTTGTTTATAGGAATAAAACACTATATACATAGAAAATCAGAATTTTATTAATGAGTATCTTTGAACTTACATATTAATCAACTCTTAAACTCTTTTTTAAGATAAACAAAGTGATAATAATATTTGTAATAGCAACTTTAAAAAATATTAGTTTTCGGTATCACAATTTTGGCAAAAAACAATCATGTAGTTATTGCACACATGTCCATGGCATTTGAAGCACGCAGTCTTTGTTTTTCTGTCCTTGGTTCTTGCACATATATAACATCTTTTGTGTGAAGACGGTCGGCTGGCCCCAGAAGATGAATCATGGTCCTCAACTTGATGAATCCGTTTTAGCTGATTTTGCAATGGTCGCGGAAGAGTAGGTATGCTAGCTCGTGAGATTTGATGAGGCTTGACCAAATTGCCTACTAGCTGCTTTAGAAATGCTCCTATAGATATATTGGAGTTAACTTTGGCCTTATAAATTACATAAGAGTTGATACCACAGACATTGAATTGATGAAAAAATATCACCATTGGCCATCTTTTTGTACGTCGTCCTACATTATAATTAGCGCACATTTGGTCATTTGTATTAACGCCACCTTTGGTATGATTATAAAAATGAATCATCTCTGGCTTTTGTTTGTCACTCTCAATTTTGTTATCATGGCGTATGGTAAATATCAAGATAACTGCTTTAGATTTTTTTGGTACGTATGAACATAATGTTACATTTTTCTGAAATTTAAATAAACTTGAAGTTACTACACGATGTTTTTCAGGTTGGAAAGGATGTGGTATCTCTGGCTTGTTTTTACGCAACTTACCAACCATGGTAGGCTGTGATCCTATAGCAGTAATTTAACAAGTGGGACATTAGTGAACCAATTGTCCATGGTGATGTTCCTTCCAGTTCGAGAAATAGGATCAATTTGGCATTTTAATACACTCATAGTATCAGTAGGTAGTTTGAATGGTCCATCGGGCTGTTTTTCTACGTATATTTCAAATTTTTGTAAATAATATGTCAAGGAGTCAACCAGAAAAAAATCTTTAATCCCATATTTGGTCGGTTTGCTGGGAAAATATACCAAATCGGAGAATCTTCCTCGGAATGCAGGCAACTGATTGTTCATCAGTTGTGACACACTCAGATAAACTGTAACATTTTTGATAACCTTCGTTCGTCAAATTGTAAAAATCTCTATTTGTCCAATAATTGTGTCTGCTGTCTTGTTGTAAGGCAATGAAACCGTAAACATCTCAAAATGAACATGAATCTTGTACAAAAAATTCAATTCCGGTACCATCGGTTGCGCAAAGATCTTTCAAATTCAAATAAGACGATCGGAGAACTCCAAACATATAGAGCAGTCCAAAAAATGCAAGAAACTCTTTATAAGTTAGAATTTTACAGTTACGTTCTCGTTGAAAGTTGTTTTGAATAGATCTAATATATTCGTTAGTATATTTCAGGACAAGTTCTATGATCTCTTTAGAGAATGCGCAAAGAAATGCTTCGCTGATTGTTGTCACATCTAGAGCAGGCCCTTTAGGTCCGGTAGGCTCAGTTATAATATTGGCATTTCTGGTCCTAACTCTGGAAGATGGTGGCTGTTTATACCACTTTGTGTGTTTATCTCCTCCGAGATAAAACAAGTTGTTAGATCCTACACGACTTTGTGAGGCCCGGCGCAAAGGGATTTGATCCTCATTGCTCCACTGCTCATTTTCACTTTGCTCAATGTCACTGTTGTAATCACTTGCTATGTTTTCGTGCTCTTTTTTACCTTCAGAAGTGCTATCAATAGCCTCTTCTTCTTCTTCTTCTTCTTCTTCTTCTAATTGGTTTGCTATTTCCTGGTCATTCAGTGCACGTGGCGTTGTGAAGCTAACCTAAAATAATCACAAACGAAGGTTAACCTATAGTTATGCGGTAAGGTTATATAATATATGCATTATACTGAGATAAACAATTAGACACTTACTCTAAATTTAACTTATGTAAACGGTGGGGTGTTAAACATCCCAGACGCGCTCTCCAAGAATAACCGCACACAAATGAGCACCGGTCGCGACTGATTTACGAAGGTCACATGCTCGTACGAAGCTACTAAGATAATTAGCGCGATAAAATCAAATTTTAAAAAGTTACAGAAATTCAAACTTGGTCAGGGGTGCATGGCACCCCACGCGAGTAATTAAGGGTTAATTGGTTTAAAAAGTGCTCTAATGCACTTGGGGGAAAAAGAACAAAATCCTGGGGCTGAGGATGATTTTGGAGAATCAGCTCAAATGTGTTTGTTTTTCGAGATTAAACTGTTTATATAAGGGTTTTTGGGGTCACTGATAACGATTTTAATTCTTAAATTAATCTCCTATGTACCAAAATAATAAAATTCTCTGAGGCACTTTGGGAAAACGGGACACCAACTTACGAGCAGTGCATTGTTTTATTTGAATATGGTTCGATTTAAATTATTTTCAAAACCAACTTACTTCAAATATTATTAAAAAAAAATATTTTATTTGCACATAGACATTTCCATCAGGGTGGGCACTTATCAGCAGTATTAAATAAATAGAATTTTTAAATTTTTTTTTAGGTTTTCAGTAAAATAGTAAAAGTCAAGAATCTGTTTTTAGTAAAAAAGAAAATCGCACTTCAGCGTATATGAGTTTCGATTATAAATGTTCGGTGAGATGTTGGATAACCGGGAAACTAGGATTCGTTAGTTTACGATTCAGCGCACGGTAGATATTTGCGATTATGTAAAAGAAATGTCACAGAAATTGCCATCTTCCTTGAAAATTTACTTATGCAAGTTTTGCAGAAAAATGGCAGTTTTTACATTATCGAAAATACCTACCGTGTGGTGAATTGGAAACTGATGAATTCGAGGTTTTTGATTATCTGACACCTCAACGAAAATTTGGAGCTTAATTACAAAGTAGTAGGTTTCAGAGTTGCCTCAACTTATTCCAAAATTGGTCAAAACTCAGCTGAAAACAGAGTTTGCTGAATTTAAGTTTTCCGGATATGTTAGTTCCTATATAACATAGAAAAATGCTATTCAGCATAGTAGTCGTCAATGAGAATTTCGCAGGAAAAATTCCCAAAAAATGGTAAAAAACTGAGCCCTTAATTTTTAATTTAAAATAAAGTTTTTCAATGTTTCTAGAGGTTTTAAGGTTCTAAAATAAAAATCAGGCTTTTCAAGGTTCTTGAAGTTTTCAAGGTTCGGTGGTCACTCTGTCAATACAAAATATTAGTTCCATTCCCACCGCTAGGTGCGCTTTTACAGCAGTAAAGTTTCTTTTCACACTTTGGTGCATTAGAGTTTAATTTGAGAATCTAAATCGTTATCAGCGAACCCTTCTATAGAAAGTTTAATCTAAAAAAAGAAACAACTTTGAGCTGGTTCTCCAAAACCGCCCCCAGCTCCAGGATTCTGCTCCACCCAGTGCATCGGGGTAATTTCTAAGCATCATATTCGTATTCAGTGACCCCGAAAACCCCAGAGTGACGGAATTATTTTGGCCAATATTAAGCGAGCAATAAAATATTCTTTAAGATCTGCACAAAATATGTCAGATAAATGCATTTTTGCGTGCACAAATTCTCTTTCGAATTATTACAAAAAAATATAGTGTAACATGTTGTCTGAGATTTTTCTGAATTGAATATGCCCTGAAACGTCTCGATACGTGTACCGAGAAAAAATTTAGAGATTTTTACTAAATTACCTCGACTACTACTAGAAAATGCGGCTGGTATTCTTAGTTGTGTAAGGCTCATCCCAAACTTTCATGACAATAGGCTGATAGTATTTACTACTTCCAAGAAAAAAGCACTAAAAAACTATAACAAAAACATTAGGAGTATTGTGAGGCGCTTCGGTATGTTAGGCTTACCGACAATAGCTCTAATTGAATTAGGAATGTTTCACTTATCATGAAATATCTTCAAACTGCATCCCGCATTGCTTCGTAACCTCTAGCAATTTCTACTCGATTTATGTCTTCTATAACATCGTAAAGTGGCCCTTATAATGTACATGTATTTTCTAACTGAATAAATCAATTTATTTCTTGTTTTTATTATATTTCGTTTAACCCATTTGATTTTCTGAATGATGCATTTTTCTTAATTAAATCGGACATGACCAAATTAAAAATCGGCATAAAATTTTTAAGAGTCACTTGATAATATTGGACAATCTGATCATCTTCTATTAAACTCGGAAATAAAGTATAAATTTTTGGAAAATAAAATCTTCTGTTAGAGATATTGTGCACTGAATATCTTTTACGTTTTATTACCTTTATTTTCTTTTTTTCTTCAATTAATAAGCAGGCAACAATAATGTCATCGTTGTCACTAATTAGTATAAATAAAATAGTTTTCATTACATTCAACTTTAAACTACGGTTAGAACTGGAATAAATCGACGATGCTGATTAGCGAACTCACACCATTAGAATATTGCGATGTGTGCGACTCTTGCGGGTGGACCCTAAAAAAGCAACAAAGCATTTCTAAAGTTTTAGCTACAAATTTTAAAAATTTCGCACATAACTTATCTCCAATATATTTCTAAACAGAAGGATCGCAAAGCAGTTAAATACAAAATATAAATTAACTAATTTTTTTAATAAAACCTTAGTTGATTTTAGGAAGCAACATTTATTTAAATAAGCAAGTTTACGTGCCACAGCAGCTCGCAAATTTACAATTTATACACTAATGCTTTTTTATAATAAAAAATATTGCTTGCTATGTTTTGCTACGTTTGTCCCCGCTTCTCTGCCATGATAAAATTATGCGAAACAGCGGCATATGTTATGTTAGTATTTTAAAATAAGTGGAGCGTAGCTTTGTAAACGTAAACGTATTCAAATATGGAAATTCCTTAAAATACTTTTTTCTGTTAAATTAATTTGTTTTTGTTTGTTATCTTTATAATAGGATTTATTTAGTGCAAAAATTGTAATTTTGCTGAATGTAGTATCTAAAACATTTGTACTTTATTGTTATTCTTACAAGTTAAAGGAATCACAAGAATATGTTAAAAATTAAGTATAAAATTTAAGTATATAATCTAATTTTAAAAATATTAAAATTACAATTACTTTTTTCAAAGAAAAGCTTTATCATTTGAGCAAATTTACCATTGTTCACTGTAAATGGCATCTTGATATTTAACAAACTTGTAAAGTGTTCACATTTTTTGTTGTTTAGACTAATCTACAGGGATCTAAACAGATTAAAATTTAAAGTAATAAAAACTAAAGAAAACAATGATTGTTTTTCTATTTTAGTTCTAGCAGTGTTGGTTGAACCACATGGCATCTGGCCTACTCCCCAAGGAGAGCTACGAGGCTTTGAGCAAGACTAACCATACGTGTGTCCTGTTTTGTCATTTATATGGCTAGAAAAGAAATTTTGGCGTGAATGTTGTTTGGCGAGAGATGCATTGGGTTTAGGGATATTGTGTAATTGACAGTGTGGGGTAATAAGGGATTTCCATATGACGGGAGCAATGGTTTTAGCCCCCAAAAAATTAATATTGTGGCCTGTTTTTCTGTTATGTTTGACTAGTGTCGAACCATTATCGCTTTCCATACGGCCAAAGAATGCTCATATATTCGGCTAGATATTTGTCGATTTGTTTGACCTACGTAGGTCTTTTGGCAGTCTCCACAAGGTACTTCATACACTCCTTGGGATTCATTGGGACAGTTATTGGTCGGAAAGACCGTGCGTATATTTGTCGCATTAGTATGCGGCTTATTTTATTGGTGATGCCTCTGATGTAAGGTAGGAATGCTTTTGTTGATCGGGAGGATTTTGGGATTGAGAGTTAGTGTTTTTATTAACATCTTCAATTATGCTAGTTAAAAATTTGTTGGAATATTCATTTTTCAGTAGGGTGATGGTAATGGATTTATTCTCTGTTTGCAGATTTTTCGTATCGGAAAGTCTGATGGATCTGGTTATGAGGGATTTTGCAACTGAATGAATTTGGGGAGGATGATGATGGGATTTGGTATTTAGGTACCGATTAGTGTGAGTGGGTTTTCTTTAGACAGTGTAATAAAAGCTGTTATTAGAAGGATTTCTTGTTATGAGAGTATCTAGAAAGGAAAGGGAATTATTATGTTCGGTTTCCATGGTAAATATTTATGAAATAAGTAGGACTAGAAAATCCAGACAGCTATTCTTAGCTGCTATAGAAAATGCAAGTGTTACGAACATACTTTAGCAATCGTTACTATTCTGCAGCTATTTCTTCCGATGTTCTTTGAAAGCCTCGCAGTCGCCTTGCTTGGTTTCACGCTGTTATTTTTTCTTAAACTTTGCTGTGGCCTTGCTTCGTTTTCTGCAGTTATTTCTTCCGGTGTTCTTTAAGCATGTCGTTGACGTCTTGCTTGGTTTTCTACTTTAACTTCCTCCGGAGTTCTTTCGGCATATATACATACAACGCCTCGCTTTATTTATTATTGCCCTTTCATAATTTTCGTTTTCTCATGTAATTTCTGTGGTGCTCAGCTGGTTGTACCCGTTCCATACCAAAGAATGTTTATTTGCACAAGATAACAGAAAAACTAAAACAGTAGGATAAGTAATTTAATTTCAATTTAACTTTTCACAATTGTAGTGTGCTTTAAAGATATGACGATCGTTCGTGTATTTCCCGTGGACCCAAACGCGTTATTCTGGCAACCAATGATTTTCACACAGCCGGGGGATCGGAGACCGGATACCTCTACATCGCGCTTTAAAGATATTAGAAGATATTAATATTGTTGTGCAAGAGAAATGTTGTAACTTCTTGTTAGTGCGGAGAAAAGTTATTGACGTTCGAGAGAAATATTTTATAATTAGGAGTCATTTTTGTTTCTCTCAAAAATCTGATTTCTGTTGTTAATTCGTTAATTTTTGTTGCTGAGTTTGAATAGTTTGCTGGTTTAAAACTATTATAGAGGTAACATTTAGTTGGTTGTTTTTGAAGAAGCACATTTCACCAGTTTACCATCTGTACGTTTTTCAGACACGTACGATAATCATGTAATTCGACAAATTTGACACAAGGGGATCTGGTGCATCTAATGCGCGTATGACCGTAGCATTGACTAATTGTCACACTGAGGAATTCGTAATTTTCTTATTGGTTCTTCGAATTCTGCAAGTGCGTTTTTAGTGTCTTGAATTTAAAGATTTCTTTATTGTTGCAATTACGTTTGATATCAATTAAAAACAGGTTTATTACTTCGTGGCATTCTGCCTTGAGGACTTCTTTGATTAAATTTACGTTTGCATATGTTTAGGACAACCCTAAATGTCTTCTCTTCTGTGAAGTAGTAGATGTGTCTTGTTATTTCATTTTTGCCCAAAACATCCCTAAGTCCTTTTGTAATCATAAATACTTTTAGGCCGTAGCTTGACCTTATTGCCTTGCATTAGTTGATAATTATAATTTTTTCCGTCTATACCAAAATTTACTAGGTCTAACAGTAATTGTGTTGCTGTGCCGTAATGAAGGATGAAAGAAGGTTCTTGTACAACATTATCTTTTCTGTCTTGTATTTTGGTATTTGTTTGATATGGGGCTTTTGAATTCATCAGGGCCTCGAACCGAGTAGCAGTTTGTGTTTCAGTATTTGCCTGTTTAGTTCTTAGTGAGGATGGATTAGTATTTATAGGTGTTCTCTTGGAGAAACTTACTTCTTAAAAATTGTTAATAGTAATTACTTCTGATTTATTATTGGTAATTGACGTGTTGATTGTGATATCGTAGAGTTTAAATTATAATTTAGGTGAGATGTGATTTGGTAAATGTAGTTGTCGTTTCTGCAGAAATAAATTCAGCTGGGATATAATTATGCTATGCAAGGTTTGGTACCATCGTAGATAAATAATGCAACTCTGCCGGCTGCAGCAAAGAGTTAATCTGTGTAAGATTGTTTTGCTAGTGAGTAAGTTGCGGAGCAATAGTTTGTCGAGGATGCTGCCACTGCATTAGTTGCGATGGTTGAAGCTACATAGCATGTGGGGGTAGCCATTGCATTTGTGGCTGAGAATTAGTAAACATAGAAGTGTTGTTATAATTGGTAACGTGTTGAGAATAATATGAGTTTATATTGGTTTATTGGTTATTTATTTATTATATTGGTATTGTTGATTTTATTGTTAGAATTATTGGCTATGAATATTTAAAAGTTACCAGATATGTGGCCGAGACCTATAATGCGGCACGGTCACCGATACCGCGTGAGGGAAACCCAGAAAGCCACAAAACTCAAAATTAGTATATGTATCCTCTGGGAGAATAGCAATGGCTTGATCCTAGTTCATGACGTGTACACATGTTTACAATAAAATTTACTTATTACTCAAATTGAAAGAGTAAATTGTAAAAAACGAGTAGAAATTAATACAAACTGATTTAACGCGTTTTGTCTTAATTAACATATAAAAGAGTGATATTTTATTCAATTTTTAAATAGTGGTCATTTACGCATCATTAATATTTTTAAGATTACATTTACACCAGTTCATTGAGTTTCTAATAAATTACTCATCAAAATTTACAAAAATTCTTATAATACTTTAAACCATAAATAATCTATATATAAAATGCATAATTTCATTAACCTATGCAATTATCAATCACAAACAAATAATTTTGTTCCAAACTTTTTTTGGTTCAGTATTTTAATTTTCGCAGTATTTCTCATATCAATTTGTACTCTTTATTTGCTGACAAAAGTGACAAAAATATGTGCTTATAACGACCAATTACTAATTTTTTGTCCATAAACATCATTATTACTGATAAAACTACTCGTAGTATATCTTTATTTAGTTATAAAAACGCTCGATAAGTGAATTGCAAATATTCTGCTGGAAAAATTCCACTAAATTTTATTGCAGTTGTTAACCCGGGATGGTTCACGCGGCTGGAAAAGGCAGAAGATGTGTCGTAAATTTTTATTAGGCTTATGCGGCCTCTCTGAGCCTTATTTTTATGGCATTTACAGCGCCCCCTTCATGGTTAAATCGTATCACTTTGTATCCCAATTAATTTCGTAAGTTATTTTTAAATACCTTTGAAAATTATTTCAATAACAACTAGTTATTATTATCTGTAAATTTAAGGATACGATTTTGTTTTCTGTGTTATTAATAATTAAGTATCATACTTTAAATTAGTTTACACAAATGCTAACCTTTATTACATAACCAAATTATAATTACTTACGCTTTCTATCAAATTCTAACTAAAACATCTTAATACTGCCATTTACATTGATGACTCAAACATGATAATATTGTAATTCACCAACGCAGAAGTGCAATAAAGTTTATTGCGTATTATAAGCGTTGCGGTTGAAATAAAATTTATTGAAATGGCGCACTATGCAGGGTAATTCAAGTTTTAATGGCAAACCTGCGTGGTAGTATGTAGTATTATTCATTTTTGCTAGAAATTGATTTATTAGCTTTGTAGTTAGTCTTATAAAGGCACTTATTTAACAACTGTAACCCAGTTTAGCTAAAAAATTGAAATTGAAAAGCGCTATACCTATGATTCTATCTGTGCCATATCCTCAATGGACATTGGCGATTATTATAGCCCATCTAATTCTGTTGCCTGCAGCACGGAATAACTCTATTGATGTCATGCCGGACCATTGTCTTAAATTCCGTAGCCACGGTGTTCTTCGTCTTCCCGGTCCTCTCTTTCCGTCAAGCTTTCCCTGCATGACAAGCTGCTATACCTATATGAGAGCCAAATTTGTGCAAGGTGATATTGTCTTAATAATAACAACCTGCTACTCTAATCAATTGTTACTCGTTTGTCTGACAAAATTTAACGCTGATATTGTTTTTAATTTGAGCTAGCAAACACAAAGATGTTATTACTCTCAAATTCCCCATTTAGGATTGACGACAGCGCTATTAGTAAATGAAGTTAGATTATTCCTTAGAAATGCATGCGAGCTGATTAGGCACCACCATCATGTGATTATGTAAATGTACCCGACTGAAAATGCTCAGAGTCTTTTTTTTTAATGTTAGTAGCCGTTGCCAAAGCTATTAAGCCGACAGTAGTAGTTTAGATTGTAAGTAAATATAGTAACTATTTAGAAATGTATCGTTTCGATTTGTATCTATGCAACCACTTTAAATTAGCGACCTTGACGTGATTCAATTGAAAGTTCACAAAGTAGCTAGAGCTTCACGTAGAAAAAGTACTCTAGTGTCACCTATAAATATATTCTTTGAAAGTGAATAAAACGATCTCCGCGGAGAAACAATATCAAACAGGAAATACAAAAACGCTTATCTTAGTGTGGTCAACGCCCACGCTAAAGTCTTAAAAGCAAACAATTTTTTTTTTATTTTTTCACTTAAAATAGAACCTTGGAAACCAGTTTTTAAACCTTGAAAACCCCTATTTATTTAATATTGTTAAAACATGGACACTGCTAGGGTTGTCTGTGTACAAACAAATTTTGTTCGTAATAATATCTGGACAAAAATCGTTTTTAAAAATAATTAAATTTGAATCATATTCAAATGAAGAAAAGGGCTACGCTTACCATAGTGACCCAGGATATCCTTTCCCCAAAGTGCCCCGGGGAATTTTCTCACTTTGGTGCGTTAGAGCTTAATTTGAGAAACAAATAGTTATCAGTGATCCCAAAAACCCTTTCATAGACAGTTTCATCTCGAAGAACAAAACAACTTTGAACTGGTTTGCCAAAATCGTTTCTAGCCCCACGATTCTCCCCCGCCAAGTGCATCAAGGCACTTTCTAAGCATTATATGCGTGAGCAGCGACCCAAAGATCCTTGTATAGACAGTTTAAACTCGAAAAACAAAAAAATTTGAGGTTATTCCCCAAAATCACCCCCATCTTCAGAATTTTACTCTTCCCTCCCAATTGCATTGGGATACTTTTTAAATATCATATTCGTTATCAGCGACCTCAAAAAACCTCATTCAGACAGTTTAAACTGGGAAAACAAACAAATTTGAGGTAATTCCATAAAATCACCACCCTACCCAGGATTATGCCCTGCCAAGTGCATCGGGGCAATTTCTAAGCATCATATTTGTGATCAGCGACCCAAAAAACCTCCGAGTAAAGGGAATGAGCTTATTTTGACCAATATTAAGCAAGAAATAAAATATTCTTTAGGGTCTGCAAAAAATGCATCAAATAAATGCAATATTTGTGTGCACAAATGCATTTTGCGTTATAATAAAAATATATGTGGTAACATTTTTTTGATGCGCCCTGGAACGATTCAGTACGCGTACCCACAAAAAATTTCGAGCTTTTTTACTAATTTGTCTTGACTATAGCGAATTTAGGGTAATGTTTGGAGCCTTTCCGGCTTATAAGTGTCGCTATCACTGAGCTCATAAAGTCCAGCGATTAAACACTGCTGCCCTTCCAAGCTAATTAATGGGAATTAGTAGAATTGTACGAGCAGACCCGGTTATTTCATGAACATGCCTGTTAACACCAGATTCTCGCGCTCACTGTCGCTATCCATTTTAGTTTAACACACACTGGTGGCAGCCAACTGGTACGACTGATGGCTGGGAATCACAGAGAGGTTTTGCCAGCTTATGTAGTACGCACTGCTCTTTCGCAAACGTACGGACTGTTAGTCGACAAAAAGAGGTTATTACAAACTTATCTACGATCGAAGTATCGGAAATCGATGACGCGATGTTAATGAAAAACGTGATTTGTAAATCAATGTACCACAAGTTGCTAGTATAGTTCCCTGATTTTACGTAGTTACGTTTTTAGAAAAGAAAGTTAAAGACACTGTGTGTGACCACATTAAAGTGACATTGGGGCCGCCGTCGATCTAAAACAAATTACTATGCTATGTGGTGTGGCGGCCTTTTCGCCCTTGAACCGCTTTATATCGCGGCGCATGCTGGCGGCTGTGATGTCTGCTGCACGTTTTGCCATCGCACACAAACGGCATATGGGCTTTTGCTCAGCCGACAAGTCTGCATACGCCGTCGGCGGCACCTTTTGATATGAAAGGTGCTGTCGAATGAAAATTTCCCGCAAAGACCTACCGCCAAGCCAGGCGCGAAGCCCGGCAACATTCACGCCCCGCAGCGCGGCCAATTCGGTCGTGTCTTAACACCCGTACATTCACGCACCGCAGCTCGGCCAATTCGGTCGTGTCTTCACCCCGCAAGAAACATTCACGCACCGCAGCTCGGCCAATTCTGTCGTGTCTTCACCCCGCAAGAAACTCTCGCATCGCAGCTCGGCCAATTTGGTCGTGTCTTCACCCCGCAAGAAACATTCGCTACCCGCAGATACCAGATCCGCAGCGCAGAGGTGGCCACCTTGGAATCGCCGACGAAGCCGAAGCCGAAGCCGATTCAGGTGAGCGATTTGGCAATATTCGTTGGTGGATATCGGTAGCCGCCCCCATCCGCTTACGCGACGGCCGTTTAAGGGACGATTTGGGCCTTCTCGGTTGACGTACCAAACGGGCCGTACTACGTTTTCACACCGCATCACGAGAGCGGCTATTTACACGCCTGCCTCTCCACTATGTTTTAGACCAACTGAAGAAAATAAAGGCGGGATTTGATTTGATGCAAGAAGAGACCAAACATTATATCTTTAAAAAGTTAATACTCAATAATAGTTCACGTGGTACCCACGAAGAATTGAAACTTCCATCCTTGTAGAGGTTATCGTGTTTTCAATGTGCATATATTTTACAACATATACTTGCTACACATAACACTAATCAGGCAAAAGCAATTTTAAAATTTGATTTAGTGCAAGTCAATCATCAGACATCAATTGCGTCAAGGATTTCTAAGAAGATTGCTGTTGTCTTTCCATGTTTTTGAGGTAATAAACACAATATTTTTATTGCGTAACGCTACTCAAATTTGTCCTAGATTTTTATAAAAAATTACCCAATATTAACAGCTTTTTATTTGTTTAGAAAGATAATAAAACATTATAAACAATAAAAAATATATTTAAAAGCTCACGTATGTTTGGGGCAGTTTCTAATCGTTTGGCGCGAGCAAAACAGCTTTCAGTGACTGTACTGTACTTTACGCACTACTAAGTTATTATGTGAAAGGGTTCAACAATGTTTTATTTTATAAACATTAGAAAAGTAAAGAAATTGGGTAAATATCTAGGCATGATCAATTTTTATCTACGTTTTGTTCCTAGTGTAGCACGAATTCTATAATCTCTCAACTATTAAAAATAGTAAAAACGGGATCGGGATCGTGCTCGTAGCACGGCAAACAGCTTCAAAAACACGATTATGGAGTCGAAGTAAGCCTTTGCAAACACAACAACGTTAACTCATCCGATTCCGAAAGGCTTCGATTAGGGTTACTATTGATGTCTGAAATTTTGAGATCGCAGCCACTTTACATCAATTTACTGACGACAAAGCAATCACTAAGTTTCTCTATAGATACGTTAAGCTACTTGCTACTTACAATACTAAATATTTTAAGCATAGTATAACACTAGTTTATATCCCTGTATGAGCTATAAATTCTGTATTTTTTACTTTAAATAAAAATTTTTAATAAAAATAGGCAATCTTATTCTACAATTCTCATACATCGTATTTATTTGTCAATTTAAGACATAGTCACCACAAAAAAGAAATATTAATACGTTAGCGAATAGTTTATTTTGCATTGGAGAAATCTTTCAATAAATCGACCGTGAGATGCTTGAAAAAACACAAAAGACGATGACAAATTACAAAAAATTCTGTAACACGATTTGAGATCTTTGTAACTAAGAAAAATTTAATTTCCCCATGATGCGTTTATATGAATGTTCCCTAAAATTATTGGTATGGTTATTTGTCAAGAAAGGCGGCGGTAGATTGAGGTCGACAATGCAATTCGTGCTAGCAATTTGAAATAGTAAAACATGTTACGTGGGCTGATAATTTTTAAAAACTAAGAAGGTATTGTTTCACATATATTTATTAATTCACCCTGTGGTCCTAAATAAATTTTAACATGACTGAAAAAACGAGGTGTGTTTTTAGGCCATGTCTAATCATGTCACCAAAATTTATTTAGTTTTGAAAAAACTCGTAACATCACCTTATATATTTCTGCAAAACAAAGTCGCACAAAAATTATGTTAAACACGAAGAGATGAATGAAGTAAAAAAAGAAGAGAAAAAGCTTACTTAATTATATTCATAGAAATATAGCAGGAGCATAAATAGCATAATAGGATCAGGCTCGTAACATTTGCAGGAAGATTAGTCCGCTTTCCTGTCGAAAAGTCGAATCTATTTCTTTATATAAAAACAAGAGTTTTATGCTATTTTCGCAAGTAAATACAGAGCAGAGCACAACATCTATTGTGGTGTGTGTGTATACCTGCCGGTAAGCAAATTCCTGTGTATTTTAACCGACAGTTTGTATTTTTATAACGTAAATAAAGAACAGGCTAAAAGGGTGCCTGTTTTCAATGACGAGAAACTTCTATGTTGATTACTGGTCGCATGATAAGTTTGATGCAATAGCTAATATTAATTTAGGTAAAGCATATAATGTTCTAAGGTCTTCGCACAGAGAATGTGGCAGGCTTCAAAAAACCGTAAAAGAAACTAGAAGAGTGGCAGACACGATTTACAAGCAAATTAGGATAAATAGCACAAATTTACAAAGCTATGAAATAACTTGTGAACATGTAAAAACATTTGACGACTGAATTTTATAGAATTGTAAAAATGGGTCTGTTTTCTATAATTACAAATAATGTTTTTTTTGATAAAGTAGACCAGCCTCTTATAAAAAATTCAAAAGAAAGCATTTTAACGAATATTATCATAGATTGTATTAGAGTGTAAACATGATTTATTTTGCATGTAAACTAATTATTATCGAATATAGAAGCAAAAGGGTACTTCCAGAAAGCTGCTACATACATCAAAACGGGGAAAATTAATGAAAATGTTTAAAGGCTTAGTGTTTGCTTTATGATCTATAAAAAATGCTAAGATACACATAGAAAAACAATCAATTTACGATGCACACAAAATATTACGGTTTTGCTTGCTAACCTTATGAGTAATGCAAGTTTCATCTCCCTCTCGTATTTTTAAATAATATCAAAAATCGAATACGTAGATGATCTATGCCTGGGTAAGACTAGTGTAGTAGTTCGGCGCTGCCTCCGGGTAAAATTTGCAGAAGAAAGGAGACTTCTCCTACTCTACCCGTTGCCTGGGAGTATCCAACGGGCCGAAAATGTGTCTGTAATCAACGGAGACCTTTGGTTTGAATAAAGAAATATTAAAGTACCAATACATATAAATGAAGACTAATACGAAAAAAGATAAACATACCTGCAACAGCGTTGGATTTGTAAAGAATCTAAAATTTAGCATACAAAGATAGCATTAAAATGCAAGAGTAAAATATAAACAAAAATTTCTTTTTTATGCGCATGAGGCAAATAAAGAGGGACACGACTTGTGAATGTTATAAGTAGAGTTGCCTAAAGGAAACCTCGAAATAACGCAACATTAATCAGTATTATGATGTCAAAGCAAGAAGTTCTATCGCTCGTTACCCAAAGTATTATCAAGTTTCTCACGGCAAAGGGTTTTAAACCATCCGTAATTTTAAAAGGACTCAAATTTACATGTGGCATAAATACTTTTGGGGGCAGTTGAAAAGGATGGTCGTTAGCATTGTCAAAGAACCAGCCTAACTGAGAAGAATATTTGCTTAATTCGTGGGCTTCTGTAGGATAACCGCCGATTAACGGTTGCCAAACCTGCTTCTGAAGACAAAGTAAGCTACCGTGGTATTTAGGTAATTGTTACTGTTCCAAAAATGTCCATACGCTTAAAGTTGTACAAACTCGACAAAAAATAAGGGTTCGTTCTAAACTACATTGAAACACCCCTCCTTCCTGTAGTTTAAACTTATCGTCTTAAAACTATCATTTGTTTAGATTACCGAAAGAGGAAAGTAAAAAGGAAAAAATCCTCCGATCCTCCTAAATGCGTAAACTGCGGAGGAGGCAATCCAGCTAGTTACAGAGGCTGCCCCCACAATCTAGAACTGCTAAGAAACCACCGGACACGACCTAATCATTCAAAAGTAACCCCGAAAATGATATATAACCAAGCATCACAATCTAATTGCCACCAAAAGAACCAAAAGCCTGAATCATCTTCCCAATCTCCTCAGACTTTCAATATCCACACAATTTTATAATTTCTTATAAAGCTAATCATTCCTTTTCTGCAACAAATGAAATCCTTTATAATAACACATTTATTACTCAATATTATTGTAAACTGGAATGCCGATAGAATAAAATCACAAAGAACAAATTTTATTTCATTTCTAGCAACGTATAATATGGATATCGCATGCATCACCGACACTCATCTATCTGAAGGAGAATTATTTAAAATTAACGGCTACCAGATTTATTAAAAGGACAGACACAAAGAAGCATAGGAAGAAATTGCCGTTTTCAACAAACAAAAATTATAGCGTACTAGCCTCAATGAAGTTATTATAGAACATCTAGAAACGATTACCCTTACAATAAACTTTAGCAACGTTAAATCTATTCGAATCACAACGTCCTACAAACAACCTAACAAACGTCTTTTAGAAGCAGACATACAAAGTATATTTAACACCACCATACCATGGTTATGGTGACCCAAATAGCAAGTGTCAACTTTGGAGCTGCCAAGCTGATAACCCCAACGTTCACAAACTGAATATTTGGGCTAAAAAATATCAGTTTGAAATACTTGCGCTAGATGAATACACTTATTATCTCTACAGACATAACCATTAACCCGACATCCTTGACTTAGTGATATCCAAAAATTTGCATAATCCAATTCAACAAATTGTAATACTAGAACTGAACTCGGATCATCTCTCTGTATTCTTAACATTTGGAACCATTAAACCATTCTCTAGATCCTCACCGACACCGTCTGATAAAGGCAGACGTCAACCGGAAACTTTTTTAGAAGAACATAAACTCGCAAATTAGCAATTCTACCCAAATACACAAACAAATTAATACAGCAATTATAACTTTTACATATGCGGTAAACGACTTTGTAGAAAATGCAACTGATGCTAAAAATAGAAGAAAAACTAATAACCCATATATTCCACCAAGCTATATACTAGATTTAATCAAACAAAAGAACCAAGCGCGTAGACAATGGCAAAGAACTAAAAACTTTTACATTAAAAATTAATTAAACTTAAATAAGATTTGGATAAATTCAGAATGTAGAATATAGAAAAAATATTGAACAAATAGCACCAAGCTGTGGCAAGTCACCAAGAACATTACTAAACTACTAGAAGTAACACCAGCAATTAAAACCACTAATGCTGCGTACACATCTGAAGAAGATAGATGTACGAAGTGGGGATTTGGTTAAAATGGTTTACGTGCAGTTTTAATCGGTCCCCATATTAAGTTGTCGCAGCTATTGAGATTGGAAAGGTATTCTTAAAATGATCTGTGGTGTCCTTCTTTTAATTTGGTTTTAAGTTTGTTGGTGAGCTGGTTATGTATTGTTTTTTTTGCCCACAATTAGTTTTTTTTATATCTAATGGAAGATTTATGATTTTGGTGTAGGCCCCCAAATGATGAGTAGATTGGTGGGCTGCATGTATGAGGATTTATGTTAAATTACCCACAGCTTTGTCTATCTCACCAGGGATAGCGAGCTTTACTTTAAGGATTGTGCTTTCATTGATTACGTTTTGATACTCTTTCCAGTTAGCTTTTGAGTTATGCAATTTAGTTTCGGATTTGATGATTATTACAATTTTGCTTTATGTTGCTATTGTTGGCGAGTGGTCAGATGAGAGCTCAAAGTTGGGTTATACATCCAGATAGGAGTTACAGATGCCACGAATCTAGGAGATCTGTTATTTTGTCCGTATCGATTGACCGTTTTACATATACCTAAAGTTTTGAAAAGCCAACCAGACCGTATTACTCCAGAAATCCAAATATTTTTGATTATAGAAGCTTATTCTTATACTGAAGTAAAGAAAGAAATAAAGCATACGCTAGGCTTCGATATAACCAAATAACTGGACAAGCATTCAAATATCTGTCTAAAAGTCATCATTCTACAAACAATCATATGTAATGCAATGGCAAGGTAGAAATACCAGCAAAATCGCCCTAAGAATTGCTGTTTTATACACTGATTAATGTGATATCCATCATAAGCAAGGTTTTTGAAAAACTCTTCATCATTTTGGGTTTAAAAACACTATTCCACAAGCCAATAATTTTACAAAATAATTAACGCAATCTCTAGAAATTTCAAAAAGAAGAAATCTTGCGACGTGTCGTGTGACATTTTTCAAGCATTTGGTTAAGTGTGGCACAAAGGAATTATATGTATTATCCAACAATTATTATTTCATCATAAAGTCAAATCTACATAACAGATATTTTTCTATTAAATTCATTCATATTATTCCAGTAAATGTAGAGTTCTTCGAGGTAGTATGTTAGAACCACCACTTTCCTCATTTACACAGCCGATGTATCTGAAATTGACAACACCAAAATCGTTTGTTTTGCTGGTGATGTGTCTATTATTACCATTAATGAAAATTTCTTAAACGTCTGCTACAATCACATGGTAAATTAAACAGTCAACAAAAATTAATTCAACCAAATCTGTTCAGGTTTTATTTATCATGAGACATGAAATATTTCTGCTTGTAACAATGACCAATGACAGAATATCTACAGCAGCAGAAACAAGCTACCTCGGTTTTATCTTGTTCAAACACTCAGTTGAAAAAAATACATCCAATCTAAAAGACACCCGAAATGCATAAAATTTTGACAAGTCTAGTAGCTTCTCTGTAAAAATTTAAAGCTCTCTCTAAACAGCAAAACGTTGCTGTGCAAAAACCACACTGAAACCCATGTATTCCCATGCGAAGTCGTTACACTCAATATCATCCAGAGTGCGAAGGATAATTGCAAACACTCTATGGCACGCAAGCAACCAAATACTCTATAGTAACCTAAAACTATGCTTTATTACAAGTGAAATACTGAGAATGACTAAATTCTACAGCAGTCAAATAGCAAACTACAAAAACTAACTAATAGACCAGCACCACACCAATGGCCTAAACACAAGAAGACTACACAGAATAAAACTCTAAAACTTCGTACATTACTGAAATAACAATGGAGAAGGGGAAAAATTGCGGAATGTTTTACTTACAGGCTATACATTTACTTAATACTCTGTATAGATGTAATATGATAAAAAATATCCGTTATTGGATCTTTTATGCTTTTCTAAATAAAAGGTAAGTCAGAGCTGAACTCAAGAGAAAGGTTGTAACGAATAGTTTATAATGTTGTTGGTTTAAAAATTTTGCTCATAAAAACATGATAAAGTTTCAGTAGAAACTAACGGCACGAAAACCTATAAAACGTCTTACAGTAAATAGAACAATTGTGTTTAAATTACAATGTCTCAAAACAAGACGTAGTAAAAGATTTCTTACAACTTTTAATGGTCTTCCCTGGAATAATTTTACGTTCTGATTTGTTACAAGACATCTTGTGAGCTAAAATGTCCACGTCAACACCACTACTCTTATCCTCAACTTGTCAATTTTCCTTGTTCACGTAACTACTACAATTACACGGAGGGAGATTTGGAGGTTACTAGAGTGAGGACGACACCTTCGGCTATAAGCAGAATACTCACTGTTTCGATCCAAAGGAAAAATTCCTCTAATTAACTTTTTTTGCTACAGGCAGTTATTTCTATCGCCTATCAATTAATTGGCCCCAATTGTCACTTCCATTTTTAGTCTTAAAATTTAAAAAATAGCAATTATTTTTTATAAATATTGTCATTCCCCTAATCTTTTTTTTTTATTTTAAATATTGCCAGATCAACAAACATTTTTGTTATACATAGCATTGGTAATAGAAATGTTAATATAACACTAAACAAAACTTGTGTGACAAAATAATGGTCACAATAATTTAACTTGTTGGTATTGGCTTATTTGTTAATAGGATTTGTTAGCACTATATCCTGGGGTAATTTGCGTTGAAGCCTGGTATGAATGTTCGTTTTAAAGAGTTCATAATGAACCGCGCCACTACACGCACTTGAGTTTAAGATTAATTTTTCCGCACATCTTTTAGCAAACTGATCGACGGGTAGGATGCCTAGCTCTTCGTGTAGCTGAGTGTTACGTATATACCACGGTGCGTTTACAGCAATTCTTAACAGCTTGTTTTGAAAGTGTTGAATTTTTTGCAAGTGTGTTTTCGATGTATTGCACCACACTGGTGATGCGTATAATATAAGAGGTCGTAGTAAGGTTTTATACAATAAAACTGTGCATTTAATTTTGAGACTAGACTTGCGATTAAAGAGCGGGTATAGCTGCTTTAATCTAGTGTATCCTTGGGTAAGTTTTTGGTTTATGCGGTATTTCCAACTTAAACGGGTATCGAGATATACCCCTAGGTATTTGATTGCACCATCATTCGGATTCCAACAAATTGCGGTATTGTCAATTTTCGCTTGGCATTTGTCGGGGTTTATGGTGATGTTCCAGAGTTTGTACCAGGAAGATAACTTGTTAATTGCATTCTGCAGCATCGCAATTGCTTCAATAAGATTGTCCGCTTGGGTAAATACGGCAGCGTCGTCCGCAAAGGTAGCAATTGTTGCATTAAGCTCAGGTAGGTCAGAAGTAAATATGTTGAAAAGCACTGGGCCCAGAATGCTTCCTTGTGGGACTCCTGCTCGACACATTTTGGTTTCGGACAGTGTTGTGTTAACTTTAACTGCAAAGGTTCTATTGTCTAGAAAGGAGAAGATAAGTGCTTTAAGGTATACAGGCATGGCTATGTCTAGGATCTTTTTTTTAAGGCCTTCGATCCACACCTTGTCGAATGCCTGTGCTATGTCAAGAAAAACTGCTGTAGTGTAATGTTTGTTATGAAATCCGAGTTCGATAAGCTCGCTGATTCTTTGTAGTTGATGGCTTGTTGAATGGCCTTTTCTAAAGCCAAATTGATATTTAGGCAAGATGTTGAGATTTTCAATGTGTTCTAGCAAGCGGTTGTAAGCAATTTTTCAAGAATTTTTGATAACGACGTTAACAGACTTATGGGTCTGTAACTGCTTATTTTGTTTTGTTTTTCCTGGTTTCTGAACATTAGAATGTGCGCAAGTTTCCAGGACTCTGGAAAGTACCCTAGTCTCATGCAGGCATTGTAGGTAGTACATAGATAAGCTATAGCCATCAATGTGAGGTGTTTAAGAATTGTATTGGTGATCAAGTCGTGGCCAGGAGATTTCCTTTCGGGGAGCTTTTCGATAATATCCTTCAGTTCGTTAGGTGAAGTTGGTTGAATTTTATCTGGAATTGGCACCCTTCGTTCAATATCGTTTATGATTTGTGTGTTGTGAGTGGGCGTGTAAGTGATTGCAGGTGTAAATGTGTTTTCAAGATGATCAGCAAAGGCAGCTGCCTTTTCGGAGTCGGAAGTGTAAGTGATATTATCAGATACAGATGATAGCGTTGGCAATTCTTCTTTTTGATTTAGAATTTTTCTAGTTGTTTTCCAAAGGCCCCAATCTCTTGGGCTGAAATCTGCTATGTGTTTTTGATATGTATTAATTCGTAGGCTGTCCAGTTCTCTTTTAATTTGGTGCGTTAGGTTGTTTAATTTATTTTTAAGTTGAGGGTTCCTGTTTCTCTGCCATTCACAGCGAAGCTGGCTTTTGTTTTTGATTAAGTTAATGATGTATCTGGGAGGATAATTGTAATTTGTCGGATGAGTCCATCTAGTGGTTGTACAAGCTAATTTAGCACTATCTTAAATTGTTGATGTAAAATGTCTTTGGTTGTTAGTAATCGTGTTGGGCAGTGGAGTTTACTATTGAGCTGAGTTTGAAATACGTTCCAATCGATTTTGCCATTAGTTAATTTTGGAGTAGATTGTTTAATGATTAATGTGTTGGTGAATGACACCAGTACTGGGAGATGATCAGAATTTAGTTCTGGAATGACACTTTGAAAGATAGGTTTACCAAAGTTTTTCAGGAGAACAATATCGAGTATGTCAGGCTGGTGGTCTTCTCGGTACGGGTAATAGGTGTAATCATCTGGTGCCAAAATTTGAAAGATGTTTGTTATGGCAAGATTTTCCAGTTTAATACCTTCGGGGTTTGTGGCTCTGCATCCCCACAGGATATTTTTAGAATTCATATCTCCTAAAACTAGTACTGATTCAGTAGTGTCAAAAATTCTTTTTATATCTTCCTCAGCAATTCTTGTGTTTGGCTGCCTGTAGACACAAGCAATTATTATACTACTCTGATCATCGAATTTAATCCTTATTGAAGTAAATTCAATTTTTAAGTTAACAATTTCTGGAAGTTGAATGTGTTCATATTTCGTTTTAATAATGATCGCTACGCCACCAGCTGCTACTCTGGAGTTTCGATCCTTGCGATAGATATGATAACCTGGAATTCGAAATTTTATGGTCTCATCAAGATGCGTTTCTGATATGCAGGCGATGTCCACATTGTATCTCGCTAAAAGGCAATAAATAGAGAGCGCTGATTGTTGATTCCATTTGCATTCCAGTTAAGGATGGTTAAACTTTGTATTGGTTTGCTTTGGTTAAGGTCCATTGATAAGCATTGGTAAGAGAGTGCTAATAATGAATGTTTTAATTTGGCTAAGGTACGGCGTAATAAGATTAAGGAGAGTTTGAATGAGATTGTCGGGTAATGCTGATGGAGTGGATGAGGAGGTAATATTGTTGTTCTGGGCGAGTCCGCTTTTAAGCTTATCTGCAAAGGTCTGTGTGTTATTGATGTACGAGTTTTTAGGTTGGGCTCGAGTCCGTTGTTTTAGTAGTGTAATATGGTGTGAACAGCCACGATAGTTTGCGCTGTAGTTGCCTCCACAGTTAGCACACTTTGGTGGTTCGTTTGGCCTCTTTTGACATTCGGAATGTAGATGATTACCAGCACATTTTACGCAAACTGGTTTTAGACTGCAATAATTTTAGTATGGCCATACTGTTGACATCTGTAACACTGAGGTATATTCTTGGATTTTCTTCTAGCTTCAACAGTAACTACGGAGTGAAAAATTGCTTTTAGTGAATATATGCGTTTCGCTTGCTTGTTATTGGTTAGCTCTAGAGCACAAACAGGTAGAGGTTTTCTATCTCTGGTGTACAATCGTGTTACCTTTGTCACAGGCACCTGACTAGCTAGTTCAGTTTTGATTTCCTCATCTGTCAGAGAAAGTGGAACATTTTTAATTACTACGGAAGTTGGTTTGTCATTTGGGTTTTGGTAAGTATGATATTGGATTTGATTTTCTGTAAAATGTTTGGTTAATTTTCGAAAATCTTCGTCTTTTGTTAAATTGATTCGTAATGTGGTTGTGTTATACGTTGTTGTGAAGGTTCCAGCAGCTAGTTTTTGCATGTCTTCAATTAAGGCTTTATGATTTAAGGTGTTTGGTAAGTAGATAGGTGGAACTTTGATGGTTGGTATGTTATGAGTTTCTGGCTGTGATTGTGTTTTATCGGACACGTTTGAGTCATTTTTGTTGGAAGAGTCGCCATCAGCTAATGTACTTTCCAAATGGGCTGGCAGATAGAATTTATTACTGGTTAATAAATCTTGGGTGGTCCATGCATACCGTTTTTGGACTTCATTAACGGGCGGCGTTAAACTGTCTATTTTGCGCTTGTTATCCGCTTGATAATCCATTTTTAATTCATTCACCGAGATTGTATTAGTTTTGTTGAGAATAAGTAAAATAAAATTTACTTACAATATTAACTACGGATAGCTTTAAGGTCAAGCGTATCGCACTGATATCAGGCAGGCCAAGGAACGTCTGCACTGTAACACTGCTCGTACTCGACTCTCCCCTAATCTTTAATTTGACTCCTAATGTGCTACGGACACGAAGTTACCCTTTGCATACATTACGTATTATGTAAATGTAAAAACATATTTGATAAAAAATAAATATTGGCGAAGATTATGAGGGCGAAACATATATCTATAGGCTGCGTAAGCTGCAGTCTAGGGTGTCAGGATTTGGGGGAGCATAATTTTGAATTGAAAAAACTGAAATTATCCTTAAAGAGATAAATCTAATTTTCAGTTGACAACCCGACATTGTAATGCCTGAGTTGGTAACACACAAACGACTGAAAATCTGTAAGACAATATGCCACTTACAATAAATTTTTTATCAACCAGTTGTTTTAAAAATTTAATAAAAGCAAAAGTGATTGGTTTGTTCAAATCCAAGCGAACAAGTATTTTGTGCGCCAAATTCTAAGGAAAAACAATGTTTCTAGCATTTAAGGGGTTTGATGATTACATAAATAACCATATAATAAACCATTACGACAATAACTGTGAATATTATAAAATGGTAGAACGGTGCAAGGAAGAAGCTTTGTATTGGTCAAATATTTTATGACGAGTTGATGTTTTGAAGCTTTCAGCATCCAATTCATGGCGAAAATAAAATATGAGGCTCTGTAAATAATGATAACTTTTTTGGCTGCGTAGAACTGACTTCAAATATTGATACTCCTATGGCTTAACATATATCAAAATTTGGAAATAAAGGAAAATGTGTTTCCCCATACTATCAAATGCAACTATCAATGCATTCATTATACAGTTAATAGACCAAGCTAAGGCAGATATTTTAAATGCCACTTATTCTTTTTGACGTTTATTCCACACTGTAGGTGAAGAGATGGCGAATGTTGTAATATTCACGATAGATTTTGTAGGTATTAATCTAAATATTTGTAGAGAACAGAGCTACGACAATGCCAACGACATGTCTAGGTATTACAATGGTCTTTAAACTAGAATAAAATAACTAAATCATCTGGCAACATATATCCCTCATTCTACATTTATCATGGAATGTCTGCATTTTGCAACATTTTTAAGAATTAATAAAAGTATTGACAAAGAAGATAAGAATACCAAATCAAAAACACAGTTAGAACCACAAAGACTTCTAGCATTATTGCAGTAATGGAAAGTAAAGTATACTTTCCCAATACTACCATTGTTCTAAGAATTTTTTCTAAGTATGGCAGTTACTAAATGCACTGAAGAACGGTCTTTTTCAGTTCTTAAGAGAAAGAAAAACATTTTGGAGATCAACGCCGAAACAAGAAAAAATGACGGGCTATAGACCTTTGTTAAGTGATAGCGAGTTTCTACAAAATTTTTCTTTTGATGGTCCAAAAGTTTGCTAATTCTAAAGTCAAAAAAAGAAATGTGCTTTAAATAAAAGTTTTTTATTTATTTTTATTTTTTCTTATTGTTATGTAAATGTATGTAAACATTGTAATAATGTGTATGTATGTAATAAAAATTACAAATCAAATAAATATATTATTTGAACAAACAACTTTATTGATATTTTTGATGTGTTTCAAATGTGCAAAATTTTGAGAAAAGAAATAAAAAATTGCCAGTATAGAGGGCTAAAAATTTTGATCAAGCTCTGATATATCAATATAAGCAGCACAGCTCCAGAATGTCCGATTTTATCTTAAAATAATTTAAATTCGCCTAAGGAAACGAGAAAGTGAGCACATAAAGAGCATTCCAAAGAAACTTAATTTATTTGGCAAGATTAAAGCAAAACGAAAGCACTACTATAAGTATGTTACTGCTGAAATATGTTTTTATACCTTTTAATTTGGCTCCCATTCCATTATGGTAGTAAACTGTGTACACATCTATGCAATTACGAGATCAATTAGAGATGCAGCGGAAATATTTGTGTTACTTAAAAAGTTCTCGTCTCGACTTGGTCGTGAAACTTGAGTTAAACGAAATAAAAAGTTGTTTAATAGAACAGCAGCATAAATACACAAAAATATAAACAACTTTTAACTTAATACTTGCAAACTTAAAGATACATTGATTCCAAACGCTTTGCTCTGTAAGCGTTTGTTGAAACAAGGCAACCGTAATGCAGTCTCACTGGTTGGAAGACTTTGGATTGTCCAAAAAAGTTGTAACAGAACAACTGTGTCTTATTGTAGGAGATAAAAGGGTATACGCACGCAAGATCAGGCGATTAAACCTAATTAATAAAAATTAAACTTTAAACAGAAAGAATTTAATTAAATACATAAGAAAAATTATTTAAGTTACAAATTTTAGAAATTTTGCGGGTAATTAAAATAAAAGATAAGATAATTAAATTGACTATTACAAATTTATTTGATTAAATGATTTTAAACTACTTTTTAAAAACGTTGAATTGATCAATAGAAATCGATATTTACCGTAGTCAGAAGGAACTTCACTGGTAGACCAATGATGTCATAAGAAAGCGATATGGGGCTGCAGTATTTAATCGAAGTTTTGCGGGCGTATAACAGTGGAGCTCTTAGGCGAAACCTGCCCTGTGCGCTCAGAACGATGCGAGCTGTGCTCGGTGGCGGAGAGCGGTTTAGAAAGTAACCTCCAATGGTTATTTTCTTGCACGAAGCGGTGGCAACGGTGTCTTCTGGCGATAACAGGCGATCAGAAGTAATAGCCCCCCACCACCCTTGACAGCTGATTGAGCTTGACTCGCTTCTCGCAAACTTACGCCACGATGTCGCCATTTTTCACCACAATGTTTCTCCTCCCTTTCTCATCCGATTCGATCTCCCAGTAAACAATACATAAACATACACATACAACAGAATCAATAGCATCTATTTCTTTTACATTTAAATAGAATTTAATGGCGCTCATTTCGTTTACCTTCAGAAACTTTTCTTTTAAAATTAACTAATTAAAATTTAATTTAGCTATTACATAGATTTTCTAACAGTATTTAAATTAAAACTAAACGATTTTACGCAAATGAAATAATTGCCTAGTTGAATACCGTTAAATAAACCAGTTATTTAGAAAAAAATATAATAAAAGTTTGGGAATGATATAAATTGCCTATAAAAACATTAATAATTATGTATTTTATAATATCCAAAAGCTTAATTAAATTTAATGATGGGATGACAATATCTACATTAATTTAGTTAAATTATTTTGTTACAATAAAATGATTGATTGATGTAACAACTAATATAATTTAAATAACTATGTAAAACTTTATGCTGTTGTGGTGAAATCGCAATTCAGTTGCTACTAAACCGCATCAGTTATTGCGAGCGAACATTGTGCATGCATTTCCATTTAATTTCCATAACTGCGACCGCTACTGCTAATCTGGCTTGGATATTGTGCAAAAAATTACTATAAAACATTTTTGTAGGCTTCTGCGTTTTTGCGCTTACTAAGAAATTCTCCCTTATCCATGTATCGGGTACAAAAATAAAGGCGGGTTTCCCTCAGAAATTCCTGAGAGCGCTGCTTTGGAGATCAGTGGAATTCCTTTCATCGTCGCTTCCCGAAAATTTAAACGACTCCGTTAGTGCAGGCTACGCAGCCTTGTGCTGAAGCCAATCAATAAGCCCTTAATTCATTTTCGTAACCTCCTCGCCTAATCTCATGCTGCTCGCATTGCAGCTTAACGGTAACGCTGTTATCGTCACTTCATGCGGCTTCTTAGCGAAAAACGTGCTAGTTAGCGTTAGTTTGAAGCTGGTGCGACGCGCCTGTATAAAGATAATTTGACCGAAGAAGATGAGCGCAGCAAGATTTCCCTTTATATACTTCGGACTGTTGAATAGAGAAATACAACTTTAATGAAGATATTATAGCTTTATACTTCATTATTTAGAAAAAACCTCAATTTATTTTCTCCTATTTATAGTTATTTAACCCTAACATTAAAAGGGTTTGAGGAATTTTTTGAAAACGTCGCTCTAGGATATCATAGCAGCTACTAAAATGAAAATATTTATATGTTAATCTAGAAATGAAGAAATGTACCAAGATGGTTTTCAAATAATTTATTTTTGGATAATTAAAAAATGCAACAAAATCTGTAGAAGATATAAAAAAAACTAGTAAAATCGAAATACGAGGAAAATTTAAAAAACCTTAATTTGCGAACGTGCAAGAAACAGACAGAGATGGTGCCGCCCGTCCTGTAGTGCTACACGCAGTAGTTTAGTAGACAGTACAGAGTAGGGAAAAAACGTTGTGTTGCAGCTAGACCAATTGAAAGTGAACGCTCCAGTAGAAAATTCTGCAAAATGTAAAGTGCGTGCAGTAATATAATTTCTGGCGTGAGAAAACTTTCAGCAGTTTCTATTAATTATAAATAATGTAATGTTTACGGATCAAATGTGACGAGTGATAGTGTCGTATGTTAATGGTTTTGCATGTTTAAAGATAGAAGCATTAACGTGCACTACGAGGCAAAAAGTGGCATCCCATCTGGAGTCAGCGATGAACTTGCGCAGAAAATTGACAAAAAGTTTCTTTATGCACATGAAAGAGTGGCTTGCGCCACACCGTTTTGACGATGACGCTGCCTTTCAAGATGCTTTATTCCCAGATCGGAGAGCTTTTTTTAAAAGTAATTTTAAACCTCGGAAGTCGCTATTTATATATGAAAAAGTAATGTACTATTGTAGGTTTCTAATGTGTATAAAGATTTTGTATCTACACGTGGCTGTCACTGATAACCAAAAGGAGGTTTTTTCGAAATCTCCCTCATATTTTAATGAAATATAGGAGATAAACAATAAGATCCGTAAAGAGAGAAAAAGTATATCAGACCTATTTCCTGAAATTTTTGATTTATGTAAGATGTGTTAATGATTTTCTAGATTTTTTTGATTCGTGTAAAAGCATTTCATTCAAAAATATGAGATTTTATTAATAAAGTGCTGTTTTCAAAAAAATGGATTTGTGCTGTACTTATAATTTATAAATAAATAAAACCAATGCATTTTAGTAACACTATTATTTTAAAATTAAGTACCGCAGCTAAACAGCAAATCTTGGATTGCTAGATTAGAAAATTGTTAAATAAGTCTAGCACGTACATTTTACTTTTTCCACAAAAGATTAGATTTTTCTTCATCCTCTTTTTTGCTGTTGTAGCGTCTCGAAGATATTTATACTAACAATAAATTGGATAATATGCATATGCAAACAGTATTAAAGTCAAAATCAAATTTTTAATTAATTATTTCGTATTTTTCTTATGAGAACTTTTGTACTTTCATATTTTGGTGAATAAAAGTTATAAATGCCTTCTTTATTTAGTTCAGGGCCAAATAGAGATTTTAGTATGATTTTTGACCACGGATAACTTTTATAAAAAAATAATAATGGTAAGGCTCTCGCGGCTTGCGTGTGCACACGGCATGCAAACTGAGATGAAAGGTTAAGGCTGTTATATGTTTGTTCTCTCTCTCTTTCTCTGCCCAGTCGTTACGCACCATCTCTGATGCGGGACGATGTGGCAAATACTGCACCTTCGAGGACCGCCCTTATTACCCTTTATTCGAAGTGAACGCAGGTACTTAATTACTTTTAGTGACTGAGTAGGCTATCAACCAGGCATCAGAGAGCACCGGGAATTAAACCCGGGTCCCTCCGCATCGCAGCCCGTGCCTCAACCACTGTAACACGCAGGCGATTACAGCTGTCTCTTATAGAAAGAAAAAAATTAGAATAAATAAATTCTTAAATATTTATGTCGACATTTTGTTAGATAGTACTTGTGTCAACTTTGCATTTATTATTTTTTTTTTAATTTTAACTTACCAGAAAACTTTGTAACATAATTTATTGCATAAAAGTTAAAAAATAGTAAACGAATTATCTTGTTTAAGATCTGCATAAAGCTCTAAATTTTGTAGTAATATGCAGCGATTGTATTATAAACTAAAAAATTTTATTTTACTGTCTTAGTAAACTTTGCTAACCAACCTCTCTTACAAAGTTTCAACTTGTTTTCATAGACCTAAGTTTTCCATTTCTACTAGAGCCCAGAGTACAGGCTTCTTTGTAAAAGATGCTTTAATTTTTTCACTAATCCTCAAAATTTCTATATCTGCTAGACGCACTCTTTGAGTACTTTAATAGATATTTTATTATGTAAAAGATTTATATTTGACTAGTGCATGCCCCAGGACAATAAAAGATAATAAAGTTAGGTACGTAAACTGTAACGAAAATTATCCAAAAAACACGGGGTATGCGTAATTTTTATACAAATTGAACAATAAATGTGCCCAAGATTAAGAGAGCGAAAGATTTTAATTAATTTAGATTAAAAAAAATTAATAAACAAATAAACTCATAGAGACCTTAAAAAAACAAAATGTAAGGGAAAATATAGCAGATAATAAGATTTCTGTTAGACAAAAAAAGGTACAACAAAATAGCGAAAGCTACTGCATAAGGTGAAAAATGAATCCATACAAGATTATTGTAACCACTTAATTGGCACCGATGCGACAAAGCATGTCTTATGATGAAATACTCTTAATATTAAACAACTTTACAATAAAATGTCTTTACAAAGAACAAATCAAAATAATTAAGTAATAACTGAACATCAAAAGGTCACTAAATTGCTAAACATATTGCTACAATTTTCTAACCTTTTCCATCGCCAACGGCTGCTAAAAAATAAGGTGAATTATCAAATAGACACCATATAACAGATAGTTTTGTCAATAAAAGTTTTGAAAAGTAAAACAGTAGTAGAGGATGAAATCAATGTACAAACGGCTCCGGACTATGACCTCGTCAGTGGTAAAATACTTAAAAAAATATTCCAAAAATTACCGAATATTTTTCAGTAGAAAATAATACAAATTATAATTATTGCTAAATTAGAAAAAATCTAACTGACCTACATTGTATTGTCTAATAAGCCTTTTGTCAACGTTATCAAAGGTTTCGAAAAAATTATACTTGAACGGCTAACTCAAATCATAGATGAAAGTGGAATAAAACCTACCCATTAATCTGGATTTAGGAAATGACACAAGCCCATCAAACAAATCCATCTAATTTCCAAAAAAAAAAAATTAGTTACGACAGAAAAGAAGCGGTACTGCCAGCTGATTCCATTGATTTAAGCCAATTATTAAATATAGCATTTAGGATTACTACACAAATTGAAACCTTTAGTTCTACATGCAATCTATTCCCTTCTAAGATTTTGTTTTTCAACATAACTTTCTAGGTAAAATACCAAGATGCTTACGCTGCACTTTACCCTGTTCAACCCCAGACACCACAAGGAAGTATTCTAAAGCCCACACTGTATTCACTTTATACAGCAGCGGCAACACCCTCTGACTATTCAAAGATTCTAGCCTAACATCACAATAGAATTTATGCAACCATAATTTTTACAAATGACTAAAACAATGGAAAATCTAAACTAATAAAAGAATGACACATTTTATCTTCATTTTTAGAAAAGAATAATGTCTTCAAGTTACACTGTACGGAAATCATGTATTTCAAGCAGATGTAACCAAATATCTAGGTGTTCCTCTGGATATAAGATGAACCTGGCGTACTCGGAGCTGTCGATGCACAAAACCACTTTGAAGTCTATTTAAACATATGATATACCTCTTTGGAGCACAGCCTGTACCTCAAACAAGATACTGCAGTGTTTTGAGAATTAGATCTTCCGAGCAATAGTATCTTAATAAATGTGGTGCTACACGTTGATCTAAACATATTTGTCAAGAAATTAGAAAAATTAGAATCAAGTACAAAGTGAAATTAACAGTACATCCAAACCAACTGCCAACCGAGATACAAAAAGACCAAAACGTTTCAGACCCTCTAATCTTGCAATTTAATTTTAGCAGATAAAATTGACTAATTAGTTATAATAAATAAAACTTTTTATAGAAACTGCCCACTGGAATATTACTCTCTATATCACATAATTATTAATTTAGTTTTAGTTTGTGAAGAAATCCTTTCATAAACTATAAGGATAACACATCAAATACCCTGGCCGCCGGTTTCCTCTCGAAAAACAAAAGGGAAATTCAAGAAAACTAGTGCAAGCGACTTAAAAAATAGCCCATTTAAAGATTATAATAATGCGTGACAGATGTCAAAAATGACAGAAAACTGACTGAGCGAACCAATGCACAATATGCGAGGTTTGTGGTTTCAGTTTCTTTGGTGGTTGCCGTCTTTTTGTAGTCTTTTTCAAATTTGGCTACATTTAAATGGGGGAGAAAGTAGGGCTTATATTCTTACAAGGCGCGAAGCGCCTCAACGCACACCACTCGAAAACTTTATCATCTCATGCATAGAAGTATATTTTAACAAAGCCGCAAAGCAACTTTTATTGTATATCTATCTTATCGATTGTACAAATAAATAAATAAATAAAATGGATTCGCGGGTAGAACAGCGTAAACTTTTAACAAATTCTCCACAATTCGACATCCACTTTGATGCCAATATCTAGAAAGATTAAAGTTAGTACTTCATTCGAAGTACAAATCTATTTTTCTATTTTTCATGTAGAACTATGAGTCAAATAAGGTAACTGCACATTCGCGTGTTCTACTTCACAATTTATTGAATTAGAAATAAAAGTTTAGTGAGAACATTTTTAGCAAAACATCCACTCGAGTACTAAAGCTTTAGATGTGTTTTTTATTTGGATTACTTTACTAATTATTCTGATTTGTTGAATAGCAAAAACATATTAGGAGATACACAAAATTTATTTTTACATGATAAAATTTATTTTAATGTGTTTTAAAAAGAATATTGGGCAAAGGGTGTTTCTCTTTTTTGACGCATTGCTGAAGTCATTCTTTGTTGCTTGAACAAAATGCCTGATTTCCTAATGCATTGCTTTTTGGGGACTTGGAGGGTTCTATTGCAATGTTTACAAACCCCAACCAGGTTGAGACATTACGTGCCCAAAAATAATTATACGCAGCAATTGCAGCAAAACTCTTGGTGTGTGAATTAAATTCCATCCAGTTAGACCAAAATACTTATTGAGGTTCGGTATGAAAAATTGCCCAATTGTTTTCAGGTATAAATTAAAAGTAACAGTAGCACATTGTCCTTTTTCAAAAAAAGGTAAGGATCAATATTCATAACTTCAACTACCTTACGCCAAACAGCGACATGTTTATAGTGAAGTGGCTTACCATGGATATTTTGTGGGTTGCTATCACTCTAGTAACTAAAGTCACTTAAAATCATTAAAATAGGCAGTAAAAATTCGGGAGTAGACATTTAAGAAGATGAAATAAGCATTTTAAGAAACTGAATAGCCATGATTGTTTCAGTGATTTCGTTACACAATTTATCATGTAGACTGCATTTTTAATTATACAATAGTAAAAAAAAACATTATTTGCAAGAATTGCAGCTAATAATAAGATGTTTTCTTAAATTCTCTATCGTTAAGGATCGTCTCCTTTCGGACAATAAATATTTTAGTTGAGAAAAAAATCTCTCTATATCTACTGATGTTATTGAAGCAACACGTGATTTCTGGAACATCGTAATTTAGAATTGCGTCTCCAGAAAGAATACTCCTGATTTGTAGTAAATACAGTTTCACATTTTTCCTTAATAGCGCGTTATTTATTGCTAGAGACACTACTTACGTCTCGTATGGTATTATTTACAATATTGATAGAGTGAACTAAAGTTAAGTCCCTGCTTTCTAAACTTACTATTGTACTAAGAATCACAGCATATTTAGTTGAAATAAAGGCCGGATCGTTTTGTAAATTTTTTTCTCATGCAGTTTCTTGAGTGTTTTGACTGATGCTGCCGAATCTTTTTATAAACTTCTATTTCTTTAATTTTTGTAAAATTGGTAGCGTAGTAACATGTAGCTAAAATCCATGTACCCCATCTAGTTAATATTGGTTGATGTGGCAGAGCTAAGTCAGGTGCCATTTCTTAAAAAGTTTTATCCTAGATGGCGTTTTCAGAAAAATATTCTTTACTGACGATATGAACATATCCACGTTAGAAAATTTTTCACGTATTTCCTCTGCTAAACGATTTATTTCATAGACAAGGCATGTCAAATGCAACGTACGTGGAAATAATACCTTCAGAGCACTTCCTGCTTTTTTATTTAAAGGGCAGCATCGCTTTCGAACATAAGCACGTTGTCATAAAAAATTTCTCTGACCGAAATAGTGACGAGGAAATCGTGAATAATTTGCATTCTTAAAAAATTCGGTATTTAACAAATAAATTTTAGATGCTTGATTTGACTCCGAAGATCCAACAATTAATTATATTGGCGACGTGCCTGCAAAATCAGGTTGCATTGATACAGAGAAGCTAAAGTTTGCAATTTCCAACTTACCTTCCTGTAGCATCTGTTGTCTCATCTATTGATATCCAAATCCTCTTGTCTTTCAAGTTTCTTCGAATTTCATCAGTTGTGGATTCGTAAGCTCTGTCGAGCTAATTGTTCTGAGCGTTTATTCATTTGGTAAATTTTGTTTGACATATTTTTCGAAAAATGACCTCAATGACGGATTTCGTAATTTTCATAACGAAATTCCAGTACTCATAAAGTCAAACACAAACTTAAATTGTCAATTGGATGTTGACACAAACGTTTTCAGTAACGGAGTTTTTGGGGAGGTCACTTTCTTTTCGATTGCTTTTTTATGGAAGAGTCCTTCAGTGTGTTGAGTAGCAAAATATTTTTTCTCAACATTCACTGGTTTCTCGCAGATTTTACAAAAAAGCTCACAACCATCAGTTGAAAAATATCAGATCCAAACTCTCGCACAAATTTATTTAATTTATCGGTGATAGAAGAACGCCCTTTCGGCATTGTGGCAGAAACAAACCTTCTTGTAAGAACGAATGAAAATGAATGCAAATCACTAAACAAAGTAGGTATTAATACTAAAATAGTATACATTTTCAAGTCGCATTCTCAGTAAAGGATTAACAGATTACCGGGAACAAGTAATTAACGTAGGCAATAATGAGATGGGATTTTTGTTGCTGCTATTTATTCTATGAAAAACTGAATTTATTTGAATAAATAGGCAGTTACAATTATAAGCATGACAGAAAAACGCACTTTCGACATTATGGCAGAAACAAACCTTATAAGAACGAATGAAAATGAATGCAAATCAGCAAAGTAGGTATTAATTAGAAAATTAAGTATACATTTTTATGTCGAATTCTCGGTAAGGGATTAACAGATTACAGGGCACAAGTAATTAACGTATTGCTGCTATTTATTGTATAAAAAATTTATTTGACTAAATAGGCAGTTATAAATATTATAAGCAAAAAAGTCATTTATAAACAAAAATAATCAAAATAAGCCTGAACATCTGGGCTTTACTAACAGCAAGTGTTGTTTATTAACGTAACCCGACAAGCAAAAATGAGATTTTTCAATAAAAAAAACAGCTGTATCATGTGGCACGCTTTCCAATATATTTCAAGGTAGATTTAGAAAATTCCTGTATAAAAAGCATCTATTATAGATAAAAATAAAGGTCTTGGTGCTTAATATGCCTTACAGTGAGACTACGCAAATGAAGATTAATAGTATGTTTGCGCACAGATTGCCTAGGCATCTGTAAAAATGGAATCTCTTACTGCATCGCAAACACCGAGCTCTTCTTCCCTCCTTTTCGCTACAGAATCTGTACTTTTGAAATTACTTGCCCACAACAAAATCGATTTTTTATTAGGAACGAAAGCCTCAGACGCAAGCCCCAAAAGCATATTGTATGACAATAATAGAGTCATTGTTCACTCCATGGCATGTTGCCTACTAAGGGGTCCTCTAGGTAAAACTCCCGACTACCTGCATCTAATTAAAACATTTTATCTACTCATGGCTTACCGTTCGCTTCATAACTGTTCTAGAAAGTTAAAGGTGCCTCACCGTGTATAAATCAGATTCTATTAGGAACAATTGTTAACGCAGTTGCTAAAACGACAAAGATATATTTGCAGATGTAAAATATGGACTAGTACACTACAATAAAGTCGTGTATACCATTTTGAACTTATTGTAAGTTTAAACTAAGAGCCTTTTTCTTTTATTGTAGTCTGGAACTCTAATATTTATCAGAAATTATCTACAATTTGCCAAGACAGTAAAATTGTTGATCAGAATAGTGCACCAAATAAATCAACTGTCCGAAGGCTGATTATAAAATTTTGTGATTGTAGATCAGTAATGGATAGAAGACCTAATAAGTATAGACATGGGGCAAGGTTCTATAAGAATATTGTCGTAGTTAGTGCTATTTTAAATCTGAAGATGTCGACTCGGGGTCATATGCAACAACTGAACATTTTGTAAAATTTTCTTGAGCGACTACCCACCAAATATCTCGATCTTCGTACGTACAAAATTTAACTGGTGCAAGAGCTTCAACTTGCTGACCATTATCAATCATCAAAAATTTTTAGTTGGTTTTTAGAGCATTATAAAGTAAATTCTCAGTAGTCAAAAAATCACCTTCATTAACGACGAGCATTTTGAACTCGATGAGTTTCTAAACAACTAAAATTGTTGCATTTTTAGTTTTGGTAGATTTTGTGGAGCTGACGTAATAAGCCTTTGGTAATATCTGCTCCCCTATTCTCATGACGTGACCGTACCACACTAATTGTTTCTGCTCCGCTTCTATTGCATATGTTTTAGGCCGACCTGTCATTTTATGGTTTCGTTACGGATTCTTTGCAACCTTGATATGCGACATTTTTAAAGCGTTAATTTCTGTTGCTGTCAATCGTTTCTTATCAGCTTATGTCCATCTCCATACTTCTGTCCCATATAACGTTATACTTTTTATTATAGCATTATAGTTGTTTTGTTTCTGTGCTTATTTTTTAACTGCAATATATACTATTTAGCTTTTTATTGCCTTTTTTTGTTATTATTTCTCTTATTTCTTTACGGTCTTGTCGATCTTGTTCTGTTTTGACATCTAGATACTTGTAATTGTCACAACGGTATTTTCTTTCTATTTTCTAATTCCTGGTCTTCCCATTGTTTTACTCTACAGATAAATATTGCTTTATTTAAATTTATACTTAACCCTGTCTTCTCATACTCTTCTTTCATTGTTCGTGTCATAAACTCAAGATATTTGTCATTTGCTAGTAGAACTTGATCATTTGCGAATTGTAGCGTATAGATCGTAGTACTGTCTAGCGGTGTATCCATGTCCGTACACTTGCGTTTCGACTGTCTTAAGACATATTCTGTGTAACTTTTAAACAGAGTTGGCGATGGGCGGCAAAGTTATTTAAGTCTCTTGTTTGCAACCAATCTTAATTTTTATAATCGTATCCTGATATAGCTTCTGAAGCGCTTTAATGAGTATGTTGCTAATTTTGTTTTTTTTTAAGGCTTGTCATAGTTTTGCTACTTACACATTGTCATATGCTTTTGTTAAATCTATAAATAAAAGGTGAATGCATTTCCCTACGCTGATTTTTTTCTCCATTATTTGTTTAAGGTAAAACAAATTGTTATATGAACGTTTAGCTTGGACCCCACTATGTTCTTCAGCTTCTTGATCCTTAATACTCTTCCATAAAGCGACTGAATATAAATATTACTGCTATACCCTGCAGTTTTGACACTTGTCCTGTTGCCTTTTTTATGCAGAAAGGTGAGATACCTTAGTTTCTATTCTGTTGGACTGTTTGTGAAACAATGCACAAGTTACATAGTGTCGTAATCATCCCTTTCAATTTGTTGTTTCATTTTTAATTAACTTTGCTGTTATATTTCCTGGGGCGCTTGCTTTATTGTTTTGTGTTCTGTTATCACTTTTTATTTAGAAATTTCCAAGCTTTTGAACATTTCTTTCATCTTGTGTATGACTTAATCTCTCTACATTTTTTATCTTTTGTCTTCCTTTTCTTACCTGCAACTATTTTTTACACTATTTCTTTTATTTAAATATTCTACACTATCTTCTGCTGTTTTGGAATTCAGCCACCTTTGTTTGGTGCTCATCTATAAATCCTTGTCCCGAATCCCATCTCTACCTGTAACCTTGACTGTCCGCCAACCTACCCTAGTCTCAACTAAACGGAATTTTTACCGTCGCCCGGCATTCCTATTCGAACCCTCGTGAGCGAAGAAGCCGCCGGCCAGCCGACCCAGGTGCTCTAGTGCGCTGTGCTGGCACGCTGTCGTTGCCTATTATACGTTCTGCCCCGTCCGTGGTGCCCCAAGATTGAAGCCGCCGGTCAGCCGACCCAGGTGCTCTATTGCGCTGTCCTGGCATGCTGTCGTTGCCTATTGTACGTTCCGCCCCGTCCGTGGTGCCCCAGCATTGAAGCCGCCAACGAAGAGCATGCGGAAATCTGCCGTCCAGGTTACCAGAGACCATTACTTGCGGTAAGTCTCGTTTTAGTTGTTCCGTCGTGCATTTGTTCCCAACAGCATTTTTTTCCCGCAGTCTGGAGAGTGCACAACTGACCTGCCGCACACCATATTTGAAGTTATTCAAATATAGTTTTATTGTTTTTCCTCAGTTTCTTTGTTTGCTTAATTTTTACTTTTTGGTTAATTTAGTTTTGCCCAATATATAGTTTACACATCTCTGTTTTGTTTTATTTCCTGTTTTGCTTATCGAGTTACTTAACTGCGCTTAATTATCAAACAACTTAATACGCTTTACTTATTTGTGTTGTTTTATATTCTATTTCTTTGTTCCACCAAATATTTTTGGTTACTTTTCTTTTGTCCTAACGCTTTATAGGCTGCTTGGTGTATTGTTTGCTTGACGTTCTCTGTTTCAACATAATCTAATTTTTTCAGTTTTTTATCTAACCTTGGTTGATATAGATGTTTAATACGTTCATCTTTTAAACAGTCTATAGTGTAATTGATGATGCAAACTTAATGTTTATCGGTTTGTACCGGCTGTAACGCTATATTCATAAAAAATATGTAACTTTGACATTATCATATAGTAATTTGAGCCACATTCTATTCCTCTAAATACTCGAGCTTCCAATACTCTAATTATAGATGTTTGTTTGATAATTGTATTATTTATTACTTTTTTTTAGTTATGTGTTCAGTTGGTCTCTTGTGTACATATAGCATCATGTACGTAGAATCCGTTTGTTATTTTTAAGCTGTTTTAGGGACAGAAATCCAGCAGCTATTCTCCACTATCATTTGTAGACTATTCCATGTATAAGTCTATTACTTTATCGTTTGTACTCTTTACAACTCGGGCATTAAAATCTTCTAACATAACTTTTTCTCTGTTGTTTCTAATGTTTTCCACGACCGATTGCATCTAGTCTGTAGGTGCATAGACACCTATAACAGCTATTCCTCTTCCCATAACGTTCATGTGCCCTTTTATTATTCGCTTGTTTATACTTTCGAAGTTAACAATGTGTCTCTCGTATTTTTTCTTGATTAGCAATGCAACACCTCTTTTTGCCCGTTCTCTTTTTTGTACTCCACTCTAAAATAATATGTAGTCACCAATTTCTTCTCATTCCCAACTATTCTTTTTGTTTCTGTTAACGTTACAATATCGATGTTTATTTTTTTATTTTCCTTGTACATTTCCACGTCGCCATTCTCCGTTGCTTTTGTTGTTTCGTATGTTTTCCGTCCAGTTTCCAAAACATTTGTCTCTCGTATTTTTGTATTTTTTCATTTTTATGGTTAATTGTAGTGCAAACCCAATGTTCTAACCTTCAACCTAAAGGACTAGGAGCTTTATTTTTGGGATGCCTTTCTCTTAGATAAATTGTTGTCCACAACTGAGAGACCTATCTTTCCTATCTGTTGGCTGTTTCGCTTCTACCGCCATTGAATTAATTTTCTTTTGTATTCCGAATCGTTTGTTGGTTTGTCGTAACCCTGGACAGGAGTCTTTACAAGGTGTTCTCAATCGGACCGTGGTTTTTTAACGAGGTTGTTGCTATTCCCTCTCACCCTTTCTCAGTCTGGTTTGGAACCGACTACGGCGGATTTTCTTTATTGTATCATATAGATATTAATAAAGCTTTTTGTTTTTTTTATTAAACAAAAATGAATCGAAACCCGTTATAACATAGAAGATGCGGAAAAGTAAACATTTGAAATTTTGGACAAATGGATCGCAGTTGAGCTGTTATTTTATTTTAGAAATAATGCAATCCCAGTATAAATAAAAATATGACCTAAACACACAGTATGCTGATAAATCCACCAAAATTTAGAAAAATTTGCATATTCTTTAAAGTATAAATTATCTTTAAAAGTAGTCTTTTTATTAGGTATTATTTTTGATCTCAAAAATAGCAATATTAAGTACATGCAACACTTTTTATATTAGAGGTTGATTATAAATAGGAATAGGAAAACCTCATAATCCAATAAATTAAAGTCTAATATAGTTGTAACAGAAAAAATGTAATACTCTTAACTATTTAATATCCATGATACCAAATTGTATTCTTGTATTTATTTAAACTAAATTTGATAGAAAAGCGTCTGTCAATATAGTTGTTTAAAAACCTGCGTTGTTGGATAGACTTGCATCTTGTCTGTAGTGGTTAATTTAAAAATATTTAAGCAGTATTATTGTTCAAAGAAAATTTTTATTATCAAAACAAATTGCTAGTTTAAAAAATTTAAAATATGTAAAAGTGGAATAAGAGATTTTTATTGTTTAATGTAGCTACAATCCATTTGATCATATATATTATTTGTATATATCAGAATATACTGTTATATAATATCCAGTTTTAATTCTACAAATTAAAGTAAATAATGCATCAACTGTAATAACGTTAAAATAGAGATACATTAAGAAATCTAAAAATTGTTAACAATTCAAAATGTAACAACATTTAACAACAGGTCATTAATAAAAGCTTTGCCTTTTCTACAGAAAAAAATTCTACAAATTTGATTTTTCATATTTGGGCTCTGCGATACATACATTTCTTTACTATAAACAATTTGGGTAGGTTTTATTTTTTCTTCGGCTATACCATTGTTCTTAGTATTTCTATCAGGAGACACTTAATTTTAACAGAGATGTTATCTGGAACAGCTCACTTTAGAAAGTAGTTAGAACTAAGGAGCAGACATGCCTTTATTGCTTCCTTGTATATCATACTTTGGGAGATATTCAGGTTTTGCTTTTCCGAATTTCTGCTCCGTAATATTGCGGCAGTGTTAGTTTTTTTAATGTCTGAAGCATACCTTGTTTCATATTACATATGACTTTTGGCCTATTCTCGTGTTTCTTATTCTATTTCCTTTAGGTTGCAGTTAAAAAGGCATTAACATTGTCGTCAGATATAAGTAAAGTATGGTTGCGGATGAATTTATTATTGCGTACACAGAAATATATTACAATATTGACTTAGCCCTTTGAATAAGTATAATAAAAATTTTTATGTACAACACTTGTAACTACTGCAAAATTGCATTATTCGGGTAGATTTAAAATTCTCTGAACTAGTACGCAAAACTGCAATATTTTTTTCAATTTAGATAACCATCACTTACCAACAGAAGCATTACAATTGTAACAATCAACAGTTTCATATTCATTTATTATTAATAGCTCTGAATACATTTTTTCTCTTACTTTGCGCTCCTGAGGGCAACCTTACCCTTCCTTTGAACTTAAATATACATCCCTGTCTTTGTACCTGAATATACCCTACAGCATTGTCACCGAAGCTTTCGCATAAACCTACAAAACCAATTGAATTGTAAAACAATTTTTTATTAATGCGAAAATCTTACAGGAATTCAATATTCAACTGAATTATCTTCATTTTAGTAATAAAATTTAAGAACTAATTAATATAAACAAACTGTTAACCAACATGGTTTTATTTTGCAAGCTTAGTACTGGCACTCTTAACTTATAGACATAATTTATTTCAAGAAAAATGTTTACATCCCGATACGGATAAAGTGACGTTGCATATTGGTTAGCAAATCGTAGTCTGTTTAGGAAAAACCAAAATTAGAAACATTTAACTTTTTTAATTTTGGGGATTATATTGGTTTTTAACATTTTTATTTTTAATTTGTTGTAACACGTACAGCAACCATAGTTTCGACTAAAATAGAGATTTTCCGTATCCAATACTAGCGTGCGTGGTGAAGAGCTACACCTTACTAAGTGCCCTTGTTTCGCTTGGCCAGATGAACCTATACCAGATAAGGTGGATAGAAGTTCAAATAGCGTGGGGTCGGTTGCCCTACATATTGGCCCCAATTAAAAAATTACTCACAATTTTAAAGGAAAGATTTAGGTCTAATAACACGTCAAACTATATTAGATAATAGACGAAGTGTGACAGCAAATAAACAGAAGTTAATTATAAAGAATACAAAAATAATATATTGATAATTACGCGAACCAAAAAGAAGATTAAAGAAATTAAGATTTTTCTGAAGACCTCTTATTTTGTAATGGAGTACCCCCAAACTAAAGATCTCCAGTTTGTATAGCAATTTAAATAAATAAAATATTAAGTAACATACTAACTAAATACCTATGTTACGGATAAGGATAATATTAGTAAACATAAACTAAAAGAGAAACTAGTTACAATAAAAACATCTCCCTGAAGAAGGAAATTACAAAATTCTAAGAGATGTTGCAAGAAGTATATAGCTTAGTAAGCAAAAATATCTATAATAGTATTGGAGGTAACTAATGAATATTAAGATGAACATACCATAAACAAAAAAGGTAAACGTTTAAAAGGTTTTACTTCTTTTAATATTTTTAAGATTCCTAATATCTCCTTAAGAAAAAATATACGTAGACATCAAGAGAATATTGAACTGTAACTAATTATATAATAGTCAATATAAAGCTTGCCTTGTACAAGATATGTATTTCAGAAAGCAGACGTTGGCAGTATTTACTATTTGGTCTGAATCAGAATAAACATTTCATGTCTCTGGGTAAATTACAAACAAAGAACAAAATAAAAAATATATACAAAATCTATTCGTTAAAAAATGGGTTAGAAATTTGTATACAAATGATTATATATACAGATAATTAAAAAAAATATATAATTAAGTGGACTAGCATTAAGAGCATAGTACAAAAAATTATAAACGAAATCTTAGAAAGAAGAAAAATACAAAAAATGGGTTTAAAAATATGAAATGAAAAATTCAAAGAAGCTATAAAGAATAACGAAAAACATTATATACATTATATATAACAAACGTTATATAAACGATATCGAATATGTAGTTTCTCTAAGAGTGGGTGCGTTACGCAGTTTATGAAAAACCATTTCTGTTTCCAGTGCTATTCTCAGACAAGCTTCTTCATTTAGTATGCTTAGAGCAGTTTTTGCACCATCTTTCCCCATTATATCAAAAATACATAAGTTATAATGTGTTTAATCACCGTTTCTAATACATCACTTTTGATTTTAGATCCCATATTTTTTATGAGTTCGTCTGGCTAAAACGTGCCGCATCTGCTTTACTTTCGGACTGTTCGAATATGTTGACTTCAGATGAGTTTGAGTCTAAGATCACTAAGTTATTTTACTTTACCTGATTACCTTGTTACTACTGTAGACCTCGATGTACTTTTATTTAGTTCCTCGGCATCTGTGCAGTTTGCAACCAGATTTTAGGTCCTTTGCCTATGTTTCCTAACTATTGCTAATTTTCCCTGAATTGATATGAGCAACACATCTGCGTATCCCACTGACCTGTATCCGTTCCCTTTGTGTGTTTTTTGCAAGTCGCTCATTACAAGATTTCACAGCAGAGGAAACAAAACTCTTTCTTGCGGATAACCCCTTAGAAGCCGAACCGTCATTGTTCCACACATCAGGTACACATATAGTAGTTTCTATTTAAGTTTCAATATATTCTCTTGCAGATTGTTTCGTTGAGTCTTTTACCCCTCAACGCTCTACTAAATGAATCTAGGAATGTATTATTACGCTTTATCAATATTAAAAAAAGCAGCTTAAATTACTTTTTTGCTTTCTACGGCATTCTTTACTCTGGTAACACGTAAGTGCAAAAAACGGCAAACTAATTGGTTTTAGAGCTTTAGACTCATTCTATCCTATTTCGCAGGTTCTGGTATAAACGTAACTGTACTTAGTCTCTTGGATCTCGGTGTGTGTCCTGAAGCAAGATTTTAAAATAAGTTAATTGGCATCTGCCATTTTCTTTGCGTCTTTCCATTTAATCCTAGATGCACACTTTAAGGTTACCAGTTCTTAATTTTAACAGTCACTAATACGCAACGTACACGAGAAGTGACTCCAAAAAGCCGGTATTTTATAGATCATTCAAAGTCCGAAGATATCAAATTAATGTCCCATCGACAAAATTGACAATAGCATCTACATATACATTTTATTATTTCAAAGAAATGGCCCCTTCCGTGTTAACAAATTTTTCTTGGCGCCTTGTTGTATTCAGTTAGAGTCTTTTTATTTGTCCCAAATTCTTTGTAACAAATTTCTTTTCACCTGAGGACAGTTACCTCCATTTGTTTAGATCACAGCATTTTAGTATTGTCTTGCTGCAAACTCCAGTTTTATACTGTTTCTAATCATTCTATTTACCCCTCTAATATTGTTTGTGGTCATAACAACTTACTTCTTCAGACACATCAATTTCTAACAAAACTAATAAACATAGTATCTATTGTTATAGGTATAATCTCCTTTCTTCGTATGTTAATAAAGGTTGATTTATTGCATACATTCAGTACAACTAAATTATTTGCTGTAATAAATTGCAGTGAAGGCTCACTTTGTTGATTGTTATTCGTCCTTCCCCAGGTTATATGATGTAAATTTGCATCATAGCCGATAATGAGTTGCCGGCAATTTTTTATGCATTCTATCAACAGCTATTCTACTTTTCTGGTTGGTGGTAGGATGAGGTCATCGTAATGTAGGTATGTCGATTCGAGCATAAACTCCAACAGCTTATCAAAGAATCTACAAGCACTATTTTAAATCCTTTTAGGAATATCTGAGTATTGACTGTAGATTAGCTCTTCTGTTTCCCTAGCATTTAATTTTGTCTCTGTTTACTTAAGGCTGTTACATAATAAATGAGGGTCACAACATATTCTCTAAAAAAAACTTCTTTACTATATTGTACGTTCACCTGGAAAACCAAGATCTCCATCTCTTCCACTAACACACTTTAGGACCTTGACGGCAACCCTGTTCAGCATATAGATGTCTACACGCCTCCAGAGGCACGCTTCATTAATAGGAGTTTTCCCTCATTTTTGACTTTTCTGTTAAAAGAAACTAGCCTTCAACTCTTAGTGCAGGGTTTTGTCTCCGTAAAAGTGTCCTGGCCTGCTCCTCCTAGACATCCGGCCCAGGAAAGATGAAAACTCAAGGTCGCTTCAGAAAATTCTTGGACTTAAGCACAGTCGAATTCGTGGACTCGCAGTCTGCCCAGGTCACCAATCGTTCTTTGAAGCCAGTGCATATTATCTAAATTAACATAGGTCGTAAACGTTATCTTATTAAATTGCAATAGATTGCCGCTCCTAATAAGATTATTGTTCATTGTCTTGATAAATTTTGAACTGGATTGGCTTGTTCCTGATTCAGAGTTGCCTCAGGAATAGCGTCTGTTAATTACTGCCAGCTTAAGTCTACTAACCCCTTTACTGTATGTGCCAGCCTGCACCTAGATACTCCTGAGTTTTATGAATGTTTGTGATGGAGTTTTGCTCATCATAGCGTCTTTCTTTTGCGGCTTCTTATTGATCCATGTTCCTGCCAAAATCTTTCTAGCTTCGACAAGCTTCTTTCGATGGGTCCGAGTCTCCTTTTTTTTCTCCCAGCTGCTGCTTTTTTATTCCCTTTGTATTGATCTATAAGGAGATACAGGTTAATAGCCTGTGCTCCTATATCTTCTAAGAGAGTAAAATTTTATATTCCTTAATACTACCTGAAAAATGCATGTTTATTTAGTCGACACCGTGTCTTAGAACAGCCAAGAACTAATGTTTTGCAAATAATAAAAAAAATTCTGTTTGTAATACAAAGAATATCTTTTTGTCAGATAATAATATGCAAAAAAATCATTTATGTAAGCTTAAGTAAGCATCCATGTTTGCCAAAATAGATATATTTATTTTAAGAGTTCAAAAACTCGTAGAGGTATTATAATCAATTATTCAAAAAACGGAAAGTTTAAACTGCTTATTATGAGGAATATTTTTAGACAACAAATGTAAATGTTGTGAGATGAACAGGTTAAGTTTTCCATTCAGTTGCTTGACTAATGTAGATGCTTTCTAGAGAAATTGATTGAACATTAGCTTTTGGATGCTTATAACTTTAGGTAAAAGTCCATGTAAGATTCTAAAATAATTCTATTTAACTGGCTGATTAAATATAAGAGATTAACTTGCGGCTATATTATTCAGGGAGATGCATAAATACGCCAAAACCATATTTGAATATGTCACAACAAAAGTTTTTTACTTTTACGTAATATGAAGATTGTTTCATTTTAAATTTTTGAATACTAACGATGTTATATCAAATCAAACAATTTGAGTTACCCGCATATTTATTTTTATCAATCTCTGTTTATCCATTTTAGTAAATTATCATTGACCCATTATATCAATTTGAAAAAAAAATGTTTCTAACGGACGTATTTCAGTTTGTACTTAGTATTATGTATCAAACACAACACTCTATTTTGTTCTGCTAACAATTCAGTGCCTTGCCAATCTTTTCTAGGAAACAAGGGGTAATGCCATCGCAGAATACTCTTGAATAAAAGTGATCTGGCGTTGACGTCATCGCCAGACTCTTTTCTAAAGAGGCGTTGCGTGGAAATTTCTAAAACGGTACGAGTAGTTATTATTGCAAAAATAATTGCTATGGTACAATTGTTATATACACACATTTCTTAATTTAGCTCTTAAATAGATTAGTAATCCAATTTGAAGCTCATAGCAATATATTTATATTACAATACCGCTATTAACGTTAATATCATTTGCGCGAGTGTTGTTTTTTGTAGTGCTTGATTTATTGAACAGTTTCTGTGCGCTTAGTACCTTAAATCAGCAGCATAAATTATAATTACTCCTCCGCCTCTATCCCTAGATACCGTCGAAGTACATGAATAAGTCTTAACTAGTATACCACAACAGCAGGCAGCGCGGCTGAAATCGATAATAACATAAAGCGCCTCCGGAACAAAGGCACAAAGAGGAACGAGATAAAATTTAGCATATTTTGCTGTCTCTGATGTGCTAATTTCCATACAACGTGCAGTCCGCTACACATTGAAGCCCGACATCCAAATTCGCTTCGTCTTAAGATGAGCGGCTTCTACAGCACAGGTAACGCAGTTTACCCGAGCGGAAGGGCGCACTCAACCCCCAGGTCAGAATTAAGCTTCAAAGCCCATTTCAGTCAATTCCGGCGCGATTTAAAACTATCGCTGGACTGTTTTGCTTTCGGATTCCGGCATATCCGCACGGCTCGGCGCGAATACGCGCAAAACGGACGGCCGCCGCAATCTGAATTGTAAATTTTTAAATAAGGGTCTGTTATTTTTTGGCATAAAGTATTATTATTCGAATCTGGGTGGTGAGCCTGCTCTCCGCCTTTTTTGCCCATTTGAATATCAATGGAACGAAATTGCCCTTATCTAACCCGAATTTCACAAAAGCGACAATTTGATAATTTAATAGAAGGTCAAATGGATTAGCTACAGATGTATTGTATATTAAATTGTACGTGGACATGTTACTGAATTTTTATTCTTTGCATGTCTTTTAGAGCAGGCTCTAAATTTGTTTCTGTTTTTTATTACCATATTCTTAATTTGTTTAACTTTCTTTGCAGAAATTCTTAAAACTCAACTCTTTTTGAACAATACGAATGGTATGCTCAAAAATCATTAAATTTATATCAACACCTTTATTGTTATACATGGTCTGCTGTTACCCAGTTAGCACGTGTAGCCTCTGAACTGAAACTGATCACATTTGCGCCACGCATTTGCAGCACTCGGCGACGCGTTTGCTAGTTGTGTACTACAACAGAGCAGCCGTGTTGCGGTTTGCCCTCTTTTGCACATACAGCATGTGTCCAGCCTGTAATAAATTCAGACAGACTCGCATACAGACGTATCAGCACGAAACTGCCATTTGTTGGTGCTGAATAATAGACGTTGCGTTGTAAAATGTTTCAGGTAATTAACCAACTCACTCGTTGATAAATTACGGAAGTTAAATTTAATTCCGAATTTGTTTCTAAACGAGCAAAACAAGTAATTTGCAGAATATTTCACTATTTCGGCATATACCATTAACCTCTACGTTTAACAAAACGATGATTTTGCACCAATCGGTTGTTATATAAAAAGTTAATAAATGGAGAACTCGCCAAACGAAATTCGATGAGTATTTTATGTGCCTTACAAAATTTATGGAGCAACAACTAAGAGGTGTGATGACTGGGAAAATACTTATATAATAAACGCTTATGGCTATAATTCTAAACGAAAAGAGTGCATTTCAAAATTTATTAGTAGTAAACGAGTTTTACATAGAGTGAATTGTAAAATAGCGGAATAGTACAAGAAAAAAGCTTTGTATTGATCAAATGTTCTTTTAAAAATTGTTGAAATTGTGAAGATTTTAGTTTTTCGTAGACTTCCAATTCATGGCGATAATGAAATAGAAAGCATTATAAGAAATTCCATTTTTTTGGCTGTGTAGAACTGACTGAATTTTAATCTTTTCGTAGCTTAACTTGTAGCAAAATTTGGTAGTAAAGAAAGAAGTATTCCCTCAAACATATCAGGTACAACTGTCAATCAATTAGTTAGAGGGTCAAATTAAGTCAGAGAGATTGTACTGGGACTTAACTAATTTTAATGGGTGAAATTACTAGCATTTATTGCCATCAGTGCATACTGTAATTAACTTCAGGGCAGAGCATCATTGTTCGGCTTCAATTTTAAGTGCGTGTAATTTTGTCAAGTACAAACCATATCATTTTTTCGAACTTTGAATAATTAGAGTTTCGTGCCAACAAAACGTAATTTACAGAAATTGTTACCTTTTTGTTTCCATTTGAAGAAGTTGATAGTTGAAAGTCTTCAGTTAGTATTTGAAGCTTACGGTGAACATTCTCCATCTATTTCAACTTGTGAGTATTAATTTCAACAATTCAAAAGTGGTGATTGTAGCATGGAAGACAAGAAGCTCCCGAGCCAGCCAAAAATGTTTAAAGATACAGAATTGGAGACATGCCAAACTCTTGAAGCACTGAAAATTTCTCAAGTATTTATTTATCGATAGTCAAAAGAAGTTAAAGGAAATAAAAATTATTCAAAAGCAAGCAGATTTGGTGCCACACGAATTGAGACCGAGAGACTTCGAAAGACGTTTTTCTATCTACAAATAGCTGCTTCAAAAGCACTAAAGGAATCGGGTTTTGCACAACATCGTAAATGTCAATAAAAATAGATTTGTTGCAAAAACCCTATGCATTACCATCGACTTTAACATTGACGCCAAAACAAAGCATTCATGGTTAGAAGATAATGCCCTTTATTTGGTGTTATCAAAAAAGCGTAGTGCCGAAACAAGGCGAAACTATCACTAGAAATCGTTACTGACGACATCTGATCAAATCCAACAGAGATTTAAAAGAAAAACGACCGGAAATAAGCTAAAAGATATGATAAAATTATTTTACAGCACAGCAATGCTTGTCATCTGCTTTAAAACCAGCAAAAATTATTTGGAAACACTTCTATTGGATGTTTTATCTTACTTTCACATTTAGCAGGCATTTTTTCCTTTAATTACAATTTGTAAACGCATGTCCAAGCAACTCTTCAATTTATTTGGGTTGATTTATGGATTGCATCAAAGGACGACGAATTCTTTCGCCGGGGAATCCGCTTGTTACCAGAGAGATGTGCTAACAATAAACAGTACTTTGAATAATTTTTATATTTACAAAAAAAAAACATTTAGCACCGTGTGCTATCTACGAAAATGCCTATTGAATGTTTTTTTGTCGTGTATTTCTAACTCTCAGCATAAATGTGAAGAGATAGGATAGTAATGTCGAGCGTAGTTTTTAGTCTTGATCTGAATAAATGAAGAAAACAGTGATATGATAATGCCAACAATATGTTGGGGTGCTACAATGGTTTTCAGGTTAGAACAAAAGGGGTAAATCTTCTAGCCAAATACGCGGGCAGCCTGAAATGTTTTGAGCCTCAACAAAAAGATGGCCCTACTCGTCAAAACCATTATGCTACTACAATCGTACATGCCATGAAAGATACCTGTAAAAATTTCAGCCATTTTAAACGCTTAGTTTGACAGTCGTTTGTATCAGTCGATAAAGTACTTGCAAATTAAAACCGAATTAGACGCTGTTTTATTATTTCCTACCGTGAAAAATGAACAACTAAATTTGAACGTAGTCGTACCAGCTCTGCTGTTGATGAAAGTTCGGGACGGTCAACAACTGCGACCTCCACCGATAACATCGGAAAAGTTTACCAAATGGACCGTCGAATTGAAGTTAGAGAAATAGCAGAAGATGTGGGATTATCAAAAGGAGTTTGTCATATGTTGACTGAAGCAGTGTGCATGAGTTGGATCCCGCATTTGCTTACTTTAAACCAAAAATTTATTTAAATGAAAATTTTCAAGGCCGTGCTAAGCGGTTTTGGTTGACTGCCCAGCATATTGACCAGATCTTGGCCCTAGCGACTATTTCATCTTTCCTAAGCTCAAAGTTTAGGTCGGATAACAGAGATTTTCATCAAACGAGGAAATCATCGCAACCGTAGACGCTTGTTTTGTAGAGTAATACAAACAACTACTATTTGGAAGGATTAAGGAAGTTGGAGCATTGCTATTGTAGTGACCTAAAAGGTGGCCATGTTGAAAAATAAATTGGAATTTGACAGAAAAAATACTTGTTTTTATGTTAGGCTTAAAACTTTTCAGACTGCTCACGTACATTCCTTGTGCTAGTTTGCTCTGTAGTTGCAGAGAATAGCAAGTACTCCGTTGAATTTGTTTTCTATAAAATGACAAATCTATTATTTCTTTAAATCTTTAATCAAAAGATGGGTTATTGTGCAGTCTCACCTTAAAAACAACTCTTTATTTATAAAAGCTTTATTGACAACCAGATAAATTGTAGCGGGAGGTTCTAAATACTCTGACAAAATATCTTGTAAAGTTTTGAGAAGTAAAAAGCTTCAAGGAGAAAGTACAGACACATTATTCTGCACATTTCGAAATAAAAATTAGTTTTCAAAACTAGAAGATAAAGCAAAATTAATGTGTGAAACTGACGCTACAAAACAGACTTTATAAGAAACAGGAAAACCAAAAGTTCTGTTTTCTATTGTTTAACTTTATACGAAAAGAAACAAGTGTATACAGAAATACGTAATATTCTGGATATTTATAAGAAATCAGATAGGGATAGCAAATCAGCTACCGCAAAAGTATGCTTTTGAGTTAGATAAAACATTTTATGGTAAACTTATGCATTTAGTAGCGTTTCTAAGAACTGATAAAAGTATTGACAAGAAAGGTAAGAATACCCAACCAAAACCACAATTAGAGCCACATAGACTTCTAGCATTATTGAAGTCATAAAAAGTCTATTTTCCTGATACTGCCATCATATTAAGAATTTTTATAATAACAAATATGGCAGTCATTAACTGCATTAAAGAATGATTTTTTCGGCTTTTAAATAAGTGAAAATATGTTTGAGATCAACGTTAAAACAAACAAAAAACGGATCTTAAGCTTTTATTTATTGAGAGGAAATTTCTACATAGTCTTCCTCCTAATGACATAGCTGAAAGGTTTGCTAATTATAAAGCTGAACATAGAAATGTTTTTAATAAAAGTTTTTAAAAGAAATAGACATCACTCTACCTCTATATAATTTTTTGATAATGTCGGAAACATGCAAGTGTTTAAAATAAGACAGATGAAAAATTGTTAAGTCGCTAAAAACATTAACCAAGCCCTGGCCATACTTTTTTATTTATAAAAAAAAGTTGCTCTAAAACACGACAAAAATATCTAGTAGTAGCAATTTCATACGACAGTTTAAAGAAGTTAAAAAAGCAAATAAAATATTTTAAAAAGATTAAAAATGTACAATGACAGCTGTAGAAGTTTTATTTTTTGGGATGACTGGACAAGAGACCGAATTATCGAATGTAATACATAAATCAAAAAATCATATCCAATTCCAAATGAAACAAGAGCTGTGTGTGAATATATGGCGTTTTTGCGTTACATCACAGTTATTACTCACAGAATAAGCTTCATATTCAACAAACAAAATATACAAACGGTTTTACGGCCAATAATAAAATAGATAACTTTACCCACTCAGCTAAGTGTTATTGCTAACAATGCTTCATGAAGAAAATCATTTCTACTAGCATGTAGGCAAATTAGATTTGCACATACAGAGGTAATTGAAGCATCTTTAAAATAACTTGTTCTTCTTCTTCTTCTTCTACTCTTATATAGGCTATTAGCCTGTTTCTAACTACATTGTAGTTATGACATGTTGTACGGGCAGGTGGCTAGTCTGACCACGTTAGAAGGAGATTCTTACCCCAAAGGTGTTTGTATGGTGGCCAGAGCACTGATGTTTCCGTTATTTGACCTGGGAGTCGACAGGCAGTCTGGCAGACCAGCCTTTACGTCGCGGCTGTGCTCTTGTTTAACTGTTTTAACTCAGAAAACTTTATTATCAGAAAATGAAAGTCCCAATACCGTCGTCAGTCAATTCTTAGAAAAATTTAAAAGCATGCTTAGTCAATTAATACAACAAACCAGCATGGTAATGAACATGCCTACAATGCTAATTAATAAGATTAAGTAATGGCTAAATTTCTTAGAATTGCTTTGTGGAAGAATTAGAAATATTCCTCCAACAATATCTAATAGGTGTACTCCTTATCAGTGAAACACACTTCACCACTAGAACATATTTTAAAATACCCCACTACCATCTCTACCATACGATAGATCCTGATAACTCTGCCCATGCTGGAACGGCAATTCTAATCAAATCATCAGTTAGCCAATATGAACTCCAAAAATTTGAAAAATCCTATTTACAAGCAACTAGCATTAAAATGCAATTACTTCCATACGATCTAACACTCACCGCAGTATACTGTCCCCCTCGTCATAACCTGAAAGAAGAACACTTCCAAGAGTTTTTTTGGTACACTAGATCACACATTCATAGCAGGAGGAGACTTTAATAGTAAAAACATCTTATGGGGTTCCAGAACTGCTACAACTAAAGGAACCCCCACAAATTGGCCTACTGATCCAAACAAAATTCCAGATCTCCTCGACTTTTTTGTGGCTAGCGGCATTTCGTTATACACAAGCAGTACCCAATCACGATTTATCTTCTGACCACACATCTATCATAGCGACGGTTAGTTCAACGGTTATAAATATAAAACGTATACCAAAATTGTGCACAACAAAAACAAACTGGGATATATACAGGAACGAGACATCATCAAAAATTAATTTGAAAACAAGATTAAAAACAGCTACTAAACTACAAAAAGGAGTTAACAAGTTAACCTCAACTATACAACAAGCTGCCAAACAAGCTACACCAAATTTATAGTCACAAAGAACCGTTGATAATATACCGCTTGAAATTAAAAAACTTATATCCTTGAAAAGAAAATCCAGAAAGGTATGGCAACAAAGTCATGCCCCAGCAGATCAAACGCAATATAATCAATTAAGCAATAAACTCAATCTAAAACTAAGAGAACTTCGAGATAACAGTTTCTCAGATTATATTACTAACCTTCATAGACATGACAATAGTATTTGGAAACCAATTAAAATCTCAAGAAAACCAATTACAGCAATACCACCAATACGTTTTGAATCCCCATTTGTCGGGCCATGGGCCAAATCCAATCAAAAAAAGCAGACCTCTTTGCAGAAAACTTGGCAACAGTATTTACTCAAAATAACGATACACCAGACAGAGCTGTTTTGAATTTCTTAAATGACGGCACCCTAGATCCATCTGCACACAGTATACACCTCTTCACCCCTAAAGAAGTACAGAAAGAAATATCTTTCTTAAACAATAAAAAAGCTCCAGGATAGACCAAGTTACTCCCAGGATGCTCAAAGAACTTCCGAAGAAAGGACTAGTTATGTTAACATATATATTTAATGCTGTACTCTGACTTCAGTACTGGCCACAAGGACTAAAATTATCAGAGATAATTTTAATACCAAAACCCGGAAAAACCCAAACAATGTAACTTCGTATACACCGATAAGTTTGCTATCAACCACATCAAAACTACTAGAGCGACTACTACTACATCATATTACACCTCTGCAAGATGTAATCCCAGACCATCAATTTGTGTCTCGAGCAGAGCACTCTACTACACAACAGTGTCATCGTATAGCTAACACTATTCAAGAATCTCTGGACAATAAAAAATACTGTACAACAGCATTCCTCGATGTTAGCCAGGCCTTTGACAGGATCTGGCATGCAGGTCTGTTATACAAAATCAAACGCATCCTACCGGAGCCTTACTATATATTGATAAAATCATTCCTTGAAAACAGAAAATTCAGAACAAGGGTAAATGGAGAAAATTCTATCTTCCACCCAATTAAAGCAGGTGTTCCCCAAGGTAGTGTCCTTGGACGTTTCCTGTATCTGATATACATATTCGATCTTCCCACAACCATTAGCACAATCACAGGAACATTTGCCGACGACGCAGTTATTATGGCTGTAAATGACAATCCCCTAATAGCATCTGCACGCCTACAAGTCCACCCTAACCTACTTTAACAATGGCTAGATAAATAAAAGGTTAAAATTAACGAAACAAAGTCTCTACAAGTAACTTTCACATTACGGAAACAATGTCCACGAGTCACAACAATATACAGCTCCCGGTATCATCAAGTGTAAAATACCTTGGAATTCACCTAGATTCGAAACTTATATGGAAGGAACACATACAGAAGAAAAGAAAACAAATGGACTTACGTTTTAAAGAATTATAATGAATTTTACCTGCGATATCGCCGCGCCGAGCCGCAGTCTTTAAGGTCAGGCGTATTTATTTATTTATTTAACAATTTAATACTTTTAACGCATAAATCTACTATTGAATAAAACAAAGACTTTACCAATAAGAGCCCCCGCGTAAGGGTTCTTTATTCAAGATGAGCAATCCTAATCGTAAACGAACCAGCTCTATCTTATTGCCACCTGTATCCGAACCGAATAGAAAATATTTATTTATACCCGAAAATCTAATAACCAAAAATAAATTTTACGTTACGGAGAAACAAATCGAGAATGCCGGTAAAACCATTTATCAAGGTAAACTCGCTGTAGCTATAAAAGACATGGATACCTCTGTTACCGCTCCGTCCCAATCTGTTAATACTAAGGAGAATAAAATAACGATCCCGCATAATGCAGACAAATTAAAATTTCAAGAAATAACTACTGATCTTAAGGAAAAAGCTACGAGTGAATTTACCATTGTAGTTAGAAACAAACAATTAAGAATAAATCTCACCAGTATAGAGGATTACCGAGTAATGACTAAGCATTACAGCGAGAACAATCACATTTAAAAACCAAGAAGTTCGCAACTTATCTGTAATAATCCGAAACGTCCCTGTCTCCCTTACGGAAGATGAAATCAAAAACGAATTAACAAAACAACGGTACAAAAAGTAGCCAGATTATATAACAAAGACAGATATCTGATCCTCCTATGCGCGGTAGATCTCGATGACACCCAAGAAGGCAAGGAAATTTTTAAACTAACAAAACTAAACCACAGCATAGTAGAAGTAGAGATACGAAGAAAGTCGAAGGAAATTCCTCAGTGCAAAAAATGCCAATTGTACGGCCACACACGTAACTATTGCCACTCGCAAGCACGCTGTGTGAAGTGCACTGGCAATCACTTACTTACCGAATGCCCTAAACGACCTGGAGATGATCCTCAGTGTGTAAACTGCTTGGAAAAGCGCCCAGCGAACTACAAAGGTTGTAGTTATTACGCTAAGGTAACCCTGAACCAAACAAGGAACTCTAGCTTTAGAACTCAAAACAGATCATACGCCCAAGCAGTAATAGACAAACAAAATACTACGACTAATGAGGCATCGCCCCCAAGACGTTTTGTATCCAAACCCAACGTTTCCACTCCCGACGAACAGCAATCATCAACCGACCTTATCTCCACAGTACTTAAGAAATTAATAGAACAGCTAATCCCCCATTTAGACAAAATAATGCCATTCCTCCATTATTACCAACATTACTAGGCAATGGATCAAAATAATCCTCAGTTAATAAATAATATAACAGTGACAAATTGGAATGCCAATGGTCTTAAATCTCAACGTTCAACTTTTATAGAATTCATGATACGACACAACATTGATATCGCGTGTATCACAGAGACACACTTTGTAAGCACCGAAAAATTCAGAATTCCTGGTTATCACGTATATTGGAAAGACCGAGAAGCTGTAATAGCATCAGGCGGAATTGCAGTTATAATTAAAAAGAAATTCAGCCACCACCTCCTCCATATGGGAGTTCTTCAAAACATAGAAGCCATTTCTATCAAAATACACATGAAAACTAGTGGATCTTTAACCCTTACATCTGCATACAAACCTCCAAATAAACGGCTTGTTGAAGACGAAATCGGTGAATTGTTCAGCAGCAACGAGCCCACGTTAGTTTTAGGAGACTTAAATGCAAAAAATACCATATGGAGATGCCGTGCTAGTAATCCAGACGGGATGAAGTTGCATAACATTATGGCCAAACACAGTATATTAATATCAGCCCCTGACGACTACACTTACCATCCATACCGAACAGACCATCAACCTGACATCTTAGATGTTATACTGAATAAAAAAGTCACTTATCCAGTGTATCAAACAGTGGCATCTGAACTGGACTCTGATCATCTTCCTGTCATCATCAGCCTCCACAACACCCCTCAAATAATACCTCCACCGCCTAGCTTAGCGCATGGTAAAACTGATTGAGACAATTTTCAGTCGACTCTTGATCAAAAACTCCGTTGGGTGGGACCACCTGAACTTCCCCTGGATATAGACAATGCTGTCCTACAATACACATCAGCCTTACAAGCAAGTATTCAAGAAACAACCACTCCATGGAAGCAAAGGAAAGTTGCCGAACGTATTAGAACTCCCAACTACATACTTGATCTAATTAAGCGAAAGAATAGATGTAGAAGGGATTGGCAAAGACACCGGTTACCATACCTTAAAACACTGTACAACCAACTATGTCACTTAGTAAAGAATGAACTTGACAGTCTAAGAATCCAAAGATACAATTCTTACCTTGAAGACACTAAACCCGGCGACCCATCTGTGTGGTTAGCTACCAAAAGATTATTAAGACAACCGAGTATAATCTATCCTATGATATCAAATAACGCCAGATACTCCTCCGATGATGAAAAAGTCAACTTATTAGCAACTCATCTTGAACAGGCATTTACGCCCAATTTTGAAGAAGAAGACAAACACTTCGAAAGGCAGGTAACAAGCGCAATCGCAAATATGCAGTTACAGGATAACCACGAAATATTACATAAGCGTAAGACCCCTGGGCCCGACCTTATAACAAATGAAATGCTAAAGCACCTATTAAAAAAGGCTCTGGCTTACTTAACCTCAATATACAACGCCTGTTTCAGACTAGGATACTTTCCGACAGCATGGAAAACTGCAAATGTGCTCCCCATCTATAAAGTAGGTAAACCGAAGGAAAACCCTGACAGCTACCGACCTATCAGTCTCCTGTCAACCCTGGCCAAGCTCTTAGAAAAAGTGATACTTTCCAGATTACAAGATTACCTCCACCAAAATGATACTATTCCTCCTTTTCAATTTGGCTTCCGAACCCAACACTCGACCTCTCACCAGCTTCTCAGAATAAGTGAATCAATTGAAAGAGGGTTTGAAAAGAAAGAATACACTGCGGTTGTATTTATAGACTTGGAAAGGGCTTTCGACAAGGTTTGGCATGATGGACTTCTATATAAAATGGGGCTTTTAAACATTCCAATTACCTAACCAAAATAATTCACTCATTTCTCACTAACAGAACTTTTAGTGTCCGGATCAGCTCAACCTTATCTAGTTCTAAACCTATTCGGGCCGGAGTACCCCAGGGCAGTATTCTGGGACCCAACTTATTCAACCTGTTCGTTCACGACGTACCTACAGATCTCAACTCAACGCTGGCCATGTATGCTGACGATACTGCAATTATTACACTGAGCCTCAGTCTTCACAGAGCAATCGTACTCCTACAAAACTCTATAAATACGTTATGTGCATGGTTTCAGAAATGGAAAATTGAAATAAATTCTGATAAATGTCAAACAAAAATTTTTACCCTCAAGAGATATGATCAAATTACAAAAATAAAAATAAATAATAACGAAATAGATTGGAATCCAAAGGACTCAGCTGTTAAATATTTAGGCGTGCACTTAGACGCGAAACTGAACTGGGGGTTTCATATCAATAAAAAACTCAACGAGTGCCACAACAGACTGGGTGCATTATATCCCCTTATAAACCGCAAATCTCACCTTAGACCTGAGTGTGCTGTACTTATCTACAAAGGAATCCTCAGACCAATTCTTACGTATGCATGTCCAATATGGTGCAACACATCAAAGACAAACATGCAGGAACTCCAAACAATCCAGCCCTTGGTTTGTGCGTAATAATCAAGTTCACAGTGAATTAAGTGTTCCATTAATTACAGAGTTCATTAATAAATCCACTGTTAAGATTTTCCAAAATCTAACGTTATGTTCAAGTTCTACCAAATTAAATCTAGGCCAAAAAAATATTCACAGGCGTCTTAAACGTAAACTACCACAGGACTTAATTTAAATGTGGTATATAAACCCAACTCAATGTCAAATTAAGATAGAAATATAATTTATCAGTTAATCCCCACTGGATTAAACCTCAATGTATGTAGTTTAGTTCTTATTTAATTGTACTATAGCAACCAAGCCGTCTATTGCATTGTATATTACAGAACCAGCTATAATAAAATTTTAAAAAAAGAATTATATTGGCTTTTTGGAAGAAGATCTAAGCTGTCACTAGAGAATAAAATTCTATTATATAAAGTTGTGATCAAGCCGATATGGACATTTGGCATCAAACTATGGTGATGTGTCAGTAAATCAAACACTGCTATAATCCAAAGATCGCAATCCAAAATCATTAGAGCAATGGTTGATGCACCATGGTATGTGAGTAAACAAACGCTCCATCAAGACTTACGAATACCATTCATTAGGGACATTATTCAAGAAAAAAGTAATAAACACCACAGCAGACTAGCAACTCACACAAACCCCCTCATACAACCATCATTGCTGGATCAGAGCAACAGACGACTAAAACGACACTGGCCAATAGACCTGAGGTAAGGTAGCAGGGGTCCGATTACTGAAGAAGACCTCATCAGGACACTAGTGAATTCACTATAATAAATGAATTCTAAGTTAGCCAAATTGCTTATAAAATATGTAATTTCTGTTTGATTTTTTTAATAATAATAAAAAAAATTCATCCTCTCGCATTTTAACTTGTGTGGTTCTGTCCCGACATGTGTCACCAAAAATTTTTGCTAGAATGATATCTACCGCAAGAACATGCATTTTTGCAAACTGTCTGAAGTTTCAATATTCGAAGACCTACCAATTATTTATCAAAAATAAAGAAAACAGTTTTACAACTTACTATTGTACTACAGGCTTTGCAAAATATTTTTCCATTGGTGTAAAAATGCTCGGGAGAGTTTTTGATCCAGAAATTAAACGACCTCGAATTGTCGTTCGTATTAAACAATAATGTCATTAATTTCTGATGAAACAATTTTAGAAACATCAACCCCTACATTTGTTGAGAAACTAGTTGAAAATCCTTAATTGCTAATATAACAGTTGGGCTGAAAAGTTCGTAGGCTGACACATAAGCGGCGCTAGTAGTATTAAATCCATATGCTTTTTAGTTAACCCTAACCTTCAAAAGACTCGTGTATAAATTTGACAACTGTCGGACTATTAGTTTAGGAGATATCGTATTTTGAGTGAAGCAACTATTGTTAATTTTAAAAAAATGGATAAAAAGGAATTTCGAGTATTAATAAAACACTGCTTTTGGCAAAAAAAAATACCGTTGAAACCAAGGCTTGGCTTGATAAGCATTATTTAGACTGTGCATCAGGAAAATCAACCGTTGAGAAGTGGTTTTCCAAGTTTAAACGAGGCGAGATGAGCACTGATGACGATGCACGCAGTGGACGACCGAAAGAGTCTGTAACCGATGAAAACATTAAAAAGTCCACAAAATGATTTTGGATGACCGTAAAGTGAAGTTGATGGAGATAGCGAGACTCTAAAGATATCGAAGGAACGTGTGGACATATTGTAAATGAATATTTGGGTATGCAAAGCTCTGTACAAAATGGGTGCCGCGCGAGCTAACAATCGACCAAAAACATCAACGATATAATGATTCTGAGCAGCGTTTGAAGCTCTTCAATCGGAATAAATCGAATTTTTGCGTCGATATATAACAATGGATGAAACTTGGCTCCATCATTTCACACCGAGTCAAGAGACAGTCAGCCGAGTGGACTGCACGTGACGAACCAACTCCAAAACGTGGAAAACGCAACAATCGGCTGGCAAGGTTATGGCATCAGTATTTTGGGATACTCATGGTATAATCTTTATAGATTATCTTAAAAGGAAAACCATTAACAGCGATTATACATAGAGTTATTGGATCGTTTGAAGGATGAAATCACGAAAAACGGCCACATTTGAAGAAGAAAGTGCTTTTCATCAAGACAACGCACCGTGCCACAAGTCAATGAAAACGATGGCAAAATTGCATGAATTGGGCTCGAATTGCTTCCGCATCCACCGTATTCTCCAGATCTGGCCACCAGCGACTTTTTCCTGTTCTCAGACCTCAAGAGAATGCTCGCTGGAAAGAAATTTAGCGCCGATGAAGAGGTAATTGCCGAAACAGAAGCTTATTTTGAGGCTAAAGACAAAATATATTTTAAAAATGGTATAGAAAAATTGTATGATCGCTATAATCGGTGTATCGCCCTCGAAGGCAATTATATTGAATAATAAAATCCAATTTTATCAAAAAAAAATTTTTTTCTATGTTAGCCTACGAACTTTTCAGCCCAACTGTTACTACCAGCAATATTCTGCCTGGTTAAGCCGGAAGCAGCCCAAACAAATCCGTAATTACAACCACATTCTCATATGAATTAAAAAATTCAAGAAAAATGTAGTGATTTCAACAGAAATTCCCTCAAATAAACACATAATATGCAAATTTTTTTAGAAAAATTCAGAATTTTGGTAAAACTAAATAAATACACATGGCTAATGCTATTACAGCACCTCACTTTGTTAGTAAATGGCCAAACTTAACAAAAAAACTTGACAATTGCAACATATGTTAAGGTAGGTTGCGTTTATAACAGTTTATAACAGAGAATAAGGTATAAATAAAGAAAATAATAAAACAATATTTGGAAATATTGTTAATTCCAAAGATAAATTAGGCTCACGAGTTGAATTGCGTCGTTTTTTAGATTTCTAATTTGCCCACTGTTCAAAGAGAACTATGAGTCAAAGAAAAAGACTGGCTTTTACCGTGCTCCACTTCGCTATCTATCAAAGCAGAAATAAAAGTTTGATATGGACAAGTTTTTACGGGAAATGCATTGGGTTGGTGAAACTTGTTTGGTGTAATGAGTTAAGTAGGTGATGTGCGATAGCTAATGGTTTCCAAGGGCTGTTCGTGGTCTTGCGGTTAAGAGTTTGCTCCACTGTTCGTGAAGCCGGCACAGGCGAGTTTGAGCCTCGCCCAACCGATGAATGTATGTGACGTTCTAGTGTTAACTTAGTTAAGTGCATATTAGGACACGCAATAAGCCATTGAGGCTTCAATGCCAGTAAGTCAGCCCTAACAAAAAGAAAAGCGCTTTTAAAATAACTAATAATTAATAAAAATAAGTAAACGTGGCTAATCTTAAGCAAGGTTGCGATTGTTACCTCAGCAACAACGCAGCACAGCCCGACTTGCAAATACGTCCATTTAGCTTTGATGCGTAAGGGTCGCATACACATCTACGGGCTTTTACCGTTGCAAAGCAACTACAGAAGAATTGTGATAAATTATGCACTTACACTGATTTAATGGGCATTAATATGTCTAGTACAAAAAACAAACAATTTATCAATTTGTATTACTTATGTCGAAAACAACAATAGTTATAATAATAATGTTTAACAGAAATTTTTTTTCTGGCGGCTAAAAGTAGAATTATTAGTAGCATATTGACACACTTCTCAAACATCATTAAGAATCCTTTTTTGCTACTTGTTTTAATTAACAAAACTGTTTTTTTCAAGAAAAAGATAACATTTATCTGTTAAGATCAAGAGTTAAAATGAGACAAGAATCGTATTCTCATAGAAACTGTAGACGTTTAACATCCCTGTTTTTATGACAGCATTCTTTTCGCATAAATAAAAAAGTGACAATTAATAAGTATATAAAATATTTAACAGTACTTTTTGATATTTAGGTTCAGTTGTCATAACCAAAGATGCAACTAAAGAATGTATTTGCCTGCTGTTAATATCAAACTCTATATGTTTTTATTTATTCCGAAAGATTATTCAATTTTGAATTTTCGAATTATATCAACTATAATATAAAAAATTTGAAAATTTTGGTAATACTCGAATTTTAGAGATGCAATTTCAGAAAACAGGATTTCAATATTTTTCTTGTTTTTAAACAAGTCAGTGTGTTCTTGCACCCACTTCTTCCATTTACTTCTATCTCTCGCCAAGATTTTCAATTCGGTCAGCCTCTTTTCTCTTTTCTTTTGTCGTATCCACGTTTTCTCAGTCTTCCCCTTTTTTACTTTGCCATTCTTCTAGTTTCAAGTACTTTTCTACAAAAATTTTCTGTTTCTATCCTGAATACGTGATCGTACTAGTTGAGTTGTCTGTTTTAAATTTTTCTAGTTATTGATTCCTGCTTTAATACTTAATTTCTCCATTCCGCATTCTACCCCGTTTTGATTTATTGTCCGTACTTTTTAGATGTTTCATCTCTGTGGCTGTTATTCTTTCTGCATGCTTTGGTTGTTATGTTTAATTCTCACTGGCATATAAGATTGGTACTGTTGTAATGATGTTATGTACTATTAGTTTCCCTTGTTGTCTATCTTCTTTTTTCTTAGTATTGATCTGATTAATGTATAGTACGTTCTGTTTTCTTTACTTATTAATTTGTTATCTTTGCTTTTACCTTTCCATACTCTGTAATTATAGTTCTTAGATATTCATATATTGTAATTTTCCAGTTATCTCTATTGCATTTTCATTATCTGTTTTGGTATTTCCTTTCTATCTCATTTATTATCATCACTCAACTTCTTTTACCCATAAATTTATCAAATTTTGCATTTTATTTTTTATTAAAACCACTATATCGTCCGCTTTCACTGGTTCTAGGTTTTTATTGCCATTTACTGTGTCTAATTTGTTCTTTTTTTATTATTCTGTCATCGACTCTCTATTCAAGGTGATAATGCAGGATCGAGGTAGAAGTGAAACATTTAGGTAGGCAATTGTACCTGGTAGCCTAACCTGGTACACAGATGGTTTCATAACGGAAGTGGGCACCGGAGCAGAAATATATGCTGAAGCTTCTAAGGTACAGCTAAGCTTTTTTCTTGGGTCAGTACGCTTCTGTCTTTCAGATAAGAATATACGTCACACTAGAGTGTGTGGGCGAAAATGGTAAGAGGGCTTACAGGAGCAAGCGGATCTATATTATATCAGACAGTCAGACTATTTTAAAGGCTTTATCAAGCACTAAGGCATCATCTAGACTGGTATGGAAATGCATCAACGAACTCACTGGCAGAACATAACACAGTAAAACTGTTATGGGCACATGGGCATTGTATTATTTACGGGAATGAGAAAGCCGATAAATTGGCTAAGCAGGAATCTAGTGAGGCTTATATCGTCCCAGAACCTGCTTTGACAATCTCACGAAGTGCTGCCCAAAGCTTTATTAAGGAGAGGATACGCACTCATCATCGACCAGGGCATAATTTCAGCAAAACCTTCAATATGAGACCTTGCCAAAAGAGAGCTGCAGAACGCCTTAATCTAGTAGGGTACCACTAAAGACAACTTTGAGCTTTTTCACAAGACATGCGACTGTTAAAGAACACCCCTGGAAAATTGAGAGATTCAATGATGACCTTGTATGCAGATTCTGTATCAAGGAACCAGAAACAATTTTGCACATCCTATGGAAGTGCGATGCGCTGTGCAGGAAAAGGTAATATATATTCGGGAAACCAAACCTGGCACCGGAAGACTTTTAGACATACCCTGTAAGGACCTGTATCTGTTGATTCAGGGACATCAATTACAGATTGTGGTTGTGAGTTTACTGTATTAAGGTAATCACAATAAGCCACAGACTGCAGTGAACATGGATCTATCAAGGAAGACATACCCTAAGGAGGAAAAAGAATTATCCGGTCCACAACCACTATGAATAACAGTGGACTTAAACTATTCCCTTGTTTTATTTTTCCTCTATACTAAATTCTATTGATCTCTCTCTGCCGATTTCCAGTGATGTTTTTTAGTTTCATTAACATATATAGTTCCTCTAAACATTTCCAAATTTTTCTTCTGTCGACTGTATTAAATGTAGGTATTAAATATATAATGTTATTAACAATTCTTCGCCTTCCGCTATTTTTCATTCTATCAAGATTATTACTATTAGTATATTATCATTGATCCATTTATTTGCTCTAAACGCTTCTTATCCATCTTCTAACTTACACTATACCACTTTTCCTAGTTTTCTTTTATTATTACAATTATCACAATTTATTTGATTCCTCTTTAGTAGATTAGAATTATTAGATTATTCTCCCAGTTTTTCGAAATTTCTTTATATTTCTACAGATTTTCTATACCCATTCTATACCCAATGGTCCTGTTTATTTTATCATTTTTGGTTTTAAATTATCCTCTCCACATGCTTTTCCTGTTCTTATCTTTCTCGCAATCTTTTCCATTTCTTCTCTTGTTAGCATTTCAGTTTTCTCTACTTCATCTGTTTGTTGTTTTTCTTTTTCACTATGCTTGTTTGCTTTATTTCCTAAATGTTGTTCGAATTTCTAAGCAGAGTATGTTCTCCATGTTTCGATTGTTTTTCTTTTGTCTATTCTAATCAAATTATTCTCGTCTTTAATTCCTATTATTTAGTTTCTTTTATTATCTCTCATTCTTGTGATATTGGCCTTGTTTTTAAATTAAGTGAAGTAATAAACAGAAGTGCTAGTTTGTATATAAATTCTAGTTAAAATGATTTGTCTTTCAATCTCATGTTGAACTTTGCTATTACATTGCAAAAAGCAATCTAGGGGCAACAACGATTTCTATTCTGCTAATTCTATCATTATTACATTTTTATTTCTTTAAGTAACGTTTTTTTAAACTGTTACAACTATTTGTATGCGGGGAAAACACTGTGTGTACTTACACAATACACGCACATTCTCGTCCACATCCGCATACAAACTTATGAAAATATTTACAGTCTGTGGACGTTTGTTTTGGTGATATTTTCAAGGCAATTAGCTTTCTATGCAAAGTCTCAAATTGCCTAATACCCTAAAGCTATGGATCTTTAATAACGACTGATCTTTTGTATGCTCTGCTTTATTATTTACAGAATCGTCGAGGTAAATTCGGATTTCTTAGGTCGTATTGCAAAAAAATCTGGAAAGTCATCTTGTACGTATGCGTAACCCTCTATTCGGTAACACAACTTAACTTCACATAACCAGCAACTAATGAGAGTTGACAATTATGACCAAGGAGCTGCTGTACCCCAATAGCTTTGCAGCGAAATATCGCAGATAAAAATTATTGAATGGTTTGGCTACAAAACAGCTGAGTTTACAACGTAGCCCAGAACTTTAACCACCAGAAAAAGGTAACTGCTAACAAAGAAACTGACGGCAAGCAATCTAATCTGCAGGTCGAAAGAGAAGATCGATCCGGGTTCTGGGCAGAGCTGGCAAAAATGCCGTTGCAAGGTCTGCTGTAAATTTAGCAATGTGTCAAGACATGTCTTTCGTCCGGAAAAATTTGCTAACTTAGAAAAACAAGATGAAGAGGAAGTTAAAAGCCCAAGCGCTGCTAAACGACATCAAACACGACAGTGCTAGCATTCTGAAATTTTTTTCGTACAAAAAGAACTTTGTTTAAGACAAGAAGGCAAATTGCCAAAACAACCGTTAGATCTGTTAACCTATTTTGAAGGGCCTACTATCGGACATACAAATTTTCGTTTCTATGATGGTGCTGAAACTTATGAGCGAAGGGGATTTCAGGACGCTTTATTTTTTCGAAGAAAGTTTAAAAGTAACCACCGTTAGCTATATCAACATGTTACAGACAGTTGTCAAATTGTAGACAAAGGAGGTGGCCGTTGGGAGCGAGTGCGTGTTCTAATAAGACTCCACTCTAGTCTATAGGCAAAGAAGGCCCAGACATGGATATACACGATTTATATTATCAGTGGTCCTTTTGCAATAAATCCTTTTAACTACTATACGTGGGGCTTGGTTTAGACACCAAGGATAGCTTGTCATCTGTCAAAGAGGTAATGACACATATGGACAAGAAGAAAGTTGTCTTGACCTATAGCGCTGTCATTAGAGAAAGTTTCTGTTATAATTGTTTGTGTTGTGGGTAGATCAAAAGTATGTAGTAGATAAAAAAAATGGTCCATGAACACTACCTTGTGGGACACCAGAATTTATTATATTTATTTTTAGAGTTCATTACCAGTTTTTACTTTAAAATAATGATCCGTCACGTAGGATTTGAGGAGAAAAAAATACTGGTGAGAAAAAGATGCTTTAATTTTATACAATAGCCTTTGATGTCAGTCTTTATCAAAAGCCTGGTTGACATTAAGAAAAACCGCACAGAAATGTTTTTTATCTTCAAATGATTTATTAATTACATCAACTAGCTGTTTATATTGTTGGATGGTAGAAGAATGCTTTCTAAAGCGAAACTGGTGTTGAGGATAATATCGTCAAGGAAAATATATGTTCATTTTTTTTAATTATTAATAGTTCCATTAATTTTAATAATATTGGAAGTAGACTTATTAGTTTATATGACGTAGGTTCATTAAATGTTTTTTCCGGTTTAATATCATTTAATTTGCGAGAACTTTAGCTGACTAGAGAGGTATATTAGGCAAAAAATAGAATTGAATAAGATAGTTGTCAGTGTTATATCTTTCTGGGAAGTTTCTTTAGTAGCCTTGCTATTATAGGGTCATATTTGGGCGATTTCCTAGCATTTAGATATTCTATCCGAATTCTTACTTTTAGTGGTAAAAAAGCTCGGATTGGTAGTGATAATTGCATGGGTGTAATTAAGTTTTTTTCCACTACTTTATCTGTGCCATTTGTGTGAGGGTTGAAGATGTCTGCTAGGTGTTAAGCAAATACATTTGTTTTTTCTAGATCTGATTTAGACAAATACCCTGTTTGACTTCGTATAGGAGGATCTGAGATTTGAGGTCTTTTAAAGTTTTTACTGGCTTTTCAGAGTAAACAGTCACATCTTGATAGACTGCCAAGGTATGTTTGCGGTTTTACAACACTTTTCCCCCAATCTAGTGTTTTATTTTTCAGATTTTTATATTAGTATTTATGATAAGCTTGGTGGCAAAGATTTTGCAACCCAATAGATATAGGAAGGTTGATGATGAGATGCAAAGTTTTCGTAGCGGTTAGTATAAGTAGGTTTTCTGTAAAAATTATGAAGAACACTGTTGTATAAAGGGTTTTTTTATTGTAGGAATTTTTTTAGATTTAGTAGTAAATTTTTTGTGGGTGTGGTTTTGGATTAAGCGCAAATGAAGTTTGGTAACTGTATCTTGTCCATAAGGCCATATAACAAAATTATCATTGACATATCTCTAACAAGTAGCTTAAGATAAAAGAAGCCGGGAGCTTTTGTTTCAAAATTGCGCTTGAAAAAATATTTTCTATGACATGTGAAAGTGGAGAACTCATAGGAGCATCATTAGTTTGGTACTAATATTTATTTTTAAGGGTGAAGTAAGTATTGAATAAGGAATACTCAATTAAGTGTCATATTTTTGGAATTAGGGTATTCGTATGCAAGGAAACAATATTAAAACTGACGATAATACCATTTTTACGTACAATGAAAATGTTGAGTATATCTAAAATTAATAGGAAATTCAAACATAATATGAAGCTTGTTCTATAAGAAGTTTAAGAATGTTTACAAGTTATTTAGTTAAGATTGTGTGTGTGTGTGCGGAAAAAGAAACTGTATTAACTATAAAACGTGAAGTATTTTTTCGTTGGGAATTTTTGAGGAACTTTCTTGAACAAAAAGAAGACTTTTTTTGAAATGATAGGTTCGAGTTGATAATAAGGGTCTTAATTTTCTTCTGAAAGTATATTGTGAAATTGTTAGACAGCAGAATAATTCTACTAAGTTTTTATTCAGGCTTTCTCTGTCAGGAAAATTGGCGTGAGTGTGCGCGTGCATACCATGCAAGCCACTTTTAGTTTTTCCAATTTTTATCTTTATCAAAAACTGTGCCTATTTCTACTTGTGATTAAAAATTGCTTTTGGAAGGTTTCAAAACTGTCGATTTAGTTGATTTATAGGACATTTAATAATCAGTTTTTATGAAAAATTATGCTTAGATAGTGTTTTTTAGTTTGCAAAACGGTTAATTATTAGTTTATTTTGTATCTTAGCTGTTTGATTTAGTCCATTCGTTAGTAAAATATTAAAGTTAGTTTTTTCAGACGGTAGCTTCTTTTAAGGCTAGTCCCTACTTTGTCGTACAAGCTGTTACCGTGTCCAGCCCAAAAGAATATCCTTCTACTGATCAGAGACTAAACATTTGCAGTTTTTACAATTTTTGATGTACTGCACTAGTACAGAACTAAAATAAATAATATTTCATGCTTAAAATTATTTCTCAGATATTGAATTAAAATTGCTATAGCATTATATAATTATTATTTTATCGAAATTCCTAAATAACATTTTGTGCTATCAACGCATAGTTTTCTACAATTTATTAATTATTCTTTCGTATATTTGAGTAGTTTGACTAGTGCATTTAAAGTAGTGGACGTGTTGCGTCAATCGGTCGCGTTTTGTGTGACAAGTATCAAAATTTGTCAATTTGCACCACCGATGTCAAGAAAATCAGAGCGTGGATGGGGCTTCACGCCCGTCATCGACATGGCGTAGGACACCTGGCTTTCAGCTCCTCGCCGCCGTTGCTGATGCCACTCCTGCGGCCATAGTCGGTATTTTGAGGGGATAAGCTTTGCATAAGGTTTCTTGCTGTTGCAGCAGAGCTGGTATAACAGCTTTTATTCTGCGTCAATACTAAGAATTTTTGTACGAAACTACATAAGTGAGTTGTATAAATTAGATATTAAGTGATTAATAAAAAAAATCAAGTATCGACGTAGTAGGCGGATTACCTGCGCTATCGTTACGAACAAAAGATAAGTGAGCGACTCCACAGAGGAGGCTAACTGAAATAACAATAGATATGGCTTATATCTATTAAGATTCGCACAACAGTTTGTGTTTATGAAAGTAAAATAGAATTATCAATTCCAGCAGCAAATTATGTGTATATATATATATATATATATATATATATATATATATATATATATGCAGATAAATAATATCCTGCAAGCACAGTATACAAGCTAAGTTTACCAGAACAATCCAGCTTATCATCAGGCTTGCACAATCCGGTTACCTCAGGATGCTGAAAGGCGAGTAGTTGAAAAATCGCAAAGCCAAGCCAAACAAAGCGAAAATGAAACGTACTGGTTAAACCTTGTAATAGATATGAAGTCTTAAGTGAAGATGCATTACAGGAACGAGCAGGGCTATATATATCATCATCATCATCATCATCAGCCTGCAACCGTCCATCGTTGGACGTAGGCCTCTCTCATTTGTTTCCATGCATTTCTGTCTTGAGCCTTCTGGATCCAATCTCTTCCCGCAAAGTCTCGGATATTGTCGCTCCATCTTTTTGGTGGTCTTCCTACACCTCTTTTCGTTAAACGGGGCCTCCATCTCAAGAGTTTTGAGGTCCAGCGGTTTGGTTCATGCCGTGCTATATGTCCCGCCCATTGCCACTTTGCTTGAGCTACTCTCTGCATTATATCGGGTATTTTCGTTCTACGCCTTATTTCCTCGTTTTTCAGTCTATCTCTTAGACTCACTCCCAACATTCTGCGCTCCATCGCTCTTTGGCAAACTCTTAGCTGCTCGGCGCTCTTCTGGGTTACCGTCACCGTCTCTAAAACATAGGTTGCCACGGGCAGTATACATGTTTCATACACCTTTCTTTTCAGGCTATTGGGAATATCGGAATTTTTGAGAATATGCTGTAGCCTCCCAAAGGCTGACCAGGTGGCTCTTATTCTTTTTCTAATTTCAGATGTTTGGTTTTCCTTTCCAATCCTAATTGAATGACCCAGATAAATATATTCGTCCACTCTTTCAACCGGTTGATTATCAATAAAAACAACTGCATCGCTGTTTGTCATTATTTTGGTTTTATTTATATTTATCTCCAGCCCTACGGTCTTAGATGCATCATTTAATTGTATTAGCATAGCTTCAAGTTCGTCAATATTGCTAGAAATCAGTACGATGTCGTCCGCAAATCTCAGGTGGTTTAACAGACATCCGTCAATGTTAATACCCATCCCTTCCCAATTCATTTGCTTGAACACATCCTCCATCGCCGACGTGAACAATTTTGGAGACATTGTGTCTCCTTGGCGGACTCCCTTTTCAACCTTTATTTTGTTAGTTTGAAGGTCTTCATCTAACTTTACGTGAAATGTAGCCTCTTCGTAGATGTGTTTAATTAGCTGCGAGTATCTGGAGTCAACTCTTGCGTTATTTAGTGCTTGGAGGACGGCGTGTATTTCAATTGAGTCAAACGCCTTTCGATAGTCCACGAACGCCAAGTGAATGGGGTGTTGTATTCCGTTGTCTTTTCAATTAATGTTCTGATGGTTTGAATGTGATCCATGGTACTGAACCCTTTTCTAAAGCCCGCCTGCTCTACTGGCTGGTAGAAGTCTAATTTTGAGTGAGGCGATTTGTGATGATTTTAGTCAATACTTTATATATGCACGAGAGTAAGCTTATGGGGCGGTAGTTTTCAATATTTGATGTGTCCCCTTTTTGAAGAGAAGAATTACCTCAGCATTATTCCACGCCTTTGGTATCTTTCCCTCAATCAAACATTTGTTTAGTAGTACCGTGACAATATTTTCTACTATTTCACCTCCCATTTTCAGCATTTCGGCTGTTATCCGGTCTTCTCGTGGCGCTTTTTATTTTTCAGTTGCTTGAGGGTTTGTTTAACCTCAAGTCTAGTTATCTCGGTATTTCCTCGGAACCCACGTTAGAAATAGTTTTATTAACCGAGCTCTGTATAGATATGTTAGATGAATATAGCTTTGTGTAGAAGTTTTCTATTGTATGTACTATATCTCTTCTGTTTGCTACTACAGTACCTTCTTGATTCTTTATTTTTATTATTTTCTGTTTACTCTGTGATAGTTTCGATCTTAATACCTTCATATTTCTGTTGTCCTCTATTGCTTCTTCAATTTGCTTATTTCTATGTGCGCTATATATATACAACCATAAATTAAACTTCTGAAAACAATAGCAAAAAATAACTATGAAATTAAAACACTAAATTTTACTAACAACTTCCGAAAATTACAGTATTATAATTAAAAGTCCTACAAAAAAAATACAAGATTTCACAAAAGAAAAGATGAGCGTAATTTTAGAACAGTCCTTAAGAACATTCACCCATCAACCAACCCATATGATATAGTTACCGGGCCCCGATTTTGCCGAGCCGTGATTAGCTCCAGGGCTCTTGCCCTACCGCGTCGTGCCGTGCCAAGACATTTCGAATTGACCCGAACCCGTCGCTACGGCATTTTCCAACCAGCGCAAAGGCGCCCCCAGCCGAGGCATTCGGCTTCGGTTGCCAACCTTTTAAGAATTAAACCATAAAAAGTTCAGGTGAGTCGTCTCTCGTTCTTTTTGCACCTTGCTGCTCGGCTCACAGCCTAGTCCTGCTGCTTGGCCCTGCTCCCCAGCTCCGCTGCACCAGCCTTGCTGCCCGGCTCGCTACATGGTTTCGCTATCCTGCCGCCCGGCCGCTCCAGCTGCCCGATCGCTTGCCCTGCCGCCTGCTCCGCTACTCGGGCGCTTCAGCTGCTCGACCTTTATTGTCGCCTCCCAACTGCCTGCTCTGCCGCTTGCTCCACTGCCGCCCGGCCACTCACCCTGCCGCCCGCTTTACCGCTTGCTCCGCCGCTCGGCCGCTTCAGCTGCTCGACCGCTAGCATCGCCCGGCTACCTGCTCTGCCGTCTGCCCTGCCGCTTGGTCCGCCGCCGCTCGGGCGCTTTATATGCCCTACCGCCAGCGCCGACGCCTGACCTCCCGCATTCCCGCCTACCCACCGCCTCCGATACCAGTGATGCTCGTCTGCTTGGTCCGGCTACCCGAACCGCCTCCTCCGACACCAGTGCTACTCGTCTGCCTGCCCCGGCTGCCCGATCTACCGCCAATATCGTTAACCGGAGGCATGCTGTACCACCAGTCGCTGGTCGCCTTCTCCGTTGCCAGCTGCACTAGGCGCTGTCCCACAGCCTTCCACCTCCCCCTTAGTTAAGCGTTGCAGTAATGTTTTAGGTGCGCTAATTGACCACGGTCAAGTGCATCGCTCTCTAATAACGATAAACATTATTAATCGACACAACCTAATAACAGTACACATCTGTTCCGTTCCCCGCCGTAATCTTCTGATTGCGGCGTGGTAAGTACTAAACTAACCTAGCATATTTCTATCGTGAATTAATAATAACAGTGCCCACACTTACGACAAAATGAGCGAACCGAATAACTTTCACCTTAAATCTCCAATAATCTACAAGAGATCCAAGTGCACTGGAACACATTCAGAAATGGATTATCAACAACACTCACCCAGTAATACGTCATCAAACAATAAAAGACCTTAATCGTCACCGGACGACAAAGTAAATAAACGATATCTTTTTAACTCGCAGACGCTGATTACCCAAAACACAATACTTAACACAAATAACCCCAATAATTCACTAAATACTAAGAATTCAAACGCTGACCCACCACCAAAACCTAAAATACCCCCAATATATTTACCAAACGCTACTCACTACCAGAATGTAACCGCAGACATAAAAAAATAATTAAAGAAGATTTTTCTACTGTCCAACGAATCAATCAATTACGAATCAATGTAAACAGCATTGAAGACTTCAGAAAACTCACAAAATATTATGAAGAAAACCAAGTACATTTCTATACCTACCGAAATCCTGAAGAAGCGAACATTTCTGTAATAATACGCAGTGTCCCATTATCAATCACAGAAAAAGAAATAGAAACTGAACTAAACAATCTAAATTATCCCATTCTTAAAGTAACCCGTCTACTCAACAACAAAAAATGCCAATGCCCCTTATAGCGGCTGAACTAAGCAGCACAGATAAATTCAAAGAAATATTTAACCTCAACAGACTCCTATATTCAGTCATATCGGTCGAGCCAAGACGTAAGAAAAATGAGACCCCACAATGTACCAACTGTCAACTGATAGATCACACCAAGAATTATTGCCACATGCCACCGCGATGCGTGAAATGCCCTCAGCAACATCATTTTTCCAAATGCAATAAAACTAATGAAGTTAAGCCTAACTGTGTAAACTGTGGAGGTGATCACACCGCCAACTACAAAGGATGTCCATACATAACAAACTTTAACAAAAAAACACCCCCGCCCACAATCCAGCCCATCAACCCCAACTCTACCATAACTGGAAATATCACTGCCAACCCAAACTATGCCCAAGCAGTAAAAACTAACCTTCACCCCTCCCATCCCATCACGAACATAAACAACAACGCAAATACTACTGATTCGCCTTTATCAAAAATCCTCCAGTCCATTCTCACATTAATCTCTCTTGTCCCTTATCCCTAGCTGCTCACAAATGGCGGCAAATAAATCAACCACTCTACAAAAGTTAACCCTAATGAATTGGAACGCTAACGGTATAAAGACTCAGAGATCTACCTTCATATCATTCCTCGCAAGACATGGCATAGACGTTGCGTGTATTACCGAAACCCACCTCATACAAAACGAGAAATTCACAATTCCGGGCTATCGCATTATTTGGAAGGACAGAGAGGCAGCAATAGGATGGGGCGGTTCTGCAATAATCATAAAGCAAAACATCGTAGCCACCCCTATTGAACTAACAGGCATTCATCAACTTGAAGCTACCGCCACAAAATTAACCTTTAAGAATAACTCTTCAATTAACATAATTTCGGCTTACATACCACCCACAAATAGACTCATCTTAGAAGAACTGGTAAAAATATTTGACAACCAGCAGCCCACAATAATTGCCGGAGATTTAAATTGCAAAAACACAATCTGGAGATGCAGGGCCAACAACCCCAACGGAATAAAACTGAACACACTAGTGTCCCAACTGGCTTTACAAATTTAAGCCCCTAGAGATTACACTTATTTCCCCTACCGCACAAACCACTTGCCGGACATCCTAGATATAATAATACATAAAAATCTGCAACTGCCAATAAACCAAACCGTAATAACTGAACTTGACTCTGATCATCTGCCGGTAATATTCACTCTTAACTGTACTTCTTATTATTACCCGGAAATTCCAAGGCTAATCAACGGACCAGTTAACTGGGAACTTTTCCGTAATATCATGGACTTACAAATCAAGTGCCCTCTTACCATATCTACCACAGCTGAAATTGATGGAACCATTGAATTCTTCAAAGAAACAACAAATGAGGCTATCAAACAATCTACTCTAGTCTCTCAAACACGCAAACCTGTCAATAACCAAACACCCCCACTCCGAATTTTAAAATTAATCAGTACGTAAAATCAATGCGGGAGTACCGCAGGGATCCGTACTGAGTCCCTTGTTATTCAATATTTTCATGCACGATGCTCCTACAACACCAAACTCTGATATCGCAATGTATGCCGACGGTACAGCAATCATAACTCAAGGCTACGACATTAACCTAGCCGCAAACAATCTGCTGCAAAGTCTGAATCGTCTTAACTCATGGTTTAACAAATGGTTTATACGAATTAATCCCAGCAAATGTGATGCCAAAATCTTTACCTTGCGTCACCCACAAGACCCACCTAACATCGTTATCAATAATGTACCTATCCCTTGGAATCCGAAATATCTAGGGGTCTTTCTCGACCGTAGATTAACATGGAGTTTCCACACCAATAAAAAACTGACTGAATCATACGCAAGACTGGCCATGCTCTATCCTATCATCAACAAGAAGTCAACATTGAAAATAAAATGTGGGATTCTCATCTACACGACCATCATTCGACCAATTTTTACATACGGGTGCAGTGTCTGGTGCACGACATCAAAAACTAATCTTAGCAAACTCCAAATGTTACAAAATAAAATTATCCGTATAATAAACAAATGCACAGTGGTACGCAAGAAACTCGCAGCTCCACCGAGAAACAGGAATCCTGACAGTGGAAGAATTCATAAAGAAAACAGCCCAAAAATTTTATGATAACATAAATCAATGCAATGGTGCGGTTCACTACAACTTGGGCACTGAAAACTTACACACCAGACTTAAAAGGAAGTTACCTATTGATGTTCTAAATAGTGAGAATAACTAATTTAATTGTCAAAACCACAATGAACTATCTATTTTAGTGATATAAATGTTAAAAATCTTTTAACCTTGCCATGTAATAGCAAATTTAATGCTGATCTGGCATAAACCCTATTAAAAAAAAAATTAAGGATTTTGTAGCTGGTAAGTAGATGTTCTTTTAATCATACATTGGAACCCAATGCCTGTATTTTTAGCCTTCCGTGTCCCACACGTTTCCGCCCGTGATGCCCGATTTACCACATTGCCGGGGGACCGACCTGGTAACAACATAAAAGAAGAGCTTAAGATCCAGGGACATAAATTTATAAATATTGCGAAGATATGCCAAAGAATAACGAAAACTTAATCCCCATGTTTTTTTGTAGAACTAATAGAGGAAGAAAATAATAAAGATGTTTACAATATTACTAGACCAGTACATACGATAAGATTCGATAAGATTTAATTTTTTTACTATTATTTAATCACTATGAATGATTTTTTTCATCAATAAGTATTTATTTTAATTTAGTAAACTTTTAATTTTCTTTTACACCATCCATTCGAATGAAGGTCAGCTTCAATTGTCAAATGCTGTGTATAATGACCAACCAAAACATTATTTTCATATTAAACCATCATAATGTGATTTATAAATGCTGATATCCACATAGAAATCAATATTTGCATTACTCTATTGTTATGCAAGTACATTTCCTGTTTTTTAGAAGTCAAATTGAAAGCATATAAAATAAACAAATTTGGTAGTCTATTATCACAGTTACAATACTCGCGATGCGTGATCTACGCTTCGTTTTGTTTGCAGCTATAGTTGCTCCTGTGTTATTGGTAATTGTTAATTTCGTACTATTTAGGTAGAATTAGAACAATTGCTAATTTTTTATTTATTTTAATACAGAATTTGATATGATATCATTTGTATTTCTTTGATATCTTAATCATCGTCATTTTTAACAATAGCGAGCTTACCAAACACCATAATGTGAACAAGTTTTGTTTAAGTTCCATCAAGACGGATACAATCTAAAATTTGAAAGAGCAGAGCTCATTAGTTACAATCGCAGTTACTTTAGAAATGTCAAACTACGAAGTTTTAAGTACAACAGGACCGATGTTGCTGCAAATATATCATTGACCGTACTGACAACAATTTCGAAAATGACTGTAAATGTTAAAAAATCTGTAAAATCGCACTTACAATTGTTTTTACAGGTATATATAAGAGCGTACAAGTTTTTAAGCAACGAGTATCGTAATTTTCCAATTGAGTTTCATCAAGATTATTACACAGCTGAAAAGGCGAATGATTTTGGCTTACAGCGTATGTTCGATTGCGGAAACCTTACTACTTGCCCCTTGTTAAAAGTAATGTCCGCGAAAAATTTTAATGCTTATCTTAGAAGGATTCATGTAGGGGACGTACTCTTCCTGTAACTTCAGTCCGGATTCATCTAGATTTCCACCGTTACTTCCATACGGTAGCTACAAAATTGACATAAAGCTTTTCAGCAATGACAACCTGTGTCTATATATTTGTGGCTATGGTACTGTAATGGAAAAATTTCGATGGTTGCATTAATTGCACTACTGCGCTTTGGTTCACAATAAAATTTTTGGCACATTTTAATAATAAAATAACTTTGTCAGATAAGACTTCTAGTTGTGTGTTACGAAAATACCATGGCGCACACAACACTACTAAATAACAGTTGTTTTAGTCTGTTGTAGGTCTGAGTTAATTTTTAATGCACATGACCCTTTAAGCTCGCATGAGTATTCAGGCAAGTTTTAAAGTGATAAGTTGATAAGAAATCTTTAGGATTCCAGTGGATTAAAACGGAATTATAGTAGGTTCTACTTTTGTTCGAAATTTATTAGGATGTATTTTGTATTACTGTTTGATCTGTAAACAGATATTAGTTGTTATTCATAACAGTGCTATTACAGCATTATTTATTTAGTTCAGGTGAGTAATGTTAAAAAAATGGTACTCACAATACTGGGTTATGCAACGCCATTTGAAAAGCTATTTATTTCAGGTAACATTACGTTGTATGTAACAGCAAAAAAGATCATGCCTTAGACCTCCAACCCCCTTTTATCAAAGGTCAGTGCAAAATATAGAATATTGTCAAAATATGTTATTTATTTTTAAATCAAGAATAAACAAATTTACTGAGCCCATTGAATTGTTAACAAATTGAACGACCTTTTCTAAAACCTAATTAAAAATTCGGCAGCATATTAGTGTACAATATTATTAATTTTTGTTTATAAATATATTTTAATTAATTGGGCAGCAAGATTGGCTAACTTATCGGTCTATAATTGTTTATATTTTTCTCATCCCTGTCTAGTTTAATAAAGATGAATATAATAGCACGTTTTATATCTACAAAGAATATCCTAGCTTTAAGGAAGCATTGTATGTTGTACTTATAAAGTGTTGAATAATAAAGTGTAATCTTAAAAAAATAAAAGTATAGATAAATGTTTTCTTTTATTTAAGTATACATTATGAGCTATTGCGAATTACTTAATATTTTCAATAGGATTAACATCTGGGGATGCAAAGGAGTTAAACTTTCACACTTCAAATCAAACTAAACTGTGATTGATATAGCGGAATTTGGAGATCCTGAAATATCCTTTGTAAAGTCCAGATTTAACTATTTAAAGAAATTTTTAGTAGAAAAACGCTTTGAAGATCATTAGGGATTGGAAGACACCATCGTGGAGTACTTCAAGCAACTTGACAAGCAGCAGTACTTTGAAAGGATGTTCAAACTGCTGTCACGCTGGGGTAAATGTCTTAAAGTTTACGTAGATATGTCGAAAAATAAGCAAAAGTAGTAGTTTTTGTGGAATGTGTCAAATATTTTCTTTAAATATAAAGTACTCGTATTTTGTATCTACTTTATATGTCGGTTTCAGTCATTTCGCATGGTTTTTTAAAAACACTGCCTCATACAGCTGTAGAAATGTTGCACTTATTGCAAAAATAACGAATTTATGGATATCAACAACACACTGTACCGGCAAATTATACAATGCGCAAAGAGCACAAAATAAAAATTCAAACGAATTAACACAGGTGGCACTGCGGTGTCTCCTTACCAAATCACGACGGTCACTTTCTTGTCGTACACCTTATAACTAGGCTAGTATTTCTTTTGTTGGGTGTTACAAGATAGAATTTGCAATTAAATCGTGGTTGGCGGATTTATTTTTTAGTGAATTTTCTTTTTATTTCTTAAAATCCTTATAAGTTTAGTTGGATTAAAAGTTTAAGTACAGGTAAATTTATTTTAATGATGTTTATAACTTATATAAGGCGAATAAGCATATATGTGATTATTAGAGAAAATTCATTAGGTTTTTTTATATACAGGCAAGATAATTACGCGAACAAAGATTTTGCATCAGTATTTTCTTATTTAAAAAACAATACTAACGTAACTATAACAGTAGTACTTTATTATCAGTCTCAGAATGACATAACAATATCTAATTCTCAAATTTACTTCCATTTGCATGGATAAGAGAGCAAAATCTTTTAAAAACGGCATGGATGGTAACAAGCAGATACTCGATGGAAATTTTGTCTTAGCCATTGAGAACAGATCGCTTCAGAGATTCCACAGATGTGAGGAGTAGCGCAAGCCTTCCTCTTGAATTTTGCCCAGACAGAGAATTCTATTTGGTTGCAGTCGAGGGAGCAATGGGGTTCACTTCTTCGCAGCGATAAGGTCGGAGATGTGGGGACGTAGCCAATCCTGCTTGGTCTTGGCGCGTTGTCCAGGAGCTCCATCCTGATGCCGATCCAGTGGAGAAATCCAAAGTGTTTGGGGACCCAGTCGAGGCATATGGGCTTCAAAATGTCCTTCTTTCACAGTTTCTCATTAACCTTAACACCCTCATTGATTAAAAGAAAAGAGGCTTTTTCATCAGCCAGGATGTCCCCGAAAACTATGACGTATACAGGATGAGAAAAGCCGTCAATGGTTTCTTCTTTGACATTGGCATCTTCGGAGGATCGAGCAAGTATTCTTGTATTTTTACTGTTTGCCATCACCTAGATCAGTAAAAATATTTTTGTTTGTCTAAACAATGTCGTGCCACCGTGCTAGATAGAATTGGGTCAGCAAATACTTCTTCGCTTTTTGTTTGCAAGTCGTTCGCTGTCTTTTGATGGTACGATAAAGGTAAAAACCGTAAAATTACTCATAAAAAAGTCCTAGGTGAGTTGGCGCATGGATGGTTGAAGGTTCCTCTCGATTCTCTATCGGATGGCTTTGACAATGACCGGCATGAAAACGGTAACTTGTCGGCCCCGGGAAAGTATTTCTTTGTCCGTATTAAACTTTTTGTATTGTATGATGGTGTTACGGATGGTTTCTTGATATCTACAGGGTGGACGCTCGAATGAACAGCTCGAAAATCGTAGATTTCCATTTACTAGGCGATGCCATTACCTTAAAAATAAGATAAAAACACTAAAACAAGGTAAAATGGAGAAAAAGAGACGCCTGTTGTATTATAATTAACAATCAATAATGTTTACGTGCTAAAACGTTCACGAACATGTTTTGTATGGGTAATTATCTCTTATGTTGTATAAGATCCAATTTTTGCTTGTTATTAAAGACAGAAAAACTCTGCCGTAGGTGGTCCCAAGTTCGGTTGAAAAAAGAGAAGGAAAGGAGTAACAACCTTATTAAAAAAACTGGGTTTAACTAGACCGGTTGATAGCACCTAGTAAGAAGTCTGAAGGGGGAAATACAAGTTTTCAAACTTTGAGGGTAGAAGAACCATTTCAATAGGGAAAGCTAACCTTTATAGTCCAGTAAGGCTAATTAGCCTAGGGGAAGAAAAGCTCAATTACAAATTACCTGGTTCCTCAGGTTGGGGGGTTGGTTTTGGCCTGCAACCAATGACCGAAAAATTTGTAAATCACAAATAATCTTAGATACACGCCTGGGATACACCTAGATCGACCTAATGGAAGACAAATGTGCGCACGGAAAAAGATTTTGAATTTCGCCACTTGGAACGTATAAGGAATTGCAACCAAAATTACAGACATCTTTGAGGAGCTTAAACAAGCAAAAATAGATATTGCAATACTTACCAAAACTAAAAAGATTGGTAAGAGCGTCAAAGAAAAAAGAGATTATGTACATCTTTACAGTGGTGTAGACAAGAATAAGAGAACAAAAGATGAACTTTCAATCGTTGTACACAAAAGCATGAAGAATTACTTAAAAAAACTGAGAACAAATCAATGAACCTTTTGTCACAGTTTAAATAAAATTATTAAGTTACGAAGTTAAAAGAATAGGAGTATATGCTTCGTCAAATGGCGCAATAGTAGTGCAGTAAATCCTCAATACAAAATACTACTGATGTGTGATTTTAACTGCAAAATAAAATCTAAATTCCACGATTCAGTTGTCGAAAGATAAGAAAAAACGGGGTCAAAATGAAACGACAATAATAGAATAATAGAATAATAGAATATGTAAACAATTTTCGTTATCTATATTAAACCTATACTTTAAACACATAATGATACACAAAATAACTTGGAGACGTGTAATTACAGGATCAAAATCAATAATCGATTACATCATTATCAAACAACATATTCTAGTAAGAGGTAAAATGTACTTTAAGTACAAAAACAATGACCTAACCAAAACAACATTGAAACAAGGGAAAAAAGTAGAACATACTAAGTTTAATACTAATAATCAGCTTCGGCACGAGTCGATTCAGTTCCTCTATAAAGTAAGGCTATCAAATTATATCAGAATAGAACTAACAGAACTAGATAGCAGCATAGAATTCTTGTACAATAAATTAAAAGAATTCCTATTTAAAGTAGTCATAAATCCATTGGGAGAAATTATAAATGGAAACAGTAAAAACAATAATTAGGTTAAAAAGAAAGTGAGAAAGCTAAAGAATAGAATGTGGTAAAATAAATTAGCTGAATTAGATCGACTGATGAGTAGTACACGGTCGAATGAAGCATAGAAAATAATTCTACACCCAATTACCGTGGACATTTGGAAAAAATATTATGGAACCCTTTTATCTGAACACAGACAAATACAAGAATGTAAAACATCAAGCTTTGGACACTACTTCCTTTAAGGATATAACTGTCAAAGAGATCGAAAGACACTACAGGGAATGAGAAACAGAAGATTGCTAGGTCCTAGAAGTTGTCCAATAGAATTGATAAAACTTGCCCCTACACTAGCACTGGAGGTTTTTAAAAAATATATTTAATAAACGCCTGCAGGGAGAAGAAATTCTTCAGACTGGAGGGGGGAATTTATAAGTTTAATACATAAAAAAGACATAATAAAGATTGCAACAATTATGAAGGGATAAGTGTAACTAGTTCTATAGGCCGGCTGTACGGGACGCAAAATAAAACAAGATTAGAAATGAAAATCGAACAAATTTAATACTGCGGGGTAATATTTTCTGTTTAGCACAATTGTCAGAAAAGACAATAGCACATAATAGGAAAATACATTTGATATTTATATACATTAAGAAAGCTTATGACACCGTACCAGGTAACGAGCTATGGGAAGCACTTTAATAAAGTAAAATAAAGAGAGTAGCGTAAAATTGAGTAATAAACTTTCACAAGGATTTGTCTGTTCCAAAGGCTGAAGACAAAGGTGTTCAATAACGTCCATTATCTTTAATAAATATACAAAAGTATTATAAAAGACTGCACAGAGTATAAGCACTATAACAAATGACGGCATAAGGGAAAAAATATTTTAAATAAATTAGCTCACAGAACTCGAATAATTTAGTTACTTAATCTAATTGTATAGGATACAAATATAAAAAACAGCAAAGAAAATGTTGTATAAAACAATTGTATGGAGCATATCTACATATGGTATGAACGATAAATAAGAAATGTAAAAGAAGACTAAAATCAATGGTACTGAACTACTGGAGAAGTTGAGGAGTATCCCATTTAAATAGAATATGCAATAAAAACATGAGAAAACATACGGATATACATGAATCAATAATCAACATAATTGGGCAGAAACAATTGTTTTGGTACGGACACATTAAAATGATACCTGACACAAGTGGCCCCAAATAATATTTTATAAAAAAATTTATTTTTTAATTTTTACAAAAATAAATGAATTTATTTATAAAATAAAAAACAAGATCGATTTAAATTAATACTGTAAAACATTTTAACACAGCGAAAGTCAATTTTATCTTATAATATAATTGTCTTATCTCCCTAACTTTCTTTCTTTCTAAACTTATAATTCTATCTACTCCTAGATGCTTCAACCGATTTCCTTGAAACTTGTACAACACATTCACAATTATATTTGCTAATTCGGCGCAAAAAATCAGCTTTCTAACTTTAACCATTTTTGAATTATTTAAATATTTTGATTATTGGCGCAGAAACATGTGGAATGTTCTACACGTCTGCCTGGCGTCTAGATCAGGCTTCGTCGACGAAGCCTGCGGGGCCCCAGCTGTTTTAGAATAAAAACAAACATTCTGTTACTGTTGCCAACATTAATCTAGAGAAAAATTAAAAATTACTGCAAATGAACGTAAAACGTAAAAATTCGTGAGTGCATTATGAACGAGCGCATAAGCTTTGCATTAATTCACTTTACGTATTACGTATTTCCTATGGGCGGCTTATGCTTACGTCCACCATGAATGGGCGTTAAATTGTTCCATGTTTCTGATCCAGAGAAAAAGCCGGTCTAATTAAAAGTTTATACGTTCGCACCTCGCAAAGATTTGAGGGAAGGCGGGTGAAAAATTGTCAGCCTAGGACGCCAAAAATATCTTTTGGCGGGCAACTCCTAGTGTATTTTATAATGCTCAAGCGAACACATATAAATGCGTGGTTCAATTATAAAATAATTAGATGGGCTACTTCAAAGAATGTTGAATTCGCAAGAAAGAAAACCATTTCGATTATTTTAGGACTAAGTCATATGAATTACCAGGTTATGTTAAATAAAACGAAAGAATATATGTGTTGATAGCTCCAAACGAGTACTTTTACAAGCAAAACTGCAATAAAATGAAATGTCGCGACAGTGCATGAGGATAGAAACTGCCCGATAAATTGGCTGTTAGGTTGCAAGCTGGCAAATAGCCAAATTCAATAACTCAGCACTTTACTTTGTATGAAGAGGGCAGTTCTTAATTAAATATCAAGTTAAGTAAATCTGCAAATACCATTTATATGTACATTACCGTGTATTCTTTTAGTTTATTTTAACTGTTACTTTAATATTAATTCCATAATGTATGTGCATGCATATAAAGTGTTTCTTAAGTGTGTGTACAAAAAGTAAAAAAGCCATTCCTGGAAAATTAAAGTTACGTTTTCCTACAAACTTGTTTTAAAAGTAAAGCAAACATTTAGTTTTCAATTATCATTTTCAATTTTGGAAAAGAATAAAGACCAAAAATAAGAAAATGTTTCTTATAAACGACAAAGAAGTTTTATAATCTTTGTTGTGGAACTTATTAATGCCTTTGAATTTATATATTTGAAAATACACCTCAAAGATTTTAAATTATATATAATAAAAAGTACTATCATAAACACGTTTGATTAGAAATTTTTTTTTCAAAACAACCAAACAGTGCTAATGTGTTAATGCGAATAACGATCCGTTTTCCTACATGAGATACTTAAAATTCAAAAACTGTGCTAGTGTTAGGCGATATTATTAGTGTTTATGCCACGAGTGCACCCAGTACGGCTGTATTCCGCGCGTAGTCATATAACGTCGATAGTGTCGACAACTTAATCTGGCAGTTATAGCGCCAAAATTATCGATCTATAAATCAAGCAAAGAACTCCAGCGCCTCCGTCAGCCATCATATCTGCAACTACTCCGCGCGAGAAAACAGCACAGAAATATACATATCAGAGAAGGTCGAGCAAGTAATCTTCCCCCATATTTCAGTCTCATTTAGCGAAGGTAAAATTCTAGTACAATTAGCAAGGCGACCCCTCCGAAACAAGAGGTCAATATTTCTTAGGTTTATTAAAGTGGAAGAATCTGGCAAATAGATTTATGACCTTCAACATGCACTAAAGGTCTCCAATAAGCGTAAAAGCAGTAGGCCAGTCCATAAATATTAAAACTTTGAGCATGTCCAATGTTCTTCTCATGCCAGCTTTTGCTGCATTAAATGCAAGGGTAAAAACCATTTAAAAACTGTACCAAAGAACTTCTGTCGCATGCGTTAACTATTCGGAGGCTATCCACCTACCAAGACTAGCTTTCTTACCTGAGGCCGCCCCAAACTCGTAAAGTTGTAACTTTATCTACGGAGAAACCTACTTCCTATTCTACCTTTGTACACCCAATATTCTCCGTCACTGCAATAAACACAGACCTGATAATAGAAAATTTGAAAAAGTTGCCATTTCCACCAGGACTTAAGAACGCTCTTTGACTTGCCCTAAATGCTGGAAAAATAGGTCTCCAAGATATTGCACTCACCACCAACCTAGGTAACATCATCATTGGTCTAGTAAGTCACCCTATTAAAGTCACTTTGTCGATAGGCAGCCCATATGGCTTATTAAAATCAGACTTGACTTTAAGAATGTATTGTCTTTAATGATAAAAAGAGTAACTGCTTGCAGCTATAATTTAATATAATATAATAATAATTTGATTTAAAGTGCCCATTTAAGATCAAAGATGCCCTCCAATTCCCAAATTACACTTGCCACCGTACAGTTCAGAAACTGGCTAAAAAGGATGAAAAAGTCAGTATCATCATCTGTCTCCAAACAGGGGATTTTTGCCATCTTTGAGGAGGAGATCGCAACAGTCTTGGCAGAGAAATTAAAGATCAAGTATCTCTCGCATAGCAAACATAAATGGTGTGTCGCTGCATGGGTCCAACGTCATGGTGGTAGAACTCTTCGAACTCATTCACTACAAACTATATTTGGATGTCCTTGACATTACTAGTTGTCATAAATTCCGTCCGCATTGGTGATGAAAGGAACCTTCTACCTCCGCAGTTAGAAAGACCAGTTTAGAGAGAAAAATTAAGCGCGACGATGTGGGCAGAGATCTCTGGACTCCGTAGACCAACAGTATTACCAAAGATTGGCTGGTAGATTAAGCTGAGGACACTCAGGTAGTCAACAATTGTTTTTAAAGACTGTTCAAGGTTCTACGCAACACGGAGAGTGTGGCGTCGTCTACATCATTTAAGATAAAGCTGAGACTTTTGCGGATAATCTAGAACGCCAATATGACCTTAAGTACGGTAACGTCAATCTTGATCAGCTCTGCCTCCTTGATCACTTTATAGGCAGAAGCTCCGTAACTACCTAAACACAGCGACCTACAAAAAAGTCCTCTAAATCATCCGAGTCATTAAGCTGCGCAAGGCATCTGGCCAGGATATCTTAAATCGCAGGCTATAATCTCTCCTAATGAAAACGATTATCACCGTCATCGCCACAATGCTTTCGAAACTGGGGATGTGGCATAATAAATTAGTACATAAGATACAGATTATCTGTTTTTTTTCTCCAAAGAAAATCTTACCGTATGAGGTCATAAGAGAAGCGACTCCGACCCGTAATTTCCCAAATCTCCATCCTATCTTTAACTCTCTACAATTTTTACGTCCCGAATATGTCGACCACGTACTCCAATACACCGGCCCAGTACGAAAACTCCACGACGGCGCTGTGCAGATCATTGAAACTCAACAGCTGCGAGAGAAACTAAACTTTTTGAAGGACTAGTACAACGAAACCGTTTCACTAACAAAATGACCTATCAAATCTTAGGATTAGGTTTGGATAGGTAACACTAAATGGAGCTAATATCAATTCTTCATTTACTGATTCTGATAAAAATTTATTTTCTGCTTCTGTATACTAAATTTTTTATATAATTCATTTATTAGCAATCAGAATTAACATTCTATGGTCTAATGTGATAACATAGAACCTTAAAATTAAACAGTCCATGGCGGGATGGGAACTCTTCCAGCGAGGAGTTCACCTACTTCACATTTGAGATCAATAGGCCAACATCTTTTTAATCTTCTGGCATCGTGTTGTAGTAGGAATGGTTGTATGAGTGGATTGATGTGAGGTCCTAGTCGGTTATGATGATTTGCGCTACGCTCTTGTATAACAGTTTGGACGAAAGGAATATTGAGGTTATCGTGTAACTTTTTGTTGATTACGTACCATGGTGGGTCAGTCATTGCCCTAAGGATCTTGGATTGTGAGCGTTGGATAATATCTCTGTTTGACTTACTGGCGCATCCCCATAACTCAATGCCGTAAGTCCAGATAGGTCTGACTATTACCTTATAAACCAAGATTTTATCTTCTAGTGACAAACGGGATTTCCTTCCAATAAGCCAATTTAGGTCCTTCAATCGAAAGTCAATTTGTTTTTCTTCTTTAGGATGTGCTCCTTCCAGATAAGTTTTTGATCGAGGTGTATTCCTAAATCACTGAAGGTGATACAGATAAAGATGTGTCATTGATGTTAAATGGTGGACAATGGCCCTTTTTTAGCGTAAATGTTACTTGAGTTGATTTACTTTCATTGATTTTTATGTGCAATCTGTTTATCCAATCTTGTACAAGATCTAGGTGTGATTATGCACATGAGGATGCAGTTATTGGATCTTCATGGCTTGCAAGGATGATTGTATCGTCAAGGCTGCGATTGTAGTATTAGGTGCAGTAGGTATATTTCATGTGTAGAGAAGGTAAAGCACGGGACCCAACACACTGCCCTGTGAAACCACAGCATTGATTGGAAAATTGTTTGAGAATTATCCATTTACTTTAGTTCGGAATTGACGATCAGTTAAGTAGGATTTAAGGAGTTCATAATAAGATGGAAGAGCTTGTTTAATTTTGTAAAGTAGACCATCATGCCATACATTATCAAAACCCATGCTTATATCAAGAAGTACGGATGTGCAATATTGTTTGTTTTCTATGGATTTGTTTATTGCTTGTACAACCCGATGGCATTGCTGGATTGTGGAATGGGAATGACGAAACCCGAACTGGTGGTTTCGAATATTATCCAGGAGGGGACTGATTCTGGGGAGTAGAAGTTTTTCCAGAAGTTTGGAAATAGTAGATAGGAGACTTATAGGTTTGTATGAGGAAACATTGTGTGGATTTTTACCAGGTTTGGCTATTAATGTTACTTCGGCCACTTTTAGCTGAGTAGGCCAGTAGTGTAGACAAAGTATTCCATTGAATATGTAAGTAAGGAGTACAATAGCTTTTCTAGGGAGTTATTTTAGCATTCTTGGAGATATTTGATCAGGTCCAGGTGATTTTTTGGTATTTAAAGAAGTGATTTCTTTTTTAATTTCTTTGGGGTTAATTAGTTTTAAATTCCCAGTACTTTCCACATGATTTTGCATATATGCTAACACCTCTTGTGAAAGTACAGCATTTTGAAGGCTAAATACTCTGGCTAGGTGTACAGCAAACACGTCGGCATTTCTTTGTTACTTCTTCCCAGGTGTTGGAATATCAATGAGAATTGGGAGATTAGCTTGCGTTGGTTTTGCGGAAGCCTTTATTGGTTTCCAAATATAATTGTCATAACGATTAAGATTAGTAACGTAATCCTGAAATTACTTGTATTCTTTAATCTTAGTTTTGAGTTTGTTGCTTATAATAAACTTGAATTAACAAAAGACTTTATAGAAGCTGACAAAGCTGACCTAATAACAGTCTGCTAGGGTTAGTGATTGTAAAATTAAGAAGGGTATATTTATGTTGTTACATCCATAGTGTACGACGTTTTAAATTGATAAATATAAATGGTGTTTAAACAAGCCCCGAGTATTGAAACTGTTGAAAATTAAGGATGGTATGACTGTTGTGACTTTACATCAGACTTAAAATTGAAGAAGCTCTACTCTATTCACAGCCAAATAATTCACATTCAAGAAATCGTTACGGTAGAGAAAGTTTCATATAATCTCAAATTATTATTCTACTGCTATACAACAGTTACAGAAAAATTGCAAAAACCGAATTGATTTACTCAAAAATAGACCATTTATTATGTAAGTAAGTATGGGCAGTCCATGCGTCGTTAAATTTTCTACGATAAATTCTCCAAGTTTTGATTTTTAGAAAACTGTAGATTGCTTACCCAAAGTTCTTCTTTAGCAACGTTAGGAGTTTGGAGGCATATTAGAAAAGATCTACAAACCTACAAAGCTAACTGTTTATTTGCAAAAATAAAACCCACTGTTTCGCATTGGCGAGGACAAATACGTTTAAAATAGTCTAAATTTTATGGAGATATGGAAGAACACATGGAAAAGTCATTAAGTGTCCAAGGTAACTCACATTGTCTTAATAAAAATTAAACACATAAAGCCTAGCAAAAAACACTTGTAATTCACAGGAATGTTCTAAATTAATTACTATTTACTTACCAAGAGACGTGAATATAGTCACGTTGTAAATTCCAAAGCAAAATCTGTCAGCAAATACAAACGGCGTTCTTATATCGCATATCTAAAAAAGCAACGAATCCAGTTTTATTTAGATTACTTTTATACATTAATCTGGCGATATTTTTTTTTATTTATTAAACTGCTAATTTAAAATCTACTTTGTATTCAAGGAATAAGTAAATGGACAAAAAAGTAATTATTCAGACATGCAAGGGTTCAGCCATTGCTAAATATACTTATTACGTTTTATATTAGTCTCTAACTAAATCATGCGACCACTGTCGTTTTAACCTTCTGACTGTCAGTTGGGTGATGAGTTGTTCCATTAATTGGTTGGAATGTCCTTGGAGCCGATTTTGGTAGGTGCTTGTGCATTTGCGGCTTTCAACAGCTATTTAAGGAATTTGTAGGTCAGCGTGCAGGGTATCATTTCTGACATACCAAGGGGCGTTAGCTATGACACGCAAAGTTTTCGATTGAAATCGTTGCAATATTTTAGTATGTAATTCTTTTGCACACCCACATAAATGGATGCCGTATGTTCAGACTGGTTTCAAAATGACCTTGTATAGTAGAACTTTATTGGATAGGGAGAGTTGGGATCGCCGCCCAAGGACCCAGTCAATTTGTAGGAGTTTTAAGTTTAATTGGTCCCTTTTGGTCTTTATATGTTTACGCTAGGTGAGCTTTTGGTACACGTGTAAACCAAAGTATTTCACGTCAGATTTAATTGGTATCGGGGTGTTATAAAACGCTAATTGTGAGCACTGAGCACGTTCATTGGTGAAAATTATTTGGGCAGACTTGTCACTATTGACTGTAATCCTCCCATCTTCTAATAAATTGAGGTGGTTTTGTAAATTTTCTGCTGTTGTTCCCGCTGAGTCACTTACTGCTGGGTAGTAGGTATGTCGGAGATATAAATTATATAAAGAAGTGGACCCAGTATGGTGATTGGATACTGCATCATTAATTTTTACTTGGGATGTTCTTTCCCTTAGATAGGACTTGAATACAAGATATAGCTGGCTCGGAATGAGTATCTTCAGTTTATGGAGTATGCGCTTATGCCAGACTTTGTCAAATGTCTGCTTGATACCTAAAAATGTGCCTGTATAGACTTTGCTGATTTCTATAGTCTCCATAATCATGTTAACATGATTCTATGACCTTGATGCACTGTCGAGTGGTGTTCTCGAAATCTAAATTAATGTTGTGGAATTAATAAATCTAAGTCTAGGGTGTCTTTAATTCTTTTAAGGAGTAGTTTTTCTAAGATTTTAGACATTAAAGGTAGGAGATTTATGGGTATATAAAATAGAGGCTCTGAGGGTTGTTTTCCAGGCTTAACAATCATGATTATTTGCGCATGCTTTCATTGGATAGGAAAGTGATAAAACCTCAGAATGCTATTGTAGATAGTAGTAAGGAAAGCTAGTCCTTTTATAAATAAGATTTGCACTATTTCTCCTACTATTAAGTCCTATCCAGGGGCTTTTCGAGTTTTGGTAGGCGATAATTGACAAGGTGCATCAAGAAATGCTTCAATTTGCGTAGAGTCGCCATTTATTGGACCTGGAGGTATAACGGAAACGTTTACTAAATGTTTGGCAAATGTATTGGCTTTCTCCTGGTCTGACCTACTCTAGCTATTGTCCATTTTTTTAATTGGTGAAACTGCTATAGTAGGTTTTCCATATAGAGTGACCGGCTGTGGAAAGCTGAGTAATATAATATATTGTTTGAAGGATTCGTTGCATGCATCTTCTAAAGCCTTATGCAGTTGATGCGTAAATCTGTTGTAGATAATTTTGTCCGTCCTGTTCCTAGTTCGTTGCCACTGTTTTATAGCCCTGCGCTTTTCCACAATCAGGTTTTGTAGATGCCGAGGAATGTTGTTAATTTCTGGGTTTACTAGGTGTTGCTTGCCAAACAGCATTCTGTATTAGGGTTGTAAAGTAATGTGTGGCCTCTTATAAATCACGTAGAGTTTTAATTCTGAATTTAGAATTAAGTTCTTGGACAAATAATGTTCTAAAGAGGTCCCAGTAAGTGTTTTTGGAGAATAATCTTACCGAGGGTTCTTTTGTGATTACTGTTGTATTGAGAGTTACCAATACTGGCGAATGATCTGTGGATAAATTAAAGTTGGACTCTGCTTTGAGATATGTTTGCTATACCTCTGAATAATGCGAAATCAAGTAGATCAATATATAGCCTCTCCGGTACTGAGGAAATTGAGGTTAAAATGGCGAGTTATCCGTAAGAGATTTCTTCCTTTAGGGTTAATTACCCTAGATCCTCATATTGTATTTTTGACGTTCCAGTCCCCTCCAACAATGAACTTGTTGCCGAGAGTTTGGAAGAAGTTCTGATATTCTTCAACGGATCTAGAATAGCGCGGGGGTAGTAGATTGATGCGACCACTAGTCTAAAGTCACGAGTATCTACTTTTATACTCGAGGCTTGAATGTTTGCTGTTGTATAACATTGAAGTTGGTGGTGTACTATTGATTTTTTTATTAGAACCGCTGCACTTCCATGGGCTGTCCCATCTGGATGGTTAGCCAGTATGTGGTGTAGTTTGGTATTTTTACTATTATTCTCGAAGTAGCATGAGTTTCTGAAACTGGCATTATGTTAGTTTTATGAATTTGTAGAAATGATATCACTTTTGGAAAGCGGTTTGTGATACCGTTAGAGTTCCAAAGAGCAATATATTATAGTTTGATGAGCCCGTTATGCTAATTTATTGATGACTGTGGAGAGCATATTTAAAGTAATGCCTTTTTGATTGAGAATTTGGCAATAATGGTGTTACAAATTAAGAGTTTTTATAAGTGTATAGTCTTAGTATAATTTAATAAGTTTACTCTGCTAAAGCACGAACATATACAAGTCAGTAGTATTAGAAGAAATTGTAATGCCTCCTAAAATATAAGAATATGTACATTTTAAAGATATCTTTAAAATTTTAGGCAGCAGGTGGCTTATTGGTGGAACAAAACTGTTAAAGTGAGCTCAAAAAATAACATAACTGCGTTATCAACTGTAAATCCTAATTATTGGTCCTCGGGCCGACAGAATATCAGATAGAGTGGATTTTTGGATTACTAAAGCTTTAGATGCTATAAAACTAATCATAAACCCTGCTGAGAACTTAATTTGGACCAAAATTCAACTATAGTGACATTAACTACAAAAAAGTTGGAAAATTAACGGGAGCTTTACTATACAGCAAAAAACAAACTGGGAGATGTTTTAGGAGATACTATATGAACTATTTAACTTAAAATAAACTTCATATTGAAGCTAAAGCCATCTGCAGCATGTTAAGTTAGGCCTGGCCGAAACGAAAAACAAATAAAAGTGCACTTATCACTTATAATCAAACAAAAAATTACAGACAAAAGGAAAACCCGAAGAAAAATTATACAGGATTATACTATAAGCAAAAAAATTTACCTTACCAACAGGTACTTTTACATAAAATACTAAGAAGTAAACGCCGATCTTTGTTTAATAAGATTTGGTGTCTCGCAAAAGAGCATTCCTGACCAAATTCTATACTTAAACTTTATACTTAATATATATGCCTTCTGATAACTAGATTCACAACAATAGCAACATTTGCAGACGATACTGCAATATTGGCGTCACACCAAAACCCTTTAATGTATCTGCAAACGTACAAAACCATCTTAGTAAACTCAAATAACGACTAATAAAATGGCAAATAAAAGCCAACAAAAGTAAGTCTACGCACATCACATTTACAATGGACTGCAATAGTTGTCCTCCAGTTACTGCGAATAGTTCCCGAGTAACTGAAGTCAAATACTTTAACTTTAACCTGGGAAGAAAACTAACGTAGCACACATATATTTAACAAGCGAAAACAATTCGGTATAAACTACAGATAGGTGTTTTGATTGTTAGGAAGAACTTCGCAGCTATTATAAACAACAAACTCCTATTGTATAAACTATTCTTAAATCCTATTTGAATATATGGAACACTTTTTTGAAGATCGGTGAGTACATCGAATATTGAAATACTACAACGTTTCCTGTATGATGTGCTCCGCAATATAGTAAACATTATACGGTACGTTTCAAACGCAATGTTACATTAATACTTAAGTACAGAACTTCAGAAGTTACAAAGTGTAGTGAAAGTACAAGACTAAAATAGAAACACATACTAGAGAATTAGTTGAAAATTTTTAAAATAAAACAGATGTATTTAGTTCATAAAATTATAAATAATTAAATGAAATATCTCCTTTATAGTATTATTATTATGTATAATATACAGTGCCGGTCAACAATGTATCAACTTTTGTTATTTTTCCCCATGACTTTTTTATATGCCGATATTTTCTTTCAAATTTTCGAACAATCTTTTGACACCTTTTTTTAACCTTTTCAAATGCCTCTTTCTCATCGTTTTTTTGCATTTTTTAAATAATAATGATATAGGTAAGTAGTCTCGCTCCCGCAATATATCCCCAGATATCCAGAAGGCGGTTGCCAATGTTCAAACGCTGTGTGGGCTTGCAGAACAGTTCAATCTCCACAAGAACACCTAAAACACTGAAGGATCCAAGGCGATGTTTTAAAGAAGTTTAAAGCCGGTCGTCTTAAACCTATCTCGAGATTCTTCAACAGGAATGTCATCCGCATGTCCCGCAGCAACCCCCGCCTTACGGCACCGATATTTCTCGCTAATTCCGTGACCCCATGAACCCACGAAGCTGGACTTAATGGACGTCGTCCGGTCAAGAAGCAGTCGATTTTGGAAAAGAACAAGAAAGAAGGCGCTTGTGGAGTGGACGCACACAAAATTGAACGAGAAAAGAGTGGAACAATGTGTTCTGGAGAGCGAAATTAATTATGTTGTTCGGAGCGAGCGGAATTTTGTGAATTCGCCGTCTCCAAGGCATTAGCTTCAATCTCAAGTAACCAGATTCCTACGATGAAGCACGGAGGCGAAATTGTCATGGTGCGGGGACCCTTAAGAGAATCCATTGCATTATGGATCACTTTTGGTATAGGGGCATTCTCGAGAACATGATGCGTCCATATTCCTTGCAGAACATAAATAGAGGCTTTATTTTCCAACAGGACAATGATCTCAAACATAGTTAGAAGCATGTCTCAGGACTAGTTTTCTCTTGTCGTGCGACTTTCTTGGACTGGCTCAGGCAATCCCAAGACCTGAGTATCATTGAGGGCTTCTGAATAGAACTAGAGTCTTGTTGGCAGAAGTTCCAAGTATGCTCAACATGAGAAAGAATGGAAGAATATGTCTGTTTCCTTCATCCATTCTCTTCTGGACTCTATCCTCACAGAGGACAGGCCGTCACTAATGCCAAGAGTTATGCTACTAAGTATTAGATTGTTGTTCACTTTTAGTTGATGTTTGTTTCGTCGCTGTATTTCAACCTTTTTTTTTGCTGTGTCTTTTCAGTTGAGTTATTTAGTTTTTTTTGAAAAATTGATTAGGGCGTGAGAAATACATCGAAAAAGATTCCGTAACAATTTGTAATGTAAAAATACAAAGAAACGAAAAAACACTAAATATGTAAATATAAATAATTAATCTTTTTTGACTAAATGTGATAAAATTTTCTTTTTTTTTCTAAATCATTAACAAAAATAAAAAGGAAAGCTATCTTTACACAGTACTATTTAAATTCCCCTGGTGGAAATATAAATAAAACAAAATTATAAACAAGTTATAAAATAGTCAGAACAAAACCCTAAATAATTATTTTAAGTTAATATTCTAAAACTAAGCTGCTGATAAAGTAATCATTAAACCTCTTAATCGTAAACCCACAAAAAGTCTAGCATTGTTCAGAAACTGCTAATAAATAATTTTCGTAGTTTATCCAGTTGAAAATATAACCAATAAAATCATAAGGTAAAAATTTTAATTTAACCAACACATAGTTAATGTATAATAAAATGTTAAACTCAAACAATAAAAATTTTTGTAATCTTAATTTTAATGTTTTAATTTAACAATTGAGCATGTATGCCATTTTTTACTAAAACTAAGAGCAGTAAAAGTCATGTTAGTAACTAAAAATAGAATTAGGCTAATTATTACGTTTTGCAACTGCTAATTCAATTTAACAGCACCGACAGAGGGCAACAAGCTTAAACCAATTCTCAAACCCGATTTATTTTGTTGATTCGAGCGTTGCTAAACTGTGCTGGAAAGCCGATTATAAGAAATAAATCATGTTTTGTCTGCTCACTCAGTTGTCAAATGGTTTCTTTTTAGTATCGAATTGTAGCTCCGAAGAGTTGATTCGTAATTACACAAAACGGAAGCGAAGTCACACAGAAAAAGGGCTTCGAAATTGTTTTACTGTTATCTTCAAATGAGTTTATATAATTTTCTAACTGAAGTGTTAATTTAGAATGCAGCCGTCGGATATTAGTTAATTTTTTTTAATCTTAGCCTATAATTATACACGCATTTGGAAAATAATTTTGTTTTTGATAAAATAAAATACACCAGATATGGTTCTTAAATAACAAAAATGTGCTTATTAATACAAGTATAAATCTTAAAATTGTATGGTGCAAAATAAACTACATTTGTTAAAATAAAAACTCGGATAATTTATTTCAAGACCATTCATTTTCGTATTATGAAAATGATGCAAAAATACAAAATATAAACTAAAAATAAAGCAAGTTAACCCGCACTGCTATCTGTTGGCTTATTAAATATTTTTCTTTGCGTGCGACTTTAACAAGGAATATATGCAATGATACTTGCTTTTGTTTTCTTTTGATGATTTAGCAAAAATGTGACATTGTATTGTCAAACAGATTCATCACTGGCATTGCTACAGCCTTATTTAGGTGTTGCTTTTCTACAAAATTTTGTCCGGTTTCCCACATTCCATACATTTTCTTAATTGTATTTGAACTGGGAACTGCCTTTCATTTTTTCCATCTTCTTCATCAGATAAGATACACTCTATAATCAGTAGCAGCGGAGCAGTGCATGCGGCCGGACTTGTGCCGTGTGCGCAGCTAATTGCGCGCGAACCACCGCGATGTTCCAGCCAGAGTTCAACTTTTACGAAATGAGTGATAGCGATAGTGAGGGGCCAGATCAGTGATTCGAGAAAATCCTCACCGCAAACCCGCATAGCTGTGGCGGAACTTTATGTACCGCTACCTCGATGACCCAGGAGGAATGTTGAAGATCCTCGAAGGGGTACTCGAAAAGCAAAGAGGCAAAGACGCCCTGGCCTCTCCAACCGCTCCAGTCGCATCAACTAGTGCTGCTGCTCCACAACTGCCTCCGTCTGCCCTGACGAAGAGCGGATTGGAGTGTGGCACCGCTACTCAGAGCAAACCCAGTGAGGAACCAGGCAGGTTTAAACCTGCCCGAAAGCGACGCCGTCGAGCCCGAGTAAAGCTGCTTTTATCTTCGCCCGAGGCACCAACCGCCACCACCACCAACGCCAGTACCGTCGCTGTCCTGAGCGACCGCGAATAAGAAGACACGGAGATTCCAACACCAATTTCCGCCCGGGTATCCCAGCTCGCCCGGAGAACGCTTCCTAGATAGAAATGCTCCCGTCCATTATCTTGCGGGAGAAGGAGGCCTAGCATGCGGTCCGGAAGGTCATCCATGATAAAAACATAAAGGCCAAAAACATCAGAGATGGAATCAACATTGTCACCAGGACTACAGGTATCTGACTCGCTTCTTGGAGGAAGCCAAGAACCAACGCCACTTCCATCCGCTGAAGGCGGACAATCCTTCCTGCGCAGTAATGCGTGGAGTCCCACAAAACGTCACCGAGAAAAAGCGAAGGTAAGGAGGATGAAAAAGGGATCTAAGAGACGCCCGCTACGTTTATGTTTCTAGAACTTGAGCGGTCCGAAAGGTCAAAGAAATATTTCAGATCCACGGCGTCCCGACTTGGCTGTAACGGTAGAGCAGCCAAACAAGAGGAAGCTGCAACCCAGTGTCACCTCTGTCAACAGTTTGGGCTGCAAAGTGCTCTTGTTGCGCTGCTCCGAAGTGCATGAAGTGCGGGGAGACGCATCACTCGGGGGACTGTAAGAAACCCCCGGAAAGAACCAGCCACATACGCCAACTACCAGGGAGCACCCCCTGCCAGTTTCCGAGTATGCCTTGCCTTCCCCAAACCATCTCTCTGAACAACGGCGGCCACTCCAAGCTGCAGCTACGAGGGGGTGCCTCGCTCCCCAACAACCTCAACAGACACCGCGACGGACCCAGGACCTACCACCACAGCCCGACCACTAGGGCTAGACTACCATCGCCAAGTGGTTTCAGAACGTGAATTCCACCACGTTTTTGGCATCCATACAACAAATTGTAGTGGCAACCGAAAAGCCACCCAACTTTGTGGAGGTGGTTACAGGCCTCATAAGCTGCAGCCAGAAATTCCAAGCCACCCTTGGTCATGTTCAGGGTTGCCTGAACTACTTGGGTATCTTTTAAGTTTCAACCATCCTAGAAGCGTCCAAGAGGTCACCAACATCCAACGCCAGGGCTTCCCAGAAAAAAATTAAGGCTTAAACCCAGGTACCTGAAATGCCGACGAAGAAAAGAAAAAGGAAAGCACTCTATAATCTTGCAAATGTCCTCATTTACCTTCAGTTTTATGGCTTTCCCCAAAGACACAATTTTATCAACAACTGAAGACTGCTCAATGTCACATTCAACTACGCAATTAGGTCGCAGTTTTTTATAAGCAGAATTGAAAGTTCTCTTAATGACTCCATCCCAGGCTTTACGATAATGCTAAGACAGCTTACAATGTGAAAATGATTTTTCTAAAACTATCAGAGGGTAGGATTTGTTCCTTCGATCACCTCAAAGTATTTTACAATTGGAAAAACTTGCTTGATCTATGCTGGAATAGAGAATTAATGTCTTCCAGTATGCCATTCTCAAGGCCTGGGGGTAAGCGGTAAGATTACCCATAACCAACAAGACCAAGTGACAGATTTTTTTACAACAGGTATGTCTTCACTGCAGGATCGAAGACTTCATTGATCCACTCAACGAAAAAATAAAATGGCTCAATCCTTGCTGCTGGACTCTCAGATAACGTTTAACTGGTTCTTCTGTACCTTGAATTTCTCGAATGCTTGTAGATTCTCGGAATAACAAACGAGCAGAAGCTTAACTTTGAAATATTTGTTTTTATTAGCACAGAACCAGAGTTTTTCATAAGTTAGTGATCGGGTATTGCGGTAATGCAGGTAACACTCAAAAACCACTGCCTTCTGAAACTTGACGTGGAACGCTTTACTTGCCCATTGTTAGCTTCAAAACACGCAATCTTTCCTCTCATTCTCTCGCTTTCTTTCTGTTGCCCTTCTGTAAAATTTATTGAAAATTTTGCTTGTCTTGCGAAGCACCCGCATACTAACTTATTTGCAATTCAAGGTTTGGTCGTATTAAGACTGTTCATGTTACTAAACGGACAGTAAATTGTTGTCGCGACTAATAAAGTTTTCAAAAAATTGGGATTATTTTATTTTAAAATTACAAAATAAAACAGCTGAAATTCATCAGTTGTATAAAAGTTATATAAATTCAAGAACGTCAGAAATTTCAGCTTTTTCTCGAAGACCCGCCATAAGTCTTTGCACATCCTGTACTGAAATTTTCCGGTTAGTTACACTCCACATTTGCTTGAATTCCTGGATTCTTTTCAACTTCGGACAACTTTACTTAAGTGTATCTTTGCAATAGTCTACTAATGTTCAATAAACTGAAGCTCAGGGCGGTTTGATGGATTCTCCTCTTTTTTCACAAAATGAATATTTTTAGAATTAAAAAATTCAAGCGTTGCACCAGAGTAGTGGGCAGATACTAAGTCTAGCCAAAATAATGGGAAAATATTTTTTTTATTATAGGGTTACTAATCGTTTTTGTAGGCATTCTTTTCTGTACATTTCGCCTTCATTTGTATGACATAAATTTATTTATTTTAATTCTCCTTACATTATCAGGCACATGTAGCCCGACAACGAAATTATAAAATTGAAGACCTAGTAACGTAATGCTGTACATTTAGATGTATGTTTCGTCATCTATAAGAACACAATGAGCTTGGTTTTGAATTAAAACGTCTTACAATTTTCCACAACATTTCTTTGGGCAAACTGGTTGCTTCTCGTTCTTCTTAAAATCTTTTGCTTTTTGTAAGTATTGTTCTTTTTTTTTGATATTTTGAATCGTATTTATGCTGACTTCACCCTTTTGGCTATTTCACGAGTAGACGTACATTCTTTGACTTTAGTAGTTTCAAAACAGTCCTTTCAGCTCTTGCATAATTTGAGCAAGTCGTCAAGCTTATAATGATTTGGAAAACCTCTTACTTTAAACACTTTATAATTTTTGAGTTTTTCCAAGGTCAATTTTTCCGAATACCACTTCTGTTAAAATTAACTTTCTGATCTCAATACTGATTCGCTTTATCGATGCTTAATTGACAACTGTTGTTAAACAATTACAAGTCAACACTCAACGAATCCGATCAGTACCTAGTACTTAAAAAAATAGTTCAGCATAAAATTAAATGTGTCGGTTTGGTAGCTTTTGTTCTCAAAAAGTTGTCGTGTTAACGATACTTCCTAATTATTAAAGTGAAATGTCAAGTTTTATTAGTTATATTTTAAGGTTTTGTGTGTACATAAAAATGTTTGAAGCATATCAAAGTTGACAAACGTCACAACTTACATTAAAACTAAGCGAAGAAAAACTTGAAATAAATCTATATAAGGCAACAGAATAGTTGATATGTTATGAAGTCGGAAAAAGGCGTTCTATAGATTTTGGAATAATTTAAATAAACCGAGTATAAAAAAATAAAGAAAAGGTAAATAAGGATAAATTAAGCATATGGTAAAAATGGGAGTTTGAAGTAATAAAAGTAGTCTACATTTAACAGCGGATTTAAACTTTGTACCTTTTTGGTTTCCATTCTTTCAATTAGTTAATATGGAACGCTATGTAACAAGCAAATTATTATTGTTAAAATGTATTGGAGAGTTGTTGAACATTTTGAAGGGATGGAACGAAAACTTCGTAAACTTTTAATTAAAATAGTGCACCAAATAAATCAACTGTCCAAATATTGATTAGAAAATTTGATAAAACTGGATTGGTAATAGATGCAAAACCTCGTGAATATCAAGGTTAAATAAGAACACGAAAGAATATTACCATTGTCAAAGTCGCTGTAAATAGAAAAACCAGACTTGGCATCGCTCACAACAATTAGGCAGTGCGAGAAGCTACCGACAATAATTTGTTAATTGGTCGACTCCCATTTTAGCGATGATGTGCTTTTTTAGCTTGATAGGTTTACAAACAAGCAAAATTATCGCGTTTTGGGTTCACTAAATCTTCACGTAAATCATGAAAAACAATTGTACTTTCAACGAGTCATTATGTGGTGTAGACTTTGGGCAGGTAACGTGTGGTTATTTGTTATAAAACCTAATTTTTCTTATCCAATTTGGTAATTGTGTATTTTAATAAAATAATTTCTTATTTAAGATTGGATATTTTTGGATCATCTAGAAGACCATCCAAATTGGACAATGATGTTTTACTTAAATAAATAACAAAATATTAAAACTTTCCGAATTTTATTAATATTTATGCTGTACATACAAACTCGGCAGCTATATATGAAATATTATATCGGCCATATGACTTCTGCGACACCGCAGAAATGCGACCAATCTTTTAGCGAACTTTTCCTTAATGGTTTCCTATAAATACAGCTCCATTTTAGCAATTACACGTCTGATGTTCTTTTTTCTCCGGAATCGTAGTGGGTTTGTTTACATAAACATTTTCCTTCAAATATCCCTAGAGACCGCAATTACCAGTCGATGTCAGCCCTCTGCGAGAGCGCACGACCAAAAATGTTGGTAAAGCGAGTGTTTCACGTGCTGTGAACCGCATGTCATTTAAGTTTAAATCGTTGGTTTTATTAAGAAAAATTGTTGTTTAGCTCTTTCCTACTGCATACATCATTGATAGCCATGGCGTTACCAGCTACGTCCTCAAAAACGTACGTTAAATAATTTTTCTAGTTTACAATGTACAACAAAGAGTGCTTTTCTGTGGAAGCATTGGTTTTTTGTAAGTAGCATTTAGATTTTTACTACTCTAAATGCGAAAATTTTTACAACTCATAAATCTATTTAAAGAAAAATGAGCTTTATCGCTCAATATAAATTTCTTGCAAAAGTCAGCGTCAACTGCTATTTTGTAAAATCCAGTTGAACAAATATACGGCATTTCTGATAGTCTTTGGTAGACTTTTCCTCGTACTTAGATACCAACTGTACGAATATAAACTTCCAAAGTGCACAGTAAGCAAACAGCGCCCAATTTAAATCCTAAACTTTAATGAAGATCACCCTGTATAAAAAATAATATTTTGTTCCATTTTTATGGTGTCTTGTGTTAGTGTAGATTTGATGTAAGTAGGAGGGAAATTTGGGAAGCGTGTCTTGTTTATGAAGTCAGATAAGAAATGTATCGTTAACATATCACACCCAAAAGATAGATTTGAAGTTAAAATAGTTGAGGGCTTTTATAATATTATAGATATATACGATCCGTTATGACAGAAAGTTGTAAACACAGGCCCGAGGAATTATTGGAAATCACAATCCGAGAAATAAACAAACTTTAAAGAATATGTTTAACAAGCGATCACCAGGAGAAGACACAATAGTTGTAGAAATGATAAAGTATGGAGACAAACCTGTTTTGAAACAACTAAAACGAATAAAGTGCTTAATGGGCTCTCGATTACCAAATACCTGATTAAATGCCCTGGTAGTCTTAATACTCAAAAAAAGGAAACAGATATAACTAGAAAATGGTAGGCTTATAAGTCTCCTTTCAGTGCTGTAAAGCTGTTTACAAAGATAGTAACACACAAAATAACAAACAAACTGAATAGTTTTATCAGCCACTAGAATAAGTTGGATTTAGAAGTTGGATTAGAAGTTACAATACGACAGTCCATTTACAGACAATGTGAATATTAATAGAAAAATCAAACAAACACATAAAATTATGGGCAGCAATGATAGATTATGAAAAAGCATTTGACTCAATAGAGATATGGGCAGTTCTAAATGCTCTAACTGTAGAATAGATGACAGGTACACAATTTTTATTAAATATATATATGAGAACGCAACAAGGGGGGCGACTGGTTTTTTTTTTGGGTGAAAATTGGTTCATTTTCATAAATTTTTTAATAGAAATCTATTTTATTTAGAGATATGAGATTTCGTGCATTTGAAAAGATATATTAAAAGAGGCATCAAAAACATTTTTTTTAATTATATTATTTACTTCAACTCCACCAGAGGGCGCCGAAGTCGTCCCTGAAAAACCGTGCGTTGTGCGGTGGTCAGGATATCCTTGCATCAGTATTGGCGAAACAAAAAAATCAAACGGAATCTTAAAGTAGACATATATATCTTGTCTGTATTCTACAACCAAGTTGTTAAGATCAGTGGGGAAAAATACCAGTCTGCAAAAAAAATTCTTGAAAAAACGTCCTTTTACCCTCTTTTAAAGTAAAATAAAATATTTTAGGTTCAATTTGGAGAATTGATTGCAGAATACAGACAAGCTATTGTTTCAATAAATGCACAAAATAAATTTAGGTCGATCGGATTAATGGTTTCTGAGAAATCGTGCGATTCTGAGATCCTTAACCTTTCGAAAATATAAAAACCTGAAATAAATTTTTTGATCTAAAAAAACACGACGTTTCTTCCGAAAAAACAAGTCGCAACTTGCAGGGCGGAAAAAATGGCTTAGCGAGCGTGGAAATATATATGTATATCTTTGCGGTAAATTGAGATATAGAAAAAATAAAAAAAGCATTACCATCCTAGGGTTTTCAGCTTTCTGAAAAAATAAAAATCTCAATATCGATTTTTTGGCCAAAGAAAAACCAGACGTCTCCCTTAATGCAGATAAAGACGGATATACAAACAACCAAATTTAAAACATCGTGACATACGACGAAATGACTCAATCTCTCAAAATTGTTCACGTTGCCAATAGAAGATATGTTCAAGACTCTAGAATAAGAAGAAAAGAAGTAAATATCAATGGCAAGAAACTTTCTAGCTGGTGGTGACTATAATGCGAAGCATGTCAGCTGGGGATCCAGACTATCAGCCCCCGGGAGAGGTAAAATACTACACGCAGTAATTAACGAACTCCATCTGAACCATCTTTCCTCGTATAAACCAACGTATTGGCCGACGGACCCCAACAAACTACCAAATTGCCTGGACTTCTTTGTCACTAAAGGGTTTACTCCAGGATCCCTAGAGATTGAACCAAGTGATGACTTAGCATCTGATCACTCTCCAGTGGTTGCAACCATCTATTCAGGTATAAAAGAAAAAGAGCAGAAGATACAACTTTACAACCGTAAAACAGATTGGGGTCACTTTAAAGAACTAATTAACGACAAAACAAACCTAAGAGTCTCGCTCAAAACAACAGAAGAGTTGGAAACAGAAGTACAAAACTTTACCTCTCTAATACAAGAATCTACATGAGAAGCAACACCGGTGCAAAATAAATCTAAATCAAAAACAGTTGATTGTCCAATACACATCCGCCAAAAAATACTAGAAAAAAGACGACTTCGACAGATTTGGCAATTATCAAGACACCCACAAGATAAAACAAATTTTAATCGTGCTGCAAGACAATTGAAGGAGTTGTTAAAAGAACTCAAGAACAGATCATTCCAAGAATACTTGGAAAGGCTAACACCAACAGTTGACACTGAATATGCTCTGTGGAAAGCAACAAAAAAATTAAAACAACCAAGAGAACATATACCACCCATCAGAATACCAAACAACGGCTGGGCGAAAACAGACAAGAAAAAGGCTGAAACTTTTGCCGGGTATCTAGAAAACGTATTTAAACCATTACCAAAGATTGACGATGTCGATGATAACGAAATTCAAAGATTCCTAGAAGAGCCTGAACAACATAGCGAACCTGTACCTTTAGCAACACGAAAAGTAAAGGATGTAATTCTGCACGATCTGAATCCTAAGAAGGCCCCGGTTACGACTCGATAACGGGTAAATTAATTAAGGAACTTCCTCGCAAGGGTATAATTATGCTAACACAGCTCATAAACGCTGTTTTCAGACTACAACATTTCCCAGCCCAATGGAAGACAGCAGAAATAATATTAATTAAAAAACCCTGCAAACCACCACAGGAGCCTTCATCTTATAGGCCGATTAGTTTGTTGCCAGTCTTATCTAAAATTGTTGAAAAGCTGTTAGCCAAAAGGTTAAATAAGATAGTCGCAGAGAGAAACCTGATACCTGATTACCAATTCTGGTTTAGACAGCAACATTCTACAATTGAAAAGGTGCATCGTGTAGTCGATACCATTAATAAGACGTTTGAAAATAAAAATTATTGCGCCGCAGTATTCTTGGACATTAGCCAGGCTTTCGATCGGATATGGCACCAGGGACTTCTCTATAAGCTCAGAAAGATACTTCCAGAAAAATTTTACATCCTCCTTAAATCATATCTAACTGCACCCAATAACGTCTGACGTACCACAAGGTAGTATACTGGGTCCTTTATTGTACCTCTTATTCACTGCTGATCTTCCAATCAATAACGAAGCGCTCACAACCACATTCACAGACGATACTGCCATATTAGCTGCACATAAAAGTCCAATTGAAGCAAGCAACATACTACAAAACAGTATTAATGAAATCCATAAATGGACCCAGAAGTGGAGGATTAAAATAAACCAACCAAAAGTCCAACCACATTGTCTTCACTAAATGCCGAGGCGATTCACCACAAGTAATGATAGGAAATCAGTTTATACCTACCACAGACAGTGTAAAATACCTCAGTATACACTTAGACAAGGAATTGACCTGGCGTACACATATTTGGAAAAAACGCAAACAACTAGATACTAAATTCCGAAACCATTATTGGCTGCCGGGACGACAGTCTCAACTTACACTTCAAAACAAATTACTTGCATACAATGTCATCTTCAGGCCAGTATGGACATATGGGCTACAGCTTTGGGGAACAGCATCGAAATCGAACATCGCCATCATCGAGAGATTCCAGTCTAAAGTGCTGCGTGCTCTTGTAGACGCCCCATGGTTTGTAACAAATAAAGACATCTACATGATCTGCAAGTGCTGACAGTAAGTGAAACGATTGTGCAGTGCAGTGTTAAATACATTCAGCGATTTGAAAATCATCCAAATGTACTGGCAGAAAATTTGATTGATAACAGTGAACAGACAAAAAGACTTAAGCGTAAAACGCCACTCGATTTAGTTCATGACCGATAAATATCCTATTTTAGAGTTTAGTTAAGTTTACAAACAAATTTAAATTAATTTACATATAGAGATTATTGTTCATTGGAGCATATCTCTTTTCAAGTTAATGTTGTCAATCCACATAAATGCTTATTGTTAATTTTGTAACAGATTGCATAATAAACAAACAAACAAAAAAAAAAGAAACTTGATAATCGGAGATTTGCCGATGATATAATATTTTTATATATTTCTCGATTCTTCTAGTTAGATCTATATCCTGTTTTACAACTAAGTTCACACCTATTTTCTGTATTATTATTTAGTATTTTTTATTTTATTTTGATTTTTATTTTCTTCGTCTAATACTTCTTTTTTTGTAATTACTTTTTCTATGTTAGCTATTCTCCCTTAGTCTGCTGCCAAGGCTTTTAGTTTTGCATTTTTTTATTCTATATCTAATTTCTCATTGATTCTGTCATCTTGTTGGAACATTTTCTCAATTCTATCAATTTCTTTTTTCCATCTGTTTGCTTGGAACATTTTTACCCAATTTGTTCTACTTTATCAATTTCTTTCTATCTTAATTTTTCAATTTTGCTGTTGACTTCAAATGCCATAAATATATCACCTTTTGGAGGTGATAAGCTTATCTGTAGACGTTGCTGTCTATTTATAAGTTTGTTGAAGCTCAGGAATTATTATAACTTAATTATTATATATTTATCTGTTCTAATTTGATTATATATAGCCCACTCAGTTACTAGCTCCTTGTGGTTTCTAACTTACGTGTTAATTTTGCTCGCAATCGAGTTTCTTTATGGAGCAGATCACACGCTTCTACCTTACGAAATCGCAAAGTCTTATAAATCTAGTACAATCTGATTTTTCTTTATATTAGTTTTAAAGCAAATTACAATATCTTCATCCAGTTTATTGGTTGCACATTTCAAACATCCTTTGAATTTTTGAATCTTCTTTATCGCTAAGTTTTTCTGATATACCATTATTAGCAGCTTAGTCTTTTGGTATAAGACAAGACTCGGGACAATTAGAAGAATCTTTTTTTAGGCATCACACCACCGCTATTTTATGCCTACTCTGAATTTTTCTACGTGGGCTGCACAATAACTGTCAACCCTGTCCTAAGTGCGATCTGACGTATGCATCACAAAGTTGGACATTTTTAAAGACATACATACTTAGAACTTTTGTCATACATTCACTATCTGTTTTCTTTTTATTAAGTTGAAAATTTTCTCTTGTCACACAACCCCCTTGCATCTCAAAAGTAATACTTAGACCAGAAGTAATCCAAAAAAGCTCTTGCTTTCGGAAAACATTGAAGATTTGTATTTTGTCCACTTGATTCTAAGGCAACAAGAGAAGAAAAAAATTGTTTAATTTCTTGAATCTGCTTTCAAAATTTGCTTACCAACTAGTAACTGCAGGATCAACGAGGTCAAGGCTATAATATACTTTATAAAATTAAATTTATACACTCGTTTCAGAAACCTATTACAGAAGCTTATCTTAACAATTTAATTTGCTTTTCATTCATGCACAAAGCGAACTCCGCCTCAAGCGGAGCTTCAATGCTATAGTCTAAGGACGTACTTCTGCTAATAATTAGGACAAAGCTGAGCGGAAATAAGTAGAAGTAGCAAATTTCCATCGACGCCGTGCCGCTTCCGGCTACCATATTTCAGCCTTTTATCTATCCCGAAACGTTTGCGTATTTGCCGTGCGTTTGCTTTAGTGGATTTCCTTTTTCTTTGAAAACTCAGCTGGGAATGGAACGGTAAGTATGTGTTCGATCCGCAAAAGCCCCGGACCCATCGCACGATCCAAAAGCACAGACATTATTTTGCCCTTTTTGTCTTCTCTCCTCACGGTTGGCGGTACGTGAAGCTGAAAATGTGCTGCTCTAAGGCGCTGTCATTCCGAATACTAGTAGGCCGGCGTCAAAGTGCAGAGTGGAAGCCGAAAAATAGGTTACGCGTGCAAGTTCCGCTGACAGCCCCACAAATGGGTTCCTCCGCGGAGCCGTCGCGGCTTTTCCGGGATCTATTGGCCCTAGAGGAGGACTTCAGGTACAACTTGACCTTGCTGAAAGTTCGGGAGTCTGAAATTGAAAGGTGAGCCTCGGATTCGGGGTCGACTATTTATGCAGCATGCTCGGGCAAGTTTCTGTCGGCGCTAATAAACTCGCCGTTCAACAGCGGGCCGGTTGGGCTTAATTAAAGCTGTTGAAATGCGTGAATAGCAATAAGCAAAGAAAGCCGAAGGTTTTCTCTACCCATTGTCGGAACGCAAATGTTTTAATATTAATCAATTTAATTTTAGCTTCATTATGGAGTTACTGCCACCAAAATATTTTTTAATTAACAATATAAGAATAATACACAAATAAATTTTTATTAATATTATTATTTACTTAAGTAATGTTTTTTTACTTGGAGTATTGCAATTATCAATATTTAATAGAAAATAAAGAATTTAGTATAAACTGGTTAGGTATCATTATTTTGGTTTGGGATGATATAGAAAACAGGGTACAAAACTAATAAATAAACATAGAAAATATATTTATGTAATCTTGTCTAGCTTAATGACTGGAAATTAATAAATTATCTAATGAACATTTTTAAAGATTTGTTAGAACCAAAACAGTCTAGTTATTTGATCTATATTTTATGGTATTGAAAATACTTTATTCATTAGGATTTATTATTTAACCATTTTGACGACTTTTTTCGCACTCCTAATTCTTTAATGCATAAGGATCTCACGTATTTATACCCATAAAAATAATTTTTTTACAATTTAGTGATGCTATTTTCATGTAACTATCATTTGGGACCTGTAAAGTGTTTTAGCAACCACAACAAATGGCAGGAATTTTAACCTAGTTACATAATAAGACCCACAATAATATATGCAGCAGAGGCAATAAGAATGACGAAAAAAGAGGAGGAACAACTGCGTATTCTCGAAAGAAAAATTATGAGAAAGATCCTAGACCAGTGAAAAATGGGAGACAACGAATATAGAATAAAAATGAATAAGGAAATAGAAGAAGAACTGAAAGGAGAAGACATTGTCAGGGAAATAAAAGCACAGCGAATAAGATGGCTAGGGCATATAGAAAGAACGGATAGAAATAGAATGATAAAGACAATAACCGAGTGGAAACCAGAACAGACAAGACCACGAGGAAAGCCCAAAAATAGATGGAAGGATGAAGTATTGGGAGATTTAAGAAGAATGAACGTAGTAAACTGGAGACGGACCGCGACCAACAGGAAAGAATGGAAGAAAATAGTAGTAAAAGCAAAATCAAGCAAGGACATATGAAACGGAAATCACAACTAAAGGCACTAATCCAGCCAAAAAGGATTAAAAAGCCCATGAAAGGGCGCCAATGCTACCTCCCAGGAGGAATTACGGCATACATACATACATACATACAAGAGTATTAATCTTTTTTCAGTAAGTGGTAGCATCACGAAAGAAGTGAAAACTGCTATTTTGTTGATGTTTATTTGGCCATTCTATATTTTTAGAAAGATATATATATATATACTTTTGAAGATTACAGATAACATATAAATATTGTTTTTTATGTTTATTATTAATAAATTTACTTTAAAACAATATATCCTCACTTAAAAGCATTAATTTGTTAAGGCAAATGTATAACACTTGTGTAAATTAGCATTATTACTTTTTTAGTAAGTTGATAACCAGTTGTCAGATATAAGGAAGACCTATTATAGCAAAATACCTACCAAAGAGGAGAGAGATGAAAATGTACTCTTAGAGGAATCTAACGGTGGTTTGGAGCTGAGTGATCCTATATCCCAGCAGTTACAAACTTACGTCCGTTCAGTAAGAGCATTGACACCGATCTCTACTAGATATTAAAAAAAAACTGTGGTCTAAGATTAATTTGTTTACATCTTTGCAAACGTTTTAGGGAATTTTGCAGACATTGCATCAGTATGTCAACTCTTTCGGTACATATTTTAAATTGTAAAAACATCTGCACAAGTGATAACCTGTAAAGAATTGGCCCAAGTAATTATAAAAATTTGTAGCATAACTACGGCCTTGCGAAATTTCATAAAGTTTACTATACAGTTAGTCTAAATTGTGCTTGGCATACTAACAAAAAACTACTTCTTTGCAAACTAAAAATCATGCGGTACTCGTAATTTTTATTGTAAATTCATATTTTTTAAAGCAATTAGGGTCATTACCACCCGGTCTAGTCGGAGTTCGGAGGGATGTCTTGCCCCACTCCCCATATTCATCAGAAATTTATTTAGATTTTTGCAAAATTCACTTAAGGAAATTTCAACTTTTCTGAAGTCATAAAAAATACCGCGAGGATAACTCAATACTTGTCATGCTAGGCATAAAATACTGATGTATATGGTAATATTTGTCCTTTGAACATAAATTTCGCATGGATATTGTAAAAGATACTAAACATATATTAGGACATAAGGCGATATTTGTATTTTGTTAACTCAAGTACAATACTAACTAATAATAAACTTAATAGTATGTGTTAGGCTAATGCTGCAAAAGTTTTATGTTGCTGTCAACATAAAACTATTTAAAAGTGTAGACGATATGATGGTTCTATTTAAGGGATGTTTATAATTCAAACTATGCTTACCAATAAAACCAAAAAACGGGGGTTTTAAATGTTGTTAAAGGCAAGCATTTTAAATTATGTATATTGTTTTAATCTGTACCCAGGTGTAGTCTTACAAAGAAAATTTAGACTTAAAAGTATTTGTAGATAATTCTTTTAGAAGCATACCCCTGATTGAGAAATTAAAGGAAGATAATATTTATCTTGTAGGTAGATGCAGGAGTATTGGACTACTCACAGGAAATAAAAATTGAAAAATATTTGCAAAATGTGATACATCCTCTAATGGCACTATTTGCAATAATAGACTGATAACTCAGTCGCACATGTTATGTTTAATTACTTGAAAAAGTTAAGTCATAATAAAAAAAATAAAGTAAAATTCTACTGCCTTGTAGTGTATAACAATATATATGTAGAGTAGATATTAAAAACTCCCTTGTGGTTTTGTATTATACTGAATGTATTAATTTGTAATACATGGATCGTTTGAAAATGAAAAAGGAAAGAAACGTAAAATTTATTGGAGTTTAAATCGAGAAAGGCAAATGCTTTGATATATCAATATTTAGCTCAGTTAATTTACAACTAAACTAAGAAGTTTTCAGCAGTAAAGAAATGCAAACTCACTTTGTGTCACGTGAGAAATATTTCGACGTTGAACACTTTCTAAAAGAATAGTAGGTGCCTAGGATAATCATTACAAATATGTACACTGCAAGAAAGAATATACATTTGTGATAGTTGCAAGGTGTCGATTTATTTATAATGTTCTCAATTCTTACAAACATATATAATGAAGCAAAATAAATAAAATAATTCTTCACTCACGTAAATAGATTTACTGTAAATTAAACTTCTATTATTTGCATGTGGTATAAAATTGAAATTTTGATAACTCATGCAGTGTTTCAACAAAAAATAAAGGCCTTTCATTGAAAGCAAATTACTTATAGCTTAAATAATTTCCATGAGTAAATGTTTAGAGTTTGTTGCCCTTAGAGCATAATGCGCTTATCTGGAGACGTGATTTAAGTATACAGAACAATAATTTCAAAAAATTAATTTTTTATAATTAATATAAAAATTTACGCATGAAAAGGCTATATAATATTTTGAAAATTGTATTAGTTAGAAGTACAATATGTCAAATTATTTCTTACATTATTTAAGCAATTTACCACACTTACAATTTTAACAATGTAAATATGATTAAATATGCATGGTAGAAAAGTATTCTCTACGTTAATCACTGGTAAAGGAATTCTGATAAAGCGCCTGATTGCAATTATTTATTTTTTAAATAAAGTTAACATTATTTTGTTTTTATTGTGGATTATAATTTAAAAAATACAAATCTAATACTTGCAAATTTATTAGAGCTACTACTACCAAACTTTATATTAATTCATTCATCTATGTAATTGTATGTGAATTATCTTTAATCTCTAACTTTCTTAATAAAATGTGAGCGTAATGCTTATTAAGAGGACAAATGAGTAAAGTCAAGTTAAAAAATGTATAGTCTATAACAATAAAACACGGTGCTTATTACATATGCATAACTTCAATCGACATTTTCCATTACCTCCTTAAACCTTTTTTAGATCTATTTTCATGATCTTACTCAGTACAAAATCCAATCACCGTTATAATTATACCAATATTTTTGAATAATCTTCATTTAGTTTTTGCTATAACTTTTGGACTTCTAAACACATCTGCTTGCAATTTAACACTTATTACGCCCATGATTTAGGCTTCATTGGAGATTATATATTTTTAAAAGCGTTGACGTTGACATCGTTGGCGAACTTGGGGCTCCCTGTCCAGCTCGTACTCGTAGAGGCCACGGATGATGTAATTTTCCGTAGTCTTCAACGCTGGAGAACAGATTTGGAGTGGGATGGTGTTTCTTATGTATCAGGTAGAGCCAAATATGGACCTTAGGGCCCGGTTCTATATCACCTGGAGCTTGTTAATGTCCGCCTTGGCATAGTCCCCCGAAGCGGGGCAGACGTACGTCATGGGCGGGTAAAGGATAGTCTTGTGTATTGTTAATTCATTCCAAGAGCCTGACGGACTGTGTTCGCCTTCGTTACCGCCCGATTTACGTGCGGTTTTCAGGTGAGTTTTCTTTTAGGGTCGCTCCCAAGTATCTCCCGGTCAAAGGTTCTGAGCCTTGACGGCTGAACTCTTCTTAGCATTCATTTTCATTTTCTACGTGCTGCACTAGTCCAGCTCTTTCTGAACCCTTTGGATAGTAGGATCGTCAACAAAGGTTCCCACAAACTTGACAGCACCGCTATGTCGGCTGCATATTGGACCACCGTCGTAAAGGGAGTCATGACAATGTCCCGGGCGTAGATGTTAAATAACGCCGGGGATAGCATCGAGCCTTGGAGGGCGTCGATTCGATGAGGCCGCACTAATGACTTTACGGCGCCAAACTGGATCTTAAACTATCGCCAGGAAAGAATCGGATTAGCTTAAACCATCTTGTAGACGAAACCGTTGTGCTAGACCTTATCAAAAGTCTTGGTCACATCAGCAATAGTGAGCTTCTTCAAAAAGCGTTTTATAAGCGTTTTCTACCACCCGGAGGAGTTGGTGTGTGGTAGCGTGGCCGGGGCAAAATTTGAACTGATTCCCGAAATGATGGTCTTCAACTACTGTCTGTAGCCGATAGGTGGATGATGCGTTCCACCAGTTTGCTCAGAGTTGGCAGGATGCTAATCGGGCGATAATCCTAGGAAAATGTGCCGGGCATTCGCAATCTTTCAAAAGCTTGGAAATGGTAGTGGTGCAGACGACGGTTAGGAATTCTGCCAGATCCGGGTGCCTTTCGCTACTTCAAGGTCAAGGTCAGCTGTCAATGTAGTCGAAAGTGTACTGACACTCCAAATTGTCAGCGAACACATAGACTTTATTGACGTGGTTGAGCGGTATGAGGAAGAGCCTGTTTCACAGAACCTTGAGCATCTTCCAAAAGCTGATGTCAGCCAGATCTAGGGTTTCCAGTTTTGTGACGGAGTTTTTGACGGCTATAGCCACTCTCTGGTATTCTTGCTGATGGGGGATGGAAAGTGCTGGGCACGCCGTCACGTTCAGTTCTTCTCTCGGATCTGCTACTTTAACTCCGGAGGCAGATCGTACCCGTTTCCAGTGCAGACAAGATTAGTAACAAAGATGATGAAATTGTACCATTTAATTTAAATGTAGCCTCATTGCTCTTATCTATGCATCTTAAAAATTGCTGGCTTTCTTCAAATTTTACTAAGTACCACTCACTAAACTCTATTTTCATATCTAGAGCATCTTCATTGCTAGCGTGTACCAATCTTGATATGCAACATTTCTTCTAAAAGCTCTGCTAAATGCGATGTACTTTAGTAATCCTAATCCATGAGAAGCCCACCTAACAGGAGTTTTTAAATTTTGACAATGCAATTCCAACATACTGTTGGTCTTCCCAAAAGTTGTTTATGAACATTCTAAACAGTTTCATCTGCGTAAAACTTCTCTAATTCGTCTGATGATAAGTCTAGTATGTAGATCAGTTTAAAATTGTCTCTTAAATCGTCTTTCCATTTCTACTGAGCTTTCATACTTCCAGCAGCACTTCATAATAAACTTTTTTGTTAAAAATTTAATTTGATAATATTCACTCCATAGTTAAATCTAAAGCAAAAACACAATTCAAGTTACAAGCTTTTAAAGTGTGAATAAAAATGTCATTATTTTATTTTGTTACATTTATTATTATAAATAAAATATAAAACTAAGATATTCTCATAAAAAATGTGGTTATTGTTTTTTTTTTTAAATGTATGATCTGAACGTTTAACAACATTGATTGTGGAATAGTAGATCCAGTAACATTCTTATTTTGGTGTATTTTATTTAGAATGCTTTGTTCCTTTAAAATATTTACAAATAATCTGATATCGTCAAATTTGGTGAATGTGAGAGTCAAGAAATCTTTCCCAAACTAGAAATGACAGCCATACTTGTACTGTGGAATCAGTTTTTCCGTTTTGTTGAAACTAAATATTGTTTTAATCATCTCCCACGAAGTAATTTGTACTTTATCTGCTTATCCAACCCTTTCTGTACACTTGTTAGTTATTTCTTAAAACGTTTGCTTGCCTTAAAAAATGCGAAGACTTTTGAGCGGCTACTCGTACTCTATTCAAATCATATTAAAATCCAACTTTCGCTTAAAAGGCTTATTATATCGGATAAGATTAGGAACCTTTTTGTGAGTCCTCAAATCAAAGGAAGCGTCTGTTAATTAGAAAATGATAAACAGCACTTTACATTTTTAAAGTATGAATATTTTCTTAATAGGTTACTTTTGTTATCCAAAACAGCACCAGAATATTTATTAATTCAAATTGAAATGGCTTTGCCCGAGGGAAATGCAACACGCCTTGAGATATTAAAATGAATCAGAAAATGTCGTTGCGACTGAATAATAAATCTCGTGTTAAAATTTCACAGCCACGGCACGCTATACATTTGGCTATCGTTCCATGCTTATTCAAGTGATTAAAACGACAACTAATGACATTGGCATGTATCAGAGTTACATTTTCTTCTTTATTTTGTAGTTATAAATTGATAATTATTTTACTTTTTAGAGATAACAGTGCAAAATGATAAAAGTTTTTTGTATTTGTTGTAAACCCATTACATATGTATTAGTTTGCATATAGGCAGTATTAAAAATGCGGTTAACCTTTTTAAGAATGTTAAGGGTTAGTTATTGTGAATATGATGATACTGACTAATTTTTTACTAGGCTTTGCTGATTTTCCCGTGATAATTATAATTAGTGTTGTGGATACTTGGTTTTGAAGGATGTTAGTCATAGTTACCAAGCAACTGGATAAAAACACACTTTGAAACAAAATTAGCAATTATTAATATCTATTGCATTTTTCATAAAGTTCTAAGTATAAACACATAAAATCAGATAGGAGACACTGAACGACAGATTTCATTAAAAGTTAAAATATTTAAAATTGCCATATTATAACAAAAAGTATCAAATAGACAAACTGTAAATGGTCAGTTAAACCCAAAGCTGCAAACTTTGTTAAATTTCAGGAAAGAGCAACCTTAATCCAGCGAAATAAACTGATAATAATGTTGGAAACGTGTGTGTGGTAAATAAAAACAGCACTAATGCTATGATGGCAAAGAATTGCTTGTTAAAACATAATATTTATGAATGGTTTGCAATTCAAAAAAAGTAAAGTGTTTAAAGACAACTAAAAAGCATAACTAATGGAGTTTAAAGGCAGCAAGTCTTCTAGACAAGCGAACCCAAATTGAAAGTGTTTGATTCCACTCTTCACATTTTCAAAAGCTGAACAAAAAATAATAATGACCATCATCATTCACTGCTGTTGCTCAATTATGATGTGAAAGTTTTTGGATGCTACAATGTGTCGTTGAAGTAGTAAAAATTGACAATATTTGCAATAAGAAATGGTACTAAGCTACTTAAAAGTCCCTTTAAGCTGTTTTTATTTAGATAAAGAACAACTCTTTTAATAACATGAAGCTCTTGTGCGATAAGCTCGATCGACAGAAATCAAACAGAGTACAACATCAAAAAAAAATTATAAAATATCCTAGTGAGACAGGTTGCCTAACTGTCCAGAAATTATACAAATAATAGATTTTTATCACGAAAAACTCCGTAAAACTTTTGGTCGAATATAATGTACCAAATGAATCAATTGACCGAAGAAAAATTACAAAATTTGATAAAGCTGCATCTGTGATGAATGCAAGACCGTGTGGGTACTAGCGTGGAGAAAGATTCCGTAATAATATTGCAAGAGTTAAAGTATCACTACATATCTGAAAACATCTGCTTGGCATCGTGTCCAACAATTTGACATTTCAAAAGTTTGCTTTAGCGAATGTTCATTAAAAACTTCTTGCTTACAATAGTTAAATGACATAATAATTTAAATTTGCGTTCAGTGGCTTTTAGACCACATGTTCGTAATCAAACAGATTTTTAGGAGAAATTCAGGGTTTGGAAATGCATCTTCAACAAGTTATTATTTAGTGTAGATTTTGGGCAGGTGGTGTGACAGGTCCATACTTCTCTTTTTTTGCGCTTAGAATATGCCTTCCTTAATGGTTTCATGTTTACTGCAGCCTATGGCTTATTGTGATTACCCTAATTAAATAAATTCACAACCAATCCGTAATTGATGTCTCCTGAATCAGCAGATACAGGTCCTGTACAGGGTATATCAGGCAATCTTCCGGTTCCAGGATTGGTTTCTGAATGTATGTTGCCTTTTCCTGCACAGCGCATCGCACTTGTATAGGATGTGTAAAGGCTGTTCCTGGTTCCTTGCTACAAAAATTTACCAATTTACCAGAGGTGTTCTTTAACAGCCGCATGTCCTATAAGACCCTGTGGTTATTTTTAGCTGTGACCTACTTAGGTTAAGGAGCTCTGCAGCTCTCTTTTGGCAAGGTCCTTTATTGAAGGTTTTGCTGAAATTATGCCCTGGTTTATTCTTCCAGTACATTCGATGATGAGTGCGTGTCCTCTCCTTAATAAAGCTTCAGGCAACACTCTGTGAAATTCCGAAAGCAGGTTCTGGGCCGATACAAGCCTCACTTGATCCATGGCTAGCCAATTCATCGGCTTTCTCATTGCCATAGATACCGCAATGTATATTCTCTTAGAAATGATGTGATTGTGAATAACGATCGTTACAGTTATATAATAAAACAATTTTGTAGCCTCAATTATTGCCATGGATCTGAAATAAATGTAGTTTCAACAAAACGGCGCTACCTACTATATAGCTCAAGCAAAAGTCAATTTATCGCTTCTATAATTACTTAATTGTATAATTTTGACATTTAGTCTGGCAAGATTTTGGGAATTTGACACCACGCGATTTATTTTTGTAGGGTTTTGTGCAATATAATGTTTTATCCAGCATTTCACGAACAATTGATAAGGACACGTACGAAATTGGAATCGAAAAATTTTTGAAAAAAATATTTATAGTCGAAGACTATAAAATATAATTTTCCATATTTAATCGAAAATTGTGTACCTCTATGCTTTCTAAAAATTCGAATCATAATATCAAATTCAAATGCGGTGTATAATATAGTCCATTCCTTATATATACATACACTAGCCGGCTTGGGTCGCCTTCGGCTCCCCTTCTCCATCTAGCCCTGCGGGAATGCGTTTTCATTTTAGGAAGTGCACCCCTTAATAATAGGAACCCACAATTAATAGATTTGCTGAAACATGGGTTCTCTAATTTTAACTATATATTATTTCTGCCAAATATCTTTAATAAGTATATAGATGGAGAATATCCCTCTGTTTAGAGAAATTAAATAATTATAGGTGTCAAGAGAAGACCTGTTACGACTCAAAAGGTTACAAAAAACCCAGATACTGCCATTTATTTTTGCGGCAAAAATTTAGCGGCTGGAACCGAAAACTTTGCGGCCACTTCCGGTCAAACCGGTCTCGAGGTTTTCCGATCAGGCTGATCTTTAGCTTCTGGACTTGACTTATCGTCCTTAGTTCAATACTGAAAACGTTATGTCTCTATCTATTACAGATCAGAAATTATAAGCGTGACAAATATCGGAAATGACAGTTGTCAAAAACGACAAAAATAGAAGTTTAACATTTGACCCTCAGTTTAGCCTCTCGGGGTCGGATCAAAAATTTCCGAAACACAGGTCCTTTCAATTTAGCTGAAGATCATTCCTGCCAAGTTTCACGTTTCTAACTTGAGCCGTTTTCGAAAAATCCTAAAACTTTGGTCCCCCATTAGATCCCATTGGGAGGCGAATTTCGCAAAATTTTTGTTAGTACGTCCCTACGTCATACAGAGAATAAAACTCTAAAGTTTCAAGGTTCTAGCTTCGGCGGTTTAGGCTGGGCGTTGATGAATCAGTTAGGCAGTGAGTGAGGGCTTTCTCTTTTATACGTATAGATGTACGTTTTCAAACTACAACCTTAAATAACAGCTATGTCTATTTTACCTAAACGCTTTTATCCGGCTTTTCACTACTTTGCCTTGATGAAGAGATCCAAAGGGTATCGCTTCTGTGGCGTTTTGTAACTGATGGTGCGGGGTAATTAGAGGTTTCTACCCGTAACGTATATTTGAAACAATTATTCGCTTTTTTTTTAAATTTTACTGTTATTATAATTTTGCATACCAAATAGATTTTAAGTGCCATTTTAGCTAACTAAATCGCCTTGTTTTTACTAAAGGCTGCCAAATATAATGCTATTGTACAGCCATTTCCTAATATTATATGCCCCTATACAAGAGTGGTAAATATTTAAACACCACATACCACAGGCCTCAAGTATAGTTTTAAGAGTATTTGAGGAAGTTTAGTAAATACTTAAAAAAACATCTCTACAGGTCAGCCATTGCAAAGTATTTAGTGAACAATCAGATTATTTAGGTTAATAACAAAGTGGATCAAATACAAAGCGGAATAACTTTCTATGCACCGTTATGTGAACAAAGATCAAATATCGTACATTCTTGTTGTTCAAAGTATTATCATTAAGTTTCTTACGACAGAGAGCGTAAACTGTTAGAGATCTTGAAAAGACTAAAGATACAATTTAAAACAACGTCCTTCAAAAACTCAAATGTACGTGTGGCATAAATAATTATCGAAAGAACGAGAAGCTGTTGCAACTGAAGGATTAGCGCAACTAAGGACAATATTCGTATTAATTACGTCTTTTTGAGGATAACCGCTAATTAAGTCGGACACAGCTACGGTAGTGCTCAGACAATCATTTCTAAAAAAAGTTTTAAAAAATGCTGCAAAATGAGTCCTTAATCGTTTCACCAATGAATAGAAATGGTGGAATCTCGAGGTGTGACTACAGACATGCTATCAAGCTGAAGAGAAAGCATTGTTTTATCAAATCGTTACATACAATAAAACGTGGCTACACATAAGAAAGAAAATTTGTACCCTTCAAAGCTCTCAGTTGTAAAGATTTTGATTTCAAAAAGGTGCTGCATACAGATTTTTCTCATAAACGTCGTGTATTTATATATGGGTATATACAGAGTAGCGCAATAGTTACGCTGGATAAGATTTTTATTTTAAATCATTGTCCCCAACCCAGTGATAAAATCCACAGATAAAAATTTTTCCTCAATTAGCGTAGTACTTTTTTACCGGTTCGAAGACCAAAATTGCAAAATTTAATTTTGTAATTTTACAGTTTCACCTTACCTTTTAACAGTAATATTGTCCAAAGAATGTGGTTACCAAACTTTTTCTTGAACTGACAAACTGTTTTACCCGAGGACTGATTTACATGGTACACTAGAACAATGAGGTTTTTTGTTCTACGGTGTATTTTTCCATTGTACATCAAATATAGGAAAAAATAGTAACTTTTTGGAAATTAACTAAATTGCACTAGCAGTAAACACAACATTAACTTTTAAGGAAGCATAGTTAATTGGTGCATTGTGTGGTTGGTTCTCGGGTTATAAGGCCGTGATCGGAGTTTAGAAACTCTTTACGTTTCGTCCACAACTGCGGGAGACATCTTCAGAAGAAAATCTTCTAAAAATTAAGTGCGTTTTCGTTTTTATACCCGTGCGAGTATGGTAGCGATGGTGTAGGGGGGCGTGGTTAACGTCACCGGGATGGTAGATGACGTGATCGGGCTAACTGCTGACGTCAATCGGGACGTTACAGGTAATATTTCTGACGTCACTCGCTCTTTCGCCATATCGCTGTCTGTTTTTTGCCCCTTGAGAGCAATAAACCAAGACCTAGGTAGATTGCAAACATTTTTCTCTTTCGTTTTTTCATAACGTTTTTTCATAACGTTTTATCAGTAGATGCGTACTCAGAGGGTTAGGAACAACTATTTAAAATAAAAATCCCAGCTATCGTGTCCCTTGGACCAGTGAAAATTACGAGATTTTGAATTTTGACTTTCGAAACAGAAAAAAGTACCGCGCTAGTTGAAGAAAAAAATTATTGGCGTATTCGTGAACAGCGGGTTAGGGATAACTATTTAAAACAAAAATCTCATCTAGCATGCCACTGTTTATTAATTATTAAATGAAACTAAACTCATCAGCAATAACACAATATTATAATCTACAAAGTTGTCCTACTTTACGAAAGCACCCGGTCTTATGCAGCTATCAAAACTGGACAAAAAAGAAGGATTTATTCTGAGCTACTTTGAAACACTCTACGTATAGTCTCGATTATTTGTTTGCTCTAATTAACTGAGTATTTTTTTCACATGTTTATTGCAATGAATATTTACAATCTGTTAATTATATTAACATTCAGTAAATTATTTAAACTTGTACATAACATGAAGAAGTAATACCCTTGAGCATTAATTTTTGTTTTATAATAAATTATATTTGCATTAGCTTGAAACTAACTTCAATTTAGAAATTCTAAAACTAATCTTAGGTGAATCTATTAATCAGATCTAGCGGGTCGAATCTTTGGAATCTTTTGTCAAATTGTTTTTCTAGAAGAGCAGCAGCTAAATCATTGGAGTGAGCACTAACTTTTGCTTGCTAGTTGATGCTGGCGCGTAGAATGTCTTCCTTAACTGAAGGAACAGATAAATCTTGTTAAAATAGCCAATTAGGGACGTACCTGCATTGGTTATTTAACCGTATTACTTTATTTTGAAATCTTTGCAAAATTTTCAAGTTGGAATTGCTGGCACACTCCCATAACTCGATTCCGGAAGTCCATATTGGTTTCAAAATTAATTTATAGTGTAGTGTTTTGTTTTGAAGTAATAATTGGGAGTTTCTTCCTATCATCCAGTACACGTTACGGAGTTTTAGCCCAAGTTGTAATATTTTCTTCATTATGCGAGTCTTTCAGGTTAAGCGTAGGTCTAAATAAATCCCTAGATATTTTACGCTCTCTTGTTGTGGTATGAGAGTGTTATTCAATGTTACTGGTGGGCAAGTTTCCTTCCATAGAGCGAAGATTACTTGAACTGACTTTGATTCATTTACACGTATTTGTCGTAGTTTAAGCCATTCTTCTGTTTTTCTAAAATTTTGTTGATGCGTTATGTGATGCGTTTGAAGTGTTGTTGACAAGTCTGCCGTATATAGGAGGTATAAGACAGGACCTAGAATGCTGCCCTGTGAAACATCGGCTTGAATTGGCCGTATGGATGATTGTGGATCTTTAAATTTGACATGAAAACTTCTTTCCGACAAGTATATTTTTAATAGCTCATAGTGTACTGGTGGTAGTGCCTTTTTATTTTGCATAAAAATCCGGTATGCCAGATCTTGTCAAAGGCGTGGCTAATATCTAGGAATACTGATGAGTAGTATCTTTTTAGATGAAAATCGTGGTTTATTTTTTGTGACTACTCTATGCACTTGTTATATAGTGCCGTGACCTTTCCGAAAGCCAAATTGGTGCTTTGGTAAGATGTTGTTGTGGTCTAGTATCTCTTGCATGAGTAGCTTTAGACAAGATAAACAGCAAATATATTGGTCGGTATGAGGTGACTTCTGGTTTTTTGCTAGGTTTTGGTACCATCACAATTCGTGCCGCTTTCAATTGATCTAAAATCATTCATAATCGAAAGGTTGCATTAATTATGTAGGTTATAAGTTTAATATTCCTTTTGGTAACTCTTTTAGGATTTTGGCTGTGATTAAGTCATAATCAGGAGCACGTTTTGACTTACAATTTTTTATAATAATTTTGACTTTACTAATTTTTGCATGTCTTATAGGTTGATATATAAGTGTTTCTTAGTTTGAGTAGCAAGATCTGTTGTGTGGTTGGAATACTAAAGTCAAATAATCTGCGAAAGTGTTTGCCTTTTCTTGATTTGTTCTTGCCCAAGTATTGTCGTGTTTTCTAATAGGTAGAACTGGAAGTTTTGATGTTTTTAAATGTTTCGTGGCATTCCATAAACAATAACTAGTATCCTCAGTGGGAGTTAGGTTTGTTAGGTATTTTTTCACTTGTTGGTTTTTAATGGTGGACAGGAGATTTTTTAATTTGCTTTTGGAATTTCTTGTGATTTGCCAGGTTTTTCTTAATCTTCGCTTTTCTTTTAGTTTTTTTAATGATTGTCGGACAGTATTCAGATACTTGTTGAGTTTCCTGGACTGGAGTAGCCTCTCGAGCCGCTTTTTGTATGATCTGATTGAAGTGTTCAATGGCGCTGTACAGTTCGTATTTTAAGGAGATGCTTAATTGTATTCTTTCTGTAATTTATTACCGAACTTAATTCCAGTTAGTGTTTCTAGAAGATAGTGTTGCTGGCTTTTGGACTTTTAGTTTTTCTGTGCTATATGTAATAAGTACTAGTGAGTGGTTGGAGGACAAATCCCAGCAAGAATCAGTTTTTAAACAGTTTGATAAAACTCCTTTGATGACGCAGAAGTCTAATAGGTCTAGAATCTTATTGAGATCTGTTGGCCAAAACGTAGGTTCATATGTGCTTAGGCAGTATAAGTTGTGTTGCTCTATTACTTTGTACAGCTCTCTTCCTCGAGTTAATGTTATTCTCATCCTCCACATTTGATTTTTGGAGTTGTAATCTCCACCGGCTATGAACGTAGGCCCAAGTGTATTGAAGAAGGATGCACATTTGTGTTTTTAAATAGTGGGCCGTAAAGGGCAGTATACAGAAGAGAATATGATATCTCTGTGCGACTGTAGTAGCTTGGAGATATTTGGATTGAAATTTTTGTAATTCATAATGTTTGATTAAGGATTTTATGACAAGTGCGGTACCTGCATGAGCAGTGTCATCAGGATAATGAGTGCTGTATGTTGGTATACCTTGGTAGATTCAAATAAAACTTAACTGTGGAATTATTTAACCTCCTTTGTTGAGCAAGGCCATTGACGTTCCATAGGGCAATTTTTAGGATATTAGAGATTGTAACTCATTTTGATAATCCTGGTTTAAGTAAGTTGAGTATGGTGTCTATACTTTCCATGAGTTTTGCCATAAGTGTCTCTAGCTTGTTATCTGTTTGTTGTTGGGGCGAAATTTGTGCAAGAAGTTGTAGAACATTAGTTTTGGTGTAATCTGGTATATTGTCTGATGCTTTTTAAGTATGCGATCAGTCGGCCTTGGACGTAAGGAAGCATATTTTCTTCTCTAAATTTATTTTGCAGCTATGCAGCCACGATAGTTTGCTGGCTGGCTACGCCGACAGTTACTGCATTTCACATCCTGGCTTTTAGCTTTCCTTTTGCAGCTTTTCGTTACGTGTTCGCCTGCAAATTTAACGCATCTTGGCGTTCTATAACAGTAATTTTTTGAATGACACTTTGAATGACACTTTTGACATTGCATTATTTTCTTTTGGCCTCTAGGTGGTTTGAATCTTATTTTAGATTTTATTAAAAATTCTATATCGAAGCTTTTTTTATTGTTGCCGCCTGTTCTAGTTCTACAAAGAACATTTTGGCGATTCTGTGTCTTATATTATAAATGTTCAGGACTTTATGTCTGTGGTTATTTATTTCAACAGCTAATTCTTTGACTTCGTCTGCGGGATACATGTCCCATAGTATTACTTTTGGTAATAATCTGTAGCTTTATTTGGTTGCATCTTTGCTTGTGTGTTACTGATTAATTTAACAACATAATTGTATTTGGCTTTTTCTTCCAATATGTCTGTTAAGGGTTTCAAATTATTTACGCCATAAATAAATACTAGCGGTGGTTTTATTTCTTGAGCTTCTCCATAGAAGAGCTTTATATTGTTCTATATTTTTGTTTTTTAGTTCATTACCGCTTTAACAAAAGTGCAAATAAAACTAATGCTAATGATAGACACACACCTGTTCGAACAAAAATGTAGAGAACTTTTGTTGTTTCCGTGTTAATAAGTAACACATTTTTAGCACTTATCAGTTACCTTTCAATTTTTTTTCTTATCTAAGTAAAGCCAATGCTCGATAAAATTTAAATCTGGACTTTAAAACGACTGGTTTAGAGTTGATTACTTTCTTTAATTTTAATTTATTTAGATAATCCATTACAACACCAACAGTGCGTTTATACTGATTGCCATATACATATAAGAAAGAAAATTTATATCAGTTAAACGTTTAGCAGTTCCAAAATTTTAGCTTTTTACTATTTAGTTGCACCGATCCGCTCTCAGTTTGCTTTGCGGTAGACTTAACGTAAACCTAAATTAATTCCTCCCCACTATTCTGTTTCAGAATAATTTAAATTTTGATACCGTAGTGCTCGGACACAACTGCTCTTAACTTCTGCTCTTGTAATTTTTTGCAAAATGAAACTGCTTAGGCTCATTATTACAAAATAATGAATTTGTCGGGTTAGCAGAATTCTTTAAGACCATTTTTAGGAGGCACAATGGACGCTTAAAAAATCTACTCGAATTTCAGTTGCTTGTTCAAGTTCTTGAGTTAGATAAAGAAAAATGTTTTTGCTTAGTTTGTAAATATTATACGCGCAAACATTTATCGTGTTCTTTGATAACATTTTGTGCCCTTAGAGAGGTTTATCGGTAGTTGGACGCCATCTTGTACTTTTTAGCTGCTTTCAAAACATTGAGAGTATTTGCACTGTAACTTCAATTATTTCCGACACGAAAACAATTTTGCGTCGCACTTTAGTACATATCTTTGGCATTTTTATACTAAAATATCCACCGATTACCTGCATGATTCATAACGAAATCAAATCTTCTGAAAACTGACGTGTTCAGACACATTTAAAGACGTGGCAATGAATAACAATAGATATTCATACATTGGCCACTTTATTCAACGGCAGTTTTATTTGAAATAGTTAAGACATAAAAAATACAGGATGCGTGAAAAGTGCCTTAGCACTAAAAATCGGTACTGAAGACGATACAAATTTATTAAGAACAATTGAACTTCTTTGCAAAACTAGTCTTTAAATTTCAGTCAGTTTTCTCAAACAGATGTGAAAGAAATGCACAGTCCTTTGAAAGAAGTAATTTGGGATATTGCTCTCCTGAATCTGAACTTTTAAGTTTTCCAGTGTGCAATGCTTTGTCTTGTACACCTTTTCTAGAATTCTTAGAGACCTTCTATACAACGTCCTTGAATATGTAGGTCTAACCACGTAAATAGAGTAAAAAAATGAGGTGGTGAACCATCTTGAATTAAAATAAAGTTGCTATCTCAACCAGATATCGTAGACCAGATATCGTTAATTGTCAATCATCTAAATGTACTTACTTATGTCACAGTTCAAGAGACCGCAAGGACATTGGACTTTTCCTTTTCGCTTTTCTTGACTTTCTGTTCTGTGGCTCGAGAAAGTCTAACCTAATCTGGAAGACTTATTTTTTTTCTATCTTTGTGGTGAGTTCTAAGGAATTGCACTCATATCTTTACTGTTTACTTCTTACATCTCCTCTAGAGACTTGGCTTTCCTTATAATTTTTTCCATTTCCTGCGGTTTCTTGACTTTTTACTCCATCTTGTGACATCCAACCTTTTCAAATCATCCTGTGTCTATCTAAGTCTTGCTAGTCCCCTGCTTTTTTACTTCCTGGGTTTTGATTTAAAGTATTTTAAATTCCTCTGGGGGGCTCCAACCGTTCAACGTATCCGAGCCAGCTTATTCGTATACTTTTGATGTGAACGAAAATACGTGCTTCTCTATATTCTGTTTTTAATATACTTCAAGTCCCACTCTCATTTACGGGACTTAGGTTTTTTTAAGGATATTTTTTATCTTTGCTTCTTCTTTGTCAGGTACTAGGTTTCCGCTAGGTTGCCACTGATTTTATTACTGCTTTATACACTTTCACTCTATTCTCTACCGATAGCACCTTATATTTTATAACACATTTTAAGCTAAAGTAGTACTTATTGCCCACTATTATTCGCGCGTTTACCTCCTTTACTATTTCAGTATTCTCATTACTGATTGACTCCAGATATTTGAAGTTGCTGGTTCTTTCGTACATTTTTTAATTTATTGTTATATATTGTTATATCAGATACATGTTCTTTGGGGATATAAAGTATTGATTTATAAAACAATTTTTATTTCTTGAAAATTTTACAATGTGCATACCCCTTAAAAATCATTAATATTTAACATGTCTATTGTATTATATAGTCTATCAATTTTTATAATTTAACATAATAAATTAAATACTAATAAATGTACAAAAAGATCTAAATACTAAATGGTATAAGACTTTTGCTCATCTTCTTTTGTTTCTATTAAAAACAAATTTTATTTTTAGAAGTAGCACAAACACTTTAAAAATTTACATCAATGTCTAGTCAGTAAAAATATTTTTTATTTGTCAGCTTTTGGGGAATAGTGTAAATTTTTTATAGCTAAAATTTAATTTGAATAAAATTGACCAAATGAATACTTTAGTATGGCTTCATACAACAGTACATACAACTTTTTACAACAGTAAAAAGATAACAACTACAAAAGCGTGCGTATTATACGTTTTTAAGGGCAAAATGTATAAAATTTATAATGTTAAACTTTTTGTTGAAAATAAATCGTTTTAGCATTTATTAAAACTGGTTTCAAAATAAATTTAATTCGAACATTTTAAAGTTTTCTTAAATTGCATCAATCTGAATTCATTTTCTGCTGTTTAATATAAAGTTTAGTTAGTGTGGCTTGTTATACACCTGTATGAATATGTAAAACCAAGAAAAAATGTAAATTAGGAACTAAAACTTTGCACATTTATTTACGAGCATAAATAAATATATAATTAAATTTACAAAACATTTGTCTATAAGTATTTATATTTATTCAATAAAGTATGGTGCCCCTTGAAATCTTGTGATCACTTCCATTATTTTTGGCATCTCACAAAAGTTCCAAATACCATAATATGTGATAGCTAGCTTTTGCTACAAAATTTAAAAAAACAATATAAACAATAGAGTTTTTGTAAAATATAGGAATTTAACTTCAAATGTAACATTATTTTATTCTACACTCAGAAAACTGCACTATACCGAGTAAAATTAGACGTGAATAATTTATATTTTCTAAATCACAAATGTTTATTTCTTCTTTCAGTTTAAGTACAGGAACCACATAATAATAATTATTAAATATTTATAAATATTATTAACAATTTTTATAATAAAATGATTTTATAATAAAATTGCATTATTTAGAAAATTTAGGTAACGTGTAGTCTGAATCAGAAATATAAGTTCTCTAATCTGCGTCAGTTTCGTCAATTGCATAGAAAACCATTTTTTTTATTTCTCCGGTAACCTCCCGTTTCCTTTTTTCGATAATCCGCTCGAACTAATTATTACAGGGATTAGAAGAAATAGTTAGAAGTTAATAAAATAAATCCTCGTTTGTTGACTTTCTAGATATTTTACGGGTATGATGTGCTCTAACATATTTAAAGTTCTTATTACTACTCTCTTGAGCCTGCTCTGATAGCTGACCTATTGCAAAACTGCAGCAAAGATTATCTGTGCTCTATGAATCAGAATTTTGTATACTGAAATGAAAAATTAACACCAAGAATATGTGAGGACTATAAGTTGATCTGTTTCTAAACAAAATTCATCAAACGTACCTATTTTGAAATCAAATTCAAAAACAAATATTTGATAAAATTGTTCCACAACTCTTTGGATCTTTAAAAGCGGTTTTTTTTTTGATTATCTGATGTTCTTGATTTATCAACCATTAAGCCTATTTTATCTCGATATTTGGATTTTAAATCTATTTTGGTTCTTAAAACTTTGCACTTCTTATGTTTTTACCTCCAAGTGACACGATGTATGCAAAATATATTTAAAATTTGTATCCAAGCATATAATATTGACAAACCAAATTGAGATGTTGATTCAATCGTTGAACGATTTCGTGATTTTTTGATATTATTGATTATTGTAGAAGAGCATTTTTGTGCTTATGTTAGTCGCACCTTGCAAACTTTACCATAAGTTATTCTCAGTAGAAGATAGTGCGACACTTTAATTGGTCTTTTTTTTTATAGTACTCCTAACAGTATTAGACTGTCAAGTTGTTGCTCTGTATATTATTCGGCTTCATTACTAAAAAGGAATTTTTAATGAACTGGTCAACATTGTCGCATCGATGATCGCCTAAGATTCTAAAACAGTATTTTGCTATTTGAATAAGTCACAAAAATTTTGCTGACAACTGCATTGACATTTTACTTATATTTGCCATGTCTAATATTTTTATGAACTCCCATTTCTGATACCAAAACGACATTTTTTAATTCAGTATCTGAATGATTCCATAGTGAACAAAAACATCATTAAAGAAAGTACCTCTGATTTGGGATGACACACTTTCTCGCATCAATAATCTTGTGATATAAAAGGTAGATAACAGCTTTCAACTATTGTTGCTTTATTAGACAAAAAATTGCTCTCATTTCTAAAGTTTTTGCATCACTATAGGGGATGACGTTTTTTGATAAATTCTGAGTTGATGTCCAATATTCTTGAGGCTTGAGTTGGGGTAGTTTAAGTTGCTTTTTAATAAAAGATGCTGCTATTTCGCCAAAATTTTTCATCCTGCAAATTTTATCAGAAATTTTAAGCTTAGATCATAAGGGTATTTGTTTAAGTTTACATTTTTTTACACTAATATAAGACTTTCAGTTGTAGTTAGATACAGACATAGAAAAAAAAAGAACACTAGCGCAATTTATTGGGATTCCAGCTTATTAATTTAGATTGACCCCTAATACTTAGCCATTCTAATACAAATACAGCTTACAAAAGCTTTTGGAAGATTTTTTTTGTAATATTCTAAAATTTACAAAATATATCCAGTGGCGAAGTAGATTATTAAACAAAAATTTTATGAATAGTTGCTAAGTCTAATGAAAAAAGAACTTAATTTACTGTCACTGAAGAAATTTAACAAATAATATCGGAAGAAGTTAAATAAATATATATAAAAGCAGTAAATATACACAAAATTATAAAAAATAACAAAATTACATTAAATTCAAAAAGTAGCATAAAAAAGATGTTAAACCGAGTACTAGAAAAAGAAGGATTTTTACAAGCCAATGATAATACTTTGGTTAATTCTTTTAATACTTTTTTTATTAAAAATAACAGTGGTAATTTAATAGTTGCTTAACGCCCGATGAAAAATATGTAACAGCCTATTTCCACCTCCAGTGTATAAGAATAAAATATTTAATATCATTTCTAAACTTAATCATTTATAAGCCAAGAATTATTAAAATTTGAGCACCAATATAATTAAATATGTAAACTGTTTTATTAAATATGTAACTGTTTACTGGCTGTCTTTCCAATTTCTTAAAGCTAAAAAAAATTATGGCTGTCTATAAAAGCCGATCGTGACATTTTTGGAAACTTCAAACCTATTGTAATTACGCCTGTACAGTTAATGATATTTGAAGTAGCATTTAAGAGGCCTTTATTGGTTTTTGCTTTGCAATAAGACTCTTTCTCTAACTCAATATGGATTTCAAGGAGACCTCGTTACAAGTGACTCGCCCGGGTGAATTTTAATCGAACTCTTCGCCCGGAATCTATAATTTTTGGTATATTTGGTAATGCGCTAAATTTTTGTATTTTCTTTCTTGGAGGTAAAGAGTTATATCGCCCAGGGCGATTTTTTACATGAACGAGTAATTAACTGCAGGTTATAGTACTCAAATAAATCTCCTTTATTTGTTTGTAATTTATTTAAAAATAACAATAAACGATAAAGCCTTTATCTGGCAATTCCATAACAAACCCAACCTTTAGGCAGCGATAAAAACTTAAATTTTGTGTTAGAATCTTATAAATTAAATGTCAAGTTGTCAATTTGCTTTGAGACAAACAGACTACAATTAAGATAAGACACTGTAGTCCAGCAAATTCTTGTAAAGTGTTAGAACTAAGTTCCATATGCAATTTATGTGGAAGGTTCATATGGAATCATCATCATGTGGCTTAGCACACCTCGTGGAGACAGCGCCGTTTCGTTCTGAAGCTTTCTATATCCATTTTGTCAGGAGACGATCAGTTTCCATCTCCGTCTATCCTACTTCTTTGCATACTTTGTGCCACCTCTTCCTGTCTCTTGTTACTATCTTTCCGTTAGCAACTTCTGCCTTACCTAAACTATTTTTTACCTTTATAATACATTTTGATTTTGGCATTCCTTTTTCTTCTTGACGGTGGTGTCCATGTTGTTATTATTTATATTATTTCTTTGAATCTAACCTTCATGCATGATCTAACCATTTATCTCTTTGCTGCTTAATTTTGTTAACTATGTCTTCCTCGTCTAAGACTTGCAATATTTCTTGATTATTTTTAATCTGTATTCATTTACTTCTATTATTTTAATTAGTCCCAGTATTTGTCTCAATAATATTTTCAGTATTCACAGTATTTTTCTTAGTTTATCTTTATCTTTCTTTATCATTACTAGTTAGTATCATAAATTACTATTTTGGTTATTGTAAGCGCTTTTAAAATTACTAAGTCTATTAACATAGAAGACTCTGCTTCCTCCCATGATTTCTTCGTTTGTATTTTCTGCTCCCCTTCTTTGTTTGTTATTGTTATCTTTAGTTACTCAGGCTGCCATACTTTTGCCCACCTTTGTCATTTTATTTCTTATTATTTTTGGATTATTATTACGTGTTTATTTTCAATCATATGTTTTCTTCTTCCTTATTTATTACTCTTAACATTTGTAACATTAAGTCTTGCCTTTTTGTAATTAGGACTATGTCGTCTGCATAGCCGATCATTTGCCCTCCTTTTAGTTTTATCGTTTTATTGTTTATTTTTTGTCTGCATATTTCACTGCTAAATTGAACAGAATTGTAGACAATAGATCAGGATGTTTAACTCATTTGGTTCTCCTTTATGTACTTTGACAAAAGCCCTGCTCACCTCAAAATAGCACAAGTAATTCTTCTTAACTTTGCTGTTATACCCAGTTGCTTTATAATCTGTATCAATTTTCTTTAATGAACAAATTTAAAGCTTGTTGAAAATCAATAAAGAGGAGCTTAATGTCTATATTGCATTCCTGCGCCTTTTCTACTATTTTCTTTATTACATTATATTGTGTTTATTGTTGACTTTCCTTTCCTGAAACCAAATTGTATCTTCCTAACTACTGTATTTGTATTTTTTCTGAGCCTTTTTTGGATTATCATTGATAATATTTTATGGGTTGTACTTGCATTGCGTTATTTACTATAATTTCTTTATAAGTTGGTTGTTCAATTTTCTTTTTATCAGTATCATCTGCTATTAACTCTTCCTATGTTCGACTGTAAGTTAATAATTTTATGAAATATTCTTCCCATACTGCTTTAAATTGTGGTTCTGTCTGTTTTTATTTTTATTTATTTCTTTTTGCAGTTATGGATTTCGTTTTACTTTTTTAACTCTTTATAAAATTTCTTAGCGTTATTGCTCTTACTTTGATTTTCTATTTTCTGTAGTTTCTCTTTCATCCAATCACTTTTGTTGTTTTCATTTCTCAAAATCTGCGTTTTCTCCCTGTTTTTATCAATATTATTTTCAATTGATCTATTCTTTTCTTTAAGAATAAAATATACGTTTTATCTTTCATATCTTCCATTTTAAAATAGTGTAGAGCGTCAGGATTGGTGTTCTTATTGTAGTGAACATTATTGTCAGAAAACTATTTAATTCGTGAACTGACATCTACCAACGCTAAAGTTTTCTTCTGATTTAACACTGACTAATTTATAATCGCTTCGGCCCTGTACTACTTGGAACTCTGTGTCGCCGCGGAGTACCGGTATCGAAGACCTCTTATTGTTACTACTTTAGGTTAGTAATCTGTGTATATTCTAATTTAGTTAGATATTAAATCCGTACTTACAGTCTGCTTTAATGTTTAGTTTTAGCAACTGGTTGCACTCGTTTGCGAAATTAAGAATTAACTTCTACTGGTGAAATTTTCAACTGTGTCCGCTTAGTATGTACTTTATAATTTAAAATATGTGAAAAAACAGTTTGACCATTTCAAATCAGCAGATTAAAATTACTGTTATTACATCCGCCAAATAAAACTGATAGCAAAAAAATTACACAAGAGTCCATAAGTGTTTTAAAAATTTGCTCAGTTTTTAAAAGCAGTAAAATTGTTTTTAATAACGTATACGCGTCCTCGGAAAAAATAGAAAATAAAATAAAAACTTGTTGTACCTTCTTATAATACTGGGCATTACATTATTATAATTATGATTTATTTTAATATTTATTTCTATTGACTATACTAGTATATGTAAGATTTTATAATTGCCTTTATTTAAACTATGTATTGTGTGACAATATAAATAAAATAAAAATAAAATAAGTGACGTTAATATTTTGATTGCAACACGTAATTTTATATCCACCGGAAGTGCTTAAATTAATAAAGGCTTTGTAGTTAAAAATTTAATTATATCTTTTATTAAGGACGAGATATTAAAGCATCCAATAAATTTGACACGTTTTAAGGAAGAAAGCGATACGATTGATCCCAGCCTTGACTAAAAATAATTAATGATAAATCAATAATTTCTTAACCTGGTGTCATTTTACGGACAAAAAATTTTATACCCCTGATGCTACCTTATTTAAGTAAATTTTAAGTATTAACAAAAATATTTTTCAAAAGCACTAAAATTTCTTTTAAAAATTTGTTGCAGTTTGATTACAAGAATTCTGACGTTGAAATATTCAGCGACTTCTTACATTTTGTTATACGTATAAATATTAATAGACCATTACAACGATTAAGCAACAAATATGTAGCAAAACTTACAACTTTAAGCAAATGTGTTGTAAAAATTGAAATATTTTAAGATACTTTAAATACGGAAAACTGGAGATCTCGTATAGAGATATTTATAAGAAGTTAACTTAACATAAACTAAATTAAAGTGTATAGCAAAGTTGAAGCACTAAAAGCCAAAGGGGTATTTACCTAAACGTTCCACCAATGTTAGCTTAAAAATATTTTATTCACTGGCGATAAAGTTCTGACAAAGATCGTTTTTTCGCTTACACATGTCAAATAAATAAAGGCGCTGCCATTAAGCTAGTTTTTGCTTAAATTCGTGAGAAGACGGTAATCTCCGTAGAAGCTCTTTTTATACAATTTAAGCTTTTAACAAAATATGACACCGAGCCATAGAGGTTCAACGATTCAACCAACGCACATGATAAACGTGTTAGATTTTATCTGTCATTTTGGACGAACATTCACCGGACTATTTTAATTTACTAAATTACAAAGTTTGGCTTGTAAATAGCCATTAAGAATACTTAAAAGTCCAATAAAAACTAATTAGCTTCTATTAGCAGCTAATAATTATTCTAAAATAATTGGTTTTCTATACATTTTTGAGAATTTTTTTGCATTTTTATTATAATTAAGAATTTATTTTGAAAACGCCACCATTTGCTTCTGATAAAGTTTTACTCAAGTTACACGAGGTTTGGTAGACAAATAATGAGAATGCCTTTCTTTTAAACATAAATTTTATATTTTAATAAATCAAGATTGAGGTAGCTATACACCGACGGAGGCATTGTTCCCATTATTCGTATTAGTCCTGAAAAATTTTTATCCAAAATACTAACACGGCGTTCTTTCAAATTATTTTTTAGCCAGGAGAATAAAAAGTATTTATAAGAATTGCTAAATATTTGTTAACACACATTTTTTTCAATGTAAATCTTGTTTTAAAATCTGATGGACGATAAACTGGCTCACATTCAACTCACTACTGATTACTCTTAACATTAGTCGACAGTCTGACATCACAAGAGTTCTTATTATTTTAATAATGTCGTTCAATTTTGAGGTTGAAGATCTTTCCGTACAAAGTTTGTCTTCCACTTATTCTGGACTCTCTAAAAAAGTCATGTGACCTGGATAGAAATAGTTTTAATGAGACCTTTGTAACTCTATATGTCACAGTAGTGCATTTATCACTGCACTTTTACTTCATAAGCTCTCAACAGTTGCGTAGCGACTATAACAAATTCAAATTTGGACTGTGTCTGAGAAAGAGGTTATTCAAACTACCACGTGAAGGTGGAGATAGTAGCGTTATCGATTGCCTGCCTCATTATTCTTCTATCAAGCTTTCTAGGTCCAACAAGTTAAAATTGTATTAGAAAAAGAATAACTTCAAAATGAAGTACAAGTACCTAACTCTATACTTTTCCCTAATATTTATTAACATTTTTAGTACCTTATTCTAACTCTATTCAAGTTTTTTCTTTTTGTACATTATTATAGGGGTCCTAATTTTATACCTTTTTTGTTTTTAAGAGTTTTTAACTATTATCTATTTCTCGTATTTTTCTAAATAACTCAGATTAACCTACACTGTTACTAACCATGATAAATCTGCTGATTTTACATTTAATTCAAAGATAAACCTCTATCTCTATTTTTTGTTATTGAGCACTAACTGCATCTAAAAGATCTGACTAAAATATTTAAAATCATCTTATATTTTTTATATATTGTCTAAGATTCTTTGTAACTAATTAATTTTGTATTAACGAAAATGTTCTATTAATTTAAGTAAATATAATTCAATATAAAAGCATATAACTCTAGTTAATGTATTCAATTAAATTAAATAATTTTGTTTTTTTTTGCTAATGATTTTACTGTTTTGTATAAAACATACCATTTTTAGTCTTAGTTTGTTTAATTTCTTCAAGCGCTAGTAAAAATTCTGTATTTTCGAAATCTAGATTTAATAGTCTTAAAATGGTCGGTTCTTGTATCCTTAATCTATGTTTAATTATAATAAAACGACAAATCTGTAAGTTTGACATCTAATCAAAATCGAATATTTTATAAAATAATTTCTAAGTGTTTACAGTCAACTACTGTAACGCCAATGCAGCTGTCAGCAACATCCGGAGTTGCATCAAATGTGAAAGCAAGATTGCGTGCCCATTTTCATCTTTTCGAACATTCAAGGAGGAAAAAACATTGCAGAGGCATCTTTAAAAAAAACATTCAGTATTACAACACAGCAGCAAGTCGATAAATTTCCAAAAATTAGAAAGATAAACTCATATTTGCCTATAGAAGGATAAAAACTTTAAGAGGTGTCTGTTTTACAGAGGCAGACAAACTTTATGGTATTAGCCAGACCTGTATTAACTCAAACTTCATTCAGGCTTGGACAAATTGCTAATCAGCAAAATCTAACACCACATTTCAACTTTTATCTTCTAAAACGGCTCAATCACTACTAAACATTCCTCTTTCGGAAAGATTAGCAGCAAAAGTTAACAATTTCGACATCAAAAGAGCAATCAGAATTTTAAGTTCCACTGATACCTTTGCTCCCTTTGACGAAACGACTCTTCAAAATTGAAGAGAAACACCAGTGCGTTTCTGATATATTTCGATCACTTCCCGAAAATAATTTCCCTACTTTAATTAGTGAAAAATTAATTTTGAGGGCGTTAAATTCTTGTCAATGTAGATTTGCTCCAGGAATTGATGGAATGAGAGTGCAACATTTAAAAGACATGACAACAACATCCGCTGGAGAAGCTGCGAAACGACTTATTAGCGCAATAAATGAACTCGGTAACGTGTTGTGCTTTGCTAGTGCTTTGACAAAAAAGATAGAGACATAAGACCAATCGCCGTGGAAAATGTTTTGAGGCGTCTCACAGCTAAGTAGCTTGTAATAGCATTCGAGAACAAGCATCGAATTTCTTGAATCTACATCAATTAAAAGTAGCCCCTAAGCTTGTATGTAAAAGTGCGGTACACGCAATCAGGTCCTACGTAACAAATCCAAAGAACAAAAGAAAACTTTTCTAATAATAGATTTTACCAACTACTTTAACTCTGTGGACAGGGCAGTGATGCTCAATAAAATTTATCAAAATTGTCCAGAACTATACCCATTTCTTAATCAATGCTACCGCTCTCAATCATTTTTAGTGCTCGGGGAAAATATAATCCCTTCTAAGCTAAGATACCATTAGGGCGACTTATGCGAACAACTTGATTTTAACGTCACAATTTACTCAATTGTGAAATTTGTGATTTCCGGATTAAACGTGTGGTACTTGGATGATTCCACCGCCACAGACAAACAAAGCATAGTTCTAGAGGACTTTAAAAATCTAGTACAATCTGCTTCTGACATTGGACTACAAACTAATCCAAATAAATGTGGGCTGTACTTCTCTTAAACCTAGAAAATACACAAATTCTTAGTTCTCCTGTTTTTGAAGAAGGATATAAATATTTTTCCAACAAAATGTTTAATCAATCAAAACTACTCCTTTTCAGACTCTTAGATGTCATGTCCTTTCACTTTCTGAAGAATTGTTTATACATGCAAAAATGATGTACAAGCTACGAACAAGTACGCTTTGGAAACACCTGACTGAGCAAATTGATAAATGTTTACAAAATAGCTCAGAAACTATTTTAAACATCAATTGAAACAATCAACAGTGGGAGCAGGCGGTTTTAGCGATTCGTTTGGGCTGGCTTGGAAATAAGAAAAATTTTTAATATCTCATCGTCTACTTTCTTGGCTTCGACATAAGCCTGCTTTAACTTTGTCTCACTACTATTTTTCAAAACAGCTATTGAGGTTGAAATACTTCCATATGAATGAAGCTGTTAACTACTGACAATGACATTTTATCCGCTACTTTACATATCTAGAAGGCATACTATTTAACTAACTATTCTAACCAAAAAGAAATCTAAAATTTTACTTTCTGTTGACCTTGCCCAAACACTCGCTGTAAAATCTCAAACAGTCTGGTACCTGGCTACAAGCAATACCATCATCTAACATCGGTACTCTGTTTGATTACTAGACCATGTGTACATTTGTAGCACTTCGTTTAGGTTGTGAAATTTATAAGAAACATCAGTGTCCCTGTGACTCTTCAGTGGATGAAGATAAAAGACACGGACTTAGCTTATCACAGAGCAAAGACGACATTCGCGTCATCAGGAACTAAATCAGATAATTCATAGGACTCTAACTTTCATTCATTTTACTTCATGAAGACAATGAAAAGCGACCTAATAGGATCATTCTTGTTCCTTGGAGCAAAGGTCAAAAACTAATTTGAGATGTAACCAATGTAGACACAATTGCGGATAGTTATATTTCTAGGACTAGGATCTAGCTTGTTTACGGAAGCACAAAAGGACAGTCAAATAAAAACTGCAGGTTATTTTTTCTAGGACTAGCCTTTGAAACTTAGGACCTGGGTCTGAGGAAACGAATTATTTGTCGATATTATAGGTTCTAAATTCATCAATGGATCCGGAGACCCTCGTGCCGAACATTATATAGACCAAAAACTTTCTCTTTCAACGTAGAAATAGTGCAAGTATCCTTTGCACCTTTCTTAAGCTTATTTCCATTGAGCAATCATATAAAAATTATAATTAATCTCTCTGTTAAGAAAACAATCTCATGTTGTTCAAATAAATGTTTATTTATTTGAGTAGAATACTAAACTTGTAATAAAATTGTTTATTATTTCTTATTTAAGTGCCTTATCCACGTTGTTATAGTCCTATTAAGAGTTTCTGTTTCAAGTAAGTTCTGCATATTTTAGCAGTTTCTTAATAATTTGTCTTACAAATAAGTTCTATTACGATACTTGATAGGTATAAAAAATAATAGTCATTAGAAACAAAGTTTGAACAATGTGCTGGATAGAAAAAACGTTCTCTCTCAAGGTTTTTAACTTTCTGTTTAGAAAATTCCTCCATTTTGATAAGACAATTTTTTCGGAGCTACTTTGTAAAAGGTACATGTCGATTCCCGTCTTATGCCCGTTGCAACTGACTCTTGTAGGCCTTATAATTAATAGTATGTTTAGATGATAGCAGCTATCGTCTAAGCAGATGATAGTCACTGGCTCTCCCGCAGGATGTACCTTAAATTATTATATGTTTATTACAGGTCGGAAATTCTTCGCCAGTTTTGCGCTGTGCTTCAGAGCCCGCTATCTGATATCTTCCATAACCTTGTTTGTTATTAATGGTGGACTAGTTTTAATTACATTTTAATTTAATACATAATTTATATTGATTTACCGTTTTGAGTGACTTCGGCTGCTGAATGGCTAGTTTAGTGTTTATAAAATAAATACCTAATATAATATTGACAAAAGTTTTGTACGCCTGATATACCACTCTAAATCATACCATAATAAAACCTAAAGGCAATTACCTGAAATTCTTAGGTCTTCATCATTTGTTTACAAACAAAACTTCTCTACTTTTAAAACACCTAATATATTTAACAACTTCAAGAATTCTAAGCAAATTAAGTAGAATATCAAAAGATAAAAGTCTGAAAAAAATTTTTTTAATAAAAAATGGACTACTTTTTTGTCGATGCAAATAGTAAAGTACATTGCTTACTTTGCTGGTAAATGTGCCAACTTTTAGGGAGTATAATGTATGGAAGCAGAAAATGCAAAAATGTGTTATCAAATTTGCTGAGCATTAAGAAAATTTTTATAAGGATAAAATAATGGAACTGAGAAGCCTTTTTAACAAAATTTGGTCAGATAATTCGAGACTCAGAGATCTATTTTAGAAGCTACTTATGTGGTAGCAAATGTTCAAAATTTAAATCACTTACCGATGGTTAACCTATAAAATAATGTATGGAAAGCATGTCAGATATGATTTGTCCTCATCCGAAAGGAGATATTACTAAAATCAAACGGAAACTACGATCAAACATAACGAAAATCATAAATGTCACACATTTTTGTTAGTCAGTTATTGTTAGTGATTGTATTTTCAACGAGGATTTGTACATAAAAAGATATTTTTGACCTCCTAGGCTGACAATTTTTCACCAGCCTTCCCTCAAATTTTTGCAACGTGAAACATTTATTTATAAATGATAACAGTGTGTTAAGTTGGTGCGGTGACTTTACGAAAGTAAGATATGCAAACGATCTAGAAGATAGGCAACCAAGCGTACACTCAAAGCTCAACCACGTCACATTTCATACCAGCTGTCTGTTTACTTTTTGTTCAAATGTGTAATGAATGTTGTCTATGACAATTCTGCTTCTCCAATGTGCACTAAAAATTTTAGAAAGTAGGGGTCCTCTAATTTAGAATTAAATAATATCATAAATCGACCGATAAAATCATATTGCAAATTTGCTCTAATATAATGGAGAAGTTTAAGTCTTAAATCGATTACTCAAAAGTAGCTTAATGAAATTTTCTTGTAACTACCTCAAGTTCATTCTGCGACAATAACTTTTTAGTTGGTAAAATAGTTATCAGGACAATTTTTCTTGTTAATGTAGTGTATACTTATAACAGTGTTTTGTTTGTATTTACTGTTAAAATAATATTACTTGTATATAAACTCTTGTTTTTCCAAAAAAGAACACCTCTAAATACTTATAGCTTAATCTTTTGTTGGCGATATTTGGTGTGGGTGCTTTTTTTGTCATACTGATTTTGTATTTGTTTAAAAATGCCATCAACAAATTTAAAATATTACACTTTATGTATCTAATGTATTATATAGCTTTTAGTAAAATATTTCGAATAAAAATCAAAATTATTTACATACCATATCTATACATTTTTTACATCTCTATTATGTTCTGTTTAAATCGTATTTGTCAAATCAATACTTCCAAGCCAAACGTGAAAATGAAATTTCAGAATTATACTCAAACTCTGCTGGTGTCCCTCAAGGCAATATTCTAGGCCCGCTTTTATATTTGCTTTTTACTGAAGACCTATCGAGTATAACCAATACGACACTGGGAACATTTGCTAATAGCACCGACATCGTTGTGCATAATATTAATATTTTTGGAAGAAGGACTAAATGCAATAGAAGGCTGGTTGTCAACCCATATAACGTTTACAATAAGACAATTGCAGTACTTATCTGTAATGTTAAACGACGTCTTCCTAAAAAATGTATATTCTAAAAACAGTAAAGAAATGGACATTTAACTCAAAAAAATGCACCGCGTATAGGATAAAATTCACAACTATCACTAAAAGACAAACTAATTATTTACAAAACTACCATACGACCTATATAAACCTATGGCTGTAAATTATGTGGCTACGCCAGCTATCCGGACATTGACATACACTACTATTCCAATCAAACACTCAAAGAAAGATCTTCAATACGCCTTGGTGCACAAAAAATCGTAGACAAACATCGATTGAAAATAACCTCAGCCAAAAAGGAAGTATCTACGCTAGGTAGTAAGAAAAACAAGACGTGACAGGTTGAAGAATGAAAGCATGAGAGAAGAACTAGAACAGGATCCCATAATACAAACGCTAGAGAAAAAACAACCCCAATGATACGGACACCTGAAACGAATGAACAATGACAGATACTCAAAGATGATCATGGAGATAAGAATAGAAAGGGAAGTCCTAGAGAAAGACCCCGTAAAACTTGGAAGAACAACATATAAGAAGCAGCCGGAAGAAAAGAAAAAATAACAGGACAAATAAAGATTCTAGCTAGTAACAGGCAAGAATACAAGAAATGACTCAATTCCCCAACACCGTGAAGTAAATGGGAAAAAATAAAGTAAGTAAGTAATCATAAAAACCCTACACATTACTTTAACATACAATGTATGCGGGACATAATTAGACAGAGAGCTACAAAGCATCACGACAGACTTCTAGGACAACGTAACGATTTCCTTACATCACTAACGCAAGAACTAGTTATATGAAGACCAAATAAAGCACAAGTGGCTATGGGACTTGACAGAATAAAGTAAAGCAGTTACATCTCTGTCTCTCTTTCCCTTTTAATATGGTGATTCCTCTGCAGTTTCAATGGCACATGTTTACAAAATTCTTCACTATTTCAGATTTCCCTTTTTCAACATTCTCACTGCTTTGACTACTTCTTCTATTTTTATATCTCCTTGTTCTCTATATTCTACGTTAATTTCTGAAATTTTTATTTTTTCTATTTTTTCCGTTATACCTTAATACGGGCATGTCTCAAAGTATAATTTCCAATCTGACATTATCTTATTCATATTTACTAATATCTTTTGTTTTTTATTTTACGTTCCAATTTCTGGATTGGGCCCCTTTTCTGAGTACTTATAAAATTTTATAAAACAATTTCTAATTTTCAATGTCATTATTATGCTCTAATTTTTACCAAACCCTTTGCATGGCTGTTATTGTCCTTATGTTTTTTCATTTCTGTTTTCAAAGATTGTTATTCCACCAATTACTCTTTTTTTCATTTATTTAGTCTCCTACTCCCACAAATCCCTTTTGCTATATTTATTAGTTCATCTTTAATTTGTTTCTAGGGATTTTCTATGGTTGTGTTAATTACATTCCTTTCTATTCCGTTCATCTCCTTCTCTTTGTATAATGTTTTATTCTTATAGCTTTTATTTCTTTTTTATAGTACTGGCCAGTTATTGCATAGCCAATTATTAATTTTTTGCTTTTGATTTTACCCTCTCCTTACCTTTTGATGTTTAAAAATTATATTCGTTGTTATTATAAAAATAATAGTACATAACAATTGTATAAAAAAAAATTAAAAATATTCCACACATTTTTCTTTTGGTGCTCATGCTACTAAAAATGTGGTGTCTATTCGTTCATTAATTTATAATTATATCTTTAATGTTTATTCTGTAATACCTATCGAACTGCGTACATATTTTACATATTCATGTATTTGTAATACATACTACACCTTCTTTTAGTTCTTTGTCCCGATCTAATTCAGTTTATAATAACATATGTTCACCATTTAACACAATTTTTCATTTTCTTTTCTTTTCGTTTTTTTATGTCATATATATATATATATATATATATATATATATATATATATATATATATATATATATATATATATATATATATATATATATATATATATATATATATATATATGTCCCTTTTAAGACTTTGTAATTATTTTTTCTTTACCAGCTAAAGCTTCTAATATTCTATGCTCTAAATTGGTCTTATCCTTATATGTGCTTTATAGTCATTTTTAAAAATTTTTGATATTACAACTTTTGCCTTCGACTGGTTATTATTATATCAGTCGCTCTTTAGTTTTTTGTTTTTTAAATTTTTTTGCTTCCTTGTCTTACTTTCATAAGTTATCATCAACCGTTATCTTATTTAGTTCCCCATTATCAGTCCCCCCCCCCCCCTTTTGGCGTATTGATCACTTACTTTTACTTTTATCATGTTCCTTCCTTCTAATGTTATATGAGAACTCCACTTACATTTTTTAGCTTCTTTTCTTTACATAATATTTACCTTATTTTTGAGTTGTCTAACTCCATAAGAGATATTTTTTTAAATAATTTACGTAGTGATTTAACTTTTAATTTAATTTTTAGGTATTACTTAATGTAATTATTTATTTGTTCGGTGATCTTTTCCGTATTAGTAGTATTGATGTTAAATCCAACTAGTAATGCGTTTTTTTTTTGTTTTATATTTTTATCTTCCACAATTTTTATTTTAGGTTTTCATTTTCTGTGTTTATTTATTGAATTATTTCTTTGAAATTTTTTTGTTCTTTTCTTATCGCTACCATTTCTAATTTTCAAGATTTTTTTAAATCCTTGAATGATCTTATTGTCACTTAGGACCTACTAAACATTTCCCCTTATTTTTTGTGATTCCTTCTTTTAATCGATTCTTTCGTAGAGATCGTACTTTTATTACTCACTTTTTATTTGTTATGTTATATTCAGCACTTTACTTATTGTAATTGTTTTTATTAATCTGTAATTGTTTTAACTTTTCTGTTTATTATTTTATTCTTTTCCTGTACATAACTCTCAAACTCTTTATTTGTTTAAATTTGTGTTCTTATCTTATGCAAAGTTTAATTAAATTCTAAAATAGTAAAGTAAATATTATATTTATATTATTTATAGTGCATCTCTTACTGCTATCTAAAAATATATAAAATCAACTTGAAATATTGTGGCCGACAGGCCACTGAAATGTTCCGACCAAAGCAGCAAGATTAATAGGTTAATTCAACCAGACCGAAATCATTACACAATAAATCAGTATCCCGCTGAACGTGCCTGATTACTGTTGTCGCTAGGAAATGTCTTTGTGCTTTTTGCACAAAGGCTTTTAGTTTTTTCTTTTATTATTTTAGCGTTGTTTGCTGTAACTTAAGTTAATAGATGTGTACACATTTAAATTATTAAATTAGGATTGCTTTGATAGTGTGCATGCTAGAAGTTCCATTCTTATTCCCATCCTTTGTGGATATTACCGTAAAAAATAATTGTATTTTTCTTTATATACCGCCATCTGCGGTCTTAAAATAAACATCCTTATTTGCGTCTTCCAAATAATTACGCAAAGTGCCCCATACTCACTACTCTCACATATTTGTTATGCCTCGTTTAGGTTTCAGATCGAATCAGTTATATAATTATTTAGGTTTCCGATTTGTCAAACACACTTTATATAAAGATTATGTTATCTAGAGGTGCATTTTTGCTATTTTTATCCAACTAAAGTAAATTTACGAATAAAATCTTAGAACTTCGTCTTCTGTGATCATTGTACAGCCGCTTACTGCTTACTAACTACGAAAACAGTTATTTAAAATTACTAGGGAATTATTTTTGATTTTTAGTTACTCTGTTTTAAGTACCAACTAGACGAAAGGGTAGATAAAAATGGCGCGGAGCGACGAGAGCAGATTTAAGCGAAATAAAGGTATGCATATGGAATAACCTTTTTATGCATTTGCGCTACTTTTCGAGTACATAATTTTCGTTATACTTACATTCGTTTCTGTTATAGTCTAACTAACTTGAGTTTCTAGAAAGGATAATTTAATTTGAATTTCGTTTGCACGACCTGGCGGCGCAACAGATCTCTAAATTTTGCAGGAACAGGCGTGGGGAAGCTTTCAACAGAATTGTTTCGATAATTTAAATGCCTTGCTACTTAATGTAAAGTTTGTAGTTTAAAATTTGTCTATATGTAAGTATTATGTTACGTCTGATACTGTAACTGAATTTTAAGTTTTAGTACCACGTAATTAGGGATTAAGCCATTTCTCATAAAGTACCATAATTTTACGGATGCTTTTAATCTATTACTTAATTGTTTTTACAAGAATTAGAGGATAAGCTTGCATTATAACTGAAATTATACAGCTAAAATATAATCAAAATGTCAGACAAAATTACAATACTACCAATCAACAACTAAGCAAGAACTTGAAATATAGAAGCACATAATAGCAAAGCAGTCATGTAATTCTAATTAAAGCTCTTGTACATGATTGGAGTTTAAATATCCAAATGGTTAACTTTAAAAAACCAGAATCACATGGTAAAGGATGATGTTCACTGATATAGTTAAGATTGTGACACAGTCAATCATTGTTTTTCGCAACAAAGTAAGTTTATTTGAAAAAGCAAGTACTGACTGATTTTTATTACATCCAGAATACAATAATTCTTTATATAGTAACTATATTAAGTCGCTAAATTAATATAACAATAAAAACAGGATAATTGGGGCTAACATTTGTACTAACAATATATTAACTTAAAAACTTCCATTTTCTACTGTAACGCACAAATTTCTCTAAAAAATCTATTTTATTGCCATTTCTTATAATTAATATTTTAAAATTTGATTTTCTAGAGCATGACATACATATTAATGTAAATCATAATCTATAAGTAAAAAAGTGATTTATATAAGTTTACCCCGACTTAAACAACACGTTATTCTCATAAGATTTTATAATTAAAGATAATATACAATGATAATCCAAATGTTAAAATCTTGTGCAAATCTTTTATATGTATAGGTAAAAGTCTGCCACACAAATAGTATTTTTATTTAAAATCTTTTGAAAGCGGGAGAATTAAATAGCTAATTAACCTTAAAAACTTGGATTTCTCCTCTCTTTCCCTATGTCACTCAGTTTTCCACTAATTTCTCCACATACGTCGATTTTGTGTCATTTTTTTCATTTTTTTTTTTTGGTTCTTGCGATAACGTCATTCATTATTTGTTTGATGTATTTCAGCCATGGTTGTCTTCTCTGGTTTTTTCTTCTATAATTATTTAGCATGTCTTTGACTTGTAGGAGTCGACATCTGCTTTTTTGTATATTCTTGGTCAGTTTTCTTTTTTTATCTATTCTTTTGAGGTCTTGCTCATTTGTTGTTCTTTTCATCCAACTGATTTTGAGTATTCTTCTGTAGCACGACAGTTCTAGTGCTTCTATGAGTTTTTTCTGGTACTCCACAGGTCCAGTGCAACGCTTCATACAATTTTTAATGCCATTAAATGATTTTTTTGCTTGGCGGTTACGACTTCTCATTTCTTTTCTACATAATCCATCTCTGCTAATATTGCTGCTCAAATATGTGAATTTGTCTACTTCTTATATTTCTTTATTGTCTATCTTGATTTGCGTTTGTGTTGATCTGGTGCGTGCCATAACTTTTGTCGTTTTCTTGTTTAGTTTCATATTATACTCATTGTTAAGTATGTTAAGTATTAAATGAGATTAGATCTTTTTGTAGTTATTTTCCATTATTGGAGAATACTACTGTTGGAAGGAAAGTACTTCCACGAAGCCAAAGAATTAGCCTATTATTGGAACGTAAAGTGTTTCCTCAAAGCGAACAAATTAGCGTTATGGCGAGCTAAGAATCATTTGCAGAAACCAGCAATTGGGGGTGCAAGCCTGCCTAATCACGTAGTCGTTTCTAGAAGAAACAACCCCCCACGCACAATCCCTGGAGGATAAAAGCGTGCCTCACGCTAATCCAAGACGGTTTGCAGCCGCTGCTCGAAAGCCTTCGAACTAGCCTTGCCGCTAAGCATAGATTTCTTGCCGAATCGTGAACCACCCCGACAACTACATGACCGTGGCCTATGGCTCTCAGGAGGACTAGCACCAACATCGTCCGATCAACACTTCCGAAAAAGTACCATCGAGCCTAACGCCGGTACCAGAACCGCTGTCCCCGTTGCCACCGACACCCCAGAAGAGGCTCGCCGAGGGACGCCGGGCACGGCTCCTGAAAGAGCTGTTCGGTGAATCTCCATCTTCCGTGAAATCGGCAGCGGCGTCACTGACTGAAGAACCTTTGTAGTCCATCGCCGGGTCGCGAACCAACCCTTAACGTACCCCAACGCCACGGACACGACCCAACTGCCTACCGGGACCTTAGCACTCTCGTGGCCATAATAAATTCTTGTTTTAAATAATATAAAAACGTGTCTGTCAATAAAATCAATATGTGAGGAATATTCGTTATACCGCCCTCACAGTACAATGTTGTCAGCAAATCTAATTGTTTTTATGCGCAGTCCGTGAATTTTAATTCCGTCTTTGTTTTCTGAGATTAGCGTGTCTATGGCTTTTTTGTATGTATAAGTTAAGCAGTACAGATGACAGTGTCGATCCTCGTCTCACTCTCTTTTTTACTGTTATTTTCGTCTCCTCTTCGTCAATTTTTATTATTCCTTTTTGGTTTGTATACAGGTTATATTATGAACCTTTTGTTATTGTAGTCTACCCCTATGTTTTTTAGTATCTTCCACATTGTACCCCACCTGACATTATCAAATTTTTTTTCGGCGTCAATAAAACCTGCATACATTTTTTTTCTAGTGTAGCTTCTATAGCCATTTCTATTGGTAATATTGCTTCTCTTGGGCCTGTTTTCTTTTAAAAGTCGAATTGGTCCTCGGTTCGGTTTTCCTCAATCTTTTGTCCTATTCTTGTGTATATTTATTATTTTTATTATTATTTTTGGCTCTTGTGTTACTAAAAATATTGTTCTGTGTTCTCTACACCTCCGACTACCGATTTTTTTGCGGGTTGTTACTACCACACTCTTTGCAAAGCTATTTGGGTGTATTCTGCGTTATATATTGTGTTTGTTAATTCACAGTGCAGATCTATTGTTTTTTGACAAAGGTTTTTTATTGCTTCCGCTGGTATTTTGTCAATTCCTGGTGCTTTTTGCTCGTAAGACTTTTTAGTGCTGTTTCGAATTCTGCTCTTAGTGCCAATGGTCTTTTCATACAATCACTTATTTCTTTTAATTTTCTATACATATCTTCTGTGTATTGTCATTTTTATATAAGTTCTCTATATACTCTTCCCATCTGCCTCTATCATCTCTTACAATAAATCCAACGTCTTTATCTATGCCATTTGTTTTCTTTTCCCCATTGAATAACTTCTTTATTTTCTTATATGCATTTTTAATGTTTTTTTGTTAGTTCCTTGTATTATCTTGTTCATTTTTTGTTTTTTAGGTTTACTTTCCCCTATCTTTGTTCGAAACTTTTCTAGTGTTGTTTGGTTGTTTTTCAGTATTCCTATGTACTATTTGTTTGTTCCTTACTTCATAATCTTTTTGTGTTGTAGCTTACATCTTATTATGACCATATTCTGGTCACTGTCAGTGTCCGGACTAGAATAGCTTCTGCTATCTTTTACTTGGTTTTTGAATTTTTCTTTAACTATTATATAGTCAATTTGGTATCGGTCTACATAACTCGGCATCCTCCATTATATTTCTTCGTGAGTGGTGTTGAAATAGAGTATTACTAATTGTCAGTTTGTTCTCAGTACAGAATTCGGTAAGTTTCTCACCTCTCTTGTGCAACATGTTAGTCTGGTCCACTAGCACAGCTTTCTCAACCATGACCATTTTTTTCTACCTACCTACTTCTTTTCTTTATTTCTATTTTGTGTTAACCGTAGTATTTTGGTCCTCTTCATACTTGTTTGGAATATTCTATTTTTCTTTGCTTTATTATCGTTAAAAGTATTTTGCCTAAGAAATTTTAAGAATCTGTCATAGTAACACAACTCAAATTCCCCAATAGGATTTGTAGTAGCAGCTTTTAGTATCCACGTTCTGCAGGCAGACAACATCACAGACCGGGCTTAGCATTTGAGAAATTTGGTTCTAGTGAATTATTTGGGGTTACTATTACTTAATATTATTCTGATCCTTATGACTAAATTCCTAACTAACTGGATGCAATAAATTAGTTCTTCATCTGAGTCTAAGGTTTTATTGATCCAGAAACTTAAATACTTAAAATAGTCGACTAAGGTAATATTTATTCCATTAAGTTGTAAGTTCACTGGGCCTATATCAGTCTTATTGGCCACTAGTCGTTTGATGTTTTTTAACATTTGTACTTATTTGTATATTTTGTTCACTTTGTTAAACACCGTCTGAAGGTCTTAGATGGTTTCAGCTAATATTGCCGTGCGATCGGCATACCTTATATTCATAATACTTTTATGTTCAATTCTTATTTCTTTTTCGTTTTATAGTGCTTTCCTAAAAATAACCTCTGAATTGAAACTAAAAAGACATACTAATCAAATGCAACCCTGTCTCACAGCTAATTTAATGCAAATTATTGATTTCTTTGTTATCTAAGCTAATAAACTGTAGCGTGTCAATTTAACTATATTTATTTTGTATCACTTTAAGCAGGAGTTTCAGAGTGCAGCTTATTAAGCTTATCAATATAAAATCACTATGTTCTTGATTTGCTTTTTCTAGACTGTAGTGTAAACGTCAACTAATCCTATTCCTGTCAAATTTGTCCTTTCTGATAAATATTGTTAAAAAGTTTTGTTAAATTTCTTGTTTGCGTAGTTAAGACATTTTAAACATTTAGCATTTATCTGATCTGGACTTGTGCTTTATTATTTTTTGCTTGCTTTATGACATTTATTATTCCTTTCTTTACTATACTTGGCCTCTTGTTTATTCATGTCAGTCATGATCAAATTATTTAGTAATACAATTTTGTCATTCCGTTTTTTTCCAGTTACATCAAATATAAGCTCTCAGTCAAAATTTTAATGTATATGGGGGATATTTTTGCAATTTCTCCATGAAGTCTGTTATATATGTATGCACATTAAATTCATCGCGCTTAAGTTGCAATTTTTCCAATTAATTGCATTTTTTCCGATCAATTTTCTTTCGTTACGTTACTTTTTTCACGTATTTGTTTTTTAATTTTTTATTTTTCTTCTCTAGAATAACAATTATTTCATGTCATTTGTATTTGATTTTTAATGTTTTCTTTGGCTTATAACAGTTCTTTCTCTATGTCCTTGTTTGTCAAATTTTCTTTAAATTCTTTATTTCTTTTGTCATTAATTTTGATGTTTAACTGCTCCTAAATAATTTAATTTTGTGTACTTATGTATTTATTTATTCGGCTTACTGAACGGACGTCTGACGACTATAAGTTTTATTTGGATTTATCCATTAAAAAGATGCGGTGTGATGCAACATCTGTCCCGGGATAAGCTTTAATCGCTTTTATGCTGACTGTGAATCGTTGGTTAACAAGAATGGAGTCTGATTAGTTTTGTATCATCCTATCAAGTGGTGATTTCTAAGTGCACAATCATCTTTTTGGCAGTTTAAACAATGTGTTGGTGATTAGTAATTGTAGTTCTTGTTACCTCTGTCGTTTTGTCATGTAAGCCAATACTTTCTCTTACATTTGTTGTTATGTCCATTCTGTTTTTTGCATCAAAGTTTTTCTCATAACAATATTTACTTTGTAAGTTTTGTAGTTTTCAACAGAGTAATAAATTTATCATTAAAGTCTTCTATTTCTGCATCCGTCTGACCCGTCTACCAAAAAAGATTAAATATTTAATCATTCACTAGTGAAGTCCACAACACTCAGTTTATTGTCTAAAGTTTTTGACGTTGGACTTAAATTTGATAACAAAGACAAACCGAGAGTAATATTTATTGATGATTACCTGTTAATTTAAATTATTGAATGGTAACAATCCATGGTTTGTTAATTATAACCTCGTTCCTATTTATCTTGATGTCGTTCTTAGAGGAATTAAGTGCAAATAATTTTGACAATACTGAAAAACTACTACAATCAATAAAAATTAACAATCCTATTAAATATTTAGAAAAGAGCAGAGTACAGGTCAACATGTAAAGGGTGGCATGTTCCTTTGCTTGTGCCTTTAACTCTCCCCCAAAATATTTCTTATTTTTATTTTAACTTCTTTTAAGCTTTGGAACCGTTCTTTAACATTTGTTCCAGTATCTCCTCCGATGTTTTGTTCAACCTTCTGGAATGTTTTTCTGTATCTTTCTTTGCTTCTTGTAACTACTTTTATAATTACTCTTTCCTTTTTTCAGTTTTTCTTTGAAATTTACAGACAATTGTTCAGCATTAATCTCTAACACATTTTTCATTGTTCAAACTTTTCTAATATATTTATGATTTGCTTTCTGAATGTTTGCAATTTCTTTGTTTTTGGTATTTATAGATTAATTATCTTAAAGCGGTAAATATTCTCCTAATATATTTTCTAAGTTTCTGGAGTATTTATCCAATTATTTTCTTATGTTCCGCATAACCATTTAAGATTATTGGTTTTGTGGTTGGAAAATCTAATACTTTAACAGTCGTAATAAAATGATTTCTCTAATTAGCAAATATAAAATGCTATACCAAAAAACAGTTAGTTATTATTGTTAACTGATAAAAAACTTTGTTGGGTTTTGGCAACATTGCATTGAATTCGGGGATGAAGAAATTTCACATACTTCTTCCAAAGTATTTTCTACTGTTTCGAACACTCACTGAAAATAAGATTTTCGATTACCTACGAAGCGTTTATTATTCAAATACTTTTTCCTAAGAAATGTACTGCGAGTTGCAGATTTGTTGTTTTCCTTATTTAATTATTTTAAAGACACTAACAATGTGACGGTTATGCAATACATAGGAACACTTTATAATATTTACAGTAGAAAAGTCGTCATTGCTTAAAATGAGAAGCTCAGTTTACCCTCTTTGTCTGCCGTGGTCTGCTTATTAACTAGTAGTTATTGTATATCGTTAAACTTCTGGTGCATACATCGTAGAGACTTCAGACTAGTGTCATTCGACTCAGATTGAAGAAGAGTAGAATCCGAAAAACTACGTGTCATCCTCGGCCGCTCAAAGGTTAAAAAATTATAACGTTTTCACCAGTGATTCTGACAAGAAAACTTTTGAAGTGTAAATGTTTGTCTAACATTGTGGATGTCATTTTAATATTTAGCTACCGACCGTATATAATTATGCATTAATAAAATATTAGTTACCAACCACACAAAAAATTGTAGACTAAAAAGTCGCCAAGTAAATATTTAATTTATTATAATTTTCTCTCTTTATTTTCGAAACAACTTATTATATATATTTACAAAGTTAAATTCGTATTACCGGTGAAGGCAAGATGCATTTACAAAACGTTAATTGCTTCCGTGCGGACTTCGGCAGGCGGCCGCCGCGGCAGGGCCCGCCAGGGGCCAGGCGGAATTTGACTCACGAATACTGACGGAACGAATAATCGTAGGAACGTGATTTTTGGCACACGAGTGCTTTATTACCCGCTGTCAAACGAAAATTTTCTATCGCTTGCGGTTTCGGAAATATAATACTCGGCCGCGCCTGCCGCCGGACCGGAATTTGTCCTTCGGAGGCACGAACAATTTTTGCTATATATTTGTGATGTCAACATAACGTTAACGTGTATTTCATCAATGTGTCAGAGCGAGGCGGAATTAGGTGACGCACAAATAAAATTATCGCGGGCACCGTCGCAATTTCTCTTCCGTCTGCTAGGGCGGCGGTTTTGGCAGGAAGTCCGAAATGAACTCGCGAATACTGACCGAAGGAATAATCGTAAAATTGTGATTTTCAATATACATATGCTTTAAGACCGGCTTTCAATTTTAGAGCAGGCAAAAAATTTGTATCGCTTCCGGTTCCGGAAATGCCAAATATGGGTCACCCCATACAACCTGCATAAAAAAGTCGTAGAAAGAAAAATGTCCAATTTTAGGCTCCACAACTTGGTAAAGGAGCCGTCTTTGTATCTCTTGCCCTTTCGGAGATATAAGCGAAAAAGTGATTTTTTTCCAAATTTGGGGCCGTTTTTGGACAGGAAGGGGGAGAATAAGGACCCGGGTTATTAAGCGTTTCTTGAAGTCACTTTATAGTTCTACAACTTGATCCTTACGGCAAGTCGATACCTGCAAAAAAGGTTTTCTTTCAACCCCCATAAAGCCCTTAAACGTTCGTCAAGGTTTTTTAAATTTTGCAGAGATAAACTACACAAAAGGGTCTATAGATCCACGAAGACTCCCAGAGGTATCCTCATCTGTAAGCGGCTCGCCAGAGGAGTTTTTGAAACGCGTTTTTGGTGCACCCGGTATCATTGTACGCTCGCACCAATAATGTCGTCTTAGTAGAATCGAATCTAACTAAATAATTTCGAAAACCGCGTCCCGCTATCTCTTGTGGTTTTCGAGATCTGGAAAAAAATTTTAAAATAATAAATTACATCAGTTTGAAGCTAATAAAATTCATGTTTACATATACATGCCACATAATTTATTAATCAAATATTCATGTGACTAAGGATTATATTATAAATTCTTTATCAATAAAATTTTATCTTTTGTAACTGCAATTTCAACTAGTATATAATGTTATATATTGTGACCATAAGACATTCCACAGTAGTTTCCTTGATTTGAGTTAAAAGTCTTTGTGTGCAAATTATTTATGAACGTAGAGTTATTACGATTGGAGAATGATCCGAAGGCATGTCAAGACATTGTTTAGTATTTAGATCATTTTGTGTTAGCCTCTGCTCGTAAAATAGGTTTCAGAGATTTGAACTATATCCAACCCATGATTGGTAATAAAGGTTTATAGTTCTTGAATGTGGTTTGACAAGCAATTAACGTTCCATTCTGTAATATTGAGTATTTATCTTATTATTTTAGTTGAGTGACGATGATTGTGAGGAAATTAAACATTGTTTTGATATTCTCAGCTAGTTTTATCATAATATTTTTTAACTTCCCGATGTTTATATTTGCGGTGTATCTCCTTGGGGGGAAGGGGGTTGCTGCCCGTTTGATACAATTGTGTGTCTTCTTTCGTTGTTGATTAGCAGTTGTGCTTGGGTAAAACTTGGTTATGGTGTGGGTGCTTTCGGACGTGCTGGTTGAAGTTTTCTCCTCTTTAACTCGACACCTTTTTTAGTTTGAACCGCTACATAAAACACACTTAGGTTGAGTTTCTTTTGTTTTAATGCACGTTTTTGTTGGGCGATTTGCTCCGCATTTCCCACACCTGCCTTGATGCGTAAAGATCCTCTTCATGTGCCTATACCTTGGAAAATTGCGGATTGTTGGATTTCCTGTTTTGGGGTGGTGGCGAAAGATAAAATTTTTTGTATGTTTCATAGTGGCAACTAGACCAGAAAAATGAAATTTCAGTTTTCGCGAGTTAAAGGTAGAAAAAACGAAGTTGAGAGCGTTCACACCTTACTTATCAATGTGTTACAACTAGCATCACAATTATTTGTGTATTTCCTAAGACTTTCCAAATGCTATCAAACAAATTTTTTCCATAATACACGGAGTGTTTGAGATTGTGGTAGATAGATATATAAGTCTGATATTGTATACTGTATCTAATAAAGCACGTCTCATAAATTAGTTTGTATAAATTCAAATACAGGGTGCAACAATAAATTGAATCTTTTTCTTTCTAAAATCGTTTATGTCTTTCTAGTGGCTATAAACGTAGTTTTAAGACATTTATTTGATAGTACTTACCCAATTAAATCAATAACCTGATTATGATATACACAAGGTGTTTAACAATAACATCAAGTTTAAAATCACGCTAAATAAAACACGCATAATACGTTAGTTTGTTAAAATACCTATCAGTTATTATATACAGAACAATACTTTATAAAAATATGAGTTTGTCATCTTACTGTAGCGTATAATAAAAAAATAATACACTCCTAAGCGAGTGGTACCTGTCGAGATAAAATGACGGCTAGATGGGGGAATGTAAAAATACTTTTCAAAACCAAAAAGAATTTCGATAATGCTAGTATATATGAATTATTCGTGTATTAAAATTAGGTTGTACGTCGGCCAGATCGGGCCGATTAAATTTTGAAGCTGGGAAAACTAAAAAATTATAAAAAAAACATAACGCGACCGAATAGTTGGTTTTTTAATATTAAGGGACAATTTCTCGACTACATATATATAATCCTTAGATAGGCTTGACTAATTTTCACCGATACAGATTCAGAAGGGGCAATATGAAACAGCTTTTGGAATCCAAAAAAAGTTTTGTTAATACAGTGCACTCTGCGCGTTGTAGATAGGAAATCGGCCTGTTTGGACCGACTGATCCGAACGAAGATGGGAGCTACTTATTACATAGAAAAAGATAACGGGACTGAACATTTCTGCACTGCTTATAACTAAACCTTAACTAACCTTCTTTGCAGGGAGTAATTAATAACGATTAAGAACCAATTTGCTTCCACGCCAGTGGTACCTATTGTGGAGAGACAGTCTACCAATTCATAGAGATCCAGATGCGAGGAAACACTCGAATTTAAAAAGTGTTTTGCAAATGCAATGAATTATTCGCATACTAGAATTGGGTTGTATATATTAGTACCGACTAGTTTAAGGAGATTGATTGGAATTTGGAGCTGAACGCTCCTAGCCACGTAGAAAAAGATAACAGGACCAATCAGCCGGTTCTTTAAAGTCCACTAGGAGACCGTACTACTGCACTGCTTATACCTAACCCTTAGCGAACACCGACCTCTTTTGTAGAGAGGGATTACGAACGTTCAGGGTTGATACACTCCCACCTAAGTGGTACCGGTCGTCCAGAGACGGTCGCCCGACTGACAGAGGTCCAGATGGGGGATATGCAAGAAAACTTGCAAAATTCAAAAAGCGTTTAGATAACGCAGTGATTTATCTGAGTAGAACTTGATTGCAGATAATCGATTGGGCAGTTCGGGCCGATTAGTTTGAATTTGGAGTTAGGATATTCCCATTACACAGGAAATGATAACGGAACCGATTTGTTGGTTCTTTTATAGTCATTGGAAAAACATTTCCGCAGTGATTACACCTAACCTTTAACTAACTTTGACCTCCTTTGGAGGGAGGGTTTAGGGTTAATAAATACCCATAAGAGTGAAGAGACGGTCGACCAATTAATAGAGGTCCAGATGGAAAAATATAAAACTATTTTTGGAATCCAAAAAGCGTTTCATTGATGCAGTAAATTGTGCACATAATGAAAATAATTTGCAGATAATAGATAGTTTATTTTGGACCGACTAATTCGAATATGGAGCTGAAAGCTACTTCTACTTACATAAAAAAAAAGATCATGGAATCGATTGATGGACTCTTTTACAGATACTATGGGGGGATCATTTCTGCTTTGCCTATACCTAATCCTCAGCATTGATTTATTTTGTAGAAAGAGCTTGCAAACGTTCGCGTTAATATACTACCACGCAAAAAATTCGATAATACAATGAATTGTAAATCAGTAAAATTTGGTTGCAAATAACGAAACAACTAGTCGAGCTATTGGGGTATGGATTATAACCGCCTCACTGTAAGTGCTACATTATAAGCTAAATTGATATTTTAATTAAAACATCATACCGTTGTATTTCTTCTTTAACTATCCACATTTTTAATGTCATATTCGATACCTGCAATTGTAAATAACCCATGCGTACCACCCATTATGTGTAGTGCTACACAATTGTATATCTTTATTGCAAACCATTCCCAACAACCGACCATTTAAAAACTATTCTTTTTGAAAGTGTGGGAATAATTTGCGAGCGACATGTTCAGCCTTATTCCTTTATCATGCATCCATTATTAGTAGAAAATAAAAACGACTTACCAATTGTTGAGTTGAGGGCTCTGCATTCACCTAACCCACAGCAACTATTATTAGGTCACCAATAACCGTGACTTCAAAATTTTTAAGCTGCGGCATACAAGCTCCGAAACACCAAAACCGTTGTTCAAAAATTTTAATGAAAACTCGCGTCTCGCGCTACTATTAACAACTGACCGAATATCTGCTATGCAGCTAACTTGAAGAAAAGTTTGCTTTTTGCAAACCGAACGAAGGATGCCATGACATAAGAACTACACCGTTGTTATCGAGTAGTAATGATTGAATAACAGTTTTGTTTTGATAACATTATGTATGGTATTGATATAAGTAGATTCAACTTAATGCAAACATAAGCGTTTAATTACACTTTATCTCTATATGCTATTTACAAAATATTAATAATTAATAAAGGCTTCCGGTCATCTACAGGCCAAAATATTTTCTAGTAATTTTCTAATCTATTTTTTGCGCATCGTTTATTTTCTGCTCGTTAATTAATAACGCCGCATATTTTACGGTACTTAACAGTGAAAAATACATCTTTATATCTAGTACAGTACCCAAGAAGTGGAATTTGTTGTCAATTTTTAGAGCTTCTTTGACCAAAAAGGAGTAGGAATAGGGGGTTGGTCTATTTAACGTCCCACCCTGCTTTCAAATGGTCTTGATCAAAATAAATTGATTGAAAATAATTCTAACTATATTTTATTACTAGGAAAAAGGGCATCTAGCAGATATTTGCAGTTCGATTTTATTATAAAATTTCTTAATTTATCTTATAAGCATCCTGTATATGACCAATTTGCAATAGCTTGTAATTAAATAGTATAGACATTGCGATATAAAATATTCTGGGTACTCTGTGTACCATTTATTTTATTAGTAGAGTTTGTCAGATAAAAGCGTGGCGATTGTTTCATAAATCACAATATTTACTTTTAAAAAATTACATTAAATTGTACAAATTAATGCTTCCATAAAACTTCCATGCAAATTTATCAGTAGCCGTCTAGTCTCTACCAACATCAATTTTTGCCTGGATTCTCTGAGGCATACTTCCCATAAGATTTTTGGCATATTCCACCGGAAGAGACCTCCAAATTTTTCAAATTTGTCGCGAGAGCCGATCCAAATTACAGAATCCAATTTACGTAGTTTTATCTTAAGATAAGCCCAAACATTCTGTATAGGCTTGACATCGGGCGACTGAGTTAGCCAATCCAAAGTGACGACGCCATTTCACTCCTTCCATGAGCTTTACTCCGATGTTTTGGGTCATTGTCGGTAATAAAGCTTTACATTTGGTTCATTTTTTTGGCGCTCAAGTTGTTGATGAATAAAGTACCAAAACCTTTTTGTAGGACACACTCCTAATATGGACTTTGAGCGGGTGTTTTACGTTAGTTGGAGCAATTTGTTTCTTTATGTTGTCCAGGAGCGTTTTATGTCTAAAATAATGCTTCGTTAGAAAATATTACGTTGCCCCAGTCATGATCCGAGTTATTTTGCACCCACTCGAGACGTTTCGCAACGTGTTCTTTACTCAACAAAGGTTTTTCTACGTGCTTTGATATTGTACGTTATTAATACGCAAATGCACACGAGTAGTATTGTATGATATTTCGACACCTTGTTTGAGTAAAATTTTTACAGCTTTACAAAAAGTCAAGTACGGAAAAAAGTGAGAATCATTTTCTCTATTTTTTCGACACTGCCAGATAATCGACGATTTGGAAAGTTACATTCTTCCCCAGCCTAGGTCGTCCACTGCTGGACATAGGCCTCCCTCAAACCCTTCCATTTGTTTCTGTCCTGTGCGATCTGGATCCAATTTCCTGCAACTCTTTTACATCATCGGCCCATCTTGTTGGTGGTCTACCTCTGCTTCTGAATGCGTCTTGTCTGGGTCTCCATTCAATCATTCGTCTTGTCCATCTCTCATCTTTCAGTCTTGCCACGTGTCCCGCCCAGTTCCATTTCAGCTCAGCTATCCTCAACACAGCATCCTTCACCTTTGTTCGCTGCCTAATTGTGGTGTTTGGTATTTTGTCCCTAAGTGTTATTCCTAGCATTGACCTTTCCATTGCCGTCTGAGTTACTCTTATTTTCTTTATGGTTTTCTTGGTCAATGTTAGTGTTTCAGCCCCATAAGTGAGAACAGGAGTATGCACTGATCGAACGTTTTCCTCTTCAGACATATTGGGATATCTGATTTAAAGATGTTGCTGAGCTTACCGTAGGCTGCCCATGTTAAATTGATCCTCCTCTTCAGTTCGTGGGTTTGATTATCTCTCCCAATGGTTAACTCGTGTCCCAGGTATTTGTATGAGTATACTTGTTCGATTTTTATATCATCTGCCGAAATGTTATCGCTCAGGACCAGGTTTGTCATATATTTTGTCTTTGTATAGTTTATGTCAAGCCCGACTTCTTGTAGCATTTTATTTGCTTCGTCTATCTTATCTGTGATTAGGACTAGATCATCGGCAAATCTTAGATGGTTTAGTAGTTCACCATTAATGTTAATTCCACACTGTTCCCAATCTAGGTTTTGTACATATATTCTAAGAGTGTCGTGAATAATTTAGGGATATGACATCTCCCTGTCTTACCCCTTTTCTATTTGAAATGTGGTGGTGTTTTCGTGTAATCTTACTGATGCGGTTGCGTGGTTATATATGTATTTTAGTAAACCCGTGTATCTGGAGTCTATTCGGCATTGCGAAAGAGCATGGAAGAGTTGTTGCTGATTTATGGAATCAAATGCCTTTTCATAATCTACAAATATCAGCATAAGGGGCTTGTTATATTCTACGCATTTTTCAATTCGTAGTTTAAGTACTGTTAGGTGATCATTCGTAGTAAACCCTACTCTAAATCCAGCCTGTTCTCTTGGTTGGTATAGGTCAAGTTTTACACTTATACGTTTTGATAGTATTCTCGTAAAGAGCTTATATATGTGTTGTAGCAAGCTAAGAGGTCTGTAGTTGGTCAGATTTGTAGCGTCTCCTTTTTTATGTATCAGAGTGATGATGGCCTTGTCCCATCGAGTGGGTGTTTTTTGCTCTATGAGACATTCGTTAAATGGAGATTTCAAGGTTTTTAAGACAGCTAGTCCGCCTTCCTTGATCGCCTCAATAAGTATTCTATCGTCTCCTGGTGATCTGTTATTCTTCATCTCTCCAATTGCTGCTTTTATTTCTTCCAGACTAATTTCAGGTATATCTTCCGATCCCTGGTTTCTGATATATTTTATGTCTTCTACTTCTGCAGGATTTTCATTTTTGTATAGTTTGCGATAGAAGTTTTCTGTAATTTTCACAATATCGGATTTGTTTGTAATCGTATTTCCATTTTCATCTTTTAGTTTCATTATACTTTTTGTTCCAATATTTATTTGACGTTTCAGAACTTTCAGTTTTTTGTTTTGTTCGATTATTTCGATGATTTTTGTGGTGTTATACTTTCAAATATCTTTTCTAACTTCTTTTGATATTTCCTTATTGATTTTTCTGAATTCCTCTGAGTTTTTGTCTCCCATTTCTGTCCTTTCTTTTATTAGGGATTTTGTGTTGGCACTGATCTTGCTAGTGCGTAGGTTTCCTTTGCTACAGTATTTCTGGGTTGCTTCCTTTAGTGTTTTACAATAACGTCGTTTCTTTCTTCGATGCTATCTTCATCTTTTATCTGATTTAGTCGTTCTTCTATCATGTCTGTGTATTCTTGCCGGTTTTCGACATTTGTCCATTTTCCATTATTGCCTTTACCTTTAGCTTGCTTTTTTACAAGGTTACCTCTTTCGTATTTTAGATTGATATTTATAGTAGTTCTCACCAGGCGGTGATCGCTTCCAATGGAAAATTTGTTTGAAACTTCAACGTTGTTTATAATTTGCCGTTTATTTGAAATTATAAAGTCTACTTCGTTCTTGGTGATGCCATCTGGACTCTTCCAGGTCCATTTTCTGTTTTCGTTCTTTTTAAAGAAATTGTTCATTATAAAAATGTTGTTTTGCAGACAGAATCCTAATAGAGTTCTACATCCTCGTTCCGTTCTCCTACTCCATATTGCCCCATTGATGTTTCCATTTCGTCCTCCTTTTGTCCTATCTTTGCGTTGAAGTCTCCTATGAGGAGTGTATAGTGCGTTGGAGTATTTTCGTTTGCCTTTGTGATATCATCATAGAAGGTGTCTACTTCTTCGTCAGATCCTTGCGATGTAGGTGCATAGGCTTGTATTATTTTGATGTTGTATCTGTTGTTCAGTTTTAAAATTAAATATATAACTCTTGAGCTTATACTTCCTATATCTATTATGTTCTTTGCAAGCCTTTTGTGTATTATAAACCCAACTCCTCTTAATAGGGCTTCCTCTTCTCCTTTGTAGTAAAGTATGTTCCCTGATGTCAGGTTTATTTGGCCTTCATGTTTCCTTCTTAATTCACTGATTCCTACTACATCCAATTTTATGTGTTCTTCTTCTTCTTCTAATTGTGCTAGTTTTTCTTCGGATGAGAGTGTTTGTGTATTGTAGGTAGCAATGTTTAAACGTCGTGTTTTTGGTCCAGATCTGTTTCTTGAGTATATTTGCGAATTTTGCCTCCCAGAATCCATGAGGCTGACCCCCGCTCTGAATGTGTGGGATTTTGGTTTATCCATGCCCACCTGGGGTATATTTCCGTATGTTTTGTAATTCGCCATTTGGGTGTGGGGTATAGGATTTAAAACGCCGCGCTATCCTACTGCGTGTTGGCGAGTGTGTAATCAGCCGCCCCTCACATGGGGAACAGACGTTGTTTGCAGCCGCCCAATCTGGGTCAGACGCTGCTTTTACCTGTTGGTCCCTCCTACGTGGTATATCTACCGGGCATTCCCCTATCCGCCACCTGGGGACGGGCCCTCTAGGGGTTACAGGTCCCCCCGAGGGGAAAGTTACATTATCTACTGTTAAATATCGGTTCACCCACTTGCTTACAAATTTCTGCGATTTTCCGCTGTATTTTGCGACAACTCATTTTGTTTAACTTGCCAACATTTAGCTAAAACAAATAAACAGATGATTTATTTGATAAAGCATTTATCACAAAGGTTTCCCCTACATTTACAAAAACAAAGTACAAGGCTACGATTAATGTGTGCCAATAATCACCTCCATATTTTTATCTGACAGACCATACAAATTTGCAAATATTTTAAAATAAACACTGCTTTAATTAATAATATAAATAATAATAAAGAAAAAATGTTTTATAATATATTTATGTTTAAAAGTACGATCCAGCGATACGGATAATTAAGGTGTAATTAAATATAATGTTATCACTTACCTCTTTATTTATAGATTCAAGCCTTACGATAAAGCACTACCCCTTAATTACATTGGAAAGAGAGTAACAGTAGTTAAACTGGGATTATTAATATTTAACCTGGGATACTTAGGAAGCAATAAATTTAACGCCAGGTTTCTGTTATTTATTTTTATAAAAGTAGTTTAAACCTGCACCGGAACTTTTAATTGCGGTTAGCTCCAATTACTTTAAGGCATCTTCTATCTTTTTCTCTTTACTTGAATAAGACTTATTCTCTTTAGAGACTTTTTAAGATGCTTAACAGATTACGGTGTTTTTCCTTTAATTTAGGTGCGACGCAGTGAACAAAACGTTGCAAGAAACCCTAAACCGTAAGCTCGCAGAAATAGAGAGATTAACAGCGCAGCGCTCCGATTTGGAAGACGCTCTGCAGAAATCCGAGCGTCAACGTGAAAGTGAAAAGCAGGTCAGCCAACAGATCGTGACGAAGCTTACGGAGGACATCAGCGAAGCTGCGCTCAAGTTGCAGGCGCGCCTCGCCGAGAGCGCCGCCGAGTTCGAGGAGAAGAAAGCGGGATTGGAAAAAACCCATTTGGAGTTATTGTGCCGCAAAGAAGAGGAGCATCGGCTAAGCCTCGAGGCCGCGGAGGGGCGGCTGAGGAAAGAAATCGCCTCGGTAAGTGTAACCGGCTGCGCACTGTAACTTCTAATTACCTGGTTATCAAACTTAAGCTCCAGCTCGCTTAATAAGCTCCTTCAGGTCCGTAATTCTAGCCTTCCATAAACTCCTAGTTAGCTTAAATTCAATATTGTGACAGTAATCTCACTTTGCGAAATAGAAAGGCCAATTAATTCACGGCGCGGTACAAAGACAGCCGATGCTTAATAAGTTACCTTTTGTGATAGATGTGCCTACTGATAATCAGCAGGGCACACATTACAAAAATAAATTATTTCTTATGATTTCTTATTAATTGTAAAACTAGAACAATCTGCATTGCAGTCTCATAAAAGCATAAATAAAATAAATCTTATTGATATAGCAATTACCTTAATTTTATCCTGTTAAACCTTGATGTTCTTCAACTCTGTATTTTAGTTTTTAAAATAAAAATTAAAAAAATAGTATAAACGTACACTTAATTCCTTTGTGTACAAGTGTATTTACAATTTGCCATACAACGTATACAAGCATTTAATAAATTTTATTTATGTTTATTTTTCTTTAATGCCGTTTATTGTTACTAGTCGTTAGAGACCAACCTACAGTTTTAAGCTATATTCCTTAAGACTATGTACTTATCTAAGATATCCCAATTAGTGTCTAAGTTCCTGAGATGAAACACAAACTTGGCGTGTTACGCACAAAATCACTATGCTTTGCCTAAACATTTTATCATTATACACTACACAAGGGCAGAAGGTTTGACCCTTTTAAGTCTTCTTTTCAGATCGGCATTATCCAGTAGTTGTAGAACTTCGGTGTTGATGTGGATATGGAATCTTCCCTCGTGATTTTCTACAAATTTTTTGTTTTCTTCTCGGATAGTTGGAATCTTTAAATCCCCATGAAGGTGGTTACTCTCATTGTAACATGGAGCATCAACAATACCTCAGAGCACTTTATTTTGAAAGACCTGGAATTTATCTATGTTGCTTTTGGCTGCACATCCCATAGGACCAGATTAGTTTTAAGATTTGTTTGTATAAAAATAGCTTATTATGTAGCGACAGTTGTGATTTCGAAAACGGTTACCCAGGATAATTTGAGGTATTTTGCTTTGTTACAGTGCGGGATCTTTGTATTATTTATTGTTATCGGGAACTGTTCATTCTGCTTATTAGTCCAGGAGCTCTATATTTTTTTCATCAAATAATTTTGAAATAGGTTTTTGTTGATGATAAATAAGAAAAATACTGAACAAACTAAAAAGTAACCACAGATTTTTGTCGCATATTTTTGAAAAATAAAAAAATAAGTTGGAAAACATGGTTATTCGCGTTTATTTCGGTAAGTAATGAAAAAAGGAAAATTTTATTCCTTGCCCTATGTCAAACTGTGCGTATTATTTTTACTTAATATTCGGAGCGTAGGGCGAGTTAATTGTCTGCTGACTCTCTGTTGCTGTCGCCCTCTCGCGTATGTTACGCTTACTTGACACAATGTATTTTTTGTAAAAAAAATAATTACTGCACAGATCGACATCGGGTAAAGACCAACACATTCTTTTTTTCATTAATTACATTTAATATTATGGTTACATGGTTGTACAAAACGTGATTACCGAGATAAATGCGAATAATCGTGTTTCAACTTTTTTTTAAAAATACGCGACCAAAATGTGGTTACCTTTTTAGTTCATTCGAAAGTACGTATTCTATCACAACTAATTAAAATATTTGATAACATCTTCAAATAGCTTGGACTATAGTTCAGTGCCGATTTGCTCTCATTGGTTCTTGTTCTTCATCTGTTACTCCAATCAGTTATTATGTTATACGCGTTTTTAAATTTATTAGCTGCTTCTTGGTTGTCATTACCTACTGCCAACATAGCTGTGTCATCAGCAAACGTGTCAACTGTGACGTTTTGAGTCTGTAGAATGTCGTTAGTGTACAGCAAATATAGTATGGGTTCCAGTACACTAAATTGAAGTACTTCTGCATTGATATCTTTTATCCTCAAATATTATTCTTCTTACTTGGCGCAGAACATTCGTTCTGATATATAATATTTTAATATTTCTGCATATTGCTTTGGCCTTCTTTCTCTTCTTAAAGTCCTTCTCCTATCGGAGGCTGGAAATCATCATTGATATGCGAACCTTATTTGCAGCTGCTCGGAACAGTTCGATACTGCTGCAGCCAAACCAATCTCTCAAGTTTTTCAACCAAGATATTCGTCTACGGCCGACACTCCGGTTTCTTTTAATTTTTCCCTGCATTATTATTTGCAGCATGGCGTATTTAGTTCCTCTTGTTATGTGGCCTAGATATTCAAGTTTTCTCCTTTTTATTGAATTTATTACTTCACATTCTTTATTCATTTTTCCAAGGACTTCTCTGTTGGTGATCCTATCAGTCCAAGATATGCGCCACATTCTTCGGTAGCACCACATTTCGAAAGCTTGTAGTTTGTCTAAATGTTTCTTTTTTACTGTCCACGCCTCACATAACAGAGGAGCATACGCATCCTGAGCTCTATGCTTATATTTCGGCTGCATAGTAATTTTTTTAGTGATACAAACGATGCTCTGGCAATTTCAATTCTTGTTCTTATTTCTGGTGTCTGATCCCCTGTTTGATCTATCCAGGCTCCCAGATATCTATATGCCTGTACTCTTTCTATTGCCGTATTTATAATGTTTAAATTCATTTGGTTTGGTGGGGATTTTGTGATTTGCATCCATTTAGTTTTGTTAAGATTTATTCTTAATCCATATTCATTACAGCTGTTATTTACCTTTTCTAACAGATATTGTAGATCATTTAAATTACTTGCCAGTAGTATCGTGTCGTCTGCATATCTAATATTATTGATTACCTCGTCATTTACTATCATACCTTTTTCCTCATCTTCAAGGGCTTCGTTAAATATAGCTTCAGTATATATGTTAAAGAGCAGTGGGGACAGGATACAGCCCTGTCTCACTCCTCGACGTATCATAATGTCTTCAGTTAGCGCATTTTCTACCCTTATATTGGCTCTCTGTCCCCAGTATAAGTTTTTAATAATTCTCATGTCCATTTTTTTCTTTAAGAGTATTTCCAGGAGTTTATCGTGTCTAACCTTGTCAAATGCCTTTTCAAAATCAATGAAACAGACATACATGTCTTGGTTTATGTCTAGGCATCGTTGACTGAGGACATTAACTGCGAAAAGGGCTTCTCGTGTTCCGAGGCCTGCTCTGAAACCAAATTGTGCATCACTTATATCGTCCTCTAATTTTGCAGATATTCTTTGGTGGATTATCTTTAAGAATAATTTCAGAACATGGTTCATAAGTGCAATGGTTCTATAATCAGTACACTCTTTTGCACTAGTTTTCTTCGGTATTAATACGAATATGGATGTTAGCCATTGCTCAGGAATTATACCTGTTTCATAGATTTTGTTAAAGAGATTGAGTATGATATCAATTACGTCGTTATTGAAAAGTTTGAAGAGTTCAATAGGTATTTGATCTGGACCGGTAGTTTTTCCAGATTTCATGTTATTAAGAGCATGTATTAATTCCGATTTCAATATTTTTATGTTTTCCTCATTTACTGTCAGTTCAGTTTTATCTGCTCTTTCATCATTGAATAGTTCCTCAATGTAGGTCGTCCATCTATGCAGTTTATCTTTTAATTCTACCAGTACCTGTCCATTTTGATCTTTTAAGACATTGTTGCCCTGTTTGTTCATTTTGTGACCTGTTACTTCTTTATTTTCTTGTGCATGTGAAAATTGTCATGTTTCTTATTTAGCTGTTCTATTTCTTCACATCGTTCTTCAAGATGTGCTTCGTTTGCTATCTTTATTTTTCTTTGTATTACTTTATGCAGTTCTTTATATTTGTTGGTATTTTTCTTGTTTATTCGTCTTTCGTCCATAAGATCTAATATCTCTTCAGTCATCCAAGGTTTTTTCTTTGTCCGCTTTTGCTTTAGTTGCGTTTCAGCTGTTTTTAACAGCACTTCTTGAATTTCTTTCCATATTTCATCTGCACTGCTTTCTGCTTGAATATCTGTATTTTTAATTTGTTGATTTATTATTTGTTGTGTTTTATCTTGTATTTTCGAATCTTTTAAGAGTTTTATGTCTGTGTTATTGTCTTGTCGTTTTACAATCTTTTTCAATCTTACATTTATTCTAGCTATTACTGGGACATGATCAGAATATATATCAGCACCAGGGTCTTTTTGTTGATTTAATGGCGCTTTTATATCTGTTGTTAACTAGTAAGTAGTCTATCTGGTTGCGTACTATTTTTTCCGGTTTGTCTGCTGGAGACTTCCATGTGTATAGTCGTCTTTCTGGGAGTTTAAAAAGCGTGTTTGCAATCACCAACCCTTTATCTTGGCAAAACTGTATTAAGCGATCTCCTCTGTCATTTCGTTGTCCCAGGCCAAAACTACCCGTACATCCCTTGACTTTAATGTTGCCAACTTTGGCATTGAAGTCTCCGATCACTATTGTCATATCTTTGTTTTTGATGCTTTGGTATACTTCTTCTAACTGCGAGTAAAATTCTTCTATTTCTTCGTTGCCTTTGTCTGCAGTTGGTGCATATATCTGTATAATGTTCATTGTACCTATATTTGTCTTCATCTGCAGCATCATAATCCTGTCCGAGTATGGTATAAAGCTCACAATTGTCGGTGCTATTGTTTTATTTACTATAATTCCAACTCCGTATCTATGTTCTCGGTCATTGTTGCCCGAGTAGTACATGGTACTGTTGTCTGTTATGCACTTCCCATTTCCTGGCCATCTTGTATTGCTTTGGCCAGATAGTCTTTAATTTATATATTAGCCTCTCGTGCAAGATTTTATCAAGAGCCTGGGCTACGTCTAGAAACATGGCCAAGCAATTGTTTTTCGTACGCTTTTTCAATAATGTCTGTTATTCCGTGTACCTGATCGATCGTCTAGTATCTGTTCCTGAAGCCAAACTTGCTTTCAATAATTGATTTCAGTCGCTTCAAGAGCAGCTTCTCAAATAAGTTTGACATTATTGGAAGTAAAGAAATGGAAGGTTTATAGTCGGTTTGTAAATCATGATTACCTCGGTCATTTTCCAGATGTCTGGCACATTTTGAAGAGAAATGTTGCATTTATCAGGCAAGTAAGTTCTAAAAATGCTTTCTTAGGCAGCTTAGGCCGGTTATGAAATCATATCTTAAAACTGTCTTCAAATTGATATTGGTTTTAATTTCTTCTGCAACCGCTTTTGGAGTTGCTAGTTTAATGTTTACTTCTTCACCTTCGTGTTGTGGCAGTTCTTGGACAAGTTGATTTTTGTTTGGCTGGAAGGTTTGCTTTAGCTGGCTTTCAAAAGCACTTCTGCTTTTTGCTGATTGCTTTTTGTCCAAATTCTGCCTAAAGATCTGATTCCTGGACTATGCGTGAATTGTCTTTTCAATTTTTTAATGACCTTCGAAAGAAAATGGTTTGTTGCTTTGTCATCTGTTAGTTCTACCAAGTATTTATTTGTAGATTTATCTTTTAGTTCCACAATTTTTATTTTTAGATCTTAAGAATCACAGTTTGATCTAGTTTTATAGTCTGGTGTTCTTGTTCTTTGCCACTTTTTTCTGTTTTCCTTTTTTTGGCTACTAATTTTTTGATCTCCATAGGATAGTTATTACCAATCACTAATCTATTGATTTCAGGATATTATTCCAAGCGCCTGTTGTATCTTTATTACAAACATTTTGACTTCTTGGTTTATTCGATTTTTTGTCTTGAGTGGAACGTTCAACTGTATAGTGTTAGATAAGTTCTCTTGAAATCCTTCCCAGTCAGTCTTTCCATTCACTAAAATTGGATTATGTTCTTTCTTTATGATAGTTTTGCTTAATGTTAGGATTACTGTGGTGTAGTCAGACTCTAGATCAATGTTATTTTTAATTTCCATGTAATTTGGAGATAGCAATAAAAATATTTAAAATGTCTGGATTTTTTCTGGATTAGTGGGCAGTATGTGAGCTTTTCTGTTGGTTGGTAGCAGCATCAAAACTTTAGGGTTGCTTATGTAGCTCCTTTTTTGGTAGTAAACAGCCGAAATCTCCACAGGATAATCTTGATATTATAATCACCGCCGATTATAAATTTATTACCTAAGTGATTTATAACATTAAGATAACTTTATCTTATCTGATTGTGTCGCGGAGGACAGTAAATCGCTGCCATAGTGTTTTTTACTCTCTCAGTATTGATGATTATTACTCTCGCCTGATTTTCCTCTGTTTCCATATCGAACTTTTTATAATGAGTTATGACGTTTTTGTTCATTATAGGACTACCTCCTCTTGCTGCGTTTGATAGGTGAATGACGTGGTAAAAGTTATAATGGTACGGCTCTAACGCCCCACGTGGGAGCACGGCCTGCAAACTGAGAGGTTAAGGCTCTTATATGTTCGCTCTCTTTGCCCGGTTATCGCGCACCATCTCTGGTGCCGGGCGATGTGTCAAGCACCGCGCCTAGACGACCGCCATTATTACCCCTTGTTCGAATGAACGCAGGTACTCAATTATTTTTAGTGACTGAGTAGGCCACCCTCCAGGCTTCACAGAGTACCGGGAATTGAATCCGGGTCCGTCCGCATCGAAGCCCGCGCCTCAACCACTGGACCACTCTGTCGGTTGGTAAAAGTTATATCTACGAAATTTAATATAAGATTGTCTTGTTAGATGAGACTTACGTCAAGTTTCTGGGTATTAAGAAACTCCTGAAGATCAGGTTATTTTTTTATGATCTCTTTGGCATCTCACGTGGCTATTCTAATTTTTTCTCTGGCTATTTGGATTATTTGATGTTGTTTGTCTACTATTTTGTTCAAGTTTTTGTAGCCTTTTAGAATACCAATCTATCCTAGCTAGTAATGTTAGCAGTAGCTCGTTGGTAGATTTTTCCGCTCTTTGTGTTGCTTAGGTATTTATCTTGATACTAAGCTCACCCGCAAATACCATGCCCTCAAAAACTAAACGAAGGACGCATGAGACTAATCCAACTTTACCTACTTTTAAACTGAAAGTCCACTTTGCTCATTCAATGTACTACTATCCTATATAAATCACTGATACGCCCGTTAATCCTCTACGGATGTGTCATATGGGGCAACACATCTAAAACAAATCTTCGTAGAATCCAAGTACTCCAGAATAAGATCCTTAGAATTGTAGTCAACGCTCCCTGGTTCACCACAAACCAACAGTTTCATTATGAACTAGGTATTTCGACAATTGAGAAGTATATAACAAAACTTACTAAAATACTGCACACTGGGTCAACGAGGTATCCATGCACGACTGAAACTCAAAGTACCCTAAGATATATTTCTCGGTGACAACAGTGATAACAATTAAGTGATCAATTTTAACATACCTAGTGCTCTCATAGAGTTAAAAAGTAAGTAACAATTAAAATTTCTTGTAGTTATATTTATTTAATATATTATGCATTGTCAACAATACCTTGTATAATAGAGTAAATTGTCGAGCAGGAAAATTCCTAATTAAAAAAAGGTATATTTTAGTAACCCATTTGCTATGCTAATAGACGACATTGCTATTTCTTGTTTTTGGCTTAGTATTCTAGTTTAAATACGGTCTTGATATTATGTCTTAAGCTTTGAATTATTTATTTATTTTTTAATGACATAATAGCATATTTACAATCTACTTACAGAGGAAAGGAGTATTAAGTAAATGCGATAAATGTAATACAAAGTGTATAAGGGAAGCATTCACTAATGCTTTTCCTTTGGATGATTTCTTCTTCGTTATATTAAATCTTGAGGCCAGGTTCTGTGGAGTCTTCTTGTGTTTGGACCGCTTTCATATAACTGCTCTATCAGAGCGTTGTCGTGGTTGATTATTTGATTTTTGGTATTTAATAACACTGCGCTCGGTCTCTTCTTTGATGGTTGGAATTTTCAAATCGGTATGAAGTGTGAGATTACTGACATACCAAGGAGCATCTGCCAGAATTCTGAGAACTTTAGACTGGAACCTTTGTATGAATGCCAGGTTTGATGGTTTAGCACTCCTCCATAACTGAAACCCGGAAGTCCAGATAGGTTTGATTATACATTTGTATAACAGAATTTTGTTATTTAACGATAGTTTTGATTTTCGTGCAAGAAGCCAATACATTTGTCGAAGTTTGATGTTCATTTGCTTACGTTTAGTCTTGATGTGGCTTTTCCATGTTAATCGTTGGTCCCGGGTTAGTCCCAGGTATTTCACTTCAGATTTCATAGGTACGGGTATGTTGTTAATTATTACAGGTGGACAGGTTGCTCGTCGATTAGTGAACGTGACTTGGACCGATTTAGCTTGGTTAAACTTCATTCTCCATGTATAATACCATTCCGTAAGTAGATCCAAATGGGTTTGTAGTTGTTCGGAAGCTGTTGTAGGATTTTCACTGGTGGATAGCACAGCAACATCATCGACGAATGAGGCAATTGTAGTAGTATTTGTTTCAGGTAGGTCGGTGGTGTATATTAAAAATAGGAATGGTCCAAAGACGCTGCCTTGTGGGACACCGGATTCTACAGCATGAAAGTTATATTGACATCCGTTGTATTTTACTGAGAAGTTTCTATCAGTTAAATAGGATTTTAGGAGGAGATATAGATTACTAGATAGTGTGTTTTTCAACTTGTATAGGAGACCAGGACGCCACACTTTATCAAAAGCCTGTTAGATATTGAGAAATACAGCATTACAGAATTTCTTCTCTTCTAAACTCTTAGCAATCATGCTTACTATTCTATGCACCTGCTGGATTGTTGAATGTCGTTCACGAAATCCAAATTGGTGGTTGGGGAGCAGTGTCAGAAAGTCATGTTCTTCATGGATTCCTCGTAAAAGGAGTCGTTCAAATACTTTACTTGCGATAGGTAAGAGGCTGATGGGTCGATAAGATGTTGTTTCATGTGGAGGTTTGCCTGGTTTTTGAATCACAAATGGATAATAGGTTAAGCTTAACATACGGTTATAGATGACCGTTAAAAGTAGAATAGCTTTCTTAGGCAGGTATTTCAGTATTTGTGCTGTAAACAGGTCATATCCCAGAGCTTTATGTATGTTAAGTTTGCTTATTTCTTTTTTAACTAATGCAGGCGTGGAAGGCTTAATTGGAAGACATTTGGCATGGTATTTGAATGAAACTATCTACCTCATCGTCTGGATCTCCTTTAATGGGTTGAAGCACTTCAGCTATGTACGTGGCAAAAGTATCGGCCTTCTCCTGATTACTATGCGCCCACTCTCCATTGGACTGTTTAATTGGTGTAACAACCATCTGAGGTCTTTTCAACTTTTTTGTTGTCCTCCACAATGTATTATCATTAGGCGAAAGTTTGGTAATATATTGTCCAAAATTATTATTTTGGATTTCTTTAAGTGCTGCTTTTAGTTCTCTAGACAGTCTATTATATTGATGTTGGTCAATATTGTACCTTGATCTTTGCCAGACTTTTCTGGCACTTCGTTTCTTAGCAATTAGTTGTTTGATGCGTAACGGCACAGAGGGAAAGTCAGTGGTTTTGTGATCGTTTTGAGGAGTAGGGTGCCAAGCTGCTTGTTGTACTATTTTTGTGAAGTATTGTACTGCTTCATTTAGGTCTTCGGGAGATTTTATTCGTAGCTTAAAGTTAATATTTGTTTCCAGGTAGACTTCGAATTGCGCCCAATCAGTATTTTTAGAGGTTAGTTTAGGAGGTAATGGTTTATTAATGACACAGATACTTTTACTGCATATGACTGGTGTGTGATCGGTAGATAAATCAAAGTTTGACTCAATTAGGTAAATATTTCTTGGAAAACCGCAAGTGATGAAGTAGTCTAAAAGATCAGGTAGTCTATTTGGGTCGGTTGGCCAGTAGGTAGGTATCCCGTTAATGAGATGGTCATAATTGTTATCAATCATGGTTCGCAGAAGGTTTCGACCTTTCGGTGTGCTAATTCTCGAGCCGAAATGGGTGTGCTTGGCATTCCAATCGCCCCCTACGATGAATTTGTTACCAAGGGTAGTGAGAAAGTCTTTGTATTCGTCTCACGATATAGCATATCTTGGGGGGCTATAGATAGCAGAAACCGTAAAGTGCCATGGAAGAGCCTTTATTACTATACTTGTTGCTTGAATTTTGTAAAATGCGCTCTATGTGAGGGCACCCATCCTGCAAACTATAAAGGATGTTTAACATATAAAAATAATCAAACAACACCTAACAGAAGAGTGATACCTTCACAACCATTTAACCCTGTCTCAGCCACTACGGTGCAACCCAACATGATGCCACGTATAAACCATATGCAATCTTACAGTCAAGTCGTCAAAGGAAGTCCCAACGAGCAAGTCAACCTAGGAGAACAACTAACCACCTTTCTAGCCAAATTTAAAAATATGTTTGCTCAATTAATGCATCAAAATAATACAATGCTCAACTTGTTAACAATTATCATAAACAAAATAACTCCTTAATGGCCAATATACTAAGAATTGAGACGTGGAACGCAAACGGGTTAATAAACCATAAACAAGAATTAATAGCATTCTTACAAATGAATAAAATTGACATTATGTTAGTGAATGAAGCCCATTTTACTATAAGAACCATGTTTCGAATACTCAATTATTCTATCTACCATACAACGCATCCAAACGGCATTGCCATGCAGGATCTGCGGTTATCGTTAAAAATTCCATATCACATTTTAAAGTGGAAAACTATCAAACAGAAATCATACAGGCTACAAATGTTAAAATCAACTCCTTTTGTTGGTCTTTCGTAGTCTCAGCTATCTACAGTCCCCTCAGACATAACATCTCTACTTACCAATATAATAGCTTCTTCTCTGATCTGGTCAGTAAATTTATTGCGGGTGGCGATTGGAATGTTAAACACACCCACTGGGGTTCTAGAATTATACTAAAAAAGGTCGTAATCTCTCACAATCAATCACACAAAACCACTTCACTTGCCACTCCTCCGGAGTGCCCACTTACTGGCCGTTAGACTACAATAAACTTCCCGACTTAATGGATTTCTATATCTCCCATGGTATAACTACCAATTACGTAATGGTAGAAACAAGTCATGACCTGTCGTCAGATCACTTGCCGATTTTCAACCGGATGCTAAGAATGTGTGACTTACTATCGGCCAATAAGCCTTTTACTTATAATGAGTAAACTATTTGAAAAACTGTTTCTTAAATGACTTCGCCAAGATACAGACATATTTCAACACCTACCACAACACCAGTTCGGTTTTCGAGAGGATCATTCAATCACACATCAAACGCACAGAATAGTAAATGAAATCTCATCCTCTCTAGAAGGAAAGAAGTATTGCCCCGCTGTGTTCCTGGACGTGTCTCAGGCCTTCGACAAGGTTTGGCACACAGTGCTGTTATATAAACTTAAAGAGTCATTACCGAGCTACTATTACTTGCTCCTTAAGTCATACTTAACAGACCACTATTACTCTGTCAATTGCGATAACGAACTATCCCCATATTACCCCTTCAATCCGGTGTCCCCCAGGGAAGCGTCCTGGGCCCTCCTTTACCTTGTCTATACTACTGACCTGCCAGAAACTGACAGCACTGTGACTGCTACATTCGCTGACGACACGGCAATACTTTCCACCCATGAAAATGCGGATAGTGCAACTTCCAACCTCCAACAACACCTGAATATAATCACCACATGGTTAGATAAGTGGCGCATAAAAGTTTATCAATCAAAGTCAGCCCAAATAACATTTACTATGAAAAGCAATATTTGCCCGCCTATCCACTAATTCACCAGCTTTCCACTTATCATCTACCAATACGAAGACTAAAAAAAACATGGTCTGAAGACTTCACCAACCTCCCGTAAATGGTGCTCCTAGGGAGTGTCATCAATGGATGACTTCTCCTTCCACTGCCACCCCTAGCATCACATTTACTGAATACTTTTGTTAAGTAGATTGTAAATTAACGCTATTGTCAATAACAATATATATATATATATATATATATATATATATATATATATATATATATATATATGGTTTACATACATTTGTAAATCGTTTGTTAGTGCTGCTAGCGTAGAATGGAAATGATTATATGACTTCAACATTGTATTGTTGTCAAACCTATATCCTGCAACCACTTCTTTGAATCGCCCAAACAAATAGTAGCAAAGTTAACTTGCAGTGTAGTCCAGAAGAAATCTTCTTTTTTTTTGTTAACTTTGAGCAGCTATGCGGGGCAGAGCATTATCATAAAACAGGATTAATAATTTACATTTAAGGACGTTCAGATGGCAAATAATGCAAATGTTTTCCTCGATCAAATTAGTTCTTACATGTCATCAGTGAACATTATTTTCAACTCTATCTTATCTTACAAAAATGATACGTGTACACTTGAGTCTTCTCAATATCTTATGTCATAAGTTTTTCAAAATATTGGAACGATTTATATCCTTTGTCGTGTATCATTTAATAATAATTATTTGCGCAATAAGGATGCCTTTTAATACAGGCTGAAGAGGCGATAGTCCTCCAATGGAGGGAATAATCTTTAGGCATCCCTAGCTGCACTCCCTTCTGTTTACCTTACAACGAGTAAAAAGAAAACCCCGTTTGTATTTGACTAATCTTCGTATCAGTAGTTAAGTAAGTACACATATGAGTAGCGTGGGTTCCGCACATTCTTTAGAATATTGTTATCTTGTTATTAACATCCTAGTTATAGTCATAGGTTACATCGTATTCTAAATATTTAAAATAAGCTATTTGTTCTAAACAAATTTAAATACAAATTTTTGACCTAATTGGACTTTTCTCTAGAAAAATCATCACTTTCGTCTTCAAATTTAATATTTTACAATTATACTCTTTCTAAATAACGTTTTAGTTTGTGTCCCGCTTTTGGTAAATCATTTTTTTTATAACGTAATAATAGCCTGATCCCCAGCAAATAGAAAGGTAACTACTGTTTTAATATGCTGTGATTCCTGGGGGTGCTTTCTTCTTTCGTTATTTAATAAAGTTGTCTATGTATAGGTCAAACGGTAGAGAAGTTACCTTGCCTTATTTTTGCCTGTCTTATATTAATCAGAAGTATACCTTTGCAGGGCAATTGTTAATAATAATAATAATGTGTTATATAAACTCGTACGTACCTCCAGGGAGTGTTTCGAAAACCTAACATGTTCTTTAATATTTTCTATATTCTACGTCTAATGATTCTATAGAAAGCCTTGATATAATATATGAATCTAACTTCATTTTTCTCTGCCTTTCTATTATTTGTTTTAATGTGAATACCGAGTCTATACAGGAGCGTCTTTTGCGAGACCGTTTTGTTCTTCTCCGAGAAATGTTTTTGTAATTGCTTGCATTTTTGTATTTTCCAAAGCCTGCAAGGCGTAGACGAAAGTTAATGCGACCACGATTTTGTCTGCCTGTCTGTGTGCGTCTGTCGACACAATATCTCCGAAATTACTTGACTGGTTCACTTCATATCGGTCAGTGGACAACTTAGATCGGCATCTTTTTCGTTGTTGAACTTCAGAGATGTAGCTCTTATTGAATCCGAGATACAGGGCTCACAAGGTCACATGAATTACTTGCTTTGCTTTCGAAAGTTACTTTTTCGGATTTTACATCCGTCTCGTTTTTCTTACGCATGCGTTGAAGATTGAGGTTAGTAAACTGATACTTCTATAGTTGTTAATATCCATTTAGTTCCTCTTTTTAAAGAGACATTTTACTTTTGCTACTGTCCACTCGTTTTGTCTTTCTTTCCAAGATAGAATTAGCAAATATAATAATCAAAATTTAAGAAATTGTTCCTTACTACTTAAACAGTTCTACATTCAAGTCATCTATTCCCATAGCTTTTCTATTTTTCAAGATCCTTAGTGCGTTTTTAAGCTCATCTGTTTTTCCTGCCAATCTTCAATTACTTTTATTTGGATTTTAAATTAAAACCGGCCGCCTTTTGACTCCCTCCTGTATACGCGCTTTAGTTTTGATTTGAGATAGCGCGGCCAATTTGCGCACATGCGCTCTTTCGCTCGCTTCGTTTTGAATTTTAGTTGTGATGGTTTAGAAAGCGGGCGATCGGCTTTAAATTTTCTGTGGCCGAGAGCGTTTTAACCGACAGTTCGCCGGCGTGTTTGATTGGCGGCAGAAGTTTCTATTTCCGCGTGCCCGTTTTGTTAAGGCTCATTTTGTTGCGGAATTCGATATTTTGCCGACCAGATTTTTCTCTTCCCGGAAGTCGTTTTGTTTTCCGATTGCATTTCGAGAATTGAAATTTTGCTGGCGAGGAAACTCGGTACGATTTCCTTTGTATGTGTATTTGTTGCACCAGGAAAGACGCTTCCGATCGGCTCTGCTGTGAAGATTGGGGTAACTTGTCCTATCTTTTCACCCACACACTTATTTCCTCTTTCTATATTCCCCCAAGATTACAGCACAGGGAACCGATTTATACAGGAAAGCGCCGCTTCCAAAAAGTTGAATGTAACAGCTTTAGCTTTTGATTGAAGTTCCTTTGTTTAAATTTAAAATTACGATACAGCCTACTTTTGGCCGTAACATCTATAGTTATGCAATCTGTTATAGCTGCTGGTTGTGTAGTTTTCTTTTTTTACTTGTAGATTATACCACAGATATTTATAGTGTTCAGTTCACTTATCGTTATATATTATATTTATTTGTGACATGTCGTTTTAGGCTTCTGTACCTAAAAGGAAAGCCTAACAAAATCGGTGCGGACATCTGTCTACCCGTCGCCTCTTTCAACTCGAGAACTACTGGCATAAGAAGGATATAATTCGAAAGCCTATAGCCCATAGCCATATAATAACCCATCGGGTTCACATCCGCGAGCTGGCATAGGTGGGATGTCCTACAACAATGCGATAAGGGTTTTTAGTGGGCCCAGCTTCAAATATGTCATTCCTTATAACTTGTGATCAAGGCAGCTTCCAAACTGAAGACCATCTTCTATTTCTGTTATTTCTAACATCTATTACGCCTTATAATTTTTAATCTGTGATATATAGAGACATAACGTTTTCAGTATTCAACTAAGGACCATAAGTCAAGCCCAGACGCCAAAAATCAGCCTGATCGAAAAATCTCAAGACTAGTTTCACCGGAAATGGCAGCAATTTTTTGTTTATGTATAGAAGCTCCGGACATTGGTGCAAAAAGAGTTCCATTTCCGTACTTGTTTATTTTTGTCTAAGTATTTCATGATTTTAAAGGCAAATTCTTGCCTGCCGTGGACGCCGTCTTCTGTATTACTTATATATCGCTGCCAGCTTTCAAGATATGTATTGCGAGTTATACTTTTAACTATATTTCTTTTTGCCTGTAAGATTCTTTATTTTGGGAAGTTTGTCGTGCCAAGTAAGTTTTATATGCTTTCTGCTTTTCTTGTACTGCTGTTTTAATTTTCTTATTCCAAAGCTTTATCCCTCTTTCTATAGTTTTTTTTTCTTTGACAAGCACTTGCGCTGTTTTATGTACAGTATTTGTTAAATTTGTGTGCATACATATGTTAAATGGTGTGTTAACCTTGTTTTATGTAAACATTTAATAACAGCAACGTGCAACTAATAGGTTCTGTATAATTCATTAATTTTGTTTTCTATCTTATTAAAACTTCTTATCTAAGGCAGCGGCAGCGGCAGCGCAATTTTGCTTCTAACCAGATAGTGCTCAAAGTCATCAACTGCGCCTCTAAAAACGTGTGCATGTGCAGTTAACTTGGCGACTCTGGTTACTATAATATAGTAAATAATGCTACGTCTTTCTCTGGCCCTCCACGTGTATTAATATCGTTCATTCGATAAAATATATTTGTTATTTGAAGTTATTAAATGTCACAAATCGACGCAATCCTACGCCTCGTTTGTTATTGCTTCTCCTTGATTACCAATTATTTTGTTTGTCGTTGTCGTTTCAGCATTTAGGTCACCTCCTCAAATTATAAAATTGTTCTTATTAATATGATTACATTTGGTTCAAAGATCACCGTAAAACTATTGCCTTTCTTCCTGCGGCTTTTTGAGGCATATACACCGATTATAGTTGGATGTGGTTGTCTTCGAGTCAACCATCATAATTTTTTTGATTAACGTATTTATAACTTTTTGTGCCTTTCTAATTTATTTAATTCTGCTTGCTTCATTGTCATACCTCCTTTTATATTTCATATCGGTCCGTTAATTTTATCATATATCCGTTTTTATTTAGCATTAACTTGGCCTTTTCAATCGCCTTTGAATTCATTTTTTCAGAGACTTACGTTGAAATTATGAGTATTTAACTGAAACCCTTAAGTGAGGTTTCCGACCTCAATAACTGGATTGTTTATCAGCTTCCTCTGATCTGTAGTATTTTGCTTTAACAAAGCGTTTCTCAAAAAAGATGTGGCTGTTTACTACACACGAGGAGAAGCTGTGGATCTTACATCATTTATAATATCTACACCTGTTTCTAGGCTTTCGGTCTCGCTCTTGGTGTAACAATTGAGCAAAAATACCAGAATAAATACAAATGAGCTGTCATCGAATTTATTTTAGTGTTATTAAATATATTTTTATATTTATAATGTTCTCCAGTATTTGTAATAGATTATTATTAATACGTATTTTTTATTATTTCAGGACAAGTGTCATCTTGCACATTAAAATCAGTTGTATTATTTATTGGATGTTTTTTATGTAAGAAATTGTAAATATAAATACATATAAAAGAATGTGTTCCTAAATAACATGTTATTTTATTGGTGTGCTTCTATCTTGCTTTCGTCTAAATTACTTCAAATAAATTTTGTCTATTATTGGGCCAGCGTACGCAATTCATGCAGACATTAATGTGTTATACATAACATTTTAATAACAATTATTTGTAACTGTTATTGTTAAAAATAAGAATTTTTATTTTTTTATATTGATTATATCAAAATGCAAAACATCAAATTTACAATTTGTTAATAATAATAAAAATAATGACCAAATAAATACAAGTGTAATTTTTTTTCAATAAGATATAAATATTGTTTTGATTATTCTACAATTGGTTAAGGCAAACGTTTAAAAAAAGTAGCAACAAAGGCCGTTAAAACGTCGGCCAAGTCAAAAGCAAAACACACTTGGAACCTGAACATGGCTGGCAGTGATGTATTGTTTCGACAACGTGCTGTGATTGAATTTCTTTCCAAATAGGAAACCCCCGAGGCAAAATTTCGAGCAGACTCCGAGCAACGGCATCGATGTTTGCAAAGGCACTGGCAGTATCAGCTGGAAAGAAAACGTTTAAAGATGATGTCACGAGCACGCCTGTGTAACTAAAACTTTTTCTGTGGTAGACAGTAGATTAGCGTATTACAAACGACCAATGCTCACCGCAAGCAGTAAAATAGGATTATCTGATAGAAAATTGAGGAACCGAATAATGTTTTATAATGCAACCAAAATGCGTGATATGTTAATATTTGGATAGTAGAATTTTAAAAATAATTGTTTTCATGTATATTGTACTCGGTTTCACTTCCCTATAGTATTTTTAAATCATAAATATTAGAAATTAAATACGATAAAGTAACTCTCCCCAAAATTAATTGGTTACTTTTATGTCATTATAAAACTAATTTTTTCTGTGATTTAAAATATTTTTGTACAATTTAAATGTAGGCCTCTATCAGTGATAAAAATTCCTTTGGCAGATTTTTAGCTGCAAAAACTAAGAAACGGTGAAGTCAATGGCATTTTTCTTTAATTGGAAAGTAATATTAAAATCTGTTCGAATTAAAACATTGAGTAATTGGTTTGATAATAATATTATATTACTAGTATTGAGCGTTGTCCTTTGGCAATGCACCTCAGTTTAAGTTCCATATTTGTGCAATGTATTGCATTGACCTCAGGGCACTTAAATACACTATCACTAATAAAAGTATGGACACGTTATTAAAATTTAGTTGTACAGTGAATAACTATATTTCTTGTAACAAATTTAGTTTTGTTTAATTCTTTATTATGTCTTTAGACAATATTGTTTTTATTGAAAATAATTAGTCATCTGTAGATTTTTCTTATAAGAATTTGTCGAGTCGAAAACTAGAATAAAAAAATTATAATGCTTTTATGTTTTCAACTGCCACTCAACACTTCGAATCGTTCTTTATGTACCTATCCTTTGTTTATATGTATGTTTATATTAAAAAGACTGCGCTGTCCGAAGCTTCCCAGTTTATTATCAGACCTTGTGCCGCTTACTTAGTTTTATCTTACATTACAACGCTACAAAAAGGCAGCATCTCTCAGGGATGACAATTACCCTAGATCATTACAAGCAAGATTCGATGCAGATGATCAGTTCATCAGACTGATGAATACGAGAAATAGAAGATTAGCTGCGCTAGATATTCGCTGCAGAATTTAACCGGGGCATGATAAAACAATATCAATCAGCACAATAAATCAGCTTCTTTAGGAGTAGTTGTGTCAAATTACTAAGAAAAACGCTAAAAGCTCGAAATTTTTAGCGGGTACACGTATCGAGACGTTCCAAGGCGCATTCGATTCGTAAGAGCATCAGAAAAAAATGCTACCACATATTTTTTTGTTATAATGCGAAAGTGCATTTGTGCACGCAAAAAATGCATTTATTTGATGAGCTTTTTGCAGACCCACAAGAATATTTTATTTCTCGGTTAATATTGGCCACAATAAGCTCATTCGCTTTACTCGGGGGTTTTTAGGGGTTGCTGATCACGAATACGATGCTTAGAAAGTTCCTCGATGCACGTGGGGGGATAATTCTGGGGATAAGTGTGATTTTAGAAAATTACCTCAAATTTGTTTTTTTTTTGGGTTTATCTGTCTATATAAGAGTTTTTGGGTTTGCTGATCACAAATATGATGTTTAGGAAGTGCCTCCATGCACTTGGAGGCATAATTCTAAGGATGGGGGGTGAGTTTAGGAAATTAGCTTAAAGTTGTTTGTTTTTCGAGTTTAAACTGTCTAAATACGATTATTAGGGTCGCTGATAATGAATATGATGTTTAAAAAGTGTCCCAGTGCACTTAGAGGAAAACATAATTTTGGGGACGGGGGCTATTTTGGGAAACCAGATCAAAGTTGTTTGTTTTTCAAGATTAAACTGTTTGAACAAGGGTTTTTAAGATCTCGAATAACGATGTTGGTTCTCAAATTAAACGCCAACGCACCGAAGTGAGAGAATGCCCTTGGGCACTTTGGGAAAAGGATACCCTGGGACACCAAAGTACGCGTATGGCATTTTTTTCATTTGAGTATAATTCAATTTTAATTATTTTTAAAAACGATTTTTTCAGATGTTATTACGATAAATATTCGAAGCATTCCTAAACATCATATTCGTAATCAGCAACCCCAAAAACTCTTATACAGGCAGTTTAAACTCGAAAAACAAAAGACTTTGAGCTGCTTTCCTAAAATCATTCCCAACCCATTCCCCGAATTATGCCCCCCCCCCCCCAGTACATTGGGGCACTTTCTAAGCATTATATTCGTGATCAACAAACCCAAAAACCTTTATATAGACAGTGCAAGTGCAAGTGCATCGGGGCACTTTATAAGCATCATATTTTTAATCAGCGACACTAAAAACCTTGGAGTAACGAAAATGAGCTTATTTTGGCCAATATTAAGCAAAAAATAAAATATTCTTTTGGGCCTGCAAAAAAGTGCATCAAATAAATGCATTTTTTGCGTGCACAAATGCACTTTCGTATTATAACAAAAAAATATGTGGTAACATTTTTTTCTGAGGCTCTTACGAATCGAATGCACCTTGGAACGTTTCGAGACGTGTACCCATTAAAAATTTCGAGCTTTTTTACTAATTTGCTTCGACTAGAGGGAATCTTCATGGTCGTATTGCGACCAAAAACCGTTGTTACGACGTGGTAATAAGGCTAAACGGCTCAGTGGACGGAAAAGTATTGTCCCTGGACAATTGAACAGTAATGGTAAGGTTCTAAATGCCCCGCGTGCTAGCACGGTTTGCGAACTGAGAGATTAAGGCTTTCATATATTTGATTTTACTGTCTGGTTGTCATGCACAATCTCCGATGGTACGGGGCGATGTAGCAAGCACAATGCCTTAGACCACCACCGTTATTACCTATGTCTCAAACACGAGACCACGCTGGCTTACAATTAAACAGTAGCAAAACATATTATGGGCCGACAAATTCAAATTTCAAATTTTTAGTCAGAAATAGAGAATGTTTGTGCGTTGGTCTAACACTGAAAAGATTATCCAGAATTGTATTGTTCCAATTGGTAAGCACGGAGGCGGGTGTATTTCAGTGTGCGGCTTGTTCTCTTTGGCTGGTGTGGGAGATTTTGTAAAAGTGGATGGCATTATAAGAAAAAAACGTTATAAATTTTTTTATCGAAAACGCGATACTGTCTGGTTTGCGATTAATTGATAAGGAAGTTGTCATGATTTAAGACAATTATTCTAAGCAACTTGAAAAAAACTAGATTTGCTACGGGATAAGCTAGACAAAACAGCTCTACGTCTAAAAATTATCTTTGTAATCTTCTTTGAAGTGGTTGGAGAGAAGTTAACAAATTAATCGAAAGAATCGTACAAGCAGTATTAAAAGGGCGATTTTTTTGAGAACAAATGTTTAATACTCAAGTTAATCTTTTCTAATATGAATGATTATTTTTGTTTGTTTTTTATGTGTCGTATATAATATATTCTATCATAAATTATGCTCTTACATCATATCCTATAAATTCAATTTTTATTTAGTGTTCACATTTCCATAAACAGTAGTGTAAATGATTTCACAAGTATTGACACTATCAATTTTCAGTTAAGTTGGTTTTCGAACTTCTATAGGAAGTCTACATGATTGATTTTCTTTAGTCTTTTTGTTGTCTAACAAGTTTATGACTAATAGGTTGAGGTGGTATAATTTGGCCATCATTGGAGTTTGTTGATGACAAAAGTGGTTGAGTTTAACATAGTACAAAAGTCTTCTGTGAGTTTTGCCTTATTTCTGTTTTATGAGAAGTTATAGAGATTGCTGTTGAGAGTTTAATTATTCTGATCATGTGCCACTAGTCCAGCTTAATTGATTGTTTTCTGAGACGATTTGCAAATACAAAATGCCTAAAGCTATTTTTGAAATTTAATCTAGAGTTAGCTGTTGTATATGATTTGAAATTGCCTGAGTTGTCTCCGAAATTTATTTCTCTCGTAAAGTATATCTAACTTTATATGTTTCTATGTATGTTGGGCGATCTTTTTAATTTACTACATGCTCTATTATACAGTGTACTCCTAAAAGATTTTTCAATAAGAATGATATGACTTTGAAAGAAAATATCAACGCTACTTAAGATATAACTGTTACTAGTACTCATCTGTGTTTAGTAGACTCTAACTAAATACAAAGATAAATACACGCTTCAAGAACGTTTGGTTATTGTCCAAAAATTTTATGAAAATGGGAGTCATTTTGTGAACATTTAACGAGCTCTTTGCGAAACATATGATCCAGATAATCGCACTTCTGTGCTTGCTTCGTCGAATCGTTGACAAACTTGAAAGGGGTTGTACTCATAATGAGGCATACATACCAACAAGACGTCGAAATGCAAGAAATGTAGAGAAGTTTGCTGATGTAAGAAATAGCGTTGCAGAGGCTCTAAATTCATTGTACTCAAGAAATAGGACTTAGAGGAACTAAAACCATTGGACCATTGTAAGGGCCATGACTTTGCTGCGTCAGCTTTAGAACATCTTGAAACGGATCATAATTTTGCACAAACCAAAATTGTCGTTTTTGGTGTGAAAACAATACACAAGAGATTGTATGCGCAAGAGGTCAATGTCTGGTGTGGTTTATGGTATGGTGGCATCATCGGACCATTCTTTTTCCTAAACGAGGTAGGAGATGTAGTTATAGTGAGTGGTGAACGATATCAATTGGTTTTAACAAGTTTTGTGTGATTAAAAGAAAAAATCGATTTGGAGGACATGGTTCTAACAAGGCGGTGACAAATGTCACACTGCTAATGCCACTACTGACGTATTGCAAGAAAATTTTGGTAAAAGTATAATTTTAAGAAATACAACTGTTATTTGAAATCTATAGTCTGTGCAAACAAACCATAAACTCCTGATGTATTAAGATTGAACATCAGACGCTGCATTCGTGACATTATATGTCACAAAATCATCAAAAATTGGGTTTATCGAATTTGCTCGTATGCATGAAGTCGATGTGAACACTTAAATGGTGTGTTATCCAAAACATAATTTAATAGGCCATGTTTCAAAATAATATAAAAAGTTTTTTTGTGTCTGAAATAGTTTTATCTTATCTTATTTTAAATTCACATCGTTCTTATTAGAAAACTCTTTAGGTATTATATTTTTATTTTTAATGCATATGGACCCAAGTTCCTTTCATTACATTTTACATATTGGAAAGGTCTACAGCTTTGGTGTGATTTAGATTCAGACTATCTTTTTGTTTTTGTTTGGAGGTTTAAATGTTCCTTTGCAATTCGGTACGGTTGATCGTATAAACATCTTTATTGTCTAGATTTAGTTATATATCTGTGTAAAACATTTTTTTTGTATTGTGTGTTTCTGAATTTGAGAATTTTACTTCCTATTCTAGTTGTAATGTCTTTTTCTTTGGTAGAATAAAGCATATTTTTAATATCATCCTAAAATTTTGATTCTTTTTCAAGTGGTAGGTACTAAAGTACATTTTGTTGATTTCTAAATGTCTTACAATATTTTTTTGTATGCTTCCGTAGTTTTAACGGAAACTTGTAATGTATCTTTACCTATTGGTTTATAATTATAATTACTTGTTGCTGTCTTCTCTATTATATTTAAAATTAGCTTGATAACTCAAAACTCTTGGAATTGTCACTGATGGTGATTTATGCTTTACAGTTTAGCCTGTATTGGACTTGATTTTTTAAACTGCTTCTTGCGAATATTTATATGCGAGAGCATGAATTTTGCTTTGGGTAGATGTTATATTCTGACTGCATTTTGCTTGGTGCTTATTACCATTATTTTCATTAATTTTACTGTGGCTTAGACTTGATTTAAAACATTATTATTTAGTGAAGAGAATTTATTTTGATATTATTGTGGTTATAATTGTGGATTGGGATACGCTGGTATTTATGTATTATTGTAAATAATATGTTGCGCTAAAGAAATTATTATCTACAACTTGCATTGGTTGGTGTTTATAATAATTTCTAACAGGTTGCGAGCAACTCCGAGAAAGCATACTAATGAAATGATACATTATTTGTATTAAAATTAGTGTGTACGCGCGTTTTTATACAGAAGCGCGTAAGACAAGTTATGTGAATGCAGCTGGATTTGACCTAATACACATTAAAAAGAAAGAATCGAAAAGCAAAATGCCGCAAATACATCCACTCGACTTCGATACACGAGAGTTAACATACACATTTCTTTGAATCTACCAAAATCTTTTTAAATATTTATACAGATAGCATAAAAATAATCAGCACTTTCTTAAAATTCAAGAATTATTCAAAATGATGCAGTGCATTGAATATTATTTTTTGTTTTATTTGTAAATTTACAATCTACTATACAAGGGGTATTAAGAAAACATAATGACACAAGTGGACGTTGTTACAAGAAACCAGTCATACTCCTTTAGGAATCCTTTTATATTAAGGTGTTTGGAGATTGTCATGCCAGATTTTGTATAACCTTCTTACGAGGAGTACATGGACGCTGGACAACTGATGAATCAAATTGTTGTTGCAATCCTGGAGTCTACTGTAGTAGCTTTGAAAAAAATTGCAAACTTCTTCCACGAAGAAACGGTATATGGAAATCCACATTCAGGGTTTAATTTATTAAATACCACGGTGCATCTGCCATGGCAAAAATTATCTTGGACTAGAATTATTAAATAGTTTTTATTTAAGATGGTTTAGCGCATCCTTAAAGTTGCATTCCGCGCGTCAAAATTTGCTTTAGCATATATTAGTGTTTTGTTGGATAGGGGCAATTTTGATCTTCCAAGTAGCTAACACAATTGCCAAAACTTCAGGTTCAGTTGTACTTTAGCTTGAATATGTCTTTTTCAAGTCAGTTGTTGATCCAGATGTAATTTTAAAAACTTAGTTTCCTATTTAACGAAACTGGCGGGCACTTGTTAAATCGAGTCGTAAAGGTTATTTGAACTGATTTTATATATATAAATGTTAAAAGTACAATGTCTTTTCAGGAAGCTCTGTCACATTCTAATAGTATTAAAATTATCTATCCTTCTATGCTGTTTTTTCGTTTCCTTTCTTAATTCCAGGTGCTCTTTTTTTAAAGTTCTTAATTATTTTTCATTATTATGTATCTTTTCGTTCAAGCCATTAATTTGCGTCTTTATGTCTTCTAAGAGTGTTGTAATTCCGCCTAACATTACCAATATTTTTTCTGTATCCTTCATTTTATGTATTTCCAATTGCAGTTTCTTTACTATCAGCAACAAATACGAACTTTACTTTAATACTGCCCTGCACAATGTTTGTATTTCTAAATTGACAGCTGTTTTATCACGCGCGTACTCGACACACCTTATCAGCGCCCGATTTTTAAATTAACTTTCCTCAACTTATAACTAATCCTACCTTACTTTTAACTGTTGAGAATTAATCCGCCACCCCATAATTAACAACTTTCACTTCTTTTATGGTGTATTTGCGCCTTTAAATACCTTTTATAGGCTTTTATTTTACGTACTTTACTCCTGTGTTTACCTTGACCTTTAGGCAGGACTGGACTCAATATGCTATAGAGCTACTTAAATTTGATATCACTTAGGTGAACTAAAACAAACATTTAGAGGATGGAGTTTTGACAATGATGTGGTTGTCTAAACGTTTGTGCGCCATTGGCTAGTGTCATAATCTCTTTAATTTTATAACAGAATTTAAAAAACTATCCAACCTAACGTATTTCTTCTTCTTTTTTTTTGTTTCCAAAAATCTTTATTTTCCCAATCGCCCTTTTTTCATTCTTTTGGTGCCATTATTGATTTTATATAGTTCTCCCACCTTAAGGCTGGACTTTACTTTTTTATTCTGCCGTATGGAGACTTTTCGGTAATTCTCCTCGGCCAACATTGTTCTGGCATTTTATATGATTGGAACGCCCTATTTTCTAAAGCTCTGGTTATTGATTGTTCAATTTCAAGCCTTTTCCACGCCTTATGTTCTGATTCTGTGTCTTCTAATCACTTTTAGGCATCTTTTTATAAAGTCAAGTTCTACTGTCCGTATTTTATCTCTAATGGTCTGAGTTTGTGTTTATATTTCTTTTCGCAAAGGACTGCTTTCAACAATATTGTAAAAAATGTGTAGATTTGTTTTTTGACTTAGGCTGTTCTTCCATAACTTTGCATGTAGAGATTATGTAGCCATTTTCCTTATTGTAACTCTGGATGAAATATCTTATTTGCGCATGCCCGTTACATATATTTCGTATTTTAAAAGGTTATTATAAATATCTATTTTTTGAACTTTTTTTTACTTTTTGGAGCATATACTCTATGTTGTCTTGATCTAACGCAAATAAGACTTTATTGTTTGCAAAGAAGAAGGAATGTAGGGTATTATTTTCTATTTATATATATTAAAAAGTAGATATAATAGTATATCCCCGTTTTAAATATTTATCGTTATAAACATCTCTTTGGTAACTTTCTTTCCTATTTTGAATATGTTATTTGTGTATGACCTTTTTATTATGTATTGTCTACATCTACACAAAGTTTGCTCAGTGCTCACTTTTTTCACATTTTACCTTGTTTTTCTTTTGTTACAAGATGAACGTGTTCTTCTTTTGATTGGGGTGTTTAGGTATAAAGCCGTTTCTTCTCTTTGGTTAAGTCCAACAAAGCATTAGAACTTTTTTCTAAATGTGTTTTCTTCTGTCTTTTCCTGTTGTTGCATTAAAAACAATTTCTTTTAAGTTTTCGTACATTTTTTGCAGTGTTCCGTCTTTGTTCATATCGAGTTTGTTTTATATACACAAAATGACTTATTATTATAAGATAATTGCTGTTACATTCCATTTGTCGGTATAGTCTAACGTCTCTTGGAAATTTTTACTCCTTTGCATGATAAGTAGATCGATTATTGATTTTAAGTGTCTTATAGAATCTTCTGTGTATGTTTATGGATGTTCTTATGTCGGAAAATGTGTTTGTTATATGTTCATATTCTTTACAGAAGCTAATTAACCTATTTTATTATCGTTTTTAACGTTCTCTCTAAAATTTCTTATTACGCCTTTTTCTTTTCTAACTCAGCTTTTTGTGTTGATATATTATCTACCACGCCTGACTATCAAAAAGGGCGTCTTTTTCATTTTTGTTTGCGTTGTCACTTATTACGTACACACCTAAAATAACTATTGGTTGTCCGTGTATTTTAATATTTAGTTTGATTACTCTTCAGTTATATTGTTGCGTTTTATGCCACTTTTATTTTGGAAAACAGTTCAGACGGTTTGCAGCGTGAATGCTTGTGCTTGAAGATGTCAGAAAATTATATAGACAAATAAATTTGCATGTACATTTTTATAACTTTTAATAAATGTTAAAAAAATAGTTTCGGTCTTTATTTGGTTCACCCAGATTATAGCAATAAGAATACATTTTTTAAATCTTACAGTAAAACTTTATTAGTTAATTATGCATTTTATTTTACATGTTTTTTAGTTTTTTTGTAGTGCATAATACTATTTAAGTTACATTATATACATATACATAAAAATTAGCTAATTAACTAAAAGAAAACATTTTCAACCCTGAGTTTCCTAAGCGAAATTGTTACTTGAAAGTAAGAATTCAATAGGCAGATTTTAAATTTAGGGAAATCACCTTTACAAGGGTATAAAAAGCTTTTATCACCTTTGCGGCTTTAATTGCTTTTGCAGGGCAAAATTCGTTAATTTTAAGAAGTGAAGAAAAAGGAAAAGCCCTAAAACGTTGAACCAATGAGCAGTGAAACTGGAAACGACCAAGAGCTAATTAATAATTTGCAGCTAAAGAGTGCAGGGGTATTTACATCTTCGCTACGGATTTCAAGCAAATTGAAGTGCATTTTTTGTCGGCTGCCTGTAATATTTACTAAAAGCTGCTGTGACTTTTAAAGCGATAAGTAATCGTACATATTTTAATAAAATTATCTAGTAGTTTTTATACTTTGCAGCATTTGATATCAAACTGCCACTATCTAATATTTATATTTGTTAAAACAATACAATTGTAGCGGACTAATTCGTTTAATACATTTAAGTAATTTGTAGTAATTAAACTCGTAAATAACTTGCACTTTATAGTTTAAAATTTATCTAATTAATAATTTACCAGAGATATAAAGAATTTATTTTTTCTGTATAGTGTTTTTAATCATATTTCTACATAATCTCCTTGCATTTAAGATGTAAATTATATGTGTTAGAGTGTAGTACTATCCCTCTTGAATCATAATTTTCAGTACGTTGTATTTTACTATTCCACAAAAAAATAGAGTTTCTAAAAATAACAGTTTTTGAACGTAGATAATAAAGTTAAATTGCTATAAATTGAACAGAAAAAGAGTTAGTATTATTTATTTAATTTCAATTTGTAATTTAAATTTTGCTAGTGACGTAATAAGATATGACTGGCTTTACATCTTTTTATTAGTACTGTCTTCTATATTTTCTACTAATTAGACAAACAATAGTTTATTCTAGTACGTGGCATTAGGTGGAAAACCATTTTAAATCACTAAAACTAAAAAAGGAAAGTTGTTCATGAAAATGAATAGTGTAGAAAAAGTTTCTGTCGTAGTCTACTTTTTTCACATTTGCAGTCTTAGAGTAGTTGAGACAATGTTGGGAAATTTAAATATAAGCTGATTCCGATTCCTGTTTTCGATTTTTCTAATGTCTCCAATGACTGAAAAAGACTAACGTTGTTAAAATAGAGTAAGTTTCTTGATTTATTTTAATGGACTGTCAGGATTATTGCATAAAGCGCTATTTTTAATATAAAAATATAAATATAAAGTTATTTTTTGTCAGTAACTTTCTTAACAACTAGAAAATTATATTTTGTAAGCTAATAGTAGGTAAGTATAACATATAAACTTAAAACGTTATTGAAGAAGGCTTTCAGTGAAGACCTTTGTTGTATATGAAGTCGTCGAAAGTGCGGACCTGCAATCGGTGGTTTTAGATGACCTTTTAGGGTAGCATAAGATATTTCATAAGATATTCTATGTATAGAACATAGGTCGGTGTGTAAGGTGGAATTTGACAGACCATGGTTGTTTGAAGGGTTTCAAATTGAAAACGTTGGATGGATCTATATTTAAATTGTTGGTAGTTTTTCTTGGCTGATATCCAAATATCTAACTTAATCGGATTATACATTTATATATTAGGATTTTATTCTTTAGTATTAAGAGTGATTTTCTTCCTACTAGACATGCGATATAATGTGAGAGGCTTTTTACAGATCAGTAAATTATATATGACAGAGATGGAATTCGAACAAGAACATATAGCAGTATGCGGAATATCTGAAAGGTAAAGGTCTTTTTGACACATAAGCTGCACTATGTACATCAGAATTACGATTTCCTTTAAATTGGAAAAACTTAACATCATCCATGCCTGTTTTCAATTTACTTGATAAAAAAATGGTCACAATATACACCAAAATTGAAGACGTTATCAACAGGTTACCACGGGGAGACATATTGGTAGTGATGAGCAATTCTAAAAACACTAGGACATCCTTGGAATGTACGGGCCCGGTAAAAGAAATGATACAGGAGAAATATTTATATAGTTTGCAACTGATATGGTTTGTCAAACATAGTTATATACGTTTGAAAACACCATCCCAGGTAATTCTCGACTTAAAGTTTATCGCCTGGAAAACATAAAAACCAAATCAATTTTAAATAAAAAACGAAGTAAGAAATCTATCGCCAATGTTAGGGTAAGTCCATCCTGACAATAGATTATAAAAATCAGAAGTAAAGTTAAAACTACACATAGAAAAGAAAAACATCTAATCAAAGAAGATAAACTCTGCAATAAAAACTCGGTAGCATGGTTATTTCAAGACTAACAGATAATACAAAACTATGGCGTACTAAAATAAATGGAAAACAGAAAAAAATCAATGCATCTATATTTGATCAGCATAAAATTACAACACGTCTCTCTACTATGAACAACCGGGTTTATCTTAGATACTTGGGTCACATTTCTAGAAAAAATAAATTAAATAATCTAATGAAGAAGTTTGGTCCTAAATACTAGTAAATAGTGCCAAGGATAATTGCTCCGAGTGCTAAAGTTAATTAGTCGAAAATACGTGTAATAAATTTTATAAAAGCGAGTATACAAGTGAGTAAGGTATATAAAAAACCAAATATATACTGGAAATCAAGGTCGTGTTAGTAAATAAAGCAAATTAAATAAATAAGAAACTAAATTGTGGGCACCGATAGGAGTAGCTTATGGACGGGATGACCTAGCACCGGCTTTTTGCGCGAAAACCCGTATAAACAATACTGTACATAAAATAGGACCAAATTAAGGACAAATTCGTGGTAATGCATAGCAATAATTAAAAATGCCCTGTGCGGAAAATTAGCGACAAGTGTAAACGCACATAAATATACAATGTATGAACCAAAAACGTAAACCCATAAATCAAGAAAAGATTAAAACGGTGCAAAAGCTACTTTCAACTAAAAATGGAAGAAAACCCAATACTTCTAGATGTAATGGACAAATTAATCTAACTAAATAGAAAAATATGAGTTCTCTAATAAAACAACAAGGGAATTGAGGGCAATAATTAAGCAAATACTAGAAAAAGAAACGAGGAAAAGAAATCTAGTTATATTTGGAACCTCCGAAAAGCGCAATAAAAATATATAAGCATTAAAGGGTCTGGTGATTAAATCAATTAAAAAAATTGACGTAGAAGTAAAACAAATGAAATAGATATGGTTAACAGTATAACAGATCCTAAAAAGAGAACACTAAAGCAATTCAGAATAGAAATAGGAATTAAAGAGGACTTAGATAAGAAAGCTAATGGAACTACAAGTAAATTAATATCGCTCCTAATAGAAATATAGAAATTGCAAAAGAAGAAAAAATAAACAGAAAAGAGCAAAACTAGGAAAAAGAGAGATTTACTGATGAAAACACAGAAACCTCATCCAAAGAAATAACAAAAAAGAAAACAATACCTAAAAATACAAATATTAGACACATAGTATGTGTATAGAAAATAAAGAACCGTAGCAAGAACAAATACTAATGATGGAATAGGAGAGGAACAGGTTGACGAAAGAAATCAATTAAACAATTCTCTAAAAAGCATTGATATTGTAAAAGATGATCTTAACCAATAGTCAAGTGAAATTACAAGAACTGATCCAAAAAACTAGCAAACGAGAAAGATAAAGAAGTAATAAATAGTAACGACAATCGTTACGAAAAGGTAAGGGATTTGATATAGAAAAAAAGCCAAAAAAAAAAAAAGCAAAAGATTAAAACAAGTACGAGGAATGTTAGTAATCGGAAAGATAAAAGAAATAGTATTTGAAATGAAAATGTACAAAATAAATATAGCAGCGCTACAAGAGATAAAGTGGGACCGAATAGAAATAATTGACGAAAAAGAATTTACAATTAACTAGTTAAATTTATAATATTAAAAACAATGAGATAAAAAATCATAGAAACGGAATTAATTGATGAAAAAAATGGCATATAATAACTAGAGAGAAAACCAATAAACTTGTCAGTTTTTAATATACATATATACACATAACAGATACCCATACTGATAAAGAAAAAGAGAGAAGATCTGATCACAGTGTTAGAAGATTTCAACGCTCAGATCGGCAAAAAGTGCATAATAAATCAAGTAACCAACGACAATGCTATTAGATTATGTGGTGTAACTGCCAAAACGTGCCTGGTAATAAGCAGTACTAAGTATGGAAACTCAATAAAGCATAAGATGGTATGGATATCATCAGACAAGAAAACACAATTTCAAATAGATCATGTACTGGTGACAAAAAGCCATCAATCGTCAATAACAGATGTAAAAACATACAGAGGTGCATGCGCCGACTTAAATCACTTCATGGTAACTGCAACGATACGACAAAAACAAAAAAGAGTAACAAAAGAGAGAATATTAAAGAAGTGAAATATAGGAAGGTTAAAAAAAGAAAAAAATATAATAAAATATTAATCAGGACTAAAGGAAATTGACAGAGAAAAATACAAGAAATAGAGAAAGAAAGTAAAAAACCAACACCAGAAAATTGGTAAACAAATTACAAATAGGGCAAAACAATAGAACAGGAGGATGAGTATAAATAAATTTGGACAGTGTACTTTAGAGAATTACTGAACATAAACCAAAACAACAAGAAATAACAACCGAAGATAAACTAACTGAAGTTTTGATAAAAGAGCCTACATTACAAGAAGTGAAACAAATTATAAACAACAGCCCTAAGACAAATCCACCTGCTAAACATACATAGAATAAATAAGGAGTTGATATAAAATGGAGGTGACGCAATAATGGAATATATATTTTTACTTATACAAAAATATGAAAGAAAGAGAAGTGCCGGCTGATTTTAAAGTAGGACAAATAATAATACCTAAGACAAAAAGTCAGCAGGAGAGTAGGAATTACAAAGGAATAATGTTATTGAACACTACGTACAAAACTTTATCAATATTAGTACAGAAAAGATTAAAGAAAAAGATAAGAAAAATAATTGGACGATATCAACACGGCTTTATAAAGAGAAAGGCAACTATTAGCGCAATATTTATATTAAAACAAATAATAGAAAAGGTACAAAAATAAATATACAAAATAGAAATAGAACTGCTATTCAAATTGTGAACAGGCGTTTGACTCCATTAATAGAAAGAAGCTAATATCAGCAATGAAGAAATTGGGAATACCGACAAAGCTAAAAAAAACTCATAAATATAATACTGAAAAGAACACAAATCAGTATAAAAACACAGAAAGGGGAAACAGACAAAGGAGTAAAAAGAGATGCACTCTCGTCAACACTTTTCAGTATAAGCGTGGAATGTATAACCCGTAAAATAAATAAAAGCGCACTGAGGACAGGGGAAAACAATTTTTAGCATATGCGGATGTTAATATCAAAAAGAAGAGATAGAGTAACTAACATCTTGAAAGAAATAATAACCAAAGAACAAAAAATTGGATTAAAAATAAATAAGGATAAAATAAAAATCATAAATATAGGGAGCAAAATTACACCAGGAAAAATAAAAATAAACAATCAAAAATATCAGGAAGTCGATAAGTTTAAATATTTATAGGAATAGGAAAATTAATATAGATAAGAGACAAAATAGTAGCAGCAAATAAAGCCAATTTGCCAATAAGAAATTATTAAAAAGTAAATTTATTTCCAAAAAAAGCTAAGTAAGAATTTACAACTCGTTAATAAGGCCAATGAAAATGTATGCAGCGAAAGCTATAACAATGACGAATAAAGAAGAGAAAAGATTAAGAATAATAGAAAGGAGAATTTTTAAAACAATACTAAGGCCAGTACAAGTTTCAAACAAAGAGTACAGAATAAGAATGAATAATTAAATAGCACAAGAGGTGGGAGTGGATATTGTTAAGAAAATAAAACAACAGAGAGTGAAATGGATTAGGAATGGTATGAAGGCTAACAATCAAGAGGTGACAAACATAATGAATTAGATACCAGCAGGAAAGTCAAAAAAAGGAGACCAAAGTCGAGATGGTCGAGTGATGTAAAATATAATTAGAAAATAGAGAAATTAAGCGCAAGAAAGAAAAAGCCAAGGACAAAAATCTATGGAACAAAATAAACGAAAAAATTAGATGAAGGCCGGAAAGGGAGGGAGTAGTTCAGGATCCAGAAAAGAATCGGCAAAACTCCAACATGTGGTGTTAAGCCATTTATTCAGTCATGGTAAAAGAAACATAAATAAGAAGCGCCCAATAGAAAATTCACCAAGTAATTAGGCTAATCAAGTAAAAAGCATTTAAAGGGTACAACATGCATGAAGCAATCTAAGCGCCTTAAAGCCGAAAAGTATGGAGATCTTGCTATTTTTTTTTTTTTTTTGAAAACTTATATTAGTAAGGTTTCTTTAAAAGAAACCGTAAATGAAACAATAAATAGAACAAAACAAAGAGCAGCCGAGAATGGAATTATTAAAGAACTAGTGACACCGATAAAATAAATGAAAAATAAAAATGGACCTGGCAATGACAGAATCAGAACAGAAATGATTAAAAACGTAGGAGAAAATGGACTACAAATACTACTCAAAATAATTAATAAAGTCTGGCAAGAAGAGAAAATACCTAGTGAATGGGAAATTGGATTAATTTTGCCAATATACAAAAAGGAAGATGCAATGGAATGCCAAAATTACAAAGGTATAACCCTACTGAGTACCCCAATGAAGATACTTGAAAAAATTATAGAAGTGAAACTAAAGAAAGAAGTAGAATCCAAAATATTATAAGTACAAAGTGGGTTTAGGAATTCACAATTAAAGATATCATAAACACAGAACTTTGGCAAGATCAAAAACAATTTACCTAACATTTATGGATACGGGGAAGACATTTGACCGAGTTCCGAGAGCTAAAATATGGGAGTGCTTAAGAGAGAAAAACATAAATGAGAAATTAATTAGTATCATGAAATGCATGTACAAAGAGACAATAAATAAGATAATAAGCAAAAATGCAGAGTTAGGAATTTTTCACACAAATGAAGGAGTTAGAAAAGGTAGATGTCTCAGTCCACTACTTTTCATTTTACCATTTAATACAAATTGCGAAGACAAGAACAAAACCCTTGGGTGTGGGATATAGAAAGATGGAGAAGGTTGTTATATCCGAATGTGCATTTGCAGACAATGTAGCGTTAATAGCGGAAAATGAGAAGGACCTTAAGGAAAGTTTGCAGATGTGGAACGAAGTATTAGGCCAAAACGAAATAAAGATAAATAAGTCAAAAACTAAAATAATGGTAGTAACAAATGAAAAGAAAAAAGTAAAGATCCAAATAGATGAAGAAAAGATAGAACAAGTGAACAACCTCCAGTACCTGGGAGTAACTATAGAAGAAACAGGAAAACAAAGTATAGAGGTGAATAGAAGAATAGAGTCAGCCAACAAAATGTATCATGCACTGAGTAAAGGCCTTAACAATAAAAAAGAAATATCAATCGAAACGAAAATAAAGGTGTACAAGCCAGTATTTAGACGGATGCCAGCTGACCAAGATAGTAGTAAGATAAGGACACTTGAGATAAAATATCTGAGATTTAACCAAATGTGATAGAATTAGAAATGAAGCAATTAGAGAAGAACTAAAGATTGAACCTGTAGAAGACTTTATTGAAAAAAACAACTGCGATGGTGGAGACAGCTACAAAGGATGGAGGAAAAAGCGCAGACACGGTTGATCTGGGAATCCAAAGCAATAGGTATAAGAAAGAGAAGAAGACCAAAACAAATTTGGAATGGTGCAATTGAAAAAATATTGAAGAAGAAGGGAAAATAATGGACAGAGGCGAAAAGGTTAGCAGCAGATAGAAACAAGTGGAAAAAATTTATATTGAACTGAAGGAGTTATCGTGTTTAAGTGAGAGCAATGTTTAGCGCTATTGTGAAAAAATTTAAGTGGAACGTTACACCCTTATGGGTAGATAGGTTTTTGATAATATTTATAGAAAGGTATGGATTAAACAGGAGATACAATTCGTGGGAACAAGTCTTTTTATTTTGTCTAGCTATAGAAATATAGCTAAGGAAATATTGTCGAATATTTTGTATAAAATTCGTTATGCGTTGGCATTGGTGAATCATCGATTGATTTCGTCGAAAACCAAGCCGATGATTGGGTAACCACTCATCTTAGAGGGAGTTATCAATTATTCTTCTTGAGAGTTTTCCAGCAGTTTTGAGAGGATCGAGAGAAAATATGTGTTAAAGTTACATGTTACTTCAACTAGCAAAGGAATGAACCGACCAAGCTTTATATGTTTTCAAAAGTTAACTTCCACTCAATTACAGCACAACTTCAAGCGGGCGCTTTTCTTTATTAACCAAATACCTTTCAACGTAAAAATGTACGTGATCATAAATATTTTATACCCTTAATGGCTACTGCGAACGCCTACGTAACTTCTTTAGACTCCATCAAAAGCAACTTTACGCCTGCACTGCGCTTACACAGCTGCATACGAATTCCTCCCGGCGCAGTGCAAAATTGCTACATAACGGCTAGCAGCTGCATTTCGCTGGCAGTCTTTTTTAAAGCAGCGCACATGCACCTGAATTCGACGGATTAATAAACGATCGGCTGCCAAACGCGCGCCTAACGCCATGCAGCTTTACAACTACAGTAAAACTTTACGGCGGCCCGGCAGACCATCGGAGAACGACCCTCCCTAAACTCATTGCTTTCCGAGCGTATAAAATCCGACACGGCCAAAAAGTTCGCTGGCAGGCGGTCAACTCCAATCTCAAGAAAAATTCGGCCGCGTTCAGTTTCTCCTAAGTGAAAACGTAAAATAAGGGAGCCCCGATTGGGGCCGCGCCCTTCGGGCCGGCGGAGCGCGCCTGTGATCGGCCAAACGAGAACGAGCAAGGGGTTCGGAGTTACGCTACATTTCGCGCGCATACAGACAGAAACCAAACGCCAGGAAGCTGAAAGTTGCTGACATTTACGCCGAGGGCGAAAATAATGCTCTCGCTGGCTTTGAGGATGATTAAAGCGCGGTTCGAATGAGGTGAGGAGCTACGGGTGCAGCGCGAATCTATCATTATGATAAATGATCCTGATGATGTAGCGTGCAGCTTCTGATCTTTTCATACCTGATTTGCAATATTGCTTTTTAAGTAGTATAAATTGGATTCAAAATTTTGACCTGTCCATCAAGTAAAGCGACTAATACATTTTTAGTATACAAGAGGTTGTCTGCCAAAATGTATTTTTAGCATCCTAGGCTTTCCTCAAATTTTTGCAGGAAAACGCATAAATTTTTAATTGGATCGGCTTTTTTTTAAATTTTGTTAACCAGTGTAATCGGTTCAACTTTATGTATTTCTTACATTTATTTGCTGTAATTTTTAATTTCTCCCTAGATTAATATTAGCAGCAGTAACAGAATGTTTATTTTTATTTTCTAATTGCATAACCTACTTTAGTATTGTCGACTTTTTTCTCTTCGTTTTTACAACGGATAGAAAATTATTAATTAAGTTAGTAAATTTGCATCGGTTTCTGCACCATAAAAGGACTAACAGCTACAAAGGCACCATAATTATGCAAAATGCCTGAAAGAACAATGCTGCCGCTACTGTGTTTGGGCATGCTCAACTTTCAAATCTTTACATAAGGCTTAACCTCTAGGTCCGTTGGACCCCAAGCAACTTTGTTTTTGACATAATTCGGCAAATACTCGGCGTAAGCGACTGTACAGTGCAGTAGCTTCCTAACTCACCCGCTTCTTCTTCCTCAGTAATCCGCTAGCCGCCATTTTAATCACACGAGTCACACGGAGGTGTTTGGAGTCCAACAAATCCCGCGCGACTAATAGTGTAGTAAATTATTGGTGAGCATATTTTTTTTCGTAATCTATTTATTATTTTTTGTTTTGATTATTATTTTATTAATCTTTATAGGAAAACATTACAATGGATAGTCGTCATCACTTGATTCAAGAGGAAATAAATTCGATTCTCAACGAAGATAAAGTGGATCCTTTCGACAAAAGTGGCGACAAGTTGGGCGTGGAAGAAATGTGTATTGGTCAAGAAGATTATGATTTTGATACTCAGCAGAGTGGAGAAGAATCAGAAGATGAATCAATGCTACTGGATTCAGAATACTATTTAGGTAAAGACAAGAACACAAAATGGACCACAAATGCCTCTAACCAAAGAATAAAACAAAGAGCTCACAATGTTGTTTTATATTTACCTGAGCCAATTGGAGGAGTTTGAAGTGCTCAGAGTGAGACTAATTGTTTTCAATTATTTTTTAATAAAAATATAATATATTTGATTCTAAGATATACAAACCAATATATTCAAAGTATATGCGCACGTTTCCAGAGAGAGCCTGACGCAAAAGAATTGAACGTTATTCTTAGATCTTCACATTTGAAATTTTTTAATGTGACGTCTTCTCGCTATTTTCTCTTTATTCTTCGTTGTTTGCGATTCGATAATGCACGGTCTAGAGAACATATATTACAGCTTAATAAATTGACACCTATTTGGGGATTTTCTGATCTGATTAGTGATTCCTTCAAAAAACATTATACACTGTCGGAATATCTAACTATAGATGAACAGCTTCCAGAATTTAGAGGCAGATTTTCTGTTTTAGTTTACATGCCAAGCAAACCAAATAAATATGAGATTAAACTTTATACTATAGTTGACGCTAAAACAGCTTATTTACAAACATTTCAAATGTACGTAGATTCTCAACCAGATGGTCCATATAAAAAACCAAACGACACAATAAGCATTGTAAAACAACTTGCCGATCTAATCAAAAGTACGGGGCGTAATATTACGCTTAACAGCTGGTATACAAGTGTTCCTCTACTTGAACACTTGTTGGGCCAAAAGCTTACTTTGGTCGGTATTCTGCAAAAATCAGAAAGGAAATTTCTGCTCAGTTTTTACCTCAAAGGACAGGTGAAGTGAATTCATCAAAGTTTGGTTTTTGTACTGACCATAAGTGCCAAAAAATTCAAGGCTGTTATGTTACTGTCTACAATGCACCATGATGATTCTGTATGTGAATATAATAAAAAAAATCCAGAAATAAGAGTTTTATAATAGGACCAAGTGGCGGCGTTGATGCCAACAACAAATTGTGTGAAACTTATAACGTTGCTCGTCGTACCAAGAAATGACCTATGGTAATTTTTTCCATCTCCTCAATGTGGCAACAATAAACGCTTACGTCATTTATAACATGAATAACGGTACGAAAATCACTCGAAGAGAATTCCTGAAAGAACTATCAACGGAACTCGTAGAAAGTTATAAAACCAAGAGAGCTAAATTTTCCACATTGCCATGTTCTCTGAAACGTCGACTCACCAAGCCTTCGAACCTTCGAAACTAAACCAAGTACTTCCCTTGTCACCTATGTCCGAGATCTAAGGCCAGGAAAACCAAAAGCAAGCACGGTAAATGCAACAAATTTATGTGCAATGAGCACCATACCAAAGTCTACAGTATATGTGCCTGTTAATTACTAAGTATTCTTGAGAGACTGATTTCTAAGTTTATGTTCAGTTATTTGACCTAGAAGTTTTTGTGTGCTGTACTTTAAGTTCCTAATAAATATAAATATTTCTTTTTATTATATCTGTTTTATTTTTCCCAATCAAATATGGGGTCTATGTAAACCACACGCGAATAATAGTGTAATTATTTCTACGCGACTAGCTAAAGGTTAAGTGTATGATACATATTTCTTATAGGCGGCAAACATCCGCTCGGCAGAAGCAAACCAAATGGCCGTCACAGTCACGCTTCTTGCGTACGCCAATACAGCCGCCCGATGACAGCCGCGGAAAAGCGAGAACGGCCCCGACGTGTGTGCACGAACGCACGGACCTCGTGTAAATTAAGCGCTCAGAGCGCAGCACGCAAAATTTCATGTCGACCGCCTTTGTTTACTTTCCGCTTAAATATATAGGCTGTCTTTGTTTACTACGCACGGACCTCCTCGTGTAAATAAAGGGCATAGGGCACCCCACATTTTTTTGTTTACTTTCTGTTTAAATGTATAGATAGATACTACATATCAATTATTTATCATGTACAATATTTAACTTTATATGTGGTGATTCAAATTTAACTTTAAGGTTTGACATGTGCGCCAGTTTAAGTTTTCATTTGCACAATTGGTATTTAAACATATGGCAATATCATACAAGTTTATTACAAAAAGGTATTAAGTAATTAAGTTTATTTTTTTATATAGCTCTTCAAAATTAGGGCAGTGAAAATTAATATTCTATTCGCAAAGAAACAATGCATTTACAAAAATGCACTGTTCGGTATGTATTACAGGTTGAAGGAAAAACTAGGCCGTACTTGTTGAGAACGAAGCTGACAACATTCTTAATGATGTACGTTATTAGTAGGCACTAAGCAACCCTTTTTAATAAACAAGCGATTTAACTTTTAATGATTTGTGGTTTTAATAAGATAGAGCCAGATGACACATAAAATTTTGTGGTCATGTTATCTCGCAGAGGGATCACACTGATTGATTACTGCGATCTTACGGTTTAACCCCATTATAATTTTTCCTCTAGGGTTTATGTCAAACAACCTGCTACAATTTTAAGACCAAATAGAACATTGGACGTGTAGTTACTAAAGTAGAGCCATATTTATAAGAAAACTTCACTAAAATAATGGTTGAATGTCAATGTGAAGTCGTGGACAGCATTTGACCGACATATATGTCATACGTAATTGCCTAGTTTACACTTTACACTAATAGTAAATAAATGCAGATTGTCTCAATATTTTGTGTTTTTTTCAGAAGAAATACAATATAAATTATTGTGCAACTCTTTTTGTTGTGTATGTATCCAGAGAAAAGTTCACAACATCTAAATTTCCAAAATTCCTTATACAAAAACTTAAAAATCTTATCATCAAGAAGAATAATACATAAGAGATATAAAAAAAACTAAAGATCCTGCTGACTACTCAGAATTTTTATTTCTGCTTAAGCAATGCAACTTATTAACCGATAGCAATTACTCCAGTTACCTTACAAACATTCAAGTTGAGTATCAGTTTAGTCCTAAAAGTTTCTGGTTCTATATAAATGAAAAATAAGAGAACCACCTACTTCCGTCTTCCATTTATTATACATGGTTGTATCCAGAACTAGTAGGACTGTTTTTTTTTCCGCGCGCGCGAGCGTTAGAGGGGGGTCTGCAAGGCCGGATGTTATGAAGAGGAGCCTTGGGAACAGGTTTCGACCTTCGGCAGTCGCCTGCGTGCGTTAGTTGAGTGTGGACCACTGTTTTAGTGACCTCCTGTTGTGACGCCTCGTCGTCAGTTGCGATGGAGCGAAATTTGGAGTTTTGCTACAAATACGACCCGGAAGCAAAACTTCAGAGCAGAGTGGCACATCGCACAATCACCCAGTAAAAAGAAGGCCAGAATGTCGAAATCGAAAGTGAAATCGATGTTGATTGCATTTTTTGACCGTCGTGGCATTGTCTATAAGGAGTTTGTACCTCCTGGACAGACTGTAAATGCAAGATTTTACGTGTAAGTGCTCACACGGCTGCAAAATCGGATCACACGCGTGCGACCAGACCTGGTGGGGAAGTGGAAGCTCCACCATGACAACGCGCCGTGCCACGGCGCGTGGACCGTGAGGGATCTCCTGGCCAAATTCGGCGTTTCCACGTTTCCTCACCCCTCCCTCCTACTGCCCTGATGTAGCACCGCCGGACTTCTTCCTGTTCCGCCGGATCAAGAGGCAGCACAGGGGGCATCGTTTCGACTCGGTGGAAGCGGTCCAAGCGGCAACGACGTGTGGATTTCCAAGGGGCCTATTTTGAAGAGTATTAAGTCGATGTACCAAAATTTTCAATAATTTAAAAAAAATCAGTCCTACTACTTTTGGATACCACCCTGTAAAAGTGAAACTAGTAATAATGCTCTTGACTGTTGCAAGATTTTCGCCGACTATTTTGGATCTGTATGTCCTGCATATGCAGGACATACAGCTCGGATCAAAGACAGTAGGTGGAACGTTAAAATCCTCCAATGGAGACCATGGACAGGCAAGAGACAGCTTGGCAGGCCAATAATGAGATGGCGAGACGACATTAAGAGAGTAGCAGGACTGCCATGGATGAGAGTCGCACAGAATCGCGCTACATGGAAGAATTTGAGGGAGACCTATGCCCAATACTGGGCGCAATGAGGGTTAAAGAAGAAGATTTTGGATCTGCCTACCCAAAATATAATGTTACTGCGTTTCCTAATATTAATTATAATAATATCTAATTAATATTTCTATTTCTGAAACTCAAATTCTGGAATCACTTGAACAATTTAAACCAAAGGTCCTGATGGTATACCATTCAATTTTTCTCAATTAATATGGGATTCAAAAAACCACTTTATCTATTGTTAAATTCCTCACTTAATTTAGGCACTTTTTTCAGTACATAGAAATATAGTTTTGCAGTATCCATTTACAAAAAAGGAGATAAAAACAACGTAAAGAGTTATCGTTCTACCAAAAAAATGTCAGAAGTTCCAAAATTATTTAAAAAATTGTATACTCCATTATTTGACCAATTTCTAAAAATGGAATTAACGATGACCAGTATGGTTTTATCAAAAACAAATCAAATTTAACTAATCCGGTAATATTTCAATATGACGTTATTTACACGGATTTCAGTAAAGCTTACTGACTACTTAAATTCGAAATTGCGCCTATGGTAATTCTTACTAAAAAAGTATCAGTATAACATCAGGTGTTTCGCAGGGATCCCGTTTGTTATCACTTTTTTTTTATTATTTATAAATAATATCGTTTTCTGTTTTACAAATTTTACAAATCGGTAGCTGTATTATGTTACAAAATAATATTAATAATCTATTCCGTTGGTGTTTCTGATATTTAATGGAACTAAATATTTCTAAATGTAAAGTACGTTTACATAGAGTAAATTATTATTATATGATGAAAGCATATCCAACTGTAATTTAACTAGTACAAAAAGCATTCGGGATCTTGAAATAATATTTGACTTTAACTTAAATGTTGTTAACAAATGTTTAAAACTTTTAGGGGTTTTAAAAAGAAATACGTATGAGTTTCAATCTATCAGCTGTTTTAAAACTTTAAATTATTCCCCACTAAGGTCTGTTTTAGAATTTAATTCTCTGGTATGGTTACCTTAACATCGAGTAACAAAAAATTTAGAAAATGTACAAAATTAAATGCTAAGAATTCTGGGTTATAAAATGGGTCTAAACTTTGACTTGGGAAACTATGATAACCTTACACATATGTTATCTATTAGACACGTTAGAATATAGAAAAAACGATGTGCTTCTGCTATGTAAGCTATTAAATAATTTGTTATACGTCCTATTTTATTAAGTAGAATTTCATTCAAATTGCCAGAAAAAGAGAACCAGATATTCTTATTTGTTCTATTTACATTTTTACAATTGTAACTATTATAATTATGCGCCAATTAAATGTGCGTGTCACCCTATCAATAGCCTTGATATATATTTATTTTGAAATTCTTTACAGGTTTTTGAAATATAAACAAAATCAATTATTGTTAAATACAACTAGCACCACTACGGTTTAGTTGTATTACAAAAATTGGCCTATGGTTGTTAATAAAAATTATTATTATTATCTCTGGTAAATTAGTAATTACATAAATTTCAAACCTTAAAGCCTAATTTATTTACGAGCTTAATTAATAACAAAATTGTTTAATTCCACCAAAAAAATAGTTTACTGTAATTGAATACTTTAACAAATACAAATATTTGATGGGGTAGTCTAATATCAAACTCTACAAAACATAAATAACTACAAGATAATTTTATTAAAAATTTACGCTTACTTATAGGTTTATAAGTCGCAGCAGCTTTTAGTAAATATTAAGTGCAGTAGACAAAAATGCACTTCAATTTGCCTGAAACTAGTAGCGAAGATATAAATACCGCTGCGCTTTTTAGCTACAAATTATTAATAAGCTCTTGGCCACTTCCAGTTTTACTGCTCACAGGTTCAACCATCTTTTTTCTTTACCTCTTAAAGTTAACGAATGAAAGCGGCTTTGCTCTAGAAAAGCAATTAAAGCCGCAAAGGTGATAAAAGACTGAAGCACTTATTACACCATTGTAGAGGTGATTTTCCCGAAAATTAAAATTTATCATTAAATTGTTACTTCCAAGTAACGCAATTTATTTAAATAAAATAATAATTTTAAAATCTTTATTTGTAACTAAGTAATACATTTATCCTATATATACATTAATCTAATAAAAATAATGTTATGCACTACAAAAGGAAGAGAAATCTATAAAAAGTAAAAGTGAAATAAACTAGTTTAAAGTCTAAAAATCGATTCTGATTAGTTTAATACGTAAGTGACTCGAGCGCAAATCGTAATTATTTTTTAATTTACTGAAGATAGTAAAAATATAAACAGAAAGTTATTAGAAAATTTCTAACTGTTTTTATTTAAATTTTTTTTTATTAAATATGGAGGGGCAACACTGATAAACTTTTTTTGTGTACAATAAAATACTCACACATACAGAAATTCCGGTAGAGTTATAATAATTTTATTAGTTATTTTGTCTGACCCTGGAGCGCTTCACTTTTAGTTTCAGATCTGTTCTTATTTTTTCTTTTGTAATTGTCTATTTAGAGCTATTTTCTTTTTTGATTTCTTGATCTATCTCTTGCTTATGTGTTGACGATTCTGTATTGTGATATAATTGACGGAAATAGTTTTTTCATTCTTCTGGTGTCATTTTAGTTGTTTGTATATATTCACTTATTGGTTTCTAAACATCTTCCATATTTCTTTTCGTCTTCTATAGATACTATGCTCCACGTGTGAAGAAAGTTTCTCTTAATAGTTTCGTTTTATTTCTTGGATGTTTTCATTACCTTATTTCTCACAGCGTTGAATTGATCATGTATTGTTTCTGTATTGGATGTAGGATGTTCTTTCCTTTGCTGTTAAAATTTTTACCTCAGGTCTAAACTTAGGTATCATACTTAGCCTTTCATTTATATTAATTTCCCTCTTCATTATAGATTCTTCTGCAGGTTGAACTATATTTGTCTACAGTTTCTTAAATGATGTATTTATATAGTCTTTGTTTCTTATGTTATTTTTATTTATTTTCTGTTTCAGTTCTAGCAGAATTTCTTAGTCTTCGAGTTTCTCCATCGACTTCCGTATGCAATCGGCCAACAACAAACGACCTCCGGAATGTGGAAACTCCTGCCACCAATTGAACTCCCGGTCAAAACGGTTTCGTACGGACAAATTAAATCCGGTCGAACGTTTCCAAAACTATCGTGGCGATTTCTTGCACAATAGATTTTTGAAATCTCATTTCATCTGCTATCAATCTAATATTTGACGTTGATAGATGCCCCGCGCGTTATTTGCTTTCTATGACTACTCTTCCTTCTCCGAACGCTTTGTGCTAACTAAACCCTTGTACTTCAAATAAAATACTCTTCCCGTAGGCTTTCTACATCAGAGCAAGCGTCTCGGTTGCGGATTGTTTGAGTTACCACAAAACTTTATTACATCGCTGATGTTTTAACTCTTGATGCAACGCTTAAACAGCTATCTGCTTTGCAAGTGATCGGCTGTATACAAAGATAAATAGCTCGAATTATTTATTTATTTTTAAGGTATACCTAAATAGCAACCTAAGTAGATTATTTCAAGGATATTAAAAATTATTCTACAAAATTTAAACTAATATAGACTAGAGAACTGTACAAACACTTAAAAAGTAAAGCTTTAATTAGAAAAAGTAATAATAAAAAATAATGTGTTGTTGATTAATTAAATGCGTCATTGCTGTTCGCAGTATTACAGCCGTAAAATTATAAGAATATAAAATCCATCTTTGATTTATTGCCAAACCAACAGATGCACTCTTATTGTTTATTTATTTAAAATAATTAAACATTTTGCATAATTTACACCCAAAAAGCATCTTTGTTCATATTTTTAAAATATTAGTATTTTATTTTTCATTTTTGTAACAAATATAAATATGTAGAGAAATAGATTTTAGTTATATAGATTTTGATTTAGAAACGTGCAATCGACAAATGGCGAATCTAAAACAAGAAATTAGAAAACACGAAAAAAATAACAATATTGTTGCGACTGGATCAAAGATTGACGCTACTATATCTGAAAACGGTGATAAAAAATTTTATATAAAAAAGCATTAAAGGATGCTTTACAGTAAGTGAAAATGCTTCTATATTAAAATCAAATAGCTATGAAAAGAACGAAAATAATAAAAAACAAAAACATAGAAAATTCGAGAACACAAAAATCTTTATAAACCACGACCATACAGCAGGAGAACAAGAAATAGAAAGAGCTAGAAGAAAAATAATAATGGAAGAAAAACAAACTAGGAACTAAGTTAAAAGAGCATACAAGAAGATTATAATAAACGTAATAATATGGAAATAGAATGATCACTATGATCACACTAATAACCAAAAAAACTAGCAAAATATCTAAATTGACAAATTAGGTTGACGACTAATCCAACGTGCTTGGTAAATTAATTCTGTAGAAAAAATGACATTAACAAAGGGAACGAAGAAATAGGAAAATAGATAAAGGTATATAAAAGGTATATAGAAAAAACAAAGCATACAATAAAATAAGAACATGAAATACAAAGAGCTACTCAGCAAAAGAAGAATAATTAATCATTAATATTCAGCAGACAACCGTAGAATATTTGTGGATCACAGAAACTAAAATGAAATGAAAGCGAATTAAAAAAGTAACATTTTTGAATGATAGGGTCGGAGGGTGGAAAAGCACGAGCATAAAACAGCTGGTGTTGCTTTAAAAGTAAAAAAAACAATAAAACATTTAAGAACAAAAAAAATTTTAACAAAGAAATTCTTACAGTAAAAATAAAAGAGCGTAAAGAAAAATAAAGGATATGTTGGTGATAGCTTACGCCACAAACCGGGAAAAAATCTGGAGGAAGATCATAGACATAAAAGTCAGAAGAGGAGCAAACATTGAAATCGATCATTAGTTAGGGATGAAATAAAAAACTAAAAGCAAAGAAATAGAAGAGAAAAATTAGGAATATAAAAATCAGATGTTATAAATTAAAAGAGATAAAACTTAAAACAGATACCCAGACCTCTTAGAACAAAAAATGAGAAACATAAATACTCAAGAAATAAATGAACACATGTTGTCCAACTTTAAAGAAAATATTATAACAGCAGCAGAAGCAATATATAAAACCATAAAAATTGTAAATGCTTAAGTTAAAAGAACGCATTCGTATTCTGAAAAGATAAAAACTGCAATTAAAAAAAAACAAGCTTGGAAAAAATATCTAAACTCCAAAAATATACAGACACATATGAAAACCAAAAAAATTAAACTAAAAAATCTGTTAAAGAGAACAAATGAGAAACTTGATTAGAGTTTGGAAATACATAACTATAAATAAAATAAAACTATTTTTGGATTCATTAGACATGCGAAAAGTACAAGAATGGATATATTTCCAAATAACAAAAAAAATGAAGAACAGTTACTCAAAGAAAAGAAGAAATCATAGAGAGATAAATAGTACCTCAAAGAAGGAGCAAATATAACATGCAGGGAACAAAACATAGAGAGAAAAAAGAATAGTAATATTATAAATATAGAAAGCCAGCTACAAGAAGGTTATACAACTAAACAAATAGAAAAGGCAATTAAAAAAGCTCCAGAATATGATCAAATAGCAACTAACATGATAAATGCAAAAAAGGATAAATAACGAAAAATAAAGAAAACATAAATAAGATATTGAGCAAAGGAGAGGCACCACAAGGCCGGCAATTAGAAGTAATAAATTTAATTCATAAAATAGGCGCTGTAAAAAACTATAATAATTACAAAGAAGTTAAGTTCAGTTGGAAAAATATATACAAGAATTCTAGAAACGAGATTATTAGATAAACTGGAAGAAACTTTAGAGTACTCATAATATGGATTCAGAAAAAATAGAAAAGTGACAGACGCAAATTTTGTAATACAGTAATTTACTGAAAGGATAATTAAAGAATACTGAAATATCTATCTCAGTTTTATCAATTTAATAAAAGCCTTTGATGGAGTAAATAGAATACTGGAAGAAGAAAAAATAAATAACAAAATAACAGAAGGGCAATAAAAGCACTATACAAACTAAGAAATTTGTCAGATTCAAAAACGAGAAGTCACAATTGTTTGAAACAACAGAAGGGGTAAGACAGAGTGTATCCTAAACCCTTTACGGTTTACAATAGTTTTGGATAAAAAAGTAAAAAAACAAGTAAAACAGTAAAGTAGGGTACTAGAAGTTAGAAGACAAAATTTTCAGAATTGTTATACGCAGACGATATGGTTATCATAGCAAAGGATGAAAAAACAAACGATAACTAAAATATTTATTTATATTAGCAGCTTACAGTTATTTAGCATAAAAATCAACAAAAATGATGGTTGTAAGATTGCAAGAGAGAGACACACCAAATAAAATTTCAAGAAACAATAATGGAATAAATCAACCAGTTTAAATACTTAGGGACCACATCAAGACAAAACGTAAGAATAGACGAAAAAATAAATACAAGAATGGGTGCAGTAGGAAAGTTTTCGACGCAATAAAAAACCTCTTCTTCCAAAAAAAGAAGTACTGAAGGAATAAAACAGACATTTTCAAAAAGTAGCCACTCAATCCTTACTTACGAGTCCGAGACCTGAACTCTAACACAGAACCAGGTAAGCCAAATTCAAAGCGCAGAAATAATATTCCTACAGAAAACAGAAGGAAAACTTAGAACGGATAATATAAGGAAAAATACCTCTAAAGAAATTCTGAAAACAAAACCAATACAAAATTGCAGTAGGGGAAGGAAAATTTAAGTGGTTTGGAGAAGTAATAAGGATGAGAAAAGGAAAAATAGTAAGAAGAGTGTTTAAAGCAAAACCTTATCAAAGACGATGAAAAGATCGAGAAGAACATGTATAGAAGCTGTACAAAGTGTAGAAACGTAACATTAAGTGAAATGGACTGAAATAAAAGACACAACACAGAAAATAATAGATAGAGATAGGCAAACGAAAAACACAGTGACCCAACTCCAACCGCCTTACACCTGAAACGGTAGAAAGGCTTTACAAAAAAAATATTTGTGGTCTGAATTATTAAATTTATTAAGAATATTTATTAAAACAATTATAATGTTTTATAGTTATTAAACTGTGACATTTATTTCACGTTTTAATTTTTTTGCAGTTCCATCTTCCAGTTTTTTTAAAATTTAAATCCTTCTTACAGTGTAGGCCCTAAAACCATCATTAGTAATGTAAATACATAATTCTGTTTTAAAATGATTAAAAAAAAATGTTTTATGAAAAAGCAAGTTAATTTGCAAAACACCAAAACTTACGAGTTGATCATTCATTTAAACTGAAAATAATGCATAAGGAAAATTTTGTTGAATAGTTTATCTGAAATAAAAATCTTTTGACTTCACAATTAATTATATTTTATTATTTCATTATATATTATTCAGGCTTGTTAGAACATACTAAAAGGGCATTAAAGTACTTTGTACTCCCTTTCAAACCACAAATAAATGTACAGCTTATAAAATCAATAATGAGCAAATATCAACGTTTACGCAATTAGCAGATTAGATTTGTACAAACATATGCTATGCAGTGACGTTTCCGAATGGAAGTCGTATTTTCAATTTCAAAATGGCTTTAAATTTATAAAAATGCAATTAGATTTTTAATGTTAATCAATTATTTTTTAAAATAGATGTTTACTTTTATAAACGAGATTTTATATCCTTTTATTTAAATAAAAATTATAAATATTAATCGTTTTTCTTGTCTCAAAGTGCAGTTTCAAAACTTAAATATACTATAACGTGTATCTGAGAAATTTATCATTGGGGCCCAAAACGTAGTGCTACCAAAGTTATATTACTTACATAGTGGAAAGGTTATGTAGCTATATGTAGGTGGTTAGTGCTTTTATGAATTTATCCAAATAATTTACCTACTTTTTTACTTAACAGTAATAAAGGTTACCTAACGGTTTCTCACAAATCGATACATCTTTATTTATCTTAAAGGGTGGCGTAAATAATTTAACTAATAAACTGTTTCGTAGTATCAAATTTGATTTCCTTACTGATTTTGTAGACTTGTAAACATTTATCTGATAATGGTAACAAATTGTAAAGCAAATCTTGGGTGAGAAACGCACTATATAATAATTTAAAGGGAAAAAGTTTTTATAAAGCTTGTTTAATCGAGTTTTTGCACGAATTTTGAGCGATAGAATGGTTAACCAAAAAAAGTATGTCTTGCAATCAAAAGGAAAGGTTGGACTTCCACAAATTATTATTCACTAAATATTTTTATAAAATTTAATCATCTGTGGTTTATAAACAGCGTGCAACTATAAAGAGTGGCCCAAAGTAAACTCAAAATGCAAATTTCGTGCCTTTTTTATGTTATGTTTAGTACACTAATACTTCAACATATGTCATCTACTATTATTTTGAATAATAAATGTAACGCTATACAAAAGAACAACCGGTTATTATTGTTAAAATGCATTATGAAACTTGTTGAAAGTAGATCTCTATTGGATACAAGACCTTATAAGTACCGGCGTGGGGTAAGATCTCATAACAATATTGTCATATTGCCCTAAATAAAAAAATCCATCAAGAATTTGTGCTCAAAAATTGAACATTTTGAGAACCTTCCTTTAATAAATACTTAAAGATCTGCATCTTTATAAGCGTAACATTTAAATAACAAAGAGTTTAAGCTATTTGGCCATTTTGGTCGTAGATAATTTGACTGTTGGTTTTGGAAACATCCGAAACTAGATTCTCACTTTATAAGAAAAGTTTTAAGGCTAAGGCGTATTTTTAACTCGTAAACAAACAAAGTCGTTGCGTTTGGCATTCGGAATATCTTCAGGAAAAGCAAATTCATCCCCCATGAGTCACTAGTTTGTGACTTATACACCTTCAAAGACGCTGCATCTGTGAATGGTGATTGTTACTTATTTTTCGGCACCAACTGGGCATTATGAATCTGAATCAAATGTGATTTCAACAAGACGACGCCATTTGCCATACAGCTCGAGCAACAATTTGTGGTCGTAGTATTTCATGAAATATCTTTTGATTTAACACTACACGACTTCCTTATTTAGGGGTAGCTATATCCATCATGATAGGATTATTTGATAACATAATATTGTAAACAATTATGAGAAAAAGAAGCATTTTTTTTTACTTTTGACAATACAAGAAACACAAATGAGTATTCTCCATTTACTAAGAATTCACAGATTGTCATAAAGCTAAGACCAAATTAATTAAAATGGCTACATCAGAGTCTATTAAAAGCTAATGCTGAAAATCATTATCAAACACAATTTGTAACCACAGTAATCTATTAAGTTTTATTAATATATTATTGTGTTACCTTAGTTTACCTATTTTATATAATTATATATTTTATTTGTAATTATAGCAATTTTTACAATTATTTATTTATTGCAGGGGAATATCTATAATTTAAATTCCAGCATTTGTTTTCATTAATTCAAAGCTTTCCGTTGATCCCGTCAAATTATCATCTATTTATCATTTAAACAGAAAGTAAGCAAAGAAATGTGACGTAATTCTATGCCTTTGATTTACACGAGGAGGTCTGTGCGTAGTAAATAAAGACAGACTATATATTTTAACGGAAAGTAAATAAAGACGACTGACTTTAAATTTGACGTGGCCGTGCTCTGAGCTTTTAATTTACAAGGAGGCCCGGCGCTTTTTGCTAAATAGCCGAGCCGCCGGGGCTGTAATCGGGATTCTGCATTGCCGACTGCAAAAAGAGCGTCTGCCACGGCCATTTGATTTGCTTCCGTCGAGCGAAGTTTTGCAAGGTATGTAAGTATTCATTTATAATGGACAAGAATAAGTCGCCCATAAGAAATATGTATAATGCACCTTATGTAAACACTTGAAAGTTGCGCCTGCCCAAACACAGTAGCGGCAGGAATGTCCTTCCAAGCATTTTGTTTAATTATGTTGCCTTTGTACCTTTCATGATGTAGGAACAGATGCATATTTACTAACTTAATTAATAGTTCCCTATCCGTTGCAAAAACGAAATCCAAATGTCGACAATACTAAAGTTAAATTAATTTCATAATCAAAACAACCGTTCTGTTACTCTGCTAACATTAATCTAGGAAAAAATTAAAAATTATTGCAAAGAAACGTAAAGTTAAACCGATTTCATATTTACGTATTTCTTACGTAAAACGTAAAAATTAAGAGTGCATTATGAACGAGCGCATAAGCTTTCCATTGATTCAACTTTACGTATTACGTACTTCTTATGGGCGGCTTATGTTTACGTCCATTATAAATGAGTGCGAAGTTAAATTTTTCCACGTTTCCGATTCAGTTAAAAATTTATACTTTGGCAATAGGAAAAGCGGATGAATATTTTTTGACAGAATACCCCTAGTTGCATTACAACGCAAAACATCCTCATAATATGAACGGACAATATATTGTTTATTCAAAGCCGCTTCTTTCTACACTGTTACACTCCAAACTAAGCTTGATGTATATTTTTAGAAACTCCAGATAAATAATAAATGTGCCAAATAATAGCAAATTATGCTAATAAAATAGAAGATTAAAGGACGATTTCTTGTAACTCCTTTTCCTTTTATGTCCAGATTAAAACTAAATATTAAAAGGAATATTTAGAAGCTCCAAAGGTGTTAGGAAGCCAAACAAGCAAGCTAATTCAAAGCAAGTGGTTCAAAAATGCTCACACAGAAAAATCTAATCTATTATAGAGCTTTTAGTGTTCGGCACTTTAAGGTACAAACTAAGCATAAATCACATAGATTAATAAAATTACTATAAATATAAATACGGTCAATTAAGAGGATTAATTAGTACTATCTCTTGTTAAATAACTCTAATCAAAGAATTATAATTGCTTATATTGTCTATAATTCTGAAGGTTACAAGTGAGCATAAAGTTTCTAAGTTAAGCTAACTATGAGCCGAAAACGATCTTATCTATAAATAGATAAACGCAGTTACCATTAATTAACGATAATTACAGCAAAAAAAAACAGTATCGAAATGAAACTAAATTATTTAGCAATAATTCCTATGATCCACATATTTTTTATACAAATATGATAAATATGGTAAAACATTCTAGTGTTAAGCATGCGATTTCATTTGTCATCACTTTCTACATTTATATTTCAATAATATGCCTAACAAATAAAGAACATAAATAAAAATTAATAATCAAGTAGCAAAATATACATCTACAGACAGTTTAAAACAGAAAATGACTACGCTTTATCCCAACATTAGTAAAAAAAATACATTTTAAAAACTCAAATACATAAAGCATTAATTTACAAAATACTACAGCATAATTTGAATTTACTTGCATGCGTCACCACGGAACATTAAAAGTGGAGTAGTGCAAAAAGAAAATAAATGTAACCCGACACGTTCAAATAGCTTGGGCGATTTAACGATGTCTGCATATGAATGAAGGCCTGAAGCATTTTGAGAATGTTTTTTGAAATCGCCCTTCATTTCTAGTCATTTATCATTTAAAATATTATTATTGGGCCACTTACAAGTTAATTTAGGAAAGACTGGTATTGACACTAAAGTAACGTTATAATTAAAATATTTTTAATTATGAACAATAAAAAGTTGTAAAATTACTAGTTAATAACAACGCGTTTATTTTATGCACAAGGAGTAAATATTAAGTACAAAACAATTTCTTAAACGCGATTTTTAATGACAGTGGGCTCAGATTCATTATTATTATTTTTTTCTAGGAAACAAAAATATTTTCATTATATGGTAAATAAGTGTTCGACACGTAAAGTGGTAAACAACGGCATCAATCTCGAATCTATTAATCTTTTTGGATATTCAACAATTAAGGGGACCGACTAATTGTTTTCTTGTAATTGCAACAGAATACACAGTACTGAGGTTGTAGAGTAATCGTACAACAATTGGAACATTGTGTTCTCAAGATTTAGCTTACTATGTAGTGCGTATAATCTGAACGATATATATTTAGCCTGTAAAAACTCAAATCGACTCTGAAAATGTCATACTAAAATAAAAAAATTAAGTAAATTTATTGTCCATTTATTTCTATGAAGTGGAAAGCAGATGTAATAATACCAATACATAAAAATAAAGATACTAAGGAGTGCGGAAACTGCAGAGGGTTATATTACTGTGTACAGTGCTTAAGATTTATGAAAGAATTCTTAAAAACAGATTGAAAAAAGTGTAGAAGAGAGGTTAGAGGATGTAGAATATGGATTTTGCGGAAAGTGCAGTATACAAGACCATATATTTGCAGTGCAACAAATTATAGCAAATGAACTAATAAAGGACAAAGATATATATGTGAGTTTCATAGGTACGAAGAAGGCTTTCGATTCAATAAGCAGGAAAAAAATAAAATAACTTAGAAAAGAAAAACGTAGATGAACAAGTAATGCAAGGTATTAAAAGTTTATATGGTAGAACTAACGAAAGAGTAGGAACAAGCAATAAGTTATCAGAACGTTTCTACACAACTGAGGGTAGTGTGCTAAGCCTATTATTATTTATATTTCCAATGGATGATACTGTTAAAGAAAACCAATAAAACATGCAACAGCTAGTAGTAGACTACAGAAACCTACAGTCTATCTATATAGGGGCTTGTGGCTTCGCCTTATAGTAGCCAATATTCCAAAAAGAAATCTAGAGAAAACCCTTAGCGACTGGAAAACATTCTTAAAAAAACTAAACCTTAACTTGAACATAGATAAAACCTAATGTGTTTGATAATTAAGCGCAACAAGGTGACTCGATAAGCAAAACAGGAAATAAAACAAAGCGGAGCTGTGTAAATTATATATTGGGAAAAATTAAAATTAATCCTAAAGTAACAATTAAGCAAACAAGGAAACTGAGAAAAACAAAGAAAAACGAACAATACAACTATACTTGAATAACTGCAAATATGGTGGGCGGCAGGTCAGTTGTGCGCTCTCCTGACGCAAGTAATGGTCTCTGGTAACATGCACGGCAGATTTCGGCGTGCTATTCGTTGGCGGCTTTAATCCTGGGGCACCACGGACGGGGCGGAACGTACAGTAGGCAACGACAGCGTACCAGCACAGCGCAATAGAGCACCTGGGTCGGCTGGATGGCGGCTTCAATCGGGTCGGCTGGCTCTGCTCCGTCGCTAACGATGGTTCAACTCGGAATGCCGGGCGGCGGTAAAACTCGTTGTATTGCGATGAGGGTCGGCCGGCGGACAGCAAAGGTTACCGTAGAAATGGGACACGGGTTTAGAGATGAGCACTAAACATAATGCATGGTCATAATCAACCAAGAAAGAAAAATGAGAATAACAATAGAAGGAAAAAATATAGAATAAGTTAAAAATACAAATATTTAGGATGTACAATCAACAGCAAGGAAAACATAGACAAAGAGTTAAATAGAAAAATAAAGGCCGCTAACATGGTCTACTATGCTCTCCAAAAGAAATTCCTCGGAAATAAACAAATATCTAGAAAAACAAAAACAGCGTTCCTACCAATACTCTTACAAGACGGGGAAAATTGGGTATTAACAGAGAAACAAAATCGAAGATTGCCGTTAATAGAAATAAAATACCATAGAAGGGTACTAGGAGTGAGAAGAATCGAAAAGAGAAGGAATAAAGACATAATAAAAGAATTAGCAGTAAAATCAACAAAGTAAGTGTGGGAAGAGAAGAAACTGGAATTGTTCGGGCATTTAATAAAAATGAAGGAAGGAAGACAAGTAAATAAATTCTAGAAAGAAAAGCCGATAGGGAAAAACAATAGAGGGAGACCGAAGCAGAAATGGGACAACGACATTGAGAAGATACGGGAGAAGAAAGAAAATGATTAGAGCACAGCGAAGAAAATGGCAAGAGATAGAAAAGAATGGAAGAAGTTTTTAATCTCGACACCCTAGCGTATTAAGAGAACAGGACTATATATGTGTGTATGTATTATTCCCCTACGTCGTAAATTTGAAGGCTTTCTTTGGGCTTGGCAGAGGGCCCCCAAGTTGTTGGGTTTAATTCCTAGTTTAAAATCTACTTTCTAGCCATAATAATTTTACAGTGCAGTAGGTCCATAAATAGAACAAAATATTATTTTGTTAAAATTAAACAATGAATGAACAAATTTAGTAGCAGCCCTTTCCTTTGAATTTTTAAAAAGAAATATTGTTTTCAGCATTGCCTAAAACAACCATTTACCAAATTTCATCAAAATCAGACAAAAAAAACATTCTCGTGCAGCTTCTTCTAAATCTATCCAATACCGTAAATATTAAAACAAAATAGGCGACTTATCCTTAAAGACTTAACACACATTATTCATCCTGAGTCATAAAATTCCGTACGCCTGGAAACACGGGGCTTGAGGTAGTCATGGCACAACTAGCCCCTCCTACCCCAAATCGATGACCTTATAGGCCTCATAACCCGGTATGGCGAAACATGAGGTACAGTAAGTCCATGCTTTAACTTGCCCCTTCTCTATAGCAGATAAGCAGCTATAATCATTATGTTCTTAATGAGTTTCTTTTCCAGCTTCTAAAAACTGTTTCCCTTACTAAGCCATCTAACTTGAGAATGTAACATTAAAGTTTCATACTCAGCATCAAGATCATTATCAATACTTTGAACAATCTACTCTGAAGTGGTCTGGCACAAATAGAGTTTGCAATTTTACAACTTTCATCACGTGCTCATAAACTAAACCTTTTGTACATAATGTATATAATGTGATGAAACCGACAGCAGAACCAATAATGGTAGTCTGTGTTTATGGACACAAGTTTTTGAAACAAAAGATTAAATTCAGTTACATGGTTTTTAATCGATTGATATATTTCCACTCCCCGTGTATTGCCTTTTAATGGCAAAACTGAGAGTACATCTTCCTTCACTGAGCAATCGTTAAAGTCCATCCGTATAAAAATATTTACTTAAGCTACATTGCACATATCTATTGATTGATCACACTGTAAACTTAAAAAAACGCAAAAACGCATTTTTGTAAATCATCTTTTACTTGTCCTTTGACATTCTCAGATGTAGCTTCTATTCTACGAATGAATTTCTGGATAATTACACATCTTGGACAGCTGACTTAATTTTATTCTTATTTTTAGTTTCTTGAAATAAAATCTCCGATGCAGCAAGTATCGCTTCTTTAATTATATTGTCATCCTCAAAGGGTTTTTTGTGAATTGCAAGTATATATGCAACCTTAAAAGATGCAGTCCTAGAACCTTTATTTTATTTGCGGATTTGGTAAACGTTGATTGTTGGGCAACTAATATGCTTTTCAATTCTTTCACTTTACATTTTCTTAGACTGCTTTTAGAAGGATATTCAGTATCATATTTTTTATCAACTGTAAAATGTTTTTTTCCAATAGAAACAGAAATCAAACAAATACCTTTGTTCTTCAAATTAATTGACAAATATTTCTCTTCCCATTTATTGTTAAAATTATAATTGTAGGGGCGTTTTTTCTTTTTTTTCCGGATTATATGATGGCACGATTATAGTAACTACAAAATCATTAATATTTTATTAAAACTAATGATTAACAAACATAGGAAAAGTGAATATTTTTGATGCCTGTATGAAAACACCAAACCAACTACTTCACGCACAACTTCGAAAATTCTTCTGTGCTCTCTGGCGTGTGTTTCATGCAGACTACAGCAAGCGACTATACTAACGTGTAGGCTGCGCCTTTGAGTGTGTGGCGTAACTGATATTCGAATTTTCTTTTCCCCTTTTGCCACTTGACTTTACAAGACTGAGAAGGGATCAGACGTGCAATAAGAGCCACATCAAAAGGTCGCACAAACCACGTGTGGCTCGCAAGCTACTGGTTGGGCATCCCTTTCCTAAATCGTTGCGTAAATTTTAGTGACACACATCCTTTTTCAATTTCAATTGCTTCACACCTGCCACATTTGCCGCGGTAAGTATTGTTAATGGGCGGCTGATCATGAAATCACCCTGCACTGAAACTCTGCTCTACCGAAACCTAAATATGTTTGCTGTATTATATTTTATGTTTTACTGGGCATTTTCCTTAGCTTAATACCAAACTTAATATTAATTCCCTGCTCCGAATGTACGTCCATGTCACTCATGTATTTTAACTAGTAATTAATGCGACAACGAACCAAACAGTTGGGTTGCTAAACAGAAGCCAACCACCTAATGAGTTTTTAAAAACACATTTAATGTCGTGTCTATTCAAAATACACGTGAAGCGACTAAATAATGTCCATTTTTCGTGTTTAAATATCAAAAGTAAAGAATTAAAAAATCAGTCCTGGATCTTTTTTGACAATGGTTTTATAAACTGCTTTTCAATTGTGAAACAGTTTGGATAATAATTTTAAAACGAAACTCTATATTTGCGATTGGGTCATGACAAAAAAAATATAAAACAATTCTTTCTTAGTGTATTAGTTTTCTTTTATATTTGAAATATATTTGAGATGTTGCAAGCAATTAATTTAACTAAACCTTCCACAAGCTAGATTAATCTAAGAAAGTGATTAGAGTAAATTGTATATTTTGCTAATCTTGCATTGTTTTGTTTTTTATTTTATATATAGAGAGAGAGGTTTGAAGTGTGCACATGTGTTTTGAAACTCCAGGATTAAAGTCCAATTAGGGCCATACTGAGCAACTCAACACAAGAAAAAACGGTACAAGTAGGCAGACATAAGTAAATTCAAACCCGGGAAGATAAAAACACAAGGGAAAATACGGATCCAGTGAGTAATTAGACGTAAATAAGACCGGTGGAGGTTAACTGATAAGCAATAAGGTGGAGAATTGCATGAAACTAATAACTGATAAGTAAAGAATAACAAACAAACCAGGGCTACGCCAAAATCCCGAAAGTAGGCAACACACCGAACACCGAAGTGTGCAGCTAAGTGGACAAAGCACAAGAAATGGCAAATATAGAGGAGTTATTGCGGCAAATAAGAAGTAGACTAGAAGGAATGGACACTAAACTAGACCAGATAGTTAAAGATACAAACGCAATAAAGCAAGTAAATAAACAATTAGAGGATAAAATTGTGAAACAGGAAATAAGAATAGAATATCTAGAAAGGGAAGTCAGCCAAAGAAGAACCTTATAGCAACAGGAATAAAAGATGAAGAGGGAGAAACTGAGAAAGAAATAATGGAGAAAATACAAATAATGACGAATAAGATAGAAGTAGATTTGGAAGAGAAAGATATAGAAGATTATACCAGGCTAGGGAAATACAAGTCAGGGGGAACGAGACCGATACTAATTAAACTGAGTAAATTTAGCAAGAAAATGGAAATATTAAAGAAGGCGAAGGGACTAAGGGGAACAGAGATATGGCTAAGCGAGGATTACACTAAAGAAACACAAGAAGAACGACGAAAACTAATACCAATCATGAAGGAAGCGAGGCAAAGAGGACAAAAAGCGATACTGAAATATAACAAACTAATAATAAATAATAAAATATACAGTGCCGAAGAAATAAAAGTGGAAACTCAACAACAGTGGCAAAATGAGAAGGAAAAAGAGGCAGGTAGTAACTATAAAACAACAGTAAATGATAGATCACCGAACGGAGACACCATAGAAGAAAAGCTAAGGAAAATAATCAAGACTACATGGACAAAAACTAATCAGGAAAGAAACGGATGGGAAAAAGACAACGAAAAATGCAATGGACACGGATACAAAATAACCAAGAAAACAAAAATATGAAAACTAGCAACGTGGAATATCAGAAACTTAGCAGGGAAAGAAAACGAATTAATAGATGAATTCGAAAGCACAAAATTAGATATATTAACTATAACAGAGACCAAAAGGAAATGGGAAGAAATAACAGAAATGGCACATGGACATATACTCGTGTATAGTGGAGTAGCAGAGAACAAAAGAGCGGCAGCAGGGTGCATAATTAAAGAAAACCATGCTGCAAAAATAATAAAATGGAAGGGATGGAGTGAGACAATATTAACTGTAGAATTAAAAGAAGATAAAGGAAATGAAGTAACAATAATAGTAGTATATGGACCCGATGAAAATGACACCAAAGAAAACAAAGACAAATTCTGGGAAGAGCTAACGGAGATAACAGAAAACAACAGAGGAAAGATATACATAGCAGGAGATCTAAATAGCAGAGTGGGTAGACAAGAAAATAAAGCTATAAAAGCATTAGGAAAGTTTGGAGAAATAACAAAGAATTACAATGGAGAACGGCTAATAGATTTCTGTATACTAAACAACTTAATAATATCTAATACATTCTTCCAACATAAAGATATACACAAATTTACAAAAGAAGTAACGAGCAGGAACGAAAAATCCTTAATTGATTATATACTAGTTGAAAGAGCCAACAGAAGAGCAGTGAAGGATGTTAAGGTTATCAGAGAAGCTGAAATATATAGCGACCACTACTTAGTAGTGGCAAAAATTAAAGTAGAAGAAAAGAAGATAACCAGCATAGGAAAAAATACTACACACAAGAAGGTAGAATTTCAGACAATCAAAACCTATAAACTAAACAACAGGGAAGTGAGCAGTAGATATAAAGAAATCATAAGCTGTAAAATAAGAGCACGACAAGAAAATATGAAAGAAGCAAAACTAGAACAATTATGGAGCATTTTCAAAAATATTATGATTGAAGCAGTAATAGAAGTTTGTGGAACCCTCAAAACATCAAATAATAAGAAACAAACAGCATGGTGGAACGAAAACATTAAAAATGAAGTTAAGAACAAAAAGAAAATATGGAAGGACTATTTAAAGAACAGGAAAGAAGAGACATATAAAAGATGCAAAGAGCAAAGAATAAGAGTGAAAAACATGGTAATTGAAGTTAAACAGGAGAAGTGGGAAGAATTAGGAGAAAGATTAGAGAAAAATAGTAAAGATAACCAGAAACTATTCTATAGAATATTAAAAACACTAAGAAGTAAGAAACCACTGAACAATGGTCGGATAAGGAATAAACAAGGGGAAATATTAGTAGAAGACAAAGAGATTATGGAAAGATGGTGAGAATACTTTGAGGAATTACTGAACCCAAAACAAGCAGAGGAAAATGTAGAAGAGAACCAAGGAGAAGAACAAAGAAAAGAAGAAAAACTAGAGGAAAGGAATGCAGAAGATATGGAAGAGGAAAATATAGAGGAAATAGAGCTACACGAGATGAGGCAAGCAATTAAAGATACAAAAAATGGCAAAGCACCTGGACACGACAAAATAAAGATAGAGATGATAAAACACATGGGAGAAGATGGAGAAAAAATACTACTATCAATTTACAATAAAGTGTGGAAGGAGAGGATAATCCCGAAAGACTGGGAAATAGGAAAAATACTGCCAATTTACAAAAAGGGAGATAGTACGAATTGTAACAACTATAGAGGAATCACGTTATTGAGTGTAGTACTGAAGATCTATGAGCGCATACTGGACAAAAAACTAAGGGGGAAAATTGAGAAATCGTTATCTGAAGCACAAAGTGGGTTTAGAAAAGGCTATAGTGTACAAGACCATATATTTTCAATAAAAGAAGTTATAAATAAAACAGTGCGGTATAATAAAAAAGTGTTCTGTGCATTTTTAGACTTAAATAAAGCGTTCGACCGAGTCAATAAAAACATGGTATGGGAAAGCTTGATTAAAAGACAGGTCAATAAAAGATTGATAGCGGCCATCAAGAGCATATATAACAACAATGTCAACTACGTGATGAGCAGAAACAGGACATCAGAGAGCTTCAGGACAGAAGAAGGACTGAAACAAGGAGGAGTCTTAAGCCCGGTGTTATTTACCGTACTAATGGACGACGTTATAAAAGAGTGCAATAAAAGAAGGAAGAAGATAAAAGTGGGATATAGAAAACTGCAAGTGGTAGAAATAGCAGAATGCGCGTTTGCTGACGACGTAGTAATAATGGCTGCAAATGAGAGAGATCTACAAAAAAATCTAGAAATACGGAACGAAGTATTAACAACATATGATATGAAATTAAATACAGACAAGACAAAGGTGATGGTAATATCGAAGGAACAGTGTAAAATAAAAATACAAATTGAGGGAAAGGACATAGAACAAATAGACTACTTTGAATACCTAGGAGTCACAATAGAAGAAAAAGGAAAACAAGAACTAGACATCGCAAAGAGAATAGAAAAGGCTAATAAAGTTTACTACGCCATGAAGGACAAATTTATTAACAAAAGGGAAGTGACACGACAAACAAAAATGAATGTATTTAAGACAATATACAGACCTATACTAACCTTCGGGTGTGAGACATGGGTGTTATCAGCAAGAATGAAAAGTAAAATACAAGCGGCGGAGATGAGATATCTAAGGAGAGTAAAAGGGATAACCTTAAGAGATCGGATAAGGAACAGCGAAGTGAGACAAGAACTAAGAATCCAGACGATACTCAAATTTATAGAGAATAGACAACTGAGTTGGTGGGGACACCTACAACGCATGAATGAGACCAGACAGGTTAAACAAGTATGGAAAGCAAAGGTGGCAATAAATAGGGGAAGAGGAAGGCCGCAACAAACATGGGATAGCGTCGTGGGAAAGATATTAGCAGAGAGAGGGAAATCGTGGCAAGAAGCAAGCTTATTAGCTCAAAATAAAAAGGAGTGGAGTAAGTTTGTGTACCAAACAAGTGAGGGAAAGACAATACAATAATAAAACACTCTAGAATTAAGTTAAGTATGTACGAGTTATTAGAAAATACATTTAGTTAACTTAGGTCTATAAGTAAATGTTAAATTACATGTAGAAATTTAACCCTACACCAATTGGTAAATGGGCATTCGATAATATATATATATATATATATATATATATATATATATATATATATATATATATATATATATATATATATATATATATATATCAATTTAATTAGATCTTGTCAATTATTGTTGTCGTTACATAATATAACTGTTTCTCTTATTTTAATAATACCACATGTGTAATAAGTATACGTCAATCGACTAAGTGACGCTATCTAAAAGTGCCTTAACAGATTTTAGTAAAAACCACTTGAGATATAGAAGAAGTGCTGTTGGTGTAAATACTTCTAAAAATGTTTTTATTAAGTGAACAAAAAAGCAAATGATCAAAACTGGGTAGAGTGATAAATACCCAAATAAAATTGATGAGATATGAAATAGAAAAATCAACATTGGATTAGAGAGCCATAATTCGATAAGTAAATTTATGCTTCGAAAAGTTTCCGCGGTCAAAAACAAATTAACAAACGGTTTTTAGAAATATCTTACTTTTCTTCAAACTTTTCGACAATAAAAACCGACAAGCTGAAATTAGTACCATCATAAAAACTTTAATACAAAACGGATATTTCCAATAATGTCTAACCTACGTCATTAAAAATATCACCTTCAAAAACTCACGACTTTTCTAGCCAAATATCTTTTTTCTTTACATCAGAAGCATTATTGAGAGAATATACAAAATACACAAACTGTTTTTACAATTAACAACAGAACAGATAATTTTATCCGCTCAGTTGGGACTATTATCCCCACGAATTGGTGATTGTGACTGGCTAAACGAACAGACAAATTTCAAGCCGTTTATACGAACATTCTTTGGCTGTATGAAAGGATGATATAATTAAAAAATTAATTTTTTCAATTCTAAAACACTCGCTTTTAACTCCTACCCACCAGTAGAACTATTGGCGAGGCTATTAAAATAGAAAAACACTCTCACCTCTTCAATGCTCGAAACAATGGTTAGCGTTTATCTATTATTTGGAAACCATTAATTACCGCACATTAACACTCGTGTAACTCGTTGCATTAAACAAATTTTTCTCAGCCCAGTGCATTTCGCGCAAAAAGATGTCCTCATGACACTTTCATTTCTGATTTGATTAACAGGAAAGTAGCGCACACCAAAAACTAGTCTTCTTGTTTGACTCATAATTCTTAGAAAATAGGCAAATTGAGGCCGCTGAGTAAAAAACTAAAAATCCCTTTAATATATACATATAACTTTACGTAAACATTTTACGATAATCATTTATTCTTTAAACGAAATGGTGTGTGTTATCGGTCCATTTTGAACGTTGGAACGGTTGACAAACCATCCCATTTTGAATATTGAGAAGTTCTGCTGCCAATTCTTTTCAAAAAAACACGAATTTTAGTTTTGTCTTTTATCACGGTTTTATATAACACCCCACTATTTCCAATTTTACCCTTAAATATAGTTTTCCAAACCATTTGATTTTTTTGTCGGTTGTAGTAGCATAGGAGATTAACTACTGGACTGACAGGTCAATACCAAATTTTCTCTTGTTAATTACTAGAATAGCTAGCGGCTCTTTTACTTTTTTACCATTTTTGTTTACTTATGCTGACTGACTTTCCGAAGGTAAATTGGAATCGCCTGAAAAAGGTATTAGATCAGAGGCGGTGCTTGTCGAATGTTAATTAACAAGAATGGTATCACGTTGATTCTGTGCAGATTGCTGTTTAGATTTTTTGCTTTCAACAAGGATTGGAGCATGTTTAGATGATAGAGCCTTGATATCGTAAATGCTTTTCCACATGTGTACTAGCCTAAGGTTGTTGTCTTCTTGCAAACCAACTTTAAGACCGCATTTACGTTTTGCTGAAACCCTCTTTAACGAAAAACCTTTTTGTTTGCTCTGAAAATGGCAACAAGGTGGGTATGTTTGTGTATTACAAAGGGTTATAGATAAGATGGATGAGTGAGCAAATTCAAACTTCAATTATTTATTGACAAATTGTTATATATCGCCAAAAAAGGTATCATATTGTGCAAAATAATGCCCTCTTTAATTATTATTGATTAAAATTTATTCAAATCAAAACAATGGGACGTCATCTAGTTGATCCCGAACTTGAGGCAGTTTTTAGAGCTCAAGTGGTTTTGTATGGCCTTTACAAAATTCTGAACAACCAAAAGTGGAAGAAAGTCATCATAACGGATGGAGAAGCGAAAAGAATTCGAAACTTGCAAAGTTCTGCCGAATTGTTGGCAAAAGGATTTATGATCTGTGCGGAAGTGTCTGTACAATGGCAAAACTGATCTTCATTCTAAAGTCAATAGTAAATACTACTGTGTTTTTGGCCAGAAATGCTCGGCAACTTTATCCAAATAGTGACTTCATCTTCCATCAGGATTTGACTTAGAGTTACACATCCAAGTGTACAATGGAATGGATGAGCCCTCGGATGAACTTCATCACACCTAATAAGTGGATTCCCAAAAGTCCTGATGCTGCTCCTATGGATTATTTCGTTTGGGGCTATTTTAAAAGACGTCTTTGGAATGTCAAAACTCAAAACACTGCTGGTCTTAAAAGGACTCTGAAGAAGGTTTAGAAGAAATTTCCTTTAGAACGCATCAATAAAGCACTTCGTGTCTATAAAATCTACGAGAATAAAAGATTTCGTATCTACCAGTTTTTGTAAATAACTATTAAAATTCAAAAGTTATTAAAGTTTGAATTCGCCCACTTATTGTATCTATAACCCTCTGTAGTTTTTTATTCAATTCGTAAGTTGTATAAAAATTATCGACAATATTTTGTCTTTATAAAGGAGCCTCTGGCACAATAAAATGCTCATATTTTTACCCAAACTGGTCTTACGTTTATCTATCGCTGGCTTTTTTTATCACCCGTATACAGCCATTGGCGGAACAAAGCTTAAAGGGTATTTTGCGATATCCTTACTGGGTATATATTCTATAAATACAAAACGTCCCTTCCAATATACTGATGTTTCTTTATTAACCATATGTTCTGAAGAAGGAAACAAGATCTTGAATGTTTTCTTTATTAGATCTAAAAGCGATTGAATTTTTCTTATCCGATCTCCATTTATAATAGTCTCATTTTCTGCAAAACGAATTATTTCCAAAATAACTTGGAAACGGCTTCTTGGCATAATTTGCTATGAAATTACTCTCTAATAAATAATGATTAAAATGTTCACTATGTTTTACTAAATCAATAAACGAAATTAAGCAAAAATTTTTTACTTTTTCAGAATTTGTATGGATCCATTTGTTTATCAAGTTGTCGGCAAATAACACCACAGCTTTGTGCAAATCTATTAGTTTCTAAAATGATTTATTTACTTCATCGTCAACTAAGAGGCAAACATTTTTAAAGAAGTCTTGGGTGAAATTATTTGCTGAAAACCTTTCCGACAGGTGAAAGGAAAGTATTCGTAGTGTTACCAGGTCGGGCCCGGGCGGTGATAAATCGGGCGTCGGGACGCTACGACCGGCAACGTGTGGGGCACGGAAGGCTAAAAACGAAGCGTCGGCTTCAACTTACAATTAAAATTATATTTATAATCTTACAGAACTTAACCTACCTTACGCTAACCTATCAACCTTAGCTAACTTATCCTACTTAATTAATATACAAGAACTTAACCTACGACTTAATGTACGCGCTGAACTGGGCAGCGAGCTGGCGCAGCAAAGCCGGGCCGCGAGCTATGTGCAGCAGCGCAAGCAGCGGGGCCGGTGGCGGAACCAGGCAGCGTGCAGCAGGGCCGATGGAGGAGCCGGACAGCGAGCAGCAGGGGCGGCAGCAGGTCCGGGCAGCGGGGCCTAAAAGCAACCAGCAGATTCGGGCGGCGAGCAGCAAAAGAAGCCAAAAGGGACTCACCTGATGACATTTGATGATTTCTTCTTAAGGGGCTGACGACTGAGTGCGAATTCTTTGGTGGCTCAGGTTTTAAGGGCTCAGCCGTGCCCCACTCTACTGGTGGCGTGCAGAGTTTAGGGTGGAAGCACGCTGAGCCCGCTGGGAAATGCAGAGCTTGCCCAGGATTGGTGGACGCCGGGGGCGCCTTTGCTCTGATTGGAAAATGCCGTGGCGGCTATGGTCGGTGGCGTTCGGGTCGACTCGAGATCGCCTAGCACGACGCGGCGCGGCAGGTCAACTATCCGGTGTTGCACACGCCGCCACAAAGTCGACCTCAGGTAACATTCTTTTGGATTACAAATTCCAAAGGAGTGCTTTTGTGTGGCACACGGCTCGAAAAATTCAGAGTCAGGTAACATTAGCCCCGGCGAAATCGGGGCCAGGTAACAGTAGCTTTCTACATATTCTGTCCAAATGACTGTCGTTTCTACTTGTTCTTTATTTGGTGGGCCAATTTTCTTTTCTTCGCCTACAGGATTATGAAGAATTTTTTCAATGTTTTGTTCATATAAAGAATCTTCTTTTAATGATAAAATATTTAAACTATCTGGAATCTGCGTTCTTGAGTCAATTCAATTTTATACGCCAATAAATACAGATTCTCTGTTAAAATTGACGTGCTTGGTTTTTCATGAATACTATCACTTATTAGAGTAGTATTGTCACCTGAATGACCATTGAGTTGACAGAGAACCGCCTCTTTGTCAATAAGCATACAAAGTGCGTTCAAGGTCCCCAAATTGTTTTGGGATAAAGTATTTCCTCAAGAAAGATAAAACTTCTGTTACTTCTCAACAAAATACCGTCTAAACGTACAATTTTTTTATTGCATGATTTTATAGCTGTTGAAAACATTTTTAAGAGCATATTTTGCCCACTGGAAAGTCGCTGATGCAACTATGGCTCAAAAATGGAAAATAAGCGGTCACGGAAAGTGCCCTTCATAGTCGGAAACTTATGGCGGCTTCACGTGTGAATATGTCTCCAGCCATTATTACCCGCGAAATCTTGTATTCGTCGGTCAGCATTTGTGGGGCCCACCTTGAAGAAATTTTCAGTATTTTTAGGCCATCATGCAAAAGTTTAAAAGCGAAAGCACGTACACCTAATCGACGGCCTTTCATAACAACTTGCTCCATTTGCGCAATCATGATTTCGGTCTGGTTGGTTCGTGGCAGAGGCCGTTTTGGTTTATTATCGCAAAACTCTTAGCTTTCTTTAAGATTTCGCACCAAGAACGTACATTTTTAATATTCGCAATGCTTTCGCCACATATCTGACTCAATTGGCGATGAATTTCGATAGCGTTTTACAAAGCGAGAAGAGAAAACGGATAATTACAAGTTATTCTTGAACATTAAATGTCACCATTTGAAGTATACAAGACAACACTCACTGCAATGGCGGTAATTAAACCTGTGTACATTCTATGGTGCTGTCATCTATATTACAAATTTAAAAATATTTTCCGCATCTTTTAAAATTAACCGCATCTTTTTACTTACTTTCTCTGCTGAGAAAAAATTTGGAAATCTTGGTACTACTCATTTGAAACTTTTGCACTAGATCACAAATTACATGCTTAATTTTCACATTAGTGTGTTCAAACAATTGTTAAATTTTCCTTCGCCTAATGGTAGCTGATTACCCGTTTTTATAATAAACCTGAGTAATATTGATGCGTTGCTTCATAATATACGGTGTCAAAATAACTTTGCTATGTGTTCAAATACCAATTGTACAAATGCCACTGTTCACCAAACACAAACCTCGCTAAATTAAATTCCTAAAGTTCAATTTGAATCGCTTTACATATAAATATAACAGAATATTATTTACTTTAGACAATTTTACTGACTGGAGATATTTTTTTTTAGAAAAGGTAAAATTAAAAAGTTAAAATTATGATGATTTAATTATTATTCAGTGTTAGCTAATTATAAATTTATTTTTAATTTAAATTAAGGTCTCTTTGTAGAAGTCAACTTTTTTATGGGTTTAAGCTCTTAAATTTTACACGATTTGACCGCTTGATTTCTAGAAGCAAAACCGATCCTGTAACTTAAATTGCCCCTGCCCTTTTAGAGACGCCCGTTGCGCGCGAAATACGTTATACAATATCGCCCTCGGTCAATTTAAGTCCCACAAAGCTTTGTTTTAAATGCGCCACGTTCAGAGCTGCGACCCTACAGTCACAAGGTACTCGGCGCTTCGTTCCGAAACGGCGCCCCGATAACGAGTCCGCGGGGTTAATTCCGCCGTCGGGCGGTTTAATAATTCGCTCTCGAAGTTCGACGACTGCGGGATAATTTGTACGGAAGATTCGGATGAAAACGTTATTCTATTAGACTGCAATAACTTTGATGCAATTATTTTTGCCTTCGGGGAGCATTAGAGCGAAAATGTTGCAGCTGTTACGGTCGTAATTTGAATTTTCTGCGCCAACTCGTCGTTATGAACTTGTCTAGTTTTTGTCTATTAAATGAAGTCGCATCTGTTTTTGCGAAAATGGAAAATTGGGGTTTTAATTAATTTTTCGTAGCTTGCGTTTCAAGTTAAATGCAAAACAAAGAAAACTTTCAAGTTAATGCTGCACTGAAAATTTTTAATATCCATACAAATTGTTTCATATTTTTTAATAGCTAATTTAAGAATAAGAACTTTTTAATTGAAATTGCTATATGAGGTACTTTTCGAAGCTATAGAAGTTATGTTTTAAAATTTTTATAGGCTTACAGTTGTTGTTTCTGGGTAACGCAAAAATAATTCTTGTTTTTGAAATATTTTTTTTATTGTCAGATTACTACTATTTACAATCCGCTGATAGAGCAATAAGTAAATTACTGAAATGAAAGTGGTTTATGTGACGATGGAACGCTTCAGTTAAAACTAATACGTATAAACGCTTACAAAAGGAACATAAAATAGTCTAGAGAGCTTGAACTAAAATCTAAACGGCAAGTCAAGAATGTACTGCCTCTTAACATAAGTCTCCGATTGTGGACGCTGTTGTTTAATAAGTTTAGTGCTAGACTATTAGGGTGGTATTCTAGCTTGGAGATGTAATTTTCATTACTTTTCACTATGTCTTCTTTCACAGAACGCACTTTCGGGTCGCTATAAGTGTCTGCTTTGCTTATATACTACGGTGCGTGGCGGATGGTTCGAAGGGTTTTTGTTTGGAATATTTCTATTACAGCTAGGTTAGTATATGATGCAGTTTCTCAGAGTTGGATTCCGAAGAGCCATATCGATTTGAAGATTACTTTGTAAATGAGGAATTTGTTGTGAAAGGAAAGTTGGAAACTGAACTTTAGGTTAAATTGCTTTAGTTTGGTCCATGTGTGGATCCTCCAGGTTAAGCCTCTATCAAGGTGGATACCTAGGTATCTTGCATTGTCAGATTGTGGTATTGTTTCGTTAATAGCAATGGATAGAGAATTTCTCTTCTCTTTGTAAAGATGACGGGTACGGACTTGGTTTGGTTGATTTTAATTTTCCACTTCTGAAACCCGTCACGGATAACATCGAGATGGATTTGTAGCACAGTATTGCCAGCAAACGTTGCGATGAAGACCTTTGCGCAGGTTGGTACAATACTGGTCCTAAAATAGTCCCTTAGGGTACTCCGGAACCTATGGGAATCAGATTAGTAAGTCTTCTTTGTATTTAATTTGAAATAATCTATCCTGTAGATAAGAGCATAATATGAGGTAGAGGTTATCAGGTAAACACTTTTTTAGCTTATACAGTAAGCCTTTATGCCAGACTGGCTGACGTCTAAAAATGCCGCACTGCAGTATTCTTTGGCTTCAAAGGTGGCATTAATAATTTCTACCACTCTGTGAACTTGTTCAATTCTATAGTGCTGCCTTCTAAAACTAAATTAATGGTTCGATATAAGATTTTGCTCTTTTAGAATTGGCATTAGTCGCTTGAGTGGCTAGTTTTCGAATAGCTTTGAAGTTATTCATAACAAACTTATCGGTCTGTACAACTTTGCTAAATTGAGTAGTTTGTCAGGCTTCTGAATTAAAATAATTTTAGCAATTTTTATTGTGCTGCGAAATGAGCCGTTCTTGGTATCGCGTTAAATTTAAATGTCAGCAATGCGAGACCCTTAGGTGGTATGTCTTTTAGAATTTGGCCTGTTATCAAATCGTACCCGAGTATTTTTTTTGTAGGCGACTTTTTTATTGAATCTTTTACTTCTTTCACTTCAACGGCTGTGACAGTTGCAATGGGGAATCCAAAAATCTGTCCATTTTTTCTTCGTCAGTTTCGAATGCTCCGGAAATCGGTTGAAAGACTTGCCTAAGGTGTTCGGCAAATACCTCAGCTTTCTCGGCATCCCTTTTCGCCCAAGTTCCGTTTTCTTTCCGGATCGTCGGAACGGGTTTTTTGTTTTAATTTTTTGGTGGTTTTCCACATTGAGTAGTCACTCGTTTCTGTGGCTGATAGACCTTTGATAAATTCTTTAAAAGTTTCGTCTCTGTGTTCCTCCAGCAAGCCCTTTAGTTTTTGTGCTGCAACATGATAACGTTTTTTCTCTTCAAGGTAATGTCTTCTCTGCCATTCTTTACGTAATCTTCTCTTGTTTGCTATTTTGTTTGTGATTTTCATCAGGTAGTCTTTTTCCATGTGGTTTTCTGGTAGTGTAGCGGCGTTCGGTATTGCCGTCAAGAATTCTTCTACTGCCGTTTCGACGTCGTCAGCTGTTTTTAATTTTATCTCTAGAGAGACGTTTTCTTCGAATATCTCCCGATCAGTTAAGTGATTATGTAGTTGCGATGGTTTAGTTTTATGAATTATGGAAGAACTTATAGTTAGTATAACAGGAGTATGATCAAACCAGAGGTCACAGCTATCTTCTACGTTTATATATGCTTGTCCAGTACCCTTAGTGATAAAGAAATCTAGACAATCTTAGATTTTTGTTAGGTCAGTAGGCCAGTAGGTGGATTTACCTGTGGAGGCATTACTGTTTGTAAGGCTCTTTCTCTTAGAGAGATCAACTGAGATCCCCAATGTGAGTGTTTGGCATTATAATCACCGGCAGAAATGAATCTGAGACTTAATAATTTGAAGTATTCCTCAAATCCTTCTCTGTTTGTTTTATATCTAGGGGATAATATGCTGCAAATATTGCTAGAGGTCGATTCCAATCTTCTACCTTTAGTGTTATCGCTTACAGAAAATCTCTTTCAAATTTATTTAATTTGTAATACTTGATTTTTTTTAATGATACCTCTAGCGTTATAAGTACGGGAAATAAAATTCTTTGGAAACAAGTAGTATGTCAATGTGATTAGCGTTGAGCAATGCTCTATTTCCTGGCAATGTTGCGCCAGGCCATTTGCGTTCCATATAACGATCTTAAAATAAGCTATTTGTATTGATAATTTGTTGTCTAAATGCACCGAGTTCATTACAAAGTGTCCCTATTTCACGTAAGAAATCCGTTATTTTGGTTCGTAATAGTTTCCTGCATAAATTGGAATGTAGGTGTTTCCTGATTGATAAAAGTGCTATTTTGATCGGTGCAGTGGTTGAACATTGTAAGTGGTAGTTTTACATTTGATGTTCCAATTTGCTGGTTACTAACGTGCCCCAGTAGTCGAAAGTCTAGTGGCGCTAAGGAAAACCTTTGTGTGATTTATGGTTGTTGCTTATCAGGTCTCGATTTTGAATTTATATTACGTCTATTTAGTATTTCTATGTACATTTGGCAGCCTTTATAATTGACTAGGTGATCACCTTTCATAATGCACATTTAGTTGTTGGGGTGTTATCTGTGGGACAGTTCCTAGTGTCACGGTTCTCTCCCCATTTGACACATCTAAACGGACGAGTGCAGAAGTTGCGTGTGTGTCCGTAGCATTGGCATCTCTTGTATTGTGTGAGTGTATTTTTTATGTGGTGGCTCCATCTGTATTTTATCATTTAGAATGTACTTTATCTTGAAGATTTCCTTATTGATTTTCTTGGGATTGAGGCCTATAAAGAATAGGTTTTTGTATTCTTTAGTTTGCTTGATTTTGCAAACTGAAATGTTCCTTGGTGTGTGTCCAATAACTATTAGGCTGCCTTAAGTTGGTCAATGCCAATTGTGTGGTATAGATTTTCGATTACTATCTTATAGCTATGTTCTTCTTTTAGGCTGAAGGTATGCCTAGAAACTTTGTTTTTATCAAGGATTTTTTAATTTCATTTGTAATTTTTTGTTGTAAAAATTTGTAATCTTATTTTGTTGCCATTTATGGTTTGATAGTAATAGTCATTTTTAGTGATGATGCTTTTAGAATTAGTCGTATTAGCCGGTCTATTTTTATTACATAATGAATGATGAATGGCGGCGATCTTATAGGCTTCTTCTCCTAGTTATTTACTTTACTTGCATCCGCCGCTTTTTGTTTGTGTTTCCGTTGGTTGCTAGTGGTGGAATCTATTTTGAGACAGGTTAAGTTTCCCCTTGTTCTATTTTTCTACTGGACGTCTTGCTCTATAACTTGAGTCTATCTCGTCCCTTGCTAGAGCGTATCCTACACCGTACAAAATCAGATCTGTTCAAAAGCTAAATCAAAGTGATTTTATCTAACACAAATTGTTATACTAAAGAATGATTAAAATTATTCATTCTAAAAATGTTTTTTGGTGATAAGTGATGAAGCACATTTCCACTAGTATTATTATATTAATAAGCAAAGCTGTAGATTATGGTCAGCACAAGTATTACATCAGGAGCCTTTTTATAGTGCTAAAATTGTACGTCTTGGAAGAATCGATCGTTGCACTTTTCTTTTTTGAAGAAGTGGCTACAGTAACAGTCATTTTAGACAACTGTGTTATAATGCCCTGCAATTATTGCATTTTCAACTTTGACATTTATAAGTCAACATGAAAAAATGCAGTTCCAACAAGATGGAACCACATCCCACACGGCAAGAACTTCCATGTTTGTTGTTTGACTATTGTCTCGTCAATATTCTTTAGCTCGCACGCTCTTCAGATTGTTTTATTTGTAATATATATATACATACATACTTACATATAAGATAACATTGCGACCTTGTTAAAATATACTTCTATGCATGAGATGGTAAAGCTTTCGAGCGGTGTGCATTGCGGCCCTCCGCAATGCAAGCCCTACCTTTTCCGCTATTTAAATGTAGCCAATGTTGCAAAAGACTGCAAAAAGACGGCAATTATCAAAGATATTGAACCCACAAACTTCGGATCTCGAACCAAAGCCGCTACCAATTTGACCAATTGGGCACTACAAGAAAACGCGCTTTTTGCTGGTTCGTTCGGTCCGTCTTTCTGTCATTTCTGATATCCGTTATTTCTGACATCTGTTATTTCTTACATCTCATATCATAAAAAAGCAAATAAATCAAACTACTAAATATAACGCTTGATATAAAAATAAATAGTCAAAAATATAAGAAATTAAAAGAAGTAGTTTAAAAAATAAAAAAAAACCTGAATAACCAATATAATAAAACAAAAAAGAAAATGAGAAAATCAAACATAACCTGAATACATCGAAAATATCATGTAACGAGAAAAATGTAATACTACTTAATTAGTTTTCAAATAAATAAGCGTAGATACTAAATAAAGTACCGAGCAAATAAGTTATTTTATTAGGGAACATCTAGAGATTAAAGTAAAAGTAAAAGCAATATGTAAACTTGGCAAAAAACACATTTTCTAGAGTTAGACAACTTATAAGATGAAAAGTATGTTGTCGAAGTAGACAAAAAGTAATAAAACCGTGGTTTGTATTTTAAAAATTCGACATATATCTAATCAGAATTTAATGTGCCTAGTTATTTACCTGAAGAACATACATACCAAATTTGGTCTAAATGTGGCGTGAAATGTAGAAGTTACAGAAATCACCAGAGTACAGTCAAGTACCCAATAATCCAACGACTTACCTAGGGAAAAAGACAAAAACCTTTATTAACAACTAAAATATATCCCTTAATACTAAAAAACTTCTACTTTGAGAGAGACCCTCAAGAATACTCAAATTGTATGGTCTTCCAAAAATCTACAAGATAAATATACCTTTATGACCTATTGTTAGTGCTTTTTGTTCACCCACGTACAACTTAGCCATATACCTGGCCAAAATTCTTCGGTTCCTTACAGAAGTCCGAAACTTCTACAACTTCTTCGAAACCCTTTCCTATTCGTAAACATGACATAATGGTCACTTTCAGTGTTGTCTCTCACTTTAAAAATCTACTCGTTCGAGAGTCTTTGCAGCTTCTAAATCCAAATACAATTTTGAAGACTATACCACCAAATTAATTAACAATTGTTTATCTAATACCTATTTTACCTTTCAAAACAAATTCTACCTACAAAACAATTGTGCTTCTATGTATTCTTCACTTTCACATGTCGTAGCTAACTTATTCATGATCGATTTCCAAATAACAGCCCTTGTATCTTTTCACTTAAAACCTACCTGTTGGTTAAGATACGTTTGGCATGTGGCGTCTTAGATATGATACGCTTTTAGAATTTCTTTCCCACCTTAATAAAATTCATACTAATATCAAGTTGACAATGGAAGCCGAGCATAACAAATCGCTTCCTTTTTTGTACATAAAATACCCTAACGTACACGAATAACAATTCGATTATGTTATTTCACAATAACTCTACTACTACTACTGCCTCTAAATCGAATTGAGGCTAATAAATCCAAGTCTGCTTATGCGACGTTTATATTACTAAGAAAAATACGCTCACTTTAACTCTAGTTAATAAACAGATACTACAAACAGAAACAGTACGGGATCTAAAATTGCATTTATATCGTAGACTTATTTGGAAAATCCATATATGGACGAAAAGGAAACAGCTAAATCAATCTATAGTCGCACAAAATATAAAACTTGGAAAACAAAATTTTAGTTTATAAATCAACAAACACGCCAATCTCGATAAATTAAATTTAACTGTGGGGTACTGCGTCTAATTTTAACATTGAAATTCTGAAGAGATTTCAAAATAAAATTTTCAAGTCGATAGTTAGCGTGCTATGGTTAGCTCAAATAATCTCGCTGTATCATTAAGAAGACACCAATTAACAACAAAGTTAACTAGTGCATTCTTATTCTAAAAAAGTTGAAGTTGAAGAGTTCGAAAATTAAATTCAATTAATTATAGTATGTCCAAAGTTTATAGCTAACAAGCGAACACTTACATGTTAGTTAATTTAACACCATAACATTTACTTATTGTTATCAAGTCAAGTTGTAAATTTTTGGGAACAAATTAAGGAAGTCGCGCGGTTTTATGCTCTTTGTCGTGAGAAACTTAATAATAATTCGATGTATTAACACAGTATATGGGCGTTAAATCTAATAATAGTTCAAAAATTTTAGCTGTATTTGTTTCCGTTTTTATTTATTTATAAATACTAGCAGCATAATTCGTTAGACTAGCTGAACTTTTACAAAAATCATACAAAAATTACATATTTTAATTCAATTATTTTGACAATACAATTAATTGTAAGTTCTATGAATATATTCATAATTACAATAAATAATTGTTGTCTTTTAAATTTGTATTTCTCTAGTTTTGTACTTTATTTGATTGATTTAGAAACTCCAACAAAGTATTTACAACAGTAGTGCATAATATAGTTTGCAGTGCATTCACATTACCCTGTATATACCCATGTATTGTAACTGTTTACTAATGGTGCCTGTAATACTGACATTTAAATATATTTTTAGCGTATGTTATATAAAGTGAGAAATAAAATGTATACAGTTTATATATATACAGATAAATATGTACAAAAATTTATTACCTATTAATGTAGTACTAAAAAGCTTTGTTCATAGGCTCATTTTTATTTAGAAGTCATTACAAGTTACGATTATATGGATGCTCATAAAGTTGGATAAAACTAAACCGAAGATTTTATTGCTACAATTTATATCTTCTGTGATTACTTCTATAATCGTTAAGTTGCATTTAAGTCTATTTACAGCCTCTATCATGAGAAACAGATGCAGATAAAATCTGAGATAAAATAAAAGATGCTGTAAAAATACTAAAAATAATTTATTTAACAAAAAAACTACTTACAAAAATAATTCGTTATCGTTTTCAACATAAGTACCTGTCACGTCGCTTCGTGGATCCTAATGCAATTTTCGTGCTTGGAAACGCTGCCTAGTAGACTTGTTAATTTATCTTAATAATGTCCTATTAGAGTAACTTAGTTAATTGCAGCAAATTAGCGTTCAGTGATACAAGCGGCAGAAATATATTACTTGTAATTCTGTTTTGAGTTTTAAGATAAACATGAAGTTAAATTTATGTTACCAATTAAGCAAATGTTAGTTCTATAAAGTAGTAGTAGTAGTAGTAGTAGTAGTAGTAAATCCCATTATTCCACAGTGGGACATAAGGCGTTAATATATTTGTTCCATTCCTTTTTGTTCGCTGTTATTGGTGTAAGCTGTGCTATAGTCTTTCTTGTCTCCTCCTCCACAGTTCTCCTCTATGTTGTTTTCGGACGCCCAACCTTCCTCCTCCCTTGTGGGTTATATTGCAGCACACTTCTGCAAATTTCTTTGCTGCCCTTCCTTAGGCTGTGACCCAGCCATCCATATTTTCTTCTTCTGATTTCTATATTTACATCCTTTTGGCCCGTTCTTTCCCATAATTCTTTATTTGTAATAATTTCAGGCCACCATATTCTTAAAATTGTCCGCAAACACCTATTTATAAAAGTTTGTAACTTGTGCTTTATTACCTTTGTTACCGACCATGTCTCTGAACCATACAACATCACCGGTTTTACCATTGCTTCAAACACTTTCACTTTTGTTTTTAACATAATGCAATTGTTACTCCAAATATTCCGCAGTTTAATAAACACACTTCTAGCTTTATTAATTCTGACTTTAACATCCTTTAGCACTCCCTCTTCACCCGACACTACACTACCAAGATAAGTAAATTCTTCCACCTTTTCTACTACTTCACTCGCTATCTTCAGTTGGTTTAGTTCTTCAACGTTTATACACATCATTTTAGTTTTTCCAATATTTATTTTTAATCCAACTTTCTCTCCCTCTTCCTCCAGTAAACTTACTTTTTCTTGCATTTGCTTATCATTATGCGACAAAAGACATACATCATCTGCAAAATCCAGGTCTTCCAATGTGCCATTCAAGCTCCAAAAAATTCAATTCTTTCTTCTCTTCATTGTATTTACTAGTACATCATCAATTACTATCAGAAAGAGTAATGGCGATAATATACAACCCTGCCTTACCCCAGTTTTAGATTCAAATGTAGGCGATAGCTTTTCTTCATGTATTACTCTACATCTATACCCATTGTATCCTTTCTTTATTAGGTTAATTAATTTTATTGGGAGTTCTCTGTTTCTAAGTGCCGTCCATATACAGTTTTTATTCAAGGAGTCAAAGGCTCTTGTAAAATCTACAAATAACATGTACAGAGGCGTTTGGTACTCTCCTGCTTGCTATATTATTATTCTTAAAGTAATAATCTGGTCGATACACGATCTTCCAGATCTAAAACCACATTGTTCTTTTCGTAAATTTTTATCCATTTCTAGTACCATTCTGTTCAGTATAATTTTATAAAATATTTTGTTGGCAATACTTAACAGGGTAATTCCTCTCCAATTTTTGCAAATTTTCAGATCCCCTCCTTTCGGTATCTTAACGATCAACCTCGCTTTCCAGTCTTCAGGAAATTTCTCCTCTCTCCAAATTTTCTCTAGGATCAGTAACAATACATCTGCTGCAACATCTGGATCGATTTGCAAAATGTCAGCCGTTATCTGGTCTATCCCTGGCGCTTTCCCCTTTTTGCATTTCTTAATGCCCTCTATTATTTCCCCCTTGATGGTGGATCTATATTTATTTGCATTTCCAAGATACTCTCATCCCTTACTCATTCTGTGCTATCTGAGTTGCTCATTTCATTGTTCAATATTCCTTCAAAATATTCAGCCTATCTGAACAACTGCTGTTCCAAATTATATAATATTTGTCCTTCTTTGCTCTTTATCATTCCATAAGACTTTTGCCCTCCACTTAATTTCCTTATATTTTTAAAAAGATCCCTTGTATCTCTTTTATTAGCAGCTTCTTGTGCTTCATTCGCTATGCTATCAATATGATTTCGTTTATCCCTTCTACATGCTTTTTTTTACATCTCTGCTTTTTTGTTTATACCTTTCCTGTAGCAATTGTTTATGTTGTTGTTCTATTTTACTTAGACATTTTTCTTTTTAGCTCTCTTCTTTGCCTTATCAATTTCCATGTAGCGCAACTCATCCATTGTTTCCTTGCTCTGTTTGATAGTTTAAATTTGTCTACTGCTGTCGTTAGAAATACTTGCTTACACTGTCAATATTATTTGCTTTTTCTCTTATACTTTGTATAAAAGCTTCCTTACACTTGTCGTTTCCTATTTCACGTATATCGTACTGCATTCTTTTGTAATGAACGTGCTTTACTTTTGGTTGTTCCCATTCCATATTCAATTTTGCAACTGCTAGGTAGTGATCCGTGCCCACATCCGCTCCCCTTTTATTACGCACGTCTTTCAATATCTTTTCCATATTCATATTGATACATATGTGATCTATTTGGTTCTGTGCTTTCCGATTTGGGGAGATCCAGGTTACTTTATGACAGTCTTTGTGCATGAATAATGTTCCACCTATTTTGAGATCCTGTATTCCACAAGACTCGACAATCATTTCTCCATTTTCGTTAATTTCACCTGTTCCGTGTTTACCCATAATATTTTCAAACACCTTATTATTTGTTCCCACCTTAGCATTGATATCACCCATTAAAACAATTACATCATTCCTATTTACTGTCTCCATGGTTTTATTTAGCGTACTGTAAACAAGTCCCTTTTGTTCGGTCCGCCAATTCTGTAGGTGCATACACTTGTACTACGTTTAGTTTTCTTTTCCCCAGGTTAAAGTTTGCAGTAATAATCCTTTCACATATTGGGTGCCATTATATTAAACATGTTCTCATTTCATTACTCATAGCTATGCCCACCCCATATTGGTCTTCATTTGTATCTTGCTCTGTTTCCGAGTATATGAAGCAATATCCATCAGCTGTTACTTCTCCGCTATCTGTCCACCTGCACTCGCTTACTCCAAGTATTTCAATATTATACCGTTTCATCTCTTTTATTAACTATGCTAATTTTCCTGTTTGATAGTGTTCTCACATTCCACTGTCCTATTTTAAATTTGGTTTTCCTGACTTTCTATTTATTATTTGTTATTGCACATTTTTTGTGTTTCCATGTTTTTTATAAATTTTCAAGTTTTGTAATTTGTTTATTATTAATTCAGAAGGCTTATGTACATTTGACTGTAAGTTTATATCCAGTACCATTTCCGTTTTCATGCCCGTTTTCGTTACCATTATGCCATCATTTACTATTTTTAGTTTTTTGATGGAGGATCTTCAATTCTTATTAAGCTTCCTCCTTCCTCGTCGCTCCATTTGTAACTGATCCCATTTATTTCCATTTTCCTGTACCCCACTCTTGTTTTCTTCCCTTTGTCCTTTTCTTCTCTTGAATCTTCCTAATAACTGCTTGTACTTTCCGTTCTTCTTGTGTTAAATCACTCTCTATGTATATTTTCCGTGGTCCTAATTTATTTTTGTGCTTTAATATTTCAACTTTCTGCTCAAAACATAGTAACTTTATTACAGTCATCTTCATTTCCTCCTTTCCCACCCTGTAAGCTTCACTAACCTCAACCATTACTCATACTTCATCCCTCATAAATTTCTTCACTTCCTCATTTGTGTGCTCTTTATTAAAGTCCTTTCCTTTAATAATTATACTGTTTTTCCTTTCTCTTCTCTTCTGGTGCTGCAGTCTTTTCTTCACTGTTTCAATTTCACTACGTAATTTGGTTTTTTCCTTCTGCCATTCTACCTCTTACCTTTATTGATTCCTCCTTTAAAACTCTTATCTTCTCTCCGTAGTTTTTCAACTGCTTCAACTACCAATGGCCATATTTGTACTACTGATATCCGCCTTTATTTCTCTTATCTACTCTGATAGTCCCAGTATCACCTCTCTAACTTTTTCATGTCTATTTGTGCCTCTTCAGCTTGTACTACTGCAGTCGTTTCCTTTTTTTGAGGAGATCTCACTGTTTTCTTACTCCTTTGAAATACATCTACTTCTGATTCGTCCTGTGTTTCTTTTGTATTCTTTTCCTTTTGTTTAAATATTCTGATATTGAACCCAGACTATTGGCTCTATTGCGGTCTCTTGGCATTGATAACCTTTTAATAATCTCTCTTAAGTTTTCTCACAACGCTAAGGGCGTCTCCCAGTTCAACACTTCGAAGGAAACACCCTACTTTGTGCGACAACTTGGACTTGTAATAGATCTGCCACAAACTACTATAATTCTTCTATGCACAACGTGTTGCCTATCCTATAAATTTTGTGCGTAACCCTGTGTTACACTTTGTTTACTGCTTCTCTAATATCTTATATATCAATGCATGTAATTTTAATTCCTATTAACACTATTCTTAACCTCAACTAATATAATTTTAAAACTGTTTTATAATCATACCACCCATCTTCTTGCGTAAATTTCTAGCTTCACGTATTATTCTCCCTTCTAATTAATCCTTAGTTATTATTTCAGTGTTTCAGTACACTCGATACCGCCGAAATTGGCTTTTATACCGGAGCTTCCCAAAAACACACACCTTTAACTTGTACGAAACAAGGTTTTAGTTCCATAGAATAAGTTTCATCATTTTTAATATAAACTGTAGAAATATAAACTTTTTTTATAACCAAACATGCTTTTAAAAGTCATACCTTTCATAGTTTGAGAGATTTTTTTATACAAACATTTGAATTTATCGTTATTTAAAGAACGAGCACACTTTTGGGACGTTTTGTGTGTATTTTTCAAGTATGAAGTAAATTTAACAAATCAAAATGAGTTAACTCACAATAATTAATTTACTTATTTTATTACGATTAATTTATTATCAAGTATGAGTTTAGAACTGCCACAATTATTACAGTTAATTTGATAGCGAGTCAAATTCCGCTTCTTGAGAATCAGAAAAAGGCAACGCCAAGTAATATTTTAAATTGTCTATTTTCAGAATTTTTGTCTTTATAATAGTGGTCGGAGTTCAGAAACTCTTGACGTTTCGTTCATAACTGCGGCGGACATTTTCAGAAGAAAATCTTCTAAAAACTAAGTGATTTTCCTCTGAGTTTTTGCTTTTATACTCGTGCGAGTGTGGTAGGACTGGTGTTGGGGAGCCCTTGTTGACGTCACCAGGATGGTAGATATCGCCGGGGACGCAGGGAACAGTCACTTAATTTTTAGAAGATTTTCTTCTAAAGATGTCCGCCATAGTTGTTGACGAAAGGTCAAGAGTCTCCGATCGCGGCTTAATAACTCGAGAACCAACGACACGATGCACTCTAACCAAATGCTGATCTTTTTTTTTAAATAAATGAATATTATTAGTTCCCCGTAATAGGCCACGAAGACCTTTTGGGGTTGTAACAGGATAGGTCTGTTACAATTTAAAGCCTATGGTAGACCAGGGTAATAATATGGCTAGCGATATGTGCACCTCCAGATACTCATTTATTGCATCCTAAGTCGAGCTGGGCCGTAAAAATGCCAATGATCGAATTGGCAAGAGCCGGATTCGAAACCACACATCTATCTATCCACTAGACCACCACGACTTTTAAAATAAATAAAAATGTACTTAATTATAATTTTATAATATATTTATTAATCAAAATACAAAATATTCTATAAGTTAATCTGCTAGCCTATAATCTAAGTATTAAATATTTAAATCGATGAAAACATAAGATCCCCTTAAGTGAAGAAATCTTTTAGTCTTTGTTATAACTCACTGACTTTTTATTCTCCCTAAAGTAATATTTTCTAATAAGGGCTACATTTATGGATTTATGTGTGTTTTTAGTTTTTAGCGGTGAATAATAAATCATATATAGTGGGTATCCTCAAATTTTCGTGAATTATTTTACCTGTTACGTACCATGGAGCATACGCTATTGTTATTAATATTTGGACTCGCACCTTTGAATTATTGTAACGTTGGTTTACTGATGCAGCCGTATAGCTATAAATTGTAAGTCTATATGAATTTGATTATTGACTGGTACAACAACAGTTTGTTTTAAATAGATAGCGGAGACTTTCTTCCAATCAACCATTATAGTTCCCTCTGTTTTCATTTCACTTGCTTCCTTTTTTGTTGATTTGTTGTCTCCAATTTAATTTAGCATGTATGTGCAGTCTTAGGTACTTTACTATTGTAGCCTGTGATATTTCGATGTTTTATAGGTATATTGGTGGACATGAATTTTTCTTTAGAGTAAATATTGCATGAACAGATTTTATATTTTAATTTCTAATCCAGTGTTATAAATCATACGGATATTCCTGTATTAGAGCTTATAACCGAAGAACCTCATTGCGACTAGCCAGTAATACAGTATTATCAGTAATTGTTCCTACCATGATGTTTGGTAAAACTAGAAGATTTACGCTAAATAAAAATTAAAGTAGAAGGCCTAAAATGCTGCAATAGTTGGCAATAGACTTATGGGACGATATGATTTGCCACTGTTTGGATCTTTATCGGAATTAAAATTATGTTCGCGGTTTTTAATTTTTGGAACCAGTGTTAGATTTAAAAGATTACATTAAAGATATAATAGGTCAGTACCACTGCACCTTTTCTTGGAAGTTCTTTTAGCATTTTTGCTGTTCCTAGATCAATACTTTGAATTTTTCTTGCATTGGTAAACCTTATCTTTTATTTCTGTAACTGTAACGGGATTAATTGATTGGGTTACTGGTGTGGGTGATTCTAGAAATTCTAACATTTCTTCATCCGGGTCACTTTTGTGATTAACAGCAAGGTGTTTCGCAAATACTTTCTCATCACTTTTTCCAAATGTTTTTGTGATAGTGGCTCGATTTTTAGAGGAATTAAAGTTATTGTAGGTTACTATTTAGTTACCAAGAGTTTCTAAATTTTATCATAGCAGGTTATATTACATAAATAAGCTTTGCATGAATGACTCTTCTTTTGGAGCTTTTATTTTACATTTGAGCTTATAACTAAGTCTATTCAAGATATTCTTATCTGCTAAGGTGTCTTTTGTCATTTGATTCGTGCTTTTTTCAGCCACTATTTTTTTTATTTTTAGATGAATTTTTGTATGTTATATTTGTAATAACTTCTTGGGTGGCTTCTTATAGTATATTAATGAGACTAGTTATGGCCACCTCATTTCATTTAAATCTTGTAGTCTTACCATTAAATTGATTATATTTGTTAGTTTAGGTCTATATTCATTGCAGTCTGTTTTGAATTATGTAATCTAGGTTCAATATATATATATATATATATATTTGGTATGTATTGTAAGTGAATGGTCCAATAACATAGATAAGAACGAATAGGTTTTGCCTTAAATAAAATTGAAAAGGTCCCTGCTTTTCGTGAAGATTGTTCTGGACCTCCATACAGTTCTTTTATACTATTGTGGTCTTCACCTGCAAAAAATGTAGTGTAAAGGTGCTCAAGTTGGGTTTAAATTGGTGTGTAATAGACTGCACTGACAGTTATTTTACATTTTATTTTAAAGTAGGAAAAAATTATTCGATTTTGTTTTAAAAATAACTGGATTTTGTCTTTTTGCTTAGCAAGCCATTAGCATTCCATAAAGCTCTTGTAAGAGCTATTATTTTTTTACTAATTATTATTGTTAGCATTTGTGAACCATACCATTGTTCTGTATTAATTGGTTTAACATCATTTTAAATTTTTCTAGAAATTTGTTTAATATTATGGTCGATCCATCACATTGAATTGTATTCTAAGGTTGCTGAGTGACTTGATCATAGTCTCTAGTTTGGTTTCTTGCAAATAGTTGTTGTGGTAGATTTTATTGATTAGAACAATAACTATCTCTTTTACTTTACATTCCCTTATAAGCTACATACTGCTACTATATCTTTATTTTTTTACAACACAACACACAAATAAAAGCTATTGGAATAAGACTTTGAATACCCGCATAACTGATATCTAGTCAGTATATTGCGTTGAATTGTTATCTTTTCTTGATTGTTCTATATAAATGGCATTGTTTGACAATATGTTGATTCTGTAAATCCACTTATTATGTTCTGATAATATCAAATCGACAAAAAACATATTAAAAGAATCTTTTGTTATACAATGTTTCATATTTATTATTTTCTTAATTTGCGTACATCTGTAATTTTCTGTTTTATAGCTTCTAAGTAAATTTTATAATTATTTATTGTAAATTTACAAAGCCACATGTATAATTATACATTTATATTTTATTAGTGGCTGTTTGTAAATACATGGAATGTGCTATTTAGTGGTATCTCCTTGCCTCTATCATTTTTGGTATTTCTATTTTTCCTTCTTTTTGTTACTTATGTTCCTTCTACTACTTGCCACGGAGTTTTTTTTGTGGTAGAAGTGCTATCTTCATCTTTACTAGTTGAAGTCATTCTTGTGTATTATTGGGTATTTTTTAACTAACTGTAAAATGGAGCGGGAAGGATATATTTATTGTTGTATTGGCCGAGATGGCATATTCATGTTGAAAATTGTCTGGCCCTGCATACTATTTGATTGCTGTAAAACATATAGTTAATTATGTGTGTTATTTTGTCATTGGATTTTGAAAAAGCAATACCGCAACTATTTTCTGCTAATAACATTTTAAGTTTCTTTTATTTTTTTTCAGTTTTATTATTATCGGTTAAAGAACCAAATCCACAGCTATGCGCACTATCATTAGTAAAAAATTGTTTACTTATTTTAGTTATATGTAGCTTGTTAAGTTGGATTTATCATTACCGCACGAAGTGGTAGTTCACGGAACAATCACTCACCTTTTAAACTGCTGGGCGCACGTCTTTAAACTTCCAATTTCTAATGGAAACCTCTCTTTAAACATTTGTAAATGAATACGGAAAACATTAGGCCTGCCATCGTTAAAATTTCCAAAATTAACACTCACATAATTCATTAACTACATAAATACTAAATTTATAAGTAAAATAAAAGTTTTTTAAATGTTTTATAAAATATGTTTAAAATGTCTCATTTCTTGCTATACATACGTTATTTGCATCACTATTTTTCATATTCTGGAGATGGGCATTATTTTACATTAGCATTTGGCATAAACTAACTTTGCAAATGTCCTCGGAGATAAGCATTTAAAGAATTTAAAATATATTTATCGTGATTGTTCCATCACGATAAATGTATTTTTTTTTACCACAAGTCATAATGCTCTTCTAAAACCGATTATTCAGAGGATTTTCAAGCGACAAATCTCGACTTGTTTGTCAGATTATGCTTTTGTCAGTTTTTAAGGATTATGAATTGGTTTATTGTGCACAAAGTCGAGTTGACGAAAATTATTTCAGATAATCATGTTATTAAACAGAATGAAAAATGCGTAAAAATCAAGTTTTTTGCAAGAATTAAAAAACCTGTTATAAGTACTGTTAATGTAAATATACAAGAGCTTACTCGCCAAAAAGTATTTTGGCGGCCTAGGCTGGCAATTTTTTACCTAGCTTCCCTCGAATTTTTGCAAGGTGGGAACGTATAAATTTTTAAGTGGGTCGGCTGTTTTCCTGGATCGGAAACGTGAAACAATTTAACTTAGCGCCCATTCATAATAGACGTAAGCATAAGTGATAAAAAATACGTAACGTAAAGTTGAATCAATGCAAAGCTTATGTGCTCCGTTCATAATGCACTCCCGTAATTTTTACGTTTTACTTTCATACGTAAGTTGACATCGGTTCAACTTATTGTATTTCTACATTTATTTGCAGTAATTGAATAATTTTACCTTTGTTTGTGCAACGGATAGGTAACTATTAATTAAATTAGTAAATATACATCTGTTCCTATACCATAAAAGGAATAACAGATACAAAGACAACATAATTATGGAAAATGTCTGGAAGCACATTGCTGCCGCTACTTTGATTGAACATGCGCAACTTTCAAATTTTTACATAAGGCTTACGTGCATTATACATATTTCTTATAGGCGGTTTACACTTATGTCCATTATGAATAGGCGTTTACTTCCGCAAACCTAGCATCGGCGGAAGCAAATCAAAAGGTTGTCGCAGACATGTTTTTTGCTTACGGCGATGCAGCGGCCCGATGACCGCCGTGGGCGTCCGGAAGAGCGAGAGCGACCCAGACGTGCGCGCACGAACGCACGGACCCCTTGTAAATTAAAAGCTCAGAGCGCGGCTCGCTAAATTTTATGTCAGCAGTCTGTGTTTGATGTTCTTTTAAATGTATAGGCTGTCTTTGTCTACTATACACGGATATTCTCGTGTAAATCAAGGGGGTAGAGCACGCCACATTTATTTGTTTACTTTCTGTTCAAATGTATAGATAGATCAAGAAATACGTAAAATATGCCTACATAATTATCCTATAACTTTAATACATAACATTAAAATTCATAAAATCCTTCTAGAAATCTGAAACTTAACGTAAGAGGGGCTATTTATTTTTGAATATTTTTTTAACATACATTTACATCCGTTTTCTGTTCCTACTTTTTATTAACCAATCTTAAATTATACTGAAAGCATATTCAAAAATAATACGGAAACTTTTGCACCAAAGTATGATTATTTATTATTCGAATTATAAAATAAGAGTGACTCATAAAAGACTAAATGCAATTATAGATTCATTTTGCAATTCTTTAGTTTGATATATTTTTAAAACTAGTAATTTAAAAAATTATTATTTGTAGAATTTAAAACGATATACTTAAGATAACGGCACGGAGTAATCGGTTTTCTTCATGCTTCTACTTAAAACTTGAAATATATGCAAATGCATATTTTTGTATGCATGCATATTTTGGCAGTTTTTTTTAAATTTATAAGCAAAATATTGTATTGCATGTTTAAAAGCACTCATGTTTATTTCTTACTTTTTACTGTTTCGGCCAGTACTTTGTCTATGACTATTAGAAACATTATTGGGCATAGGATACAGCCCTGTTTGACTCCTGTCTGTATTAGATTCCGATAATTTACCCTCGTGTATTTCTTGACATGTGTATCCTTCATATGTTTGCTTTAGCAAGTTTGGTATGTTTGTAGGTATTTCATATTTTCTCATCGTTTCCCACATTTTGTTTTTGTTTACAAGGTCAAACGCATTTTCGAAGTTCACAAATAGTAAATACGGGTTCACTACGTATTCCGCGTTTTGTTCTATTATGATGCGCAGCGCATTTATTTGGTCTATGCAGGATCTACTGCTGCGGGAGCCTGCTAGTTCTCTTCGTAGCTGGTTTTCTACTCTCATTCTGATTCTGTTTAGCAGTACCCAGGTGAATGTTTTACTTGGAATCGCGAGAAGGGTAATCCTTCTCCATTTTTTACAATTGATAATGTCATTTTTTTTTAGATTTTTTACTAGGAGTTCTGCTTCGGCATGTCTTGACAAACAGTGAGTATGTCCAACGTCATTTGTGTTTCTTGTTTCAGGATTTCAGGTGCGATTTTGTTTTTGGTTTTGAATTGATTGTTTGACTTCTAATCTTGAAGGTGCCCCCATTCTTATTGTTTCCTCTAGTGCTTCTCCATTTCTTCTTTTGGGTTCCTGTTCTTGTTTTCGTTTCTCTTCTATTTATCATTTTTGCGAAGTATTCTCTTCATCGTTGAATTTGTTCATCTTTTTGTTAGGAGCTGTCCTTCTTTGTTCCTTATCGGTCTGCTCCTTAAGAGTTTCCTTTGTGACAGTATTCTAGTTATGTTGTATACTTCTTTTATATTGTCTTCTTTTGCTGTCTTTTCGGCCTTTTTTGTTAATTTCTCCGTCTTCTTCGGTTTCGATTTTTGAGTTTGTATTAGGTCTGGTATTTAAGTTTTGTTTCTTTTATGAAGGCTATCATTTTTATTTTGATTTTTTTCTTTCTTCTATTTTTTCCAGATTCTTTTTGTGTTTCTGAATCTCAATATTTTTTCTGCTACTCTATCATATTTTTAATTTTTGAGTAGCGTTCTTCTGTGCTTGCTTCTTCTAGATCTTGTAGTTTTTGAAATCTGTTTCTTAGTTGAATTCTAAACTCGGTATTTTTGCGTTGTCTTTTAGTTTGTTTACGTTATATTTTCTACTTTGCTGTGCGAATTTCTGATTCGCTGCTTTGATTTTAATTTTTATTCACGTTATCATCAGTTGGTGATCGCTGTCTATATCAGCTCCTCTCTTGTTTTTTATGTCAAACAGCGAGCTTCTCTATTTTTCATATAACAAAATGCTCGATGTGGTTATGTGTTCTCTGATCTGGAGAGATCCATGACACTTTGTGGATTGCTTTGTGTGGAAATACCTTCCTTTCTATTACCATTTCATTTTGGGTGCGCTAATTCATGAGGAATTCTTTATATTTGTTTTTACCGCCTAAACCCTGTTTTCCCATTATTTGTTCTAATCTTGTGTTATCTTTACACACTTGCGCATTTGGATCTCCCGTTATCAGGATAATGTCTTTCTTTTTTATTTTATTTATTGTGTTTTGTACTTAGACAAATAATTGTTGTTTGATTTTAATGTTAGCTACGTTTGTAAGTGCGTAACAATATATTATGCTAACATTCCTTATTTTCCCTTGTAGTTAGGCTGCTATGATTCTCTCTGATACTGGGTTTTCCTCTATCGCACATCTTGTTATTTCTCGGCTTTGTTTGGTCTTTTAAAATAGAGGAATGTCAAGTCATTGGACGTTTTCAGCTCTCCAAACTCGTTCAACCTGATTTTGCTAATACCTAATTTATCTAGCTTGTACCTAGTTATCTCTGCAGATCTCTGTTTGTAATAGTGTGCAAACATTCCAAAATTCGATTTGGTATTTCCTTTTTGCGTCACAAGTCGTCAACAGTTTGTCCGTCCGGCTGCTTCTTTTAGTTTCAGTAATAATGTAGGTATATTTAAGGGGTTGGCAAATTATTGGCTTACATCCCCGATTGCTATGGTGGGCAGAGCCCCGGCTACTTTTGCCTATGTTCGCGTAGGAAGAATATTTCTCTTCTTTCTCAGTGGTAGGTACGGTTATTCCGCCAATGGTCAGTCACCATTTCCTCGTCAGTGTTAGTAACAGGCACAACGTAAAGGTTCAGGTTGGCATTTGGTTGGAATAGGCTATATATTGTGCGTTACCAGCCCCCACTCCCTGAGGGTAGTTGAAATACCTTTATGATAGCTACCAATATAGTCCATTCAATATATATTTACACTTAGGATTAGAATACCTTAAAGTAATCACGGATTACTTTTCAACAAATACATGTTTTAAAATGGGTTTAAAAGCAATTAGGAAGCTTAACTTTCTAACTTATAGATATATAGAATTTATATAACAGCTTTTATACTTATTGTGTCTGTCATCTCTAATTATAATATGTGCATTTAGATACGTACTTGTTACTTCTTGCGAAATTGAAAGCACATTTTCATGCTACTAACATTTGTTAGGCGACCGAATACAGTGTTTAGCTTTTGACAATTTAGAAAATTTAGATTAACTATGTTTTCATGCTTATAAAATATTTTTATACTTATTTTTTGGTTTCTATACAATAAAATGAGAAGCCTTATGTAGAGAGTAATGTCGTCTGTTTGTTTACCTGTCTGTGCTTTCATTTTTCAACTTTTGATCAAAGCAGTTCCCAAGCTAGAGACAAGTTTCTATTTCTGTCATCTCTGACATCTGTCAAGTCTTATAATTTTTGATCTGTGATAGATAGAGACATAACGTTTTCACTATTGAACTAAGGACCATAAATCAAGTCCAGGCGCTTTCAGGATCGGAAAATCTCGAGACGGGTTTGACCAGAAGTGGCAGCAAATTTTTGTTTATGTATAGAAGCATCGGACATCTGTGGAACCAGAGTTGCACGTCCGTACTTGTTTCTAATTAAAATGCATTTATAACCTTTTTTCTTAAGTGTGTAATAAAGGTGTCGATATTGTATAATAGAAGTAATTATTTAAAACTCGTGTTTTTATTTTGCATATTTTAGTGCATATTTTAATTCTTTTATAATGCATATTTGCATGCATACTTTATATCCGTTTTGTGTATATATTCCAAGCTGTACTTGTAATTTTATAATTTTTTTTTTCATTTTTTGGGTGTAATTATGTTTAGGTAATTGTAATACATTGTTAATTTTAATTAACTAAATCTTATATATAATTTTTAGTTATAACTAAATAAATAAATTTTCTAATAAAATTTAAACAGTTCTGATAACATATTGTGGTACAAAAGGTAGTAGAAAAAAGATCGCCGATTATAGGGAGTAGAAGTCGCAGAAATTATGTCAAATAACAAATATTGGTATGCTATTACTGATTAACAAAAATGTTTTCTCTTACTAGTTTATCTCAAATTAATTAACTAACATTTAGCTAGCGTTATGAGGATGCCATAGAATAGAACAGAACAAAAGTTTGTTACTAAAAACAAATGCTAAATATTTTTAAAGCAAAATCATGGGTTTGTCAAAATATTTATATGGAATTCAAAAAACAATATCCAAAGTTTAGAGTTTCGTCCTTTTAATTGTTGGCGTTATTTTCATACCTTTTTCTAGATGTAATAGTACTTACAATCTATGAGTTGTAATATTTTGCGGTACGCCCACATTTTAAACAATTCTAGTTTCTGGGTAGTTGTCTTCATAAGTGTTCAGGATTCGGGGTATATAAAAGAGTTGAGAATATATAACATAGGACTATCTGTATTCTAAGCTTACATTTAACTTTCGTTCCGTACGGAATCTAACCTCTAACATACATACGTTCTTCACATTTCCGATATATGTTCCTGTAAATAATTATTAAGAATATTTTTAGCACGTGGTTCATCAGGCTTATATCTGTCCTGTGGTTATTTTACATGTTGTGGTACTATTTATTTTTGAAAATGTAATAAATGTTAAAATAAGCCATTTTTTGTTACAGCTCCTATTTTATATATGGTGTTAAACAAACGCCTTAGTTTTTTTAACCCATTATCTATAAACAATTTTAAAATTTTTATTGGTACTATCCAGGGCTGTAGCTTTTCCTATTTTTGCTACTTCTAATTTATTTTTTACTTTGTAATCTTCAATGTGTGAATCTGTTTCTTCAATTTCTAAAAGAAATTATGCTGGCCTTCTATCATAAAATAATTGCTCTAAGTATTTCTCCAACTAAATATTTAGCAATAGCAATAAAGTAATTTAAAGGGATTTAAGAAGTCAGTAAATCTACTAACTGCTTCTTCGTCGCGATCTATCGGACTGCCATTGAATATCGATATGTTTGATCCGTTTGTGAAACTCCAGGTTTAGAACCAATCACACAGCGCTTTTATTGTCATCATGTGATAGTGCCGGAGCCATTATTATTATCCCATTCATAACGCATACGTTTAAAGAAATTGATTCATTTTCATGTATGATGATAGCTCTTAAGTGATAATTTTTTTAGAGAGTGCATTCTAAAGTTTTACCAAAAAAATAACATGTTTCGCTGTCTTTGCGTACTACTTGACTATATTTTGTTTAGCAGCGTTACTAACGCAAACGACTCAAACACACGAAGATGTCTCATCGAAGGTTTGATAGCATTCTACATATCCGCTGGCGTTAATCTCCAATTTCCCTTCAGAATTCTGTACAACATATAGGTCGCACAATCGATGGCTTTAGCTCAAAACGTTTTTAAAAAACACGCGCGTATTTGTAAGTTTTCTCGATCCTCACCAGTGCTTGGTTTTCACGCTCAACGAATTTGTTTTATCATGAAGTGAAAGAAAAACTTGTTTTATGTAAAACACGTGCATTTTTGAGAAATTTGATTAGATTTTTATTCACATATGGAAGCTTAATCAATTTTAAGCATGCGGGGTTTTTGTTATTAATTTAAGGGTATAATCCTTAACGTGAGTAGTTAGTTACTCCTTCTTAAGTCTTGGTTGTGATCACTGTAGTCATCTTTGAATGTAATAAAATATCCCAATCCCGCTGGCGGTGACACCTCCATTGGACCGTATGGGAGTGCACAAGTTTTCCATGTTTAATTTACTTATGTTTGCTCGACCAGAATTTTCCACGCATGTGGTTACCCAATAGACCACGCATCTACAGTTTTTTTTTTTTTTGTAAATCATTGACACCGCTGACAACAAACTAGTCCTCTGTGCTACAAAATTGCGTTGTAATCGCGCGAGATGCTTGCGGAACATATGATTTATTCATATATATAGGTTTCTTACCTTACCGAACGCATCTTTACTTTTTCATCATGTTTCTGATCAATTATCTTTTTCGTTGTGGTAGCGAGAAAACAATGAGTGCAAGCGGACTCTACTCTGTTTATTTCTGGTATATAGAGGACGTTCATCATGGTAATTTTTACAACTCCAATAGGTATCCCAGACTCTAGTTGCATCGTTCCATTTTCGCACCTGTCCGATGTTTTTTCATTACTAAATTTAGATGGGTGCATACCAGCAAAATCATATGCAAATATTTTGAAAAAATAACTTATACCTGCGATGTATGTGCGGTGACGTCTAACCACTGATGAAGTTTTATTTTGATAATTGCTGGCTGATTTATTCTTTATCCTCTTTAGTTTTCGACACTTGTACTGTTTGTGTTTAGCTTCACCGCAATCAGAATATTTGAATTTATTGTTGACCTTATCTTTTTGCACGCGAAACTCTTTTTTATCTTCAAAGCTGCCACCGCGCGCGTCGCGTTGTCTACACCAGCATTGAGTTTGAGCTCATGTTTTGTTAAGCTAGCGATAAGTTTTAAGATGCTTCTTCTGTCTTTTCATCCCACGCCGGTAATAATGTCGCGTACTCAGCTGCCAAACAGCCAGCTACTTGGTTACTACTCTCACTTCTTCAAACTTGACGCCGGTAGATTTTATTTGCACGACCAGTTTTTTCACTTTAGCTATGACTTTAGACTATAGAATTTCTGTAATACCATAGTTCGATTTACGCGCAACTGCTGTTGGAAGATTGAATACATAAAATGTTTTCAAATATCTCAAGCGCTCTAATACTCAATGAGACCGCTTGTAACTCCAATAGGTATCGCCCACAGCAACAGTGCAAACGCTTTTTGTCCTTCTCTTGATCTGCTTCTTTGTCGGACTCTGTCACCATTTGGCCCATATCGTATGCGCAAAGTTGAGCCGACATAAAGAAATTTTATTTATAAACTCACCGGCTTTCTTTGAATCCATTGTCGCACTTGTTTGAATTTCTTTTGTGACTTCTTCAACAACCATGCTCTGCTACCATCTAATTTTGGATCAAACTATTGCATAATTGTCAAGGTGTTTTAATGAGCACAGTTTATTAATGATAATTACGGAATAACTACAATTACTAATGATTATATAATATAAGTCACACTATAGGCGATTGATTGCAAGTTAGTAAACGGAAAGAGAAGCGATATCACAATAGTAACTATCGGAGGATTTCATATCTCTATTCTTAATAGAAACACTAAATTACTGTGATATTTTTCAATGAATACATATATGGGTGTTTTGGTATAAATTAATATAAAAATTAAAATCTCGAGAATACCTAGCGTTTTGATGTCGGTTGCAAGTTTTATGAATTGTCAAATTTCTGAAAAAAGGAAGAGCAATTACTTTTTTGTCAGTAATCAAAGTTTTTTTGTAGTGATGAAAATGTACAGAATATGTAATTATAAATCATAGTTTAAACTCTTATGAGGATATTTATACTACTTAATTTTCTAATCAAATTATAGATAAATCTGAATTTAGAAATTAATTTTTTAACCCCAATAAATATTTTAGTAGATATATACATTAAATTTATCATTGTTGCGTCATACTTTTAGATTTAAGTTTACTGTGTCGCTTTGATTTGTAATATTTCAAGTATTGTTTGGTTTTTACTTTCCTTATCCTATAATAAGGAAAGTAATGTAATTGGCGAAAATTTGACCTACCCTGTTTTTCACATTTCTGGACGAATTATAGGTAGGGGACACAGTGGTAAAAATCGGCCGAGCGGTTTGGTCGCAAGGTTGCAAAATCCGTCGCAAAGCGGTCGTGAATCTAAACGGTTGAAGATACAAAAATTCTTGAGAATAAAAATGATTTGTTATCACGCAGTATATATTGAATAGCAGAGCCAAACAGACGTGGTGTGGTTCGTGTATGATATCCAGACAGAGGTCGGGCGCGGTATCGGAACCCGCGCCACTTATCTGCTGGGTCTAGCTGTTATTTTGGTAAACTTAATCAAATTTCTAATCCTTGGCAGAATGTAACATTATGTACAACAATAACGCCGGTTTTAAGGCTAATTCAAACACCTATTATTCACAACAATCAACAAATAACAACATTCCCTTCATGTATAATTCGCAACCTCAAATGCAGTGGCGGACGCAAGCACAGCAACCACAAACAATGCAGTTACAGCAATCTCAACAAACTTTGATACCACAGTGGAATATACCCCAGGCCAATAAAACACGGATGAATACTTTCATACAACAAACACCTAATTATTTACCTATTCGGGAATCGTACCCCTCACAACAAAGTGTTCCAAATAGTACAGCACTGATAAACTCTGGTTATTTATATTCACATGCGCTGCAACATGGGGCGTCATCAGATCATGTTATGAATACAATACCGTGCCAGTTGACAAATCCTTCTAACAACGATGATATTATGTCAGTCGCCAATGACAAATCAGAAGTTATAACATTAAATGAGTTTCAAGAAGTAAGACGACATAAGAGAAGGAGAAGCGGTGATCTTTCTTCACAGATAAGGAAGCAGCCTAACACAGGAACATCCACCTCCAACAGGTACAATGCACTAGCATCAGTCGCAAATGATGCAGGAGAGTAATCCACTAGATCGATACCCGCTGAAGAAAAGGAGAAAAAAGAGATTCAAGTTCCTCCTTTCATAATTCACTATGTAACAGCAATAAACCCCCTGCTACATTTAGTTAATAACCACATAGATAAAACAGCTTACAATTATCAATTATTGCAAGGTAACAAAGTCAAATTACAAGTAAAAAAGTAGAAGACTATAAAGTATTAAGGGCTGCTCTTGTTAAAAATAAAGTAGCAAGGCACACATCTAGCCTTGAGGAGGAGAAGACATACAGAGTCGTGTTAAAGAATATGCATCATTCCACAGAAACTGCCCTAATCAAGGAAGTACTATTGAAAGCAGGGCACGAAGTTGTAAATATTATGAATGTTATCAACCGAGAAACTAAGAAGAAAAAAAATCTCTTCTTCATTGATATCAAGCGTAACGCAAATAACAAGGACATATTTAAAATTAAAAATATTGGAAATGCAATTGTGCGATTTGAAGAACCCATAAGGAAAACGCAGATACCTCAGTGTAAAAATTGCTAGTGCTACGGCCACACAAGGAACAGGTGCACTAGGCCCACAGTGCACACATGTGCAAAAAACCGTAATGATGGTAAACCTGCCAAATGCGTACTATGCGACGGTGCGCACCCAGCTAATTACAAAGGCTGTAAAGTTTATGTCGACATCCTCAACAGAAGAAACCCGGGTCTAGCTTGTAAAATACTTACCTCCGGTAATCAACAGCAGTCAATTCAACCAACAACGCAACAGCAAATGACACAAGTACAACCCAATCAAGAACAACAAAATCAACCTCAGAACCTAACGATGACCAGTATGCAACATAAAACCCTCACTCCCCTTAATACAGATATGTTGGAAAAACGTCATGCAAATTTTCATGTTACAGCAAGCCGTCAATATAATTAAATAAATCGTCAACAACCAGGTCAGCAAACAGGGGACTTAACCTCCATCATTATATCAATGCAACAAACTATATTGGCGCAACAGCAAACAATAAATGAATTATCAACACAGATCAGGCTCCTAAGAGAAGAATTGTCAAATAATAAAAATGGCTCCAATATATAAAATCGCCTTATGGAATGCCAATGGGCTTTCAAAATACAAGCAAGAAGTGAAATGTTTCTTAAGTTACATAATGTAGATATTTTACTAGTTTCAGAGACTCATTTCACAAGTTCAAGTTACCTCAAAATACAAAACTACAACATATATTCCACAGAACATCCAGAAGCAGAGAGACATGCTATGGGAAGTACGGCCATACTGATCAAGAATAGTATTAAACATTATGAGCTATCAAAATTCAAGGAGGACTTCCTACAAGCAACTAGTGTTCGAATAGAAGACTGGCACGGTCCTCTCACACTCTCAGCAGCGTACTGCCCGCCAAATCGCCCTACTAACAAAGAAGGTTTTATTAACTATTTTCGCTCCCTGGGTAATAGGTTCCTAGCAGGCGGAGACTATAATGCGAAAAATACTCTCTGGGGCTCCCGTATATCTCCACCAGGACGGGGATGAGTACGATATAAAGTTGTCCAAGAACTACAGCTAAATTATTTATCAACATATGAACCAACGTACTGGCCCACAGATGTTAACAAAATTCCGGACTTGCTGGATTTCTTCATTACATCTCATCATGCAAAAGCCATCAAAACTTTTTAATAACAGAACAGATTGGTACCACTTTAGATCTTTAGTGGATAATAAACTGAATATGAGAATACCGCTAAAAACCACTGATGACGTTGAGGCTGTGGTATGGAACTTTACCCAAGTATTACAAGAGTCGGCTAGGGAAGCGACACCAGATATTCCAATTACAAGGAAACAGGAATGCTGTCCAATGGCCATCAAAAAGAAAATTGCTGAAAAAAGAAGGCTGAGGAGAATCTGGCAGAACACTCTGATAAAATACTCTATAATAAAGCATCTGCGGAACTCAAGAGTTTAATCAAAAACTTAAAGAATAAAAGCTTTCAAGAGTACTTGGAAAATTTAAGCCCTACCATTGATACAAACTACGCTTTGTGGAGAGCAACCAAAAGGATTAAATACCAGCATCAACAAATTCCCCAATACGCAAAGAAGACAACAGTTGGGCACCATGATTCGGATAAGGCAGATGTTTTTGCTCAGTATCTTAGTAACGTTTTTCAACCTTTGCCCTCTTCTTTGACACGAGAAGAAGATGCTGAAATAAAGAATTATCTCCACACACCATATCAATTGGCCCCACTGCCAAAGCTCTTCTCAGTTAAGGAAGTTAAAGATCTGGTTAAAAATGATCTACATCCAAAAAAGGCCCCCGGCATTGATCAAATAACAGGAAAGATAATCAAGGAACTTCCTCGCAAAGGCTTTGTTATGATTACAATCTTATTCAATTCAGTCCTGCGTTTAGGGCACTTTCCGTTACTCTGGAAGGTGGCTCAAGTGATTCTTATATTAAAATCCACCCAACGAGACTGCTTCATATAGGCCAATTAGTTTACTATCCATACTTGGTAAACTATTAGAAGAATTGCTAGCCAAAAGACTTACGCCAATCATCGAAGAGATGAATTTGATTCCAGCGCATCAGTTTGGATTTAGAAGGAAGCATTCAACCATACAGCAGGTCCATCGTGTAGTCAACTTAATAAATCAATCTTTTGAAGAAAAAAGTTACTGTACAGCAGTCTTCCTCGACGACAGCCAAGCATTCGATAAGGTGTGGCACGATGGCCTGCTGTATAAATTGAAAAGATCGCTACCACATTCATATTATATTATAATTCAATCATACTTAGAAGAAAGATACTTCCAGATAAAATATGATCAAACGCTCACTAAAATACATCCAATTAGATCAGGGTTACCACAGTGGAGCGTCCTCGGACCCCTTTTGTATATCCTTTTTACAGCTGACATGCCTACCAATGATCAGTCGCTCACAGCTACTTTTGCGGATGATAAAGTAATCTTGGTGAAACATAAAGACCCAGTAACAGCTACAAGAACGCTACAAAATCACTTAAATGATATCGTAAATTGGACCAAGAAGTGGAGAGTTAAAATAAATGAGTCTAAATCATACCACATTACGTTCACAAAGTGTAAAGGCAACTCACCACAAGTTTTCATTAACAACAATCCATTACCTTAAGTAACAGAGGTCAAATATCTAGGAATGCACCTTGACAAGGGGCTGACATGGAAGCCACATATTTGGAATAAAAGAAAACAACTTGGCACCAAATTTAGCTACTGGGCAGAAAATCCAAATTGTCCCTCAGGAATAAATTGTTAGTTTACAACGTCGCGTTCAAACCAATTTGGACTTATGGTGTCCAACTATGGGGAACTGCAGCCAACACTAACATCCAAATTATCGAAAGATATCAGTCAAAAGTCCTACGTGCCATGTGCGATGCTCCGTATTTTGTGAGGAATGCTGACATAATGAGTGATGTGAAAGTGGACACAGTTAAAGAAACTATTAGAAAGTTTAGTGCAAAATATCTGAATAAACTAGAACATCATAGCAACGTCTTAGCGATCAACCTTTTAGACAATAGTGACAACATCCAAAGATTAAAGCCCCTTGACTTGCCAAATAGACTTTAGTTGTAGTTAATGTTTTTATTATTATTATAAATATAAGCAACAACTATATTTTAAGGTAACACTGAGTTAAGGTCACTGGACCCTAACTCACATGCATACTACTCAACCCACAATTCACACATTAAATTTGCTTATTGTAAGTTTTTATAGATTGCAAATAGTTAATAAATTAATAAAAAAAAATTGTTATTACGATATAAACAAGAATTTAAAGTAAAAGTTGGTAAAATAGGAACTCGAAAAAAAATTGAAGCCCAGGATTTTTGCTAGAATTACCCAAATAATAGGATAAGGAAAGTCGTGTGATGTTCACACCAGATTTTTTATTTTTTATAATTATCTATACACTTTTGTTATCTCTTTTTTTGAGCTATACTTTACACTATATTACATTTTTTTAATATAAAAACTAATTTAGTTGACAATTTAATTAATAAAAAAAAAATTACAAAATGCAAACCTACCTAAAATGTTTTGCATATACTCGTAGAAATGAGGCACTTATAGAGGCAATAGAATAAGGATCTACTTCAAAACCAGATTGTGTAGGAAAATAAAATTTTATCGGGTTTTCGTGCGCCTTTTTACAGCTATAGATGGCATAAAAATCTGTTCTCTTATTGTGAAAAACCTTTACATACAAGCATTAGATCCGAAAATTTTCAACCCTTACGGACTTCCTGCGACTGAAATCGCTTTAAATCAACCTCTAAATGTCGAGCAAACACGCTTCTGATTCCTGTAACATCTGAATTTCTGATTTCTTTCAGACATCAAAGGCAATGAGCCGCGCGCAAGCCCTGATAGACGAAAATATGTCGCTGCGAAATAAGATCAGGCAATTGGAATCCCAATATACGTCTGAAACATATTTTTACAAAAACGAGTGTAGGGCGCTGCAGTCTGGGAACTCCAATCTAAATTCGGAAATTGAATGTTTGAGGGAGGCCCATTCGTCTCTGCTGCAGGAACTGGAGCAGATGAAGCGGACGCGCGACGGCCTCGGCGAAGAACTGCGCTCCAGAAACGACCAAATTAGCAATTTAATTAAGCGAAACAGAGAGTTCGGCGACGACTGCCGGCAGCTCCGGCGGAGGCTGCAAGAGAACGAAGACCTGTGCACCGCTTTGTCCTCCGACAACGAACTGCTGGCGCGGCAGAAAAAGCATCTGGAAGCTGAATGCAGCCGGCTCGAGGGAGTCGCTGAAGGAAGTGCGGATAAGGGCGTCTGTAACGAGCCGACGCATCGGAATTTTGATTTTGTGCTGAGACAAAACGCCGTTCTGCAAGAATTAGTCAAAGGGATGCGTGGAGAAAGAGAGGGCTTCATTGCGCAGAGCGAAGACGCGGAGCGTCGCCTAGAAAACTTAGAAAAGCTAATGGCCCTTCTCAAAGAGCGCGCGAGAAACGGCTGCGTTTGCATTTAAATTTCAATTAACTATTGTGCTTCTGCTGTTATTTTCATTACCATGTTAGTTGTAATACATGTTCTACCTAAGAGCCTATAAAAAATTTAATCAAAATAAAGTCATTTTCTGCTGCTTAGTTTTACGTTTATTTTGATAATGTAGCGCTGAAAATAGTTATACTACCTCTTCTAATTTTCTATTACTAGAATTAAGTTTAATTCTAATTTGTTTCCTTAATTTTTTATATTTTTGGCTAGTCAAACAAATTCAAATATAAATTTGTCAATTACCAATATATGCACTCGAATTAACCTGTTCAGGGTTATTCAAACTTGCAACAAACAATGAAAATATAAGGACATCCTGCTATAAATATTCTACGATCCCGCAAATACTTTACACATTGATTGGAGCAATGAGTAGCCGCTGATTGGAGAAAATAAGTCAACAAAAAATAAAAACATAGACAACCTCAGACATCATTGATAAGTAATAACCAAGAAACAAAAATTAAGTAAAGTGATACAGAAAACTACTAATAGCTCGATAAAATAACTTCAAGCAATAGATTTCAACCATTGAATATATCAAAAGTACATTTTTTATGATAACAGCAAATCAAAAATTGTAAAAACAAAACTAAAGCGTCGAAACTACACCCTATTCTACATTATAGAATAAAAGACTAAAGAGTAATTATTTGAAAATACAGCTTTGTTTTAGAAAACGAAGTATTGCTACCAAAATACTACCAGAAAATACTTTAAGATCAATCTTCATATTGTTAATACTACAGAAAACTATTAAGCTACCTAAAAGAGCAGAACCTCATCCATCTCATCTACCAATAAAAAGGGAGAGAACATAGGGAGTCTTCTGTGAAACTTTGAACTTGATCTATCCATCTTTTGGGAGCTGAGCCTCATAACCGTACTCCTGCCTTTTCTTGTGCAACATTTTCTTTTATATTGTCGTTATCTCTTCTAGTAATGTGGTCAAAATTTAGATTTTTGTACCATGCGCTTTTTATAGGATGGGGAAGGTATATAGCCTTGCTTCTAACTTGCTTTCCAACTTTATTGTTTCTGAACAATATTCGTATAATTTTTTTGAATAAAATAGGATATTCTGGAGTGTCTTTACAGTTTTGGCCAGTCCATACAGTTAAAGAACTTACTATAATCTAGAAAGAATATGTATGTGGACATTCCAAACTGCTGTTTCCTTAATTATTTGTTGGACGTTCAGAATTTGTTCTCTTGTGCACTTTATACTCCTCACTGTTCTTGCAAAATTTGCCACTTTAAAATTTTTTTTGTAGAGCTGCTAGTACTATTTTACTGGAATAAGAGAAGTAGTTTTGCAATCGTTTCAGTTTTCTATTGAATCTTTTTTTGTAAATCGTCACAACTATTAAACTAATTTAATCATCCGATGATTGTCCATTCTTTAATGTATTATTTCAGATTTTTCGTATCGCTTCTACACATTTACATTAAGTTTTCTTAATATTTCTGCATTAATTTGATGGTTCCTTACTGATTTATTATTATTTAGTCTTTGGATTGCCTGTTTGTATAACTTTTTTTAATATATCTGTTTCTCGTTTTACATCTTTGACGCATCTATGGCTGAGTAACTATTATTACAGCGTTTCCTTTATACTTCAATTACTCTGTTTATATTGGAGTAGTTTTTCCATTGCTGCCTGCTATTTTCCGTGATCGAGGTTTAAGATCTCTCATTATTTATTTAATTTTTTGAAAAAGATCTTGTGATATATTGTTGTTGTTGGTGTATTATATTTATTTGTAAATTTTATTTAAATATTGACTTTTATTTATCCTGAGAAGGCTTTGTACATCTTTTTTGATCATTGATATTCTGATTTTTATGCATTAACTGTAGACAGCGGAACGCTATAGGCGAAAGTTAATGATTTTAACATGGTATCTGTCTGTCTGTCTGTGTGTCTGCCTGGAGACACGATAACTTTCGTTATAATCATCGGATTCACTTCATACTTGGCGTACATATATCTTAGGTCAATACCTTTTCGCCATTGAATTTAAGCCAATTCGTCCAAAGGTCAAGGGGGCAACGGAAAGTTCAAACTTTTTTCCATTACATAACATATGTCATGTGATACCTCATTCGAAAGCAGACGTTATAAGGAACATTAGTTTATTTCACCTCTCGCTAATTCGCCACACCGCTGTCGAAAGTTTCATTTATGGTTTTACACCATTCCCATTATTTTTAAAACTCATCTTTCTTAGCTTTATTTTTTTATGGTGTTCTATGTTTCTGCAGTAATACAATATTTGTTATTGCTTTTGACTTAATTATCTTTTGCCTCTTTTGTGTATTGGTATTTAATATTTGTCTATATTGTTCAAGAAGCTGGATTTTTAGTGATATACATTTTTCTTCGCATTTTTTGCTATTTTAGTATATATTCAGACTTAATCATTATAATACGTTTTTGCATTAGTTACACTTAATTGATATCTAATCTGTAGTAAAATGTAATCAGTATAGTTTCCGTATTTTCTTTTCGGCATTACCTACGTGCGACGGTGTCTAGAGTGGTACAATACAATTTAAAATAGTTTTTAATGCAGAATACTTCTCAGTATTTCTAATTTCAGCGTTAATATTGCCTATAACAAATATTACTTATTTTTGGGCATTTTTATGCGACTGTTATAATTTTAATAGAAATTTATGATTTGAATTACATTTGTTATACATAGTTTTGCGTTTATTCTTGCTCTTACAATTTTGTCGCTTATTGGATGATAATCTAACGCCGATGACCACAGAAGCAAATATTAATGCTGTTCTTCGAATTAAAGTGGCTGTTGTGTTCTCCGTGAGTTTTATATAAAGCTACTAGGTCTATGTGCCTATGTTCCCATTTTAATAATATTAAAAATGGCTCAAATGCGTAGAGTCGCATCTCTGAAATGTCTCTTCTTCAGCTGGTTTGTGAGAAAGTACCTATCCGCTACAATCAAAAAACAAAAGCTACAAAAACGGCATTAAAATTATAATGAATATCAATCAAAAGGTAAGTAAATATCCAATACCTTTATTCTTCATCGACTTAAGCTGTACATTCAGACCGGTTGTGTTAGATGGGGGAGGGAAGGGGGACTCTTTGCTTCACAACTCTTCTAAGGTCGGTATGCTGCAAGCTCTACGAGTGCCAGGATCGCTGTTTCCGTGAACCTGCTGTCAGTACCAGTATCACGACATGCAATGGAGAAAACTATCGAACAAAGTTACGAGATCAAGTTCGGTGTTAAACTAAACAAAAGCTTTGCCGAAACCCACAAAATGTTTCAGGCAGCCTACAGGGACTCTACTCTCAAGTTTACAGGTGGTTTAAGTTGTTTAAAAATGGCCAGGACAAGGTGGAGGTCATCCAGCAAAAGTGACAAAAATGTGTCTCGTGTTTATAATCTTTTAAGGGCAGATTCTCATCAGAGCCGACCAACAAATCGATTATTTTTGTTGCATTTTTTGATAGCTAATTATCCGTAGAATATATTCCCAAAACCGTTTGTATAAAATTATTTTTTTAAAAAAGTTATAGTAAAAAAGTGGGACCACTTTTTCACATGAAAATGGAATTCACGCGGTAGCGCGTTTTCCCTAACATTTTTGAATTTCCTACCTTTACGACCAGACCATAGGTGACCATGGTAAATATAGCTACCTCGAGTGTCACCAGATGTCGGAATATATGCTATTACTTTATAGATGTGCTCTATATATGCTAATATCAATGGTTATAGCGTGTAGCGTGCTCGTGCACCGAAACGTTAAACGCGTTTTCTCGAAACCATGTTTTTAAAACTGGGCGGCACAATACCTCAAAAACTACTGAATATATCGCTATTTTTTTATATTATTTTAAAATAGATTAAATTTGTTGGAGGATAAACCTAAAAAATGATAATATTTATTATAATTATTTTTTTACAGCGCTTGAAGAGCAGAAAAAAGCGCGAAAGCACGAACCTAAAATTTTCATGTCCGCCATTTTTCCAATTTTTTACTTTTTGTTGGTTTTATAGGTACAACCTTCAACAAATGGAATATATTTCATAAACATTTTTGGATTTCTGATTTCAGATAATATTTACACGTGCTACAGTGCCGCCCACTTGGATAGTTTTTTTGAGGCGGCCATGTTTCAGCATAAACATACAGTTACTATTATATTATTTTTTACTAAAAAAATTTTTATACATACTTTAAAACCTATTAATAAGTATCAAAAAATTGAGCTCTTTATTTACTTCCTTCCATAAAAAAATTCGAAAAAGTTGTGTCATTTTTGGGACGTTAGATGAGAACCTGCTCTTAAATACCGATCACCGAATGAGTGTTCGAATGATAGCAGAGACTCTCATTATTCTAAAACCACTGTTACCGACAATTTGCACATGCGTAAAATGTGTTTCAAATTGGTTCCCAAATTGTTGGCTGATGACCACAAAAACACTAAAGTAACGATAACTTCAAACCTCCTACAGTTTTGACCTGGCTGCGGCAGACTTGCTTCTGTTTCCGAGCATCAAGTTTGCCTTCAAAGAAACCCGTACAGAATGCATACTTTCCATGGAAAAGTTACTGGCAAAAGTGTGCGGATGCTCAAGGGCAGTACTTTGAAGAGCTTTAAACGTTTGTAATATTTTAAATAATTTTTTTTATAAACTTAATTGCGTTACATTTCAGAAAAACCCTATGCAAAAGACATCAGAGTAATAGTATTTCAAAAACTTTAGCCTAAGTGAAATGTTACTATAAAGTATTAAATAAGCTAAATCCAGTAACTTGAGCTGTTTGAAAAAAGAGCCATTCAACCAACCACAAAGGATGAACAATTTATAAAAACTTGTTAAGTACACAAATAGCGACAACAAATATAGAAGACAACTAAAACAACAACGGCATTAATAATATTTAAATTTTATACTTAATCAACAAATCATTAATAGAATAAATCACACTTCCTAGCAAAATGTAAGGCGAGCGCACAAACAAAGAGTATTCGGTAATTGAAAAGTTAATACAACAAACATTAAAAAGAAAAGCATAGAAAATATTATAACACATTTTTTTATAATTTAGAAATATCGTTGATCGGTTATTAAATCGAAACGGCACGGTTTTAACATGCTCACTATATGTTACTAGTTAATAAAACTACTCACTAATAACTAAATCCAAAAGATACGCAGCCTGAAAATCAAACTGGCTACAGTACATTATCTTTTTTAATACTTAATAAAATAAATATACTTCTAATATCAAAATGTTATTTCAAAGACTAAACCGTTACTGAGATCATAAATTATACCATTTATTATGCTAATCTTCTAGATGTTGAAGCTCACGTCGAATGAGCAATTATTACCAATAACAATCCTCGCTCCCATGTATAACAACAATTTATCATAAACAAAATGCAATATATTGTACTGAAACTAGAATAATTCTCATCTCCAATAACTATAGCAACAGTTTACAGTCTACTTAGTGATGTTATCTCTATTAAAGAACACGATTAATTTTTCTTGTAGTAGGAGCCTGGAATGCAAAATACATTACTTAAATCTTACGACTAATTACACTTAAAAATAAAAATCGGCTCCAGACAATTTAATAGCAAAACTTAAATTGAGTTTTAGTCGACGAACTGATCTACTGACCGGCTGACAAACACGAATTAATGGATCTATTAAATTTTCCAAACAAAAGCACATCACGTGCCTATTGCAGTATATAATTATATTTCGATTTCACCTTAGACCACAATCTCTTTATTTACATTAAGTACTAAAATTATATGAAAGGCACTCGATACAAGATTATGTATGGAACAAAAAAATTAAAACTACTTTCACGATATTATTCATGAAACTATAAACCTAAATATATAAGTAAATATTGTGAGGAAATTGAAGAATCGATACAATACGTAATTCAATTATTGCAAGTACTACGAAAATATATCGTTTCATATTAAATATCCAGCAACAGAAAAGAAGGACATTTAAAATATGGCAAAAAAATAAAAATTTCTTAAACAAAACTAATCTCAACAGATTTATTCATAATTTAACTTTAAGAGGTTAGCTAAGAATTTAAAAACAAGTAACTTGACTATTCCATAAAAAACGAGATAAAATTGACAAGTTCACACAGAGCCTGTAGATATAATTTAATAGTTACTAAGATTTAAAAATCTCCATATGTACAACAGTACGCTACGCTGTGATATTATCAAATTCATTAGAAGTGCGCTCAAATTATTATACAAGTATGAGACAAAATAATATAAACACTTGTCAAAAATGGGACATTTTTTACTGTGCCTGGTAACACTGTGCACTTCGTAAATCAAACGTCTTTTGTTTATTTCAGGTAGTATAGACTGTGCACTAATAGCAAAGTGATACAGTGTGGTTTTAGACGTTGTGCAGTTATAGTGAGTGAGCAGTATGTCCGACCTGACGGAGTTTCAAAGAAATCTAATTGTTGGTGCTCATCCAGTTGGCTGCATACGTAGGTTCGGCGTCGAAAAACTTATTCTCACCAGAATTGCAAACGTAACACATATAGATGCCTTAATCCCTAACCACCAATTCGGCTTTAGACCCAATCACTCCACTATCCAACAGTGCCATAGAATCGTTAATAAAATCAAAGAAAGCTTAGAAGCAAAAGAAATGTGTACATCAGCATTTATAGACGTAAAACAGGCGTTTGACAGGGTGTGGCATGCAGGCTTACTTTTCAAACTTAAACAACACTTACCAAATCAATTGTTCCTCATCCTTAAGTCATACATGTCCAACCGTTACTTCCAAGTTAAATTCGAAGACTCATTATCTGACTACCAGACTATCAACTCTGGTGTGCCCCAAGGAAGTGTTCTGGGACCTTTCTTGTACTTACTGTTTACCGCTGATATACCAGCCAGCGAGGATACACTACTAGCAACGTTCGCTGATGATACAGCCATCCTATCTACAGATCTCGATCCGATACGAGCTTCTGCAAAATTGCAAGCTTATCTTGATCAACTCCAAATTTGGCTTACGCCCTGGAAAATTAATCTAAACGTTGATAAGTCGTGTTAAGTCACGTTCACAACACGAAGAGCAGAATGTCCTCCTCTTACCTTCAATAACACTCCCATTTCTGTCAAAGAAGAAGTTAAATACCTCGGCCTTCACCTTGACGCAAAACTAACTTGGAGAACACACATTAAGGCAAAAAGACGTCAATTAGATTTAAAAGTGAGGAACATGTCTTGGTTACTAAATTGTAGATCTCAGCTCTCACTACAGAACAAACTCCTCATATACAAAACCATTCTTAGGCCTATTTGGACATATGGTGTCGAATTATGGGGCTGCAGCAAACCGTCTAATACAAAAATTTTACAAACCTTTCAATCTAAAACCCTCAGAATGTTACTAAATGCACCTTGGTGTGTCTCCAACAACACCATACACGACGACCTCAAAATACCGTGTATACACGACGTCATCAGTGCTTACTCTGTTAAACACAAAAATCGAAGCATAACCCACAGCAACGAGCTAATCAGTGAACTGTTCAGACAACCATTGGAAAATAGAAGACTTAACAGAACATGGCCAGAAGACCTAGCTAGGTGAATCCAGAGAGCCGTCAATGGATGGCCCCTGACTCAAGTAAACTTCTTTCAACCTATTTACTTATTACTTTATTAAGTAGATTGTAAATTTGCATTAATCCAATAAAAAAAGCATAATAGTGGCCTTAAAGCATATTGTGACGTCTTAGAAAAAACAATAGCCGAGAAAGTGACTACAGAACTTAATAAGAACCCAAACATCCCAGTGTCATCCAAAATAGCACATAAATTAGATATCCATTTGCGTATTGCTATTGCTTTAAGCCTCTACAATAGACACAAATGCTGAAAGACGACTTGTATGGTACAATTCCTACAAAATCTGAACATTGGAGGACTGGCAACGTGTCGTTTGGTCGTACTTGTTAGCCTTTACCTTCTTCCTCACTACTGGACGTGTGTTTTCCTGGCAAAAATCCTCTAAAGCATACGATATGGACTGTCTCCGCCTGACTATCAAACATGGTGGCGGCTGTATTATGGTTTGGCGCACTATATCTTGGTATTCGGCAGCCCACCTTATCGAATTACACTGTTTGGTTACAACAGCAGTGTATAGAGAACTCTTGAGTAACCAGGTTTATTCAATGGTGCACACTTTATTTCCAGATGGGAATGTCATATTCTAAAATGACAATGCCTTCATTCATACTTCTGTCCCTATTGAAGAATACTTTAAAGAGTATGCTAATGAGGTTCAACATCCTTGACCTACCCAGTCCCCAGACCTGAATATCATCGAGTGTCTGTGGGTTGTTTTAAAAAACAGGGTATGGCATCGATTTCCACCTCCTTTGTCTCTACCTGAGCCGGAAGCTGTGCTGCATAAAGAATGGCTTTAAATTCCACACAAAAGATATAAAACAGTGATACCTTAACAAGATTTTATACCTCAATACCAATTTGACTTCATTGAAAAGTACCCACGATTCAACAATCTAACTTAATCGAACAAAACATGAAAAGCAGAAAATTATGTATATCAGTTTTTTTTTTAGAAGAATAAAGGGCGTTTGATAAAGTTTTGAAACTTTGAAAATTTTTTACTTATCTGATATATAGGTTGGCGAATAAGTGCGTTCGGTTTTATTTATTCTTTTGTTTTACAACGATTTGTTTGCTGTTTGGCAAAGTGTTAGTATTTATTAGAAAGATTTTTTCTGCTCTACAAAACTGTGTTATTTGTTTTTTTGAATAATTTAATTTTTCATCACTTTCCAGCCACAGAAATGGAATATCCAGGAGGCAAAAATCAGCATTTTCGGCACCTGCTATTCTTCGCTTTTCATTGAGGACAAAAAGCTGCCAAAGCTGCTCGGGACATATGCAATGATATTATAGGCGAGCGTGCAGCACAAAAATGGTTTGCGAAGTTCAAAAATGGCGACTTTGACCTGGATGATACGCCCTGTAGTGGAAGACTTTCGGAATTCGATGAAGAGCGTCTCAAGGCGCTTTTGAAAGAGGACGCAAGTCGCGAATTGGCGGAAAAAATGAACTGCGATCATCAGACCATACTCAACCATCTTCACTCAATGGGATTTGCCGAAAAATTGGGAGCTTGGGTGCCTCACGACCTTACAGAAAACAACAAAGAAAATCGCCTTCAAATTGCTTCACAACATCTGGCCGGTCATCGAGCAACACGTGGGCACAAACAACGTTTCTTGTATCGAATCGTCACGAGAGATGAGAAATTGTGCCTATATGTCAATATAAAGCAAAGAAAGGAGAAACTCCGAAACCGAGGGTAAAGCAGGATCTCCACCCAAAGAAGACTATGATCTGCATATGGTGGGACTGGGAGGGCATGGTGCACTGGGAAATGGTCGAAAAGAACGCCACGATCAACAAGAGGCTCTACATTGCCCAGCTACACCGCGTGAATGAAGCTATTCGACTGAAAAGGCCAAGTCATCCTGCTCCACGACAACGCCAGGCTCCACGTTACACAAGTCGTCAAAGCCGCCCTTCAAGAGCTCGAATGGGAGGTTCTTCAGCATCCACCGTACTCTCCGGACCTTGGGCCAACAGATTGCCATCTTTTCCGCTCTCTGTCGAACCATATGAGGGGTGTTACCTTCAACAATGAAGAAGACCTCAAAAACTGACGCAACAACTTCTTCGACACCAGACCGGGCGATTTTTGGCGGAACGGTATCAACAAATTGGTCGAGAAGTGGGAACAGGTCGTAAACAGTAATGGAGAATACATTATTGATTAATCTATTGTTAAAATTATTGTTTTTTTGTTTAAATAAAACTGTTAAATAAAAGCGAACGAACTTATTCGCCAACCCATTATATTTTGACATCAAAACACACAAAAACAAATAATTATCACTTAATATAATTTGAGCTTTCATTAGGAGACGTTTTGGGGTCTTACTTATATCTGATTTATACGGCGGTTATACGAACTACGACTGACACCTACGTATACAAACGACATAAAACTCTTATTAGTTGATCGAGATCTAAAAATAGTTTCAAAAACACTCAAAAACTAACTCAATTTATTACAAAACTGATTGACCAAGTTGAAAGTAAAAGTTTACATTAAAAAAACTACTTAGATTACTTTTACAACAAAACTACGCTTATTCTCATCACACTAACAGACAAACCTATCCCAGTAAAAGATAAATTTAATTATTTATCTCCTTTGTGACCAAAAACTGACATTCAAAAATCATGTCAAAGCTAAAGGCAGATCTGGAAATACCATTCATTAGTTAAGCTATCAGGCTTTTAGTAACAATGCACAGGGAAAGAAGCCTTAATTATAATAACCCTCTAATACACGACATAACCAACCCTTAACTACTAGTGGGAATAAAATTAAAAAGTTTGTATCCTAAATATCGGGCTACTTAGTTATATATGCAGAGTTAAAATGTTCACCTTTTAGTAGATTCCTATACCGTATACTGCTCTAAGAACCAAACAACTTTTTGCACAATTTAAATGGAAAGTATTTGATCATTTGGTATACAGCCCAGAGTTGGCGCCAAGTGTCTTTCACCTTTTTAAGAGCTCAAGAAAGGTCTGGAAGGACAGGGTTTTCGCGCCAACTAAGAGCTTCAAGATTTCGTGAAGACCGTAAACACGCTAGCGACAACCTTCTATGAAAAGGGTATTGGAAAATGTCTCAATGTTTACGGTGACTATATGAAAAATTAACATTGATTATACCTGACTTTTGGCAATAAAGCCATTTTGTTATTTACACTTGTATTTATTTAACGCCTCAGCAGATTTGCCAATTAAAGGACAGTATTTATATATGTTATGGAAGGGCGGCTACTGCAATTTTATCTTTCAAAATACAAGTATCAGCTTCAAATTTCATACCTAACGCAAACTATCTGAATATTAAAAGGAACACTCTCACAAATGGTGCTACAATTTTAGCGTTACCTTTTTTTAAAAATGTATGTAATGCATACTACAAATGCTTCCTTTAATTTTGCACTTAAAAAGTATATAAAACTGTTCAACACAAACGATACTAAAGCCCAACAGATAATGTTGCATATTTATATAAACACTGCTAGATAAAGAGACTACCAAAAGGTGTGGTGCTCTTTAAGTTTTGTTTTTGAAATTTGTACCATTTTTAATAGTAACTCATTTAGTAAGACAACGTGCTTAATAATTAATTACCCCTAAAATAAAAAAGTACATAGATGATAAAACTACTTTTTTAATGCCAGGTTCTCAACAAGAATTGATTATTCTTTTTTGCATTTTTTCATAGCTAATTATCCGTAGAATACATTCCCAAAACGATTTGTATGAAATTATTTTTTTAAAAAAGTTATAGCAAAAAAGGTAACGCGTGTTTTCCGTAATATTTTTGAATTTCCCGCCTTTACGACCATACCTTGGGTGACCATGGTAAGTATAACTACCTCTAGCGCCACCAGATATCGGAATATATGCTATTACTTTATAGATGTCCTTCTATATATACTAATATCAACGATTATAGCGTGTAGTGTTAGTCGACCATGTGCTCCGAATACAAGCAGTTCGTGTACCGAAACTTTAAACGAAACCACGTTTTTCAAACTGGGCGGCACGATATCTCAAAAACTACTGAATATATCGCTATTTTGTTTTTTTATATTTCAACGTAGATTAAATTTATTGGAGAACAAACCTAAAAAATGATAATATTTATTATTTTTCTTGTACAGCACTTTGAAGAACGGAAAAAAGCGCGAAAACACGAAGCTAAAATCTTTGATTTTCCGTTTCAAAACTATTTTGAGTATATTATAGTCTTAAATAAATTTTTCTTTTATACATTAACCACTTACTCTTTTCTAAACGTCCTCCTTTTATTGGTAATCTATAAAACTGAAAATAATGTAACTATGTGTGTGTAATTGTTTGTTTGTAACTAACATTGCAAATTTTCTTGCAGTTATAAACCAATTTCAAAGGTTAATACCACATTCAAACCGATTTGTTGCCAAACTTCGCATAAATATTTTATATTTTTGATTTAGTTCATAGTTGACCTGTTATAGATCAAAACATAAATTATTATGAAGTAGTTAGACAGTTTGAGCCACTTACACAACTTACACAACTTTTATTTATGTGAAACCGAATATAACCGAACGAATGTCATCATGCTTAGATATGAGTGACAAAACTATTATTGGAATTTAAATATAATATGCTCATGTAAGTAGAATTGTTAGTACGTTTATAACGCATTATTGATCCTTAAAGCACTTTTTTTAAGCAACAGACTTTTTACCGGGCAGATCTTAGCCATCCATATTAATGCTTGTTGAAAAAAAGTTTTATTTCTTTATCTTTTCCTCTTTTTTCGCTTTTCTTTCTGCGGTACCTATAAATTGTACCACAGAGTAAAATAATATTCGCACTTTTTGTTTGTATACCTTATAATATATTGCGTTTCTTTTATTTTACTGACACAAAATGTTCCCACTTTTTTATCACTAGTTATCTATTTCGCTTCTTTCTAATTTAACCCCTCTCTTTTGATATCCTTTCGTTCCATGTCAATTTGGTCGTTTTTTGGGGTTTCTGTATTCTGGTTTACCTTTTCAAATTTTTTTAGTTGACCTTTTCTATTTATTTTATATATATTTTGCTTATTATAGTTTCAAATGGTTAAATTCTTATAAACCGATAATTATCTACACAGGATTTTGATCCTAATTTGTAGATGGGTACATAATACATTTTTTTATTTGATTTTGACATACAATTATATGCGTGTTTAGTAAAGTGTAACTGATTTTTTTTCGTGATACACTGTGTGTAAGATGTACAATTTGCGTTCCAAATCTATTCGTCAAGAATTGCTTGACAAAGATCGTGTTGCTGCAAACGCTCATGATGAAGATGCTATGGAAGTCGATGATAATTTAGAAGAAGAAGAAGAGAAGGAGGAAAAAGAAGGAGAAAATGAAAGCGATGGTAGTAATTATTCGGAAGAAGACAGAGGACAGCCGATTTGTCGTAGCAATCGTTACGTTACATGTGACAATTGGTACACTTCTATTCGTTAGCTGTTAAGAATGCTCGAAGAACCATAAAAATTATAAGTTACTGGAACTTTGAGGAAAACAAACGAGAGATACAGCAGAATTTAAAGTGGCGTCAAAGTCAGCACCAGGTACAAAATTTGGGCATTCAATAGATGGGAAGCTCACTCTATTGTCGTCAAAAAATAAAAACTCCTCAAAGATTGTTTTGATAGTGTCGTCATATTTACACACTGAAGAGGTTTCTGATGATAAACCGAACATTGTACGGCACTACATTCTCACTAAAGGCGGTACGGACAACTTTGACAAATTGTGCCATTCTTATACAGTTACTCGAAGAACGAGCCGATGGCTACAACGGTTTTTGTATGGAATCTTGGACCAAGCTATCGTTAATGCCAGAATTTTGTTTAAATGTAAAAATGTCACCAATAACGTCGATTAAAATGCAACTGCAATTACTTGTCTCGATAAAATTAGTAGATTTCTTGTAACACCTTTGCTACAAGAAAGATACGAAACTATTGCTTTGCGAAGGGACCTGAGGTTAAGTATCGCAGGCATTTTAAATATTGATGTTTTTGGAGAGCAAGCACCAACAGCTGTTGTATTCGACAGTCAAAGAAGATACCAATTATGTCCAAGAAGTAAAGACCGGAAAACCCGAAAAGGTTGTGCGAGCTGTAAACGCGCTGTATGCGAGAAATCATGCGGTCTTTTTCGTTGTAATAATTGCTTTGGTAAATAATAATAATTATATAGTACTCATTTTAAATCTTAATACTATATTAAGCACTTTTGTGTGGATTTATGTAATAAAATAATGTAAAATGTTCATTTTTATAATAAATAATTGATCATTTCTGCAGAAATGAGATACTACATTTTTTCCAAAAATTTCACCTTTAATTTGTCGAAATAAATACCTTTTTTGGAAAAATTCTGTATGGAATAATTTTTGTCTTAAATTGGTATATTTTTGGAGCACTCAGTTAAATTTTGAGGTTTTTTAATGAAAAATTGAGATGTCTATAATTTTTTTGGTAAAACAACCTATTTTTCACATTTTTTGCAATACTTATAATTTTTTCTTATATGTAATTTATTAATTTATCTCATATTCGTTTATTACATTGTTAAACAACTTCAAAATAAGTATCACAAAAATTTTCTAGTCAAAATATTAATTACATACTTTGTAATATCGATTTTTGTAGCTGGGGTGCGATATACCCCAGTCTGGCAGCTATTTCACAGCAAAAAAATTAGGAAAACTGAAAAAACAATGTCTCTTTCATAATTATATTCTGGTGAGACCGTTAGTTCATGCTTAAATTACTTAGAGAAACATTTTCAAATATTTCAGCAAAGGGTATATTTTTATTATTTCTTAAGCTGCTTGTAATATTTCTAAAAGAAATAAACATCGCAATTTGTAGCACATTTTATCTTGATGATAATTTTATTAAAACATTGATGATAAAAATTTCTTAATATAACAAAATTTGGCGTAATCGAACATTAAGCTGCTACGTTTAAAATAATAATGTGGGGCATGTTTTATTTTACAAGCGTTATCAATCTTTTGAAAACAAAGTAGGATGACATTTTAGAGAAAATTAGTTTTGGGACCAAATAACTCCATATCGTTATATATCAGATTATAAAGCTTTCTACTGTATTATCTACTGGTATTTTTTCCAAAGTAAACCAATCATGCGCAGAAATAATTAAGAAAGTTTATCATAATTACTTTCTTAACTTTATAACTCACTCCCTTTGACTAAAACTTTTAATATCACAAAATTCAGAGGTAAGTAGAGGAGGATGATCAACATCCATTTCAATTTTGTTAAATTTATTTGGGATAAATTTACAAAGTTAACAAAATAATTTAGAATTTGTTTTATAAACAAAGGAATCCCTAATACCTAGAGGAGGGAAGTATAACAGCAATTTTTAAAAAGGCGACCGAAAAACACCCGACAAATGCAGAGGAATAACAAATCTCACGAAAAAGGAAAATCCCCCAAGACTCATAAACTCGCGAAAAACATCTATACAAATAATCAAATAATACTCAGGGCAAATGACTTGTCTTTAGGCCTAATAGGAATAAGACAAGGAGATACTCTAATTTCACTACTCTTTAATGTAATGATGGATGAACTAATTGAAGAGCTGAGAACCTAAGAAGGTTATAAAATGCGAGACACAGACATAAAAATAGTATGTTATATGAGAACGCAATATTAATTGCAGAGGATGAAGACCAGTTACAAAGGATGCTAATAAAAATGATGCAAACATGTAAAAGATACAATATGAAAACATTAAAGAAAATTGTATAACAATCAGTATAGTCCATAAGGCACAAGGAGACAAGGATATAATGGAGCAAGTTACCACATTCAGTTACCTAGGAATAAATATATCTAGCTGACGGATACAGGCAAAGCCATCAAGCAATAAAAGACGCCAAGGTATTAGGAGCATTAAATAGTATCATATGGCATAACAAATTTATCAACACCGAAGTTAAAAGCATGGTATATAAAAATGTAGCGTGGCCAGTACCAACGTACGCAGTAAAAACTTGGGGAGATACAAAATAGATGAGAAAAATAATGGAAACGACAAAAATTAAAACATTAAGAAAGATAATTGGTAAAACAAAAATAGACCGCATTCGAAATAAAGATATCCAAAACCAACGTAAGCTATAGCCTATAAACTAGAAGGCAAGAAGTGGAAAAATTACATTTTGAGGATGAAGGAAACCCGCCCAGTACGCCAGACTAGAGATAAATCACCAGTAGGAAAAAGATCTAGGAGAAACCAATAAGGAGATGAAGAGAGTCATTGTAAATTGGAGTAATCGGGCGAGTGATCAGAAGTTAGAAGAAGAAGAATCATCCCACATTTATAAAATAAGTTTACGAATGAATTTGGGTCTTCTTTCCAATCTACACCTATTAAATTTTGGCCAAGAAGCAGCTTTTTAGAGCATTGAAACATTTCTACTATTTTTTAAATTGTAGCACTGTTCAGCATTCAAACAATATTTTTTTCGAAGAACCCATTAGGAATTTTTTTTTTATTGCGATAAGTATATGGCATAACGCCTCGATATTCCCACATTAGTTGAACTTGCTTAAAACCGAGACGCTAAAAAAGGAATGAGGTAGACACTGTATACGGGCAACCATTGAAAAAATAATACAATTTGCAAGATTTTGATCTTTTTGAATGCCACACCAATCAGTAAAGCATCAACTGGGGCATAAATAAAATGCAAATAATCACATTTATTTTACCGTATCAGCAGTCACGTTTATTTTTTTTGTGAAATATATTTTAAAAAACATAGTAGGTAGTAGTGATTTCTTTTCAAAAATTTATATTTGGCGATTAACCTCTAAATTGTTTTGTGAATCGTCAAAATTGTTGCATCTGAGGTAGTAAAAATCCACATACAAATTAATGCATCCACAAAAATGCACTGTTTGCATTGCGGGTTGGAGGAATTATTGGCCCGCACGTTTTTTGAGGACGAAGTTGGCAACGTCGTTACTATTATTGGGGTACGCTATCAGGAAATACATACTTAAAAACTTTTTGTTTTTAATGAAAGCAACAAATTGAACTTAAAAGATACATAATTTCAATAACATAAAGCAACATGTTACATTGCATTCACTTTATTTCAAGCCAAATTTCTCAGTCGTGTTATCACAAAGGGGGATGACATCGATTGACTACCGCGGTCTTGAGATTTAATTCCATTGGACTTTTCCTCTGGGGTTATTTGAAATAAAGGTTTTATGTCAACTAAGCTACTACAATTCCAGGGTCAAAAATGCATAATTTAAAACGTCTTTAATAGAATGGTCACATATCAAAGGAGTTGTAAAGCGTATTTGACCCCATATAGGACATTGGAGCGCGGCTACTAGAGCGCCGCCGTTAGAGCGCGATGACATCAGAACACGAAATATAAAATTACATGAAGGAGCAATATTAAGCTTGATAAAAGCAAAATTTAAATCTTTTAATAATTAGTACATATGTACAAGTATATGTATGTGATGTCTAGAAACATAGTGGTTTAAATTCAATTCAGTTACAAGCTGTTTGCTGTTTGTCCGTTAGATGGAAAGCCCTACAATGATGCTCCGTTAGGTAATTATATAGTGTAAAGTCTTTCTCAAAAGTAATGTACAGTAAAGTGTAACTTAAAAGCGATTATTTATTTACAATGCGCCGAATTGTTGTGAAATCACTTAAGAAGGGTGCGCGGAAGGTTACAATTAGGGCGAGAACAACCTCTTGAGTTTCCCGCTATTTAACGATTAACCAATAAATTTATCATAATCTGGAAATGCCTTCTCTTATAAATTTCTTTTCAGTTTCACCTTGTCTTTGCGATAGTTAACTTGTTCACCAAGCTTTAGTTACGCGGTATTTTTTCGTGAAGATGGAGTGAAAAAGTTTTTTATCCCGAAAATGGCAAAGAAAAACTTTGTTTGGACGGTTACGTGCATCGATTTGATTGAAACAGTACCTGTAAAACAAAAATCTTGGAGATGCTCAATCAAATCTTGCAAAGTACGATTGCATACCTCTGTTGAAAAACTTTCTTGCGACAAGTGAACCAACACTCTCACGACAATTGTGTCGCTATTACTATTAGTGTTGTAGTAAATGGACTATAGAAATTATGGAGACAACTTTGCAAATTATCAATCACTGTATTAGTCAAAATTATGGTACTAACCAGTGTTCAAGTGGCGTTGCCAAGCGATGGTTCCCTAAAGCAAAAAGGTAAGGAGGAAGAGAAACCAAATTAGTACCTTAAGGATTGGATATGATAATTCCGGAGTGTTATAAGAAGTACAAATGCCCTGATAGACAAATAAACAAATTTTTACTGGCTGACAATGAAGTATTAAGCCAAATATTAATATTTGAACGGACAAACAATTTAAGGTATGTGCTACCTAATATTTTTATGTTTAAATATGTATCTATTACAAAATATTATGCAATCTAATTGATTTACTTTAGCACTATTATAATTTTCAAAGCTCAATTAATTTTTTCTTGATCTATTTGCTCATACACACTTAATGCATTTCAAATAAAGTTTTTACTATAACTTATACTCTATGTATAATGTTTTAAATAATTGCGTTTCTTTAGATCCTGAATGCATCTGAGCATTGGTTCATACACGGAACTTTCAAATCAACACCCAAGCCATTCTACCAAGTATATACTATATTGGTGAAAAAATTTGAAAATGTTTATCCTATATCGCATTCTTTTCCAAACAAAGAACAAGCAACGTCCATGGTCGATATGATAAAAGATTTAGGCCTTAGACTGCAGACAAAGAGGATATCGGTAGATTATGAGCTGGCGGCAATAAATTTATTGAAAGAAGCTTTCTCAGACGCCAAAATATCGGGATGCTTCTTCCATTCGACAAAAAATATAAAAAACGACTGGAAGACTACAATCTGTTGGAGAGATATAACAACGAATTTGTCTTGAATGTCAGGATGGTTTCCGTACTGACTTTTATACGCGTCGCTGATTTCGACGCAGCTGTTGACGAACTTTTGGCGTTGCTTCTAAACGAATTACAATTCTAGAACAATTATATCCGGCGGACTTAACATAATGTTTAAAAATCAAAGTGGTTACACAAAGACTAAAGATAAATCGATGAAGTAAAGAGATAGAGGAAAAGTTAATCAAGATGGCCGATATCAATAAGGAGTAATTTAACTTTAAGAATATGAACTTCAGAAACTACATTTTGTTTCCCTATACTGCAAGCATTTCAATTGTGTTAATGGCAGGCTTTCAATCTGCAAGCTGTTTCGTAAACTGCAAGTGAATGCAAACCTCGCCTTAGCTGGAACTCGTTCCGAGCAAGACCATTATGGAAAACCATTCGAGGGAATGCATCTTGCAATATGTAAAATGCGCCGACCTGTTAAGCTTCATAAATAGAGAGAACGTCGGTAGCCTTTCACGCAAATCGGAATTTCGACGGCGTACTTTCGTTCTATTTGTGACGGTAATCTGCGGTGTGATTGATAGGAGCTAATATCTCATATTACTTCCAGGCAAACTTTTATGGAGAAATAAACGTTTTATGCACTTCTGTTCTCAACTTCAGCCCCATGAACGACCTCAATAAAGAATTTATGTAAATGTAGTAAAAAATGTATTGCCTTAGTACGTCATAAACTCGACATCCGCCCTACTTCATTACTTTACGATATTTGCCTTCATGATAAACATAACCTTTGATAAAAAATAAATCTACATAATAGAGTACTATTAATTTCCCTAATGATCACGTAAAGAAACTTACAAGTTCTAAATTAAAAAATTACTAATGAAGGTGTTCTTATTACATAGCCCAAGTAAACCCGCCATTCTCAGATGATTTCTAAGTGAAGTATCTAAATTTTAGTAGTATAATCGTCCATAAAGTTTTTCTAAGTCTCAAAATTTCGGTAATAAATCTTAGAGACAGTTTGGCCAGTTTAAAATTATAGTGTTTCTAACATCATATCCTATTTAAAGCACCGACAATTATTTCCAATGCCAAATATAGTATGGATCTATAACTAAATACAAATAAAAGTTCCTTAACACTTGCAAGAGGTTTTATTTTTATGCACAAATTAATATTAAAAATAATAACTTCCTTCAAAATACGGTCCATCATTAGCATTGACTTTTGCCAGCGCCCTGGAGGTTGTCGATCGGTCTACGATACCAATTTTCCAACTTCAAAACAAACCATTCTTATTATCTTTCTTCGACTTGATCAAATAATTCAAAACGGCAACGTCATAGATTAAAACAGGGCGTAACCGAAAGGTAAAAGAGTAGTACTGTAAGCAATTTTGTCTGCAGTCTTTGCGGCACGGTGAGCGAGAGCAAAGTGGGATACCTTTGAACAAATTAAAAGTTCACAATAATGTCAACAATTCACCAAATCAAAATAATAACTTTTTGCCCAAACGATCTTGTCGAGTGTCTAGTGGTAGATTTTAGCACCGAGAAGCACACAGTCAAATCTCGATCCGCTTGTCGGCTTGTGTTTCAGTCAGTTTGTGAGGAAACTGTCTTGGCTTCATGTGCACAAATGTCTGGTTTTATTTAAAATAGTTTATAAGAATAATAATCAGCATATTTCAATTAGTGTCATTTTTTTGTTTTTATTATGACTCGTTTTCCCATAATCGAGACCAAAAGTTGGAAAATGAAAGTCCACGCAAAGCTAGACAAAACTAAGTATATCTTTCTCATATGGAGTTATCTATTTTTAAATTTGAAAGAATTTTTTGTTTTTAATTGTTTACTTTACAGTTGCACCACCAAAGCCCAACTCCAACAACCTACCGTTTGTTAAAGTTTTATTATCGTATTGCTATTGAATATAAAAGGAGATGGTAACCAGTCCAGTTGCCAGGGATTAAAAAATTTCCAAAATTTGTAATTCTTGGCGAAGCCTAAATTTATCATGATTCCTATGTATTTTTCCCGTAGAACACAACGGCGGGGGCCGTACAGTCAAAAGTGTATGCGAAATTTTTTATTCAACAATTTATGAAAAAAAAACGTTTTTTCACGGTTTTGCTTATATTTCAATTCCCTGGCGCTTTTTGTATAGCACATGCATTTAGAAAGTTATTCTATATTTGATTTCTTAAATTTTAAGCTCAACCGGAAATCGCTAAAGTTTTCTTATTGTTGCAATCAGCGTTGAAAGTTGTAAAACTCCGTTTTCTTTAACATTTTTCTCAACAAGTAAAATGCTTAGAGGGCTGAAAATTCTTGGAAAATATGCTCTCAGTTTAAGGAACTAAAATATAAGCAAAAACGTGAAAAATCCGTTTTTTCCATAAATTGTTGAATAAAAAATTAGCACACACTTTTGATTGTACGGCCCCCGCCATTGTGTTCTACGGGAAAAATACATAGGAATCATAAAAAATTAAGCTTCGCCAAAAAATACACGAGAAAAATCCCTGGCAACTGGACTAAACCTGTATATGGAAAAAGGTGCCAGGGGTTTAGAAAGTGTGTGATATTAAAGAGCAGAACGAGTAGAGCTGATCTATACTCATATTAGGGTTTGAAACTCATTAGTTAATGAGATAATTAATAATTTTAAGTAAATGGAAACGCCTATCTTATATGATAGAGAGACTTACAGAAGATCAATTTGAAGCTCTTGACGAGTACAAACAGAATAAACATATGATCTTAGGTTAGCTTAAATTAACGAAAAAATTGAAAAATATTGCAAATAAATTGTTTGTTAATTACTTCAGGTGTACACGTATTATATATTTTAAATAGTGACGTAACGTTCGGGTTTACCACTATGCGATGTCTGAGGAAGTCACCAGGAGATCTAAATTCAGGATTCAATCGTCCGTATCCTAGATACCAGATAACCATCAGTGAGTATGGATAACAGTCAACAGATCTATCACCTGCTTTCACTGACAGTACAACCTACGTGTATGATGGAACCTGAGTGTTGCTTGAACCAGCAAAGAATCATCAGCTTCCATTTTAACTGTGTCAAACCATATCTTTGCTTGTTTATAATTTGTAAGCCTTTCAATCGTTGAATTGTCAAGACCTCACCCATGTAAGTAATAGTACGATTTTGCGAGTCCTCTTTTGTATGAATCTAAAAATCGGGAGATATCGTCAGTGTCCAGTGTGGCAATCAAATTCAGGTCAAAATGTTCAAATAGCTCATTTCGAAAATTCCGATTGTAGTACTCAACAAGCAGTTTCAGCTTATTGAAGTCTTCCACACTGCTCAACACTACCTCAGCCCTTTGGACAACATCCTCATAATAACGTACAGCTAATAATAGTTTGTCAAATGTGTTCACAAGACTCGTTACAATAATCACACAGTCCGACAGGTACGCTTCTACCAGGTGGTGTGAAATGACGACTCTAAATTTTTGTGCCTCCAGATCGGCTTTTATTAACATGAAGCCTCTGTCCAAGACAAAGATTTATTGCGGAATGTTGCTTCAAATCAAGGCTTTGATGCTTCGTCGTCGATGATCCTTTCCATTATTTTTTCATTTGACGACTTTCCGTCACATTAGCCTTTGACATCTACAATGTATCTATTTTTCGTCACTATCATCATCGGCTTCTGCCTATTCCTGTTCTTTTCAACGCACTGCGTCACCATCTGGTGAAAAAAAATGCAGTCTTCTGGTTGCATTAATACTCAAATAGTGATAACGACTGTTTCGTCCGCACCAAGCAATTCTTGAGAATACGATGTGGTGTTATCAAAAATCTTCTGTCGTAAATCTGAGCCACTATGTACCCAAATACTGGGAAACAAATGTCAACTTTAGAGCATTTCGCGCATTTCGGATGTGCTTTAAAGCATTCTCGTGTCAGAATTCTAATATGCTGTTGAGTACACGCTGCGACATTCCTGACCACAAGTGTACCAAATAAGTTTTTAAATTGAAAACAGACGGGAAATCTGAATTAAGTTTGAGATATTCAATCTTTACCGCTATCCGAAACGTTAATGTTTTGATTGCAGCATTATTCGGAAAATTTACAAGTCTTTGCCTACCAACTTCATAGTAGCGTTTTTCAGGTCTGTTAAAAGAGATCTTACTTGAGGACCAGTTAATTCAATATCTCCTTCCACGAGATGCGCACCATTTTTTATTATTATTGATTATACATCACATTTTTGGCGATTGCTTATACGCTGGCGAAGAAAAAAAGGAAAGTGATACCACAACTAACACAAGCGCTCCCAGTTCAGCAATTTAGGTTCTATATTTAACAATTATACATTAAAAATGCCACTTAACATAGACTAATTATAAAAAGATCAAATTTTCTAATTTTTTTGAGTGCAGGTGAAGTAGAAAATATTGTTCTATGTGATTTTCTTGGCTTTACTAACTTAACCAACAACTTCGTTGATTAGATTCTAAATACGTTGTTAGACAAGCTATTAGTATTTTACTATTCAGGTACTGTTAGTTTGGGGACAGACAAATAGCATTTTTAAAGTCGATCTAAATTACATAAAAGACAAAGCAAGCTAAATAAGTGTTTCACTACCCGAATCAAGTGGCTGGTAGCTACACCTCTGTTAAAATGACTTCTAACTTTCCTTGATAATAACTCTTTCAAAATTTTAGTCGCCTTCCATAGATTAGTTGCTAATATATGTGAGCCTTAAATGTGCTTATTTATAAAATAGGATTAAACTATTTAATATATGCAGGAAAATAATTTCTTTTTTTTATTATTATATACTGAGCTTCAGAAAATGCAAAATTTTATTAGTAATAGATGTAATTTGTTTTAACAGAAATAATAGTAAACCAATAGGTGGCATTAATTTTTAGCTTAACGGATTAAAAACCAAATACTTATTTGGGGTGTGACGTGTGATTTAACATTAACCCCCTCGTGCCTTTGGACATCTTATAGCGCAGCTAAATTGGTAGCTCTAAGACATCAGAAAGATAATTTAAATAAAATTTCTTTTTTAACCCTTTTGAAATAAACACATAAGACCATATAGTGTTAACGATAATAGTTATATCAATAGCTTTATAAAGATATCTTAATTGCAAGCCGATAAATATTTTAATATTACTTATAAGTGGGAAATGTTGGTTACGTATTATAATGTTTACTTTGTAACGTTTCTTTATTTCGCGTAAAACAATATAAAATTTAAAATATAGAATTAAGAAAACATATAATATACAAGCACAATACCAAGAAAATATCTTTAATATATTAAAAGTATGGTATTTAGATATTAGTAGCAATCACTTTGATTTGTAAAGATTAAAAGAAAGTGAAATTAAATTAAAATTAAAAGTGATGCTACAAGCAATAAACGTTTAATATACACGGTTTGTTTGGAAAATATCGGGAATAACTTTTCTAGCCAACAAGAATGGCTAGACGGACTTGGTTTTAAGCGGAATGAATGGTGGATGGGTCTTGGGTAAAGAATGCGACCCGGCTCAGTTGCCTTCAAATTTTGAGTGAGTGAGGATCGCGCTTTCCGCAAACCGTATTCCGGTGACACGTTACGTTAGAGCAATCTTATGCGGTGTAGTTTTGTGTTAAACTCAAAAAGTGTGGCATCAAGCCGGATAAGGAAGCTTACGGGGAAGAAAGCGATTTTAAAAAATGAGGGTTTTTAAATGGCACAAACTGTTTTACGAAGGAAGAGAAACCGTGAAAAACAAAAAATACAATGGACGTCCGTCAAAGAGCCATAGTGATGAAATTTTGTTGAAAGTGAAACAATTTTTTGTTGGAATGTGTTGCGTCTAACTCTGACTATTTGAACACGGTGGTAACCGCTGATGAAACATGGGTGTTCGAGTATGATCCTGATACCAAAAGACAAAGTTCTGAATGGCACACAACCGGATCTTCTTGCCCGAAAACTACCCGATGAGCAAGTCAGAGATGAAATCAGTGATCATTTTTTTGACACAAAAGGTGCGGCACACAAAAGTTTGTACCTGTCAGACAAATACGAGGTGCATTCAAGTTATAACGCCTCCAAATGCGTGAAAGAGATGGCAGCACTGCATGGCACACAGGACTCTAGTGGCAGCGTCGAAAGTAAGGACCGTTTTTGGTACTTTAAATGGCAACGCTTTCTTTGTAAGAACAGTGTGTAATCATTTGTTTTCTTCATGTTCGTGGTGTGACACCGATTGAAATTTATCGCCAGTTGAGTGAGACATGTAGTGATAGTGTTATAGATGTGTCTAACCTGCGTTTGTAGGTGCGACTGTTCAAAGAAGGCAGAACGTCGTGTGACAACAAACCAAAGCAATCTCGGCATCGCCGACAGACTAGCCGGTCTGACGACATAATCAAGCGAGTGGAAACACTTGTTTTGGAGGATCGCCAAATGAGTGTGGAACACATCGCCTCCAAAGTTAGCATTTTCGTGGGATCTGTGCACACAATCCTGCATAAAGACCTGAAAATGCGAAAAGTGTCCAGGTGAGACGCAGAAGTTTCTTTGTGACAACTTATAAAAAAAATGATTTCTCATGCTCGCTACTCACCTGACCTGGCTCCTAGCGACTTTTGTCCGTTTCCAACTATAAAAGACACTGTCTGTGGTTGCAAATTTACTAGTCGTGCTGCTATCGCATCAGCAATTTTTCAGTGGTCAAAGAAGATTCTTAAAGAATCGGCCATAAAATCATGGCGTCGACGTTGAGAATAATGTGTACGACTGCAGGGAGATTACGTCGAGAAGTGACACAAGCTTCACATTTTTGGTCGGTGGAAAGAGTTCAAACTGCTAAGACCAAGGCCATAAACAGCATTTCAGTTTCCCCATTTTAGAAAGCCAGGAGGAAACTATTTTAAAGAATTTTTAAAAATAAACAATTACTTGCAATACTTTTATTTTTATTGAATTATTCTCGATACTTTCCTGAAAAACCCTGTAAATTGAACTCCAGGTTTGAACTTAGCTCCATTTAGTTGCCATAGCAACTCTGATACTTAGACAGATGCCATTTAATATTGTTATGATTAGTAATTATTGACTGCAGTCTGAAAGAACAAGGAGTATCATTATCAAAGCGAATTGCAAATTCGGCAAATTTTTATTCAAAAGAATGCACTAGATGAATCAGCTGTCCATAGATTTATTACAAAGTTTGATGAATTTGCATTGATAACTGATGTAAGATCTTCTGAATATTAGCGTGGGTTAACGTCCCGTAAAAATAATGCCAGTCAGTTAAAGTGTCGCTGCAAATTTTAAAACATCGACTTGGCATCGTAGACTTTTCGAGAAGCTCTGTTCAACAAATAATCATTAAAGGCCTGCCTTTTTACGCATACAAAATTGAACGGGCATAAAATTGAAAACATATTGACCATTTCCAACGTCAAAAAGTCGTTAAATAATTTTAGAATATGACGATTTAGATTCTCAGTTTAGTGGAATATTATCTTTAGCAATGAGACGCATTTTAAATTACAGGTTTATAAGTAAACAAAATTGTCGTGTTTGCTGAAAATTCTGTAACTGTGAATGACAATTTTCACCATTTTTGGCACCAATTAGGCAATTCGGATCTGGAACAAATGTGGTGTCAGTGGTGCTACTTGCTGCACAGCTAGAGCAATAGTCAGTTTACTACACCAACAATATTCCAGTTGAGTAATTTTGCATATACGTATATTAAGTGACCAGCAAAATTTTGCAATTTAACACCTATTTGTGGAGTTACCTGAAATCTAATAATAATAATAAATAATCTAATAAAATAAATCAGACACAGTTGACAACCTCATGAACGAGGTTTAACGTGTTATTAATAAAATTGATCAGAATGTATAAGAAACTGTAATCAAACATTTGGTGAAACAAAGTGAAGTGAGGTTATTTGTCAGATTTTAATTCCTTATTTTTAATCTAATTAGCAGATATGTTACAAACTTTGTCCCAATCTCTGAAAGAATACTTCTAATTCAGATTAACACTTTCCCCATCAAAACCAATATAATCCAAATATACGCACCAACGGCTGACAAATCCGACGATATAATTGAAACATTTTATGATGATCTGAATAACGTCATGAAGAAAGTAAAAAAAGAATGAACTGACATTAGTAATGGGCGACTTCAATGCCAAGATAGGCCAAGGAAGTTGTGGTGAAATCATAGGACCGTTTGGACTGGGAGAACGTAATGGACGAGGAAATCGATTAAGTATTTTTGCAACAGAACAACAACTAGTCATCACCAACACGTTCTTCAAGTTACCACCAAGACGCCTATACACTTGGAGGTCCCTCCAAGATAACCCAGAACATGTCGTCAGAAATCAGATCGACTATATCTTGATCAATAAAAGATACATAAATGCAATAACAGCAGTAAAGACATATCCAAGTGCGGATGCCAAATCTGACCATAACCCTCTTGTCGGCACGATAACACTCAAATTGAAGAAAGTTAAACAACAACAAGCGAAGAAATACGATTTGAGGTAACTGAAGCATAAAGATATAAAACAGGAAATACAGCAACATATTAAAAGATAAATCAAAGAAACAGATATAGCAGCCGACACAAAAGAGAAAATCCAGAAGCTTAAAGGGACAAATCAAGAAATTCTTGACATATATTTACGCCCAATGAAAGCGAAAAAGAAGATGTGGATGACAGACGACATATTGAATATGATGGAGGAAAGACGGAAAAATAAGAACAAAGACAATACCAGATACACACAAATCGACAAAGAAATAAAGAAAAAGATTAGAGACGCCAAAAACGCTTGGATGGAGGAAAAGTGCAAAGAGATTGAATCACTAGATGGTAAACATGACTCTTTCAATCTGCACGAAAAAGTGAAAGAAGCAGCAGGATTACAACGACCAAAGAAAACCGGATGCTTACAAGATAATGAGGGCAATACAATATTAGATGTAAATGAAATAAAAACAGTTTGGAAAAACTATGTTGAGAAGATAAGAGAAAGAACGATACACTAAAAACAGGGGACTCCACAGGTAACACAGGATCGGAAATTACTCAAGAAGAAGTGATAGCCGCAATAAAAGGAATAAAGGGCGGAAAGGTGACGGGGCCAGACAACTTCCACGCAGAAATTCTAAAAAACATGGAGAACGTTGAAATTAAATGGCTCACGGCTATGTTTAATAACATATACGAAACAGGAGTAATCCCACTTGAATGGCTTAAATCCACATTTATAACCCTACCGAAAAAACCGAATGCGAAAAAATGTGAAGACTATAGAATTATTAGTCTAATGAGCCACCTTCTTAAAATAATGCTAAAAATAATACATAGGAGGACATACAAAAAATGCGAAGCGCAACTAACTCGCACACAATTTGGCTTTCGAGACTCATTAGGTACAAGAGATGCTCTTTTCGCCATTCAAGTCCTCACACAAAGATGCAGAGACGTGAACTGTGACGTGTATATGTGTTTTTTTGACTATCAAAAGGCTTTCGATCGGGTCAAACACGACGAGTTAATATCAATCTTAAAAACAATTGGTCTGGATGATAAAGATCTACGTATCATTAACAACATTTACTATAACCAATCAGCAACTATCAAGATAGATAACCAAATGACTGAGGAGATCAAAATAGAAAGAGGTGTGAGACAAGGCTGTGTGCTATCTCGGCTACTCTTTAACATCTACTCCGAACACATCATGAAAACAGCTTTAGAAGATACTGACGAGGGAATACTCATCAACGGAGAACGGCTGAACAACGTAAGATACGCAGACGATACAATTATAATGTCAGATAACCTAGAGAAGGCAAGCCCTAATAACACGCGTAGCAGAATCAAACCAAAAATATGGTCTAAACTTTAACATACAAAAACTAAATACATGGTCATCAGCAAGAATCCAATACCACCGGGACGTCTAATAGTTAACCAACAACAGATAACACGAGTTGAGAAATACACATATCTAGGGACCACTCAACTGAAATAAAACAAAAAATTGAAAAAGCCAGGGCAGCGTTCATTAAAACGAACACAATATTCAAGAGCCACGACCTCTTAATACCAATAAAAATTCGTTTACTGAGATGCTACGTATTCGCAGTGCTCCTGTACGGGTTTAATCTTGGACGCTGACCGAGGCTACTACCAAGAAGTTAGAGGCGTTCGAAATGTGGTGTTATAGACGCATCCTGAAAATCTCATGGGTCGACCGGATTACAAATAGAGAAGTACTGCGTAGAATGCAGAAAGACTGTAAAATAATCATCACTGCAAAAACGTAAAATGGAATACCTGGGCACATAATGCGTAACGAACATCGATATGGCCTACTGCAACTCATCTTGCAGGGAAAGTGTACGGAAAACGAGGCCCAGGTACAAGAATATCATGGCTACAGAACCTAAGGAAATGGTTCTATTTAACAACAACTCAACTTTTCCGTACAGCAGCCAATAAAGCTAGGATAGCCATGTTAATAGCCAACATCCGAAACGGATAGGCACTGCCAGAAGAAGAAGATTTTTAATCTGAGATTACTCTAGCACTCAATAAATATACAGTCATAAAATCACCTAATAAGTGTAGTTTTTAAATTTAAGTTTACCTTTTAATTTGGGTTATCCTTTACTACCCAAGAAAAAGCAATATAAAGTACGCGCTAATAATTTTAATAGCAAGACAGTTATTTAAAGGACTAGTAATGAAATATATAGAAAAATATAACTAATATCAATGCAACATCCATGATAAAAACAGCTTACTTATAATAGAAAGAAGAAAATGTTCTTACATTTAAAGTATCTGGAATAGCAAACGGAATAACAATTTAATTTAAAGGCGCTTTCAAATCAATATTATAAAATAAAATTGATTTGTTGAAAATGGCGACAGTAAATTTCATAAACAACGTACCAATGGTTGAGTTTAAACTCGCAAAATTCCCACTTACATTGCTCAAACTCCACAGCTTCCAAATAGAACGCAACACCTGACAATAATGTATGTGCCAACAATGGAATTCCAATCGATATTGCAATTGGCATTCTAAACAAGCTTTGTGTGTGTTCTAGGAACGCAATGGTCTTTCTCTAGTGTCCGTTTACTGATGCTATATTTTAATATCACAGATTCCTGTTCTACTTTTTTATACCACATCTGAAATTGAAGTTAAGCAGACGCTTATAGAATGAAATATCGATCATTAAATTTAATGTCACCAATCACTTTTTTTCTTAAAAGCTTTTAATCAAAAATAAATATTTAAATGACCTAATTAAATCCACTATTTTTTTTGCTATATTTTTTAAATACAACCGCACACAAATGTGAATCAAATAGAAAACAAAATTGTTTTTTTAATTTATTTTATTTATTTTTCCACATAATATTATAACTTAGAAAGTTGTTTTTCTCAAAGGATAGCTAGATTTGAATTCCGTTATCGCAAGACAAAGGTGGTTGTAACAACAGCCAACGCACCGTTGGTTAGTAATATCGTATAGTATGCCAATATATCCAGAATAAACCCTTAATTTTTTTTGTCAAGTTTGGGCAGCTGTATGGAGCCGGAAGAATGTTGATTCTTTAAACACTACCGTAATATATTCAGACTACAGAAATAATTTTAATAACACTCAACAATTACTTTCGTGAACACGGCGAACAATGTGAATATTCTCGTAAATCGTGCCATCCTTAGGTTACGTCGGTAATATTTACTTTTAACAGTTTCCTGTCCTCCCAAAAATTATTCATTTTATACACTTAAATCTTCTTTAGAGTGTTGTTCCCAAACTGTATCTTAAATCTTTTCGATGTTTCAGGCGGTTTCACGGTCTATGGTGAGAAACTGGATAACGATCCATTGCACAACAAATGAGGGCATTTCTAGCTTTAATATCGTGATAATGACTAAAAAATCGGTAGGCTGAGATATCTTACGAAAAGAATCCTCTTCAAACATGCTCAAAATCAATACCTCTCTCCGTTCACTTCACAAAACAAAAATTGTGGTTTATATTTGATTTACTAGCGTATATTATTAATAAACAACGAGTGAACGTTAACTTTAAATTACTTGTATAATTTAGATATAGCAACTTTTGTTAAAAGTTGTTGAATTACATTCAGTTTAATTCCTCACTGTATATCAAGGAATACGTATTTCATCTATTTTTAGGAAATTTTAGCTCAAATTTTCCCATTTTTTCAAAGGTCACATTCTATTGGAAAAAATGCAATCCATTTTTTTTTTCTAGATATTTATACTTGCAACATTTCTAGTCTTATCGGTCTAATTTTATACTTGATGTATTTGTGAAAATTTGGGGTGTACTGGAGTATAAGACTAGTACAACACCTCATTACTACCAAATGTCAATTTCATCTGCTAGAGTGGTGATTTGCTAAAGAACTAACGAGGCTTTGAGGACCAAATATCAGCGGGATAACTGAAAGAACTAAAATTAAGGAAACCTAAATCTATAAATATGAAAAAGCCGAAAGAAACGGAAACTACGACTTACACTCTATCTTCCCAGGAAACTAAAACTACCTAAACTTTTTATCTCTTATTATCTTTTACTATTATATCAGAAAAAAAAAACATAGTCTTCAGTTTTTTAAGTGCAAAGAATCTCCCGGCTTGACAAAATAAAGCTAAATAACAGAATTTCCCATGGAGTGTTCGCAGCAAGAAAGCTAGATAATGTGATGAAAGAAATGAAAAGAATGGAAATAAATACTTTAGGAGTAAGTGAAATACGATGGCCCGGAAACGTAATATGTCAAATACATAAATATATTAAAATGCCAATGATAAACATAAAACCTACGTAGAACGAATATTTGCAATACAGATGGAAAGAAAACCAATAATTATAAATATTGTATCAGTCTAAACACCAACAGAAGATAAAACAGACCAAGAAGTTGAAAACATTTACAAGCAATTACACAAAGTAATCCCCATTCGTTTAAATCACAATAAATAACAATAGTCACAGAAAAAAAGTAGGAAGAGGCCAAGCAGTGGAAAACGTAATGGGACGTTTTGGCTTGGTTATGCGAAACGAAGATGGAGAAAGATTAGTACAATTTTGCAAAAAAAATCATTAATCAAAAACACATACGAGGTGTGGCAGAAAAGTAATGAGACTGGCAACATTGCAAGCGATCTAGCAACGCTATGCTGTTGTCCTTGATAGAGCACGTGTATAAATACCCTCCCATAGCTCAGTGTAAGTTTCAAATCGTTACGTTAACTACGCGATTTTTGTGACTGCTATTAGTGAAGTTATATTTTGGATGAGCGTCACGCAAAATGAAACACCGGAATTTTAGGGAGACCTTCAACTTCGAAAACCAACGAAAATATCAAACGTGTGAACACTCTTGTGAGATCAGACCGTCGTTTAACATAAACATGTTGAGTGAACAATTAAATTTCAACAGATTTACCGTTCATCAAATTTTGACTGAACATTTGCACATGCGAAAGGTCTGTGCTAAAATCATGCCAAAAAACTTCACAATTGACCAGAAGGACATTCGAAAAAACAAGTGTCTTGATCTTCTTGACAATCGTTAATGAGCAAGATTTCTTTTTGTCATTTTGGGACTTTAGAAAACATCCAAAAGAGTGTAACGGACATGCTGAAGACCATACCGGTTGAAGACTTCTAGCGCTGCTACCAACAGTGAGAACAACTTTGGTAAATAAAAAATCATTCTCATTACTTTTCTGCCACACCTCGTATTATGAGCTACATCCAATAAGTTTATATACTTGGAAATCCCCACAAGACAATACCCAACACAGTAATAAATAAAAATAAATTACTTCCTTATTAAAAAAAATTTTATATGCAGAGAACAATTATTCAGACCTAGACAAAGGATAAAAGAATACAATATTGATACCTTAAGAGAAATAGGAAGAAAAGGAAAACTCAAAAGAAACTGAAGCACAATTTAGAAGAAGCAAAGCAATTAAAAAAATAACTGGAAAACAATAAAAACAAGCCTTAAACAAGCAACCGAGAAAGTAATTGGGTACAAAAAGCAGAACGCAAATAATCCATGGATGACGAGAAATTCTTGGTAGAATAGAAAAAAGATGAGTAGCAAACATAAAGCAAGACAAACACGACATACACAAAAACATACGAAACAATATAAGATAGGCAAAGGAGGAATGGCTAGCAGAACAATGTCAAGAGCCAGAAAGACTATATGAATTACAAGACATTTCCACAAATAGTTCAAACGAATCAAAAAAAATTGTAAAAAAAATATAAGTACTATAAGACAAAATAATAAAATGGTAACAAACAACGTAGAACTGTGACAGATTTGAAAAACCACATAAAAAACTTATACCAAGAAAATCGTCTAATGATGCTAAATCAACAAAGCTTATAAACACACAGACCCACCAATAATTATATCAGAAGAGACTTGCGATAAAAATGTAAAGAAAGGAAAAGCACCAAGAGATGACAACATACATACAGAAATACTAAAGTTATTAAATCCAACATATTCTATTTAATAAAATTTATAATAGTGAACACACCAGATAAAAGGCTAAATTCCACTTTATAGAATTACAAAAAAAAATTTTTTTGCCTAAAACTGCAACGACCATAGATTCTCTAAAAATTCTATATGCAAGAATGCAAAGAATACAGTATATAAACAAATTATTTAAACAAATGACAGTAAAAGCAGACATTCATCAACCCCGCTTTAATTACAACCAATGCATAACAACACTACACACTTTGAAATTTATCATCTCGTCTAAAAAGTCTAAATTCTACAATCTAAACAGCAAATGAATAGTGTTTTATAATTTGGCAATGTAACTTTTATTAAATTTTATTAGTTCTTCTTTCAGAGTACCCAGCTTGAGCCCACTATAAATATTCGAGTTGCTTAAGTAGTATACTCAGATAATTCAAAACGTTTTAGACTAAAATTTTTCCACTATAGTTAGATTAGTGAATGATGCGGTACTTTAGAGCTGGATTCTGTAAAGTCATACCAGTCTGATGATTATTTTACAAATCAGAAGCTTGTTGTGGAGGGAAAGTTGAGAAGGTCTGCCCAGCAGAAAATAATCTTTACTAAACTTTAAATTGTTTACGTTTGGACCATATATGGGTCCTCTAGGCATGGTCAAATTGTGGTATTAGAATCCCATTGAAAGTTATAGGTAGATAAGTAAAAATATGACTTAGTTTCGTTGATTCTAATTCGCCACTTTTTAAACCAATCCTAAATAACATTGAAATGGGTTTATAAATTTGTGGAGATCCTTGTATTTTCGTCACTGTAGTGTTTTCTGCAAAAGTTGCGATTGACACTTCCTCAAAGGTTGATAGGTTTGGCAAATACAGTAGGTATAATAATGATTTCTGTTACTTTATGAACTTGCTCAATTATGGAGTGCTGTCTTCTAAAACCGAATTGATGATCAGCTATGAGGTGTTGTTCTTCTAGAATAATTAGTCTTTTAAGTGATAGGTTTGAGATGATAATTATTACTCTGCTAAGTGGCTTATTAGGCTTTTGCATTAGAATAATTTTGCAATTTTCCAGTGCGTTTCGAAGTGAGCAGTTCTTAAGATTCTATTAAGTATAAATGTGAGCATTGTCAGTCTCTTAGAATTTGTTCTACTGTTAAGTAATATCCCAATAATTCTTTTGTAAACAGCTTGTTTAATATGCCTATTTTACTTTAATGGCTTGAATACCGTCTACTATAAAGTTTACAGTTTAACATTTTAGAGCAAATATATTTAGCAAAATATGTCTAAAAAATGAGTAAAATGTCCGATGGCAGCGTGAGGATAAAATCGTCTGATATCGAAGATGTCGCGAACCTTCTCAGATCCCGATAAAATTGTGACGGTTTTCGATCTCCCATTTTTTCGTTTTTCAGGAATCAAAGTCCGTGAGCCTTTTCATTAGCTCGGCTTTCAAAAATTTGTTCTGCCTTTCTGCTGATGGGTTGAGTATCACGAGTTATACGTAGACAGGTCTTTCACCGTCTCCGCAACTCCGTCACTCGTTTGGGAAAACACGAAACCCACGTTACTACCACCGTCCGTCGACATTTTCTCTTCTATAGAGCGCAAAAAATATTGTCAATTTATGTCTCACCTCCGCCGTACCACCCCATTGCCCCCGGCGCGCGCTCAAGGCCAGTAACCGCCACAACTTCTACTTTCTGGCGATACTGCATTAGACTATTTCCATTCCATGTTGTTAATTACTGTCTAAATGGTAGGGAGTTTGATAATACCTGAGTAAATCTTTGTTATTTCTGGTTTAAGTATATATATGCATACTAATGCAGCAAAATATCCGCATGGTCTTTACGACCAGTAACCAAATATCTGGGCTTATTCGCTCAGAAAAGGATCACTGCCCCAATGAATCCCAAGGAGTGTATAAAATACCTTGTGGAGACTGCCAAAGGACCTACATAGGTCAAACAAATCGGCAAATATCTAGCCGAATATACGAGCATTCTCTGGCCCCACGGAAAGGCGATAATGGTTCGGCACTTGCCAAACACCACGAAGAAGAGGCTAAAACCATTGCCCCCATTTCCCATTTCACCAGCAGAATAATAAGTGAGGCAATTGAAATAGAAAAACGCCCACAGTGCCCCAACACAAAAGGTGACAGCCAACATTTACCCGTCTTATGGAAATCCCTTATTACCCCACACCGCCAATTACGCAATAATTCTACAAACTTTCCCCAACCCAACACATCTCCTGCCAAACACACTTTCACTTCCAGCCCTATAAAAGATCAAGCAGGTCACATAAAAGGTCAGTCTTATTCAAAGACTCATAGCTCTCTTGGGGAGTAGGCAGATTGAGACCCCGAGTGAAAAGCTAACCTCTTGAAAATGGCATCAACGCCAATGCCGAAACGTCGATAATTTTCCCAAAATATACGCGGTTCATCCCGTGAACTAAGTTATTTAAATATATATATACTCCAAATTTGCCACATCTAAAAGATCGTCTACAAGGTTCGTGTATGCCAGTAGCATTAACAACTCTTGCAATGTGTGAATGTATTTTTTATGAGATGGCTAAACTTGCAATTTAACATTTAGGGGATATTCTATTTTGTATATTTCTTTATTGTACTTGAGTTTAAGTTAAATCAAAAATAAATTTTTAAATTCTTATATTTACATGATTTTACAAGATATAAAGTTCTTCAGTATATGGCTACCTTCACTTTATCAATTTACGAGTTATAAAATGTAGGTTTTTAATTATTGCTCTATAGCTACATTCCTCTTTTAGGAATAAAGCAACGTTATTATTGCTAACAACTTTTTGTTGCTGTTGGTTTGGTAACTATTTCTAATGATAACAGTATTAGCGGTAAATAAAACTGTTTTTACTTGATCATAGTGCATATATAAAAACATTATTATGCTCTATAGACGATGTGATTTGCGCTGCCCCTTTTTTCATTGAGCCTCAAGGGTTTGTTGTGCTCTTAACATGCATTTAACACTAACTTAATACTTGGATATAGCGTATGCCCGTGATTTGAGCCGGCCGCGTAGAGAGGGAGCAGTGTTCGTGCTCACAATGCCAAAACGACAGCTCCTTCGCTACCTTAGTTAACTATTAAATAAGGTGCCTTTTCAGTACATTCACAAAATTGTTTTAAAGTATAAAAGCTTTCAGAACGCTTCACTTAATGTTAGTCTCCTACAGTTAATCTCCATAGTTTCTGATGGTTAGTTGTACTGGTATTTAGTATCCTATTAATTGTATTATAATTCTATATGTTTGTTTGTAAGTTTGTTTTAAATAGTATATAAAAATTAAAGAGCTAACCCTTAACCTAGGCGAGCGTCTTTTTAAAAGTCGCCGTTTTTATTAAATTATAATTTGGGTATTCAAGCTATTTTCATTAGTTACATGGTAATTTCATTAACTACCTTTTAAGAATTAGCACGCTTTCGTAGTTAATAACTGAATAATCAAATAAAAGGAAGTTCGCATTTAAATTTCGAAACGTAAACACGTATGTTCTACAACTCAACAGATAAGTGCTAACGCGGTGACCTTTTGCCTGGACGGGCAGTGATAAACTTAATCTCTTCATAATTTTAACAAAATAAAACGATGGGAATGGCCCAGATATGGGGTTTTTTCCTAATTCACAAAATAATAAACAGAGTCAACTTTCTGTTTCACCACCATTAATTAATATACACGGACGAACAATGATTAACCCTAATATGTCGCCACAGATTTACCCTCAGACAACTAATTAGCAAATTTATCCTTTGCAATCTACGAATCAGTTCTCGCTTCTGCCCAATAGGACCAATTTATGATGCAACAAAACTTATTATTTCATACAAATAATAAAAGAAAACAAGAATATAGGCGAATGACTTCAACTAGCGAGGAATAAGATAGTACTTATACCACCCAAGATAATCCATGGCAAGTAGTAAAAGATAGCCAGACAGTTAACACTAATAAAAACATTACAAACAAAGATATACTTAAATCCCCTCCCATATATGTGTATAGTGTGGTAAGTTTACCACAAATGATCTCAAAATTAAATAACATAGTTGAAAAAGAACAATACTCAATTAGAAGTATGGCCAACAATACAGTAAAATTAACATGTCAAAGTTCAGATACATTTAGAAAGTTAGCTAAATATATGAAGGAAAATAATATAATCCACCACACATACCAACCTAAGGAGGAAAGATCATATAAAGTAGCAGTTAAATATTTACACCATTCGGTTGACGTAGAAGACATAAAACATGAAATTTTAGAACATGGTCATAAAGTGAGAAATGTAATAAACATAAAACACCGAATATCCAAAGAACCTCTTAATATGTTTTTTGTCGACCTATAACCTTCAGCAAATAATAAGGATATATATAAAATTTCAAAAAAAAAATGTTAAGCAGTGTTATTGAAATTGAACCACCAAGAAAAGTCAATAATTTAGTGCAGTGTACTAGATGTCAACTATACGGACATACAAAATCTTATTGCAATCGGCCCTATTTATGTGTTAAGTGTAGTGGCCAACATGCTACAGCAAGTTGCAAAAAAAGTAAAAGCACGCAAGCAATATGTGGATTGTGTGGAGGCGGACACCCAGCTAACTATAGGGGATGCGAGTTCTACCAGAAAAATTTCAAATCTAAAACAGACAATTATCAACAAAGCAACACACACAACAAAATCATCTGATGCCAGAAATTGCAAGAAACGAAAATTTGGTATACAGTATGATGTGACTGAGGGATGAATACATGTTATTGGTTTTTGCTGTGTGACCTAAGACAGACTAGATAAGAAAGGTCAAAATGACGAAACATCAGGCATACATTGTGTTGTATGTATATTGTCCATATCACTATTTTTCTCTCGTGTCAACAACAAGTGTTCTTCTATTCTCATCAAGATGGCCAACCCCATAAATGTTCAAAAAAAATGTTTTGTAGACATGATCAAATATTCCTTCTTTAAGGCAGGATACATACAAGAGAGGCCTCCCCGATTTGAAACTCCTGCCACAGTTTGTTTCCCAAGAACCTTAAAAAATTGTCGGAAGGACATCGAGGGCGAGCGATGCAATGCATTATTCTTCATCAGATGTGCTCGTTGTCAAATGTATCTTTGTGTTCAACACTTTTTTGCAGTTAACACTAATGATATCTCTCATATGCATTATTGTTAAGCGGTAAACTTTTATACTTCATATCTCTAAAGTTTTGAGTCACACAGCAAAAAGCGATAACGTGTATTCATCCCTCAGTCATATCATACTGTATACCAAATTTGATAACGATCGGGGCAGAACAACTCCATGACATTCCTTGTAAGCCGCGAGATTCAACGCAAGAGGACAACTCGACCATGACACTCAACAAATTTTTGAAAGAATTCAGGATAATGTTAAACCAAATAATTCAACAAAATAATATGATTCTTAATATGTTATCAATGTTAATTGGTAAACAAATTAATGGCTCTTGGAATAGCACTGTAGAATGCCAATGGACTCGTTCAACATAAAGATGAAATCCAGTTATTTCTAAAACAAAACCTAATAGACATTCTTTTAATTAGTGAAACTCATTTCACCGAGAAGACCTACTTCAAAATACCTCAATATTCGTATACAACACAAATCACCTAGATGGTTCTGCACATGCAGGCACAGCTGTAATAATAAAACAAGCAATAAGACACTATGAATTACCTAAGTATGCTGAAGACTACCTACAAGCCACCTCTATTCGTGTATATATTTAACCCTGTGAAATAACTGTCAGTGCAGTATATTGTCCTCCAAAGCATAATATAAAAAAGCATCAATTAGAACCATATTTCAATACTCTAGGCGCCAAATTTTTGGCAAGTGGAGACTACAATAGCAAACATACTGTTTGGGGATCCCGAACAACTACTACAAAAGGCAGGGATCTATACTGTCTTATTCAAGATAAACGTTATTATAACATACTGGCCAACAGACATAAATAAATTGCCAGATCTACTAGACATTTTTGTCACCAATGGTATTTCTTCACCTTACATGGACATCACACCTAGTTCTGATTTATCATCGGACCACTTACCGGTAATATCCACCTACAGCACATACCCAATATACATACAACCTGCACCTAGGCTACATAATACAAAAACAGACTGGGACAAATATAGACATAAGCTCACAGACACAATAAATATTAATCTAAAACTTGCAAATCCAAATGATATTGAGGAAGCCACAACTAATCTTATCACCACTATTCAAGAAGCAGCCCAACAAGCTAATCCTAACATAACACTTAAAAAGGACATTCTAAATATTCCTCTGGAAATTAAGATACTAGTGCGTGAAAAACGAAATAGCAAGAGCCAAATGGCAAAAAACACATGCCCCAGCAGACAAAACTATTCTAAACAGACTTAGCAACAAGCTTAAATCAAAACTTAAAGCTGTAAGAGAAGAGTCGCTCAAAACTTACCTATCGAATTTGAACCGATATGATAATTCTATATGGAAACCGATCAAAACAACAAACAAACCTATAATAAGTATTCCTCCTCTAAAAATTGAGCAACCATCACAGGAACAGTGGGCAAAAAGTTATAAGGAGAAAGCAGAATTAATTGCAATATATCCTACTGATATATTTCAACCTCATGAAAACGATCCGGATTAAACAATGATCACATTCTTAGAGTCACCAATGCCAGTAACTCAATCTATTCATTCCGTCACACCTAAAGAGGTAAAAGATGAAATAGAGTTCTTGAATGCAAATAAATCACCAGTTATGGATCTAATAACAGCAAAAATGATACAAGAACTACCAAAAAAAGATATAGTACTCCTGACTTATATCTTCAATGCAATTCTCCGTATTGAGTATTGGCCCGAAGCACTAAAGACCGCAGAGATAATCCCAATCCTCAAGCCCGGTAAAGATCCCAATAGTATAAAATCTTATCGACCCACAAGTCTCTTGTCGGCCACTTCAAAATTATTAGAAAAACTGGTTCTTAAAAGAATTGATACTGAATGGATTCCCAATTACCAATTCGGATTTAGCCAGGCCCATTCCACCATATAAGAATGCCATCGCATAACATAAACCATCCTCTCTAGTTTTAACAACAAGGAATACTGTATATCAGTATTCTTAGATGTAAGCCAAGCTTTCGACAGGGTGTGGTACCAAGGCTTACTATATAAAATCAAAACTCATCTACCAGCATTCTTCAACTTACTTAAATCTTATCTAAATAATCGACAATTCAGAACAAAAGTAAGACAGGAAGTTTCCGCTTTCCTTCCAATTAAATCTGGGATACCTCAGGGTAGCGTGCTAGGTCCTCTACTTTATTTCTTATTTCCCTCAGATTTTTCAGTTTCACCAAATGTCACAATCGGTACATTCGCTGATGACACTGTCATCATGGCTAGCCACAATGAGGTTGTTCGAGCATGCACTCTAATCCAAGAATATCTGTATAGTCTAGAGCACTGGTTTAAAAGGTGGAAACGAAAAAAAAATCTGCACATCTAACATTTACCCTACGTAGAGACCCATGCCCACCCATTTTTCTTAATAACATAGAAATACCACAAACTACAACTGTAAAATATCTAGGACTACACTTGGATACTAAATTAAATTGGAGAGTACATATCAACAAAACGAGAAAGCAACTGGACTTAAAACAGAGAGAGATGAACTGGTTGATCGGAAGAAGGTCCCCACTATCTATTGATAATAAGCTACTGCTATACAAGTCAATTATCAAACCCCTATGGACATATGGAGTGAAACTATGGGAATATGTCAGTAAAACGAATCTCGCAATAATTCAAAGATGTCAATCCAAAGTACTAAGAATCATAGTTGACGCTCCATGGTATATAAGCAATGAAATGATCCACAATGACCTGAAAATACCAACTGTACAAGAAGTCGTCCATGAGAGAAGTGTCGGTCACCCTAAAGATGGAAATACATGCAAATCCTCTAATGCAGCCCCTATTGGAAGACCCTGCAAGAATAATCAAAAGACAATGGCCAGCTGACCTATAAAATGGAAGAGATCCCATCGTCGGGTGCGATCTAATCTAAGTCTAATTGTTAATACTTTTTAGCTTGTTAATACTAATTAGCTTATAGAATACTCTGCATTTTGATTGCTAATTAAATTACAAAAAAAATGGTTACACGAATGTTTGCTATAAATTACATTTTTATTTGCGTTATCAGTCGTTGCTAGAAATTTAAATCTAATTTGAGCAAGGTTTTCTATTATTTTTTCTATATCAAACTTTCCAGAATTAGTTTAATTTAATAGCTTTTTCTTCGGTATTTTAAGAATTATCTGTTATATTGTCTGAATTTATATTAAGTAGTTTAGTCGTCACCGAAAACTGAGAATTTCAGTTGTTTGATAACGTTGTACCGCCACACACTGCAAGCTTTGTAGGGCAGAGCGTTTAATAGATATTTGGTTGTTGATTGCAGAAATTTGTTGCATTTGTGTATACATGTCTCATACGGCCTCGAGCTCAATTGTACAGTAGCGCACCCTATTTACTTGTATAGAACATTGGCTGTGCTTGATTTAAATTTTACAACTCGACTATTTAGATATAATACGCAAAATTAACAAGTGTAACTAATTCTTTAGTTTAAGTCAATATTGGAAAATATTTAAGAAAAACTATTAAAATTTTTATCACATTTTTATTTTATTCTTTTTACACTTACCTAAATTGTAAAAAAGTGAAAACATTATCCGATTTAAAAATGTTAAGGTTTTTAGATTATTTCGCTTAAATCGTTTATATATGCTTAAAAATAGATGCCAACAACAATTATTCGACTCAATCAGCGATAAAAAGCAACGCATTTTTATTAAATTTTATATTACAAAGCTTAACTAACAGAGCAACAGCTTAAAAACCAATTAGTAAAGTTCTACACCAAAAAAATGCGACTAGAAATAGCAGAAAATTTTTGAAAAGACGATATAAAAATTAAAGTAGTCGGAGACAAATCATGCCTACATTTTGAATTAAAAAAAAAAAGGACAACGAGCGGCTTGATATCTGTTGTTTATCGGGTATCAAAGAACGATCTAGAATTGCTCAAGCAGGTGGGACGTTACGTAATCTACAAAAAAACACCTGGTTTACTGGATAATTGCATTCTGGCATGCCATATTTAACAATACAATAAAACTAAAGAAAAGCTGTTGAGAAAATTCGAATGTGTCTTAAAAGACACCGACCAGATATCAACTTGTGTGCCCGCTGAAATCGGACGAAGAAAAGCCTTTTCAATCAAAATAATATAGTTACCGGGAAAATAGAATTCTGTTGTTGAAAACAAATTTTTATGAAGTCACACCTCTGATAATGGAGAAATAGTAAATACCAAGAGCTATAAAAATATATTGAGTGAAAATCTCAAAACTGCTATGTAGAGAACGCTTTTAAAAAATTATACTTTTATATGATAATACTCTTTCTTAATAACTTTCTTCATAACTTTTTTGCTGAAATGGTTCTTAAATAGTAGTACCCTCCCCTTGTACTTATATGAAAATCTTTTGTTCTCCTAAAAGGTTATTTTTTTAGGTTCATTAAAGATAACAGCATCATAACTTAAGACAGTTATATGGAAAAGTGCAAGTTCATGTTTGTATTGGAATGGTTCAACATATCTCAAAGATCAGCAGCAAGTCATTTATAAAAATTAAGATTATATTTAGTTAGTAATGCAACTCAAATTGTTTTTGAGTTATAATAAAACATTTATTCTCTTAATAGGGCATTCTATTACCTAAAACGTTAAAAAGTAAAAATTATATTTATTTCTTACACAATGACCTTCATGCTATGTTATATTTTTCTTTGGTTTTTACCTCAAAGGGTTTGCCATTTTTTGCTTCCCTATCTGTTTATCCTTTCATCCTGCTTCTTGCAAACTACTTTGTTTCATATCCCTTTTATATAGGTTTCTGAAAAGAAAGTCGCTCTGCCCTTTTTCTCTTCTCACTTGAAGTGTACTGTATTAATTTATTTAACCATATCTTATCTAGTATCCGTTTTAACCGTCCATGCCATTAGAGAGCTTTATTTTTTAATCTATATATATATTTCTACTGTTTTGATTTTATTTCTTATTATATTTTTTTTCTTATACAAAACCATTTTTTTTTGGTGTCTTGACTAAATTATTGTTCTGTATTACTTCGTGCCATGCTTTTTATTGCTTTTTCTCCCATAATAATTCTTTCTCTCACAGCTTTCTAGTATCTTATGCTTCTTTGATTAGTAGGTGTATAAATAAGTTCTCAGCTTTTTTCTGCAAAATTAAAGTTTTATTTAAAAACAAACAAAAAAAGCTTAAACATCAAAGTATTCTCCGTTGGCATCGATGACCTTTTGCCATCTTTTGGGTAGCTTGCGAATTCCCTGGTGATAGAAGCTCACCGGCTTCGAGACGATAAAGTTATCAATGGATTTTCGGACTTCTTCTTCTGTTTTGAAGTGCGTATCAGCCAAGTGATGCTGTAACGACCGGAATAAATGATAATCGGAATGGGCCACATGTCTGGGCTATACGTCGTATGTGGGAGAAGTTCCCAGCCTAACGCGAAGATGTGTTCTTGGGTCGCCTTCGCAACATGTGGTCGGGCATTATCATGGAGCAAGATGACTTTGCGACTTCCTTGTCCAGTAAATGGCGTCTTTTCTTCGATTGCGTCGCTCAAATTGATGAGTTGCTGTTGGTAGCGATCCGCCGTAACTGTTTCACCTGGTTTCAAGAGTTCATAGTACAGCACACCTTTCCAATCCCACCAGATACAGAGCAAATTCTTTTTGGCGTGAATATTGGGCTTTGGAGTCGATGTCGAAGGTTTGGCAGTGTCTGCCCATGATTTTTTGCGCTTGGAATTGTCGTACAAGATCCATTTTCATCGCCCGTAATAATTTTATGCAGAAAATCCTTTTTTCGGTTCCTTGAAAGCAAATGGAGTGCGGTGTCACGCCGTTGATTTTTGTTGTCTTCGGAACCTTATGCCTTCCTTTTGTATCTTACCCATTGCATGCAAACGTATGGAAATGGCTGGCTGATTGACGCCAAGCTGTTCTGCAAGCTCTTTTTCAGTTTGCGTATTGTTTTGATCCAGCAATGTCTGCAGCTCATCCGTGTCAAATGTTTGAGGACGTCCAGCGCGTGGTTGATCTTCAAGACCAAACTCTCCTCCGCGAAATCTTTGGTACCACTTTTTGCACGTTGCATTACTTACAGAATTCTCACCATATGCAGCACAAATCATTTTGGTGGCTTAAGCAGCGTTTTTCTTAAGATGAAACGCGAAGTGGATAGAAAATAGAATGTACTCTTTTGTGATTGCCATCGTGAACACAGCTGATTATTGAAGTTATGTGTGTCAAACGCCAAATTGCATGATGTTTCGAAAGACCAAATGTCATTGCACTAAAACCGCAAGAGAGCGGACTAATTCGTTACATCTAAACAGTGATTTTCATCCTGTGAAATCTAAAGCTGAGAACTTATTTATACACCTACTATATATATATATATATATATATATATATATATATATATATAATATGATATATATAATGGTTCAATTTAGTTATAAACCCAATTTTGCAAACTCTTTATTTAATTTTTTTAGTTTATATTCTATATCTTCTTTGTCTTGCGCGAACATGGTCTAATAATCCGCTAAAAGAGAGTGTAAGATTAAGTTTCTGTTCTAATTACGATTAATTTTCTGTGTCACGCTTTCAGTTCTTCAATATATAGTATAAATAGCAATAATAATACATCGAACTCCTATTTGAGACTTCTTGTTATTTTTGTAAATAGAAATATTTTATTGTTTATCCTTGTATGTACTTCCTACTTATAATTCATCTTTTAAACTACATATATGTACCCATTATTTTCATATATCTGCTTTCTTCATAACTTATCACAATTCACATCTGGATACACTATCATATGGCCTTTAAAGATCTAATAATAATAAGATTATATGTGTAAGATTATTTGTTTGTCCATATTTTCTCTATTAGCTGCCTAACACAACATATGTTGTCCAAATATAGACTCCGTCTTCTAAAATCACTTTATCTTTCACTTAGATTCTCGTCTTGTTCTTCTATTTTACTTTTTATGATACGGAAAAACCGTTTCGCCATAGATGAGTTAAATCCTATTTGCTTATAGCTGGAGCACAATTTCTTGCTTCGTTTTTTATAAATTAAGTTTATAAAGGCTTTATTGTGCTGAATATTTTTTAACCTTTTTTTTAAATATCTTTTGTATCTATTTTTAACTTCCCACCGCATTTAAGTAGTACCATTTTTTCTTCATACTAGTACTTTATTATTTTATAAAAAGTATTTAAATTTTCTTACTTCTTTTTTACATATAAATATTTTCTATGTTCTTGCAGATGATTAGCATAATTAAACATTCATTATTTTGGCGATATGACTTGTACAGTTTCTCCGCTATTGGTGTTGGTTCTAATTTTATTATGGTTTTCCATGCTACTATCGATTTATTGTATCTAATAGCGTTTTTTAAATATTTCTCTTTGTGCATTTAAGATTCCCTACTATCATATAAATTACTCGCATATTCTCTTACATCCTGTATATGTATTCTCTATGCTTTTATATTATTAACATGTCTATAACAGATTTCAGTTTTCTTAGTGGAACTATCTGTACATATTTATAGGTGTTTTTATGATAAAATAATGCGTTTGCAACTATAGAGCTATTTATTGCATATGTTCTGATAGTAGTTGTCAGTTGTACTATTTGAATGCGGCAATATATTTCTTCTTTATGCTTTTTTTAATAAATACTCCACTTTTGGAATTTTAGTGTTTAGATATTCCACGACAAATATGGCAATAGTTGTCAATTTTTCTTTGCCTATCCCTTTATTTTTGGACTTTTTAAGGATTAATATGTCTAACATTAATTAACTCTGCTATAACCTTTTTATATGCAAATATTTACCCACCCCTCCCTCCCCGCCCAAAACCCTTAGGGTCAATTACCTTAGCAGAGTGAGATCCAGCTGCCTTACTATATTAGGATGTAATCAATTTGAAATCACAGACTGAGTTTTCTTTTGCTTTGGCTAGTTGGCTTAATGCCGCAACCCTCTTCCTTTTTTCCGGCTTGAAATTACCAAGGAAACCCTTTAAGTTAAATTTTTTTAGGAGGAATTACGTTATATTTTTAAACTACAAAAGAATATGAGTGGTCGTATATTTCCGGTACAATAAATAAAAACTCTTCTTAAAAAGTAACCGCTGAAAAACTAAATTTGACAGACTTTTTACAAGTTATCAAGGTTACTTTAGTTAAGTATGCTGTAGTGCACATAGAATTAAGAGACATGCCTGAAGTAATAATTAAAAAGCGATCAATTATTATAATGCAATTTTAAAGAAATAAAGTAAACCGTTATACTTAATACATTTACAGAATTTTTTAATTTACGTATAACATATAAAACCATTTTGTTGGCACTGTTTTGAAACATAATGTTCGAGCTTGAGCTGGTGTTTTTCTTAAATAAATTAGGGTTTACTTTTGTCCTTGCAGTTGCCGAAATCGTATTTTCTGATCTAAAGCAACCCTCCTGAAACAAGCGATTTTAACCAGAAGTTTGCTTTAATAAATTCTCCCTTTTTATTGTTTTCTTTACTAACAGTCAATTCCCTTTCCGTTGAAAATATTGAACTTACACAGCATGCTATCTTTTAAATCTAAATTCTTCAAATTTAAGAAACTATGTAACAAAAATGGAAACTCTTTAAATTAGCAAATATTTCAATCGTCGTATAATTTTAGACTAACTTTCATTTCATTTGCATAACTAAACACAAACTTTTTCAGTTGCTACATCACTCGCTACCGTTTTTACTGTAATTCTACTTTAGTCCTAAACAAACTAGAAATGCCAATAAAAACAAAGTTCCAGTCCCACTGAAAATGTATTGATCCAAGCAGTTATATGAATTTAAAAATTTATTTATTTTGCATTGTCATTGAATGTTCTTTTAAGTTTAAACATAACATGTCAAGAAATGTCTGTTAGAAAGGAACAGTACGAATTATTCCGCAAAAAATAATTAAATTCGTTAGACAAAAGGATAGGAAGAGAACAAAATGTTACACGTTAAAAAAATGATAAAAACAATCGGAAAACAATCTATGGAATATTAGTCGTTCTTGTGCTTGTTGTTTACTAATTTTGAATACTTTAACTCGGTGAACGTACGGAAATCTAAGTATGCTAAGCAACAAAGGCTTGCCACATATATTAATCTAAGAGATTATTATAAATATAGAAGCAAAATTCAAAACAATACACTGAAAAAAAGGCTTAAGGGATAAAAAACGGTAGCAAAAAAATTACAAAAGAATGGTAGCAAAAATTTGCTCTGGAATTTTTTGGTTCTGATATAATCTTTTTTGTACGCGTGTGATAATAGAAACTATCTACTTTTGAGTTATAATCTGTTGCTTTCATATTTATTCATTAACTTGATTAATCTTTTAATTGTGCGTTTATTAGCATATTTTTCTCTCTGTTGTAAGTATTGTAAGTATTCTGAGGGTTTTATTTCTTTAACTGTTATTATAAACGTCTTTTAAGTTGGAAATATGATGTAAAATCCCGTTTTACTACTCTGTATAGTATTCTCCTATTACATTCGCTCTCTGTTAAAATTCTCGGGAAGCAGCCGACGTAAATGTTTTTTAAATCTGCTGTTCTCCACTTTTTATAATGTTTTACAAAATGGTGCGTAATTTTCTTAGTCAATTTATTTTAAGCTTTAACTTTCTTCTTATAGCACAGTTTTTTTTATTGTTAAACCAAATACTTTGTTTTAGTTTTGTACTTTTTATATTTTTGTCTTTCAGAAAATTTATATTTTAGCAGTTTCGCATTTAAATTAAAAACATGTCTTATAAGTGCTTATCTTTGTTATACTTTCTATTATTGTAAATTTTTGTTACATGCAGTTAATCTAACTGGACATTTTTCTATTTAGATTTGTTAAATTTATTTTACAGACGCCTTTTCTTTTCATCGAGAACCTTCAACAATAGAAATGTTGCGGGCTACATAATCAATTTAATTTTTTTTTTATTTATTCATTGTACATTACAGTCTTCTCGATTTATGTTCAGTGGATAATTATTAGCTAACTTAATTTACCACTTTTTAAATTTAAAACTAAGGTCTCAAGGTTACTCAATTAAATCTTTATATTTCCATTAAAGTAGATACACTAATATTAACGTATACACAAACGCGTACATTACTCTGCGTTTCACTACCACATTTACTAATTGCATCTGCATTGTCAAACACCTAGATAGTCTCGACATTTACATGATGGAGTAGTCTCCGTTTATAGTTATTGACAAAAAATAGTCTTGTCAACAGTAGTCATTTCGAGGTCCAGATGGAATGTCACTGATTCGGTAAAACTAATGTGCATCGACGCTATTCCTCAGCTCTTTATTAAAATCGTTGTATAACTTGTATATTGCTTTTAATAACACATCCCCAAAGTTTAATTTTGAATATCCACAGGGGTTTCAGTTTGTAATCAACAGATTTGTTGTGTGTAATATCAAGTTCATTAAGTTTCTTTTTCAGGTTGATTTTTTAGCCTACTCCAGTGTCATGGATCATGCACAGATAGTTTGCTGTGTTAGCATAGGAAATTTGAGCATCATTTAGTTCAATAGTTAGGTCTTGATTATGTGTATTAGTGAAGTTGACGTGCATTAACTTGGGCTCATACAATTTAATATACTATTTTCTGGTCAGTAGGGTTTGGACTTTTTTCGCTGCTTCTTTAGGGTTTATTTCAACTGCAAGTATTGCAGTATCATCAATAAATATTGCTAATATATTTTGCTCATGGTTAGGAATATCACTAATATACAGCTGATGTAATACTAATGTAAATCTCATACCCTTTTAGTACTTTTGCTTTAATTTCTTTTACTTCAAAGTAAGCTTCGTCTTATGTCATTCTGAAATATCTTTCTAATATAGGATTTAAAAAGTTCTGAATACTGGCGTAGAACAAACCTTCGTAATATACAAAGAATGTAGCCCTATGGACTTTAACAATGGTCAAATGCTTTTATATGAATTCAAACTGGTCTGAACGAATTAAGTAGTTTTCCTGTTATTGTTTTAACGTGTTCAATAATAATTTCTCATAGAGTTTCGAAATGAAATTCAATAAAGATATAAGCTTGTATAATAAAACTTTATGAAGAGATGTTCCTGGTTTGGGGATTGTCATAAGTTTAGCAACTTTTAAAATCTGAGGTACGTACATCAGTGTAAATAATGGGTTAATAAGGTTGTTTAACTTTACAACAATTGTCCTTTATAATTTTTTCAAAATTTTCTCAGTAATCATGTAGAAACCAAGAGCTTTTTAGATTTGTGTTAACTTTAATTTTTATATATACATCTTTTGATAAGGTAGGTCCATTGATAATGGCCTCTTGTCTTGGTTCAGCCCGGTCTGAGAATAATCTCCATGATTTGCTTGAAAAACTGTCTCCAAATGTCCTGCAAATTTAAGTGCTTTTTGCAAGTTGCTAAAAACCCAGCTTTCATCAAATTTTCTAATTGATTGATTCTTATGTATAGGTCTTTTTAATCTTTTGGTAGTTTTCCATATAAGTTTACTCAGATATTCAATAATCTGCTCATTCTTAATACGTTAAATTTTACGTATTAAATCGCTGATCAGCATTATTTAAAGCTGTCTTACATACAAGTGCCCTGGTATGATGCAATTATCTTCTTTATTTCTTTTCGGTAATTAGTTTCTTAATCTTTTTCGGGTAGCTATTGCCCTTTGTTCTATGTTTCATCTCAAGGTATTTTTCATGCTGCTTGCTGAATATATTTGACACGGAGTTTTACTTTATTATCTAACTGTTCCTCTGTTCTTAGGGAAACAGACAGTTAAATAGAGTTTTCAAGTGTGATTTTAAAGCTTTGCCAATCAATATATTTATTCATAGCTCTTTCTAAATAACACTTACTGAAGGTCAGAAGTATGGAGTAATAATCGGAATTCATTTCCCATACTTCATAAACATGCATGTAAATCTATAAGATGTTTCTACCAAGAAGTCTATAAGGTCAGGGATTTTGTTCATATCTGTAACCCAATAGGTTACCAGTTGATAATGCATCACACTTTAATTGGTTACATGTTACTAACAGCTCCTCTCCTTTAATTGTTGTCAGTCTAGATCCCAGTGTGTGTGCTTTGCACTGAAGTCACCTCCCACTAAAAATCGATATTTTTGACTGTTCAAATAATCAATGCAAAATTCTTCTTTATAGCATGCTTTGGCGGACAGTCTAATGCTGTAATAATAACATAATTTTTAGTTTACGATCACTATACTTCCACCGTTCACTACATTATGTAGGTAGATAGTTTAATACACTTTATATCCTCTAAATATAATGTATTACTCTTTAGTGAAATGAGTTGAAGCAATAACACATCAATTTTCCATATGTTAAGGACTACTTGCAATTCCTGGTGGTGTTGTATGAGTCCAATGGCTTTTAATTGTATTATTTAATTTAATTAGCCATTTTGTTACTAAAAATCGCTGATTAAGCACAATATTCTAATTTTTAATTACTTTTGTCCATTTTGTTTAGCATTTCCAATATTTGTTGGAGAGTATAATTAATTGTTATTGCTGATGTCACTTCTTATTGTTTATTTTCGAATACTTACCAGTGTACAACTCAAATTTGAATAATTGCTTTGTTTTTTGTGTTTTTGTATGTCTTCTGAGAAAAGTGTTTTTTTCCTTGCATATTTCTTATTATCTGAAATTATTTTGCTGCCATGTATTCTTTATAATTAACGAGGTGTCGTTCTCTACAGTATGCACATTTAGGATACACTCTGCCGTTAGTAGTTAAACACACTTTGGTTTTTTAGAGCAGTGCCGTTACTAAGTCAATAGACCCAGCATCTTTTACTAGTGTCGATTTTCTTTTAAAAAATTTCTATTCTAATTTTCATGATGTTTCTTATCTAACATATTATATCATAACGTCTAAAGGCTAGTACAAATGTTTATAAATATGTATTTAAAACTATTTAATTTTATACTTTAGTTTGGGTGCTACTTAAACAAGTTGGTGGTGGATTTAGGACTTCTTTAAGTATAGGTTTAATTTTCTGGTGTCTTTTAAGTACTTTGTTCTGGAATTTCCGTACTTCCTTGCGAAGGAATGAGTAAAGTAACCATTTTCCTTTTTCCTATCTTTCTTCCTTGCCCATTCAACTTCTCGCTAATTCATCTTTATTAATAAAATGTTGATCTGAAATTAGCTCTTCCTTTCGAGGTGGTGAAATTTGAGCACATCTTTGTCAAAAATTTAATATAGATATATTATTATACTGTGTAAGGTATCTTTACATTTATGCTATTTGCAATAATATTTAGATTAGCTTGATTAAACTCACAAAAAAATTTTCGAAGCTATTGCAAAATTTGTTCCTTCTTGTTTTATGTCCGCATTTGGAACATGGATATTTACTCTGTGATACTTATCTATACAAAACTTAATCACTAGATATTGTCCTGTAATCTGACACATTCTCTTTTATAATTTTTTTCATATTAAAACGAACAATACCAAATTTGTTGTTTACCTTTATCTTTAAATTAAATGTAACCTTTTATTTTTATTATTTTTTAAATTACTTAGTATACTAAGACAAAATATGTGCACCAAAAATCAAGAACTATCTTTGTTAACTCAATCAACAAATAGAAAAAGCATGAACATATATTTGCTTTGGAACAACAATTCGTGAAACGTGGAATCATTCACTAAAGATTACAAGCCGAATAGTAAAATCCGTTAAATAAGATTGAACTACTGAAATATTATGTTTTTCCGGTGCTGCTTTAAGAGTTAAGTCTTAAACTCAGACTAAAGATTTCAGCATAAGATACTCAAAGACTTTGAAGTGCGTGTGTCGACCACCTATTGACAGTTCTTAAGAATTCAATCTGAACAAGTCTATTGACAAAACCTATGTCTTGAATCAGATTATTTTAAATAAGTTGAGTCATTATGTAAAGTATCTGTCTTTGTAATTTATACGCTTTGTTTAATTAGCTGATGAATACATATTTTCTTGTTGAATGTGGCATTTGATTTACAACCTACTTGTAAGTCAGCTCAAGAAAAGTTATTGACAGGTAAATAGTTTGCTAACGAATTTTGGTGTTGGATGGTTTACTGTCTTCTCAGAGTTTGACAGTATCGCTAGATTCAATTGAAAGTCTATTGGCCATAAGAAGCTCATGGTTGCTGTGGATAATTGAGTTTGTTAATTAACTAAGTTGATCATTTTTAATGTCCTGTATATCTGTTCTTTGGCTAATTATATAGACTCTCAATTAGTTTAATTACTGCTCAGATGCATTCAACTTTTCATATTGATAGAAATAGGTACGTTGATTGAATACGTAAGTATGTGTGCGTGATGCTTCATTCGGTTAGTGAATATTATTTAACATGGAATTGTTTGAATTTACAATATTTTGCATGTTTGGTAATGGTTTAAGTAGTCTTCTCAGAGTTTGATTCCGTATGTCTAGATTCGTTTTTTTATAGATAAGAAGCTCATTTTCTGTGGATAATTGAGATTTTCTGTTAATTAACTAATTCATATTTTATCAGATAATGTTAGTCATCGCTGTTTATTGAGAATTCTTGTTATATAAACTCTCCAATTAAGTTTTTAATCCAGCTGCATTCAAACTTCTTCTTTGATAGAAATAGGTACGTTGTTTATACTAAGTTTGTGTGCTGATGATTCTTTGGTTAGTGAATATTATTTAAATGGATTTGTTTGAATTTACAATTATTTTTCATTTTTGTAATGTGTTTAAGTAGTTTTATAGCTTTTTTGATTCCATATGTAAATCTGCATCAGTTGATAAGTTGGGTGTGTTGTCAGCGAAAGGGGCTATTAGCGTATAATTTATGAATAGGACATTATTAATGCATATTTCCATTGTGCTGGGAAGTAGAAAAAGCGTAATATGCTGTTATAAATTATCATTAGGGCAATTGCTTCTCTTGGAAGATTCTTTAATATTTCTGCATATTTTAGGTCACACCCAAGAATTTTTCGTAAGTTTACGAGTTCTGTTTTTTTAAGAACTTCTTTTTTAGTAATTTTTTATTGGTAAGGATAACTGGTAAGGTATATTTAGGAAATCTTAAATTTTCAAGGTCATTGATAGTTGTTTCAGGCAGGAAGAATACATTTGATAGGTGGTCGGCAGATGTGCCCATATTCTGTCTGGTTTTCTAATTGATAGGTTTTTTAGTTGCCTTCCACAGCTAGTGATTACCCGGAGGGCTTCGTGATATATGTTTTTAGCATCGTGTAGAGCTTTTTGTAGTGTATGTGTTAATCTATTCAGCTGTGTTTTATCTAAAGGATTCCTTGTTCTTCGAAATATTTGTCTTTTCCTTTATCTTGTATAAAATTTTTAATTTGTAGCGGAAAATTATGATTAGCTTGCATCGTTCTGAATTTAGCTGGAATATATGAGGCAGATTGTAGGAAATAACTAAGGCTACGAGTTATTAACTGATTTTGCAAGGCAAAGTGGAAGGCAGGGAAAAAGCCAGAAAAAGAATATTGCGGATGAATAACTACGTGTACTGTCAGTACAACAACAATAGATCCGCTTCGTGCTGTCACTGACAAAGCACCCGTTGCCATAATTAGTCAAAAATATTTTTGCTTTTAGTTTCCCTAAAAATGTAAGCCACGCGTAGACCTAACTCTTCTTAAGAGCATTGTCCTTGATCTCTGCCTTAAGCCTCCTTAAAATTTCTGTCGTGTTAGAAACTCGACAATAATTTTTTGCGTAATGGACAAAAATATGTCTTCCTCTCCATTCACCTTAAGGTGCGTGAAATAAAGTTTTGATTTTGATTTTAATTCACGGATAAAAAGCAGTGGCAACAAAAAATTTTAAAATTTAAACAATAATTTTTATTATTATAACACTTACTTAAATATTCAACTGGTAAGGCCCTACGCCCCGCGTGGGAGCACAATCTGCGAATTGAGAGGTTAAGGCTCTCATACGTTCGCTCTCTCTGTCCGGTCGTCGCGCACCATCTCTGATGCGGGGCGATGTGGCAAGCACCACAGCTTAGACGACCACCATTATTACCCGTTGTTCGAATGAACGCAGGTACTCAATTATTTTTAGTGACTGAGTAGGCCACCCGCCAGGCATCAGACAGCACCGGAAATTGAACCCGGGTTCGTCAGCATCGCAGCTCGCCAAATATTCAACTAAAACCTATAAATACCTAGTTAAATCTCCTTTACTGTCACACAATGCTTTTAACCTTTAGGACATGGTATCGATTAAACCATCTATTATTTTCTCAGGTATTTTTTGTTGTTCTAATACTATTTCTTTTAATAAAATAGTATTTTTTATAAATATTACCAATAAGAAGAGACAAATATTTACTTAAAATTTCAATGTACTTAGGGACATGTACGGTACCACCACACAAATTCAACGTGATCTGCCACCATACCAAATGATACCAAACACCGCTGTATTAACTCTCCTGTATCTTAATTTAGTAAAAAATTTATCATCTAACAAATGCTTCCATATCCAGGTTCTACCACTGGCACTATATTGGTAATATAGACTGCTATAAAAAAAACAAACCATTAAAAGTCAGCTAATTAAAAACATATTTCTTTTATCCAATTTTGTCACGCTTATTTTGGCTACAACAAGTGTTCATTTTTGGTGACGTATTGCTTTGATTACATAAATAGTGCTAAATGATGCTTTTGCTTTATTGATACTTGCGCTAATTTGGCCACTGTTTTTTGAGAATCTTTAACAACTTTTTTTACTGTTGGTTATTATTATTTGTTTTGAGTGTTTTTAAAGCTTGGGTATAGGGAGTGCTGTTGACAAAATGTATTTTTAAACAAGCATTTATTTCTCGTCCCGACAAACCAGCTTTATTTATAATACGTCTGCAGCTGCAATCAACAAAATCTTTACATTTAGGTAAGTGGGGCACAGTTCAAACAGGCGTTTAAAAATGTTAGATGCGGATAATTTTTGGTAATCTGCAAAATTTACTGTACCACTTTGAATTACCAATTAATAATTACACACCAGGACCATAAACTTGTACAACTCTATCAAAACTCGACAATAAATTGACAGAAAATTTATAAAAATTTGCCCGCGGCTTCGTTCGCGCGGAAAACCTCCCGAAGGAAATACCTAACGGTTAAAAATATTTATTTTTTCAGTTTGTACTTAAAGTACCTCTTTATATACTACATTAGAGGTTCTGCCTTCAGGTGGTAACACGACCAGGTTTCTAGCTGAGCTCACTCTCGAGCAAGCCACGTAAAACTGGCCTTGCGAAAAGCAATCCCCTCTTACATTAATTCCTGCTGTTATTAATCTTAATTAAGGGGGATTGCAATCTTTTAAACTCTAATGGGTACTCCGTCGTATCCGTTGTAAGTAGTATCCGCGGTATATAAAGCGATTCACCTCGAGCGCAGCCGGTAAATATAATTAATTAAAATACTAATAGTATTACTAATTGTTTATTTTCACAAGCCTATCTGCTTTCAAACGCATTTAGATCACCTCTCAAACTGAGTCTAACCGCAACTACATGAAGTTCCTTCTGAACGCTCCTCGTATATGCTTAAATATTTACACACCTGATTTTGTAGTATTCGCGGCTCCGCGTCGACATGCCAAGTAGATTATCGACTGTGCCAAACTTCCAAAAATAGTTGCTTGTCCGCCGCTCTTTTAGGGAGGCTCAGATTTTTGAAGTAGCCATCCGTAGTTTCTAGTTTACGATAAAATAAAAAATTACAGTGGTAAACAAATGTTTGCACTGCCTTGTACTTTTAATATATATTTGGTAAAAGCTCTGTTGTGTACCTGTTATTTGAGTGCCGAGCAGTTATTTATAAGTAATATCAATTGCACACACTTTTAAATGTTATCATGTTTCATATTCTTATTCTTTTTGTAAAAAGAGCTATCCGTGAATTTAGTGCAGCGTCTATTTTAGCAATAAAAATTCCTTGTATATTAGAATCTCAGGCATTCCGTGCATTACGAAATTTCTTCTTTGACTTGAGGTATTTTAAACCTTTACCCCTATTCTTATAAATAATGTAAGCTTATCAATTTATTCCCTCCTATTTTTTGTGTAGAGCTACGTATATTAATAACTTAAAATACGCTTTCAAATTTTTTCCTACTCTGTAACAACGTATCCATTAGTAGTTTGTGCAGTATTACTTGTGTTCAATGTAACTTAGATTTAAAACTCAATTTAAAAGTTTTAAGCACAATTACTATTAACTATAATTTCTTATTTATCATTTCGTTAAAATAAAAATACAACCTTCGTCAGAGAAATTCCAGGACTAATTTTTTAATATTTGCCTGTGGTATGTAAACACAAAAATTGGATGCTATTCAGTCACCTCATATGTGCTCTAAGTAGACATAGCTTTGGAAATGTTCTCATATAAACTCACTGAGTAGTAGGGACACCCTTAGTAACCCACTGTTCAAGTTGTTAGCGCATTTATTAGAGGTTAGATGAGTGACATAATGAGCGCACATTTCGTAAAGAGATTAACATTAAGTTCTGCCTTAAGCTAGGAAAAACACCTTCTAGAGAAATATAGAATATGATACAGAAAGCATATAGTCGGCCGCCTGTAAAGATCACATACTGCTCCGAATGTGGAATGTACGTGGGAGTTACTGTAAGAAGACCTTTACGTTACTATGTGCATAAAGGACTGAAATTGATAAAGTGTGCTATCAAATTTTACTCAACGATTTAGGGAAACTGAAACTTAATACAAAAATAGTCCCTCAGACACTGTCAGAGGAACAGAAAGGAACCAGGCAAACAATTTGTGCCTAACTATTGGAAAAGGCCGGAATTAATACCACGTTTGTGTTAAACATTATTGAGGGAGATGAATGTTGGGGCTATCAGTATGTTCCTTAAACGCCAAATTACCGAATAGCAAATTCATGGTTCATCATCTTCCAAAAAGGTGAAGCGACAGCTTTCGAAAACAAAGTTAATATTGCATTTTTTAATGTATTATAAATATATGCTTGAAGAACAAATAATAAATCAAAACTTTTGGATTGATATATTTACCAGACCCGACGCCGTGTGATTATTTCTTGTTTCTCCGTACGAAAATGTCAGTTGAAAGGAAAACGTAATGAAGATATTGTAGTAATCCACACAGCTATGACAGATGTGCTCAGAAACTATAGTATCTGTGCATAAATAAGCGAGGAGACCACTTTGATAAGACTCGAAAACGCATTAGTTGGTAAGTTAAATAAATTATTTATTACAAACACTATCTTCGATCATTTCTCACAAAAACCGTATTTTGTTATGCTTTGTGTTTAGGCACATTCCATTTATTAAAAAAAGCTACAGTTATTACATAAAGAATTGAACAATTTAGAGGAATTTCAATGCACACCTTACCGCTCAGGAATTTATACGATCATTTCTGCATGTCAGGTATTTGTGAAATGAATTGCATATTCCTAGTTTGAGTTTCTGCCCAAATAACTGCAACAAATCACGTACGAATTAGCGTGCGCTGGTGTCCTGCGGGGCTGGAATTTGCGGAATTAGCTTTGTTTTGAGGGAATTCGTATTAAACTGCTGCGTGGAGCTTTTAATGCCTCCGATTAAAGGCTTTGCACATCACCCGAATACCGCATGTCTATAAAAAACCATGATGAACCACACAAATAAATTTTTCTGTTAGGGGATTTCTAACCATTTGCGTAAATATTGTCTAATTAAATTTATATTGACACCACAAGTTAAAAATGTATTTTGTTTATTTCTCTTAGTCATCTTAGGTTTTAGTTTTGGTCCACAACTTTTTTTGAAATTAAGCCTTTGACTTAAAATTTACGTTTAACGCAAACAAATTACTTAGTAAGGACTTTAAGTACTTACATTTGCACAGGTAATTATTATTAATTTTTACGTTTTTTTTTTTTGTAAAATCGACGCAAGTGCGAATTGTCGCCATATATTTTTTTAATTTAAATTCTCTGCAGAATAAAAGTCTTGTCTATATATTTGAAAGAAAGTAAGCAAGTAAATGTGTCGTGGCCTAAGCTGTTGATTTACAAGAGGAGGTCCGTGCACGTCGGGCCCGCTCTCGCTTCTTGCCGAATGGACTGTAATTTGCAGTGCGTCTGAAGCCGGGCGGCTACAGCTGAGTCATCGAGCCGCTGCTTTTGATCGTTATCCATTAGATAAAAAAAACGTCTTTATATAATATAGCCCATACATCTGAACAGAAAGTAAACAAAGACAGCTGATATGGAATGTGGCATGGGTGAGCTCCGAGCGTACATTTGGTTCCTGTTCTACTGTTATTTGTAAATATATATTTCCACGTTTTTTCCTTCCAAGAATTTGAGAAAAGGCGAACCAATCAGCAAATAGCACCACCACAATTTTAGTATTTAGTTGCGATACCCTTGATGTTGGTTACCGCTTGAATTCTACACAGCAATGACTCGATCACTTTGTTGATCATCGACTGCGGCCTGAAGCTGGGCAAACTTTTTTCGTATTTCGCGCCTTTGCGGCTTCTCCCAAGCTCATTCCACATTCGATTGGATTCAAATCCGGAGACTGCAATGGCCATGGCAGAAAAGAGCTTCTGCAGAAGACGAGAGCGATACTTGGGATCATTGTCCTGCAGGAAAATGTAACCGCGACGAGCCATGTTGCGCACTTAGAACCACACGACATCTTCCATAATGCTCAGGTACATCTTAGCGTCTATGGTTGCTTCAATGAGACAAAGAAGACTCATTTCTTTGCCACAAAAAGACCCATGCACCATGACAGGACGTCGAACGTAGGTCACAACATCCGTACCGAACAGCATAAACTTTTATTTATCGCAAATAATTTCCTTCCACTGCTAAATAGTCCAATCTTTGTAGGTTTTGAGCTATTCCAGTCATACCTTGCGATTGTTCAGCAAGGTTAATAGCTTCTTGGTAGATCGGCATCCATGCTGTCCTATCTGTTATACTTAATTAAAAATGAAACGCTTCATCTAAATAGAACCATAATCTTAACTATCTAGTAGAGGCTTAAATAGGGGTAAAAAGTGGTAATACAACAATATTAAATAAAGTCATACAAAACCATAGTTACTATTTTTCCTTAATACAGCAGCACATAGTACTCTTTATATAAAGCTATATAACCAGGGTTTGAATATTAAAATTTAAACAAAGAAGATCTCTATAAATTTCTACCAACAAGAGAAGAAAATGTTTAACTCCAACGAGCTGGTTTTCAGAATTACACTTAACTGGCACCATTCTATAACATACTCTACTATTTTAGTATAAAATTATTGATACCCAAAAATTAAATATAGAATAAATTAGGTTCACCATAACGTATATTGTTTCCTTTAGGATGCACTTTCCAACAAAACTGACATATTCAAGACAAGTATCATAACTTGCTATTAATATTTACAATATTATATGCGCAAATTAAGTGGCATATTAATTATTAGCTGATGCAGTTGTTGTTTATTTAAAAATGACTCCAAAAAAATAACATTTTATTAAACAACAAAACAATTCACACATCCGAAATCAAAATGAAAATCAAAACAAAGTTGAATCAAAAAGTTATTAATTTAGTAACAAAAAACAGATTGATACATGTGTGCGATGTGACTATAAACGCTGGTAATACGAGGGTCATTCAATAATTAAAGAGACAAACTGACATGGAGAAAGAACTGTTTATTTCTACAAAATAAGACTTTTCCTACTTTTCAACATAATCCCCATCAACATTTATGCACTTGCCCCAACGGATTACTAGCTTTTTTATACCGGCTGCAAAGAACTCTTTGTCTTGGTATCGGAGTCAATTTCCCACAAATTTTTCTCTCATGACTGGCTTCACCTTCTTCAAAAGCATATCTGAGTAGTATCGGCTATTAAAAATAATGTCATCAATTCGAGTTTCAAGTGAGGAAGTTGAAACTTCAATAGGCCGGCCAGAACGGTGTTCGTCAGACACTGATTCTCGACCACTTTTGAACTGTTGTACCCACTTGTAAAAATTTCCACGGTTCATACAACTTTCACCATGCACTTTAGTCATTCTATAGTATACACTAGCTGGTTTTTCACCTTCAGCAATCAAAAAACGAATTACAGAACGTTGTTCCACTAATGTGGAATTTTAAAGAAGACCCGACGTCGTTTAACTTAATTTTAAGGTTATAAACAGAGCAATGTTGATCAACCAGCTGATTAGAACTCATCCCAGTGAGGCCAACTTAAGATCCTAAATGTATCAAACTTGTAGTACCAACAGTCTTTTCCCCACTCCAATTTGTCTCTTTAATACCCTCGTACAATTGATGATTTAAACCAGAAATAATTTTAAAACACACAAACACCAAAACCTAGCCGAACAAATTGAGTGTAAACACATGTATTTGAAAACCTTATAAGATATATCGACAAAAAATGTCATATCAAACCATTTGAAGAGTGCAGCATCAATATTTACTGTCCTCATGCCTTGCAATTATTTACGCCACCGTTTAACAATTGGTGGAGAAAGCCATGGAGTATCTTTATCTACAGAGCATGTCAGAAATTTGGTTTATTTATTCATGTCTACAAAAAGTATCACTTTCGGTTTGACTGATTAGTGCCGGGTTTGTACGCAAAAGCATCCAAATTGCACTTGCGTTTAAAAAGGGGTAATATAAGGTAATTCAAATAAGATCAAGACTGATTTGTGCGTAAACAAGCCGCACTGCTCAGCAGCTGTGCGGCCATGAAAGAGTGGAACCAAAACCACCCACCCTCCCTCTTTCCCGGGTTAGACCCTGTGCATTCTTGTTTCGGAGTTGCTAGAGTGATGAACAAACAGAAGATACTGCGGAACAACGCATTCCTCGTTGGAAAAAACGTTCCGTCCGCTGAAATTTACTACAGACTCCAACAATAGTATGGAAAAGCGTTTCACACGGACCTGTGTGTTAGAGTGGCGTAAGTGCTTTAGAGAGGACAGAGAGCGCGTGGAAGATGAACCGCATGATCGTCGGCCGCGAACATTTGTCACCGAGGCAAACATTAATTGTGCAGATGCGCTTATTCGTGAGAATAGGCGCAACACTATCAAGAAACTTGGAGCAATGCAGTCCATCACTGTTGGTAATGTAAAAGACATCATGAAAAACCACCTGCACTAGCGCAAGGTGAACGCACTTTGACGGACGTGAACAAAATGGTGTGCATGCAAGCTGCCAGTTGTCTCGTTTCGTTTGAAGACAAAAGTTATTCATTTTTAAAGATAGTGACCACCAAAAAAAGGTGGATGCACTACTTCATTTCCGAATCCTAACAGTCATCACGCGAGTGGCAGCATACCAGTTTTCTTAAACCCAAGAAAGCGCCGAGGGGCCGTTTGGCAGGAAAAGTGATGGGAACGTCCTTCTGGGACTGGCAGGGGATTATGCATGTAGGCTTTCTAACGGATGCCAGAACAATTAAAGATGTAAAGGAAAAGATCTGATCCAAGTAGAAGACGGGTGGAAAGTGGGTAGCCTTCTTTCAAGACAATACACGCCCTCATACGGCCAAAACAACCCTTCGAAACCCTTCGAAAATTAAAACCCAAACTTCTGCGTCATCTTCCACACGGTCCCAATTTGGCCCCAAGTTATTTCTACTTGTTCGGAAGGTTTAAATTAGACTTGCAAGGCATGCGGTTTGAGGACAGTCACACCGTCATCTAAACTGTTCGGGAGTGGATACGCCAACAACCAATTTTTTTTTAATAGGGCATCAGGATTCTAAAAATGTGTTGATTCCGAAGGAGAGTACGTTGATAACTAACATGTGCAAGTAAGTGTTTTGCAATTTGGTTTTTTGTAAAAAAATCAGTCCTGCTCATATTTGAACCACCTTGCAGATGAGAAAATTATAAATCGTAAGGCTGGAGTCAAATAAAGAGAAATATTTAAAAAAGTTTTTGTAATACATTATTGCTTATGTCTACACGGAATCTCAACCGACGCGAACGTGGTTTCATCAAAGCTAACAGTGCTTCCCCACCCCCCACTGTTACATCTAGACGCTATTAAAAAACATTTTTAGTCAATCGATTATGTTGAAGGGCTTTAATGTCTAGACCATTATATTTGCTAGAATAAAAAGTTCAAATCTGCAACTATTCCAGCATAACATTCGCAGCTTTAACGAACCAAATGTGTCTTCCATAAGTTCCACATATTCCGTAATGCCGTCGTCCATTTTTCGGCAGTCCACTTATGGTCAGATTCGCGTGACATTGAGGGCGTCGAATCGTTGGAGAAACGAATCTTAAATCCGTTCCCAATCTTCTTTTGTTAAGCTTTGGAAGCGTTATTATCGCCGACAAGAAACCAGAACTTTGGACCAGACAATCTTCTTCTTCTTCATCAGCTTTTCTCGGTCCACTCCTGGACATAAGCCTCCCCTTGTTTTTTAAAACAGGGGGTTTTTGGCCATAACTCACCACGCTGGCCAGACGGGTTGGTAAGTATTAGTGACAGCCGTCCACTCTGGATACAGACGCTGTTTGCAGCCGCCCACTCTGGGTCAGACGCTGCTAGTTCACCATATCTGGTTACCCTCACTTGGTTTAGCCTGTGGGTCAACACAGTGTACCAGGGTGTGGCGCTTGGAGCCATCAAGTGAGAGTTGGGTGTCTCGTGAGGACCAGTTATCCGAACCTCCGCCCGTCTATAACGTTTGGAGTGACCGTTCGAAATAAAAGGTACTACCTCTCCGACACATCCCTACACCCCAGACAATAGCGTCACATAATTATTTATATATATTTAATAGCAGTTTCACCGTTGTAATGTAATCCATTTGCACTCTCCAAGAACACTAAGAATTAATAAAAAAATATTATATGAAACTAACATATCTGTAGCCTCACGGTTAAAAGTTTTCTCCGCTGTCCACGAGTCAAGTTATGGGAGTATGTGACGTTCTAGCATTATGTCACTTAAGTGCATGTTAGTAGGCACAATAAGCCTTGATAGGAGGTTCAGTGCCGCTAAGTATGCCCCAACAAACAAAGCATATAGGAAAATCGTTATATATAACTGATATAATAGATAAAAACACGTGCCGAAAGCCAGTTTTAGACTAGAAGCTAAGAGCTATTAAATACTCCGTAAACATTATAGCAAGTAATTGGTTTTATAATTGTCTAAATCATAATGTCAGTTATGAAAGACTAAATCTATTGCGCACTTTTTCCTCAGTCTTCTTCGCACTGTTGGTGGTAAGGATAATCGGTCCTCTTAGGCGATCTGATCATTGTCTTGGTTAACCTAAGACTTTATCCATTAAAGAAAGAGTTTAAGAACTTAACTATCTGACCAGCAATAACAAAATTAATCATCATCATCATAATCTCTCTATATCTATCCGTTGTCGATTGTAGATCTCTCCAAATATTTGCTCTCTTTTTTGTTTTCTGCAAACAACAATAGTTAGCTGTTCTTTTTATGTCGCATATCCACCTAAGTGGAGGCCTTCCTTTGTTTGGACTCCCCATTCTTGGCCTCCATTACTCTATTTTCTTGAACCAACTGATATCTTCTTTTCTTGCGATGAGCTCAGCTCAGGACTATTTTAGTTTAAGCACTTTTTCAAATATATCTTTTACTTTTGTCTCTTACCATTTGTATTTTAATTTTTTATCTTTTAGGTTATTCTCAGCATTCTCTATTTCTCTCTGTACTATTCTCAATTTTTGTATATTTGTTTGCTGTTAACGTACATGTTTCTACTGCGTATGTTAATACAAAAAGTATGTTTTGGTTAAATAACTGTTTCTAGATTTTGATCGATTTTGCTTTGTAGAATGTCTCCATCTTCCAAATGCACCCCTGTCTAGTTTTTATCCTTTTACCTACATTCTTTATTGGACTGTCTCATTCTAATGTAATAAATTATTCAAGATAAATATAACTGTTAACTATTTCTATAGTTTCGTCCTCCAACTGTATATTGATTCCTTGTCGCACTAAGTTATTTATTATTTATCATTTTAGTCTTACTCTTTAATTTGTAATTTAAATAAATTTATTTTGCTTTTTCCTTTATATATTTTCCTTTACATCTTACATCTTTTGTTAACATTTCTTGTAAATCTTGCAGGTTGTTGGGTGTTAGTAAATTGCCATCCGCAAATCACAAACATTTCAATTTCTTTTCGTCAATATTTAATCCCTTTGTTTCCCACGTAAAATCTCTAAGCACGTTTTGTAGACATAACATAAACAATTTAGGTGAAATGTTGTTGCCTTGTCTTACTCAATATTACATTTTTATCGCTCTTATAGAATTTTCTAATTTTATTTTGCATGTAGCGCTTTCGTAGTGTTACCAGGTCGGGCCCAGGGCGGTAGTAAATCTGGCCTGGCACTAAGACCGGCAACGTGTGGGGCACGGAAGGCTAAAGGAATCGACGTTGGGCTCCAACGTAGAATTAAAGTATATTTTAGCTACAAAATTCTTGACCTAAAGCACTATAACTATACTTAATTAAAATGGCGGTGGAAAGACGCGGCAGCGCCTGATGCAGCTGGCGGTACAGCGGGCCCCCGGTGACGATATGGCGGTCAGGCAGCGGATCGGGGAGCTGAGCTACGCAGACGAGCAGCGATCGTGTCGGAGGCTGTGGCCAGGCTGGAATGCGGGCGGCCGAGCGTCGCTGACGGAGGCCGGGCGGCGGCGCTGGCGGTAAAGCAATGAGAACGACCGAGCGGTGGTAGAGCGGGCGGCAGGGCAAGTGGCCGGTCGGCGACGATGGAGGTCGAGTTATCAAGACACCAAAACTATCTCCATTATTTATATATGCAGTTAAAAATTCCAAAGAAATGATAAATAGCTTTTCCCTAGTGACAGAAGAAGAAACGTATTACACTAAAACCCTCCCCAACGATACTTTTAAAATTAATGCACACACGGTAAATACATACAGAAAACTAAATCAACACCTACAACACGAAAACATCGCCCATCATAAGTATCAAATTAAAGAAGAACGGGCATATAGAATTGTTATACATCTCCACAACTCCATACCGACAGAATACAAAATCAGAATTGGGAAAAGATGGACACGTTCGCAACTTCATGAACGTTAAACACAGAGTAACCAAAGACCCCCCTTTTGTTGTTTTTCATCGATCTCGAACCTCAGCAAAATAAAAAAGAAATCTTCAAACAAAAATTTCTCTGCAACACCAAAATAACTGTTGAGACTTCGAGAAAGAATCACAGCATAATCCAATGCACTAGATTTCAATCTTATGGCCACTCCAAAACCTATTGTTTAAAACCATTCTACTGCGTAAAATGTGGCCTACCCCACGATTCAAAGACATGCACAAAACCCAACACCACACCTGCTAAATGTGGGCTATGCAGCGCTGCTCATCCTTTCAACTACAAAGGTTTCAATGTCGACAAAGAATTAGTAGCAGCTAGAAACAGAACTTCTAGAGGACACCAACAAACACAGTCTTAACCAACCAATTCTAACGAACCCCAAACATACAACCAACAACTTCACATCTTCAACGTACGCACAAGCAGCGAGCCAAAATAATCACACAGAACCACAATTAAATTTAGAAAATCAATTGTCAGCATTTCTAAATGAATTTAAAGGTATGTTTGCACAACTAATAAACCAGGGCAGTATGATTCTAAATCTACTGACCACAGTTATTGAGAAACTACAATCACGAACAATTTAAATATACTTAGAATTGCGACATTATTTAAACATGTGAACAATATGAACAGTTTTAGAAAACACTTCACCATTTTTATTTACATGTTCTTTTTTTGGGTTGAAAATTGTAAATATTTGTTATATCGCTAAATTTTTGTTCAATATTTGTTCAGTAGTTCTCGAGTCACCTTTCTGATCGTTTTCAGAAGAGTTAAGTATAGCAGCGAGATATAAAGTAATAGCTTTTTTAAGACTCTCTTCTTCGATATCTATTTCTTCTAAATAAGTTTTAGCTCACAGTTTGAATTGAAATCATTATTAGCGTAAAATATGTTTTTAATTTCTTTATTAATTTTGTTAGTTTGCTCTTCTAGATTTTTTGAATACAAACAAATAGTGGTCAGACTACAGTATATAGTGCCAGATCCTGTATTTAAAGCAACATAATTTTTTGAAAACAAGTTTGAGACATGTGTCCCATTAGGTACGAAGGGTTAAGGCCTATACGTGCGTTTGCTAATTTTTATTTTGATACATTTATATAATATTTTCTTTGTTCTTTTCTGATATCTTGTCAATTAAATTTCAAAGTTGTCCTGACTTGTATGGTTTTAAGTTGTTATGTTTAAAATTATTATTTTATGACCAATTTTTTGTAATTCTTATATTTTTTCTTATTATTTTTGTTTTTAAATGTTACATAGTTCTAAGTTTTTACTGGATTAAAAAAACGCTTCTCAGCACTTGCAAAAACTTTGGTTTTTACTCATTTGTGTTTCTTGGACTTTGAGTTTTAATACTTTATTGTGGGAAATTGGAGATTTGCAATGTCAAAAGGAATCACGGAACTGTTTTGAAAGGATGTAAGTGGTTTAATTCTCATGTTGAAAAGCCACGTCGAGAATTTTTTGTTGGACTGTTGGTAGCTTAGTGTTGTGGAAAGATTCGGCAACTTACAAAACGTTGGAAGAAAAGCGTTGCTAATGATAGGATGTATTTTAAAATTATAATTGTTGTCTTCTACAGTAAATTTCACATAAAAATAATTTTTTCCCAAATGTTAAGAAACTTTTTTACAACTTCTTTCTAACTTATTCGAAATTTTTTGTGTTGTATTTTTGCTGTTTTTGATTCAAACTAAAAGTAGATTTTAGTTTTGCCTTCAATTTTGTTTTGAATGATACTAGCTCTTTCCTACTTGCGTTAGTTTTATCGAAGTCAGCTATTCACATAATAGCATATAATTTTTCTTTATTTTTTATTCTTTCTGCATTTGTAGAAGCGTGCACAATAATTATAACATTTAAAAATTTTGCGCTGACTAGCAGATATTAGTTTTTTTAATAAGTCCTCCTGCTCTAGTAAATATTTACTGGCTTTTTTAGAACTAATTATGATAAATCCAAATTCGTGCTTTGCATTTTCTTGTACTTTTCTGGAATAAATTAATAAATATTCTCATAATTTAATTACATGGTTGCCCAGCCGTATAGTTTTGCTGCATGTAAAAATTTAAATTTTTTGTTTTTAATTTCTTTAAGGATTTTCTGTTTTTTTTAGTTACCTTCTATGTAGTAGCTGATGTTAATGCTTGATCTAGTATCTGTCGTACATTTAAGCTTATTTGTTTCTTTTATCGTAATACCATGTTTTATAGCGGTTGATATCAATTATTTGTAATTTTTTTTTTAGTATCGTGGATTTGGATTTTTGCTGATCATTTTCTTCATCTATTTATCATTTATTTGTTATATTCCCTGTCTATCATTAGTTTATTATAAAAATAAACGCTGTTACTTTTTTTCTGGCTTTCCTTAAATTCTTGCTAACCATCTTGGTTTGTTCTCAAACTGTATTTATATAATCTTTACTAATCCAAATAGATGTTCTATTTGCTCTTTTAAGTTTTTGCACAATTATCATTATTTTAAAATTTTAATTCCACAAACTACATTAGTTCGATTAGTACGAGATGCATAGCGAATTTAGAATATTTTTTTAGTCTTGTGACTATTGCAGTTTCATTAATCGTATTCATTTTATTAATAATATTCAATTTTGTCTTGTTTTTAAAATCACCATTTGTATAGATTATTAGTTTCTTCTTATAATATACTACTTTTTGTGGTGTGTTTCTATTACTTTTTTAATTTTGGTGCTTTAGTTAACAATTATTTGCATAATTTTATTACGTTGCATTTGCATTAAATTAATTGTTAAAATAATTATTGTCACCTTGTTCGCTTTATTTTCTACACTATACAAAATCAAATAACTAGGTTGTCTAAAAGTTGTGCAATATTTGCAAAAAATTTGATTTTTGTGCAATCTGTGGATTTTTTGTATTTGTAGTGTTTGTTGCGTCTCCAGATTTCAGCTGGTTTTAGATAAAATTGAACTTTGGCTTTTGTTGCCCTATTGCTAGAAGCGGGGACTTTCGTCAAGATATACTGCAAAGAAAATCTGCGATGCTGAAGGTGAAGGAAGTGCCCAGTACTCTACTGTCTCTAGACAGTACAAATGCTACAATTCCGGCAACATGAGTCTCAAAGACCAGCCTCGTTCCGGCCGTTAAAGTAGGATAATGAAGACTTGCTTGAAACACTGGAAGAGGAGCCTTCGTCGAGCATCCGAGAGTCTTGGAGTTGGCAAATTAACGATTCATCGGCATTTCCAACATCTTGACTTTGTGCACAAGAAGCTCCGACAGGATCCGCATAAACTTACTGAAGAGCAAGCCGCCAAAAGCGTCGCAGATTTCCTTTGCAGTATCTCTTGACGGAAATCCTCGCTTATATCAATAGCGCATTAAAACCCAGAGTTTAATTTTGTTTAAACCATTTGAAATCCGAAGATGCAGCTTGTTACTACATTGCAAACACAAAAAATTCACACAAGTTACACAAACATTTTCACAAGTGTAGCAGAATTTTTAGGGCAACCTAGAGAAAAGGCAATTGTCATTTAAGCGACACAAATCAGAAATTGTTTTGAAACAAAATAACACACTTACTATGGTCTGCGTGCCATAATAGAACACTAGTAATTAAATAAAAAAACTGGGTAATTTTTAAAATTTGGATTACTTATATTCAGATACGGCTGATAATACATGCATTCGACAGCGCTTTACAAAGTATTTAGTTTAAAACTGCAAGACGTTTAATTTTGAGTTTATCTCTGACTTATCTCTATAAAAAGGACCCCACTGGAACGTGGTTTGGAAAACGCACGGAGCAATCAACACAACTCCTTCTCTCAATCTAGTTTTTCAAAAAAGTCCCAGTGAGATAGTAGTGATGGTAGTGAAAAGGTACTCCATCTTGTTGAAAGCAAATATCTTCGTCGTCAAACAACTCTTCAATTCTTGAACTAGCGGATTCCTGCAGTATCACCGGTGACGGTTTGATTAAAAAACAATGACTTTAGAATGCTCAATGCTGTTATCCCACACTACACGTCTGTGATAAGTTTAGGTAGTGTTCGATAATAACATGTGGATTTTGGCGACTTTTTAATTGCAGATGTGTTGAATAATTGAACCATTTGACTTATAGGTAACTTTATCATTCCACACAATTACCATTTACAAAGCTGTTTTTTAATCAATAAACACTACATTTATTGTCACTTAGAGAAAAGTGACCGCGGCGTGCACGGAACACGGACGAATTTAATAGTGGCGATAAATAATCCGAATACGGGTCTTATCACACTGAAATTGAACGTAGTGAGGTGCAGAACACCGGTAAGCAGAAGTGACATAAGTGAAGTAAACAATAGTAAATAATAACTAAAACTGAAGTGCAATTTAAACTGAGTTATAACAAGCTAAAACCAAACTTTCCTTCAATAACGGCCGACTTTATCAATCGAGAGAGCGCAACGGGGTATTAGAGGTCGACCTGAGTGAATGAACTGTGCGATAAGCCGACCCGCGATTATCGGAGTTTGAAACTAAAAACTGTAAATATTTATTTAAAGTACTAGCGTAAATATTTATGTAAATTTCAAATGAGTAACAGCGTTAAAAGGAACATAGATTTAAATAGCAGTGAAGAGAAAGAAATAGAGATATTCAAGCCTAGTAAAAAAGTAATTAGATCACCAACTGAAGAACACAAACAGAAGCCGACAATAACAAATATGGCAGATTTCCAAGAAATCAAGAATATGATGTTAACAATGACTGAAGAAATAAAGAAAAACACCGAAGAAACACGTAAACTAAGAGAGGAAATGCAAAAAAGAGGAAAGATGGCTAACGAGAAGAAACAACTAAAAATAGGATCACCAAATTAGAAAACCAGATAGAAGGAATGGATAAGGAGAAAAGGAGAAACAACGTGGTGATAAAAGGAATAGGATTTGACCCACAACAGAAACAAAACGCGGCTAAACAATTCCTAAAGGACAGATTAATGGTAGAAGCAGAAGTGAGCAAAGTAATAAGCATAAAAACCAAGGAGGGACGATTAGTAAATATTATTGAAGTAAATGCATGGGAAACTAAACAGGAAATTATGAAAAACAAATACAAATTGAAAGGTAGTAAGATATATATTGAAAATGATCTAACACTAAAGGAAAGAGAAATACAGGCTGAGATAAGGAAAATTGCTAAGGAAGAAATTACCAAAGGACACAAAGTAAAAATAGGATACAGGAAAATAACCATTGATGGAGAAGCCTACATTTGGGCGTAACCATAGCAAAAAATTGAACAAACCAAACAAAGGAATAACAGAGATGACGAAAATGGCAAAGAAAAAGGACAATGAAGCGGAATACAAATTATGGAAAATTGGAAAATGGAAAATAGGGACAAAAAATGAGAAAGACGAAACACTAACAAAAGAAATAGAAAAACAAAGAGAAATACAAATAAAAAAGAAACTAAATACATGGAAACTAGGAGCTTGGAATATCAGAAGTATACAAGGAAAAGAAGTGGAAATAATAAACGAATTTGAAGCAGCAAATTTAGAAATATTAGTGATAAATGAAACAAAAAAGAAAGGAAATGGAGAAATCAGTCTAACAAACGGGCACATATTAATATACAGTGGAGTACAGAACGATCAAAGAACAGCAGGTGGAGTTGGCTGTATAATACACAAAAAAATAACTGAACAAATCAGTACCTGGAAAGCAATATCGGAAAGAATACTATTAGTAGAATTAAGGAATAGACATGGAAAGATTATGACAATAATATCAATATACGGACCAGACGAAAATGAAAGAGTAGAAGAGAAAGAAAAATTCTGGGAAGAATTAACAAATACCACAGAAGAAGCAAAAGGAAGTATATACATAGCAGGCGACTTCAATAGTAGAGTAGGGAAGAAAGATGAAGAATATAAAGAAATAATAGGACAATATGGAGAGGAAGTGCGAAACAATAACGGGAAAAGACTTTTGGATTTCTGTCAATTGCAAAACATAATTATAACCAACACATTCTATCAACACAAGTTCTCTAGAGTGCAAATAAATAGAGGGGAGAAATCAATCATAGATTATATATTAGCACAAAAAGAAGAGAAGAAAAATATATTAGATGTAAGAGTGAAAAGAAGTGCAGAAATCTATAGCGACCACTACTTGCTTATAGGAAAAATAAGACAAAATGACACGGAAATAGAAAAAACATTAAAAACAATAAAACGAAGCCATACAGCAATAAAAACATATAAACTTAGAAATAAAGAAACTGCAAAAATATATCAACAGAAAACAGAAAACAAACTAAAGAACAAAATGGACGTAATAAAACAGGCAGATGCACAAAAAGGATGGAAGCTATTTAAAGAAATCCTAATTAATACAGTGAAAGAGATATGTGGAACTTATAGGATGGAAAACGGGAAAAAACAAACAGCCTGGTGGACAAATGAGATAAAAGAAGAACCCATGAAGAAGAAGAAAGAATGGAAAAAATACTTAACAAGTAAAACAACAGAACAATACGAATTATATAAAAATCAAAGGAAAAAAGTAAAGGAATTAGTAGCAACAGCAAAAGAAAAATTATGGACAGATTTTGGAAACAAAATGAAAAAAGATAGCACAGGTAACCAGAAATTATTCTACAAAATCATAAAATCCTTTAGAACAGAAAAGCAGAGAAAAGAGATATACATAAAGAACAAAAACCAAGAAACAATAACAAATGACACAGAAATAATGGAAAGATGGAGAATACTTTCAGGAGCTACTAGGACAACAGACACGTACAACAAGAATTATTACAAATGAAACAGGAAAACAAACCAGATAGAAGAAGAGGAAATTGAAAAAATAAAAATGGACGAGCTGAGGAATGAAGTAAGAAAACTAAAAAATGGAAAAGCACCGGGAGATGATAAAGTTACAGCAGAAATGATTAAACACTTGGGAGAGACAGGGATGGAATTACTACTAGAAATATTAAACAAAGCATGGCAAAATGAAAAATTCCAGAAGAATGGGAGTGGCACAGATAACGCCAATACACAAGAAGGAGACAGAAAACAGTGCTGTAACTATAGAGGAATAACGCTACTGAACATTATTATAAAATATATAAACAAATAATCAATAACAGATTAAAAATAATATTAGAACCCCAACTAGCAGAACCGCAAAGTGGATTTATACCAGGGAGAAGTGCGCAAGACCACATCTTCACAATTAAACAACTAATAGAGAAAAGACAACCACAAAACAAAAATCTTTACCTAGCCTTTATAGATCTGCAGAAGGCATTTGACACAGTTCCTAGAGATAAAGTATGGAAAGGACTGAAAGAAAAAGGAATAAATAACAAAATTATACGAGTGATTGAAGACCTATATGAAACCAACACAAATTATATAATAAGTAACAATAGGAAATCAGAAGAGTCCAAGACAGAGAAGGGATTAAGACAGGGAGGAGGTCTAAGCCCAACCTTATTTAATATACACATGGACAATATCATCAGAAAAACTGAACAAAACATAAAGAAGTTGTTTGTAGGACATAGAAATTTAGAAAGAGTAGAAATAGCCGAGGGAGTTTTCGCAGACGACGTGGTGTTAATAGCAGGACAGGAAAAAACTTTACAAGAAAATATAAATACATGGAAAGAAGTACTAGAAACAGAGGGCATGAAAATAAACATAGATAAAACTAAGATAGTGGTAATTGGAGAACAGGATATTAGAACAAATATCAGAATAGAAGACATCAAAATAGAACAAGTAAAGGAATATAAGTATTTGGGAATAACATTAGACAAAACAGGGAAACAAGTTGCAGAAATAAACGAGAGAATAAATAAAACAATAAAACTGTACTATGCAATGAACAAAAAATTCATAAACAAGAAAGAAATAAGTAATAAAACCAAGATAAAAGTCTTTAATACAATATACAGACCAGTACTAACCTACGGAAGTGAATCGTGGATACTCTCAAACAGACAAAAAACAAATTCAAGCTACAGAAATGAAATACCTTAGACGAATACTAGGAGTAACCAGAAAGGACAGGATTAGAAACACAGAAATAAGAAAAGAATTAGAGGTGAAACCAATCATACAATTTATAGAACAAAAGCAACTCAGTTGGTGGGGACATATACAGCGAATGAATAACAAAAGACAAGTAAAGGCAGTATACGAGGCCAAGACACAGACAAAAAGGAAAAGGGAAGACCAAGGAAACAATGGAACCAAGTGATAGAAGAAATACTACAAAAGAGGAAAATCATGGGAAGAGGCAAAAGGGTAGCAAGAAATAGAAAAGATTGGAAGAAATTTATAGAAGAAAAATAAAAATAAAAATAAAATGTAATTATAGATATATAATGTAATATGAATAAATAAGAATGTAAACCCGACACCGAAAGGTATAAGGGTAACGATTATAATAATAAAAAAAGTTATTGTCACTTAGAGACGGAATACATTTTTGGAGCAGTTTGTATTTATTTATAGCTTATCAATGTTTTATAAAACAATAGGCTTTCTATTTTGTATTTGTAAACGTATTTACAATTGAATTTCAAAAATTGTTACTTTATTCAATATTATTATTATATTGGTGATTTTTTATACTTATTACTAGTACTGATTTGTAACTTATAATTGCTTTTGAATATAATTTTGTTGTACTCAAGTATTAAGTGAATGGCTTCCTGTGCATTTGTAATCAATCATACAATTACACAGCTTTGTAAAATTAAGTACGAAAAATATTTTATATTATAAACATGTATGAAGTTATTTGGTGTACTTAATTTAAATGTACCGACTATATTTTGGGTAAGGATTTTGATAAAATTAATATTAAAATGTAAGAAACAGACAATGATGAAAATAATAAAATAAAATTAGATTATCACACATATGAATGCTAAAATGTTGTTTATAAAACCATTTACAAAAAATTAATTTTATTAAATTTAAAATTTACATTTTCTTGTCTTATATTTATAGCAATTTTTAAAGTTTTGCCTAAATTATCTTTGAAGTATAATTTTTATTGTATTTGACATGTCTCTCAAAAATAATTTAAGAAATATTTTCTTTAGATTAACTGAGCTTTCCTGGACTAATATTTTCTTAGATTGTAATTTTGCTTTGTACATCAGATTTTATTTGTTTACAAATGGTTTTTAGGTGCAAGGAACAGCTTTACCAATAAATTGCTAATAAAAAATTCACAGGATATTTCTTAAGTACCTCTTTAAACATTTAGGAGAGTCTCAGAAGATAACAATTATGTTTGTTAAAGAAGATTATGATTACATTGTATGGGACAAAATTTAAAATCTATTTTAATATATTTATGTATTTTATGTATTGTATAGGCCAAATGATAATAGAATTTTGTTTGAGCAAAATTTAAATATCCGTATAACATTTTGTTCTGATCAAAAGTAACTACGCAGAGGCACTTTTCGGTTGGAAAAAGTTTAGTACAACTTAAAAGAATTAGCTTAGAGTGGCTACTCCGCTTTTATTCGCTTGCTATTTAACTCTTAAGTTTCATTAGCGGCTATTCTCATTAAGCTAGATCAAGTGTTTCATCGATTTAATCTTAAACAGTAACTAAATTGCAATCCCTAAAAGAAATGTTTTATACTGCCTTTCGTTGTCACCCCCTTCGCAGAAAATGTGGAAAGAGCTCCAAATTTTATATAATATCTAAAACTCTCACAGTGATGATAAATGTACAATAAAAAAATGTGCGCTGGTACTATTTTTAAAAACTGTGGTGCTTTTTTTAATTCTCGGCGTGTTATTTAATTCCGAGTTTTATTTATTTATTTATTTTTTTAATTTATTATACCTCCTTATATACCATGGAGAATTTGTGGCTATTCGAAGAATCTTATTTTGTAGTGTTTCTATTTTGCGGATGTGAGTCGGTGAAGCAGATCCCCATACACATCATCCATACATTACCATTGGTCTAATTATTGATTTATAGATTAGCATTGTACAGTCTATGTGTAGAGAAATTTTTCTGTTTATCAATGGGTATAGTAGGGCTAATCTAGCGTAGCTTTCATTCAATTTGTGGTTAATATGGAACCCCCAGGTTAGTCGTTGGTCTAAGTATACCCCTAGATACTTAACTGGTCTATTTTGCGTGTTCCATGGAATTTCTTCGTTATTTATTTGAATGTTGGGTATATCTCTGAGGCATCGTAAGGTAAACATTTGGGCTTGACATTTGGTTGAGTTAAGGTTTATGTGCCATTTTCCCATTCAGCTTGATATTGTATTTAGGCTGGATTATAGTTCGTTTGATGCTTCCAATAGTTCTTTGCTCTGGGTAAGTAGCGCAGTATCATCTGCGTACATAGCAGTGGATGCTTTGTCTATTTGAGATATATCACGGATGTAGATATTAAATAGTCTTGGGCCCAATATGGATCCCTGTGGGACGCCTGCATTGATAGGTCTAACTGTTGAGTATGTGGAACTGATTCTAACGGAGAAGGTGCGGTGTGTAAGAAATGATCGTATAATATGTATCAAATAATCTGGTATGTGGAGGCGCTGTAGTTTATAAAGTAGACCTTCTATCCAGACCCTGTCGAAAGCTTTAGCTATATCCAGGAATGCTGCTGTAGTATAAGTTTTATTTTCCTAGCCTTTTTCTATGTATTCCACAATTCGTTGTAGCTGATGGGCCGTTGAGTGTTTGGATCTAAATCCAAATTGGATTGGAGGAAGTATGTTAAGCAAGTGTAGGTTTTGAAGTAAGCGCCTGTTCATTATTTTTTCTAACAATTTGGATAAAGTCGAGAGCAGGCTAATTGGTCGATAGCTTGTTGGAGAGTGCCGATTTTTTCCAGGTTTGTGAAATACAACTATGGTTGCATGCTTCCAGGCAGCAGGGAAGTAACCAAGTCGCATGCAGGCATTGAAAACTGTGGCTAAGTATGCATGTACTTTAGTTGTGTAGTTTTTAATTATTATGTTTGGTATGAGATCGCTTCCTGGGCCTTTTTTTACTTTAAGTTTTTTAGCTAATCTTTTAACCTCTCTGGGCGATGTTGGTTTGAATTCACCCCTTGTAGTTGATTCGTATTGTTGGAGATATTGTCTTACTTCTTCATCAAAAGCATTATCATTATTTGGTGCTGGAGTAAACACAGCTTCAAAATGGTCCGCAAATATATTGCAGATTTCTTCATCTGTTGTAAACGTTGTATTTCCATCTTTTAGTGGTCCAATTATCTAGGGCTGTCGAAGAATTTTCTTTGTAGCTTAATTAAATAATTATTTGAATCGGCGTCTATTCCTTTAAAACTTCTTACAGCCTATATGACCTTTATGTTCCTTGCATGCATCAAGGCATAGTCTATTTTATTTGGTGGAGTGCAATCTAGATTGTGTTGAAAGTACGAGAGCTATTCTTCGCAACCTCCGATGGGACAAATGTGAATAACAAAGTGGTTTATTACCAGGAGTCAAACACAATCAATGTTACTTTTCCACGTAGTCCCCGTAAACATTGAAACATTTGTCATACTGGTGGACAAGTCTTGCAATAACCTCGTCATAGAAGGTTGCAGCCAGCGTATTGAGATAGGTCTCTACGGCATCTTCTAGTTCTTCGTTGAAAGCGCTGTCTTCTGAGATCTCTCTTCAGCTCTCAAAAAAGGTAAAGGTCTCTGTCAAACCACTTGGTCAACTCGCTGAACAAGGTCTTCACTAGTGACAGGCTTGCTTTTTGTCCACCTTTATCATAAACATCTGTTCGGCTATCTTTAAATTTTCCATACCCTTCTCACACCACTAATAACGCTGCGCAACTTGCACTTGGTGGAAGAATCAATCATGTTAAATTTAAACTGCACCACCCACCCGACATCGGTTGAAGTTAATTATTAACATTTTTATGAACTATAAAGCCTTTTCTTTTTTCTTCCTTCTTTGATTAGTTTTGCCTTTAAAAAAGTTTAATTGTTCTATCTTTCTTATGCTTAGTTTTTTGCAGAGCAGTACACACATGTTATATTTTTATAAAACAGCTTTTAAATTTTTTAAGTCCACCGGTTTAAAAGCGCACTTCAAACTCCATATATCACAAATCATAATTTCGCTTTTCTCTTTAGCCAGTTTAGTGCAATGGTCATCTTTGAAGATCCATTTTTCTTGTAACTTTTAGTTTTTGTTGTATATCCGCTATTTCTTTATTAAACTGTCTGTTTTCGTATTTCAAATCCGCACCTCCACATGTTTAACCGCCAGTTTCTGATAACTTTTTTGCCTTTCTTCTTAAACCACTTTTTTATTTTTGTTTTAATATAACTTTCTTTTTGCGCTAGATCATGGTTTATGAAAACTAATTTGCTACGTTTTTCATTATTTTAATTTTTTACCCAATTTATTCGTTTCTCTTGTACCGATATTCAACGTTTTGGGTAAAATTCTTTGACGAATTTTTCTCTTAAGTACTTACCAGTCCTGTTATTCCGATTTTCTTTTTAGTTTTTTCTTATCTACAATTTTTTATCTTATTTCTAATGCAAATATTCGTAAAATTAATTTCTTATTTTCGCTTTCATAAAGCTGAATTATTTTATACTCCCGCTGGTTTTTACTTATGTGCTTCATTTATTGCTTGTATAAAAGTTGATATTTTTTTTTAGTTCTTGTATATCCACAGAATTTTCTTTTTATTTTAATAGGTACTTTTACACCGCCGTTGAACTGTCGTTGTCATATTGATCTCACATAGTAATAAATGTAGCAAATTGAGTCGACGCACTACGTTTGCGTAATAGAAAGTTCAGCAAAATTATATTTCATTTTTAAAATAAAAATAAATACAACATAGATTCCGTTCAATGTTTTAATATACCATGGAACAAAACAATGTTTGCCGTTTAGTTATCAACTAGTTTTGAAAATGATATCGTCTAAATGTTTGTACGCACGAGCGATACACTCCTGTAGCCTCACCTTAAAGTTCTGTATTGCTTCCCGAGTTACTTTCACTGGGATTGCGTTGTGAATAGCATAATTTAATTACTCAATAGTCTACGGTTTGCGTTTAGAGACTTTAGGTGTTCTCACAGAAAGAAATCGTAAGTAGATACGTCTAGTGACCTAGCCGGCCATAAGATGTCACCATGTAGTTAGACGAGGCGGCCTGGAACATTTGTCTCAGAATTTCTCAAGAAATTCTCACTGTGTGTTCCACATATGGTGAAAATTTCTCCACCACAGTGGCATATTATCATGTTCGCTGAATTTGGGCTCCAGAAAACGGAATAACCTAGTAAAATAACAAGTAAATGTGACAGTAACTGCGCGTTTTGCTTCCTCAAAAAAAAAATGAAACGACAGTCCGTCTCACTGCTGCAATATTCTCAGGTGTCCTACCAAGTAATTTCCAGTCTGTTATAAATTATGTACACACATTACGGTTTTCTTTGTCGGAACTCTTTCTTGACGACCTACCCTAAAATAATTACGAAATAGACGCCGTGTTACAATCACAGAATTATAATTTTTACAGAGAGTTTGCAACACGTTGTTTACTACTCTATGGCATTATAAGCACTAAAATGACATGCCTTGTGCTACTAAATACATTGCGCTTGGCAGTCTATTCAAAAATAGAAGATCATTCTATCGGGACAATAAAAATTTCTAGTAATTTACGTTGCTCAATTATTTGCATTTGAAAAATTGACTTACTTCAATAAAATTATGTAAACATTTTCATAGTAAAATCTAAAATTTAGATTTATTTAGTAGTGTTTAAATTAACTCGTCTGTCCGCCGTGACCGTTCACTAACAACCATTCAAGCAAATTGAAATATTTTGTTGTAAAGATTTTCTTCCAATGTTTCGGTACCTCTGTGGGATTTTATTAAATTCAATTTCTGTAAAATTAGGTGCCTATTGTCTTTTATAATATCTGAGATTATTTTGTCTCAGAATATTGCAAACACAACCGCCGAGAACTTCAAACTTTTGCCACCAGTTCGCGTTAAAATATGCCAGTTTTATCTCCAGCCGTGCCTACGACTTTCCTTGCTGCCGTCGGTTAAATCTCGCTTTATAACGTGTATTAACAGGCTTACATGCGTCCTACAGCCCAATAGCCCGATAAATTGTGGAACTCGGTTTATTTTTACATTGAAAAAGATCGATTTTGTCATTTTCGACTTTGCTGTAGTTAAATTCGTTTTGCTTTTAGTTATTCTAAGGCAATGGCAAATTAGAACTACCCTAATAATAATTTTAAAGTTTTTCAATTTCAAAATACTCACCACTTATTGATTAGTGTAGCTTTTAAAAGATTTTATTAGTCATATAATATATCAAAACACTTCTGATGCCTAATGTGAAAAGCATGAAATTAGCTTTTTCTACACACCCACTCCTTTGTACTTATTTCAACGCTTTTATAGTTATTGTATTTTTGTGCAAAACTTCAGATATTGCTTACTTAAAATATTTTTTATAAAAATTGTTAGTTCATTATCTGCAGATAATCTTTTGATCAGATTACAATTTTTATAGTTTTTTAGAGAACAACAATAAGAATGATAATCAGAGTAGTTCGAAAGCAAATAAATGTGATCCTACATTCATATATTCTTATATTGGGGCGAAGATTTTCCGGATATGACAAATAATATTATAAAAGAAATATACACAATCCTATAAAAATTAATTATAACACTACGGAAGTTTACCAAAAATTTGATTAACTATAGAAAAGGAAAATATAGCATATCATAAAAGAAAAACGGACTTATCGAATTGTTATAAAATACTTGATAATCACAAACGATATAAGGAAAGAACTAGTAAACTTTGGACATCGTCTTATAAATTGTATAAACCTTTCTTTCGTCAATTTATTATCTATAGATGATCTGCATGCTTAGTGCAAACGCTTGGTCCAGCCAGTAAAGCCCGTTGCCGCAGGACAACTAGTATGAGGTTACACCCCTCCTTAATGCTGGCTTACCTGCGCATTGTTCGTTACCTAGCAGAATGTATCGGATAGTTTTGTTCTGCTTCTATGATGATGATAGCGAGCTCTTCTATCAAAAACATCATTAGAATAAACAAAAAAACTAGCAATAACTGAGAATCCTAACTAGAAGCAGAAGAGAATAAATAAAATAGCGCAATACTTCAATACTACAAGGTAAGTGGGAGAAAAAAGTGAGTGAGTGAGATAATAATATAAAAATGTATGAACTAGGTTGCTTTTATAATAAGAGCAATATGGGTTAGAGTCATACTGCAATCGGCTGTATGTATTTATAAAATGCAAAAATCATATAGCATTGAATGTTGTAAAAAAATACATCTCTTTTATGTAGTGATGCTTATCCCACAAATTATAAGAGCTGTAGACATTACCAAAGTCTATTCAAGTTGCTCTTCTATTTCTTTTTTAACGATATGATTTTTAATTTAGTTGTTAAGGTCTTTTATGTCGTATGGTTATGCTTACTATTAGTTTTAAAAATCCAATTTCTTTTGCCCTGAATTTTCTTCCTATTTTATTATTATGTCCAAATTTCTTAACCATATTTCAAGACAGACCAGAAATTTTTTATCTGCAAAAATAGTCTTTGTTACATTGGAGAGTTTTACGACTTGCGCGCTTGTGCCCCTTCCCCAAACAAAAAAATTCCTTTCAGTAAAACAAGGATTGTGAGAGAAAACATGTATCCCGACAAAGTAAAGAAGAATTTGTCTCCGGTCTGTTACTCTTTTTCTACGATTTTCTTCCTAACTTCTTGTCCGATTACCGACGGAGGAGGATGAAACTAAATCACAGAAAAGTGAATCCGTTTTATGTACTAGTTATTAATCTCTATTTTCAGCTGGGTCGAGCTAGGTAAATTCCAGTTCGCTTTTAAGACGATAAAATTTAAATTTATATAGTCCGCTAGTAGAAACTCGGCTTTTTTTGGTCAAATTCACCTTTATTGAAAAGATACTTGTTACAAATATTAATAATCAAATTATTCGCCATTATTATCTATGATTTTTTGCCATTCATCAGGTGATGAATGCCTTCACGATGGAAGGTTGGTGGTTTCGAAGCAAAATGTCATCGAGCCATTTTCTTACATCTTCAACTTTCGTGAACCGCTCGTCTTTCAAGTATGACGACATGGATCTGAATAAGTGGTAATCAGAGGGAGCCAAGTCTGAAAAATACGCCGCATGTTGAGTAACTTCACAGTCTAAGGAAAAGATAAGTTCCTCGGTTGGTTTTGCTATATGTGGACTAACGTTGTCATACAGAAATATCACTTTGCGGCTTCTTTGACCTGTCAGTGGTCTTTTTCCTTCCAGAGCATCACTTAAATTGATCACTTGGGCCTGTTAACGTTCGACTGTAGCATTTTGACCAGGTTCCATAAGTTCGTAGCAAATGGCTCCTTTCTAATCCCACCAAACACACAGTAACATTTTTTTGGCATGAATATTCGTTTTGCAACTGATGTTGATGGCTGGCCTGGATCAACCCATGCTTTCCTGCGTTTATACTGTCGAACAAAATCCTCTTTTCATCACCTGTAATTATTTTGTGCAAAAGTTCTTTCTTTGTACCAAGAAAGCAAATTCACGCAGATGCTAACTCTTCGATTTTTGTTTTCGTTCATCAGTTTATGAAGAACCCATTTTCCTTTCTTCTGTATTTTCCCCTTGCTTGCAATTAAAGTGATATTGCTGGAGAGTAACTCTTAAGTGTTCTGCAAGCTCTTCTTAAGTTTGATATGAATTTAGTAAGTAAAACTTGAAGTTCTTTTTCTTCAAATTTTTTTAATGCACCTGGACGTGGATCGTCCTTAAGACTAAAATTTCCTTCACAAAATCTTGCAAACCACTTTTTTATTATTAAATAACTCACATAATGTTTACTAAAAGTGAAATTAATTAATTACATAGCTTGAGCAACATTTTTTTTTTCATTTAAAAGTAGAACAGAATATGCAATGGCCTAAATGTTGCTTATCGAGATCCATTTCTTATAAAATTGATACACACCTAATGACAGCTTGTAAATGACTAAAACTTATGTTATAAAAACAGCAATGACTAAGCTACATATATTCAAAATGGAGGGCGAATTGAATTATAAATAAATTGTCAGTTTTGGTAGAGCTCCAAATAGGAGTCTTGCTTTGTTAGGGTGGCGACATTGTCTCAAATTCAGCATTTTGCAGAATTGTTTTTAGTTGTCTTGCAACCCTATTGTACTCAATTTTATCTATGAGGTTTCGCCTTCTCGCCATCCGCATCTGGTTCTTCTTTTTTCGGCGATTGATTTTCTGATGAACAACAGAGTGTTGGTATTAGATTTCATTTCAAGAAATTCAGATGTTGCGGATTTCAATGCTGCTTCTTGTGTTAATAAACGGTGATGGGAATATCACCAGATCCTTGTAATTTAATAGCGATATTAAAATGAGGTTCTATGAAACTGCGAAAGGACGCCCAATAAGTTTTTCTTAAGCTCAACCTGAAGAGTATGAATTGACCAATTATATGTGTACTCAGAGTTACTAAAATAGATGCATGATCAGATCAGAGATTTCAATTTGTTTGAATAAATAGCTTCTTTTAAACGGAAAAGAATTTTTGTGTCTCGAGTGTTTTTTTATAATTCTGAAATTGTTTTATTATGGCTGCATATCCCGCCTAATAATTTAAAAACCTTTGTAGCAAATACAGTTGTGGCTATCTCTTCCTCACGGAAAAGGCTTTCGTCCCATGTGTCTACGTCATTAAATCTCTCAGTTATCTGAATTATGGTGATAGAGCTCTAAACGACCCGCGAGGTTAAGGCTCTCATATCTTCGACTGTATTGCCCGGTCATCGCGCACCATCTCTAATGCGATGTGGCAAGCACCGCGCTTTAGATAACTGCCATTATTACCCTTGTTCGAGTAAATGCAGATACTCCATTATTTTTAATAACTGAGTAAGTCACTCGTCAGGCATCAGAGAGCTCCGGGAATGAAATCCGGGTCTGTCCGCATCGCAGTTCACGCCTGAACCATTTGGACCACTTTGACGTAATCATCTGAATTATACATTTCAAAATTTTGGTTTTCAGATCCTATCTTTTTAAAACAACCTCCCTGTGCTTGGCCTGTTTCATTTAAAATAAACGTAGCGGACATTCAATCGTTTTCGAAAACCAAACCATTCAATATAATTTCACTTTCAATATTGAATTCCCAATGATGAAATCAATTTTATTGGTGTGTTTAATAGATTCTCCAATTTTCCCTGCCTTCAAGTAGTATTCGGTTGGGTATCGCGCTGTATTTTAAATAGTTAATTTAAAATTAAACGTTAATTACTTTTAACTGGCCCACTCACTGTAGATGAGTTGCAGCATTCGACCTTGAGTTTGGTTTTTGTAACTAAAATTTTTACTTCTCTGATATTGAGCTATTCGAAATAAGAAAACTCCAACTATTTGATTTCCACTTCTCAACCCTTTTCTTGATTCACGGAAACTTGTTAGAGTGGGTGGTCGTCTCGCTCATTCGTGCCTTCCATTTGAAGCAAAACATTCTCTTGTGTTTCCCAATCGTGCCCATCTTTCCACGCTCCTATGTCACCATTTTCATTTGGTGTCATTGTACTTAGAACCTAGCACTACTGTGCAAGCTTTAATTAGTAGCCAATATTAAATTTTTTTCTTTCAACGTTTACTTCGTATAGTCATGAATGACTATCTGCTGCCTTTGAGCTTAAAATCAACCTCACGGCGGAAAGGAAAATGGTTTCCACGACTCACTCCCAAATCTTCCCATTAACTGGTAAAGAATGCAAACAACAGGGGTCTATTCTATCTTTTCTCTATTAGCGGATCGGTTTGTACAGCATTGGGAGGTATTATTAAGGAAAAGCTGTACCCGGAGGCGAAAAATACCGAGGAAAGTGGTAGATGTAATTTCGTTTGCCTTTTCTCCATTTTCTTTTCTAGCGCATTTTATCTTTTGTGACCAGTATCGCTTATTCAATAATTTTCTGTAAATTTCTGCCTTTTGTAGTGGTTACCCAATTAGCGTTTTTAGCATTCTAATTTCTGCTAATTAAAGATTTACTGTTTAGTTGTTGAAAAAGCGTTTTACATTTTATCTAAATTATGTCAAGGGACCAAGGTTGTGCATAATTTAAATTGGTGTAATTTGTATTTTGTCTATTTGATTTTGTATTTGGTCGTAATGTGGTATGGAATAGCAGATAATTATTGCTGCACCATTATAGATCATTCCGTTAGGGTAATTGGTAATGTAAATTAAATAATGAGGGGTCCAAGATAAGGATATTTTCTGATCATTAGTCTAATTTTACGGTTTCTGAGATTTCTTGCGTTCCGTTTGGCGATACCAATATATTTAATGTCTTCTAATTAATAACCTGTGTAATATTCCTTTCAATTAATTTAGGAAGGCGTCATAAGGTATGTAAGTCCAAATATGTGTCTTGACAAGTTTTGATCTGTTTATTTGTTATAAAATTATATTGTCCTGTTTCGCTTTAACATTATACTAGAAAATCCAGCCAGATATGCTTGGCTACTATAAAGAATTGCCGTAATGGGCGTTGACGTTATGTTGACATTACGTTACAAAATATATAGCAACGATCATTCGTGTATTTCCGCGTGGCCCCGAACGCGTTACTCTGGCAACTAATGATTCTCACACGACCGGAGACCGGGGACCTCCGCATTGTGCTTTAAAGATATTTGATAGGCTCCTGTAAAATACACAATATATGTAATTAACTATATTTTCTTCTACGCAAAGTGCGCACGTAGTTGGTGTATTTCTCAGTTCTTATAGTCCGATGGTTTATGACTTGCATCATTTTTTACACATTTAAATAGTCTTGTGGAGTAAACACTGGTAGCTAAATAGGAGTGAGAGAGGTTGGTATGGTATTTATAAATATAGGGTCGGTAGCTAAATTTGTCAGAAACAATCAAAAAATTTGTGGTTAGTAATTTTGATCATATTGGTGCACATTTAGAGAATTGGACCATATTGGAAATTATTTCAAATTTCGTATGGTGAGAATTCGCCATTGACTTGTGTAAAATTATTTATTTATTTACAGCTAATACATCAGTTACCGTTCTATTTGGATTCGTCCTTACCACCGCACTTAATCCGAGATGAGTAATGATGTTTATATTCTAAAGCCAAATTATGACCCATATAGAAATTAAAAATAGCGAAAATAAAATATACCTTCAATCACGTGCATTTTTCTTTTCTTGCCATTTTGAAAAAATTTTAGTCTGTCCCCGTCATATCAAAATATATTATGATTTGGTGGAAATGTTTTGTAAAAGTTATCTTAAAAACGGTAGTCAGAATAATATTTACAGAAAAATATTTAAAATAAAAGTATTAGTTCAGTAATAAAGTTTATAAAGCTACTGATAAGCAATTAAAATTTTTAATTAAATTTGTGCACTCATTCTACCTGTTAGTAAGCGTTACCATGTATGTGCATAGTCTTTATCTTTTATTAAATGCTCTTTTAATGTGCGTTTTATCTAAACTTTAAACAGCACTTCACATAATCTAATAGCAATAAAGCCAGATAGCATCTCAAAAATTACAAAGCACGCTATGGGAGGGAAACTGTGTGCTGCAAAAGCTACACTCAAATAAATATGCATGAGCAACAAGCCATTTCTAATTATCTACATGGCATATTTTAGCCTTCTACTTTTATATCATTTTGTTTGGTTGTAGCAGAACCCCTCTTTATCTTTTAATTTAAATTTAAAAACTTGTCCGTTGGAAAAGTAACCCGCTTTGCGTTATCAGGCTTACTGAGCTTTGTGCTGCATTATTTTTATGTAAAACATAATCGCTACAGCATAAAGGATGACTAAAGGCTATCTTTTCGTAGAAAATGTTATTATCTACACTATGAAATAGCTTTCTGCTGTATTATAAATTTTTTGCTTGTATTCAAATATCTTACGCCGCTAAAATTATGTTTTTGATGAATTGTATTATTTTATAAACTTTTAATTGTTTCAGATTAACAAGTTTTCAATTTTCAGCTTGATATTTTTGTTCATAACTTGCCAATTGGCCTTCAAAGAGTAAACATACGCTCGACGTGCTCTACTATCTTTGAAAGTGCAGTGTTACACCCTTGATAAGTGAACGACGTGCGGTGAATTGCTTTACGCGATAACCACAATCGTGCGCCTCGCTGCTGACCTTAGGTCAAGCGCACCGATTAAATACTTGAATTATCGGGCTAAAGTTTTCGATTTTCAACTAATGGAGTAATATGTATCCAATTAATACTGGCAATCAAATTAACGCCACTTACGGGTATGTAACTAATTAGTTATAACCAGCCTCCAACTGCAAGCAATTTACCTACCAACTTAGACACCTTATGTTGCGTGTCAGCAGAATTTTCAGACACATTTAATTAAATTTAAACTACCCATCATTCGCATAACCAATCATTTCCTCCTACAACTTCCAACCCCAGATTTTTATTTAAGTACAGCAGCTCACTCTGATACCCATCGACAAATGCAAACTAACGACAGCGAATGACATCTGAAGTAGATTGTGAGAAACCAATGCCCACTCTTTTGGCAAGTGACGAAAAATTTAAGTTAATAACGGTCGAACAAACCTGCCGAACATATTCCTACGATGCAATGCCGCAAACCATAACTCAAAATCGATTCCAACACTAATCTGACCATAATATAGAACCAACCACGCCTCAGAGTTCTGGAAGAAATGAAAATACAACCAAAGCTATTAAGCCTGCTCCTATATTTATATATGGGGTCACAAACTACAACGGAATGATTGAGAATATTGATAAAGTTGCTGAGAATGAGCAATATTACAACAAAACACTTGCTAACAATACAGTTAAACTCAACCCACTCACTTCCGAAACATACAGAAATATTATCAGGCACTTAAGAGAAGAAAACATTATCCATCACACCTATCAGCCCAAAGAAGAGCGGGCATATAGAGTAGTAATCCGATATCCCCATCACACCATCCTGACTGACACGATTAAAGAAGAACTCCAACAACTTAACCATAAAGTCCGAAATATAACAAAAATAGGGCACAGGGTTAGCAAAGATCCGCTTCAACTTTTCTATGTCGATTTGGAACCTAACCTAAACAATAAAAGTATTTATGATGTAAAACTCCTCTGCAACTGTAGAATAACTGTTGAAGCCCCACATAAAAGTCGAGATATCATACAATGCACAAGGTGCCAAAATTACGGCCATTCGAAGGCTTACTGCCTGAGACAGTACAAATGTGTCAAATGCGGTGATTACCACGACACCAAAACGTGTACAAATCCAAGAAGCTAGCCAGCCAAATGCGCTCTATGTGAGGGCACCCATTCTGCAAACTATAAAGGATGTTTAACATACAAAAACTTAATAAATATGCGTTACAAAACAAATAACCAAACAACACCTAACAGAAGAATGATACCTTCACAACCATCTATCCCTGTCCCAGCCACTCCGCTGCAACCCAACATGATGCCACATATAAACCATATGCAATCTTACAGTCAAGTCGTCAAAGGAAGTCCCAACGAGCAAGTCAACCTAGGAGAACAACTAACCACCTTTCTAGCCGAATTTAAAAATTATGTTTGCTCAATTAATGCATCAAAATAATACAATGCTCAACTTGTTAACAACTGTCATATACAAAATAAACTCCTTAATGGCCAATATACTAAGAATTGGGACGTGGAACGCAAACAGGTTAATAAACCATAAACAAGAATTAATAGCTTTCTTACAAATGAATAAAATTGACATTATGTTAGTGAGTGAAACCCATTTTACTGTAGGAACCATGTTTCAAATACCCAATTATTCTATCTCCAACGCATCCAGACGGCACTGCCCATGCAGGATCTGCGGTTATCATTAAAAATTCCTATCACATTTTGAAGTGGAAAACTATCAAAACAGAATTAATACAGGCTACAAATGTTAAAATCAACTCCTTTTTTTATTGGTTTTTCGTTGTCTCAGCTATCTACAGTCCCCCCCAAACATAACATCTCTACTCACAAATATAATAGCTCCTTCTCTCCTCTGGGCAATAAATTTATTGCGGGTGGCGATTGGAATGCTAAACACACCCACTGGGGTTCTAGAATTATACTAACAAAAGGTCGTAATCTCTTACAATCAATCACACAAAACCACTTCACTTGCCACTCCTCCGGAGTGCCCACTTACTGATCGTCAGACTACAATAAACTTCCCGACTTATTGGATTTCTATATCTCCCATGGTATAGCTACCAATTACGTAATGGTAGAGGCAAGTAATGACCTGTCGTCAGATCACTCGCCAGTCATACTAAACTTATGTACCTCTACTATCAAAAAATCACTCAACCACAAACTAGTGTCTACACAAACAAACTGGGAACTTTTTCAACAATACTTGGAAGACAACACAATTCTTAAACTACGAATAAAGACCCCAACGAACTAGACGAAGCGACTAATCATTTCACTAATGTAATAGAAAATGCTGCCTGGGAGTCAACTCTTATCGAAACTGATCATGAAAAACCTACTGCTTCCATACCTCTAACGGTTAAAGAACTGATCGCAGAAAAAGAGAGCCAGAGGAACGTGGCAGAGGACACATAATCTGCTGATAAAACTATCTATAATCGTTTAACGCGTAAACTTCATAAACTATTAAGAGAGATACAAAATGATAACTTCACTGAGTATTTAACGAACTTGAAACAAGAGGATCACTCAATCTGAGAGCCACGAAGAACCTTAAGAGGCCTCAAGTACCCAAAAGACCTATCAGGAGAGCATCGGAACACCTGTGTCAAGATCTCACTCCCAGATAAACAACCACTTTACTCGCAGAAGCATTATATCCGAAATCTTCAAAACTTGAACCAATTTAAGGCAGCCAGGTCATGGATTTGACAACGCAATCGAACATCTCTAAGACATGCCGTGCCCAAGAAAACTGTCGTACTCCTAACTACGATGTTAAGTCTCCTATTACTCCAATCACCTGGTATAGTACGCACATATCATTAACTGATACCCAATTTACCAGGCAAGGAACCAGAAGTCATGACTTCTAATAACTGCCAATAACCTTTTGTCTAATAATGAGTAAACTATTTGAAAACTGTTCTAACACGATTTCGTCAAGATACAGATCATAAGTTCTCAACACCTACCACAATCACCAGTTCGGTTTTCGAGAGGGTCATTCAACCACATGATTAGACGTGATACCCAAACCTTCGACAAGGAACTGCACACAGTGTGACTATCTATAAACTAAAGAGTCCAATTACCGAGCTACTATTACTTGCTCCTATAAGTCAGTAAACCTATTTGAACAGACCTCTATTACTCTAAACAATTGCGATAACAAGACTATCACATATTTCAACACCCATCACAACATCCAGTTCGGTTCCCGCAAGGAAGCGTCATGGGCCAACCTTTACACTTGTCTATACTGCTGACCAGAATCAGTAAACTGACAGCACTGTGACTGCTATCCTTCGCTAGAAGACACGGCAAGTACTTTCCCCCATGAAAATGCGGATAGTGCAACTCAGACCTTCGACAACACCTCAATATGATCAGCACATGGTTAGATAAGTGGCGCATAAAGTTAATCAATAAAGTCAGCCCAAATAACATTTACTATGAAAACCAATATTATTCCCGCTGCCATTAACAATGCTCCAGTACCGGTAAAAACCGACGTAAAATACTTGGGACTACATCTTGATCAACGGCTCACGTAAAACAAACACATACAAACTAAGCGCAAACAATTAAACCTTAAATACCGTGAAATGTACTAGCTCCTTGGCAGACATTCAAAGCTATCGATCCGAAATAAGCTGCTACTCTACAAAACGATGCCGAAACCAGTTTGAACATTTGGTATACAACTTTGGGGATGTGCTAAACCGACCAGAATAAAAACACTGCAACAATTTCAGTCAAAAACCCTCCGCGCAATTGTTGATGCGCCCTGGTTTGTAACCAACCAAACAATCCACCAAGACCTAGACGTCCCATTCGTTGTCGATGAAATCAAAAGATATGCGATGAATTACCACCAGAAGTTAGATGGACACAGCAATCCACTAATTCACCAGCTTTCCACTTATCATCCACCAATACGAAGACTGAAGAAAACATGGCCTGAAGACCTCACCAACCTCCCGTAAATGGTGCTCCTAGGGAGTGTCATCAATGGATGACTTCTCCTTTCACTGCCTCCCCTAGCATCACATTTACTGAATACTTTTGTTAAGTAGATTGTAAATTAACATTATTGTCAAAAAAAATATTTTTGTTGGCTATTTCTGCTAATTACTTTTGTCTAACCATTTCTATGATAACATATGTCATTTGGTTCAAATTTTTAGTAATTTTTCTTTTTCCTAATACTTGTGCTACCATTGCCCCAGTTTCATTTCCAAAAAGCAAATTATTAATTTATTACTTTGTTTTACAATATTCTCAATGAGAAGCCTTGCAATATGAAAATCTTTATTAAAACTTCTAAAATCTTGAAACAAGTTTTTTTGTTCTACTAAGTGTTATGTGTAGTTATTCAATTTAAAAGTGGTCATAAATCAATTGATGATAATATTTCAGCTACTCCTTAATCCCCCGGCCTAGTATCAACTGTATTTTTTTTTTGTTTCCTAAATTAAAATCAGTATTTAAGGAGATATTTTGACAGATTTAAGGAAATTAAAATAAATTTCACACATGCTTCATTGGCAGCTTATAAAAACTGTTTTCAGAAGTAGAAGTACGGCTGGGTAACAGTAAAAAAAACAAAATCTATAGACAAGAACCAACAATCCAAGGGTAAGTCCAAAAAAAAATAGAAAAATAATGTGTGCTTAATTTTTGAGCACATCGCGTACATATAAAAGTAAAAGTTATTTAATAGAACTTTAATATTGTATTGTAACATCGTAGAAGAAAACAACTGCCGAGAAAGTGACCACAGAATTTAATCAGTACCTAAGCACCCCAGTGTCCAAAATAGTGTGTCAGGAACTGTATAAAATGGATATCCATGGGCGTTTTACTATTGCTAAACCCCCAATAAAAGACACGAATGCTCAAAGGCAACGTGCATGGTGCAATTCTCACAAAAAAACTGGGCGTTGAAGAATTGGTAACGAGTCACTCTTTGCTCTCTTCTCCACGGCTAAACGCGTCTTTGTCTGAAACTTACGACTGTCAAACATAGCGGTGACTATATTATGGTCTATAGCGCTATATCATGCTATTCGATAGCCGCCTCGTTACAGCAGCAGTTAACAGGGAACTCTTGGGTAACCACCCAATCTTGCAACCTTTTATTTTCAGACGGGAATGCCATATTCCAGGATAATAATGCCTCATTCATGCAGCTAGCCTTGTTCAAGAGTGGTTTCAAGAACATGCTGATAAGGTTTAGCATATTCCCTGGCTCGTCCAGTTCTCAAACTTTACTTCCACCTGAACTGGATGCTGTGTTGCAAAATGATTTCAAATTCTACTCACCACTATTCAGGACTTGTACCGGGCTATTCCGTCCATAAATCGAACTGCATTGCTTACTAACGGTGGGCCAATATCATGTTAATACAAGATATTCCGACTTCTAGTGTTTCCATTATTTTGTCCAATATCTGTATATCTCAAGAACTGAAAGGAAGCAGCTATTAGAGATGACTAAAAATCTAAAACACTTACGCATTAAATATGTAATTATAATTATGACTAGTTTGTCAAGTTTATTAATATAACCCGAAGAGTTGGAACCATACAAAATTAAAAAAAACATAAGTAATATTGCATTTTTGTTGAACTGCTTTGACAGTTCTGATTGACAAAAGCTAGGTCATATAAAAGTAAAAATGTGGCAAATAAGCTTGAATAACTATTGTGGCTCTTGGCATTTTATACTAGAAACGCTCCTAAAGCTTGGTCTTTTCCCAGATATATTATTTTTTTACACTTTGTGTATAAAAAACTGCAAATCTATTTTTTCATTTAAATTGTGATAAACTTTTTTGTAATTTAGTTTTTAGTTATTTTTGTTTTATTTTCAATGCTGTATCAAGAATTTATTAGTTCCGCAAGTATAGATGACATCCAGAGCACCAACTTCACTATCTAAAGCAACCTTTTGATCAATTAGGTTATGCATTTTTGGTAGGAATAAAGCTATCACAGTATCACTCAAAGAAAAATATTTAAGAGCTTCTTCAATAGACTTAAACAATCTTTTATTCAGATGAAAAGTTTACAAAAACAATTACACATTTATTACGACAAATAGAAAAACCATACAAACGCCCAGAGACTATGCATATATATAAAATGGTGTATTTACATACAAATATTTAAATTTATACAAATCATATTGTATAGACTGTTATTCTATTTTGTATATGACATATTTGACATTAGCAAATAAATAGAACATTTGTACTCGTTTAATTATTACTAATTTAACAAGAAAATAATACAAAGTTTCAATAAAAAAATAAATTGTACGATTTTGTGTTTTATAGTTTCCAAGGTTATCATAAAAATATTTACTCCCACAAATTTTTACCTCAGCATTTCAAAGTTATAAAATAACAATACGGATAAATTACTGGGACTTTAAAGGTGAAACCTATGTATACGTGTGTTATCGAGTACATTAACTTCAAATATACTGTCGAACCTTCAATCTTATTACCATACCTTACTCTTAATAATTTTGTTACTATTTTGTTTAATTCTATCAACAGATGTAAAGGTTTATTCTCATTTGCTTTCTTGGATACCATATTGCACATTAACTTTGCTTGCATATATTTCAACACTTGCATATTTTATATTTCATCCAATACAACCGCACTTAGAATGTTTTCTAACGCTTCGTTCAAAACATCCTGAAATACCCCAGCACGATCGAAGATTCTTCTCAGAAGATCTTATAATCTCAAGAATACTGAGTTCAAGATGGTGACCTCGCTCACTGACATTTCCTTTCCACAACCGTCTTTCATTCTGAGTTTTTATTTTTGTCGTAACTTCTACGCCAAATTCGAGCACTATAGTTCTTTTCAATTCACAAACTCTTTCCATTGTCTAATAACCGTGGTTACAGTTCTTCTAACACAGTCTTAAAAAAGAGTCTGTGCTTCTGATTTCAATTAGGTATTTTTTGTTGAAAGCTTGTTTGTAGCATTTAAGTGACTATTTTAAAGGCTTGTGGTTCTAAAATGTTTACTGGTTTTTACAACTATTAACAGCCTCATTTGTGTTAAGAAACAGTTTTATCGTTTTTAACACAAGTTTGCTAAACTGGTGGATTATCTTCTCTTCTGCCTTGAGTAGCTTGTATACATTTTTCATAAATTTAAAATAACTCAAAATTAGTACCACCATTGGAAGTTATTAAATTATTCATTTATATAGATAAATATGTATTCTCCTCTGGTTAACTTAATCAACAAGTCTTAAATTTTGACAATTCTTAAAGAAAAACTACCTATAGTACGAACGCAAACCATGGAAGCTATAAAAGTCCCTGATTTATTTCTTGGTATGGGTCATTCTTGTACTGCTCTGGTATTATCAGATCAACTGCACCATCTTTATACACAAATTATTTTAAATACTTACGTCGTCTCAGTTCAACATCCCATGGTCTCTTAAATTTATCTCTGATAATTTATAAATGCTTATCGAAACATTTTCGAGTCATTAGTTGTCTAATGGGAACACTTTAGGAATAAGATAAAAACACACCAGATCAAACCAGAAGCTATTTTATAGGGTTCTTAAGAATATGAGAAACAAAGAAAGAAAACAATGGTTTGAGACTAATTATGGACAGAGAGGGAAAGATAATTATTGAAGATAATACAGTTACGGGTAGATAAAACAGTACTTTTAAGATATGCTAGATGGAGTTGAGATTAACGAAAAAGAAACTGAAATAGGGGCACAGAATAGGGGATTAAAGCAAAAAAGAAAAGACAGTATACAACTTGAAGAAGTAAGAAAGCGGTAGGAAAATTGAAGAATGGGAAGCACCAGGAGTAGATGGCTTAAAAGCAAAATTACTCAAATATATGGGAGAAGATAAAATGGTTAATAAGGTTTGGACGACATTAACAATATTCAAAAACTGAAAAACTTCGCTAATAGTTCCAATCTTCAAAAAGGAAAATCAGATGGAAAATAGATTAAGTAAATATGTAGAAGATAAATTGCATGAGACGCAAAGCGAATTCAGATCTGAACACTGCACCCATGACCACATATTTACGATTAGAAATGTACTAGAGAAATCACTACCCTACAATAAACAAGTATACACTGGCTTTCTTGAACTAGAAAAGGCCTTCGACAAGGTGATGGGACAAAATATATGGGATATTCTAGAGAGTAATAGTATATATGCAAATAACTTGATAGAAGTTACTAAATTATTGTAAAAGAAAACAGAAAATGTAGTTAAAAAAGACAACTGAGAGACTAAAAAATTTAGAATTACTCAGGGAATTAGATATTAGACATTGGAATTTTGGCACCGTCTACCTTAATTATTCCTTGTTTTTAAAAAATATTTGCATCTTTTATAAATATTGGAGTAATTTTCGGTACATACGGTACATACTAGGAGCTCTTATCGCTGTTGAGCCTAATTAGTGTATAAGTGACTATCTTTGCATCTTACGAATCTTGGTGGTAATCTACAGTAGTTCTTGTGTACCCAATGGATTGGCTTTTATGAGATTGAAAAGCTTTACTAGTAGCTTTTCGTGGCTCCAAGGCAACTGTTGACTGGTAAATTTTATTAACGTTTATTAAGGTGTTACCTTGTCAGTTGCCGTAAAAAATACTGCATAACACAAAATATCATATGTCTCAAAGAAACCTCTCGTTCACAGTGTTTATCCATAACACAAAATGGCTCTAGGATGACCTCTAAATTACATAGTGAGCGATGTTAAATCAGTTGTCACTGAACTGCCGTGCAAGATGGTTGTGATTCGGATAAAACAGTGTTCTTATATCAAAATAGCCGTTTTTCGTGGCAGGAATACCAGAAAATGCCAAAGAGAGTTGGTAGAAGCTGCCGGAAATAATGCTCGTCCATACAAAAGAGTCATAAGATGGATAGCAGAGTTTTAGCGGGGACTCGAAACATCCAGCGACTAGCAACGGACAAGACGACCTGTAAAAATGTGGATCGATGTGTCACGTGCAGTAATCGATCACCTGATAAAAATCGACAGACGGTAGACGCTGCTTGTTCCATCCAATTTTGAACTTCCCTGAGTGCATGTGGTACCCATTTCGATGTCGGTCTCCATCAGTTGATCGATTATTTGAGACGTATATTTTGTAATACCATCCCTTACCTTAAAAAAAAGAGTTGCCATGACTTATACCCCAATCTTCATAATTTTCTTTAAGGTCTCGTAATATCGTAAATTAGGAGTTGATCTTGTATATCCTTCTCAGTAAATGACGTTCTTTATAATAACCGACAGAGGCCTTCTGTTAGGGCTTTCGTATATGTGAAATCCTATTTTGTTTAGGAAGTAGTGTTTGGCGAAACATTTACAGTCATCTTTGCTTGATAAGTAATTTCCAATATAAAATAATTAAGGGAACGAAAGTTTTATATCGTTTATTATATCTTTATTATTTCTTTGTAATTGACTTAGTCGCGCAGAAAGATAGATAATTTACAATTTTGCCTAGCCCTTTGATCTGGTTGACTTAACTAAAGGCTGATGGTTGTTTGAGTAGTTAATACTTGTTTTTCTCGTCCAGAAATCCAGCCTGATTTTTGTAAGTCGGTGATCGGTGGAGGTGACTGATCTGAGATTATTTTTAAACAAACATAGTAATTTACCTTTAAAAGGGGGTGATAAAACTTACTTAAAGTTGCTACTGCCAACTCAATAACAATTTTTTATTAGATCTGAAAAAAAAGAGAAAATTATATAGAGCAAGAAAGAAGTTTGGGATACAAAATGTCTCTACCTTTTTTATGCTATCTATATAGTCATCTACATATCTCTCTAGATGGTTGCCTATATAGATAACAAAAAATGTAGCGAATCGTGGAAATTTATAAACAAAGTTTAGCTGAAAAGAAAACCAATAGAACACTACAATTAAAACCAAAATAAGAATGGATTTAGCACTATAAGTTCGTGCTAATAGAACATATACCAAAATACGTAAAACAAATTCAAACGGAAACATAGAAGAGAAAGAAATAAATATAAATGAAGGAACGGTTAAGAATACAATGAAAGAACTTAAAAACGGAAAATCTCCAGAACCCAGAAGAATTAATTCAGAATTATTAAAAAATAAAACACTAGAGTTTTAAGGATCTCTGGTATGTATAAAAAATGTATAAATGGTGAAAACCTACCGGAAGAATGAAAAATAGCTTATATTTTATCCATACAGAAGAAAGAAAATAGGTTAAATTGTAATGATTATAGAGGTATATAAGTAACGAGTATAATAAGTAGCGTTCATAAAAAAAATAATTAGAGACTTAATTAAACAAGAATACAAATGCTACGACGAAGAAGAGCAATACGGTTTTCGAGCCGGCAAATTTAAAAAAGAACAGGGCAATGCACTTAATGTTTGTGGATCTACAAAAAGCGTATTGCGACCTACCCATTATTCAACTATAGAGGTGCTCCAACATACAAATATTAATCACATACTTATAAGAGCTGTCCAGAGAATGTACAAGATCAATAAGTAGAAGAAAAATAAATGAAAAAGACTGCAACAACCGAGATGACTATCGAATAAACATCGGACAATGTTGCAAAATGTTTTAAAACCGAATAAAAAAATCTTAAATAAATGCGGTTAATACTAAACTACTCCTTTCTGTTCGAAAACAAAACAACAACTCCATCCCAAAATGAAGAACTACATTCTTTGGATGTTACGGATTTGAAGCAAAGTTAGTCTGCAAAAAATAAGCTATTAAGGCAAAATAAGCTAAAATTAAGTATTATTGGATAGGCGATATCACTACCTGTAATTAAATGCGGTGGATGACAACATAATAGCAACAGGAACAACAAATAAACAAGAAAAAGTAAACCAAAAACACCACCTATATTTGTAGTGGGAGTAAAGAATGTCAATCTATTAACAACACTACTGAATAAAATTTCTAAAGAAAAATGTGCCACCAAGGCTCTAAACAACACTCAAATAAAAATCCATACTAAAGAAAATCAGATGGAAAATAGATTAAGTAAATATGTAGAAGATAAATTGCATGAGACACAAAGCGAATTTAGATCTGAACACTGCACCCACGACCACAAATTTACGATTAGAAATGTACTAGAGAAATCACTACCCTACAATAAACAAGTATACACTTGCTTTCTTGAACTAGAAAAGGCCTTCGACAAGGTGATGGGACAAAATATATGGGATATTCTAGAGAGTAACAGTATATATTAGACATTGGAATTTTGGCACCGCCTACCTTAATTATTCCTTGTTTTTAAAAAATATTTGCATCTTCTGTAAATATTTGAGTAATTTTCAGTACATACGGTACATACTTGGAGCTCTCATCGGGTTTGACCCTAATTAGTGTATAAGTGACTATCTTTGCATCTTATGCATCTTGGTGGTAATCTACAGTAGTTTTTGTGTACCCAATTCATTGGCTTTTATGAGACTGAAAAGCTTTACTATTAGCTTTTCGTGGCTCCAAGGCAACTGTTGACTGGTAAATTTTATTAACGTTTTTAAGCTTTAAGACCGGCATTCAATTTTAGAGCAGGCAAAAAATTTGTATAGCTTCCGGTTCCGGAAATGCCAAATTTGGGTCCCCCGTACAACCTGCATGAAAAAGTCTTATACAGAAAAATGCCCCAATTTAAAATTGGCAAGGTTTCGTTGAGCCAATTTTGAATCGATTTTGATTAATAATAAATCCGCGTATAATCTTTGCCACTAGTATAAAGACTGTCCCAAAAAGATCAAAAATAGCAAAACCATCCCGTTAGCTACAGAGGAAGCATTGTTTTCACAATAACAATAAGCTTTAACTATAGCTTTATCCTAAACCCAAGAAAAAAGTTCCCAAAAAATTTTGACACAACCACAAGTCTCACAAACCCAAGAAATAAAACAAAATCAATAAAATTCACATAATATCAATATTATAACCCCAAATGCAGCTTCAGCTTCACCATAAACGGAACTTAAAAAATATTCTAATAAATTTAATATATCAAATCAGCACTACCATAAACCTCATCGCGATGTTAGTCAACAAGATGTCAAAATGGGGCAAATATTAAAAATAGAGATATGAAATGCTAATAGCTTGTGCCAACATGCACAATAAATTCAGTACTTCAGTAATACTTATATCTGAGCCGCACTTTATTAACAAAATCTACATCAAAATCTCCAAATATAAAATTTACATCACTATTTACCCGAATGGACCTGCTCATGGTGGAACACCCATCATCATCAAAAACAAGATTAGACGTTATTAACTCAATAAATAAAGTTACAACCACCTTCAAGCTACTTCAATTATGGTAGAAGAAAAACTACATAAATCAAATTATCAACAGTCTATTGTCCACCAAAAATTAAGAATTAAAAGCAAGACTATAAGCAATGTTTTGACACCCTTGGTAACGGATTTATTGTCAGTGGAGACTACAATGCCAAGAATACATACCGGGAGTCGAAAGTTACAACACCTAAAGGCCGAAAACGAATCCAAACAATAATCTAAAATATTGGCCTACTGATAGATGAATAATACCTGCTCTGGTAGACTTCTGAACTACAAAAGGGGTTAATAGTGTAAATTATCGTAACTATGTACTCCCAAATCTTACAAACAGTTAAACAACAGACACTTATTAATAAAAGGGCAAATTGGAAGATCTTCAAAGCAAAAGTGGGTAAACTTGTTGACATAAATATCCCATTAAAATCAAAACAAGATATAGATAAAGTAGTTGTGGCACTAACAATGGCAACCTAGGCGGCAGACATATGATCCTCTTTTCAAAGACTTGTGAGGATGTCAAAGATGCCCCGAGTCCGATGAGCGGTGGCTTCATTTTGCTGAAACCAGCATTGGTTGACTTGTCTTTTGTCTCTCACAATTGAAATAAATTTATTGAGAACTTCGTTGACATATTTTGTTAGAAACAGTGGACCGATAATTCCATAGTGGGAAAATTCACACCATACATTAACTTATTCTGAGTGTAATCGACAAACTTCGATTAAATGTATTTTTGGTATCCCAATGTCGATAATTTTGTTTGACACAGTCATCTAATTGAAAATAGGCCTCATCCGTGAAATAGACGTGCTTTATGTCCAACTTTTTAATCCAAACCATCTCCATTGTCACTTTTGTATAAGTAAATTTTTGCCAATATTGACCTCAGTCAGAGGCGTTTGTAATTAAATCTTATACTGAAATAGATTCAATTTCTTGATGAGGATTGTGTGCAGAAAGCCCACACTCATATCGAGTTAAACTGCGCCTTCAGAAATAAAAATTGTGGGCTCTTGTACATAAAGCTTCCGAGCTTGTTTGAAGGTCTCGGGAGCGATCACAGTTACTGGTCTGCTCATTCTTCACAAATTGTCATCTAGTCTTCTCAAACTATTTAATCAACCTATTCCAATATAATAAAATAAACAATTTCATTATCGATAAAATTTGATTCACGGTATTTTTTACCTTGCTATTATAGAGACAGACAAGGTAGTGCGCGTGTAAACCTTGGCCTTGAAAGCAGTTAGCGCTCCACTAGCACTTCGGCCCCCCTCGTAATAGGCGACCGCAATGAAAACCCTTTCTTTGGTTGACTAGTTGGTCTTAGCTGACGCCATATTCAGTGTTCAGCTGGAATGTAAACAAATTTCCAAATATTGGTCTAACTACAACTAACGTCAAACAAAAAATTGACTGAAAAGTTTGACCACGGTAATAAAAAACTCTTTTGCAACATAATTAAGGCACTGTACATAACAAAACAGCAATTCTCTTGGATGCTAAATATAAAATTGCGTACGCACATAAGCTATATTAAACACTATTTCAATAAATGAGAAATTTTATGCTCAAACTAAACACAGTTATTTATATTACAGCTACATTTATAACAATGTAAAAGTAGAACTGAAAAGTGTAGCCGCATCCATTTTATGATTTATTTTCAATCTAATTGTTTCTCTATATAAATTTACAACTAATGAATATTACATGACTGAATTCATTTCAACAGGATAAATATCAGTTATTTATTGCACCGAATTTTTTATCATTCGCGCAAGAATAAAAGTGAAATCTATATAAATGTAGATTTGTGTTATAGCATTATTCTATATCAATAACACAAATGCACATTTTTGTGGTTAAATATTTTTATGTTTGCTGCGTTACAGTCGTTACGTGTGGTTGTAAACTGTTTTCTCCCATTTGTAGCTAGGACGTTAAAGCATGCGTAAAACAGTAGCTTTGTCTTTTATGTGGCACTTTTATGCATATTTCAATATTTATGTCTTCTGCACTTGGTACCTTTTTAAATCCGCTATATTAAGGCTATAAAGCAAGTAATGGTTTTTGGAAAATATGTAATGGACTATGGCTTTTTTAATAGTTCTATGCAACCTACTTTCTTAAAATAAAGTGCTCCAAAGTATGCACTAATATAAAAAAAAATGTTTATAACAAAATTATTACTTCTATTTATTACAAGACCAAAAAAGTATTGTAGTAGACATTCACTCAGTATTTTATATAATTTAAATGTATTTGTAATTTTACCTTCAGATAATTCATCTCTTATCTTTTATAAGAACAAATTTTAATTTTCTATAAATTTTTATTCTAAAAATTACAAAATCGATCACGCACGATCTCTGATATGGGGCGATGTGGTGAGCACCGAGCCTTAGACAACCGCATTATTACTCTTTGTTCACAGATATTCAGTTACTCTTAGTGATCGAATAGGTTCCGCCCGTACGCAGAAGAGAGCTTCAAAAATAAACCCGGGTCCGTCCACGCCGCAGTCACGCGCCTTAAACGCGCGGCTACCCTGGCGCTTTAAGACAAATAAATGATTAAATTTACAAAACATTTACATTTATTCAATAATGCATGGCCCCACCTCGGGGTCTTATGAATGCCTCCAATCTTCTTAGCACGAATGGTATTTTTATGAACTGCGTTCCATTTATTATTGGCACTTTCCCATAATTCAGTCAGAATCCCAATAGATTGTGAATGGCGCTAGAGATCCTTCGCGCAATCCAAACATTTTTGATCGGTAAAAGGTCAGAGGATAGAGCCAGTCATGGCAGTGCTTTCACTCTATTTTGCCCTACAAAATTTATTGTCTTATGTCATACAAGCGTTATCTTATTAAAAGATTGCGTGAGGTATTCTCTAAAGCATAGGAAGCACCAAGATGTAAGACCACGTCAATGTAGGTTTGACGATTCTGTGGCACTTGTGCGTTGCCTTTCCGTTATCAATTGCAGCCTTAATTCACAGTGTAGGAAAGAAAGTGGTAGTTGTAAAAAGAAACGTCCCATTACAAATAATCAACGACGAACAGAAGAGATAGACGGTCTGTGTAATGATCCACCATTGTTGCGCTACGGCACTTGAAGTGCTACGGTCTGTATCCATAAACCTCAAAAAATGACAATTCTACCGGTTGGTTGCCCTGCGTACTAATCCAGACCCCGGTCTTCACAAAATAAATTCGCAACACAGTACTGTTATAACAATTTTTCTTCATGTGCGCTGACAGCACGTCCTCTTTCAAATTCTCTGACTTGTTTATAATGTAGCATTTGTCGTCGACACATCTAAATGCATGAGAACATTTTATGCCAATTTTACGAGTGATATCACTACTTCCTCCGGACTTAATCTCTTATTTCGTACAGACGTATAACATACGGTTCTCAAAATGCAATCGTTTTCTGATTACAAAGTGCTTAATTTAATATAAAGATAATTGTTGGTCTATTAGAATTAATCACTGTTGATCACTAGCCCAGTATACGAGGTGTGGTAGAAAAGTAATGAGACTGATTTTTTATTTACCAAAGTTTTTATTTTTTTCAAAAATCAATGTTATCCCCTTCAAAGCAGTTCCCTTGGGCAGCTACACACCGATCGAGACGTTGTTCCCACTGTTGGTAACAGCGCTGGAAGTCTTCAACCGATATGGTCTACAGCATGTCCGTTACACTCTTTTGGGTGTTTTCTAAAGTCCCAAAATAACGTCCTTTGAGGATATTTTTCGGTTCAGGAAAAAGGAAAAAGGGCGGGTAGGGAACAACAGGGATGCCTTTTGAGGTCCCTTTCGCATGTGCAAATGTTCAGTCAAAATTTGATGAACGGTAAATCTGTTCAAATTTAATTGTTCACTCAACATTCTTAATGTTAAACGACGGTCTGATCTCACAAGAGTGTTCACACGTTCGATGTTTCCGTCGGCTTTCGAAGTTAAAGGCCTCCCTGAAATTCCGCTGTTCCATTTTGCGTGACGCACAACCAAAATACAACCTCACTAATAGCAGTCACAAAAATCACGTAGTTAACGGAACGAGTTGAAACTCGCCCTGAGCTATGGGAGGGTATTTATACACGTGCTCTATCAAGGACAACAGCGTAGCGTTGCCAGATCGCCTGCAGTGTTGCCAGTCTCATTACTGGTAAATTAACCCAACTAGGCCAATATTGAGTAGTTCAAAAAATTAAAAAAATCATTTACTGGAAAAAATAAAGCAATGAACAGAGATATTGTAATTAAAATAGATATATAGTAAGTTTTAAAGGTTATGAGAATTTAATACGAAGCAATATAATTAATATGAAATAATAAAATATTATACAGATCGTTAAATGAACGGTCACAAGTTAAACAACACATTATATATACGAGAGTAGCGTAGATAGAAAATAGGGTTAGTAAATATAATATTATTTTATTAAACAGTTACATAAATAGGATTGACCTGTAAATTGACCCTAGTATCAAGAAAATAAATCATACGAATAGTAAAATACAGTGGATTTAGTTTGGAGCGACGAGATGAACATCTGAAATAAATAAGCGCTAGAATTGCGATAAATAGTTATTAAATTCGATCAAGCTTTTTGGTGGATCAAAATAATTATTAAACATAGATTCGTAATTATTCAATTAAAATAACAAATATACAGCGATATAAAGAATTACTATATAAATAGATTGAGTTCCGGGTTATCTACGCCCACCATGAACAAGGATCCACGACGTACAAATAAAAATTTAAACTAAAAATTGAACTAAATTCCTACAAATAATATCAAATACAAAATATAAAAATAGAGAAACTAAAAGAACAAAGAAACTCGACCAAAATTATAAGCAAAAATGATAATTAATGAACAATGTCAGCGTATAATGCAACTAGAAAAAGAGATAAGGAAAATAAATATCATCGCTCAAGCTCTGACTTATGGTGACAACGAAACAGGTGATGTAACAAGAAGAAAAGTTATGCAAGCATTATAAAAACTAAAAGTTCAGATAAATACAGAAAAAGAAACACAAAAATTGAGTGAATTTCAAATAAACAATACATGTAGAAGCTGCAAATTAAATTAAAATTAAATAAAAACCTAAAGGCATCTTAAAATTTGAAGAATACAAACATGTGAATTTGCAAAGATTTCTCAAAAAACACACAGGAACAAAATAAACCATTAGTTATTCCTTAAAGGTAGCATTCGGGAAGACCTATAGAGGGTTTCTAAAATATAATAAACTATACTAACTATAGAATAATCTTAGAAAGTCATCAGCGAAGATCAAAAAGTGGGAAGAACTGTTAATTAACAGTCACCACTAAAGTTCGACACAATTCAATAGAAAACGAGAATTAGGTCATCTTAAGGTAAGCAAAAAAAAATGTATAATACACATTGGGTCAGAAGTGAAATAGAATTAAAGGGTTTCCAACAAAAACTAGTGAGATGAAAAACAGTGAAATAGAAGATGTAAACAATTTAATTATTAAAAATCTGTGGGAACTTTATCAGACTGTTATCACTAAGACAACCACAAAAACAATAACAATACAAAGGAATTTAATAAAACATTGGATGTCAAACGAAACATGTCGGTTGATTGAGGAAAGAAGAAAAGTTAATCTACAAATACTGAACGAAATATGAGGAAAAAGAGGCTAAAAAGGCGCTAAAAGTGGCAAAAGAACCCAACAGAAGGAATTAAGACATGGAACATACATACGAACTAGCAAAGAAACTTTCTAAACAAAACCAATCAGCAGAGATGAAAACTAAAAAGAAAAGTTACTTAAGATAGAACGTAACAGTTTTGGGGAAATAAAATTAATACTTTGGTGACATCTGCAAGAAGCAGGAAATATATATAAGAAAAGATTAAAAAGAATTATACATAAATACTGAAGTAATCACAAAAAAAATAAGTAAATTGAGGCAAACGAAAACTAAAGGGTGATATGGCAGCAGATAAAGTTAATACATGAGCAGATCAAGAGAAAAGATAATTTCGGGGCTTATTTACTGCTTACTGAACAAAAATGGAACACAGAAAAAATACCACAATAATCAAATAAAGACCTAATTATATACATCCCACAAAAGAGTGACCTCACACGCTACGAAAACTAGTGACCTATTATTAAACAATACATACAGCAAAATTTTAGCCCACATAATACTAGACAGAATAAAAGAACCAATTGCAGTTAATCTAAGAAACAATATAGCAAGATTTAAACTGGGGATACATAGACCAAGCTGATAGTTTACAAATAATTATAACTTAGAATGGATGAAAGGAATATATTGTATTTGGTTTTTATAGACTTCGAAGAAGCCTGCAACAAAAGAAGTCGAAAAAGATTATGGGCAATAGTGGAGTCCCATTGAAAATAATCCACATAATCTAATTATTATACAATAACTTAGAATCAATAGTGGAGTTAGACAAGGTCGTATCCTTTAATCGTTACTTTTCTTAATAGCTACAAACTCGAAAATGAAATAAAACATTCAATATAAAAAAAAAGAACTAATATAAAAGTATTGCCAATTAGCATATATGCAAATAAATATTGATTCTCCAAAAGTAAATGGCGAAAAAGTGGAGCTAAAAATAAATATCAATAAAACTAATATAACGCTAATAAACCCTAAGAACACAAGGTAGAAAATGAAGAAAATAACAACCAAGTAAACTTTTGTATTTAGGTAGTTTTTTAAAGCAACATACAAATTGCCAGAAAATTATTAGACACGGAATAATAAGAGCCCAGATTTTCCTTAATCGACTCAAAAAAATCATTTGATTTAAAAAACTCACAACTATTTAGCTTTTAATCCGTCTTAATCGAACAATGTACTGTTCGAAAGAGGGAATTCTCGAGTTTCACGCGGTTGTCGGTAGGTAGCATCAGCGCGCTTCAGTCACCTGCCACTTCAGTGTTTGTCAAGATAGACAACAGAAATCATTTTGTGTTCTATGCTTTGCAAAGTGTGAGTCCGTAACAACTGTTCAGTGTGATTTTCAGTGACAATATGGTGTTGAAAGCGAAATCCAGTGCCCCGTGTGTCAGACGAAGATGTAGAGCGCATCCGACTGAGTTTCACACATAGCCCCCAAACTGTAGAGAACAAACGGCGACGTTTGATTATATACCATACCAGATTCACTTAATTCAAGCTCTTCATGCAGGTGACAAACATCGGCGTGTGGAGTTGTGTGAATTCATTATCGACAAGGTAGCAGAAAATAACAATTTTGTAGCACACTCAGTGTTTTCTAACGAGGCTACTTCTCATTTAAGTGGTGAGGTAAAGCTCCATAATATGGGGTACGAAGCAACCACATCAAATTGTAGAGCATGAGAGAGAAAGACTTTTCTAAACTTAATATTTCTTGTGCAATTCCTCGGGAAAAGGTATACGGTCGCTTTTTCGAGCACTGTTACAAAAATTACATATCTAGATATGCTTAAAAACTGGATTTTCCGCAGTTAGAGATTGATTTGGATCACTTCATTTTTCAGCAGGATTGAATAATCAGATGGATCGGCCTAACATTTACGTCTCTGGTCTCAAAGTCTCCGGGCCTTACTCTGTGAGATTTTCTCTTTTGAGGGTTTATAAAAAACTGCGTTGATATCCTTCCTCTTCCAACTGCAGTGGTCAAAATGCGGAACCACATAACAGCCGTGGCATCAATAGATCCAAATATGCTCGCAAAAGTTTTAGCTACGCTATGGACATATGCCGTGGGTTCCAGTGGGAACATATTGAGTATTATATAATTTATATTATTATTATATAATTAATCTCAATTATCTATTTATTATTTGCCATAATATAAACGGTTTAAACCGGGCGATTATTTTTGAAACAACTTATATAATAAAGCTATAGTCTTTAAACACATTACTAGGCCTTAAACTACAAAATAGTTTTTCATGCAAGAACATTGCGGTATCCTGCTGCACGATATTTACGACGTGCTGGTGTCATCAATTTTTGCACGAAATTTGTTTGAATTTTCCTTGATGTGTAGTAACTTACGTCGTACTTACGTCGTAACTCTGGTAGTTTAGACTATTATACCTGTTTATTCCCTTCAATATTCATTTCACAATAGACCATTATTGCCCAATGAGTCTGATTTCGGGACTGTTTTGTGGATTCATTTCTTTTGGTACATAATCCACACTATCAGCAGCGTGCCATTCTTTGGTTGCCTTAGAATAGTAGCGTATAGCGATATCTGGCCGAAAAAGCAGTCGTGCTGCTTCAGGAACGGCAAAAGATGTTTTTGCAAACACTCTTTTCGATATACGTCGTTTTTGATAGACCCAGTGATGATTAAAGCTCTTGAATTTCTTTGGGAATTTTGTTTTCGCTTTCTTTTACAGTTCTCTGAAGCATCTTTCCGACTGCAGCAATATAACTGTTGTTGGCAAAGCGATATTTCTATTTATCACCTCGCACTGATATCCTGTCAACAGATTTTTTTTTCATCATGAATGTCAAACAATTAACACGATAAACCTCGAAACAGTTGGAGTGAAAATCAAACTAACTAACGATACTACTATAATCATAATATGTGCTTACAAACAACCCAACAAACAACTTCTTGAAATCGACATCTCTACCATATTTAATCCAAGCGAACCCATCCTTCTGATAGGAGACATGAATTCAAAAAACACGATATGGGGATGCAGAGAGACAAACCCTGCTGGAAACAAACTTTACGACCTAGCATCAACATACGCTTTCTAAATAGAAGCTCCAGCCGAACCTACACACTACCCGTACAGAGACGATCACAGACCAGATATACTTGACATAGTTGTCCACAAAAACTTCAGCAAACAAATCTTCCAACAAGTATGCACTGAACTAGATTCAGACCACCTACCAATTATAATCTCGTTTTTACTGACACCAGCAAAACAAATCCAAGAACCGAAACTCATAAATGGACTACTAGATTGGAACGCTTTTCAAGATATCCTTGACCAACGACTTAAGTATCCTAATAACCTTCAAACCCCAAATCAAATAGATCAAACTATCTCACACGTAACAAAACTATCACTGACAGTGTCAACAAGGCCACTACCACCACGTACAAACGAAGAGTACACATTGATCATTATTCACCCAAACACATAGTGGATCTAATTAAGCAAAAAAGCACACTGCGGAGGGAATGGCAGAGAACTAGAAACCCCGTAACCAAAAATATGGTAAATAACTTGTCACATCGAATAAAGAAGGAGCTAGATGCCCACCGAATAGAGACTTACGAAAAACATATTAGTAATCTTGAACCAAGAGATCCCGGACTATGGAAGACGACCAAACGTATCCTACGTCAGCCACAAGTGATGCCTCCAATTTCTTCAGGTGCGCAAACATTTAACACCGATGAAGAAAAATGTGAAGCCTTCGCAGATCATTTAGAAAAACCTTCACATCTGAAAATCACGCAGATCCAACATTTAGAAATATAGCCATCAACTATGTAGAAACTCACCAGCCAATCATAGAACCAAACTTCAAATCAACTTCACCTAGAGAACTCGCATCAATAATCAAAGTCTTCCAATAAATAAATCGCCAGGATATGACAAAATACCTAATGTCACACTTAAAAGCTTACAAAAAAGCATTGGCATATCTAGCAACCACATTTAATGCGTGCTTAAGGATTGGTTATTTTCCGAATGCATGGAAACATGCAATTATTCTACTGTTTCCCAAACCAAACAAAGTCAAGAAAGATATTACTAGCTATCGACCTATTAGTCTTCTAACTACAATCTCGAAGCTTTTCGAAAAGGTCATATATCGCCGGCTTAATGAAGAGGTAATAAAACTGAGTATTGTTCCCACCTTTCAATTTGGATTCAAAAGGCCACTCCACCTGCCATCAACTACAGCGCATGATCGAAACAAGCGAACGAGGATTTGAAAGCAAACAATACGTTACTGCCTTGTTTTTAGACATAGCTCAAGCATTCGATCGAGTGTGGACCGATGGCTTAAAATATAAAATAGTACGTCTTCAACTACCCGAGTACATAAAATCCATATTGTTCTCGTTCCTAGAAAATCGTACATATGCAATCAAGATACAGGCAAGCTTATCAACTACTAGAGCTATACATGCAGGGGTTCCACAAGGGAGTATTCTAGGTCCCATTTTATTCAACATCTACATGCATGACTTTCCTGTTCCCAATGCAAACCTAGCAATGTTCGCAGATGATACGGTCGTGTTAACCAGAAATCAAAACTTAGAGCAAGCAATAGCCGACTTACAAACTGCCGCCAATACACTAAGCAGATGGTTCATGAAATGGAATCTATCAATTAATCATTCCAAGTGTACTACGAAAATATTCACACTTAGAATTATCAAAAATCCAAAGTTAATTACATCAATGGACATACTATACAATGGAATGCCAAAGACGAGCCCGTGAAATATCTGGGTATCCATCTCGATACTCGGCTCACATGGAAATACCATATATTAAAAAAGCTGAACGAAGGCCACACGCGTTTAATCCAGCTCTACCCAATCATAAATAAAAAGTCCACTATGAAAATCGAATGCATGACGCTCTTGTATAAATCTCTAATACGTCCATTGATTCTGTACGGATGTGTGATATGGGCTAACACTTCCAAAACCAATCTCAACCGAATCCAGACGTTACAAAATAAAATTCTTGGAACAACAGTCAACGCCCCGTGGTTCATTACAAATCAACAACTTCATCACGAATTAAACATTCACAATTCAAGAACATATTGCAAAACTGACTAAAACCTTCCATGACAACCTTACCAACTGCAATGGTGCCACCTTCTATGAACTAGGCCAAAGAAGTATTCATAGACGATTAAAACGAAAGTTACCCCAAGACATATACTTGAGTGATAGTGTTGATGACTAAGTGCGGACTAATCTCCAAATAACTATTTGATCAAAATACGTAAGTGATAGTCTTGATGTCTAAGTGCAATTAATTCTCAATTAACTATGTGATCAAATGGTAAATCCAAATGACTATTAACACAGCTATTTCAAGTGGTTATTAGGTACCATTCTGTTATTTCCCTTCGTTAAGTATTAATTGTCAAACATACCTTGTATAACAATGTATATTGTTGAGCAGGTAAAAGTTCTATTAAAAAAAAGATTTTTGTACAACTTACGGGAACGGGACTGTGCTGTTTGGTTCAGTTTTGTATCCCATCCCAATCAAGAACTGTTTCAACTCAAAAAATATTTAGACCGACTCTAGCTTTTACTTTTTGCAAAAAAACTGTAAAAATTGGATTTTTTTGCCACCTTTTATAAGGAAATCTTCGAATTGCTTTAAAAAACCTCATTCTAATCTGTTATTCCATGTTCACTTCCACTTCCTGGTTTTGTTTCCACCGTAAGTTACTTCCTAAACTATTTTACTTACAATGTTATATTTAATTTTCATTGCTATAATTTTGCTGTGTTCGCCTTTACAATCTATTTTAAATGGCCCAAGAAAAATTTTAATTGTATACTGGTCATTTATAATTTCAAATAAACATTCATGATAGTTAACTAAATAGAGGTCTATAATTGTAAGCATAAAAAAATAAATGGAAGTGGTTATGATACACTTTAAGGAAACCGAACAATGCCATCACAAAACAGGATCTAGAATATACTACGAGAAACAAGAGAAAACAAGGAAGACCACCAACAACGCGGAGAAGACACATAGACAACAAACATAACAAGTAAACATAAATTGGAGTAAAGTGTTTACCCAAAACTAAGAACTAGAGAAAAATGCAGTGCAATATATTTGTGAAATAGCTGAAAGTGATACGGATATATAGAGTGTTAAACAAACCGTGCAAGTCTAAACACAAAAAGGATATAAGAAATTCAGGACTAGCATCCTTGAATTTAAATTACGTTGATGAAACGCGAAAACGTCCTATATTCCGTTAAAGGTCACACATAATCAATAATGTTACTAATAATAATTATTATTTAATATATACGTTTCGAAGCAACATAATTTGTTTTGAATGATGCTTCAATTTCAATAAGCCATAATACATAATGCATATATTTTTTTAACATAATTAATAATTAAACCTAATAAATTAATGCACAATTTATACAAAATGCAATAAAATATTTGCCAATTTGTATAAGAAATTAATAAAATGTGTGGTCCCTCTGTTAATGCGTAGGCTGCGATGTGGACGGACCCAGGTTCACTCCGGGAGCTCTCAGATGCATGTTGGGTGGTCTACTCAGGCACTACAAATAATTGAGTACCTGCGTTCACTCGAACAAGGGGTAATAATAGCGGTCGTCTAAGGCCCAGTGCTTGCCACATCGCCTTATGAGAGCCTTAACCTCTCAGTTCGCAGGCCGTGCTCCCACGCGGAGCGTTAAAGCCATACCATTATTGTTATTACGGGTATCAGCCCTCAATAAGTGTTAGAATTGTCCGACATATAAAGATTATTCATGCTTGAAACCTAAATATACAAAGTGGTTTAAATATGACCAGGACTGGTTTGTATATAACCAAGTCGCACTACGCAACAGCTGTGAGGCTTTGAGAGAGTGAAGCTCTACCCTCCGTCCCGCTCGGGTTAGAACAGAAGGTACCACTGAACGTGGAACAACGTATTGTGATCAAACTCCTCGTTGAAGAAAGAGTCTTTCACGGATCCGTGTGTTTTAGTGGTGTAAGTGCTTTAGAGAGGGCAGAGAGCGCGTGGAGAATGAACCACATGATCATCGGCCGCGAACATCCGTCATCGAGCCAAACATTGATAGTGCAGACGCTCTTACTCTTGAGAATGAGAATCAAGGGACTTGGAGCAATGCTATCCAATAGAAGACATTGTGACAAACCACCTGGATTATCGCAAAGTGAATACACAGTGGGTACCACGCACTTTGACGGACGTGAACCAAATGGTGCGCATTCAAGCTGCTAGTCGTCTCCTATAGCAGCAATTTTAAAGTCTATATTGACACCGATGAAATAGGGGTGCAATACTTTATTCCCAATTCCCAGCAATCATAACGCGAGTGGCGGCATACCAGTTCTCCCAAACCCAATGAAGAGCGGAGGAGCCGTTCGACAGGAAAAATAATAACAAAGTTCTTCCGGGACTGAAAGGGAGTTATCTATGTAGACCTTCTAACGCATGCAAGAACAGTCCATTCAGCTTATTACTCGGACCTCTTGGCAACAGACGTGAAGGAAAGGTTCCGATCCAAGCGGAAGACGGATGGAAAGCGGGTAGACTTTCTTCAAGACAATGCACGTCCTCCATATGGCCAACACAATAATGAAAACCCTCCAAAAATTGAAATGAAACCTTCTGCCAAATCAGACTTCTAAAGGATGCGGTTTGCATATGATATGTGGATACGTCACCAACCAAAAACCTTCTTATAAAAGGTATGAGGATTCTTCTAGAACGTTGGAAAAATGTATTGGCTCCGGAAGGGAGTACGTTGAAGACTGACATATGCGTTCGGCAATTTGGGTTTTTTTTTTTAAAAAAAATCAGTCCCGGTCATATTTGAACCACCTTGTACATTAAAATGAATATAAAAATATAAATATAAATAAAAATAAATTTTATTTTTTAACTCACCCGCTCTTATTTAAATTATGTTATTTTAAACGAATTTCGTTATAATAAATATTTAATTAAATAAAAACCAACATTTTCTGCTTTACGAGCGCCTATTGTAAAAGTTCTTTCTTAATTATACGACTGAATACGTCTCCATAGAGCCAAATTGGAGCCACAATCTTTCGTCACAAAGCCACTCCGCCGCTTTGCTTAAAAACCGTTTTAAAGAGAAAACTCTCAGGTAACAAACTTTTCCCCCTAACCCGATTTCCTTTAAAAGCACTTCGCCTTATGTAAAATCGCATTTCATTGGCATAAAATTTAGAATGACGCCTTGCAGCCATTGTGTGTTATATTTTGATTATTAAATAATTCACCGGCAAGCTGTCGGCAGCTCCTGTTTCGCGGTGTTTATGATTTAATATCTGAAGGCAGTAAAGCTGATAAGTGACACTACTTCGTTTATACTTTATGGCTGCAGAAGGCACTTTGCGTGCTTCTTGGTGGAGGACGACGCAGGAGGACATCTATGATTTAGCTATTCCGTTAACGATGCCACTTAAAAGTTTATTTTTCAGGGTCGGAATATTCATCGTCAAATTAAGGACATTTTTGACATTATAAAATATTAAGTTAAGGTTTTATTCTAAATTTATCAAATTTAGTACAACAAAGATAGAATAAAATAAATTTGAAAGATTTTTGGAACAGCAATGAAAATACCGTTAAATGCTAAGTAACCGCAAAAGAAATTTAAATTTTAAAATATATGCTATTACAGTGCTAGGTAAGAGGGCGTAACGCCAGCTAATAGCCGCTAAAGCACATTTTCAAGTTGCGTATCCAAGAATACTCGGGAGACGGGGAGTTGTAAATTTGCTCATAAAATGGATAAGTAACGACGTCGTCGCAAAAAATTTATAAAAGCATAGATATTAGAATATAAATGTAGCAATACTAAAAATATTGAGTTGCAATTTAAATAAAAATTGAAATATAAAAAAAAATTAAAGAAAGGTGGTGTATTGTAGCATCCAAAACCTGCCCAGAAGACATTTCTCCATAAGACAGTACTATATACAGTTCAAAAATTAGGTTAATAATAAAAAAGAAGTAAAAGTTAAAGAGGAAGATTTAATTAATAAAATAATTTTCATCCATCCTTATGTGGCCCTAGGTTGTTCTATCTGATTTCTATATGCTTTTCTATCTCTCCTCTTCACTTCCGTCATTTTACAGTGTCCCACTGTTTGAATGTTAACAACAGAGAAAGTATTACAGATAACCTGATGAAACTTTTTGTATCTGAATTTGTCAAGATTAGTGCTTGTTGCCATTCATTTGTCTTTCTTTTATTTTCAGTTCGGTTATCAGTAGTGACAAATAATTGACAAGGTGGCTAAAAACCTTTCCTTTGAGAAATAGAAGTAGATTTTAAAGTTTCTTTGGAAATGTGAGAACATTGAAGAAATGCAGAAATTACGAAATTGCGCAATAAGTTTGATCTGTGTGTGATCTGAAGGAGGGGCGGTTTGGAAGGAAGAAATCAGTGTCGGGCGAAACAGGAATGGAAGCAGTGGTACAAACTTTTACAAGGTTCCCTAAGAAGTCTATACGGCAAGCTTCGCGTGGGTCAGGTCTAAGCGAATCAAGTGTTCACTGCATTTTAAAGTAAGCAAAGCGGAAACCCTACATTCTCAGGTTGCTTCACACGATAAATGAAGACGATCCGGATAGGCGCATGCAATTTTGTAAATGGATTTGTAATAATGAATAATTGACTGTTTTAATTGTTTGGTTGAATGAGGCGACTTTTAAATTGAATGGAACCATCAATCGCCACTACTGTATGCAATGGTCAAGAGAAAATTCCTGAGTTATGGAATAACGAGCTATTAATGTTCTGGATATCAGTGTGGTGTGGTATGTTTGTTAGAAAACTTGTAAGACCGTTCTTTTTTGAAGGAACAGTAACAAACAAGTGCTGTGTACCTTATCAAATTGCGGAAACCAATTGTGCCAGCTGTTCACCAACTCTACCCAATTGAAGATTGTTTTTTTTTCAACAAGACGGTGCACTGTCATAGTACTATCAAAACGTTCGGAAATTCTTGGAAAAATCATTTGTTGAGAGGTGGACAGACCCACAAGAAAATGTCTAGTATCCACCCAAGAGTCCAGATCTAACGCCATTAAACTTATTTCTGCGAGGAACTCTGAAGAACACTGTCTACGTCACAAAACCACGTACGCTAGATGCCATGAGAGAGGCTGTTGCGACTTCCTGTGAATCTATTCCTATAAAAACCATATTACATGTTTGTCGATCTGTTCCACAACGATGTATTTCTAATAATGGAGGACATTTTTAACATCTTAAACATTAGATCATTGGTAATGTTCTTAACATATTTGTGACTTAAAAAATTATATTTTTGTTCGAGTTATTAAAGTTCAAACAGTGTAAACCTCATTGTGAGATACTCTATATTTCCTTTTATTTTCATTATATTTTGTATATTTGCTTCCGTCTTTCTTCTTAGCCCTCCCCTTGATCTTCATCCTTCTACCATCATTTCTGTTACTATCCTAGAAAGTTTATTTTCTTCTATCTTCCTCCATATGTGTCATATCCATTTTAATTACTGTTTTTCTGCTTTTGCCAGTACTCGTTCCTGTTTTAGACTCTTACTTATTTGTTGTATTTTGTACTCGATCCCTTTGTACCTTATCAGATATTTCATTTGTTACCGTTATTGTCTATTTGTGCTTCTCCATCATTGTTCAATTTTCTGCATTAAATATCAGAGTTGAGAGGTACACTATTTTGTTTATTCTCAATTTTATTTCATTTCTCTTTTTCCGACTAAAATGTTACTTATCGTAATGCCTGGTTTTCCTTTTCTATTTTTTCATTGTTTGTCATCATGGTTTCAAAATACATATAATTGTTCCCGTCTTCCAATATCTCCCTATCAATTTTTACTTCGTGCTTATTTCATTACTTTATTTTTTATGTTTATTTTAACATTATTTGTCCCAGTTCTTCTTTGCACATATTTTTTGAGGTTTGCAATTTTCTTACATTTTTTGTAATCAGTCTATGTCATCTTGATATATCAATTGTTGTACGAAAATTGGCTGCGTTTTATAGCTATAATTTTAATAATCTTATTTCCCCATCTATTCATAATAAAGATTTTGCATTTCCCCAGATGTGTCTTCACCTTATATTTCTCTAATGTTTCTCATGCGTGTTTTCTTGATATATAGTCAACTTCTATGCTTACAAATGCTAACAGAGCCGTTTCTCTTATCCTATGTTGTTTTCAATTATCATTCCCAGCATGTATTTTATCTAGTATATGGACTGAAAACTAGTTGTGCTTCATTAGTCCTTTCGATTAATTTTAATTTCTATTCTATAATCTTCATGTATATTTTTATTGGTTCGTCCACGCAGCCATAAAAAATATGCCCAGGGAAAAATACTAAGAAGCCGCTATTTTGTTGTTTACAGCTCGAAAAAAATTTAAAAACACACTTCAATAGTTATGTAATAAAGAACTTTTTACCAAATTTCGATATGTTGTATAGGTTTTTGAAAAAATTCACAACACTTTATCTGTTTTTCGGCCTTTTAGAGTGGTTTACCCCCTTAAACTACTTACAAAACTTAAAAATTTCGGTAGAACCGCCCCACAGAAATACGAAATATAGTGCACAAATTCCAAAACTACAATCATACAAAATATTATGTAATAAAGCATGTGCCTGTGTTAAATGTGGCAGATCTCACAACTCCGCAAAATGCAAAAAAAAGAGACACTTCTGCTTCTGTCGCTCTGTACAATGATGAACATCCCGCAAGCTACAAGGGCTACACAATCTACCGAAAATTACAAAACAAAATACAACCGAACGCACAACCACATAAAAACGCACTTATCTCATACAAGTCAGGACCACACAACTTTATGTTGAATGCAAACTATGGACAAACAAACATAAATAAACCTCTATCACCTTAAGACCTAACTCTCACGCAGTTTTTAAAAGAATTCTAGGATATGTTCAACCAACTAATCCAACAAAATAGCATATCTTGAACATTCCTTCGACAGTCATCATTAAATTAGCTCGATAATGTCCAAATTTCTAAGAATTTCACTCTGGAACACAAACGACCTCCAATAAAAAAAAACAAGAAATTGAAATATTTCTCAGCTTCAACAACATCGATATCCTCCTTACATCAAAAATCCATTTTACCATAATATCCCACAACAAAAATACCGCACTATTTTATTTACCACAACAAACATCTGCCATCACCATTCAAGATACAATAACACACTATAAACTACCAAATATAATCACATAAGTAGAATGGCAGACGATAGAATAGTGAAGATAGCAAGGGACAAAAAACCACTAGGAAGAAGAAGCGTTGGCCGACCGCGCAAAAGATGGAGTGACAACATTACGTAGAGAAGGCATAAATAAAAAAAAAACAGGCAAATTGCCTATATAGAAGGAGAAGAAGAAACTACCAAATTTTGAAGAACAATTTTTACAAACCACAGTAATAGAAGTAAATAAATTACCAAGTCCAATTATAATAACGACAACCTATTGTCCCCCTCGGCACAATACAATGAACCTCATGCTACAGCCATTTTTGACTCATTAGAGACGACTTTTATAAATGGCGGGGACTTTAACGCAAAGCACACCCGATGGGATAGACTGATTACCACAAAAAGCCATAGAACTCAATACTCATAACTGACAACAATTATACTTATTTTTCAACAAGTAGCCCAACGTACTGACCAACGCACCCACACAACATTCCGGATTTGTTAGAGTTCTTCATTTAACTACGTAGACACTACATCTTATTATGATATATCATCTGACTACGTACCTATAATACTATTAGTGCTACATTAATTAGAAAAAAACTAAAACTAATGTTATGCAACAGACGAATAAATTGGGGCACATTCAAGGAGTATATGGACCAACATTTTGATCTTGATATATATCTAAAAACGGCCGAACAGCTGGATAGTGCAGGTAATACATTCATAACTAATATACAAGAGGCGGCATGGTATGCTACACCATACATGAAAAAGCAAAAATCTAACGCACAAAACTTCCCTGAAAAAGAGAGAAACTGAATAAGAAAAAAATAAAAGCCAAGGCAATCTAGCAACAAACGCACAATAGAAACGACAAAACTAAATACAATCAAAATGCTAATAAACTTAAACGAAAACTGAACGAAGCAAAAAATGATACGTTTCAACAATATATAATTTTTATTTCCAAGGCCGACTACAGAATATGGAAAGCCACGAAGCATTACAAAAGGCCATAGATGCATATACCACCACTACGTAACACAAACGGTACGTGGGCCAGATCTGAACATGAAAAAGTTGTCCTATTCGCCCAATATCTGGCTGAAGTATTTAGATCCAACTCAGAAACAATAGATATAAAAGCCTCGATATGGAATATAAAAATTAGTGAACTGTTAGGAGATAAAATTACTGAACAAGAAAGTACCAGGCTACGACCTCATAACTGGTCCTATCCTCAAACAGCTATCAGAATTATGCGCTATTTAACGCAATTATGCGCTTGGTTTATTGACCGCTGCAACTAAAGGTAGCGCAATTCATAGTAACACTGAAACCCGTCAAGCCGCCAAACAAAGTGCAATCTTGTCGCCCAATTCGTCTATTATCAATAGTTTCTTCTAGAAAACTGATATTAAGCCGCTTTAATAAATACTCAACTCTAGACGATTGAATTCCTAAACACTAATTTGGATTCAAACGAGGCCATTCCACTATCTAGCAGTGTCACAGTATGTCTAACGTAACACAGAAATCTTTTGAAAGTAAGCAGTACTGCAAGGCGGTATTTTTAGGTGTTCCACAAGCGTTCGATAAAATGCACAATTAAAAAATGGCACAATTAAAAGCATTATTTCCGCGCCAATATTATTCTCGCCATTCAATTTTACCTCTCAAATTCGGAGACAAAACCTTAACACACAAACAATCACTGCAGGGGTTCCCCAAGGCAGCGTTTTAGGCCCAGTCCTATACTTGCTTTTCACTGCAGATATACAACTACACCATACACGGAAATGGAAACATCCGCAGATGATATTGCTGTCCTCGTGTTCAACAAGGACCCTTTAGCTGCCACAAGATTACTACAGGAACACATAAATTTATTAGAAGAATGGCTAAAAAAATGGAAAGTTAAAGTGAAAGAAACGAAATTAGTGCATATAGCTTTTACAATGCGAAGGGGAATATGCCCTCCTGTTACCATAAACAACATTTTTGCACCTCAATCTGAAGTGAAGTATCTGAGATTACACTGAGATAAAAGGTTAACTTGGAAGCAACATATAAAAAAAGAAGCGCAATGCAATGGTTCTAAAAGTTAAAAAATGTACCGACTAATAAAAACCGAGAGTAAACTTCTTATATACAAAACCATCATGCGCTCTATTTGGACATATGAATGTGAGGTGCAGGGCCGCTCTAGCTATTTCAACATAGACATTATCCAGAGGTTTCAATTAAAGACACTAAGAATTCTTATGAATGCTTCATCGTATGTGACAAACCTCATTCTATATACCGACTCTAGCATCCCATATGTTCGCGATGTAATTACAAAACTGGGAACCATCCACCCAGCATCATCCACTAACGCTACAACCGAACTTTCGATAATTAAAGCGAAAATGGCCTTGGGATCTACAAACTAACGTGAATCTTTTAGTATAAGTCCATCACATTCAATGGAAACAGCAAGGAAGCATCAGTGGGTGCCAACCTCATAAAGCCAACCAGTCTTTTCAACAAATTAACCCATAGAATCCTTTGTAATTTTGATTACTGATATATTGTTTTAATAAAAGAAAATTATTGCTACAACCTGCACACACGCTTTGATTAGTCGGTAACTGTACAACACCTACACGCACTAACTATGCAAATAACACGAATCATCTTAATTTAAATACTCAAAGGTAATAAATACGTTCTTATTAAATTTGCTGTAGCTTTAATTAAATTACTGCACATTGCACCTATAATACACAACCAGGCAAAATTTTGGAGTTTAGGCAACACTGGTTTAATAATAAGTCAAAAATTTCAGTAACAGAGATTTTTCTGCGTTTTGCGTTCTGTATCTCCTTACGTCTTCGCTCAAAGGTTGAGTTTCTTTGAATTACCTTCTTTTACGTAGATTTGCTGCCTGAACATATTCAAGTAAGCTAAAATTTAATATAATATAATGGGCTAATAATTCAAGAAATTTCTTTATAATCAGCAAAATTGTTCTGGCTATTTAGGGATCATTCTTCGGCTTCGGCGCACATTTTTCTGCGTTTCAGGGGCGGTGTCACGATGATTTATTACTATATGTATTCGCTGAACGTATAATAGTCACATCTATTAGTATTTTTTGATTAATTCTAGGTTTGTAATATTGAGAATAGCCTCACAGATAGGGCAAGATTGAGCGAATGTTTTAATGATAACATAAAAAACCTCCCCTTCTATTTTCTAAATTGTTTTACCCTTCTTTAGATTTTTTCACGTCAATAGCTTTCAGTAAACATTAAACTTTATTGAAATCAAATTTCAACAATTCATTATTAAGTGGCGAAGCGAAGCGGAGTCACTTACTAACTTCATGTTGTCAGTCTGTCTGTCTTTCCGTCCGTCCGTCCTTCCGAGCAAAAACTCGAGAACAGCTGGGAATTTCCAAATTCTGTTTTCACCAATCGGCAGGTGACCAAAAGGCTTGTTTGCTACTGATTTTGAAACTGATTGGTCAAAGGTTAGCGTTAGTGTTTCGCCACTTCGCTATGCGTTGCAAGCTTTACAGGTTTATTATAGGTTAACGTTAAGTACGACGAAATATAAATTAAAATAAATCAAGACCTAACTATTTGAGTTAAATAGCATTTTAATATTAGTATTAAACCATATTCAGCTTAATATAATTAATAATTATGCCTAAGCCACATACCTGCTGTGCTAATTGTTGTATGATCAATTCGATTTTCTAAACTCATTTTTACATATTTGAGATTTTCTTTATAGTTCTGGATAAAAAGTTTTTGACTTACACATTTATAACCAAAATATATATTTAGGAACAAATAAATCAAGGTATCACTCTTTTTGAACCTTTTGATGTTATTGCGCGTCAATTGCTTATTGGATTTTGATTAGTGCCACTATTAACAATTGCAACAAAACAGACCACACTGAAAGAAACGGTCCAAACCATAACTTTAGTTGAACTCTGAAGCCGTTTGATGACTTCACAATATTGTGAATGTGCCAAAAATGCTGGTGAAGCGATTGTCCGTCTTGCCCCTTCAACCCTACCAAAGAGACTTCTTATCAAATTACTCTTAACACATTATTCAAACACCAATATGCAAATACGAGACCATACCATATACTTTCATAAACTTATCTAAAGCGTTGATTCCCTCTCACATGATTTGGTTAGAAGGGTCGTAGAACGTTTCAACATCACTAGAGTTATATCGTTTATAATGACGGGAAGGGAGTAATATTAAAGTAATGTCATTGGTGAAATTGGATAACTCAGTTACCAAACCCATCCATCTATAAGCATTAAACAAGGAGATCCACTCTCACCAATACTTTTCAATATTGTAACCCCTTCAACCCCATCAAAGAGGCTTCAGAGTCGTAGATGGCATCCTCAATCAAATTATTCTTAATATATTAATTACATACAATGAGCAGAGGAGACCATAACATATCCTTTCATTATATTTATCTGAAGGTTTCAGTACCCTTTCACGAGATTAGGTTAAGAAGGTCCCAAAACATTTATAATGAGGAGGTACTTCTAACACATTGAGGTCGATAGAACTGCGTAACTCAATTACTAGACTCATCCATACACAAAGAGGCAGATATTAATCAAAGACCAAGGTGCAAACAGGAAACCATAACATGTCCTATCATCAGACACTGAACAAAGAGACCCCCTTTTTAATGTGGTAGTCGACTAGCTTGGTGAAAACCTACAGACCTCAAATTTGAGAGTGAGAATAGCTGAGCACGTCGTAGTAGCCAGCATGACATACGCTAATGACATCATTGTGGCAAGTCAAATGAGGGTGTGTAGTGGCTTCTTCACAGAGTGCCAGAGTTTTGTGAAAGAAGGCTTCGCCTTAAACCTTTAAAAAGCGTAGCCCTGGCAGTCAAAATAGACCCAAGTAAGGAACTTCTATTTACATCTACAACAAAATATTTTTATTATGAAAGTAGGCCTCTAAAACAACTTACAGCTGATGAGTTAATGACCTATTTGGGTGCCAAATATTCATAACTGAGGCAGTCAAAACCCACAATCCAGGACCTCCAGTTCTACCTTGGATCTCAATAATGATCCTTCGCTACCAAGCGATCTTGGTGGAGGACATCATTAACAACGTTGGGTGTGCTAAAAAATAAGAAAATATTACATCTTAATATGCATACAACAAACTTCTTCACACACAAGTAAGTAGTCTTCGAATTCAATCCATAAAAGCCAATAATATTTTTAATAATTTATTTATAATTTTATATAAAATTATATCTAACTACAGCTGCTTAATTATCTGACAGAGAATGAAAGCCTTTGGCAGCACAACGCAAATGGCATAAACAAATTGGAAATTGGGCATGCATAAGAAGAAACTCTAAACAAATCTTACTGAGGTAATGATCTCTCACAGAGCAAATTGTTGGAATGTCCAATAACCAGATTGTTAGAGAGGAGAAAACTATATTAAGGCTATGCAGCTACAAGAAAATCTACTGCCTATGCAGAGTGTCCCATCTAACCCCCCTCAGGAATGCTAATGTCAAGCGTATTAGGCGTCACGACCAAATTACGCAACTCGGTCAATTGGCAGTTAAAAAGAGATGGGTGATAGAACATGAGAAACGTCTTCAATTTCCAAACGGCGTGCTTTGGAAGCTAGATCTCTTCCTTATTAAAGGAGACCGAGTTGTCGTGTATGATGTGATCATTTTCTGGGAGGGCCCTCGATTGCTGAAGTCTGCATTTACGTAGAAGCTAGCTAATACTCCACCATTGTGGCAAGCCTTGAGGCGTAGGTAACCCAACCAAGACATGATCTTTACTGCTGGTCGTGGAGGGAGAAGTATGTGTGCTCCAGCAAACCTACAGATTAGTTTCTTGCTCAAGTTGAACAAGGGAGAGATCATTTCTCTTATCTATAATACAATAAACGGCAGCGTAATAATTCATTCTGAATTAATCAGTACTATCGTGTTGTGCTGCTTAGATCAGGTGATCCACCTGGAACACCCAGTTATAACATCTCATCACATGTAATTACATATTATTTTAATATCTGTGTACTAACGTAGTGTTCATACATATATTTTTTAGTTGTGGTGTTTCTTACTGAACCTACTATAATAAATTGCGAACGGGTCCAAAAATACTGTCTATCGGATTTTCATCCTCAACAGAAACACTTTCTGAATAATCAAGAGGTAAAAGAGATGTATCAAACGTACTGAGAAACTAATGCTTTGGTATATCAAGCTGGAATATGTACGTTACTTGGTTGCTCAATCATCATCTCAATATCACTTAGATACATAATGTTTCTCTAGTGGCAATTAGCAGATGAGCTGAAGACGACTACTATGTGAAAAAACGGAACATCACACAAATCTGTGACTTGACTATAATGAATCATAGCTCATCACCATCCTCAACTGAATTTATTCAAGATCATAAATATACATATTTAATTTTTCATCACTCTGCTATTAATAGATATTGTATATCAGTTAGTTATGTTCATCTAATACTTTGCTTTATTATTTACTGGTCTATGTTATCTAAATGTCAGATTAAAAGTGTTAATCATGTTGATCAACATGACATGATATTTGTGTTTAGAAAGATAGATAAGACAGAAGTATTACAAAGATTTTTTTAATTTGGCAATGTTCCCAAAAATCTGGTGGCAAGATAAATTCTTTTGATTCTTGCCTCACTTTAATTCAACCCACTATTCAAAAATACAAAGGTTTATTTCCTTCAAAAAGTGGACGTCTATTAACTCAATATCACCACCTAGATTATCAGTGCGACATTTTCCGATACTACTAACAGAAAGTGTGTAGCTGCTCAAGAAGAGAATGAGCGTCTAAAAAAGTTTACAAAACAAAATATATCTGCCCTAAGTGTACTGCATCGTAGACTAAAAGGTATTCCTGTAATTTTTCCCCAGTTAATTTAATTTGGCGAAGCATACATATTTTAGTTATTTTTTTGGTAGAAAGGATATTTTTTGCAATTTCCTAACTATACTTAATGTTGTCTGTCCTGAACTTAACATTGGATCAATACCTTCGGGAGCGATCTTGTATGCTCAGTCTATTGAAATATGACATTTAGTAAATATTTTAGCATAATATAAGTATAACAGAGAGCCAGCGTGGTCTCGTGGTTGAGGGTCGTACTGCGATGCTGACGGACCCGGGTTCAATCCCCGATGCTCTCTGATGCCTGGCGGGTGGCATACTCAGTCACTAAAAATAATTGAGTACCTGCGTTCGCTCGAACAAGGGGTAATAATGGCGACCGTCTAAGGCGCGGTGCTTGCCACATCGCCCGGCATCAAATATAGTGCGCAAAGACCGGTCAGAGAAAGCGAACGCATATGAGAGCCTTAACCTCTCAGTTCGCAAGCTGTGCTCCCACGCGGGGTGTAAGGAATTACCATTATATGTATAATAGACTTTTACCTTTTAATAACACAAATATTTGTCATTTTAGCTACAAACTATGAGGCATTTAGATAGAAGACAATGCTTTGGCTTGGAAACATTTTAGTATTTCAATACCGGATGTGCTTGCTATTCCCCTGGGTTGAATTCTGTAACTCCATACGGGTTTAAGAATACTTATAATAGATATTCCAGTTAGTTCTGATCAGCAAATAATTAAAAACTAATTGTTAGTACTAATGTCGATAGACGTCATGTTATACTGAAGCAACTTGCAGCGATATTAGATGTTAAATCAGCCATTTCGTATCGTTTACATTCGAAATATCAAGAAGAAAAGAAAATGGGTGCTACATTATTTTGCTTGCTAAGCAGCGTAAAAGTTTTTGTTTTGTATTGTAACGGGGGATGCAAATGGTTATATTTTGATAATCCAAAGCGCAAAAAATCATAGGTAAACCCTAAACAACCCTATCCATGGCTACAAGGTTATGTTCTGTATTTGGTGAGACCAGGAGAGCGTGGTCTACTACTGAGACCGAACAAAACCGTTACTGGAGATCGCTGCAAACAATCACTTAATTTAAATGAGAATTTCCATCAGAAGAGACCTGCAATAGTTAGAAAACACCAAAACGTGATTCTTTTGCACAATAACTCTCGGCCTCGCGTTGCTTTTGTAGTAAAAAAAAACACTATTAGACTTCCAATGAGAAAAAATTGGTCAGAACTAACTGAAACACCTGCTACATAAAACTCCCAGTTGATAACTATATGGCTAAAAGTATCCGACACTCCTTTGAAGAATGAATTTAACTATTATACATATTGAAACATTATAAAAGTGCAGGTAGTAGCATATGAGATAATGAATAATTGAATGATCAGTGGGTAACATCTTGGCAACAAAATAGTTTGTGAAACATTGGCCTTACTGCAAATGTCTAAATCAACTATAAAAGTTGTTATAAAATAGAAATGCCTCAAATGTGAAACAGCCATGAAACGAAGTGGTAGACCGCATAAACTTAAGGATCGTAACCGCCTAACCCTGAGAAAGATAGTGATGGAAAATCGGATGTCCTTGGTGTCGATAATAATTTTCAAAGTGTTTCTGGCATCGTCGTTAACACCAGGACTGTTAATTAGAAGCTGAAAAATATGCGGCCGCTCACAAGCCCTATTATAGGTAAGGTCAATGTAAAACTGCTTGCAATGGTGCAAAACTCACCGCCATTGGACTGTACAACAATAGAAACAAGGTCTGTGAACTGATGAGTACCGATATACGATATGACAATCGGATGAACGCGCCTGGGTTTGCCGGATACCAGACGAACGCTTTTGATCTGTTTGTGCTTTGCCAACAGTCAAGTTTGGTGATAGAGGCATCATGATGGTTTGACCTAGATCGCTTAAATACTAGCTGTAAAAACAATTGTTGAAATATATCTTGACATTTTTGACAACTCTGTGTTTCCAACGGGTGGTCGACTGAGGTAGACGTGTAAAACGTAGTGCACTGGAATAAATTAAAATATAAAAATCGGGCGTGTCGAACGCGTAATAAATTGAAAGGAAATTATGGGATAATTATTAAAAAAGGGTGGTAAATATAGTAAGTAAAACGGGGAAGTTGAGTCGTTTTAAAATTTCTAGCTGCATACACAAGTCTGAATACCGGCAAGGCAAGTCAACGGGGATCGAAATATCAGCGACAAAGCACTGCCATAAGTCACAGCGACGATATCGAAAGGTGAGCCACTTCGATACAAATTTATCTATTTGCAGATAAACAAATATTTGTAGTCAAAAATAAAACACTAACTTACATAGCATTGACAACATTGAAAAAATGCTGGAAAAAATAAACAATAGACTTGAAGAAATGAACAAAAGGAACGAAAAAATAAAAAATAAGTTAGATAAATCGCAGGAGGAAATAAAAAAAAATAAGATGTTAGAAGACTAGGTAAACAGAAAAATCACAAAATCATGGGAGAAGAAAATGCAAATTAAGAAAACATCGAAAAACTTAACAAATTTAAAAGATAGAAAAGTGTGGATCACAGACGATTTTCCGAAGAAGGCCCTTGAACAAAGAAAAAAACTGGGAACACATATGAAAATCGTCAAAGAAAACGGACGCTAAGCTTTTATGAATTATGATAAACTAATTATTGGTGGTAAAAGTTTCACACTCGAACAACTAGAACAAGAGGAAAGTAAGAAAGAAAAAATGATAAGTCAATGCTCGCCAAGCTAAGTTGAAAAAGACGAGACACAATATGAAGAGATAAAACAGTATAAAAAGAAACTAAAAAAGTTAAAAAAACATTAAATAGGCCTCGACTAGGAGGCATTGATGACGACCGCTACGATATAAAAGAAAGTGAGGAGACATATATTAAAGAAATGATAGATACAAGAAAAGTAAAATATTTAGATTGTTGGAATGTAAGAACTATGGTAGACATGGAGAAAATAAATCAAATAATAAACCAAATGAAAAAATATAGAATAGTGATACTAGCACTAAGCGAAACGGCTGGGAAACGGAAACGAAAAACAGAAAATTAAATTTAGAACGAGGAGAAACGCTACTATCTTCAGGAAAAAAGGAGAAAGATGCTACCCATGAACAAGAAGTTGTCTTTATAATAAACTGAGAAGCAAAAAGAGCACTCATAGATTGGGAAGCGGTCTCCCAGAGAATAATTGTGGATAAAGGAGCATTCCACGTGAAGCGGACAGGTAAAAAATGTTGACGTTTTCGATTTTAGTAATATTTGATTATGTTATATCTATATAAGTACGTCCTCGACCCAGATATAAAATATTTTTACAGTATAACGTCTGGTTAACGAGTTAAAAGACTTTGAAGTTTTGACTAACCGGCAGGTATGCACTTTAATTTAATTTAAACAAAATTACGTAAGCAATCTATTTGATTTCTGTAAGTTTGCGCTAACTGACGGCAGACGCGACCCGGCGCCGGCTACCGCGCTTCGGCACTGTAACCGGTCTAGCTTCTAAACGACTTTTATGCCCATTATGAAACTTGGTAAGGATTATCTATACACTATTAGCTATTTTTAGAGAAAATAAAAAAAATTAAAACGTTCGAACTTTGTAAAATTCAAATTTTATAAATTAAAATAAATTTTGTTTTCAAAAAAAAATATTTTTAATATCCAAAAATACACTTAAAAAGGTCATTAAATGAAGTATAAATTCAAGTGCTATATTTATTTGATTGTAACTTTTTAAAACTGGGCAATGGGATTCGAAGTAGCGCATACCAGCCGGTTAGTCAAAACTTCAAAGTCCTTTAACTCGTTAACCAGACTTTATACTGTAAAAATATTTTATATGTGGGTCGAAGATATATATAGGTATCAGATATTACTAAAATCGGAAACATCAACATTTTTTACCTGTCCGCTTCACGAGGAATGCCCCTAAATTCAATGCAAAAAATTCAACATTACAACAAATGTAGAATTACAAAGCAAAAAAGATAAATATTATGAGGAATTGCAAAAAACTTACGAGAACAAACGAGAAAGTATAGAAGAGATGTTTCTACTGGTGGGAGACATAAACACAAAAATTGGGAAGGAGAATGAAAGCCGAGAAAAACAATGGAATGGAAGAGAAAAATGATGATAATGAAAGGTTTCTGGATTTCTCTACAGTTAACAACTTATTAATAGGAAGTAGTGTCTGAAACATAAAATCACATGGTTAGGACCAGGGGGGACACCCCGCAATTAAATTAATCATGTCACCATCGAGAGAAGACATAGAAATTGTCTACTAGATGTGAGAGTAATGATGGAGCCGGCGTAGGATCGGATCATGCTTTAATAAGAGCAAAGTGCAAAGTCAAACTAAAAACTAGAGATAACAAAATCAATATAAGAAAAAAGTATAACACATATCTATCAAAAGGATAAAGAAATGCACAGAAACTTTCGGAAAAAATTGGAAGATAAAGTAAAATTAAATATGAATGTACTAAACATAGAACAGCTTTGGGGAAAATATTAAGAGGTGTTGAAGACACCAAAAGAAATGATAAGAATAAAAAGAGGAAACACAAACCATGGATAGCGGAAAGAAATAAACTAAAACACAATATACTAATTGTAAATGCAAGAACAGACAAACAGAAGAAATTACTTGAACAACAATACTGGAAAAAAGATCAACAAATCAAAAAATTGTAAGATAGGACCGGGGAAAACAAAAGGATCTGAACAATTGAAAAAATTCTACATAATCTATTAAAGAAAATTTGGACAGAAGAAAAAATCCCAAAAGAATGGACAGGGCCTAATTGTTGAAATGCCTAAAAAAAGCAATAGCACAGAATGCGATAGCTGGAGAGCTATTACAATATTAAACACGACAAGCACGATATTAATGCAAATAATACTTGAAAGACTAAAGGAAGCAACCTTAAGCAAACTCAGAAATAATCAAGCTGGGTTCAGACCACAAAGATCTTGCATTGATCATATCAATACTTTAAGGATAATTTTTTAGATTAATGTAATGAATGTCAGAAAGAACTACACATAGGTTTTGTTGGTTTCAGAAAAGCATTTGATAAAATAAATTAAAAAAAAACGTAGCAAATACTCAAGATTTATGAAATTCCAGATACACATACAAGACTTATTAAACTATTGTATGAGAATTATAGCGCCTGTATAATACACAACGGAGAAAAATAGGATAAGTTTGCAATTGAAAATGGCGTGAGACAGGATGGATATTGTCGCCTTTACTATTTCTAATAATTATCGACTGGGTAACGAAACAAACCGTAGACAATCAAAAAGGACTAGTATGGCGATTTAACACGAAACTTGAAGACCTAGAATACGTAGAAGATATCTGTTTAATTACTGAGTAAAAATAACACCTACAAGTACAGTAAGATTGTAAATTAACACAAAGAAGACGAAGACAATAAGAACGTGCACAGAAGATACAACCGAAATTAAAATAGAAGAAAATGATATATAAAATGTTAAAAACTTTACTTATCTAGGCAGCGTACTAGATGAACAAGGAGGATGTAAGACGGATATAAAAGCAAAGATATATACAGCACAAACCTCTTTTAGAACACCCTATAAAATTTGGATGCCAAACGAAATATCAAAGAAAACAAAACTGAAGATATTCAGAACAAATGTAATCACTGTACTTTTATAGGGATGTGAGACCTAGGCGCTAAATAAACAAAACTACAGAAAATACAAATATTTATAAATAAATACCTTGAAACTATAATAAAAATTCATTGGCCAATCATTATCACAAACAATAAAATATGGAATATTATAGAGCAAGAACCAATTAGTGTGACTATATTAAGATATCGCTGGAGATGGATAGGGCACACTTTAAGGAGACCATGCTCAGATATAAACCGTCAATTACTTGAATATAATATTAAATGAAAAAGGAAGAGAGAAAAACCAGCCCGAACTTGGAGAAAAAACATACTTAAAGAATGCAAAGAAATGAATATGACGTTCCACGTCATGTTCATCAGTGAAAGAAGTAGCAACAAGCAAAAATAGATAAACAGACTTCGTTTAAAATATATGCAACCAACAAGAACAAAAGTACTCAACTCCCCAAATTAAAGTAAAGTGTTCAGGTTAAATAGTGAAAAGCGTAAATGAATAATTATAGCATAAGACCGACTACCTTATGCTATGAAACATTACTCAGTCAGAGAAACGTCTTTGACGCCCTATATTCCTAAACGGAACAAAAGGATGAAAAAAGTGTTTCCAACATTCTAGCAACAGTTTCGGGAAGGATCTTTCCTGTACCAACATAATAAATGTTTCATCTATGCAGCAAAAGTTATTTTACCACAGTTTGAAGAGATGGGCATTGAAAAACTAAACTGGTCTTTACAGACCTCCAATCTCAACCCCATCAAACAACTTTAGAAAGAATTTGAATGTAGATTATGCTCTAAGCTGAAACTGCCTTCTTCAGTGACTGAACTCACTGCATCTCTCATGAAGGAATGGAAGTCAAGTAATATAAACATATATCGTAAATTGGAAAGTCTTCCTAGCCAAGCATAAGCTGTGATTGATGCTAAAGGTAGGCTGATATTCTGTTAATACATGCAACATGAGTTTAATTCTACAACAGGGGGTGTCTGAATATTTATGGCCATATAGTGTAGCTGAGACCTGTATCCTATTATACAATCTACAAAATATTTCATCTAATTGATTGTTTGTCGTCCGAATCTTTTGCCTGCGTTAATTGCATGTTGAAATATACCATAGATACTTGACACTTTCACCTACTGGTATTTGCCTATTATTTAAAAATATGGGTAGAAAGGTTTCTCTTTTTAATGTAAAGGTCACATAACCTATTTTGTGTTGTTTACTTTAATGTGTAATTATTTAAAAAACTGAAGATTATAAGCAATGCGTGAATCAAAAATGGATACCAATATCGTTATATCATCAATAAATGCACCAAGTATTGTTGTCATTGGCGAGTAACTCCATAAAGTACTTATGTAAACAATGGTTCTAGCATGCTACTCTAAGAATGTCTAAGATTCATATTTAACGAAAAATATATAATCCCATAACAGCCAGTAGACAATTTATTCTTAAATTTGTATAAGCCAAACGCTTGTTATTTGAAAAAATTTAGACATTTAATTTTTATGCAGTGAAAGAAATTAACCCAAGCTACCTTCAAGCCAAATCATGTTTATCTAGATGATTATTCTCCAATAATAATAACAATAGGAACTAAAATCTCAATTAAACAAAACATTCCTACCTTAAACAATAAACTCACAAATTGGAATTTATTCAGAAAGATGATAGACATGATATCTCTCTAAAAACAAGAGTTGGTTGAAGCAATAGGCTATTCTAATGAAGCAGTGCAATAATTAAGTTAAAAAGATACTCTAGATGAAATACAGCACATTATAAATTTAAACTCTCTTATAATTGTGAAAACAATATTTCCTGTCAGTAGACCACAAGATGTCCAAAAAGTGTGATTCTTATACTAGCAAGACACTAATATACTGATGAACAAGAAAATATGTAAGCTCTTCTCCATGTTGTGTCAAGCTGTTATAGTTCCAGAACCTAATCTGAAATGTTAAGCCATTATTAATTTTTGTATCAAGTATTAGAAGATTTAACGTTGCTCCTATTTATTCCATTAAAGTATTCATCATCTTTTCTAGATGCTTTAAATCTTCTGGCTGGTTGTATGAAACCTTGCTGCAAATAGACCATATTATTTGTAGCAGCAGCTTTACTAGATCTAACAACTTGGGAACTTATCAGATTTTTCTGCACTTATTACAGTGCAGTCTTCTATTGGTCGAGTTTCTAGAAGAAAAACAGCTATATTGCACGATTACATTTTTTATAAAGAAACGAAAACGAAAATGGACATAGGTAAGCCCAATAAATAAACTACATACTAACATGTAGAATGTAGAATAGTTTTCATATCGGAAGTGACCATAGATTGGTTAAAGTTAAATGGAAAAGCATCAGGAGAGGAAGGTATATATCCAGAAATGCTGAAAGTAGCAGGAGACAGACTAAGTAGAGAGCTGGCAAGATTGTTCATCAAATGCATAGAAAAAGAATATCCGAAGGGCTGGGAGAAAGCCATAGTGATGATACTACACAAGAACGGCGATACTAAAAATCTAAAAAACTATCGACCAATTAGTTTGTTGCCAAAAATGTATAAACTATTCTCAAGAATAATACTGAATAGATTAGAACATAAACTAGACTTCTATCAGCCAATAGAGCAAACAGGCTTTAGCACCATAAACCATTTGTAGACAACAAGGACAGCATCGAAATGTGGACAGTAATAAAAATCACTAAAAAGGCAGGAACCAACAAAAGATATATTAATATTATTGAGCCAATTTATAAAAGAGCAACTGTCCAGATTAAAATGCACACAAACACCGAAAAAGTACATATAAAAAGAGGAGTAAGACAAGGAGAGGCGATATCTTCAAAACAGTTCACATCGTCTCTGAAGGACGTGTTGAAGAAATTAAAATGGGAATACTGGTAGAAGGAGAACAACTTAACAACCTAAGATTTGCAAACGACATCATTGTGATAACATAGAGTAGAGAGAAACTACAAATAATGATAAATGACCGGAATAAAGCTGCCCAAAAGTATAGGCCGGATCTTGAAATGAACTTAGACAAGATAAAAGTAATGACAAATGAAGGAACGAACGTAAAGGTGAGAATAGAATCAAAAAGCATTTAAAAAAGTAGAGAATTATATATATTTGGGAAGCTGGTGACTATTAGTAAAGAAAACCAAACAGCAGAGGTTAAAGGAGAAGATTTGGTTGGTTGGCATACGACAAATTAAAAGACGTAATGAAAATAAAAATACCAATGCACCTAAAAACAAAACTTTACAACCAGTGTATATTACCGGTGGTAACGTATAAAAACATAGATAAACTTCGGGTCAATAAACGAGCAATAGAAAGAAGGATGCTGAACATAAGCCTGAAAGACCACAAAACCAATGAATAGATCAGAGAGAAGACGAAAGTAGCCGATGTAGTCAAATGAGTAGCACGCTTGAAGTAGAAATGGGCGGCCACGCAGTGAGAAAACAAGAAGAATGGTGTAACAAGATTATAAAAAGGTAGAGCATGGGCAGAGAATTAAAGCAGGGGTAGACTAATGATGAGGTGGTCAAATGATCTCAAAAAGGCGGTTGAACTGTACTGATACAGAGGCGCAAAACAGAAAAAAAAAAACTGTAACGGGAGCCTATATCCAAAACAGGATAGAGAAAAACTGATGAAGGTGGAGATGTATTATAAATTACACTGTACACTACGATGTATTGTTGGAAAAAAAACTTTTGTTGCAATTTCCTGTACGAGAAGCATTCTTTGTACTTAATCCAATAATTACCATTGCAATGTCATGTCCTTAATTTTGGTTTTAAGTTAGCATTGCGATGTGTAACCGCCAGCGCACTTCATATATCTGAGTCTTCTCCTAATCATTGGAATTTAAAGCATTTTGATATTTTACGTTTAGTGGTTCATGTACTATTGAGCTAATATTTTCTTGTTGCTAATTTTAATTCAATGAAAAGTAATTTGCATTGTCCTTTGTTTATTTCAACTATTAGTACCTTGTTGCCTGCGTTTTTTAAATTTATCCAAGTTGACATTCAGGCATAAGTTTCTAATAGCAGCTCCAAAACCGTAACATGTACTTTTCAACGACCAGTTTAATGATTATTGAGTATTTTTCTAACATTTTAGCCATAATTTTGACTTCATCATTGCGTAATATTTTTATTTTATTCCTAGTAATTGAATTAAAGACAACAATTACATTAATTTATTTTGTATTTTGTATACCTTTTTACTAATTGCCATTCAGAATTTAATGGCTCTGATAAGGAACGTGATGTGTTTGACATTGTTGCATTACTCAAATTTTGTAAAATTTCGTTTATATTAAATGATGTGTAAGATTGTGTGAAGGAATTTGAGGTGGATATAGATAGTTTGAGGAATATACAGCCGTTTATAATTTTAGTCAACTTGAATAGGATAAAAATGCTTTCTGGTATTCGTGAAGGAATTGTAATGCAACATTTTTAATACTGACTAAAGATGAAAACAATGAAAGCAGAGACAGCTAAGGTCTCACTTTTATCTTGTCGCTCGACACTGAATGCACGTGTTCACAACTTTGCACTTCCAGAATCAATAATTCAATGTTTCCTTATGTGCAATGAAAATAAAAAATTGAAATATTAGTGGAAAGACAACCACTTTTGGGTTTTTAATTAGTGCATTAAACTATTAAATAGCCTTTTAGATGGTACTTTAATACTAACACATATATAAGTATTGGACAAAATAATTAAAACACTTGTGGAAATCGGAACATCTTACATTATATGATATTGGTCCACTTTTACCATGCTTGAATTCTGAATGGAATAGACCAATAGAAGTCCTGAATAATAGTGAGTGGAATTTGAAGCCAATCTTAATGCAGCACAGCCTCCAGCTCAGGTAGAGATAAAGGAGGTGGAAATAGACGCCAAACCCTGTTTTCTAAACCAGCCCATGGAGGCTCAATGATATTCAGGTCTAAGGACTAGGCGGGCAATAGAAGAAGTTGAACCTCATCAACATACTCTTGAACAGAGCCAGTAATGCGAATGGGGCCATTACCAACCTGGAAAGTTTGCACCATTGGTTAGATCTGGTTACCAAAGAATTCTTTATACACTGCTGCTGTGACCCAACCGTATATATGACCAGGAGAGCTGCCAAATATCATGACATAACGCCCCAGATCATAATAAAGCCGCCACAATGTTTGACAGTCTGTATGGTTCAGAGGCTGTTCGTCAGACAAACGGGTTCAGTGGTAGGGAAGAAAGTAATGTGTGACTCCAGTTTTTTTCTGCATTGCACCATGCAAGTCACCTTTGAGCATTCGTGCCTGTTATTAGGGGCTTGGCAATAGCAATACGCCCATGAATACCCATTTCATGCAGTTCCCACTTCACTGTTTTGGATGACACTTGTGTTTAGGTGCTGATTAAGTTCTATAGTCACTTTTTCAGCCTGGTGCTCCCTATCTTGTAGCTCTTGTGTCGATCACCATTATACTTCGCTGACTCTGTTTTACCATGCACTGTATATGCATGACTTTCAAGACTATGCCTTGTGTTACATCTCATAACGTCGCTGTTTTGCTCACAGATGCTCCAGCTATTTGACCTTTCTGAAACTCCACCAGGTCGGACATACTGGTCACTCACGACACCTGCACAAGTCCACAACCAAACTGCCTTACTCTGCTATTAGTGCACAGTCCATACTACCTACAACAAATAAGAGATGGTTGATTTATGCAGTGCCCTGTATTGCCAGGCACAGTGAAAATATGTTCCACTTCTGACAAGTGTTTCCATTATTCTGTCCAATACCTTTAGAAACTAACTTTCTATTGAAAAAAGGGAGGTGATTTAACTGATTTGCTCTAAGGTATATATTTGCATTGTGCAGCTTTGCTCTCAAATGTATTACATTATAGAAATGTTTGGTAATATTTTTGTTAAGAATAGAATATCAGTTACACATAATATTGATGAGGCTAAAAACGCCGCGTATAGGAGTGCGGTCTACGAACCAAGAGGTTAAGGCGCTCATATTTTCACCTTCGGCGACAAATTACACATAATAATTAAAATTCATAAAATATTTTTAAGGCCATGCTTCTTGCTAACTCTAATTCCTATTTAGCTACTGCTACTGCAATGTTAATTCTTTCACAAAGGCACTTTAGAAAATGGGTCTTATTTTTATTTCTATTCTTCACCCCAAGTTAACAGTGCACAACTCCCAAATTGCAAAATTTTTCTCCTCTAAAACAATATTTACAAAATATCTAGACTCTAGCACGGTCTGCAATGCAGACAGATCCAGGTTCATTCTTGGAGCTATCTGATGCCTAATCAGTCACTAAAAATAATTGAGTTATCTATGTTCACTCAAACAATCAGAGATGGTGCGGCCCAACAGGGCAGATGGAGCAAACATATAAGAGCCTTAACCTCAGTTCACAGGCTGTGTATGGGGCGTTAGAGCCTTACCATTATTATTATCCAAGGACTATGATGATTTCTTCAATTTAAATAATACCAAAAAAAAAAAAGCAATCAATAAATTTGCGGCACCATCTAATTCACCCAATCACTGCGGTTACTTGGTACATGTCTTACTCCAACAGTATTAACACAACCTACCTAATTTTACCTTATGATTTCACAGAGGCTTGAGAACTCTGTCATCTCTGAATAGCATTTAATACTTCATCAATACTTTGTTTCTGGCATCCAAAGGGTTTGTCCTTCCTTTGCTAGATATTTTCTGAGAATACTAAAAGCTTATTGCATGTGCGCATAGCAGTGAACAAGTATATGGTAGCACAACAGAGATTAGCAATTGCAGCAAATCAGTGAAATATGAAGGTTAGGGCACAAGTCATGGCAACTATTTTTTGTCAAGGGTAAGGGATAGTATCACAAAATGTCATAGATCTCAAGGAAGCTGTACATTTATAGTGTTCACAGCACAAGATGGCTCTGCAATGTTCTGTAATTGCACAGAGTAACGTTAAATTAGTTGTCAGTCAACTGCCATGCAGGATGGAGGTGACCTTAGTAGAACAGCATTTGTGATGTCTCTACTTTTGAATTTTAGTAGTGAATGTAGTAAACACTTTAATACAACTTTAGGCAGATGATCATTCCTTAAATCCTGTGGATGGTGCGTTTCTCAAAGCCACTTTCCCTTTCTAATTCAAGCAAAGTCCATCACCTGTTGGTCTCCATCAGATGGATCAATTAGTGCAGGTGACACATCAGCCTGCACACTCACAGGTCCACCTACCCATTGTCAGTTTCTTCCCATCCTCGCTAAAACTCTGCTACGCACCCCATGATTGTTGAGTATGAAAGAGCATAATTCCTGAATTTCTACCAATTCTCTGTGGCATTTTCTGGCATTTCTGCCATGGAGAACAGTTATTTTGATATACGAATGCTGTTCCACTTGAGTCACATTCATCCTGCACGGCGATTTATTGACAACTGATTTAACATTGCTCTCTGTCCAATTATAGAGCATCAGACATCTTGTGTTGAAACACACTATAAATGCACAGCTTCCTTGAAACATACATTTTGTGATCCCACCCTTTACCTTTGAAAAGAAAATAGTTACGACTTATGCCCCAACTCTCGTATAGATATATAGCACAGACCGTAAGTTAGTCTCATAAAAGATAGGAGCTTAAGAACAACTTACTATTCATAGTTTTTTAAGCAAATTATTAGCGAAAGTTAAATGTCCAAATAAAATCAAGACACCAGTAAAATAAAAATTTATTTGTAATGCTCGAGCAAAAACTATCGTTAAGTAAAATAATGTACACCGTCACAAAAGTGCAATGCAAACGCAAGCTACCGGCTGTGGGAGAGGTGCGAGCAGCCAAGCAGCGCCGCTCGCACGCCACCCGCGCATAACTATGCAGCTATCTCATCACCGACTCTCACAAAAATCGCAGAGGAATGTAGGTACACAAATCCATTAAGTTACTGCGTCGCAGCTCAAGGTAGCCTCAAGCTGACACATGGCGAACGATGCGACAATTGCATCACGGTCGCTTCTTTTGTACTGTACGTTATTTACATGTTCAGCGGCAACATTTCTGCAGGCTCGAGTTCTCGCAAGCCCTCCTCGATGCACCCATGCATAGTGATCTGTAACCTGTTGCCATTCCAGAGAACCATAAACTTATTTCCCTATTGAATAAAGATAACAATTACAAAAACAACAAATAATTTTGAATTTCCAATAACGTCCGAGACCCTACAAAAGTAAACCTTAATACAACACGGTCCAAAACAATTACCTATCCGCAAACGCATAAGGGCCGCCCCAATGCCGAGTTACATGTTCGGGGATCACTATGACTGCTGTGTCTGCTGCTGCATGTTCTGCATCATGCGCCGGCCCCAGTACGCGTCCAGGTCGAACGGCTCGAAGTCCTTCAGCCGCTCCGGCTCCTGCTCCTGGTAGTAAATGGCAGTGTTTCCGGTGTTCCTGTTGACCTCCTGCGAGACCTTGCTCCAGGAGTCGTGTATGAATTTGATGAGGTCGTCGTGCTGCGCGCAGGTGGACCGCTCGATCGGGGGCACCCGGCCCAGGTTCGCGGGCCTCCTGCTGTTGCCGTTCATCGGCGCGGCGTTCATCCTTGGACCACTGAAACGGCGCCCGCTACAGTTTCAGCGCTAGGTATTGCACACTGCTTACCTCATGTTTAAATGGCAGTAGAGCTGTGTGGATTCGTTGTCGAGTAGTAAAATTTCAGTCAAAAATTCATTCCGTATCGCTCATAGCGATTAGGAAGTGTTGGTAAACAATTAGCTGGTGTGTTTTTATTGATGCCAACTTGAACGTTGCTGTGATAAGCCCAGCAGGAATCTGCTTTACCGACTGATGTCAACGACCTTGCAACACGTGGGCTATTGAGATAAGCACACATGATACAGCATGATATAAAAAATTTATCAATTTTCGTAATACACACTGAAATCATTTAATTTTAATTAAACTTCAATACAAGTAGAATTTAAAAGAAAAATAAATTTGGAATATTTAGCACTATCTTGCATTATTTGATTTCTCCTTTAAAGTTTCTTTAACTATCGTGGCGGGTGTCACTTGCAACAAACTTCCAAGAAACCTCATGTACATATGGGTATTCCGTGCATATCTGGTCAAGGGGGTGAGGGGAATCTTCAAATATTTTTGAATATTTTGTAACTTCCACAGCTCTCTTCAGATTAAAATTGGCATATATGTTGCTTAGATATAGAGCTAGGTACATTAGAACTATAGATATTGTAAGTCATACAGGCAACTTTCATTAAATTTTGATCAGATTAAATTACTAAACCTACCTACCTCTTGGGAGCTTTCGGACAAGAGTTTTCTAAATGTTTAAGGAAGAATGAGGTAGGGAAAATTATATACACCCACAAATATAGAAAATTTTTGTAATTTTTTGAAAATTTGTAATCTAGTTCAATAAGGTATGAAATATGTTGGAAATCCTTCATATTTTTTTTTATACGTATACCAATTTATATTTCTTCTAATGGTGTTGACGTAGATTTTTTGGATAGGATTTTTTGAACCTTCTGTGGAGGAATCTATTTCTTCTATAAGTTTATTTTGATGCCTGATAAGTATTTATTTGCAATTTTATAGCATTAATTAAATAAACTGGTATGCATTAACGTAAAGGTTGAGTCCCATGACTCACCTTTATTGATTAGTTATAATATGCTAAGTGTAAAATTATATCACAGGTTGTTATTACACTAATTTACTAAGTTAAGTTTCAGTTATTATAATTATACTCTTCTATTTTTTGTTTGTGGTTTTTGTGTTTCACAATTTTTTCCCTTCACTTTACTATCTGTTGCTTAGCAACATTCAGTAAATGTTTTCACAAGTAAATATAAATGACATGTTGAAAATAAACCATTGAATATTTCCTTAATAACTTAGTAATAGTTTGTCTAATAGCGTAACCTAACTATAAACTAAAAACTAAAGTGATCATATAGGTACCTGTTATTCAAAAACGTCTTGGTAGGTCGGAAAATTTAAACCTTTTCAGCCGTGGTTCTTCAATATCTGGTTCCATTAAATGCTGCACAAGAGGGTTAGGGTGGGCGCTAAGCTTGGTCCTGTAGTTAACGCTGTATTTTTGGATTTCATCATTGATGGAAGGAATGTTTAGATCTCGCTGAATGAACGTACCATGGTGCGTCAACCATAGATCTGAGAATTTTGGACTGAAATAGAAGTATGTCGATTGCCAATTGGGACTTGGGGCCTAGGAGCCAGTACATTTTTTGGATTGTAATGCCTAGTTGCTTTCTTTTTGTCCAAATGTGTTTCCTCCATGTGAGTCTTCTGTCTAAATGGATGCCTAAAGGTTTAACGGTTTCGTTTCGAGGTATCTGTTGATTATTTAACTGTACTGGTGGACAAGTGGCCCTTTTGGTGGTAAAAGTCACGTGGTTTGACTTTGTTTCATCGCCATTTTTTGCACCATCATTCTAGTTCGAACACAAGGTATTAAAGATACTAAGATGCTGTATTCGAGTGCAGGTGTGATGTCAATAGAACAGTATCGACTGGAAAAGTAGCGACGGTCGTTGTTTGTAAAGATGGAAGATCTGACGTAAAAATTAGGTATAATATTGGGCCCAGAACACTACCCTAGAGGCCTTCTGCTTTGATAGGGTACAAGGATGTTTGAGATTCACCGTGTTTGACGAGAAATGTTCTGTTAGAGAGGTATGCTTGTAATAATTGGTAGTAGTCTGGTGGAAATATAGTTTTGAAATTGTAAAGTAGTCTATTATGCCAGACTTTGTCAAAGGCTTGCTTGATATCGTCGAATACTGCCGAGCAATAACGTCTACACTCAAAATCTTTCAAAATTATATCTGCTAATCTGTGTACTCGCTTGATTGTAGAGTGGCCTCTTCTAAATCCGAATTGGTGATCTGGTATTACGTTGTTTATAAGTATTGATAAGTTTCACTAGTAGCAACTTTGCAAATAGTTTTGACAAAATTGGCAACAGGCTAATTGGTCTATAGGATGACACTTGTTCAATGTTCAGGTTCAGGTTTGGGTATCAAGATAATTGTGGCTACCTTCCGTTGTTCGGGAAAATGTTGTAGTCTTAGAATTGCATTGAATAAGTAGGTAATGAATCTAAAACCCTTATCTGGCAGTTCTTTGAGCATCTTTCCCTTCATGAGGTCGTACTTGGTGCTTTATGGTCTTTAAGGATTGCTGTTTCAATTTTACTAATTTTAAACGGTTTGATAGGTGATGACATTTGGAATGGCGTTTGAAGGTATTCCAAAACTTCACGTTCTTCCTCTTTGGTACCTTTAGCGGCAAAAGGTTTGAACACCTCTGCTAGATGTGTAGCAAACGCTAAGCATTTTTCTTTGCTGCTTCTAGCCCAAGTGTCATTCTTTAATCGAATGGGAGTAATATGCTGCTGTAGGCGTTTTAACCTCTTAGTGACTTTCCAGAGTGAATTAGCCTCAATTGGTGTCAGATGTGATAGGTAATTTTGTATTGCTTGATTTTTAATGGAACTAAGAAGATTCTTGAGATCACTTGTTGCTCGGTTGGACGTCGCGTGGTTTTCCATTTCCTGCGCAATTTGCGCTTTTCTGCGATTTGTTGTTTTACTATAACAGGATAGTCTAGGTTTTCGTTATTTTTTTGTTTGGTGTAGCCTACCATGCAGCTTGTTAGACTATTTCATTGGAGGTTTCAACTGCTTCCACAAGTTCCTGTTCTGTTTTCAGTGACACATCCAAGGTGAGAGATTCATTAACTAATTCTCGGAATAGTTCCAGTTTATGTGCTTGTTGTAAAGAGTAGGTAGGTTCGATTTGAGTAACACTTGTGAGCATACTGTTACTATAATTGGAGGGTGCTCGCTTGTAAGACCTAAACAAGATTCTGCCCTAAGGTAGTTTGGGTTAATTGCTTTTACGATGCAAAAATCGAGTAATTAGGCATTTTTGTCAGGTCTGTAGGCCAGTTTGTTGATTCACCCTTAGATATAGACTGTGACCTATTGTTGTTTATTGCTTTTAGAAGTTCTCTTCCTTTGGTCGTACGTCTTTCACAATAACACTTTTTCAATAATTAAATCTTCTCTAATTTCTTTATTTGGATTGAAGTATGCAGTTCTTACGATAGTCTAGAGAAGTTTAGACTGAAAACGTATAATGACGTTTATATTAGATTTAAAAGCTGTGCCTCACAACTATACATGGTGTTTGATAATTGTTCCCATAACAAAATATTGCATAATTACCTAGTAATCGTAAGTAATAAATCGCCTAATGATGAATTACTCTCGAGGTACGTTCAAAAAGGAGCGAAGTCCCCATGCCCGCGCGTTACGCGAATCCCCACGCCGGGTCCTGCTACTACACTCGGCTGCGCTAAGCCCTCATCCCTTTCCAAAAGTACCGAGAATACTAATTCATTATTGAAAGGCTTATTATCTGTGATTACCAGGTACAGTAGCGGCAATCATTTCTTCAAAACGACACAAGTATACTTGAAAATTTACACAAATGGGTTTCCTGATATGCGGATTTTATTGTTGGACTTTATAAGTGTTTATGGAATAATGGATTGGTTCCTCGTGGATTGGAATACCTACCGATAGCGTCTCCAGGTGGAGAATATGAGAAGAGTGGACAAGTTAGTAATGAAACCCCACGCATGAGAACCTGCGTGGTGAACTGAAAGTTACTACCGCGAACTATCCCCCTTCTCTACTAAATACCCTAATAGAGACGAATATCTTGGAAAGTGTCAGATAAATGCTGGGAACAAAAACAGTTGTAACGAAAAACACTAAAACACCATGCTTCAATTGTTCAATAAGAAAAGATGATTTGCACAATATAATACAAATAGAATTCAAGATACTTGCGCAATTTATCGAATAACAAGAAAAAAGATTAAAAGAAGCTGCTGGAAAAAGTTATCAAAGAGTATGGAAAGACAACTATAGAAAATAATAAGGAACAGCAAGCCGGACATTAAGGAACTGATAGAAATAATCAATATTTGCCTTCAAAGAATGGATAAAATTCTTTAAAAAAATGTATATAAAAGATGGCACGCCAGACGGCAACGGACAGTTGGAAAATATAATTATAGCAGAGGAAAAACAAGAAATCCTAAAAGAAGAAATAACAGAAGCAGCCGGAAAATTAAAAAACAGGAAATTGCAGGACATAACAACATACATAATAAATTACTTAAATATGGGCGAAGCTCTACAAAAGGAATTAACGAAATTACTACAAACAATTTTTATTACAAAAAATCCCTAATATCTGGAGAACAGGAGTTTTAAAAAGGTGACAGAAAAACACCTGACGACTACCGGGTAATAACACCGTTATATACTACTTGAAAACTAACGGCAAAAATACTAAGTAATAGAATCGATAAATTAATATTGCTAGCAGAGGAGCAATAGGGGTTTAGGAAAGGAAGGTTCTGTGTAGATACTATTTTTATAATACAATAAGTGGTGTAGAAATTCTTAGAATTTAATAAACCAGCTTTTATGCATGGTGGATTTAGAGAAAGCTTTTGACCGAATACAGCTAAAAGATATCATACAAGTCTTACAGAAAAGGAAAATTGCGCAAAAATGTATTGAACTTATAAAAAACATGTATACAAATAATCAAATTATAATCAAAATTAATGGACAGTCTCTAGGACCCATAGAAACAGCAGTAGGAATAAGACAAGGAGATCTTTTAAGTCCACTACTGTTTAATATTATGATGGATGATGTTGGCCACTTTGATTGATAACCTTTTGCTATCTTTCTGGGAGTTGCATAATTCCGCGCTCATAGAAAGACTGCTCTTTCCCAGTGAAAAACTGGGTGAGATTCTCTTTGATGGCTTTATCAAAATTGAAAGTCCTACCATTCAAGTTATTTTGCAAAGAACGAAACAAATGGTAATCTGTTGAGGCAAGGTCCAGTGAGTAAGGAGAATGGGCCAAGACTTCTCATCCAAGCTGCAGCAACTTCTGGCGAGTCACCAAACCTATTGTTAGGATGAAACATTATGCCCTTATGATTGACAAGTTCTAGGTTTCTCCGTAAGAGATGTATTTAAATCATCCTCTATCTCTCTCTATCCAGCGTTTATTGTCCATAAGTGAACATACGCCTCCTCCATTTCCCTCCATTTGTTTCTATCCTGTGCTACGTTCATCCATCCCCTTCCTGCCACTTTCCTGATGTCATCGTACCATCTTAGTATGGGCCTTCCTGGGTTTCGTTTTTCTCCCCATGGTTTCCATTCAGTCGTTTTTCTTGTCCATTTCTTCTTCTCCATCCTCGCTATATGTCCTGCCCATCTCCACTTTGCTTGTATTATTTTGTTTTTGACATCTTCCATTTTGGTTCGTTCTCTAATCCATTTTATCGACTTTTTGTCTATCAGTTTTATGTTGAGGATCGCTCTTTCCATGTGTCGTTGGGTAGTTTGCATCTTACTCATGGTCTTCTTTGTCATTGCCCATGTTTCAACTCCGTATAGCAAGACCGGTATTACACATTGGTTTAATAGTTTTATCTTCATGTGTATCTTAAATCTTTTTTCTTTACTCTCTAATATATGTTTCAATCTTCCGTAAGCTGTCCATGCGAGTCTAATGCGTCTATTTACATCTGCCGTTTGCATTTTCCTGTCTACTGCAGGTTTTGTCCCAGGTTATATATATTGTTCTACTTCTTCTATAGTTTACCCCATTTATCGTAATGGGACCGTCATCTTGGTTAGAGGATCTCTTCATTATTTTTGTTTTTGTCATATTCATAGTTAGTCCTATTTCTTTTGATTTTTCGTTCAGTTCTTCCATCATCTCCTGCAGTTCCAATCGATTTTCTGCAATACGCACTACATCGTCTGCGTATCTTAGTGTATTTAATTTTCGCCCTTCTATATTGATACCATGGTTTTCCCAATTAAGGTTTTTGAATATGTCCTCCATTGCCAGTGTGAAGAGCTTTGGCGATATAGAGTCTTCTTGCCTTATTCCTCTTTGGATTTTTATTTTCTCTGTTTCTGAGTGTAATTTCACAGTGCTTGTTGCTTCCTTGTATATATTTTCGATGAGTTCTATGTATCTGGAATCCACTCTGCTGTTTTGTAATGAGTTTATAATTGCCCATATTTCTATCGAGTCAAATGCCTTATTATAATCTATAAAAGCTAGATATATGTCCTTGTTGTATTTTGTTGTTTTCTCGATGATGTTTCGGAGTGATTGTATGTGATCCAAAGTATTGTACCCTTTTCTAAAACCTGCTTGTTCGGTGTTTTGATACTGTTCGAATTTGCTTGTTAATCTTGTTGTTATTATTTTCGTCAGCATCTTATATACTTGACATAAAAGACTTATTGGCCTATAGTATCCTAGATCTGACTTATCTCCTTTCTTATGTAACAACACAATTACGGCGTTGTTCCAATTCTGTGGTATTTTCCGTTCTTCCAAGCATTTATTTAGTAGTATCTTTAGGTTCTTTATTAATTGTTCTCCTCCGTATTTAATAAGTTCCGGGATGATTCCGTCTTCTCCCGGAGCTCTGTTTAATTTCATTTCCCTAATTGCGTTTTCTATTTCGTCTGCTTCTATTTCCGGTATTTCTTTCGATCCGACGTTAAGAATATGTCTTCTTTTTATTTTATCTGGTTTTTCTACCTTGGCGCTGTACAGCTTTTGATAAAAGTTTTTTGTTGTGTGAATGATTTCTTTTCTATCATACGTTATTGTGTCGTCTTCTTTTTTCAGATGGCTAATGATGTTGATATTTGTGTTTATTTTTCTTCTCAGCACTTTTAAGCTTTTGTTTTCTTCAATTGTTTTCTCTATTAAAACCTCTGCATTTCTTCTGATATCTTCTTTTATTTTCTTTCGTACAGTTTTGTTTAGTTTCGTGAATTCTACCGTACCTCGTTTACCTTGGCTTGCTAATTCTTGTCTTTTTGCTAATAGTTGTTTTGTTTCGTTCCTGATATTTTTTTGACATTTTTTGTTTTTTGTTGTTTAGCTGTTTTCTTTCCTGCTTGTAATATTGCATTCGTCATCTTTTTATTTATTTGTTTTATTGTGTCTTGTTTTCTAATTCTGCTGTACCAGAGGTTTTTTCTCAATTCTATTCTGTATTCGTTAGTTTTTTCTTTAAGAAGTTCGCTATCTATTTCTTGTTTATTTTTCTTTATTAGTTTTATTCGTTCCTTTTGTGCATTTATCCGTATATTTCCTCTTACTAATCTGTGATCACTGCTTGTTGGGTATTTGTTAATTACCGTCACATCTGTAACTAGATGTTTATGGGATGATATAATAAAGTCGATCTCATTCTTTGTAGTTCCATTCGGGGCTCTCCACGTCCACTTTCTATCTTTCTTCTTTTTGAAGAAGGTATTCATAATATATAGGTTTTGTCTTTCTGTGTATTGGACTAATGTTTGGCCTCTTTGGTTTCTCTGCCTTATTCCAAAGTATCCTACTGATTTCTCATTATCTTCTTTCTTTCCTACTATGGCATTAAAATCTCCAATTATGATATAATGGTGTGTTTTGTTTAACGTTATTGCGGCATTTATTTCTTCGTAAAACTGATCGACTTCTTCATCTTCGTGTGTCGATGTGGGCGCGTATACCTGAATTATTTTAAGATTATATCTGTTGGATATTTGAAGTATTAGGTATGCCACTCTTGCTGAGATAGATCTTAATTCTTTTATGTTTTGTTCTACCTTTTTGTGTATCATAAATCCAACTCCCGCTGTGTTTGTGTTATTTTCTAGTATACTTTTGGTATGATATAATGTATTTCCAGATGATAGTTTTGTACACTATTCTTCTTTTCTTCTTGTCTCGCTTAATCCTATGACATCCCATCTTTTATCTTTAATTTCATTTTCAAATTCTACTAGTCGTTCTTCAGTTCTGAGGGTCTGTGAGTTGTACGTAGCTATAGTCAACTTCGTCGTCATTTGGCAGCCTTTCCTCATCCGGTGATTCTTCGCACCCTCTGGTTGTCGGTAGGATTCACCGCTGCCGTGGTGAGCTACTTTCAACCTGCCGGGGACTGAGGGCCTTTCGTTTATTTGTGTATTCATGAAGGGATTTGTTGGGTTTTCGGCCTTAACTCACCGCGCTGGCCAGACGTGTTGGCAAGTCGCAGTACCGGAGCCGTGTTTATCAATTCGTGATAGTCGCCTCCGATTTTCTAGTGATAAACTGTACCAAAGATTTTCTTTTCCACTTTAACCTAGTACTGACATTGCTGCTGCCCTATGTCAGGTTTCACCATATCTGGCTATCCTCACCTAGTTTAGCCTGTAGGTCAATACAGTTTTCCGGGGTGTGGCACTTGGAGCCATAGGTGAGAATTGGGTGCCTCATGAGGACCAGTTATCGAGAACCACTTCCGGTGAGACCGTTCCCGGTATAAAGGTACTACCTCTATGACGCGACCCTATACCCCTTAATCATCCAGTTGATAAAAATACACAACAGAATCGATCTTTTGCAAAATATGCCTAAAATGCACAGTTTGGTCTTCCATTTGCAAGTTAATGTAAGAACTGAAGGACGTGACCAAATCAAATAGTTATTTATTTCAGATAAAGTTTCAACTGTCATCTGTCAAAAATATATAACACGTGTGACGATTGCGATGACGCTTCTAACTTAAATATATGTGTAACGCCATTTATTGCAAAATCCGTCATGACTTTTCAGACTATATATCTAATCTGTTTCTTTGCCCTTGTTGCGGTAGAAAAATAAAAAAGTTCTTATTATTTTCATCTTGTAAAATAACCTTTATAAAACAGATTTAAAATTTTATGTAATCACAAAGATTAATCTTATTATAACTTTTAAAAACATTAAAAAACGATATCAAGACAAAATATCAAGACCTTTTATTCTCAATTTCCTGATAAAAGGGAAGACGGTTATATACATAATTTTTGTCATGTTTAAACTGTAGAGGTGGGCGCGTCCATATAAAAAAAATTAATGTTCTGGAAAAAATAAGTTAAAACTATATAAAAATTAAATGTAAGCAGCCCAAATTGATATAAGTTTCAGAAAGATCGTGTTACAAAGAACTTATTTTATATCATCTCCAGAAAATACTTTTTCTCTTCAAATGCCAATATAAAGAATTTGTAGAATTCTACCCAAGACTTGTGTCGTCTACTTTGATTGGAGAAGATAATTATTAGATTCTGTGTAATATGTGCTTTCATATTTTTCTATAGTTATATTAATAAATAGAATAGTTTTAAGCAAGAAAAATTATTAAATGCCATGTTTGTGATACTTGTAATTTTTTTAAATAACAGAATAGCAAAAAAGACATTTGTGTCTCTTTTAGTTAAAACTGTAATTAAAGTGATGAAATTTAAAACTGAAAATACGAATTATTCTCATCACACCAATCATTTGGTTACAAACATACGAAATGTTACTTGATCGCCTATTTTAGAATGCTTGAGGTGGCATAACTTGTCTTCGTTATAGCTTCCCATAGTTATCGCAAATTAGGATATTCTTGGTTTTTTTTAGATGTGTAACTTGATCGATTAGATCTATACATTTGAACAGAAAGTAAACAAAGAAATGTGGTGTGGCCTAGACCCTTGATTTACACGAGGAGGTCTGTGCGTAGTAAACAAAAGCAGCCTATACTTTTGAACAGAAAGTAAACAAAGCTGGCTGACATGAAATTTGTTGTGCCGCGCTCTGGGCGTTTAATTTACACGAAGAGGTCCGTGCGTTCGTGCACGCACATTTGGGCCGCTATCGCTTCTTGCCGAATTGCCGAACGGCCGGGGCTCTCATCTGGCCACTACATTACCGAACGTAAAAACCGCGTCTGCCAGGGCCATTTGATTTGCTTCCGTTGAGCGGAGGTAAGTGCCTATTCATAATGGACATAAGCATAAGCCTTACATAAGAAATACGTATAATGTACGTAAGCATTATGTAAACATTTAAAAGTTTCGCATGCTCAATCAAAGTAGCGGCAGCAATATTCTTCCAGGCATTTTGCATAATTGCCTTTGTACTTGTTATTCCTTCTATAGTGTAGAAACAAATGCATATTTACTGAATTAATTAATAGTTTCATATCCGTTGTAAAAACAGCGCATAAGCTTTGCATTGATTCAACTTTACGTATTACATATTTCTTATAGGCAGCTTAGGTTTTCCGATCTAGGGAAAAAGCCGATCCAATTAAAAATTTATACGTTCCCACCTTGCAAAAATTTGAGGGAAAACGGGTGAAATATTGTCAGCCCACGACGCCAAAAATACCTTTTGGCGGGCAACCCCTAGTCTTTAAAAAAAGCGGGCTGTAGCGTGCCACCATCGGACAGAGAGCGTCTTAAGCTTAAAATATCAATGGGTCACAAATCTTCACATTATTCTATGGTATTACTTTATCAGAATATTGACTAATCGCGTTCTGTACTGAATTTATGATTAATCAAGGATACGACAGTGCTGTCGGCCTAAAGAATCGTTTTTGTTCTCCTGATAAAGATATTAAAAAGCACAGCGAAGCAATCCCTGGGAAAACGATGTTCTTTTTATTTATTGTAACTGTTAAATGTTTGTTAAAACAGCTTATTTATTTTTAGTGCAACCACTATATTTCAACGTAAAAAATGTGACGGAGTTGAAGCCAGGAGCTGCATAGAATTTTTCTGAGATAAATAGACTTAAAATGTAATAAAAAGCACGCTTTAATCTGAACTATCTTTTAATATCAAATACAGCTAATTTCCATATTAAAAAAATTGAGACTTGACACTTTCGTCTAATGCAATAACCCGTGTAGCATAAACTTCCTACCGAATTCATATTCCGATAATTTGATCACCATGTTTGACAAATTTCCGCGCCGGGTACAGCTTGTTCAATTCATCCCACTAGCGATTCGTGCCGGTGAAAATCATATTACAACTGGATTACATCGTCACCACGGCTTCTGCCAAATTTTAGGCGTGGAATAATTTAATATCAATTCAAGCAAATAAGGAGCAGATGAAATTTCTGGATTATAGGCTTTCGATAATCTACAATTACGCTACAGGGAACGCTTTTTTCTCAATGCACGCCTTGGCAAATTGTTTACATGTTTTTAACTATTATAAATCTAAAATAAACATTACATTTTCGGATCCGTTCGTATAAGTTTTGGCAGTTGATTGTAACGAATTTCAAACTTTTCCAGCTTTCAAATACCATCTTAACAAGCAAAAAGTTTTAATAAACTGTATTATACAAAACATAAAATTTTTGCATTAAATATGTTTCTAAAAAATAAGAGACCAATTTTGACATTTTTCTGAAAGTATTAGTAGTTTTAACTAAAAAGGGGTTTTCCGATTAAAGTGACGTAATAGGATTAAGTGGAAAGAGGAAAGCAATACTAATAAAAAGATAAAGAACAGCTGCAACCAATAATGTACGCTCTTATCCTGTTACATGAGCTGTACGATATCTATTGCCAATTGAAACCCTGCGTGTGCTAGGTGCGACCTGACATTTGGATCATACAGTCTGACATTTTTGACAGCGTACCCATTCATAACGTTTTGTTATACGGGTGTTATTTGTTTTGTTTTTATCAAGCAAAAGTTTCTTTTTGGCCAGAAAATGTAATTAACTCGTCAATATTTCCATACGATAATTTTTTACAACTTTTGACGTCAATTATCTCAAAAACAGTGTGTCAAACAACTCACTCAACTTTTGGTGATGAAGCCCCATACATAACCACTGTATATGTTGGTTTAATGAATTTAATTATGGTCGTAGTTCGCTGGCGGCAGTGACTGTGGTGCCAGCGAACATCGATGCCGTATATGAACTGATAAAGCAAGATCAACATGTGACTTATCGTGAAATTAAAGCATCTTCGATATTGCATAAACATTTAACCGTAAAAAATCTCTATGCGCCTTAGATCCCGCATAAGTTAACGATCGCTCAAAAAGAGGCGTGTACCGATTGGTCGAAAGAAATTCTAAAAAAACCGAACGTGGTGTTTCAAAAATCATTGGCAACTTCCTAAAGGTGAAAATTTTGGATTTCTGCGTATAAAGCCGAAAGTAAACAGCAGTCGACTGTAAGGGTCTTCCAAGACGAGTCAAACCAACAAAAATTATTGGGCCTCGAAACACTTCGAAGAAAGTGAATATCTGTTTTTTTTTTTGTAAAAACTGGACATGTCACAACCGTGATATTAGAGGATCGTAAAATTTTGATTGGTACGCAACCATTTGCTTACCATGACTTTTCGGAAAAATAAAAAAATGCACAGCGTCGGATTATTCTCCACCATGGCAATGCGAGCTCACACACATTGACACAGACAACTGGCTTTTTAAGCACCCAAAACCTTGAATTGATGGGACATCCGCCGCACATTCGTTATTTGAGTCTTAACGATTTCTTTTGTTCTCATAAGTGAAGAATAAACTGCGTGGAAGGATATCTCCAAGTTGCATACAACATGGAGAAATGTTATTTAGTAAAAATATAATTGAATAAATAAACATTGACACATAAAAATGTAGCCTTTAAATTTTGCTTAATATTTATCATCTCCAAGTTTCTCTTCTACCCTAACTACAAGGAATTCTATTAAGTTCAATAAATCTTTATTGATAAATATAGTGCACTGATGTCTCTCTATTGTAATTTTACTCCTAAGCACAATTTTAAATTCCAAATCAAGCTCTTGATGTTTCTGCAATCTACCTAGCTCACAAACACTTTTCTCTGGTCACAAATGATTTCTGCGCGACCTTATCAACAAAACACCCGCTTCTATCTCTAACTTCTATCTGAAACTATCCGTGTCATTTTTTATTTTTTTAAATCTCCGAAATTTTGTTTTACGTTTACCTAAAGTTCTTTTTGCAAGTTTTGTAATGTTCTGTTTGCTTGAAATTTTTTTACAAAGTTTCCGAAATATTTTATAATTATTTCTTTTAAACTTTCAATATCTTTGTCCACATTTCTTTTGTTTCTTGCAATTTCCCTTTTAATGGTATGTTAAAACTTTTGGATTATTTTCTGCGTTGCTTATTACTTTATATAACTCTCTTTTTACATATCCGGTCAACTTTGGATTATTCTTCTGAGATTATTTTCTTATTTGTCTGTAATTATCCTTAAAGCTTGCGATAATTTCTTTTGTATTTACTGTATTTTTTAAAGTTTTCTTCATTTTCTTTAAAATTTTTAGGGCATTTATTCAAATTGTTATTTAATGTTTGGTTAAAAATCTAGAATATTATTTCATTTTTCTGCAGAGCTTCTGATCTCTCCCTCAATTCTTGTAATTTTTTTCAAATCCTGTAATCTTTTTTTGATGCTCTTTTCAAGTTTCATAATTTTGTTCTCAAGGTTTTGGGTCATTCTTTGATGTCTATAAACAATTTTGAAACGTTCTTCTAATTTTTTTGCGAATCTAAACAGTTTTTCTAAAACTTTTTTGTATAAATGCATCTAGATTAGTTATTCTAAACATGTCGCATTTTTCACCTTTATCAATTAAGACCGTTTGTACTTTTTGCTGTAGAATGGTTTTTTCTCTGTTATTTTTAGTTCGTGCAATTTTGTGTATTTGGTATGGTAATTTATTTAAATAATTCTTCAAGTTATAGTCAATTTTACTTTTGACATAAAGCACTTCTAAAATAAACTCTATTTCTATAATAGCTTTGCAGTTAACCAATTAACGTACTTATTTCACAGTAATTATTTATCAGCGCACTTCGATCAGCAATCGAACTATGTCTAACCGCAACTGCTTTATTGAATGGTCTTCGTATATGTTTAAACATTAGTGCACGTTATTAGACAACTGATTACTGAAATCTTTCTTTCGTGATACGCAAAATTCCAAAAATAGTTGCGAACTTTCTGCATCCCTTCTAGAGGGGCTCACCTCTCTAGAGAAACAAATTGTAAATCTGTCTTTTTACGAAATTTGTTATTTAGTTGTTTACAAAATGTTCGCTTTCCATCCATTACTATATAAATATTCCTAATAACATTAAGCCAAATTCCCTATAAGACTAGCGTTAGGTACGTTTGGAGGATTTATTTCTCTTAGAATAAAATGTATGTTTAATTTGTCCAATTTTTAGTAAAACTAGCATAATCCAAACTTGCCAAATGGGACAACAATATTTAAGTGTCATGTTATTTTAAAATAAAAATTGTTACAACCCACAAACTTTTTTGTTAAATTGACTTCAGCGGTGACAGTAAGATCAGAAGTATCTTTAATGATAGGTTTTGTAGGGTTTTTCATTAAGGGCGCTCAAACTTTAAATTGAAATAAAAGAAATTATGTATGAGATATCATTATTTTGCATTTGAAAACTATTTGATGCGTTATGTATAAAATATGGTATCGGCCAAATGGCTGCCGCAATTTCGCTGGGCGAAGCGTATCCGAGAGGTCAAACTTTCGATGATTTGACCGCATACATCGGGCTTGATATCATTGATGGCATTGGTTATGTTGACTTTTAAGAGACTAATTGTCTGCGGCTTATTCGTATATATCCGTTATTTAACGTAACTCCACATGAAACTAATGACGTTAAATCACACGAACTCGGTGGCCAGTTGACGTCGCCAAAATGCGAGATAACCATGCCGTCGAATTTGTCGTGCAGAAGATCTATTGTAACATGTGCTGTGTGGCACGTAGCGCCGTCTTGTTGAAACCATATGTCGTTGAGATCCATATCTTCCAATTTAGGCCAAAAAATTGGTTATCATCGACCTGCACCTCTCGCCGGTGACAGTTATGATGGCACCAGCTTCATTTTGGAAGAAGTCCGAACTAATGACTCTACCGGACCATAATCCACACCAAACAATGACTTCTTTGGATGAATTTATTGGTCTCATGTGGGGTGTTATTTTCACAAATCCAACAATTTTGCTTCTTAACACAGTCATTCATCTGAAAACGATTTTCCGTCCGAAATTGGAGTCTACTTGCAGCTGCTCCAGAGCCCAGTCAGCGAATGCTCGACGCTGCCTATGGTAGTTTACCTTCAGTTCCTGGATTAATTGAATTTTGTATGGGTGCAGGCTAAAGTCCTGACGCGAAATTTGCCATACCTCACGTTTCGACGACGTACAAGTGTTGTTTGATTGTTTACTGAACCAGTTGATTTAAATTTGTACACCAAACGACGAATAGCTCACGGAGCGTAGCTCCAACTGGCACTTATTTTGAAAATAAAGTTTAATGATTTGCACGCGTTGCTCAACACTGTGGCTTTCCACATGATTTTCCCAACATTAATATCCGACACGAACTTCCAGACAACCAATATATAAATAATACCGACTTTTTTCTGTTTGATTTAAGCAAATTTACTTAATTACCACTATATTATTTGAGCCATTATCCCCAGAAACTTTTAATTTTTTGTGGAAAAGTTAATTTAATGGCATTCATCTACACCAAACAACATTTTTTTGTAACAACAAAAAAAATTGTTTTTTGTTATAATAAATTAATTTACTTAGTAGCGGAATAGCAAGTCTTTCCTTGCCAATGAGGAAGAACTATAATAGTTTGTGAGGCAACAAAATTCTATTCATCGACAAATACTATCATTACGACCCGATTGAAATCTAAAAATTTATACCATAATAAGCTGATATTTATTTCTAAGATTAATAAAAAATTTGCTGTTCAGTAAAAGAGCCCTTATGAGTTACTTGATTCTACATGAAATTATTGTGTAAGTGTACTCAAAACCTTGAAATGCATAGTCACTTAAATCAACAAATTTAGTAAGTAAAAAATCCTAATTGATAAAAAAATTCTTTTCTTACTCAATGTTAAATGTTGCAAAGTCTTTTGGAAGTGGGGGTACAAACATGTTATCCTTCACATACTCCAAATGAAAAATTGCAAGTCGTTAGATCAGCTGACTAGCAGGACCTGAATTAAATGGTACATCATTAGATCCGGAATTACCATTTTGACGTTCTGGGAGATGTGGGTTGAGGTAATCGCATACGTGTCCATGCCAAAGCGAGACATCGTCTTTCTATAAAAAGTTGGAGATACCTTTTATTTCAGTTGAAATAACAACTACTTAGATATTATTTTGAGGTAGGTGAACTATGTAACCATGGACTAGGCGAAGAGAAAAGACCAAAACAAACTGCGATTGGTTATGGAACATTTTCTGTGTACTAGAATCCCAAATTGTGCCATATACTTAAATCGTGACTTTGTTAGTGAATACAAGCCTACCCGCAAAATTATCCACTTCTATTCGCTCCGGTGAAGAGCTGCAGGAGGCGGTACGCTATCTCTCTACCTCCATGTGAGACTATCAACTTCGCCACCAACGTCGTCTACAATGGAAACGGACGCGCCTTCCTATTTTCAAAGTTGAACGAGCGAATTCGAGGAAGAATCAAACATTTCCACTCTTATGCCATCGGAATTGCTAGAGACTGGCTGCAGCAATCATGAGCGCTGAATGGAAGAGAAGGCCGAAGGCCTTCAATGTGACTGACGAGAGTCTATAAAAAATCCTGCTTAACAAAACTTCTTCGATACGATCCATTTATGGGAAAAACGGTGTTGCCTGCAACGTCTTCGACGAAGTGTTCGCTGATATTTTGGAGCGTCATTGTACCGTCGATTTCATCGACGCCGACCTTAACTGCATAACCACTGTCGACCGCATCTGAGGGACTTTATGATCACCTGGAATCCACGTACTACAAAGAAGTCCTCCAGCTGATCCCGGTCTTGAAGCTGCGTGAGGCACCTGGACCCGATGACATTTCTAAATAAGAGCTACAGGCTCTCCCAAATAAGGCAGTTATCTTCGCTACTCTGAGTCCCTAGAACGTCCCTACAGACGTCGTATGCTTCCTGCTGAGAGTACCGTCCCATTAGTTTCCTGCCAATCCTAAGAAAACTGGTGCAGCACATGATCCACCGCCGGAAAGACAGCCACCGAAGTCTTTTAAATTTTACTCCGGCCCCTCCAACACCAATAAACTCCTTCGATTGGTGGAAAAGATAACAGAAGGCTTCCTTAAGAAGCTCATCACCTCAGCAGTCTTTCTATATGTGGCTAAGGCCTTCGAGAGGGTTTGGCACAACGGCGTTGTCTTTAAGATGGTTCTAGCTGATTCCGTTCTTTCTGCGGCTGAAGCTTTTGGATAAAACTTGTTGGCGTAAAATTATCCGAAAGGTATATTCGAGCCGGCGTCTAAGGGTCAATGCTCGTTCCGACGTTGTTTAGTCTGTGCGCCCGGAACATTCCTCTATGATAATGGCCTAGTATACACGACACAGTGGTGCTATCAAGCTACCGACAATCACCTTTGATGATCCAGACAATTTATAAGGAGTTGAACTTGCTCGAAAATGGTGCAGCACGTAAAAATAGAAGTGAATCTTAAAAGTTTAGCTGTCATATTAACCACAGACTCGACTTCTTTGGCGAAACTCAGTCTCCGACTGAAGAACATGAGAGTTGCAGTAAAGAGAAGAGGCACGATACCTATGAGTAACCTCAGACGAGAAGTCGATCTGGAGGCTGGAATGGGCGCTTGCAAGGTGAAAATAACCCGTCGGGTTTTTGGCTTCTTTCTTTTCTCTTCGTAACAAACTCATAATTCATACGATTATCTTGTATGTCTGAGTTAAGGCAGATGTCAACAAGTTTGCAAAAACACTATCTTCCATCGTATCTTCTAGACCGCATAACAATTCTTCTCTAGCGTTGGGGGCTTTGGAAACATTATCACCTTTACGACTACGAGTTGGAAAGGGCCGGTCACTATAAGGACTAGAATTCCGATTTCTCTGTAAAGCGGTTTGAAGGGCGGTCTACAGCAGGCCTACCAACATCTCAACAGGGAGTTAGGGTTGGGCTCGGAGACTTCTAATATCGCCATCAACCTCTTTTTTTCGTTCTATCGGTAGTTTTTAGCGTCCGTACCATGAAAATTTCTATGGCTTAAATTGCGGATAGTTGCACAACGTGTGCCACACTGTTGTTCGACGCACATTAAGTTCTCTGTTGACATGATACATTAACTTGCTGGGGTTTCGTTGTAAATCGGTCAAGTGTTTTCTATACGAAAGTCGGCGATCAGTTAACTACATAGATAAGCAGTTTATAATTTTCAAAATGGTAGCAAAATAACTTTTACGTTTAAAAATATCAGACAACATAATTTCTATTTTCCAAAACTATTACTTCAGATTAGATCTCATATTTTTGTATGAATTAGTTAACCCCAAATAAAACAAACAAATCAACATTTCGAAATATGCCGGGTGCTTTTATTTCTTAGTTGTTATCTAATAGTTTTGATTTTAAGATTTCATTCAGTCAAGTGTAAGTTAATGTACATGATCAACAGTCTCCTCGAGTTTTCTTACTAAATTGAGCATTCTAAATACTGATGTTACCATCTTATAAAAAAAGGAACCTCAAGTATGAAGTTTATACTTTCATCTTGAAAACCTTTAACTCTATATATATAACAGCATTTATTATTTTACTAACTATAATAAATATACATATTAACCATCAGAAGGCTTAATTTGAATTAATATAATATAATAATAATTATATTAATATATTAATATTAATATAATATAAGAATAAATAGACTACTTTACAATTTACTACTAATAACAATTTTGGTAACATAAACAACCCAAAAACTATCAAACTAAAAAAAATATAAAAACATTTTTTAATTGCCCAAACAAGTCAAAGACTGCAGCTACTACAGGAAAATTAATTTCACTCAAGCTTTATTTCTTACTATAAACATAAAATTAGTATGTGGAAGGCTCACAATGTATATTTTTGAGGATATAAAACAAAAAATTCAGAAAAATGCTTTGGTTGTCAAACTTTACACTTAACAGAAAAGACCTGCTTAAAGCTAAAACAGGCTCTTGTTTAAAATATTAAATTTTAATAATTAAAGCCATGCAAGAAGACATTACATAATGAAGGATAAAGTATTTTAATGTAAAAATTCTTTTAATAGCTATTAGAGCAGAAAGGGAAAACTTTAAGGCAACAGGCTTATTTAAAATAAAGGCCTAACTTGGTGATCCAGCATGTGCAATAGTATTTGGTTAAATAACTGATGCAGTACGCGAAGAATAGGAGTTAATGTCGAGAAGAGTATTTACGTACTATTTTTGACAAGGTACAGGCTTTATTGGTGCTACAACTTGGTGAATTTCTGAATCCTGGACAGGAGATACCCTAAAGAGATTTTAGTACGTTACTTCGGAGTGACTGTAAATAAAAAGTTTACCTGGAAGATCCTTGACTCCCTTCTTCTTTTTGAGAGTCAGCTATTTTTTTTCCCACAAACTGACGATATATACGTTTTGGGGTAGACAGCAAAACCCATTTGGACAAGCTCCAAGTGCTCTAGAACCGGTATTTTAAAACCACCTTTGGCGCTCCGAAGTTGATATTAAATATAATCCTTTATCAGGATACTAACATGCCAACTGTTTGGAAATTATCTCCCAGAGCGTTAACGAACTATTCACTAGCGTTAAAAGTCACGGTGACTTTCTCGTCTGTGCTTGATTGTAAATGCCAATAGATTTTTAATTTTTTCATAGAGCGGTCATTACAGACGAAATTGTTTAGGGACTGGACTTGCAAACCCCTAACAACTGTAACGAAATCAGTGTTAACGTTTACATAAATGTACTATAGAAATCCTAGTAATAGATTATCAAAAAGAAAAAGAGAGTTTAACATAAAAATAAATTCTTATATTTTATGTACTACACCAAAGCGTTAAAGTGGTTAAATTATCTATTAAATAAAAAAGGCACATGTTGCTTAGTATCTTATATTTACAGAAAACTTCGTGTAAATATTACAATTCTCCTTAACGATACTTTATATTTATTTGGATTACGATTTCTAAGAAAGTGATTTTAAAGGGGTTTTTAATAGGGGCTCTTGAACTTTGACAGTGTAAAGCGGCCAGGTTGGTAAAGCTATAATTGTCAAATTTGGAGGTTATAGTAAATAATATTTGAAAAATCATCGAGGAAAGTTACAGGGTTGAGCAACGCTTGCAAATTATTAAACTTTATTTTTAAAATGAGTGCTCAGTTCGAGCTGCGTTCTGTGCGTTACGTGGACACGTTTGGTGGACAAATTCGAATCAACTGGTTTAGTAAATAATCAAACATCATCCGTACGACGTCAAAACGTAAAGTCTGCAGAAAACTTTGCTGCAGTGAACGAGAGTGTGCAGAATAACCCGAGGCAATCAATTTCTCGTCGCGCCCAAGAACTTGGACATTCGCAGACCTCACCTTAACCAGTTTTGCGTCGAGACTTTAGCCTGCACCCGTACGTAATTCAATTAATCCAGGAACTAAAGGTAAACGACCATAGGCAGCGTCAATCGTTCGCCGACTGGGCTCTGGAGCAGTTGGAAGTGAACTCTGATTTCGGACGGAAAATCGTCTTCAGATGAGTGGATGTGTGAACAAGCAAAATTGTCGCATTTGGGGAGATAACAACCCACATAATACCCATCAAATTCATTCAAAAAGAGTCATTGTTTGGTGTGGATTTTGGTCCGGTGGGGTCATTGGTTCGTACTTCTTCCAAAATGAAGCTGGTACCACTATAACTGTCACCGGCGAGAGGTGCAGGTCGATGATAACCAATTTTTTGGCCTAAATTGGAAGATATGGATCTCAACGACATATGGTTTTAACAAGACGGCGCTTCGTGCCACACAGCACATGTTAGAATAGATCTGCACGACAAATTCGACAGCATGGCTATCTCGCATTTTGGCGACGTCAGTTGGCCACCGAGTTCGTGTGATTTAACGCCATTAGTTTCATGTGGAATCATGTTAAATCACGGATCTATGCGAATAAGCTGTAGACAATTGATGCCTTAAAAGTCAACATAACCAATGCTATCAATGATATTAATGATATCGATGTATGAGCTCAAGTCATCGAAAATTGGATCTCGCGGATCTTCGTCCAGCGAAGTTCCAGCGGCCATTTGACCGATATCAAAAAAATTAATTATATCTCATACACAATTTCTTTTATTTAAATTTAAAGTTCGAGTGCCTTTCATGGAAAACTCTATAGCACCTGTCATCAAAGATTCTTCTGATGTTACTGTCACCGCTAAAGTCTAACAAAAAAGTTTGTTAGTTCTAAAAATTTTTATTTTAAAATATCATGTAGATGACACTTAAATATTGTGATCTCATTTAGCAAGTTCTGATTATGCTAGTTCTACTCAAAGTTGGACGAATTAAAGCAGCATAAATTTTATTCTAAGAGAAGCAAATCCTCCAAACGTACGTAAAGCTAGTCTTATAGGGGACTTCGGCTTAATTTTATTAGAATTATTATATAGTAATGGACGGACAGCAAACATCTTGTACACAACTAAAATTCGAAAAAAAAAGAGTTAGATTTACAAGTTGTTTCTCTCGAGAGGTGGGCCTCTCTGGAAGGAATGCAAAAAGTTCGCAAGTATTTTTGGTACATTGCGTATCGCGAAAGAAATGTTTCAGTAATCAGTTGTCTAATAACGTGCACTACTGTTTAAACATATACGAAGACCATTCAATAAAGCAGTTGCGGTTAGACATAGTTCGATTGCTGATCTAAGTGCGCTGATAAATAATTACGATGAATTAAGTACGTTAATTGGCTAACTGTCAAGCTATTACAGGAATAGAGTTTATTTTAGAAGTGTTTTATGTCAAAAGTAAAATTAACTATAACTTGAAGAATTATTTAAATAAATTACCAACCCAAAGCAGACAAATTCCACGAACTAAAAGTGATAGCGAAAAACCATGGTACAGCAAAAATTATGAAAGGTCTTAATTGATAAAGATGAAAAATGAGACATGTATTTGTGTAAAACTGCTAATCTAGATGCATTTATACAAAATATGAAAAAAGAATTAGAAAAACTGTTTAGATTAGCAAAAAAATTAGAGGAACGTTTCAAAATTTTGAGAAAATTGTTTATAGACATCAAAGAATGGCCCAAAACCTTAAGAACAAAATTATGAAACTTGAGAAGAGTACCAAAAAAAGATTATAAGATTTGAAAAAAATTACAAGAATTGAGGGAGAGATCAGAAACTCGACAGAAAAATGAAATAATATTCTGGATTTTTAACCAAAACTTAAACAACTTGAAAAAATGCCCTAAAAATTTTAAAGAAAAATTAAGAAGAAAAATATAGTAAATACAAAAGAAATTATCGCAAGTTTTAAGGATAATTACAGACAAATAAGAAAATAATCTCAGAAGAATATTTTAAAGTTGACCGGATATGTAAAAAGAGTTATATAAAGTAATAACCAACGCAGAAGCATAATCCACAATTTTTAACATGACATTAAAAGGGGAATTGCAAGGAATAAAAAGAAAGTTCAAGAGAAATAAAGATAAAATATTTCGAAAACTGTAAAAAAAATTCAAGCAAACACCGAACATTACAGAAACTTGCAAAAAGTAGTTTAGGTGAACGTAAAAGAACACTTCAGAGATTAAAAAAAAATAAAAGAGGACACAGATAGTTTCAGATAGAGATTAGACATAGAAGCGACTCTTTTGTTGATGAGGACGCGCAGAAATCATTTGTAACCAGAGAAAAGTGTTTGTGAGCCAGGTAAATTGCAGAAACATCAAGAGCTTGATTTGGAATTTAAAATGGTGCCTAGAAGTAAAATTACAATAGAGAGACATCAGTGCACTACATTTATCAATAAAGATTTATTGAACTCAATAGAATTTCTTGTAGTTAGGGTAGAAAAGGAACTTGGAGATGGTGTTGAATTTAGGTCACGAGTGTTCGGCAAAGCCGCAAGAGATCATGCTTATAGTCAGTTGAGATTAGATAAAAAGAAAGGCTTAAGAGCAAGTACTAAGGGTGGAAAAATAAAGAAATACTGGAAAGAATTAGATAAGCAAAAACTAAAATGAATTAAAACAGCTAAAACCCATAATAGGAACTTTAAGACAAAAACATATTTTTCGTCTAAGAAAACACCAAACTTGGTATGATATAATACCCACATTATGCACAATGATTGCGAAGTTCATCTAGCCATATGGACTGCTTTTTAAGATGAAGAGGAAAGGGATGGAATAAACAGCCAAACAGAGATAGTGACAACAGACTCATTAAAGTAGCACCATATCTTAAGAAACGGCAGAGCAAGCTACAAGATATACGACCCGAAAACTAAATTTCAACATCGGAATGTTTAATGTGTAAAGAAAACGAAAAGAAAGGCCATCTTAATTAAATCATAAATCAGACTAAACGCTAAAACCAAGTCAACTTTGACTTGGATAAACTAAGATTTAAATCAAACAATAAATTATCTGAGCTTAAAAAAACTTGGTCGCACTTGGTCTTTTCTGAACAAGTAGCAGTAGGAAAGAGATATTACAAAGAAAACAATGATAATTTAAAAGGTTGCTAAATTAAGCACTAAACAAATGAATTCATTAACTTTAACCGCTAGTTTGAAAGTCAAACAAGAATTTCTGAAGTGTCTAACTTCTATCGACAGCGTCGAACAGAATACCAGTACATCATACTTTGGATTTCGTAAAAAATAGAACTGCGGGTACTATTTCAGCTTATGATTAATTTTGATTAAGGTTTTATTGGTGAATCTAATACATAATAAAAAAAAAAAAAACTTTTATTTAAACTATTTTGTGCAACTATCGACAAAGAAAATGTGTTTGTAAAATATTTGTTATTAAAAAAGGCACGTGAAAATTATAGCTTTTATTGAAAACGCCCCAATATATACATAGGTTAAAGATATGGCTGCAATACTTAATTAACCCTCTCTTGGTAGAAACGTACCAAAAGTTCTTAATGCACACTTAATCTTACATTTAATTGGTAAGCTTATTCGCATTACAATGCACTTATTATTTTAGTGGTTACGTATTGCATAACAACACACTCGACAACAGTACAACTTAAACATACAAAAATCCCAAACCTTTTCTTATCCACACATTAAACAGGCAAATCCAATTGATTATGAATATAATATTAAGATTATATTCAGAAAATGTTTAGAATGTCTATTACATTTTATAATGTTAACAGAAGTACAAAGCATAAAAATTAATTAATAAAGACGCTCGCATCTTGTTTGCTATTGCTACTAGTAAATTATCGCCTTAGATTAGAAATAGTAAACTTTATGTAGGTACGTGCAGGAATGCATTTATTGTTGCTATGACTTTACTGTTAGTTATATAGAAACAACGATAAGATAAATCTTATCTCTGAATTTAATTTGTAAACAAAATAATTATTCCTAGTTTGGCTAGAGCTACGAATAACTATTTCATGAGCAATTTTTGGGTACCCAAACTAATTCGCTTTCGCAATGGATCTCTTTATAAGGCCATAGTAACTTAATTTCTAATTAAAGCTCAAATTATTATAGCATAAATGGTCGATTTTAGTTATTATAAAACAATGGAGGGGTGGCTATATCTAGACATTACTATACTACTTAATAATAGGTTCTATATTGGTCGCGTTGGACTCGTGAGGAAAGCTGGCGCACCTTTTTTGTTCATATTGCGAAAACAGATAATAAAATGTAATAAGTGGCTATAAGTGGCTTTATGGCTACAAAAGTAAATTCCAATTCAGTAAATTACATATCAATTAGTAAGCAGTGCGATGTTATTTATCATTATAAAGTAATTTTTTATTAAAAATTGCAATGTTTAATATTTATGACTTTATTTTTTTACTAATAATAATTTTGTAAAAAATGTAAAATAAAAAGACTCAAAAAGTACATCTCATTTTCATAGCAGACCTAGTAGATTTGTTCTTCTGTACATGCCTTTAAGAATTACAGAGGATGGAAGTAAGGCAGATCTTGAAATATAAGTAAGGCTTCGATGAAATGAACTGAAGAAGTATTATTTCGAGTATCCTTATAGAATATAAAATTATTAATACTTTCCAAGAGACCACTTTATTGTAGTGGGAGAAAGGGGATAGCAATTCACTTTAGCTAACAATAGAATGTTTAGTAGACCCAAAAGTAAACTACTTCAGCAATACGCAGTACCAAGGCATGCATGGCTCTAGTAAAGTGTATTTTTTAGATGTCTAATATTAGATCCATGACAACTTCTGCCCACATCATTTTTTTATAGTAACCAACTTTGCTAGGTTTGATGTATTCTTCCAAATTACAATTTACCATTCTACGATTTATTTTTGGAAGCTGGTGCAGATATAAAGACCATCATCTATGAAACATTCTTTCAGTCTATTTTTCAGCCAAGAAGAAACCAAATGGAGATCTAAAAAAATGTAAATGTTGATTTCTATCGCATTCTGCAATACGGTAAAAAATTAGCGGAAAGTTTAAAGAACAAAATTATATTAACATTCAATGCATAAAGTCAGTTCCAAACTTTAAGACACCACAAACTGCATTTTAGTGTTTAACAAAACCGCAGCTCCTATTAAATTTAAAAACCGTTTTGTAGGTTGAATGAGCGCAATAACCAACACAAAACTTTGGAAGAGAATCTTGTCAAAAAACTCTTACCTGGTTCGATTATAATTATTTAGCTGACTCTAGAAACCATCCTACTTACAAAACCAAGCAGCAAATAAAATAATAAAATAAATAAAAATATTTATTATTATAAGGTTAATGTTAAGGCAAAATACATTATATAGCCGAAAGTGCCCAAATACTACTCTGGAGAGGTAGGTTTGGCTGCTACTAAAACGGCATAAAACGAAATAAAGGTAACATGCAGATCATATGCATACGTTAGATAGACAGTGAGTAAGATGGTAGAGTTGAGTGACATGAGCAATCGTTGCAACAAATTGGTTTTGCGACAGGCGTCTAATCAATATAAAATGCTCATAGCCATCGTGAGGACAGTACAGAACAGATTGGATGTATCGATTGCAGCAATCAGTGATTGTCAAAGTGCTTCTAGCGCCGTCATTAGCACTAAAACTTTTCATCCAGAACTAAAAAAATGAGCTTCTACAACCATGCAGCCATTCATAAGACCAAAGTAATCATAGTAAATGCCAAACGTCGCTTGCATGATGCAATTGGACTGTACAACAGTAAAACAAATTCTGTGAAGCAGTAAAGCTCGCTACATAATGTGAGAATCCAATGGCTGCGATTGGGTTTGGTAAATGCTAGAAGAAATGCTTCTTACCCAAATAAATTGTGCCAATAGCCAAGTTCCGCCAGAAAAGGCGTTATGGTTTGGGATTGCTTTTTTGTGGTTTGGCCTAAGTCCCTCAGTTCCTGTAGTCAGAAAAAAGAACGCTGGAATGTGTCTTGATATTCCCAATAATTATGTGCTTTCAACTCTCTGACATCAGCTCAGAGAAGAAACTTTTCTGTATCTATAGATAACTGTTCTGTCTACATGACGAAGGTTATTCTACCACAGACTGGTCTTAACAGAACCCCGATTACAATCTCAACAAACACCCCTAAAAAGAATGAGTACGCCAGGCCACCTTTGAAGGCTAGACTTACTGTAGTTACCAATAAAGCAATTCCTACAGACATATCAAAAGTTGGTGGAAAGCTGAGTGCAGGTTGTAACTGATATTAATGATAGGGCAACATTTATTAATACATGCCATATGAGTCTCTGGTTTTACAACAGTGGGTGTCCTTTCGCATATAGTGTAGCTGAAACCATTGTGCCAACTGCCATGAAATTTAATTTAAAAACTGATTTATCAATTAAAAACTTTTCAGTATTAAAGATTTTTTGCCTGTCCTCCCAAAGAGTATACAAAGCTTTTATAAAATTGAAGAAAGAAAGACCTTATATAAGTATCAAAAGAAATAAAGGTTAATTTAAACTATAGCATACCACGGACCGCTAAAAAATTGATAACAGAACTATAATTAGATTTTATTTAAATAAACAAGAACATAAACAAAAAGTAACAGAACATATCCTGGAATATCTGTGGGTCGAGAACTTCTTTTAAAGCGGTGTCTAGAAGTACTAGAACAAAATTTAATAGATTACAAGAAGACAGCAAAATCTTCTGAACACACCCGAAGCAAGCACAAATAAAAATATAGAACTTGTGGATTATTATAAAGCATCTAGCGGCTCATCTAGAACAATCTTTGGTATTCAGATTTGCGAAGTATTGCTTAGGTTAGAATGTACTTTTGCAACGGTCAAGCTAGAGGTGGTAAATCTTCGTTTCAATGACAGCACGGTGTCAACAAAATGTTGCCTATAAATTTAAGGCCTACTCATTTGCAATGTTTAACAGAATGCGGCAAATACTTATCCCTTTAAATAGACCAGTGCTATTGTGCTGATTCTATAAATAATAAAAAACCACAACCCATTTTGAGCAACATTCTGTTTGGAAAAGTTACAGAAGATAAGTTAAGTCAAAAATTTATCATTTTCTTTCTCAATTTGTAATTAATATTTGGAAAGCATTCACAATACAAAACAAAATAAAAAATCCTTGTGTCTAGGCCCTTAAGAGCCAGGTGGCAATTTGATGTAAATATAATCAAAATTTAATGCGAGTTTAGTGTAGGAATCAAAAATATTTATGCCCATAACTTTCCGTATTCAACTCCACTTTTTAGGTCTAAAAAATATATGTCCCGAACTCATCTAAATTTGGTGAGAACCGTGGAAGTTACAAAAAGTTAAAAGGAATTTCAAGGTTGCTTTTCCCCCAAGGGAAGATAGTGTTCATTTACGAACTTACCCGCGACATTGACTCAATAAACATGAATTATTTTGTAGGTTATAAGCATATAAAATAGTTAGGGTTCACATTTTTTAAAAGTTTACAGCAAAAATAAACGAAAATTTGCATTGCGTTAAACCAAGACCTATACTGTTCAAATATTAACGCTTGCTTGCTAAATTTTTGCTGTAGGTCTTTGAAGCTCCATCGCGTGGTAAAATTACATAACACATATTGTGGCTCTAACGAAGATATAATTCGATTTAGGCAAGTTGTTAAAACTTTTCCTATCCCTTCCAATTTTGCTTTACTTTTTTATTATATTTCTATATAAAAATCCCAGAAAATTAACTCATAACAATCAAAATGTGCCTGTATTATAGATGTTGCTATTATTTCCAGTACTAAAAAAAATAATTATTGACATACTGGTTGATTTCAAAGCTTTTTATTGTGTTATTGCTGTTGGTAGTTGAATTTATAATAGAATATGTTTCTAAGATCTCATATAACATAATGTGCATCTATCTAAGTCTAGTAAAGATATATAACACACTTATGAGCAATATATAAAACAATTAAAGTACAAAAGAGGGAATTTAAAATAGGAAGGCGCGTGACAACTATTTGAAATTAAACTGGTTCTAACTCCTGTGTTTCCTGTAACAGTATTGTGTGCTGAAATTCATCGTACAGCTATGTAGAAGAAGTATTTGAAGGCTAGCCTTTATTCGGTCACCTTACCAAAATATTATACTACGAACATTAAGGACACGCTCTTTCTAATTTTTCTGAACAACAATACAATAATATTTCCTATGTGTAAACAAAGAGGAGACATACACGAGCCAAATATTTCAATATTAAAACCGCTACTCAATCTTCCATAGTACACATGCATCTTAAACTAGAAATGATTTTTAAAACAAATAGAAATGGAAATGGAAAAAAATAATAGCAAATACTGAAATGAAATTAACTCTCCAAATTAAAACCAAAATTGCTATACCAAATAAATATAAAACACTCAATTAGCGATGAGTAATCAAAACAAATTTTAAATGCCCCCGCTCCATTCATTAACCAGACTAAATCTAGTTTATTCCTCCACTAAGCACAGCATCAATTCATAGGAAATAAAAACAAAAGCATATTTTTTCTTTAGTACCGCTCGACAAATTTAATAAAAATAGTATAAAAAGATACAATAATTATCTGAAATAAGTAAAATCAGGAATGTAAGTTTCCAGTCGACTTTGAACAGTTGTGTTAATTTCAAATATATACTACGTTTAGTACCCATAATCCCACTGAGTTCTCATAATGTTTAAAAAAAATACATCCCTATTATAAAAAATTCAAATAAAATTTACTAAAAAAAAACAATTAGGACCAAAATAAAATAACATATACAAGGCCCTGGTTCAGAATTTAGTTTTACACGTTAGAAATCACTTTTATAGTAAAGGGGGACATAAGAAAACTAATAATTACTAATTAATAAATCAGTGGAAGTAAAGTGGATATTTTTATATCTTCAAAAAACTGATTTTAAAAATACCATGATAATCCTAATAAAGACTAGAAAGCAGTCATATTATCCCCCAACTTATTTTAGCATGTAATGGTTATATTCCTCCTGACAAAGAAATCTTATTTACTAATCTGAATCTAATTCCAAATTCACTTCAACTTTAAAGATTGTAGTAGAGAATCAAATATATTCAACAACAAAAGACAAATTTTTTAAAATTATTAAGAAATACTGATTTTGTACCTTTAAATTTAGAATTAATAGTTATATTTGGTGCTTGTACTTCGTTTTGATGAATTTGCAATATCTCTGTTAGAAAAGAATGTTTTAGAGAAGTTGCACAATAGTAATACTTTTCCAATCTAAATACAACACATCGAAAACTAAAACATAAAATAACAAATTAATACAGAATGAAAACCTCGGACACCAAGTTATATATTATATTCAGATTGTTTAAAACCCTATAAGGCTTCTGAAACAGATAGCCAACATAATACTATCTATTGGAGAATGTAATGGGCTTATTCTTTAAGCTACAAATAGTCCTATAGGTAAAACCACATTATCATCTACTCTTATACTTTGCTGGAATTAAAACTGACAATGTGCAATAAGAGAGAGCAAAAATAAACTAAAACTAAAAAAACCCTGACTAATTTTATATGCTTACGGGCAAAATCAAAACATGTTATTGAGAAAAAAATGCGGTAAAACTATATTTCCTCTGTCACAAACAACACACCCATTTTAGAAAACTGACATAAAACTAAACAAATAAAAGCAAAATATACACATTTTTGACAGACAGATTTATTCCTTAAAATCAAATTTGGAGAATAAAATGTTGAAGTAGATCTAGATGAACGACATGTTTTAAACTTGACGCTTCTATCTCAAAACGTAACAACTCTACCATAGATCTTATAACATTAATCTGTATCTCTAACGGAACCCTCGAATATAAACAAAGAGTTCTATCAAAACACTTAAATTTACTTTTCTGCGCTGACATATTTTCACAAATATGGTTAATTGCTTGTCATGCCTATTAAAAGCAAAAAGATCAAAAAAATCTACTTGCTTATAGCCCTACATCATTGAATTGCACCATGTGTGAAATTGGATGAAACATTCCTAATAAAGATTATGTTGGTTTCTTGAGTACCAAGAATATAATATAAAAGATAATTTAATATTTCTGAATCGCTCCACTACGTCGTTGTGTTAGAATTTAATATCATTGAAGCTTTTGCTAATTCACAAAATGTTTTTGCAATCTTCTTGATCCCAAAAAGCTTTTGATACTGCTTGGTGATACGATATTGGATTTAAATTTGGTCAGTCTACAAAATGACAGTCGTCAAGGCTCTGTCATTAACATTACATTATTAAACATAGCTGTCGGTGATATCGTCAAAAATATTACGTTTTTAGTAAAACGATATCACTTGGCTCTGATATAATTCTGTTGATTAAAGCTGTTAACAATTTAATGCAAACTGAAGTCCCTTCGTGGGAACAACGACCCAAGCACATAGATTTTAATTTTCTCTTGAGAAAACAAAGAAAACAGCCAAAAGTGATACGCCGTTAACCTTCTCTGAGTCACTCAAATGGTTAGGTATCCTTCTTAAGCAACTCACTTGAAAGAATCATATAACACATAAAAAATATTGTCCAAAAATTGTAGGTCTGCTGAAACAACACGTTACTCATGGGAAGCTGAAAAAATTCTTTAAATTTGTACTAAACGCTAGTCAGATCAAACTTGGATCAGCTAAAATGCTTACATCAACTCGACCCCAAATATTTTTTAAAAAGGTTTACTTTTCTCTCACATCTACAAAAGGGTTAATGTTTTTATAATTTTTTTAAAGTCAAATGCCCCATTTTCGCTCTTAGGTCTATAAAAAAATTGTTGCAAACAATTTTATAAAAAAAGTTAAATGGCCGCTACCATAACTTTTATTATAGAGTTTAAAAAATTAATAGCAAGTACACACAAAGCCACTACCATATGTATCATCATCATTATCACACAGCCATTGGAGTCCACGCAGCAGAACGTAGGACTCCCTTGAAATTTTTGAAATTTTATAATTAAGGGGAATTTGACAATTAAACGTCACGCTTGCCGGGCGGGTTTGCGAGTGAATAGGATGTATGGACGATAAGAGTATGTAGATTATGGGTAGGATTAAGGTTGGGACACGACTTTTCTCCGGTGTTACGAGATGGAGAAGAGTCGAGGCTCGCGTAGGCAGGGTCGCTTCCCCGAAGTAGATCTATCCTGTATCGGGATCATAGAGGAGTATCTACCCGCTATCCCTTTATACATATAGACACACCTAAATTCAAAGACATTGGGACAGCTAACACTTTAGTCTAACTAAAAAATTCGTTTCATAAACAATGCGTCGATAATAAAGCTGGGCCCTACATCGTGTTCTGATTATTGGATTGTTAGGCCGTGGTGGAAACTTAGAAACTGGAAGAGTTTTTTTAAAGATATCTGGCGCAGTGGTGGACGAAACAGCAAGAGTTTCCAAACTTCGATACGGCCTAACAACCTAAAAACTGATAACAGGATGCATCAAACATCGCTCGTAAAAATCTTTAAATTTAGCTGAACTCTACATCGTTTTATTATTTTTCGAAGAAAAGAAATTCATCAAGTGCAGCCTTAAAGGTGGTTATTTATACAGACTTTAGGAGAGCAAAGCAAAACATTTAAAAAATATATTCTGACAATTAATTTGTCGTCGGAGAATAAAAATCAACAAACATCCAATATGTATAGCACACGTAATAATTAAAGGAAATGAAACGGCCAATAAACTAATCGAAAACACAGTCAACTTGCAACATCTAAATCCATTTGCAAATTTGTCTTAGACGCTTTAAAATGGCAAAAATAGATTTATATTTGATTGGCAAAGAAAATGAAAAATATCTTTAAAATTAAATGAGGCAATACTTTCAAAAGGCCGGGCCACCTAAATACTTTTCATGCGTTTACAAACATTTTTGATTTCACTACGGAACTTTTAATCTGAACTTTCGTATTTTCATTTTATTTCAAACAAAAATTCACGACCAAAACACCGATAGAAAAAATATCACAAGAAGTTCATAAAATAATTATTGCTAAACTATAACTAAAGCTAATAAGCGTGGTTTATCTTGTTTGCCTCATTTATGTACTTGTAAGTGCTAATTTATGTGTAAAAGATAATCTTCTAGATCGAAAGCTAAGCTTTTTGAAAATAAAATACAAGTATCCCAACTTAATCTAAAAAGTAGTTTAACATGTCTGACTAAAATTACTTGCATTTCGGGACATTTGCACATTTGCAATATTTGATTTTAAAGGCCATAAAGCTGTTTGTTCTTAATATTTTATGTATCAAATTACATCTTATCAAAAACAATAAAATTCCTTATAAATAATATTTTCGTTTTGCCCTAAAAGTCGTAGTTCAAATAACAGCCGGGTTCGTATTCAAATACGAGTTTTTTGCATCAATATTTTGATTGTCTGAAGTATTTTATCGAATCTGCTCATCTCAATCCTCTTTGCTATTTTTTGCACACACATTTTCATACATATTTAGATAAACGGCTTAGATTATTTAAATTCTGTTTAACAGAGGTTTAGAAAAAAGTATGTATAGACGAAAATGCTTTTATCCTCCATACATTTAGTTTATTTTAAAGGCATGGAGCATTAAATAGTGAAACGAATAACAAGAGCTTACAAAAACATTAGGTTATTAAGGTTCCCAAATTAATCTTCTTTTAGGTCGTCAAATAATAACTTTAATATATTTGCGATAGAAGGGCTCATTTTAAAGCAATAAGCAAAAATTGCGTTGGTTTAAACAAATAAAATTGTAAAATGCGGAATTTATAGCTACAATAAAAAATACTCTCAAGCGTTTCTACTCAAAATTATAAGTTACCGTAGAGATTTTTTTATAGTTCTGTAATTGAGAATAATGAGTGGTCTTAGTATAATAAAAAAATTTATAACATTAAAGTTTAAAGTTTTTAAGGTAAAATAATTTTAGGTATAAGTATAACAAGCTCTCAAATACAATGAAAAACTGTTTAGTGAAATTCTACAGAAGTACTAAAGAGCCAAACACAAATGTTATGCAAACATTTTAATTATTAGCAATAAAAAGTATTCTACTTTTGTAATTATCTGGATTGCCATTTTTAAGAAAGAGATTTTATAACTTATCAGAAATTCCTCTGATCCTACTTTTGCGACTGAAGTCTATCGACAAGGTTTGCCGATTGCAAAAGAATTATTTAAAATCATAATGGTGATAGTACTTACATATTTTGGCCCCATTTAGCAAGTTTCCATTATACTTGCTAGATTTAAAGTTGGGTGAATTAAAGAGGCATGAAATTCACTCCTAAAGAGCATATCTTTTAAATGTATTTAAAGCTTGTGTTATAGAAAACTTCTAATCAGTGTTTTAAAACTATTACATAGTGATTGATGGAAAGCAAACATCTTACAAACAACTGAAAAACAAATTTCGTAAAATGACAGGTTACAAGGTTTTTCTCGAGAAGTGGGCCTCCTTGGAAGAGATGCAGTTAAGCGTAGCAAAAAAAGCTCGGTTTCGGTAATCGGTTGTCAAATAACGTGCACGAGGACGTGTACGAGGACCACTCAAAAAGGCGGAGTGTGCCGATGAACGAAATGGCCTATAAAAATAAATAATTAACGGAGAAATAAGTGCATTAATTTATTAGTTGCTAACCCACTGTAGAGTTTAATAAACCTTGCTTTAATTGGTATCAGAAATGGAATTTCTCGTAACTCAAAGAACTATTCAAGTAAATTACTATGCTGATACAATTAAAAAAAATGAAGAGAAACATTCAGAGATAATTCAAAAATAAACTGTGCTAGAGATAAGTTTTCGACAAGCTTTAACTATCAAAGGTAAGAATCCAAATACGTATTTGTTTAAAACTACGGATTTAGATGTATTAATGCAGAATAATAAAAAAGTATTAGGGGTACATTTTAAAAACCTGGAGTAAAAATTTCAGGAACATTTTAGAATTTTGCGAAAATGACCCACAAACATTAAATCAGCTCAGAATCTTGAGACGAAAATTAAGAAAGCAATCCAGCATTAAAGAAGATTTGCGAGATTAAAAATAAATACAAAAAAAATTATCTAAACATTTCAGAAAGAAATAATAATCAGAAACAGAAACTAGAAACTTACCAAAAAACTTTAAAAACACTGTAGATCTTAAGCAAAAAATTAAAGATGAGTTTGAAAAAATACTCGGGGAATTTAAAAATGAGAAAAGAATCTTAAAAATACAAGTACGTATAAAAAAATTTATTAAAGTCCAAATAACAATTACAAATAAATAAAAGAATAACAAGTTTAACCGATAAATAAAATAAAAAAAGTTACTAGAGCAAAGGTCACAGCAGGAGTACAACATTGAAAGGAAAATTGCAAGAAAAAAAAGTAAGTGAAAGATATTAAAAATATAAATAAAATTAAAAAATATTTGGAAAGCTTTGAAAAAGTATTGCAAGCAAACGCGACAGAAAATTCCAGAAATCTGCAAAATAAGCAAAGGAGCACATGGAGGCTTTAAAAGAGACATTAAAAGAGTTAAATAAAAATAATTTTTTTTGATAAAGTCGCGCATAAATCATTTGTGGCCAAAGGAAAATGTTTGTAAGTTAGACGAACTGCAATGGTTAATGAACAGTGATTGTCAGAAAAGCTACAAAGAGAGTAGGAGCTTGATAGGAATTAAGAGCAATGACGTAATAAAAACATCGAAAATCAGTTCATTGAACTTAGGGATAAAGACTTATTGAGTACAATAGGATTTATTTAAATTTAGAGAAGTATCTTTGAAGATGGCGCGCTGCTTAGATCGGAATTACTAGTTGCGAGTACTCGACACTCCTACGTGAAGCCGTGAGGATTCTGGGATAATGTGTAAGTTTATAAACATATACAAGAAATAGCTAAAAAGGCAATTTCAGGCAGTTTCGACCAATGCAAATCAATAATTATCAATTATAATATTAGTACATCAATTAGTGTCTGTATAATTGTTAAATAAATCATTATAACCATAAACTGGCTTAGTCACAACATTCCGAGAAAAATTGTGTAGGTATTGATTTACTTTGGTTTTGTTGCGTATTCCATTATAAATAAACCAAACTATATCATGTACTTGGTTTTAAAAAGATATAATTGCAATTTAAACAACAGAACTGGCATGGTACTGTTAAAATTATTTTTTTAATTTATAGAGCTAACAAGCCATAACCGACTTTTATAGCAAAGCCGTCTAGGACAAGCTCAATGTTCGTTCAATAAATAAAGATCAATATTTTAGATTTGGAGTTTGAATGTACAACTAGTAAAATAATTATTTAAATTGTTATATAAGTAATATATGGATGCCCACAGATAACTTGTGTAGGAAAATAAATTCATTTAAATTATGGAGTTGCAGATGTATGCTACAAATATCGTGACTGGACAGAGTTACCAATAAAAGAATATTGGAAATAATAATTTTTTGTTGGAAATAATTCTAATTGTTAATAAGATAGATAGCAAAAACACATAATATAAAGATAAAAATATAAACTACTCTAAGGAAGCATAAACAGAAAAAGGAGCATGGGACGAAAACAAAACTCCTAGCTAATAAATCTCCGATCTTAGTATAACACAACTCTGCTTTGGGATATAGCTTTCGAAGTCCAAATAGCCATATTTGTTGTAAAGTCTGAATAAGACGAATAATATAAGATACTTATAGCTATACGAAGATGTGCTACAATAATCTACAAAAACTTCTTTGTGAATAGCATCTGAACCAAAAGTAAAGACAAAATAAAGTGCCCGTATTTAAAATTTTTAAAATAAAATTAAACAATACAAAATATAGACACAAAATTAATATGTATTTTAAAGAAATTCTGCTGTGAAAGTCTATACATTCATTTGAGCTACAGTTCAAATTAAACCTTGGCCTCTTCAATTTTCCGCCTCTATTTTTTTTGTCTAAAACTACCACTTTCTAGTTGGTTCAAAAAAGTGTTCTGTGCGTTTTTTTTATTTTATCTTGCCAAAAAATTGTCTGGTCTTCCTACAATCGTGCGTTTTTTTGGTTTTCTTTGAAATATCTTTTTTACTGTTTTTGATTCACTCATTCGCAAAAGATATTTAATTCATTTGGTTGAACCATTGCTTGCCTTAAAAAGTTGATATATCTCGTGGTTGTATTAATTCTCCCTTCCTGATCTTTTGTTTGAATACATTTATGGTTTCTTCCCTCTCTTAATGAGAACATTTACGTCTCGCCTCCATAACACAGTACTGGTCTAAGCATGGTTTTGTCTAGTCTCAGTTTTGTTTTTCTGTTTACATCGCTTGACTTATATATGGGCGATAGCCTAAATAGTGTTTCGCTTGCACTATTAATCTGCCGATATGTTTTTCATTTCGTTCGGTTTATTAGAGACGTTGTACCTAAGTATATAAAGGCATTCACTATATCACAATTCTGGTTCCTCTTGCTATGTTTTGACGTCTTGGCTTATTACTTTTGGTCTGTTTGGGTGCCTTAGTCAGAAGACTATCAAAGTTTAAATTAATTTAAATATATAATACGGCAGCACTAGCTGACATTATTAATTTTTTGATAAATATTTGCTGGATTACTTCTCGTATTTTTGTGTTGAAGTATAATTGTAAAAGTCATGCCCAACAAGTTAAATTGACTAAAAAATCTTTGTAACCAACAAAAATATAAACCTGCAGTTACTAGCAACTAAAAGAAAAAGGAGATGTAAGACTACTGGTCAACTTTTGATACATAACATCATATTATTTAGGTAATATTTTTATTAAATTTTATTATGGCAAACAACACATAGAGATAATTAATAAATTTCAACCAAAAAAATGTAAATAATTTTATAAAACAAGCAATAAAATGATATAAAAAGTAATTTAAACAAAATTAAATAAGTCTATAAATTGCAAATGTAAAAGCAACTGTAACTGCCTTTAAACGATGTTTAGATATTTGTCCCATACGATTTCCTTATTGAGTTAAAGTGCAGTGGGTAGCCAAATTATTATACTGATATAAATTTATTCTTACATACGTTTTTAAGGGTTTAGCTTACTATTAAACTTATAATATATTTTTAATTGTTATCTTTATATTTTTATTAGCTTGGGACAATACAAATTCAATAGTAAAAATACAATTTTGTATGCACTGCGACATTCTGGCAATGCATTATATCCACAATAACGTTCTTGCTCAAGATAACTCCCCTCCACAATTCTACTACACTACTGGATAGAATTGATGAGAACCTCCGAAATATCTTGAAGAAATAATCAATATCAAGCTTGATGTCCAGACATCAAGAATTACTTCACATCCCGTATCCCAAGGAGGCATCTAAATTAATAAATTATCTGGTATTTACATCCCAGCCTTTTTGTCGTCAGTGAATTTTGTATCAGAGCTGATTTATTCTATGATGTTATTACCCGAGAATAACTTAGACCATGTTTCAAGATACTTGGACTGCATTAGAATCTGGAAGAGTTTATTAGATAAAACACCTCTCATTCCTTCATGTCAAAAAAGTTGGGATATGAACAGAATAATTCGAACCTTCAATTTCAGTTCTGAAAGAGATCGGGCGAGATATCTTGCCTCTATTAAACCCGAATCCGGTGCCTGGCTGAATGCAATTTTATGCACGAAACTTGGAACTTTTCTTAATGCCAACACTTTCAGAATATCAGTTGCTCTCAAATTAGGATGTAACATTTGCGAGCCCCACAACTGCATCTGTGGAGATAAAATGGATAAGTCAGAAACTCATGGTCTCTAATGTAAAGAAAGTAATAGTCGTCACTTTCGCCACCAGGAACTAAATAAAACCATTCAACAGGCCTTATCATTTATTAACGTCCCATCTAAACTGGAACCATGTGGACTCTTCCGTAATGATGGCAAAAGAGTAGACAGTTTAACTTTAACCCGTGGTCCTATAGTATAAACCTTATTTTGGATGCTACCTATACTGATACCCTAACCTCATCGTATATCAATCAGTCTAGTGTAACTGCTGGCCTTATCGCAAACAGTGCTGCTAATAACAAGAAGAAGAAATACAAGGAGGTCATCGACCAAGGACACATCTTTATTCCTTTTGTAATAGAAACTTTGGGACCTTGGTGTGATGAACCAACGGATTTTACCTTAAAGCTTGGAAACTACCTTCACCTACTAACTGGAGAGCCCAGATCAAAATCATTCTTAAGACAAAGAATTAGTTTAGATATCCAACGTGGGAATGCAACTAGCATTATTGGAACATTGCCTACAACTAATGATCTAGACGAAATTTTTATTATAAATTTGTTTTTCTTAATTAGTGATGTGATTAGCAAATATATAATTGTAATAAAACATTTAGATTATACTATTAATAATCTAGAAATAAACAAACAGAACTCATCTCGAATTTTCATTTTTTTAATAAAAATATAATAATTTACACCAAACGCGAGAAAAAAATTGTCTCCTTATACAGTGTTTCCCATTTCCAAATTATTAATTTGTTTACGTGTTACCAAATTACAAAATGTAAAAAAAGTTCTTGGTGGCAAACAACTAACTATTGCTCTTCTATATTTTCATCCAGTAGTGGTGCTTCTAATTGTCTTAGAATTTCTGAATGTCTTATTTTATTTATTCTATTAACTTCAAGTTTTCTCTGCAGATACTTTGCTTTTATTACTTGTAATCGATTTTATTGTTATTTAAGTCAGTTCCTAATTTTCAAAGTTGTACATTAAATTAGGTAGGTAGGTATACAGTGTTACACATTTTTAGTTTTGTTTTCTGCTTATTTATTTATAGTCTAGGAAACTTCCTTTCAAGGTACAGAATAATAGATACTCATCTGTAGTCTTCTGACTATTAATTATATTTCCAAGATATTTGCAGCTTTTGTAATAGGAGGTTTAAGGTTATCATCACCATTTTTTGTTTTCATTTCATTTTTAATTTCATATTTTTACATTTTTATTCAAGTAATTTCTACTGCCTGTAAACAGTAATAAGTGATGTGCAAAAATAAACATATATTTGAACTACATGCATTTCCGAACAGCTGCTTTTATAATTTAATCCACAGTACGCATAAAGAGTACTGTAATTATACTTTCTGCATTTTTCCTCAGTTATAGTGAAGGATACTGACACCATATTATTTATTTTGCTTGATTTATTGAGTTATGGTAAGTATTTCTAACTGCTTCAATTAGAACTTTGCTGACTTGCTTTTTGTTTAAACTTTTCCAAATCTATCATTTTTACAGTATTAATGCCTCCTTTAAATTTATAGTATAACACTATGCCCTTTTATTCTTAGTTGTAGCTTTCTCTATTATTTATTTTAATGTGAATATGTGATACACCATATTTTTTTCGAAATTTGCGTTTTTGGCCTTTCACTTGAGGTACAATTATTTCTCTCATACCTTTTTTAATTTCTATTCAGAAACTTTAGAAGTTGTGTATAAAAGGAATATTTCTTTGTAATATGCAGGCTGCTGTGGATCTCATTCTACGTTTAGATGCCCCATTATTTTGGTATTTGCTCCAAAAGAAGCAGATTCTCCCTCCAAACGTGCTCAACGTTTGTTTTATAACTTCTTGTCAATGTTGTTCGGATCATTAAACAGTAACAGATGGGAAGCAATATCACTTAGCAATTAAGGAACAGATCGTAAAAAATACATAGTTTTGGGAGTTTCTCCTGGGTTCCTCCCGGGTTCCTCCCGGAAGGACTTCGGGCGAGCGCTGCGAAGAAGGGCCGTCGAAAGTTCTCGGCAATTTTTAGAGTTCTGCGTGTCACGGTAGGAAGTCCCCAGTAATTAGTTGTGGAATAACGTGCGCATATAGGGATCGGTCAGGAAGGCAGTTGCGGTTATACAAAGTGATCCAAGTGCATCAAGGAGCAGAACAACCCGTGGAAATAATGTATAAGTACATTAATTTATTAGCTGCTAACGCACTGTAGAGATATACAGAATTTGTTTCGAATAGTGTTAAAAGTGAACATGAGAAACGAAGGAAACATTTTGAAAACTTTAAAAAAAGTTTTAGAATTTTAGGAGAACTAAAAATATATTTGCAAGAACTGAAGATTGGTACGAAAAACATCAAAAATTATAAGATTAGCAGAAAAGAATATTCTGGGCTCTCGTTGTCTTCTAAATTTACTTTTGTAGACTTTCACTTGAGGTAAAATTATTTCTCTCATTCTTTTCTTATTAATTAATTTAAATACCTCAGAGGTTATGCGTAAAAAAATATTTCCTTGTAACTTACAGGTTGATTTAGATCTCCGTTCATATATATGCTTATTTAAACATTTGTAGAAATACTTTGCCATATTCTTTAATTTGTTTTTAGAATCTTGCTTTCTAAATAATTTTTTTATGACTATTTTTCTTTTATTTTTAAATTGCTTATTCTAGAATGCTTCTTGTTTTTTGCTTAGGTTTCAATAAATAATTCTACATTATTTTTAATACAGCTTCTCGTTCATATTATTTATTTTTAGAAAGTTCTTCTAATTTGTCCTTTGTCTTATTTAAGGCCCTATTATTTGTTAAATACTTCTTTTTAGAATGATTGTTTTTCCAGTGCTTTTTATATTATACTTTTCTTTTTTAAGTAGCCTTATCTAGAAAATGGCCGCTTCCAATTTGAGCACCTCGCATTATTAATGTATGTTGTTACATAGATACAAGATAAAACGTAAATATAAGAGATATTGTACTAAATTATTTAATTTATACTATTTAAGATTACTAAAAAGTATATTATACAAATATAAAACAAATGTACTAATAACAATTGTTTAAAAACGTATTTTTAATTAAATCGCTATGAAGGATTTTAGTGGTTATAAAATGCCAAAACTGAATATTTGAGCCATAGCTAAGTCCGGATTTATGCAAATACATATTTTTCTTCGTCAGTAATTCTGATAGTATCTTTGCAAATTAATTTACCCTATACTTTTTGCAAATTAAAGGCATTTTTGCATATTTTGATAGAATTTATTCTTTTTAATATATTTAGATATTATTTAGGTAAATATAAAGAAACACTTATTTAAATCTTGTTTAATGGAGATTTAAAATGTTTCTATTTTGAATAAACTTTATATAATACTTTAAAGAGAAATAAATAATAAAAATGCTCTGTCAGGTATAATTTTTTGGTTAAAGTATTAAAGTAGACGCACATAATTTAAATAATATTTGAGTCTATTTGTTATTACATTTAAAAATTAAAAAATTCAAAAATTAACATGCTACTTAGAGTAAAAAAATTGAAAAATATCATTTAATAGTTAAATTTAGAAATCATTTTGAAAGTGTTATAAAATGAGAAGTAAGTTTGTAGTTGCATAATAACATTTGAGTTGAAAATCATACTTTACCGTTACAAACTCTCAAAAATGTTATGGAAAATACTCGCCCACTTAGTACAATTATGTAAAGGTAAAACCCAAAAAATTCAATCTTTGTAATTTTTTTGTTGTCATTTCAATTGTAGCTTTAGTTTTTGCTAGAATTATTTGAGTAATTTAAATTAATTGTGACTTTGAATGGTGTAGTTTCTATTTCTTTTAAGTATTCGCATTATTAAATAACAATTCGAAAACCCGAATAAATACTAGGATATTCAAAAAGGTGCATACAAAGGTACATCAAATTATACATGTACAATAAAATCGAGTTCTTGATCAGCACGAATAACCCCAGCGCCAAGAAGATTTCTCTAGATCACTTCATCATCAAGTATGTGCAGATCCAAAGGTTTTTTGAGAAATTCAAAGTTAGTGACGAGAAGTATTTAAGGTCAATCACGTTGAAACTCAAAGACTTCTTAGAAATGACCTTGACATGCTTTTAGACTTCTAAACATATTAAACTAAGAAATAAAAATAGCAAAACCATCGGCTCAAATGTACGTGTAGGGAAATAATTTAGGTATAGTACCTTTATACTCGGAACAGTCGGACTCCAGGGTCGTTCTGGTTCCCAAATAACTCCCAATTCTCATTAATTGCTTCAAGAATCGACATAAGAGTATAGCGGCTATCCCCGGATAAACTGTCTCGACACATAAATAAAACTAAGTGAGGGACAAAAGACAACCTTCCAATGGAATTTAATGGTTCTAGTGGTAATTGCAAGGGGGTAGCAGCTTTTGCAGTATAAACTGAAGGTGGAGATTTATATTGGTACAGCTGCAGATTAAATATCAGTAGGCTAAAATGGCATCTATTGAACCGTCAACTGATTTACGATATGGAAAGAAAGGAGCACCCACCACATTATCCTCTCGTAGTGGCTTAAAAAGCTGCCAACCAATTCAAGGATTGAATAGTAGAAGAAGAAGAAGTGAACTTGTTTTACATTTTCCTTTATTTTATATATTGTAACACTAAATCAACTAAATTTATGGAATAAGTTAATAATAGAGAACAATATTTAAATATAAAATCATGTTTCTTAAATAAACAAAAATAAAACAGGTTTTAAAGTAAATAACTCCATATTATATTTAAAAATAGTTTGTTATACAATATTTTAATGTGAGCTGTTGAAATAAAAGATATATTTCTGAATGAAAATATTTGTAAATATGAATTATTAAGATCTATTATTTTAAGAACGTTAATAAAAGTATAAGCGTCTTCCTTTAAGCGAGCTGCAATACTCACATAATTAAATCTTTGTCTTAATAATTTTACTAATTTGATTAAATTTGTTTATTTCAGGTCCAAGTACTTCTCATAGGGACGCGGTGCCTCAATAATTATAAAAAATATGTCAACAAGTACAGAATACAAAAAGTATAAAATAAACAACCATACAATGAAAAAGTTGATAAATATTTACTTAAATATAATCTCAGTTACTAATACTCCTAAGTAAAACAAACAGAAAGAAATGAGAACTATAATAGGAAACAGCAAAAAATTTTAGGGGTATCCGCATTATATATTTTACTGCATAAAAAATAAAATATTATTTTGCAAGCATTTAGGAAAAAAATAGTAAATTATTGTAAACAATTACGAAACGGGGTATTTTGCACTTCAGACAAAAACAGGGTAAGAACGAAAACAAATTTTATACAATTGCGCTGTTTATTTTAACTAAAATTATTATAGTAGAAAATTATAATGCTAAAATAAGAAAGAAAATAATCTTAAAAAATCAAGAAATATAGAATCAGTTATAGTCCAAGCAAATATCATATGGAAATAGGACATTTTACAAACACAAAGAGGAATATTTAAATAACAGAATAAAAATTTAAAAAAATAATAACCATAAAAGGAGATAATTTTAAAGCAGACCTGCTAAAACAATATAGCACAATAACGTGTTACCAAAATCAGCACAGTATAAAAATTTGAAGAAATTTTATTTGGCCTACCATGAGGCTTTTGGCATCGAAACTAGAAACACTATAGTATATAAAAAAAGTTTTCGAAAGAACTAGAGAACAAAACTAAAGAAACCGAAGGCGTATATAAAATGGATGTCAGAAAATACACCAGAACTTGGACAACAATGCGTGCCACTATAAAAGTGAAAGTAAGAGAAGAAAAATAGAGTACTATAACCTACTGTTCGTAAATATTGATAACACTATTGAATAAAATAGACCAACAGTGCCCTGAAGAACAAAAAATTAGAAATAATACAATAGCCAAAAAACTGTTCAAGTTAAACCGCTAAAACAATAAATGGCTCATTATGCTAACTTCGAACAAGAACAACAAAACGGTGTGTAAACACTAATTGTGAAAGAGTAGAAACGTGCATTCGAAAAGCACTTCAAATTGCTAAAAACAACAGCGCTCCCGGAATCAGGAAATTTAAAAATTAAACTAATTAAATGAGTTAAAATATATATACAAAAGATATTTAATAAAATAAAGAAAAAATATGAAGCCTATACATTTAAAAAAGGAAACAGAAGTCCAATACAAAAGTAATTCTTATCTTGACTATTTTTCAGCGTAAAAGGTAAAAAAGAAACTTTTCTAATATCCATATCTAAATATACATGAAAAGTGAATACAACTAGTCCAAATACATATTATAGACGGAGGCGATTATAAAAATAGACAATAACATAATTCCCATTATAAAAATAACAAAAGGTCTTAAAGGAGTGTGCGAGCTATCACCATTACTGTTTAATATATATGTTGAGCAAGCTCTATACGTATGGTATAGAAAATGCTCAGGAATGGAAATTAAATAAACAGCTCAGCCGTACACTCGCAACTATTCGCGGATTATCAAATCCTATTCGCGCAAGATAAAAAAATTAAATTAACAATTTGAGAAATGAGGCGTCAAACTTAGTCATCCAAAAATTCAATATATGTATGTAGGCAGAGAAGCACGAGAGATCAAAATAGAGTATAAATAGATTAAAACGTGTGCAATATCTAAATATTTCTACTCACTTGTCAGCTCAGCGAGTAAACGCGAGAGAAACATAAATGAAAATGTTATCATGGAAAAGAAAGCAACAAAAGCATTGCACGTAGTAATATAAAATAAAAATTGTAAAAAAGAGTATTTTAAAATGTGATGAAGAATATAGCACTGTATGAAAAAGGTGCTTAGAAATACGATTACAAAATAAGATTAGAAGAGTGAAATTAGACTTTATGGGAGGGTAATTATAAGTTGAAATACGGGAAAGATTCAAAAACAATCACAAAAAGTAGTAATATAGGGCTCTCTAACATAGACATGTGAGACGGATGCCAAATAATAAACAGCCAAAGAAATTGATGTAGTGGTCTCTAAAGGAAAAGAAAAAATTCATTCTTGCAAACCCAAATAAAAAAATGGAAATAGAAAACGGAAAACTTAATAAAGTAAAAATAATTTACTGATAACAGAAGAAAGCATTAGAAGAAAAATAAAAAAGCCAAAATAGAGATCAAAATAAAATTAAAATTTGCGAACACTAGAGAAAACAGCAAAGAAAAAAGTCAATAAAAAACACAGAATCATTGTAACAGATAATATATAAAATTTAAGTTTTACTACAACCTTCGGTAGAGATAAACTGTATAAAATAATTTAGAAACGCCAAAATCATTTTGTCAAGAAATGTAGCAAAAATACATAACCAAAAATCCACCAATCTAAAAGAAATGTCTGAAGTAAAATAATATTGTAACAAAAACAAAATCTAAATTAACAGTATATTTTATTTTTATAATGATAATAATAATAGTATGGCCCTAACGTCCCGCAAGCGAACAAAGTCTGAGAACTGAAATCGTCGCGCATCATCTCTGATACGGGGCGGTATGGCAAACTCCACCATTATTTCTCTTTCTTTGAGGTGAACTAGGATAATCAATTATGACTAACTAGGCCACCCTCTAAGTATTATAAAGCTTCAAGAATGAACTTGGATCCGCCTGTATTATATTCACATCCCTTAGCCACGCGGTTACACCAGAGCTTATACTCTACTTATAATATAGAAAATAAATAAATTGTACTAACAAATTGTTTCTAATTAAATTATCTATAATATTTTGATAACAGTAGCTACTAATTAATTAAAAGTATATGAAGAGAAAAAGTAAATTACGTAATATTGGTTTCATATTTTGGTTATAAAAAGAATAGAATTTTATAAGTAACACTCAAATATTTGTCTGTTTATGTATTTCTAGAGAGCAAACTGCAGTATACAAGCGATTAATTAAAAAAAGAAAATAATGATAAAAATCCCACAAGAATAAGTTGTAATGCGCTAAAAAACAAGCAAAAAATAGAGTTAGTTAGTTGCTAGCAACATAACTTAATAACAATTTATTATTTCCAACTAACAGAAATCCAGAAACATCGGCCGCATGCCAAACAGAAACGCGAGAGCCAGAAAATGAAATGTTATATTACAGCCATTCCCACAAGGCCCCGTGCTTATAAGCGCAATAACATTTCAGTGAAAACTTAGCGGACAGATAAAGAATATCCATGTCAGCGTATGCCCACAAAGGCCAGCTCGTAGTATTTTCGGCCAAAGCAAACGCGGCAGGATAAAGCAGTAACAGTTCAATATCTAAATACAGCAGGCCGCCCGAGCATCCGGCTCATTGTTTTCCATCGGCGGAGCTATTCTGACTGTCAAACCAACATCATCCTGTGCGTGGCGGATCGCTCTTTGGTCTCCAGAGTCTTCTGTGTTTTCAAGACAAAACATCTGGCAACGTATTGATTCGCAGCGGTTGCTGGCTGCCCGACTTCAAACTCGAGGCAAATAGGGTTCCCGTTCCCGCTTTTGAAGTAGAAAGCGCAAAAGCTGCGATTTTCAGTGGGAACGGTGACGCTCGTTTGCTGGAGATGGCCGAAGTTGGAGCTCCCCCAAAGTAGCAAGTGACGAAGGTAAGCCCGTAAGTCCATCGACCGTCGCGAAGGCAAACAGTTAGTCGGAAAATAAATAATAAACTAATAAACAAGATCTTGCTATGAAGATCGGAGCTCCATCGTTTTCTTTACTTGAGTTCTTACTTTTAATTGTACAGGAAATTGCTTTTTAAAACAGGAAATTAAATAATCCCTCATTAACAAGATAAAATATTTCCGAACAACATGTAATATACAGAATTATAATTTGTTCATTTTAATATTGGTGAGTATAAAAGGAAGTTATTTTTAGATTGAAATGAAAGATACAATGTAAAATTAATTATAACTTAAGAATTTCAAAAAGCAGCATTAATTACTATAGTTTGTATCAAATTAATTACACAAATGCACACATTAAGTCAAAAATCAAAGGTACTAAAAGAAATGCGGCTAACGTTAATACAAAAGGAGGAACAAATATTCAAACTAGAGAAATATCACTAACAAGAGAAATAATTCAGCTTATGCTTTTAGCATGGAAAATTTTCAAATTACCCACGTCACTAAAAGAAAATAAAACTAGTAATTTAAGAAAGTTCGACCGATGATTAATCTGCATGCTAGTAGTCAAAAAGGACAGATAAAATCACACTCACTTTGGTTATGACTTAAGAAAACTGTCGATTCTCTTGTCGATAAAGACTGGTAAATATAACCATCGTGTCAATAATAAATAATGATTTTCTTCATACTTCTAGCAAGATGAAAAAAATCATTTTACTAGGGCATGTAGATGCACCAATGATTAAACTAGCAAGTGACACTTGGTAAAATAGTTACCAATGTTAAAAATTTGTATATGTGTTGAAAAGATTTGGTATATTTTAAGAAAATTTATGATATGTATCACTTGAAGAAAAAATTAGACGGAAATGTGTCTGAAGTAACTGAACCAGAATTTAAACTTGCAAGAGAAGCATATATAGCGGTATATCTGCTGCAAAGTGAACCTTGCGTATCACTGTTTGTATAAAGGTTTTAGATTTAACTTGGATTTGGCGAACAAAGAAAATGATTAAATAGGTAAATAGGCAGACACATACGTAACTTAAGAAACATCGTAGAATTCACTTAAAAACGTAAAAATATATTAGATGCTAATGAGTTAAATAGAAATTGGATATTTCAAAAATAATATTTTATGCGGAGATACTAGTTAATCATCAGGCGCCTTTCCGGTTAGTGAATCGAGGGTATTGGAGAAATAAAATCCTTATGGCAGACTAGCGGAAGGTGCACAGGCTGCATCTCGTATCGGGAGGTAGCTAGTTAAATGACTAACTGGGTAAGGCTCTTGACCAGAAATGCATAGGCAGAGCCGTACCATCAGATAGGCTATGCCACTGCATCTGAAAGACAACAGAAAATTACTGTATAATCATTTTTTCCTAGTATAATTTAACATGGTTTAATTGAATGATGGTTTGGGTCTCAGTCCCCAATAGACCTTAAATTGTCAGAAACTGCTAAGAAATTCCTACTTGGAATGTTAAAGCTTTATATGCAAGTTGAAAATTTAAAGTCTATTTATCCATATAGGTATAAGTAAAATACGTTGAATAGATTCCGGATACTATCATGTTTGTCATTCTGGGAATACTAATTATATTGGAAAAAATTATTAGTAAATATGTTATCAATTTCGTATCGATATCTGATAGACTATTGACACGTTACCTGTTAAGATCCACATTATCAAAGTCTGTCCAATAACAGGGAGTAAATCTAAAAAGAAATAGCGACATTATATAATCGCGTTAAGTAGAAAACAAGATCTTTATACCACTGCAACTATAATTAAAAGTAAATGAGTAATAAGGATACAAAGAATAAAGCATAGAAATACATAAAAAGCAGTTAGAGTCAAATAGAAAGACTTACAGTCCAAGAAAAAATTTAAGAATCTAAGGGAGGTTATCACAAATATCTTCGACAAATATGTGGTGAAGAAATTTTAGATATTTGACAAAATTTTGGTCATGAGAGAAAATAGAAGAGCGGTTAAAATGTCAACCAGGAAAGTTATAAATAAATAAAAAACCAACGATAGAGAACAAAAATAATATTTGAAAAAAGGCCCTATAACATAAATATGATTTGTTTAACTTTATAAAAAAATTTAGAACGTTAGCGGTACTGTACAAATCTAAGAGTTTTGGGCTTGGAAAATTTTTTAGTTTGTAGACGATAGAGAAGATAATATTCTAGATAAAATTAACACGGTACCCATCAATTACAGATTGCAAAGTGAAATTTGCTGCTGTGAAAATCTACGCTAATAAAACTATAGGACCAAATAGCATTTATTCAAAGTTTTAAAAATTATGAGCGGCGAAGGGATAAATTGACTTCATCGACATTCATCAACATCGACGATATAAAAATAATAACACTTAGCTGGCTGAAGTCTAAAATGTAAAGATTATAGAATTATCGGCCTCGTAGGTCACTTGGTGAAGAATATTTTTAAAAAATATTTATAAAATACAAAAAAGGTGCAAGCTACATATTATTCGTACGCAGTTTAGCGTTTTTCGCAATCTAAGTACTTCTCAACGATGTAGGGATGTTAACTGTAATATATGTATTGTATTCTATAGATTTTGTTTTTTGTTCGGTAGTGTCATTTTAATCTTAAAAACAATGGGCTTGGATAACAAAAATTGTAGAATTACACGTTTAACCAAATGGCTGAAGTTAAAGTAAAGTATTACTTGACTGAAGAGGTTCCAATATTCTTTATTGGTGTGCAACAATGCCGCTTATTATCCCCTTTGCTCTTCAAGCATTAGTAAGAGCAAATTATTGGTCTAATAAATATCCGATATGCGGACAATTCTATTATCCCTCTAAACAGTCTTAGCAGTGCTTATACTCTTTTTTTAAATATGAAGAAAATTAGTCAATTCTATCTAAAATAAACTAACACCCCATTGCAAGAGTTGCTAAATCTAACCACTTGGGCACCAGTATCAAGGACCAATCAAATTTAAAAAAAACAATAGCACCATTTACTAAGACGAAAAACCTTTTCAAAATTCACAGTTTAACTAAGAACAAAAATTCGTTTATTTCGCTGCTACATTTTTATAGTTCTTTTTTATAAGATGAAATGGACATTAACAGAGATGTCTTCAAAAGGACTTAAACTTTGTGGTACTACGCGAGTATACTGAGAACTTTCTGTGCGAATCACATTACCAATAACGGGATCATTGCGAGTGTGAACTGTCGTAAGCTTAAATATCTAAGACATATTATAATAAATTAAGATAAATATGGTATACTACTATTAATATCACAAAGAAAACTCTAAAAATAAAATAATCGACGGAAAAAATTATTTTAAAATGACAACTGAAACGAAAATTTTATGAACAGCAACATGAAATGGAAATCAAGATTAATAAACAGTGATAGAGTAAAATGCAGAAATTATTTCAGTATTTCAAACTTAGCATTCTTATAGTAAATACTAAGAAAACAATTATAATCTATGCTACCCTAATTTAAAAAAGTAATTAAGTTAGGACTAATATTTAAAAAATTGAAACAATGAATATCACTACCGATAGAATAAAACTGTTGATAAATAAATCGCCTTCTACAAACTATTTTCTAAAGAAATGACTAATACAGAAAAGTACAATAAAAATAAATAAACAACATAAACCTTCAATCAAATATAATAAATCAACAAAATAAATTTATAAAGTCGCCATCTCCAATTTGTTAATTAAAAACCAAATATAAGAAAATGCAATAATCCCTGCTGTCTAGAGCAGACATTCTAAGGACAAATATAAAAATAGATGTATCAAATATTATGCAAGTTACTGGAATGTCATAGAAAAAAACGTAAGTAATATATAATATGAAACAAAAAATATACAAGGAGTAACTTTTTCTTCGCAATGTTTATTTATGCCTTTTATCCATCTATAAAAGCAAACTAGCTTTTAGATATGCGAAATAGATAAATAACTAACATATATATTATAATATAAAATATGTGTATATGAAATTCATTATTTAAATATACTCAAAATAATTGTGTCGTTAATAAACAGATTATTATATTTGTGCATATTAAAATTAAGTAATTGGCATTAAACAACAAGAAAAATCTATACAATTATTTAAAATAAGTCAAAAATTAGATCTAAAAATAAAAACGCTTTAATCTTTATAAACGTAAGAAAAATATTTTATTTCTACATTTTGAGAAATGTAGCAACAAAAATATAAATATTTTTACAAATTGACTAAGCGCTAATTAGAAAGTGTGTCCTAGTTACTTAGTCAATTTGGTAACCTCCTAGTTTTACTCTATTAATGTTTTTGCATAAGTAACTAAACCAGGGGATTGGCATATGCCGCGAGCCTTTCGTGATGTTTACTGCTTCCTCCATAAATTATATTTTGAACTAAAGCTAGAAAAGATTGGATTGGTTTATAGTAAACCACAGCGTCTCAGTCAATGCTTGTATGATTATGCCCGTTTTGTAACAGCAAGGTAACCCATAATTCTAATCCACTTTGTAGTAAAACATATTTTAGTATTTTCATATTATTAATGAATACCCTTGAACTTTGATTTTTCTTAAGGTAGGTGTAATATGTGTTACATTTTAGAAACTACATTTTTTAATTGAAATAGGTGATTTTGGATTCTAAATCTTCGTGGATACCCAGAAATCTTCTATTTTATAAATTTTCCGGTAATAGCGACCTTGGATATTTAGAGACCATTTTAAATGTAAGATAAGTCCTAGAATACTTTCCTAGAAAACTGCAGGATCCAATGAGTTAAAATGGAAAGTTTTACCATTTGATCTTGTTTTGAATAACCTAATTGTTACATACTATATAGAAAAGGTTTGCTTGACTTTACATAAAAAGTCATCGTGACTGACCCCTATAAATACTGCAGAATGATTGAATCCCTGGTATATTGAAGATGTAAAGTATTATCAGCAAATTTTTGTAGGTAGTTCTTTCAATAAGAAATAAAAAAATAGGAATAAATAATTGATACTCAGATGATAACCAGAGATAGGTATAGTGCAACTATAGAGTTAATTAGACCCGAGCTTTTCTCTACCTAAGACCGATGTATATAGTGTAGGGTCACAAACAATTAGAGAGACTCCTATTTAGCAGACTAAAAAATTTTTAGAACGAAAAAAGTCCTATTAGGGTCTAGACTGGTAACTTGCTCTTTGAAATATGAAGTACTCAAAATCTCAAACCTTATCCCAAAAAGATTTACAGATGACTATAAACGCACAAAAAAGGCGAATGATTAAGAACAGCAGACATAATAAAAACACCCATATTGAATGTCTATGACTCAACACGAAATAAATAGAACTACAAAAAAGAAACATTCACATTTTTATTATACTGGAAAGTAAAAAGGTCCAAAAAGAATTCAAAATCTAGCAAGATATGCATTTAATATATAATAAAGGGTGCAAGTTGGTGTGGGGATAATGAGAAATGAAATATGAAAAACAAGCTAAGGAGTTATTGATAACGAAAGGATAATGCTATTCAGGTTTCAAACGGAAATGGGATATATGATGGTGTTGATACACCAGAGGAGTGAAAATATATAAATAAACCGTATACATAAAAATTACTATTCTGTAGCAACCGGAACTTACGAGAAGGCAACTTAATGTGGAACAGAATGAGAATAACATATAAATGTCGCCCAAGTTTGTTCTCTACATATAACAAATTTAGAATAACTAGTATATTATTCCCAAAGAAACAGATTGACAAATTCACTTGGAAAGCTCGAAGTTACCATTTATTAATATATTATACCCAATGGTAAAATAACTTTCCTTGTCACGGACGCACAGAATAGTGGAATTAAGTTTGATCATCATTTGGTAGTTTTAATAACAAACATTTTAAGTAAATAGAGGAAGCATAGAGCTCCACCAAAACAATATTTCTAACAGAAGATCAGGATCCATCTACTATGTGATGAAATAATAAAGTGAGCATACGAAAATAAAATAAATGCAGCTTTAGTGATAGGACGCATAATTGTAAGCTGGAAAAAAGTGATGGGATATTAAGAATGACATTACGTATGAAACCTTAAGTGAACAAAACGGCAAAGAAAAAGTAAAGGACCTCGAATCTGGAACCAAGTAATAGAACAAGCAGTCAAAGAGTAACAAGAGCATATTTAAAATAGATACAAAGTAACACAGAATTATGAGATAGAAAAAGATGCATTTTAAAATCTTTTATATGAAAAAAAAACAATGAGATAGCTTTGTTAAATTTATAAATAACGTAGAACATGATGTATGGGGAAAACACGACTTTGTATATAAATTAGTAAGAGCTCTTAACATACACGTACTATAAAAAAGAATCGATGAATTAATCATTACAAGCAACTCTGGTAGTAAGAAACTGGATAAAGAGAACTATCTATAGACGAGATAATAACGAATGAAGAACTGGAGAAAGAATAAAAACGTAAAATCGCCGATATTAGAAGGAATAAATGTTGAATTAATACAATATGGCGGGCTTTTACTGATTTATACATCTCCTTAAGTTGTGCTTGGATCAACGCACAATACCAAATATTTAGCTAAAAGATTTTAAAAAGAGTCCAGGGTGAAACTAGCAACTGCAAAAGTATCAGTATATTAAATGCGGTTTATAGATGCACGAGTAAATTAATAAGCAAAATTTACTGTTTCAGGGAGAAAATAATTGAAAATGGTAAAAGCTTTTCGTAAATGTAAAACGTATCCGATGAATAGGGACAAATATATTACTTTTCACTGACGATTTACCCACCACCCAAGATAACAAAAATGACCTTAAAATACCTTAGGACTAACTCCGCTTGAGAGGCAAAGAACATGATGGAGTAATCTCGTATCAGATGACAAAAACTATGGCGTTCTACAGGAAAGAAGGAGTTCGAACAAATTAATCACTTTAACTTTAGGGTATGACCTAAGATACGATATAAACCATAATATAGAAACCAAAATACATAAATTTCAGCGCACGTGTGGAACTATTGGATTTTTTTTTTATAAGATTATGGCAATCTCTGTCTTTTTATTGTAACGAAACTTGGGTTTTAAAACAACTGTTTGCACATTACGGTGATTAAGTTCTTGAAATGACTAATGGACATCCAAAAAAAAAGATGGCAATCTATGAGCCTCTATAGGTTCTACATAAATCTTTGTTGGAATAAAAAGTATTTTTTTTTATTTCTTTAATGTTCTATAAGAGTTATTTTGGTAGTAACCTTAATTGATCCCATTTGAGTAAACCTGTATTTTTTGATCCGAGGAGTTGTTATTGGGAGTGAAAGCTTTCGTTGTGCAAAAAGAGTCAAATTTTTTATTACTTTTATATTATCCTGCATTTGGTGTTCTTTAGCGCATGCTTGCTAATTCAAGTTGTGACAACAATTGAGGTTCAAAATATAATCAGAGTAATCGATGCCTCACATATGTTAAAGTTTCAGTTTATTTATATGATTGAATGTCGTTTTGTCTTTTGAAGATTAACTTGGGTGCCATTTTACTCTAGCCCTTTTTTGTTTCTTTTTGGAATATATTCATACTGTTGTCTATTTAATGTGAGGATACCTTCTTTAGCAACTACATGTATGTGATGCGAATTAAGTTTTTCCATTTAATTTTATTTTGTTGGTTATTTTTTTTTGTATGTATTATAGTTTGTTCTTGAATTGCACAATTTTAGTGATGTTTTGTCATTTATTACTTAAATGCTAATAGTTTCTATAATTAATTAATGATCTGAAGATAGTTCATGTGTATATAATACATAAGTATACAATGAAGAGATACCACTGACTACAAAGATATTTTTAAGGTATGGCAATTTATTGAAATCACTTGCAATAAAGAAAGCAATTTTTTTCATGTAATTTTATTATCCGTGTCGAGTCTTACTTTCCTTGGGGGAGGAACTTTGTATCAAGTAAGGGTTTCTTAACACTATATGGAAAACAGACACGGATAGGGGTGTCCTCAACCCCGATACGGCGCGTTTCAATGGCTACTAGGGAACGTCCTGCAGATACACAGGACAGGTGTGAATAAGGCTTTCCAAATAAGTACCCGCGAACAACTGAGGACATGACATAGGGCAGCAGCTACGTCATTATTGAGTCCAAGCTGACAAAGAATGACTCTCAACAGGAACTCACAGGCGATAACCACGATGATTTAACCGGCTGTGACACTGCGCGAGGAAGGCAACGGGAAACCACCTCGTATTTTCTCAGCAAAGTCTTTAACACGCTTGAGAACAATAAAGATATGGTTGCTAGTCCTCAGCTGCCCTTAAATGGGCAGGAGGTGCTAAAATTCCCTGGGACAACCATGAAAAAAGTAGGAACCTGGAATACACAAAGTCCTTTTGAAAGTGATAAAACTTATAACACAATAAGGGAAATGAAAAGATTAAAGATCGATTTTCTCGGAATCAGTGAGATGAGATGGCCCAATTCAAGAATGTGTCAAATCGAAGGACAAGCAATATATTACTTAGGTAATGATAAATTCGATTATTTTAACGGTTTCACAATTAGCAAAAATTTGCACGAAATAGTCAATAGTTTCACTCTGGTGTCGGATCGCGTATATCTTCCCCAGATCAACACAACTATTATATGTAATTCTATAAAGGTATATGCCCTTACATGTACTGTCTCTGACGACTCTAAAAGAATTTTATAATGACATCAAAAGGCACCGGAAATAACAAAGTCATCACACATAAACATTGTTATGGATGTCTTCAACGTCAAGGTGGAAAGGGTCGTTAAAAGATGCAGTGGGCGAATACGATTTAAGCATACGATCTAAGATAACCGGATAGTACAGTTTTGCCAAGAAGAAGATATGCTACTGACTAATACCCATTTTGAACAACATCCCAGACGTTTCTATACTTAGATATCCATCCAATGCAGATAGGAACGTGAAAAACCAAAGAGATTATATGGGCATCAATAAAAGATTCAGAAACATAAAAAACGTAAATACTTACTCTGGTGCTGACGTCTTCTCTGATCACATACTTTTATCAGCAAAAAACTTAATATCAGTAAAAACCAACAACAAGTAGATACTAGGAAACTACAAGACTCAGAAATAGCAAAAGAAATTAGAAAATAAATTAATACGCGTTTTAAAATTATAGACCCCAACATAAGCTTGGACGATAATATTAAACTGGAATTCAATGAAAACAATAATACAAGAGATAAGCAATGAATTATTACAATCCAACAAAACCAAACACAAAAAATGGACGACCAAGAAAATACTAAGGCTGACGGATCTCAGAAGAACCCACAAAAACCAACAACCAAAAAAGTACTTTGAAACTCAAAAAAAACATCAGACATAAAGTAAGAAAAGCAAAAAAATGGTTACGAGAACAGTGTGGAGAGAAAGAAGAACTTGAAGCAAAGCATGAATATTTTAATATGTATAAGAAAGTCAAACGCAGGTATATGGCCAAATAAACACAATTGAATAGACAAATTATATAAAAAACCTTTTCAGTGACACGAGAAACTTAACTCATATATTCAGATGATGGCCTTAATATTAATAGAGCAGAAATTAACTGTAGGAAAAAGTGAAAAAGCACCGTGGCTAGATAATGTACGTGTTAACGTCCTGAAAGTATTGAAGAAGAATAGTACTAATACCCTACTTCTGAAACTTTTTAACTGCATATATCAAACTGATATGACTCTGCAAGACTGGCTGAACTCTGTCTTTATAACCTTGTCTAAAAGATCCCAGTGCAAAATATTTTAAAGACTATAAAACTATCAGTTTGATGAGTTACAAAAGTATTTCTCAAAATTATACATCCCAGAATATATCATAAATGTGAACAAAACATTAGTGACTCTCAATTTAGCTTCAAAAATGGGTTTGGAACACAAAAGGCCTTATTTAACATACAGGTGCTTACTCAACGTTATCGAGATGTCAAAGTAAATGTGTATATGTGCTTCGTGGACTATGAAAAAGCATTTGACACCATTCAGCACGATAAATTACTTAAAGTTCTTAGGGAAATTGGTCTAGACGGCAAAGATATACGTATAATAGCTAGCCTATATTGGAGTCACACAGCTATTGTTAGTGTGGATAGTCATCTATCATAAGACGTGCCTATACTGAGAAGAGTAGGATATTGGTGTGCTTTCTCCCCCTGTCGTCCAATTTGTATTCTAAAAAAAAATTTCGTGAGGCTCTCGAAGAAAGATCAGAAGTAGTCATAGTCAACGGAGTTGTAGTAAACAATTTGAGATACGCTTGCAAGATCTACAAATACTCTTATCAGCAGTCATGAACCATAGTGAACAAATGGGCCTGAAACTCAACGTCAAAGAAACGGAATCGTTAGTAAACAACATAATGACATACAGAATAATATTCTTGTGAGATAGGAGCAACATTGTATAAATGTCTTGGCTGCTATGTCAACGAGCATTGGGACTTAACACAGAAAATTAGATGTAGGATAGAGCAATCAAGACAACCCTTTCAAAAGATGAACAAAATTTTGACCTGTAGAGCCTTGTCTATTCCATTACGTATTCGATTATTGAAATGTTATGTGTTCAGTATTCTCTAGTATGGCGTTGAAGCGTGGACGCTTACGGAAGCAATGTGCAAAAGACTGGAAGCTTTTGAGATATGGACAGGGTCATAAATGAGAAAGTACTACGACGCATAACCAAACAAGTAAAATTATTAATACCATCAAGAGAAGGAAACATATATCTAGGCTATGTTATGAGGAATGATAAATATAATCTACTTCATGATATTATCTAAAGAAAAATTGAAAGCAAACGCGGCCCAGGAAGTTGCGAAATACCGTGGCTCAAAAATTTACGTCAGTGGTATGGACTCAACATCACAGAACTATTTAGAACAGCAGTTGATAAAGTGAAAACCATGTTACTGATCGCCAATGTTCTTGAAAAGGAGAAGAATTTTATTATAAAAATTTTCGTGATGTATGCTTGAGTACAAATGTTTAACGGAATCTTAAAAGTTCTTTTTCTTACAGGTATATTGAGGTGGGCAGTGTACTGCAGATATTGGTAACCCTTATGGCATTATTCTTTCATAATTTGGAGATAATTTAGTTTATGGTGGTTGATTGTTATTTTATTAAAATTGCTGTTTTATTATCGGGGTGATTAGTATGATAAAGTTTATAGTACGATATTTTAAAATATGATTTATTTGTAAAAAGAGTTTTACTTAGTAAAAGAATATTTTATTAAATGTTAATCTCATCTTTGTCGAGGAATATTCTCTTGGAATTTCACTACGCGATCTTAATAAACTTAGACGTTTTTCTCATTAGCATTGTTAGCATACTCGTAACCTGCTATTTCTTGCATCAGTTGGAATCTTCGAGGAATTCCCTTACAACGCTGTTAAAAATTTCGCCGTTGATTGTTAAACAAGTTTCATTATTTTTTACGACAGCTGTGTGCTAAAATGTTTTCGTTGTTGCGTATCGTGCCTGTGATAACTACGTAATATTCAAGGTTTGTGGCAATGCTGATGGCTTATAACATTTATATAGATCGCGCCGTGCTGACACGAGGATGAGCGTAGACCACCTGGTTAGAGTTTAATGTTCAACTGCAAAAACATTTTTATTCATCAACTAATGCGTCAGCATCTTCATCCTTGGTTTTTAAACATAGACAGCACAACGCAGGTTACAATTATGAGTCAATGTGTCTAATCCAGTGTATTATTGCATTAAATATTAAATTTACGAAAAAATAAAATTTTCTATCTCTACTTCTATTAAAGAAATATCGATGAAGGCTCTCAAAATAATTTGTTGTTTTATAAGTAATTAGACTGCGAATGAATAAAAAATGCATACTAATTTGTACTATTAAGCTATTAATAGAATATCCTTCCATTACTCCTATTTGTAAGTTTTACATTAAGAGTCACGTTTTCTAAACTTGTTAACAAAATTCTCGACGTTTTGGTATAAACTTTGATGTGAATTACTAAGACAAATTGGGATCAGTTCTTTACTCTCAATCTGACTACTTCTTAAGAAAAGCTGTGATTTATAAGATCGGGAAGAACTATATTCTTTTAGTATATAGATTGAGACCACGAGTAAAGAATTAAGTCCAGTTTGTCTTAATATTGGGCATTAAAGTCGATATCGAAACGATAAGAATATTTAAAAAATCTGGTGTGAACATCACACGACTTTCTTTATCCTATGATTATATATTATACAGTGTCCATCGTCTCGGCCCTGCGCTGCTCTCGCCCCGGAGCTTGTTATTTTAAAAAAGGACGAGGCGCGAGTCCAACACTCGAAAGCTGATTAAAATAAACAGTACAAGACGTACTTAAAATTTTGCTACGTCACTGAAGGTAACCGTGCGAGCTTGGACGCACGGCCTTCCCCATTATCGCCTGCGTTTGTTTTAGAAATCTTGTGCATCAATGTCTGAATTGTTTGAAAAAATTAACTTTGCAGACATATAACTCCTAATTTTTGATGTAGTTTTGGCACGAGATATTCTATGATCTACTAACTGTTTGGTATCTTCAAAGCCGGTGAATATAAACATGTAATAATCTTCTACGATGTCTACCAAGTTTTATATAAAGTTTGGATTGCCGCTTTACTTTATATGTGAATGATCAATATTGCATTTATGTTTTGCATATCATAACATTGTTTTCTGTCAACATTCTCATTTGTAGTAAGAATTTTTTTTCTTTGATAGATATGTCCATTACTGCCGATGAACCATATTTTATTTTAAAATAAATATTATTCAATACATTTATTTATAATCTGCCTGAAGCAGCCTATTCAACTATAGCTGTGTAGGTTGATGACACAGTGTTACTGTCGCAAGACCATGTCGTACTTAAATCAACGTAACAATTACAAAACAATATCAATACGCTAACTCCTGATTTAACAAATAAGCCAAAATATTAACTCTTCACAAACTAGCAACACCACTAAAAATTGTCATGAAAACTATGCTATTAAATATTTAGGAGTTTACCTTGATAAAAGGTACGTGCGGCAACACCCTATATCAAAAAGTTTAAAAAAGACTACCCAAGGTTGCGATGATATATTCTGTATTAAATATAAATGTTTTCTTAAACACGAATGTCATTTATTAATTTATCATTTAATCATTAAGTTAATTATCTGCACCGGCGAATTATGTAAAACACCTTTCAATTCACAAATAAATAAACTTTAGCGTTTCTAAGAGACAGTATTTACCATACTATTTAATTAACTCTAGTTCATGTACAACCCTCGAACACATGAAGAAGCAGATATATTAAATATAGAAACGTTTGTCAAAGAAACTACATTAAAGTGTTCTAGTAACTTATCGGAAACCTCAAGCGAAGTTACGCTCACCCAAACTCCCATAAGACATATTCCTGTCGTCAAAGCGAATAACTTCATAAAAATTACAGTGTAGCAGTTGATTGAATAACGTTAATATTATTGAAGTAATATAAGATCCATTACAATTTTCTGTGTCCATACATTTAACGTCATATACACTGTACAATAATCTGTTCTAGATGGTTGTCTCATCACTGCTTCATTTTGTAATTCTCTTGGATTTCTTCTTTCTTTTTTGTGTCTACAAAAATATATTTAATAATCTTTTTGTTTATCTTTAACATTGATTACATTTATAACAAGTTCTTTAATAGCATAATTATTAATAAGGTAATAAAGGGCTCATAAGATCGTGGGGTAATGTGTGATGTTGATAAGCGCATTTTCATAAAATTCCGATTGGATAATTGATCAACCGTCAGCTCTACCAACAAATCTTGGGGGAGGTTTTCAGCGTTTTATAACTGTATGTTTCCGACTAAGTGTAAAAGGCCCCTACAAAAATGTTCTTGGTTCTCCAATTTAGGGATTAAAGCGATAAATCAATTATCAACATATAATTTAGGTATTGTAAGTCTTATGGCAACAAAAAAGATAGAAGAAAACATTTCTACAACGGAGTAAGAAAACGAGTACAAGTAAAAGTTTCTATAGCCATAAAAAAAGGATGCTTGAGTAACATAAAAAACTGGTCCACCATAAATGAAAGAATGATTAAAATAGAGTTAAAGCTACAACAACAAGAACTGGTTATAGTGTAAATATATGCCGACAGATCACGCTACTATCCAGGTAAAAAGGCATCTTTTTGAAAAATTAAGAGAGACAATTAATACTTTTGGAAGTACTGAGTGATCTTATTGGAAAAACTAGTAGAAAAAAAGATACGATAATAGGACAATACAAAGAAATTTTGAATGGCAATGGCACTCGTCTTGTAGGGTTGTGTCAGCAACACTCATTTAAGACACAAAATAAATTTTTTAATCACAACGAAATTTATAAGTATACATGGGAATTAAAAACAAAAAATTATCGATGTAGTAGTAAAAAGATTAGCAGTTTGTAGGTCAAACCACCATTTAAAATTGTAATGTTCATAGACTATAACAACACAAAGGAAAAGCAAAGAAAAAGATACAAATGCAGAACCTAGTTCTCCTAAATGCAATCTGGAGAGTTTCTATAACACCACAGTTTTTCTTTAGAAACTTAAATCTGTTTCAAAATCCTAATTAACAGATCCTCTAACTTTCCGACAGTAAGAAATAACAAATGAAATCAATACCTTTCCAAAACTTTAATACAAAAACGGGTATTCCTAAAAAAATCTCTAACCCACATCAATAACAATATTAAGAAAAATATTACTTCCAAACTAAAACATTTTTGCGTCACACCACCTCGCAGATTAGGCCACATACTAAATTAACAGAATATACAAATTGTTTTCACGACCAACAATAAAAATCTGACTTCATCCGCTCAGCTAAGGACCATTTAACCCCCAAAAATTTCAAAGTGTCTACAAAGTACCTTGTGGTGACTTTGACAGAACCTACATAGCCCAAAAGGTCAGACAAATATCAAATATACGAATATTTTTTAGCTCTACGAAAGAGCAATATTTCTTCTGCTTTGGACCAACACGGCAAATAAAACAGAACATATGATTAATTTTTTTTAATTCCAAATCATTCACTCCCATCTCCCATTCTGTCAGTAGAATTATTCGCGATGCTGTTGAAATAGAAAAACATTCTCAATGCCTCAACACTGGAGACAATGGATAAGGCTCTCCTGTTATTTGGAAACCGTTAGTTACCTCACGTTATAACTACGTAACCTGTTACAACTATCTCTAACCCAGTACGTTTCCCGCACAAACATTCCCTCGTTAAACTCACTTCTCTTTCTAAAAAAAAAAAAGAATAGTGGATCACACGAAAGACCATTCTTATTTGACTCATAGTTCTTCTTGAAGAATAGGTAGATTGAGACGCCTACTAAAGAGCTAAAAAAATGGAATCAAAGTTTATCGGTTAAATAACAATTTGAACATTTTTTCAAAAGATTTTTATTTGCGAACATCAAACACATATTAGTGTTACAAACACTACTACAGTAGATTTGCAGAATTATATTTTACTGACATTTATAAATGGTTTCTGAAAACAGACTTTGATAATTGTATACATAAGCTTTTTGTGTGCTTGTTGATTTTTGTTCTCTAAATTCTTGTAGTAGTCTTTTTTAATTTTTTATATTAAAACACTGATAATATTATGGAGCCTAAAAAGAGACAATAGCCGAGATACTAAGTGGGCAGAAAACGTCTGATGTTGCTGATTAGTATGGCTTGAATAAGAATAGGTACCATGGTAGCTAAAAGAGGCTCAAGCAGCTAAAAGAGTAACGAAAATAACATCGAAAAGTGCTATCCATGGTAACATAATAACTGCTAGAGCTCTAAAATTGGAAGTAAATGAAGGTAACATAAAAAAGTTTATAACGAAACATAAAAATGATCTGATGACTGAAAAACTTTAAAAACTTTTAAATGAAGATCCCTAAGACACTTAGCGGGATGTGCTTTCTGAATAAGAAGAGAAATAAAACCAATGCCGTCATACGCTGTTAAAGATCTTTTGAAAAAGTGAGAGAATGTTGGAACCCCAACTAGGTTGAAGTCAATAGTCTTGGGGATCTTTGGAATGACCATGCCATCAATCACTAAAAGATACTAAAAAAGAGATAAAAGTAATCACAATTGGACAAATTTTTAACGCTCCATAAACGAAAAAAATACAAGACTGTATATGATGTACATATTATTGTTATTAAATACAAAAAGTGTATTAACAAATTATATGATCTTTTATTTATCGTTTTTTGATTTCCAGAACAAATTAATCAAATTCCTATAAATATCTATGGAAAATCGATAATAATTGGTTAACGAATAATTCGGGTAATGAACATCGTCTTCGAATTATGTTCATTAATCAATTACCCTCTGTATTAAAGGGTTTTTTCATAATACTAGTTGTAGTTTTAGCATCAGAATTCGCCCAACATTTTTAACTACGTAATCTTTTGTGGTTTGTGCATAACATTTTTTACTTTCTACATATATTACAATATATAAGGATTGTTTCTACTAATATTTTTTTTAATTCTTGATTGGGTGGGAATCTGTTTAAGTTCTTATTTAATTAATTTGGAATTAAAAATATTTGTAGGTTAGATGCATTAACAGCATCTTATTATTGCTTTTATATACGTTTTTACCGTTATTAACATGCTGTTAACACGACTTTTAAAATAAAAAATATTATATAGTTTATTTAAATTTTTAAACGAATTATTTGACCTTCACCGTGCAGACAAGCGGATTGTGTACGTTGCTTGAAGCGCAGCATACGTTCGTTAGCTTAATATTAATAAATAATAAAGCACAATGAGATTCCAATAAAGCAATTACCGTTTTCTTTATATTATGAGTAGACTCTTTGCTATAAATTTTAGCAAAAACAAAAGAGATCAATGAAAAATAAACCAAACTACATGTTAACTCTGTTCCTTTTACAATTTGTGTTCGCTGCACTTATAATCATAAAATCTGTAGACATCGTTGTTTCTATCTTAAAATATTTTTGGGGTACGTCAAAACAATTTAAAACTATAAAATTTAATGTACCACAAAAATATACGCTACACCGTTATATAGAAATAAAATTAATAACTCAAAAATTTTACTGTAATTAATAAATTATCAAATATATTATTCAGTAATAAGCTTTTAAGAGGATTTTAAACATAATTTAAAGAGGAATAACTGCAGATTTCAAAAATTTAAATTTGGATATCATGTGGCTCGAGATTTTGTGTTTATAATCACTTATGTAGTGTAGTTTAAATTATTACTACATACAACAATATTTTTATTAGTCTTTTTGTACTAATGTTTGATATTATGCATGTGTGGTGGGTAATTATGAGGTACTAAAGCATAATACATAGCCTTTTTTATTCAAATGTCAATCTCACCTACTAGTGATAGTCTGTTTTTGACTCTGATGACCGAGCATGGGTGGTATAACACTACATCGAAGACAAAATCTGATAATGTTGAAAGTAACGTAAACTCACGACAAACACTAAAATTAAATTCTCCAGACCAGTCACACTGTTTGTCATCATCAATATTTACTTGATTTTACTATATCAGGAAACAGTGAAGAAACGGTCATCAGTCTCGGGCAGCTATTAAACCACTAGAGGGTGTAAAGAGTCTCTTGGTTTGACACAGTAAAATTATAAAATAGAAGAGATGAAGAGGCTGAAAGTCAATATAATGGGTCTAAGTGAAGTAAGATTGGTAAAAACTGGATCGTGCGAACAAGATGGCACCACATTTTACTACTCTAGCAAAAACAATAACGACATTCTAACATAAACAGATACGGAAGTACTTCGTAAAAGCTGGGAAGAACACCCAATTGAGGATAATTGCAACCTGAACTTTATCAACTTAGAAAACTTTTCAATACTACCAATACTTGTATCTGAAGTAAGGTTTTGGACTGAAAAGTTTAAAAAACAACAAATCACCCGGACCAGTCAAGATTCACGTGCAAATGTTAAAGTTAGTGAATGTAAAACAAATATGCAACCTATTCAATGCAATTTATGGCTACCTAAAAAAACTCAAGACTAGAACACATGACGAACATAGACTAATCAGTCTCATAAATCATGCTCTCAAAATTTTCCTAAGGGTTATTCACAATTGAGTTTATAAAAAATGCAAAAAGAGATCTGGAGAAACCAAACTTGTATTAAAATTTGCTTAGGTAAGAGAGAAGTACTACTAAGCATCAAATTAACTAGTTCAGAAATGTTGTAATTGATGTAAAAATGTTTTTGCATGCTTTATAGACTATGGAAAAGATTTCGACAATGTCTTGTTATTACTTTTGTTAAAAGTTCGGTCTCGATGGAAAAGACGTAAAAATTGTAAAAAATCTTCACTGGACTCATAAAGCGTTGATCTAAATAAATGAACCAAGATATACAAAAAGAGTCAGACAAGGGTACAGCCTATCACTCGAATTATTTAATATTTAGGTAGAAAACACTTTCCAACAGACACTTGTAAGTGAACACAGACATTAAAGTAAACGAAAAACTTATCAATAATTTAAGATATGCCAATGATATAGCTATATTAGCAGATAATATCTAAGACTTACAAGTTATGCTGAACAAGCTAAACTCAAAAGGAAGAAAATATTGTCTGATGATATACACAAAGAAGATAACATTAATGATAGTCACTAAACAACACGTAAATCGGCAAATACATATAGATAATACACAAATTCAGAAAGCGGACAAGTTAAAATAATCAGCTGCTACACTAAATACAAAATGGGATTATGACGAAAAGTTAAACATCCGTATAGCCATAACCAGAAAAACTTTACACCTACTTCCTCCGCCGAGAAGTATCAATAGGCATCCGTGTAAGAATAGTAAAATGTTATATTTGTTGTTTAAGATCAGGTCACTAAACAAAATAGAGGATTTCGAATCATGGAAGGATTCTTAAAATATCATGAGTAGATCACATAACTATTGAAGAAGAGGACTAAGTAAAACCTCGTTGAACAGAGAAAAGCAAATTGTTTGTGTCATATCCTAAGAGACGACTAATATAGATTATTGTAAGAGATATTAATGAATAAGATCAAAAAGAAAATAGGGCCCACTCGAACATGGCACTCGTGGTTAGCAGACATCAGAAATTTGTGCAACATACCAGGTGCAGAATACGGTATTTTATATATTACAAGGTCAGAATAGAACAGATAATCCGTCTACACGCTGATAAGCGCAATGGAACTTTAAGAAGAAGATTCTGTGTGTTTGTACAGAAAGATATACATAAATATCTTTATTTACCCAAGTTAAATTGCATTTGTCTCAAATGGAATAAACGGTTGTTTTTCAAAATAAAGAACTACTTTTACTAAAAACCATTTATAAATCACCAGTAATGTGTTAAATTTATTTAATTGTTAAAATAACAAAAAATATATGCCTGCTACTATAAATCTGAAATAAAATATAAAATTTTAAATGACAAAGACATCCTCTACATCGTAGTTATTCTATTTATTTTATAGTAAGGAATTGGAATTAATTTATTTAAATTCTCATATAAAAAACTGCAACAATTTGGAATGTGGACTCTTAAAGCAAAACTAGAGGACATATTGCAGCTAGTGTTGGGAAAATAGATATTTATCTTTAATAAGTAACGGAGACCGGGCCAAATAAACGACCGAGATGTGAGTGTCGTTGGAAAGTCGACCATGAGCTGATGTGGGAGCGCGCATTCTCCAATTTACTATATAAAGGCGCGCGCTGAGTGACGAGTGAAGCAATGAAAATAAATCTGCGGCCGTTCCGCAGTTTGTTATGCTGGAGATTGCGTCGGTCTGTTAGAAAAGTTTTGTAAAATGGTATACTTATACTGACACGTCAGTGGTGAATATAAGGAAAACAAATTGAAAACAAATCAAAAACCAGAAAGGTTGTATTTGTTTAATTAACTATTATAGAAAATATTAATCAATAAAAATCTAATATTGTATATGTGTAAATAATTTGAGTAAAATAAAATTTAAAAAACACCAAAAGAACTAAACTAACTGCAAATCAGTAACTAAGAAGCTACCAACAGGCAGAATAGCACTTCTAAGAGCAAGTAATAAATATTTTTTCAAATACATATTTCTCTAAGAGGTAGAAACAATCAAATAAAAATAATGAATTTTAATAATATGTTACAACTACCGTAAAAAGAAATTTCAAATATCAGTAACTAAAAGCACATATAGGTAATTAACACGAGGATTACGATGACACAGAACTAAAAGAGTAGAGAAGACAATGTAGACCTTTAATTGATAAAACAGATGAGAGAAGTGCAAACATGAGGTTTGTATAAGCTTGGTACACAAATACAATTCCTAAAGGTTGAGAAAGTTGTCTAATTATACTAATCCACAAAAAGAGACCAAATAGATTGTGTAAATTATAGAGCAATAAGCTTGCCTTCAACAACTTTTAAAGGAAACATAAGAATTGTTGAAAAAAGAGAAACTAAAATGGTGATCAAATAGCATACAGAGTAGGCATGTAAACTAAAAACATATTCATATAACATATTTTAAGAAAAGAGTAACAGATAAACTAGGAAAACTATACCTAACATTCATAGGCTTACAAAGCATTTGATAAAATACAAAGAGAAATTATCTGCGAATGAAGAACTATCAAGAATTTAATAATTTAGTAGAGGTTGGTAAAAGTATATACAGAAATGTACTAATCAAAATACAAATAACCCCAAATAGGACCTGAGAAATCTGAAATAAAGAAGAAGGTCAAACAAAGAGCAATATAAGTGTTTTGTCATTTATTTTTTATTAAAGTTTACCAAAAACAAAAAATACACGCACAACAAACAGTAACATACCAAAATCTCATATCTATTAAAGAAGAAAGTTTATTGTGTGCAAATTATCTGGTGCAGATTCACTGACGGGAACTTAAAAACAGCTTAATATATACAAAGATAAAGTTGAAATACTAAAACTAATATAAATATAAGAAAAAGAAACCAATGATGATATACATTATAATTATCATAGATTATTTAATACATCATTTTGTTATTATCTAATACATAGGTATCAAAAATGTAATCAGTATTATATTTCTATATTTGATGTCGGATTAGGATAAAAATTTGCTGATGACACTCGTATAATTGTTGGTTCAGTGTAAGGTAACTTGAGTTTTTATTGTGAAATTTAATTACTACATTAAAATATTAAAAATATAAAGATTTTTACATTAACTTCGCTTGGGAGATCTATCTTAGTAGGTCTCCTTGCTACCAAGCCCGGAGAAAGAAAGAAAGTTGTAACGTTAGGCCAGCTACCCAACATACAGAGAAAAACCCTAGTCAATTGCTTCCAATGTCTGTGAATTGTAAAGCATACTACTCCAGGCGAACAGCAAACAGCCAAAAATGTTGCACTGTCAAGCGATTAGTCCTAAAGGTTTGGAAGGAGGTATAAGAATTCGCATTAAAGAACTAATAAGATATCATGCAACCTAAAATCAACAAACAGAGAATAGTTGTAGAATATATGAGGTACACACACCAAAAAGAAAGAAGGTATCGCAGAGAACAAGAAACAAATGTTAACAGTCATTCTCAGCGAAACTAAAAAGAAAGATGCAAGTGAAGAAAAATTGATAGCTATTAACATATATAGAATACAGTACCTAAAGGCTAAAAATGTCATAAATAGAGTATCCATACTAATAAAGAGAACATAAAGTGTAGCACCACGTTCGAATAGTCGAATGAACAAATTATTAGAGCTGACACGGAGGTTTATGGACAATTAACAACTATTATAGGAATATACGCAAGTAAAATGAAAAGAAGAATGTTTTATTTAAGGAATCGGCAGATATTTTAGAAGGTATACGATATCATAAAGAAGGAATCACAACGGATCAATGACCTGGAGAATAATAAAAAAACATAAACAATACAAATAGCTAAGAATCTGTGCAACTTATACCGCCAAAATAACTTATAGCTTATAATGTTAATTTTGTACAATAATCTAAAATAATACATAGAAAACGACAAACACTAATTGTAAAATAACAAGAAGATATTCAGAAAGTACTTCAAAAGACCAAAAACAATAGGGCACCAGAACTAGGAAACTTAAAGATAGAACTACGGTGCGGATAAAGTTAGAAAATACATATAGTAGATGTTTAAAAATAGAGGAAGGTCAAAATATCCCCGACATAAAGAATAAAACTTATATAAGCACAATCTACAAAAATTTTGCTCTAACTGTAGAGGAATAATAAAGAGAACATTTTGTAATGTGGCGAAAAAATAGTATTATGGATAAATTTAGTCAGTAGAAGAATAGAATTAGATTCTATGAGAGGGGCTTACAAATTACAAGACGGGATAGACTCAAACCGAGGAAGTCTGGATAAGAATGAATGTTACTTGCTCAACCACGAAAACGTTAGAAAATAAAGCTCTGCCATGGCAGGAACAAGTAGATGGCAGATAACTAGTTGAGCAATTGACACAGTTATCTTTATAGGGAGACAGAAAAAAGACATAGACTAATTTATAGAAAAGCCACATTAAAACGGCTATGGAGGAAAGTGGTTTGCAGAAAGTAGGCAAAGAGGTCAGGCAGACATGGGATCAGAAAACAACGAACTTTATGAGTTAAAAAGAAGAATACTTTTGCTTTATTATTAATGGTCTGAGTTACAATTATTGACATTTTTGGGGAAGAAGAGGACATTTGAAATCGGAAGACTTACTCTCGATCCATTCAGGCTTAATAAAATGATATGAAAAAACCATAATCTATAAAATACGCAATGTTAACAAAGTAACTATTTAGTTTAAAGGGAAAATAATCTTCTACAAATGGACTTGATATCAATTTCTTTCTGTACAATTCTATTTTGGATACCAGACTATCAATTCGGATTCCGTCAAGGTCATTCGACCATCCAACAATGCCACCGTATATCGCAAACCATTCTTGCCAGTTTAAACAAAAAAGAATACTGTGTTTCAGTGTTCCTAGATGTAAGCCAGGCTTTTGATAGAGTCTGGCACCCAGGATTATTGTATAAAATTAAACGGCATATATCAGAGTTTCACAATCTATTCAAAACATATTTAAATTATAGGCAATTTAGAAGGCAAGAAGTCTCAACTATGCGTCCAATCAACTCTGGGGTACCCCAGGCCAGTGTTCTGGGCCCTCTACTCTATCTACTATTTACCTCGGATCTTCCAGTCTCACCAAATATTATAACTGGCACATTTGCTGAAGGAAGTCCTCCGAGTACGCACTCACTTACCAGATTATCTATACGGTCTAGAACGACGGCTTAAAAAGTGGAATGTTGAAGTAAATGAGTCAAAGTTTGCTCATATAACATTTACCCTAAGAAAGACTCGTGTCAGAAATACTACAAACCGAAACAGTAAGATACCTGGGACTCTACTTAGATTCCAAATTAAACTGGATGAAAATCGGCAAAAAAGAAAGCAAACGGATTTAAAACAGAGAGAGTTATATTGGTTGACTGGTAGAAAGTCTCCGATATCCGTAGAAAACATATTACCGTTGTAACCCACTGCTGTGGGGCTATGCCAGCAAGTCTAATGTGGAAATAATTTAAAGGTGTCAGTTCAAAATTCTAAGAATAATAGTTAACGCTCCATGGTACGTAACAAACGAAATGATCCATAAAGACTTGAAGATACCAACTGTCAAGGTCATCCATGAGAAAGGCATCTTACACCACCAAAAATTGGAAACACACACAAATCCTTTGATGCAGCCCTTATTAGAAGATACCACAATAATAAGATTAAAAAGACAGTGGCCAGCTGACTTATAAAATAGTATTAGAGGTCTTATCACTGGATGAGATCATCATGTTCTTTAATCAATCTAAATTGTAATCTTTAGATTGTAGGCCAGTAAATTTGCTGATAGAATACTATGTATTTTGATTGCTAATAAAATTAAATTTAAAAAAAAAATAGTAATATCCATAAATATTATATATTTTTGCAAAATTATTAATTACAACAAATTTTCAAATTGAAACTGGAAATTTAGTAAGACTGAAGCCACAGCTTAATCTGATCTAAATACAAATTGCATTATATGTAATTTCAGCCACACATTAACAATAACAGCACGTGTTTGGGCCCGTGTCCGAGCCGCGAGGTCGCCGGCTTTCCCGTCCGAGGAAAACAATTAGCCATAACGTGATTGTGACAACAACGCCGCAGTCCCCGCTGCGTTCTGCTACTTCACGCTCTAATTAAACCGTTTTGACATCAATAAGCGTCTGCGTTCCGACGTAATTATTTGATTTCGGGATTTCGCGTCTGACCTACTTCGCGTGATCTACGCCTAGCGCTTCGTTTGGCCTCGGTCTGAAAGATCACTCGGCTAGGCTTCACTTATTGTTAGTCCTGCCGTGCAGTACGATTTGCATCTACGCTTGGTCACGGAGTCGGGAGACCTTCGAGCTTATAGCCAGGGAAAGGATCGATAGATAGTTGCGCTTTGGTTTTCATTTCTGCTTCGCACTTAACACATCTATTTTTTATGGAGTCCTAATGGCAATGGTGGTTTCTATGTATTATTACTGAACGTGTGCCGAAGGATCGATGCTCACATTAAATTTTAAATTCAGTTGGCCTATTGCACACTACTAGGGATATTATAGAAACACGTCTTTATCAACCCTTCAATGCAAAGTTGGCAGTTAATTGAAAAGCTTGTGATATAATAATGGCACTAGCATAAGTTTAATCAAATTTCAATAACAATTTTTCTAAAAAATTTGTGATTGCTAATAGTGCCTTCTTCTAGGCCCTTAATTGAAATAATTTTGCTTTTCTGAGAGAACTTGTACAACAATCTTGATTTGACAGGCAACTTGTAAAACGAGTAATTGATCGTGGGGGAACAGCGAACATAAAAGGAAAACTGGAGATAAAAAAGACATCAATCAAGACAACAACATGTGATTGACAGTAACAAGCGGCAATATGGTGGTAGCGCCAATAGCTGTGTTTACCGCTGAAGTGAATTTTATCGAACAACTCGCAGACTTTCAATTTCCAAGTTGAATTTATTGGATATATTTGTATATTAAACTGGAGGAATTAAGTTTGCTTTAGAAGTTTTAGACTGTATTAAAGTCGCAATATTTATTTATATTTATACTAAATTATGTAATAAGTAGATTTATTATTATAGAGATTTTGAGGTTACAAAATGTCTGTCTATAAAATACTTAAATTATAATCTTTTTACTAATTCTCTAAGGTTTAAAAACACTACTTATTTAGCTTAAAGTTTTAAATAAGGCAATTAAATTAAATTTTCAATTTTTAATTGAAAAGAAATTAAGATTGACATTAAATCCTAAAAGCCAAATTTTGATCATAACACTAAATGGTTTGTTGTATTGAAATATTCACAAATACAAGTGCACTGATGTTATTACTAGTTTATTATTAATTTTTATATTGTAACAGGTAATCGATTGGAAGGCAATTTTATTACCCCATGCTGGTGGAGTAACAAGATTTGAATTAGACATACTTTTTATTTGCACTCGTCTTCCTCACAAATTGAATTTCAAGTTACGTGGAGCTTCGTAAACCAATTAATCAACATAAATTAAACACAATTTCAAAAAGTCCTTTAGCGTGATGAATGATGGCAATTAAACATTGCGAGCACGAGGCAATTTCGACAGTAAAAATTATTATTTTAATTATATGTTGCATAAATCACTACAAAGTTATTAACAAAATGTTGGAACATTTTAACTTGTTATACATCCTCTTATATCACTTCTTATTTCTTAATAGGATATATCTAAAAGCAGATGTTATAAAATATACACCGAGAGTCAAATAATATAATAATATTAAAACTTTAAGGACCTTAAATAAGAATGTTTTCCATTATATGTATAGTTATTCAATAATCTTTCAAAGACTATTTCTATAATTCTTGCAAAACGTTTGTATATATATTTTATTGCTTTTCAAGAAATACTTGTTAAACAAATAGATTTTGCAAAAATAAATAAAATAGATAAACAATATATTTGCTATTAAAGGTAAAGTATAAGAACAAATATTTTATATAAGAATTAAAAATATCGCTTGAGTATGTCGCCTGCAATATAAGTGTAAAATATTTTAAAAATTTCAGTTTTTCGCAAAAAAAATCGAGACCGACTTAAAATAATATTAAAACTAGAATAAGAGTATCAAGAAGCAAATTTATCTAATGCAAACAAGTTTAAAGAAAATCAACAATGTTTTATAAAAACTCCAATACGATCAGGTACGCGAACAAAGATTTTGTGAAACTACCAATTTTTAACAGTATCCAAAGGAATCCTGCTATTGCTGAATCTGATATCTAAAATTTCATGAATAAAATAAAAACATTCTTAAGTCACCCCTTTCAAGCGTAAGGTTCGGCAGAGACTAATTAAAGTATGATTCAGATGTTGACGCTAATACATTCTAAGCAATTAGCTGCGATAGTGCTGTTATCAAAACTTTCGGAGAGGCTTTATAGAATTACTGGGAAAAAACTCAAGAAGTTACTTTGCTGGTTTATAACCTATTTCAAGATCAACTAAATAATTTCAGCAACATTCAAAATATTTAAGTACAACTTTAAGCTACAAGATTTTTTGATCTGCTTGAAGAAAGTCAGAAATGTGCGTACAGCCTTTCTCCAATTTACTATAATCTAACATATTTCAGAGATTTCTTTTAAGGGTTAAAATATGTTAAGTTTCTAAAGCTGTTCCTATATAGGGTAGTAATATATATTTTTTAAAAATTCAAGCATCCGCGATCTTGCACTTGGAGGATTGTCAGTTCTCTGCCTTGCTATGTAGATCAACTTTATTTTATTCTACATCCTAGATCAAGCACTAACCCTTCGAATCATTTTAATGTTAATACACACTTCAAATATCAATTTCAAAAACTGGTAAGATCTAAAAATCATAGTAGCAACTAACATAAATAAAACAAATAATTGGTAAGCGACAAAAAATTATTCGTCCTTAAAAATGAAACCCAAAAGATCAAGTTTGGTGTTTTCTTCCTTTGAGAACGTACTGCGCACCGACATGAATCTTTAAAGAACAACGAATAAGAAAGCTATAAGTTATAAATAAAGCAACTAAGATGTTAGTGTTAAATATTATAATAAAAGACAAATAGAGAAATTAATAGATTTAACAAACAATGAAAACAATAGAATTTATAACACAACTAAATTGGGATTATACAGAATACATTGCAAAAGCAATGGAAAATAAGAGACCTACTAAATTAAATGTAATAAAAATAATAGTCAGGAAAAAGAAGAAAATCACTAAAAAATAATATCACTGCATTAAGAACTTTGCAGGAAAAAGAGAAACAAACGGAGATTACAGCAGTGAGATGTAAAAAGGTTAGAAAAAGGAAAGTGGAGAATTGAAAAGAAAAAGAGGTAGTAAGAGAAGGAAAAGGAGAAAGGAATAGGAAAAACAAAGAAGAGGAGAATGCAATTTTCCAATTTTGAAGGTCGTTAAGTTCTAAATTATTTGAGAATCTTTTTACAAAGAGTTTAACATTATGTTATCACGGTTATAGAATTTCTCTAAATATTTCAAAATACTTTTCAATTAAAAGTTGCCCTTATATAAAGACACAACAACTGCATAGTTTATCTAGTTCATGAGTCTTTAAAGTATATATTTAAATTTTATTTTAATTTTCTGTATATCAAAGTTCACATCATTCAACACAACGTCATATTACATCATTTAGTACAAAATGTACATGGATTTGCTTTCTGGCTTTGCGTTTGATGTCTCTGCTCTACACATGTTTTGATATTTTATCTTCCATTGTATTGTAAAATATCATCTATAATACTTGATGTGACGTCAATTTGAGTGGTCTGTCATATACAGTTTTTTTGACATTAAATTTTAAATATGGAACTGTATGTGTTATAGTATAAACGTTATTACTGAAAACAGAGAGCGTTGTAGAATTCTTTTATAGGAATTTTATTTTAGCAGATCCATCCAAGCTCAAGTAAGATCCAGTAAAACCAGTTTTGGTGCAATACAAAAAGTAAATTACTGTCAGTTTCTAGAGAAGACCTCGAAAAATTAAAAAGCTTTCTAGCTTGTGCTGCAAAGACAATTTCAAATAACCAAAGCAGCTAGGGTTCACCTAAAAGCTGCACTTCAGCAACTGCAATATAAGAAAGCTGTACTGTAGGTCACTGAGCAAGGCTTGGTTTAGAGTAAACTCTTGCAACGACAAATGCAAGATTTATCACGTCAAAAATGGTAAAACCACGTCCAAAACTTTCGCTTTTACAAAACAAAGCGATATTCAGTTTTCGTTTTGGGAAAAAGACTCTTAATACTTATTTGAGCGATATCAAAAGTGAAAACTATGTCGAAGAGGTATTCAGGTTTTTGGTTAACGAAAAAATTCATAAACAATAGTGAGATATCTGCCCATGTCCGTCTTAAGAATTTTTTGGGTTTTGAACAGGTGAAACAGATTATGTCCTAGCATTGCGCTACCACATTGGACCCTCTTTGAAAACTTTTGCGAAAACAGCAGAACAATCTTTCTCTTAATATGATCATAAACACTTTTCAGAACTGTAAGTACTGGCATAGAGCAATAGTTAAGACTGAGGGTCTTCAAATGGAACATTCGGTTTGCAAAATTCCAGGCACCCTGTAGTTAGAGTCTTTTTAGCGTTATAAACGAAATTATGTTCTTGTTCATATGTTTAAAGACGGTACTTTACAATGATGTAAATTTGCTTATTTTTATGTGTTAATTTATATACTGGTATCCTCCACTACTTAAATTATTTGAGTCAAAGTTTCCACCGTCTTAAAAAAATTACTTTGGATTATGTTTATTTTAGTATCCAATTTTTTAATCGTTTTCATTTTAAAAACAATGATATCCAGCAGGTTAAGAATGTGTATTGTATCAATATATTTCTTTGTGAAATGCAAAACATTAAGATTACTTATATTTATAAAATTAAATATAAGTTTTCTTATGTTACTAAGCGTCATTTTGACCTAATCTCTTGCAGCTTTGCAAAGCCTACATTATAATTTTATTTATTATATAGAAATAAGGACGTTATTGATTTATCATGCACTACTTAACTTTTAAAACACTAAACCAAGTAACTTTTTCCTGTAGTTAATTTGGTTACTTTGAACATGTATGTATATTGAAACTGATAGAGCTCCCGATTTATATATAAGTTAATAATCGTTTAAGAACAAAACTGATTTATACCGAAGCTACTTAAAATTATAAATTGAGCATATGCCATTTAAAAGACACACAATATTTAAACTATTAAATTGTTTGTAAAATTACAACTCACAGTTTTTACAACATTTAATCTTTTTTCGAGGGTCTCTCCACTATAATGATTTTGTATTTATTTTTAAAAATTGTAAAATAGATTTAATATAGCTTTTCGGAGTAAGGTATTCATTTGTGTAACTGATCATCTGAAAAGTAGTTGGTTTCAGGATGAAAATGGGTATACACTGTCACTAAAATATAAGATCACCCAGCTTTGTTAGCCTAAATCAAAATTTTCTGAATAAAATTTATGTTTATCTTAATTACTTTACAAAATTTTGACTGGTTTATTTAAAAGAGATTAGTTTTATTTAGTTCTCCTATTGAATTTACTATAGCTGAGAGAGTTGTCATCAAAGTATCGTTGATAACTTCCCCCTAGTTTTGTTTTGCTGCTAAATTTATTCACATTACTAAATTTAACAGTTTTATTTTTTCCCATTCTAACGTAATACTTAAAAAGAATTAAGTAATAAAAACACAATGAATATGTATAGAGGAAAGCTATTTACTTCTCCCGATTGAGAAAATGTTACAACTTGATAAAGTAATGTTTGAACTCTTGAGCAGAAGAAAGATATAGAATTTGCATTAATATGGAGCAAAAAGGAGGGCCACAGATTACAACTATTTAGGCAGATATGCATATTAGTCATAACAACAACAAATCCAGCTGTTGTCCCAAAAAAAACAAGAACCTCAGAAGCGCAATTAACGTAATCACCATCAAAAGTCACTTGAATGTTAATAGGCTTCAAAATTATGTTGCTAAGTGAAAACCACTATTTTGTAAAACAAACCAAAGAACATACCCTTAAAGATAGATCTATTTAAAAATGCAATTCTGCCTTATAAATTGACGAATTTATATTTGAAAAGCTACGATATAAATTCAGGCAAACTTACAGCCTTCAGTATGTTTTTCTTCTGTAAAACATGGCGAGTAAAGCATTATGGAGCTGAGAAGCTTTAATAAAAAGCGATGGAAGGTAACATAATAACCACTGCCAAGAAGAAAATGGATCAAAATACACTTTTCGATATTACATTAAGGAAAAACTACAACAAGGTGTCTTGGGAATAATGACTCGGCTACCTCAGTCTTCGAACTTGTCTCCCGTAGAATTACTATGGGAGACATTCTAATTACATTTTCTTATGATTAATAAAATCATATGTGGAATAGCATTTAATCTTATAAGAATCAGATACAACCAAAAACTAAAAAAAATGCGAAGAAAACTCTGGGCCATTATAAAAATCAGTAGTTGTCATTACGATACAAAGCTAATTTAATATTAGAACATCATTCTATGTTCTGATGATTGTTGATTGTGCTGCTGTGTAATATGAATTTTTTTAGAAATAACCCATCCTTTAAATCCTGTTAGGCAGTTGTTATTTGTAACATAAAATTTATTTTAGTAATCTCAAATTTTTTGGTACCAGTGTATGTATAACAATTTTGAAGAATCCATCACGCAGCGATATAAAAAAGTTGATAGTGTATGAATAGCATACGAATTGATACATATGAATTTGCTAGTACGTCAGAGAATAAACAGGCTGAGTTACTGTTATTACTGGAATTGTTGGCATTTTTCAAATACGTGTGCCAGTAAATATAAAAGAACTAATAAAAGAAGAACATAAATGTTATTATATCCGCGAGTAATATACGGCACAATTGGAAAAGGCAATTATCTTACAAATATGTAGGAAGCGCGTTATTTCTTTGTATTAGAAAATATATTTTGGATCTGTAAAACATTTTTGTAATTCAAAATTTTTTTGCGCACATTTTTAAGATGTGTGCTTAATTTTTGTTTCTTTTTGAAGTTTTACATATATTTGAGCAGATTTTTCAATTCGGTTTTAATGTTTCTATTAATATTATATTCTTTAGGTAACTTGTCAGATTCGAAATATTCTTTCACATATTTATGTGCAATTAACGACTAGAAAATTATTAATTATAAATATATATATATATATATATATATATATATATATATATATATATATATATATGTATATGTATATATATATTCGCAAAATATTTAATTTTCTTAAAAAAACAGAATTTTTTTTAAGCAAAATACCGAACACTGCTATTCTTCTTGTTCTATTTCTGATCCTTCTTTAGACGTCTGATTGATGCACAAGGTAAGAGAGTTTAAACCAAACTATACTAAGTAAAATAGCTTTTAAAGGTGCGAATAGTCTCTGGGGAGGATTCGGAAAATTCGGGCTTTCGCACCTATCGCAAAGCAAAAAGCGATAGTCGTAAAAATAGCAGGGGCGTATCGAGCCTTACTCGTTGGCTTAATGTTGCAGCTATATGATAATTTTTTCTTCCTTGAATTTTCCCCGAAGTTCGATGAGAAACTTCTAAAGAGGGGGTGGAAGCCGAATTAAATTTAATTAATTTAATGCATAAGAACAATTTTAAGAATAATTAAATATTACATGATTTTTTTAAAGCCAAATAAAAATACATTTGGGTAAAGCCCACATAAATAAAAGCTAAACTAGATAAATCTTATTAGAAATTGAGATGATTAAATGAGATAATGTAAATCTCGGTAATAAAAATGAGAAACTGAGAAGGGATATTGAAAAACAAAGCAATCAAATAGAATTATTTTAAAAAGATATAAGAAAGAGAAAAATAGTTATATATTTCAAGAACTAAAGAAAGAGACAAAACTATAGTTAAAAAAAAGATTATAATTCTGTTGTGGAATCTAATGATTATAATAAATATTGAAAAAACCATATAAAAAAAAATAAGCAACAGAACAAGTAGGTTAAATATTGATAAAAATAATATTTTCAAATAATGTAATAAATATTTTAATAATGTTAAGAAACTTTCAAGAAAAGGCATTTAGTTAAATGAAAGAAGAAAAAGAAACTATCAAACACACAAAATATTTATAAGAAGTAAGAAACCAAGAAATCGATCTCAATGAAAAATAATAAACATTACAAAAATGAGGTGAAAAAATTAACACGAGAGAAAAATTTTTTTTAAAGAGTAAATAAATATAAATATAAAATATTAAAATATTATGAGAAACAGCTACTTGGAATATAGATACAATGACAGAGCAGAAAATAAATGAATAACAACAGTATTCAGATAATGTAAAACTAACAAATAATTGCATACTGCTCTGGAGTAAATCAGGAGCAAAAGCAAAGGGAAGAGTTTAAATAATAATTACAAACAAACTAAACAAAAAAAATATAATTAACTTTAATACTTGTCAACACAGAATGATGGTTTACAATAACTAAACTTGCAAGAAAAGAAGAAAAAGAAAAATTTAAATTATTAAATATTAAATTGATTGTTAAAGTATAAAGCAAAAGAACAATACAATCGAAAATTATAGTACTCTAGTCAAAAATTGAGACATTTCAGAAAAATAATCACAAAATAAAATTTTCTTCCTTATGTTACGCATTGAGACTTTCTAATGGAGACAAATTTGGACATTATATTGAATACGCAAATATTCTGTTTCCTTCACACATTTTTTGGCTACGCTAAATAAATATATTGGATGTAGAGACTGTTGTATTTGTCTTGTGTACTAAGTAAATTTTGCATTAAAAACCACAAGCCGTTTAAAACTAAAACTATAATTGGCAAAAGAACATGTATTGTTAAACATATTATGAATATCATTCAGCTTTTGTTAAGATAATGCTTGGTTTTGCAAATAACTTTAAGAACATATAAAACTGACAACTTTTAAAATTAATTAGATATATTTGGCTACATTTAATAAACCAAATTTAAATAAAATCATATCAAGTGCAATTTCAGAAAACATTTCAGAAAATTACAGAAATACTAAATGTTACTCTTATCTTTTAGAAAGATTATTTGCCACAATAATTAAGTTTATAATTTGCAATTCAGAAGAGAACCAAACCAGAGACTCAAGGTATTTTCTGCGATTTTATCTAGTTTAAAATGCCTGGATCAGAAAGTCCATAATTTTCTACTGTAGAATCTTAACAAGTTAATATTATATGTTACTAAGTTACTAAGACAAAATGTGACAAATAAAATATGGAAATTTAAAAGTTCTTAATACAGAATTTGAGAAAAACTAGGATATTCTTTAAATCGAAATATAAAACTTTGTACCGTCAACTAACTTAAAAAAATCTGTTGTAAACATCACACGACTTTCCTTATCCTATTATTATATATTATACCGGGTCCATCGTCTCGGCCCTGCGCTGCCTCGTCCCGGAACTTGTTGTTTTAAAAAAGGACGAGGCGCGAGTCCAACACTCGAAAGCTGATTAAAATAAACAGTACAAGACAATAATTGACTCGTACTGAAAATTTTGCTACGTCACTGAAGGTAACCGTGAGAGCTCGGCTGCACGGCCTTTCCCATTATCGCCTGCGTGCTCCCTCCTAGTGGCCAAGCGCTCCCCCCGTCCTCCCGCAGTCGACCTTGAAGCTCTCCGAGCGCGCTGTGATTGGTCCGTTTAATTAAAATTTTAATCGGCTATAACTTATTTATTTGACCTCGGATCAAAAAATTTCATTGTAATTTTTTGTTCGTCTCGGTCTGATCTATTCGGTAATATAAATTTCCCGAAACATTTTATGAACACCCGGTATATTAAAAATCCTGAGCTTCAATTTTTTTTCGAGTTCCTATTTTACCAACTTTTATTTTAAATTCATGTTTATTTCTCTGTAACAAATCATTTTTACTCTCATAAATTTTTTGTATCTTCAACCGTTTAGATTCGCGACCGATTTTGCGACCGTGCGACCAAACGGCTAGGCCGATTTTTAACAAGAGCTTCGCACTGCGCCCCTACCTACAAGTAACTTGCATACCAAATTTCAAGTCTCTAGCTCTTACGGTTCTCTAGATATCCTGTTTACTGACAGACCAACAGACACACACACACACACACGAACCAATGGCTCAAACCAACTTTTTTGGTGTCCTGAGGCTATAATTCGTCCAGAAATGTGAAAAACTGGGTAGGTCAAATTTCCGCCGATTACATTACTTTCCTTATAAGATAAGGAAAGTAATAACAAATTATTTATTTAAGAAATATATAAATGTTGTAAATTTGCTTGCGATAGACCCATCAATTAGGCCCAAAGTTTTAAAACATTGTAACGATGCACTAAAACGTCTCTAGAAATTTCAGAACTTAAATGACGACATTTGGACCAAAAACAGTATAAATAATTTAGACCTCAATAAACTCATTTCTTGAAATTTTCTGAAGAAAGCTCATTAACATTAAAAGTAAATCCAAGTAAATTGCTAAATGTATTTATAAGAAATGTATTTAGTTATAATTAGAATAACAAGTGTTCTATCAACACGAGTGTTTGAGATTTCAGTTGGGAGAAGAGGAGGTAGTTCTAGACACCTGCAAAATGCAAAGAAAATTAAGGGCAAAAATATAAGACAAAAAATTACAAGACGATAACACAAAACAACTGTAACTAGACAAGGAACAAAAATAAAAAGAATTCTAACCAATTCAAATTAAATTAATAGCTGAAATAATTACCGATGCAAAACGAGTGTAACTACAACACGTAAATGCTAAATAAGCCCAGACAAGATATAAATATAGATGCGTAAGTACTAAAGGAGAAGTCAGGTATATTAAAAGTCAACTGCGACGACGATAACACAAAATGTAACGTAAAGTCTGTGTGATTCTAAAATGCTTAAATAAAACAGGCAAAGTACTCTACAACTTAGCAAAAACAAGAAGAAAAATGGGCATACCACAAAATAAGAGCAACTACTTCATAAGTAGCGATCACTGATCTAATCGCCCTACACGAATTACAAAATTCAACACAAAAAGTAAGTATAAGAGAAAAGGGGCACATTAAATCTCAACCTCATTAAAAATATAATTAAAATATAACTCCAAACAAACCCTGAAATAGATGTTGAAATTGATAGTTCTCATAAAAATTAATTTGAAACTTTAAACTTTCAATAAAACCATTATAAAACCGCAAACTTTAAAAAACAATTAAGTTAATTAAATGTTATTATCGGTAAAACAAAAAAAAAATAATTTCCTTAAATCAACATGCTACTGATTAGCGCAAAACCAACAAAAAGCTGGCTTAATTTTTCTCTCAAATGTCTGTTTACTGTTATAATTAAGCTCTATCTTCAATTGCCGCTTCGAGGCACGCACCTTTACGCAAACCATACAAAGTGCCCCTCGGGCACGAGTGGTGTGAAGATAAACATGCTCGAATATGCGATAGATAAGCCCTGTTCACCGTATTTAATGAAAGAGAACTTAATTGTTATTTTATTTAATTACTGACTTAAACCCTTCCAGTGACCACCAAACGATTTGCAGTAATTTAAATATGACTATGATTTTTTTAGTGTCCCTATTAAATTTTTCATGTACTCTCAAAGCTGCGTTTGGAAGCTGTGAAGAACAGCATTTAAATATTTGCTAGACCTGATAAATAGGCAATTGAAGAATCCTTTCTTTTTAAAGTTCGTAAATGGAAGATCATTAACTAAATGAGAAACATTGAGGATTGAAACTACCAAAACATAACTTCGATTATCAGAAGATTCTTAATAAATAAATAGAAACAAACTTTGGGACATTAAGGGCAATATGGTATTTTACAGCGCGTAATTAAATAAATTAAAGTCCAATACATAAAAAAATAAAACTAGTATTAAGAACTGTTACCATTTTTAACATATACACAGATTGCGTCATATAATAATGATCTATCCTGATAATTTATTACATAATTGATAACCATATAAATGACTCCATTTTATTTACTGGTAATCAATTCAAATTTGAAGGATCAGATTTAAACGGTAATGAACACTTTCAGGGGCACCGCGTGTAAATATAGACGACCAAGACAAAAATCGTAGCATTCAGTGAAGTCGAGACAATTAGAATATCAAGAAAATGAATAAAAGCCAATAGCCGAAAAGTCAAATAAAACAATTTATAAGACGTAATCGGTTGTATTTTTGAAAACCTACGTATACTAAAAAAAAACAACTGAAAACTAAAAAATAAAATAAATAATACAAGAAAAACATCATAAGAAACAAAAATTAAAATATTTTAAATATAAAAATTAATAACAAAGCTATAAATAAATTCTAATTGCAGCGGTAAAAAAATACAATAACAAATGTAACATATATAACAAAAAATAAAAACCTGGTGTTTTAGAAATAAATAATATAATTTCAACAAACAAATACTAATAAAATAAAAACAGTTTCTAACAAAAAAAATTAAAACGAAAAGAGAAATATCAGATGGCCCAAGTCACGCTAGAGCTTCAAATTCTCATAACTGTTTTAATAATTGCCTTCAATATTTTTTATTTTCAGGAATTGTAGCTAATATTTGGGGGTTTTACTATGCAAGAATACATCTCTTTGCAGCGCGCCAAAATTATCCAATTTTATTTTGAAGTTCGTGCCAGCGTAGTCCCGTGGTTGAGGGACGGGCTGCGATGCTGACGGACCCGGGTTCAATTCCCGGTGCTCTCTGATGCCTGGCGGGTGGCCTACTCAGTCACTAAAAATAATTGAGTACCTGCGTTCATTCGAACAAGGGGTAATAATGGCGGTCGTCTAAGGCGCAACGCTTGCCACATCGCCCCGCATCAGAGATGGTGCGCGACGACCGGGCAGAGAGAGCGAACGTATGAGAGCCTTAACCTCTCAGTTCGCAGACCGTGCTCCCACGCGGGGCGTAGAGCCTTACCATTATTATTATTATTATTTTGAAGTTCAACATTGAATCATTGCCATATGACGAGTTTACCACCGACACTTCAATGTCAAAAATGGACATAATAAATCAACGATTCGTCGTTTAATTGGATGTTTTACGGAACATGATTGCTCCGTTCATATCCACGCAGCGCATTTTAAAACCGCTAAAGTTGTATTTCTATAAGACACAGCTCGTCAAAAAACTAAAGCTTGCAGATTTTCAGCCACGCCTCCATGACTCTATTCAATTGCAAGAACTAGCCAGAAACCAAAATTTATTCGCTGATTGATTTTATCAGATGAGACGCATTTCCGTCTCAATGGTTATGTTAACAAACAGAACTGCAAATTTAGAGCCAGGAAAAATTTAAGAGTTATTTCCCAAACGAAACATCACCCACTTAAATGGTATGGTGTGATGTTTCTTGGTAATTTAATTTTGGACTTACTTCTTCGAAGATGGTGCCGGTAATGGAATAACGTTTAATGGGGAATGTCATCGCTCGATAATTTTGCACGGCTTGCGATTCAAGACAGCCTTGAAATATGGTTTCAGCAAGATGGAGTCGCTTGTCGTGCCGCTGAAGCCCCAGTGCGTTTGAAGACAGATTGATTTTATGAAAAACTGAAATAAATTGAGCGCCACGGTAGCCTGATTTGACGGCTGCAGATTTCTATTTGTGGAACTATCTTTAAAAGAAAATCTATATAAATAATCTTCGAGCTCTCGTATAATTAAGAGACAATATTTGTGTATAAATTAGACGAGTACAGACTGAGAATTTAACAGCTGCAGTAGAACATGCTTTAGAAGCTCGTCTTTGTAAAATAGAAAATGGAGGTTAATGAAAAGGTGTAATTAAACTTCTTATTTCTAAAACCGAGTAAAATTTCTAGGCAATAAAAAGTTATTAATTATTAAGCCCCCAACGTGACTTTTTGGCCACCCTACAAATTTCTTACAAATTAGATTTCCATTGTATTTCTCATTGAATTAGTTGTTAAAAGATTGTACAATTATAATATTTTTTGATTATATTATATTATTACACAATTTTATTACATTTAAAAAAGTACTTAATCCAAAATGAGGCAACTGACTATAAAAGAATAATTTTCTGTTTCAAATTAAAAAATATTTATTTTAACGTTTATGAATTTTCTATTAAAATTAAATAACAACTAAATTTTTTTATTAAAAATTAAAATGTGATTAAACTCCATTTGCAGATCACAAACTTTTCAACCATACTTTGCATAATTATCGGTTATTAAAAATTGTTAAAGTGATAATCAAATGTGTATTGCATCAACCTTAAGACACACTTGCTACGTAAGGTCTACTAAGGGAATATCGCAAATGATATGGTGTTTTAAACAACCTGTATGTGTACCTTCGTGAAAATTTGTACCCGCAACGATCCCACAGGCACCCACTACTACTGCAATATGCAGCGGTACTCCAGGGGCTCCAGTTCAAAACGGAACTGTTGCCGTTGCTGTTGCCGTCGCCGAGGCTGCAGGTCTTCGCGCGCATTATCATGAGGTCCGTTCGGATGCTAGGCCTCCGCACGTTGGGGGTGACGACGCCGCAGGCGTCGCTCAGCCGCCGCTTCACCGACAGCGTGTACTTCTTGGCGTGGTGCGACGGCGCCGGCGGCGGCAGCGGGCAGGGCGAGCCGAAGCTGGCGCTGACGCGCTTGTGGTGGTTGGGCGCCATCTCCAGCGGCAGGTTGGCGATCAGGAACAGCTCGTAGAAGACGTCGTCCACCTGCATGTTCTTCTTCGCCGACGTCTCCACGAACGCGCAGCACTCCTGGTTGGCGCAGTAGGACCTCGCCTCCTCTGGCAGCACTGTCCTGAAACGCGATGATTCGGTTAGTTGGATCTTTCTGCCGGGCCATAAAATCGGCGCTGCGGAAAGTGATACCCAGCTCGGGTCCGGGTAACTCGATTAGAGATTTGTTTTTGCGTAGTTTGGAACACGAAAAAATTCGGTTCGGAGGGTAGGCTCCCCGGGGCTTTCATTTGAATAAAACTAAAGTTTAATTCGGAAAATCCAGACATTAAAAAATCCCGAGAGAAATGGAGGAAAAATTAACCGGATTTCTCAAACTCTGCCGTAAATACGCAAGGCACTCTTAAAAGCAATGCTTAATAAGGAAAGGTATCCTGGTATCCGCATAATGTCTTGTGTCAACAAAGTAAAAGCGAAGGGGATGAAATAGCTTTGAGAAATTATTTTACGCAGCGGAAGTACGTCGTTTCGAGCACGTTTGTTTATTCTGTTTTATTATTAGTTTTAGGCACGTCAAAATTATAATTGGTTTACCTTAAAATCGTCTGATACTAAAATTACTGTGGTAACTCAATATAAAACCATATAAAAGTGGAATTTCATTTAGAAACGTAATTAAGTTGTAAATTTTAGCAAACTAAATTGTGAAAACTCCAAACAAACCATTTCCTACTTTTTATAATCCAATACAATAACATTTTTTTGTAATTTTAAAACAAAAGTAATTTCTTTAAGTAGTAAAAAAATTTAATTGTCCTTTTTTTATAAGCGCTAAAAGAGTTATTTAAAAAAACTTTTTCTTGTTTGATTTGTAGAAATTCAAATTATTAAAAAAACTACAGACATTTTTATAATTTTTAAAATTATTTTATAATTCAAAAAAATTTGTTTCCAAGAGATAAATAACTTTTTACTAATTTTGTAAAACATACATTTTCTATTTTAATTCTTCACTTGTAGTATTTAAATACATAAAAGGGACATTCTTGGCTTTGAGAGTGTTTCTATGTTAACTCACCAGGTGACAGGATTGTTCTTAGCAACTTACTGTTCGGCTTGTTGATATATTTAGTTGAAAGTTCTGCATTAAGCTAGGAAATACCCCTAGTAAAACATGAAATAGGATACCGCAAGCATAAGGTAATGAAGCATTATTGACAAGCCGCGCCTTTGAATAATACAGAAGGTTTTAGAGTGAGCAAAGATTCAATGCAAGATGATCCTAGAATCGGCCGTCCCTCAACATTAGATATCGTTGCAAATAAGGAACTTGTAAAGCAATTACTGCAAAAAAAACTATCGTGTTACTGTATGAATGTTATCAAAAGATTGAAAATTTAATATAGTTACGTTTCACCATATTTTAAGCAACGTTCTAGGGGAACGAAAATTTAATTCAAAATTAAAAAAAGTAAATGCAGCACACTGATAAGAGAATGGGAAGAAACTAGGCGAATAATTGTTGCTGAACTGTTTGGAAAGGACTAAAATTTATCCCACTGATCGAACATTATTGTTGGAGATGAAAATGAATGCTGCCAATATAATCCTCAAGCGATGCAACAAAGCACCAAATGGCAAAGTTATGCTTCACCAGCCTCCAAAAAAGTAAAGCAACAACCGTTGAAAAAAAACAATATTATATGCATTTCTTGATGCATTAACATGCTGAAAGATTTGCGTCAAGCAATTCAATCCTGATTTTTAGGCATGGACAGCGATTTCTATGGCATGGCAATGGAAAGACATAATGTTACGTCATTTCAGGTATATGTTGACCCCACTCTACCACATTTCCCATATTATCCTGCTTCTTTTCGTAATCTCCTTAAATGGCGGCATCTGTACACAGATAACACAGGCATACAAGAAAAAATTTTTTGGTGTCTAGGATTTTGGAAATGATTTTAGCTATATTTGGGTCGCTGAATTGAAATCAATTTTTCTCTATTAGCTCTACTTTTTTAGATCAGTGTTTTTTTTAATGTTCAGTTCTATACGAAATTTGCAGTTCTAACTCCATTTTGTGCAGTTCTAAATTACATATACAAGGATTCGTTCTTGTAACATATATTTGCCCTATTGTCAGTCTGCCGGCTAATTAGTTACAGGAAAATCCACCAGATTGAGTAAGCATACTGTAATTGAAGTGACCTTTAACGCTTCGATCAGTTGTCGTCGTGCGGAGTAAATTGAAGTTGGCCTCGCCTGATATTTGTGTTTCGAAGAGAGTTGTTATAAAGTTAACCTAAAACATACTGTGTTTTAGATCGTTGTATTTGTGTTGCTGAATAGAAATAAAATAAGTTCAAGTAGAAGAAGTTGTGTAAATCATCCTGATGTGTTTTGCCACATATGCCGAGAATACACGTTAAAAGAAAACAGAAAAACTATTAATGACTTTGTAAAGAGAGCTTATCTTGAATACTTTGTGTTAGGCTTGGTGATCAAAGGAAAACCTGGGCACCGCATCAGGTCTGTAAAACTTGAACAGAACATTTATGACAGTGGACTACAGGAAAAAGGGAAAGTCTGAAATTCGGCGTACCAATGGTTAGGAGAGAACCCCAAAACCATTTCGATGACTGTGATTTCTGCCTAGTAAATATTACTGGAATGAATCGAAACAACCGTAGTAAGTAGACTTATCCTGATTTAGTCTCTGCAAGACGCCCACTCCCTCATTCAGAGGAAGTGCCACTCCCATCGCTTCACCAGCTACCAGAGCTCTGCGAGGATGAGTATTGTCCATCTGATCACCCTTCTGATACTAATGAAGGTGACAGAGATTATGAGAGGATGTCATCAATTCTACAACGTTTCAACCAGGATGAGTTGAATGACCTCACCAGAGATGTCAACCTGTCAAAAGAAGCTTCTGAATTACTTGCTTCCAGGTTGCAAGACAAACATTTACTAGAACAAGGAACCAAAACTACCTTTTACCTTACAAGAGAAAAGGGTCTGCTACTCTTCTTCTCTCAAGAAAACAATATTGTATTTTGTCACGACATTCGAGGACTACTGGAAAAAATGGGCCTTTCTGAATATTTTCAAGATAATTTTCGCCTATTTATTTGCAGCTCAAAGCGAAGTTTGAAATGTGTCCTACACAATGGGAACAAATATGGTTCAATACCAATTGCCTATTCAATAAAAATGAAAGACGAATATAACACCATAGCTTTGGTCTTGGAGAAGATAAAGTATCATAAACATCAATTGGTGATTTGTGTAGACTTAAAAATGGTAAACTACTTCCTTGGACAGCAAAGTGGCTTCTTGTGCCTCTGGGATAGTAGAGACAAAACATACCACTGAGTTAGAAAAGGTGGCCTAAGAGAGAAAATATGGGCGTTGGGAAAAAGAATGTCATTAACGATTCTTTAATTGAACGAGAGAAAATCATCTTTCCATCTCTGCATATCAAGCTGGGCCTTATGGAGCAGTTCGTAAAGGCTCTTGATAAGAGTAGATCAGGTTTTGCATATATAGAAAAGAAAATGTTTGTTGGGTACGGAAAAAATTAGAGCAAGAATATTTGACGACCCACAAATAAGACAACTCATTAAGGATTCTGCCTTTGTAAATTCGATGAATGAGGCTGAGCGAAAAGTCTGGTCTTCATTTGTTGCAGTTGTCAGAAATTTTTCTGGGCAAACGCAAAGCTGAAAATTATGTTGAACTAGTAAACGAGATTCTTAACAGTTTCAAATCCTTTGAATGTAAAATGAGTATTAAGGTGCACTATTTACACAGCCACTTAGACCGTTTTACTGAAAATTTAGGAGACATCAGTGAGAAACAAGGTGAAAGATTTTTACAGTATCTTAAAACTGTAGAGAACCGCTACCAAGAAAGATGGAATAGAAAAATGATGGAAGATTACTGCTGGAGTTTAAAAAGGGACTGTTCCAAAATGCATTCAACAATGTCATGGAAAAGAACCTTCTGAAGTGTTCAGTGACTATAGTTGGTTTCAACGATGACTTTTTATCCTCTATCTTCGTATATTATTATATATAATATGGTATAATATAGTATAATATATTATATAATTATATATTTGTATAATACAATAATAAAAAATTTGATTTGAAATTAATATTTGAATTCGGCGCATCAAATTTATATGAAATCAGCTCCAAATACCCCGGCACCAAAATAGCTGTTGACCTGTGATAATCGAGAAAATTACTTTTCCAGGACCTAGAACCGTTAACTGGTAAATTGGATAATTTATTTTTTAACTCTAGTTCTGGAAATGTTCTGACAAACATTGTGTTAATTTTAGAATACACAAAATTGGCATAATTGAGTATTAAACGATAGATACAATGAGTAGCACCTACAGCAATAATGACATTTGAAATTAGTTTCTATTGCATAAATTGTAAATGTACTAAAATGTTAATTTGTATTTAAAAGATACTGTTTCACTGTAACTTTTTTGTAAACAATTGCCAAATTTTTAATGAATCGTAGATAACAAGTAAACATTTTACTAATTTATATATATTACAAATTCAGAAATAGTAATATCTATATTATATTTTATACAATTAACAATAATACATTTGGTGCTAAAGTTAGATTTATACCTGCATGTTAAAGTATGTAACTATTTTTTTATTTACCATTCTTATTACATTATTATTTCTTACAGCAAGATTACAAACTGAAAGGTAATCGAGTTCTAATGCTGCTTCTAGGCAAGGCAAAATAGAAGTGTTTTGTTAAGGAATTTGGCTGGTTATTTTATTATATCAAGCTTGCAATTCAAAATTGTCGGTTAAAGTAATTATTAATTAAGAGCTGCCTTCTTAGTCCAACGGGTACATGTATTGTGACAGAACAATATTTTAAATTTATTTATTCAAAATTTACAATCTGTCCCGTAAAGACATTTAGTAAGTATATTATATATATATATATATATATATATATATATATATATATATATATATATATATATAGCTAAAACTAGGTAGTGAAAAAATAAAATCCTCCAATTTTAGCCCTCCACCCCCTCCGGATCCAGAGATATGAATTTTTGAAAATTGAAAATTACTCTTACTTTGCTGTTTTTAAAAAATCCATATCTCGAGAAGTTTGGGTCCAATCGGGCTCAAATAGGACGCATTTTTTTCGTTTGTGAGTCTACTTTCATGCCATCTGGGTCCGGTCTATTTGTACGTGCCACTCTTTTCTTGGCAGCTTCAAATTCGAGAACATAAAAACAGCAAATTCTTTCATCTTGAAAATGGACCCAGATTGCATCAACAGCGCGAAAACATTTTAGACGTAATAGGCATAAAAGTAGGCTCATAAACGAAAAAAATGCGTCCTAGTTGAGCCCGATTGGACCCAAACTTTCTCAGATACGAATTTTTAAAAAATGGCATTTCCGCGAAATTCGAGTTTTTCCGGTTTTCTAAGCATCACCAATCGCGCCTGCCCGATTCAAATACTTTGAAAAGTGGGGAAATTGTTGTTTTACTAGAATACAATGATTTCTTAATGGTTTTATCCTTGGCCCGAACTTGTAGCATGCGGGATCGCCACTGCGCAGATTCTTCTTTTCGAAGGGAAAATAAACGGAAATTGTGGAAATTTCTGAATTATACGGCGGGTCAGGGGCTCAAGAAGGGTTGATAAAGGTCGAAGTCAGTGCAAAATACTTTTTTGACAGATTAAACGGTGATAGAACCTGATTTTAATAATCTTTCGACACCTTAAACCATTGTTTACTGTAGTCATTTTTTAAAACAATTACGCTCTGCTAGTCGCACATATTACAAATTTGTCTTGAATTTGGCTGTTTTCTCACACATTGTAATGAGAGAAGCTCGTGTATCTTGTTTGGTATCCCAGAATTTGTACTTGATCTCTGTTCTGTCCCAGGAAATCTCAAAATCATCCAGCACTTGCGTAATTCCGAGAATCCCTGGACATTCACCGCATCAATGGAGCATACAGTCTATTTTATCTGAATCGCAAGTTGCAGCTGCTATCAGATCACAATAATTGATCCTTTTATTCAGAGCAAGAAGCTTGAGCTTAATGTTTTCGTGTTCGACATAGACACAAATGTTGTGAGAGCCTGGATCTCCAGCATAAATACATTCTTCAGGTACCAAACTCGCAAAGTGAGAAAATTTTGGTACGTTTTCACCCCCTTTATAATCTTGCAGAAAGTTAGAGTGTAAATCTTGTAGTCTGTAGATGAGCAGACGCTTTTGTTTTACTATTTCGACCATCGACCCCGTTTCATCTCGAGCCTTCCTTATCAAATTCTGTTTCTTCCCTGGACATATGTATGAATTTTTGGGATCCAGAATATAACTCTCTATAATTTTTCCATTGCTTGAGAAATTTTAGAATGTTTTTCTCGGTGGTTTTCTAATTCACCTGTAGACATGAAAACGTGGAATTAAACCAATTTTCTAGACAATAATCTTACAACTTTCATCATGAAGAACTTACCATTTTTCTACAGCTTCCATACTTTATTGAACATATACGAAGTACATTTAAAGCACTTTTGGCATAAATCGAAACTCCAGTTCCTTGGAACAAGTAAAAGAAGGGATATCTTGTAAGAGATTGTTGAATTGCTGTCGAATTTTCTTTGCAATTCTGTCAAAAGTTGATGAAGAGAGACACTGTCTTGGATGGAACTGCCAGTAACCAGTGGCATAATTGAATTTAGATCGAGATTAAAAGCATCTTTTATTTGACGAATTAATTTTGCTTGAACATCAGTTAAAAAGTCGACCAGTAGTTTTTCTTTTCTGGGTAAAGAAACCCGTGATAATTCAAGATCAGGCATTCCAAGTTCTCGACAAACGTTTCTGAGAGTCGATCGTCCCTGGCTACAAGTCAGAAATGCAGTACCACCTGAACTTTGCGATGAACTAGAAGAATAAGTCTCAAAATCGCTTATTCCTTTAATTAGAGTATCTACTCCACTCGCAACAGTACTTCTTGGCCTTAGACCATCCGTTCTCACAACATTGTTATTGTGGCCCCCCGCGACACTTTCAGTAACATTCTGCTCACACCGTTTACGTATTTTATTCCCTGGAATCAATCTCGTTTCCGTTGCCTTACAACATTTTTGACTCAATTCTAAGGTGATAATGCGCAGATCACCCCGAACAGTTTTTTTATGAATTCCGTATGGATCGCAACATTTTCTCCTTTCAGCCGTATAATTAACGACAAACTTGTTCTTGTGCCTTTTACATATGTACTCACTTTCATAAGCACCCAAATTACTGTTTAGAACAACTGTCGTTCAGGAATTTCCCAACAGCACACATCATTTCCAGTACAGCCATTGTCTACTTACTTTTCCACTAAGACACGTTACATTTATACAACATAACCTCACAAGTGTTTAGCCTTATATGGCGATAATACAAGAAACTGAGAAACTGAAAACTGAGGAATGGCCATCCACTCCCCGTAGAAGATTTATTCTAGATTTGAAATACGAATATCGTAGTATTCTGAAACTGTTTGAATGGACTCGAAACACTGAGGCGACGTGATAATTGAAAAACTTCAGAATTCGAATTTCACCCAACTTAGCAGACGGACTTACACTGGCTGTTAGCGGGAGTAATATGTGCGACTAGCAGAGCGTAATTGTTTTAAAAAATGACTACAGTAAACAATGGTTTAAGGTGTCGAAAGATTATTAAAATCAGGTTCTATCACCGTTGAATCTGTCAAAGGAGTATTTTGCACTGACTTCGACCTTTATCAACGCTTCCTGAGCCCTTGACTCGCCGTATAATTCAGAAATTTCCACAATTTCTGTTTATTTTCCCTTCGAAAAGAAGAATCTGCGCAGTGGCGATCGCGCATGCTACAAGTTCGAGCCAAGGATAAAACCATTAAGAAATCATTGTATTCTAGTAAAACAACAATTTCCCCACTTTTCAAAGTATTTGAATCGGTCAGGCGCGATTGGTGATACTTAGAAAACCGGAAAAACTCGAATTTCGCGGAAATGCCATTTTTTAAAAATTCGTATCTGAGAAAGTTTGGGTCCAATCGGGCTCAACTAGGACGCATTTTTTTCGTTTATGAGCCTACTTTTATGCCTATTACGTCTAAAATGTTTTCGCGCTGTTGATGCAATCTGGGTCCATTTTCAAGATGAAAGAATTTGCTGTTTTTATGTTCTCGAATTTGAAGCTGCCAAGAAAAGAGTGGCATGTACAAATAGACCGGACCCAGATGGCATGAAAGTAGACTCACAAACGAAAAAAATGCGTCCTATTTGAGCCCGATTGGACTAAACTTCCTGAGATATGGATTTTTTAAAAACAGCAAAATAAGGGTAATTTTCAATTTTCAAGAATTCATATCTCTGGATCCGGAGGGGGTGGAGGGCTAAAAATTGGAGGATTTTATTTTTTCACTACCTAGTTTTAGCTCCTAAAATTTGAACGAAATCGGAAACCCTCGCGCGCACCGTATCTTCGAAAATTATTGGACGGGCTCATATATATATATATATATATATATATATATATATATATATATATATATAACGAATGAACATTTCTACTAATAAAACTAAATTCATATTGACCTAAGTTAACATTAGTAATAATAATATACGTTGATACGTAATTACTCCAAGCGATTTAAGTTTAGATTGATCATCACTTTCTAATAGGGATATCACTAGCACATTTGGATAGATACCGAGTCGATCTCGATAACAAATACCGTATTTCTGAATTCCTTTGGTAACCGTGGGGATATTTAAGTCTCTCTGGATAACATAATTTGAAACAAACCGAAGTACATTTACCATAAACTTTAATACTTTTTACTGAAATTGTCTGAAAATATCTATATTTAAATTATTAGTTGTGCCCCAAAGTTGCAAACCATACGTATAGATTAGTTTAATAATGACATTTTACAATAGAATTTTACTTTCTGTATATTAGCTGCAACTTTTTCCTAGGGGCCAGTAAATTTTCTGTATTTTGAGACCAAGCTACTATCTTTTCATCCATATGAGCTTCATTCATGTCATTCGTCGGTCCAATCATCTTACTGTATTTGTTTATTATTGAGTACCTCTTCTCAGAGTAAAAGTCACATGTACCGATTTACGTTTGCTTACCACCACTTGTTAGTACAGATTTTTAATATTTGTAAATGGGTTTGGAGATGTTGAAAGACTATATTGAGGTCGAGGTGCGACGACAATATTACGGTATCGTCGGCGAATGTGGCAATCGTAGTTCTTGTTGTAGTGGGTAGATCAGCGGTACAAAAAGGAAAAAACGGAAAACAAGAATGTATGACTATCTTCGCACTTTACAAGAAAATGTCCTCCAGTTAGGTATGACCTTAGTATTTTGTAGCAATCCGAGGTCTTGATATCATAGTTTGTCGAATGCTTGCCTAATATTGAGAAAGATAGCCGAACAGTAGTAAATATATTTTGTAGCGTTGGTACCGCAACCCTGAGAACCGTGTAGTTTGCGCCGCAGAGTTATTAACTACCTGAAAACCGAGGCACTGTAATTACCGTTAAGTAGTTTTTCTTGAAACATTTTAACAATGAACAAAAAGTAGGCCGATTAAAAATTATATTAAGGGCTTTGCTGACACAAACGTTTCTAATTTAAAACTATTTACTTTAGTACTTATTATACGTATACTATTATACACTATATACATTCGTATTATTCTAAATTTTGTATATAAACAACTGCTTTTAAACAGGATTTTAAATTTTTTGTTCTCTAATTTTTATTTTATTGAGCTGCCTAATTTACTCACACGCGAGTAATAAGTAAATCTTATGTAGTTTGACATGTCAGTAGGGGATCCGGCTTTCTTCCCGTAGGCTAAACACTAGGTAAGGGACCCGGTGGCTCAGACGGTTCAACCAGTTGCCTCTGCCCTCTAGCCGGCGCGCGCTAGTTCGAGTCTCGCTCAACCCATGGGTGTGTTAGTGGGTACAATAAGTCTTTGAGGCTGCAGTGCCTGTAAGTGCAAAAAACACTAGGTAATTCTGGGTGGTTACACAGGTAGGTCTTATGGCTAATGTCGTTTTAATCGTCTGGTGACACTCGGTTGATTGGAGTGTTGGTTATTGTGCAAAGGATTTTTGACTGGTATCGTTGCAGGATTTTGGTGTGAGAGGCCCCACAGCTGGATCCCATATGTCTAGATAAGTTTAATAATATATATATTATATATATTTATATAGCAGTAGTTTGTTCGAAAGTGAGAGTTCGGAGCGTCTTCCGATGAGCCAATGCATTTGTTTAATTTTGAGATCTGTTCGCTTTCGCTCGGATTTGATGTGTGTGCTCTAGGTTAGTTTGTGGTTCAGATGTAGTTTAAGGTATTTGACGTCCGTCTTCTGAGGTGTGGGAGTATTGTTGACACTGTTTCGTAAACTTACGATGCGCCTATTAGTGAACATAATTTGTACGAATTTATTGCTATTGACTGTAATTCGCTATTTATTAAACCAGTTTTGTGGGATATCTAAATGAGTTTGTAAATGGATTGCTGCAGTTATTGGGTTTTCGTTGACTGAGAGGATAGCTGTATCATCGGCGAACATTGCAAGTACAGTATCGTCAGTTGTAGATGTGTCAGAGGTATACAGAAGATAAAGTAGCAGTCCCAGAACGCTGCTCTGCGGTACTCCGAAGGTAATTTTAAGGTATTCAGAAATGATGTTATTTATTTTGACTTGGAAGGTCCTCTCGGTTAGATATGATTTAAATATTAGGTATAACTGGGTTGGAAAATGTAAATTAATTTTAAATAGCGGACCCGTGTGCCAGACTTTGTTAAAGGCCTGCTTTGTGCCTAGGCTTACCGTTGTACAAACCTATTTAGTCTCTAAGGTTTTTATAGTACTGTTAACAATTGGATGCCCGTAATAAATAGTTGAATGGTGCTGTCGGAAGCCAATACCAGTAGTTTGGGATAATTTGGTATAGGTCTACAGTTTTATGGATTCTTGTGAGGAGCAACTTTTCAAATATTTAGACATGAATAATAACAGGCTAATGGGTCTGTAGGACAAAGGCTGCATGGAGAGTTTTCTAGACTTAAAAAGCATAATGATTAAGGCATGTTTCCACTGAATGAGAAATTGGCAGAAACGTAGGGTGCTGTTGTATATGGTGGTAAGTAGCACTAGAGCTTTCCGAGGAAGGTTTTGCAAAACATTTCTTACAATTAGATCGTAGACAGGTCCTTTACGAGGATTGGCTAGTTTGATTTTTTGGCTTACTTCGGCTGGTAAGAATGGTCTGGGTGGCAGAGGTAGGCACATCAAGAAATGATGCAATTTTGATGTCATCATTGTTTCCTACCGGTATTCAGTATATAAAAGTCTAGTATTTTTCGGCCATTATTATTTTTTGGCTTTTTCTCCATGCATGGCTATTGTATTTTCTGTTTTATCATCTCTTCTTCCTACTCTTCCGTTTAGATCCCCTGGGTAATAATAATCTTCCTTCACTTTTTTTGTCACTTCTGTAAGTTGTTCTCAAAACTCATTCCTTATGTTGGTTTTTTCAATCTCGTTGTTTTTAATTTTTCATTTATTTTATTTCTATTTTCAAAATCAATTCTGATACTGCGGTCCATTTTTGTACGCATTTTATATTTTCTCTCTTAATGTAGTATCCCACCTCTTTACTGTTTCTATTTTTTCTCTTTTAGTCCATTTTAATAGTTTTTTTCCTTTACTTTTTTTTTGGTGATACCAACAATATCTGCATTTAATTTTTTTTAATTCCTCTTCCTTTCTTGTTAAGCTTTTGATATTCAATGTTCCCATTTTCCATAATTTTTTGTTTTTCTTTGTTTTGTTTTCTTTTAATATTTATTTTTCCTTATTCCTTGCAGTTTTCATATTCTTTTTTAATTTTACTACTTTTGTTTACTTTTTTAACCTTTTATATTAATCAGGTCTTTTCTAATTTTTTGTATTTTCTGTCTGTGGTTTTATTTTTTTTTCAAAATGATATCCATTTCATTGCCTATGTCGCTTTCTATTTTTCCTTCCTATTTATTTGTCCCTAGATTTTACTTTTATTTCATCTCTATTATTTTCCATTTACCATCACTATGCAACCAATGTTTGTTATCTTTTATTTTTCCTTTTCTGTTTTGACAAATGCTCTCAATGTGAATTGTTTCTTTATTTCTTTCAGTGTTACATCATCATTGATAAATAAATATAGGTTTATTCTTTTTTTCAATTTTAATTTGTTTTGCATTATTACATTCTTTTCCATTTTTCTATTCAATTCTATAACGCACATATTAGTTTCTACTTTCTTTACTGATTTTGGACAATCTATTTCCAGTTGGTTGTTTAAGAAGCTTTTTGTAATTTGTTTCTTATTTTCTTATTTTTTCATTTTCTTTTCTTATCCACTGGTTTTCTTTTAGCACTAATTTTTCCGTTTTAGGTTTAGAAGTTCATAGTTAAATTCTTTTTGTTGCATTTTTATTTCTTTAACTTTTTTTATTTTTTTGCTCTTTCTTAATATGCTTTTAGTCTTTGTATATCTTCTTCATCATCCCTAATATCTTATCCAATTTTTCTATTGTTTACTATTTTTTTTATTTATTTTTACTCCGGTTCTGTTCTATTATCAGTATTACTGAAAATAAAAGATATAAAAAAATAATAAAAATATCTATTGTTTTATTACACTGTGTAAGAAGTCACGGCTAGTCATCCCGTCGGACCCTTTCTTCTGTCTGTGTGTAATTTCTTTAAATGGAATTAATTAATTTTTCCTTATTTCTCTTGTTTATTTGGGTTTAATTTAATATTGAAATTTTGCTAAGTACTTACTTGTTTATATCAGCCTGTTTTATGTTTTATTCTACTTTGAGTAATAGATTGTTACCTATCTATAAATGGCAAATTTTTACTTATCGTTCTTATCAAATTAGTTTTTATGCAATTTTCATCCTTATATTTAATCTCATAATCTCATATCCTCTTATTTTATTACTAATTAAAACACACTACTATTACACCAATTTTTAGTTTTTTATATATATATATATATATTATTTGTACTTTATTTTTTCTCTAATATTTTCATAATTTTCCGTATGTTTCATAATTCCTTTTCAATTTGCTTATTCTCTTTTTTAAAGATTTGGTCTCTCTCTATAAAATTGTATTTTCTTTATTGGAATTATTAGTTCTATATATTTAGTTCAATAAATCCCTAGTTGTTTTATTTATTCTATCAACTTCTTTCTAGTAGCTTTTTGTTAATTAAATATTGGTAGGATTTTATTGTCGGCATTCTTTCATTTTCTTTTTGTTTTTTCTTTTTAACTGATTTATTTTGGAATTATCTTTGCTGTTCGTACTATACATTTTCTTACTTATTTCCTTTTTGTATGTTATCAATTAAATAATTATCGCTATGGATTTAAATGTATTTTATTATTGTTTATTTCTTTAGATTCAATTTAATTTACAATTTGACTAGCTTACTTCTGGTTTTTATTTATCGTTTGTTTTTGATTTTAAACCTAGAATGTTATTATAGTTTGTTTTAAAAATTTACTATTTAAAAATTTGTTAAGATGGGGCATATATGAACTGGTTTGTGCGATAATAGGCTGACTCGGATATATTCTATGGAGGTCGTGCCTTTTTTACTGTTTTTTTTACCCGAATGTGTTATTTTAATACTTTTTATCCATATATTTTATTTAGATAAAGTGCACACTTTGCAAACTATTTGATTATCCAATTTTCTTATGTTCGTCACCAAACTTCCTCAGTTATTTGGTTAAAACTTCTGAGCTAACATACTCGCGTCTAACTTTTAATCCGCTGGAAGTGGCCTTCTCTAAAACATTAATTGTATTAAATTAAAGGAATTCCAATTGTCGAACCAACTTAAGTATTGATCTATTCTTAGACATTTTTGTACAAAGCTGAAATAATCTTCTGCAACTGTATTTTCACTTTTTACTTCTCAAATTTTGTGAAGATTATCCTCCCGAGTATTGGTCAAAAATTTCCAAATGGACGAAATTTAAGTGTACAGAATGAATTATTCTTCTGAAAGACAAAAACAATGTTTTTCCATGGAGGATACTTTAAATTTTGGCGTAATGTAATGTAGCAAGGCATAGCCAAAATACATGATGGTTACCAAAATGCTATTTTTAAGTAAAACAGTAGTAAGGCTTTACTAGATGCTATTTGTGTAAGTATGCTGATCTTAAAGCCAAAAAAATCCTAGAAGTGGACTCTTAATTTTTGTTTTAATTGCGTTAGAATAACGTTTATCATTTAAAATAAAACATCTATTTGTATATTTTAGAATTGATTGATATCGTAGCCTTATTTTATGGTTGAATTTTTTAGTTAGCAATCTTGTTGAAATTCCAGATTTGTTGTTGACTTATATTTGCAACAGACTACTGAATCTTTGCTTGTATTTTAGAAAATTAATGAGGCAATGTATTGTAACTTTGAGGTCTTTTAAAAAAATAATCTTTCACATATTTTCTTTTATTTAAAATATATACAAGGGCAATTCGGGAGGAAACCTCTGGTTGCGCTGCGCGAGAAATATATGGAGATAGCGATGCCTGTCCTGTGACGCTGTACACAGTAGTTTAGTATGCATTGCGGAATGGAAGAAGAAGATTGTGTTACAATTTGCTCGTCCGCTAAATTTGTTTAAAAATAAAATTTCTCCAAATGTGCGTACGATTCCTGTGTACGAAAATGTGTCATCGCAAAATGTATAAATTTTATGGACTAATAAAGGTATCGTAAGTCAATAATCTTGCATGTTTAAAGATAAATGCGCTAACTTGCACGCTGAGGCAAAAAGTAGCCATTCATCTGTAGTCAGCGATGAGCTTGTGCAGAAAGTTAATAAAAAGGTCTATTATATACATAAAACAGCGTCTTACGCCGCACCGTTTTGACGGGGGTACTGAACTTTACGATGCTGCTACAGGGTAGTTTCATTCCCAGGAGGGAAATTTTTTTTGTAGAAGGAATTTCAAACCTTGTAAGATGTTATGACAAGTGCCTCAATTTTGATGACGATTATATCGAAAAGTAATATACTGTTCTAAGATTATGATGGGTATAATAAAGTTTCTGTGTCTAAGTGTCTATTATTGATAACCAAACAGAGATTTCTTTCCGCATTGCTCTCGTAATTTACAGAACATCTTACATACATAACATTACTTTGTTTATAATTAGTAAATAGAACAGGAATACTTCTAGCTTTACTATAGTAAAGCTAGAAGTATTCCTTCTTAACAAATTTCTAGTTATTGAAGCGTCACCTTTCATTTTTTAAGCACACACTTTGCATTGGTTATATATTCAGTTCCTCAAGTGTAGCATTTGCTTACTGAGCGGTGACAAGGACTGAGCGCGACTTCCTCTAGCAGCCATCCGTTTAAGTACTAACAGCGGCTAATATGATTTAAACCGTCGTCGTTTCTGGGTGGAGTATTTATTCGCGAATGCTCGAGCTTAAAATGTTTATTCAAATGCCGTCTTATACTGTATAGCTACACATTAAATATGATTTTTTTATGTTAGCAGTAATATGCACTCAATTTACAATTTACAAAAGATACAGGATTTCTACTTGTTAGATACTCTTTTATATTATTTTTCATTGCATGTGAACTTAGTGGAAAATTAAAAAATGAGCTTAATTTTATATTGCTTTAATTGTAATTTAAAATTGTCGCCTAATGTTCTAATTTTAGACGTTTTTGGAGTTAGCGATTTGAGTCATGTTACTAATTTAGACCCAAACGCTTGTAACTAATCGCTCAGACTTTATATTTTATTATTAGTATTTTATTTTTACATTTTTAAACTTCTACTTGTATGGTCAAAACCTGCAATAATTAGCCCCGATTGCAATCCCCTTGACTATTACGCGTGAAACGTGGAAGAGGCGAAAGTCAAGGACAGCTTAAAGATTCCATCATGACAAGTAATGACACATATGGTCAAGGGAAAAATACTGTAGACCTGTAGCAAATTTAGGTCTTGCCTAAAGAAAATCATGGCTGTAGAGAGAGGCTACATTGAATAATGTGATTCTCATACGATTTACTTTAATTGTGCTAAATTTTATGTAAATAAATTTAATGTTATTTTCATCGTTTATTAAATTTCTGAATTTACCTTGATGATGCTATAGCAGCTGTTACATTATTTACAACCTTCTGCAAATGTGTTTAGCTCAACCCAAAGCAGAGTGCCAAAGTCGCATTAAGTAGCCACACCTGATAGATACCCGTGTTTGCCTAGGAAGTATTTATTGACCGCTTAAAACGCTGAGTGTCGTAAGAAGCTTTGATCGTATTTTTTAATGTTGTTTAATTAGTTTTTTATATAATTTCATAGAATTTGACGTGTTTGCTTTCATATTTATTTACCATATTATGAAGGGGTGCTATGAAAATATTTTCAGTGCGTTAATATTGTTAAAACTATCGTTTTATGATTTCAAATTCTAAAATCTGCAAAATATAAAGATAATTAATTTTGCTAAAATATAGAAAATTTATTTAGAAGACTACTAACCCACAAAAAGTCAACAGAAATATGGTTTCTACTTTTATATAGTGCCACTTGTACGACTAACACCTTAATTTTACCTTTTAAACTTGCTCATCTTTTTTTTCATAGTTGTTTTGATTTCATGTAAAAATAAACCCTTACATTTATTACGCCGCTCCAAGATGGTCGAACTTTACGGTTGATGCTTTTTTAAGACTTAATGAAGAGGAAGCGGTTGCTCAGATGGCTCTGTCCTCTAACGGGCGCGCGCGAGTTCGAGTCTCGCTCAACCCATGGGTGTGTATGTCCTAGCTTTTAAGTGCATGTTAGTGGGCACAATAAGCCCTTGAAGCTGCAGTGTCTGTAAATGCGCCAAAAAAAAACTTAATGAAACGCCTAAAAACCCACTTGTATTTAACAGAAAAGTAAGAAATATTGAGATTGGTTTTTACAACTACAGACCGTGAACGCACTTTTATGATTAACAAAAAGAAAGTAAGGGTTAGCGTTAGAAGCAGATACAGATTTAAAAAATCAGTAAGTACTTGTTCAGTAATTTACATAATTAGAAGAAAATATGATTTTATTGTATTTTGAGCTATCACTTAATAAAGATATTAAATTTATATGTAAAGTTTAATAATTAGTTAAAATAAAATTTATAATGCTTAATGAATGTTGAGAATTACGATTATATTATTCTATATTACTATAAATAACATCATTTTTAGTAACTTGTTTGAGATAATATTTGCAGATATTTAATTATACTAAGAGCTACTCACTTTGACTTAGCTAGATTGGAAAGTTTATTAATCTTCCCATATACACAACCAAAAAAAAACACGCAATGAAAATAAATAATAATTTATTTCAATGTACAATAAAACAAACTTAAATGTCAGTAACTTATAATATTTTTAAATTTTTTATAAATGTACTACCATGTTATCATTTTGTAGATTCCCATAATGCAAAAATGGCACTGCTGATTACTAAAATTGTAGTACTAAGAAAATATGGAATTTAGCAAGTGAAACTTTGTACACTTATTTAATGATATAAGACAAATAAAGGATTCATTGTACAAAGCATTTGTCCGTAAACATTTACATTTATTCAATAATATATGGCCCCATCTCGACCTCCTGTAATCGTCTGCAATTTTCTTCACATCCAATCAAACACTAAGCTAATGGTGGGAGAGTTTCTACTTTGATGTATTGAAGAAAGCTCACTGTGTTATGTACTACATGTAGTTAAGCGTTATCTTGTTGAAAGATTCCTCTAAAGAAAAGCAAATACCACGGGCTTTAAGACCACGTTTTCTGAACGCCTCCCATAGAGGCTATTCAAATGTCATACATCAGCGACAAATATAATGCCTTTCAAGACTCCAACCGCGCTGCTTGTACAGGTGTGGGCTCCAACAACGAGAAGTTACCAGACGTTTTCTAGAAACTTTGCGTAAGCTTTACAATCGGTCTTGAGTTGCTTAAGTATCATGCAATGAGGCAACTGAGGGGAATTGAAATGGCGGAAGCAATTTAAATTTTTAAATTAATGCATGTAAATAGTTGTGCGGTTATTAGGAGCAATGCCAGATTATAATAACTATAAAAGTAAAAACATATTATTTACTTCTGAAAAAATGTTTATCGTTCTTCTGTCTTATCTAGGGCCTTGAGTAATTTTATATTTTCTCTATTTTTGAATATAATATTCAAGTACAGATTTTGTTTACAGACATGCATTTAGAGATTTTGAAGATTATTTTAATATCATACTTTTTGGAAGTTATGGAAGGTCGAGAAAAATGGTTAGGTAACAAGGGCGACACAAGAAGAATAAAAGTGCGCATTCTGTGATAGGTATGCGCTTAAAATGGCCATCGTGCGTCAAGTGATAGATATGATGAATATCTACGAAGGAAAGAACAAACCGATGATTTTCATTACTCTCATGGAGCCTGTGATGGCAGTGTAAGAGGTGAGAAGTAGTTGGTCGACCTTGATCAACCACTCAGCAAAGATTGTCATTCACAAGATACTCTACACACAATCATTTCAAATTTGAAAAAAAATAATAGGCCAATGCCAATGATATTAAATAAAGAGATTCCAAAAAATGATTTAGTCATAAAAAAAACGACGACAAAAATATGGCCTTGTTAATATTCAAAGCCCAACGTAAGCTCAACAACGCAAAAATAAAAAGTTTGGCGGGAAATGCCTTTTCTGTTAGAAGGCAGACCACAAGGAGGCCGTTTGCTGTAAGTTCAAATACGCATAAAGTAATAACAATAGTTAGACAAGTTCAATACTAGGTAGTAGGGCGGGTCGAACTCATGGCATTTTATTTACGGCCAATACCACACGTGTGTGCAAGACAAACGGTTTACGGATTTGGGTGCGGAATTTTTCGTCAAAAGTGGAAAAATACTAGTTTTAAAAAGGTTAAACTACTGTGGAAAATATGAATTGGTAATAAAGCCAATAAAAAGTGTATATCGACTCGTAGGTAAATGGCCAAGTAATTTCTATTGATGTGGCTAATCTGTGGTCCGTGCGGCAATAAACAAAAATTTGCTCATTCTTCACTATTATCGCGCAACTCGACAAAGAAGTGCACCACAACAAGAATCTTAACAGTGATAAATATGATCCGATGATACATTCCTCCCAAAGTATGTACTAAATAGTTACTTTACGAGAACGTCTTCAAAATTTTATTTTGTTTATTAACAAACATTTTGAAGTCAAAATAAGTTCCAATCTTAGACAAAAATTGTGAGCTTGATTATATTTGATTGACATTAACTGTACTTCCTATTGGTGTAAATGCAAGTTTTTAGGAAATGCATTCTACACACCATAACAAGACGGTTGTTGAGCTCAAGTCTTATGGAGGAATTTAAGTTTTTATTTAATAGAGGGCGCGTCCCCAAGTACCGGATCGGAGAACGCCCTCCAGATATGGAGGATAGGGCAGAAATAAAATATGCCCCGCGGACCAACAGACTAAAATCTAGGTAGTGGTTCGTTAACACAACAAACAAAGGCTGAATCTCAACGACGTGGCTGAATGTAGGGTTACGTTTGGATGCAATATAATATACGTAATGGCATACAAAATCTTAGTAAGTTAGACTACCAGTAACTCGCCAACGCACAGGGCTAGCGTGGCATTTCAAAGCCAATACCTTCCATATAAATATGAAACCGAAGAGTAAAACACATTTTCTCCAGGTAGGAAGGGTCTACAGTCCAAAATCCCATACTGCGACACCAGACTGCCTCAAGGATTTTGGAAAAGACATGATCTAGGTCAACAAGAAAAGGAAAAACTATAGACTAAGTCTAAGAATAAAAACGTATAACGTGCAATTAATAACTACAGAGGAAAGGGTAGAGGAATTAGAATATGAGTTGACACGAATCGGATAAGATATAATTGGCATCTCAGAAACCAGACAAAAAGGAGAAAAAATATATAAGATAAAGAAAAAACATACATTCTTTTATAGAGAAAACAAATTCAAAGTAACGGAGGAGTAGGACTAATAATACATAAAAATATAATCCCATTTCTTACCACAACAGACATAGTCCTGTATGTTATCATTAAAATAAATAAAACTACTTCCATAAAGTTAGTACAGCTAGATTCTACTAGTAACTACAAGAAAAAGATATTAAAGAGTTCTATGAGGACATAGACAAAGGCTGTAGAGAAAAAAGAATGAAATATATATTTATACTAAGCGACTTCAATGTTAAGATAGGTAGAAAGACTGCTGACTCCGAGGAGTTTGTAGGAAAATATAGGCTAGAGGAAAAATAAAGGAAAAAAAGACTACTAAAGTTTTTAGAAGAAAAACAGCTAACTTGCATGAATACATTTTTCACGAATAAACGTAAACGAAAATGGACGTGAGTAAGTCCAGAAGGACAAACTAAAAACAAAGTAAACTACACACTAACAAACAATAAGAATGTAGTAACAGATGTAGATAATGTGAATAGTTTTCATACTGGAAGTGACCATAGACTATTTAGAGCTAAGATTTATATAACACGGAAATTCTAAAGAAAAAGAAATTGAAATTAAAATAAAATAGAAATCAATATGACAAAATTGATAGAAAACTCTGAACAATACCGGAAAACCATAAAAGAGAAGTTGAATAAAGTAAAACTAAATGAAGATGAAAAAATAAATGACTCAAATAAAAAATAATAGAAATTTAAAGAGACAGCGGATAGTAAAACACAAAGAAATATAAATTAAGAGAAGCAACAAAGAAAATGCCGGGGAACAAAAAGACAACTCATAACAGAGGATAAAATACACAATAGAATATACAGAGGTTAATAAAACAGCAAGAGACATGGCAAAAAAACAACAAAAGATATTTAAAGGACATAGTTGAAAAGCTATTGGAGGAATGTAAAGGAATAAAAATTTTCTGCAGAGAAACAGCAATGAAAAAGAGGACGGGCATCTATAACAGCTAGAGAGAAATTGGTAATTAGAACAAAGAAATTTATCGAAAACTATACACACTCTAAATGTACACACAATGCAAAAGTAAAAGGTAAGATCACAAGGGTGAATTCGGAACATCTAGAGCAATAAACCTGCGCTAAAGTAGACAAAAATGAAAAAGCAGCAGAGAGATACCATCCTCTCATATTCAGAAATGTCAAAAGAAGCAGGATATAAACTAAGTAGAGAGCTAGCAAGATTGTGCACCAAATGAATAGGAAAAGCAGGAATTCCAAAGGGGTAAGAGAACGCCATAGTGATGCTACTACACAATAACGGTGATACTAAAAATCTAAAAATCTATCGACCAATTAGTTTGTTGCCAAAAATTTGTAAACTATTCTCAAAAACAATACTGAATAGATTAGAACATAAACCAGACTGCTATCAGCCAATAAAGAAAACATCCCTTAGCACCATAAACCATTTGTAGACAACAAGGACACTAATTGAAAAAGTCACGGAATGTATCATCCATCTATAGTTTTGTTTTACTGATTTTGAGAAAGCCTTTGGCAGCATCAAAATGTAGATAGTAATAAAATCATTAAAAAGACAATAATTGACAGCAGATGTGATAATATTATTGAGCAAGTTTATAAAAGAGCAACTGTCCAGATAAAATGCATGCAAACACGGAAAAAGTACATATAAAAAAAAGTACGTCCAGGAGATGTGATGTTCGCAAAACTGTTCACATCGGCTCTGGAGGGCATGTTTAAAAAAATGGGAAAATAAAGAAATACTGGTAGAAGATACACAGATAGCACTACAAACAATGATGAATGACCTTAATAAAGCTGCGGAAAGTGTCTTTCAATAAACTTAAACAAGAAAAAAGTAATGACAAATGAAAACGAGCATATAGGTGAGAAAAGAATCAAAAGACATTAAAAAAGTAGAGAATTATATACATTTGGGGCAGTTGGTGACTATTAGTAAAGAAAACCAAACAGTATAGGTTGAAAGAAAAACAAAACTTGGTTGGACGGCATGTGGAAAATTAAAAAATGTAATGAAAATGAGAATAACAACGCACCGGAAAGAAAACTTTACAACCAGTCTCTATTACCGGTGATAACGTACGAATTTGGACTATCACCAAAAACATCATAAACAAACGTCAGTTCACTTAAAGAGCAATGGAAAGGAGGATGCTAAACGTAAGCCTGAAAGACCACAAAACCAATGACTGGATCCGGGAAAAGACAAAAGCAGCTGATATAGTCGAACGAGTAGTACGCTTAAAGTAGAACTGGGTAATCCATGCAGTAAGAAAACAAGAGGGATGGTGTAATAGGATCATAAGAAGAAGACCATAGACGAGAGTCGAAGCAGGGTTAGTACCATGATAAGATAATCAGATTATGTCAAAAAGGCGACTGGACTGTGTTGGTAAGGAGAGCGCAAAACAGGAAAAGTGGAAAGATATGGAGGGGGCCTATATCCAAAACAGGATAGAGATAGGTTGATGGAAACGGAGATCTGCAGAAATATCCTCAATTGTTTGCGCACTTCTTGGACGTCCAGGTAATGGTTCATTTGATGGTTGACCATACGTTCTAAATTGTTAGTGTTACGATGAACAGTCAGTATAAATGACATGCGTTACGTAATGTTGTTAAAATACGTCCACGTTGAGTATTATACTGCTTTATATTGAATTTTCTACGTCTTCTTTGTTCGCTTATCAAATATCAATTGAAAGAAAATTATAATTAAAATGGACGAGGGGAATCCCCTTTAGATATCTCTACCTACAATGCTTAGAAGCCGCAATCTTCTCGGTTTACCACATGGTGCGTAATCAACAAATTTCGGATTATATATGTTGTGTCTTCATAGGCAGAATAATTTTTTTTAGTATTAATGACTCATTTGTTTATTTTATTAGCCCTTCCCTCAAATCACTACATCATTGACAGCAATAGTATAGTTAGAGTTGAACTTTGACCTGTGTGACACCAGCAGCAGCAGCACTCATAAATTTTTTTTTATATATATAATTCCTATCAAATCAATATATGAAGTTTGTTATACGACACTCTGTACTGCTGTATATTTCAATATAACAAATAAGAAATTGGACTTAAAAATTATGTCAACTAATACCTTGATATAATTTGTTTACTAACATCACAATATATTAAAAATAAATTTAAAATAATCTGTGTAACTATATTTGTTAGATTTGCTGGCTTAAGGATATTTGTATAGAAATTTATTTCAATACTTGTTTGGTAAAAGGAGATTAAAATCCAACTTTAATACATCACTTGCAGTACGTAAAGCCATTCAATTCCTGAAAGGCAGGGGAAAATTTAAAAAATAAAATTAATACGATTTAAAACTTGCACTTCTACATGCGTCAGAGCTCCCAGCTTTCAAAAGATAAGTTTGTAACTTCCATTACTAGGAATAAGGAAGTGTGTTGCTAGTTTTTGTAGCTGCATTATGTAAATGGAAACATTTTGCCCAAGTAAACTCTTAAAAGCACGTCTATCAAATAACTCTAATTGAGTATTTCCTTTAAACAGATTTGATTGAGATGCTTTGTAGTTATCTAACTTTTTAAGATAACGAAGAATCTTGTTTATTCTTTTAAACGTAAAAAATTTATAAAAACCCTACCATAGTCCTAACGTTAATATCAAAGATTAAAAAATTGGAAAATTTTAGAGAAAATAAAGTAAAATAAACTGAAAAGTCGGCTACATACTTCGAGGGTTCAACGTAATACATACTTAAAAATTGATGTCTAAAAGATTTAATTTTAGAATAGTTATTTTAAATTTTAAAAATGTGGAAGATACAATGTTTTGCAGTGATAGACGCGAGGCTCCTTTTTCATTCGAATGCCCATTTAGCCACAAACTCACCAATTATTTCGTTTGAATTCAATGTTGCTCAGCACGGGATTATTTCTAGTCACAATGCAAATTTCAGATGAGTTGAACATCTTAGAACAACCTATAAAATGAATGAATAGCTACCAAGCTTTACATGTTTTGCAAGAACGCCAGAATTTATTACAAGGGTAAAAGAGGCATTGGGAGCCAGGGGTGGTTTGCTCGAATAGTCGCCAATCTCCGGGAACTACTTTACAGAAAGATTTAAGTTTAAATTTACACGAACTGCAGGTTGCTCAACAGCTTAACGCGAGAGATTACCAGCACGAGAAAATTGTGCTGAATGAATGCAGGTGATTTTGAAAAAACCTAAAAATGCAAAAAGCATATATTCATTTAAATAAAACAGACAATATGCAGCATCTTTGTTCCTGAACTACTGAAAATTCTAATAAAATTAAAAAAATCCCTCTACATTGCACTCGTTGACGTATTATGTACGCTTTTTTTGGCGGCATCGCCTCGTGATTTATGCTGTTAGAATAAATATTTTTTTTTATTTTAACCCCTTTACTTACAATCTGTCCTAATTATACTATGGACAATAAGTAGTTGGTGTGTATATATTATAGGTAATGAGCAAAAACATGCTAATGGACATGCAGGATCAGGCTCCAGTAAGCCCCCCTATAATTAATACACTATTCTATACTGCTAGCGAATGATTTGAATTGAAGGTACTTTAAGTAATTAACTAATTTATAAACTAATGGAATGGCACTGGGATAGCTTAATGTCCAAGAACAGCATTGAAACGCGTTGGTAGTTAGATGGTTTAAAACGCTTTAGGCGTTTTGGGCGATCTGGTTTGTTCATTAGAGAATGTACAAGATCGTTAGGGTGTGCTGTTAATCGGTCTTTGTATTTTTGGGCAATTTTCCCTATTTCTTCTTTAATGGTTGGAACACTTAAGTCACTTAAAATCACTTTGTTCAGCACATACCACGGTGCATTAACTACAGCCCGAAGCACTTTATTCTGGAACCTCTCGATGATGGCCAGGTTGGTGTTGCTAGCAGTTCCCCAAAGTGAGAGACCGTAGGTCCATATTGGTTTCAGAATCACCTTATAAAGCAATAGCTTATTTTCTAGTGAGAGTATAGTTTCTTCCAATCATTCAGTATAGTTTCCTGTATTGTATCCTTAGCTGTTTGCGTTTATTAAATATGTGGGTTCTCCAGGTCAAGCGTCGGTCTAGATGGAGTCCTAAATATTTTGCGGATTCTGCGTGTTTCATTTGTTGTCCGTTAAGTGAGATCGGTGGACAGTTATCACGGTTCATGGTGAACGTTACATGTTGGGATTTGGTTTCGTTTACCGAGATTCTCCATACCTTGAGCCATTGCTGCAATTTATTCAGAGCGGTTTGCAGGTTGGAAGTTGCAGTATTCGGATTTAGGTGCGAAGCTAGAATTGCCGTATCGTCAGCAAAAGTGGAGGTTGTAGTTAGGTTTGTAGTTGGCAAGTCAGCTGTGAAGAGTAAATAGAGGATAGGTCCCAGCACGTTGCCTTGGGGGACTCCCGATAGTATTGGATGGAGGTTCGTGTGTTCATCTTGATAATTAATGAAGTAATGTCGGTCCGTTAAGTAAGATTTTAGTATTTCATAGTATTGGTATGGTAGATATTTTTTTAATTTATAGAAGAGGCCCAAGTGCCATACTTTATCAAACGCTTGTGAAATATCTAGAAACGCAGCGAAGCAATAACGATATTCATCTAGGTCGGTATAAATTTGATCTACAAGTCGATGTATTTGTTCGATAGTTGCATGTGAGTGTCGAAAACCGAACTGGTGCTTGGGTATCAATTCTAAATCATCTACGATTGGTTGAAGGCGTTTTAAGAACAATTTTTCAAAGACTTTTGATAGGATAGGTAGGAGGCTGATGGGACGATAGGAAGCAGGATCAGTGGGTGGCTTTCCAGGTTTCTGAATCATTGTGACCTGTGCTACTTTCCAAGCGCTTGGATAGTATCTGTTGGAGAGGATAGCATTGTATAGTTGAGTGATTGCTCGTAGTGCGGTTTCAGGTAGCTGCTGGAGAATTTTTCCAGTGATAAGGTCAAACCTGGTGCTTTCTTGATGTTGATTTATTTTCTAATTACTTCTTGTACTTCTCAGCGCTGGAATGGTTTAATCGGTAGGCTTATTTGGAATGGAGATTACAGAAAGTTGTTTATTTTAGTATCTTCCTCCGGACACTGGCTAGGGTATGGTTGGAATGCGTTGACTAGGTGGTCAGCAAACGTTTCAGCTTTATCCTTACTTCTTCTTCAAGTGCCATCTCCGCTTCGGAGGTTGGCAATCATATTGGCTATTCTAATTTTTGATATTGCTACTCGAAACAGTTGACCAGAGCTGCAGTCAAACCATTCTCGTAGATTGCGCAGCCATGACATTCGCCTTCTACCAACGCTTCTTTTTCCCATGATCTTGCCCTGTAGTATAAGTCGTAGTATGTTGCACCGTTCTCCACGCATGATATGTCCCAGATATTGGAGTTTTCTTTCTTTGACTGTATTTGTAATTTCCTTCTCCTTTCCCATTCTTCTCAGTACCTCCAGATTTGTCATTCTATCCGTCCACGATACTCTTAAAATCCTCCGGTAAGTCCACATCTCGAAGAAGTCAAGTTTGTTTAGTGCGGCTTGATTTAACGTCCACGCTTCCATACCATACAAAAGTACACTAAACACATAGCATCTGAGCAGTCGTATTTTTAATGGTAACGACAGATCTTTACTACAGAAGACGTTTCTCATTTTAGAAAATTAGCTCTTGCCTTTTCTACTCTTGATCTTATTTCTGCCGTGTAGTCGTTGTTTTCTGTAATTAGACTTCCTAAGTAAGTGTATTCTTGACTCTTTCTATCTGTTCTCCTCTAATTCTTAAGCTGTCGTTGTTGTTATTGTTTTACTGATCTTCATAAACTTCGTCTTTTTGATATTGAGTGATAAGCCGTATTCCTCACTATAGTCAATTACTTTATTTATTACCCTTTCTAGATCTTCTAAGTTTTCAGTAATAATTACGGTATCATCTGCATATCTTAGGTTGTTTATTGGTTTTCCATTTACCTTTATTCCCGCAGTTTCAGATTCCAGGGCTTTTTTCATTATTTCCTCTGAGTAGGCGTTAAATAGACTGGGCGACAGAACACAACCCTGCCTGACACCTCTTTGAATTTCAGTTGCTTCTGATGTTTCGTTTCCTATTCGTACTGTAGCCTTCTGGCTGTAATATAAGTTTGATATTAGTCTTATATCCTTACTAGTACGAGCTAATTGGCCGTTTGATTTGGTGATAGGTGGTATGTGAGCTATTGGCCTTTTGATTTTTCTTACTGCTTTCCACAGAGAATAGTCGGTGGTTTCAGTGGCTGTAAGGTTCGCAAGATAGTGTTGTATGCCTTCGTTTTTAAGTTGTTTTTGAAGTTTTTTTAGTTTATTTGTTGCCCGGTTTAGTGCTTATTTGTCTGCTTCTAGACGGGTAATTTGCCAGCGTTTTCTGAGACGTCTTTTTTCCATTATCTTGTCTTTTAATACTGTTGGGTAGCTGATGGTATAAGTAGTTTTCATCACAGGGGTAGCTTTCTATGCTGCTTGTTGAATTGTACTATTTAATAGTAGTACAGCTTCTTCAATATCACATTTGGTTTTCAACGGAACTTCCAGGTTCAATTGGTCAGTTATTATTGTTTGGAATAGGTCCCAGTCAGTTTTAGTGTTCTGAAGGACTGGCCGTGTTTGTATTTGTGTTAGTTCTGAGTGGAGTGTAATTAAAATGGAGGAGTAATCAGCTGCAAGTTCAAAGTAAGATTTGATTGTAAATTGTCTTGTATTTAACCCTTTAGTTATACAGAAGTCAATTAAATCTGGAATCTTTCGGCGATCTGTTGGCCAATAGGTTGGCTCGCCAGTTGATAGGTATTGTAGATTGTTTGCATTTATAGCTGCCAGTAGCTCGCGTCCGTCAGTTCTTGTAATACGAGATCCCCAGTCCTGATGTTTCGCATTAAAGTCGCCGGCTGCGAAGAATCTGTTTCCAAGACTTTGGAAGAAATGTGAGTAAGTGTCTTTTTTTGTTGAGTGTTTGGGGGGATCTATAGACGGCAGAAATTTTTAGGATTGCTGTTTTGTCTTCTACTTGGATGGTAGTAGCCTGGAGTTGTTCTGTTTCATATTTATCCAATTCATGATGTTTTATTTTAGATTTTTATGATAACTGCCGTTCCACCGTGGGCGGTTCCATCGGGATGGTTAGTGTTGTATATACAGTAGCTTGGAAATTTAATATGGCTTTTGCTGATAAAATGTGTTTCTGTTATGAGCAGTATGTCGATTTGATTAAGTTCAAGGAAGAGTTTGACCTCTTGGGCGTGCAGGCTAAGCCCGTTGGCGTTCAAAACTGTTATAGTTAACAGTTGGTCCATTATGTCATTTTACTAATGAGCGTGGTTAGGAGATTCATAATAGTCCCCATTTGTGTAATTTTCTTCATCATGGATTTTAGTTCTTTCATGTCGTTTGACGGGTGATTTAAGGCCATCGCTTGTGTTTGTGGGGTTGCATTAGAAGGCAAGTTTTGTGGAGGTTGATTATTTTGTCTTGCTTGTTCATTGTATGTGACCCCAGGGATTCTATAATTTTGAGTAGGCGTGCGGGTGTGTGTAACTGCGCTTCTTATTCTTGGAAAGAGTTTTTCTTGGAACTGCTTATATACTATGCATCCACAATAGACCCTCGCCACAGTTTACACATTTAACTTGATCATCTTTAGTTACTCTCGGACATTCTATACATTTGACACAACGAGATGTTTGTTGGCAAAAGTTCTTGCTATGTCCGAACCTTTGGCATTTGGCACACTGGGGCAGTGTTCTTTTAGCATGTGGCGGTTCAACAGTGATTCTTGTGTTCATGAATAGCGTGGTTTTATAAATTTCTTTGTTGTTGTCTTTTTGTTTCATTTCAACAATAAACTTGGAGAGAGGGGTTTTGTTTAATTGTTGTTTAATATTCCAAATACTAACTATTTCGTGACCAAGATTTTCTAGGTCTTGTTTTATTTCTGCGATGACTGTTGAGTGATGGATATTTTTGATTACTACTCTGAATGTCCGTTCTTGCTTTGGTTTGTAAATATGAAATTTTGTGCTTTTATCTAAAAGGTGTTTAATAATAGTTGTATAGATTTTACTTGTGTTGCTTTGGATTTTGACTTGTTCGTTGCCAAGTGTTTTTAAGGTGTAATTGTTTTTGGCAATTTCATTCAGTAGTGTCGTTAGCGGATTAATGTTTTTGACATCGGATACGTAGATAGGTGGAGGTTTGGGGTCCTTCTGAACGATTTTTGTCTGTCTGGTGTTTGTTTGGTTGTTGTCTATTTCAATATTTAGTGGGTCATATATATTAGAAGATTCAACTCGGTTGTCTAACCATTATTGGTTTTTTTTCTCTTGCTTTCGATTATTTGTAGTGTCTTCAGGGCTCCTGGGTCTTTTTTTGTAATTGATAGTGTGCCATTCGTTGCCTGTCGCATTACTAGCTAAGAAGCTCGTAGAGGGTTGATGCTGATTTATCGGGTACATATTTGTCATCGATCCATGGTAAGGATTTGGTTGGTACATGGGAGGTTGTGATTGTATAGGAAAAGTTTGTTCTTGTGATGCATTATAGGTTTGATATTGAAATTGCTGTTGTATATTGGTTTGGTTTGGATATGAATTATAGTTAGGTTGTGAATAGGACATATTTCATAATTTAAATATTTGCGAGGTTATTTGCGTTCAGTTTAAATTAATTTGTTTATAAAATAACAAATAGTGAATGATACCTGTGGTATCGGTGACCTTACGGTCAATGATAACGGTTAACACTCGCATTACAGCCGACACTTATCGCTGACGTTCTTTACGCTTCGAAAGACAAGCGGGAACAAATTAAGATTTGTAATTTGGAATATGTATAAAATTACTCGTAATTCTTATTATAATAGAAATTGTAGGCTTGACCTTAGCAGTAGGTAGAGAGTTTTGGGGCACTTATTATCGGAGCGTGGCACTTGACCGTCCGCTCCGAAGTACAAGCGCGGAATAATAAATATTTTAGATACATTGAACAGAATCGGTATAAACTTTTATTTTATAATTTTATAATTAGTTCTATTTTTATCCAACGAAACAAAATAGATTTAGCTATTTTAATATAGACAAAAATAAATATTTTTAAAATTAAAACGAGGGGAATCCCCTTTAGATATCTCTACCTACAATGCTTAGAAGCCGCAATCTTCTCGGTTTACCACATGGTGCGTAATCAACAAATTTCGGATTATATATGATGTGTCTTTATAGGCAGAATAATTTTTTTTAGTATTAATGACTCATTTGTTTATTTTATTAGCCCTTCCCTCAAATCACTACATCATTGACACCAATAGTATAGTTAGAGTTGGACTTTGACCTGTGTGACAGCAGCAGCAGCACTCATAATTTTTTTTATATATATAATTAACAAAGAGTTAAACTGTAATACAAAATATAAAACATGACATATTTTATAATTTATTTATAAATCATGCAAAAATAAATAATCATCTAAACAACAATAGAGAAAAACTGAAGACATAATTGAAAAGAAACGAAATACGTTATAAAAATAGTTTATTTTTTATCTGAGAATTTCAAGTGAATAGAAAACACATTTTTTTATGAAATTATGCCATTTCCTTACTGCATTTAAAAGCTTAGTTCATAACAATTACACATGAAACAGAATGTCCGGCAAAATACCACCACAAACGGCAGTACAATCAACCACTGATTTATTAAAATTTTGCACCACATTTTGACACATTTCTGGCGTAATTTGGGCGATTTCGGCTTGACCGTTGTTTTTCAATGCTGCAGTTGTTTGTGGCTTATTGCTAAATACACTGAAAATAGCTCAATAGTGGCAAATCGCAACTTTGTGGAAGCCAACTAAGCGATGCGTTGCGCAAAATCATTCAATTTTCAAATTTTAATTTCAATAAGTCATGACATCTTGTTGAAACTAAAAATTATGCAGATTGAAATCAAGCAATTCGAGTTACAAAAAGTGTTCAGTCATGCTGAGATAAACAATTCTGGTTGCTGTTAGTGAATTTCCTTGGGCACCTTCAAAAAAAAAAATTGCCCAATTATATCCACCACCAAAACGACCACCAAACATTCATTTTTTTGTATGTTGTTCTAATGAATGATTTGAGGGTTTTCGGAACCCCAAATTCGACAATTTTGCTTATTGACCTGATTATTGAGTTGAAAAAGTATTTCATAACTGAAGATGAAAAATCAGGACTTTTATTCAGCCGTTCAAGAAACGAATTGACGACAAGAAGTATAATCAGTTGGTTTTAGATATTGTGTTAAAATAACCTTGTAGGTGTGTAAATGAAGAGGTTTCGTCAGAATGTTGTAAATACTGTTATAAGAGCGGTACGCAGAATATAAACACGTGTGTGTAATTTTTCTCAAAATTAGTCTCAACACGACGAATTCCACTATCTTTTTAACACGTAATTCACGCAATGTTTTGTGTTGGATTCATTTTGTAATAAGTTTTAACAATTTATAAATGTTCTCCATAGGTTAAAATTATTATAGACCAAACTAAGTAATTGTCAAATATGAGAATTATGGCTTCTTAACATTCACACCCGTTAAATTATAAATATAAAATTAAGAATAAAAGGGTGAAACGTATGGTTGCTAAAAATATTAAAATAGAATATTTAACACTAAAATACAAATATGAATAGTACACATATTTTATGCTTTATTTTACCTGTAGTTTGTATTTATGAGATCCTTAATCAAAAACCTAACAGCAAGGATATATTTTAAAAAAATTTAGTAAGTGCTATGAGGTGAAATACTACAAAAAGTACAAAAATATGTCACGCAATTTCACTGGCAGATAGTATTTCTTTATAATTTTGGCAATGAATTAGCAACCTTCTCTTTCTTGAACATTTTAATTCTTATAATAAACCTTGTTACACCTTTTCTATATTATATGTTTCATTTTATAACCTTTTTTTACCTTTAATTTATATATCATTTAGATAATTTGAAGCACTTTGGCTAAAATATCTTTAAAAATAAATTATCTGTTTAAAGGTTTTTAACTTTCAACAAATTAGAATAATAATTGAAAAACATATACATTTATAAGCTATACCAAATAAACAAATTACTACTAAAATTGAAAGGGAAGGCCTATCTACGTGGTTACATAAAATGTTTAAGCGTAATTAGCAATGCACTTATAATAAAGTTTCGATTAACAAAACCTTAAAAATGTCGCACTTGTATGTAATTATAATAATAATAAAATAGTTCTATTTTATGAATATTCTTACAAAAATGTATTAACTCATCGAACCCCTAAATACATACAAAAAGGAACATTGAATGAAACATGGAAACAACAGAACTGTGTATAATAAATAAGTCCTTCTAAACTTCACTAAAAAGAATATACATGAAAAAAACACCCTATAAAATTAAGAACTAAATTAAATTAATATTCTTTTGTAACAGATATAATAACCAATACGTAAGAGTAATGAATAAAATAAATAAATTAAAAAAAATAAAATGTGTGCAAATATTAGTAAGCAACTGATAAACAAAATATCCCCACTAGCAGAAAAAGACACATTTTAAAACAAAAGAGATCAAAAAAGTGGAGAATGGATTAAAATTAACAATTAAATTTGTACAGATGTAAGCATATGTAATAGCAGGAAAAAATAGTTTTAAAAATTATAAGGGAAAAAAGGTTGTAAGAACTGAATGTGGAAAAAGAGGAAATTACGGTTTTGTTTTTTGCTGTAATATGCCAAGGTAAGTCTTGTGCAAATGCATCATTAAACTTTTTTTGGGGCGCATTTACTGACACTGCAGCCTCAAGGACTTATTGTGCCTACTAACATGCACCTTAAATTAGGACATCACACACATCCGTAGGTTAAGCGAGACTCGAACTTGTCCGCGCCGGCTCGATGACAGAAGAACGATGATCTTGACCGCCGTCTCCAACATTATACTTACCTAAACCATTAATGATTTAGAGTTAGCTGTATCAAATTTTACTACAGTAATTTAGGAAATCCTCATCAAAATAATCAAGGAACAATGTCCCATAGTAATAAAATAAAAATAGCCTAAAAAAGAAGGCTGAGAAGAATATCACAGTCTACATAAATTCAAAAAGATGCTACAACCAAATCTCCGAAGAACTTGAAGAATTAATCAGAAGCCTAAAGAACGAATCCTTTCAAGACTATCTCGCAAACCTGGACGCCACGTCGGTCTCGGATTACTCTTTATAGATAGCAAACAACAACATTAAGCGGCACCTACAACTTATCCCCCCAATTCAAAAACAAAGATAGCACCTGAGCAAGATAAAATAAACAAAAGGTCGAAGTCTTTTTGCTTCTTACCTCAAATCAATTTTTAGCCAACTTCAAAAAACAATGAGGTTCTCAATTCGACTGTATAGGTATACATTTTTTATGGATGTTCGGGTATTACTTCTTTGTTTATGAGACGACTTAGATGATTCTTGTTTTGTTGGAAAGGTAATCCAAATTCTTAGAACGTTGAACGTTTTAGACTTTTACAACAAGGATTCGTCCATCCTGATTTGGATGAATATGGTAGTGTTCTGCAACTCAACGAATCTTAAACAAATAAGACAGACTTAACCTCTACACCAATCTTGGCTAAAAACAATTTTAGATTATTTTAATAAATGGATTATCCACAAACAAATATTGTTTTCAGATTTATAAAACTAACTCTTGTGGCACATTTGCTAAAATTTTTTATTCAATAAGATTGAAATGAAGTTTTTTGTTTTTTGATAGTGTTGGAGCATCGAGAACATGTTATTATCCTATTGACCGTAAGCTAATTCTACAAGTACCAATAGAACTGTAAGCTGCCGTCTGCAAATTAACACGCTGTTGCAGATAAAGTAATTTATTGGATATAGCACATGGTGCATCTATAAAAACATTAATGGCTGATCGAAATTATTCAACTCCCAATATATTTCTTAAGCGATGTGACGCTTATCTTAGATTGACCAACCGACCCTCCCTCTCTTCTGGAATTTCATTAAGCACCCTCTGTGCGGAATAATTACGTAATGCACTTAGTCGTTGGGATTGCTGTCTGGCAGATTTATTGGCTACCGCTCATGAATAAAATTTAATTGATGACCATGTTCCTCCTCTGATTCGTTTGATAATCATTCACGAATTAAACTCAGCCGACGAGCATGGTGTTTATTAGATTCATTTGTTAAATTATTGCGTATCATGGAAAAACGATGGTTTCGTTCTTCTTGACTTACGTTTCTTAATTTATTTAACGTATAAGAGCACAACAGCCGCGAGGTAAAAGCCTCGACCTGCCAAACTGGCGCGCGGCGGCCCCGGGTTCGAACCCCGGCAATGACAAACATCGAATGCCTCCGGCCGTCATACAAACACCTTGGCGGTCGTAAAGTACATTCTACCCTATCCACTCCCCAACCCGCCCGGCAAGCGTGGCGTTTAATTGCCAAAAAATCCCCCAAAAAAGGGAAGCCTATGCTCAATATTGGGCGCCACAAAAAGGCTGAAAAAATAAGTTCTCATACCCGACAATCTATTTGGGCTCTCCTACGACCTTTCATTCTTTCTTTCTTCAATTTTTCTGATTTTTTTTCTAAACTTTTCGCCTATTATCTTCTGTCTCAATTAGCCGTCTCCTTCTCACTTGGAAAGCATCATTGCTAGGTCTACCCATCACTTAAAATTGTAAAATAAAAACAATTCCGCTACACACCGACTCAATGAAAGGTTGCGCAAGTGATTTTAATACTTAAGTAAACTAGAAAATGTTACTTCCTTTTACAGACCGATATGTTTGACGGCTCAATTAGGCAAATTCTTCGAGAAATTACTTGCTAAAAGATTAGAGACAATTCTCGAAGGCCTGGAACTTATTTCGGGTCATCAATTTGGCTTCCGAAAGGGACACTTAATGCTAAAACAAGTTCACAGGATTGTTGATGTCATCAACCAAGCATTTGAAGATGAGCAATATTGCACTGCTGCATCCTTAGACGACCACCAGGCCTTCGATAGAGTATGGCACGATAGGCTCTTATTCAAGCTAAAAAGATCACTTCCCCACAGTTACTTTTTATTCTCAAATCCTTTCTATCAGAAAGGTTTTTTCAACTCAAACATGGTCAAGAAATTACAGACCTGTATCCAATTAAATATGATGTCCCGCAAGGAAGTATATTAAGCCCGATGCTTTACCTGCTGCTTGCAGCCGATTTTCCTAGAAATAACCATTCTACTATCACTACTTTTGCGATGAGAAAGCAGTCTGCCTATGTAGTTAACCTGCTTAATATTAGTAAACAAACTGATAAACTAAAACGATTTAAACCACTAAATTTTATCTTACAGGTGTCTCTGTTTCGGGGTCACAGCAGAGAAATAATCGTTGGAATACCTCTCCCGTGTCCTTAGTCACATCCTATTATTATTAATTATCTGACCCTGGATTTACTTATTGTAGGTATTACAGATTGTAAATAGAAATAAACATAAATATAAAAAACATGCAACATTAAGATTCTGGAGTACTTGTAACTTTTAGAATAATCATAAGTAAATGTAATCTTTTGCTCGGTACTAACTGAAACTATTTAGTTTCCTTGGTTGAAGTTTAGTTTGTAGCTTGAAGTAACGCACGCAAAAGCTCTACAGTAAATTGGATGCAACTATGTAGTCAGTTGAATCGTGCAACTAAAGTAATAAATAAACACGCAAAAGTGAGTAGTTTATAACTTGAATGAGCGCTTTTTTTTAATACCTAGTTTAGAAAATATGTAACCTGTGAAGAAATTTCTGTAGTAAAATATTATTGAAGAAATTGAAAAACATAAAGATTTACATAATTGCAGGACACTGTCGGGTGAAAGTACGAGAAAATTGGTAAGAGAGTTATCCAAAATGAGAGTTCAAAGAAATTAAAATAAATGAAATTAGAAGAAACAAAGCTCGGGAATCAAGCAATGTCATATCAGAAGTGCTGAAAGATGTAAGTTAAGACCTAAAAAAGTCTTCACTAAGTGTTTACAATTGGAATAAATTTAAATATCTATAAATAACATATAAAATTCTATATAATCTGTAAACAGCACTTGATATGTCCTTTGTCTTTTAATCGTGTATTTCATATCTGAAACGATGTGGGAGCACGGCTTTTTATGATTCTATGTACCATCTTTATTCATCTCTCTCTATTTGCTGCCGCTCGTATATTTTCCTGTAGTAAAACCTTTGTGAAAATTTTAACTTCATCTACGGATCTTTTGGAAGAGCATCCTTGTGGCCTTACTTCTTTAAACTTTCTCTAAATAACAAGCCTATCTAGATTGTTACTTTTTTTGTGATGTGCCTGAAATATTGTAGGATACAACGTTTAACTATTGTAAATAGATTATCTTTTATGTTTAGTTATTCTAGTACAAACATCCTTATTCTATGATCTGTGCACGGAGTCATCAGAAGTCTCCTTTAGCACATTATTTCAAAGAATTCTTATTTTTCCTGTTACATGCCTTTAGCATCCAAAGTTTTGTACCAAATAACTCTATTAGAAAAACTAGTTTTATAATCGTTTCCTTCATAGCAATTTTAGGTACATTGGAATCTTTCCATACCTTATTTGATTTGTTAACGTGTGAGCTCAAATAAATAACGTCATTTACAATTTGTATATCTTGTGTGTTGATTATATTGTTCTAATAGTCTATTTCTTTGGCCAATTAATCTTGGTCCGCAGCTGAAAATGTTTCCAAACAGTTGTTATTTATTTTCCTCGTTGCAAAAAAAAGTGGTCTTATCGGCAAAACATAAATTATTTCTTCCAATTGTTCTTCCTTACGAGGGTTTTCCTTAAATATGTTAAATAGAGTGAGAGAAAGTATAGAATTGCCAGTACTCATTTTTGTATTTTGAAGTTTGTGGAGTATCTTCAAATCTTACTGTTGCTGAACAATTTTTATAAAATTGTTTTCTGAGTAAAATAAGGTGTTGTGAGGTTTTCATTTCTCCTAATATTATCCACAATTTTGGTCAATCCATATAGTCAACGATTTTCTCTGGTCCATAAAACATATATACATAAATATATACATAAAAGCATGTATCCTCAATTTATTAAACCAATGACTCGTGCTTTAATAAAGAATTATGTATAAAAGTAGTGCAAGCACTTGGAAGTCAAGTGCTAGAATTTAAAATAATTAATCGCAAGAACACCTGAACATAAGCTAATACAGTGGAAGCCTTTTAAAGTCAGCGCTTCTAGGTGGCTTCTTCAAATTCTCGGACGAATTTGTCATCATTTAATGGTTACCATTTATTCTCTCTAATGTAACCACTCTAACTCGACCGCAACCTTTAAAGTGCGAACATTTGTTTTTAAAATTGCCTATATCTAGAAATATTTGCTTAAATAATTTCTGTATTCCACATTACGTTATTAATTGTATAGATACATAAACAAACAGATTTGTTATAATTCCACAACTATTTGCAGCAACACGCTGTTATGTGTACTACTACAAAATCTATGCTAGTAACAATTGTGCATTTTCAGAGTATTTCTCATGTGGTTTTAGAAATTCATAATGATAATACAAGGGTGTCCATAAAAATCTAAACCTATAAATGGAGTAAACTTATGTACTAATTCTATCCGGTACTAGAAGTTATAATATTATTTAAAAGGGTGTAAAGAAAAAGCTAAAAATATCAAGATCAATGAAAACCTCTCAACTTAAAAATTACGTTTTGGATGTTACATTAGAATTTGTACTTGGGCAGACTAACGCAAAAATTTGCACACGCTATATGCCTCAAAACCTAGACAATTTTAAAACTCATTTCATTTATAGGCCTATTACATCTATCTAAAAGCATGAAATAAAATTACGAAAACGCTGTTGCATTATTTGTTAACAATAGTAAGGATTGGGCTATTTTTGGCCAACAATGTCTGTTAGTCGTTTCTTGTTTATTTTAGCATGCCTGCCGTTTGGCGCAGCAACTACAGGAGATGAGAGAAAAGTTTCTGATAAATTGACGCTCATTAGTTCAGCAGAAAATATAAATGAAGTTAAATAGATCTCACTAAAGGCTGTTGCGGCGTATATAAAAATTAAATGTTTGAAACTTTGGGAGTAATCACGACATAAAAATGTTTACAAAACAGAAATGTTAGTTGAACATAACAGAATTATAAAAATCAGCAATATTTATTAAAATAAATTGAAATTAAAATTTGTATAAAATAATTGATAATTATAATCAACAAATAAACTCCATTAGAAGTATTATATTACTATATTGTATTACTACAGTACAGAGATTAAAGACTATCTTGCATTTTCTAGGATAGTTCCATTTATGTTTTTTGTGGGTTCTCAAGACACATTATCTTCGTCGTATTCAAATTTACTTTTAGACCTATTTTCTTAGACGTTTTTCTAATTCGTTTATCATAATTTGTAGGTCGTCTTTGTTGTCTCAAATAGAACTACGTCGTCGGCAAATCTTAAATGATTCATTTTTCCCCATTTACATTAATACCCTATTTGACCAGTCCAGATTTTAAATATTCCTTCAAGTGCCAAATTAAATAATTTTGGAACATTGTTCCTTGTCTAATTTCCTTCAATTGAGAATTTATTACTATGCATGTATTTAATTGTTGTTGTAGCGTGTTTGTATATATTACTTATCAGTGCTGTATATCGGGAATCTATTCAGCACAATTAAGTTCTTCATTATTGCCCAGTGTTCAACGCAGTCAAACGCCTTCTCATAATCAATAAAAGCCATGAACAAAGGCAGGTTATATTCGATGGATTTCTCGATTAAATTTTAACAGTAAAAATGGTCACAGGTACCATATTCCCTTTCTGAAAGCTGCTTGCTCTACTGTCTGATAATCATCTAATTTTGTGATAATCTTAGTCAAGATATTTGTTAACAATTTATACATTTGAGAAAGTAGGCTGATAGGGCGGTAATTTTGTAATAGTAATGCATCCTTTTAAACAAAATTACTATCACGGCGTTATCCCAGTTATCTGGTATTCTCCCTTGTTGTAGGCACATGTTAAATAGGATTTTTAGCTTGGGATTACTATTTCTTTGGCTTCTTTGATCATTTCTATTATTATATTATCATCTCCCGGCGCTTTATTGTTTTTCATCGTCTGCAGGGCATGCAAAATTTCGTCTTCAATGATCTCCGGCATATCCTCAGATCCTACATTTACTATTTTAGAATCTCTTTTGGCCTCAGGTTGTTTAATGTGCGACTCATATAGTGTTTTATAGTATTTCTCCGTAGTTTTTAGGATCTCGTCTGTGTTTCTTATTTCTGTTCCGGCGAAGTCTTTCACTACAATGATTTCTCGTTTTCCATATCTTCTTTTCAGGCACTTCATGATTTTGTTGTCCTCTATTACTTGCTCTATTTGTTCTTCATAGAATTTTTCTAAATCTTTTCTTATCATACGCGTCGCTTCTTTTCTCACTTCTCGATATTCATCAGTTGCATATTTTCCTTCTTTATATAACTCTTTTCTTTCTTCTATCTTTTATGTTTAGTTTTTCTAGTACAAACATCTTTGTTCTATGATCTGTGCACGGAATCATCAGGAGTCTCCTTTAGCACATTATTTCAAAGCATTCTTATTTTTCCTGTTACACGCCTTTAGCATCCAAAGTTTTGTACCAAATAGCCCTATTAGAAAAACTAGTTTTATAATCGTTTTCTTCATCGCAATTTTAGGTATATTGGAATCTTTTCATACCTTATTTGATTTGTTAATGTGTGAGCTCAAATAGATAACGTCATTTACAATTTGTGTATCTTGTGTGTTGATTTCTTTGGCTGATTAATCTTGATCCGCAGCTGAAAATTTTTCCAAACAGTTGTCATTTATTTTCATTGTTGCCAAAAAAAGTGGTCTCATCGGCAAAACAAATTATTTATTCCAATTGTTCTTCCTTACAAGGGCTTTCCGTATGATATACTCCTTAAATATGTTAAATAGAGTGAGAGAAAGTATAGAATTGCCAGTACTCATTTTTGCATTTTGAAGTTCGTGGAGTATCTTCAAATCTTACTGCTGCTGAACAATTTTTATAAAATTGTTTTCTGAGTAAAATAAGGTGTTGTGAGGTTTCTATTTCTCCTAATATTATCCACAATTTTGGCCAATCCATATAGTCAACGACTTTCTTTAGTCCATAAAACATATATACATAAATAGCAGATACCAAAATGTCAACCAGTATGCTTTTGGAAAACTAAGTTTAAAAGCGTGTGTCCTCAATTTATTAAACCAATGACTCGTGCTTTAATAAAGAATTATGTATAAAAGTAGTGCAAGCACTTGGAAGTCAAGTGCTAGAATTTAAAATAATTAATCGCAAGAACACCTGAACATAAGCTAATACAGTGGAAGCCTTTTTAAAGTCAGCGCTTCTACAGGTGGCTTCTTCAAATTCTCGTGACGAATTTGTCATCATTTAATGGTTACCATTTATTCTCTCTAATGTAACCACTCTAACTCGACCGCAACCTTTAAAGTGCGAACATTTGTTTTTAAAATTGCCTATATCTAGAAATATTTGCTTAAATAATTTCTGTATTCCACATTACGTTATTAATTGTATAGATACATAAACAAACAGATTTGTTATAATTCCACAACTATTTGCAGCAACACGCTGTTATGTGTACTACTACAAAATCTATGCTAGTAACAATTGTGCATTTTCAGAGTATTTCTCATGTGGTTTTAGAAATTCATAATGATAATACAAGGGTGTCCATAAAAATCTAAACCTATAAATGGAGTAAACTTATGTACTAATTCTATCCGGTACTAGAAGTTATAATATTATTTAAAAGGGTGTAAAGAAAAAGCTAAAAATATCAAGATCAATGAAAACCTCTCAACTTAAAAATTACGTTTTGGATGTTACATTAGAATTTGTACTTGGGCAGACTAACGCAAAAATTGCACACGCTATATGCCTCAAAACCTAGACAATTTTAAAACTCATTTCATTTATAGGCCTATTACATCTATCTAGAAGCATGAAATAAAATTACGAAAACGCTGTTGCATTATTTGTTAACAATAGTAAGGATTGGGCTATTTTGGCCAACAATGTCTGTTAGTCGTTTCTTGTTTATTTTAGCATGCTTGCCGTTTGGCGCAGCAACAACAGGAGATGAGAGAAAAGTTTCTGATAAATTGACGCTCATTAATTCAGCAGAAAATATAAATGAAGTTAAATAAATCTCACTAAAGGCTGTTGCGGCGCATATAAAAATTAAATGTTTGGAACTTTGGGAGTAATCACGACATAAAAATGTTTACAAAACAGAAATGTTAGTTGAACTTAACAGAATTATAAAAATCAGCAATATTTATAAAAAATTATGAAATTAAAATTTGTAAAAAATAATTGATAATTATAATAAACAAATAAACTCCATTAGAAGATAAAAATCTCTATAGCCTTCTTAACATAAAGTATTAATACAGTACAGAGATTAAAGACTATTTGGCATTTTATAATTTACAAGTTAGAGAAATTAATTATAAAAATTTGAAATATTAAAAAAATAATATACAGCGACTTCTCTCTTAACTAATTTTAATAGCAGTAAGTTGCAGGGGTTATAATCAAACCATTAAGAAATTGGTTAATAAAATGTTAATTTTTCTAGTACCGTTAAAAGTAATGAATTGGTCATAAGGTAGTGCAAACTCAATTTATATTGTAAGCAATTCGGTTATAAAGATTTTGTTATTTAAATGTATGTAACTAACGAGTCGTTGCCCGCAAAAAGGAATTTTTGGCGTCCTAGGCTGAACGTGAAACAATTTATCTGCAAATGATAACAGTGGAGTAAGTAACTTTACGAAAGTAAAATATGCAAAACGACTCTAAAGATAGGCAACCAAACGTACGCCTAGAGCTCAACTGTGTTACATTTTATATCAGCTGTCTTTGTTTACTTTCTGTTCAAATGTATAGTAGATATATTTTTACTATTATCCACAGCATCTGTTTTCAAGTATAATCGTATTAGAGCTATTTTATTGATTTTTCTTAAAATAGCCGTTTTACGAATTCCGGAAATTTCGCAGCCTACTTATGCCGCATCTCATACTTTAAAAATTTTTTTGCAACAGTCTAAGATTTTAGATAACCACTTTCCAATATTTCAAAGACATCGGACATATTGGAACTACCTACTACGCTGCTCTCTTCTGACTTACAGGCAATATTACTTTTGGCAATGGGGCACAAGAAAATTGGTGTGCTTTTGAGGTTACTCCAATATGGTTAAAAAATCAATCGAACCGGTCCAATCCGCACCCAATTTTTAGTATTGGTGCTTTTTTAATAAACAAGTGGTTTATATTCTGTTTATTGCAAGATAAGGTACTTCAAATGTCGAGACCAGTTGGATTACAAAAGGGCAATCCGGTGCAACCTTATTACTCCTCCCGCTGCACAATACCGCTTCTAAAATTTGTTTAGGCGAGCAAATTTGGTCGCAAAAGCGGATGGTATTTCTTTGTCTGTGCGAAGATGCCTGGGAAATTAAAAAAAATTCCTGCTATACCTCGGCCACCATTCCAAATTTTGTCTTCTTGTTACAAGCATATACTAAATTTTCAATGTTTAACGTTATTCTTCGTTCATTTAGAGGTTTATTGTTTTTTTAATGTTAATATATATTAATTTTAGTTTATCTAGTTTTTTTAATTCTTAGTAATTGCTTTCTTGACCTGAATAAATTTATAAAGATACCCCATAATGATTAGATCACTAATTAATTTTCGAGTGACCATAAGCAATTCTATTTTGGTACTGGTTACGCTTTAGTCCTTACGGTAAAATAGTTTATAACAAGAAGAATATATACTTTTTATTAGACGTTAATTCTCTATCACACACGTAATATAGTATCAACTATTGACACCTCCATAGATTGAACATTTGTAAAAGACATCTTCTAATCTCAAAATATACTATTGTGTCTAATATTGAGTTTAGAACGTTGATTTCTTTCTATAGCATTATGTTTAGTTTTAGATCGAGTCTTTATGTTTGTATTGTAAAGACAAAAGCAATAATTGTAGTTTTTTAAATCACAATGTTTGGGTTTATGTACAAAACGTGTGGTTAGTTTTCGGGTTGTTAGGCCGTGGTTGGAAGCTTTTGAAGTTTCGTCAGAATAACATATATAATATCAAGAAGTGTTTGAAACAAGGGATAAAGAAAGAAAACAATAATAAACAAGAGTAAAAAGAGAAAAATTAGGGTATTTTGAATACATAATGAATAATAAAATGTGCTAATCTAGCCGCGTGGTTGAAATATGTGGCTGCAATGTAGACAGTTTATTCTCGGGGCTCTCTGATGCCTGGCGAGTAGTCTACTCAGTAACTAAAAATAATTGAGTACCTACATTCACTTCAAACAAAGGGTAATAATGCACTCCATGACGTAGTGTAGAGAAGACACACATATGAGACTGAACCTCTCGTAGGTGGTGCTCTTACTCGGGGCGTTAGAGTCATGCCATTGTTATGCCAATCAATAAAATACAAATTTTATTGTAGTCAATCTTCTAAAGGGATAAGTAGTAGAAGTTGAATTTTGAATATATGCATTTGAATCAGAACCAAAGCTGCAATTGGCATAATAACCTTAACTCAGTCAAACCAAAACAAGTTCGAAGTATTGGGAATAAAACCTGATTTATCTGCAAGTCAAGACCTTTAACCATGTGATATTTAAAAATTTGTTGGATCTTATTAAAAAGGCTACAAAAATGATTATAATAAAGTCATGGAGCACATTAAACAGAAAATGCAGAATTAGGATTGCATGGCCATCCACTATACACTCTTCTTGGTAGCTTTTGATTTACTTTTATGTCTTAAAATAAAAACAGTTTCGTACTGTACAAACTACAACTGCCAGAAACGCTTTAAGTATCTTGTTTATGTAGTAATTCTAGAAGAATAGCATTTATGTACTGAAAACGCTTTGTTAAATATGAATTCTATTGAGTTAAAAATCAAATATTTTAAAAACAATTTTTGGGTACAAAACCTTATTTTGTTCGATTTCAAACATTTTCGGTGCTACCATTGTACAACAGCTTTTATTTAGAATTACCAAATTTGTAGTTTGTAATGTTGTAGTAAGTAATACGATTTCTACTGGCATTTTCAAAGTCTAAATAAATGAAAATTTAAATATGTACAAACATAATTTTGTCGCTTCTTTTTGATCGGTCTAATATTAAAGCAGACTACATCCTTAACAAAGTATATATAATTTTGCGCAAATTAATATTTTTCTTTATTTTTTTATAGTAATACTAAAGCAACTTATTTGCAGTCCGCTCAATTTTTTGCTTGCTACACTAAGTTAGAGCGGATACAGATTATTAGCAGAAAAAACTACATTCTGTGTTACTAACGTAAGTTGCAACTTACTTTCCGTTTAGCTTTTTATTTTGATAAGTGATTGAGCGTGTAGTTTAAATAATTTACAGCAGTTCTAACATTGAAATAAAAGCAATTCATCTAATTATTTATTAATGACAGAAATTTAGGCGTTTCGTGGTGCAGCAAACCATTAGTGCAATATATTTAATGCCGTCACGGTTTGAAGCGGTGGCAAATCCAGGGTAATAATCTGTTTGCTTGCTGTCAGTGTTCCTGACAGTCTACGTACTCCCTCCATTTAATATGGTAATTAATAGTCGACCTCCCCATTCAAATTATGTTAAAACACTCTCCGCTTAACCATTTATATTTACGGTATATGAAGCCCTGCTAGTTGCACATGGGTAGCTCTACTAGAAATTCTAAAATTTAGTTGCAGCTAATATTTTTATTGTTAACTAATTTACAGATCTTGCGCTATCTTAAAATGAACTTATTATTTTTTTTGTAATAACACTTCAGACATAAATTGATTCAAAATTAAAATTCTTTCCAAAACATATCTTTATCAAACGGAAATTTTGGTACTTGTTGCAGTTGGTTATAACAATAATGTAAGGGTAGGCTAATACATAATATTGCGGTTTTGAAAGACGAAAATTTATTTGGTCGTATTAAATACATATTTAAATATATAGTTTTTGATATTACTTAGACATTTTTATGAATATTTTTTATTAATAAATTTCAATATAACAACGCATTGAAATTGCAGCACTAAAAACAAATACAAATTAACAACTAAAATTGTGTATTTATTTAATAGTACAAAGCATATAAATAAATAAATTTTTAAAACATTTATCTCTAAACAATTACATTTATTTAATAACGTATGGTCTCGCACCGGGCTCTTGTGATCGTCTACATTCTTCTTGGCATTGAATCAAACAATAAACGAATGATATCTTGATGGACTAAAATCTATTCTATTGACAGGTTTCTATAATTTAGTCAAATTTCTTGGAGGTTGTGGATACCGCTGTACCCTTCGCGCAATGATATTTTCAACATTTTCGATAGGTGAAAGGTCAGGTAATTGGGCCAGCCAGGCAGAGTTTCCATTCCATTTTGTTAAAGAAAGTTTTATATGTTACATGTCGTACGTGGTTGAGTATTATCTTGTTAAAATATTAGTTCGACATCCTCTGACGAAAAGAAAATACCACAGGTTGCAAGCCGATGTTGGTCTGACAAATACTGTTGCTTCTAACTCTTACTAAAGATAACGTTATCGTAACTAATAGCTCCCCATGCCACAACATAATGTAGTGTTTTTACTGATTTTTTCAGCATTTATGACATATTAATATCTGACCATTGTTTTAGTTTAGACGCCTTTCCGTTGTCCAATGTAGCTGCAAGAAAGGAATTTGTGCTATTGGTCTTATTGCGAGTAATCAACGTCGAACAGATGAGGCAGACAAAGTTGCGCTATGGCCTGTACCCGCAAGTCTCTAAAAATTATGATCCTCTCGATTAGTTCTCATGCATATTATTCCAGATCGTAGTATTCGCAGATGCGTATCTTCTTTAATCCATATGTTCCATATTGGCTCCATCGTGCCACAATACTGTTATAACGACGAATTCTTAGCTTATTTTTAGTAAAGAAGCACCCCTTCATATAGATCCATAGTACGTCTTGTTTCAAATTAGTTAACTTGATAATGTGTACTTCGTTGACGATAAACTACTTTTACATCATATAAGTTATTAGAGCCAAATTTAAATATTTATTTTTCACTCTATATCACTACTTTACCCAGACTTCATATATAAGAAATCATGTAACCAATTCTCGGATAGGTATGTATATGCATATGGTTCCCAAACTTTTTTTTTTTATTAAATTTATTTCAAATTTACAATCTACTCCGTCTACAGAGTAGTAAGTAAATAATGTGACGGTGTTGCTAAATGTCATGAGTTGGGCTCCATCCACTGATGGGTCTCCAAGATTCACTCGACGAGATCTTCAGGCCACTGCCTTTTGAGTCTCCGATTTGCGGGTTGGAGGTTGTAGAGGTTGGCGATGAGTTGATTGGTGTGGTTCAATGTGCGTCTCGGCTAATATGAGCTGAAGTTTTGATGACATCTTTGATGAAAGGAATTCCGAGATCGTGGTGCAGAGTTTGGTTACTAATGTACCATTGAGCGTTTGCCAGAGTACGTATAGTCTTCGACTGAAAGGACTGTAGAATCTTGGTATTGGAGGGTTTGCTACATCCCCAGGGCTCTATTCCGTAGGTCCATACAGGCATTAAGATGGTTTTATACAGTAAAATTTTATTTTCGATACTTCGTTGCGATTTACGCCCGATGAGCCAATATAAATTTTTTGTTTTCAAATTTTGTTGCTGCCGTTTGGCTTTTATATGGGGTTTCCATGCCAGCTTTTGGTCAAGGTGGAGTCCTAGGTATTTAACCTCAGTTTTTATGGGAATGGAGTGATTATAAATAGTAACTTGTGGACAGGTAGAGCGTTTTGTAGTGAATGTGATTTGGGTGGATTTTTCACTATTTACTTTGATTCTCCAGCGATCTAGACAAGTTTGTAGGAGGTTTAGGTGTAGTTGCAGCTTTTCGGATGCCCGGTTAGGATTAGCATCAGATGATAATATGGCAGTATCATCTGCAAAGGTGGCAATTAAGGTAGTGTCTGTAGTGGGAACATCTTCGGTATACAGGAGGTACAAAAAGGGTCCAAGGACACTGCCTTGTGGAACTCCAGAGTTAAGGGAGTGGTAGGATGATAGTGAGTTGTCAACTTGAACCTGGAAGTGTCGTTCATTTAAGTAGGATTTTAAGAGAAGATAAATTTGATGAGGTAACTTTCTTTTTATTTTATATAGTAGTCCTGTGTGCCATACCTTGTCGAAAGCCTGCTGCACATCTAAAAACACTGACGTACACATATTCTTCCCTTCCAGATTTTCTTTGATGTAGTTAACTATCCTATCGCATTGTTGAATGGTTGAATGCCCCTCACGGAAGCCAAACTGATGGGACGGTATTAGTTTATCTGGTTATGTTATTTCCTTGATTCTGTATAGCAGTAATCTTTCAAATAATTTTGATAATTATCAACAGACTTATCGGCCGATATGAGGTGGTTTCATGTGGAGGTTTTCCAGGTTTAGCAATCATGATTATTTTAGCGTATTTCCACTGAGTAGGGAAGTGAGAAATGGTAAGCATGCGATTAAAAATCGTTGTGATGAGTACTACTGCTTTTTTCGGAAGGTGTTTTAGTACTTCCCCTACTACAAGGTCGTAGCCCGGGGCTTTATACGAGCTGGTTAATTTAATTTCCCTATATACTTTTGCTGGTGGAAAGGGACTCACGGGTAGGGATAATCGGGCAGGCGCGCATAAATGTTCTTCTATTTCTGCATCAAAGTTTTGGTTATTAGATGTCAGTGGTGTGAAGACTTGGGCAAGGTGTACTCCGAAGGTGTGTGCTTTTTCTTCGTTTGATCTAGCCCAGCTATGGTCTGATTTTCTTAGTGGTGGAACTAGAGGAGTAGGTCTCTTGAGTCTTTTTGTAGCTTTCCAGATAGAATAATCTACTGGAGATAGGCTAGAGATGTAATGCCCGAATGTTGTATTTCTGTTTTCATGTAGAGCTTCGTGAAGACGGTGGGTTAAATTATTTAAGATGGTCTCGTCTCGAGGGTTTCTGGTCCTTTGCCATTTTCCACGAGCTCTGCGTTTTTCTATGACGAGCTGCCTGATATGTAGGGGTATGTTATATGTTACTGAATCATTTTTGTATTCAGTCGGTGTAGCTTCCCAGGATGCCTTTTGGATTAGGTTTGTGAGGTACTCCACGGTTTCATCAATTTCGTTTGGAGTATGCATTTTGTGGGCTAAGCTTATATTACAGTTGATGTGGTGTTGGAATTGCTCCCAATCGGTCTTAGCTGTACAAAGTTTTGGTATTGGGATAAATAACATTTGTACTTAAAGTAATTATTATTGCACTGTGGTCTGAAAATAAATCAAAGTTGCTTTCAATTTTGCTGTACACATCAGGAGTATCTCTGGTAACTACGAAGTCAAGCAGGTCGGGAATTTTATTTAGATCTGACGGCCAATAGGTCGGTTCCCCGGTAGATATATATTTTAGATTATGTTGCTGTATGGTTTTAAAGAGTGCTCGTCCTTTGGGTGTAATCAACCTGGATCCCCAGGTAGCGTGTTTGGCATTCCAGTCACCTGCTGCAAGGAAGCGGAGTCCTGTTAGTAGTAGAAATTCATGATATTCTTCAATTTAAATGGTGTGCCTAGGGAGACAGTAGATGGCTCCGACAATTAATGGCCAGGGGAATAAATTTATTTTTATCAAAGCGCTTTGGATTTTGTTAGTTGTATAGGGTGGTAGCGGTAGTGATCTATTGCTGTTCTGATTATGATTGCTGAACCTGCGTGGGCAGTTCCGTCCGGGTGATTTCCGGTAATATAGAGTAATATAGAATTTTTATAACCGTATTTAGTGTGCAATGGCTCTCCGCTATCAGCAGAAAGTCGATTTTATTGATAATTAAAAATATAGTGACTTTATGAATATGGTTTTTCAGTCCGTTTGAATTCCATTCCGCTATTCTTATCGAAGTAGTCATTATTGGGTTACTTTATTAATGACTGCGGAAAGCATAGATAAAATCATACTGTTCTGATTTAATAATTGAGTGAACATATTTTTGAATTCGTTTAAGAAGGTGTTTAATTTATCGGCTATCTCGTCATTATTGTCAGTTTTTCTTGAAGCTACTTGTGAATAACTTGGGTATCTCTGAGAGGGATTTTGTAAGATTTGTTGGCTAGTTGGTAAACTTATTACTGGGTTTATTTTATTTGGTGTTCTTATAATGGGTTGCTTAGATGTGGTTCGAGTTTTTAAGTCTCTATAGACCGTGCATCCTTTATAATTTGCGGGATGATTGCCGCCGCACAAAACACACGTAGCAGGAGTATTCTTAGATTTGCTGCAGGTTTTGCTATTATGTTGTTGTCTACATTTTACGCAGTAGTAGGGCTTGCTGCAGTATGTCTTAGAGTGGCCATAGGCTTGACATCGTGTACATTGTACTATATTGTTTTTAATGCGCGGAGCTTCTACTCTTATTTTTGAATTTTGAAAAACTCGACTTTGAAGATTTCTTTATTATTTGGTTTTGGTTTGAGGTCGATGAAAAGCATTGGCAACGGTTGTTTAGTTACTCTATGCCCGATATTCATGATATTCCTTACCGAGTGACCTAATTCTTGAAGCTCAATCTTTATGTCTTGGGTATTAATTGAATGATGAAGGTCTCGTATGACCTCCCGGTAGGCGCGTTCTTCTTTGATTTGATAGGTGTGGTGGACTATGTTTTCTTCTTGTAAATGTGAGATTAGTTTTCTGTATGCGTCGATAGTATTGGTATTTATCTTAACTGTGTTGTCTGATAACGCTTTAGAGTAGAATCTTTCTTCTTCAATGAATTTGTTTAGGTTATCAGACATGGCTTTAAAGTCTGTAACACCGTAAATATATACTGGTGGGGGGTTATGGTTCGGTAGTTGAGATTTTGTTTGGGTTTCACTATTATCATTTGGGTTGTTATTTTCTTCATGTTCATTGAATACTTGAAATCTATTTGCCGTGTTTATTGTTTGAGCGTTTTCGACAGTTTATGTTAGTCGCATTTGTTTTCTCTTCTTAGTAATAGTTTGCCATGAGTGTTTTTTTATTATTGTCCTCTTGGTTTGTTATAATTGTTTCGTTATCGTCGGTTTCGCTATTGTGGCCAGTTTGTGAAGATTGTATGAATGGTGTTGCTGGATAAGTGCTGTTAAAATTAGTTGTGTTAGGAAAAGGAGATTGGTTTTGGTATTGCTGGTAAAGTTGAGGTGCTTGGTTTTGAAACATTTGAAATGATTGATGATTTGATTGTGTTTGACTTAGCTGACCTGGATAGATTGATGGTGGTTGAAATTGGCTTTGCATTGTGGACATCGGTTGTAATTTATTCCAGTTGTTTGTATAATTGTTGGATGGACCGGGTATATTCCCGGCTGGAAACATTTCACTGCATGAATGTCTTTAATAAATAAACGATAATTTAATCGAATTTTTAAAAATTATTATAAAGCTTATTAACACTATGCGTGAGCAGCTGTGATATCAGCCGTCTGCACTAGTCCGTGATCACCCCGCCCGACCCTCAGAGATAAGAGAGCGGCGATCGACACGTCTTTATTCTAGAAAAGTCAACCGAGAACTCTTCTCAAACTGAAACCGTTTTCTAAGCATATTATGCTTAACTTAATACAAAACTTTTGATAGTGTTTTATTTTAATAAACATTAGTATAGTTTACTTCATACATATACACACTCTAGTAGAAACAATTATTGAACATTTCAGTTATTTAAAAACAGACATTGTCATGAATAAAACAAAATAAATAATTTTAGAAATATTTTACAAGTACTGTAACATTTATCTATTTATGAGTTTCCGTTCACAACTTGATGTTCCAAAACAACCGGATTAATGAGGTTACAACTGTAAAACTCCAAACAGTAACACTCGCTTCTCAAAACTGCCCGTAAAGTTTTGAGTGAAATTTGTCTATTTCAATAACTAGGATAGACCTGGATTAATACTAATAAAAATAAGTGTTTAATACTTGTATTTGTATTTTGTATTTGTTTTTGAAGTAACAATTTTTGTGCTATACCCTGAACTTTGTAGCAAATAAACATGTACTGAAATAAACAGTATCCCGCACTCTATTTCTCTTACATTAGGGAGATACTTTATGTGTTGCATTAAATTATTCTCGTTAGTACGTAGAATTTAAAGGACACGATTAAGCTCTGAAGTTTCTTTATGTCAAATCTATAAAGAGATTTATTTTCACCTTTGGACAATTTACTATTTAGCATTATCTACTATATATTATGCAATCGGCAAGTAAAAAAATTTAATATATAAAATTCTAGATAAACATCAGACGTTTAGAGAGATTGTTATAAAATTGAAATATTAACCATAACGATTTGGTTTAACACTTAAAAAAATTGCACAACTAAATATTAATAATAACTTGACCTTTAAATAGATCGCTACAATTATTAGACAGTTTATCAAAAGTTAATTATAATTTACCACTTAAAATTAAAGGCTTTTGATAGAGTATTAAAGAGCAATTTATACCTTACTCACATGTAAATCTCACTTTTACAATGCCATACCCTAGTATTACTCACGAGCCTCTGATGGTCGAGAACGTGCAAGTTAACCCTTTACCGACGATAATATAATTGTTATTATCTTTAAGGAGCGCTAAAAGCAACAGAAAACTGCGATGTTACGCTTAAAACATAATTCTCTAAATTATTGCTTTGTATGGTAAGCTTTTCATGTGGAAGAACCAAAGAAAAATAACCATCAGGAAGTGCTAAGAATCACCCGGTTTAACATGACGGAAATATTTTTTTGCAACTAGTAAAATTAATAACGCTATAAAGGTTATAAGAAAACTGGATACTGATATACTGAAACAAGACGGTCTGAAAATTGAAAGTGTCAAAAAGAAAGAATAATTTTCTACTACTCCTAGAATGATGAATCTACGCTCAGAAATAACGTGGGTATTATCAGAGACTAGCAAAAAAACTGATTAAAAATATAATACCTTGCTTTGACCGATTAATTGGCTTCCAACTAAATTCTCAGCCCATTAACGTGACCATAATTTAGATGTGTGCACCCAAGGCAAGTAAACTCAATAAAGAAATTAAACAGTTTTGTGGCCATCTAAAGAAACTTTTAAGATTACTTAAATTTTGCGAAATGAAATAATAGTGGAGGATTTTAACGCGAAGGTGGTTGAAGTCATGGACTTCGAAAAGGAACCAACGCGGAGAAATGTTTAGACAACTCTAAAAAGAATAAAAATTAGTCGAGACGTGGCCCTAAAATGTTGCATTTATTAAACAGCGAAGTTTTAAAAAGTCTGCATAGAGAGATAACTTTTGGATATCGTAAAAGAATCGTAAATCCTAAATTTTCATGTTTAGGATACATTATAAGAAATGAAAAGTGTGCAATACCAAAACTAATCTTCCAAGGGAAAACAGAGGGACTAGACAGGAGTGAGAAATGTGACGACGCCTTTTAGATAAATCGAAAAATGACGCTTTTGACACGATAATGGAAAACAATAACATCATTAAGAAGCAGGTGGATTTTGTTTTAATATAAATAAGATCAGAAAACAACATACCCTTATAACTATATTTCTCCTTTCTTTTATCTGGACAGAAAACTATAAGATGAAATAAGAAAATTGCTGCTTAATCATGCCTTTTTCTTATTAAGCCGCAGAAAACTACACAATGCTGTTTTCGTCCGTAGTTTCGAATTTTAGTTTTAAATTGGGGCTTTACCCTCCCTCTGTTAGTGCATCGAGGCAGAGCCGACGTTGCGTAGGTTGATTTTACCTGCGTTATTGTGGCGATGCAGATTGCAAAAGGTCAGGCCTGTTATTTATTAATTGTAACATTAAAATTCGAGTGTTACATTTCGCATCAATTTGTTCACATGCTGCATACCTGAACTAACATCCCGCTGTAAAACCGCGTTTTCGTTTAATCCGCTTACACCTTGGATGTGCCTTTGACAAAGCCGTCCTTTTCTCTGTTGTCTCTGAGCCTAAAATCACCTCCCAGGCCGATGGGAAGAACACTATTACGAGTCGCTCCCAGGTGTTGACCGGTAAAGAACTCAAGCAACAGGGGCTTTCATGTTCTTTCTCTATAAACGGATCCGTTCTGTTGTTAAAAGCGAGATTATGCACTACACGACTGTGTCTCGATGGTACAATTGACTTTTAAAATAAATTTACGCATAAAAATCGATTTCTTTCAGGTATTGCAGAACTTTTTTCCCAACCTGGTATTTGTAATTTCAACAGAAAACTTTGTTTTTAACAATAAAAACAACACTAGAAGAAGTACGTGAGATTTCAAGGTGCTTTATTTTAAAAGGAAGTGAGGCTGCCTACAATATTTCTATTATCTTCTATCACTTTTATTAAATATATAAGTTTTGTTACTAGAATTACACTTAATTGTATTAAATGGTTTAATACTTTCTAGACAAACCACGTATATCTGAGTGGTATGTTAAAAAAATTATTTCTTATTAATTAAAATATTTGTCGCAAAATAGATTATATCTTTTCTGTGGAATTTGTATCCTTCCTAATATAAAATCATGTAGATTGTACAAAATTGTATTTTTACTATCTCTAGTAGCAACTATACCTACTATAGATCATACACTATAATATAATTTGTATAACTTTTTTATATCAATAAAATTCAAATAAAAGTTTCAGGACTATGGAGTTATCTATGTAAAACTGCCATAACAAGCAAAATTATACATAAGATTTTGTCATAACTTAGTTATGTCCTAATAGTGATCTGTGTTATAGTCTCAGTAAAAGCATTAAGGCTTAATTTCTATGCTGTGATCTGTGTATGATAATTGGTACACGTTTATATAATATTTGCAATTTTTTCTTGTTTTATTTTTAAATGATATGGATGCTTAAGTATACAAATGCATTAAACGCAAAAATCTAAGACAACTACACCGAGATTACTTTCTTGTAATTTTGTTCGTGACAACGTTTTTGCCTTTTATCAAAAATAGCTTTTTCATATTTTTTAAACACTGGTGGTGGGTATAATATAAATATACTCGTATATTTTGAATTGATCATTTTTGAATAGATTTATTTATAGAAAAAATCTTATAATATTTTGTTCTAGTGTCAACTTTAGTTTTTAAATTCTCATAAATTGAATGCTTTATTATTACTGTAGTTTACTTGTAGTAGAGGCTCTTAATCGTTTGAATAGCGATTTTATAATTGGAGTAATTTAATAAAGCATTATAGAGCATTAGCCAAACATTACATAGAAAACAAATATATATATATATATATATATATATATATATATATATATATATATATATATATATATATATATATATATATATATATATATATATGAATTATACGGATCACCAGATTACTCAATAAAGATAAAACACCAATACCAGTCTGTGCAGTCCTTCTCACCGCAGATGAAAATGCAAATGAAATATTTATCATCACCAAAATATTTCACTCAATAATTACTGTAGAACCTCGAAGACACAGTAACAAAATACCACAATGCCATAGATGCTAGCGCATTGGGCACACTAAAAATTACTGTCGCCTTGAACCACGATGTATCAAATGCAAAGGCAATCACTTATATATAAATTGCGATAAACCGTCCCAAGAGCCTCCCATATGTACCAACTGCGGGGAAAATCACCCAGCTAACTTCAGAGGCTGCAAATATTTCACTGAGACAACGAAATATCAAAACAAGCGTCATCGAAACGAACCTCACAAAACAACATGAACTCAGAACCACCATCCACCCATAAACAACATGAAAAATTTTTTCCAATCTTCCTCGTAATATACCACAAACTAACTCATCACCATGGCAATCTAGAACAAACACCTTAATACCTGAAACGTCATCCTTACTTAATACTTTATTATCATCTCTCTTAAATCTAATCCAACCCTATATCGAACAAACTAAGCAATTGATTTTATGTAATCTTTTACCCTCTCTGTTTAATGGACCCTAAAATCAACACAATTTCTCAAATAAAAATCCTAAATTGGAACCCAAACGGCATCAAAACTCAACTAAATTTATTTAAATACTTTTTGTCAAGGCATTCCATTGATGCATTTCAGAAACGCACCTAAGTCGTGCAGAAAAACTCAACGTAGCTGGATACCAAATCTACCGCACAGACAGAAATGCCAATATTGCTTCAGGGGGGGTGTGGCCATCATTATTAAACGAAACATTATACATCACGAATGTCATCTAATTAACACTATAAATCTCGAAACAGTAGGAATCAAAATTAAAGCGCAAGACGACACAATAATAAACATCACGTGTCTATAAGAAACCCAACAAAACACTTTTAGAACAAGACATTTTAGCAATCTTCAATACAAATGAACCGACCCTGCTCATTGGTGACCTAAACTCCAAGAATACCATCTGGGGATGTAGAACAACAAACCCCGCTGGTACCAAACTTTTCAATCTATCATCAACCTATGCTTTCCAAATAGAAGCCCCTGATGAACCCACTTACCACCCCTACAGAAATAATCACCTGCCCGACGTCTTAGACATTCTTGCTCGCAAAAACTTTAACAAACAAGCATTACAACAAGTACTTCCTGAACTAGATTCTGACCACCTATCAGTTATTATTTCATTTCTAATAACACCAGCAAAATTCACCCCAGAGCCTAGACTAATTAATGGGATAGTCAACTGGGGATCTTTCGGCGAGTATCTTGACAAACAACTCAAGTACCCTAACAATCTCCAATTAACAAACCAAATAAATGAAACAATTATACACATAACGAAAAGCATTACTGATAGCATCCATAAGGCTACTTAAGAGAGGAAAAATAGAAAACGCACAACCACTAACTTACCACCAAAACACATAACTGACCTAATCAAGCGAAAAAATTCACTGAGAAGAGAATGGCAGAAAACCGGAAATCCCATAACCAACTAGAAGAGTACCGAATTTACTCTTGTCAAAAACACATCAGCAATCTTGAACCACAAGATCCAGGACTATGGAGAACAACCAAACGTATGCTACGCCAACCTCACGAAATACCTCCAATCACCATGGACAATCAAAGACTCAGTTCTGATGCAGAAAAAAGCGAAGCCTTTGCAGATCAACTCGAGAAAACATTCACTATTCACACCTATAAGGACCCGGTTTTCAATAACATAGTGACCAATTTTATTGAAACACAGCAAGCTATCCCGGAACTAATCTTTAAGTCAACCTCACCCAAGGAACTTGCTTTAATTATCAAAACCCTGTCAATCAAGAAATCGCCATGCAATGACAAAATACCCAATACGCAATGAAAAAACTCACCAAAAAAGCATTAGTGCATTTGACAACGACATTTAACGCTTGTCTACGGATAGGTTACTTCCCAAACATATGGAAACATGCAATCATTCTTATGTTCCCTAAACCGGGGAAAGATAAGAAAGATATCACAAGCTATAGACCCATTAGTTTATTATCAACTATTTCGAAACTGCTAGAAAAAGTCATCCACTCTCGACTAAACGACGAAGTTATTAGACTGAACATTTTACCAGCTTATCAATTTGGCTTTAGGGAAGGTCATTCCACCTGCCATCAATTACAGCGCGTTACGGAAAGAATTGAAAGAGATTACGAATCCAAACAATACACAGTAACTTTGTTTATCGACATAGCTCAAGCTTTTGAGCGCGTATGTATCAACGGCCTAAAATATAAAATCTTACAATTTCAACTACCCAATTACATAAAATCCACACTTTTCTCCTTTCTTGATAATTGTCGTACGCAGTCAAAATTCACACATCCCTATCTGCCATAAAAAACATACAAGCAGGGGTCCCTCAGGGCAGTATCTTAGGCCCATTTCCCTACCATCAACGCTGACCTTGCATTATATCCAGATGACACAGTCATAATAACCAAAGACGAAAGCCTAAAAATGGCTATCTCAAAACTACAAAAAACCAGCACTATCCTCAGTAGGTGGCTCAAGAAATGGAACCTATCCATCAATTATGACAAATGCACCACAAAAATCTTCACATTAAGACGATTTAATACACACCGGAAGTCACTATTAACGGACACTCCATTCAATGGAACACCACCAACAAACACATTAAATACTTCGGTATATATCTTGACACCAAGCTCACCTGGAAATACCATGTCCTCAAAAAATTAAACGATGGGCACACGAGACTAATCCAACTCTACCCACTGCTAAACCGAAAGTCCACCTTCTTACTCAATGTACCACTATCTGTAAAATCACTGTTACGACCATTAATCCTCTATGGGTGTGTCATATGGGGCAACACATCCAAATTGAATTTTCACAAAATCCAAGTATTTCAAAACAAAATCCTGAGAATCGCTGTCAATGCTCCCTGGTTCATCACAAATCAACAACTACACTACGAACTGGGTTTTCCCACAATTGAACAACATATAGCGAAACTTACTAAAAAATTTTCATGCCAATCTCAACAACTGCAGTGGTGCAGCTCTACTACTCACTGGTGAAAACCGGCATCACGCAAGACAATAATAAAACTTCTTCCGTAATACTCACTTATGCTATTCAATACATATTATGTATCACATACTAAGTTATCAATGCCTTGTATAACAGTGTAAATTGTTGAACAGGCAAATTCCTAATAAAAAAAATAAAGTCCAACATTACTATATTATCATTATTAAAACATATAAATGTAATTGCACCTAAGCTTAACATTAACAATGTTCTATCAGACATTAAAACTTGTTTTCTTTTAGCTTTACAGCATATCTGAGCTTTTTTACTAATTCTAAAAAAATTAATATATTTTTTATAATGTACATGAGTGCATCTACTTTCAAAATTTTACTGTTTTTGCGCATAACGTTTTCTTGGATAATCGTGGAAGAACCAATTTAGAGATACTATTTATTTTCACTTATCTTTCGTTGTTAAATTGTATCCTTTTGGTTTTTTTTTCTTTAAAGTTTTTAATATGCAAATTTTATCTGCTTTTCTCTGGGACCTTAGATCGCATTTCATTTTTGAGTTTTGCATTTTATATTTTTGAAATTTAGTATTACATTGAAATTTATGATTTTTATAATTTTTATATACCAGATATATGTAGAAAAACTAACTTAAAGCTATTGCTCTTTAAGATTTTTGCAATTTTTAGAAGATACTGCAACAATAGATAAAATTGATTATATACAAATAACATTTTATCTAACACAAACAATAATTAAAGTATCGTAGTTCTACAAAAAATTGGAAGCTGTTTATTTAATTCTTTTTGCAAAAGTAACGCAAATCACATTGCTGCTAAAGTAGGTATTGTTAAATCATGTAAGATGTAAAATATTTTTCGCCCGCATAATTCAGAAGTAATTGTGACAAAAATATTTTGTGTGGTGATCGTTGAACATTGAAAACTGCTACTGAAAGCCATATACTTTTTGCAAAAGATATTATAACGAATTTTCGAACGCTTTGTAAAGTTCGCAGCGATGAACATAATTCGTGCGAGGCCTAAAAGGGGCAGAAATACTCTCAGAGGTATTACGAGAAGGCTCTAGAACAGGTGCTGAAGATAGAAATAGCACGCGATGACGCAACACGGAAAAAGGCTATATTACCGGAAGCGAAATAAACTGTACTAGAGAGAAATAAATTATATTGTAGATAAATATCGTCATAGTATGATTTTATATTAACAATTCCGTGTGTTAGTGTACATAAATGTTATTAAATAATTTAATTGTTGTAAGTAAAATAAATAAGTGGTTTATATAAATATAAGTTTATTATTCGTCACTGTTGACAGCAAAATCGTTGCAATATACAGAAAATTGTTACAGACGAGATTTCAAAAAGTATCTTCAAAGAACGATCGAACGATAACTGTATGAAGTTGATTTGAACAGACGATTTAAGAAAACCAAAATTAACTTCAGCAATTAAACAAGTGCACTATAGGTAGGTTAAACAGCATTGAGGTTATTTTGATAAATATTGGATAAAGATACAGTAAAGCCAAAATTATATATATTTCAGATAAGAAATCCACGTAAAGTAAATAATAGAATAGAAAAGATTGGTGCCATAACAGGAATGGTTAAAAGATATTATTGTAAACGATTCAATAAAAACTGCAAGAAGCATTTACTCTCCGTGATTGTTTGGTCTTGCCTTGCTGAAGATGGTTTTGCTGCAGGCACTGTAAACCAGCAACAATATAGGTATACATGTACAGAGAATTATTTCTGGTCTTATATTGAAAATTTGAATTAAAATGGGGCATTACAATTTTATGTACGACGTGGCACTGTGTCACAGGGCAGAAACAATAAAAGGGTTACGTAAAATCTGTCAATTTACCAGCATTGTTTTGACGAGGAAATTCTTCAAACTTAAATGCTGTAGAAAAAGTCTAAAAACAAAGAGCAGCGTTTTATGTAAAGAAAAAGTAATATAAGAAACAAACTGAAAAAAAATATTTAAAAAGTATGGCAGAACAGTTCCGGTTTTGACGGCAGTTGGTTGCAAGTAGACGAAGGACCACCTGAACTTGAAAATAGTTTTAGTGGCGTTCCGAGGTATCGATGTAGCGTTGTGGGGGACAGGGGGCACTCTTATTTGCGACTCCACAGTTCGCATAAATATAGTTACTAAGTAAAAAGGTATTACTGACTTCTTAAAAAATTTTATTAGATTCCATGCTGACATTTTATTAGATGGAATCCTTACAAATGCGGTAGTGGGATTAGAACTAGGACAGTGCATTTTATGCGACCTGAATTATGATTTAGAAGACTGTATTCTTGTCATTGTCGATTTGGCATTACTTGGATTAACTCTGACTTAATTTTGAATAACAACCGAGGGGACATTTCGCAACTTAAATATTTGGGGCAGCTACAATAAATCTCAGTACGATATTTTCTTTGTGTTTAACAATTTTTTGTTGTAATTTTTTGAAGATGTCCCCAGGAGATTACATTTTTGGGTAACTAAAAGAATGTTTAAGGCCACAAAATTTATCTTCTGCGAGTAACAAACAAAATTCATGAGAAGACTTGGAAAGAGTTGGCGAAAAAATATCGCAATCAAGATGTCGATGACCAACACAATGCCAAAGCAATACTTTGGAAACAAAAGGTAATCAAGAATTTTGCAAAATAATTTGAGTTAGCGTAACGAGCGCCAGGACATCCAACTTTGATATTTGAAATATGAGTAGTTTATTGAGTGACTTTAATGACATCGGTAACTTGTGTGGTAACTTTTAAAGGAGATTTTTATTTGGACCAAAAATATATTAATGGGCTTAAAACTCAAAGGAAGAGCTCGGTCATGCTTCTTTCAAAAGCAAGTTATTTAAATTTAAACGCTAGTGATTTATTACAAGAAATGCAGCAAATGTTTGTCGTTGTCCGGCTAGAGCAGCTTTGCGCAGAGATTTTGAAAAACAAAAGTAGAAAATAAGTAAAAGTTTTAAAGACAAAATTATTTTGGCAAATTTTGTGCCTAATGATGGTAAATAAATGATTGACTATTAGAAAAATTCCGAATTTTCATCTACAAAATCAAGCTCAAATTCAACGGTTATGAATCACAGAAAAACTGCTATAAACATTTGAAAATATACCTCTAATTAAAGATTATAATGGTTATAAAAAAATTAGAAAAGCTGCAAATAAAAGCAGATAAATCGAAAAAGCCTTAATTTATTTTAACCTGGAGAAATGTCATTTTAGCATTCAGAATCAAAAAGGTTTTACGGCTTATGTAGGTCTTCGGTCTGACCAGCAGTTGGGTGCAAGTGGGGAGCGAACTATCTGGAAGCTTAAGTTATGTATTTGATATTGCTCGTTGCTTAAAAATAGAAATGAGCCAGACAGACAGCTCGACGGCTAGGCTAGGCTTTCGGTTCCAACACTAGTTGGTTGCACGTGGACGAAGCATCACTTGATCTTGAAAATAGTTTTAGCTGCGTCCCGAAGTATCAACATACCGCTGTTGGAAGCGAGTAGTAGTTACTAAATAATAAAGTATTACTAACTTCCTTTAAATCTTTCTTTTTATTTGACTCTATCCTTACATTTTATTCGACTTTATACTTACTAATTCAGAAGAGAGATTAGATGATACGTTTTAAAATGTATTAATTGCTAAGCTACGATATATTTTTTCAAAAATTTTATTGCAACAAATATGGAATGAGATATAAAATTATGCAATTCAAGAAAACTAAGAAGAACCAAAGAGATAATATTACTCAGATTTATATAGTCATCAGCAAATGTCTAATATACAAGTTGACTGATTACTAAACATTTTAATCTAACAACATATTAAATAAACTGTCAACAATCTTTGATTATATCTCTTTTTTTTTAAAGGTTACATTTATTGCTAGATCAACAAATACAATTTTGTTATACATAGCAGTGATGTTGTGTAAATTATATACATGACTTTGATTACATAACATAAGGAGACTTTTAGCTGTCTCAGCAAACATTTCAGTGACTGTTTCAGTAATTTTCACGATCGGTTAATATAATGTCCTGAGGTAGTTGACGTTTGAGTCTTGTGTGTATCTTTGTTCGAAAGAGTTCATAATGAACCGCACCACTACACGCACTTGAGTTGATTATAAACTTTTGCACTTTTTAATGTAGTCTTCAATGGGCATGATTCCTAATTCTTGGTGTAGCTGTGTGTTCCGAATGTACCAGGGCGCGTTGACTGCAATTCGTAGCACTTTGTTTTGGAACCTCTGTATTTTGCGTAAGTTGGTTTGAGACGTGTTGCACCATATCGGTGATCCATATAGTATTAGTGGTCGTAGCAGGGTTTTGTATAACAGCATAGTGCATTCAATTTTAAGGGAAGATTTACGGTTAATTAGTGGGTACAGTTGTTTGAGTCTGGCATACCCCTGGATTAATTTCTGGTTAATGTGAAAGCCCCAACTCAGCCGTGTGTCCAGGTAAATAGCGAGGTATTTGACTGCTGAATCGTTGGATTTCCACGGTATTGGTTTATTATTAATGTGAACTAGGTTGGGATTCGTGATTCGTCTAAGAGTAAATATTTTTTCTTGGCATTTATCTGGGTTTATTTGGATATTCCACTGTTGAAACCAGCGAGAAAGCTGGTTTGTGGCTTGTTGGAGAGCTTGTACTGCTTCGTCCAATGACGATGCTTGAGTGAAGATGGCTGTGTCATCCACAAAGGTGGCGAGGGTTGCCTTAGTTTCAGGCAGGTCAGAGGTAAATGGAGAATAGGACTGGACCCAGGACGCTGCCCTGCGGAACACCTGCATGGATATTTTTCGTTTGTGATAGCGTGGAGTTCACTCATACAGCAAAGGTTCTGTTTTCGACAAATGAGAATAAAATGGCTTTTAGGTAGGGAGGCATGTCAATATTTAGGATTTTTAGCTTTAAACCTTCAAGCCATACTCTGTCAAAGGCCTGTGAGATGTCTAGAAATAAGGCCGCAGTGTAGACTTTGTTTTCATAGCCACGCTCGATAAGTTCGCTTATACGTTGTATTTGATGATATGTAGAGTGGCCTTTTCTAAATCCGAATTGAAAGGTAGGGACAGTGTTTTGGTTTTCAATAACGGCATTTAGTCTAACTTGAATTATTCTTTCCAGCAGTTTGGATAGGGTGGTGAGAAGACTTATTGGCCTATAACTACTTATTTTGTTTTGTTTTTGCCCGGTTTTGGAAACATTAGAATTTGGGCATGTTTCCATGCTAGAAAGTAGCCTAGCCTTAGGCAGGCATTAAAGATTGTGCTAGGCTGGCTAGGGCTTTCTTGGAGGTGCTGGAGAATAGAATTTGTGAGTAGATCATGTCCGGGAGACTTTTGGTTGAGAGTGTGTCTATGTGAGTTTTAAGTTCCTTGGGGAGGTGGGCTTAATTCTATCGGGGTGCGGCACGTTTGTTTCAATGCAGGTTATCGTGTGGTTAAGGTGTGTTGGAGTGCAAGTGATGATAGGAGTGAAGGTCCTTTCAAGGTGTAGGGCGAAAGCGGAAGCTTTATCTTCATCTGTTATGTAGTTGTCAGTGCCTGTGTCGTTTGTTAGTGTAGGCATTTCATCTCTTTGGTTTAGGATCTTTTGGTTGTTTTCCATAACCCCTGTCCCCTGGGCTAAAGTTGGCTATGTGTTGTTGATAGGTGTTGACTCTGAGTAGATCGAGTTCTCTTTTAATCCTATGGGCAAGGTTGTTTAGTCGGTTTTGATTGAAGGACTTCTAGTTCGTTGCCATTCACGCCTGAGTTGACTTTTCTCGTTGATTAGGTTAATTAGATGCCTCGGAGGGTAATTGTACTCTGGTAGGGCTGTTACACGCGCTGGTGTGCATGCTTGTCGTGCACTATCGCTAATCAATGTGGTGAGATTGGCAATCGTTGCGTCAATATCTTCTTGGTTATGGATATTTGTGGGGCATGATATTTTGTTTTCTAGTATTTTTCAAATTGATCCCAGTTCATTTTGCCGTTTATTAGCTTCGGTACTGGTTGTTTCGGTACTGGGTTATTTGTAAAGGACACTAAGACAGGAATGTGGTCTGAGTTGAGTTCGGTTATGACTTGTTGGTACAGCGGCTTGTTAAAAGTCTTCTGCAGAACTATGTCAAGTATGTCTGGCTCGTGGTCTCTTCGATACGGGTAATAAGTGTACTCGTCCGGTGCTAATATCTGAAAGGAATTTGCTGTTGCCAAATTCTCTAACTTTTTACCCTCAGGGTTGGATGCTCTGCAGCCCCATAAGGTATGTTTGGCATTTATATCACCAATGACCAATAGCGGCTGATTTGTATTAAATATTGTTTGTATGTCTTCGGGTACTAGTTTTTATTTGGCTGCCTGTAGGCGCTTGCTACTGTTACTGTACTATTGTCATCAAGTGTAACTTGGACGGAGGTCATTTCAATATTTAAATTAGGGATGTCGGGCAGTCGCGTATGCTTAAACCTTCTTTTATTAGAATTGCTACCCTCCTGACGCAATCGGGGCGTTCCGGTCCTTTCGATAGACGTGGTAACCTGGGATATTAAAGCTGGTTGTGTCGTCTAGGTGCGTCTCAGTAATGCAAGCGATGTCTACTTTGTGTCTAGCTAGGAAGGCAATGATTAGGGATCGTTGGTTTTGGAGCCCCTTAGCATTCCAGTTGAGGATTGTTAAGCACTGAATTGGTTTTGGTTTTGTTATGGTCCATTAAAGAGCATGGGTAGGAGAGTATTTGTGATAAACGATTTAATTTGATCAAGGTGAGGTGTGAGTAGTTCAAGGAGGAGCTGTATAATGTTGTTGGCTGGGTCTGATTTGATGGTGTTGTGATTAAGTCCACTTTGGGTTCTGCTTGCATAGGTCTGTTCGTTGTTAACTTCCGAATATCGGAAGTAGTTGGGTTTTGGGTGGGGATCGAGGTTTTGGTACGTTGCCGCAGTAATTTAATATGGTGGGGACAACCGCGATAATTTGCACTGTGGCCTCCTCCACAGTTTGCACATTTTGGTGGGTCATTGGGTCGTTTTTACATTCTGTATGTTGATGGTCGCCTGCGCATTTGACGCAGGTATATTTTTGAGTGCAGTAGTTTTGGTATGTCCATACTGCTGACATCTATAGCATTGGGGATGATCTTGGATTTTCTTCTTTCTTCGACTGTTACTATAGAGTAGAATATTGCTTTTAACGTGAATATACGTTTTGCTTCTTCGTTTTGGTGAGGTCAACTGCGCAGACTGGCAGCGGTTTTTTTCTTTTGTTACAGTCGTGCTACTTTTAGAACTGGAATTTTATTGGTTATGAGTTCGTTTTGATTTCCTGGTCTGTTAAGGAAAGTGGTACATTTTGATGACTACTGATAAGGGTTTATCGTTGGGATTTTGGTAAGTGTGGTACTGTATTTGGTTATCACTGTAGAATTTAGTTAATTTCCGATAATCTTCGTCTTTTGTTAAGTTTATTCGTAGTGTGGATACGTTGTAGGTAGTTGTGAACGCACCAGTTGCGTGTTTTTGATGTCTTCTACAAGAGCTTGGTGATTAACTGCATTGGGCAGATAGATTGGTGGAATTTTAATTTTGTCGTATCGGGTTGGTTATTTTCTGTTTCTTCTTCAGAAGATTGTTTATCAGTTAGGAAGTTTCCAGGTGTGGCGGAAGATAGTATTTATTGTTTTCTAGGAGGTTTTGAGCTGTCCATGCATAACGTTTTTGAACTTCATTTATAGGTGGTGATAGATCGCCGAATTTGCGCTTTTGTTGCGCTGTTTGATCCATTTTAATTGCATGGGTTGCAATTTTTATTGAAATATATTAAAATAAAATCAATTTTAAACTTACTGCGTTTATAAAGAGTTGATATAGCTAAGGTCAAGCGTATCGCACTGTTATCGGACGGCGTACGTGACATCCGAACCGGTTCACTGCTCGTACTCGACTATGATTATATCTCTATAAAACCAAACCTTCAGATGTGCATATAAGTATACACCTTGAGTTGAGTAAATCTTAAATCCGTATAGAACGTTAAAAATACTTAACTATCGGTAACTTATTATTAAAACCCTCGAAATATATAAAATATGTTGTCAATACTTTTGCAATGTGTTGATTCGGGGTCTTGGAAAAAGATTTATAAAGTTTGATAATATTTGACTTCCATATTTCAAAGGTATCAACCGGTAGTTTAAGCAGAAGAAGAAAATATGATCTGAAAGAGCAAGCACAGCAATAGAAATAGCAGAATTAATTTATTAGTCTAGTATTAAAGAATTCACAATAAAATTGTAACAAATTCAAAATTTATTTATGAAGGCCTTTATGGATTATCACCTCAGGCGTTTGAAGGTGTTTTCTCAGTAATTGTCAAAAATCATTTACTTGTTGCTATTAATTATAATCCCATCGAAAAGATTAACCATGCGGCAAAAATTATTTACACATTTCAAGACAATAGTGAAGTATCGTACACATACATTTTTGAGAAATGAAACTCATTAGAAAAGTTGTGCGTGATGTTATTCTATTAATTAAAAGAACATTAACAGTCGAGAAATGATAGTAAGTGGTCGGAAAAGAGGAATTGTGTATCTTTTTTCTAACTGGAAAATAAGGTGATTAAATCGTTTAAATCGAACCCCAACATCTCGGTAAGGAAAATGGCTTTCCGTTTTCAAGTATCGGTGAGATGAATACAGGTAATTAAAAAGAACAACTATTTGAAAGTATATACAGTTCAAAAAGCAGCAGAAAGAACAGACAAACAGGAAATTACTAACAAAAAACAGTCAAGAAGACTATACGATAAACTCTTAAGAAACTTTAAAGACTGCGTGGTTATGTCACCAACAATCGGCTAAGTGTAGACGTAAAATTCCGAACTAAGGGAGCATCAAAATAACCAAAGAAAATTTTTGTGGCAGGCGATCTGTACATGTAACTCTTTATTTTACCAGTTATTGTTTTTAACGACACTGCAATAGATAATTTGTAAAATCATATTGTGAAATGTGTAGCATTGTTACAATTCTACCGTGAGCTCTCTTTAGGAACTTAAATAAGCTTTTTCAATATCCAATGTATTGAAACATTTATTATAGAAGCACTTGGTTGCTATATACAAAGAGGTTCATTTAACTGTCTAACATATGGCTAAAAATAATCTTACAACCCCCATCATTGTGTTCAATCCTGTAACACCGATAATAAAACTGATATCGCAAGAACAATCTCACGATTTATTTCCGTCGGCTTAAACGGGCCTGACAAATTTACTCGGTGTAAAATTTTTTAATCACGTGACGGAATCTAGCGACGTCGAATTTATTTCCAGGCATGAATTTCTGTCGAAACGCAAGGGTTGTAGCCTGCTTGATTTAAGGTTACGTCCGAGATTAAAATTTATGGAGCGCAAAAGCGACCGAGAGTAGCAATACATCAAATGTAGTTAGCTGATTGAACCTGACCCAACTTATTTCTTATCAATCATTGATCGGAATTAATGTCAAAACTGACTTTTTTAATTTCCGCAACTTTAAAGTTAAATTTCTATTGGAAAAACCATTTAAATGTTACATTTCATATTGAAATTCCAATTTAGATATGGTCATTGACTTGTGCATTATTTCGTAGTGATTTGAAAGCATCAGCATTCCATAACTAGGATCATATTGGTTTTATTAAATCTCTCTCGTGTTATTGATTTGTATGCAATTGTAATGTTTGTGGTTTAGCGGATATGTGGAATGTTTGAAGCACAAATGCTCCGCAAAATGACTACACGAATTTAATTTAAATAAATATAAATCTCATTTAATAAATCTCATAACTAGTTATATTAAAATTTAACTGTTGCATCTCCAATTTTATAAGGACATTAATATTGGGGTTATGTTTTGTTACTAAATTTTACATATTAAATTAAAATGTGAATGTTAAGTTAATTTTGCTGCAAGTAATTGCACTTTAAACAATTATTTTATAGACATGGTTTGTTGTCACTCAAAGAATGCAAGCCCGAGCATTTTTGGGAACTTGCCAAAGGAATTCAAAGTCACCGAATTTTAAGGAATGCAGGGTTACAAACAATCTACCGAGGAATGAATGCTACACACTACAAATATTTCTACGAAGTAATTGTACAAAAATTCTACAAAGCGCGTTAAAATGCAAAATTACTAAGTTGTGTAATATTTTATTATTAAGTAGAAAAAATATAAGAAGAGTAATTATTATCTAACAAAATTGTATTAACAAAAACTAATTAAAGATTCTTGCACCTGGACATATAAATGATGAAGATAATTGTAAGAACTAGTAAAGTAAAAGCTAATAATAATAAAGTATAATACTGTTAAATTTCGGTGACGGTAGCATAATTTGTAATTTTCTTCTCTTGCATTTAAGAAACAACTTATTGATTGATATTATAATTTACTGGGATAAAGCAGCACACTTTTTTGCTAAACCGAGTGGTAGTTTGATGTATAGTTAGATTCAAATACTTATAGAAGGAGGCAGCAGCAACTAAATGGTCATAAAGTTTCCCTCTTATATATGGCGAGATTGTCAACTAATTTTAAAATAAAATGTTTTTTTATATGTTGCTCATATACCAGTTTTTTAAATCACAGTACAAAATGGACAACAGGTGAACTGGCGACATAATTCATGTTCTTTAAAGCAAATCCATGAAAATATTTTGCCTACAGTGCGGTGGATTGATCTTACTTGCAAAATTGTTCAACCTTGAAAAACTAATTTACTTTAAATTTATCACTACACATTCTGAATTTCACAAGGTAAACCGGCTTAGAAAAAGTTGATTAGCGTGCTCACCCAATAAAACGGCGATTGTATCGGTTTCTTCAACCCAAAAAGGATTCTTTTGATGGAGTATCTCAAAATAAAATTCAAGAAAAATTCGATTACAATGCCAGAAGTGCCAAAAAAAATTGTTTATCTAAGATTGTCATGCGTGGTAAGAAACCACATTCTACTTGAGGTAACTCTGTTATGGGTAACGAGATCTTGGTACCAAAAACAACAAGAAGTAATATAAGAATTAGCAAAACGAAAAATTTATGTATGCTCTACAACAGAGACAAAGTGTTAAGAAAGAAGATGTAGGTATTATTATTAGTTAAAAATATCAAACGATTATTAACAATAGTATTAATAGCCTTATGAGTAGATGATAATATATTACATATAATAATTATGTACCGAAAGAATTCAAACCCAAAGGAGGCACAACAAAGTTTTATGAAATATTACAACAATATCTAAATACAATTTTACAAGGTCAACCAAAAATTGAAAATGAGACACAGGGTGTGATGAATATAAAGAAATCATGAACACCAATGGAGAAATATTAATAAATTTTTTTTCAGACAATAAAATCAATAACATTAACATTAATCATAAAATACAATGCAAGTACTCATGGAGTAATAGCAGAGGTAGTAAATCTGTTAACAATTACGTAATACCAAATGAGTATGTACAATCTTCCTAAATATTGGATTTTTAAACAATGAGCTCTGTAAAAATAGACAGTGATCACAAACTATTACTGGAAAGGATACGGTTAAGAATGTAGAAGGCAAACAAACTACACTAGTATACGATAAACGAGTTGTAGAATATTTAAGTATTCGGGACGTGTATGAGAACTTATTAAAACAATATATTAAACAAAACACAATAGATAAAGTAAATAACACAGACTAAACTTAGGTAAAATTAAACACAAACATAGTGAATGCTGTTAGAAGAGTTCTAGATATAAGAAGAACAAAGGTTATGAAACTTGTCATAAATAAATCACCTTAATTTTCTACGGAAGTAACCTAAAGAAAATACAATCACACATATGAAGTATAAATCGGCACCTGCTGTTCAAAAATATAATGAATATAAAAAAATTAAGAACTGTTTTACCTCGAAAATTAGAAATACAACGGAATATTACTGAGAGAAGTACAGCAGTCTATAATATTTGTATGGACAACATAAACATATTTACAGAATATTACGAGATTAAAAAGAAGACACAAAAAATACAAAAAGCAATAAAATAATTGCATAAATATAGTTGAACCAGTTTAGAATTTATATATATAGAGAATCAACAAGAAATAACACGAAGAATTAAAGTATCAGAGAAAAAATGAACTTAAATGAAAAAGAGCGGGGGAACAGTGTCAACAACTATGTGTTAAAATACAAAGAAAAGAATTTAACTGAAGAAATAATAAATAGCACACATTTCAAATCTAAAATATCACACAAGTGGAAAGAAGGAGAGAAACGAGTGTCTAGTAACTATAGAGGCATTAATTTTTTCAACGCGTTGTTGAAGCTTACAATACAAGTTATAACACAGAATCTAACAGAGACCATAGAGTTAAGAAATGAATAGCATAGATTATATTCATTGTAAAATAGACAGCAGAGAAATAGTTGAAATTTAATAGGCAATATTTGCTTCGTACAAAGTCAAAAGCTTAATTATTTTGGAGTGGAAATAACCAGTCCAAAAATATCAGTCAAATAAAAATTTGAAACCATTGAGATGTTTAAGCAACTATATTTGGAAAAATGTGTATTTAAATACAGTACTTACATATATATTAAAAACAGTTTAGGATACATTAAAGATTCAACAAATACTTGAGATTGCAAAACTCAAGCACTGAGGAAGACGTGTGGAAAAGATGTTAAACACAAGATCTACGAATATTAGCTCCAAAATCGCAGGAAAGAGTGAAACCAACATATATTGAAAATGGACTAATTTAAACTAGTAAGAATAGTCCCAGATAACATTCTATAAGAAAAATGCAGCTCGGGAAGGCCAAATAAAAAATGAAAAGGCGATTTGAGATAAAGCAAGCTGCAAGCTTATTTTTTAAAAGAAGAACAAAAGTACTTTAAAATGGGAAAACTTATGCTAAATAAATGATAATATTGTAATCACTAGATCAACTTCTTGAGTGATAATAGTGTTTATTTCACGTAGATACAATTAAGCTTTAAAATGTTCATTAATAAAATTTGTAAAATAAGTAACCACAAAATTATATAAATAATATGCCCAAAGAATGCTGTACATTGTTATCTTATCACGCAACTAAAAGCAATGCTATTAACTAGTGATAAGAAAATTAAAAATTATATTAAAAGAAATTAATGGTAAAATAAAAGAGAGGTAAAAAGTGGAGGAAGACTTTCGCTAACAAAAATCCAGAAAATAAAAACCTAAATTTGATAATAAACACTTAATAAAGTAAACAACAAAAAAGAAAATAAAATAGTTTCTCGTCCTAAATAGTGGCTATCCTAAGAAAAAGTGCTTGGATAATGGTAATAAAACTTTTTATATTCTTCAATGGACAATAAAAATATTAACATTGAAAGCACGTTGATAAGATTTAAGCTTAGATATATTATTAATGTAAGACAAAAATAGATCAAAATCGACTAAACATATTTTTGTTTATTAAAAAATTAGTTCATAATAGTAAATATAGTTCCGTGCGTTACGTGATTTTTACGGTGCACACAATCGTCCTGTTGAGTAGACTATTCGTCGTTTGTTGGGCAAATTTGAATCAACTGGTTCAGTAAACAATCAAACAACATCAGTACGACGTCGAAACCTGAGATCTGCAGAAAACATTGCTGCAGTGAACGAGAGTGTGCAGGATAAGCCGAGAAATCAATTCCTTGCCGCGCCCAAGAATTTGGCCTCTTGCAGACCTCAACTTGGCGAATTTAATTAATCCAGAAACTAAAAGTAAACGACCATAGGCAAAGTCACTGTTTGGTGTGGCTTTTGGTCAGGCAGGGTCATTAGCCCGTACTTCTTCCAAAATAAAGCTGGCACCGCCATAACTGTCACCAGCGAGAGGTACAGGTCGATGATAACCAATGTTTTGGTCTAATTTTGTAAATTGGAAGATATGGATTTTAACTACATGTGGTTCTAACAAGACGGGGCTATATGTCGCACAGCGCATGCAACAATGTCATCTTCTACACGACAAATTAGACGGCATGGTCATGCGGCGTTTCGACAACGTTAACTGACCACCGAGATCGTGTCACTTAACGCCATTAGATTTTTTCTTGTGGAGCTACGTTAAATCGTGGGTCTATGAAAATAAGCTGCGGACGATTGATGCTTTAAAAGTTAACATAACCAATGGCATCAATGATATCGAGCCCGATTTATGCGATCGAGTCATCTAAAATTGGACCTCTCGGATACGCACCGGCCAGAGAAGCCGCGGCAGCCACTTGGCCAATATTATATTCCATACATAATGTAATAGAATACTCGTTTAAATAAATAAAAATTAATGCTATCTCATACACAACTTGTTTTATTCAAATTTAAATTTCGAACGCCCTTAATGTAAAACACTATATAATAAAATACAAAACATACAGAGACTGTCCCAAGCTAGGTAACAAACCCAAAAATAGAGTCTAACTGGCCCGTCTGATAGCATCCGGTAAAAGTCCCTACCTAGGGTTACAGGAAAAAAATATGGTTAATAATTCCGATGACAGAAAAGAACGAATAAACGATAATAACGGAAGAACCTTATATTATACAACAAAATAAATTTTTTGGTTGACGACTCTTAAAGTCCTTTCAGTTGGAGATTAAGGAAAGATGAGACTGCAACTGAATATCCTGAAATCCAAATAACGACAGGTTAGACCTTTAGAAACGTGCAATACGAGCTGTAGCATTACTAATTAAGAAGAAATACAAAAGAAACATACCTAACTTAGAAGGTATTAACGATTGAAGAAGAATTGACGATTGAAAAATGAAGGAGATTAGAGATTTTGACATATACGATCCCACCAACGACAAACTAACTTAATTTGAAGAAGAATTTTATGATAACATGCCAATCGCACTAGAAAATATTTATAATGAGAGATTTTAATTCACGAGCAGGAAGTAAAATGAAGGATAAAATAATAGGACAATTCCGAGAAGAGTAAAGAATAGCGAAAAATGATTAATAGATTTCTGTAGCCAAAATACAATTGAACTCAACACACAAGAAACCTCCAATTAATCATCGATTTCACTGTAGTATAGGAAACATTGTCAATACAATTGTGGATAATTAATTTCACAGAGGGATATAATGTAGCTTAGATCATCAATAATATATTTAGCATATATATATGAAAAACCAAAACAACAGATAAGCGAAAAAATATGCAAAAGTTGAAATAATCAAGTACAATTAAGAGGACGTAAAAGAGGCAAAGATTAGACCAAAAGCTAACAAGGTTTTGAAAACAATAGGCTAAAAAAGAGTTAGAAGACATTTGGTAGTAGTAAAGAAAAATAAGGAATCCAACCTAAAGAAGTTAAATACAAAGAAGACGTAGATAAATATAAATACACAGAAGAAGAGAGTAAATGAGAAAATTAGTGTAAGAAGACAAACAAAAAATGTAGGATAGACAATTCAGACAAATTAAAACATATATCGAAAACAAAAAATGCACATAACCATAAAGTTTTGTTAAGAACGTTAGAGAAAAGCTCATCTGGGCTTATAACTAAGTTTTGGGGCCGAAAAAGTCCAACAAGACAATTATTCAAAAAAGTCAATTAAAAATGCTTGCTGGCAATGTATTTGTAGTTACTCCCTCTCCATGTCCAATCATACTACACACCGATCTCAGAATACTTTACATTTAAGATGTTTCCAATGGAAAATTCGATAGACTATTTTCACACATTTCTTTAACGTAAACGCTTACCCCCATGTGAACATAGAAGACTAAAACATTTCCTGTCCGTAGATGTCACGTAGAGGACATAAAAGTACTACTGCTTATTGCAATCCTTATCGTGTGATGTTATTACGATTATATATTCTATTGTCTACACAAAAAATGTAAATTCCGATTACTAATTAAATTAATTAGAAATTTTTTAGAAAATTTCTTTTATAAGAATTTATAAAGTTATTTTAATTCTTTCCTATGTTTTTCTAAATATATCCAATCTAAAAGTATTTAGCATCTATTTGATATCTAATACGTCGTTAAACGAGAATAAAATTTGAGCCGGGAAATACTCTCCTAAACCCCTCTAATATATGTGTCCTATTTTCCTCGTTATCACACATCTGTGTCCTGCCAGCCTTTCTCGCTGAAGGCTCTCCGGCGGCCATTCCGGTCTGGACGTTCGCGTTGCACTGGCGTGATATTCTCATGCAATTACCGTCTGTACGGCCGAAGTTTTCGCATTGAAGCCGCCTTTGAACTCGTAGCGCTTGTGTACGAGAAACTCGACTGTCGCCTCTTTGGAGCAGCGCTTCAGCCGGCTTTCGGTAACGATTTCGAGTACCACAGCCCGCGAAGAGACTCTTTAAGTGACTGCACGTTCAGGTGGGCAAAAAGGCTCTACATAGTTTCTGTATAAACCTCTTTCCTTGCCCTCTCTATTTGCCTTAAATCTCCCTCAAGGACTAGGCGACCGTCCTGGGAGGTAATTTCCAGGAAAATTACAGTCCATTCGTTCAGCCGCCTGAAACGTAACACACGATATTCTCAATTGGACATTGTTCTTTATACGAACTTGTATAATCATTTACTAAATGTTTATAATAGGTAAATTCAAATTTACTCAATAAATTTTGATTTTTTTATGCTACTTTATAATAATAATCTCTTTTATCTTTATATATAATTCTACCTATTTATTTATTACCCCAAGTGCATTTTTATTAATTTTGCTATCATCTATTTAGTTATTAAACAGAAGTAGGATAGAGTACAACTATGTTTAACACAATTTAGTTACTTTTGAAAAGCAAAGTAAACGCAATTGATTCCTGTTTGTTTATCTTAGCCATTTGTTGCATTAAGTAAAATAGGCAGACTATGGTAAAATGACTGTAAAAATATATTTTTTTATAAAAAGTTAATTTTTAACTTTCCAGTTTTTTTAGAATCTTTATGCCTAGAATGACCATCAAACTGTCCTTGTGTTAATTTTTTGTTTTATTAGAATTTTAACAACAAAATTATATATGTCTTTGCAATATAATCTTTGCCGATTTAAAATTAGTTAAGCAGGTCAGATGGTACACATTGCTTTATTCTGCGCATTGCTGGTCGCTCCAATAGATTTTCAACTAACTTCTTAATTTTTGTTGATATTGCTGAAAGTAGATTTTCCGCTTTTTATTTGGAGCTCACAAGTAATGAAATTATTTGGAACGCAACAAGGTAAAGAACTTTGGATTGAAATATTTTTAAGATTTCAATGTTCTAGGTGGATGCAGAAACCTTAAAGTTGTATATCACAGCTCTAAAGGGTTTTAGAATTGCTTTCTATACTAGCACTTTATTGAGAATTCACAATTGCGATTTCCGCCATATTAGCCAATAAAGCTAACTAAATTTTGATTATTAGTTGTTTGTTTTGGTGAAGATACGTTTTTTCGGATTAATTTGTGATCGGGTGCATTTCTAAGTATTTTTATATCTTCTTTACGTTGGAGTGGCTGGTTATTTAATAACAAAGGGCAATTATCTTTGGAGTTGGTAGAGGTAATGAGAACAAATTTGTTTTATTTGCTTTGACGGGCAAATTTTTTTACTAGGTTTGTATTAAATCAAGGTTTGTCTAGATCTGTTAAGACACTGTATTTGGATTTTGGTCACATGCCAGGACAATATTATCTGCATACGGTATATAGTAAGTACAATACGGATCGAAGTACGCTGTCCTGTGGGAGTCATTTTTTTAACTTAGTGAGGTGCTATCCATTCAGTTTGATTTTAAATTGAAAAGTAGCCATCTTAGAGATAAGACCTTAGAAATAGTTAGTTGAAAGAATTTTCTTAGTTTTTATAAGATTGAGATAAGCCAGACTTTACCAAAATTTGCGTTAGTTTAAAAAGGCGGCAAAATAATGTTTGTCTTTCAATGGTTGTAACTCGGTGAATTTGTTCCACTGTTGCGTGGCCCGTTACAAAGCCAAATTTATAATTTTGTATTAACTGATGTCTAATTAAAATCAATTGTAATATTTGTCATTATCAATGACAGTTTGATGGGTCTGTAGAACTTAATATTGTCAAAAGGTTTTCCCTGATTGGAAATTAAGATAATTTCTTCTTTTTCGGAAGGAGACATTTTATATTTAGGGCAAGTATTGTAGGTCCTTTTTTGAGAATTTAAAAATTTTCTTGACAATAAGGTCGTATTTGTGGTATTTTTTATAATTTTAATTGGCTCTAATTATGTTTCTTACATCAGTGACTGTGATATATTTTGGAGGTACATCCAGCTGGTAAGAAGTTTGCAAGACTAGTTGTACCCCATTTTCAATCTTGATATTGTCACCTGGAGGATACGGTTAAAGGATAATTTTGGCCTTGCTTTTGTTACTTTTCCTCTAACATCTAGTGTCTAAGAATAGCGTGCTTACAGAATTGCGGTATTTTTTGGGTTGTTTTTCAGAATAAATAATTACTGGCTTCGATTACTGCTAAGTTTCTTATATTTACTGTTCTTGTAATTGTTCAGTAGAAGTTTTAGTTGTGATACTTCTTGATTTAATATTTTTTATCTCAAAGAGTTTCAGTTTTTGCTACGTTTTAGCAATCTCTTTTTCTAGAACTGCTTGTTTGATTAAATTAGGCAGTTCTTGGCATGTAAAAATTTGTTTTTTATCCGATCACTATAATGTTACTTAAAGAAATCGAATAACTTGCTAAGCTGCATTATCAATGAAGATTAGTCTCTGGTAATATCTTCAGTTTTAGTTTATTGTGTGTTCACGAAAATTATCCCAATTGGTTTGTTTATTGCTGAAGTATTAGCATGCTATTTCTTTTCGGAATTTTTCAATGCTTATTGTCATTAAAGCGAGTGAGTGGTTCGATGACATGTCAAGCCAAGATTGTGCTAATAATAACTCTTTTGGTATTTCTTTAGTAACTAGGCCAGGGATTTTATTTCCGTCGGTGGGTAATAAGTGAGTAATGGATATATATTTTAATCGCTTGCTTTCCATTACGAAATAGGTAGTCTTTTTTTGGATCCCTTGAAGGCACTTTTCGCGTTATAAACTCGTCACTAGATATCTGTTACGAAATGTACTGAAGAATTGATGAAACTGCACATTTCTTAGGGCATGACGCGGTGGACCGTACACTGCAGAGTTTGTAGATGAACCTCGCCAATAATTGATGATTATACTACTTGCTTATGTGTATTCTCTCCGCAAGCAGTGCAGTCCTAATAGTTTGTATAATAGGTTGGGTAGTTGGGAAGTTTAAATTGGCTTTAATGCGTGAAATAATTATAATGATTTTATCTGCTTGTGTATATTATGACAGCCCTTTGGCATTTCAAGTGCTATTTTTGCTACTTTTGCATTCGAGTTTTTCTTGCATCGATTATAGTTGTATATGACATGGTTCATTTGGAATAGACCCAAAATACACTCACCTCTTAAGAATCTGCTAAACTCAGAACATGGTTTAAATCGTCCCAGCATAACCACAGTTTTAGAAAGCGAACTAGAATGATTTTGCGTAATAACATTCCAAAAATATGTTTTACTAATTTTGATAAATACAACTGTAATGCTTAAGTAAACGTTAGTTACTACTTGATAGTGTCTGTAAACTTCTCTATTGTTAGCTTCTATAATTGTAAAATTACAATAAAAGTTTGTCTGATAGTCTACAAGTAATTATTGCCTGAGTAGTTTTAGTAGTTTTACCAGCAAATTTAAAATTCGCTGTAGGAGGATTACCAGAATAAGATGTATATTGAAGTCTAGTTATTCTATTGCTGAATCAACTTAAATAATCTTGTATTATTTTCTCTTGGAAAAAAAAATCTCTAATGAAAGCGAAAAAAGAGTTTTGGTAATTAATGTTTTATCCGTAGTTTAGCTACTGACAGTTACATATATTAACTAGTTTATGAAATTCAACAGCATTAATAGACATTGACGGCATAATCAAGGCATCCTTAATTAACCATTGTTTATCCAACACCTATTTTACTTCTCAAAATAAGTTTTATCGTCGAACTAACGGTGCTCCTACGAGTTCTTCATTTTCACCTGTCATAGCAAACCTTTTCATGGCCTATTTCAAATCAAAGGCCCTCACCTCTTTTTACTTTAAACGTAACTGTTGGATATGATATGTCGACGACGCCTTTGTTATCTAGCCTCGTAGACTAGATATGCTTTCGGAATTCCTTTTCTACCTAAACCAATTCACCATGGAAACCGAAAACAAAATATTTTCTTTCCTTCCTAAACACTTTTATAACAAGAAACTCTTTAAATTGCAGCTTTCATTACACTGCCTCTAAAAAATTCATTCAGACTAACCGCTACCTAAATGCCAAATCCTATCTCACACATCCCACATCCATTCGGTTGCAAAATCCCTCATCACCAGATCCATCAGACGTTCCAATGCAACCGTCCTTAAGTTGTACGTTTTGTAAAATACTAAACTGTTATCAAACAAAAAAATTAATGATATAAACTTTTCAGACTGGACAGATTTTTAATTTTGTTAAATGATTTATTTATACAAATATAAACTGAAATAATAATAAATTTACTTTACAACATACGTAGCAATTTTTAAGTCAATAAGATACAATAAATAATCTACGCAAAGACACCCCTTTAGATTATGATTTATGTTATAAAAAATGTATATAACCTAGATTTTTTATTCACGATAAGTTGAACAAAGAGGATGCTTGAAAAATATTTCTGCTATTAGAATACCTACTACATCTTTAATAATTATCATGTCACAGCAAGAAATACCTTTGTATGTTGTGTAACAAATTATTATTAAATTTCTCGGAGCACAGAGAAAGTCCGTTTGAAGCTTTGAGTATACATAAGACACAGTTCTAAAGCAGCACCTTTAAAGAAACTCAATTATTCGGAAAATAAAAATTATTTTTATGAGGACATGTAAGTTAAAAATTAAGGTCACTGACGTCTCACGAGAACTAGCGTAACACTGTTCACCGCCAATTAACGGTTGTTGAAAATGCTTTTATCAACGTTTGGATGACATAAAACTTATATGTCGTCAGAAAAGATGATAGTTTTAATCCGAGCGTACAGTTACCCAAATTCGAAAAAAGGGGAATTTGTTCTCGATTGCACTGAAGCACCCTTCCTTCTTTAATCCGGGCTTATTGCTTTGCGATTAACACTTGTTTAAACCACGAACAGAACAATTCGTCTTCTTTAAGCTATGTGCATTTTGGTCTTTTAAAAATTAACATTTCAGCATATACAAGCATGTACATATACGAAAATTGGATTAGTAAGTGTCATCTAATACTCTGGAATACTGGAAGGTAAAATACAGATTTATGTGCTTACAGATTTAAAGGAACTTATTATAGGTGTCAAATAAATTGCTAATTTACTTTAAAAAGTAACTGTTGTATGATCCACTCCAGAAAACTCCCAAGAGAGTCAAATAAGAGCATATAAAAGATTTCATTCATCCGTATCTTTTCAACAACTTCAATAAAGAAATAGATTGTTGACTTTGAATTGTATTTCGGCGAGGTACCGTCAAATATATCGATCAATAGAGTAATAAAATTTTTTTCACTTACGTTTTTACCTATTGTTGCCGCATATCGTTTTTATCAATGCATCATTAGTTGAAAACAAGCAACTTATTTGTAGTCACGCCAAAAATTTTCTCATGTCTACTAAAATAAGAGCAATATAAAAAAAAGAGAAAAGGAGCCCTACAGTGTATTTTCGTAGAGTAAACGAGGACAATTCGGAAAGAAACCTCAGTTTGGTTATTAATAAAAGACACGAGTAGATACAAAATTTGTATTAGACACATTAGAATCCTATAACAGTACATTACTTTTTGACATAATCGCCATACAAGCTGAGGCAGCTGTTATGACATTTACAAAGTTTGAAATTTGCTCTACAAGAAACTCTCCTTCTTGGGAATGAAACTACTGTGTAACAGCATATTGGAGCGTTGTGTCATCATCATCAAAGCGGTGTGAAGCAAGCCACTGTTCCATATACACAACGGACCTTTTTGTCACTTTCTGTAGAAATTTATCGTTAACTACAAATGAATGGCATTCATATTTAAATATACACCATTATTATTTTTTTCTAACACAGAAATCTTATTACTGCACGCACTTAGCATTTGGCGAAAATTTACGGGAGTGTTCATTTTCAATTGATCTAATAAACAAGCAAACAGCAATAGAACATTTTTCTTCCACTCCGCACCATCTACTGAATGACTGCATGCAGCGCCACAGGATGAGCGTCGCTATCCCCGCTCCTTTCTTTTGCATGTACAAACCGAAATTCCTTCCGAATTGTCCTTGTACAATACGATGGCATCAAATATATAATAAGTGCCTGTTCTCAAAAAAGGTGTTGCGTACACCAGGAAAATGCTAATTAAGTTATTCTAAATGTTGCATGAAAGTTTCTATTTTAAATATTATCATAATGAACAATTACTGTGCATTGCTTGTATTAAAATATGATTACAAATATTAATAAAAAATAAACAAATTGTGCATTGCTGTTTTGTGTATGTAATGACAATATTACCTACTGTATTTCAATTATTGTCCAGCATTCCCAAAATAAGAACAGTTTTTTTCATAAAACTGAAATAAGGATTCTATTTGCAAAAGTACTCAAATAATTAATGTGCTTAAACGTGTAATATCTAAAAATTTGAAGATGAAAAACTATTTCTTTATATCCATTTTTAATTGATCGATTTCGTTAAAAAACTTCGTGTAAAGTATTATACGACAAATGTCATGAAAAACAAAGAAAAACAAAACTTAAAAAAACGTAGCGCTCGTGATATTTTTGTAGAAAATTTCTGGATTAGCTTTCTGAACAACTGAACATTTATTGGTAATTTATTCTATATGTTATTCAGTATTTATTTATCTAGTATTCGTAATTGATATTTGCCAAAAATTTTTATAGAAAGATACAAAAGATTGCTATAACTGTTGGTGTATTATTATAAAACACCTTTGTTAGGGTTAAATGCAAATAAATAATTAAATTCTTAGCAAAGCCTTTAATATTAAATTTCTTTGTTTAGCACCGACTTAGCATTCCGCAAAACCTAAAACTCCAAGCCGCAAAATTAGCCAAGAAAGTGCAAATATTTGCATTTCACCCTTTGCAGCATTAAATACTGCTGAGCTTTGTATAACGTTGTTAGACCGTTTACCAGAAACAATTAACGCAGCGCCCGATGGAATTGTTAATGTGCTAAAATTTTCGTAACTTAATGGGTTTAATTAGGATAATTTGAATAAATTAATTACTTGAAATGAACACCAAAACACCAATCTTTTTTCTACATTTCAGTAGCGTTTAATAAATAACATAATTAAAGGGCAATAATTAAGACAGTAACAGCGAGTCACATTTATAGGGCACTCAGCAAAATTTGTAATTTGTTAAAAGCTCCTTTAAGGTACTCAGAATTCAAATTTATACTAATTTTAATGGAATATCCAGATGCTTGCTAGAAAATGCAAAAGAAAATGGCTGTTTTTGTGGCCAAGGTTAAGAGGAAGAATATTACACTGTAATTTTAAGGGTCATTACCGTTTCGTATAATTAGAGGCAAAGAGAGTGAGGTTTTGTAAAAGAAAAGTTAAATGTATTACGGTAGTTACTGTATAATACCTAATTATAACTTCTTTTTTATACATACGTGTGTCGTAAGTGCAGTATCCAATTTAAGTAAATGCGTTTCTATTATACCAAGTTATACCAAATATTAACCGTTATATAATGCTGAATATTGTGCACAAGTAAACTTTTTATGTTTTTGTAATAAATTAACTTTTTTAATTAAACTTGTGCCTACTCAATAAATATACTTTCTTATGTAAAGCTTTGATAACAACTAACATGTGACATTAAGTAACATAAATGGTAATTATAACCTACTTTAAAGATTTTTAATTTTTAATTAACTTAGGTTCACTGTGGTTGCACTAAATTTAAATTTTGTTTATAAACTTATTCATTGTTATCACTTAAATAGATATCTTAGGTTAGCTTACGTTTTAGTTTTATATGAATTCCTCTTTACCTACTTCGCAGTGTACGGCAACACTGCAGTTTGCAGGATTTACAAGATGTTTTTAATTAACTTTGCAATGTGTTGATTGATAAGTTCCTCTTTTTAAACCATATGCTTAGTGTATTTGTAAAGCTTATAGGTTAATATGATTGTATTGTCTGCGAATATTCTAGTAGTACGCATATATGTTGAAAAATTGGGCCCAGTATAGTTTCTTGTGAGACCTATGCATGCACAGGTATAGGAAAAAATAATGAAAACGTTTGCCAAAACTAGGCCATGTTTTCACTGTATCTAGTAACACTGGGCACTGCGTAAATCAATCGTCTCTTGTTTGTTGCAGACAGTATGGACTGTACACTAATAGAGTGAGGCAATGTAGTTGTGGACATTGTGCAGGTGTGATGAGTGATCAGTATGTCCGACCTGACGGTCTTTCAAGGAGGTCCAATTGTTGCTGCTCGTCTAGCAAAACAGCAACGTTATGCTGTGTTACACAAGGCACGTTCTCAAAAGTTATGAGCCCATATACAGTGCATGATAAAATAGGGTCGGCGAAGCAGAATAGCGGTTGATGAATCTGCAGTTTCATCTAAAGTAGCGAGGCGGGAATTGCATAAAATTGATATCCATAGGCGTGTTGCTATTGCCAAGCTCCTAATAACAGACACGAATGCTCAAAGGTGATGTGCAATGCCCACAAAAACTAAACGTTGTCGGACTGGCAACGTGTGGTTTGATTAGAAGAGTCACGCTTTACTCTTTTTCCCATTACTGGACGCGTGTTTATTTGTCGATTGCCCTCTGAAGCATACGATATGGACTGTCTTCGCCCGACTGTCAAACATCGTGATGGCTCTATTATGGTCTCAAGCGCTATATCATGGTATTCGGCAACGTTCTTGTCATATTATACGGTAGGGTCACAGCAGTAGTGTATAGAGAGCTCTTAGGTAACCAGTTCAACCCAATGGTGCAAACTTAATTTTCAAGCGAGAATTTCTTATTCCAGGATGGTAATTCCCCATTCACACCGCTGGTCCTGTTTAAGAATTGTTTCAAGAGTATGCTGTCGCTGGTCTGCAGTCCCGAGACCTGAATATCACTGAGCCTCCGTGAGCTGTTCAGGGTTTGGCGTTGATTTCCATCCTTTGTCTTTGAGCTGGAGGCCGTGCTACACAAAGAATAGCTTTAAATTCCACTCACCACTATTTCCAACTTGTTCTCTTTCACTATTCTGTTTAGAATTCTGTACTGTGTGCTAAAGTTGGACCAACATAGTGTTAATACAAGATGTTCCGACTGCCATAAATGTTTCCATTATTTTGTTCAATATCTGTATGTTTCTAGTAAATAATAGAGATAAATTTATTGTGCCTGCAAACCTGCGATTACGTAAAAATAAAAATAGTATAAACTTGATGTAGTTGGTAATTTCTAGAAGTGAAATTTTAAACTTATGTCATTTGTCTATATACAATTAAAAGCTTGCACTAACAATGGAGTTATGTGGTCTTTGTTTTCAAATCCTCTTTCTATGATCTCAGTCACGGGTTGTAATTAATAACAAGTGGGGTGGCTTTTTCTGGTACAAAAGTAAAAAGTTGGAAGAATGCTTAGTCTTCTAATTTCTTCGCTAAGCCGAAAATAGATAACTTTCTCGCTGATAGTATGTTGATTGTTTTATATCTAATAATGCCTTTCTTATTGTGCTGGTACAGAGAACAGAATAATTTTATGTTTCCATAAATTCAGAAGCCACTCTACAATTTTTAGCCAAACGTTGAACGTGGTTGTAAAGTATGCTAGTGCTTTTTTGTGAATTTTTTAGTATAATATTATGGTTTATTTATTGAGAGTTTTGATTATAGAAATAAGTTTTCTGAGTGATAATGGATTAAGATTTGCCTTCAGAGTTGACTGATGTGTTTAGACTAAATTTATAACTATGCTTCTATGTATATGATATTTATAGTTGTGGGAAGTAAACGCTTCCCTTATGTAATCTACAAAACTTCATATTGTTTTATTAGAATTATCTGTTTTTTGAGAAGATTGAACGTAGCTCTTGTGGTTGAAGTAATATTCTTCTTGTTGTCTTCCGAACGACCAAGTCTCATGGCGTAAGAATATTTTTCACCATATTTTTATTGTAGTATTTCTAGTTTTCTACAATTTTTCCTTCAGGGTATATCTTTATTGATTAATTAAATTTTTTATATATTTTTGTGATAAATTATTTATAATGCGTTTTCTATTATTCTTTACTATTGTAACTCTTTTAATACTATCTTAGACAAGTTTGAAGTTTAGACATTGCTTAAATATTTGACATGGTCGTCAAGCGTTGTATAGAAAAGGTTCTAGTTGGCTAACTTATTGACTAATCTCGGTTTAAGGGTATGTATTGCCGAAGTTATTATGAACGAAAAAATTACAGGAAAGTGGACTAAGTCTAGTTCAATAAAAATTTGTTAATACAATTTATTTAAGTTATTATGAACAATGTTTATTGTATTCAGATTGTGATTTCCTCTATACGGATAGAAAGTAACTAGTCAGAGAATTTTTGAAAATACTTGGAAAATTAATCAACCTTTCATTGTAAAATGATGCAGAGTAACACTATGAACCTCAAAACGGGATGGTCACAACGAAGACGACAGGAGGAGAAATAGGACAAGATTTGGAACGTAGAACATCACATCTCTTATAGGAAAACAATGCGAGATTATAGACAAAATGGAGAAATATAAGATTCAAATACTAGGAATTTCAGAAATTAAAAAGAAAGGAAATGGCTTCAAACATTTGGACCAACGGCACACTTTCAGGTATGCGGGTACACCAGTCGGAATTAGAACAAAAGATGGTGTATAAATACTTCCCAGCAAAGATATAGAACCAAATGTAAAGCTGTAAACTCCAGAATTATAACAATAAACTTACAACTTTAAAAGATATTTGGAATAATACAAATGTACGCGCCGCGGAAAATGCCGCTGTACAAGATAAAGAAAATTTCTACAAAGCCCTGTACAGATCCATAAAAAAACTAGAAAAAGAATAGACACATAGTTATTATGGCGGATTAGAACTCCCATATAGGAAGTAACATAGACACGGAACAATGGGAGGTTAAGGCCTAGAAGGGGACGTAAACGAAAATGGCAAGAGAATGTTAGATTGCTGCATAACAAATCAACTGTTGATAGAAAACACATAGTTTAAACATAAAACAATACACAAAATAAGATGAAAGTAGAAGAACTACATAGCAAACGTATGATAGATTACATCACGTACACGAGAAATGTGAGATACACAGTGAACGATGTAAGAGTAATAACAGGGCGGAGTTAAATACAAAACACAGGATTGGTGATTGCTGATACGAACATTAGCAAACCGCTTAAAGAACTAACGAAGAATTATAGAAAGATAAAACTGGAAGCCTTAGAAACCCCAAAAAAAAGACAAGAATATAAAACAAACTATCGGAAAACCTAAACAAATTGGAAGAATGAGAAGCCTAAGAAGAAAATCAATGGACCCTAAATAAAAGAAGGAAGACTTAATAAATACAGTAAAGAATGTCTGTACAGGAAATGATTTTAAACAAGACCCAACATATAAGCAAAAAATAAAGAATTGAAAAATAAAATTAAAAGTAAAGGAAAAGCATGGAAAAAGTATATATTAAATAAAACTGAGCAAAATAGAAAAGAATACCTAGTAAAACGAAAGGAAGCAAAAGAAACGGTAAAACAAGCAAAAGACACATGTGAGGAATTTGGTAGAGAGATAGAAAACAATTATATAGAAAACCAAAAACAGTTTTGGAATATAGTTAAACGCCTAAAGGGAAATGGAGCACCAAAAGCGCAAAATATTAGGAATGACACATGGATATTACAAACAAGAACGGAAGAAATATTGAAAACATGGAAAGATTACTATACAACAAAATTGAAAGATGAAGGAACAAAAATATGGAGATACGGTTTCAGGAAGAAAATGGTAATCAAGATAATAAAGAAGAAATAACAAAAGGAGAGATTTAAAAAAAAACCCGAAGAAAACAAAAAATGGTAAGGCAGCAGAAGAAGATAATATAGCCCCAAAAATGTTAAAAAGGCGGTTCTATTGTAACTAATGGATGAAAAAATACAACAAGCATGGAGTACAGAACAGATACCAAAAGACTGTGAAAAGAACATTAAAATATCTATACATAAAAAGGGAGACACCACAAACAGAGATAACTATACGGTTATGTGCTTATCATTAGTGGCGCTAAAAATATATACAAAAATAGTTGAAAAACGTTTGAGAAATAAAACTGAAAACAAATTAAAAGAACAAACGGCGTTTAGACTAAGAAGACAAACGCAAGACAATATATAATTACATTAAAGTTTATAATCAAAACGCTGTTAAAAAAGAAAAAAGATATATACCTACTTTTCCTAGACTTAAAAGGAGCTTTCGACCTAGGTATCACACAAATACACCTGGAAAACGTTAGAAGATTTAGAACCCAAAACTACGGAGGATCATTAGGAACATGAATAACACCTAGAAAAAACGAGATAACTGCTAATACAGAAAAGTAACGCATATCACAGAACAGGAAAATAAAGAAGAAGTAGATATACAAATGTATTTATTCATTTGAATGAATAAATTAGAGAAAAAATAAAAGTAATTGATGTAAAAGGACATATAGCAAGCCTAAAATGGGGATGGGCCGGACACACTATGCGGCAATCTGACGACCGATGGAATAAGAAGATACAAGAATGGAGACCCTGGCTGGGAAAAAGATCAAGAGGTAGACCTCAGACCAGGTGGAAAGACGACCTAAAGCATACAGTCAGGCTCACATGGTCAAGAGAGATACAAAATCGAGAAGAATGAAAATGAGAGCGGAGGCCTATATCCGACACTGGATGTAAAGAGGGCTAAGAAGAAGAAGAAGATATACAAATAGACGGAAAATAAATTCAAATAGTACAAACATACGAATATCTTGGAGTGCTAATCAATAAGGACGCACAGTGGGACAGGTGCCCGGTAAAGGTGGACAAAATTATTTAAAAAATCTAGCACATCAAAATGTGTTTTAATTTATCAAAATTGAAATAATTTGAACAAGAAACAGAATAATTGTTATAAATATTGTCTTAAACATTATCATCGCTGGCGCTAGCAGTTTTACTAACGCTTTCTTCTTCCCAAGTCGTTAAAATGGACTCAGAGATGATTTCCACTTCATCTGGGGGTGCTAATAAAGCTATGACATCTGAATCTATTGCTCTTCTGTTTTTGGGGCAGTGTTCTTATTGCGGTTATTAATGGATCCGATATAACGAGCAACATGGTGAAAAGATGAACATTCGTAAATTGTCTGGAGAATTTTCTGGTGTGTGCTCGATGATATGCCTTAAGGTCTTTGTTTCTAGATTTTTGAGCCTCCTCGGAAAGCTGACCCATAGGCAAAGGGCCGATTTAATTATATGGTGGCCGTGAATTAATATTTTATAGACCGAAGCAGGCATATAATACCAAGGCCAAATGCTTTGACATTAATCTTAAAACCAGGAGATAGTTCCTCTAAAAGAATAACGCATCGTCGAATTAGGGTTTTATCGATGCCAGTAATTCTTGCAGAAGCTTGATAATTCTTAAAAAAACCTTCTCGTCGTATTTTTATCGTTAGATGTTCTACTTTCTCTTGGCCTAACTTTATCCACAATTAATTCTAATTCTTTTTGAACATCGTGTAAATTTTCTTTTTAGGGGCTGTGAAAGTCTAATTTTTCATTGCCTTTGACTTACCATTTTTTTAAATTCAGTCTATATGAGATGTGCAAAAAACTCAAAGCATTTTATCCACACATGAAGCGTTGACTGTCCAAATCTGAATGTGCCTTCATCTTCATCCCTTTGAACTATAGACTCCAATTTATTTATTTGGGTTGGTGTCGCTCCACACACATAGAAGAAGTTAAAGTCTGTATTGCACACTTTTCCGTCTACGTATCCGAGACGTAAGTGGTAACAAATAAACAAATATCTAAAATAACAACTGCAATAGACATTCTTTCAAACAATTGCTCAAATACGATGGGAGAAGAGGAAATAAGTAAGTAAGTAAGTATCTTTTGAACAACAATAGGTGCAGCCTTGGGACTTTTACTGTTTGACAGCCTTTTGTGGAATGCCATTTAATAGATTTTTAAGTTTCTCCCTATAATATATAAATTGTTTACAAAATACTAATATTTAAAAGAGTGTTAAACACAATGATAAAGCCTTCAATAAATTTTATCTTGTGTTGATTGCGGCATGTATCATGCTTATACAAAGAACGAAATCTTATTGGTATATTTCCGCGAGATCTTATTAATAAAGTATTTTAATCGATTTTTATTAATGATTTAACTAAAAATAAATCCACTTTATAATCCAGCTTCTTATTCCCAATTTTTTATGGTCAAAACAGTGCCTAAAAATAAAACTGTTTTCCAAAGCTCAGAAACTATGAGAGATAAAATGATGCGAACATTTTGAGTTTAGTAAAACACACTAAATTGTTATATCAAAAATTTTTGCTTATCTATAAGTGATTAAAGTATCAAAAAAGATTGTCAATTTTTTGAGTGAATGTCCCGAAAAGGAAATATAATAATTGTACACATTTAAGAATCTGCGTTAGAATATTATCAATCGCTAAAGTTTTAAATTTTGATCAATTTCTGCACCTTCCCCGCTGCTACACTCTCTTATGGTGTGAAAAGTAATTTTCTGCTCACAGCATGATCGAGTTGGCCAGTGGATAAAAGTGAGGTCAGTTATAAAAATGCGGTTGTCAGCGGTTAAAACGTTAAAGTTGAACAAATTTTCGCATTCAACGTTTTGTCGTCGCTCAGCACGTTCTAGCAAAATATCAAGCTGCCACTTTCAGAACGATTGGAGGCTGCTTGCAGCGGAGTAGAAAAACTCCACCATGCTTTCCTTTTTACGGACTGGTACATTCATTTTTTTTATTTTAGTTATTTTTTTAAATATACATATATTATCCGCATATTTACACATTTTGGTATTAGTAACATCAGTAAATATTTACAGTCTACCATGCAAAATAACTCTTAGCAAATTATCTACTCTATAAAACTGCAAAAATGTAACTAACATTGTAACGTCTCCTACAACTATGAACCGCTTTTAAAGGTCAATACCTCATTCGAACCGATTTGTTGCCAAACTTTGCATAAAGGTTTTAGATGTAGGTTACGGTTGACCTGTTATAGGTCAACATATAAATTATCATAAAGTAATTAAACAGTTTGCATCACCTCTCGGTGTTTTATGCACTACGTAGCTAATTCTTGCCATTAGTAGGCGCATGCGGCACAAATTTGATTTATATGAATCCGAACGAATGTCATCATGCTTAGATATGGCTAATAAAAAAATCATTGGCTTATTTTTCTCTTCAATTGTCGACGAAACTCTGAACCAAATATTTAGCTTGGGTTGCCTTTTAACTAGTATGATTGGAATAGTGGATACATTTAAAAGAGTTTTTTTAGCTAGAGCACTTTGTTAACTAAACTTAATGAGCTTATTTGGGCTAAAGCTCAAAACTAACGCAAAAATTAAATATATGGGTAAATCAAGTAAATCGTGCAATTTCAAATGTTCAACACTGTCTCCCTAGATTGGCTGAAAGTTTATCAGTATGTACCCAGATATATTCTGTTACATAACACAGTTTGTTACATACATATCTGGGTGCATTGACGATGTTTCGAATTACCTGTGGAGTATAGGCTACAAAACAGTTTTATATGGCAGTAACTTATTATTAATTTGGGGTTCGACTTGAGAATCAGTACATTTTCTTGTATTTCTGACCAGGTCGAATTTGTTTCTCCTAGATGTGTCTACGCCAGGTTAATCTTCAATCCGAAATATTTATCTTATTGGTTAATGTAACGCAATGTGAATGTCACATATTCTGACTTGACCTTATTGGTTTTAATTTGCCGTTTAATCAGGTATGCATTAAACTTAGATTTAGTTGAGGGAGAGAAAGTTATATTTACGGATCATCGTAGGAGGCTAACAATAGAGTCGTTCGCATGAGTGGTGAACGTTATTTATCTAGTAATTGGAATATTTGTATAGATTAGTTAAAGTGTGGAGTAAATGTCCTTTTAAGGCATGAGGAGAAATCATCCAGCAAGGAGTTCAAGTACTTGTCAGTTGAAGTCAACTGGCCAATATCTTTTTAGTCTTCTGTTGTTTGGATGGTGTAGAAGTGGTCGTAATCGAGGGTTACTGTAGACTGTAAGCTGGTCATAATGTTTGTTACTGCGGTCTTGGATGACCTCGGAAATGAATGGGATGCTAAAGTCGGTATGGATCATTTTATTGGAGACATACCATGGCGCATTACCAGTTTACGAAGGTATTTAGAATGAACTCGTTGAAGAATGGCTGTGTTAGATTTGTTGGCACAATCTCATAATTCGATGCCATAAGTTCGGATGGGAATTATTATGGTCTTGTATAAGAGAAGTTTGTCTTCCAGTAGCAAATGTGACGTTCGTCTAAGTAGCCATTACAACTCTTTAAATCTCAGATCAACTTGTTTTACCTTCTTTATTACGTGAGTTTTCCAGATAAGTTTGTCATCAAGATGTAGTCCTAAATAGCAAACTGAAGATGCTTGAGGGATGACGGAATTATTTATAGATACTGATGGACAGTGATCTTTTTTTAAAGTAAAGGTTACTTGCGTTGATTTGGAGTTATTTATTTTAATTTTCAACTTAATAGTCCAATCTTGTAAAACATTCTGATAATCTTGTAGGTATAAAGATGCTATATCAGGATTTTTATGGCTGGTAAGGATCTCTGTATGGTGGCCGAATTTTCCGATTAGGGTAGTTGGTATAGTGGGTATATCTGTGTTGTACAAGAGGTAAAATATGAGGCCCAATACACTTTCTTGTGGCACTTCGGATTTTATTAGAAAGCAATCTAAAGCTTCACCATTGAATTTGGTTCGAAACTGACAATCGCTTAAATCGAATTTGAACAAATTGAACTATGATGGTAGAAAAAGTTTGGTCTCGTAAAGAAGGCTAACGTGCCATATTTTCTCGAAAGCTTGACTTATATCCAGAAGCGCTGAGGTACAGTTTTTTTTGTTTTTCAGTGAAGTGTTTATTTCATGGACGATACGGTGGCAATGTTGAGTTGTAGTGCTAGAATTCAGATCATAAATTTTATTTAGGAGTGGTCTAATTCTGTACAGCAAGAGTTTTTCTAGTAATTTAGAGATGGTTGATAGTATACTTATGGGTCGATACGATGAGACGTCATTTGAATCGTTACCGGGTTTGTAAAACATGATTATCTTTTTTAACCTTAGCTGCTGAGGCTAGTAGTGCAGTTATCAGATGGCGTTAAAGATGTATGTGAGATTCTCAATATCTTTTCTTGGGAGTTCTTTCAACATTTTTGGCATAATTTTATCGGGACCAGATGATTTTCTGTTATTTAAGCGAATGATTTCATGTTTGAGTTTCTTAGGGGTAAATGGGCTGATAGGATCTGTTGGCGGTAAAAAACTGACTAGAAAGCCTTGAATTTCTTAGTTCGGTAAATCGTTATTAGGTGAAGTGATGGGCAAAAAGATCAGCCTTTTCTTTATTGCTTCGTGGGTTTACAACATGGGGGATTTGGCTGAACTGTTTGTTTTGATCGGTTGCTATAACGAGTTGTCGTAGTGATTGAAATTAGAAACGTATTCTTGAAATGATTTATAGTGTGCCTCTTTTAATTTGGATTTAAGTTTCTTAGTAAGCTGGTTATGCGGTTTTATCGACTGGAGCGTGACTTAGATGCCATTTTTTTAACAACAATCACTTATTTTATATCTAATGGGAGATTTATGATTTTGGTTTGGGCTTTTAGATAAGGAGTATATTAGTGGTCTGCAGGTATGAGAATCAATATTAAAATCTACAGCTTAATCTATGTCAGCAGGGGTAGTAAGCTTGACTTACTACATTTAACACATGTGAAAGCTCTACTACAACACTGGTATGTTGATAGAGTTGACAACGTGTGCACTGGATTCTATTTTTCTGTTTCCTGGGAGATCAAATTTGCGCAACACAATGCTGCAGATCAACAAAGAACATGTTCAACTGCAATTTCAGTAAAAATATTTCTAACTTTGTGCCCTGGGGTTGCAAGCTTATCTGTGATAGCTTGGGTATCCATTGAATAGTGTAAGTATTTCATTAAAACTCTGTAGGCCCTTTTCTTTTTTAGCTGGTACGTATGATGGATATTATGTTCGTTTATGAATTTAGAGAGTTTTCGGTACAAATCTGGTGTATTGCAATTTATTTTTACAGTATCATTGGTCATATTTTTGGTGGTGTACTGATCTACCTCAACAATTTAAACAACCTTTTTGGTAATTTCTGAGTAGTTGGCAACTCCATATACAAAAATAGGGAATAGGGTTTGTACTGCTGGGAAAGTTAAGGAGATGTATCTCTTAGACAGTGGAACGTTCTCTGATGCAAGTACTTTATTTAAGAGGGTTTTACTTTTTTTAACGCTTCTCCATGCTTGCCAAGGATTTGCATTGGGTAGATTTTCATTTTCTTTGTCACTGGTTGATAACTGATGGTAATTTTGTTTGCATTTTCATATAAGTTTGAGGTTGCTTCTGGTTGGGTGGGAAATATTTTGTTTGTCACGCATGAAAGTGTGATAATTGCGGAGACGATACTGGGTGGCATTGCACAAAGCCAAGAGGCGATGCAATCTGCGACATATTATTAAAAAGTTCAGGGCCGTTTTTGTAAAAAAAATAGTTTTTTGTTTGGCTTAGGTAGCTTAAATGATTTAATTTTAAATAAATTATTTTAAATAAATGATTTCAACTCTAAACATCTACGATGAGGTTTCAGGTCGAATGTATCAACTCCAAGAAGAACACGACTATACTAACATATGCTACTTTTTACGAGTGAACCCAGTACTGGCTCATAAATAAAAAACGGTTGCCAAATCTGCCATGTTTCTGTATAACAAAAAGCACACTCTCTACTCTATTCTAAATACACAATTATACTTTGATCTTAGGTATTTTATCATTTCCCCATAATTGGTGAATTAGATGCGAATATAATACCTAAAAGTCAGATAAAATACGCTACAAAACAGTTTTTGTTTAAAAGTATACCACACAAACAGCCTCAAATTGTTTCTTAAGCAGAAAGAAGAACTAGATCTAGCTGTTAATTCGTTAAGCTAGGGTAATCGAAAAGTTTTCTAAAGAGCAACCCTAGACATGGACAGCAAACTGCTTTTATACTGTTAAAAAAATGACAACAAACGACATCATCTCAATATAAAATCAGATATAATATAAAAGCAAAAAAACGATCAAAGAACACTTTGGAAGATAATAAAAAATTCATTCAAAAATATATGTAGGAACTACTGCAGCCAAAGATACAAATTACTTTTTATGGAAAGCTCCAAAAAGCATCCAGCTAAATATTTAGGCATTAATCTGGAAGATTAACCTGAAGGCCACACATTGAAACAAAAAAGAAGTTAATACACATCAATCTAGAACAACTATATTAATTAATTAAAAGGAAGACGTAAATAACACTAGAAACTAAATCTATTTGGGCTATGGAATACAGCTGTTCCAATCAAAGATTTTACGTTAAATAACTAACACCTTATGCAGCTAATGCAGTATTCACAAGAGATCTGCAAATACCTACTGTATAACCCAAACCAGTTAGCACATTGACTTCCTGACGAAGAAAATGATACACGTAGGTATAAGTGTTACAAAAGTTTAGCAATATAAAATAAATTTTTGTAACAGTGGTTAAAACAGACATTAGTATAAATTCATAAAAAATTAATAAGGTATTAAATAGAATTGGAATAATTCTATGATAATTTATTCTTTATCGCACGGTTATTTAAGACCAATTTTTATTCTAAATTCCAGATATTCACCAAGAAAAACTTAATCGAATTTTGAGAATTTGTATCCAAAAATAAGCTTAAAGTTTCCGTTAATATGTCACAGTATTTATTTAAAATTTATAAATATTTAAAATTGGTTGGTATTTGCACACCACAAAAATCTCAAATGCCATTTAGCAAAATTTTACTACAATAGCTTTTCACATTTAGATAATCGGTTTTATAAACCATTTATATTTCCATTTAAGTAGCATCTAATTTAAAATTAAGCGTTGTCGTCGTAAGCCGTCCATGTTGTTTGTTTGTTGCTTTTAAACCTGCTCTCAAAGATTGAAATGCTTTTTAGAACTGTGAGTAGAAGCGGTTCTAAAAATGGATTAAAATGGAAAGCAGATAGAAAAGCAGCGGGGGTTAAGAAGCTTTCACTGTTTGAATAATCTGGTTCAAGTTACACCACCCTTAGCATTTGTAAATGTTACGTGGCTGATTTTTCATTAAATGAACATTACCATATGCGCATTAGTTAAACGTATATTTATTACTTAATAAGCTAAAATTGCAATTTGCAGTTTTTTGAAAGTATTTTATAATAAATATAATACCGTTGTTGTTTAAAATGTTTCTGTAAACTAAGATTTAGTTTAATTTTCTTTAGCCTGCGTCAGTGGCAAAAAATGCTCTGGTAAATCGTTACAAGGTGACATCGCAACAGAACTATGTCAAATGATGTAATTATTAAAAACATTAAAACAGGTACATTTGTTTAAAAATTTAAAAGTTAAACAACACCATCAGTAATAAAAAACCTAAATAATTAGATAACTGATAAAAGAAATATATTTTTCTTCTGCCAAAAGTCGAGTTAAATCTCTATGATATAGCTCTTATTCTTAGACATTTTTTCAAAATATTAGATATTTTAGGATGCCTTCTGTTTGTTTTAAAAGCTCAATTTAAACGGGAAAACAACAATTGTACACAGTTTAAGTTACTTGCGCTTATTTATTCATAAAATCAAAAATTTTTCAAACTCAGAATAAACAGCTTAAAGATCATGGGTAGTTGCTATATGGTTAATCCGTTTTTGTTAACTCCCAAAAAGAATAATTTTATTTATCGCTTGATTACGACGGATAACATACATTTTTATTTAAATTAATTATGATTCATTTTATGTAAGCGCCAAAAATTGAAATACAGTTTTTATTTAGTTGCTGATACGCAGAATAGGTAATATTAATAAGAATAATAAAAACAAATTATTATAGAAATTTATTGTAATTTCTGATCTATAGCTGCATGAACGTGTTCTTACCATCAAATTACAGAATTGTGATCAGAAAGGAGATTACTCGTAAACTTACTGAGTGTAGTTATTGGTTCCTTTAATTTAAATTTATATTATCCACTTTCAATGTAACTCTCTGTGAAAGTAATTCGTGCACAATAAGGCAAATGTGATTAATTGAATAGACTAAACAACACATTCTCACTAAAATATTTGCCTAAAACAATATCAAACTAAGATATGCTTGAACAATTTACTTTCCAGTTAAAACCACATACAGTGATATACAGGAATAATCGTGTTACTTGCAGTACTGAAGCTATAGACACTCAGGATATACCTAATAAGGCCGTAAACTTAAGTCTGCTTTTAGATTAAGAAAATAATTTACAATCCCAAACGGTAAGAAACACAAATGTAAGAACTAAGATTTTCCCTATCATTTCGAATGGTACGCATTATTAATGATAAGGACATTAAGGACGTGGTTGAAAAAGATTTGTCAATCTTATTATTTATTAATCAATTTAGAAATAATTAAAAAAATATTTATTACAGAAATTTTCTAATATTTCACAAAAAGTAAAAGACAAGCTTTTGTACTTATAGAACTCGTAACAAATGCAATATCGATATAATAATTTTGAATGTTTTAATATCTATAACGAAAAATTAAATAAATACAACGTTTGGTAACAAAACAAATCCAGTTTTAAAAGATAGTGAACAATCAAAAATACCAACTACCACAGAACTAGCCAAGAATCTATTTAATTTAAATAAACTTATATATAAATGCAGTTAACTACTAGTTGGAGCCAGTTACAGAGCAATTAATTCTAAGAGTATTAAGTTACTATTGCGGCAGTGGAAATCTTAGGTGAATACACGTATTATCCATATAAAATCAATCAATAGATAGTTATACTGGATACTGCATAGTCACATTAACCTACCTATAAACTAAATGGTTTTAACTAATTTTGATCGGCCAGTAATGATCACTGTTAACAAGAATCCATATTATTTTCTAAGGTTTTATTTACTGACAATATTTTCCACTAATAATTAATAACCCGTTAAAGTACCCAATGAGTCGTATATTTCGAAACGATATGGATATTGCGATAAAAACTGTTTTGACTACTCATTAATTGACCATACCCATCAGACCTTAACAACTCTTATCCCATCAAGCAGTCCCAATATGCATACAAAATATGATTTATGAAAAACATACTACGCAAAGATTACGGCAGAACAAGAGAGATGTTAAAGCTAAACTAAGAAATGTAAAACACAAAATAACACAAACAACAATTAGGGATACTTGACTATGTGAAAAAATTTAGTACAGCAGAAAATGGAACCTCAGAAGTCAGGTCAGTTCTGAGAAAAGAGATAGGTGGGAGTAAAAATATGTTCTATATAACAAAAAATGATAAATAACAACTAAACAAGAAATATAATAATTTAGGTTTGTATACTGAATATGAGGACGAGATGACAGAAAATATATGCAGAGATTAGAAACGTAATAAAACATTTAACAAGGAGAGATATTCTACTAACAACAGGAAACTGTAATGCAATAGCAAGACTAAAGGGCAACGGAAAAATATTTATAATATATGGGTTAGAAGAAAGAAATAAAAAGGGGATTCAATTCTACACAATTTAGTTGCATACTGTTTAAACACCGCGTACTCAAAGCATACATGTGGAAATGTGGAAAAGTCAAAAAAAAAAAATGCAAATAGGGACTGTAATTTGGTCAAATAAGAAATAATCTGGAACAAAAGACTATCCAACATATTGCATAAAAAGAAATATAGCAGGTAGTACCATTATAGAAAAATATACAAGAGAGTATTATAACAGATAAAGTACTTGACAAAGAAAAAAAATTGTGGACGATAAACAAAATAATAGAATAGATAAAAGAAAGAATGAAATTCAAAGATACCAAAACTGAGGGAGAACAACAATGCTATAGAAAAATAAGAAATCGAATAAATAGAAAACTGAAAAAAGCAAAAAAGTAGACAAAAGAAATATTCGGAGAAGTATACATACTACTTAGAAAATTATTTTCAAAAAACGCATAAAAATACGGAATTATGGATGAACAGGGAAAAATCACAGTAAAACAAAAGAGAACCACAGAAAGGCGAAATGAATACCTGCAACAATTATATAATGAAAATAAATAGAAGAATACAATAGAGTCCGAAAATAAAAGAAAAGAAAATGATGAAATGGTAAGGCTCTACGTCCTGCGTGGGAGCACGGCCTGCGAACTGAGAGGTTAAGGCTCTCATACGTTCGCTCTCTCTCTGTCCGGTCGTCGCACGCCATCTCTGATGCGGGGAGATTGGCAAGCACCGCGCCTAAGACGACCGCAATTATTACCCCTTATTCGAATGAACGCAGGTATTTTTAGTGACTGAGTAAGCCACTCGCCAGGCATCAGAGAGCACCGGGAAGTGAACCCGGGTCCGTCAGCATCGCAGCCCGTCCCTCAAACACGGGACCAATAGTAGATAAAAAAATGAGAAAAGATACATAAACATATCACATTTGTAGCATAAAAAAATTTTTACTAAGTAAAACAATAGATACTTCTTAAGGTTATGCGCAAGGTAGAAAAGTTATAAAAATCGTAAGCACGATAGTCGCGAGATAAAGGTTTCTATTTGCCACACTGGGCGGCGGTCCTGAGTCTTCTTCGGGTGTCCTATATACACCTTTAGCAGTCATGACGTTTCTTTCTTCTAAATTAACAAGTTATGCTAGCCACCTGCCCGGGGTATGCTACACACAGCTCATAGTGCCGCACAACTGTGTGGTTAAAAATAGTTTAGTAGATTATAAAAAAAAAAACAGGCGAAGAAGAAACAGAAAGCGATAATAAACTTGTAAAACCCACACTAAGTAGCTAAAATTAATGGAAGGGTAAACAAAAATGCGTAATATCATTATTGATTCTTTACCTTATACATGGTAGACGCACTGAATAAATTTAGAGACAGAAAGAAAGAGAAAAAAGGGAAAGGAGAGAGAGAAGACGAAAAAAACATATAGAGCAATAATTGCATTGAACCTAACTGGCTAACTGAAATTGAAGAAAGTGGAAGCAACCAAAAAAATGTTAACCGAAGGAGAACATAAACTTTATCTAATTACTTGTAACTACGACAATGTATGCTGAGATGGCGTTAACAAATTAACTAAATAAAAGTTTTCATTTATGACCCAATGCTGTAACCCCCTTTACATAACAAAATTTGACCAATCTTTACATGCAGACGTTGTACTTGGTCTACAACATCCAAAACTAATCCAAAATCCAGCTAATGATGTTCAACCTATAGACACAACAGTGTTATATAGGTACAGCAGCACTTTGTGTTGAGTTTACAGAAATTCTATCAAAAAGACTTGTCAAATTGTGGATTTGGGATTAGCCCACTAGCAAATAAAATAGGATTTCATTGTACTGGCAGAATCCGGAAAACAATTTCGCTTGCTTAATTAGGTCTTTGTGTAAAATAAGGCGAAATTATAAAAGCATACCGCAGCTGGTAATCACGCTTTGCTCGAATGAAGTCCTGACCAATGATGCGCAAGAGCCCAACGTTGCTGTGTTGTAAATAATTGCCCGTATGCAAACGACAAGCGCCTTTTTTAAATAATGATTTATATTTGAAGAATATTAATAATATTATTAATATACTAATTCTTCTTATTACAAATCGCAAGGCAAATTTTTATAATGCAACTAAACAGAAATATTATTAGTATATAATGATATTTTTTAGTTTGTGTTTATAAAAATCTAAAGTGTCATAAAATATATATATATATATATATATATATATATATATCGATAGTATGGCACGGTAAATTAACGTATAATAGTAATAACAATTATAAACTAAGTGGCAAGGAATATTAGACAATAATATTAAAAAATTAAAAGTTAATACAAACAGAATAACTCTATACATGCATGGATACAAGACAAAAATATAATGAAACACATGGAAAGGCTACTTAAGATAATTTAAAAAAACTAGCGATATATTTGACATTCTTGTGTAGATATACAGAACCCAATGACAGAAAAACATATAATGCACATAACAACAACAAAAAAATTCTGTTAAAAAGTTGGCAAACAGAAAAAATAGATACCACCGAGTAAAGACAAAATTTCACACTTTGGAAAAACATAGCCAAATAGTGTAACACACAATGACTGTAGGCGCCAATCTCCAATTACTTTATTTGTATTTTAAATTAGATTTGAGATAGCGGCGGCCAATTTGCCCACGTGCACGGATATATAAAAGCGGAGTGACCTTCAGTCTCCCTGCCTTGGCTCTTCGCTCTTTCGCTCGCTTCATTTTGAATTTGAATTGTGACAGTTTAGAAAGCGGGCGAACGGATTTTAATTTTCCGTGTCGGAGGCCGTTTTGACCGAGAATTCGCCGGCGTGTTTTGTTTGGCGGCAAGAGTTTCCACATCCCGATGGCCGTTCTTGAAGGCCGATTGTCATATCGGGATTCGTTATTTTGCCGACCAGATTATCCTTTTCCCGGAGGAATTGAAATTTTGCCTGTGAGAAAACTCGGTTTGGTTTTCTTATATCTGACCCGACGAAAAACCAAGGAAAACCTAGTCGCAAACTCGGACACAACAGTTGGAAGACACACACCAGAAAAGACGCTTCCGATCGGCTCCGCTGTGAAGATTGGGGTAACTTGTCCTATCTTTTCACCTACACCCCTATTTTCTCTTCTTGGCTCCCCCCAAAATTACAGCATGGGGACCGATTTCTGCAGGAGAGCGCCGTTTTTAAAGGTGAGTTTTCCAGCTTTGGCTTTTGATTGAAATTCTTTTGTTTAAATTTAAAATTACGATTCAGGCCACTTTTGGCCGTAACAATGACTCAATTACATGCATCGGCGAACAATAATAAGAAAGACATAGACAAATACAAGAATAAAACGAGTATAAAATAGCAACAGGAGAACTGACAAAATTGATAAAAAATACAAACAGTTGGAAAAGTTATGGTGCAGATCAAATAGAAAAATTTTGGTATAAACAGTTAACAACAATAAAAACGCTTATGGAAGTATGGACACCTTATTAAACTTTAGTTATACAGTGAATAACTATACTTAAACAGTCGATACAGAGCATTAGTTCATCAGTAACTCATGAGTAAGCAAAATAAAAAATTAACTGCCTTATGTATTGCTGCGGAGTTTAACTGGAGACGTGACAAAACAATGTTAGCACAATAAAGCGGTGTCCTGAGAAGAGTAATCTTTATGGTCGTATTGCAACCACACTGTTGTTATGGCGTGGTAATAAGGCTAAACGGCTTCAGTGGGTGCAAAAGAATTGTTTATGAACAAGTAAACAATGACAAAACGTATTATGGACCGACGAATCCAAATTTAAAATGTTCAGTCAAAAACGTAGAATATTCATGCGTCGATCTAGGACTCAAAAAATGATCTAGGACTGCATTGTTCCAACTGTCAAGCACGGGGATAAGTTTGTTTTAGTGTGGAAATGGTTTTTTTGGCGAACTTACAGGCACTGCAGCCTCAAGGGCTTATTGTGCCCACTAACATGCACTTAATGCTAGGACATTCACACACACTCATGGGTTGAGCAAGACTCGAACTCGCGCGCGCCGGCTGAAGAGCAGAGCCAACTGGTTGAACCATCTAAGCCACCGCGTCCCCGGGGGACTTAGTAAACGTCAATTGCATTATGAACAAAAAACATTATAAAAAAAGTACTATATCATCTGAGTTGTGATTAATCCGAAAGGGATTTGTGATGATGCAAGATATCAACTCTAAATACACTTCAAAGGCTTTTAACAACTACCTAACAAACCAAGAGAACAAAAAATGCTCAAAATGATACCATGGCTACCACAGAGTCTAGACGTTACCCCCCTATGGTTACTATCGGATGAACTGGACAAAATAGTAAGAAAAAAAGCGTCCCACGTCCAAATATCATCTTTAAAATTTTTTAAAAATACCTGGAAAAATTTACCATTCGAAAAATTAAAAAAAATAATGAAAACAATCCGTAGAATCGTTCAAGCAGTATTAAATACAAAGGACGTTTGTTTGATAAACTAAACGTTTAATATTTAATTGAATTTTCTCCAGCGTTTATGATTTTTGTTTGTTCTTTTATAATATATTATATAATAAATTATTTTCTTACATTAAAATGTATAAAATAATTTTTTATTTAGTGTCTATATTTTCAAGACGGTAGTGTATTTATTTAACAATACAAATAAACAAAATAATAGAAAACCATTAGATAATAAAATAATTTCAAACAGAAGAAAAATATAGAGTAGTCAAAAAACAACAAAAAATACAACTAATCATTTGCTGTATATGGATGATGTCAAAATATATGGATCAACAACAACACAAACGAAAAATCTATTAAAAATAATAGAAGAAGCAGCAGCAGACATCAAAATAGAGTACGGGTTAAGCAATTGCAAAATGTTAAGAATAAAAAACGAGTAACAGAAGAACAAAATAACGACAAAAACGACCAAAGAGTGCATAACATATAAGACAAATAAATTTATTAATACTTAGGATTCTAACAAACAACAAGAATAAAACGTAGACAATAAAAAACCTTTAAAAAGCTGCAATTGAAAAATCTATTCAAAGCAGTAAACACATTTGCATACAAAAGAGTCAAGAAGAGATTCAGAAAATATTAACATCCTCACAAAAACAAAGGTAACAAAACACAAAAAACATCACCATACTCGGTTAAAGAAAGACTAGCGATAGACATTTATGCTTGTCATGTAAAAAAATACAAGCACTTGGAGACTATTTACACAACAAAATGTATCATTACATGGAGCAATAGTGTAAGCAGATAAAACGCAACTTAATTAATATATTACACAACAAACGACAACAAACATACATACAGAAAATAAAAGTGCGCATAGAAAAACGCACCAAACAAAACATATGTAAATTGTTACAAAAAAGGTATACTCTAGAAATTCAAGGTTTTTCATCGCCATTTAAGATAAGTAATAGTCATAAAAAGTTACCAAAGATTTTTTTAAATGTCCAATTGTGTACGATGCCATATTGATGTTTTCGGATTTTTTGCAACGACACTTTGACTATAGCAATATATTTACGGAACTTTACCTCACAAGGTCTTGCATCTATTACCCATTTAGGTTTATGGAATTGTATCTGTGTAATCCTTAGACAGTTGTTTTATCTAATGCACTCTGCCAACCAAAAATTCCACTGATTTTTGTTGTCTCGTAAAATGTCGTTAGCTATACATTGAATGCAGCGTGGATTTTTTTGCAATGTTTTTGTTTGTCTATATTTCTGCTATTTATGTTTTGTGGTACAATGTTTTTAGTGTGTGGTGCTTTAACCTCCACGTATATATTCAAAAATAATTGTAGATGTTTTTATTATTATGCTTCACTTCGTTTTATACCTATAATATATATATATATATATATATTGCATAATGACACTTATGATGCAAACTTTTAATCCAGTACGGATTGTCTTGTGTTGTATGAGTTTGTAAAAGTCAAATTCTGCGGTTTAGTGCATTAGCACTTTAATTATTGTAAAATATAAATAGTTGTACTTTAACGTACTTAATGTTTAAAGTAAGGTAGCAGATAGGTACTCCTATGCGATCCCGGCATGGAACAGACCTATTACAGGGACGCGACCCTGCCTTATGCGAGCAATGATTTGCCCCTACCTCCACTTCTGGGGGAAAATCATTTCCTACCCTTTACACCTACCCATCTCCCCTACCTACCCCATTCCTTACCAAACTCGCCAACACGCAATGGCAAGCGTGGCGTTTTAATGCCAAATACCCCTCATTCTCTTTAACTATGGTAATGTCAGTATCCAAAACAAAATTACCCCAGGTGGGTAGAGCTCAAAGCTCAGAATCCCACACTGATCTTTCAGTTTGTCCCAAGGATTCTGGGGGGGACAAGACACTGATACATAAGAAGAAATGTTCACTCCTGGTAGCCACCTATAACTGCAGATCCCTACTAGATGATTCACAACTATACGATCTGGAAAACGAAGCAAGTAAAATTAATTGGGACGTATTGGGACTTGCAGAAGTAAGGAGAAAAGGAGAAAGCTATATCACTCTACAATCAGGAAATCCACTAATGTATAGCGGCCATGAAAGCAACAGTCAAAGAGGAGTAGGTTTCCTTGTTAAGAAATCAATAATACCAAATATTATTAGCTTCAAAGGAATATCTGAACGAGTAGCGTATATGATCATAGAAACATCAAAGAACTACCGCATAAAAATAACACAAGTTTATTCACCTACTTCGGCATATACTGACGAGGATGTTGAAATATTATACGAGGACATTATAAATGCGAGGAAAGAGGGAATGTCTAATCTTGATATAGTCATGGGCGACTTCAATGCGATTATAGGACATATAAAAGAGGAGGAAGAATACATCGGAAAATATGGATTGGGCGAAAGAAACCCAAGAGGAAATATGCTAGCAGCTTTCTTGGCAGATCAAAAATTGTACGCCATGAACACCTTTTTCAGTAAAAAAGCCCAGCGCAAGTGGACGTGGATAAGCCCAAATGGGCAGACCAAGAATGAAATTGACTATATACTCTCATCCAAAAAGTTAAGCATAAACGATATCACAGTCTTAAATTCATTTAACACGGGAAGCGACCATCGGTTCGTAAGGGCAAAGGTTACTGTTCAAAAGGTTAACAGATATAAATATAGATTTAAAAAAACGATAACTGCCCAGACATTCAAACAAAACAGGGAAACCAATCAAAAGTACATACGACAATCCTTGCTATTAAAGGAATATAATGACAACAATCTAAACCAAATATCTCGTGATCTGACACTAGCATTAACAGAAGCGTCGGAAAAAATCACAAAGACGACATGCCAAAAGATAAATAAAATTACTCAACACACAAAACAAAAAATAGAAGAAAGAAGAGAGTTATATAAAGAAGAAAAATATGCAACTGATGAATATCGAGAAGTGAGAAAAGAAGCGAGGCGTATGATAAGAAAAGATTTAGAAAAATTCTATGAAGAACAAATAGAGCAAGTAATAGAGGACAACAAAAGCATGAAGTGCCTGAAAAATGATATGGGAAACGAGAAATCATTGTAGTGAAAGACTTCGCCGGAACAGAAATAAGAAACACAGACGAGATCCTAAAAACTACGGAGAAATACTATAAAACACTATATGGGTCGCACATTAAACAACCTGAGGGACCAAAAGAGAATTCTAAAATAGTAAATGTAGGATCTGAGGATATGCTGGACATCAGTGAAGACGATTTTGCATGCCCTGCAGACGATGAAAAACAATAAAGCGCCGGGAGATGATAATATAATAATAGAAATCATCAAAGAAGCCAAAAAAATAGTAATCCCCAAACTAAAAACCCTATTTAACATATGCCTACAACAAGGAACAATACCAGATAACTGGGATAACGCTGTGATAGTAATTTTGTTTAAAAAAAGGGACGCATTACTATTACAAAATTACCGCCCTATCAGCCTACTTTCTCAAATGTATAAATTGTTAACAAAGATCTTGACTAACAGATTATCACAAAAATTAGATGATTATCAGACAGTAGAGCAAACAGCTTTCAGAAAGGGATATGGTACCTGTGACCATTTACTTACTGTTAAAATTCTAATCGAGAAATCCATCGAATATAACCTGCCTTTGTTCATGGCTTTTATTGATTATGAGAAGGCGTTTGACTGCGTTGAACACTGGGCAATAATGAAGGAACTTAATTGTGCTCGAATAGATTCCCGATATACAGCACTGATAAGTAATATATACAAACACGCTACAGCAAAAATTAAATTACATGCATATAGTAATAAATTCTCAATTGATAGAGGTATTAGACAAGGAGACACAATGTCTCCAAAATTATTTAATTTGGCACTTGAAGGAATATTTAAAGATCTGGACTGGTCAAATAGGGATATTAATGTAAATGGGGAAAAAATGAATCATTTAAGATTTGCCGACGACGTAGTTCTATTTGCAGACAACAAAGACGACCTACAAATTATGATAAATGAATTAGAAAAAACGTCTAAGAAAATCGGTCTAAAAGTAAATTTGAATAAGACGGAGACAATGTGTCTTGAGAACCCACAAATAAACATAAATGGAACTATCCTAGAAAATGTCAACGAGTATATATATATATATCTAGGACAAACTGTAACATTAAGGAAGGAAAACAGAGAACACGAGATAGATAGAAGAAGACGTCTGGCGTGGGCAGCTTTTGGAAAGCTAGCTTATATTTTAAAAAAACAACAAAATACCCCAACGCTTGCGAACTAAGGTATATGACCAATGTATACTTCCCATAATGACATACGGCGGTCAAACATGGACATTAACGAAACAAGTAAAAACAAAACTGGAAGTCACTCAGCGAGCAATGGAGAGAGCAATGATTGGAATTACAATACGAGACAAAAAAAGAAATAAATGGATAAGAGACAGAACTGGGGTCGCGGATGTAGTGAAAAGAGTGACGAAATTGAAATGGGAATATGCAGGACATACAGCTCGGATCAAAGACAGTAGGTGGAACGTTAAAATCCTCCAATGGAGACCATGGACAGGCAAGAGACAGCGTGGCAGGCCAATAATGAGATGGCAAGACGACATTAAGAGAGTAGCAAAACTGCCATGGATGAGAGTCGCACAGAATCGCGCTACATGGAAGAATTTGAGGGAGACCTATGCCCAATACTGGGCGCAATGAGGGTTAAAGAAGAAGAAGAAGAAGAATGTTTAAAGTTTTAACAGTATATTTATTTTTCACTAATTCTTAAAGTAAATAGTATTTTTCTCTCCGTTTCTATCTTTCTCTTTCACATACATGCGCGTACACGCACGCACACGCACACATTGCCATGGGGATATACGCCGGGTGTAGATTGTTTTTAGTCGGTATTGCTCTTGGCATGTAAAATGCCAAGATTTGGTCTTCTTATCTGACCAGTCTGGTTGCGTCAATACTCGATAACCTGGCGAGCTCGACACAATGTGCGTAAATGCATTTTTTCTCTTTCATTAAAATATTTTTATTTTTTATTATATAGATCTGTAATTTTGAAACGATTCATACTTGTATTTTCACATTTAATCAAAACTTGTCGCAATATTTAGACCAGCCCAATTTTCTTTTAGTTTTGTAACTTGAGTTGCAGCAGCATGCCAATTTCTTTAAATAATATTTGAAATGGATATTCTTTCTGGCATTAGTTGTATGATTATAAATTTGATTATTTATCTCAATTAACAGATATTTAATAATATATAAGAATTATTTATTTATACAATGGGTCAGCCGTTAATGAACTAGCATGGTATCACTAATTATTTATTTTCATTGGCGAATTGGTTTCTATTACCTAATTACAACTCTCTTTCTTTGCGACATATCTAGAACTATAAGAACATCTTCGCGGTGCTCCGTGGCCGTGGTTGTCAGCAGCCCTTCAAAGAACGTTCCACTCTCGAGAAGCCAACCATTATAATATATTACTAACCTGTCCTATTTAAAATAAATTGTTTGTTTTTGAATTTCCTAGTAGTTCGTCTTTGTACATAAAATATTTAAAGTTAATCTACAATAAAAACCTCATTTCAAAAACTATACAAATTATATTACTAAGGTTTTCTGTCACACGTATTTCTGCATTTTTGTGCCAAGTTGTCTACATGTTGTGGAAATCTATGTAAAAATACAAGAAACATACTTTAAATTTGCTCTTAGGCTTTAACAATAAATAATACTTTTTTCTATTAAATAAAACATAAAACCTAAGACGGTAATAAGTTTAAAACAAATATCTATACCTTATCATAACACATTATTTTCAGTAACACAGCTTACAATAGACTTTTTTTACTGTATCGGCTTACGTCAATGAATAAGTTATTATTTCAAAATTAAAATTCTGTGCCTAAAAGTAGTATAATACAATTTTTTTGTTAAATAACCTCTTTAATATCATCAATACAAAAAACTAATTTACCACTTTCCATTGCCTTACTTATATTGGATAATAAGTACTTAGTGTGTTGAATTTTATATATAATTAGGCATTAATATCTTGCAGGAGATAACTTCCGGTGAAGTCACTCCTTTTTTTTACTTCTTAAATCTATATATTTTCTTTTCTACGTTTTTAGTTATTGATAGCGATTTGCTAAATAAGTCTCGATTTTTTTATCATATCATCTGCAATATACAAAACACATAAAGATAAGCCTTAGGTAAGTTATAATTATAAATGCTAATTGTGCTTTTAAATCACATAAAAATTAATGTCTAGTGCAGAAATGCTGCAATACTTTGCGTAAAAACCAGTAATCTCTTTCTGGTGCTGAAATTAAATTTTATGTATTACACACGACTTTAAGGGATAAAAAATAAATTGTAAAATGAGTGCACACATCTACCAACCAACCCTTACCACTAAAAAGCCGTAATTATAGGTTTAGTCCCCAAATTTAATTCTTTTAAACCGCATTTATATAGCCATGCATTCCGCACTTGAAAATTTATTTGGTACCTCTGAATAAGACAAAGAGGTATATGATGTTGGTATAGAAATGGGGATCCCTTTATTAAGTTCAAGTAATACCTACGGTATTACGTGTACAGCGAGAGAGAAAATAATGAAGATTAACGATACTACTCGGCTTGATAGCTTCATTAGCCTATAAATTTCAGGAGCTCGGTGCAAATTACTAACCGATTTTTCTTATGTTTTTCTTTCTATTAAGGACTTATTACTTTTTTGTATATGACAGCATTTGAATGTAAGTAGCATGTAATAAATACGCTAGATATTGCTAAAAAGATACGAAGCTTATGTTTCTGCTCATTTACTTTTCATTAACGTGTTGGCTTTAAAGCTGTATTTATTTCTCATTTTTGCCAAATTAACGCCAAAAGTAAACTTATTTTAGATATAGATAAACTTGTCCTTTACAACAATAAGATAAAAAAAAATGGAGAAACAGGAATTTAAATCGTTCAAGTTGCTCTATACGTATTTCACATAATAAAACTAATTTAAATTAATAATAAGATTCAAATTAACAAGTTGAAAATAAAAACTAATTTTGAAATTATTTTTAAATAAAAATTAACTTTTTGGAATATTTTAAAATATAGTAAAAACTCAACAGCATAAAATAAACAACAAACGTTACAATAAATATAAAACGCAATTGAAAAAGAAAAAATACAAAAAACACAAACCCAAGTAATACTACATGAATAAAAAAACTAAGAGACCGGAACATAACTATAATAAAAATCAAATGTAATGGAGGAAAGAGTTAGATAATGAAAATATACAGATCAAATAACTAGGACAAAAAGTTATTAGAAAACTAACAAATGGCGTTCAAGAATAAAGATATCTTAAGAAACTAAAAGACACAGTTTTATAAATAATATAAATACTTTTTATTGTTAGTTATATTAACACTGCACCCTTAGCAATGTTAGATATTTAAGGGGGTATTATAGTCTAGCCGGTCCAAAAAAGCAATTTTTTATTTGGCATTTCCTTACAATTTGGAGTATTGAGAATGTGTCCGTAAAATATTACAATGAAATTCGTCAAACTGACCGAGATATAAAGGTTTAGATTTAAATCTGTTTCGGAGGCTATGGTACTGCCTATCGTAAACATATTTCATATATTCCGCTTCCTTCTTCAAAATATTTACGAGTTCAAAAATATTTGGATTTGGTTTTAAGAGTTGATTCAATCTGTTGTTCCGTCCTTCAAGGACATTATTAGTTCAATGTCTGTGGCCGTGGCAGTTCCACATTTCTCTCACTATGGTGTAATTTTTCAACCAGTGATCTACGAAGCAATCGTAAAACGCCGTCAAATTATAATTTTCTGGGACGTATGTGCAACCGTATGTCGTCATTTTCTGTGTATTCTGTTGCAAGTCCCAGATTTTGAACTTTTTGCCACAAGGATTGATTGTAATGGAAATTACAGCCAGAAATTTCAACGTTAGGAAGCACGCTTCAAAGCAGAGATAAAAACTTGTTCTTCACAACGATGGACTTCGCGAGGCTTCAATTTTTAATATGGAAAATAATCTGGTGTATTTATCCTGTGTTTTATTTGGAAGCAAAGCGTATATAACTGGAATTGTGTTGGTTTCCCCGGAAGTACTCCCAGGGTCCACATGAATGGTATAAATCTGGTAAAATTGCTTACTGCAGCTTTTGAATGTTCCATCCATAAAAAAGTCTGTCCTTTTGATAATACTTTTTTACCTTTTTGACTTGCAAAAATAAGAACTTCTTCCCTATCATCAACGCAAAGAAAGGTTGATCCATCTCCCATCTTCAATATGTCTTCGGAAAAATGAGCATCCTGAGCAGTTGCAGGGTTTTGTATCACGCCTCGTGCGTTGTTCCGTATTCTATTTAAAGTTGATTTTACCGAGGAAAATGCAGGAATCTCAGTTACCAAGACCTAAGCCTCGATTGAATTTATTTCTGTCTTGGAAATCTTGGATATTGGCAAAAAATCTTTTTCTTTCCTGGCTTTCTTCTTAGGGTTCACATGATGCACCTTTTAACTTCACCGGCAGCAACGTCGGATTTACACAGACTTTTCTTCAGTCACCAAAGTGCCTCTACAATGTTCTGTTTTTTTCTTCACACACAACCAAGTTACAACGCTGTCTTTCTTCCTTTTGACACATTATTAGAAGCCGTTCAATATTGCCAATGATTTTCCTTTTGTTGTTTCCCTAATCTTCATATTTAAATTCTCCATACTCACGACGCTATCAAAATGACGAAGAAACTGAATATATACAAGTGAGATCTTCTTTTCAGCTGTTTAAGAGGTTTTAAAAATTATTTTGAAATATGCAACTATGTATTATGAAGCCCTCCCTCCCTTTAAGTGGAATCCATTAGAAACGAGAAACGATGAAAGTGGATAATCTCTTAATGGTATTAGGGATCGCTAATGATTTGTATTAAAACTAATTTCTTTAAAATCAAATATCTTTAAAGCACAACCGGAAGATCCCCGGTCCCGGGCCGTGTAAGAAGCATTGGTTGTCAGAGTAACGTGTTCGGGCCCACGCGAAAATACACGAACGATTGTTGCTATATATTTCGTAATGTTAACATAACGTCAACGCCCGTTACGGCGATGCACCAAAGTGAGACAAAATTCGTGACTGGCACAATCGTTGGAGAGCAGCAATAGTAACGATTGCTACAGAAAGTTCGTAACACTCGCATTCTCTATAGTTATCAAGCGTAGCTGGCTGGAATCATCGTTAACAAACCCCTGTCCAATATCTGTATCATTATTTACACACTTAAAGTATAAACAAAATGTTGACTTGTTTTTGTCTCGCACTTTATCCTATATACAAAAACTTGATTAACGACTAATGACTAATGAGCTACAACGTTGGACGCTAATGAGACCATTTTTTTGTTTTTGAGCTGAGGCGTAAGGGACCCGAAAATGGCGGTAGACGCATCTAGACCTATGTGATCACTGCCTCAGTAATAGAAGCTCTTAAGCTGTCTTTGGTGTTATGATGTCTCTTGTTAACTTCGACCACTCTTCACACGTTGTAGTTAAGAGAATTGTAGTCGGGATTGCTGGGTAACTACAAGGCAAGGGATCAGCGATAATATAAACTATTATATAACCACGCCTGGGTCTGGCTTTGTGGATTGGATCGGAGTTTTATTGGAACACATTCCCGCTCAGTGGTTACCTCTTTTATCCAGGGCTTGACAACTATCTCCATTATATTTATGTGGCTGCAGGTAGTCATTTTTAAGCCTTCCCTAAAGAAGTAAAGCGCCACGTTATTTGTTACGATGCTCAAAAGCCCCAGCACCATCAAGGAGGTGGTAAACTTTGTATACATGACCCAAAGCACTTCAAAAGCATTTTGACAAATCGAACGGTTATTTTAGCGATCTTTTGTTCAGAATAGTTATTTTTGTTTCAAAAGAGCTTCCTAAGAACAAAAAACGGTCGTCTAAGGCGCGGGGTTTGCTACATCCCTTTTTATCAGAGAGGTGCACGACGACCGAGCAGTAAAGTCGGACATATTGAGAGCCTCAACCTCTCAGTTTGCAGGCCGTGCTCTAACGCGGAGCGTTAGAGCTTTACCATTATTACTTTAAATTCGTTCAAAAAGCTTGTTGAACACTTTAATGATAAAAAATGTGTGATTAAAAAGAACGATAGATGAAAAATTTTGTTTATTTTATCACTGTAAATGCAAAACATTAAAAATCACATCACTTTAAATGTTTATAAGTAGATACTTGTACAAAATACTCTTAGCTTTAAAAAATATAAAAGCAACAATTAAAAATTTTTAAAATAAATTTATTATAATGCCAAGTGTTAATCCTTGGTGAAAAGCGTGGCTCCAACAAAAAATAATTTAAGTCAAAAATAGCAACTTAATTAATAACAAACGGCTTAATTATTACATAATACAATTGCCTGGTCAACAAAAACTGTAATTAAATTTTCAGAAGCTGCGTCGAGAACATACTTTTATAAAGAACGGGTTTATCAAAGGAGTACATAAAAACTTTGTTATATTGCTCTTGCCGAAGATAAATTGACTAAATAATCCACAAAATTATAAGCTTAACAAAACAGGCGACTTAATTTGCAAACTTCTCTTTGCTAAGTTGGTGCACAAAAAAGATTGTTTAAAAGTTTTTCCCGAACATATATTTTTTGTTTCTTTTTGAAGTGCTGCATAAAATTAAAGCAAAAGTAAAACCAAATTAAAAGGATTAGTTATGGTGGTAACTAGGCTAAACGCTTACTAAACGTTTGATTAAATACCGCAGTGATTATGATGTATAAGTTTAAAAACTGAGTTTTTGTTCATCAGTAATATCTCGCTTAAAATGTGACATTAAATTACTGATACAACAGATTTTAATTAAAACTTTGTTATTAAATAACTTTGAATCTATAAAAATTAAGCGACCAACAACTGGAACAAGTTTTAAAGTGTTTCTTACCGACCTTAATTCACAGCACCCAGTATGGGAAAAATTGATTATGCGTCTTATATGATCCACTGTCAGATTGTCTTGCTCTACTAGGCGAAACGTTTCAGTCATGGGGTTTAGACAGGTTTAGATCACTAAGATTGACCAGACTCTATAATCCACAGAGTTCAGTTCAAGCAAGTTTGGGTACAATTTCACAATAACCACATGAGAGGATATTGGATATTTACAAAACCATTGTATTGTTATAGTGTAACAACTTTGTTCTTTGTAAAACAGTATTTACCAGATGATCAGACTTAGTCAAATGGATTGTTTCTTTATTAATACCATCTTATTTTACAATTGTTCTCGTTGAAACTCTTAGATCTTGCGGAACGTAAGGGTTATGAAAGTTCGTTTTCTAGTTCTCTTTTTATTATGCCCGAACTTCTAAAATCATTTCACAGTACTGAAACCTTATAAGGAACACCAAAATTATCAACAATGTTACATTGGCGATTCCTAATTATAAATAAGTGATTAAAGATTCCTGATTTTAAAATTAAATCTTTGATTTCGAAAAATCTTAAGTAGTATAGAGGATACCATAATTTAAGTATCATAAGGCATCAGTTAGCTTACCTAGAGTTTTTAGATCAATAACGATATATGTCCACATTTGACGAGATGGAGCATCTCCATAGCTCTATCCCGCATGTCCAAATAAGTCTAAAAACAATTTTATAAAGAAGGTGCTTCTTATTAAATGATGAGTGTGAAAATCTGCCGAGTAACCAACATATTTTTCTTGTTTTATGTCTAATTCTTGTTGATTTTTTAATATAATGAGATTTTCAGTTAAGTTTTTTGCCTAGATGTAGTTCCAGGTATCGCCATTTCGTAGACTTGGTATTGCAATGTTATTCACTACCACCAGTAGACATCCTTAACGTAGTAGTGTAAATATCACATGGACAGACTTGTTTTAGTCAATTTTAAGTTGCCATTTGTTCATTCAATTCCAAGTAGTACTTAAGTACACTTGCGGTTGTTAGATTTCCGTCACAAGCAAGAATGGCAGTATCGTCGGCAAAGTTTTTGTTAAAGTTAATAGTAATAGTTGCGAATCTGCAGTATAAAGGAGATAAAGGAATATATTAAGTATTATACACTACCTTGCGGAACGTCAAACTTATCTTGCTAGTAGAATGAGGATAATTTAAATTGGAAGGTTTAATGAGTCAGATAGAAGTTGATTAATAAATAGTGCAGATGTGGAAAGTAAGCTTTTATTTTATATAATAGTCCTGAATGCCAAACTTTGTCAAAGGCTTGACGAACGCCTAGAAATACAGCAGAACAGTATTTTTTTTTTGAAGAGCCTCATTAATGCTGTAAGTAATTATTGGATTGCGGAGTAGCTCTGCCGAAAACCAAACTAGTGATCCAGGAATAGTTCATTAAATATGACGTCTTAGTATAGTCTTTTTAGTGGTAACAGAAGTTTAGATAAAACGGAAAGAAGACTAATAGGACGATATGAAGCTGGTGCTTTGGAATTTTCGCCTGGTTACAATATCATTATAACCTGAGCAAATTTGAACTATACTGGCCAACAAGTGGACCGAAGAATAAAATTTAATAAAGTGGTTAATAATAAATAGCTTTTATAGTAGTTCTTTCAGTATAGTTGCTGGAATTGAATCATAACTAATAGTCTCGTCGACTTTAAGGACTTTTATTTGATTTTTTACCTAACCAGGGGAGAGACTTTTATTGAAAGTGACAGTTGCAGCATTTTCATAGTAAGCTCTAGCCCCATCCACCTGTTTTAGTATGCAGAGGTGGAATATGAATTTTCGGATCTTAAGTCTTTTTTTGTGGCTTTCCATAGAGAGTTATTATATCTAGAAGAACTTTCAAAATAGTGGTAAAATATTTTATTTCTAGCTTTCTTTAATTTGCTTTTAGGCCGTTTTGCGATAGGATTATACTCCCTTTTATCATCCATGTGTCATGTACGATACTATTTTGCTCATGCTCTGCATTTCTCAGCAACTTATTTTTTTATTAGTAGTGAAACACTAATGATTGGGTTTATCGTAAGTTTCATCATCGGTGTAGCATACCTTATCCTTGTATAGTTACAGTAAAATCATTTGCAGCATCTTCAAGTATTCAGGTGCTTTAGTCTTATTTTTATTTTTGTGACAAAGTATTCACCGGACATAATAAACAGCCTCTAAATATAGGGGTAAGCTGCGAAATAAGCAAACAGATTTTGACAAACAGTCCCCGACCAAGAATTACCGGTATAAGTGACCCCCTTATGTATTGTCAATAGCCACTCATGAGGGCGGTGGAGCAAACATAAGTGAGGGCACTCTCTTGTCCTAGTGGTGAGAAATCGTTCCTAAAGGTAGATAAATTAAATATAGTCAACAGCATGAGAATGCAGAAAGCAACGGAAAACCACTGCATTAAAGATCAAAAATGAATATCTCTAGTAAAATTATTATAGCGGAAGAAACATGACACGTTTAACACACACAAAAGATACTTAGTCATAAACCAGGAAGTGTATTCCTGTATCATCAATTTTTAAAAAGCATTCTATATATGAACAACTACAAAAATACTTATTAATAAGAAGTTGGACAACATTATTTTAGTACTTTACTAGAACCAAACAGCAAGGGTAAAAATCGAAGACGAATTGACTGATAAAATAAAAATACCCCGTAGTGTACGGCAGGATTGTATCCTCTCTCCTCAGATTCAATGCTAAAGAAATTTACTAAAAAGGTCTACAAGGAAAACAAAGAGGTACTGTAATTAACTGAAAATAGGAATTAACTTGAAATATGCGGACGACATGGTGATAATAGCAAGTAACTTAGAAGATCTAAATTAACAATACCAATTTATACTGCAACAAATATGGTATAAAGATAAATCTAACTAAAACGAAATTTATGATAATAACAAATAATTAAAACAACAGGGATACTGTGAACATCAGCATTATGCACATCGAAAGGGTCAGCTACTACAAATACCTAGGGACATGGATACAGAAGCAATGTGATTAATCCAAAGGAATCAGAACCCGAATTTAAATCATTAATAAAATTAAAGAAATGTATGTAGTCGAAACATTTTAAAACTAAGAATGCTCCGCTGTTACCTGTTTTCCACACTACCGTACAGAGTGGAGGCGCGAACTATAAAACAGATTCAGATCAGGAAAGTTGAGGCCTTTGAGATGTGGTGTTACAGGAGGATGCTCAAGTTTTTGTGGACAGAAAGGGTAATAAATGTAGAGATATTACAACGATCATAGAAAGACTAAAAGTCATGACAACTATTAAGAGAAGCAAACTTGAGTATCTAGGACATGTTATGAGAGGGAAAAATACGAACTATTAAGAAACATCATGCAAGACAAAATAAGGGAAAAGCAAAGTGTTGGAAGAAGAAGGCTGTCCTGGTTGAGAAACCTAAAGGAATGGTTCAACTGCAGCTACGGAAAATTATTCAGAACAACTTAACAAAATTAAAATTGCTGTAATGATTCACAATTTCCAATAAGAGATGACTGCGTTTACTATAAGAATTATGATGAGTAGTAGGATGACACATTATGTAAAACAAAAAAGTTTAATGGGACAGAGATTTTATTTCAATCCGCCGGCCAACAAATAGGAGATTCTGTAGAATAAGGAGTATAGTGTTATTCAGTGAATGTACTGTACAGCACTCCTCCTATAGATATTGTAAGTCGTGATCCCTAATGCGTGTGCTTAACATTGTAGTCACTCTCCGAAAAATAAAGAGGACTTAGAAAAGTAAAGAAATCTATCAGATTTGCCTTCGTGAGTTGGTAATGAGGTGGACAAAAAATGATGGATATAATTAATGGACTTGGTGATCTATCTGTTTGTAATTCTATCGCCTGAAGATAGTTTTGTTTATAATTAGGTAGCTAATGGTGAACGATGGTGTTTCTTATAATTATTGCTGCACCTCCATAAGCGCTACCGTTGGGGTACTGCTTGTGGTAGAGATCACAATGTGGGATTCTGTATCCTTGGAGTAAAGTGGGCATCGAATACTAGAAGTATATTGATTTTGTTTACATGAAGAAATGCTACAACTTCATCTTTGTGCTATTTAAAGCCATTTGCGTTCCATAACGCTATTCTCAGAAAAATATTGTTAACAGCGTGTTAAGTATGGTAGTGTGTTGTTGTAACAACTGGTTCAACTTATTAGGCTTTGCAAACATAGTTTTAAATTCCACCAGGAAGTTGAAGAGTTGTTCAGCAGCATTTACTTGTTGTTGTCTTGTATTTTCTACAGCATATGTATCAAAGATCGCTTTTAAATAAGTTAGCTGGTAAGTTAGAGACATATGTAGAGCAACTTTTATAATTAGCTGTCATAATACGCACTTAGCTGAAGTATTGAATAATTTTTGCTAGCCTTGATATTATTATTTCCAAAATATTTAACACATACGAGAGTTGTCTAAGCTAGAAGTTAAAATAAATTGTTACCGTAGATATATGCATTTAGTCGCTAGATATGGATATCTCTCGTAATTTTTTACTTTAAAATAAATACTACTTTTCATAAAATTCTTTGAAATGATAAACAATAAATTTAGACCTTTTACTCTATTTAAAAAAAAAACACTTGCCCATGTAAGACTTGCAAAAACGTACCAGTTAGGAAAAATAAATGCAAATTTAAAAGCCAGATAGAAAATGACGCAGCGCTTTCAACCGAAAAGGAAATAATTTAGAAAAACAGAAAACTTATAAAAAATAATTGGCTTTAAAAGCAATTCCATTTAGAACAAGTTAAACGTTAAACATGGAGCTTTTAGAACGCCCCTGGTCAAATAAGCAGATAAACAAGTTCATCTATTTGCAAAAAGCGATCCTGTTGGACGAGCGGATAAATAATTCCGCGGCGCTAATTGCAATTATTCAACCTAAAATTTCATTAGAAATTAACTGCAAAAAGCCCATCGATTTTTTGTGATATTGTATAATTTAGAAATCTGACCTTAACGCAAACAAAATATTGGGGTTTGCAAATTAACTAAAAATTTAAATTTTCTTTTCGGATGTAAGGAAAACTTGGAGAAGCAGGTAAAATGCAGATAAAGACGAATATACAAACAAATTTAAGACAGATCATGGAATACGACAAAGTGACTTAATCTCTTCCATATTCTTCACATTGGTAATGGAAGATATGTTTAGGGCTCTAGAATGGGGAAAATGAGTAAATCTTAATCATCTGAGATTTGGTCATGGTATAATATTGATATCAAAAGAGAAAACAGAACTCCAAGAAATGTTAGAAAAACTAAACTAAACAGCAAATAGGTGGCACTAAAATAAACATAAACAAAGCAAAATACTTAACAAATTAAATCGACGAGTAACAGGAGATGAGTTTAGAAGAAGCAACAATAGAAGAAATAGATGTTTGTATATTTAGGTCAAAAAATATAATTTTCAAAAATAATCTGATAGCAGAAATACACAGAATAGCATCACTGGCCTGGTCGGCGTTTAGAAAACTACAAGATATATTCTAGATGAAAATACCAAACACACTGAAAGCAAAGATCAATACGTGTTGCCAATTTTAACGTATGGCACAGACTTGGGCCCTCAATAAGAATATTGTGGATAAGTTACAGGCAACACAAATGTCTATGGAGAGAAAGATACTGAACGTTAAGCTACTAAAATACCAAAATTCGAAGAAGATTCAAAGTAACCGATGTAATAGAAAGACTGTGTACTCTAAGATGGAGCTGGACTGGGCATGTAGGAAGAATGCAAGATAACAGATGGACGCGTAGAATAAGTAAAAGAAGTAAAGGAAGACTACAGACCAGGTAGACAGACAACATAAAAAGAATGGCAGGGTATGATTGTATGAAGAAAATACACAATAAAGAAGAATGGAAAACTTAAGGGAGGCTTATGTCCTACAATGCACTAAATCAGATGCTAGTGATGATAGTGATGGAGTGTTTCTGAGTTATTAAGTGGCGAATGTAAAAATAAAGGATAAACTTGCAAAGCAAATACTAGAAGATTTAGGAAGTGTTTTTTCCTATAAAAATATAAATTAATATTTTTTCGTAGCTTTAAATTTTGCCTTTTATAAAATTAATTCATAGTTTTACTGTGCCAGAAAATACATGTTACTAGTCACACAAAGTTCTATATGAATGAAAGACCAAAACTGATTCAGTTATAAATTTGATTTAAACTTTTTTTATTCGCAGTTTTCTAAACATTATTTGTCCTACTATATACGACCATTAAGAAGTTCAAAACTAAGAATCTTTTCTCTAAGAGAGTTCTACTACAGGAAACTATAATTTTTTATCAAACAAGACTGGCACTACAATTGTTTTCTTCTAATTACTCTTTTATTAGGAGGAATAAGTATATCTATATATTAGTAAGATTTCTCCGACTGTTTCCGTAAAGTTTCTGCAAACCAGTTGACTAGCTCATCGCTAGAGAACTTCTTATCGCGCTCTATATTTTAAGCTTTTATATGCATATAAAAATAAAAACCTATTGCGGCGTCTGTCCATCCGTCTATCCGTTGTTTTTCAGCTTTTTATTGGGAGTATAATTAAATTTAAAATGACTTGCCAAAAGTGGGAGTCGAACCCATACCTACAAAGTGGGCCTGCGATCTAAACTCATACCTTTAGACCGCTCAGCCATCCTGACACCTTGATAATTTTGTAATAAAAATTTATATGAATAAAATTCCGGACTATCTGTGGAACATTGTTCTACGTTCCCAACTTGTTTATTGCGTTAACAGAGAATAGCCGCTCTAAGCAAGATTGAAGAAATATGGTGTAAGACAGAAAGACTGGAGGGACTACAAGGCAACAACGGTGTAGCCATGAATTTTCATGTGCTTTTGTCACAAAGTAAAGAAGATTTACAATATTTAATTAGTACATAATACAAATAAAAGCTTTGGACTAACTATTAATAAGAAAAAGAAAATTATGGTAATTAGTAAAAACCAAATCACCCAAATAATCATCGCAATAGAAAAATAGGATCATAGTGTAGAAATTAAATGCAGAGTGTAGCAAGCAAGAACTGCCTTTGCAAAGCATGGACGCTGACCCCAAGCAACAATAAACAAAATCAACGCATTCAAAATGTGAATATACAGAAAATTGGTTAACATTTCGTGTATTGACAAAATAAGGAACGGTGCAGTACTACAGCAAATGAACAAAAAATTAGAAATTATAAAAGCTCTTAAAAACGAAAAAATGAAAAATAAAATATACCAATTATTCAAGGCAAAACTGATGGGAAAAGAAGTGCGGGCAGACGACGAATATCCTGGCTGAAGAACTTACGCCAGTGATACTGTAAAAGTACAAAATGTCTGTTCCAATCACAAGCATTCAAAATAGAGACAGCATTGATAATCGGTAACTTTTAGTAGGAAAAGACAATAATAAAAAAAAGATTGTCATGTTAAATCAACCCACTATGTTACCATTTTTATCGTGGCGACAGTGCGGAATACTTTGGCGGAGTCGCTTTAGCGACTCGCATTATTAGTAACCCTTTTACGAGGGTGTAGCTAAAGCATCAATCTTAAAAAACCAAATCTGTATTTGAAGAAATATATCCACGCTGCACAGTTACAATAATTGTTGGAAACTTCTGCACACTCCTACTTTTTCTGAAAGGTAAGAGTATAAGAAACGAATTGCTTTACAAACTATGTAGATATCATTTCCATAGAAATACTTACCTTTCTATTCTACTTCTAGGAATGCGCAAAAAAGCTTCTGCCCAAATTAAAAGAAAGAAAATAAAAATAAATATTATATCAATGCAGAAGAATTAGTGAAAGAGTGGATCAGAAATACTAATCTTAAGAAGGAAAAAATAAATACATAATTCGTCCCTTTACAAATTAATTCAAAACTTAGAAAATAAACAACCGAAAGCTAAACAACTGCCACAGTCATTAACAATAATTCTTGGAAGGAAATTTTTACAATTGTATAAGAGCATCATCAATATAGAGATTGACTGCCGCAAAATTATTAATAATAAATAGCTTTTAAATGCCCTGTTGTGCTTTACTATCAACAACTGACAGTTCTAATAAACCTTTTGTAATCTTTCTAAAAACTTAAATTATATACTCTCTCTTCTTTATTTTATCTTTTCTGTTTACTTAATTTATTTTCCCATTCTCTACTCTTCTAAGTCTTATATCTGCCTTTTTCTTCCTTCCCTGTTTTTCACGCCTCTTCTTTCCTTAAGAAAATAATACAGTCAGAAATACCCAAAACTGCTTCTCAACTCCAATCAAACAATATAAAAAGTGGCAAAAAACGGAGATGAAAATGAATCAACAAACAACGAAACAAACCACAGCATATAATCAAATAGTAACTGGAAAGTCAAAAATCACTACTAAGAAACCTAAACAACATCAAAAATTACTAATCTTAAAAAAATTGACAAAATCGAAGAACGCATTTTAAAATTTTAAAATTCGTATTCATGAAGTGGTTTCTAAAAACAAAAAGTGCTAGACAAGTTAGGATTATAGAATGAAGCGCTAACTGATTGCTTCAGTATCCACAATTGCAGCGGCAAAGTAGTGCATAAAAAATTGTTAAAACAGACTTTTACTAATTAAATGTACATAGAAGGAATTACTAAGAAATTAATAGGTTATAATATACATTACTAAAATGCAGAAAAGGTAAAATTTACTAAACTAATACAAATACCCCAGATTTGTACAGAAAACTAACAAGACATCTTAAAGACAAAAATATCTTTCCCTATACTTTTCAATTAAAAGAAGAAAGAGCATACAGAGTGGCTATTTGCAATCTCCACCACATCGTACCAAACAAACTTACCGCCGAGAAACTTCAAAACTTTGACATAAAGTTCGTAATATTATTAATTTACGCCACAGGGTAAGCAAAGGCCCCCTGTCGCTAATTATGGTTGACCTAGAAGCTAAGGAAAACAGCAAGATGATATTCGATGTAAAATATCTAACTTAAAGGTATTTGTTGAACTACCTAAAAAAATTATATAATATCGCAGTGCATTTTCTGCTAGGAATATACAAAATCCTACTAAAATAAATCCTTTGCCTGAGTTAAATGTGGAGGAGACAATCTGGCCAACTGCAAAAAGTGCACTGTATGTTAAGACACACAACGGGTTAGAAAGGCCTCATTTAGAGGAATTACAAATAAAAATATACGACCACAACGGACACCTTCAAATCTACCTAATTTCCTGCTTACAATACTACACAGCAATACAAACGAAGATGCCACAAGCTTTCTACATAACAGGCCAAGTTTTGCATAGCCAGTAGAACAGACATCTAATAATTCCCCAACCAATAAACATCAGACAACCATCCATCAAATAATATCTAACTTTCTTATGAAATTTAAAGCGATGCTTTCGACGCTCATCAGCCAAAACATTACGATGCTAAACATGCTTTCAACGGTAATTAACAAAATAGCATAAAATGGCGAGTTTCCTACTTATAGCTTTCTGGAACGCCCACGGAACTTTAAACCACATTTTGAAAATAATTACACTTCACTTACAAAAGAATTGATGTTTTATTAATATCAGAAACACAGGCGATATTAAGATCAACAATAAATATTTTACACTACACAGTATACCTCACCAACCACTCAAACGTAACTGCCCACGGAGGATCGACTGTAACCGTCAACAATAAAATTGCATATTACAAAGCGATTATTATTCAAAGCGACAGTATAAAAATTAAAGCCTTGCCCTTCCCATTTGTAACAGCTGCAGTTTACAACGAGCCCCGACACTCTATCTCCACCGAAGAATATAAAGATTACATGCGATTTTTTGATACGAAATTTATTATTGGATGAGACTAGAACGTAAAATATAAAACTTGAAGGTTAATAAATCCAAAAGGACGTAACTTACTGCAAGCAACGAGAAACCTAAATTGTAGCAATCTTTCAACAGGCGAACCTACTTACTGATATAAATAAACTACCAGACTTGATCGACTTTGCTGTTGTTCGCGATATTGCAAACACGTACACCCATGCAGAATCTAATCAAGATTTGTTAAGTGACGACGTATCAGTAATTATTACTCTGAGCACAACCATTATTAGAAGGGAGCGCTCTCCAAGGCTTTGTACTAAATTTACCAACTAGGACTACTTCCAAAATCTATTGGATAGAGAAGTCAATCTTGCATTCATAGTAAAGTCACCCAAGATTTAGATGAAGTAACCCAATACCTTACTACAACAATCCAAAACGTTGCATTGCAAGCCACGTCTAGTCCATCAACCAACTACCCGGAAGAAGTTAAAATTTCTTGTTACATACGAGATCTAGTTAGTGAGAAACGCAGAACGCGGAAGAAGTCGCAGAGAACCAAAAACAGACAAGACAAAAACCTACTTTATTAAATAGACTAACTCAGTTAATTAAAAAGCCTGATAATCACACAATATGGAAAGTAGCAGAAAATATTCAAAAAATATGGCGATAACTAGGCTAGAACAAAAAAAAGACATACATTCGCTGAGTATTTCTCTAAAGTATTCACCTCATCATAACCTAAAAACTATACATACAGAAAAATCGAATAATTTCTTGATACCTCATGCCAATTATCATTACCAATCAACCACTTTTCGACGGCCAAAGTATGCAAACAAATCTAACTTATCAATACCCATAGGCCTTGCGTTATGATTTAATAGTAGGAAAGGTTTTATGAAATGTTCCTCGGAAAGCTCCATTGCTTCTCACTACCAATTGAATGATTGATTGATTGTTTTTGGGGTTAATCGTAGGTTACGATCCTACCTTAACACTTCACCTCTACGGCATTTTGTGCGTCCCTTTTCCTAAATTAAGGAAGATCTGTGCCTTCAACTAATTTTAGAATGTTTTTTATGAGGTTCTTGTGAGTGGGTAAATTGATACGGAGATTTACCTTAAAGAGTTCCTGCCTTTTGCAGTACAGTGCTGGGCAATCAAATATCCTTCACATAATCTGCAGAGTGTATCACCTCTGTTTACTCCTATTTTATGGAGGTGCTTTTTCAGGTGCCAGTGTTCTGTTATAAGTCCTACTACCCGTCTTATCTGATTACGTCCTAAGTTAAATACGTCATTACTTAGCCTACTGGAAGGTTTCCCAATTAGTTCCTTCCCTAGTCTTTGCCCTTCTGTGACATCCCAGCGAGATGAGTATAGTCCTTGCATTCACTCTTAAATCGTCGATCGTATGCTACATTTGGGTATGCCTAGAACAGATTCCTGTCCTGTAGAAGAAGTGTTAGCACCGATTTTTGCAAGTGCGTCTCCCTTTTCGTTCCCTTTTACTCCAGATTAGCCTGATACCTAGATGAGGTTGACCTTGGGTTAGGCAGTTTTTTTAATCTTGAGTTGATATGAGGTGACTCTAGCGCTTTAAGGGCAGGTTGGCTGTCAGTTAGGATACTAATGCGTTGTTGGGTGTATTCGAGTCTAGTATTCTCTATTATGTATTGCATTATCACAAATATTTTAGCTTGAAACACTGTGGCGTACCTGCCTAAGGGTAAACTATGGTTTACCTTTGGTTTTGTGCCATGTATATCCGCCCCTGTTTCTTGGTCAGTGTGAAATCCGTCTGTATACCAGACCAGCCCACTTCTGAGTTGTGATGGGTTGCCTTTTGTCTAGTCATGATTGTAACTCACATTGAAAGGTTTTTCAAATGAGTAAACCAGTAGGGTGTGGTCAGTGTCCATGCTTAGGATAGTATTACCTTTGACCACTTCCTGTATGCACACACCTGTCATTGTGTCTATGCCAGGTACCGGTAGATTTCATTCTATATGCTGCAATCCAAGCTTCTCCCTTTAGATAAATATCCAAGAGGATAAGATTTAGGAATACTTCTGCAGATACACAACCATGCTAGTTAGCTTAATGACTGTCGGTTTTTGTTCAAGTTTTGGTCACCATACTAATGTGCCAAACAATAACATGAGTCTTACAATTGTGGTGAACAGCCCCATTACAATTTTTTGGGTTTACCTTGAGGTTTTTTTTCACGCCATCTTTGTGTTATATCTAATGCTCTTTGCATTAGCTCTGCAATGATATTTGTATTCTTGCACCTGATCAGTATGACAATGTCATCTGCATAACTTTGGGTATAGAATCCTTTATCATTGAGTAATACCAGTAGCTCGTTTACCACTAGGTTCCACATAAAGGGGGAAAGAACTCCGCTTGCTGACAGCCTCTTGTGGTATGAATCTTGAGAGATTACTCTCTCAATTTTGCTTGCACCTGACGGTCCTTTGACGTGAAGTTTATACAACTTAAGACGTTGTCAACTCTATGTCTTAGGGTTCTCTCACTACAATTTAAATAGTATCCTAAGATTTGGCTACTTTCTTGTCCAATTAAAGTTATCCCAAGTCATTATGATAGCTAAACCCGGTAAATCACTTTCCCAAACCTCTTCCTACAAACCATTCAGTCTACTGCCCTTAATGTCCAAAATTTTCGAAAAGTTTTTGTTCAAAAGAAAGCACGAAGCTGTAAATCTAAACAGCATAATTCCATTCCATCAATTAAGCTTTTGGCAACATCACTCAGTAATACACCCAAGTTATCGAATTGTTAATTATATTATGGAGAGTTTAAAGTCTAAGCGCGTATTTCTTGACATACGACAAGCTTGACAAAGTGTGGCATAAGGGCCTGTTATCCAAAATCAAATTATTCTTTCTAAGATGATAGTACTTTGTGCTCAAATCTTATCTATTTGAAAGGCACTTTCAAGTTAAGATTAACAGCACAGTGTCTGACTACCACTAAATTACTTCTAGTGTACCACAAGATAATGTGCTGGGACCGTTGCTATACTACTCTATATCTCTGACACGCTAACTTCAGATCGTACCAGAATAGCCACGTTCGCAGGCGATACGGCTATTCTCTCAACAAACAAAAAAATCTGAAGTAGGAACATAACATCTACAAACTCATCTCGATACTCTTCAAGATTGGTTCAGCAAATGGCGCATCACAGTTAATCCTGACAAATTAATACATTACATTTACCAACAGACGAGTAATAAGTCCTCAGCTCAGAATGAGTGATGCTCTAGTACCCCAGAAAAATAAAATTAAAATATCTAGGCCTGCATCTAGATCAGAAGTAAAACCGGAATACACATATTAAGGCTAAGTGAAAACAGATTAACATTAAAACTAAATCATTAAAGTAGCTAATTAGGAGAGGATCCCAATTTTCTCTAGCAAACAAAATACTTCTGTATAAAACCATACTAAATTACATATGGACCTATGAAATCTAACTATGGGGATGCGTAAAGGCTATCTATACCAAAATCCTTCAAATATGTCAATCGAAGATTCTTAGAAGAATAATATATGTTACAAATAAAACTCTTAATAAGGACCTAAAAATCCCATACGTAGCCAACAAACTTCAAAGGCTTGTAACAACATACAACAACACCTTAACAGGACACGAAAACGAACTAATAGAGGGTTGTCCAACCAAGCAAACGTCATCAGGAGACCGAAAGGCCAATGGCCACACGACTGATAATTCAATAAATATTAGAGTAACATTATTGGATGAAATGGCAGTGACTGTGACCCTACGTAACATGTAAAACCACATACCATTTACTAATTACTTGTTAAATAAGTAGAATGTTAATATAAAAATAAATAAATAAAAAGATTTCTTAGTTAAGTACTTTTTCAGAAAAAATTTGGAAACAGAACTTAAATGCATCTCCCATAAGAAACGCTGCTAATAAAATTACTTGTAGGTTAGTAAGACTATTAGTATTACCTACGTAGAGGTATTTAAAGAATTTCACTTTTATATCTCAAAATATTTAAATATAATAATAATATAAAATTTTATTGCAATAGAATTCTTTTGTAAATATCAAGAAAATGCATTGCTAACATTGTTATACAACAGTTAATCAAATATTGTTGTTAATCACTTAAACATATACGTAAATAGCATACTGTACATTCTTACATTATCAATGATTATTCAATGCGGACATTAAAAAATAAATTGCAAGCTATAACTCTAAGAATTGTTTAGTTAACTAAGAGTATGGAGTTTTTAGCTACGAAAACAAATAGGAAAGGAAAGGCGGATTAGATATAAAAAAGTAGAGGCTCTTAAGTGTGTTTAAACAAGCTATTTCGAGGAAATGGGTCACGCTAATGGCTTCATACACAAAAACACTTCACGAAATTGTAATTGAATTGATACGCACAAATAATTCAGAGGCTCTGTTAAAGCATAGAGTGGATTGCAAATTAAAACTTAATGTGATTTGTTTATATATATAATTTATTATAATAAAACATCTTCCAAGTATATAATTTAAAGCACATTTTGTTCGCGTTTATTAATTTTGTGTCGTAAGTAGCCAGTTTTAAAATAATCTGCAGTAATTTACTTTCAGGCATCTCATAATTATTATATCTCTCCTGTTATGTGCAACAGGTCATAAAGTGTGACTAGTCAAAATTTAACATTTTCACTTTAAAAGAATCACCATGTTAATGTAAATATAAAATTGACTGCGCGTGCACAAGCGACAGAATGTATTTAGACATACATTTTCAAAATCAGTAGACTAAAAAATTAATATTTATTTTAAAAAATTATATATGGGATCATTGCTGCTGTTAAATTTTAGTGCTTTTCGATGGAGAGATTCTTCAATAGCTACCTGAAATTACAAATATACAATGCTGTCCTCGCTATTGGGTACTTTCTAAGTACCTGAAAAGTGACACAGGTAACAATGATACATAAACCTAAAAAAACACCTACTGATCCAACATCTTATTCGCCTCCTGCCAACCCTCTCCAAAATTTGTCAATAAGTTATTATTAAAATGACTAGCCAATCCTAGATGAACAAGGATTAATTCATAATCACCAGATCATACAATTTTGATATTAACACGCAACAGCAGAGCAAATTCGTCCCTGCTCCCCTGCATTTTTAGATGTTTTCCAGACTTTTGACAAGGTTTGGTACTTAGGTCTGTTCTATAGACTAAAAAAGTTTTTGCCATACCAAATCTATAAAATACTGAAATCTTATCTATCGGATCGGCATTTCTTTATGGACTACCAAAGCAAATCCACAAATCTCCAACCCGCTCTATTTGGAGTTCCCCAAGGTAGTATGGTGGGACCCATTTTATACTTACTATTTACAGCTAACTTACCATCTACGAGTTTAACCACAACCGCCATTTTCGCTGATAACACGACTGTTCTGGCCTTACATATTAATCCTGCCCCTACATCTCGCAAAACTCTCTTAATAAAGTCCAACAATGGCTCAAAGTATAAAGAATCGAGATGAATAAAAGCAAAGCCCAACATCTGACTTTTACCATGAACCGAGAAACTGTCCGGCGGTTAACCTCAACGGGCAACAACAGGAAACATAGCAACTCTGGTACTTCATCTGAATCGACGTCTGACTTGGAAAACCCATATATTGAACAAACAAAAACACTATCATTAGAAAACAAATTACTGTCCTATAAAGTCAAGTTAAAACCTATTTGGACGTATGGTCTTTCTCTGTAGAGAACTTATAGCATTTAAAAACTGGCTATAATCAAGATATTTTAAAATAAAGTACTACGTACTTTAGTAAGTGTTCCGTGGTACGTGCTAAATAAAATGATTTTAAGTGATTTGTGTATGCCTACTATAAAAGAAGAAATATAAAGAACTATCCAAAGATATAAAGACAGACTACCAGTACATTCCAGTCAAGTAGTGAATACTATAATAAACGAATCCAATAAACCAAAAGGTTTACAACGATTTAAACCCAATGAACGTCTAACGTACTTTAATTGATAATTTTAAGTTGACCTAATATTAATTCAAAGAATTAATTTAAGTTTTACTTGTTTCTCCTAAATGTATATTAAAACTCACTTCTATTGTAGACTAGTGAAATTTATACTCGAGTGGCTTATTGTAGCCTACTCTACGTGCCCATAAGCAATTGCCAGTTTCAACTGCTGCTTGCACTTATTGTTATATGTACCACACTAAATACTTATTGTCTTTTATAAATAAGACAGGTTGTATACTAAAAGAGTTAAATAAAAAAATAGATTTAGAGGGGAAAAGTTATGTAAAAAAATATGTATGCATCTACGACGTTAATGTAAATAGTTAGAGAAAAGTGTAGGGGGAGAACCGCATGTTTTCTCTGCGAACATTTGTGATCTCATAAGAGGAGACTAAAATATCTTTTATTTGTAATAGCAAATTTACAATCTACTTTAGATGAAATATTAAATAAATATTAGTGTGAAGTAGGCAATGTTAGAAGATACCACTCAGTAGTGAAGCTCCTGTAGTAGTCCTATTCGCAAGAGGCACATCAGCAGACAATTGGTGAACTAAATTGTTGGGGTGACCATTAAATTTATTGTAATAATTTTGAATAAATCAAAGAAATTGTTTAACAACAAAGGGAATGCTGAGATCGTCGTGAAGAGTTTGGTTTATTATATCAAGTGCATCAATTATGACCCCGTTGAATGGTTTTTATTCGAGTAGATTTAATACATCCCCATAGTTGTAGTCCGTATGTCCATATATGTTTCAGAATAGTTTTATAAAGCAGGAGTTTGTTAGATACTGATGATTTGGATTGTTTTTTCAATAATCAATACATTTGGCAAAACATCAGATTTAGTTTGCAGGTGTTTTTTCATGCGAGATGTTAATACAAGTGTAATTCTAAATACTTAGTTTTTGTTTTAACAAGGACTGGGGCATCATTTAGGGTGACTGGTAGACACACGCTAAATATAGTGGTAGACATCACTTGCACTGATTTAATGGTATTGAATTTATGCGCTATTTAGTAAGCCATTCATTTAAGATGTAAAGTTGATATTGCAGATTTTTGGTTACCAATTGGGAATCGTCTTGTTTAGATATAATAGCAGTATCACTGACAAAATTGACGATGATGATGGCTCAATCTTCTGGTAAGTCAGCAGTATAAACCAGATAAAAGAGAAACCTTAGAATTCGCTGTAATACTTAACTGTGAAAAATTTACCAGTAAGGTAAGACTTAAGAAGGTAGTAAAACTTGGGAAAAATCTATAATTTGCAAAACAATTTGATCTGCCAAACCTTTGATTAGAATGGGTCCTAGAACACCAACGTTATGAAGGTAATTTGCAAGATCAGCTTCTACGCATACTTAGTTTCTCATCTAACTGCAAAAGAAATTATCTGAGACTTAGTGAAGGAATAACATAAAACATACTAAGAACAAATAGACGGACAGAAGAACTTTAAAACTCTAGTAATGTCCCCATCCAGTAAAGAACAAAGAAATGCTAAAACTAAAAAGCAAAAAACAACTAAATACTATAACAGGACTAAGAATAGGATCATGTAAAGCATTTTAACATGTGTATTTTTAAGAAACCATTACAAATTCTATGTGAATGTCTTCGGGCTCAAATATTTAAGCACTTTGGTACTCAATATAAAGACTGTACCTAACAAGAGTATCCTAAACTTCGTTAAAATACAGTTTGTTGGAATAAATTACTTTATGAAACACAATACACTTTGGTGCAGTGGGTAAAAATCACGCCTAGAAAAAATTTAAGAGTAGATGTTGCAAATTACGTGATTATCAAGGAAAGTCAGATGGTGCCGATAGTACTAACTATATAAATCAAGTCAGTTATTAAGCGATTAAACAATGGTAAAACTATGTATCCAAATAAGATATTTTTATGTTATTCACAGTATAAGCATCAAATCTATTGTGCCTTTTACTAACAAGCAACTTATAAGTTTCCAGCAAAACTCCTACTAGTTAAGCTATATGCCAGTTAACTACAGTGCTGTTCCAAAATAAAGTTAAGCATTTGTTTCGCAATCAAAAATTTACTGATGAGATTCTATTAACTATTAATAAAGATTATAGTGTGTAACATTTCACCTATTTGCAAACACGATGATACAACAATTCTTATTTTGGAAGAGATATGGCAAAACTGTTGGTAATAGATAGACATAGAGGTATGAAGGTGTATTACTTTTCTCCACTTACTTCTGTCCCTCGCTAATGTATTAGCTTGTCTCCAGTTTAAGTCCTTTTTCTGTAGTATTTTGCCCAATATCTTGTTCCAAGTTCTCCTTGGTCTTTCCCTTCCTCTTCTCTTGTCCACACCTATTTTCCATATTTTCTTCACTATCCTGTTTTCATCCATTCTGGTGAGATGACCCCACCACGTTAACTGACTTTTTAATTTTATTCACCATTTTAAACCACCCACGAATTGTGTTGTTACTAATTCTGTCTCTTCTACTAACTTCTTCTGCTGCTCGTAGATATTTCATTTCACTGGCCCCTAATAGCTCTGTCATCTAACACCCATGTTTTACTTCCACAAGTTATGACAGGCGTAAACACACTATTAAATATTTTAACTTTAGTTTCCATGTTGACTTCCTTGTTTCTGATAAACGTTTTGTTGAGAGCGTAATAGTCTTATTTACTGCTCTAATTCTTGTGTCGTTGTGCGTTAATTATCGATCCCAAATATTTAAAATTTGTCAATTTGTTGTATTGTACAAATAGTTGCTGTTTGTTTCAGTTTACTTATAATCATAACTTTAGTTTTATCTATATTTATCTGCATACCGTACTATTTATTGCCGGCTTGTTATATTCCTTTGTAAGATCATTTCCTGTGTTTGTTAGTATCACTAATTCATCGGTTCTTTAATCACAACTGATTGCAATTGTCTTACCCCTACTCTGGTTCCACTTATTTTAAGTTTACATTTTTTAAGATTTTATCTATCAAAGTAATAACAGCGAAGAACTCAACACACCACCTTGTCGTACTCCTGTGCTGGTTTTAATCTCCTTATATGCCCAATTATTTGTTTTTATTACATTTCTTATAATTTCGTAGATACCCTTAATGGTTCTCAATAACGCTGCGTTGACATTTCTTTTTTTTTCAAGACCTCCCATATTTATTTCCTCGGCGCACTACCAAAGGCTTGTTGCATGTCCACAAAGCAAATAAATAGATTATTATTATGTGCAAGTGTCTTTTCAACTAATTTTCTCAGACTGAGTATTAAGTCTGTGGTTTCTCCTAGTTGTCATCGAGTGTGGTCAGAACTATTGATCTTTTTACACTTTACTCACTACCCCTAATATGTAAATTCCTCTGTAGTTAGTACAATTTTTTTATAGATTGGCAATATTGTTGTTACCGTCCAGACCCTAGGGATTTTTCCTGTAACCCAGGCTATATTTAATATTTTATGTGGGGGTTCTTTCCAATTTCTGTTCATACATTTGATCATTTTAACCCTAATGTTGTTTTGTCCCGCCGCTTTCCCATTCTTTAATTTCCTCACTGCGTCTTAAACTTCCTTAACTGTTAGATATTCTAGTTTATCGATATTTCTAGTGTTTACGTCCTCAGGGAGTAGTTCCGTGAAATATCCACGCCATTTATCCATAATTTGTTTGTCTACAGCTAAAACTTTACTTTCCTCAGTTTCTATCTATTTCAAACCATTACCTTTTCTAACCATTTCTTCTTGCGTATTTTTAATTGCTCCACCATGCAGTGCATTTTTTTGCTACCAGGACTTACGCCACACACTTCTTCAACCACTTTGCAAATGTTGTATATTCCACAGTTTTTAGATCGCCAATCTTTTTTCAATTTATCATACCGAGCTCCTCTTCTAATTTTTTACTGTACCTATTTTTGGTATTTCCGTCTTGTGGCTTGTGAACTTTTATACTTGGTTATACTTGGTATAAATGTGCGGTTTTCTGAGACTGCCTTTTCAATTAACTTTGCGTTGATTTTTATTCTCATCTCAACCAAATAATGGTCACTGCCGATTTTCCAACCTCGTTTTACTCATACGTCCTTAATTTTTCTTCTATACTCGCTTTGCACTACTACTAAATCTATAATCAATTTTTTCTTTCTACTTATGTATGTTTTTATGCTTATAAAGTGTGTTACCTACTATTACATCATTATTTATACAAAATTCTATGACAGGCTTACCGTTATTAGTTACGAGGTCCTTACCAAACATTCCTACTGAGTGCCCTATTTCGTTACATCTACCAACCCTTCCATTAAAATCTTCAACTACTATGATTTTGTGCTGCAACTTACAACTAGAGTTCTTCCCAGAATACATCCTTGGCCTCTTTAGTTTTATTTTCTGATGGTACGTATCCCACAATAATTGTTACTTTTTTACTGTCCGTATTATCCATATCTACTCTGATAATCCTTTCAGAGATATGTTTACAATTACTTATATAATCAACAACCTTTTTGAATTAATACACCCACTCCAGCTTCGCCTCTTTGTAATATATCTATTCCAGAATAAATCATTACGTGATTATTTCTCATTTTTATGCATCCTTTCCTTTTATTTTTCGTCTCGGTTATACCTATTTTTAAATTACCTTCTTCGAATTTTAATATAATATCATCTTCTTTCCCATTAAAATCCTGTACATTCCATAATCCTATTTTCCAAGTCTTATCTGGCTTACTAATATATTCCATACGAAAATCCGTTTTCAAAGTCTGATCATCATCGTTGCAAGCCATCCTCGTTGCTCTTTTTAGTTTTTTGATTATTCCAATCTTTTTCTATGTCTATTACATTTCCATTCAGCCCTTCAATTCATATTTATTGTAGCTTATTTTGACATTTTTACCAATCTTTCTTTCCATATTAGCTCTCATTCTGATCTGTCTTTGCATTTCTCTCTTCTTCTCTGTTAGATCGTGGTTAATATATATTTGACCTTCCTCGAATTTTTTGTTTTGATTTATTTGCCATGATTAATTCCTTATTTTGTTGGTTATCCAATTCCACCAGGCAAGTTTTTACACCAAGCTTAAATTTTATAAGTACGTACTGATAATTTATCTTCACCCATTTTATATTTACCAACGTTAAAAGTACTTGTAGTAGGCTAATTTTTTATAAACAAGTAAGGCCACTTTTAAATAGCAGAGGAAAAGACCACTAGTTATTTTAACAAATACATTAGTAGAAAAAATAATAAAGCAAAATAGCAAAAATAATAAGGGTATATTCTTATAAGCCAAGGTTGGTTGTTAAAAATATACACAGGACAGAAAAGTTTGTGCCTTGGCCCAGTAAAAATGTTTTTTCTGCAGATTTGCAAAATAAAGCAAAGTATTTAATATATGTAAATACTTATAATAACCATTAAAAAAATAAAAATTATGTGACATATTTATGTATTGCTCTTAATCTAAATTATATCGTTTTCACAAATTAGGGTAATTCTTTGTTGGTGTAGGTTAAAACGTTTGGTACCACAGCAAATAATTACATTAATCTGCAATTGTACAACTTTTTGCTGTTGTTTTCAAATAAAGTGGTGTGTCAAAATGGACTTTTTTGCAAATTCCAAAAATTCTGTATCACCTTAAGTTTTTACACAAATCACAAAAACGTAGAAATATAAAGAAAAACGTAATTTTTTGACGACATTGATATATGGCAACGTTTGTAACGTGTTAATGGTTTAGTTGTGTAATCATCCAGACATATCTTGCTACCATATGACAGGAAAACAGAGGCAAAATATTATGCCTTTCTTGAAAAATGCTTATTTTTAATACTTTAATTAAACTAGCAGATCAAAGCAAAGTTGGGGGGAGTTGAGAAATTGAAAAGGTGGGAAAAGAGAATCAATGCTGTTTGATCTACTCATGGTACCAACAAATCACAGTGACGACTGCTACTTCTGAACTATAAAAGTCATGGGACATACTCTAAGCAAGAACGATAGATAATTTCACTATCTTCGGTTAAGTTTTAATCAATTACGTCTAAATACATTATAGCTGGAATTTTATCGGTCCACAAATACGAAAATTAATACCGGACAACTTGGAGAAAAGGGCTGAATTCAGAAATGTGGTACAAAACTTTTTGAAAAACACAAAGGCTGCAAGTCACACCATTTTAGTCAAGAAAATGTTAAAATCTTATAAACTGCTTGGTTGCAACAAAAATTCATTTTTTTATGCTTACCTAAATTACTTTCATGACAATCTTGGTGATTTTACGGAAAAACAGGGCGAGTGCTTTCATCAGGACTTAAAAGTGATAGGGAAAAACAGAAAGAAAAGTAGACTGTACATATGATGACCGGCTATTGTTGGATGTTGAAAAGAGACTTTACGTATAAACATCAAAGGCAAGCCAAGAAGAGCCCAATGGTAAATATTAAGTGGTATGTTTGCTTTTAAGTATGTATTTATGTTTATCTATCCCATCCACATTCATTATGTCCCCAGAAAACATTTTCATACGTTACAAACATTGCCATACATCTATGTCATAAAAAAATAACGTTTTTTATTTTCACATTTTTGTGATTTGATGTAATACGGAATTTTGAACATTAATTTTGAAATTAACGTCCAGTGGTCTAAGGTTTCATTCCCGAGCCCTATGATATCTGGCGGGTGGCCTACTCAGTCACCAAAAATAATTAAGTACCTGCGTTCACTCGAACATGCATGTTTTTTTATGTCTACTGACTATTTGCGTCGATTTCCTACAACAATTATTGTATTTTGATTTCTCCCCAGAATCGTATCTGTTCGTTATTTTCCCAGAAATCTAAAATTTTCAGAAATGCAATTATATGCACTGAGGAGGTCACAACTTCAGAGTTTTTACTGTAGATGCAGCATTGTAAGCTGCTTTATAAGCTATTGGTTAAGGTTTCTGAATCTTCAAAGTCTTTTAAGGGAACATTTCTCTAGACTAGCCCCAATTTGCTTGCTACTCGTTTAAATAATAGTGCAACAAAATATGTTCTAGATAAGTACCTAACTTAGTTATGTTTTGCTATTTATAAAATATGTGTACTCTGGCCGTCTTGTAACGACTATCGATAAGCTTTTAATTACACCTGCCGGGAGTGGCCCAACTTCGGAAGCGATATAATGCCTATTAACTCGACCCAATTTCCTAACTTTATGCAATATAATTTCTATTATCACCAACAACCATCTTCACACGATAGCTTCTACTTCAAAATGTAAACAATTCTGTGCTCTCGCAGAATGTTTATACTACATCCAGCAGTATACTACATCCATGATATCTAATAAAATCTAAATTTAAAATTTATACTCGTTGAAAGGTAGATATGTACGAATGTTCCAATACGGAATCAGAAACACTACCTAATGAAAACCCTTGGCAGAAAGTAAATAATATAAATAAACTGAAACGCCTAAAAGTCCCCTTATTATTAAAAAAACTAAAAGTATCGCAAGCAGTTACTATCACAAATTCCTCACATCAATTCAGTAAATTACACTTATTTCAAATAATACGACAACTCAAGAGTCAGTTCTATTAACAAGAAATGGTAAATCTCCTAAACCTATCATTTTTATAGTAAAAATTTTTATTTATATTTAAATTCCAAATCTATAATTGATAACGTAGTTAAAATAAACATTCAATTGGTGGGCAACCATCGCAAACTAAGTAAATCATACTTATCAATCAAAACAAAAAAGCATATAGCGTAACTATTAGACATTTATATTACCCCATTGCTATCGAAGACACAAAATCAAATGTGGAACAATTAGAAACATTCATTACATCGAAAGCATATTTAATAAAACACAATTCCCTATACTATTTGTTGAAGTGACAGAAAACAATCTAAGGTTTAAGATTTATACTAAGTATAAGCATCAAAATTGAACCACCAAACAAATGTATTAAGCCTTTAAATGCATGAGATGTCAAATATATAAACACAACATAGCAACATTGACTCAAACGAAAGATATCTCTGTAACTTACACTGCATGGAAAGGTGCCGCAAATTTTAAGATTTTAGGATATACTAAAACTTATATAATAAGAAAAATACTACTCCAATATATCAACTTAACTCACGTTCAAACAGTACAGGGAAACCATCAACCAAGTTTAACTCAATCATCACTCGAAATTACTCTTGTTAAATGTATAGAAGAGGTTAACAACATGTTTCAACTAATACAGTAAAACATTATAGTAGATAACACACTAATATAGTGGCTAGTTTTCTACGAATAACACAGTTCTGTTCTAAATATAAATGACGTAATACTAGTAGGTAAAGCTCATTTTACCACAAGAATGCATGAAAATATCCAATCATAAAATCTAGGGCACAAAATAGCTCACGCCAGAACTGTAATTATAGAAAAAGCAACTATAAAGTACCTCAAATTAGCCCTATTTGAAGAAGACTACTTACAAGTAAATAATTTACTTACCTTCTTATCATTGTTACCTATCTACTGTCTATCGCATAATTTCTCAAGAAAACTTTGAACCGATAAGTGCACAATTCAGAGCTGGAGGTAATTTCAAAGCAAAGCACACATCGAGACTTCTTACTCCCAGAGGCAGGAAGATATAAAATTTTCTATGATAAATAAACATCTATATCTACCGGAATAACTCCGTAAAAGCAGTTAAATCTAAACAAAATTCCGAACATATAAATTTCCTTATCGCTAATGGAATACTTTGAAAACGCATTAAAATTAATGACTATTATGACTTCTAATAGGATCATTCTCCAATTATCTTAGACAGTTAGTGCACATGTAACATTTATAGATGATTATGCAGCACCTACTTCTGAGAATACATAAATAAACGTTTGAATTTTAGTGTAAACTTAAAAGTATCTAAAGAACTCAAACAACTATTTAATAAGCAGAATGGAATAGTACACCTTCACTACAAAACAAAAACCAAAACAGTATTTTATTACAAATAAAATTCCTAGGATAAGCAGAGTAGAATTGTTTAACTAGAAAACTGAGGCAAATACTAAAAGATTTGCGTAATGATTGATAAAAAGAAAAAATAGATCATATAGATATATAGATTTATTGCTGATTTGATATGAACATAGAGTACACAATATTTTTTAACATTAATTTACTGAAAAAAAGCTTTATTTGGAATAATTGTAACCCAATATTAAGGCAAGGTTAAAAATAACTTATTTATATTCCTTTAACTTTGTTAAATTTTCTAAAATTAAATTTTAAAGCTTTAAGAAACTATTCAACCACGCCAGACCTTTATATACAGCAGAATTAAGATAAACGAAAAATATATATAGCCTTTCATTTTCGTATAAAAGGTCTATAATTCACAGTTGATTGACTGAGTCAGCGGAGCGAAGAGCAAACCCCAAACGATAGAATAACAAGTAATTACACAGTTGAATGAAAACAGGTGTGTTTTCAGCCTCCCTTGTGATATGGTTTATGACACCAAATGCCGTGTGGTGCGTGAATTATCAGTAATGCCGCTTGTTTGCTAAACAAGATAATGGGCGATTCATTAACAACAAAATATTTTAAAAATTGTAACATTTGCTTACAAAAACAAACTACGCTCTTTGTTGAGAACTTAATAAAAATGACAAAATGTGGGGCATTATGTAAGTGTTTGGTTAGTTAGCACATAGTTCCCATTTGGCTTTTTTAGCGTAAAGACGTTCGGGTCATCTGTTCGCTATAAAGTTCAAGTGCAATTCACATCGTGAATGATAAAAGCGAGGACGTTAAACATTACGCGCCGCGCGCAATAAAAGTGTACAGCTGTTAAGATGTACAAAATAATATCTTGTAGTGACTAAGCGGAGAACGCAATGAATGTATAACAACAAAATAGGTACATCCAATCATTTCCTCCTATTACGCCAGTGGCGTATCCAAATAATTTTCTACAAATGATACAGAGAGCAGACGTGCATGGGTTGACTTTGCATAAGGTCAGGCCTATTATTTATCAATTTTAATTTTTTCAGTTTCTTATTAATATAAGTAATCAATTCGCAAGCTATTAACATGGCATTTAACAACAGCAATATCTATCACCAGGCAAACCAATCACATACTCAACTGATGCCGCAGCCGCATTTTGGAGTCACGCCAGTATATAGCCAAGTAACATCCCAATCTTCTATTCCATATTTATGTAATAATCAACAATATATACCTAATATACAAATCCCAAATGTACTAACTCAAATACCTATCCAAGAACCCAATATTACTATACCAATGCAAACAAATACAGTGCCGGTCAATAATTCAACAAATAATATGAAAACAATGAACGGTAAAGCCAAAAAATGAGAGCCAAAACAAGGCGGAGAACATAAAATCAGCCAACATAGAGCGATATATAGAGCATATCTCGCAAGATACCAGATACTCCGCCCTCCCTAATGCACAACAACAAACTAGGGTTCCTAAACCACCACCAATATTTGTACATGGTGTCACGGACTACAAGAAAATGATAAATGCACTAACTGTTGTAGAAGCAAAACAATACAAAACAAACACATTGGTTGATAATATAGTTAAAATAACCCCTAATACTGCTGACACATATCGTAAACTGATCACATTTATGAAAGACTCTAAAGTAGTATATCACACATACCAGATGAAGGAAAATAAAGCATATCGAGTGGTAATGCGCAATCTGCACCACACTGTAATCACAGAAGAAATAGCTGAGTCATTAGAGGAGAAGGGATTCAAAGTGAGAACTATAACAAACATTAAGCACAGAATTGATAAAACGCATCTCCCAATGTTCTTTCGGGACTTGGAACCTGCAGTAAACAATAAGGAGATTTATAATTCTACAATACTTAAGTAATCAAGTAATAAAGATTGATCCACCACACAAAAATACAATCATTGTACAGTGCATGCGGTGTCAACAATACAACCACACCAAAGAGTATTGTAATCGCTCGTACGTATGCGTAAAATGTGGAGGTTTTCATGACACTAAAACCTGCAAGAATACAAAAGAAACTCCAGCCAGATGCGCATTATGCGGTGGTAATCATCCGGCAAATTATCGAGATTGTAATATACATAAAGAACTTCAAAACAAATTAAGATCAACCATGCACGCACAAAATCGTCCTACATATATAAATACATCTCAAGAACAACCACGCCAAAGCAAAACAACACTACAGTCACCGTATACTAGGCTTACATATAGTCAGGCTGCGCAGAGAGACACAGAGCAAGTTCAAAACCAGGATGTAACATTACAAAAGTTCCTAGAACAATTTAAAGTCATGTTTGCTCAATTAATGCAACAAAAGAACATGGTAATAAATATGTTGTTCACATTTATAAATAAACTAGTCCAATAATGTCTAAATCGTTACGTATATATTTATGGATTTTTTTATGGAATCCGGTCAAAAATAAAAATATATGAAGTCGAGTCATTTTTAAAACTGAATAATATAGATATATTACTTATAGCTGAAAGACACTTTACTGACAAATCTTACTTAAAAATACCCAGTTATAGTTGTTATCATACGGAGCATCCTGACGGTACAGTTGATGGAGGCACAGCTATTCTAATAAGGAGTTCAATTGTCCATTATGAATTAGAAAAGCACGAAGAACCATTTCTATAAGCAACCACTATTTAAGTTTGCAAATTACAAAATCCTATCACAATATCAGCTGTATACTGTCCACCGAAACATAAAATTACCACAGAAGACCTTAAACCATTCTTTCAGTCACTTGGTAGCAATTTTATTTATGTTGGCGACTACAACTGCAAACATACATACTGGGGTTCACGACTAATCACCACAAGGGGTCGAGTACTATATAAACTTTTATGTAAAAAAAACTATGGCTGTCTATCAACTGGGGAGCCCACATATTGATCCACGGACCCTGATAAGGTGTTGTTGGACTTTTTTGTAACACATGGTATTTCATCTAACTAATGAGTATAGCTAGTAGCTTTCACCTGTCATCTGACAATATGCCAGTCATCTTCACAATAAGCACCACGATTATCAAAAGACAACCTAGGCCATCACTGTACAACACAAAAACAGACTGGGAGGCATATAGATGTTCTCTGCAAGGGAATTTAGAAACCAGTATTAATCTACATACCCCTCAAGAAATAAAGGATGCGACGAACCACTTTATCACAACTGAGCAATGTGCAGCTTGGCACTCAACGCTGAAGATTACAAATATGGTTCGTGGGGATAGAAATATTCCCAAAGCAATACTTGAGCTAATAAGGTTAAAGCGTCAGGCAAGATCCAAATGGCACAGAACGCACAATCCTGCTGATAAAAACATATATAACAGGTTAGTCAACAACATAAAGAAAAAAATTAAAATGTTGAAGCAAGAAACTTTTCAACACTACTTAATTACACTCTCTCGCGCAGATAATAGTATCTGGAAAATTTCTAAAGCACATAAAAGGCCACAGACCGTGAATCCGCCAATAAGAAAACAAAATAATGAATGGTCAAGAACAGACCAGGAAAAGGCAGATCGGTTAGTGCAACATTTTACTGAAGTCTTTACTCCCCATTCCAGTGAACCAGATGATGAGATTCAAACCTTTCTTCAGGCACCCCCACAATTGCCACTCCCCATCAAAAACTTTACCTATACCGAGGTTCTTGAAGAAATTAGACATTTAAACAATAAAGAAGCCCCTGGTTACAACTTAATAACGGCAAAGGTGATTACTGAACTATCCAAAAGCGGCGTACTGTTTTTATGAAATCTTTTTAACTCTATACTGCGACTTTATTATTGGCCATCATCACTAAAATTTGCTCAAATTATTATAATATTAAAACCTGGAAAACCCGTCATCTTACAGGCCCATAAGTTTATTGCCCCTGTTGTCTGAACTACTAGAAAAGCTTATAATTAGAAGATTATATAATACCGATATATGGGAAAATTGCGTCCCTGACCATCAGTTTGGGTTCAGGAGGTAGCACTCCTTCTAAATCTTATCGTCCAGCAGTATTTATTGATATAAAACAAGCTTTTGATAAAGTGTGGCATGATGGTCTACTGTACAAGATCAAGACCTTGCTTCCTAGTGAATACTACCTTATTTTTGGATCTTACTTGTCAGATCGCTACTTTCAAATAAAATACGGACAAGAGTATTCTAATTTCCACCCAATCAAATCTGGAGTGCCACAAGGAAGCATCCTTGGACCTTTGCTCTATATATTATATACTGCAGATATACCTACATCAGATACATACATTGCAACTTTTGCTGACGACACTGTCTTCCTCTCTAGCCACACCAATCCTAACACAGCCTCTTTAAAACTGCAAAACCACTTAACTATCCTACAAACCTGGCTAAATAAATGGCGAATCAAAGTAAACGAAACAAAAAGCACTCATGTTAACTTTACTCAAAATCGTGCAGAGTGTCCACCAGTGTATCTGAATAATACACCTATCCCACAAGCAAACGAGGCCCGTTACCTAGGTCTTCACTTAGATAAACGACTCACGTGGAAGTCCCATATACTAAAGAAGAGAAAGGAAATTGATTTGCAAATCAAAAAAAAATGTACTGGTCACTAGACCTCTCCCTCGAAAACAAGCTGCTTCTACATAAAGTCGTAATTAAGCCCATTTGGACTTACGGCATTGAATTTTGGGGTTGTTCCTGCAAGTCAAATGTCAATATTATCTAATGAGTACAGTTCAAAACCCTACGAATGCTTGAAAATTCCTCGTGGTGCGTCAGCAATTTGTCATTGTATAATGACCTTAATATAACATAACAACGGTAGAAGATGAGCTCACGGTAAGGAGTAACAGTTACTTCCTACGACTTCAAGTCCACTCAAATAGTCTCGTCTGCAACCTGCATAAGGACCCCCCTCCAACAAGACTAAAAAAGAATAAATGGCCTAATGATGTACAAGGAGGATAGCTCTGATGAATCGGGATATCATCGATGGACGGATTTTCTCTCACGTCAATAAATGTGATCACATTAACTCATAAAACATATATTGTATTTATACTTAGTTCTGATTGTTAATTGCTAGTAAACCAATAAAAAAAATGATACAAAATATTCAACAAGCCATGCAACCCCAGCAAATCAGCTATGATATGATACATCACCAATTAGGGTACGAAATGGTTTCTTCACTGTTACTTAATAATCCACTTTTATGACACCAACTAACCAACATGTATTTGGAACAAATGTGGTTTCTAAAAAACAGCACCACTTGACATACAGCTATAACAATAGTCTATTTACTGCATCAACAATTTGTTTGTTGCGTAATTTTATGAAATGGCGGCATCAACAGGCTAGCAAGACTTAGTGATTTAACACTACGAGACTTTTTGTAGGGTTATCTGAAATTAAACGTCTAAGTCAACAATCTACAAACATCTTATCGATGAAATTGATCAAAACATGTATAAAATTCTAATCGAAAATTTTGTGAAAAGAATGAGCTACCCAGCTAAAACCAAGATGGCCATTTATCAGACATAGCTTTCTATATTTAATCGGAGATTGTATGCTTTTGTATTCAATAAAAATCCAATTATAAAAGCAGCTCAAAGTGGGTTTACTTAAAATTTAAATCCAGTGTTCAAATGAATTTTAATTAATAGTCTAATACAAAAATATAATTAGAAGTAATTAAGCTTTCAAAATATTAAAGTAATCTGGTTAAACTTTTAATCCAAATTAATATTATTTGTCGTATCACTAATTTTTATTTTATAATAAAAACTGCAATAAATCACAAATAATCAAAAAACTGCCATATTTTTTTAGATTACTTTGACAAGAAATATATTATCGAAAAACCTTCTTGCTTAATCAGTAGACGAAGTTAGAACCCAAAATTTTAAAATATAAAAAACTCGTTTAAAAGCCAAGCGTAGATTGCAAGATATCCTAAAACAACATCAAACTTTGCTTTTACAATTGCTGCTCTGCCAAAAGCAGTGCGAAAACAAGGTCGGGCAAAGAATTGAAGAGAACCAAAGGCATTCTAAAAATATTAAAGTCAGAAGAGCTAAAATTTGCTTAAGAATACAAATGACGCAGATGTTTTATGTGGCGCGGTCACCAGACTTTGTCATGGGATAAATCTTGGGTTCCGACTACAGTTATCCGTACATGGGAGACAGATCGTCTGGGCTTGGGAATAGCTTTAAAGGCGTACCAAAGTATCAAGTCAGCATTGTTGGGAACAGAGGGCACTCTTAGCTTTTACTGAGTGGTAAAAAATCATAAATATTCTTAAAATTACACCATTTGTGACGTAAATTATTATAATCTTCTAAATATATTACCGAAACTCAGTATTGATTATTATAACACACAAAAAATATTAATTATCTACTAGCAACAAACCCTCACAGAAGAAGTTAGTTTCTAGAAAAGAGAACAAAACTATGTACCAGGTGCTAAATTATAACACCTCCATTTTTTCCTCGCAAACTAATCACGCGAAAACTGTGAAACTTGTGTCACTTCTTGACGTAATCTCTCTGCTGCTGTACACCTTTTTTGCAACGTTGACGCCATGATTCCATGGCTGCTGCGACCGCTTCTTTAGGACTCTTCTTTGATCACTGGAAAATCACTGACGTAATAGCGACACGACTAGTAAATTTGCGACTACGGGCAGTGTTTTTTATCTTAGAAACAACCAAAAGTAGGTAGGAAACAGGTCAGACAAGTAGGGAGCATGAGAAATCGCTTCATAATTGTCAGCATTCGTGGCACCCACCTGGAAGACACTTTTCGCATTTTCAGGTCTTCATGCAGGATTATGTGCACAGAACTTTGAAGGCGATGTGTTCTACACTCATTCGGTGATCCTCCAAAACAAGTTGGAGAGGCAGGCGTGTAAATAGCCGCTCTCGTGGATGCGGTGTGGGATACGATACCGATGCGACTCGTAAGGACCAAAAAATGGAGAGGCAGGCGTGTAGCCGCTCTCGTGGTGCGGTGTGGGATACGATACCGATCCGGCTCGTAAGGACCAAAAAATGGAGAGGCAGGCGTGTAAATAGCCGCTCTCGTGGATGCGGTGTGGGATACGATACCGATGCGACTCGTAAGGACCAAAAAATGGAGAGGCAGGCGTGTAGCCGCTCTCGTGGTGCGGTGTGGGATACGATACCGATCCGGCTCGTAAGGACCAAAAAATGGAGAGGCAGGCGTGTAAATAGCCGCTCTCGTGATGCGGTGTGGGATACGATACCGATCCGGCTCGTAAGGACCAAAAAATGGAGAGGCAGGCGTGTACATAGCCGCTCTCGTGGTGCGGTGTGGAAACGTAGTACGGCCCGTAGTGGAAGGTCAGCCGATAAGGCCAAAATCGTCTCTTAAACGGCCGTCGCGTTAGCGGATGGGGGCGGCTACCGATATCAACCAATGAATTGCCAAATCGCTCACCTGAATCGGCTTCGGCTTCGGCTTCGTCGGCGATTCCAAGGTGGCCACCTCTGCGATGCGGATCTGGTATCTTCGGGATGTTGAGACACGACCAAATTGGCCGAGCTGCGATGCGTGAATATTTGCGGGGATGCGAAATGTTTCTGATGTATGCGGGTTAAGACACGACCGTACTGGCCGCGCTGCGGTGCTTGAATTTGAATTTATGCGGACTAAGACACGACCGAACTGGCCGCGCTGCGGGGCATGAATGTCTCGGCTGAGCAAAGCCCATGCCGTTTGTGTGTGCGATGGCAAAACGTGCAGATATCAAAGGCTCGCATGCCGCCGCGATATAAAGCGGTTCAAGGGCGAAAAGGCCGCCACACCACAAGTTTCTTCACTTGCTTGATCATGTCGTCAAATACAGAATTGAGTCATACCGAAATGTGGAAAACTACAAGAAGAATTCTGCAACAACATGACGAATTACCAACCATAACAAATGGGCCCAATATCCTCTACACTGATAGCGAAAAATCGCAAGCTTTTGCCGATCACCTCGAAGACGTTTTTACGCCAACAAACATCTGTGGCACTGCACATGCACTTCATGTACTAAATCATATCGAACGCAATCGCCCAGTTATCACAGAAAACATATACCCTGTATCACCAAGTGAAATAACTCAATTCATATCTGCTCTGCCCAAACGAAAGTCACCAGCCCATGACCTAATAACTAACATTGTTCTTAAACACCTGACCAAAAAATGTATAGCATACCTCGCATCTATATATAATGCGTGTCTTCGCATTGGATACTTTCCACGGAGCTGGAAAGACGCGCACATACTCATGTTTGCAAAACCAGGAAAAGATAAAAAAGATATTAAGAACTACCGGCCAATAAGCCTACTTACAACTTTATCAAAATTCTGGAAAAATTATTCATGTTCGATTATCAAAATTGTAGAAACCCAAAATATAATACCAGCTTTTCAATTTGGCTTTAAGAAAGGACATTCAAGCTGCCATCAGCTCCAGAGAATTAGCGAAATAATCGAAAATGGATTTGAAAGTAAATGCTATACAACAATCATCTTCATCGACATTGCGAATGCTTTCGACAAGGTATGGATTGAAGGTCTAATGAAAAAACTACTTGACATTAATATACCAAGTTACTTGCAAGCTACAATATTTTCGTTTTTGGAAGATAGAACCTTCGCTGTTAAGGTCAACTCTGCCATATCTGATATCAAAGCCATACATTCGGGAGTTCCTCAAGGAAGCATTCTTGGGCCTCTGCTATTTAATATCTATACATCAGATATACCAGCAACCGGAGCTTCTATAGCCACTTTTGCGGACGACACGGCGATTATCACGCAAAACACGAACTTACACATTGCAGTACAAGAACTTCAACACGCCACGAATACAATTAGTAAGTGGCTTAAAACATGGAATATCCAAGTTAACCCTGCCAAATGCCAAAGCAAAATTTTCACGCTAAGGAGAGGCACCATCCCGCCCAACATCGAAATTTATGGCAAATCTATACCATGGAACCCCAGGGATCAAGCGGTAAAATATCTTGGAGTACACCTCGACACACGATTAACCTGGAGCTACCACATAAACAATAAGCTACTCCAGGCCAACAACAGAATGCGTCAGCTATACCCTCTCATTAATCGCAAGTCATCTCTGAAGCCGGAGTGTACCATATTACTGTATAAAACCCTAATACGCCCCTTAATCTTATACGCTTGCCAGGTTTGGTGTACTACGTCAAAAACAAACATCAACAAAATACAAAGACTCCAAAATAAAATTTTACAAGTTGCAGTGAACGCGCCTTGGTTTATTCGTAATACCCAACTACACTACGAACTAAGAGTTTCATATGTACAAAATTACATCTGTGAAAGTGTTAAAAAGTTTATACAAAACGCGAGTCCGTGCGACGGGGTCACCTATTACAACATGTACAAGCGAAATATACACACTAGGCTAAAACGAAGACTACCCCAAGGCATCGTTATCGTAGAAGAGCATAACGATTAAACATTAACAATATTAATAATCAAGACGTTACAAATAGTTTTGTCGTGTCATTTACAGTAGTTATTTGTAATATTATTAAACATATCATGTATAACATTTTAATTGTTGAGCTGAAATAAAGTCTATTATATATAAGAAAAAAGATCATGTCGTCAGACCGGCTGGTGCTAGGCCGAGATTGTCTTGGTTCGTTACCACACGACGTTCTGCCTTCTTTAAACTGTCGCTCCCACAAACGCACATTAAACACATCCATAATACTATCACTACATGTCTCATTCAACTGGCGATGAATTTCAATTGGTGTCACACCACGCAAATAAAGAAAACAAATGATTATACGCTGTTTTAGTGAAAACGTCGCTATTTTAAATATCAAAAACGGTTTTTACTCTCGCCGTTGACACTAGAGTCCTGTGTGCCGTGCGATCTCTATCACTCATTCACAAAGAGTGTGCGCGTATTTTGAAATAAACCACGTTTCTGTCTGTTCCAAGTTTTTAGAAAAAAAAATTTCGGAGGTCTTATATCTTGAATGCACGTCGTTTATAATCAAACTTTCCCCAACCATGTAAATTTTCCAAAAAACATCTCTCCGTCAAACTTTCATTTCTGATTCCAATAAATATATAAATAAAGCACACCAAAGGCTAGTCTTCTTCTTTGAGTCATAGTTCTACTTGGGAGTAGCTAGACTGAGGTCTGAGATTCCAAGTAAAGACTAATATCAACAATGATAAATACGTTGGTAATACCATTTTGAATGATAGCAGAATAATGCATGTAAGCCCAGAACACTTTAAAGTGTACCACTAACAAGTAAAGAATAAAATATAAGCATAAATACGTGTCAATGTAACATAAGTGTTCCTAATACCTAAAAAAATATTACTAGAATAGATAAAGACGTAATTCTGTTAAGAATCTGTTAACCAAACCAGGGAAATATTTACAAAATAAAAAGGTTTTGTAATACATATTTCCAGCACGGCTATTTAGGTTTAAAGAATAGACATTAGATATATAAATGCTAAAGGAACTAAAATTCTTCAAAAGAGACATTTATTAAATATTTTCTAGATGTTTTATATTATAAATCCTCAAGTACTACCTAAAGTGAATAAAGAATTAAAAGTCTTACTCATTAGTAGAAATTTGATTTTCAACTTCACATCAAAGGACTACGATTATATTTGATATAAAATGATTGCAATAACTTTATCCTAATATGAACTAACAATTAAAAATTATTTTTTTAAATTTCCTCAACGTTATTAGCTTTAAACGTAGATCTTAAAATGTTATAAGGTTATTCTTTAATAAAGAAATTGTGGTAATACTTTTAATTAAAAGTATTGTTTAATTTCTTAATCTTGTAACGGTAACATTACATAAAAAATTAAATTTTCTTTATTTGGTTATTACACAAGTTATAATATGTGTTACGTAAAATGTCTGTAAATATAGCAAGCTCCCACAGCCATTGACACAGGAAATTCAAATGGTGTAAATAAGCTACCTTCATATTTAGTTTGGCGGATTCTTATTAAACAAAAATATAAACAAACTTTTTTTCGGACAAAAAGTTCTAAATTTACAGTTAATTAATTAACTGAACAAAGCCGAGAGCAAACCCAAAACGACAAAATAACAAGTAATTACACAGTTGGATGAATGCAGGTGTGTTTTCAGGCTCCCTTGGGTTATAGCTTATGACACCAAATTCCGTCTGATGCATAAATTAATAGTAATGCCTGCTTGTTACTGCAGGAATTATTAGCTAAACAAGACATTGAGCGCGGAACTGTATAACGAAGACACACTAAACTTCCAACGACACAACGATGGCAAATAAATCATCAAAAACACAATAGTATTGAAGTTGCTGCTGAAGGAGATTAGTATTACTGTAAAGCTCTGTAAAGTCAATAAAAAATAATCAAAATCGCCGAATAATAGAAAATTCAATAACAAATGATTTTTGGAATTCTAACGGGCTTCATAAGTATAAATCTGAATTAATATATTTCTTGCAAATAAATATAAGACAAGACAAACATTCAAAATAATGCCTTTATAAATAATGCCTTTAATAAATCAAATTAGTAACTGGCGCAAGATCGATTTATATGAGCAAACTAATTGAGCAGGTCAATAGCTTTAGTTACGTGGTAATGGAAATAACTAGCATAAATATACTATACGAAGAGGTATAAAAACAAACAAAGCGCTCAAAATTCTGGGTATTTGAATGATTGCATATTGAAAAATAAATACTTAAGAACAAAAGCAAAAGTATACTAATATACGCTGACAAAACGTGAGCAGATCCAGCAAATATCCAACAAATGCCCAAAACGGTGAAAATTAAAACGCTAAGTAAAATTACTAGACGAACTCTACAAAACCAAATACAAAAAAAAGATATACGACAACAATATAACGTTCAAATAGAAGATTGGTATAGCAATCGAAGAGAATAATATAATCAACATATATATATACAGAATGGATTAAACAAGACAAGCAAGGTTAGTTAGAGATAAAAAACACGAGTAAGGCAGAGACAAGGCAGAAAAAAACCGTGTAAATACAATCTGCAATAGAACAAGCTGTAAGCTTAAATAAAAAGAGGAAGACCATATCAAAAGTATGCTGTCTTCCAAGGCACCCTGCATCCTTTGCCGAGTGGGCTAGCAACAAATGCAGCACCTCTCAACTATGGCGTCTAAGCCAAATTTTTGAATTTCTTTGTATTTCATGGTACAGCCCTAAACTACACGGAAATAAAATTTAACTATAAATTGCCATCGGATCATATATTAGTGATTGCAACCGTAAATAAACCAATCGCTTTCACGCCTAGCACTAAAAACACGAACTGGAAAAACTTTCGATTTTAGATAAAAAATCAAATAATCTTGAGCGTTGAAATAAAGTAACCTGATAGTATCAATAACAAGAGCAGCGTGATACACTACATTTGAAAAACTATAATTAAAAAGCCTCAGAATAAACATTGATTTGATAAATCATATTCTAAATCATCAATTTGGTTTTTGCAAACGATATTTCATTGTATAGAAAACTCATCGAGCTGTTAACCGAATTGGAATAGACTTTAAAAAAGAAACTGCGTATAATAGTATTCCTTAACATATCCCAAGCCTTTCATAAGGTCTGGTTTTTATGGTCTTCCATAGAAAATTAAAAATTCACTGCCTACTCCATACTACTTATTATTCACAATTATGCCTTCTTGACAGGTAATACCAGGTTAAATTTAATACTACTTTCAAGCTTTTATCAAATATCCTTAGGTGTGCCTAGAATATCGTTTTGATTCTTTTATCGCGAAATTACCAGTAACATAAAACAATACAATCACTACATTCTCAGACGATACTGTCCTCTTAGTAGACCTTATAATAGCATCCCAACATTTTCAACGCTACCTTAACCTTGTTAAACAGTGGTTATTAGAATGGAGAATAAAAGTAAATCATACAAAATCAACACAAGCCATATTAACTATAAAACCTTCCACGTCACACCAATCTTAGTCCAAACTAAAGATCTCTCTCTATCTACACCTCGACCAAAAACTTATCTGGTAAGAATATTTAAAGACTAAACAGCAAATATGGAGAGCGCGACGTATGCTCAACTGACGTTCAACTCCCAGGTCAAAATAACGGCAAACATCAGTGTCTGCCATCATACAAACACCTTTGGCGGTCTAAAGACATACTCTCTTTAAGTCAGACTAGCCACCTGCCCGGAAACATAGCTACGTATACAGAAATGTAAAATTTATATAATAGTAGAAGAATGAAGAAGAAGAAACACAAGACAGTTTAATCTAAAGCATCGACAATTATAGTAGTTGCTAAAAATTTTCAGCTGTCCCTAAAGAATAAAACTCTCATTTATATATGTGTTACAAGACCAATATATAGCTACGTTATCAAAATTATTTAAATATAGTGCAAATATTAAACAGATAGTAACCAAGGGACTTACCACAGTTCGACGATAAGTGAAACTCTCGCCATAACCTCAAGATTTAAAATAAAAAGTTCATCGATGGATGATTTACTCTACAAGTGCATCAGTTATATCACATTTAGTAGATTGTAAATAGATATTTAATAAAAAAGTGATTCCATTTTATAGTTGTGTGATTCCAAGTAAATATTCTGCTATAAAAGAATTTATTCATTTAGACTTCTAAATAAATAGTCCTGAAGTGAACGAAGAGCGACGCCACGTCTGAGTTTGTAGGTAGAATGCAGGAAGGGAATTCTCTTATAAGGTAGCTTAAACTGCTGCTTCCTTAGTCAGTATCACGATACAAATCAACAAATTGTTTTATAATTTGTAACGGCGAAAGGCATAAAAGCACCTATAAAAAGGTTAACGCACACCTTCAAAAACGTACTTGTAGCATAAACTATTATTGGAAGTATAAAAAATACTTGAGAATAAAGGTTACCGACGACAAACGTTACTGAGAAGAGTATTTGCACTATATGCCGTTTTTTCGAGAGTGACTAACATCTTGTCGGAAGAGATGTAAATTTTCAATTTGAGACGTTATCCTACTAACAGTGTTCGACCTCATACAATTCCAAACTTGACATAAAATTGTAGATTTATTCTGGACTGTTGTGGAACGCCCTTTCTACAATCCAAAATTATCACTTTTTGCGCCAATGAACGAATAGATTTGGCGATTATGTTACTGTCTAAGCATTTACATCTACATCCACATTCATTTTACGATAGTGAGATCAAAACACAACTTAATCGTTGGGAAAAAATGTGTCTCTATGTGAAAGGATAACTTTGCATATTAGTATTTTTATGAAGCTTTAATATGTAAAAATTAATTTTGGCTTACAATTGATTCACTTTCGTAATAGGAACTAAAGAAATATCTTTCAGTTTTTCCCTTTTATCATTTTTTTAAATTGGTAATACAGCTAGTATACTTTCAGAAAAATTAACAATGTTTGCTGCATGACCAATTGGAGGTAAAGTTTTCTTTGTTGAAGTCATAGCGTTGGCTGTTTTTACTTTATATGACACATTATCATTATTATCGTAATTTAATAATAATATTGTTTGGGATATAAAATCAAGTTTTACATAAATATATCTTTCTTTTACATTTTACAAATTTCTTTGTATTGCAATGACTAATATGGAAAACAAACAGATTTATCAAAAGTATTTTTTATCATATTTATGTTTGATCTGTCATTTTACACGAGGGCTGCCCACAAAAAAGTATTTTTGAATAAAAGGCGAAACAAATGTAAATCGGAAAATGATGACAGAATACTACATCATAAATCAACTACTACTAATAGGAAACACATGATTCAATCATAAAATAACCATATGAAGTAAAATAACTAGAACTCAAAAGCATTATTGACTACATCACTTATACCAAACATAAGATACGTCACCCATGACGTAAAAGCCATAAAAGAGAGAGAACTAAGTACAAACCACACACTAGTGGTTGCAGACACTATCATCCAAAACCTAAAAAAAGAAAGATACAAAAACTATCTAATGTATAAACCTTTATAAACTACAAAAATTACACATACCGCAATAATGTGAAGAAACAGTAATAAGAAAGCTAAGAATATTAGAATAACAAGAACAATAGCAAGGAAATTCATGGACATTAAATAAAGGATGGAATACATTTTAGGAGACAATACTGCAAGTAGCAACAAATGTATGAGAGATAAATGGATACAAAAAAAAACAAAAGGAAAAAAGAACTAAATGGTAGAATGAAAATATAAAGATAAAGATCAAAGAGGAAATGAAAGTATGGAAAGCCCATTTAAGAAAAACTACAGATTAAAGTAAAGAACATATACACTTAAAAGTGAAGCATAAGAAACAGTGAAAGAATTCAAGAAAGCGACATGGGAAGACTTCGGTAAGAAAATTAAAGAAAACTATATCGAAAATCAAAACAATAATGGAACATAGTCAAGAAATTAAAGGAAAGCCGTTCACCAAAAATGCGTAACATCAGAAATTCAAAAGACGGATACAAACAAATACAGAAGAAATACTACGAACCTGGAAGTAACATTACACCAAGAAATTTAGAAAAAACTATAAAGCCAAACAGAAGAAAAAACATTTAATAAAGAAGAAGAAGCAAACAACGGAACAAATGAAGACATAACAGAGGAAGACAATAAAGAAGCCGAAAAAGAAAGAAAATGGTAAATCACCAGAAGAAGACAACCTATATCCAGAACTAATCATAAAAGGAAGAACAGCAGTGATCCAATAATTGAGACACATAGTCCAAGAAGCATGGAAAGAGGAACAAATCCCAAAAAAATAGACCAAGTGTATTTTAATAACCATCTACAAAAAAGATAAATCCGTTAATTGTGATAACTGTAGGGCAATATGTCTGCTTCCCTTAGCATAGAAACTCTGTCAAAATAATAAAAAAAAACTTAAGTGCAAATAAGCAAAACACTCGAAAGAAATGTCAAAGTACTACATAGGGCAGTAACTTTCAGAGGAATTTTACATGAAGAGAGGTATCAAACGTGACAGCTTAAATCCCTTTCTATTCATACTATGTATAATAATAGACACAAAAAATGCAAAATAAAAACAGAAAATGGTACAAGGATACTACAACCTAAACCCACTGAAGTTACAAGATATTTTATATGCAGACGATATACTGCTAATGGCAAGAAATTCTGAACAACTAGAGAGAAACATTAATATATAGAAGAAACACCTAGAGTAAAGGGGATGAAAATAAACATACAAAAATCAAGATTATGTGCATATTAAAAACAGCACTAAATAGAGCGCCAATACAGATAAACCAGAAAACACTAGAACGAGTGGACTCATATGAATACTTAGGGTCAATAGTTAGTAAAGATGAACAGCTACATCGATAAATTAAAAACAGAATAAGTAAAAGCAACAAACTATACTATAAATAAACTTCACATTAATAAACAAAAAAGAACTAAACAAAAAGTTAAACTACATAAAACAATTTACACACCCACACTATTATATGGATCCGAAACCTGGGCAATGCTAAACAAAAATAGATTGAGTGTAAAAACTGCAGAATCGGCAAAATATTGAATTTAAAATTTAAAAACTTAGTTGGATTTTATACTTGTCAGTCTCGCAAAAGTCAAGTAAACACACAAACTAATATTATTTACTAGTCTCTAGCAACATTATAGTACAAAAAACTCCAATTCTTGAGACAGATAGACAGTGACCTGAATGATGACATTAATAAAGATCCCGATTTGAACGACAAGGTAAATACTATATAACGTTACATAGTTTCTATTTTATTGTTTGTAAGGGTATAGTTCTGTACAGTTTATTAAACTTAGATCAGCTAAGATATAGGCACGCAATCGTTGTGCTTGTAAAAATATTAATTATTTTCAAATGCAAACAGTAAATTGATTATTACAGGATCTTGGAGTACCACTCGACAAAAAGTCACAATACGACTCATCAGCTGACAAAGAAAAATCTAGAACGTACATTTAAAGGGTTGAAAAGACAATTTATTCAAAAAGGTTCAAATTTTAACTTTACGTATATTGCACTGAAAGATATTCTTTGTGAAAATCCAACACCAAACTATTATTTCAACGATTGCGAGAACTGCCCTGGTACGAGTATCGTTATTGATAAATGAAACTCTAAAATTTCAGAAATCAAATTTAATCAGTGGACAAGTGCAGATAGATGCGAGCTGTTATCAATGTCACAATCTACAGAAGAATTCTTAATAAATTTAAAAAATGATTTTCCTGATTTGGCAAAGCATGATTTTTAGCAACAGCTAAAGCAGCTTTCTTTCGAAAAAAATTCATTAAAAGAAGAGGAATTGGTCGTAACCTTAGAATTTGCTGAATATTATACCTGCCAGTTCAATCTCAGCACTGGGCTAATGTTCAAACGACCTTACATCCTCATGTAGTTTATTTTAGGAACGACAACGTCATTAAACCGGAAAATTATTTAATAATTTCAGAGTATCTCCACCATGATGCTAATTCAGCATTTTTATTTAACCCTAAGTTCCGAAAATATACGACAATTTTTTTATTTTTCGGACGGTGCTGGATCCCATTATAAAAATAAAATTAATTTCATAAATTTAATAAAACACGAAAACGATTTTGACAAAGGCTCAGTGGAATTTTTTCGCTACTTTTCACGGCGAAGGTGAATTATTTCAAGTTATTCTAACCATTGATTTTTAAGTGACCCACTTCACGAATTTTGTCCCATAAGTCAATCAATCATTCAAACTAGATATCAATTGTTACCGCCTTTACCGTCATTAATGAACATAATTTTATATCTTATTAAGCAATTTAATACACTCATACTCTATCTAATCTTTTGATGACTGGTTTACTAGAATCTATGATATATCACTAATGGAATGACAATTTCGAGATCATTGGACATCATAGTTGTTTTAGCAACAGAGGCACTACAACTACCTGAGAAACAAATTCAGCGCAATGTAGTAATTGATACAACTACCAACAGCTAGTAACTGCTACAGGCACTGCGGGTAACAACTAACTAAGAATCGTAACTGTTTATAAGCAAACTAACAAAACCTTGTGAAAGATCGACATTAATGAATTAGTCAACACAGCGTTACCAAATCTAACAATACGTAATTTAAATGGCAAGGATGCCTACTGGGAATATCTAGGTGATAACGCAATCGGTGTTCAACTAAATAATATAATAACATTTTACACAATTAAACATTCACGCATCTACTAAATAAACAGATTACCCTTACAAAACAAATAATTGGTCGGATATAATAGATATTGCAATTGCCAACATTTTTTATCTACTAATTCAAAAAAATACAATTTATCAACTTGAAACAGATCTTTCAGAGCCCATAACTTTCACTGTCACTCCAAAATTCATAATATTTCCTTCCAAGAACAATAAGTGGTTATATTTATTGGAACATATGTAAATTAAAACTGAATACCTTACTACAAAACCCAAATTAAGTAAAAATGCAAATAAAACAGTCAATAACAAACCTAATACTCTTGTGGCTTATTCAAGGAGAAATAAAATTAAAAGATTAATTAATCTGACCACATGTCAGAGGAGTTACGGAGTTCTAAAAAGAAAATATTTTTAATAGGGACGTAAAACATCAAATTACCGGTTCAAAACTTCCCTCTAATGGACAAGTATTGGCAGTTATGTCCTATAATATACGTAAAGTGAATTTAAGGGTCAATGAAAGCGTAAATCTTACTATTCGTGAGTGCATTATTTATTGGGAAAAGGCACGTATACCAACTAAATCTTTACCTAACTGTGTTAAGAAACTAGTTACCTTATACCAAGTTTGGAGAGATTTTCAAAAATAAAATGCAAACAAAACACAAGACGTGTTTGAGCAGCATCGACAAGAGTTTGTTACAAACTTAGACAATTTGTTTGACATTGTACATGTCGAAGCGCTTCAATTAATAAAGATAAATGAAGATAAAATCTTCTTGTAGTGGCAGAAAGAGCCAGGTCGACCTGGTCACTTAGCTGGAGTGGACAAAAACTCACCGAAAAAGAGAAAAAGGCGCGCATTAGAAACATTGAGGAGCAAAATCGGCGTGCTAAACAATTTTCATCCTTAACTCCATCGACATTATCTTATGAATCACTACGAGAAAATTCGTCTTCTGATTCTGAAATAATGGATTCACAAGAAAATTTGCCCATCCCAACTGAGAGCACAGACCCCGATACTAATAAATCTTCTATGAGGAAAAATTTTATCACTCCAAAATTAGTGGCAGCATTAGATAGGCGTCAGTCAAATATGAGAAATTCTGTATTTATTATTGAAGCAACTATTGAAGCATTTGGACATAACACTGACGAATTTTCTATAAGCAAGTCCTCCATTCAAAAAATCAGTACGGAAAAGCGAAAAAAGCGCGCAGAAGCTATAAAAGTTGTTTTCCAAAACGAGGTACCGGATACTGTAACTATCCACTGGGATGGCAAATTATTGCCGGCTTTAGATGCATGCAAATCTAAAGAACAACGTCTACCGATAGTTATTTCTTATGATAATAAAGAACAACTTATCGCTGTGAAAAATTGGAACTCAGGAAGCGAACAGGCACAGGCAGTTTGGTACTCTATTATTGATTGCATTCTTGAAGATAAAGGCAGGTTCTCTGTTGTGGTACTACTGCTTCTAAATAGGTCGTATTAATGGTGCCTGTGTGCTCGAACAGAAACTGAGTAGAGAAATGCTTATTTTTGCTTGCAGCCATCACGTCTACGAATTGGTATTAAAAAGCGTGTTTGAGGCAAAAATCAGCCAAATGACTACAAGCCCTGACATTCCATTGTTCAAAAAGTTCCGAGAAAAGTGGAAAAATGTCGATCCCGAGAAAATACAGAGCTATACAGAAAAGCTATCATGCCTGAATTTTTCAAAAATTGACAAACTGCTAGAATTTTACCGAAATGAATTGACTAAAGAAATTGCTAGAGATGACTATCGAGAATTAATAGAGCTTTTAATAATATTTCTTAGCGGAAATACAAAGAAGAAATTTAAGATTCGGCCTCCAGGCGCCATGCAACAAACTCGATGGATGGCGAGAGCAATTTATTCATTAAAAATATCATTACTTAGCTCTCAATTCAGAATTTTAAACAAGGATAAGGCAGTTCTGTTTGACGTCTGCCTGTTCATCGTGAAGCCTTGGCTGCGATGCACTTTGGCAGTAAAAGCGCATTACCAAGATTAGTGCTTTTTGAAGGTCATGAAGGCTTACGAAGCAATCGACAAAAGCATCTCAAAAGTAGCTTTATAGAAGTTCTGCCAGCATTTATAATATTTGACTGATGAAGTGTCTATCTTGTTTCTATTTGACGATGATCTAGACCAAAAAACTAAACTAACTCGGTCAAAGAAAATCCACCAACCCATGGTAAACGCTACATCCTATCGAAAAAAGAACTTTGCGGCCCACTTTACCCTTAGTGTGACAAGCAAAAATAATAGTTTTCCTTTGTTTTCTTTTATTACTTTGATATATGATAACTGTTATGTCTTCGATTTCAGAGAAAAACATCAATAACTTTGTTTCAATCAAAAGCAAGACCTTGTCCAATCGACTCAAAATGGATGACAGCTTTCTCAACGAGCGTCCTACTTCATGGTCAAATAATGCTTCATTTCAACACGCTAAAAAGAAGATGCAGATACTGAGAGCAGTTAACGTTTAAGTTAATGAAAGACTTTCATGGCTTAATCACTGGAGGAACAAAAACAATTTTTATTACATTGCGTACAAGAACACAGACAGATATATCCTGACTGAAAAAAGCAAACTTTGAAAACATTTAATAAACAATCTCCTTTTAATGATAAATACTTCATAAATATAAGATACAGCTAAAACAGTGTTTTATTTACTAAATAAATATTAAGTTCTAAAATCCCCCTATGACATCCATACTCACTTTTCTGTTCAAAGTTTAGCGTCAAGTCGGCACGGGTTATCGTTATCCGAATGCAATAATATTTATTATTTCAGTTATTAGGGTCAAATGGAAAAATTGAGGGTATGTGTATCTAAATTCGAACATATATATATATATATATATATATATATATATATATATATATATATATATATATATATATATATATATAAATTATTAAGGAACAGGAAATCAACTTCATTTTCATTCAAAAAGAATAGGGATGCGAACAGGAGAGACAAGCAGACCAATCAAAATGGGCCTCACAACAAGATTCAGGAAAATAGAAATACTAAAGAAATCAGCAGCCTTAAGGGGAACTAAAGTAACAATCAGGGAAGACCTTGATAAGAAGACTAGAGACATCCAGAAAAAACTAGTACCACATAAGATAGAAGCCAGGAGAAAGGGAATGAAAACTTTGATAATAGGAGACAAACTAATAATAATGGACAATTGAGGAGCTCGAAAAGAATAGAGAAGATAAAGAAGAGATCGAAAAAACCGAGAAAAACAAAAAAGAACAAGATCGACAGTCGACGAAGGAGACAAAACACCAAAAGGAGCAGTACCAAAAAAGATTAGCTGGACACAAACGATGCTGGCACCCCATGGAAGGGAAACAAAGAAAATTGATAAACGCCCAAATAAAAATAAAAATATAAACTTAGCCGAAAAACAAGTAGAGGAGAGGGAATCATTAAATGAAACCCTGAGAAATATAACAAGAATACAACAAGAAGAAGATACGATTCAAAAAACTAGTAAAAAATAAAAGCCGGGCGGGAACAAAAACGATGACAACTGAAAGCAAAGAATATGGGCATGATGAAAACGGGATGGCGAGCAAAAGAAGACAACAAGATAAAGTAAATAAACAAATAATATGTAATAAAAATAAAAAATGGCAAAAAGGACCGAAATATGGCGAAATTAGGAACATGGAACATAAAAACACTACTAGAAGTAGAAAAAATGGAAGAGATCAACAAAGAAATGCAAAGATATAAAACAGGAATATTAGCACTACAAGAAGTGAGATGGAAAGAAGAAGGAAGAACAGACAAAGAAGAATACTCAATAATATATGCAGGGGAAGAAAAACAAGGATATAATGGAACAGCATTCATGATAGACAAAAAATTCAGAAACCAAATATTGGAATTTAAGAAAATAAATGGTAGAACTTCATACATAAGGGTAGAAAACCAGATATCGAATATATCAATAATAAACGCATACGCACCAATCGAAGTAGCATCAAGAATACGTCCTTCATTCTACGAAAGCATAGAAGAAACATGCGAGAAAATACCAAAACACGATACGTTAATAGTGTTAGGTGATTTAAATGCAATGATAGGAAAGGAAGAATACATAAGAGACGTAGCCGGCAAAGAAATGCTGCATGAAAAAACCAACGACAACGGCAAAAGATTATGTAATTTAGCAGAAGAAAATAAGTTATTTATAGTAAGCACGAAATATAAACACAAAACCACATGGACAAAACCAGGACGAACCGGAGGAAATCAAATAGACCATGTTCTGATTAAAAAGAAAAGAGAAAACATAATACAGAATGTTAGACCATAAAGAGGAACCAGCATAAACAGACCATCACTTAGTAATAGTAAAAGCAAAGTTAAAAATGATAAGAAACAATAAAACCAAAGAAACAATTAAAAAATGGAAGGTAGAAAGCCTAAACAATGAAAATAACAAAAGAAAGTTCCAAGACGAAGTTAGTAAACAAATAGGAAGAAGGAACAAAAACGAAAACATAGAAACGGAATGGAGAAATATAAAAGCTGCAATAATCAATGCAGCAGAAGAAACCATAAAGAGAAAACAAATAGTCAAGAAAAATTGGTTTGATGAAGAATGCAACGAAATGATCAACAAAAAGAGAGAAGCAAGAATAAAATGGATAAGAACAAACAAGGAAGTAGATTATGAAAGGTTCAAGCAAATACGAAAAGAAGGAATAAAACTGATAAAAGATATAAAAATGAAATGGATAGAGACAAGAATGGATGAGTTAGAAAAAGATAATAAGAATAACACAAAACTATACAGACAAATAAGACGGCAAACACGAAAGAAAACAATGACAAAAGTAGGTAAAAAGCAATGGCAAGAATATCTAGAACAAATACACATCGCAGAAGAAGGCAGTAATAAATATGACGAACCAAATAGCACGCAAGAAGAGACAGTGGAAAAACCAACACAAGAGGAAGTTAACAATATCATAAACAACCTAAAAAACGGGAAAGTAGCAGGGTCAGATGGCATATACAATGAGATGTTAAAAAACGGGGGAAATGAATTAAAGACAAGAATATACGAACTAATATTGGCAATGTTGGAGAAGGAAATAATGCCCGAGGAGTGGCAACTAGGGATGATAATGCCTATACCAAAAACTGGGGACCTAACGAAATGTGATATAGATAGAAGAATAATGTTACTAAACATAGAATACAAAGTACTATCATCAATAATATTAAACAGGCTTACTAAATACATAAAAGGACAGATAGCTGACTACCAAAATGGATTCATACAGGGGAAATCCACAGTGGATGCAATGCACGTACTGAATCAACTGATAGAAAAATGCTATGAAAGAGAAATTGAGCTGCATATACTGTACATAGATTTTAAACAAGCATTTGACAGCCCGGAAAGGGAAATGATAATAAAAGATATATCCATGCTAGGAATACCAGTAAAGATAAAAAGATTAATTAAAATGATACTGGACAAATCACAAGCAATGGTAATAACACAAGAAGGGCTAACAAAACCAGTAAAACAAACAAAAGGCGTAAGACAGGGAGATGGACTTTCTACAGCTTTGTTCAACGTTGCATTAGAAGGAGTAATAAGAAATTGCAAAATAACAAGATCTATAATAGAAAACTCAATACAAGTAATTGCAGTAGTTGCAAGAGACAAAAGAAGCCTGGAAGAAATTACAAAGAAAATAGAGGACGAAGCACGAAAACGAGAGTTAGAAATAAATCAAAAGAAAACCAAATATATGAAAATAAGTAAAACATAAATTCGAACAAGTCTAAACATTTAAATATCTTGGAACAGTAATAAGTAATAGAAACGAGAGAAGAATCGAAATAGAACAAAGAATAAAAGCAGGATACAATGCATACCACAGATTTAAATAAATTATGAGAAGTAAACAGATAAGCAAGAAAACAAAAATGAGAGTTTACAAGGTTGCAATAAGATCAGCAGTATTATATGCAAGCGAAACCATGTGTATTACAAATAAAGACGCAGAAAAAATTAAAATATTCGAAAGAAAAATAATTAGAAGAATATATGGATCAAAGAAGACAAACGAAGAGTTATATATAAGATTAACAAATCAAGAAATAGAGGATCTACTAAAAGGAGAAAATATAGTAAGAGAAATAAAAGCCAGAAGAATACGTTGGTATGGACACATAAATAGAAAAGATGTAAACTCGATTACGAAGAAGATAATGAAATGGAAACCACAGAAAATGAGACCAAGGGGGCGACCGAAGACAAGATGGGAAGACCAAGTAATAAAGGACATAAAAACAATGAGAATTGACAATTGGAGAGAAAAAATTAAAAATAGAAAATTATGGAGAGAAATAGTAGAGAAAGCAAAGAATCACAAAGGATTGTAAAGAACAGTGGAGATGAGTAACGAACCACTCCACTAATTTAAAAGTCAGAAGAGCTCGAAAGAGCAGCAACAATTATGTTATATACTAAGTGATTACAAGTGTTTTATGTGGAATAATACCCAAATGAGACATTATAACACAATTCAGACTACACTTTTTTTAAGTAAAAGTTATAATAATAATAATATTACTGAGATTTACTTCTAATTCCATTGGTATGCATAACATACTGATTTTTTTAGACAACAAATAGTGAGCAATAAAGATAATTTTTCTTCAAATAGCTTTGTAAATCGTCAAAATTAAAATAATTAGGGTAGTAAAAACACATCCATAAAAATGCATTGTTTGATGTGCACTGTACGCTAGAGGAATCATTGGCCTGCACTCTTTGAAAACGAAGCTGGAAATGCTTTTACTATCAACACTGTACGTTGTTGGGAAAGACGCTAAACATTTCTTTTCAATAGAACTATAGGTATTAGAGTGCTGAATCGTAAATATAAGCACAATCGATGTGCGAAACGTATATTGTACGTATATGTACGCGATACCGTGGCAGGCAAGCTACGAAATAGCTAGCGACAAACTTTAGTAGGCAAACATACATATGGCTACGGTTCGCCGCAATCTACTCTGAAGAGGGTAGAAGGCAGATCTGGGCATTGTAACGACTGAATTCTAACTCCCTTTTGTCGTTAGTAAATCGGTTGAAGGTGAGAGTCGAAACTTGAGCATCTTGGAGACCACTAAAGAAAATATTTCCTAGAATTTTGGCAGCTAAAAAAAATCAAATGTCCATTTAATTTGGCACGGAGTAATTACGGTCTGCACCATTAAAAATATGACCGTTATAAGAAATATTTTTTGAATATTTGCTCCGCTGCAAAACCAATGATTGAAACTTGAATGACACAGTTTCATCAAGATGGAGCCACATATCACCCAGCACTTTACTTCAAACAAAATTTCCTGGTTACATTATCTTGCAGGGAGTGACATAAATTGGTCATAGCGGTCTTGCGATCTGACCCTATTAGACTTTTCCTCTGGAGTAATTTAAAGAGGTTTATGTCGATAAATCAGCTACGATTTCAAGGCTAAATATTAACATTAGACGTGCAATTGCTGAAATAGTGTCGCATTTATAGAAAAACATTACGAAGAACTTTACTAAAATAATGGATGTATATGAACAGAGTCGTAGAGGAAATTTGCCAGACATCATATTTCATACGTAACTTCTAAACCTGTACCTCACACTGATAGCAATAAAATTCGTGTCGTTTCAGTATTTTGTGTTTTATTTAGGGAAAACATCCTGAAGTCCAATATAAATCACATTATATAAACTAAGTATTATAATAAATCTAGACTTTATATTTTCATGAAAGAAACACTTTAATTATTAGTAAGTATAATAAAATAATATTTTATAGTAATTAAATAATTATCTAAAAGAGCTGTTAAAGGCGAAATTATACACGTGTATTACTTAGTTTCGTTTGCATTTTTATAAGAAAAGTGTAACAGATTGTGTCTGCATAATTATATTTTTTAAATATATTTATTTTACTTCAGATCCTTCAATATATAACACGACTGAAAAATCACAAGTTTTTGATATAGATAATCGAGTCAGTTTATATAAATTGATGATAACACATCGAGTATGTCTGGTAATCAATTCGAGACGGAAGAAACCGTTCTATCAAAGAAAAATTTTCCGATCAAATAAATTAAAAACAATTTTCAATATCCACTAACAGATTTATTAATCCCTGATGTTAATACATTGTTAATACATGTTAATACGTTCGGTGAAATGTTACACCGATTATCTCTAGTTGCTTTCGGGGTGATCCTGCAATTCAAACGTTAAAGGGGATGTGTCGCTTGAGCCTTTCTGTAAATTTGAGCTTGACGCTTGCAGTGCGTAGCAGTGCAAAATGAAGGTAATTAACTAGCACTTAGGACAAATTTCGTTTAATTGTTTTAAAAAATTCAAATGGGCTGCGCAGGCATTTAAAAAAGTATGTCATGTAGACGTGCTTTGCGAAACTCCGTTCTGGAAGTTTTTACGGAGGTTTGAAATTGATAATGCTGTTAAGTTCATCTCCGAAAAATTGCTCATAATCAGTACGGAAAGTTGGTATAGTACTTACGATGTCTCACACATGTGTCGAATACCAACTGTGCCATCTGGGATGGTTCAAAGATTGGGTGCTGGCTAAATTAACCGAAGCCAATTTGACCATTTCCATATCCATCTGCGATTTACTGGCAGACACCAATAACATGATAAATTTTTTAATCAGATGGTGATGAGTGACAAAAAGTGAACTGTCTATGATAATGTAACGCGTAAAACATCATCGAGATACATCACCACAACTTAGCAATCCCAGTATGTTTTATGAGCGTTGTTTTCTATTAGAGTTTCTGGGTTATATTTACAATATGACCCTTTACAAGTATTTTTAAGTTTTAATTAGTTTGATAAACTATTTTTGCTAATAGGAGATAGTCATCTTGAGTTATTACTATACATACTCCTGTTATGTGCTCTATTGTCTTCGCAGCATTTTGACATCTCCTGAATCTATCTTGCATAATAATAGGGTATTTTATAATATATTTTGATAAATTTAGTCTTGGATTATTTACCATAAGCCCTTCAATTTCGGCCTGTAACTTCTCTTGCTTAAGTCATTTTGATTTTCTTAAAGAAGAAGCATTTCAGAAATTCGATTTGTTTTTAATGCAAAATTTTGAGGTTTATTGATCTGCAGCCTTTTTTATTTCTTGAAACTATGAGCCGCTCTACAGAAGATCTTGTGTCACGTTAAAATCGTTCTTTTTATGCGTTGTAGGTTGTTAATGTTTGTATCCGTTTATTTTATTACACCAAAAGAGTGAATGCAGCGTAGATAACGCTTTCAAAATTTTCTTCAACCTGTATTTGTGTTCTGTGAAGAGTTTGTGTTTTACTGATTTGTTTGTTACCACTACTATTATTATTATTGTTGTTATATTTGTTACATATGGACTTCTAATGGGGTAGTGAAGCGCAATACATAGCCTAGCCTACTCAAATGTCAACCTCACCTTCGAGTCGGTGAAGTCTGTTCAAAACAAACGAGGCTCTGACGACCGAACATGGGCGGAATAACCCTAAATCGACGATATAGGAAATGATATCCTCAGTAACTTCAACTTTAGAAGTTGTGGCGCTAGGTGTAAGCAGCCTAACACATGTGAAACAAAAAAAAGGGCTCAGACGAAAGCAGAATGAAAAGGAAACTTAAAGTAAAATTTCCCCGGGTGGCAATCCACACCTCCAGTGGAGGGAGCCCCATCGGTTACCGGGAGTTCTGCGTCAACGTTATTGAACCCTAACCTTAACCTCAACCGAAACGGAAAGAAGAACAAACGAGAGATCACAGTAGGAACATGGAACGTACAGGGATGGAACAATAAAGATCTGGAAGTCATAGAAGAATTGAAGAAAATGAAAATAGATATACTAATTACCAGCGAAACAAAGAAGAAGGAAAACGGAACGGAAATTATCCAAGACGTTTTTCATTGCTGGAGTGGAGTCAACAAAGAAAAACGGGCTCAAGTTGGAGTAGGAATAATAATAAGAAAGAAACTGGCAGAGAGAATCAAATCCTGGGAACCAATAAGCGAGAGAATCATCAAAGGACAAATAGAAATATATGGAAAAGAGATAGCAATTCTCGGCGTATATGGACCAACTGACGATAGCACTCAAAATGAAAAAGAGGACTTTATGGAAATGCTAGGGGAGGAAATCCAGAAAATAAGAGACTCCCAAGAAATTATAGTAGCAGGTGACCTTAATGGTAGAACAGGCAAGGAAGCTAACAACAAGACAATAGGACCATTCGGAGAGGAAGTTACAAATGATAATGGAGAGAGAATTATAGAATGATGTGAAATAAATAACCTCCGAATAACGAATGGGTTTCAGCGGCATAAAATGATCCACAAATATACTTGGGAACGGATGACAAGAAATATGAAATCAATTATCGATTACATCATAGTAAGAATTAATACCAAAATAAAAATAAAAGATGTACGAGTTAAAAGAGGAATTCCCTTGGTATAGGAAAACAACAATAAGCTACAAACAAACACAAGAAAAAATAGAGGACCAAGTCGACCAGCTACAAGATGAAAAAATAAGAGAACTCTACCAAAGAAAATTGGATTAGAAACTAAATGAATTCATATTTGATAATATAACAGACATGTACGAACATATAAAAACTAGTATAAAAGAAACAGCTCGGGAAGTACTGGGAGTCAGAATAAAAAAGAACAATAACCACAAGATAATCCTTGGTGAAAATACGCTAAAAAGTATCCAAGAAAAGAAAGAACAATATAATAGGTGGCTAAGCACCAAAACGCAAGAAGATCAACAAAAGTACAAAGAGAAGAACAAAGAGGTAAAACGATTAGTAACAAGAGAAAAGAATGATCAGTGGAAAACCATGTGCACAAACATTGACCAGTACATAGGGGGAACAAAGAGTTCAGAAGCATGGCGAATACTAAAAACGTTAAGAACAAATTCAAAAGAAAAGGCATACATACCGTTCATACAACAAGAAAAATGGGAGCAATACTACCAGGACCTGCTAACAGAAAATAGAGAAGAGTTTAAAGGACAAGCGATAGAAAATAAACAAAATGACCAAATAGAACACGAAGAAGTAGAGATAACAATTGGAGAAGTCAAAAAGGCCACACAATCATTAAAAACTAGAAAAACTACGCATGATGCAACATATGTTTCGTAAAGCACTAAATGGGGATGTACTACCGAATGAATGGACAAAAGCGTATATAACGTCGATATTTAAAAAAGATAATCGCAGAATATGTGACAACTATAGAGGCATTAGTGTGATCTTTCTAATGGGAAGAATTTATGCAAAAATAGTAAAAAACAAAATAGAAGACAATATTCATGGAAAAATAGGAGAGACCAAACATGATTCACAGCCGGAAAATCCTGTATAGACAACATATATACTATCCAACAACTTATAGCGAAGAAAAAAGCTAAAAACAGGGACATTCACTTGGCCTTCATAGACCTCAGAAAAGTGTACGACTCGGTTCCCAGAAAAAGAACTGTGGGAAGCGATGAGTAATATAGGGATCAACAAAAGTCTAATCAGGGCAATACAGCAACTTTATGGAAACAACCAAGTGGCAGTGAAAGTGGGGCAGACGATCAGTAATTACTTTAAGACAACAAAAGGGCTCCTACAAGGATGCTGCACATCTCCAACCCTATTCAAGATATTCTTAGAAGATACCTTAAAGAATTGGAAAAGGAAATGTGAGGGAATGGGGATACCAGTGCGCAATGAACATCTTTATACACTAAGCTACGCAGATGACCAAGTGGTAATAGCCCAAGATGAAGAGGACCTGAGTTATATGCTACGAAAACTAAAAGACGAGTACACTAAGGCCGTATGGAATAAACTTCGACAAGACAGAATATTTAGCGATTACAGAAGAAGAGGTAAAAACTTACTTAGAAATAGACGACAATGTAGAAATAAGAGGGAAAATAAGTTCAAATACCTAGGCTTTACTATATCAAAAATACATCTACAGAAGAAGAAATAAAGAACAGGTTAGGACAAACTAGAATAAGTATCAGACAACTACATCCCATTCTATGGAACACACACATTACAAAAATACAAAACACAGAATATATAACACAATTATCAAAGTATTATGACATATGGGGCAGAAAACTGGATAATTAATAAGAAAAATAGAGGAAAAATAAAAGCCACAGAAATGGAATTTTGGAGAAGGTGCTGCCAGGTGACACGACTGGACAGAATTAGAAATACAGAAATAGAGAGGAGAATGAATGTAGAAAAAGATACACTGACTTACATCGAGGAAAAGAAATTAATATGGTACAGCCATGTTAGAAGGACGGACAATAACCGATGGATAAAGAAAATAACAGAACGGAGTCCTGAAGATCCCCGAAGATCTTTCAGAGATGAGGTGGACGAAGCCATGGAAAGAAGAGGGCTAGTAGACGGAGATTGGGAAGACAAGAAGGAGTGGAAGAAACCGTTGAGTGAAGGAAGGCAGCGTCAGCTGTGAAGATCCTTTTGTATATATATATATATTTGTTATACCAGTGTAAATCAAAATAGATGTAGAATAAAATAAAACTGTATATTTAACCATAAGCTGTTGTTCTGCCTTTTTAAAAGATATTTGTCTCATCTTCTATTTACTTTTTAAATTTTGCTTTTGAAAGTACATTCCAATTATAAATTTAAAAAGTAAATCAAGCTCTTGATTGTATTAAGCAATAAATTTTGCACCTCCTAAATGATATAAAGTGACACATTAGTCATTTACGCAATTAATTTTTCTTAAATTAAGAATTAATTTTTTAGTTACTATAGGTGTACACAGATGCAGTAAAATGAAGCATAAATAAATTAAACCCTCATAGGCATCTGCGGCAAAATAAAAAAATTCATTTACTTAAAATCCAATAAAAATGCAAAACAGGCAATCTGCTTGTAATGCTAATTCTTCATCAAAATTCCCCTTAAGTGATAAATAAAAGATATTTTGCAGCACATACTAGAAAGGTAAAAACCTGCAAATGTACACAGTTAAAATAATACTTATAAGATTACATAAAGTTTTAAATTTCTTAAAATAAAATAAAAAACAAGTAAAAAATTCTGTATAATAATAAAATGTTTATACTGACCACATATTGGCACTTATTGTTATTTTTCTAGGATTACTTGTGGTGGTAGTTAAAGAATAACCCAATTCTATCAATTATAAGAAATAAATTAAAAGCAGTTATTAAGGGTAGAGTAAAATAGAAAAAAAGTTGCCTATAACAGTTATATCTTTAAAACCAATTAAAATTTCCGATAATGTCAAATACAGAGATTTCTTTTCCGAAAATTCTATTAACAATATTAACGCAAATTGAGATATTAAAATACGTTTAAAAGTAGAGTCTTATTTTGTACTCCAGAGATTTGCGTACCTATATTTTGGTAATTCTTACTTAAGTTTTGGAATATATTTTTGTTTTAATTTTAATCTAAAAGCGTAAACGATATCACGCTACTAGAGTGATAATAGTAATAAAAATTCATACCCAGTAATGGCACCTTTTTAGCAAATTTAGGCACTAAGTGAGCTTCTATTAATGCAATAAAGTATTCTATTATTTCAGAAAAACACACAAAAAAACACTTGTTATACAGTGCATGGTACAGAACGAACTTAATCAAACTTAGAGTAAGGAAAGCGCTGATAATTACTCTTTTATAAAAAGCACTGTCAATGAATATTCTATTGACAAAGCAGAAGTTTCCAAGAAAACTCGATATATAAGAGGCCAATATAAAAACAATAAAAAACGAAAAATTGATACTATCTTTACCTCGCTCAAACAACGAAGGAAAAACCAAATAAAAATAAAACCTATATCACTGTCAGATAGTCTACTAGCTAATAATTTAAAATATTGGCAGCTACAAATTAATTAAAATAAAAATCAAACCTAGACGTTTACATGGCATTTATATATGATAATAACACTACTGAAGTATGTAATATTAAAAACAAATTTTTAAAAATTAACTTTTTAATGCAAAAAATGTAAAATTTACGGCCAACTTCAGAGATATTGCAGCAAAGACTAGAAATGCTAACGCCGTTTTCTTTCTCTCAATTATTTTTTTCCAATCCTCTTTTCTCACGTTATTTCTTCACGATTTTCTGAATCTGTCTTTTCTTTTTTTTTTCATAGAGCTCCGGTACGTTATTTCTTTAATTCATCTTTTATCCACGCATCTTGTTATATATCCATACCATTGTAGTCTTAGTTCTTCTATTTTGCTTATTGTATCCTTTTTTATTCCCATTCTATCCCTGACCTCTTCATTCGATATTATGTCCGTTCGAGCTACCCTACAACACCTTCTCTAGCACTCCATTTCTGTTGCGATTATTTTTGTTTGCTTTTTTTATTTAATACCTATGTTTCTTCTCCATAAGTCGTTATAATCTCTATCATTGTCTTATATTTGCTGTTTTGTCTTTTTTTGTGGTATGGTTTGGCCCATCCTCGCTCGTATTTTTGCATTTGCAGATATTATGGATTCTAAATCTTTAAATTTGTCCGTACCTCTAATCGTTAGGTTTTCATCTACCTCTAAGTTACTAGTGTCATCTTCTCTTGTAGTTAAGTATTTTGTTTTCTGGATGTTGGTGTCTAAACCAGCTTGAACGTGTTCTTCATTGAGTTTTCAAATTATGAAACTTAGATTTTTTATACTGCGCTGACTATTTAGTCGCCCGGAAAGCTTAGATGTAAATGATCATCTTGTACTGAGACTTTCATTTCTTCGCACTTTCTCTTCCATTGTTTAAAAGTGTGTTCTAGATAAAGTTTAAATAATGACGGTGACTTTAAGGATCCTTCGAGTTGACCCTTTGTTATTTGAAATTTCCTATCTAATTTGTGTCCCCATTTTATCGTTGCCATATTGTGTTTATAAAGATTTTCTACGACGTTAATTAGTTCTCTATATACTTCCATTTCTTTCATCGCTTTCCACAGTTTTGTTTTGGTTATTGAGTCGTAAGCTTTTGTGATATGTACTTCTGTATTCTTAGCTTTATTATTTTCCGCTAACTGCCTTACTATGTATATGTGATCACAACAAGATTTTTCTGTAAAGCCTGCTTGGTCGTTTTTTATTTTACTTGTATATTTTCTATTTTCTTTGATAACTTTTCCATATAGTCTTTCCATGGTCGAGATTATTCTAATGTCTCTGCAATTGATGTACCTTCTGCGCAGAACATCATATCAAAGATTGTAAAACAGCTCTTAATGCTAAACCAAATTGAATACTATGGAAAACATTCAGCAAAATATCGTGAATATCCCGTAGCAGTTGAACTACAAAAATTCAAAAATAAAAATAAGAGTATTAAATATTCACCTAAAACTACAAATTAAGTAAAAAATCAAACTAGGGAAACTACAGAGAATAACAACACATGAGCAACAGAATATTTCTCTCAACTACACGCTGTGGTAAGTTTTTTAGAAGTTTGACAAACAAGAAGCAACCATTACTAAATTTACCAAACGACTTAAGAAATTATAACATTATATTCAGAAGGCTATATTCAAAACAAAATAAAAATGGCTAATACAATAAAAATTAAATCACAAAGTAGAAATGGAATTCTGCATTACTAACAGGAATTGCGAACAATTCTGACCATAAAAAATATAGAATCTTATATTAAACCTCTAAATTCTATATCAGAAAACAGTACAGTGATAATCAAAAGTAACTTACAACATTATAACAAACTATTTTGTACATACATACATCAGTAGCGTGTAGACTAATAAATATCAAATTGTAGCATCAAGCAGGTATTTTTTTAAACTATTGAAAAAAAATGAATAGAAACTTTGGTGTCGAAAACGTCCAATCAAGATTACGCTAACATTTAGTAAAGGCAAAAAAATATTATTTGCCATTAGAGTACTTCAATGTGAGGCATTGTCTAGTGGAAATCCAACATACTACCCTTCTTCTTCTTCTTGCGGTTCCTATCCGTTCCGGATGTTGGCAACCATTTGGGCTATTATAATTTTGTTGACTGCTGTCTTGAATAACTGTGTTGTGGTCATAGAAAACCATGTTCGCAGGTTTTGAAGCCATGATATCCTTCTTCTACCCGGATCTCTTTTGCCTTGTACTTTTCCCTGCAGTATAACTTGAAGTAGTTGGAATCTGTTTTCGTTTCGCATAATGTGTCCTAGGTACTGGAGCTTTCTTGTTTTTATTGTAGTCAGTATTTCTTTTCCTTTTTTCATTTTTTGCAGAATTTCGTCATTCCTGACTCTCTCTATCCATGACACTCTTAACATTCTGCGATAGAGCCACATTTCAAATGCCTCCAGCCTTTTTTCTGTTGTTTTTATCAGGGTCCATGACTCTACTTCATAAAGAAGGATGGGAAAGACGTAGCATCTCAGAAATCTCATCTTTGAATTAATTGTTAAATTGTGGTTTTTGAAGATGGTACTCATTTTGTTGAACACGGCTCTAGCCTTTTCAATGCGGATCTTTATTTCCTGTGAGTTATCCCACTGGTCATTAATGGTGCTACCAAGGTAAGTATACTTTTCCACTTGTTCAATAGGTATATGGTTTATCATGAGTTGACATCTGGGGATATTATTTTTACTGATGATCATTAATTTCGTTTTGTTTATATTGATGTCTATGCCCTGTCTCTGACTACATTCTGTTACTCTGTTTAATAGTACTTGTAAGTCCTCTAACTTTTCAGCAAAAATGACTGTGTCGTCTGCGTACCTGATGTTATTTAATCTTTCTCCATTTAAGAGAATCCCTATATTTGTGTTTTCTAACGCTTCTCTGAAGATGTATTCTGAATAAAGGTTGAACAATAGCGGAGACAGTACACAGCCCTGTCTCACCCCTCTCTGGATTTTTATATCTTCGATGTTTTCTTCTTCTAATTTCATTGATGCCATCTGATTCCAACATACTACCCGATCTAAATAAAATACCCGATCTTATTGTCAGTATTGCCTCGTGGTTGAGACGCGTAGCTGCGGTGCGAATAAACTGGAGTTTGGTCTTAGATCTCAGTCTTTAAAAAAAATGAGTACCTAAAATTAAAATTCAGAAAGACTACAGAAACTATTCAGTAAGGGATTGGTACAAGGACGAGAATACTGCAAAGTGTTATAAACAGATGAAAAAAGTACAATAAATCTACAAAGCTGTAGTACTACCAGAGACAGAGATACAACGGCTTTCAGTAATTGAAAAACAAAAAGGAAGAAAAAAGTGGCATGAGACTGAAACTCAGCAAGATAAAACTGTTTCGATCTGTCTCGCTCAGTAGTCACGAAGAGAAATTAAAGCACTGAAAGAAACACAAGCCTATTTGAAAAAAATTGATCGATGATAATAGCACTATTTATTCTCTTTAAAAGATGCCTAAAAACCTATTAAATAGATCTCCCCACTAGAAAAGCAGGACAGTAAATGGGCTTAAAATAATAAGTGAAAACTTTAAAGATTTTCTTAATATTCAGAAAACAAATTTAGCCGCATAAAACACATTAGAAATAATATTTGAAACAACTGTACAAAAAGTGAAGCGATTATTTACATTAGAAGTTATCAAAAAAATACAATTTCGATATAAGCTCTAAGGTTTTTTGTTCTAATAACCGTAGAAGTTCCAAGTCCGTTACCTAAGAAAGGTGTATTAAAAATCACTATCTTACAAATTTCACATTCAAACTAAAATATGTGGAACATGTGAAAACTGGAAAAGCTGTATGTGAAGTCTTACCTTCAAATTTACAAGGTGGTTCAAATATGATCGGGACTGATTAGTGTGTAAATAGGCACGCAGCTGTATGACTTTAAGAGAGTGGAGCTACAAACTGTACCCTCCCTTCTGTTTGGATTAAACCTGTTTAGTCTTGTTTGGGAGTTGCTATAGTGATGAGCGAACAGAAAGTACTGAGGAGCGTAGAACAACCCGTTGTGATCAAATTTACCGTCGGGGAAAACGTATGTAAAAGAGTGTCTTTTACGTGCCCGTGTGTTTGGGTAGTGTAAGTGTTTAGGAGAGGGTAGAGAACGGGTGAAAAATGAACCGCATGATCGTCGACCGAGGACATCCGTTACCGAGCCAAACATCGATCGCAGACGCGATTATTTGTGAGAATAGGCGGAACACTATTAAGGAACTTTGAGCAATGTTGTCCATCAGTGTTAGTGGTGTAGAAGACATTATAAAAAACTACTTGCATTATCGGGAGGTAAATCCACGGAGGGTACCACACACGTTAACGGGCGTTAACAAAATGTAAGCTGCCAGTCGTCTCCTACAGCAGTTTAAAGACGAAGGTGGTGCATTTTGTGAAGTCTGTAGTGATCATCGATAAAGCGTGGTGCCTACTTCATTCCCGAGTCCCACCAATCACCACACGAGTATATCAGTTCTTCCAAACCCAACAGGGCACGGAAGAGCCGTTCGGCAGAACAAATGATGGCAATAGTTCTTCTGGGACTGGCAGGGGATTATCCATATAGACTTTCTGGAGGACGCCAGAACAGCCAATGCAGCTTATTACTCGGACCTCTTGGCGTGAAGAAAAAGATCCGATCCAAGTGGAAAAGAGGTAAAAAGGTGGTAGCTTTTCTTTAAGCAATGCACGCCCCCATACGGCCGAAACAACAATGGGAATTCTCCGGGAATTTAAATGAAATTTTGCCAGATCCACCGTACAGTTCCGATTTGGCCCAAGTAATTTCTACCTGTTCGAAAGGCTCAAATCAGACTTGCAAGACTTGCAGTTTGCGGGTAACAATGCCTCTGTTCAGGGCTGAATACGCCGTCAAGCAAAAGCCTTTTTGAAAAGGGCATCAGGATTGTTTCAAAACTTTGGAAAAATGTATTGACCCCGGACGGGAGTGAGTTGAAGACTGACATGAGCAAGTATTTGGCAGTTTGTTTTTAAAAAAAATTAGTTATATAAATAAAACAAACTGATAATTGATCATTACGTATTAAATCTCAATAAAAGATCAATATCAATTAAAAGGTATTGGTTAATATGCATAAGAAATCATTCAAATACTGAACTGACAATATGTACAATAAGCTTATTAACTTTATAAGAAAATTTTGAAACTGATCTTGGATATATAGTAGTCAAATTTGAAGTGGTATCAAACAAAATAAGTTGGGTGTAATACATAGATTTTAAAACAAAATATTGCAACGTGTTGTTGATACTTATTGGTACATTAAGAACAACAATCTACACAGGGGTCTTCAATTAAAAGTAAGTTGCTTATCATAGATTTTAAAACACAATATTGCAAAGTGTTGTTGATACTTATTGGTACATTAAGAACAACAATCTACACAAAAGTAGTGCTTATCAAAATTCAGGAGATTGCAAGTATATATGAAGAGAATCTGTATCAACGTAAAAATGTGGAAGTTTTCCAACTCTTCGCTCTATGGGTCATTGAGCTTTTCAGTTTTTTTGTCGCAGCTCTCCATTTCTTTCTATGTATTCATGCATTTATTGTTTATAGATCTATACGTGGCACATTCTGTGTTTTCCATTATTTGTTTAATATATCCCATCCATGGTCTGCCAAGAGCATTCTTTCCTTCTATACGCCTTTCAATAATTTGTAGTTAATAGATAGTCCTCCCTTCCTTATTATGTGTGCCATCAGTGTGCTCCTTTGTTTTTGTGTGTTCTTTCACAAACACGTCTCTTGTCCGATCCTACTCAGTACTGTCTCTTTTACTATTCTATTGAAATAGTTGATCTTTAAAGCTCTTCTATAACCCTACTGTTTGCAGACTTCTAGTCTCTGTTTGCATGCCAATCCGATAGTCCATGTTTTGGCTCCATATTTATTTTAATCAAAATGGGGATTGCGCTTGTCATTAGTAAGCTCTTATTTTGGTAGAGAACCCTTCTCGCTAGTGCAATTCTAATTTTAATTTTTTTGCATCTTCCATCTCTTGCTATATTGTGCTGCCTAGGTAGGATTCACTTATAGTCGTGTCCCATTTAGACCAATGTTTATAATTTCTATGGTGTGTTTAGCACATATCATAACTTTAATTTTCTTTTCGTTTAGTTTCATATAGTAATATTTAGTTTAACTTACACTTGTGCAAGCTGCAGTTTAAGTTCCTTTTCGTTTTCAGTTAATACCATCCGCGTACCGTATTATACATATTCACTCTCCATGTATTTTTATATCCTCGTTAGCCTGCTCTAAAAATTCATTTACAGCTTGTATATATTTGTTAAATCGTACCGGCGAGAAGACAGATCCTTGTCTACTTTTATCTCCTTGTGTTATTGTTATAATTTGACTATCATGTAGTTGTTTCAGGATTTTTCAGTCTTCATGTTTATTTCTGTTTTCTTTTCAATTTTCAATTATTAGTCGTAGTGCAAAGATCGCCTCTCTTGTCTCTGTATATTTGGCGAGTCCAAATTGGTCTTTCAGTCAAATCCTTATCAATGCTCCTATTTATTTTTTATAGATTATTTTTATTAAAATTTTTGATACATGTGTTATCAAACTTATGATACGGTGATCTGCACATTCTGTTGCTGCTGATTTTTTTCTGTTGGTATTATTTTTGTGGTTGTAAACTACGTAGCAACAGAAACTTAGGCAGAACTTCCAGGAATGAAACCTAAGTTAATGTAAATATTATCATAGTATTAACGGAAAAAGCAATGCTAGTATAAAACAAATTATGCTCTTAAATATACTGTAAGTCAAAAGACATAAATGGGTGACGACTTATATTAAATATGTAATTTAAAGCAATTTAAATTAGAATAAGATTATTCATCAATCCTTTTGACTAGATTGTAGTCCCATACAGTACTATTTAGTGCTTCTACCATCTACGTCCAGGTAGAATTTAACTCAGTGCACTATCGATAGACCTTTCTTCTTTTCAAATATTTCTATAGAAAATAATTAATCGGGATTACATTGGGTACATTCAACAATAAAAATCTCTTTAAAATTACGCGTTCGGTTGTAATACACAAAATATCGCTTTATTCGGCTTAAAAAATACAATAAATATGATTTCGGACACCTCTATGGAAAAATAGGAACATTTTGGACTAAATGTTGTTTCACCTGTTACAATTTTTTCATTCTCAAAACATCCATAACTGAAAATTCCCACGCAATACACAAATAACTCTATTCAGAGTACGTGTACCACGAGAAAAATCAAAAACAAAGAAAAACTACAAAAGATATTTAAACCGGGTAAATTTTATTTTATTTAAGATATGTCATACTAGACAATAATCTTTTCTTTGCTCTTAGAGATCTCACCCAGACGTTTCAAAAAGTGATCAACAACTTTCTGTCTGATTTCGTCGAAAATCGATTCAATGGCCTTTAAAATCCTTTCTTTCAAGACCTTGAGGTTCTCAACCAAACTCTTATTCGGATGTTAGACAATGTCTAGTAAAATCCCATAAGGAGTAATCGCAGGGGTTTAAATCAGAAGAGTATGTGAGTCAATCGATACCTTCTCCTGACTTTGTCTTTGAGTCTAAACCGATGATATTTAGACCGAAGACACTTGAGGTGGCGTTATCATACATAAACCAAAATTTACGTTTCATTGAATTGCGCTTTATGTGATCAAAGAATTTGTCCAAAATTTACCCTTCCAATTCATAGTGGCACTCAATAGCGAACCAAATCTTCCGACAATCAAGTTCTTTTGATTTGACTATTTGTGTGAGAATAGTGGCGAATTCAAATCTGTCCTTGATTGCTTTTTCACTCAAAGGCCGGTGAATTTGAATTTTAAGGCGAAAAGCTCTAAATCTCCTCTTAGAATGTTATGAAGAGATGGTTTCTTGATGATAGCCAACCTATTGAAGCATTCGTTATTAAAGAAGTTAGAGTTTCTTCAAAGTGTTTCTGAACTTTATTAATGTTTTTTTTCTGTCCTTATCGATCGTGGTCTTCCGGTTCGACTTTCGTCGTTATCATAAACATTCCCTGTATTCTACTATTTTTTAGCCAAACTGGACAAATAATGTCATTTTATGAGAAAATTGTATGGTTTCAAAATCTTTTAAAAATAGTTGTTTACCGACTGACTGTTCTCAAATCCAATGTTGACTCGCTGTCTATATTTTTCTTCTATATCCGCACCGTTTCATTTGCATTCTTTCCACTCCGGTACCAGAATTTAATGAATTGCACTCTTTCAGCGATTGAGTATTTCTCGTTCAAAGAAGACATTTTCAATACTAAAGAACTACAGAACTAAAACGTATGTTTTGTTGGCATTCGATAGCTTTTGATACCACGTGACAATCGCTCTAATTGGATAAGTCATTAACACATGGCGGCACCTGGGCCATCTGCATTGACTTTCTGGAAAAGCTGTAATACATGGATATTTTCAAATTTTCACAAATAGATTAGACAACAAGAAACTCTAATTTTCTTCTTCTGTGATTTTACCTGCGACATTTTTTTGAATTGTATAATTTTTATCACTCTTATTACTTCTCCAAACCATCTCAATTATTACGGTTCCTGTGTGTTTCAGTATCGGTACCACATTTAATTCCTTTCAGTAGCTTTATTTTAGGTTCTGTCTCTTTTTATAAAACTGGTACCAGCTAACAAGTATCTTATTTTTTAGCCTTTTCAGCTAAATTTTCTTATCTCAAAAATTTGTTGCTTTCCTTATTTCTCACAAAAAATTACTTAGAACATATTTATTAATGTCGTCTCTGTTTTTGTGTATTATTAGGCCAAAAATTCTTTTACTTGCTTAACTCACCACCATCTAGTCTTATTAATATGTTTACATAGTCATTTTTGTTTTATATATATTTATTTTTGTGTTTCTTTTTTATAAAGCATTTTAAATATTTCTGTGTTATATTGCAGATCCTGCTCGTCTGTTGCATAGATCACGTAATTATCAGCGAACGCACACAATCCTCTAAATTACTAGTAGCTTTTTAATTTAATTTTCAGACCTTATTTTCAATGTCATTGCGGACATAATACCAGCATGCCCCGTTTATTTTTCTATTTTTAGGATTTCAGCGGCTTTACACCCTTTTTGCAACTTTATTTCTTTGGATTCACTAAATTTTCTATACTCTATGTTTCTACTTGTTGTGTTCATTTATTTTATGTTTTATAGATTCATTATACTATCATCTTTGATTAGTATTCTTTTATATTTTGATATGATATATCTCCTTTAATACTGTTTTATTTTTATTTCTATTTAAATATTATTATTTATACTAAAACTTATACTTTCTTTGTGTTGAGACTTTAATTTGTATCGCTGTATTTTAATACATAACCTTCCATTAACAGCATTTCTCTTTTTGTTTCTTTTATGCTCAATATATTCAAACCTATTTTTCCAAAGTTCCTCAATTATTTTATATTTTTTATCTATAAGGCTTCTAATGTTTCGTGTAGCTGTTATCTATAGTTTTCTTTTTTATATCTTTAATTTTCTATTTTTTTATTCCACTCTTCTTGTTTATATTTAATTTCCCACTCATTTTGTTCAATCTTTTCCTTAACTATTATTTAATCGCTACTACCATTTTTCCAATCTTCTCTTTTACTCTTAGTTTCTTTATTTTATTCTTTCGAACTTGCTGTTGCATTTTATACCATTTATTATTGTTTTGTTATACCTTCTCTTCGTGGTTTTATCCATTCCTTTCTTTGCTACTATTCTGATTTTGCCTTTGTTATTTGTCTTTTTTTGTAAAGTAATTATTTAGAGAATTCTATCCATTTACAATGATTAAGGTTGCTTTATTTTGCTTTATCTTAATTTTATACTTCATCGCTGTTCTTTTTCCACAGCTTTTAAATCACTCACCGTATTTAGCTACTCATACTTTTTTGCTGTTAATTCACAGGTCATTCTTCTATCAATGACTCATATACTTATTTAGCCACATAATGTAATATTTATTAATTCTATTTTCCATCGCCCTACCGCTCTTGAGCATGTATGTTTCCCAACCTATAGCTCTCACTTTAGCGATTTGCCTTATGATTCGTCAACCTTTAGTTAGTCATATTTTAAGTAACTTTAAGTTACTTAACTCGAGTATTATCATTAATAATATCTACTTAACAATGAAAAGCAATTCTATTTATTATAACATATCACTTTTAAATCAATATCCTTAGCATACCTAACTAAATCTAATAAAAAAATTCTTTGTACCTTTGATTATTCTATCATAAAAAAATCGGTTAACAATTATTATAATTATAAGGATTGTTGTTTATTATAATTTCACTTTTGATTCTTTTTTACTAGTTCGATTGTTGTCAAGTTTAATAGTAATAAAAATAAACATGTATATTAGAAGACACCTTGTTTCATATATTAACAATTCCATTGGAACTAAGAGTTTATACAATAAGCAAATATTGCTTTCTAGGGCAGCAGAAGACACTAGAATAAAAGTGCTTTCGAAAACTTTATGTGAAAAATTGATATACTAGAATTGTGTTTATCGTTAAAACAAGAAACTTTGAGCCATCAAAATAAAATAGTAGATACCACAAGCTTATAAAAGATTACTAAAAAAGATTTTACAGTATTACAACAGATGCTTGTAATAGCAAGTTAATACGGGAGTTGTATGAGGACTAACTTAGCTTGATACAAAAAATAAAAATATAAGTTTTATGGAGTACTTTATTTTTGCCATGGTTGGGTTCTTTAAGGCCCTTAAAATACTCGTTTACGTTCATCATGACCTCTTTGTTGCACTTATTTTTCCAGCTAAGCGAGTTTAAATTTTGGAGACAAATAATAATCAGAAAATTAAATCTGTGGGTAATAAAACTTTTAAGCCTTAATTCAACCAATGGTTTGAAGTTACCGGTGCGTTATCGCAGCGAAACAATACTTTCTTTTTAATCTTTCCAAAAGTGCAGTGTAACATTCGCATTAATGGTTCTCTTCTTTTTAAGATAGTCAACAGAAAATCTTTTGGATTCAAAAACATTTAACATCATATTTTTTTTAGCAGATGTTACAATGTTTCCTGTTTCGGGGCCATTATTGCCTCAGCTACTGTTTGGAATGATGTTTCAATTCCGGTGTATAATAATAAATCCAACTTTTATTTCTCGTCACAAAACGTCCTCAATAATTTTCCTTAAACCGTTACAAACAGTTGATGTTTGCGTACTAATTTGTTTTTGCTGTGGAGTGAGCAGATGCGACAACCAATTTGCATAAATTATATTTACATGTAATTTATTACATAAAACGAGGTACAAGCAGCAGGACTTAAAATATGAGCTCAAGCTAAGGTGATAATGATGATGGTACTTCCATCTTCGGCACCGATTTTTAATACTGTCGACGGTCTCAAAGACAGAGAGGAGGGCGTTAAAATGCCCACCACCAAGAGAACCAATAAAAAATCCCAGTTTGTCTAACAAACCACCACCAAAAGAAGATAATCCATTTTCTTTCCACAAGAAAACATTATTGGCTTTTTTATAGTTAAAAAAGTAACTGGTGATATATTCATCCACCTCATTACGTCCCAGAACTACCGGTGACCATTTCTTTCTGATGAAGGTAACAATTTAGCACCACTTCCACCAGACAAGTGGATATGTGGCATACCTAAGTACGTTCCAGAGTGTGTGCTAATTACAAGGATGATGGTGTTCGTCTTCCTTACACTTGAGCGGAACGACAAAAGAAAACACTTAGATACGTACGGCGTCCCCAAAGAAGAGAAATATAGTTAGCCAGTACCGCTGTTTAAGTGCATTAATTGTAGAATTGATCACTACTTCTAAATGAGTCCACTAACTGTCAAAGACCTCATCCAATTAACTTCAGCATGTCTGCTTTTTCGAGGTTAGTATCTTGCCATGCAGCAAAGCTTGGAAATGCCCTAGCATCCAACAGAGCGTGCTTCAGTATTTTCTATTGAAATCCAACTATCAAGCCTAGGCCACCAATGAAGGTTGCTTCCAAAACGTTTTAAAAAGCAGTTTTAAATTTTTGCTAAAACTTTCAAGAGGCTCTTGACACTTTTTGAAATCCAAGATCATTAATAATTATTGTCTACTGACTAAATACTGCATTAAATTATTCTTGATCTTGTTTCAATTGAACCTAAATTATATATACTTGTTCACTGAAAAAGCGTTTCGATTATCACTCAAAGAAGAACTTATTATGCGTTTACAAATAAAAGTAAATTATGCTGAAAGTTCTACAGAGATTTCTGTTACTAAACAGAAAATAAAATATAAGTAAACGTAAATAGGTCTTTTAAAAGCAGGTGCCTTTAAGCAAACTGGAATGCTTTTAAAATACAAAACTGTTGTTATAACAAAGTACATTTACGTAACCAAAAAAATTGCAAATATTACATTTTTTAGCTCAAAGTAATTAGAGCGTTTGTAAAAGAACTGACTACAAATTCAGTTTTCAAAGAATATCTGTATAAAAATTATATTTATCATGTCTAAATACAGGAACTAAATATTTGTATTACCAAAGCATGAAATTCTGTATAATTTGTATTAATTCCATAATATGCCTTTTGCATAAAAAGGGTTGTATTAAAATTACAACCATTTCATAAGCAAGGACATAATATTTTACCCACATGTAAATTCTGTTGCCATTACCGATATTTTTAAATCCTTCCACCCAATTTCTCCTCCCCTCAAAAAGTGTTTTCAATGTTTCGGAAAACTTTATATTTTAATGTCACCATTACTTTCGTTTATCCCTCAATGGCATCGGGAAGCTTTTTTCGGACGAAAAGCCTTATCTCTGCTTAAAGTGGCTATGCCCATGCTCAATATTGTGCATATCGACAATATTGGAGTACAGACACATAAAAATTGCTCTAAAAGTTTGATGTGAGACGGATTGGCTATTATAGTTCTTTCATAAAACAAAAATAAAAATTTGAATATACATATGATAGATTCTGTGTATAAGATTAATATAAATTAATAAATAAAGTGTGGCAAACACGCAAGTATAGAAAATTGTAGTTTAACTAAAAACAACTTCAAAAATTGGTTGTACATACCTCTGGTTAAATGAATTTTTCAATTCCCAATTCTACCTCATTTCTTAAGTTTATACATTATGATAAACTTTTTATAACATGCCTACTTTCTTGCATTTTATCCATAGTAATTAGTTATAATAATTGGTACTACAATTCCCTTATAATTTGACCCAAATAATCCAATTTACTTACGTTATTTTAATTATTACAATTAATTATCGTTGTTTTCATATTCTTCTTAAAACCTTTTCATTTTACATTTTTACTGTCCAAAAAATATGCATCATACCAACATATATCCAAGTTTCAAACGATTTCAATTTATTAACCATATTAATCAATTTTTAAAGTCCCCACTTCTCTATAAAAAGAATCGCTAATACACAATATTGAACCCATTCTCCAACGAATGTTAATATGGAGTTGTTTGTTACACACTAAACTTTTTATTTTAATAAAAATATATAACTTTTAATTTAATTGACATCTAAGATGCTTACATAATTTAACTTGCTCAGCTTGTTTATCCTCTAAATGAAAGTTGCTTAATTTTTACGGGAATTGTATTAATTATTATTATTTTAATTTTTTTGTTATTATTAACTCTCTAACATGCATTTTCACCAAAAAACTGTCGGTATAAGTAGTCAGTACTTGAACCTCTATAGAAGTCGACACGAAAATCCAAAAGATACATAGAAACCACTGCATTAAAGATCCACATGGATATTCATATAAAAATCATGGCAAAATGTAGAACAAAATATTCAGGAGCTACAAGTTTTCCATTGAGATCTCCGGAGAAGACTGCTGTGAGAAAGTATCTTATGAAACCAATTACAATTGCAACTTGAAATGTAAAGAGCTCGTGCGCAACAGGAAAATTAGCAAATACTACAGCAGAAGTAAATAGACTTAAACTGAGTACACCTAAAATTAGTGATCTACAGTGGCCAAGATCAGGAAGATGTGTAACCGATAAAGATGTTTTATATTATGTAGATATGGACGACCTGATATTAGAATTATAATAGGAAAAATAATAAATAAATTATTAATAAGTTTTACTTTCTATTCCGAACGTATACTAATAATTTAACTGAACTCTAATAGAGCAAATTCAACATAATCCAAGTATATGCACCAATGGCAGACAAAAAATATGAATAGAATTGGAACCTTCTATGACTAATTACAATCTGCCTTAAAATCTACTAAAAAAAAACATGACGTAAGCTTAATAATAGTCGATTGCAATGCTAAAGTAGGTAAAATAAAAGCTGAAGGATGTACCAGAGAACTTGGGTTGGAAAAGAAAAATGGTCGGGGAAAACGATTCATAAAATTTTGTCAAAGCGAAGAATAAGCAATAACGAATACGATGTTTAAGTTACCAAATAGAAAATTGTATACCTAAAGGTCGTCTAGGGATAACAAAAACAGAACTGTCAAAATCAAATAAGTTATATAATAATTAGAAATAGATTTAAAGATCCCATTGCATCAGCAAAAATGTATCTCGGAGCTGACATCGGTTTAGATCACAATCTTGTGGCAGCAACATTAAATATTAAATTGAAGAAATTAAAATGTAATTGTAAAGGTATTAAAGTAGAAAGCTTTGTTCAGGGGTGTTAAGAGTCTAAGATGACAGGAAACCGAGCTGCTACTGACACGTTAGCGACCAAATTCTAGAAGATCAACTCACTTGTTTACCGTCCAACAAGGCTTGCAAATTTTCTGAAAAACAGTCTTTTTGATAGGGTGGTATCCAAAACCATATGCTTTTTCGGATCTTCTCTTAACCTTTAGCTCTTCTTTATTAAGTGCAAAACCCAAGTTCCCATCCCCAACCACTCTTCCGCTTTAATCAAGAAATATGACCCACAGCAGCAACCTAACTTTGCAGTAATATCAGCTGTAACCATATTCCCCGTTTTGTCGTCAGCTACATTTTTTTGTGGGTATCCATCTTCACATTCCCATATCTGTCAGCTGGAGGGTTTTTCCGATGCAATATCCCATTTACTGCTTGAAGGGATTAGGATGTTCAGCTTTAAACAAACTAAGTATATATTTTGCTCCAACTAACTCAGTCTGTAATTCCAGACGAAAAATCAACACCATATTAATGGAGGCTACTCTATTAATAATATTTAGACACAGTGCGTTCCCGACTTTTGTGTCACGGTGAAACAGGCCTGTTGACGAGTCATAGAAGTCATACAGTTGGTTTTCTTTGCTTTCTGACACTTGTGGCGAAAAGTATCTTTTAATTGCTATCTCTGAAAAGTTCACAAGCTATTTCTCTTCCAAAATTCCATCCAACATAAGTTCTTTAAGTCTTGTGGGGCAGTATTTTTCCTCGGATTATTAGGACACTTAAAAATCCCAGAGGCTCAAACAAGCTCGTGATAAGCTGCAGCAGCTCGCGCTTTGTTTGTTGTTTTTGTCCTACCACAACCTTCGGATTCACTTTTAAAAGACTTGTTTTTGTATCTAAATAGATCTGCTGTAGGATCCTATTGCAGACGTAGAACACGTTATAGCTTATCATCACTTACATTCAAAATAGCGCTGGCTTTCGACGTCAGATCTGGACTTTAACTTTCAAACCATCATCGACATTATAGAGCCATCCTCGAATTTAAAATCCACTACGGTGGTGAATTTTGCTTACTTATCTTCTTTTTGATGAATTCTTCTAGAATTCTGTAGTATTCTGTAGCTGTTTAGGTAATCCTCAACGTAGTGACGATTGATGATGACGTCGACTGCTTCTAGATGCTTTTCTTAAAGCTCCATAGCATTACGATTTTCTACCAATTAAGTCTGGAACAGTGAACTTACTGCATCAAACACAATGACGTCCAATACCCGGTTTCTATCTTTACCTCTCCATAGAAAGCATAACGCAGGTACGTCTTCCTGTCGAATTCGCACCCTGTGAAACTGTCCTGGATTTCTCCTCTGAAAGCAACCTTTTTTTTCGAAAACATAAAAAGTACGTCAATCAGCGATGCCAAAGATCCGGTCCTTGGAGGCTCATGCCAGATGACTTTGCCTTGCAGTCAAATACGAAGCTTGTTGGGGTTTGCTTTTGAAAAACCGCATGTACTATACCTGTCTGTTTCTAACCTTGCTTCTTTCATATTTACGAGATATTCATTTTTTCCGCACAGAGCAGCTGAAAACTGCATCTTTGTCCATCTGTTTTTCCAGGAGTCAAAGTCTTTCGTCTGTTTCGCCTCTGGTATATGGAAGTGTCAAGTTATTATTTCTCCATAACATTCCAGTTTCCCAGTAGTTAATATGTCAAGAAGTTTTTTCCATAAACTTTAAATCGCGTTTATTTTCTTTTAACTGCGTTAACTTCTTACAATTAACTACGCCCAACATTTCTATGTAAAACTGATCCTTGACCAAGTCATGCAGTGCTTGGTCAGGGTTCACATCAGTACTACTCATCGCTAACTCGCGTTTTCGGAATCCATAAGGTTTTCCATTTGGTCCACGTGCTGTTCAACATCTTGTAAATAGCTCCACTTTTTAGGCATTCATAGTCAGACAACGGACAAATAAGTAAGTTCTTAGTTAGAACAAAATCCGTCTCAAACACTCCAGATTCATCTAGTCCACGAACTTTATCTCTATTTTTCTTGCCTCTTTGCTAAACTGAAATGGGATCTTATCACCTTCTAGTCCAAGTTTATTAGCTACATTCTCTTCAATAATTGCAGGTGATAAAGCTTGTTCTAAAAACGCCTTTACTTCGACGGATTCTTTGGGATTTAACTCTACAAAACCACCATTATTATGATGCCTCTGATTTTAACGTCGGGCGGCGTCAGTGCTTCCATTATATCAGCTTTTCTATTACTTTCTAGGTCCTGACGATTTTGAACTTTCCTCCTATCATTTTTCTCTTCTCCTCGTTTTGTTAAACAGTGAAAAAGATGATGATGTTTTTGTTGACGTTTGTCTGTTTCCAAGCCTTTGATTGACATTTTAAGCTAAAAAAATTTTTGGCTGACTGTGTCACAAAGGTATACTACCCGGAAGAAAGCTAATCGAGGAACTTCGAGAAGATCTTCAGATCTGCCAGCTTTCCACATTTTGACAGATAAGCTGTAGGGAGCTTTTTCCGATTGGTCCTGCTTTCCTTGTCTCTAAGATGGAATTATTAATGACAAGTCTCCAACGCACCCAAATCCACCAATAGCCATTTCTCTTGTTAGAACCATCAGTTTTCAAAAATTACAAACTAAACTTTCTAAAGCTGCTACCAGTTACACAAATAATGATTGTTTAACACAAAAGAGTTTGACTCCAACAGATAAACCAATATCTCTGTCGTAACAGCAGCAAACGGTTTTTAGAACAACCTCCGCGAATAGCTGAATAATTTATTAATAAAATATTTTTTCTATTGCTGACTGAGTCACTCCGTTTTTACCGTTCAATTCGGTCTACGCAGTTTACAATTCAGGATACTTAAACTATCTTCATTCAGGCAATGGTGACTCCAAACTGAAGATGTAAAATAGTGGGTAAGCATACAGATCGATCAGTAATTCTAACATCAAAATTTTGCAGAAATCCCAAAGCAAATTACTTCGGTGTATTGTTAATTCATTTTGTTATATATCTAATTACGTAATAAAAAATATTAATATTTAGAGCTTAATAAATAACACTATGTGTTAAATACAAAAAGAAATCGTCTGTTTATCTTAATAGTTTAACCAACCAAATTTTAGACAATAATGTAACTAAACATTTAAGAGGCTTTAAACTCTTGGACTTGCATAACAGTTTTGATTAAATGTATGCTTTACTGGGTTTGACAGAAAATTAACAGTTGAACAATTTTGAACTTTTTTTTCTTGTTCTTAAATGAAAGGAAGTGATTCTAACAAAAAATTACATGCTGAATCCAGCATTTCCTATCAGATATAATTGTTGAGAAATCGGCAAGTTTATCATTTATCAAATTTTATAAATCGCGATTAATGCAAAGTACTTATTTCAGTATACTTGTCTTGCTACATGGACTTCTTGGCTCTCTTCCTTTTGTATGATGTTGCTGGTGTTTCCTTCACTGCTAACCAACATCAATCTGCTAACATGGCTGGGTTTATCTTCCCTGCTAACTCTTGTCTCCTTGTAAAGTACATTCCATTACTGTAATCGTGATCCCAGCAGCTCAACTTGACTTTTGGGTAGGTTAAAGTCTCCAAACAGGTCCAAAAGTTTAACTCCTTTTGTGAGATCATATGAGATTCATTGACGTTACAAAGATTGCTATTGTTTGTCATAATGTTCTAAAATATATGATACAGGGAGAACAAGAACAGGAAGATCTGTACCATGTATAACAGTCGCATATCAGAAGATAAATTGGGATAAATTATTGATTTCTTGCTCTTTGTAGAGAAACTTACTATTTTGGTGACACAGAAATAACAATTCTTTAAATGATCCTGCTGTTCTTTCTAAATGAGTGGTTAAGCAAAAAGCATAGATGAACGAGAACTTCTAAGCCGTTGATCTGTTTGAACGTACACTATGAACGTAACAGAACGACAATCACTGAAATACGCACAACACACAGTTCACATTATTAAAGAAAGCGAATAATGAGCCAGGACTGTTAGGTAGTTGTTAATATTTGTTAAATAATGCACTGCTGGCAACTTTAAAGGGTAAAACTAAAGTTACACTGGACAGGGTGAAAACTTATGAGTTGACTGAGTAACCTGCCCCTATTCACAAATCACCTAATATTCAATACCAAATTTTTAAAAATATCTACCGATCTGTAGATTGTAATAGCAAAATACGGACTACGTTTTTGAATTCAGCGTATAAAATGCTTCTATGTCAAAAATTTGCTTTTGAGAACCATTGTTGAACATTGCAATGAAAATTATGTAATGCTGCTACCTGCCTGTTCAGACGGTAGTTAAAACAACTCCTGCGGTAAACTCACTACAAGTTTAAACTTGTTAAAGTTACGACGTAAATGCTGCAAGCGTCTAAAGTTACGAATATTCAGTTTGAGCAGCGTTGCGCTATCATTTTTTATATAAAGCTTGACGAATTTGTTACTCTGACATAAATATAACGGGGTTGGTAATATTAACTGACCAAAGCTCAAATCTTTATATGGCATAAGACTTTTATAAAATCTAATAGAAAAAAAATTGCGTTTCAAAAAGAATCAAACCTTGTTTGTAAGAATATTGTAATATTGTAACCAGTCAGATAATTACCTACATAATTAATTATCAATTAATTTTCTTGAACGGTTTATAAGTAGCTTATATTTGTCATAGAATTTACTACTTCCGTTGTAAAAGTGTGTCAATGTAAAATTAATTTTAAAAAATTTTACGTTTTGTTTTGTCGGTTGTTAGCTTAATATAATTATTTTGATGTCTGATCTAATATTTAAATTAACTTACACATATTTAGATTGTAATACTCTTTTAAAATTAAACCGCAGAATTGCTTAAGTAACATTAATTTTCTTCCGTTTGATTAAGAATCGAGGAACTTTTTAAATTTTATATTTAACCCAACTTTATATGCAGATTAAGTATGAATTTTATGGCGATCTAAATGAAGGAGAGGCATTAAAAGCGCAGTTAGGCCACACAGCGAAACTCATTAGAATGGCGGCCGCCGGTCCCTGCTTAGCAAAGCAATTACAAATTCTGCTTACAGTAAAAACAGGCTGCAGATCTGCTACAGCCTGTCGCTCCACTCCCTCACTGCTAGCGCTTCATTGTTAAAGGGTCATCACATAGGAGCATGTGATTACACTATTCAATTAAGCCCAACAAGATCGGATTATCGGGCCCAAACTCACAATTGCATGCCCCGAAGCAGCACAACCATTAATAATTATTAGCATTGGGGCGAAGCGAGCGGATCGCTGCTGGATGTAAAGCAAGAGATTTGGGGTCTTTGATGTTTTTTACTGACCATCAGAATGTTAGTTAGCTGAAAACTTTTGAACTAAACTTATTTTGATGGCTCAAATGTTTCGTTGTACCTAAAAAATAAATTTTTCTTTCAATCTTTACTTTTATAACAAAACACATAGAGTATCAAAAAAGTTTAACTGGAATCGTCCTGCAATAACTATCAAATTAATATCAGATAAATATTACAAAAACATGGGCCGGCGAAGAGATTGCTCTGTAAGCAATCCCAGAACGAACTTAAAAAGACCTTTCGATTTATCTCGAAAATTATTCGACATTGAATTTTTTCGACTTCATTTTCGAATTCATCGTAAAATTTCCTATAAGAATCACATTTAAAATCGTAATGTCGAAAATTTTCCCGAAATTCGAAGTCGAATATCTCGAAAATTATTCGAGATAGAAATTTTATAATTTCGAATTAGAAATCGGCGTAAAATTTTCTATAAGAATCCATTTTCAAATTTTAAAAAATCTCAAGTTTTGTGACGAACCGACAGACAGACATAGAATTCAGTAACGAACTTTTTAAGTTCGTTGATCAAGTCTGTCTTTGCTTTACACAATACTGAGATATTCATGACTGACTAGCACATGTTTGTGATTGCCAGTTATTAAAATTAAAAATGAATTTCCTTTTTTTGTTTATGAGAAGCTATTTGCTACAAAGTAGATGTAATAAATAACATTATCGCTAGATCAGCTATTACTTTCTGCAATATTTGTTATAAATTTTAAGTGATAATTAAAGGGTCCGCGAATAGGGACGCAGGAAAATGAATGTCAATTTGACAAAGGCCTAATTGCATTTCTAAAACATTACTTAGAGAAAAATTTAACAAAACTTTTGGAGATAGTAAAGGATAGGTAGATAAAGAAAAAATATAAAGAGGACAACCAATAGCATATTAAACAAAGAAAGGATATAACCTAAAATTATAAATAAATTCAACAAAAAGTTAACCATTACAAAATTAAAGAACAAAAAAAAATAAAATAAAAAGACTACATATCACCACTTACATTTAGTACGACTACTATATACAGGGTGGTTTCCAAAAGTAGTTGGACTGATTTTTAAAAAAAATTTATTGAACATTTTGGTACATCGACTTAATACTCTTCAAAATAGGCCCCTTGGGCATCCATACACTTCTGGTAGCGAGCCTTCCAGGTCGCGGAAGCCTTTTGGAAGTCGATCTCCGGGATGCTGTTCAGCGGCCTCGTCGTTGGCGCTTGGACTGCTTCCACCGAGTCGAAACGATGCCCCTTGATCCGAGGGAACAGGAAGAAGTCAGGCGGTGCCACATCAAGGCTGTAGTTGAGGGTGAGGCAACGTAAAAACGTTTAATGTGGCCAGAAGATCCCTCACAATCCACGCGCCGTGGCACGGCGCGTTGTCATGGTGGAGCTTCCACTTCCCCACCAGGTCTGGTTGCACGCATATGATCCGATTTCGCAGCCGTGTGAGCACTTCCACGTAAAATTTTGCATTTACAGTCTGTCCAGGAGGTACAAACTCCTTATGGACAATGCCACGACGGTCACAAAATGCAATCAACATCGATTTCACTTTCGATTTCGACATTCTGGCCTTCTTTTTACGGGGTGATTGTGCGGTGTGCCACTCTTCGCTCTGACGTTCTGTTTCCGGGTCGTATTCGAAGACCCAGGTTTCATCTCCGGTGACGACATTATCGAGAAAATGTTCGTCTTCTTTCAAACAGTTTAGTATTTTTTGGGAAATCTCAACACGCAGTTCTTTTTGGTCGTCACTCAACACTTTCGGCACCATCTTCGCGCACACTTTTCTCATCGACAAATCCTCTGTGATGATGCGTTGGACTGTCCCGTAGGACAGATTCAGCTCATCACTAATTAATTTAATGCCCAACCGTCAGTCAGAGTTCAAAAGTTGTTTAACTTTCAGCACATTGTCGTCCGTTCGCGATGTTGACGGACGCCCGGCGCGTTGGTCGTCCTCGACGAGTTTCCTCCCCTCCCGAACCAACTTGCGCCACTCAAATATCGAGGAACGGCTCATGGTATCCTTGCATGCCTGCGTAAGCATGTCCTTGGTTTCGGTAGCTGATTTTCCAAGTTTGTAGCAAAACTTGATGGCGTACCGCTGCTCCAAATTTCGCTCCATCACAACTGACGACGAGGAGTCAGAACAGAAGGTCACTAAAACAGTGGTCCACACTCAACTAACGCACGCAGGCGACTACCGCAGGTCGAAACCTGTTCTCAAGGCTCCCCTCCATAACATCCGGCCTTGCAGACCCACCTCCATCGCTCCGCGCGCGCGGAAAATAACAGTCCTACTACTTCTGGATACTACCCTGTAGTAAAGGCAATCATATGGAAGGTTCAACATTTTAATTTCTAGGTTTTTCTGTTTTTAAGGACAAAAATAAAAAAAGGATGAATGTAATATATTTAGAGAAGATACATAAATATCCTTCAATAGACAGGTAATACAATTACCGTAGTCGAGAGTAAAGAAGGGTTACAGAAACTTATTCGCCGAATGCTAGTTAGTAAAAATAAAAATGTTATACAAGCTCGATAGCAATCGATAGATATGTAGCTCTTGAACTCATAATTTTTTTTTATTAACAATAGAGTTTTAATGTGACCTGACCATTGTTATTCTTATTTTGTTTAGTTTTGTAATCCAGATTCTATCTAATCAAAATCGATTAACTGTCAATCAGGTATTAATTTTAAAGGCATAATAAGCCAAAATGTTTATATTCTTTTCTCCTCTACCTAACAGTTTTTGTAAAGGTAAGATTTATTTTATTTTGTCTAATAACTCACCTTATTAATAGTATATTAATTGGTATCATTATTTTAATAATACCTGTAATGCAAAGACTATCAGATAAAAAATAAAATTTTAACATTTTTTGACAATACAAGATACGCTCAGAAATTAATACGACTAACTTTCTTGGCTCAAGTAGAAGAGCTGGTGGAGGAAGAGTTTTTGGGCCTGATGGTTAGTGCAAGTTGTCAGGTAAACGCGCAGACCCAACTCACTTGCCTTTAACCCTTTACAGAGTGCAAAAATACAAAATGGAGAGGTGTTTGAGTTTTGCGTCACTTGTCTAAATGCAGCGTAGTGTTAATTAGCCATAAGATCTGCAACCGAGACGTTTAATTTGATACAAAAAAAAAAGACAACAGAAGGGATGCCTTATTGAAAGCATAAGTATTTAAGTAGCACAAAGCATTCAGAGTAGGAAAAAACTAGGTAAAAATGTTTTCAACTTTGACAGACGTCTGTGTTAGATTAATAATAGATGAAGTAAGACTTCCAAAATACACTGTGAATAAAATCGTCACGACAAAATTGCATGGGTGCAAAGTGTGCTAATTTGGATCCTAACGGTTTTAACCCACGAACAGAAGAAAAACTGAACAGAAGAAAAACTGTGATTTTTGGATCATGTACTTTATTTGGATAACTGGTAATGAAATTTCACACAGCTACTTTTTATTTCCCCGATTCAAATGCAGCTAGAAAGGGCGCCATTTGAAAACTATTAAAAATGTACAGGCTGCTGTGAACATGTACTCTAAAAGAGATTTCAGTTCAAGACTTCCAGACGAGCTACGACGCGTAAAGCAGCTATGTATTGCTGTTCAATTATGTTATTTGGATTTACCATATATTACTTTTCGGGTGTAATAATGTTAAAGGCCTAAAAAGTACGGAGATAAAAAAAATTAATAGCTGCAGTAAAATGAAAGTGTATATTTGAAAAAATTACAAGAAACACTAATTAGAAGCTTATAATTTGTAATACAGTAAAGAATTTGTAGTAGAAACAGAAAAGGGATTTTCCGATAAAAACTTATTGTAGCAAATAAACGTAAATTCTAGCATTTTTTGTGCCGTCTTAAATAAATAAGGTGCACTAGCAGTAAGAATAAGATAAGCAGCTCCTCTAGTTATAAAATTATTCCACGTAACCCATGATTTTCCTTATTTATGTTTTATTGTGTCTTAGTCACTATTGACTACAACTTATGTATTTTGTTATTTTCAAATAAGATATTACCCTCTTTTAGGTACTTCTAATTTTGTTATTTCTTTTTTGCTCATAATCACCTTTAATTTTAAAGCCAAAATACTATTTCTTTTTTTTCTGTAATTATTACGTTTATATGACCATATCTACTATTTATTAAAAGATGTTTTATTTTATGGGGACAAAGGCTGGTATGGTCTCAATGGGGATACTGATGCCGGTTAAGTATTCTCAAAAAAATATTGTGAAATGCCTCTGCACTATTTCTTAGCAGCTCTGCCAGCAAATCCTGTTCTCACGTTCTCGCCGTGTCTCCTGACTGTATTCGTAATAGACTGTAGCTAACGAGAAAGGGTGAAAAGCGAATTTCCAGCGCCTTAAAACTGGAACCATACCGGCTAAGGGAATAAACCCTGACAGGAAACCCTGGTCCTCTAGGTTGGGGGTTTACAGTGGGCTAGCTCTTCGTTTGTTGTAAAAACTATAAAATGCTAAAAGACCAAACACACAGCCTCGGAAACAGGATGGATCAAACGTAAGACGACTCAGGCAAAGAAAATGGACATGGAAAGTGGGTGCATGGAATATACAAGGCATCGCAAACAAAGAACAAGAAATATGCGGTGAACTAGATAAACTGAATATAGATATCGTTTGCCTAACAGAAACCAAGCGAAAAGACCAAGGTAAGAAGATTTTCAATAACTATGAATTATACTGGTCAGGTGTATCTAAATCAGAACGCGCTAGAGCAGGAGTAGCCATAATAATAAAGAAAAAGTACAGTAAAAAGATTATGGATGTTGAAGCAATATTAGAAAGATGTATTAAAATAACTTTAAAAATCAACAGCAGAAAACTGATAATATTAGCACTCTACGCTCCAACAGAGGACGCATCAACCAACCTGAAGGAAGAATTTTATAAAACCATAACAGAACAACTGTACAAAATTAAAAATAAACAACAAGTGATTGTAGCAGGAGATATGAATGCAAGAGTGGGAATACGAAAACATGACTATGTAGTAGGCCAATTTGGTGAACCAACAGATAATGAGAACGGAGGGAGACTAATAAATATGTGTAAACAATGTAATCTTAAAATTTATAGCACATTTTTCGACCACAAAGACGAACTTAAGTATACATGGGAGAGACCTTCCTTAAATCAGAAATCTATTTTAGACTACATCATTACAAGACAACAACCAAACATCAAAATACAAGATATACGAGTAAAAAGAGGAGCCAATTGTGGCTCAGACCATTATATACTTACAGCAAAAATTATAATACCTCCAATTCAATTAGAAGAACAAGTAACATCATCAACAAGTGTAACTACACAGTCTTATCTAAAATATAAGCTTCACTTACTTAAGCAAGACAGTATTAGTCAACTATACAGCATCAGATTAAAACTGAAATTACAAGCAAATATGGTGAGTAATGACATAGAAAGTGAACACACTAAACTGACAGAATTAATTCACCAATCTGCATCTGAAGCTTTGGGAAGAATAGAAAAGGAAAGAAGAAGAAGAAAACCTCTCTGGTGGAATGAAGAAATAGATAACTATATTCAAATGAAAAACAACGCATACCATAAATGGTTAGCCTTAAAGACTGCCGAAGAATATAAACATCTAAACAGAATAACAAAGAGAGAAATTTCCAAATATAAAAATGCTACATGGGAACACAAATGCATAGAAATTGATAGCATGTTAGGGGGAACGCAATCTACAGAAGTCTGGCGATGCTTAAAAACGCTAAAGTCAGACAATAGTAATATAAATCAAATACATATTAATACACCTACTTGGATGACACATTATAATAAATTATTAAAGGAAGACAGAGCTGAATTTCCAAGAAAGTAACATTTTAAGGAATATTAAATCAGACATTATAATAACTGAAAACGACATCCAAGTAGCGCTGAAGAAAATGAAAAATGGAAGAGCGCCTGGTCCTGGTGAAATCCCGGCAGAACTACTTAAATATGGAGGAAATAATTTAATAACTAGATTAACAAGTCTCTTTAACAATTGTATTAAACAAAACGAAATACCAACTCAGTAGAAGGAATCTTTTATTATATCTGTTTATAGGAAACTTATAATTCTATCTCCTCCTAGACGCTTCAACCGATTTCCTTGAAACTTGCACACATTCACAACTATATTTACTACGGCGCAAAAAATCAGTCTTCTAACTTTAACCATTTTTGAATTATTTAAATATTTTGATTATTGTATTGTATAGATGTCACACCTGTGACAGAAAAAAACATTTTTTTTTGAAAAACAGCGCAATCTGTTGGACGTAAAAGCAAAGTCACAACGCGTGGCCGGGTACAGCTATTTTAGAATATAAACAAACATTCTGTTACTAGAGAAAAATTAAAAATTACTGCAAATGAACGTAAAACGTAAAAAATACGGGAGTGCATTATGAATGAGCGCATAAGCTTTGTATTAATTCAACTTTACTTATTACGTATTTTCTATGGGCGGCTTATGCTTACGTCCACCATGAATGGGCGTTAAATTGTTCCATGTTTCTGATCCAGAGAAAAAGCCGGTCTAATTAAAAATTTATACGTTCGCACCTTGCAAAAATTTGAGGGAAGGTGGGTGAAAAATTGTCAATCTAGGACGCCAAAAATATCTTTTGGCGGGCAACTCCTAATATACATATACATATATATATATATATATATATACAAGGTTTGTATAACTTAATTATTCAAATGTATGATATACATGAATGTTTGCACTATTGTTTAGTTGGTTTACAGTTTACAATAATGTTCTGCCTACGTATTTTTCACTAAACTTCCTTACCATGTCTTTAACCGTGTCAACTTTTAAGTTACATAAGATGTCTGCGTTTCGTACAAAGTATGGCACATTATACATAGCACTCTTCATTTTACACTTTCTAACATTTGGATTTTGCAGTTGGCTACTGTCCCCACAACTGAATGCCGTAAATTCAGATGGATTTGAAAACTGTGTTGTATAGGAGGAGCTTGTTGGTTAACGCTAGTTAGGATTTTCTACCAAAAGACCAGTAGTGTTTACAATATTTTATACCAAGTTGCTTACGCTTTTTCCAAATATGGGATTTCTAGGTTAAACCCTAGTCGAGGTAAAGGCCTAGGTATTTAACCTCTATTAGTTGAGTTAGTGTAAAATTGTTTACGAGGACTGCTGCAAATGTTCCTTTGCCTTCCTTGCACTCACATGTTTGGGTAGCTGATAGAAATCGAGTTTACTAGTTAATCTGTTATTTAATACTCACTATACAGGCATGTTAATAAACTAGCGGGTATATCATTCTTTAGATCTGGTGTATTTATTGCTTTTCTTATAAATTAGTACTACTGATGCATTATTCCATTCATTAAGTATGATTTCTCAATAATACATTTATTTCAGTCAATTTAATTCTAAAATAATGCTGTAGTCAAGCACTACTACTTATTTTCATTTCTTTGATGCCAGCATTGGCTTTTTCAATTACTTCCTACTGTCTCTTTTTATAAATTTATTTTCTTCTTTTCATAATATTCTTAATTTTTGTAGTTAATCCAGTTATTTTCAGTTAACACAACTTATTAGTATCTTTTTAACCGGTGTTTTTCATGGCACTAATTATCTTCTTAAATGTACTTTCCATTGAATCATTGTTCTGTATTTTATTGTACAGTAGTTGTCTATAAAATGCTTTTTAATATGATCATCTGCGTTCTTTTGGTTTTTCACTATACATTTGTGGCTTTACTTAGTCTGTAAATTCCAATATCTCTAGTTTATAATTTATAACGCCATAACAAGTAATATAAAGTGAAAACTACACTTAACATAAAATAGCATAAAAAACGGAACTAATAATTGCAACATACAGTGTCAAAACTTCACACGAGAAGGAAAAATGGAAAGAACTGATTAAGAACAGATGGAACGTCGTACGACTGTGTAAATTAAGAACGAAAAAAGAAGTGTTAAACGACTCTTCAAAACAAAATAATATTGTCATTTTACATGTACTCTTAGATAATATTAAGCGCTTTTGACGAAAGTAAACACGTACACACCGCATACGCATCTTTGCACGGGCGCACACAACATGTACAATAAACGTTGATTAACAATTCTTTCTTCTGTAGTTATTTGCATTAATTAATTTTATTTTTTGCGCCAATATTGTATTGGCTGTTTGTTTTTATTATTTTGATAGATTAATAAACTGGTTGAAAAATATCATTGTACATAACGACGATGCTAGTTTTTAGCTAAAAGAACATTAATGCTATCACATATTTAATGCACATTCACTCTCTATTAATATTTTCATAGTTAACCTGAATATTCTTGCTACAACCTTACAAACTTTAAGGATGTATTAGAAACAGGAGGTTAAAATATGTTTGTTCTAAATTACTGTTACTACAAGAAATGTTCAAGTGAGAACCAGAATTTTTATTTAATTAGAAAAACAAAACGATTGCTACAAATTTAATTTAAATTTATCGATATAGTCCCCTTCTTTTGCAATACGTTTTCCCATCTCTCTATCAGCTTTATAATTTTTTTTATAGGTTATTATTGGTTGCTGCACAGTTTCGATGATAACAATATTAGACTCAAATTTCTTTCACAAATAAATATGTGGTAAAAATGGTGAGACTCAGAACACAGTTGCAGAAACTCGAATTGAACGATGACGAATGTCGACATTCAATTTTGTTTTTGGGTACAAAGGGATAATTACAAGTATATATACTCTTAAGGAATCCATAACTCCCTTCTTTAAAACATTTGACTAAGTGATACGGATTTAAACTTTGTGAACATTCGGTTCAAGGGAAATTGACACTCTAACGCGCAATAACTGGCTTTAAAAATTTTGCTAGTAAAACTTGGTTTACATTTCTAGTATTTTGAAATATCACCGAAGCAGCCAATTTCAAGGCAATTTCCACAAACTAATCAGTCAACACATTCAATATTGTTTTGTACCGGTAGAAATTCGTCAAATACATAGCGCGTTAATTAGTGCTTTTTCTTTAGTAGTTCTTAACAATTTTTTGCTAGTTAAAAACTTAAGTCTTGAGAAAACGTGTTTTTGTAAACTATACAGAAAGCCTAGCCAAATATTTCATAGGGTTATACTTCTTCCCTAACTAAAAATCTGTGTTTGACATTTACAATTTTATTGAACATTTAATCATTTGGTGATACTGTATTGGAATGATAATGATCATGAAAATTTGAATTAGCATTATTAAGACAGGTTTTTGTAGTGAACTTTAATTGACTAGAATTTCAGAAAAATAATTATTTGAGTTATGAGTTGAACATCTATCATATAATGTAACATTTTCTTGCATACATTTTTTCATATTTTTGCAAAAAAAAAATTTGCTGCCACTGTAAATGCCAAACATAGTCAGAATTAATTATCATTCTACATAAAACTGCAAAATTTACTATGTGTGTTTGTAATAAATTTAACATCAATCTTTTTTGTTTATGAACCGTTTCAATTGGTAAATAACTACATTTTGGTACGATTTTGTTGCTCAAACTTCTTAAACATAAAGAAGTATTTAACATTTTCATTTAGGTCATGGATTGACCTGTTATACGTCAAAACATAAATTATCATGAACAATTTGACAGTTTGCGCCATTTATTTCAAGCACCAGGTGGTCTTTTCTTACCGTTAGTAGGCACAACTTTAATTTTTACTAGTAAATTATAACACTCCAACTATCACTGTTATCTAAAATAAAGAAATAATTTGAACTGATCGTCTCGAGAGCAGATATTACTATTTTTGGCCCACCTTGAGCATTTTAGTCAGTAACACTAAAAAATATTGAAACGCCCTTGTAACAAATACAATAGTTAGATAAATATAAATTACAGTTTTCAAATAAAACAAAAATATTACTTAGGTGTCTGTAAACTAAAATTTAATCATAAATTCCTTTAGTTTTGTTTGATGACACCCTGAATTTGGTTAAATATATTAAAATTTTGAGTTTCAAATTTTTTACTTGTCTTCAGTAATAACTTTATTGTTAAAAAATGTAGTTTTCAGAGAACAGTGACTTTTATTACTGAGACCGTAACTAACACTTAAGAAGAGAAAAGGCAAATTCGACTTTCGCTATAGCTAAAGCAGTCTTTAGACATAAACCTAATTGAAAAATTCATTATTTAATGAGCATGGACTGTAACCTGGCCCCGATTTCGCCGGGGCTGATGTTACCTGGCCCGGATTTTTTCGGGCCAATGCAACACAAGGGCCCTTCTTTGGAATTTATAATCCCAAAATGAATGTTACTTGAGTCAGATTTTGTGGCGCCGTGTGCAACACCGGATCCTTGGCCTACCGCGCCGCGTCGTGCCAAGTGGTTCCGGGTTGACCCGAACGCCACTGACCATAACCGCCACGGCATTTACCAACCAGAGCAAGGACGCCGGCGCATTTTCCAATCAGCGCAAAAGCGCCCCCGGCGTCCACCAATCCTGGACAAGCCCTGCATTCCCCAGCGGGCTCAGCATGCTTCCACCCTGAAACTCTGCATCCCACCTGCAGAGTAGGGCACGAGCTAAGCCCTTAAAACCTGAGCCACCGAAGCATTCGCTCTCAGTCGCCAACCCCTTAAGAAGAAATCGTAAAGAGTCATCAAGTCAGTACCTTTTGGTTTCTTTTGCTGCTCGCTGCCCGGACCTGCTGCTCATTTTCCGGCTCCACCATCGGCTCCGCTGCTTGGCCCTGCACGCTGCCTGGTTCCGCCACCGTCCCCACTGCGCCAGCTCGCTGCACGTTTCAGCGCTTACACTAAGTCGTAGGTTAAGTTCTTGTACATTAGCTAAGTAGGTTAAGTTAGCTCAGGGTTGATAGGTTAGCGTAAGGTAGATTAAGTTCTGTAAGGTTGTAAAGATAATTCTAATTCGTAAGTTGAAGCCGACGCTTCGTTTTTTAGCCTTCCGTGTCCCACGCGTTGTCGGTCGTAGCGTCCCGACACCCGATTTATCACCGCCCGGGCCCGACCTGATAACAGGACAACAGATCACAACAGCTTAACAACAACGCTAAATTAATAGCGGCGGTGGCAGAAGAACGACAAAAAATAATTCAATCGACATCATGCCCCAAAGATTGAAAACATTGTATGATACAAAAGGAAATTCAAGTAAGTATTAATTGATGAATGTTTGAGTAAGCCTTGTATTAATACTATTTTATTATACCGCCCTAGTTTAATCATCTAAGGGCTTTTCTTTTGTTGGGCGCACTTATAGGCACTGCAACCTCAGAGATTATTGTGCCTACTAACATGCACTTAACTTAATACTACGACGTTACATACACCCATGGGTTGCCAGCGAGTCGCGAACTCGCTCGCGGCGGAATCGTGGACAAAGAAGCAATGCTTTTGACAACTGAGCTACGGCGCAGCCTAGTCTAAGGGCTTACAAAAGTCTCTCAAAAGAAACTTTTTTTACATTTTTACTGCTATTAAAACTTTTTTTAGCAAGCTAAGGAACCAATAGTCTGAAAGTACAAGAGCCAGACTGTGATAAAAACTCAATTTCAATTTTGAATAGTTTTTGCGCCACATATGTACATATATGGGCAATATATTAAAAATATAACTTCAACGTTTGTGCCCCTTTTCTTTTTCTAAAATGACTAATTTTACTAAATTATTCTAGAGGTGTCGAATAGTACATAGAGTGATCCAAATTTTACTTCAGAAGTTAAATTGCTAATGTTTGAGTAATTTGAATTATCGTAGCGCTCTATATTATGCAGCGACGCATCAATATCAATTAACTTTATTATACAAACAGGCGGTTAGTTACGATTAAACTAAAGAAACTTCGATTATGTTTGAACCCACTTACATTCCAAATAAGCGTGCGATTCTTTACCTAGTGCAAACGTTTAAAACAAATAGTAGGCTTATTAGCAAAGCAAGGATAACTATCAACACAATGATCGTTCAGGTGACAATATTGCTCGAGTAAATAATAATGTGCATGAAGAATCGATATACTTGTCTAGTTGTTGCCGTTCACTGCAATTAAATCTATTGTACAGGGCTTCTCGAAGGTTGGCGATCCATCTGGCAATCATTGTTCTAGATACCGCTGCTCTGAAAATTTCTGTTGAAGTACAGCGAAGTCATCTTGGTAAGACCTTTAACCAGGATTTTTGTCGTCTTCCAACTCATCTTCTATTATTAGTTTGAGTACTCATACTTCTCCCTCTCATTATATGTCCTATATATATATATATATATATATATATATATATATATATATATATATATATATCGTTTTTCTCTCTTTTATCGTGATTAGGGGTTCAAGAGGTTGTCGTATTCGAGCAAGTACCTTCTCATTTGCTATTCTTTGAACCCATGATATTTTTAGTATGCGCCTACATAGGTACATTTCAAATGCCTCCAGTTTTTTCTCGGTTGTTGGGTCCATCCTTCACATCCATAAAGCAGAACAGAAAATATGTAGCACCTGATCATGCACACTCTGATCTCTAGGTTGAGTTCGCGCGTTATAAAGAACTGGTTCATATTTATAAATGCTTTCCTTGCTTGCTCAATTCCAGATCTAATTTCCCTTCTTGGGCTGCACTGGCTGTTAATACTTGTCTCCAGATATTTAATTGTTTTCACTTGTTCTATAGTATTGTCATTTATTGTTAGATTATGTCTATGTTCCTTTGAAGAAACAACTTAGTTTTAGATAATTCATATGGAGACCATGGTACTATATTGTCGCGGTCCATCATAATAGCAATTTTTGCATATGTTGTCGTTATTATTACGGTGTCATCCATATCTAATGTTTATTATAGTACCGTTTACCTTTATACTTCATAATTTATTAGAGCTTTGAAAATAGCTTCAGAGTAGATGTTAAATAATAGTGGCGATAAAACGCAACCTTGTTTAACTCGTTCTTGTTCATTATAGTTTCTAATGTTTCGTTTTCAATTCTGACTTCTGCTGTTTGATGCCAGTAGAGTTGTGACATAATTTTGATTTCCTCTTTGTCGATACCAATTTTGTTAAGGATTTCTATAAGTTTGTCGTGTTTTACACAATCAAATGCTTTTCGATAGTCGATGAAACAAGCATATCTGTTTATGTTCATATCTCTGCACCTTTGTGTCAGTGTTTTGTGAGTACCATAACTATTCCTGAACCCAAACTGTGTTCTATCAACTTGGGCGTCGAATTTTATATAAATGCGTGTGTATATAATTCTCAGAAAGATTTTGAGGATCTGTGACATCAAACTAATCGTTCGATATTCATTGCCTTCTTTGGTATAGTTACAAATGTTAATTTTAGCCAGTCGGAGGGTACAATACTTGTTCTTCAAATAGTATTACATAAAAAAGTTAGCATATCCAGCCTCTTATTATCAGCTATTAATTTAATTAGCTCAGCGTGAATATGATTCGGGCCAGTCGCCTTTTTGTTCTTTTGTGCTTTGATCATGTGAATTACCTCACTTTTAGTGATTTCTGGTCCTTTTTCATTTAATTGTTATCTGTACCTGGCGGGTTCTTTGGTTTGTTGTCATAGAAAAGTATTGAGTTTCTCTATTATCCCTATGATTATTTCATTATTATTGTTTTCAATATTGTTACAGGAGTTTCCGTTTGATTTGTCATTTCTTTGACTTTTTTGTGTACATTGAATATTTCTATTTCTTTACATTTCTCAGAAAGCCACGCTTTCTTTGCTTCCCTAAATTGTTTGCAATGGTCCTATTTAGTTCTTTATATTTCACGGGTATTGTTTTGTTCCTTCTTCTTTCAGTCATAAGTTTCAGTATTTCTAAGGTCATCCATTTTTTCCTTTTCTCGCTTTCTCCATATCCGATTTCTTGTTTGTGTATTTCTATGACAGCTGATTTAACGCCTGTCCAGGTTTGTTCTACTTGTATCGGATTCAAGGTGACCACATCTTTTAGCTTGTTCTCCAGCTTGTTTCTATATCCTTTCTTATCTCATTATTTTTGAGTTTATCTAGATCAATAGTCTTTTGGAGTTTTAGCTCTATATATTTTAAAACGTCTCATCCTGAAATCCATTACAACTGCGTTGTGGTCACTATTAATATTCGTCCCGGGGTAAGTACTGATTTTATATATTTCTTAAATTGTGGTGCAATCATGATGAAGTCGATTTAATTCCAAACAATTTTTCCGGCGTATGTTAGGACAAAGTTCAGGTGTACAGTTTTCTTGAATGTAGTTTAAAGAATGTGTTGGTTATTAAGAAGTTGTTCTCTACACAAAATTGAACTAATCTGTCACCTCGAGCATTTCTTGTTTCCAGGCCAAAAGCTCCAATCAATTCTCCATTAGCATCTGATTCTATTTTGTCATTTAAATCACCAAGTATGACAGTTATTTCTCCTTTTTTTTCGTTAGGTGCAAGGGCTCATTTACATGACTGTAAAATTCTTTCAGTTTTGTGCCTGGTCTTTCATTTGTAGGTGCGTATATTTGAATGATATTCATTGTTGTTTCGAGCTTAATTAGCATGACGCGATCATTCACGGGAATAAAATATTTCACCGATATTGCAATATCATTTGTAAGTATTATGGCTGTACCATATCTATGTTCATGATCATGTTCCGAACCTCCTGAATAGTATATGTAACCATTATTTGTTGGTTGCACTCCTGTGCCCTGCCATCTCATTTGTTGCTGTACAGCACTACGCATTTTAACAAATTATTTGCATTTACAGGCATATAATGTTTAATTAACTTAAAAATTTAGAGGAACGTGCTACTAAATACGCCTTATGTTTGTGAACTGAGTTTTAAAAAACGTAGCAATTGACGGTGATTTTTGAAAAAAAACTCATGTTGATCATTTAACTAATGTTTCTTTAAACAGCTTTGTAAATCGTCAACGTTGCCGTATTTGGGGTTCGAAAATCCACCAAAAACCACTGTATGCACTGTTTGATGTGCATTATGGACTAAAGGTACTATTCACCCGTACTTTTTGAAGAACGAAACTGCCAACACTCTTACTGTCAATTGTATACACTATTAGAAAATTGTTCAATGAATTCAACAATTTGACTTTCAACGAAATGGAATCATATGTTGCACAATACGTGAAACACTCACTTTATTTCAAAAGCAAATTTTCCGCTGTCTTTGCGATGTAACCCTAACAAATTGTTTCTTCTGGGGCTATTTGAATGATAAGGTTTGTGTTAGAAAACTTGATACGGCTTCAGGCCTAAAATAAAACATCAAACTTGCAATTGCTGAAATAGAGTCGCATTTATGAAAAATCGTTATTCAAGATCTGGTTAAAAGAACGGTCGCATGTCAATAAAGTCATAAAAGGCATTTTGCTGACGTGATATTTCATGCATAACTGATAAATCTGTACTTAACGATAATTTGGACTGTTTTAATATTTTGTTTTATTGAGGAAAAACTTCCTAAAACTTAATTTCGATTATCCTATACTATGCTTATTTTGTGACAATAGCAAGAAAATTTACATACAATACAGTTTTAGAATTTTAAAACGTTTTTAAGACAATGTGATTTGTATTCTTTTGGAATTTAGACATGTACTCTTGGATATGGTGCAATCCACTCAGGTTCTGTCAAGACATCTTCCTCCTTCTGTTAATACCACAGCAACAATTCTGATGTCACTTACCAGCACGTATTATTAAATTATCATATTTTGCTGAAACTACTAATGACAGACTAGCAAAAAGTTATATACTTGTTCTTTTAATTTTTTTCTATAAACTAATATGTTGACTTAAAAGGTACAGGCTTATATAGCGAGAGCTTTTCCATAGAGATCCTCTCTTAATCCTCGATCAGATCAGCTGACCAGAATCTACGTAGTTGTCGTAGTTGGTGTCGTTCTAGCAGCGGTAGAAGCGGGGTATTTGTGTGGATTTCTATTCAATTGTGGTATTTTTTTGTATTAGCTTAATAACATCTTGAACATGAGGAATTCGTCGGTCGTCATATAGTGTCTGGTTCGATACGAAACACGGTACTTGGGATATCATACGGAAAACTTTTGATTGGCTTGTTTGTATTAATGCAATGTTCCAATTGCTTTTGCAGCACCAAAATTCTATTATATACGTCCATATTGGAATTATGATTGTTTTGTAAAACAACAATTTGTTTTCTTTCTAGAAGCCAGTAGAGGTTTTTGATTTCCAGATCTATCTACTTAATTTTTTTGAGGATGTGTTCTTTCCATGTTAGTCTTATGTCCAAGTAAAACCAGAGATATTTTGTGGTAATCGTTTGGGATGGTTCAACATTATTTAAGTAGATCGAAGGACATCGTACTTTTCTTAAGGTAAATTCAATGGGTTGAAATGTATTTTCGTTGATTGTAGTTTTCAATTTGTGCAATCATTTCTGCAGTACGCTTGAATAGGTTTGAACTAGATTAGAAGCTATTGCAGGATCCTCGTGGATAGCTAAAATTGCAGTATCGTCTGCAAAAGTGTCTGTAGTTGTGTCTACGATTGTTGATATGTCTTATGTGTACAATTTATAGAGGGTTGGACCCAGAACGCTCTCCTAGGAAACATGTGCCTCAATTTGATAATAATCTGAGCAAGCTTTAGCCACTTCAGTTCTGAATCTGCGGTCTGTTAGGTAGGATTTCAAGATTCCACAGTACTGCAGCGGAATGATTTCTTTGATTTTATGCAATAATCCGTTGTGCCACACCTTGTCAAAGGTTTGACTCAAATCTAAGATAACCGAAGTACAGCATTATTTCTGCTTAAATTCCTGATTGATTATTTGGGATAATAAATTAGTTTGTTGATCAAATAAATTACCTACACGGAATTCGAACTGGTTGATGGAACCCAGTTTTCTGGTGGAATCGTGATAGCATTGTCAAATCTGTTTAAACTGCCAACGTGGTCGGCAAAAGATTTTTTACTAAGTTTTACTTTTAGTTGACTGCTCATACGGTTGAGAATGACTATGTCCTCTGATGCCTAAGTGAAGTGCCACATAGATCTTGCTTTTCGTTTCTTAGCAATTACATTTTTTGGTGAGTAATAGGCGGAGTACATTCTATTGCAGATTGTTTAAGAATAATTGTTAATGAGTCTAAAGGCATCATCAACTTTGCTAAGAGTGTTGAGGCTTATTTTAAGGTTGATCTGTAGAGAAGCTTTGCTTTTGTAATTATCTCAGTTAGTTTTATTGGGAACGCCAGGCCAATATGTTGGGTGGCCCGTATATAGGAAAGAAAACTAGTTTTCTTGTATGAGATTGGTGAACTCTCTTCCTTTCGTAGCCTGGAGCCTTAAAGATTATGTCATAGTCGCCTCCAGCAATAAATTTTGAGCCGTGTGATAAAAAAAACCCGACTATGATTGATTTTTAAATTGTCTTAAAGGGTAATGTACAGCAGAAACTGTTAGTTTGTAGGACATCTTGACTTTTAGTGACTTTAAGTGATTTGGCTTATAGTTAGGCATGACATAAGGGCTTATAGTATTTTTCATTAGTATGGCAGTTTCCGCATGTGCTCCTGTCCAGGTGACTTGTGTAATAAATTAATTAGCATGGTATTCGAAAGAAAAATCTTATACTAACATGAGTTTCGCTAATAAGAAGAATATCAATGAAGTTATAATTTAAAAATGTCTCTACTCCCTCTTGTTTTGAAGGATGTCATTGGCATTCCATCGGACAATTACAAATCTAGCGAATTTTGTTGATGAACATTGAATAGTTTTGTAGCATTAAATGTTGAAATATATTCTTGAATTCTTCCAGGAAAGCATTGAGAGTGATTATGTTATATTCTGATGCGTATTAGTTGTTTGATTTTCGTAGTATGTTTGATTAATTGTTGTACTGGTGTGATTGTGCTGTTGTTTGCATTTTGTAATTTATGAACTGGTGTTTCGGTTCTGGTGATTGGTAGATATTTAGCCTATTGTCAGCGTTATTGGTTTGTTTAAGAACGGCGTGGTATAATTCAATGCATCGTGCGCATGTGTTGTTGGGTTTTTACAACTCGTTGAAGTATGTGCAGCTCCACATTTCACGTCAGGGTAAGGTTGGTTATAATATGTTTTTGAATGTCCATATTGCTGACATCGCATGCATTATGTTAATTCTTTGGCTGGGTAGTTCAGTTAGACCTATTTTATTCTGAATACTGCGTACGTTATATATTTGTGATTATTTAGACACTACTTATTTTATTAAAAATATTTCTGACTTTATGTTTACTTATTCCGCGCTCGACTGTTGGCGCGAGCAGAAGTGTTTTACCTGAGCCATCACTGCGAGCGCAGCAACCAAGTCGTAGCGATAACCGCAAGGCCGCAGGGCCTAGCGAGCACATCCTCAAGTAAGTGATATCACTAATTAACTCGAGTTCGCATTTTAAATTCGAAGCGTAAAGACGTGCGTTCTGAAACTCGAAAGATAAGTGCGCGCTCGGTGACCTCCCGCCTCGTGCGGGCAGTGATAAAGTTAATCTTAAGTACAATTAAAGTTTATTTTAAACATAAATAAATTTCCACGTAAATAAATACGCAAATAAATATTGTTACCCAATAACAGTGCGGTTTAACCGAACTTTAAAATGTTACCAGCAGGAAACGGCCCAGGTATGGGACTCGTCCAAAATCCAATGACACAAAACAACATACAGGGTCAATCGTATGTATTACAACCATCAAATAATACACAGAGTCAAACAATGTTCAATACTAATATGCCATCACAATTTCACTATTCCTCTCAACCACTACAACAACAAATATATCATTCACAACCTACGAGCCAGTACTCTTTTCCGCCCAATCAAGAACAATTTATAATGCAAGAAAATCCAATGTATCATGTAAATAGACAAAATAGCACCCTGAATACACAAGAATGACTTCAACTAGTGATGAAGAAAATAACACCTACTCTACTAAAGAGAACCCGTGGCAAGTAGTAAAAGGTACTAAGAGAAGGAAGAAAAGGAAATCCATAAATCATGAAGAAGAAGCGATACCACTAATAACACATTCAATGCACTTGCAAATAGCCAGATAGATAACAATGCAAGCAAGGGCACACCTAAACCCCTCCCATATTTGTGTACGGAGTTGCAAATTTACCACAAATGATTAATAAACTAGCAGAAATAGTTGAATTAGAACAATACACAACTAGGAGCTTGGCAAACAATACTGTGAAGTTAACCTGTCAAAGCCCAGACACATTTAGAAAATTAGCAAAATACATGAAAGATAATAATATAATTCATCACACCTACCAACCGAAGGAAGAAAGGTCGTACAGAGTTGTAATTAAATACCTACACCATTCGATTGACCTAGAAGATATAAAACAGGAAATCACACAACACGGACACAAAGTGAGAAATATGATAAATATGAAACATCTTGTAACAAAATATCTCCTTAATATGTTCTTTGTTGACCTGGAACCGTCAGAGAATAACAAGGATATCTACAAAATAAACAGATTACTAAACAGTGTCATCCAAATAGAACCACCAAGAAAAGACAACAATTTAGTGCAATGTACCAGATGCCAATTATACGGCCACACTAAAGCCTATTGCAATAGACCCTACCTGTGCGTTAAGTGCGGTGGCCAACACATTACATCAAGTTGTAAGAAAAGTAAAAATACGCCAGCTATATGTGGCCTATGTGGAGGTGGACATCCAGCTAACTACCGGGGATGTGAGTATTACCAAAAAAATTATAAAGCTAAAACAAACAATTACCATCCTAATCATCAAAACAACCTAACACATCAAAATAACATAACACAACAATGTCAACCGCAACCGCTATCGACAAGACCCCAAACTAGAAGCTATAGTCGTGTAACTAAACCCCAGAATACAACTCAAGGCGCTGAATCGACCATGTCACTAAATAAAGTTTTAGAAGAATTTAAAATAATGTTCAACCAACTGATACAGCAGAATAGTATGGTGCTCAATATATTAACAATGCTAATCAATAAACAAAACAATGGCTCTTAGAATAGCTTTATGGAATGCCAATGGCCTTGCTCAACACAAAGATGAAATTCAGTTATTTTTAAAACAAAACTTAATAGATATCCTCCTGATCAGTGAAACTCATTTCACTGAAAAGACATATTTCAAAATATTGAAGTATAATGTATATCACACTAATTACCCGGATGGCACTGCACATGCAGGCACAGCTATAATAATAAAACAAACAATAAGTCACTATGAACTACCAAAGTTTGCTGAAGACTATCTCCAAGCTACCTCAATTCGTGTCCACATTTCTCCATGTGAAATAACAGTTAGTGCAGTCTACTGTCCACCAAAACATAATATAAAAAAACACCACTTTGAATCCTACTTCAGCACTTTAGGCACCAAATTTCTGGCAGGAGGAGATTACAATAGTAAAAACACGGCATGGGGATACCGACTAACCACCACAAAAGGAAGGGAGCTATTCAAACTCATTCAAGACAAAAGATATACATACTTATCTACGGGAACTCCAACATATTGGCCGACAGACAGAGATAAGTTACCGGATTTACTAGACTTTTTTGTCACAAACAATATTTCGCCAACCTATATGGACATTACACCTAGCTACGACTTGTCCTCAGATCATTCACCGGTAATAGCCACCTACAGCACATACCCATTATATATTCAACCTGTACCTAGACTACATAATTCGAAAACTGACTGGGACGAATATAGGCGCAATTTGTCAGATACAATAAATTTAAATCTAAGGCTTAAAAACTCAAATGAAATTGAGGAAGCTACAAATAGTCTTATAAATACCCTTCAAGAAGCAGCCCAACAAGCTACTCCAATAGTAACATACAAAAGATATCACGAATATTCCTCTCGAAATTAAAAACTGGTAGCTGAAAAAGAAAAGCACGAGCCAAATGGCAACGAACACACACCCAGCAGACAAGAAAATATTGAACAGACTTAGTAATAAGCTGAAATCTAAATTAAAATCTCTGAGAGAAGAGTCACTCAAAGATTATTTATCTAACCTTAACCGTTATGACAATTCTATTTGGAAACCGATCAAAGCTAAAAGCAAACCAATAATAACTCTTCCCCTTTAAGAATGGAACAACCATCACAAGAACAGTGGGCAAAAGTGATAAGGAGAAAGCAGAAGTATTTGCGAAACACCTTGCCGATGTTTTTCAGCCGCATGAAAATGACCCGGACGAGGAAATAATGGAAATATTAGAATCTCCCGTTTTAGCAACGCAACCAATTAAACCCGTCACACCTAAAGAAATAAAGGAGGAAATAAAACGCCTGAATGCAAAAAAGCCCGGGCATGGACCTTATAACAGCAAAAATGCTTAAAGAACTGCCAAAAAGGCATAGTATTACTGACTATATCTATAATGCAATCCTCCGAATCCAATATTGGCCTCAAAAATTAAAACTGCAGAGATAATTTTAATCCTTAAGCCTGGAAAAGACCAAAATAGCGCAAAATCATATCGACCTATCAGCTTATTACCAGCTGTTTCAAAATTGCTTGAAAAACTAGTTCTTAAAAGAATCAATACTGAATGGATACCCGATTATCAATTTGGATTTCGACAGGCTCACTCGACCACCCAACAGTGCCATCGCATATCGCAAACTATCCTCGCCAGTTTAAACAACAAAGAATACTGCGTATCTGTATTCCTAGACGTAAGCCAGGCTTTCGACAGGGTCTGGCACCCAGGATTACTGTTTAAAATTAAAAAACTCATACCAGCGTTTTACAAACTACTTAAAACATACCTAAGTGATAGACACTTCAGAACAAAAGTAAGACAGGAAGTCTCAACTATACTCCCAATCAACTCTGGGGTACCACAGGGCAGTGTCTTGGGGCCGCTACTTTATCTCTTATTTACATCAGATCTTCCAGTTTCACCAAACATCACAATGGGCACATTTGCTGACGACACTCTCATACTGGCTAGCCACAATGCAGTTCTCCAAGCACACACTCTAATACAAGATTATCTACATGTTCTAGAACACTGGCTTCAAAAGTGGAATGTAAAAGTAAACGAGACAAAATCTACTCATACCACATTTACCCTGAGAAAAGATCCGTGTCTACCCATATACCTAAACAACATAATAATACCACAAACTGTGACAGTAAAATACCTGGGAATACACTTAGATTCCAAATTAAACTGGAGAGAACACATCTGCAAAAAAGAAAGCAAATGGACCTAAAACAGAGAGAGCTATATTGGTTGATCGGTAGAAAGTCTCCGCTATCTATAGAAAACAAACTATTGTTGTACAAATCAGTAATCAAGCCCAGATGGACGTATGGAATAGAACTATGGGGCTGTGCCAGCAAGTCCAATATCGAAATAATCCAAAGGTGCCAGTCCAAAATACTAAGAACGATAGTTAATGCCCCATGGTATATTGCAAATGAAATGATCCACAAAGATTTGAAGATACCAACTATAAAAGAAGTTATCCATGAGAGAAGCATCACCCACCACCAAAAATTGGAAGCTCACACAAATTCTTTAATACAGCCCTTACTAGAAGACACAGCAATAAGAAGACTAAAAAGACAGTGGCCAGCTGACCTATAAATAGACTTAGAGAGCTCATCGCTGGATGAGATCTCATCATGTTATTAATCGATCTAAATCCTAAATTTAGATTGTAGGTTAACAAATTAGCTTATAGAATACCTTGTATTTTGATTGCTAATTAAATAAATAAATAAAAAAAAAATGTTTACTTAACCCCCTTAATTTTATTTGTATCTTTTGTGCCATGTAGATTTTTGATAACAACCCTAAAAGATTATGTTGGAGTCTTTTATGTGTCGCATTAGTTTCCGGTATGTTTCTGGAGTAGAGCATTTTATTTTTACAGCGTTATCGAATAGTGTTAACAATTTGGTTGTAGTTTTTTTATCATGTCTTAATAATTTGTGACTTTATACACAAATATCCGAGGAGGTTTTATGATAACATTATTTTCTTGATTCACCTTCTAGATTTAGCTGGCTATGTTTACAACGTTCATGGTCGATCACTACCTTATCGCGGCGTATATCCATACGCTACAAAAGTCGAAAGATCACTGTTCTTTTAATTGTGTGCATCAATACAATTTACTGTTCTCTCTTATTGTGAAATTGATTACATCGTGTTAATCTGAGCTTAATAGATACTGCTGCTACTTTCACATTAAGTAGATGATAGAACTTGCAGCAGTTGTATCACTTTCTACATTCATATTGATACCTCCATAATTTCACTAATGTTATGTTACCTGTCAAAAATTTTAATAATGAATAACTTTCAAGTTTACTGTAATATATATGTTTAAACTAATGGACACCTGCTAATTTACATACAACAAGTAAGTGCGAAGGTTCCAGCTGTTTCGCTGTAAACTTAAATGGCTGCCCCCCGACCCCTGTATATGTATGGCAACAGCCTCAGTTCTGTTATTCGAGTTGTATTACGCAGTGGGTTTCATTCGAAACATCTCGTCTATTCCTTTATGCTCGATTCAATATCTGGGCTTCTCGACGCAGCGCGATCCCTTGTCTTCAATATCGGGCAAATTGAACAGCCATTCCGGCCACGAACGTGCAAAAGTAAGGCGAGCGTATCAAATGCTGACGTAAACCGCGTTGTTTATGCAAGTCGTAAAAAGAACGCTAAACAGCGCCGCCGTTTAAGGAATTATTTTCTGCTCTACGTGGCGCCAACGAGTGAGCTTCGGCGGATTAATGCAACGCAAAACGACGTAAAAAGCAACGCCGAGCTAAACTGCCGTGAGCTCGTGACAACATCGGAAACTTTGTTATCGCTGTCGGAGATGAACAAAATGGAGCACAACAATGAGGCGTGCACTGCATAAAGTATCGATTAAGCCTTTAAAGCGCCGGTGTAGTGCAGAGTTATTTTCATTACGTATTGTTCCATTTCTAGGGCATAAATTTAATCTGTGGTGGCGGTAATGTTTTTGATTCCTTTTTTCGGTGCGAAAGCCGCTTGGAAATAAACAGTATACGTATTAAATTTAATAGATAAGCTAAAACTATAATAAGTTTGATATATGAAATGACTTATACGAATTATTATAAATGAGAAATTTATTTAACGCTATTTAATGGATTTTTTGTGGTATAAAACACTTCAATATAAAATCACGTTTTCGTAAAATAAACTTTAATTAGCAATACAAGAAAGTGTTTATTTTATATTATCAATACGTTAAACAATAACTAATTAAAAAAAATCAATGGAGAAGAAATTTCCCTCACAGATGGCATCAGAGATATACAAAATTCTGCTGCAAATAACGCATTCTCCAACTAAAAATGGCGAGCACGTACATAAGTGTGCCTTTAAGATTGGAGCAGCGTCAAATCTGCTGAATACAAAGAGTAATGTGGGACTGTCATTATTCCGATGTTCTTGCAGTTTTTTTGCATGCTAAAGCTTTAGGGTTATGAAAAATAACTCGGAGAAAAACCATTCAAGTATATTTTTACAAGACTTGAATATCGCAGCAAGTTAGGAATAATGTTTCTTGTTAGTGGTCTATGTATTTTCTTTCTAAAGTAAGTTTAATATGACAAAAATTTCAGAATTCTAAAAAATGTGACTGTATTTTATTTAATTTATTGCAGTGTCTTAAACGTTTGAGGGAGAAGGAGCTTTTATGATCACATTACATGTACTATTGTTACACTTAAAGTACAGATTATCTGTACTACCACTGTAACACACATTTTGGAACTTATATTGTGGGGACGATTTTCTTCAAAGACAATTTTCTCTAAGTATTATATTGGTAGCTACATGAGATGACCTTGCAAGATGATTTTATAAACCGCGACAGTGTTTTTCTCCATTATCTGTCCTCAGTTCAAGTTTTCTACTCTAAACTTGTCTCTAGGTATTTTACGATAGTATATCCTAAGGTCGTGTATATCAAGATGAATGTATTGTCTATTCAATTTTTAAACACACCAAATAACCCTGTACTTTAACTTGAAAATCTAGATGAAAATCATCTGCATAATTATAAATTGAATGTTAGTTACATTACAAATACATTGGGCCGCGGGATATGCAATTAAGAGGATGTGTGTTGGTGCACGCGTATTATCTGGCGACTGGCAGCGACTTTCCTAGTAAAAGTTGCAGAGTATATAATAATTATGTTTGCAACATGTTCCTCTTTCGGCAACAGATTGATGTTGATTGTCAGCAACAAATGTTTAAGAGTCAGTCACTAACGGCTGCTGAAGCAAAATATCAAGGATCAAGTACAACAGGTTAAGTTAACTCAATACATATTTTGTACACAGGCACGGTCATACTATCGCAGTCGCCAATAAATTGGAACCCACGTAACATAACAAGATAAATAGTTCCAATGTAGACATCGATACGAAAGAATCGCAAGAAAGTAGTCTTCACGACTAGCATGAAGTTAAAACAAAGAAAAGAAGCTTTTCTACTGGAGATTAAACGTATTAATACATGAAAGCAAACATCTTATAAATAAAAATTCGTATTCTACTGCAGAAAATCACCAACAAAAATAGATAAACCACCACTCATTTTCATACATGGTGACACTAATTTTGACGCAATGATTCAAAATTAAATGAACGTTTTAAAACTTGAGCAATACGTTACTAGAACGTTAGCAGATAATGTAGAAAAAATAAATACCAACACATCAGATGCATTTTGGAAGTTCGTTAGGCATCTAGACAAAGAAAAAATATACCTACTAATCCAGGAAAAAGTCATCAAAATATTCATCCAACTGTTAACACTGAACAAATAAAAATCGAACTACAAAAACAAAAATATAAAGCACGAACAGTAATAAACATCAGACATAGCGTAGACAAAACACCTTCTCCCTTTTCTTTGTATATTTAGAACCTACAAGTAATGATATAGAAATCCACTATTTAAGATATCTCTTACGAATACAAATATTCGTCAAATTCAGAGCCTGCCATTATACAACAACATGCAATAAAACTCAAAATATACCAGTTATACGTGTACATTACAGAGGAGGCTACTTTGCAAATTATAAAAGATGCTCCACGTATTAACAACTTCTGGCCAAACAATGGCATTTAAACGCTGTAATTAAAACATACAGCCAGCAAAGTCTAAGAAAAACCTCAGTCCTACTCAACATAGACATCATACCTCTAAGAAGCTATACCGCGGTAGTACGATTACAACAGCAACAAGACCAAAGAAATGTCTGATTTAAAGCAATGGCGACATCACACTTTTAAAATTTTTTGTTGAGTTCGAAGTCATGTTCACTCAGAACACCATGATAATCAACTTAATGTCAAGTCTAAAAAATAAATAAATAAAAGTTTTCATCACTAGTGGATACAATAACTCTTACAACAAAAAAAAACCCTTGCCTCACACACAAAATAGACATTTTTCTAATATCCAAAGCACACTTCACACACCAGTTATCTCTTAATCCAACCTATAGAATGTATTTTACTTGTCACCTCCATAACACAGCTCACGCTGGTACAGCAGTTATCATCAGTAGCAAAACTCCACACCTTGAAATGGAAATATTTAAAACAATTCACCTACAGGCCACAAATGTTAAAAGTCAACTGAGGAAATGGGAATATAGTCTTGTCTGAAATGTGGTGTTCTCATCTCAATATGGTACTACAAGATCAATTTGAGAAGTTTTTTAAGACCCTTATTGCAGAAGATAATTACAACTCTAAACACCACCTTGGGGATCTAGACTAGCCACCTCCGCAGAACTACTTGAATATCTAAAATACCCCACTTTAACTTGACCTACCAACACCTTGTATGTATGAGGAAATAGTAAATGCAATTAAGTGCTTTCAACCCCAGAAGTCACCCGATTATGATCAAATTACAACAAACTTATTTCGTGAACTTTTAAGGAAAGCTGTACCATAACATAAATATTCAATGCAGTCCTAAGAAGCAAACATTTTCCAGTACAAAAAAAAAATTTTCAAGTACTTCTCATACAAGAACCAGACAATCAGCTCACCTCCAAACTTCATATAGACCCATTATGTTACATCCAGTCCTCTCCAAATTAATTGAACGAATAGTATATACAAGATTAATCACCATCGTTAAAAAAACCACCTAATTCCTAAGAGTTAAATCAGTTTTTGCAAAAATATTTGATAACATAATAAATCTACAGAGTAGTAGACACTATCGAAAGAAATTTTTATGAAAAAAACGTTTCTACATCAATATTTTTAGATATAAGCCAAGAATTTGACCGAATTTGGTATCTTGGCTTATAAAAAATTAAAAAGCAACTTCGCCACTAATATTATCTGTTGTTCAAATCATATTTAAAAAACAGATTTTTCCAAAAAAAATTAAATAACAGCTATTTTTCGATTCACCTTGTTCTAACAGGGCAGCGCATTGGGCCCTATGCTCTACCAACTATTTACGGCTGACATGCCTTTTAAGAAAAACACATTACTACTACATTTGATAACGACACGTCTATACTGTCCAACAGAGATCCAGTTCAAACCGCAGTTAACTTACAGAATAATCTAGAAGTCCTCCAAGAATGGGCAGCAGCGTGGCGAATTCAATTTAATGAAAATAAATCAACATCAATCACTTTTTATCATCATGACAGTCATCGGAGTCCACTGCAGAACGTAGGCCTTCCTTGAATTTGCAGTTTTTTAATTCAAGGGGGATTTGGCCATTAAACGCCACGCTTGCTGGGTGGGTTGGCAGCGGATAGGATGCATGGAGGATAAGAGTATGTAGATTATGGGTAGAATTAAGATTGGAACACAACTTTTCCCTGGTGTTAGTATCTACCCGCTGCCCAACAATCACTTTTACAATCCTGAAAATAGATCTCTTCCAAGTAATGCTTAACGGAGTTGTTATACCCCTTAAAGGGGAAGAAGAGTATCTAGGCACAAATTTATATTGCAAAATAACGTTAGAAGAAACATATTCAATCCAAAGCAAAAGCAGCTCGATGTGAAAGTAAGAAAAAGCTGGTTTTTATGGGGAAAATCGAGAATAACCCCTGACAATAAAATTTTGCTTTATAATACAATGCTACTGCCAGTTTGGTCATATGGCATTCAATTAAGGGACTGCGCTAAAACAATTTAATTCTTTAGAAGAATATTCTCGTGACTGTACTCTTTCGATCTTTTCCTGTACCAGTTTCGACAGATTTTCGTTATTTCTTCTGATAATATGGCCTAAATATTTTAGGGTACTACTTTTAACTTTTATGAATAAGCGATTTTTTATGGTTAGATGTTCTAGCATTTGTTCTGTGATCTATCCAAAAAATTTCTGCTCTCCATCTCGAAGTAGTCTAATTTCTTGCTGATATCTGCCTTTAATATTCTAACTTTTGTACCATATAGCGCTATTAGAAAAACTAATATTACAGCTATTCTCTTTTTACTGGTTTCAGATATACTGCGATATTGCCATATCTCATTCAGCTTAGTCATTACCGCTCTGATAATATTTATATAATAATAATATGTATAATATATAATAACAACATTTCTTCATATCTTAGTGAAGCATTTTCCATTTCTGTTAACGTTTGAGCTCAAATAAATAACGTAATTTACAATTGGAATTACAAGGAAAATACGTGGTGTCATTGGGAGAACGTTAATTATTAATTTTCTTTCTTAATAGCAATTCCCCCTTACCAGTTGTCAAAGGTTTTCCGTATGATGTACTTTCCATAAACGTTATATAGAATGGGGGAAAGTATGCAGCCTTGTCGTACTCTTTTCGGTATTTTGAAGTTTGTGAAGTAACTGTCTTCTAACCTTAACGTTGCAGAACAGCTTCCATAAAATTAATTTATAAGTAAAATAAAGTATTGTGAGTTTTCTATTTCAGCTAGCACTGCCCACAGTTTGGCCACTTTACACAGTTAAGGCCTTGTTACAATTCATAAGACGCATGCATGTAGGCACTCCAAACTCTATTGCTTGTTGATTATTTGTTAAACGCTTATAATTTGTTTTCTAGTTCTACTACCTTTCCATTAAGTTGTTTTAAAAGTTCTGCATTAATTTTATAGTCCTCTGTCGATTTATTTTATTTGGTTTTTATATTACCTGCACCACTTTTTTTATAGTATCTGGTTTTTGTTCTGCACTTTTGACCTGATGTTTCGTTGGTTTAGCTTGTCGGTTATTGTTTTTATTTATTAACGGTTTTCATTTGTATTTCCTTAATGTTAGTAGTGGCTTTTCTAGTGCTGTCTTATAGTTTCCATAATCTGAGTTTCAAATTTCTCGTTTTCTATTTATTTAAAGGTTTTATTTAGAAAATAACTTTTGTCTCTTCTGCAGAGCCTTTGTACTTTTCTATTTAATTTTTGATATTTCGCCTTTATTATTTTTGCAGCCCGTTTTTCTTAACTCTTTTATTTCTCACTTTGTTTTATATTTCTACAGTGATCCAACTTTAATCTGTATGTTGTCGTTGACTTGGATATCTTTTATCGTTTGGTTTATTACAAAGTATTTGGTATCCAATATAACATTTCTGAGGGTTTGTCATAGTTTTTCCAGAATTGTATCTATACTTTTTTCAAGAATATTTTGTACGTAAAGTTTATGTATATTGTTCTGGATATTCAATGATTACAAGTTTTTTTTGCATTCTTCACCGTTTTATTATGTATTTTGGCCTCAGCTATTACGTACTCGTAGTTACACTACATTAATTACACAAATTTTTATTTATACTACAGTAAAGTGTAACCAATTTGGTTCATGTATTAACCTCTTGGTATTACGCCTCCCCAGGTGGCGGATAGGGAAAAGCCTCCCAGTTATGGGTGGTACCGAAGAAATGAAATACTCGGGGCGGACCAAAGCTAGCAAAGCAGCGTCTGATTTCAGAGAAGCGGCTGCAAACTGCGTCTGTTTTCCCAGGTTAGGGACGGCTAATACCAAAATCTTCCAACCCGCCTAGTCAGCGTGGAAGATAATGACTATTACCCCCTTAAAAAGGGGAGATCTATGTCTAACATTTGGATAGAACAAGGTTGAAGAAGAAAGAAGATGAATTTAGAGTAATGATTAAAGAGGTTATTTGGGATAGTAAAATTGTTATTAATTCAGACCTTCTTCTAACCTATTATATTTGTATCGCCTAGTTCGCATTCTGTTACGTGTTTTATTTATTTTTGTATTTTAAATTGGTAATTCATTTTTATATAGTGTGACAATGTTAATATCTGCACGTATAGGGCACAATCCACTGACGGGTCTTCAGAAACCACTCAAAGAGGTCTTTTGGCCAAAGCCTATTTAATCTTCTCATGTCAGGCTGGTGAATGTAGGGGTCGGCAACAAGATAATTGGTATCAAATGCGTGTTTTACTTTTGGAAACAGGGTTCTTTATGAGTTCACTAAGGAAGGGAATTATAATATCGATGTTAAGGGTTTGATTGCTCGCGTACTAGGGTAAGAGTAAGGTAAGATTGATAAAAATAGAAAATTTTCGTACTTAATGGCTTGCTACAGCCCTAAAGTTCTATGTCGTAGGACAATATGTATTAAAATAACCTTATAGAGCAAAAGTTTATTTTATAGGATCAATTGGAAGTGACGTGGAAGTCACGCAAGTACGTGTTTATCATCTTTAAATTTAAATTCTGTCTTTTTGTTTTTATATGAGCTTTCTAAGTAAATTATTGGTATAGGTAAAGTACTAATTATTTTATCCCAGTTTTTATTGGTATAGGCTGGTCCTAAATGGTGACTTGAGGACAGGTATAGTGATTTAGTGGTAAAGATTACTTGAATCCGCCACCTATCAAACCAACTTTATAAGAGATTTAGATGGGACTAAAGGTTTTTAAATGCATGATTTGCCTTGGTATCAGCTAACAAAATTGTATTATAGTCGGCCAAAGTAACAATTAAAATATTTTCTGTAGTAGCGATGTCTTCAGTGTAAAAGAGATATAGGAAAAGACCGAAGACACTTTCTTGTGGAACAGCAGAGTAGATATGCTGAAACTGTACTTGAAAATATCTTTGAGTTAAGTAGGATTTAAAGAGGAAGAAATTTTGATAGGGTAGCTTTCGCTTTATTTTATATAAAAATTTTCAGTGCCACACTTAGCAAAGGCTTACTGGATATCAAGAAAACGGAGGCACATTTTTTTTACCTTTAAGATAATCCTTAATGCAGTTGACTAATGTATGACATTGCCAGATGGTTGGGTGAAAGTCAAACTAGTGAGTGTAAATGAGCTCTTCTAAAAGTGATATTTTAAGAATTCGGTATAATATGTAGCAAGCGTTCAAATAATTTGGAGAATACTACTGTCTTAAGTGATTGTTCTTGACATTACCAATTTTGGCGTACACTTCAAGTTGTTGGTAGAACTTTACTATTTCATCTTCTGTACTCGTAGAAGTGGGGGAAGATTTATATGGTATTCGTTATACATGTTTTTGCATTTATTCTCACTGTTAATATTTTAATGTTTATTAGATTATGACTTGGCACTGATATATGCCGTTTCTTGGGTATCCTTATGGCAACCGCATTCACGGGCTCGGCCTCGTGTCCATAGAAATAAATGTCATTGCCATTTTTTCGAAGTGAAGTGGCCGTTGTCTTCCCAAAATTTACTTAAGAAAGGAAAATTTCAGCTAATAATCTTAGTATGCAGACAAAGTTAATTAATCTTTTAACATACACCTACAATAAAAACTAGATCTTACTATGTTTGTCATGTTACAGTAGTTTTGGAGAACATTTTAAGCATTTTCATCCATAACATTAGTTATTCAATTTTTTAAAAATACAGATAACAGACTGACCTTTTGTATAATTTTTATAAAATGAATTGGTAACATAAAAATTCTTTAGCACCAAACAACGTAGTACCTGTTACAACAAACGTAGATTTAACATTTTATATTTACTGTGCTTTTACATAAATTTTAATTTAACTGCCTACAAAGTAGAAGCAACTAAAAACGTTCAGAAAAACGTAAAATTTAATCCCAGTAACCACCCGTAAAATGTAGCAGCAATAAAAACCCGCACATCAAACATCTTCAGGCAATTTGGAATCTGTATTTAAACAATATTAAATTGCTGCGGGCACCTAACTCAAAAATTACTACAAGTAAAAGGTAATTCAGATGTCAGTTCTTGTACTTTAATAGATAAATAATTAAATTATGTATCAAAAACAAAAAATGTGACCTCTATTTTCTTGCTTCTCGTCCTCTCAGAAATTGTGTATGCCTCACGTACACTTGAGTTTTCTTAAGGGTGTTATCCTCAAACCGTGCCTTAGGTGTTTCCAAAATCGCGCTCTTTATAGTGAAAGATTTGATAATAACCCGATACCTAACGGATAAGGGATACCCTCGTTGTGACAAAGTGACAGAAGTGGTCGTATTGCGTATCTTACGAGTCGAATTCAAAAGCCGTGCCCTTTTACAGCGAGAAAATCTTTTGGCTTATATTTAATTAAGTCTCGCAATTAACACAATTTATAATTTTAGATTAATTTATTACTTAGTATCAGTTGGCACAATATTTTATTATTATAGAATTATATTACTATTACGGAAATTTTAGAAGCTGTTCTATGAGAAAAATGTCAAGAGCTTTACAGTGTATTATAATAGATGAAATCATTGAACATTCACCATAGTTTGCGTTGTTTTTAAAAGAAGTACAAGGTATTTCAAAAAGAATCTTCCGATTTAAAATGTCTATATAATAAAAAATAAAGATAAATACTTAAAAGTAATTGTATATTACAGTGCTAACCTTAAAGTTTTTTACATACCAAATAATAAGTACTTAATACGCCTTTCTTGGGATGCACGGCATATGTCTATACGGTAGTCAAGTTTGTTCGAAACTTTTGCAAGCATAGCTGGATCTACTGCTGTCAGGGCTGCTGTATTGCGTGTATTGTTAAAGATTCAAAGCTCTCTGAATATGAAAAAGTCAGTTAGCTTATAAGGCATCCGGAAAAAGTAACAGAGATATCGGGCGTATTATCAACAGATCTGTTATCGATAATTTTGTCAAAGACCTCCAGTAATTATGGTCAGAAGAATATGTCGTAAAGCATCAAATTCTACTAAGCATTGCAATCAAATCAAGCGTGAATTAAACTTGAATGTGACACAGCAAACTATTCGCCAGACAATTTTGAAAAGCGAACGCCTTGTTCCTCAAAAAATAAAATGTGCCCCAGCTTTAACAGCTGATCATAAGATTAATTGATTCGAATTTTCTCGCCAAAACGTCCACAAAGGCTGTTAAATTTTTACTGTTGTTTAAAAATAAACTTAAACTTTTCAGATAATCTGAAATAACTAAAAAAAATTTAATTTATATGGTCCTGATGGATTAAACCGTTGATGGCATAATTTAGGCAAGGAAAAGCATTATTTATCAAAGCGTATCTTTGGTGGCGGTAACGTGATGGTATGGACGGCTTTCAGCTCTAAAGGGAAGGTTCGGTTAAAGTTCATATCAAATCGAATAAATTCTTGAAAAATGTTTGGTTCCATTTTATCGCAGAAGTGACGTTTTTGGCCAAGACAGTGCACCAAATACATGTCAGTCCTACTGGAAGACGTGTTCCTTATGGAACTCTCAATTGGTTAAAGGGCCATAACATTGACATATTGGCCTGATCTTCTTGTTCTCCAGATTTAAATACCGTCGAAAGTCTTTGGGAAATAATTGTACGAATAATTTATGCCAATAATCGGCGCCATTCGAACATAAATGACCTCAAAAATACAAATAGTCAAACTTAGGACAATATCAATTAAGACACAATCGATAACTTTGTTTTAAGCATAGAAAACCGAATTTTCCAAGTGATTAATCGAAATGGAAGTCATACAAATTATTAAGAATTTTTTTTATTGTTATTTTATAATTAATTAAAATCTTTTTTTGAGTGCCTTTAAAAGGACTTGGAGTTTGCTATTGGACATTTTAAGAGTTGTAGTAAAAATTTGTGTTATAGGATGCAGTTTTATACGGTTTTCTACCATATAAAAACAGTTACAACAGAAAATTCCATATCTAGGGCCTTAACTCGCAAAATATGGGGTACCTTTAATAGCATTTGGAGGAGTGCATATGATTCCCACAACAGTGTTTTCTAAGAAGAAAAAGGTACACCTTTTTCAGAGAAATTTCACAAAAAAACATTAAATTTAAAGGAGCCTTTCTCATGCTATACAATTTAATATAGTTGCTCCGTATCTCTTATTCTAACATTATGTACGTTTTCCTTACCACTTAAATGAAAAGTAGGCTCGTCAGAAAACACTAATCGTTTTACAAAATTACTATTTCTTGTTACCTTGTCGAGGATGAATTCACACAACTCCACATGTCGCTATTTGTTACTTGCATGTAGAGTATACATTATTTGAATCCTGTACGGTTTCATAATCCAACGTCGCCGCAAAAGATGGCAGACATTTAAAAATAAAGTTTTATACTAGAAGTTATTATATAGCACAGTTACCTATATGGACTCTTACCATTTATTTATATCAGTCGTTATGAATGTTAAAAATGTGCGTTTGCGCGTGCATAAGTTTAAAGAAGGCCGAGGGTTGTGTGAAGCAGCTTCGGCCACAAACCAGCCGGACCGAAACCATGACTGCGCAAGTAAAGCAAGTTGTTATGGAAAACCGTCAATTAGGTGTGCGTAATATTGCATTTGAACTTGGCATTTCCGTAGGATCTGTGAAATTTATTTTCTATAATGATCTAAAAATGGGAAAATTTTTCTTCAAGGTAGGTCCCTTAAATGCCGACCGACGACCATAAGACTGCGAGGGTGACAAATGTGTCAAGACATGTTAACACGTGATGCCGCCACAAATTTTTGACGCTGAGGGATGCGCGGCCACTCATTCTTCAATCTACGTCTAGACGGGTACTACGTTGAAGAGTTACAGAAGTTTTCTTGAATAATTTTTTAAGAAAAAATTTGAAGTTGAATGCACCTGGTATTTCTATTTGGAAAGTTAGCACACATCCAATATCCTCAATATATCTGTGTTTTATTGTGTTAACTTTTTTAATTATTCTAATTGTATCTAGGTAACACTGTTCGCGCCAATCTCCTAATTATATTTATTTTTGAAATTTTAAATTAGGGCCGACTATAATTTGATTCCCTCTCATATAGGTGAAATTTGTTTTATCGGCCCAATTGACTGCAAGCGCGCGTGGCGATTAAGGCCGCGAGCCGCGCTCGTGCAATTGGCTTTTAGCACTTGCTTTGGCACGTTGGTTTCGTTTAGTTCGCGCGAGATTAAGCCTTTGCTTTATTGATTTTAAACTTTCCATTTCAACTACGTTAAGTTCACGCGACTTTATATTTTGCTTTATTAAAACCTGCTTTTTGCATTTTTGTTCGCGGCATTACGCATTTGCCTTTGTTCGCGCTTTTGCATTTGGCATTTTTTCGCTGTGCTGTCGCCTACAAATTATCAGCTCAACGAGGGAACCTTTACACTAGGAAGACGCTCCCGTTTCGTCTGCTGTGAAGATTGGGGTAACTTGTAGGAGAGGCAGGCGTGTAAATAGCCGCTCTCGTGGTGCGGTGTGGGATACGATACCGATCCGGCTCGTAAGGACCAAAAAATGGAGAGGCAGGCGTGCAAACAGCCGCTCTCGTGGTGCGGTGTGGAAACGTAGTACGGCCCGTAGTGGAAGGTCAGCCGATAAGGCCAAATCGTCCCTTAAACGGCCGTCGCGTTAGCGGATGGGGGCGGCTACCGATATCAACCAATGAATTGCCAAATCGCTCACCTGAATCGGCTTCGGCTTCGTCGGCGATTCCAAGGTGGCCACCTCTGCGTTGCGGATCTGGTATCTTCGGGATGTTGAGACACGACCAAATTGGCCGAGCTGCGATGCGTGAATATTTGCGGGGATGCGAAATGTTTCTGATGTATGCGGGTTAAGACACGACCGTAGTGGCCGCGCTGCGGGGCTTGAAATGCGAATTTATGCGGACTGAGACACGACCGTAGTGGCCGCGCTGCGGGGCATGAATGCTTCGGCTGAGCAAAAGCCCATGCCGTTTGTGTGCGACGGCAAAACGTAGCTGAGATCAAAGGCTCGCATGCCGCCGCGATATAAAGCGGTTCAAGGGCGAAAAGGCCGCCACACCACTTGTCCTAATTTTTATCCATATCCTTCTCCTTTTCTTCTGGAAGCCCCAGGACCAACAGCAGGGAATCGAAATCTGCGGGAAGCGCCGTCTCCACGTTAGTGTTTTTAATATCAGAGTTGTTTGAAGTTCTCTATTCAAAATTCAAAATTACCTATACAGTCCACTTATTCCGGCCGAACCAAACACATTACAACCTTTTAAGTTTTCTTATACAACCGTTTATGTTAAATTTGATTTTCTTAAATGGTATTGTTTTTATTACACCAATATTTAAAAAGTCTAAATTTTGCTCAATAAAAGTTTAAAAATATCATTGCAAAACTATGCTATTCAAAAAACTATAATAAAAATGCATGTCTGTTACATTTGAGTTTTTTAAGTAATGAAAACAAATATAGAGGAAGCCAGAAGTTTGTAATTGTTTTTAAAAGTCATTATCCTTTTATCGCTTTTCAGGCTAATTTTATTCAAATTTTGAAAATAAAATTTTAAAGTAAAAATAAATAGGATTAATAGAGTAAATATAAACAGTGATGTAAACACACATTATAGACCAAAAACACATCTTGTAAAGGTACAATATGGGTAAATCAGGTGACAAAATCTGGCGCAATAGATGTGGGGCATCATTGGAGCCTCATCATATGTTTACCTTGTTTTGTTTGTGAAGCTGAGTTTCAAAACGTTTATTGAATTTGTGTCACCCTACAAAACTTGCTGTTTTAAAAAGATTTTTTGGGGTAATTCAAAATGAGGTTTTATTGTTCGAGGTTTATCAGCCCTTATATTTTAACGTGAATTACATGCAAAAAACGTAAATGGAAAGTTTCAAGTTACCGTTTACTTTTACACCATATTTTTTGTAAATGTACACTAGCTTTATAAATGTAAACACCATTTTTAAGTTAATGTAGGCATAAAAACTTGAAATCTTTTTTTAAATGTCCGAAAAAAGAAAGAGCCATCCTACACGGCCGACAATGTCGCAAATGCTGTTGCAGATGTGTTGAACAGAAATAAAAGCTCCGTCAAGCAGAAGAACATTACGGGGTTCCAAAATCTACTATTTGTAATAGAATTGACGGAAGATAACTTCAACAAATGTAAATGGACAAAGTCGTTCTCAAGTTTTAACACCTGAAGTCGAAAATCAAATTGTGAAATGTTTGCTAGCAAGGTCAAAAATGGCGCTTTCTTGTGATAAGTTATTTTGGAAAATCTTTGGATTGTAAAATATTTAACTACGCATTTAAGCTGACCATCTTCGTAGCAAAAACGTCTTTATTAAAAGAGATCAATTTAATCAAACCCACTGTTTATTAAGTTAAATATTAAAATTAAAAATAGAAAATAACTTCTAACTTTGAAAAGATAAAGGCTCTTCTAAATGTATTGATTGTTGGATACCACTAGCACCTTTAATATCAGTATCTTATAAAAATTCTAAATAAAATGTGAAATGTATTTTTAATGTACATACCTATTTATAAATAATGATCTCAATATTAAAAACAGTCAGAAAATTTTCCTCGGTTAGTTTGCACGTGATTTATATGTCATACCATTTACTTTAGTTCCCATTTGACTTTCGAGTGATACGCACATCGACTACGCTCTGCTATCTTCAAAAGTGCCAAGTGCCAAGTGCAGGTGAACTAAATTCAGCGCCGCTCAATTGATAACCGGTAAATACGCTTATTGCAGCTAGTAAATCGTATGTACAAACACATTATTGGTTATATTATTCATTTAACTCTGTGTATATAAAATATTAAAAATCAACAATTAATACACGTTTCCTATGGACCCCCAGGCCCGTTGACGCAACCCGCTCCCGAGAATTACGGATTCATATTCAGTCTCCCTAATTACCAGGGAAATGAACAATCTAACCAATACGGTAGCCAACCAAATTCGCAATTCCCATTTGCGCCTTATGGACAGCCAATACCACCTCCTATACAATGAACTCTCACACATCCGTGCCATTACATCCAAATAATGCTAATTCATACCAACATGTACCTAATTTTGTTACCCGCACTAAATACAACGACCCAACCTCAAACAAAAACCCATCGGAAAGTGATGAATTTAATTCTATAATCATGGACAAAGAAAACACAGAATCAACCTCACAAAAACCCAAATACGCGTGACAAACAGTCAAAAAACGAAAAAGAAACAATTCGCAACCACATTCAACAAATCACCAAACTACTGCTATAACTACTTCCAATGGATTTACGGTACTCTCACAAATTTCAAGCAGCAGTGCAAACCTGAACCAAACATCCAGTACTCAGCAACTTAAAATCTCAAAGCCACCACCTTTTTATATTTACGGGGTAAATAACTACAACGAAATGATCACAAATAGAAATGCAGTTCTAGAAAAAGAACAATATTAGACAACAGCGTTATTGAATAACATGATCAAAATCAACACCAACACGTCAGATTCCTACAGAAAACTCAAAACGCATCTTAAGAACGAAAACATAATACACGACAACTACCAACTTAAGGAGGAAAGGTCATATAGAGTGGCTATACGATTTCAACGAAGGTCATTAAAAAAGAACTAGGTAAATTAGGACAAAGTTTGAAATATCATTAACATTCGTCACAGACTAACTAAGCAACCACTACCATTATTTACGGTAGACTTGAAACCTAAAGATAACAATAAAACCATACTCGACGTAAAACATATCAATAATATCAAAGTCATAATCGAGCCGCCTAGAAAGAATATGCAATACCGCAGTGCCTTCGTTGCTAGGATTACGGCCATACAAAAAGTTATTGCAACAAACCCTTTGCGTGTGTTAAATGTGGTGGAGACCACGAAACTTCCACCTGTAAGAAACCTCAAAATACTCCAGCCAAATGTGCTCTTTGTAGCGGGAATCACCCAGCTAACTATAAGGGATGCTCAGTGCACCAAGACTTACAGAGAGCCAGGAATGCCCCATTTAGAGGAACTTCTAATATAACGCGTCCACAACAGATACCAAATGAAAGCTAATTCCCCCCACTTCGAAACCATATCCACAACATAAACGACGACACTAAAAATTCCTTCCAAAATAAACTATCCTACTCACAAATAACAGCAGGAAGAACTGACAACCTTCAAAATAACGATCAAGCATCTTCTATAAACCAAATCCTTGCTAACTTTCTTAATTAATTTAAATCAATGTTCTCCCAACTAATTAGTCAGAACAGCATGATCTTAAACATGCTCTCAATAGCTATTAATAAACTAACATAAAAATGGCGACTTCGTTTCGCATCGCTGTCTAGAATGCTAATGGCATTCTTGCAATTACAAAATATTGATATATTATTAACTTCAGAAACCCACGCAACAACAAGAACAGTAATAAAAATCCCGTTCTATACCACATACCTTACTAACCACGCCGATGGTGCGGCGCACGGTGGGGCAGCAGTTGTAATCAAAAATACAATCAATCATCACGAATGGGTGTCTTATCAGACTAATAAAATTCAAAGTACAAGCATAAAGGTGCATGCTCTCCCTTCTCCACTGATAATAGCAACAGTTTACAGTCCTCCAAGACACCCTATCTCTACCGAAGAGTACGAGGAGTTTCTGCAAACATTCGATACAAAATTTATCATAGGAGGCGACTGGAATGCTAGAAACACAGCGTGGGCTTCTAGGTTAAATAATCCAAAAGGCCGCAATCTACTGCGAGCCATAGAAAACCTCAGATGCAGTTATCTTTCCGCTGGCCAGTCTACTTACTGGCCTACCGATACAAACAGGCTACCAGACCTACTTGATTTTGCAGTAACACATGGTATAACGAATACGTTCACACAAACAGAAGCTAATTTCGATCTCTCATTCGACCACACCCCGGTCATAATTACCCTAAGCACTACCAACTATCTACAAAGAGTCTACTCCAAAACTATGTACAAAATTCACCAACTGAGCCTACTTTAGGAATTTGTTAGAAGGAAACCTCAATCTTGATCTGCGAATTAAAAGCGTTGAAGACCTTAACGAAGCAACAGAATACCTGACGACAATGATACAAGATGCTGCTTGGCAAGCCACGCCCAACCCAATGGTTCATCAACAAATACACAACATTCCTTGCCACATTCGAGACCTTGTTGCCCAGAAACAGAAAGCACGAAAAAAGTGGCAAAGAACCAGAAATAGGTACGACAAAACCTTACTTAACCGAGCTACACATCAACTGCACAACGTGTTAATAGAATCAAAGAACAATACCTTCCAACATTATATTACTAATCTTTCACCTGACGATCGCACGTTGTGAAAAGCAACCAAAAAATTCAAACGACCAATTGCCACCATACCTTCCATCAAGGAACCGGACGACACTTGGGTCAGATCAGAGGAAGACAAGGCCTAAACATTTGCTGAACATTTCGCTAACATTTTCACGACACCAAAATCCCAACGAATACCGACGATTCTGAAATTAATTCATTTCTGGAGGCTCCATGCCAATTGTTATCAATCAACCCATTCTCACCAAGAGAAGTACGACAACAAATATTAGCCACTAATACCCGCAAAGCCCCAAGATACGATCTGATAGTGGAAGAATTCCTTCAAACTCTTCCTAGAAAAGCCATAGTACTCCTCACCACAATCTTTAACAGCATCCTCAGACTATGCCATTTCCCAACCCAGTGGAAGTTTGCCCAAATTATTGCAATCGAAAAACCTGGAAAACCTCCTTCACAACCCTCTTACCGCCGTCCAATCAGTCTTTTACCCCTGACATCCAAGGTGTTCGAACGGCTACCCCTCAAGAGAATCCATAGTGATGTAGATCTAGAGCACATAATACTAAATTACCAGTTCGGATTCCGCCAACAACACTCGACGATTCATCAAACCCACCGAATCGTTATTAAAATAATGGAGAGCCTCGAAACAAAACGAATTTGCTCAGCTACATTTTTGGATATTCAGCAGGCATTTGGCAGGGTATGCACGTAGGTCTACTATACAATATTAAGCTCCACTTTCCAAATCAATTATACTTGTTATTAAAGTCATACCTTATAAAAATTTCAGAAATTTCAGAATTGCGTTGTTTTAAAAAATCCATTATATAAAAGCTTCTTGTGGAATTGTAGGTCAACAATAAATTTTAGATTACTTTTCAAATGATATCCGAATAATTAATTCAGCTAGATAGACAACTGCGCTTCCGTTTGTCAACCACAATTTTTAAAATAAAATAATGTCAATTGTTTTTTAAAACTTTTGTAACTTGTGGCTAATTGCCACAAAATGTTTCTGATGTTTTGGCTTTTAAGCCAAAATTAATTAAAATAAATTTAGGAACGATTTTCAGTGGCACGCTCGGATTTTTATGTAACTTCTATAAACTTCTACACGTCTTTCATGTACTTTATTATATCTACAATCAATTTAGTGTCGAAGCAATCCAGCAAATTAGGTGATAAATGTTTTATTTAAATAATTTTGCTAAATCGCATCTCAATAAATTATTTGATATTCAGAGTAAAAACTACTGATTAAGTTAAAATAATAATTTTTACGTTGGTTAATAAAATATAAAATAATTTTTGATCCGTTTAAAACAGATAGCGCCACATATAACAACGAATATGCACTTTGTTGATGTAGAACTTTGAAATAATATCTAGTATAATTATAAATACTTATGTCACATTATTTCTTAACGTTGGACAATAACAAATAAAATATGTTAAACCTTAGTCCTAAATTATTTTTTAAACAAATTTAATTGTTACTAAAATTTAAAAAAATTACTTCTAAATTATTATTAGAAGTTATTAAACATTTGCTTATAAGTAAGTAAAGGGTTATTTAAAACTTAAATGTAATAGTCTCTTTAAGCCTCATTAACACTTTGAAGCACCCACATACAATAAACTTTATTAAGACTTAGATGTCTAATAATAAAGCTAAATTAACTTCAAAGGGGCTTTTAATGTAAGCTTTTGCGGCTTCTTAAACTTTCTAGTGGGCACAGAAATGCCTGTGCAGACAATACACCTGCCACAAATGAATTAGAAGCCATAAAATGTCGTTCAGATATCCTGCAAAGCTATTTATTTTATCTGGAAGACATATTAAAAGCAAATTTCTATATATTTATTAAATTATATTGTTATTTTTAATAATTTTATTTATTTACAAGGATGGGACTATAAGTAATCGTAACGATATTCAAAAATTGTACTGGTAACTGTTAATAAATTAGGTTTCATTAAATAGTGGCAATAATGCACTTGATTGTAGTTCCATTACATACACAGCACATAGAAAGTTATTTTATAAAATTCAATTGCGATTACAAAAAAAAACAGTTTAAATAAACTTAAAGGCTCAAAGAAAAGAAAGCGTGGGTATATGCAGGAGAAGTAACAAGTTAAGGACAATTCACACATCGCCCTGAAGCTGATTTTACCAGCACCGTATAACACAATATAGTAATTGTAAGTTGATAAATTTGCGGGGAGTTGAGAACTACAGAAAACTGCGTATAAAGCAATCCATATTTTAATATTTTAATTCAAATGAAGAGAGAGATAAAGCAAAGTCATGCTAATAGAAGAATAATAAAAAATTAATATTAGCCGGCAAAAGCAAACGTGCAATTTTTAGCAGAAATAAAGAAACATCTTAAATATAGGATAAAAGAGAAAAATGAAAAGAATCGGAAGATAACCTACAATAAAATAAAATAACTGGAAAAATAAAAGATTGCAAATGTAGAATAATTAAAATTTTGATAAAATTTTGTCAAAAAATTCCGTTGGGTTATACTAAAAGAAGAAAAAAATAAAACATATAGAAAATGAGACAAAAAGGAAATTTATGGAAGAAGAAAAAACAGCAACTTATGAACCGAATTTACTGAAAAAATAGGACCAGAATGATAGAAAAGTAAAAAAGAAAACTTACATAATTTCAAGTATATTCTAAAAAGTAATTGAGTTCAAAAAGTAGTAGATGACTTTCTAAAAAGAGAGAACAAGTAAATCTATCTCTCATTACTAAGGACTGAAATTGAAACTTGGAAAAATATGAATAATGAAATAAAGGCGCAAGCTAATGCAAAAAGACATACATATATAACTATTTAACAGTTGAATCACAAGTTGCATAAAAGGAAATATGTATATAGCAAATAAAAAAGAAGTAAAGAAAATACTGCAACTAGACTAACAAGAATAAGCATTCTTCTTTTTCTTCGCACCCTCTCCTATCTTCGAAGATTGGCTATCAAAAAACTAATTTGTACTTTAGATACTGCAACCCGGAAAAGAGTTGTAGTTGATTCGTTGTACCATTTTCTAAGGTTTTGAGTTTTCTACGTCAAAAACCTCTTTTTCCATCTACTTTAACCTAAATTATCAATTGAAACAGTTTATACTTTGAGTTTTGCATGACACGGTCCAGCTATTCCAATTTTCGCTTTTTATTCGTGTATAGTAATTCTTGTATGTTTATTCAACGCAGTATCTCCTCATTCCTAACTCTGTCTACCAAAGATATATGTATCGCACGTCGATATGTCCACATTTCGAACGCGTTTATTGTTTCACAAAGTTTATCTGTTAAAGTGCAAGCATCTATACATAGAGATTGATTGAAAAGATGTAACATTTTAAAATTCTCTTTCTTAGTGAGATGTTAAAATTCTTATTGCACAGTAGAGATTTTGTTTTTATGAATATTTTTTGGGCCTGTTCTATTCTACTCCCTATTTCTGTATCTTGTCTCCATTCCTCATTTAGAATAGTACCCAAGTATTTATAGTTTGTCACTCTCTCTATTTTCTTTTTCCCACTCTTATTTCTGTTTGTGCGTGTTATGTTTTTTCTATAATCATGTACTTTGTTTTCTTTAAATTTATTTCAAATCCGTATCCGCTTCTAGTCACTTGCACAGAGTTTGTAGTCTTCTTTTGATTCAGTTATCAGTAAACCTGTCCTCAGCATATCTAATTGACTAGTATTCCATTAACAACTACACCTACATTCCTGTTTTGTAATGCCTTTTTAAGTATTGCTATCGAGTACAAGTTAAACAGCAGAGAGGACAATATGCATCTTTGTCTCACTACGCTATGTTTAATGTTTAATTCCTTTCTTTAATTTGTACCCACTTTTACATTAGTCTTCTGATACCAGTAAAGGTTTTCAGTGATGGTTAAATTTTGCTTATCTAAAGCGAATTCCCGCAAAATTTTAATGAGCTAGTCGTGTCTAATTCGGTCAAACGCTTTCTTGCAATTCAAGAACTAAAACGCAATCTTTTGTTTACATCTCAGCATCGTTGTATCAAAGCTTTTGGCGTCTAACATCCACTTCCGAATCTAAATTGGGTATTTGTTAATGTTTCTTTATATTTCTTGTAAATTTGGTTGAGCATTGTTTTTAAAAAGATCTTTGGCATCTGACTTATTAGGCTAATGTTGCGATACTTCTGGCAGCGTTTAGAATAGGGCACTTTAGGGAAGGTAACAAAGGTTGCTTTCAACTATTCTGTAGATATGCGGCATGTTGTATAAATTGTGTGGAAAAAAAAATGCATACGTAGACAAGATCTTAAAAGACCGAGATTTGCTTTAGAGCCAACCCTTAGAAGATAGAGAACAAAACAATCCCGACCAGAAATAGCTAAAAAATAGCCATTTTCGGTCATATTGGAAGTGACCTGAGTCCAAAAGAAGTAGTCACTGCACCCCTTTGAAGGCTCCCAAATCCAATGGTAAAAGAATTTTTGACCTAACTCTTGCCGTCTGGCCTGTACAAATGTTACATACAGTGTAAATGCTATAGCTCCCTCACCCCTTATCAAGATTTTCAATCTTAATCAGCAAGTCTACTTCAGAATAAAGTAGACGACGGCGCCTTAGAACTAGTACTACGCGATTAAAGGTGGCAATCCTAACGTAAAATGCGGCAAGTCAAGTGCCTTAAAATGGCAGCCCCATTATTTAAAGTATCTCGACACAAAAAGGTATCTTGTGCTAAAGAACTTTAAAAATATTTGAAATTTGTACAAAACCAAATGGATCTATCTACAAAAGGGCAAACAAAACGTGAAAAAAGACAAACGATTTGATATAAATGACATAATTATAGTAGTTACATAGAATATAAAAATATATAAATCACAAAAACGGGTCTAAATGAAATACTGAAAGAACGAAAAATAGATGTGATTATAACGAAAACAAATAAAAATTTGAAAATAATTGAAGATTTATACATATAATTTATAGTATACTGCCACAAAATATACGTACATATTGTGGAGTGGTGGTACCTGTAAAGTACAAATAAAAAAACAAAGTAACAACTTAGAAATGTTTGGAAGAGTCCGAATAAATAACAACCGAGAATAATATTTTTCCTAAATAAACATCTATAACTATACATGGAGCGCAAGAGATCAGAGATCTGTTTTATATTATATGATTGCAAATAACAAAACATGAATCTTAGTTTAAGATATAAAGGTTCATTAAGGTAGTGATATCTATTTGGATTTATGTCTACAATTTTATTATTGACAAGGTGAAGAAAACCAAAAGTATAGAATAAACACACACTTAGCAAAAATTTTAAGAAACAACATCGACGAATAATGGAACAATAAAAAGCAGCATAGAAGCAGTAAATGAAGCGATAAGCAAAAAGAAGAGAACGCGAAAAAAGAAAGGCCTGAGAATATGGAACAAAAAATTATAATTAACCGTAGACGAACAACAAGAAGCATATATAAAATTCCTGCAAAAAATACAGAATAAGCAAAAATATAGTATATTTAAAAGAGCAATTATGCCAAAAGGCTGACAAAAGAAGCTCACCAAGAATACTGGGACAAATTTATAGGAAATATTGAACATACACTAATATATAAACTCATAAGGTACTTAAATTAAACGGAGATACAGCGGAATTAAATATAATATAAAACAGTGAAAAAAACATTACAAAGAGCTGCGGCAGAAGAAGTGGAAGACGAAAGTAACCAGACTCTAATGGTGACAGTGATCTTTCTCGAGTTAACGAAAACACGACGAATGGATTACAAAAACGATACAGAATACCACAAACAGAAAATATGGGGGTACTTAAATATGCAATTACTCTCTGTTATCTTAGGTCATTAGTAAATTGTGAACGCAAGGCCTGCAAAAGGTTAAGGCTCTCATATTTTTGCCCTCACTGCCTGGTCCATAGTGCATCTACACGGAAACATGTGCCTAGCACTACGCCATAGACAATCGGGTTATCGTTCTTTATTCGAAGTGGATGAAGGTACTCAATTATTTAGTGACTGAGTAGGTCGCCCACAAAACATCTGAGCCCAGAATTGAACCTACGTTCGTCCGCAACATAGCCAGTCGCCTCAACCACTTGACCACGCTGTTTTTACATCTTATAAATGTATGTTGACGGAGGTGCAAAATGTTAAATTTATAAAGAACGGTAAGTTATTTTCCTTTTCAAAAAAAGGTAATATAAGTAACTGCAAAACTATAGAGTTATTAGCCTGTTGAATACCGCATATAAAATATACTAAAAAAAATTTAACAATCTAGAAGAACGAAGTATTTTTATAGTGAAAAGGCTGATAAAAAACAGAGTTTAAGCTTTAAGGTATGTGATCACCTTTTACTGTTTTTAAAATATCTATCACTTTGTTGATTGAAATATGCTATGTACGATGACAGATAAAGTATACTCACCACATCTCATAAAGGTAAGCTTGTATAATATCACTGGTACAAAACTTACAAAAGAAATAGAAATAAATCACAAATTGAGCTGCAGCTGCAGCCTGTACGCCAGCTGTACATCTCAAAATACAACTAGATCAAAATACCTACTATTTTCCGACGTCAAAGTAATAAAACAAGCAAATGTCTCTAATTAGCAATCAATAAAATCAAAACTATAAAAGAGACAGGATATTTTTGAATCGTCGAAAGTTATGGTTTTTGATAATAAACATCCCGTTTAATCAAAGACATTCCTTGATAATAAATCAGTAAAGCAAGTATTGCATTTTAAATATTTAGACTGCAACGTAAGTTACGATTATGATAATGACATAAATAGCAAAATACGTAACTATCGGATTATCTGCGGTACAGTAAATAGAACATTGTAGAAGCCCAAGACACACAAATACCAAGTTTTATAAAACTGTAGTTAAACTAGTATTAACATATTGAAATAAAACTGGGGTAAACAGTGAAAAAGGCGGCAGCAAAATACAAGCAACTGAAATGAAATTTTTAAGTACAGTAAAATGCTGCATGAAGAGAGATTTAATATAAAATAACTAAATATCTATGTTGTTTTCAAAGGAATGTAGAGACGTCACAATAATAAAATGTATAAACGAAAGAATAGCCAAACTACAAACCCAAAGGCAAAAGAAATGTAGACCTATTGAAGAAACTATGACCATAAATAAAGCTTTGTGAAAACGGAACAGGCAAATGGTTAATCCCTATAGTGCAGAAGAAGAAGAAGGAGTCTGTACATTGAAATCACTAGGTACTACTTTATTGGGAACATATCCATACATAGCACTTTATTTTGAATTTGTTATCCGTTAAATATACACACTGCCTCAATAATAATATATCAACACTATTACTTAGGAACAGTTTTGATTTTCTTCAAATTAACAAGTAAAATTAGCTAGGTTTCATTCTTAGTGGCTTGTTTTTGTTAAATATGTGAATTCTCTAAATAAATCTTCTGTCTAGATGCACCCAATGGTATTTAACGGTTTCAGTTTGTTTTAATTATGGACTGTTTAAAATTACCGGTGAACAGTTGTTTTTTAAAATTATAATATAACATTTTAAAATCTGAATTTGTTCACTTAGACTCTCCATATTTTGAGCCATTGCTGTAATTTGTTGACGTGTGCTTGGAGTTACCTAAATATTGCTTCAAATTGTTTAAAGATAGCTAGCACAGTTATATCGTTTGAAAAGATTGCTATTGTGGTTAGTCTGTTCTGGTTTGCTGGTAAGCTATTTACAACAAACATAGTGGCGGGTCTAAAGCGTTGCGCAGGAACACTAAAAAAGTAAATATAATTTATAATTTGTTGGACGACTAATATGTTCATTCAAATAAAACTTTAAACAATATTATTATCTACTTATAAAACAATTGACTTTACTATACTAAGTCTATGTGAAAAAGGAAAAAGCTAACCTTCAATTTTAAAGAGTACTAATTAGGGTTTAAAATAATTTTTTTGAAAACCAATTATTTAATTTGTTGACGTGTGCTTGGAGTTACCAACTATTGCTTGCTAATTGTTTAAAGATAGCGTAGTTAATATCGTTTGAACAAGACTCTCTTGATCGTTTTTACGAACAAATTGTATGCCGGTAAGACTATAATGTCACTTTAACAATTACATAGTCGGTCGGGTCTAAAGCGTTTGCGTCGTTGAACTCGCTAAAAAAATAAATATAATTTGATAATTTGTTGACGACTACACCTATGCTCTCATTCAAATCAAACTTTGGTCTACGCAACGTTATCTTTGTATTCGTCGTCCGTTGACTAAAACACATTGGCTTTCTATCACCTACTGGTCTCCTTTTGTGCCCAATTGAAAGCTAACCTTCATTTGTTTAGTTAGTACTAATTAGCACTCAGCTAGCAAGACATCAGTTTTGTTTCAAAACCAATTAATTCTCTGCATCTCATCTTCCTGTGTATTCAACTATTGATTGCGTATTGTAAATACGTAGTTACTTAATAAATTCAAACTCTCTTGATCGTTTTTTACGAACAAATTGTATGCCGTAAAATGTAATGTCACTTTAACAATTAATTATCCGTCGGCTTCGTTTCACATTGTTGTTTTTTATAGAAATGGGCAAGAAATTGATTTGCCCGAATCATAGAGCAATTTCTCCTTGAACTCATGCTGGAATATGGTCATCTTACATTACACTTTTGATTGCGCAGGTTCAACATTTCGGAAGAAAGCTAAATTATCCTTAGATAACTTCATCATTTATAAACGAGAAAATGTTGTTTTAGAAGATATTACTACAAGATCACTCATTTATGTCTATCACAAAGTAAATGTATGGAACTTATTGACAAAGAAATGAAAGAAATGATTCCAAAACGCCTATTTCTGTTGAAAATTATTTTCGCATAAAACGTTGCTTTGCTAAACATTTATCATCTCATTGCTCAAGTTATCCGCTACTGGAGTTTCGGTTACAAATTTGCTACTACTCGTATCTTTACTTGCTGTTGTTACCATCTTATTACCAAAGAATTGAAATCGACAATTAAGGCTAAATTCGCTACTTCTGCGTCGATTTAGCAGTTCTATGATCCATCCAGCATTGTAAGCTATCAGAAATCACCTGGCGTCTATTACATCTGCAATTCGTGTTATTGGGAAAAACAGATGAAGTAGAAGGATAATCCTCTGATCATCTACCACACTAGTCCAAAGAATGGCAGACTAAACATATTACCAGAACAGTCACAAGTGGCACCGTTGGTTTTATTATCACGCATAGCTAAGACTAAGGATCATCTCAAAGGCTGCTATGACCATTGTCTTGGCGAAGTGAATGCTTTGCAGTATGATGACAACAAGTACTTTTAATGTATGCTATGATCATCAGTGCTAACATGTCTGCGACTAAAAGTTATCAGAAGATTGCTGCTGCGCTTGAGTTCTTGAAGAGAAACAATCATCTGTACCAGAAATTTTACACCACCTACGAGATGCTTTTTAGATTTATTGTACAAAGACACCAAGTTTAAGCCTGCCAATATTAATAAACGCACCGAAAAATTATTGCAACTTGAAAAAACAGGAATGTTAATTCTAGCATCCGATATCTGTGCAAGGCAGTTTTCTAAGGATCATCCCACATTCATGCAACACGTGAAAATAGAAGATCTCAAGATCAGGATTAAGGAAAAGGAAAAAACTCATTCTGCAAACTTATACAGGCTACCGTAATGAGTTTCTCAAGGCTAAGGCATGATCTTGTCTTTTTCCTATTGGTGAGGGTGGGTAGGGTGAAGATTCCATATTTACACGAGCCAAATACGTTAATAATGATAACGTTTAATGAACAAATAATTAACTACTAATTTAAAGAAACAGTAAAGTGAATAATAATTATAACACCAAGAAAATTAAGCAAATGAAAAAAAGTTCACAAATCATGTAACAAACCTACCTTGTAAATATTGAATAACAGAATTACTAAAAATATTTATGACATATATATATATATATATATATATATATATATATATATATATATATATATATATATATATATATATATATATATATATATATATATATATATATATATAAATGATTAAATAACGAAAACAATTATTTACATAAAACTTCGCACAACAAGTAGATATTATTGAGAATGATATTAATCAATGGGCCTAAACTGTTTTTGGTGTTATGATGCTTCTTATTAATCTCCACCTTCAAAGGCGTTGCAATCGGTGGTGGAGAGTGGTCACAACTTAGGAGACTAGTGGTAAAAAGTTGTTGTACAGTCATGAGTGGGTCTGGCCTACTTTTCGAGCTAACGCAGTCTTGTTGGAAGACCAGCAGCTACCTCCTCTATCAAGGCCTTGACAACTGCCTCCATCAGGTTCATATAGTTGTTAGCTGTTACTTTGAGGCCTTCCTCAAAGAAATGGGGAAGGCCATAATATCCCCTTTGCTACTCACAAGCCCCAGCACAAATACAGTGTGCGAAACTTCGTATGCATGATGGCATCTTGCCAGATCCAACGGTCGTTCTGGCGATTCACCTTCCTGAAGATCTTTTCGTTCGAAATAAATCTCAAAGCAATCATTGATGTGCTTGATGTCGTTTAGTAGTGCTTAGACGTTTAATTTTCTGTCTTGTTGTTATCAGTTGGCAGTTCATCGGGACTGTTGGGACGTTGTTGGGCTAACCGTCGACTGCATAAGGCCAATTTCTTTTGCAGGATCGGTCACGCTCCGCCCAGGATCCTAATCGATGTTTTCTTTTAATTCTTCGACGAATTAATTATTTTTTGCGATCAATTCATTTGCTGTGAATTACACGGTCAGAGGTTTGGGTCTTTTGGTAGCCACACCACGCAATAATTTTTATCTATGATTTTTCCGCCCAAAGAAATGCAGATACAGCAGCTCTGCGGTCGTATTCTCGAATTATTTTATTAATAATCGTAGGTTGTTGATTATGTAAAGCTAACTTGTATTATGTAATAGGGGATTACGTAGGCACATAAGACGGCTTTTTGACTTTCGGCATTACAATAAAAAAATTCCAAATTTACCCCAACGACACTGTATAACTAGCTTCAATATTAAAAAATTGACAACAATATATAAATTCCCTAAAACATAAAATTTTTAAATTAATTCAAGACAAACAATAAACAAAGCAATTTTTAATAATAAAAAAGCGAAATATATTTTTAAAGGAATAAAAGAACTAAACCTATTTTCACTTAAATATACAACAAGAAAATAATTAGATAAATCAATTTTTAGGAATTAAAAAAATTGAACGATTTAAACACGATTAATTACACTTGAAATATTTTTAAAATGCGAAAATAGGGTACAAAATATTGGATAATAAAAATAAAACAATTTTGAATTATAAATATCATCCATGAAGCCGACAACAGTGTTTATGGAAAACTCCAATCAATTCCATAAATAACGCGCGAGAGTGATGGAAAGATGCAAAGTGGGTTATTGGCAGGACGTAATTGCGCCGTGAACGATGTCAGTGCCAGGCCCGTAGACCGTGGAGCCCACATGGCAATAATCGAGATATCTATCATGCTCTCGGAAAGTATATGGGTCGCCGAAAATAAAAGTCGGCCGAGCCATCTACTCCCCTACAATTGGCTTAAATGCTTGGTAAATTTAGGTATCGCTCGTACACGTGAAGGCTCAATAGGCAAGATAACGACGTGAAACAGCTTTTCAGAGCCGTAATACGTGTAACACACAATGCGACATACACGTTAATTATACTTATGAGCACTTAATTTGATTAAAGGGTTGCGTTATATCACTAAAGGTGCCTATGCGTGTGCGAACGTTTTGTTCTGTACGCGATTATGTCGTACTGCTAGGGTAGTTACTTTAGTATTGCTTACTTGAATTGTATGGAAAGTTTGTTAGAATTAGTATATTAGTCGGAACAAAGACTTTGTTTTAAATTAGAATCAGTATAACGAGCAAACTGTATTAGACACGTGATATTAATTAATAGTAAACAAAGGCTTTAAGCTTCGAAGCCAATATCTGCTACAAAACACAGAATCGAGAGAAACTTAAGTTTTTACTGTGGCTATAATTCGTAGTTTACACAATTTTATTAAAACAGATAGACTGTATTATTTTTATTTCAATTAACTTTGCTATTCTTCTGTTTTAAATTTACTTCTACGATATTTTTCCCTGGTTTTGATGCATTTTTCAAAAGGTTACCTAAATAAAACCCATTATTGTAACCTTCCCAAAAAATTTATTAGTATCGTAGTAATTTTCGCTTGCATCAATATTTCTCAACACTAAAAACAAATATTACTTTCTTGTAATAGATATCAAAGTTATGCATGTTGGTTTCATTCTACCGGATAGGTAAACGTACAAGTTGAAATGTGAATTAAGATTGTTGAAAGGGTAGAAATTATATAAAAAACTGACAATAGAATAACTATCAAAACTTTGTAGCCACAGTAAAAATGCTTTCTAAGATTTCAGCTGCCGCACACGTACGAGGATGACAAGACGAACATTTTAGGTGTTTCGAGACGTTTTTGAGTACCTTCTAGTAGATCACAACTAGGCATAAATATCGCGCAGCGGGCCGACCGAAAATAATTGGGCTGGCGATAGAAAATTGAAGCAAATTTTAATGCCGAACTGTGCGCGTTGACCTAAATAAAGTTGCAGATAAATATAGAGTAATTTTACGTTATCTATTGTATGCGTTGCATACATAAATAGCTGTTAAGCTGATCACCTGTAAGTAAAATAAATAAGTAGTTTTAGTAAATTTAAAGGATTATTTACTATTGTAAAAAGCGAAAACGTTATCTTCACTCAATGGCCTCTTGAGATGACTTTAACGAACATTAAAATATTGCAAATACTTATTATAACTAATTTTCTTTTAAATAATTTTTCTACAAGAAATTGTAACACCTTATTTTCTTAAATTTTATATCTATAATTATAATTAAGAAAACTAATTCCATAATTTAATTTCTGTGTACTAAAAGCTTAAATTTCAATCAAATTACTAATGTTACTTACATAATGCGTACTACATACTTTTTTCATCATGTTTGCTTCAGAAATTCTAAAGTTTGTATTAACATTAAAACTTTTTATGGTCCTCAGGCGTTTGCCTTGCTAAGTTTAATGGTTGGATGAAAAATGTTATTAAACACAGCACAGTCCCAACAGTTTAATAAAGTCCTGCTTGTAATATACAAAAGGTATTACGATACTGTATAATTCATTTCTTCATTCTATACATAAAAAAGTTTTTTGATTTCTAAATAAACTAACTTCTATCTTAAAAAAATTGCTTTATTAAATTATTAAATGCTTGATACTTTTGGGAGTAATTCAGATGTTTGCAATAGACGTTAGAAAGCATTGGACTAAACAAAGATGTGGTTTACAGAAAGATCAACAATAAATACACTTTGAGTTCCGCATACAGAATAATTTTCTTACTGAAAAATTCTAGAAGAAAAGCAACAACACTAAAAGCTATGCAAATACCAATTATAGGCCAAAGCTGGCTTTAAAATTAACTTTTTTATTGTGAATTATTAAAACTAACATTCTGTTTAGTTAATGTGAACAGGCATTTCAACATCTAAACTAAAGGTGCAAAGAAGTTTCCACAAAGTTTTTACTCCATAGAGGTTATTTAAGGCAAAACAAATTTTTTATCATAAAACCAGTACTTTTCCACTTAATTTTGCATCTAATATTATAAACTAATTTTTTACTTTGTCTAAACGTTATTTTTATAATGAACAGAATCAGAAAAACTTTTAATAAGTTTAATAAATGTAGGCCAAGATCTTTGCGCAAAATCTTCCACGTAGTGGACGGACAGAGCCCCAATTCTTGCGACCGACGACGAATCGATAAATTTGGATCTTCTTCGACACTTTCGTTTACAGCGGCGATATTCCCTTCAGCACGCACATTCCTTAGACGTGTTGGTGTTATTGCATCATTTAGAGAGTATGTGGTATGAAATCTATCCACAGTTCGACGGATAGCTTGCTCAGATGAACGATTATGTGCATCATAAAAATCACGAAGTCGTCTATAAGTTGCGCGAATCGATGATTGATTTTCAAAGTAAATCTGGATAATTTGGTAGCGTTGTTCAAGCGGCAATCTACTCATGATGATTTGCCAGAGTATACTGATCATAAATGTCAAAAAGTGAGCGCAGTATGACAGTTCGTTTGAGAGTTAACCCTTTCGTAAATTCTATCGGGCTTAAAAAATATTTTTTATAAAACTAACATCTAGTGGCATTTCCTTACAATATGGGGTGGCTATTCCGTAGTAATTAAAATAGCAATTACATTAACATTTAAATAGTTGAAAGAGGGGGGGGGGCTCATAGTGATAGGATGCGAAATATATGGAGAGTTACAGCTATTGCTGGCAGAAATAAGAAAATGGTAACGAATATTTTGACGACTATACTATGTTTTATGCCGGAGTAGAGAAGTGTAAAAGAAAAAAGTAGTACCTATTGACTTGACGAAACTTCTTAGCGACACGAGGAATAGAAAAGAATTAATAATAACAGTGGATGTAAATGCTATAACTGGTCAAATAGAAAATAATCTGGTGGTAGAAAGATTTGAAAAAAAAGCTCTCAATATAAACGGGGAAATATTGATAAAAAGATGTCAAATGTTTACTCTCAGAATAATGAACAGGTACTTTGAACATAGAAACATACACAAATTTACCAGGCATTAACCAACAAGGCAACTCCAGTCTATTATAAATTACATGATCCAAAGATATGATCCCAGATAAAAACGACAGACGTAAGAGTTTATAGGGGGACGGAATGCGCTGCAGGTCATTAAAAGCGACAATGTACTTTCCACATAGAGATACATGAAGAAGCACTAAAGAGAACAAATATGTAGATATAACCTAGAATTACTAAGTGACGAGTCCATGAACCTCTTGCACAAACTAAGAATAGCCGCAAAATTATACAAAGAAACGAAAGATACAGCACAACAAGAATATAAAGAAATAAAAAAGTTTTACACAAAGCAGCATATGAAACTCTGGGTACCGTAGAGCCAAAAACAAAAAGACTAAAAAATTTGGTAGAGCAAAGAAATCGAAGAGATAATAGAAGAAGAGAGAAATGTGTATAATCTCTGGTTGACAAAACGAGACACAAAAGTAAAAGAAGATATAGAGAAACAAACAGAAAAGAGAAGAGAAGAGTTATAAAGGCAAAGAACAAAGCTTGGGAAAAATACTTTAAAGTGGAACAATACATAGGGGGGATAAAAACAAAAAGGCATGGAAGACGATAAAAAGCTTAAGGAAAGAAGGTAAATTTAAGAACCTTAGTATAATACCATTAGCGAAATGGCAACAATATTATTCAGACATGATACAGGAAGACAGAGTACAATAAAAATAAATATAAAAAGCAAATATACTAAAAATGGTAAAAAGATAACAGATAGCAATAAAAAAATCAGGGAACTAAAAGATATTAAAAGGGGCAAGACCATGAGGCATACCAATTCTTCTTCTTCTTCTTCTAATCTTATATAGGCTATTAGCCTGTTTCTAACTACACATTTCGTGTAGTACTATGAGCCATGTTGGGCGTACCCCGGGCAGGTGGCTAGTCTGACCCGTTAGAAGAAGGAGAATGTACTTTTACGACCGCCAAAGGTGTTTGTATGATGGCCGGAGAGCACTCGATGTTTGCCGTTATTTTTGACCTGGGAGTCGAACCCAGGGCCCGCCGCGCGTTAGTCTGGCAGGCCGGAGCCTTTCCGTCGCTGCTGTCGTGCTCTCGCATACCAATTGAACTGTTAAAATATGTATCAGAGGTCATACATGAAAAACAAATATATATCTTAAATGCATGTCTAATGAATATAGATGACCTTTCAAATAGCTCAAAGTTAGAATGTTTAATCCCAAACCACAAAAAAGAAACGAAGAGTATTTGTAAAAAACTGGCGTCAACAGGTAGGCTATACGAACGTATAATTAGAAAGAGAAATAAACATCGGAAAATACCAAAGTGGGTTTAAAACAGGAAGATCACATATAGATAATATATTTACAATAAGACAATTAACAAAAAAGGGAAAATCAAATTATTTAGAAACTCATTCGATATTAATACACCTCGAAAAAGCATACGATACTGTCCTAGGCAACGATTGTTCAAAATCAATAAATGCTATATAAATACAATAAAGGCAATGTGCAGAGGCCAACAAAGTATAATTAAATCCGGAAAAACACATCACAGCCTTTTAAATCTAATAAAAAATTGCGACAAAGGTATAACTTATCGCCAATTCTGTTTAATATATTTTTAGGATATACTCTAAACGGGTGGAAAAGAACATTGGTTGAAGATATAGATGTAAACGACATGTGATTTTAACAAGACGGTGCCACATGCTATACAGCACACGAAACAATTCAATTACTGCATTTTTTGGTTGTGTAATTTTCTGTTTTGGTGATCAGAGTTGGCCGACCAGATCGCGCGTTTTAACGTCGTTGGACTTCCTTCTTTGAGATTTTTTGAAATCAGTAAGACCACGACCACCCGTGCCCTGAAGGAGGAAATTAAGCGCTGAATCAACGATATTCTGCCACATTTATGCAAAACGATTATGGATAATTTCAACAAAAGTATGTGCATGTGCCAGCAAAGCTGTGAAGGCCACTTTCTCGATATTCTATTCCATACGTAACCCTATACTGTATACTTTATAAATCAATAAGAAATTACAATTTTTAATTATAAACACGTGTTTTCTATCAAAATTATTTCTTGCGTGAATTTAAGGACACCCTTTATAACAACATGTGAAAAATATAATTATTTTGGGAACCACTTGTCAATAGGAAAACGTAAAAAGAGAAATTAATAGCAGAATCATTCAAGCTAAACAGACGATACAAAACTCATTGTTATCATTAAAAGAAATAAGAAATAAAACTAAAACTCGGATACGGGATACTGAGGTTCTGAGTATATTTTTATATGGAGCGGAGACATGGTCCATCACAAAACTAAATAAGTAAGGACTGGAGGTAGTGGAAATGGAATTTTTGAGGTCAGAATGTAGAGTATTAAAATCACAGCATGTATACAACATCGAAATCTGTAGAAGAATGGCTACGTTTACCAAAGCATCGAAGAATATGGAAACTATAAGATTAATTTGGTATGAAAACGTTTACAGAATAAACAATCAACGATGGATTTTGTGACTAGAAGAATGAAAGATATGAGGAAAAGAGACCTCATAGAAGAAGTCTAGGGTGCGACAGACGGCTAAGAGGGCTGCAGTAGAACTATTATTATTATTATTATTGTTAAATTTTATACGCTTGTAAATGCAGATCTTTTGTTAGGCATGATGCCTTTGAAAGATTCAATTGCTATGAACCGTAACGAATTGACGTGCTTTGTTTTGCATGCATACTTATTCGAGCAATATTATTACCTGAAAGACTCTTTAGTTCTTAAAAAAACGTTTCTTTGTCAATAAGGACATTATTTATTTCAAACGTTTGAACCAGATCACAAGTTGCATGCTCACTTGACGCATTATTGCGTCCAAACAAAGATCTAAGTTTCGTTCGCGTAATCGTAAACTTTATCCATATTAAAGCATTGGTGTACAGTATACAACATCATGGCGACTTTACGTCACAGAATGCAAACTGCACACAATTCAAATCCTAAAGTTCAATTTGGATCACCATTTAGGTTACAAAAAAGCAGTATGTTACCAGAGGTAAAAGTATACGGCTAAAAAAATTCCGTCGACTGCGATATTGCATCGCTGCTGACGAATTAGCGAATACCCTTTTCATACACGAGAAAATATTTACCATTTAGCAGGGCTCATGTATTCAAGACAATAGAAAACAAGATCATCTTATATGGTTATGCATTGTCAGAATATGTTGGCTATTATGGTAGGAGGTAAAATCTATTACATAGCTAAGCTTATTATTATATCCAAAGGGGGCTCAAAGCAAATTAAGATATGTATTGTAATATTATTCTAAAGACTATTATATGATATTGGAGCTATAGACACCATGGCTATCATATTTAAACATTTTAGTAGAACTTTTCTCTTGCTAAGATATATTGACGCAAACATATTGCAGGGAACACTTTTCTTAGCACTGAAAATAACCGTAGAATCCTTCCAACCTAAAATCTATGGACTACACATTTTTATCTTGAGCCTGTGCAAAACTCCATACGAATTTGGAGTCACTAAGGAAGACTAGGACAGCCTAATAGTAGATGAGGTGAGTCACGTAATCAATTATTTTTCATATTATTAGGCGCTGTGCACTAAGACCAAGGTGGAACATTGAAATTTAATATTCTTTTTTATATGATTTATTGTCACTCTGTCGTTTAAATTTTTATTAACACTGCATAATTTTATTGCAAACGATATGCACTGAGCAGTGTAGCTTACGTACCGAGTTAACGAAGTGCGTGCATTATTCAATTTTTAAATATCAAGTATAAACCTGTTACTGAAATTTAGAACGCAATAAGTAAGGCATGTATTGCTGCGAAAATAAAGAATGAACAAATATTGAAAACAAATAGTAAAACATTCGGACATCTAACAACATAACACAAGATTACTGCTCAAATACGCGCGCTCTCAGATGTAGACCAACGTTTTATTTTTAGTGAAACGTGTATATAAATAAATCAACGAATTATAGCAGAATAACAGTCGGTCGAGTTATTCAAGACCTGCTGGGTTTTCTTCAGTTATCACAACTTCTAAATAATGACCACAAGACGCAATGTTTTAGAGTAGCTCTTGAATTCTTAATGCGCTACAAAAATAATTGAAATGAGACCTGGATATCTTACGTTACCTTTAAGATTAAAAAACCAAGTAAACCCGCACCGATAAAAGTAAATACTTCATTTTCTGTTGAAAAAATGATGTCATTCATTTTTTTAGGATTATCGCGCTATTCTTTTTAATGTGCCAAATGGTACGACAATCAATGCTGTCTACATAATGTTAACTATGAGACGATGGCATTATTATATGTGTATGACAAAGCACGACCATATTCGACTGAAAAACTCGAGAACTTAACACCGAGATACTTTAACCTGTTTTCACAATTAAAGAAACATTTAGGTGGTTGGAGATTCAAGAGTAGCGACAAGTTAAACAGCGTTGTTTCCTATTTTCGCATTTATAACTATTTTTTTTTATAGTGACAAAAGGAATTATACGGCTTTATAAAAAAGTTTAGATTTAAAAGAAAATTTTTATTTAGTTTTCCTAGCGTAAAGACGTTCGGGTTATTTGTTTGCTACAAAGTTCAAGTGCAATCATATCCTGAGTAATAAAAGCAAGGTTGTTAAACATTACGCCGCGAGAAATATAAGTATACAGCTGTTAAGATGCATAAAATAACTATCTTGTAGTGACTAAGCGGAAAACCCAATGGATCTAAAACAACAAACAGGTACATGCAATCGTTTCCTCAAATTACACCAATGGCGTATTCAAATACTTCCACGAATAATAAATACAAAATATCCAACAAGCCATACAACACCAACAAATGAGCTATAATATAATACCTCACCAATTACTGCCTTCTACGTCAACCAATCCATCACAGTTAGGATTTCAACAAATTACAAGAACGTCATCAACCACTAAAACGAACCAGGTGATGTACATAAAACTAATAATATTTCATGGCAACAAATAAAAAGTATAAAACGGAAGATCACAAGATTTACAAATAATTATGATAACAATAAAATAACCACCAATAACAAGTTCGGCTCATTAACAGTTAAAGAAGACAACCGCCAAAATACTGACCCCACTGCAAAAATCACCAAACCTCCCCTGTCTACATGTGTGATGTAATCGACTTAGGGGGTGAACAGTATATCACGGAGAGCTTAGCTAATAACACCATCAAGATAATTAATTAAATACTTAAAGCAAGAAAATATTATTTACCATGGTTATCAACTGAAAGAAGATCGAGACTATAGCGTGGTAATTAAACATCTACATAATAACATCTTAATTGCAGTAATAACTAATGAAATAACAAAACTAGAGCACAAAGTAAGAAATATCATGAATGCTAGACACAGAACTACAAAGAAAGCCTTAAATCTCTTTATTTTTGTTGATCTCGAATCAGCAAGTAATAACAAAGAAGAACATTATGATTGAACTACTCTACAAAACTAAAAACGATATTATCAGTGTATGAGATGCCAACTATACGGACACGATAAGTCTTTCGCAATAGGCCTTATATATGCGTAAAATGCGGAAGATTCACACAGCACTACAAACTGTAAAAATCTAAAGAAACGCTAGCCACGTGTGCTTTGTGCGGAGGTAGCATCCGACCAATCGGGACACAAAAGAGGCTGGTGCTATTAAAATGACGACCTCAAATAATGTAAACATCAGACTTATTTTTTATCAGGGGAGTTATCAAAATCAAAATAAAACATATAGCAGTGTAGTCAACAATAATCAACCTAATAATAACAATACACAAAAACCATGAAACAATATACTGTCAAAATTTCTTAATAAATGTAAAGCTATGTTCAATCAATTAATTCAACAGGATGGCATGGTACTCAACATATTAACAACGCTAATTAGCAAATTGGCACATTAATGGCAAACTTCTTACGAATTTCACTGTGAAATTTTAATAGTCTTGAACAGCACAAAAATAAAGTTGAAATCTTTTTGATAAACAATCACATAGATGTTTCACAGAACGAATATATTTTAAAATACCAAATTATGCAACATATAATACTAAGCATCCTAATGGTAGCGCCCATGGAGGCACAGCAGTTCTTATTAAAAATGCATCCACCATTACAAACTACCGAAATATCAAAAAAAATTCCTACAATCCACCACAATAAAAGTATCAACTCTACCTTATGATCTGACAATTGCAGCTATCTATTGCCCATCTCGCCACAATATAAAAAAGAAAGATTTCGAAGAATATTTCTAAATATTAAGCAATAAATTTCTAGCTGGTGGAGATTATAACAGCAAACACATTAGGTAGGCTTCACGCCTAATAGCAACAAAAGGTATTAAACTGTTTAAAACAATAGAAAGTTATAGACATCTATTTTTATTAACAGGCAGACCAAGCTACTAGCCTACTTACCTACGAAAAATTTCTTATTAGACTTTTTTGTTATGAATGGAATCAGCTGGACATACACTAACGTTATATCCAGCTGCGACTTGTTGTCTGATCACTTTCCAATTATAGCAACAATTGGAATGTAATATATAACTAAACTAAGCAAAACAGGTAACTCTATTTGTAAACCAATTAAGAATTCAAAAAAATATAAAATTCCTGCTTCACTAATAAGAAAAAACATCGATGAACCATGGGCAAAAAGTGAATCTGAGAAAGCCAATATATTTGCAGAATACTTGGTTTCCGTATTTTAACCGATAGACAATGTAGCAAACCAGCAAATAGAACAAAGTTTTTTTATTCTACCTGTAATACATACGGCTATCAAATGCAGCTGCGGAAGAAATTAAACATTTAAATCCAAAAAACTCACCTGGAATCGATCTTGTCACGGCTAAAATGATGAAGAAATTGTCTACAAAGTGAATACTAAAGCTAACCTATGAAGAGAATGAAGAGAAATTCGACTACTTTCCTATTAAATTAGGAGTGTCTCAGGTAGTGTCCTTAGACCACTGCTGTATATCTTGCACACGTCAAATTTACCAATGGCACAAAATGCGACAACAGAAACTTTTGTCGATAATACGGTTTTCTCTCTGCCCGGAAGATTCTCAAATAGCCTCAAACATTACACAAAGCTAACTAAATAACCTACGACAATGGCTGGAAAAATAAAAAATGAAAGTGAATTAGAATAAATTAACGCAAAGTACATTTATCCTTCGCAACAGATACCACAAACGCAAACGATAAGATATTTAGGATTACACTTAAATATCAAACTGGCTTGAAAACAACAAACCACAAAAAAGAGAAAACAAGTAAAGATTAATGCAAGAGGACTGCAATGGCTAATAGGAAGAAAATTTGACGGCTATCTATGGAAAACAAAATCCTGATATACAAAGCTGACATCAAACCAATATGGGTTTGTGGACTAGAACTACGTGAATGTGCCTCTAAATCAAAATTAGAAATCATTTAAAGGGGTCAATCGAGGGCACTCCGTCAAATTTGGCGCTCCTTGGTATGTCACAAACCATACACTACAAATTGACCTACATGTATCAACAGTACAATAAGATATTCGCAAAAAACCATCAAGCACTACGACATAGACAATCATCTCACCCTGCTAATAGAATAACCTTTAGAACCAGTAATCAACAAAAAACTTAAAAAACTGTGGCCAAGTGAACTAATTTAAGTTATTGCATCCATGTTTATTTACCTTCACAGATTGCTGGATATCTCCCTACTCATGTTATTCCCCACTAGTCGATCTAGTAGCTGTCAGCATTTTAGCTCATAGAATTATGTATTATTCTAATCGCTTTATTAATTTTAAAAAAATTAAAAGGTAGTGTGTATAAAAATAATAAAGCTGAAAAATAATCCATTAGGAAAGTCTTAGCGAGTTTCATTTACATGCCGCTGAAAAGCAAATTAGGAAAATTTACTTTGGAGATAACCTTTGTATTTATTTGCTAAAGAAATTTATAACTTAAGCTTAATGTATTACTTGCGTAGCAATCAGGCAATTTAGAAGTTATTTCACTCACCAAATATGGAAAGTGGTAGAGCAAAAAAAGGATAAAACAAACTATAATAGATGTTTCGACATTAACGAAAGCAACATAATACATTTTGCATAATGCATTCATGATGCTGAACGACAAGCAATACCCCACTGCTTAATGTAGCAAATGTTATTTAACCATAATGTAGTTTTTTGTAACTCCACACATGAAAAACAAATATATGTTAAATTTTGATATGTATATTTGATTACATTTCGTATTGATTTATTTTGAATGTGGTAAGTAGGACGCATTATAAAACAAAGAAGCATTAATAATTGGTTTTCAGTTGCATACAAAAATATTAATCAATATGCCTACTATATTCAATTAACCAAAGTACAATAGCTTTTTGGAAAATTAAAATTTAATCTTTTAATAATTTGTGTTAATTTTTTGTCAAGCTTTAGAGATAACATTGCTTAACTCTAATTAACGCATCGAGGCCGGGGCATTTAAATTATTTAAATGTATGTGGCTTCAACTATTTAAATCAACTTTTATATTGGGTTTAGTTCCCGGTTGACTTTTCTAGAATAAAGACGTGTCGATCGCCGCTCTCTTAACTCTGAGGGTCGGCCGGGTGATTACGGACTAGTGCAGACGGCTGATATCACAGCTGCTCACGCATAGTGTTAATAAGTTTTATAATAATTTTTAAAAATTCGTGTAAATCATCGTTTTTTTATTAAAGTGAAATGTTTCCAGCCGGGAATATACCCGGTCCATCCAACAATTATACAAACAACTGGAATAAATTACATCCGATGTCCACAATGTAAAGCCAATTTCAACCACCATCAATCTATCCAGGTCAGCTAAGTCAAACACAATCAAATCATCAATCATTTCAAATGTTTCAAAACCAAGCACCTCAACTTTACCAGCAATACCAAAACCAATCTCCTTTTCCTAACACAACTAACTTTAACAGCACTTATCCAGCAACGCCGTTCATACAATCTTCACAAACTAGCTACAATAGCGAAACCGACGATGACGAAATAATGATAAGAAACCAAGAGGACAATAATAAAAAACACTAATGGCAAACTATTACTAAGAAGAGAAAACGAATGCGACTAACACAAACTGTCGAAAACGCTCCCACAATAAACACGGCAAATAGATTTCAAGTATTCAATGAACATGAAGAAAATAACAACCCAAATGATAATAGTGAAACCCAAACAAAATCTCAACTACCGAACCATAACCCCCCACCAGTATATATTTACGGTGTTACAGACTTTAAAGCCATGACTGATAACCTAAACAAAGTCATTGAAGAAGAAAGATTCTACTCTAAAGCGTTATCAGACAACACAGTTAAGATAAATACCAATACTATCGACGTATACAGAAAACTAATCTCACATTTACAAGAAGAAAACATAGTCCACCACACCTATCAAATCAAAGAAGACGAGACCTTCATCATTCAAGTAATACCCAAGACATAGAGATTGAGCTTCAAGAATTAGGTCACTCGGTAAGTAACATCATGAATATCAGGCATAGAGTAACTAAACAACCGTTGCCAATGTTTTTCATCGACCTCGAACCAAAACCAAATAATAAAAAAATCCACAAAGTCGAGTTTTTACAAAATTCAAAAATAAGATTAGAAGCACCGCGCATTAAAAACAATATATAAACAAAATAAAAAACACGATGTCAAGCCTATGACCACTCCAAGACATACTGCAGCAAGCCCTACTACTGCGTAAAATGTGGACAACAATATGATAGCAAAACCTGCAGCAAATCTAAGAATACTCCTGCTACGTGTGCTTTGTGCAGAGGCAATCATCTTGCCAATTATAAAGGATGCAAGGTCTATAGACACTTAAAAACTCGAACCACATCTAAGCAACCCATTATAAGAACACCAAATAAAATAAACCCAGTAATAAGTTTACCAACTAGCCAGCAAATCTTACAAAATCCCTCTCAGAGATACCCAAGTTATTCACAAGTAGCTGCAAGAAAAACTGACAATAATGACGAGATAGCCGATAAATGAAACACCTTCTTAAACGAATTCAAAAATATGTTCACTCAATTATTAAATCAGAACAGCATGATTTTATCTATGCTTTCCGCAGTCATTAATAAAGTAACCCAATAATGGCTACTTCGATAAGAATAGCGGAATGGAATTCAAACGGGCTGAAAAACCATATTCATGAAGTCACTCTATTTTTAAATTATCATTAAAATCGACGTTCTGCTGATAGCGGAGAGCCATTTCACACTAAATACAGTTATAAAAATTCCATATTACTCTATATATTACCACGCAGGCACACCATTTCAATTGAAGAATATCAAGAATTTCTACTACTAACAGGACCCCGCTTCCTTGCAGCAGGTGACTGGAATGCCAAACACACTACCTGGGGATCCAGGTTGATTACACCCAAAGGACGAGCACTCTTTAAAACCATACAGCAACATAATCTAAAATATATATCTACCGGCGAAATTGACTACAAATGTTATTTATAAAACCCCAATACCAAAACTTTGTAAAGCTAAGACTGATTTGAAGCAATTCCAACATCACATCAACTGTAATATAAGCTTAGCCCACAAAATGCATACTCCAAACGAAATTGATGAAACCTTGGAGTACCTCACAAACCTAATCCAAAAGGCATCCTGGGAAGCTACACCGACTGAATACAAAAATGATTCAGTAACATATAACATACCCCTACATATCAGGCAGCTCGTCATAAAAAACGCAGAGCTCGTGGTAAATGGCAAAGGACCAGAAACCCTCGAGACAAGACCATCTTAAATAATTTAACCCACCGTCTTCACGAAGTTCTACATGAAAACAGATATACAACATTCGGGCATTACATCTCTAGCCTATCTCCAGTAGATTATTCTATTTGGAAAGCTACAAAAAGACTCAAGAGACCTACTACTCTAGTTCCACCACTAAGAAAACCTGACCATAGCTGGGCTAGATCAAACAAAGAAAAAGCACACACCTTCGGAGTACACCTTGCCCAAGTCTTCACACCACTGACATCTAATGACCAAAACTTTAATGCAGAAATAGAAGAATATTTATGCGCGTCTGGCCGATTATCCCTACCCGTGAGTCCCTTTTCACCAGCAGAAGTATATAGGGAAATTAAATTAACCAGCTCGTATAAAGCCCCGGGCTACGACCTTGTAGTAGGGGAAGTACTAAAACACCTTCCGAAAACAGTAGTACCTATCACAACAATTTTTAATCGCATGCATTTCTCACTTCCCTACTCAGCGGAAATACGCTAAAATAATCATGATTGCTAAACCTGGAAAACCTCCACATGAAACCACCTCATATCGGCCGATAAGTCTGTTGATAATTATCAAAATTATTTGAAAGATTACTGGTGTACAGAAACAAGGAAATAACACAACCAGATGAGCTAATACCGTCCCATCAGTTTGGCTTCCGTGAGGGGCATTCAACCATTCAACAATGCCATAAGATAGTTAACTACATCAAAGAAAATCTGGAAGGGAAGAATATGTATGCGTCAGTGTTTTTAGATGTGCAGCAGGCTTTCGACAAGATATGGCACACGGGACTACTATATAAAATAAAAAGAAAGTTACCTCATCAAATTTATCTTCTCTTAAAATCCTACTTAAATGAACGACACTTACAGGTTCAAGTTGACATCTCACTATCATCCTACCACTCCCTTAACTCTGGAGTTCCACAAGGCAGTGTCCTTGGACCCTTTTTGTACCTCCTGTATACCGAAGATGTTCCCACTACAGACACTACCTTAACTGCCACTTTTGCAGATGATACTGCCATATTGTCATCTGATACTAATCCTAACCGGGCACCCGAGAAGCTGCAACTACACCTAAACCTCCTACAAAACTTGGCTAGATAGCTGGAGAATCAAAGCAAATAGTGAAAAATCCACCCAAATCACATTCACTACAAAACGCTCCACTTGTCCTCAAGTTACTATTTATAATCACCCCATTCCCATAAAAACTGAGGTTAAATACCTAGGACTCCACCTTGACCAAAAGCTGGCATGGAAACCCCATATAAAAGCCAAACGGCAGCAACAAGATTTGAAAACAAAAAATTTATATTGGCTCATCGGGCGTAAATCGCAACTAAGTATCGAAAATAAAATTTTACTGTATAAAACCATCTTAATGCCTGCATAGACCTACGGAATCGAGCTCTGGGGATGTAGCAAACCCTCCAATACAAATATTCTACAGTCCTTTCAGTCGAAGACTATACGTACTCTGGCAAACGCTCAGTGGTACATCAGTAACCAAACTCTGCACCACGATCTCAGAATTCCCTTCATCAAAGATGTCATCAAAACTTCAGCTCGCATTAACCGAGACGGCACATTGAACCACACCAATCAACTCATCGCCAACCTCTACAACCTCCAACCCGCAAATCGGAGACTCAAAAGGCAGTGGCCTGAAGATCTCGTCGAGTGAATCTTGGAGACCCATCAGTGGATGGAGCCCAACTCATGACATTTAGCAACACCGTCACATTATTTACTTATTACTCTGTAGACGAAGTAGATTGTAAGTTTGCAATAAATTCAATAAAAAAAAATTGGGTTTATTTAAAAATTTCTATTTCTTCGTTACTGGAATTGTTGATGGCTAGACATTCAACTTCTTTTATTTGTTCAATTACTTTATTTTTTGTTGCTAACTTACGTCTTATTGATGGTTTACTTTTCACTATTGTTTTCGTTATTTCACTGAATATTATGTTGTATTTTTGTGGAGTGATTTGGAATTGGTACAGTAGCTTTTGATGGTCATCCTTGTTTTTGCCATTATTATGGCGTCATCTGCATAACAGATGATTTTTCTTTTTATTTCCCATTCTGTATATTCTTTTTGTTTTGACTTTCTTGATGATCTCGTCCACTGTCAGATTAAACAACAGAGAACTTAAGGAGTCTCCCTGTTTAATGGATCTTTCATAGTTTATGGGTTCAGTAAACACGTCTTCTGTTCTAATCATTACTTTGTTATCTTTGTAAATATTTTCGACAGTCTTTTATTAGATCTAGATATTTCTATCACATAACGGATGTATTACATCCTTTATTTGAACTCTATAAATAAAACGCCTTTTTTAGATCACTTCCCTGTAGTCTTATAAACCTCCATGTTACCCATAGTAATCTAATTCTAGTATTTTCGTAAATCTCTCCCAGGATCAAGTTTTTATTTTTTTTTTACCAATTTATGGGATTCTCTTCTTAATCTTTTGTATACTCTATGAAGTCTTCATTATTTCCAGTTGACAAATATTTGACACAGCTACTTTTCTTCTGACGGTTTTTTACTTAACTTCGTTTGTGAACCATGGTGTTTTGGTTAATATTTTATTTTTATCGATAGTTTTAGGTTCCAGAGCTTCATGACTGACAACTAAAATATTTTTTATCTTAATCCAGCATACATTATTTTTGTCGTTCATTGGATTGGCTATTATTTCTTCTTACACTCTTCTTTGATAAAGTCCTTTGATAGCTAGTCTTTTAAACTTTCTACCACAAGCTTTAAAATAATAAATAAATAAATAAAAGTATTTAGCAAAGAATGATATTATTCAGTTCATTTTATCACCGCCTTAATAATAAGCTAAGATCTATCTCTTCAGAAATACAAAATAACAAAATTTTAGAAAAATTTTTCTCAGTATAAATAATTACTTTTCCTTTTCTCTGAGTTAAATTAGCATATAATTAAAAATTTAACTTTTTATTGCACTTATCAAAAGTTGTGACGATCAATACTTTCACAAGGTAACAGAGCACACAAGCACGACCTCGTCCTTTAAACATCAAATGCCACTCTGATTTCAATTTAATATTTACGGCTTTAATGATCGATTATTGCTGTATAGGCTACATCAAGTAAAATTAATAAATCTTTATAATTCTAAAGACGGAATTCAAATATATTCAAATATATTGCTGTTTATTTTCAGTTAGTAATTGAATTTGGTACTTATCCGTCACAGTTAGAACAAACCATTAATACTCTCAAAGTAAAATAAACCTTCCCGCAACACACAATAAACAGTTCCGCTCCTGCCATTCCGAATATCAATCGCGAACGAATCCGCGCTCTTTTGCCGCTTCTGCGCCTCGCGGCTCCGCGAAACAAAGCGCGAGGCGCTGCATAATGGATGGAGATCAGCGCATCCTCAACCTACCTCATCTCTTTATCACATTTGTTTCCTGCTAACACCATCGGCACTCGAGGCACATTTTTTTTGCGCGTCAGGCCGCCGCTGTTGGAGCCGGCGCCGGCGTTCACCTTGGTCTCCAGGATCTGCTCGCGTAGCCGGACGGCCTCCTCGAACGTCTCCCTGCTGTCCATGCTGAACACGATCACGAAGAGGTCCCCTGCAGCAAAGGGCCCCGACTTTAGTAAATAATGAATGAGTTAGCTTAAAGTGTTTGGTTTCCATTAAATTAGCAAGCCGGCTGCGTCTCCGGCGTGGAGTACACAAAGTTCTGTGCTGCGCGGGGCAACATGCCGGATTAATTGCCAAGTTTCTGTTGCGCTCGGATTTAGATAAATAAATTTAAAAGTTCCGATTTCAATTATGCAAGTTGAATTGAAACACTGTAGCCGTTAATTCTGAGCATTTGTCTTCAACTGCTCCTTAATATGACAAATGATTTTATTTCAAAGCAGATTTATTTTTAATTATAAACTAAAAGCGCGTTTAACATTAGTTTATTACGCAACCCAACTAAAGTAAAAATGTAGTATGTCAAATAGAAAATTATATTAACATACATCGTTTTGCGTTTCATTTTTGGAGAGTAAGAACATTTTTTTTATAGTTTATTTGTAGATGAACAATCAGATACATTTTACATAATAAACATATAATAAGGTCCTATGAGCTAATGAGATGACGATAGTGACGTGGGGGAGTCCATCCATCGATGTTATCCCGTTAGTTTCTTCTTAGATCAATGGGCCACGTTTTTTATAGTCGTCTAGGAGGTGGATCATGTTGCAGGCTGGACGCCAGGACATTGGGATGAACTTGAAGTCGCAGGAAATGGTTGCTTCTTTTAGTACGTTCTTCTACTACTGTTGGCATTTCCAGGTCGGTATGCAGGGTGTCGTTGCTAACATAACAGGGAGCATTGGCTAACATTCTCAGTGTTTTGGATTGCATGCGTTGGATTATATTTACGTTTGACTTGCAGGAGCATCCCCACAGCTCGATGCCATAGGTCCAGATAGGTTTAATTATTATTTTATAAAGTAGAATCTTATTTTCTAAAGATAGACACGATTTCCTACCAAATGACCAGTACATTTTTTTCGTTTTTCGTTTCTTTAATATATGCAGTTTCCCCGTGAGTCTTTTGTCTAAATGAAGGCCCAGGTAACGGGCTTCATTTGCTTGAGGAATTGCTATATTATTTAGATGCACCGGTGGGCATTCCAAGCGATTTAGGGTAAAATTTACCTGGGTGCATTTGGCTTCGTTCACTTGTATTCTCCATATGTTTAGCCAGGTTTGTAAGAGGGACAGATGATGTTTCAAGTTTAAGGAGGCTGTTTGAGGATTGGTATGATGAGAGAGAAGGACTGTATCGGCAGCGAATGTGCTTATAGTTGTAGCTACTGTTGTAGGTATGTTTGCCGTGTACAATGGATATAGAAGAGGTCCAAGAACGCTGCCTTGTGGTACTCCGGAGTTGATTAAATGAATGGTAGAATATTCTTGGCCATACTTTATCTGGAAGTGTCGATTTGATAAATAGGATTTTATAAGTAAATAATATTCACTTGGAAGGTGTAATTTGAGTTTGTATAAGAGCCCCTTATGCCATACTTTATCGAACGCCCGTTGTATATCAATAAATACTGCTGGACAGTAAGATTTAGAGTCCAGTGCTATGTTGATCATATTTATGACGCGATGACATTGCTGAATGGTAGAGTGATACTTTCTGAACCCAAAATGGTGGTCCGGGATGCAGTTTTCCAATATATCTGTTTCGGGTATTCTCCTGACTAAAAGTTTTTCTAACAGTTTAGTAAGCTTATTTGACGGTAAAATGTAATTTCCTCATCAGGTTTACCTGGTTTTGGTATGAGAATTATCTGTGCGAATTTAAGTGGTAACGGCCAATAATGGAGACGTAAGATAGAATTGAAAAGGTTCCTTAGAAACACCAGACCGACTCTAGGTAATTCAGCAAGCACTTTGCCCGATGTTAGTTCGTACCCTGGTGCTTTTTTATAGTTAAAATGTTGAATTTCTTCTTCCAGCTCTGCACAGGTGAATTTCTTGATAGGTAGCGACAGTTGCAATGGTATGTCCAAGAAGCTGTTTACTGTACCATCAGGATAATCTGAGTAGGACATAAAACATTAGCAAAGTGTTGTGCAAATAAGTCTGCCTTTTCCTGATCTGTTCTAGCCCACTCGTTATTTGTTTTTCTTAGTGGGGGATTTGTTTTTTGTGGCCGTCTGTTTGCTTTGGCAATTTTCCAAATACTATTATCTGTTCTTGATAATGTAGTTAGATAGTGGTTAAAAGTTTCCTGCCTTATCATGTGTAGTTGGTTCTTTAAGGTATTTTCTAATCTATTATACACTGTTTTGTCAGCTGGATATTGTGTTCTATGCCATCTAGCTCTCACTCTTCGTTTCTGTCGAACTAATTCAAGTATGTCATTAGGAATATTTATATCTCTTTGAACGCTGTTTGTGATCGTAGGTGTGGATTTCCATGCTAAATTTTAAAGAGTAGTGATAAAGTGATCAGTATCTTGCTCTAATTCCTGGGGAGTTTTTAAACTAATATTTGATTGTATGGTTTCTTGAAGAATGACTCTGTATGAGTCCCAATCTGTTTTATTGTTATAAAGTGATGGTCTTGGTGATTTTTTAATTATCGTTATACTGATTGTAGCGATAACTGGTGTGTGATCTGAAGATAAGTCAAGATTGTTGATAATATCCATGTAGTTAGAAGAAATTCCATTTGTGACAAAAAAGTCCAGCAAATCAGGTGTTTTATTATGGTCCGTGGACCAGTATGTTGGCTCCCCAGTTGATAGGTATCCATATTTTTCTTCTCGTAGGAGGTTATAGAGTGCCCTACCCCTAGTGGTAATTAGCCGAGATCCCCAGTAGGTGTGCTTACAGTTGAATGTACTGCCAAGTGATTGGAAAAACGGCTTGAGGTCCTCCTTGGTAATATTATGTCTTGGTGGACAATAGACAGCAGATATGATAATTGGGTTTGGTAATTTACAAACTTGTATTGTTGTTGCTTGTAGGCATGGATCCTCATATTTTTGTAGTTCATAATGAACTATTGAGCTCTTTATGAGTAGCGCTGTTCCTCCGTGGGCGGTACCATCCGGATGTTCCGTATGATAGCATCTATAGTGCGGAACTCTTAGATAAGATCTGTCCGTAAAATGTATTTCTGATATAAGAAATATATCTATATTATGGAGTTTTGAAAATAATTCGATTATTTGAATTTTTGATTGGATGCCATTCGCATTCCATAAACATATTCGTAAGGACTTAGACATTAACGACAAGTTTATTTATGACAGTAGACAACATGTTTATTATCATGTTGTTTTGTTGCTTTAGCTGGGTGAACATCATTTTGAATTCTTCTAAGAACTTTTGTAAGATTGTGTCTTGACTGTTGGCTTGTACAGTGTCACCTTGTACTACTTGGCTGTATGTTGAGAGTATTAACTTTGAGTGTTGTCTATTGTTACTGGGTGGTAAGTGGTTTGAATTGATAAACCTGTTTTGAGTCTGTGTGTCTGGTTTCAGTCTGTTTTGTAATTCTTTGTGTACTGTACAGCCTCTATAGTTGGAGGGATGATCACCGCCACATAAATCACATTTAGCCGTCAAATCTTTTGATTTCTTGCATGTCTTAGTGTCATGCGGTCCTCCACATTTAACGCAAGCGTAGGGACGGTTACAGTAGGCTTTGGTATGCTTATATTGTTGACACCTCGTACACTTGACAATTGATGTATCTTTACGTGGCGGCTCCACTTTTATAACTTGATTATTAAAGAATTTAAGATTGTAAATTATCTTTATTGTTTTCAGCAGATTCCAAGTCTAGAAAAAACATTGGTAAGGGTAATTTTGTAATTCTGTGTTTGATGTTTATTACAGCTCTTACTTTGAAACCTTTCTCTTCCAGCGATTCTGCTATTTCGGTAGAGGGTACAGTAAGATGGACATTACGAATGACAACTCTATAAGCTTTATTTTCTCTCATCTGATATGTGTGGTAAATTATACCTGATTCCTTCATGAATGTTACTAACTTACGGTATGTGTCTGGAGTATTTGCACTTAGCTTAACTATATTATCAGACATTGCTTTTCTTTTATATTGTTCTATTTCAGCAACAACTGTTAGAGCATTTATCATTTTATTATAATCTGTAACTCCATGTACAAATATCGGAGGTGGTCTGGGTATCTTATTTTGTTGAACAACCGGTGCGACGTCAGTAATATCCTCATTAAGGCTATTAAGGGCAGAATATCTATTATTTTGTGTGACATGTACTGCTTTATTTTGTGCTGATTGTTTTGTTGTTCTTTTCCTTTTTCTGTTTTGTACACATTGCCGTTCTTTATTGGGCATTGTATTCAATTCCACTTCACTATCACTATCGGGTGTATTTATTTTGTTTGATAAATTATTTGTCGGTATGTTATTTAGTTGCATTGATGTAAAAGTATGATTAGTTTGTGTATTCATTTGAGATTGTAAATTTGGGATCTGCACATTTGGTACATATGTCAATTTGTTATGTAAATAAGGAGTATTGATAATAGGAAATTGGGGATTAATCTGGCTATCCATCGGGGCGAAGCTATTATGTGATTGAGATGCTAGCTGTTGTGTTAATTGCGTTGACAAAATATATAAATTATTATTGCTGTTGCATGCCATTTTAGTAGCATGTGGATTGGTTTCATATAACTATTTTACGAAATGTGAGTTTATAATTATTATACTTCACTCAGATTAAACCACCGTATTGCTGACCTAAGGTCAGCGATAACCGCGTTACACACTTTTACTATTATCGCTCAGCAGACGTCTTAACGGCATGAAAGTCAAACGCGGACTATCGAGTAAGAACATGAAACTACGTGCTGCGCTGGGTGAACTAACGAGATATGCATTATCGTCCACTTGCAAGCAAAGTTCGTCGATATCTCAAAACTTAACTTTATTTTTAATTTTATTTCTGAGTTAATGCAAAACAAAATGCATGTTATCAGTAGAGCTTAAAATATATGCAGGAAGAAGACATAAAATATGCATGCAATAATGCACTATAAATCAGTTAAAATATTCACTAAAATATGCAAAATAAAAATACATATATTAAATAATTCCTTTTATTTTACAATATCGACATTTACATACGGGGGACTAAAAAATTTCCGTTCGAATCCAGTACAGTCCAGAATCGGTATGCCAATCAGACATATTCGGAGTGAGCATTAGGGAAATCATCCCACCGACGCACCAGGTTGAAGATACCCGCTTGGTAAAACACCGTGTCCTACTGGGTGAAGAAGTCTGTAACTGCCTGCTGCACATCCACATCCGACAGAAATCGTCAACCCTTAAAGGTCTTTTTTAACGGTTCAAAGGCGTGACAATGGCATGGGGGGAGATCAGAACTGTAAAGCGGGTAGTCAAGGGTCTCCCACTTAAGTTGGCGGAAGTAAGCGGCACCCCTTGTAGTTTTTCCGGACGTTTCGCCTTAATTGCACACCGTAATTTCTCCAGGAATTTGCAGTACCGTACTCCACTGATGGAGACACCAGGATCCTTGAAATCAATTAGCAAAGGGCCCCAGTAATCAAAGAACAGGGTGAGCATCACCTTTCCAGCAGATGACTGGCTCTTGAACTTCTTGGGACTAGGGGACGATGGACGACACCATTGCATCGTCGACTCTTTCGACTCCGGTTTCCATTACCGATGGCACTAGCTTTCGTCGTCTGCAACAAAGCGCTCAAGGAACGTGTTGCCTACAACAATGAAACGCATCAAGTGCTTCAAGCAAACAGCCATCCGGTTTACTTTTTCGGCATTCAACGCCCGTGGTATCCACTGGCTGCATATCTTACGGTAGCCGAACTCCTGCCGGATAATGCGTTTCACGCTACCGAAGCTGTTGTCGAGATCCTTTGCTAGCGCATCATCAACCTCCTGCTTCCTGTTGTCCGTAGTGGATGAGGTTGGCCTCCCAGATCGACCGTTGTCTTGTGTCGAATCGCGACCAGTACGCAACTTTGAGCACCATTCCAAAACGTTGGTTTTGACAGACATGCGGCCCCATACACATTCTTCATTCTCCCATAGATATCTACCGGTGTTTGTCCTTCGGCAGCCAAAAAAAGAATAACAGCACATTGGTCCTGTTTGGGCGCATTTAGTAATAATGTCGCCATAGTTCACGTTTCCGCATTTAACACACGCATATCGGAAAAACACGAATGCCTCAGTAATCCTTTGCCTTGATGTCGGTGCTTATATACCCGCATCGGAGTTGTGCTACTTTGCATATACACTTTTTGATCGCATCTTATATTACATCTGTACCTATACAAAAAGGTTATAAACTCATTTATAATAAAAAAAACAAGCGTAAGAATATTTTATAGAATGAAAACATGATTAACCAAAATTTTTATTATACATTTTTACACTGAAACTTATTAAATATTTCTCTAAATCATCAATAGTTAAACATTGTTTTCTATTGCTTAACAAATGCACATATTGTAATTGAATCAAATTCTAGATCATCCCTCTGGACACCGTTTAATACACCGTTAATTTTGTACCTATTATATTTTTTTGCTAAAACAGAGTTACCTTTGTTTCAACTTTTTTAAATCTTACCATCACTTTCGGCTATTGTGCTTTTAAAGCTTTTCATAATGATTGAACTATCATGTAGTTAAAGTTCTAGCTTCCCTAATTTTTCAGTGGCAGTTGAGATGCAAGCAAAATTAGATTTAATATAAGCTAACTGATGTTTAACTGTTAGACCTGTAAAATAGTTATTACAATTTTTAACTGCAGCTGAGCACAATTAAATTCGTGAGCTACACAAGTAAAATGAGTTAAGTTATGAAAAATAACTTTTAAATTTTGTGATACTTTTATCATATACATCTGTAACCATTAATATTATTTTATCCATTGGCCTTTGATTTGGAAAATAAAAATTTCTTAACGATTCATTAACAAATCTAGCTATCTTTACATTATTGTTTTTTTCTAGAGCTTTTACACTGACCGAATAACCTCTTTCAGGTTTATTTTTACTCAACGCACCTATCACAAAATTAGCTATATATTGACCTTTAATAATAGTTATTTCATCTACGGAAAACCATACAAATCCACGGCGGATATGCTTTTTAATTTCACCCATTGTGTCGTGATAATTAGTGTCGACATATTGATTTCTTAATAGTGAAGATCTAGGAACATTGATAGTGTGGTCAGAAATGTAATGTTTGTTTTTTTAATTGAAATAAGGTATGATTTAGTTTACAAAGTAGAATATCGCAACCTATAAATAAACCATAAATACCAACTCTTTGGAAAATTTTGTCAGATTCTCCTGTACGGAATTATTGACATTTGATATTAACCACTATGTGTCCTAAACGATTAGCCTTTTTGTTGAGTTGTTCCTAGGTGTTGCTTTATTTGAAATTTTTTTCGCACGTTATCTATAACAAAATTTAATTATAAAACCACTCTATTTTTTTAATTTTAAAACTTTTTGTATGGTAAATTAAAAACACTATAAAAAGTATGCTTTAAAATTTAAAACCTTACTACTATAATTTTAACATCAAATTGCAATAAAAAACTCATCCTTTTATCACAAGTATGCATAAAATACAAGAGGAGTCGATAATTTTTAAATCAGTACTATTTTAAACCATTTCTTAATAAAACATTTTCACGGGTAATTGTTTGGACATTTGTAAACAAATACCGTTTTTATCAAATAAAATAAATACTTGAAATCAAAGAAACACACTTCATATACTATTCAAAGTCAAATAAAATCGAACTGTCACTTGGTTGGTAGATATATTTCTATAAGTTAAAATGTTGAGCTCTTTAATTGCTCTTAAATGCATTTTAAAATGTGTACTTGTCGAAAAGTGATGCGGGATTATGTATTACTAATCCCTTTAACAATGCTAGGTGCGTAACTAAGTTTCCGGATTTCACACATGATGGTGCTAACGACACATGTAGTCGACATACATGTCTAAAGTTTGAAGGAAAATAGGTGCCGCATGCGTTGACTGAGAGACAGATGGAAAATCTAAGAGCCACTTCCAAAATTTTGCTTTTGCGGCATTAAAGAAAAAGTTTCTTGCATTGAATTGTTACTGGCGATGAGAATCCAAAACGCAAAAATTCGTGGCTTTCACCTGGTAAAGCATAAACATCGACGGCACTACCGCATCGCTTCGGAAAGAAGACAACGCTCTGCATTTGTTGGGCCCAGAAAGGAATCGTGTACTATGAGCTGCTGAAACAGGGCAAAACTGTCAATGAGCATCGGTACTGACAATAACTGATAAATATAAACTATACATTTTTCGAAAAACGGTCAGAATGGGACATGAGACATGAACAAGTTATATTGCAGCACGACAACGCTCCGTGTCATCGCATTTTCATCGTTCAGGACACCATCAAAACGCTGAAATGGAAAGTCTTACCAACCCGCCGTATTCACTAGACCCTTCTGATTATCACTTGTTTCTGTTGATGGCGCATGGTTTGGCTGGGCTACACTTGGCCAATTTTAAAGAAATGCTAAATTGGTTGGACGAATGGTTTTGGTTCAAAGACGCGTCGTTTTATCGTCGCGGTATTCATGTACTGCCACAGAGATGACAAAAATATGTAGCTAGCGAGGGACCATACTTTGAATAAACCATTTTTTTTTGTATTTCTCTAAAAAATTTTCCATTTTTCATTGATATAAAATTAACCCTTTTGGAAGCTATTATAAAAGTATTTCAACTACCCCCTATGGGTGTTTACTAAAAATAAAACTGATTAAAACACCCCAGCAACTTAAAAATCCAGAGTAGTTAACGTTCCTCAACACATGAGATCTAGTTGCTAAGAAACGTGAAACGCAGAAGTGGCAAAGAATCAAAAACAGGCCAGACAAGAACCTATTAAATAGACTAACTCATTAGTTGCACAATGCACTGCTAGAAGCTCGGAATAACAGATAACAGTTCATTACAAAACTCTTGCCTGATAGCCACTCAATATGGAAAGAAACAAAAAATTTAAAAGACCGATTGCAACTACACCTGTAATTAAAAACATGACGTTAACTGGACTAAAACAGGAAAAAACAGATACATTCGCTGAGTATCTCCCTAATATATTCATTTCGCCACAACCTCAAAACATACACACAGAAGACGAAATCGAATCATTTTTTGATACCCTATGCCAATTGTCATTACCATTCAAACCCTTTTCGCTGGCCGAAATACGCAAACAAATCTAACTTAACAATACCCATGAGGCCCCGGGTTACAATTTAATAGTAAGAAAGGTTTAGAAAATCTTCCTCGAAAGGTTCTAGTGCTTCTCACTACCATTTATAATGGTATTCTTGGCTACTTCCATGCCAATGAAAGTTCGCCCAGATTATTATGACAGGTGAACCGTCTTCTCAAACTTCTTCTACAGACCTACTTCTATACTTTATGTCCAAAATTTTTAAAGGGCTATTTCTCAAAAGAATTCAAAAATTGTAGATTTGCACAGCATAATCCCATCCCAACAGTTTGATTTTCGGCAACACCACTCAACAACACACAAGTCATCAAATTTTTAACCATATTATGGAGAACTTAGAGTCACAGAGCGTATGCATTTCGGTATTTTTTGACATATGACAAGCTTTTAGCAAAATGTGGCATAAAGACCTGTTTTTCAAAAACACGCTATACTTTTTAAGCCAATTGTACTTTCTGCTTAAATCTTGTTAACACAGTGTTTGACTACCACCAAAGTAATATGCCGGGACTGGTGTTATATATATTCTACACCTCTAACACGCCAACTACAGAACATACCCAAATGGCCACATTCACAGATAATACGTCTATTTTCTTAGCGAACGAAAAACTTGGAGTAGCAGCAAAACACCTACAAACTTATCTCGACACCCTCCAAGATTGATCCAAACAAATGACGCATTTAGGTAAATCCTGACAAATTAGCACAAGCCACATTTACCAATAGACAGTCTTCAACTCACAATACCCCAGAAAACTGAAACAAAATATCTAGGCCTGAATTTAGATTAGAAGTTAAACTGGAATACACACGTTAAAGCTAACCAAAAAAAAAGAGTCACATTAAAACTAAATAAATTAACTGGCTAATTAGACCAATAAAAAAATACTTCTGTATAAAACCATATTAAAACCCATATGGACCTATGAGATCCAACTATGGGGAGATGTTCAAAGGCTTTCCATAACAAAATCCTTCAAAGATGTTAATCGAAGATCCTTAGAACAATAACAGATGCTTCGTGGTATATAATAAATTAATCTTTCCATAAGAACCTAGAAATCTAATATCTAATCAACAAACTTTAAAGGCTTGCAACAACACACAACAACAACTTAACAAGGCACGCAAACGAACTAATAGAGCAGCTATCCAACCAACTAAACGCCATTAGGAGATAGAAATGCCAATGGTCACACGACTTTTGATAAGTCATTTAACATTAGAGTAACATTATAAGGGAAATGGCAATGGCCATGACACTCTACATGACATATAAAACCACATACCATTTACTAATTACTTTTTAAATAAGTAGATTGTAAATAAGCAAATAAATAAAAAAGAAATCCAGAACAAAGGATGTATCTCTTTTTGTATATAAAATCAAGAAAATTAATAAAATTAAAAAGAATTCCCTTAAATATTTATAAAAAAAAAACTGTCAAAATATGTATGCATACAAAAATGTGGATTTACATATATTCCAAGTTCTAGTGACCAGCTCAAGTAAGAGCTAAGTGCAATACGCAATACACCTGTGGCGTATTTTAATAAAAATACAAATCGACAATTTCAAAATAATCCATAACAGACAAGTCCATTGCAACAAATGAACTACAGTAACACACCACAAAATATAGGACCGTAACAAACGTTTCTTAACGCTGTCTCTTAAATAGAATCAACACAGTAACCACACTATAATAAACTACAACAGTAAATTTAATTAACATGAGAGCGACAGTCAACAATCGTCGAGAATACCATCAACTATTAAAAATCTTATAATGAGCGAGACAAAGAACAGACTTTGTATCGTCAAAGTTCTTGATTTTCGTTCAGGTTGTGAGGCACTCATTTGTCGAGTTTTTTTGATTTTCCCATTTGGTTCTATAATTAAATTGTCAAACAACTATTGAATGGCCAACATTAAGTTTTTCTGCAACCTCTTCGGCTGTTTTGCGTTGGTCTGCTTTAACACTGATTCACAAATCATCATCCTCAATCGCAAAAGGACTTTCACGACCCTCCTCAACTTTAAGGCTCTCGTCTCCTCGACGAAACTTTTGGAACAAATGTTGAGCTGATGGGATATTTTAAACAGTTTCTGCTGCTTTGCGTCTCTCAATTTGAACTCATACAATAAAATTGCTTGAATTTACATCCTTTACATTATTATTTAGAGAACCTAAAACACACTAAAAACAAACAGTTATAACAAAACAAATTACATAAATTAATAAAGCAATTGTTCTTTACAATGGTATATTACATAAACAACTGTTAAATAAAAGTTTTTTACACAATTTAGCATCAAAGTTTAAAATAATACAAAAACACGTTTATTCTTGCACCAACCTAAGATTTGTAGTTTTTACAGAAACTTTATATTTACAATAGTCATTACAGTTTAGGAGTTTTCATTATTTTCGATTATTAAACGTATACCAATTTTTTTTTTGTAATGTACCATCTTATATATTTAAATTCCTATACTTACATAATATAAGCTTGTATAATGTAGATAAAATATTCGCAGATAATTTTTTATGTTTATACAGGACAATCTATAATAAATCTTTTTTAATTTTTTTACTTCTAATGGAGTTATATAACTCAATTTCTATTATTTTATAGAAAACAAAAAAATATTCTTATACCAGATATTGAAAAACAGCCTCATTGACTTTATGAGTCAGTCTGTTTCGTTTTCATTTCTTTAATGCACGTCTTTGAATTTTTTTATTTAATTGTTATAAATCTTTAGTATTGATATTCAGTTTTAAATTCTGCAAAATGTAATTGTTTTTGTGTGAAATTGTACAAGTTTTTTAATTTGTATTTCCAAGCAAATTTATACAATATTTTGAATCATTGGTTCCTGTCAATTTTACAGTTGCGCGTGTACATTTTTTTGTCAAAGAAGCTGCTTCTCTGAAAACCCTGTAATTTGTTTCTGCTCTTTTTACCAAAGTATTCGCCGTATATTAGCAATAAAAGTTGTAATACGGTAGGTTTTACAACGTGATAAAGTATAATTAAAATCTCTTACCAAATTTTTGTCTAATGTTTCATATTATCACTAACTTCAATTATAAGTAGACTGATTTTCAACCTATTACAGTGGTATATAAAAGTAACATTAAGTAAAAAAATAACCAATATCTTTATTAGGATAATAATGTAAAAAAAAATTTAAAAAAAACATGAAAAATAACAATAATAAGTTTACATAGGCACAAAATCTGTAAAATGTAAAATTTTATCTTAATTTGCTTTTTTTAAGGAATAAATCCAGTAGGTGTTTTGAAAAATAATTTTTTTAAGTGTCAAATATGGGAATGGATTAAGTAACTGTAGCACTACAGTGCCTTAAGGTTTATTGTACTACTAATCTGATTACTTATTCTTAATTTATTAGATTAACCAAATTTTTACCAGGTCTTTTCTAAAGAGAGTGTTTCGAAAGCTTGAAGTAATAAGAAGTTCATAGTCAAATATAAAGCCTGAGGCTGTTACATCTTATTTCTTACAAAGTTTACAAATAAATTTCTTCATATAATTAGGTATTGTGTGTTTATATTTGTTACAGTGCCTGGAAGTCAACTCAGACAGGCCAGTCACTAGTCTAATTTGCTCTCTGTTCAATTGTAGTATGTCTTCTACTTAGTACCAGTGGTTTTCTTTAACCAACTAGAAACTATCGTTACTCTGCACATTACTTTTGGTCTAGTTAAAATAGCTATATCTTGGCACAAAAGAGTAAGTCTGTTGTATTTTGCAACAAGTGTAAAGTTTCGTAAACATTTTCAGATTTCTTTATAATTTATTTGGTAACTAGCTAAGGTTTTTATTTATCTATTAACCTAATATCACCTTGATGGTCCTTGCTTCAGTTGTTACGCAGATATACGTGTTAGCATAAATTTCTGTTTGTAATATTGTATTGCAATTTTTTAGAAATGCAGATTTATAAAACTAATGAATCTGATAGTATTGAATCCATATTTGTATCAAACAAGTTTTTCAATCTAACAGTGTCTGTATATAACCTTTTTCTTTTATTCAAGTTGGATTTTAAAATTTCATATGCCTAACATAATGTCAGTGTTGGTTTGGTTATAATTTTTGTTATCCTGGTATGAATACTAGTTGAGCTAGCCTGCCAATTTTAATTATATTTGGTTTTATAAGAAGTCGTTTATCTCTTCTTTTTAACTAAAGCGTTTAAGGCAAACTTAGTAAAGCTTCTATAGCCGAGGTTTGGTGCTTCTCGTTGGAACTGTAATATGTAAGTAGGCAAGGCTCTAACGTTTGGCTAGTTTTAATTTATCTTGGCCCTGTTTTACATTAAGCCACCATACTAATGCTTTACAGGTGACGTTAAAAATCAACACAGCATTGTAAAACTAACGTATCATACAAGACTTAAATTTTCGGGTTTTACTTAATACTTGTTTAGTAGCTTTAAGTATTCCTTTATCTTTGTTTGCAACTTTTTATACTACATGTAGGTTTTAGATCAGCTTCACACTAGGGATTATTCTAAGGCACTCAGCTTTCTTGTTTACTTACAGCAGTTTATACTAACGCAATATTCCTTTTCTTGTAAATAGTATCAGCACCGATTTTTGGAGATTTACAAATTTTTTGTAAAATATCCAGTTTTGACACTAATGTGGAATGGACATTACTATATTGTCTGCATAAAGGCAGTGGAACTTTCACATACGAGCACCTCTTTGCAGTAAGTATTTCTATTGTTTCACCAGATGGGATTAAGTGTACCTTTCTGTCGTGCAACATAGTATTTATCAATCTTAAAATGACCTATTCTGTTTTAAGATCTCCTACTGAGACTAGCATTCATTTGCAGGAGGTAATAAAGGGCTCCTGCAATGTAAAAAACAACCAGGTCTACCTTTTTACAGTTGCGGAAATTCGTAGTTTTTCTCAATAGCCAGCAAAGGTAATCTGTCACATAGCGTTCGTGAACAAAATGGTACAGAATTCCATAAACTTTTTGATCGAAATAGTCCGTCAGATGAATAAACTGTCTGAAAATTGATTACAAAAAAAGTCTCGTGATAATATTGCTCTAGCTAATCAGTGTTGCTATAAATGCGAAAACATCAGTGGAGATCGTACACAATTGCACATTTAGAAAAGCTTTCTTCTAAATTATTACTGTAAACCTGCACCTTTATACGTATAAAGTTTAACTGATGCAATATTTTAATGTTACTCTCAACTTTTTCCACTTCAGTAATTTCTGGCTTACTCCATATTACTAGAGATGTGAATTTCAAGTTGGAAAGATTCTGAGCATTGTAGCATGATGTTAATATTTTGTAGCAATCTTCTTCTTGATGCAAAACATCGCGCGAAAAACAAAATCTGTATGATGCCCGGACAACGTCATTCATTTTTTCCATATGCTTGGAGATAGATACAATCCACAAACATAACAAAAAATGTCTGCTTTACTTGGATGATCATGAATGTGTCTTGTAGCTTTGGAGTAGAGGCCAAAGAACCCACCTCTACGAAGCTGCGGTCGCAGGATGACGACGCCTGGGGGCCCGCTTGCTCGCCCCGACTAGTCGCCGATACTGAGGAACTTCCCCTCTGCATCTTAAACTTTTTCCGCATGTTTGCCATGACGGCATGAACGCCGCTATCGAGGGTCTCTGCCGGATCACGCATCACTCCATTGCCCACCGTCAACCACGTGGAGGTGCCCCGGATTGCAAAAACACGGAAAAGTTCTTAAGAGAACGATCTGTCTCTTTCACATAATCTACATCACGTACCTCAAAAAATAATCTGTTGCTCGTCGGATTTTGAGGTTATGGGGTTTTTAGGTTTACGGGTTTTTGGGGTTACGGGGTTAAGAAGTAATGGGGTTGTAACATGATAGGGTTTAGGATACTTTGACCAACAGCCCATTTACTGCGATATTCCGGCATCAGAGGTGTTGCTGGTCAAATTTTGAGGTTATGGGGTCATGGGGTTATGGGACTTTTGGGTTCACGAGGTAGTGAGATTACGGGATTAAGGGGTCATGGGGTTTTGGGATTAAAATGCCCAAGGATTAATGATTTTCCGAGTTATGGGGTTTTGGGGCTTAATTTTTAAGGTTATGAAAAATCCTGACGTTATGGAGCAAAACTGACTTTGAATTTGGATTCAGCGACCCCAAAAACGTATAGTAAGACTAGTCTGGGTTCTGGCACTATTTTTCGAATTTTTTTCGTGGAGCTGTGTAATCTACAAATAGCAGTTGACCTAAAGAATGAAATCCGACGCTTACTGATAAAATTGCTTAAAACGTGAGAAATTGTAATCGAAAATTATGTAAGAAGAACCATTTGCAGCCGAAGTCGAGATAATCATGTAACAGACATTATTTCCCATTTTTAATCGGAGATGGTTTTCACGGCCGGTGTTATGATACATCGTGTGGTTGGTTCTCGGGTAGTTAGGCCATAGTCGGAGTTTGGAAACTCTTGTCGTTTTGCCTAAATCTGCGGCGGACATCTTTAGAAGGAAATTTTCTAAAAATTTACGTTTTTTTTATTTATTTTTTAATTTATTATACAAAGATGTCCCAGACAACCAGACAATACACGGAGATGGTGTACTTTAATACTCAATAAAAACCTAATTATAAAATCACTTTAAAAGTCATTGTATTTAAAATCTAAAGTCGGATTTCAATTTCATGCACTCCTCAATTGAAATGAAAAAAGAAGATGCTAGAAAGCCTCTGTGTATTTGAGACCCGTCATTTACTTCTGCCTTCTGTTTCACAATAATATTACTATCACAAATTGCAACATAGATAAAAATAACTTTTCAGTAAAAGTTACATCTAAATTAATCTTTAATACTACTGTTAAATACATGTTTAACACAAAAATTTTGCATTCATATAGCTACTTCATCACATTATATTCCTATTTTGGCTACCTACATTGTAATTGAATGAACTACATAATTAAAGTAACACAAAAACAATTTCAGTATTTTTATTTTAAGATTTAATAATAAGGAAAATAATTATTGAGTTATTCCATACCAAATCGCTGTGTCGTTGGACATGACATCTCCAATTTCGATGAAATTTGATATGTTGGTAGCACTCATGGAGAGATAGAGACTGTAAGTTATAAACAATGCGTATCAGCTGATTGATGTTTTTTTTTAGAAGTAATAGTTGAAAGTACCAATGATTTTGTATAATTATTATGTTGTCACGGAAGTTCTAAATAAATAATTTTATAATTAAGCAATAAGCGTTATTTTACCTTATCAAAAAGGAAAATATTTAAGAAGAAGAAGCCCTAGTTATATGCAATTTCTCAGAGAATTATAATTTTGTCCTCCAGGATGAAGCACAATCTTACCATTGTAATAGTATAATGGCAACCATACGTCCCAATGTTGTTTACTTCAAACTATCTAAAAGATTCAAACTTAGTGCCTAAATTACAAAAAGCTTCAATTTTTTGGGCGCTATGCGTCACAGTAGAAAAATTTCAAGAACTTATGCTTACATAAGAAAGACTTTGATGTAGCTAATGAGCGTGATATCAGAGCAAGCCTCCAGAGACCGAACGACAATCCGATTAGGTATTATTGCAAGCAATATTAGACGTGAACCAACAATAGCTTGCTTTACTTGCATCGTCGTAAACAAAAGTTTTGATAAAAAGCAGATGTTATCAAAAATAAAGAGTAAAATATACACAATCTTAAAATAATCTAGTTGTATTTTTTTAATTAAAAGTAATAAATTTAAATTATGACATCTAAATTTTTTGTTGACCATAAAGACTGCGTGTTCGCTCTCTTTATAAAAGCGCAGTAAGAAATAATTACATGGCATTATAAACTGAATACCTGAAACACAACTTGTGATGGGTACTGACCAATTTAACCTACTGTATATAGGACAAATAAAAGTTTAAAATTAGTTAGTAGCTTGTTAACCTGGTCATCTGTAGAACAAATCTCATCAGCTTGTTTAAATCCAGTCTGTAGTACGACGAATATATCTTTAAGGAAAGTCAATATTTTAGATATTTAGAAGTTAGAAACTCTCAGGATATATAGGCCCACGGAGGCAGAAAATAAAAAGACAGCCGACAGCCAAGCGTTAGGGTACTTCCAAGGAACAGCGACAAAGATTGCAAACTTGTAGGCTAAGCCAAGATTGTTAAACGATAGAGATATAACTGGAAAACGAATAACCTTACAAACAACTTTAAAAGATAAATTACTGCCTCCCAATCTCGTAGCTAATCAGTAAAATTTGAACATATAGCTAACAAAAAGGGAGATGTACAAAGTTGTTTCTTAACAATCAAAATTCATGATAATTTAAAATTAAAAAAAGCTCTAAATAAAAAATATTTTTAGACGCTCCCAGTTATTGCTTACCTATTTCCACAAAATAGTATTTACGGCAAATATAAAAACAACCTGCACAAACATATAAATAATAAAATAATTAGAACATTGTAAACTAAATAGAGAAATCGTACTTGAAACTCAAAAAAGTTTTTTTACTTCGTTACCACATAATAATTAAAATTGACTGCAGTCAACAAGTCCGCAGGTACTTTGGATGACCTAAATGTTAACAATTGAAGATTAGGAAATCCTTAAGAATCAAATTGTCGCTATTGATAAAACATAAGTCAGAAACTTTACACCAAAGTTGCAGTCAGTAAAATTAGAAAAGTCTAGTTTCTCCGCGTTAAAGAAATTAACACTTTACACTCACCCACAACTTGTCAAAAGTGTGTTAAATGACAATCTGAAGCCCAAAACATAATGTGGAAAAATGTATACGTGAAACCGTCGCTTATTGAGAAGCAATTAGAAATACGACATTTTTGGGCTGAATGAAATTTTAAAAAAGACTAAAGTAACGTTATTTTTACTGATAAGGCATACTTCTGACCTTAATCTTCTTCGAACTGGTTTTGCTTTGTACCTGGACAGAAACTATCTCAGCGTTCCGTTAAGCTACATATTTGGGTTTGTTTCAGTAAATCAGAAATCATATCCCTACAAAAACGTTGAATATAGAAAAGATGAATAAAATATATGAACAGCATTTGCTACGGTTTGCTAAAAATAGTATGTCGCACAATGGCTTCAAAAAAATGTAACAACCACAAGCATTTCAATCGATTTTGTATGACTTGAAAAGAAGAAAATAAAATCAATAGAGTGAATTGGCCATTACAATCTCATGACGCAACCCAGCAGAAAATTTCTAGTTCTTAATCAAGTATAGATCCAGAGACAAACATAAATTAACGGTTAAAACATTATCTCAATGTATTTGAAAAATATGGCTCTCCCTTTCACTATTTCATACAAGAAAAAGTCGCTAATATGCGATATTGGATAAATATTTTGTTTTATTAACTCTCTTCCCCTCCTTTATATTATCAGTAAAACTTGGCTTGATAATAATATAATATACTAGAATTTTACAATAAAAATTAATTTAAAATCTCTTCTATAAATAAAACTTTTTTGTTTTTTTTTTAATTTGTACAATCTTTAATAAATGCATGATTTATCACAAGAAATATAAATAATGACTAAGAGATAGTACAATTAATACTCACTATATTAAACTAATTACAATTTCTTTGTTTTAGTTACCAAATAATTAAAATTATAAAATAAAAAATAAAACAATGAAATGTTTTAAGCAAACCTAAGTATATCATTGTACTTTACACTTATAATATTTTTTGATCACTTAACACACTGTTGGAATGGTTTCATATTCTTATGAGACTTTGACAGTCCCCCATAACGGCAGAAGTTTACTTTCTAGTTCTAGACAATCCAAAATTTTAGGCCTAGTTGTATTTGATAAATAAATGCTTTTGCTAAATTAGTCTTTTCTATATCTAAATATACCGTTTAGTGCTACTGGTGGAATAGAATCTTATTTCATAGTGGAAATAAGACGGATTTGTTTAATTTCATATACGTTAAGTTTCCGGCTTCTAAATCAATATCAAAGTTTATGCAAATGCAGTTGTATTAATGTTAAATTAATATATGATGCTAAAATAACAGTGCTACCAGAAAAAGGGGCTATTTTTCTTGTTCTGGTTATTGATATGTCCGATTACATATAAGATATAGTGCGAGTCGTAATACACTTCCTTGGAGTACAATCAAGTGTATTGTATACAATTTTATATGCACATTTTGATGTTTAACATAAAAATGTTTGATTTGAGGTAGGACTTTGTACTATTGATACGTCTGAACTCAAAGTAGTGATTTGGTATTACGTTACACTTATACAAAAGTGGTTGGATTTGTTTTAAGAAGAGCTTCTCAAATGCCTTGGAGTATGCAGGTAGTAATTAATCAAACTGTGGTGTGCGACGACGATAAAGTTTTCATCCGGTTTAATCATTACGATCGGTAAATCGATCGGTTGGGAAAGAATATATAACTCTTATTGTTAGTATAGAATCAACTAGGTAGATTCATATAGTAAATTAGTTTTTCAGGAACACCTGTAGAATGTTTTCTGGAATGAAATTAAATCCCGAATTTTTTTTGGATAAATCTCTTTTAATGCAGCTTCAACTTAAATAGTAGAGAAGGTGCTTTTAGGAATTTTTGCATTTGAATACTTGAGAATGCTGCTTAGGAGTGGCTGTAGTGGAGTTGCTAGTTCTCTATCGGGCGCTTCTCTAGGTGGTGGATAGGGCAAAGCCCAGCAGGTATGGTGGGTACCGGGAAAATAAAATACCCGGAGCGGACGAAAACTAGCAGCCGGTTGGTCGCCGGAATATAACCCGCCAACAGTCTATATGCAATGCAGTAGACGAGCAAATACATAAGATTATTATCTTGCTCTTGGTGCGAGAAATCGGGTAAAAAGGCGCATTAACCAAGAAATAAGTCAACGGCATAGAATGTTAAACGCAACGGGAAACGACAACATTAAAGACATTTATAGATATCCCTAGTATATCAAAATGGGTAGTTTCAATACAAAATATTGCGGAGTTTTAATTCCCCCAATCGAAATGCATTGAAAAGAGTTGACACATGTAAGCTGACATCCAAAAGTAAAGCACTTATTAAGATATGCATGTGTAACGTAAAAACAATGGCCCAAGCAAAAACAATGCACAATGGAATAGAAATGAAAAAAATAAATATCAAACTTATGAGAGCAATCTAAATGCGATGGCCAGGCTCAAGACAATTAAACATCAAAGATTATAAAGTATACTACTCGGAAACAACAAACGGAGAATATCAGCATCGAGTAGGAATGATTGTAGAAAGAAACATTGCAAGATATGTAACAAACTTTGGGTCTATATCGAAGAGGATATTGTTACTCCAAATATCAAGTAGCCCCAGTAAACATCATCTGAATATATGCCCCGACTACTAACTATACTGACTATATTAACTTAAAGTAAAACAATTTTACTCACACATATCATAAATGTTGAATAAACTCCCCAAATAAGAGTTTACAATAATAATAGGAGATTTCAATACAAAAGCGGGTAGTGGACGAACAATATTAAGACCCATGGGCTAGGTAAAAAAAATAAAAAAGGCTGAGTATTTTTGCAGTATAACATCACCTTGTAGTAGAAAATACTATTTTAACACCCTCCAAGAAGGCTGTATACCTGGTGATCACCGGCAGACACCTCAGACACGACGATTAGACTCAAATACAAAACATCCTTATAAATAAAAAATATAGAAACAGGTACACGTTTATAAAAACGTACTATAGAGTAGATATACAATCCAACCAAAACTTGGTAGTACGGAAAATAGAAGTTATAATAAAAATAGGAAAAAAGAAGAATATCTACAGAAGATGCGACATGCGAAAAATAACAGAGCAAAATATAAAAACACAAATAGAGCATGAATTATCGGGAAAATTTATATCATCAGAAGATACCACTAATACAGAAGATAAAATAAAGCGATTAGACGATACAAAGGAAAAATTAATGAAGAAACGTTGAAGAAAAGTGAAACAAACAAAATAAAACCGTGGATGACTAATGAAATCTTGCAACTGGCGGAAAAAGAAGAAACTGTAGGAACGTAGATATAGAACAGTATAATAGAATACATAAAACTATAAGACAAAAGATACGAGAAGCGAAAGAAAAAGACATCAGAGAGATAGAAATGGAAACTCTCCAAAAGAAACACAACAACTTTAATGTACACCGAAAAATAAAGGCATCCAGAGTACAATATAAAACAAAAATAGCAACAAACTGATAAACAATAAAGGAAGAAACCAAGAACACCTAGAAACCATATATTGAAGAACTTTTTCAAAATGAAAGACCAGAACTGAAATAGAAGCAGAAACTGGATCAAATATCTTAGCTGCAGAAGTAAGAACTATAATAAGACAATTGAAACATGGCAAGGTTCCAGGCCTAGATAATATCTAAGCCGAACTCCTAAAACTAATGGACGACGAGGGAATCAAATGGTTAACTAAGATATTCAATCTTATATACAACACGGGTTCTATCTCATGACAACGGGTTAAGTCGGAGTTCATAACTATATCAAAAAAGTCGGAAGCCAAAAAATGCAAGGGATATAGAACAATAAGCCTTATAATCCACCTATTAAAATATTTTTAAAACCATACACAGAAGAATTTACAAAACGTGCGAAGAACAGATAGCGGTCACGCAATTTGAATTTAGAGACGCAGTGAAGACCAGAGAAGCTTTATTCAGTTATATTTCAGAGATGCGAAGATATGAACTATGAGGTCCATGGCTGTTTTGTAGACCATAGAAAAGCGTTTGATAGGGTCCAGCATCACAAACTGTTAGATACTCTAAAAAATGAGGGTATAGATGACAAAAATCTCAGGATAATAATAAACTTATATTGAAATCAATCAGATAATCAGTGTAAGAGTGAGAAAAGACTAGACAGGTGTGGTTTAGATTTTGCGTAGAGTAAGACAAGGATGTGCATTGTCGCCACTGCTATTCAGCATTTATTCAGAACATATATTTAGAAAAGCCTTAGAAAATTTACAAGAAGGAATACTGGTAAACGGATAGCGCTTAAATAACATTATTATCATATTATCATGGTAATGTTTAAATCACTTTCACTATGTCAAATTCTGTGATTAGATATATGGCCACGACATGATGCAGTAGTAAATAGTTAGCCGTGTACTCTTTCGTCAATACAAAAGTCTACTAAATCGAGAAGGACCGGACCGGAAGGCCATTTTGTAGGTTTACCAGTAAATAAAAACTTAGGTTGTTTAGTTACATAGCAGACAACAACATTTTACCTTTACATACCGAACCGCGAATCCTTAAGCGATTTTTACTGTTGTAGTCTACTTATATAATAAACTTTTTACTTAAAGTTTAAAGGGGTTTTCATAAAGTTTTTGTTTCTTACCACTCGTTGGAGGAAGAATGTTAGTTTTGCTAGATCACTTTGGACAGACACACTAGTAGCTTTGATATTTTCTTGGGTGTATAAAACAATGGTTTACAGTAGTCTTTTATACTTTGACTGGTAAATATTGCAGTGCCTTAAAGAGCTAATGTGATATTATTGAATTCCTGTGTGCACTGCCCAAGCCGTTGACATTCTATATTTTAATTTTTAGTGATCGAGTCATTGTGTGATTATATGTCAATTCTATCAGATCATTAATTGGTTGTGTTAGCAGAGACAAGTTTTTATGATGTGTGCAATGATTGCATACCACAACTTATTGCTCAAGCGTATGTTATTCCTGGTTGCAACGATTTCGAAGAAATGATTCTCTGTCTAAGTGCAAAATAAACATTTTTTGGGAACTGTTTAGAGATAGCATATCTATGTCAATTATTTATTTTATTTTTCTAACATTGTATTCGGTTAAATAATTTTTGGTACCTTCGATACAGCCTGACGAATTGTTACAGTAATTTTGTGAATCTGTGTTTTTGATATTTCATATATCGTAGAAATTTTCTTTTTGCATGTGCTGGTTTAAAATATTTATATAATCCAGCTCTGCGAGCCTTGTCTTTCCTTTATTACCTTTTTTTACTTTTTCTTGTTCCTGGTTAAGTTCTGCCATCTCCAGTGCTCTTAGGTCTTCGCATGCCTCCAGCTATTTCTACCTTCTTCTCCTTCTTCCTTTGTTTAATACCTTTTTGTCCATCTGTTATCCGTCATTCTGGAAGCGTGGCTCAACTATCGTAATCTAGTTGCCCTGACTTATTGTTGTTTTCCGATATAGTGGTCCATCAAAATATACGCAGAAATTTAAAAATAGTTTTACGATTCAAATATCTTTATTATTGTTTTTTGGTTAAGAGTAATAAAATGTTTGTCTTCTTTTATTGTTTTACTAGATATATAATATTTTAGATATTTATGATTTTTTATCCCTTTTTATTTTTAAGTATTTTCGATGCACTAGCAGAAACTTAAAAACATATTATTTGTACATAATTGAAGTACTCGGTTTATTACACTAATAGCATATGTTAATAATAGTTAACTAAAAGCACTCGTTACAACGGCTCAACCGATGGAGGTCATACTAATTATTACAACGTAATATTAATAGACTAGTACTAATTACAACAGAATTTCGTTCTAATTTGCATAAAATTATAATGTTTATTTACATTGAGATATGTTTAACTACAATCTTGTAAACAAATTTCTATTTATTATATTATTAAAGTTACAGATTTTTAATGAGCTGTAGTTTTAAATGAAATAACCTATCTGAATGTAACTAAGCCCCATTATTATTTTGCGACCAATATACACAAAGAGCCATTGATTACTTTGTTGACTGACAAAGGACAGGGCGCGTTTATGAAGATTACCAAGGGTTTTGGAATGAAAGACAGACGAAATCCATAAACAGTAGTCAAAAAACTTAAAGGGCAGCTCATTGTCCAAACCAAAAGTTAGAAAGTAAATCACCTAATTCAACCAAGAAATAACCAATACTAGAAACAACCAAAGCGGATCCCCCAATCATAGTTATTCGCCGAGTGTGCAACCGTATGCTTTTAACTGTTTTCATTCAATAAATTTCAGGGGAGGGGCATTAGATTCCCGAATTGAGATCAGGGCGTTAACGAAACAAATTGTAAATACAATGGCACAAACAAACATATCATTTAAGTGGTCTTTAGATATTTCCAGAACTTTATCAACTCGATTGAGAGGGTAAAGGGAATTATATTTAATTGTATGAATATTTTATACGTATACATGTTATTCTTTAGAAATAAATAAATTTCAAGCAGCTATACTTTTTGTAATAAATTTTGTTTTCTTTAACCCTTTACCATTATCTTAGACAATATTGTTTTGAATGAAAACAATTAGTAACTTGAAGATTTTTTATAGGCATCTGTTGGGTCGAAGACCAGAATAAAAAACTCATAATGTTTTTATGTCCTGTGGCTTAACATTTTTTTCTGTCTCTATCCCTTGTTCTAGAGGTTTATTTACGTTAAATAAAAACTGTGCGCTGTCCGGAACTCCGACTTCTAAGCTTGTTTCTTTGTCATTAGACCCTGTGCTGCTTACTTGGGTTTCTCACGTTTTATTTTGAATTTTTGCATTCAATGGTTCATGGTGCCTTTCTCCAAAGAAACTCATTCAACGATTTTTTTAGAAAAAGGCTGTCAGTGCGTAACATCGAGAAAAAAATAAGAGTTTGTGCTTCAACGGTGAATCTTATATTACAACGCTACAGAAAGACAGGGAGTCTTAGGGATCGCCGTCGCTCTGGGCCATCACGAGTAATATCCAATCCAAAGGATCAGGTCGTCAAACCGATGAGTAAAATAAATAAAAGATTAACTGACCCAAATATTAATAATAAACAATATCAGCCAGCACAACAAAGTGGTGTTTTCAGGAGGGCAACCTTTATGATTGTATTGCGACCACAAAAACATTGTTAGGGTATAGTAGTAAGTCTTAATGCCTTCAGTGGGTGCAAAAGCGTTGTTTTTGGACAAATAAATATTGTCAACGCGTATTATGGACCGACGAATCCAAATTTGATGTTTTTAGTCAGAAACGGAAAATCATCGTGCGTCGGCAAAAGACTGAAAAGATAATCTAGGACTGTATTGTTCCTACTGTCAAGGATGTGGTTTACTTTTATCGAAGGGGGGCTTTTTTTGTTGTGAGAGACTTGGTAAAAGTTGATAACATTGTGAGAAAAGAACATTATAAAATAATTTTAACGAAAAACGCAAAATCTGGATTACAGTTAATCGGGAAGGGATTCGTAATGATGATTCAAAATGATGACATGGCTGCCACAAAATCCAGACCTCAACTCCACAGAGTTGCTATGCAATGAGCTGGACAGAACAGTAAAAAAGGAGCATCCTACATGCAAAAATCATCTTTGAAGTTTTCTTCAAAGTGTCTGGGGTACTTTACCACTCGAAAAATTTAACATATTAATCGAATACATGCTTAGAATTTTAAAATTAGTATTAAATGCAAAAAGAGATTTTTTTTAGATAAAACAAATGTTTAATATTCAAGTTTTTTAGTGTTCGTGATAATTTTTGATTTTTTTACGCGTTTTATTATAATATATTATATAATAAATTGTTTTCCTACATTAAAATGTACACATTCAGTTTATATTTCCATGAGTGGTAGTGTATTTTCCATAAAAGAATAGTAATTTGTCTCATAGTTTATTTTTGTGCAATTGCTGTCAGTTTTAGAAAATTTGGTACATAATATATTCGAGGATGTAGATTCAAATGAAATTAGATTTATATATTATATATATTCACGGGATGACCCGCGTCTATTATGGGTAAATTCTCGACGTTTCGGCATCGGCTTTGATGCCATTTTCAAGAGGTTAGCTCTTAACTAGTGGCCTCAATCTGCCTACTCCCCAAGGAGAGCTATGAGTCTTTGAATAAGACTGAGCTTTCGCGTGACCTGCTTGATCTTTTATAGGGCTGGAAGTGAAAGTTTATTTGGTGGGAGATGCGTTGAGTTGGGGAAAGTTTGTGGGATTAAGGGTGTTGCGTAATTGGCGGTGCGGAGAAATAAAAGACTTCTACATGACAGGCAAACACTGGCTGTCATCTCTTGTGTTGAGGCACTGTGGGCGTTTTTCTATTTCAATTGCCTCACGTACTATTCTGCTGATAAAATGGGAAATGGGGGCAATGGTTTTAGCCACAGAGTTTGGTGTTTCTTTGCTTTGTTTGGCAAGTGCCGAACCTTTATCGCCTTTCCGTACGGCCAGAGAATGCTCGTATATTTGGCTAGATATTTGCCGATTTGTTTGACCTATGTAGGTCCTTTGGCAGTCTCCACAAGGTATTTTGTACACTCCTTCATTCATTGGGGCAGTGATCTTTTGCTGAGCGAATAAGCCGCATACTAATACGGCAAAATATCCGCACGGTCTTTACGACCAATAACCAAATATCTGCGCTTATTCGCTCAGCAAAAGATCACTGAAGACCAATGAAAACTACCTACTCAAACCGCCTAATTCCCTTATATATTTAGATACTCTCTAACAATTCTGATTATGTGAGGTCTAGAATTATTTTCCATGAAAATGCCATGCTCGCCCATAGTGATAATGGAAAATATAACATGATCTTGTAGAACCTCCATAATATACCTTAGAGTTATTAAGGAGACATTTTGTATTAAAATCAACTTTGTACGTGCTTGTGACGAGATTCCCGCCCATACTATAAGCCACTCACCGCCTCATGGAAGTCGCTAGTTAATACAAATTGTAGCGTATCTTTCTTGGGGTCTTTCCTATACCCACCGACGTCCGTCTGATCCAATGAGGCAAACACGCAACTTATCGGAAAACAGTACCCTACTTCAGTACTCATTTCGGGCAAAATTTAATCTTGCAATTCGATGCAGGTATTGTAATGGTAAAAGTATAACTTCTTGGAGTTGAGTTCGCAGCCAAACCGCAGAAGTTATTTTATTTTTCAAACTTGAAATCTCTTTAGGTGTTGACTTTTTTATCGGATCCTGGTTTTTTGGTTGTTAGGCCAGTCGTTTCAAAGCGCTGGTGCACCTTTTGTACAACACAAAGGCTCTTACCAACAATTCTTGCAGTTTCTCGTTCTGCTCGACCATCTTGTAACAACGCTATAATTCTCGACACAACAAGATCTAAAGGCATTATGAGCTATTAAATAAACATTACGAGCACTTCACCGTTAAAAAGTTTTACACAAGAAAATCAACGTTAAACAGCCATAAACAGACACTGAAATGCCAATTTTCAAATAGAACGAATGTATGTTATTTTATAAAAATAATAACTACACTGACAATACATGACAGATAATACGACGAATAAGATTTCTAGGAAAACAAATCATTTAACTGAAATTATTTATTATTTAACTGAAAATATATCACAATTTCAATGAGACGTCAATTTTTTGTTCGCGAGTGTAGATGCACATGAAAAAAAGAATTTTTTTTCTCTTCAATATATGTAGCCAATTTATTTTTTGTTCTTTCAAATGTGCTTTGCAATAATCTTTTTTTAGGATGTGTTTTTGTCTAAGTGGTCTGACTAAAATTATTCATAGGCCCTTAAATATCATAAAACATTACTAGCAGTTATAATATTTGGAAAGCCTCACATTTGCATTTTCAGGACACTGATTTTATTTAAATACTGCCTATTGTAAAATATTTTTCTAAAATTAAAAAAACCTTTATAAGAACGTAGTTACCTTTAACATTCAATTACAGTTGTCTGATAGAAGCCGTCCATGAAAACATACTAAGTTCACACACAGTCGCGAGTGGGAATGGTTGCGGATTGCCTCATAATTTATTTCACAGGAGAATGACACAAGACAAAAAGTTTCTAAATTGAATAGGCTATTCAATTGTATCATCGTTTTCTTGGAATTAAAATGTGAAAAATATATGAGCCTCTAAAGACAGTAGGGGCAGCTGCGGAGAGAGAAGGGCTATTGTTAAATCCTAGCGTAAATCTGCAGAATTGAAGTGTACATCTTTTGAAAGGGGTCATCTGTTAAATTTTACTTTAATCGGAAAAGTTGTAAAAGTAAAAAAAATTAATTTACAATGCAACTACGGTAGCATAGTTTCGCCATCTACATGTTGTCAATAAGAAATTTATGGATAAAAAGTTTGTGTTCAACTTATGATACCCTGCATAATTACGTTATTTAAATTAGCTACTATTAGTTGTTAAGCATATAAATTACTTAGTGAGTTAAGTTTAATTACTATTTATGAAATCTATAGATAGTTTACTTTTTAGCCGAATGTGTATTTGTTTTTGGCCTATACTGCAGTACGTAACTCTACTATTCTGATTTATAGTCTGATAAAAAAAATTTTCTTGTTTTGGTTATATATGTAAAGGGGGGGGGGGGGAGAGGATGCCTGAGAATTTCTTACGAACCGTTGTGCGTTTGTCATAATACACAATACCTTGTTTTGTATTACTTGAAGTTTATTAAAACTGATTTTGAATGTTGTATACCAGACGCAACATGCATAAATAAATATTGGTCTAATTACTGTCAAGTGAATAAGTTTATTATATTAGAGCCTAAACGGTGACTCTCTGTTTAAGGCAAGAGGTTGCCCGCAAAAAGGTGGGAACGTGGGAACGTATAAATTTTTAACTGGATCTGATTTTTTCCTAAATTGGGAACGTAGCACAATTTCACTTATAATCAAAGCTCCAGTCGGCGGAAGCAAACGCGCTTTTTGCGTTCAGCAATGCAGTGGCCCGATAGCTGCAGCCGCCCGGCCATTTGAGGAGGAGCAAGAGCAACCCCATTTTTGTTTACTTTTCATTCAAATGTATCGGCTGTCTTTGTTTACTACGTACGGACCTCCTTGTGTAAATCAAAGGTCAAGAACCACGCCACATTTCTTTATTTAGTTTCTGTTCAAATGTATAGATAGATAAAATAAAAGATGGAAATTTTTGCATATGCTTCAGCTAATTCCTTATTAATGAGGAAGCTCTAGCTTAATCTCCGATCTAGGTAAATTCCAAGATATTTGACAATGTTATCTTTGGTGTTTCAGGGTATAAGTGTATTATTAATCATTATTCTAGATGGATCTAAGAGCTGTCAAAGAGTAAACATTTTCGCTTCTCACTTATCGAAATTAATTTTTACATGGCATTTCTGGTACCAGAAAACTAACTGGTCCATGCTTTCCTAGAGTTTCAATGCTGCCTGATTTACATTACAATCTTGCGTGATTAGTACAGTATCATGTGCAAACATAGCAATATTTGCATTAATTGGTTGTGGAATCTCAAACATAAAATAATATGGGATCCAAAACGAAAGCGTGAGGAACTCCAGCATTGATGCATATCAAGAAAGTACAAGCATTGGTTTTAACTTAAAATGTTCTATGTATGAGAAACGATTTAATAGTGTTCAACAGATATGCAGATGATTTTAAAGTATTTAGTTTATGTATCTAGAGCCGGTTAAATTCTTGCGCTACATCCACAAAAGCTATTAGTGTATGCATTTTATTTTCAAAACCAGTATCAATTTTTTCAGTGGTGACTCTATGTAACTGTTATAAGAATCAATACAATACTTGTGTAATTTATTTTTGACTTTAGTATACGACTTTGACTACGGGATCTCTGGTATTGTGTCAGAATCTACGTATATTGTGCTTGACTTTTTGTACATATGTTGAAAGCACTTGGGTACTTGAATGTTTCTAGGATCTGGTATAGATTGTTGGATTGACAAAACACCTGCACCCTTAAATCTATTTATCGCGTCATCAATATTATTTTGACAAGTAAAATCTGCTGAGAATTTTAGCTGGTGATTTATTGTTTTACGAAAATGTTCCTGGTTAATTGGTCTGTTTATTAATTTGGAAAGTTTAGAGTAGTAGTATGAAAAGCTGTTAAAGGTACATACTACTGACAGATAATCAAAATCGAGTTCTGCTAAGACATATTAAATTATTAATAGGGTCATGTTTTTGTGTAAAATAATATCTAAAATATACGGCTGTTAGTTAGTTCTGTACGGGTAGTACGTATATTCGATTGGTACCGAAATTTTAATTGCCACTTGGGAGACAAATGTATTTAGCTTTATTCCATTTGGGTAATTTGGAGGCTTTGGTTTAATAAAAAAATTATTTGCTGCCATTATCAAACAGCATTTAGATCATGGACATTACAAAATATTTGATTTGGTCAAGGTATGTGTTAATGAGATCAATAATTATCTGGAAGATTTTTTGTGTAAGAGGCTCAAGATTGGATGCACTTTGGTTAAGGTTATTGGTTGTGGAATTTGGGGTGTTTGTGTTATTTGTTGGAACTAATTTTCTCTTTCAGCGTGGCGTTTGGATTAGTAAATCTGATTATTGAGAAATTTGTTCTTTTATTTTGTTTCTTAATAAATGGACAGCCCCTATAATTACCTGTGTGTTCATCTTCACAGTTTACGCATTGAGGTTTATCTTTCCCACATAAGGAATAGTGATAATCTCCAATGCATTTTACACATTTTGGGGGTAAAGGACAGTAGTTTTTGGTATAATCTGTGTTGACATTGGATGCACTAGGGGTATCTTTGTTTCTTTGTCGCGGTTCCACTGCTACGACACAGTATAGTGTCCAAGTTGAATATATTTTTGGAGTATTCTGAATTACTTAAACCACTACAAGTAGGGATTTTTTTACTGTTTAACAATTTTGTGACTTTTACTATTGAATATTTTAAGTATCTTAATACTGTCTTAATTTTATCTTCCGTGAAAGATATTGGTACGTTACAAAATATTGCTTCGATATTAGAGTTAGCTTACATATGGTTCATCATAATATTTAGTTAGGTTTCTGTAGTCACTAACAGTACTTTGGTTAATTCTAAAATTATTTCTCTTACATACGGTTGAAAAACCTGCTTTAACTATTTTGTTAATGTCTTTGACTATTTCGTGATAGTGGGGATATAAATTTTGTCATCTGTATTTCTTGTTGTTTGCGTTTGTGATTGAGTTTCTTGCTCTATTTATAAAGCATAATATCTATTTTGAGCAATTAGTAAATTTGTATTAAAGGCATATCTTTTATTAGAATTTACGTTATTACTGGATAAATCATCAAAATCTATTGTTGTGGTGGTAGTAGCTTTCAAGTCCATGTATATTATTGTTGGTGGATTTAGTTGGAAGCCACTAGGTTCTGTGAAATTTTAGTTTAGTTTAAAGTTTAGAGTTGATAGATAGTTTTGTGGGGAATGTAAAATTGAGATTATTTATCAGCCAATTTAGTCAGCCGCGGGCCTGCCGCAGTCTGCGGAGATTATCGTGCACTCAAGTTATTTATATTTATAATTGATTATAAGTTTTAATGCAGATAAAGTATAATTAAAGAATCTAAACTAATAGCACACTGCTAGTTTAAAACTAAAATTAATTTATTTTTGTCTGTTAAACTTTGGCGCGCGGAACTCGCATAGCATAGGTGAAGATGGTCAAAAATATAATAACTTGAATTATAACGGTGTGAAACAGAGAAATATTTATGGGGAAAGCTTAATTGTTAATAATTGAATCGTCTACTTGATTTATTTATTTATGTCCTAAGGCAATTTGCGTTTCAAGCTGGTGTCAAAATTTTCTTTCAAAAGTTCGTAATAAATTGCACCACTACAAACTGCTCTTCAGATTGCGGAGTATTTCTTTGTTATTAATTTGTATGGAGGCAGAATGATTAAGTTCATTGTTTAAACCGTAGCGAAAGCTTGATAAAATATTGCTATCGCTTCATTTATATTCTCAGCTTTATTGAATACAGTGGTGTTATACACAAAAGTTGCAATAAGTGCCAGTAAGTCAAACGTATATATGTTAGGAATGTTAGTTCGATAATTTTTTAGAGTTTAATTTTCTGGAAAAGAAGGTTGTTTTGGAATATGTCAATGAATTCAGGCTAATGAATTTCGGGCTAATGTACGTGTCCCCTTCAATGCACACTTTTTCAAATGCCTGAGAGACATCTGTGAAGGTTGCAGCAAGATGTTTGTTCTCAAATCCTTGCTCAACAAATTTACTGATGCTTTTTAACTAATAACTTGTTAAATAGTAACTTTCTTAATATTTTCCATTAATCAGTTGTAAATGATTTTTTCAAGTAGTTTGAATAATGTCAGCAGACTTGTACGTCTAAGACTACTTGTTTTCTATTAGTTTTTGCCTATTTTTCCAAGCATTAGCATATTGACGTGTTTTTAGGACTATGGAAAATAACTTACTCGTTAGTCTCGTTCAACTATTATAAGTAAAGCTTAAGGCTTGAAGCTTTTCTTGTTTAAAAATAGTATTGGTAATTAGGTTATGACCGAGAGATTTCCTCTTTGGAAGTTTATAATATCAGTATGTTTATCTGGAGAAGTTGTTTTAATACGATCGGTTATTGGTACTTTTTTCCAATATCGTTTATAATTTGTATAAAATACAGTAAAATGCAGTTGTAGAAGTAAACATACTTTCTAGACAAGTGGAAAAAACCAGAAGATTTTCTTAGTCTGACTGGTAAGCAACGCTATCGGTTTTATTTTTTTTAGCTTAAAATTCTTTTGGTAATTTTTCAAAGGCACCAATTTTCTGAACTTAATTTACTTATGTTGTTTATATGTGTTGATTTTTAAGTTATCAAGCTTTTTTACATGATGCATTATTTTATTTATTATATTCTGTTTTTAAGTTGAGAGTTTATAGTTTTTTTATTATTCGCGTCGAATTTGGCTTTTCGTTCTAATTAAGCTAATTGGAAGAATACCTGTAGTCAATTGGGTAGCTTCTTCAAGATGTATAGACTAGTTGAGATCTGTTCTTCTTCTGAAGTGGTTTATAGCTTTATCAATGTTATTAGTTGTTTGCACTCTTGTTGTGTAGAGTAGTTCAGCTAGGAAATTAATATATAATGAACTTTGATTGTTGATGCTATTTTTATTGCAGTTAAGGAAAGTTAGGTTTCGTATACTTTTATTCTCATTATAATACATTAATAAGCATAGGTAAAAGAGTATTGATAATAAAGTTAAATAAGATAAAGCATAATTAGTTCAAGAAGGCTCTAAATGAGAATATTAGTTGTTGTTGATGCACTGAATGTGGTAGTTGTTACTTATGTTCAGTCCGCTTTTGAGTTTATTTATAAATGTATGTGTGTTAGTTACGCGTGAATATTGAAGATGGGTTCTCATCCAGTATTTTAGTAGTTAAATTTAATAACTACAACCACAATAGTTAGAGCTGTGCTTTCCTACTGAGTTAGATCAGTTTGATAGACCGCTGGTTTCTTTGTACAGTTGGTGTGCACATGGTTTTAAGCCACAATAATTATAATATAACTATACTGATGGCGTTTGTAACACTAAAATATTTACTTTGATTTTTTTGAACTTTACAGTAACTATATAGTGATTGAGTACTTTAATAAGCATTGCTCATTCTTGGTAAGTTTAACTGCGCATACTAATAGAGGTTTATTATCTCTAATATACGGACAAGTTATTTCTATTACTGGTATGTGCTTAGTTAATTCCATTTTTATCTCTCAATATGTGAAAGAAAGTGAAACATATTTGATACCCACGGATAATAGTTTGTTATTTCAATTTTGGTGAGTACGATATTGTATTTTATTTTCTGTGGAAAATTGGGTTGGTGTTTGAAAGTTTCTCTTTTTGGTAAAGTCAATGCGTAATGTAGATGTATTGTAATATGTTATAAAGATTTCAGATGCTTGTTTTTGAATGTCATTAAACGTCGTTAGCCATTAAGTTTGCGTTCCTAATGCACTTCAAAATCATTTTTATTTTATTGAAAGAGATTGATGGTTTTGTTGAAAAATAAATAGAACAGTTACTATGCTTACTACAAATAACGTTTATGTAAAGCGTACCGCACAGACAGGCCATGAAGCACTATTTTACCGTTTGTACTTTACTCTGAGTTTTATAAGCTAAAAAGTACTGACTTTAAAAGTTTAAATATGCTATTGGTCTTTTTCTTTTTTTATAAGCTTTCTTCTACCCATTCAAAAGTATAGGCTTTCTTATTCTGCACAGTTTATTTGGTTTTTTTTTATTCTATACCATATCATTATGTGTTTCTTAATCTGGTTTTTGAAGTGGTTCCCCTCTATTTCTATGTTTATCCCAAAGGCTTCATTTGATGGCTTTACTGCGCCATTCGTTTCTTTTATTTCAGTGTGACCATCCAGTCTTACTTAAGTGTAGTTACCCTGTATTTAACATTTTTAACCTTGATATATTTTCTGATTCATTTATTGTTATTGTGTTCTCTAAAAATATATATTATTTTGGCAGTATTGAAGCTTTTAGAAAGATCTGTATATAGGATAGTGACATACAAGGCTACATTTTTATATATTCCCCACCATTTCCATTCATTTAATTCAGCGAATGAACAGCTTCTTAATACCACCTTTGTAAAAAGACGTCGGTTACTTTTAAAGCACAAGTGTCTTTATTTTCATCCTCTTAAGGCAGTCTTAAAGAGCCCGAACAGGTGATAGTCGCAAAGTCGAGATTGTAAAAAAATAGTCTATTGGAATCTTATATACTTTCTTTAATTTATTTTAAGTTTTCTAGGGTTGTCTATATAAAAAAAGCGCACTTTTGATTAGATTATCTAATTTTCTTACACCCTTACCAACAGATTGTAGTATTGAACATTGTGTTTTAGCCGGTTAAGAAATCATCAACTGCTTCTTTGCTATAGATGTAAGAAATTTTGTTTAGGGTTTAGTAGGTGCAGGTTTATATTTCGTTCCGCACTCTACTTGTTCGATTGAACTCGAACGAAGTCTTGTTACATGTCAAAAATATATAATGCACATTACATTTCTGTTTTCTTCATAACAAGTGAGGAGTCCTGAAAAATTTATAGTTATATAAATTTTTATTTGGCAGGCGAAAAACTCATCTTAGGAACATTTTCAAAATTTCAATAAGTTTTTGAACATTTAGTAGGTACCAGCATGACTAAAACTCACTCTAGCGATTATTTTGTCAGTTGTCAGCAGCAAATTAATTTCATTTGGCTTACACTGTTCATCTGCAAGTTGCTAATAGAAACGTGACGCACGTGCATTTAATTTTTCACTTTGCTTCAAACATTTTAAGCCATTTGAATATACGGTTTCTCAATAACGTGTTCCTAATAAACTACCAACGTAATCTGAACAGAATATCAGTTCTTTTTATACTTTTCTCCGCTAAATACTTTATTATAAGGCGTTACTAATAACATTAGGATTTCTAGTTAACTAATGCTAACACAATGAAAGCAGTTTGCGCAACCGCTATGTAGTATGGCAGACGTTAAGACTATGAAAATTATAATACGTATGCGTAAATAAGAATGACTTTACTAGACGGGTCACTTGAGGGCGAATGAATAGGTATAATGTATAACCGTTGCATTTACAATGACAGCGAGTAAAACAGTGAATCTGCTGGAAATTTTGTGCAAAACTAAAACAGTTATCTGCAAAAATTATTGGATAGTTCAGAAAGCAGTTATTAATACTTTTCTCCAGGTTAAATAATTATTAAGGAGTATTACCTCGATGTTTTTTGCTGGATGTGAGATAAAATACAACAAAAATTACCTTAACTTTGGACAACTGAGTAGCAACTTTTATCACTACAACATGAACATTGTCATTGTCAGATCATCAAAACTTTTAACTCGTTCGCAACGCATGCCTGTTCTGAAAACTTAAATTATCTTTAACACTTAATTGATATTCGCAATTACAACACATGATTTTGGAGGCCAGTAGAAAAGATGTAGGTAGAAGTGTAAAAAATCTCAAAGAACTTACTTTGAAAAAAAAATTTGTTACCATTTTTAATAAATATATTCACTTTTGTTATGATAATTGTAGCTTTTGTGTTATATGGCTTAATAATTTTGTATAAATTAAACTAACTATTCAGTTTATTAGCAATAGGAAAAAGTTCCCATTTAGTTACCACCTACATATAAAACTAAATAAACTCGGTGTTAGCGTGAGGCCAAGCTGGAAAAATTAGCAACACGTTTGTAAAACTTATGTCTCTATAGTTTTATTTATCATTTTCCTATTATTCAATTAAAAACAGAATTATTTTTCTTTATTGGTTTATTGTTTAACGCTAGGTTATTCAAACTGGGCGCGTTTTTAAGTAGCGGATAAAACAACCATGAGCAGCGGTAACCATTAGTAATATCCACAACCAGGCAGTAGAACACACACATATATTATCAGCGACTAACTTAGGAAGGACCAGATAATTATTTTATTAAATCTCTCGCTTCAATACTTCAATAAACATTAGTTGCGCTTTTTGATGTTAAGAAAAATTATTTCCCATCGAATATAAAAATTTTAAACGGGTGATACATAAAGTTAATATAAATTAATCGTTTCTGAGACTACCCGAACGAAAGATACGCTTAAATAGGTGTGCACAAATTTACTACATAGTCAAAAAATTAATTAGTCACTTTATATGCTTTATATTGTTGTGATAAAAACTTTGCACGTACAGCTGCACTTCAGTAAGTAAAAAGCGCAAGCTACGCAAGATTTAAAGTGACAAGAGTTTCCATGTGCTGAATACGTTTCCTACCTCTTAAAGCAAAGGCATTGTTCAGATTTGGAGATCAAAAAATTAAAATATAATAAAGAAGTATATGAGAGAAGTTATAATAGTATTTGAAGCCACCAAATAAGACATTGGATGTTTTTCTGGGGTAAGGAGGACATTATTTTATCGAAAGACGTAGGGATTATACACTGCTTGCATTTGAAAAACTTTTAGTCATAGATAGTTTTTAATAATAAGGTGCAGCACTACACTAGAGTGTGATTACCTTAATTTCTCGAGTAAAACACTCTTAAACAAATAGATTCAAAGAATACATAAAAGACTAAATGTGCAATTCACATATCTGTGATGTTAAATTTCTAAAGGTCCTAAAAAATATTACAGAAACGATAATCAAATAAAAGTTGACAAATATATAGCATGAAATTGAGTATTCAATAGAGATTAATTGGCCAACAAACGTATCTCATATTAAAGGGTAACCATTTGTAAGATGAGGTATCTTTCACTAAACATTGCATTTCTGTGTCTAACAGTTTCTAAATTTAAATTATTAGTAATTAAAGAAAGTCTTTTATAATCGCTTGTAAATTACTAATCCTGAAAAGTATTTTATAACTGATGTCATAAAAAGTAAGCTGCAAAGTATACAATTTTCATTTTATACTAGCACAATAAACTTACAGAGTATCTACAAAATTTATCGCTTTGTAGTTAGGGTAAAAAAAGAATGCTAATACACACAGTAAACAGTAAGGAATTATTTGTAAAGTGCTAAAAGAAGTATTGACCAAGTTGAGAAAAAGGGAAGTAAACAGTTGTGGGCAACGATAGACGATCCACTCGAGACTATTAAAGTGATCTATATTTATTTATATAAAAATAAGCCGAAACATCGACCACTGCATATCAATAGAATGTTTAATATACTATGGTGAAACATCCAAATGAAATGTCTTTTAGCACGATTGTGCACCAGTCCACAAAGCAAAGTCGAATCAGATTTATCTGAGCAACAGTAGGCTTTATTTTTTGAAAGTAGACGATTAGCCTTTTGATAGTACCGACTTAAAATCCTTGGGATTATAAATTATGGGTATTCTTAGAGGCATGATTTGATTCAAAAGACATTCCAGTATTGATTTTTTAAAAAAGCTCTAAGACTACAGTAAACAACTTTCAGATGAATGTAATGCGTACCGCTATAAATTTAAAGCTATGTGAAAACTAAATATGGCTATTTCAATAATTTCGTTGTATTTATAATAATTAATGATTACTTAGTAAATTCCAAATTTATTCAAAAATACTTAATCGTTTTATTACGGCTTTTGGGAACATTTAAAAATCGTTTTGTAGTAGCTTTAACACAGTAGCTTTGAATATTTTGTTTGCTAGTAAACGTATTGCTTGAATTTTGTAAAAATGTGAGTTTAATATAAAGTCAAAACTCAAACTGTAAAAGTATATTTAAACTTTTTAGTGATTTTGGAAGTTAAAACAATATCTTTTGCCAACAATGGAATCTTTTATTTGAATTTCAATATCCATGTAATAACATGGTATCGATTAAACTGCCTACAAACTTTTAGCCGAATAGTTGTTACAAACTTTGTTCAAATAACTATCTGAACTGTAACACCACGGTTACGCACGTTTCACGGCAACTAAATTCCAAGTTGAAATATTCCGTCGCATTATGATTTTGCTTACGGTTGTACTTGCCACTTAATTTCAATTTGATTTTGTTTTATTGTTTGTTTAATTCATAAATATAATTAACATCTTGCAAAATTTAAATGTAGAATAATAAAAACTGTTTAAAAAAGTTATTCTTTATAAAAGAATTATTATGAATTAGAATAAATTGAGAAATTCTGACTAAAAAGAATATAATTTAGCTTCAAATTTTATTTTCTAACATAATCTCATACAATATTTAATACATGTAGTTTTACTTTTCTCTATAAATGCAAAAATTCTATGGGCTTAGAAAAAAGTTTAAAGTCCAAAAAAAAATTAAATTTGACGGTATAGCATTTGTGGACGTAAATCAGAATAATGAGTTGGACTTTCAAAGCACATGAAAATGCTTATCACTCGGAGTGCAGAAAGCTAAAACCTTCGCTCTTGTGAGTGGGTGAACAGTCGAATTACTAAATTTTATATTAAGAAAAGGCAAAAATAACAAACTGGAAGTGCTAACCTTATCACTACGATCGGCAGTAATATAAATTCTCTTCCAATAGAAATTAATACAACAGCCAGTTAACAAATTATAAAAACGTCACATGTGATTTATACCAAATTTATTAGAATAAAATAAATATTATTTGCCGCCGAAGCTACAACTCATTCTGTCAAGTAAAACCAAATGCAACATTTAAAGCCAAAAGGAATAGAGGGAGGCCGTAAACAAGGCCGACATTAAAAAATTCGCAGGCATAGACTGGATGCAAAAGGACAGAGACCGACAACAGTGGAAAATGTAAAGGGAGGGTTACATCCGACGGTAGATAATATAGCTGTAATGATGATGATGATGATGATAATGAAACTATTACAAAATACTAACAGAATATTTTAAAAAAACGACGTTAAATTATACACATTTAGAAACGCCATTTATAAGTCTCTAAATGTTGTAATCAAGAACGTTTCTCTTTCATTAACAGAAAAAGACATTTAATGAGAGCTAAAGTAAGTAGCCATTACCAATATGTGCTGTAAAATTAACTGATTATGATGCTGCAAAAAAATTCTTCGCTGGGCAAATTATTTTATTTCATTATTATTAAAATAACCTCAGCACTTGCCATAGATAACAAATTGTTAATCTACAAAAGCATAATTCGTCCCATCTGGATCTACGGCTGTGAATTATGGGGATGCGCCAGCAAATCAACAATAGAAATAATACAACGCTTCCAGTCCAAAATCCACAACGATTTTAACATACCATTAGTAGCCGATTCTATAAAAACAAAAGCTGAAAAACATCATTACACTGTTGAAAATCACCCGAATATAACAGTGAACGTCCTAGTCAAGGAACCCGAAACCAGAAGATTAAGGAAAGAGTGGCCAATAGACTTAGTGAACTAAAGTAGGAGATTCACCAGTGGGTCCTTTCTCCTCATAACTTTTATTAAACATTTAATAACATAAAATTAGCTCATAGAATTACTGTATTTATTCTGATTGCTAATAAAATGAGTTAAAAACAATATTATGAAAATAAATAAAAAATCAACAAATGTATCATAATATCTTTGCTTTAAGAGATACGGACAAATAAAAAATTGATGTACATTAGATCCCAGTGCATAAAGTATGCTAGTAATCACTTTTATAATCAACGCTAAAGAACCACTTAAATAAATTAGTTACATGTGAATGCAGGCATTGTACTGAATTAACACAAAGACTCTTAAAAAGCAATCTAACTGTTGAGAGACACAAACAGTAAATGCATTAAGCAAGAACCCAAATACACCACAATCATGAGCCAACCGAATCAACCTTTCAGTCCTCAATCCTACTCATATTGACACATCACAATTATTCACTAAATCAGGCTGCAACAAAATAGATTTATCACTATCAAGCATCGTCATCAAACTAGTCCTTGTCATTTTCACCCTCTCCTCACAAATTGAAACCATCATAACAATCATTCTCATTCTTCTGTTCCTAAATAGAATTTAAACAACAAAATTTAAAAATATATATATTTGTATCATTTCTTTCCCGGTGCAATGTAGGTATCGCCTGCATATCTACAACTCACCTTTCTGAAAACGACACCCAATTATCAAATATATTGAAATGGCCGAAACTCAGAAGAGGCAATGGACGGAGTGGCCGGTATAATCAAAAAACAAATTATACATCATTATATCTCTAACTTCCCACTAATCAATATAAAATCCATTAACATAAAAGTAATACTGAATAATAAATCTCCCATAGTAACAAGTATTTATCAACAACCAAATGAAAATTACGCCAAAGTGGTTCAAGAGGTTGAACCACTGCAAACGGGCCCGGATTTCATTCCCTAGGCTCTCTGATGCGTGGCGTGTGGCCTACTCAATCACTAAAAATGATTGAGAACCTGCGTTCACTCAAACAAGGGGCAACAAGGGCGGTCATCTAAGGCACGGTATTTGCCACATCGCCCCGCATCAGAAATAGTGCGTGACGACCGGACGGAGAAGGCAAACACATAAGAACTTTAACCTCTCAGTTTGCAGGCCGTCCTTACACAAGGAAGTTAGAGTCGTGAAAAAAAAGTTACGTTAAATAGATATCCAAAAATCATTAAAAATTAAAAATATAGCATAGATTTGTCACAGATCTTACTCTAATAGGCTCAAATTGAAAAACTTAGCAACCGAAAATTCCTTTCCGTCAATAGTAGCGGAAAATTTTACTTATTACATATAAATAACAGTTGGGCTGAAAAGTTCGTAGGCTGACACATAAGCGGCGCTAGTAGTATTAAATCCATGTGCTTTTTAGTTAACCCTAACCTTCAAAAGACTCGTGTATAAATTTGACAACTGTCGGACTATTAGTTTAGGAGATATCGTATTTTGAGTGAAGCAACTATTGTTAATTTTAAAAAAATGGATAAAAAGGAATTTCGAGTATTAATAAAACACTGCTTTTTGGCAAAAAAAAATACCGTTGAAACCAAGGCTTGGCTTGATAAGCATTATTTAGACTGTGCACCAGGAAAATCAACCGTTGAGAAGTGGTTTTCCAAGTTTAAACGAGGCGAGATGAGCACTGATGACGATGCACGCAGTGGACGCCCGAAAGAGGCTGTAACAGACAAAACATAAAAAGTTTACAAAATGATTATGAATGACCGTAAATTGAAGTTAAGCGAGATAGCTGAGACTCTGAAGATATCAAAATACAGTGTTGGACATATCTTGCATGAATATTTGGACATGCAAAACTGTGTGCAAAGTGAGTGCCGCGCGAGCTCACAATCCAGCAAAAGTTTCAACGTGTCGTTGATTCAGAACAATGTTCAGCGATATTCAACGGTAATAATAACGAATTTTTCGTTGATATGTGACAACGGATGAAACATGGCTTCATCACTACACTCCAGAGTCAAATCGACAGTCAGCCGAGTGGACTGCACGCGATGAACCGAATCAAAGAGTGGAAAGACGCAATAATCGGCTAGCAAGGTTTATGGCATCAGTATTTATTGATCACCTTGAAAAGGGCCAGACCATCAATAGCGATTATTACAAAGCGTTGTTGGAGCGTTTGAAGGACGAAATCACGAAAAAACGGCCCCATTTGAAGAAGAAAAAGTGCTGTTTCATCAAGACAATGCAACGTGCCACAAGTCAATGAAAATGATGGCAAAATTGCATGAATTAGGCTACGAATTGCTTCCGCATCCACCGTATTCTCCAGATCTGGCCACCAGCGACTTTTTCCTGTTCTCAGACCTCAAGAGAATGCTCGCTGGAAAGAAATTTAGCGCCGATGAAGAGGTAATTGCCGAAACAGAAGCTTATTTTGAGGCTAAAGACAAAATATATTTTAAAAATGGTATAGAAAAATTGTATGATCGCTATAATCGGTGTATCGCCCTCGAAGGCAATTATATTGAATAATAAAATCCAATTTTATCAAAAAAATTTTTTCTATGTTAGCCTACAAACTTTTCAGCCCAACTGTTATATGATCATGAACCAAATATTTTCAACATCGTACTCCAAATGAATTTCGCTATACAAATAAACTAAGAAAGTGCCTTAAATAAAACATATAAAAAGTAGAAGAGGAATAAGAACAAAACGACCTGAATATGTGTAGAGCCATAAAGATAATATTAAAACAGAAAGAAAAACTTCCAACCTTAATCTTAGGGCAGAAAGCAACAGTACAGATGTAGAGCAAACGATAGCTTTCACCGAGCATCTCAATCTTCTCTTTATACCAGTAGTTACTTTCAGCTTAACACAAAAGTTGTACATAATAAACCACATTAAAAAAAACTTACCTATTATTACTGAGTCTATTGAGCCTACTTCATTCTCTAAATTCAAATCCATCATTAGCAAACTTCTTAAGAAAAAATTGGCAGGGCATGACTTAATGTCAAATACAGTGCTTGCACTATTAATGAAATAGCTTATTTTTCTATAGCATTAGCACGTGTCTTAAACTCAACTATTTTCCTCGAACTTGGAATCATGCGCATATGCTGCTAATTTTAAAAACAAGAAAAGATAAAAAGCTAATTTGTAGTTACAGACCTATTGGTTTGCTACCCACAATATCCAAACCATTCGGACTCAGTCAACCTGATTTAAAAATTGGAGTTCGGCTCTGCCAAGATAAATAGGAAGTGAGGGAGAAATAACATCTCATAAGTAAATTAGGGTTTAGCTGGCCCGGCTAATAGTACCCTGTAAGGGTTCCTACCCACGACTACAGACAAAAACCGGCCAACGGTTTCTGAGGTGGAAGAGGACAGCAAAGAAAGCGGAAGAGCCACACAGGGAAGATAGTTCTCTAGAGAGGTGGACAAACAGACTATCTAGGAAAAAAACATTTCAAAATCAAAGATTTTCCAGGTTGCGGGTTGAAGACAAAGACGGGTCCAAAGTCGGGGGGTCATACAGTTAAGGTCTAGTCAGGACAGGCTCCAATTAGATTAAAATAATAAATCTAATTAAAAAGAAATAGTATTTTATTGTTATACGTCAAAATAATTTTAATCAAATAACATTATCAATTTTTTTGCCATCATACAAAGTATTTATTTTATTAAATTTATCAATGAGATTAGAAAAATTATCACTAGCCGACTTAGACCCAGGGGAGGGGTTATAACCTCAATGACTCCCTCCCCTGGATTCGCCATCGGTTGAGGACATGCCTTGTAAAAACATACAAACTGTTAAAAGATCAAAGTGCAAGCTTCGGATTACGGACGGAAATTACGATGACAGAAAGAGCAAACGGAAAAAAACAATGAATTTTGGCACATGGAATATTCAGGGTACAAACATAAAGAAGATGAGGTTTTTGAATAACTTTTCAAGTCGATAATTGACGTAGTCACAATTTCACAGACAAAAAAAAAGAACAAAAAACGAAGAGTATGCAAACTATATATGGTTTTATAACGGAGTGCCAAAAAAGGACAACGGTCTCTTTGTAGACAATCAAATAGTCCACGAAACTTATAAAAAGTGGAGAATGCCAATAAATGTCGAAAAACAAAATATATGGTGGCAAATGGAAAAGCTGGCGACATAAAGAATGATGAAAACATAATAAAAACATGTAAATATTAAAATATTTAGGTACAACTTTATTCTTTTTTGTTATTTCTCATGTTTCTGCACCGTAGGTCAGAATGCTCTTGACAGTCGTATTGTATATTCCCTTTTTCGTCGTCTTTTTGTAGGTTCCTTATGACCATAGTATTGAGTTCAATCTTTGTGTGCCTTGGTTTTTCTTTTATTATCTTATGCGTGAAATCTTTTAGACTATTACTCTCATCTGATGTTAGAATGACCCTCAACAACCCCATTCCCACTTTTTTGGCAGGTCAGCCATACTCAGCACAGGATTCTGGTCCACCTTCTATTTTAATTTGCGGATAAATTTATCGCTCCTCTTAAGATTATATTATTTACTGTAAGTTGGTCTGTTAACATTTACTTCCTCCTGGTGGTAAACTTCCCTGTACTTTTTGGCTACGTCGTAAACCCGGCTCTTTTATAGCAAATGTAGGCAATAATTTCGAGGATTCAAGTCTAGCAACTCTGCGCTCATATTCTCGGCTTAGTTTTTCAAAATTGTAAGTTGTTAATTATTCATTAAAATCTTCAGCCCCAAAATTAGATTTTGAATCACCAGTTTAGCTTTTTCCACGCCTCAACTACAATGCAGCAAGTCCATTGAATCGCATATGTGACAAACAAAGCGTTAGAAGATAAACACAATACTACTTTACTGTATCTTTGGAAATTAGCCAAACTTTTGATAAAGTCCGTTTTTCAGGGTAATCGTTAAAATCAAATAAATGTTTCGTCCGGCCAATTTTGATTTACTAAAATCGTGTGTTAGTCGGAAAAAATTTAAATTAAAGTGAATAAAGAAGCATCAGACTACTTTTCACTTATTTCAAGAGTACCGCAAGGTAGTGGATGGACCTTTACGTTTTATAAATTTCAGACCTATCAGTGACATGGGATGTTGTTATCAACAGGAGATTTGTGAACAATACTGCTATTGTAATCAAACATGAAGACCCTCAAGTAGCACGGATTTTATTCATATTTACTTTTTAAACCTCCAACAGTGGTCAGATAAATGGGACATTGAAATAAATGAGAACAAGTCAGTACACAGAGCAGTTATAGTCAGTTAGCAATCCTGTGCAGCAGTTGTAATAAATAATATGCAAATACCACAAATAAAAACGGCAAAATACCTCGATAGTAAACTGACGTGCAAAGAGCATATTAAAAAAAAACAATAAGACAACGGCAAAAGAACTAAGTTGATTAAAAGAAAGAAAATCGTTAGGAAATAAAATTCTAATTTACAAAACAGCTATCATCCGATTTGGACATATGAGGCAGAACTAGAAAGCTGTTTTTATAAAGCAAATATACCAATAATTCAAAAGAGCCAATCAAAAGTAATACGTCAGATTGTAAATGCTCCGTGATACATATCGAAGAAACACTTCATACAGATCCCTAAGCCCCAGAGGTCTAGAAAATAATCCAAGTTAAGGCTACCAAGGATCATGAAACTTTAGAAACTCACCCAAACCCCTTATTTTTGGAACCAAGAGTCGATAAGGAATTTAAAAAGCTGAGTTATGAAGTTTTTTAACAATGACAATCTAGAAGACGTGAATTGAAGTTGTATTAATGCTAACTTTACTATGTTATTATGACACCCAGCTATCGTCAATATGATCCCTACTTCCTACCTCCTAATTAGAGTTTCAAAAAATATTGTTTTATCTTACTGAAATACAATAAATAATTTATATTTTTTGTTAAGCTAAGAATTTTACGTTTTTATCAGTTAATATTTAAGTGATTAATTGTATTTAGAATAATTTGCTGTTGTTAAAATAAACCCTTCAATAAAGATATAACATCGGTGACGAACATTTATAAAGTCTAAATAACAAAAATAAGAATTTTTGTATTTATCGTATTAGCAGGGCTGTAAATTAGTGTTCGTAAGTACTTTGGCTATCAGCTTATTTATTTATAGACGCACGCAACAGATTCTAATTTAATGGTTCCCGCTTTGTGCACCGCAAATCCCAAAAGTACCCAGGATGCCCTCCGAACCCATAAAATTGGCCCAAAATGCTCTAAATTTTTAAGTCTCTGAAACGCAAATGTTTGTTCGGCAAATGCGCCTAAGTGTTTAATGAATAGTATAGTGTGTCGGTTTAGCTCTAGACCATTTTGAAGATGTCGCCGACCCTAAACTGAACATTTGTTTAGCTCGGTTTTATTCATAAAAGTGGTTTGTTTGTCCCTTGCATGCCACATTTGCACTACCAGCAAAAAACATGAAGTGCGTCAGCATGCGCAAATTAGAAGAGCAAACAACTAGTACGTTTCACGAAGTGCGTCAGTAACTATTGACGTCGCACCTGCGAAGACGCACAAAACCGCCAAGTCTAGTAACGGGACGCACGTCACAATTAAACAGCGCCTCGCTCCGCCCAAACCTGATGAATGCTACATTATTGATACAGCGACTTGAGTGACGTTGGAGTCTTGCTATAGCTAATACTTGATAAAACTGCATTGTGTTCCTTGCGCCATTGTCGTGCGCTTTGACTCCGCGCCTCTTCCGTGCTATTGTGGGCGCGCTCCATTATGCGCTTATATCTTGCTCTCCAAACACCCGCACAAATAACTTTTTATCCGGCAACTTGCGCTTATTTGCCGGGTGGTGCGACTCTACGGGGTAATAAAAAGGGGTGGAGGGCTTTGCATTGCGTAATTAATTCAACGACAGCATGTAATTAATGTCACGCAAATACGCCTCATGTCAGCACGGCGTATAAATAATGCAGACGTAGATAACAGCAATTTGTAGCAAAGTACTGCATTTCGTGCTTGGATAAAAGTGGTACTCAAATGTCTAAATATCGGGCAGCTGGAGTTGATCGTTGCGCAATTATGTTTGTTTGTTTTTATGTATTTAATCAACTTAATTGCCAACTCCTAGCAGTATTCTAACTTTTAATAAGCACAGGGCAACCCAATTTTTTATAAATTAATTTTTTCTTTTTTAGAAGGAATACTGCGAGAAATATCTAAAGATCACTTATTGCAGTTTTGTACAGGGTTCGGTAGAACAGCACCAAAAGGAGTAACATAGATTTGTTCAATGTTTTATTAATTGTTCGTTTGAGTTTCGACGCAGAAATCGGCTCTGAGAATATTATCAAACATTCGTAAATAAACATATGTTTATAACTGCTAAGACCTTGAACTAACAAAAGTTAATAAAATAGTAACAAAAATATATAAGAACAGGTATGAAACTAGTGTAACGTAATTTCCTCGGACCAAGTAACCATATGAATGGCCATCAAGTCTATCAACAAAGAAATATACAATGGTAGCTGAATACGAATAATTACGCTCAAATCCATTAGTTTAACCTGCACCCAACCAACAAGTTCCTAGTAATTATTTTATGCTACCACCCCAACACCAACAACAAATAACAGATACATATAATAATAATGATATAAATGCGGTAAACCCAGAGTAGCACCTACAAAGAATAATATCAACAAGCAAAGATAAAAAGCTAACCAAACAAATAGCAAAAATAAACAGCAAGTGATAAGAAGCACCAAAATAAAAAAGATTTTCAAGAAACACACTACCGTAAACTTGGGGTTACATTTGGTCAAAACTTCACGTTTCTTTCACCTATTTATTATAATTTTTTAGTACGTCTAATATTTTTCTACATATAGAGCATAAATGGAGGAACAGTTTGAGTACAAAATTTAAGTTTTCTTAACTATTCAAATCCCCCATACAAATTTACTTTAGCCCACACCTGATTTTATCCCTAAATTACAAGTAAAACGTGTCTTGGGCCAATAACACGCTAAAATATGTACTGGGAAATTGAAAACAAGTAGAATTTGCTTGAAAATTAGCAAATTTGCTATAATTTTGGTGTTTTGAGATTAGAAAAAAGTAGATAAGTACATTTTATACAGAATTGTCGATCTCGTGCACAAAAAATTGATTTAATTTAGACAATTTGGAAGAATTTGTCTTGCACAATACTTCATTCTAATCCTAAAGAACCGAATCCTTTCTCTTATGCTATCTCCAAAATTTGAGACCTCTTCCCATACAGTCAACAGTGGATCTTCTCTCCAAAATGCTGATAATTCTTCCGGGTACTTTTCACCATTGAATATAATGACAACAAAATCATCGACTACTTAATCAAGAGTTTGCAGTTCTTGTGGTGGTTATAATGGTACAATGAGGGTAGTTTCAGCACTTTCTCTTAAATTAAAAACGCTTTCACCTTCCTGGTCAGACTCTAATGGCATATCAACACCTTCTTGAACTATCTGTTTGAGGAAAGAAATGGAAGCCTTCTTCTTTTTGATGGGATCTAATGTTTTGAAGAACCAATAGTGTCTTCAGAAACTTCGACATCCTGATGATGTTACTTAACAGCTACTATCTGCAATATATTCCTCCTCTTCGTAGCACTTTCTGTACCTAGGAAATTTGAGCGTTTTTCCCCAACTGCTTCAAAAAGGCTTTCCCGGCCAGACTTTTATCCGACTCATTTAAATTTTGAGGCAATTTGCCGCGAATTCTGAACCATTATTTGATTACTTCTACTTTGTGAGGATTCCACGCCATATTCTCTTCAAGGAGGCAAAAAAATCCACATCCAAAGTTATGTAATATGTGTAGTGTTAAATGATAAATACATAAACTTTATGTTACGCTGTTCACATAGTTCTAAGACTCGGATGTTAATATGTGATGATAAATTATTCCCAATCAGTACCAATGGACCTTGCTCATATTTGACAGTGTATACAAAGAGCGTTTTAAACCAGTTTTTAAAAGTTATTACATCGAACCATCCATTTCTAGTGCGACTGTAATGAGCAACTTTTAGGCCGCTTTGAGTCCACGTCATCGAAGTATGATCGGTCTTATAGACAACGCACGATGGAAGACACTTACCATCAGCGTTCCCACAGAACATCAATGAAGTGAAGCTCTTACTGAAATTGCAAATTTTCTCAACGTACTTCGTACCTCGCTTGCAAAGTACCTTTCGATTGCCGGGGTCATCGCTAAAATTAGTTTTATCATAGTTCCAAATACAGGACGGTGAGACATCCTTTAAAACGACACTCAAATTGCCTATGTACTCGTTAAATTGAGCTTCACCAACATTAGTACGCACGTTCTTAATATTAGCACTGGTTCTAATTGAAAGAGCCGGATGCCTTTTCAAGAAACCCTGCAACCACTCGTAACCAAACTAATTTTACTTAAACTTGGCAATTGTAGCTCCCTTTTGTCAAGCTACTGCTCAACTATTAATCGAAAATTTGAAATGACAACTGAAAATTCATAGTCCGACAATTTGATCAGATGTTGAACAAACGTAGCTTCTTCTTTGACAGTGAACGCGCGAGAGCCATCCACCCGCTTGTTGTGCATACCTTTCAACTTGTTTTTAATTGTTAATCTTGCAAATTCTTTATTTTATTTCAGCAGCTCGTTGAGTTAGTTGCCCAAACCTAATACTTTCCAGGCAATTTTGCAACACCTGCGGGTTGTAGTTTTTGTAGGAACGCGAGCATAAAATTTTTTGGTAACTTTGGCATAACTGGAAAAAATCACAAACATTTACTAGAATTTTCAAAGAGCCTTTGAAAATGTGACGATCTTTATTACAAAAGAAAACAAAGAAAGTGAGGTTGGGCCAATCTCACCCCAAATTGTAGGCCAAAGCCATACCAACTCATAAAACGCCCGAAAGACCAAAAAAGTGAAAGAATTTCAACTTTCCACAGTATTTAAATGTTCTACAGTTATGTAAGTATAGATAAATTTACTTACCGTATATTAAAAAAATTTAGAGTTAGCTGTGCACATGAAAGTTGACAGGGAACGGTTTCCGCGTCAAAAACAAATGTTTGCTTAAGTGACGTTGTAGATCGTAGTTAAAATGCGACCTAAGCTAAAGACCGGTTACTTATAAATATTGTTGCCACATACCATTTGCCACTAAAGCTGATTAAATAAAGGTATCTACTAAGGCATCACCACCGGAAACAAACATTTTCAAGACTTGGGCCAAAATGGCCAAGCTCAATCTCAGCCCATTTTACGGCAACACTAACGATAAAATTGTAACAAGCAATCCATACAATCTATTAAACAACAAATAAAATTGCAATGACACAAATATTACAACAACCAAAACTCCTAAACCTCCATGGCGTAGTAAACTACAATGAAATGACGAAACAAGGACACAGTCGAAGATGAGCAATACTTTACAAAAAGTTTGACAAATAACATCGTCAAAATCAACTGTCAAACTCCATACACCTCCCGTAAATTAGAGAATTTAAGAAAAAAATATATATTCCATCACACACCAGCTAAAAGAGGAATAGGCGTGTAGATTAGTTACAAAATATTTTTACCATTCAACAGATATCAATAATATTAAAGAAGAATTATTTCAACTCGGTCACAAGGCTCGAAATATAATTAATGCACAACATAGAATCACCCAGAATCGGCTTAATCTATTTAAAGCTAGCAGAAAATAACAAAGACATATACAGGATTACAGGGTTACAAAATAAAATCATACAAATAGAACGCCAATAAAAAGCTATAATCCAATGCATGATATGCCAACACTACGGCCACTCAAAAGCATATTGCAATAAATCTTATATATCCGTTAAATATAGAACGTCGCACACACTAAAGGCTGTAAAAGGACTGAAAAAACTACAGTGAAATGTGTTTTATGCGGAGGAAGCTGTACAGTTAACCATAAAGCATGCGAGTATTATCATAGGTTAATTAAAGGAAACAGCAACAAAGCAACAACACCGCCGATCAATACAAATGCATATATAAAAAACATACAACACACCACCATTTCTCAACAACAAAGTTATGCAGATGCAGCCAAAAAAACCAATAATCAAGACAAGGACACACCCACCACACTAACTAAATTTATTGACAAACTCAAAAATCAAGGTTAATTAATAAAGTTAATTAAATAAGTCTAAGTTCCTAAGGATAGCCAAATGGAACACCAATGGCTTTTCAAGTCATAAAGAAGAAATTATTTCTTCATCAAAATTTTATTGATATACTCCTAATTAGTGATGCACATCTAACAGAAGCTATTTTAATATACAAAAATACCCGGATGGCACTGCACATGGTGCAGTAATACTTACCAAAGATACAGTTGACCACTACGAACTCCTAAAATAAAAGAAAAGTTATATTCAAGCAGCATCCATAAAAGTTAAAAGCTTTCCATATAATTCATCCATTACGGTTGTATACCGTTCTCCCCGTAATAATACAAAAAACATTTTAATCATTCTTTCAAACAATGGAACCAAAGTTTTTGACAGTAGGTGATTACAACAGCTAACAGACTTATAGGACTCACGCCTTACAACACCCAAAAGTAGAAAACTAGCCAAAGTTCTCATCAAAAACAACTACTCCTTTCTATTGACTGGCACCCCAAAGTACTGGCGCACAAATCCAGAAAAGAAATCCGGGCTTATTGGGATTTCTTGCGATCAATAGAATTTCTTCAACATATACGGATATGTCACCAAGTTATGACTTATTTTTATGTCATAACCTACTAATTGGTATAAATTAGTAATATAATAAATTCATTATAAAATAAAGTAAATAATTTATAAAAAAGGTGACCAATGATACTATTAAAATGTTACCAGTAAACATATGTTATAAAACTAAAATAAAATGTATAAATGTAACAGTTTCGATTAATAATTAAAGCTACCTACCATACATTAAATTCTACCAGAAACCAGATGTTTACAATTTAAATAATAAAAAAAATGGAAATATGATAACAATCTTTAAAGCAAACTTGTTAACACTAACGAAAGTCTAATAAATTTAAAAATATACAAACTGAATGGTTGGAATCAATCTTTGTTACCTTGCCTAAGGATTCCTATCCTAGGTGCTATCAAGGAGTACCACACTTATGAGTCAGATGCTAAAGATCTTTTTAAAAATAATATACCGCCGAATTTACAAGAAATGTGAAGAAACATTAACAAACACCCAATTTGGATTCAGAAATGGATTTGGGACGCAAAAAGCTTTATTTGTTGTAAACATGCTGTTACAACCATGTCGAGATGTAAACAAAAGGTTATGGATTGGATTTGTGGATTATAATAAAGCATTTTACCGTGTTAGACCCGACAAGCTGATTAAAATTTTGGAAGAACGGGCTCTAGATAAGCAAGATATAACCATCATTAAAAACCTTTATTGTTATAAAAAGGCTAATATGAGAGTGGGCACAAAATTAACAGAGAAAGTGAACATTCAGCGTGGTGTAAGAGTACAACCTTTAAAGAGTCATTACAAAACAATATTGAAGATGTAGCTATTAATGGAATACTACTCAATAACATTAGATATGCTGATACCTGAATCAGAAGAAGACTTACAAACTTTTTTTAACTCTGTGAAAGTGCCTAGTGGTGGATATGAACTGGAAATAAATTTAAAGAAAACGAAATACATGATTATAGAACAAACACAACACGCTCCAACAGAAATATAAGTGGGGACACAAAAAATAGAGAGAGTGACAAACTATAATTACTTGGGGACTACTCTAAATGAGGAATAGAGACAAGATACAATAAGGAGTAGAATAAAATAGGTCTGAAAAATATTCACCAAAATGAAACCTCTACTGTGCAATAAGGATTTTAACATCTCACAAGAAAAGAATTTTAAAATGTTACATCTTTCCAATCGTACTTTACGTCATGGAAGCTTAGTTTTTAACAGAATAACTTTGCAAAAGTATATCTTGGGTAGGCAGAGTTTGAAACAAAAAGATACTTAGTTGAATAAACACACAACAATAATTACTATACACAGTTAAAAAGCAAAATTAAAATATCTGGGCCATGTCATACAAAACTCAAAATATGGACTGTTGCAATTAATAATTCAGGAAAAAGTAGATGAAAAAAGGGACCCTGGATGTAGAAGGAATCTTGGCTCAAAAACCTTAATTTATGGTAGAATCAATCAACCACAACTGTTTTCGGAGCTGCAGTATCTAAATAAGAAGAAAATAATACTACAAGTTACTTAACTAAAAAAAGCAAAAATAAAAAAATTTCTTGCAAGATTGGGTCAAAATTCTTTAATTTTATTAAAATTTAAATATCAATCAAATTGGTAAAAAATTATCAACGCGTATGGGTCGCATTATATATAGATTAACAAATAATTTTTAAGATCTACATGGTTTTTATAGTTAACAAAAACATTTATGATACAAACTACGATGTACAGCGTATAGAAAAACAGGCAATAAGCAAGGAACTTAAGAAACACTAGTACAATATTACGGAATTTTTATCTCTTTTAAAAAATATTAAATACAAAAAATGTAACAGATAAAAAGGATACAAATATGTTAAAAAGTAAGGTATTGCAAGTGTATAACGCCAATTGTGGTGTGGGAGGTCTAATAGTTATAACGAAGCAAACGCAGTAAATTTAAAATGTCTGGCAAAATATGGTAAACAAAGCTATAACAACCGATTTCTCGCTCTTGATATAACCTTACGACTTTTGCTGGTTTATTAATTATAATGTTAATTTATTTAAAATTTGAACTAATTTTCAAAAAAATCTACTATTAATAATGTGCTTTATTATTTCCCTCCATTAAAAAAGCAAATACTTAGTTTTTACTACAGGAAAATGTTTTTAAATGAGTTGATTTTAATTAACATAAATATTTAATGAAAAGCATTCGCTTGTTTTAGGGATAAAGTACGCTTTCGCACAGCTATGAGCACAGTAGTCGTAAATTGCCTTATTAGCCAAGATAATGTAGATTGCAAGCGCAATTACCATTCCCTTTTATAAAAGCTTTTGTTTTATTCAATTAGATATGCTGCAGAAAGAAATTAGCAAGTAAATCAGATACTAAATTACGTTTACTAAATATAGTTTAGCTGTGTGGTTAAATGAAGTTTTGAAAGGCAAAGCTAAATATCTAGAATGCTTTATAACTAACGTAATCAAGCAATTTAAATAAATTAATTATATATAAATTACCATTTCTGTGCCCATATATGGTGTTGTGTCAAAAGGACAAATAGGACAAATATTTGAAATCAAGATAATAAGAGGCGTAGTCATTTTTCTTTACACTTTATATATGTAAGCTTGGGAGTGGCAATAAAAATTCTTACGGGTTTAAAATTTTTTGTAATCGCATCAGCCACTCTTTCTGCTAATATTATTTTTAGTTTGATTTTTAAGTTTGGCAGCAAGGACTCTCTAAATTGGCAAATTGGCTAACTGGAAATAGTGCGAAATTTCTCCTGAGTATCTAAAATTAAACTATTACTCTACCCAAATATAATTGACTTTATTTGTTTTGAAGTGTTTTTATAGGTTTTTTATCAAGCTTTATTTTCTATAAACATTGTGCTGCATTTTCTACGAATGGTATACCTTTTTATATCATTGCACAACAAATTCACATATTTTTTTAGCTAGTTACATTCTTCTATCTAAATGACTTATAGATGTATCTTTAATGTTAGGAGAATTACTAATAATAATACCATTTTTGCATAAAGATTACTATCAAGTAGTTCTTCCCGTGCTGCAAATGTATTCCTTTAATACTTTAAAACTCTTTGTGCCAGAAAAAATTATGCCTTAACTTTTAATTTTTATTTGCAATAGATGTTATTTTGTCATCCTATAACTTCACGCAAACTCGTCTGGGTAACGGACAAATTAAGACTAAATGCCCCCAAAGCAAATGATACAAGTCAAATCTTCTCCTTCTTCTTTCTCTTTTTCTAGTTTACCATTATGGTTTTGGCTAACAAATCAAATCGTAAAGTAGAATTACCTCAAGCGAGTGGAGGTTTCCAAAATCATGCACTTTGACTATAGTCAGTCCCACAATTTTTGGGAGAGGAGGAAGAAAATGCTATGATAATATTTCACAGCATACCAAATCCCTACAAAAAATTAGACACGAAGAGTAGCATAAAGAAAAACTGCACATAACAAAAAGTAATAGAATAAAACAAAATTAACAATTGCAATAAATACTGTCACAATTTCACACACAAATGAAAAATTAGAATAAATAGAAAAGGAACTGAATAAGATCAGGTGAGACTTTCTAAAACTAAATCAAAGAAGAAAATAAAAAGAGTACAAATAAGTTTCCGCCGTTTGACAAAAGTAAGTTATGGTTGAAATTGCCAGATGTAAAACGTCATATCGTAAGGTTGGACGGGCATCTGGCAACACCATAACCTTAGAATATTAGCGATATTGTATCAGCATCACATAATTTTTTCGTTTGAAAATGTCCAGTTTTGAGCCGAATAAGCAACATTTACGGGAAGTTTTGATTTACTTCTTTAATTTGACAAAATCTGCAGCTGAGACGTATTTATTGCTTGTAAAAGCATATGGTGAGGCTGCTTTAAGTGAGGGAAGTTGTCGTGAGTGGTTTCATAAGTTTAAGAACGGTGAGTTTGACGTCGATGACAAAGAACGTAGCGGAAGACCAAAAGTTTAAGAAGACGCGGAATTGGAAGCAGTATTGGAGGAAGATTCCTGCCAAACGCAAGAAAAACTTGCACTTACATTAGGAGTGATTCAACAAGCAATTTCCCATCGTTTAAAATGGTAACCTCAATTTGTAATTGCTGTATGAGGCTAGGATATTTTCCACTACCTTGGCGAACTGCGAACCTACTACCAATTTACAAAACTGGAAAAGACAAGCACAACCCTGACAGCTACCGATCTATTAGCTTATTATCTACCTTAGCCAAACTCTTGGAAAAGGTGATACCCACTCACCTGCAGGACTTTATACTCGAAAACGAAATTATTCCGCCCCACTAGTTTGGGTTCAGACGGTCGCACTCAATTGAGAAGGGGTTTGAAGAAAAGAAGTACACCGCAGCAATCTTCCTAGATTTGGAAAAGTGATAAAGTCTGGCTTGAAGGACTCTTGTACAAAATGATAAAGCTACGCATCCCATCTTATATAATAAAAATTATAAACTCCTTTCTGAACAACAGAAGTTCAGAGTAAGAATCAACGCAACACTTTCTAGAATCAAAACAACAAAAGCAGGAGTCCCTCAGGGTAGCCTTTTGGGACCAACCTTATTTAATCTTTATGTACATGACTTGCCCACAGTAAACAATTCAACGCTAGCCATGTTTGCGACGATACGGCGATTCTAACGCAGGTAACTACAATTGAAACAACAGAACGACTACAAAACGCAGTAAACGTAACGTGTAACTGGTATCGAAAGTGGAAAATAAAAATTAATCCTACAAAATCTCAAGCAAAGATGTTCACACTCAAACGTTACCCCCATCTCCCAACAATCAGACTAAACAACGATGATGTACCAATGAACCCATAAGATGCTGCAGTAAAGTACCTAGGAGTCTACTTACATACAAAACTCAACTGGGGATATCACCTAAATAAAAAAATTAACGAGTGCCACACAAGACTCATTCTATTGTACCCTTTGATCAACCGAAAATCGCATATTAGATCTGAATGCTCATTATTAATTTATAAGGCGATTCTCAGGCCTATATTAACTTATGCATGCCCAGTTTGGAGTAACGCAACCAAATCCTCATTGAAGAAACTTCAAACCATGCAGAACAAAGTGCTACGTCTTGCAATTAACTGTCCTTGGTTCATACGCAACAGCCAAATACAGCAAGAGTTAAGTGTTTCACTAATTACAGACTACATTCACAAACTAACTAGTAACTTCTTTAAAAAATTAGTGATGTGCTCAAGTGCAACTAAATTAAACCTCGGTCAAAAGAACATACACTCAAGGATTAAGCGTAAGCTACCACAAGACCTACTATAGATTAACTAACCCTAAGTAATATTATAAACCAAACGTTGTAAGTCAGAGGTGTGAATACGCTCACCTAATCCTCTCTCAAAAATTAATGTACTCCTAGTTATAAGTTTTCATTGTACCAAAACCGTGTATTGCATTTTATTTGCAGATCCAGCTAATCTATAATAAAAAAAATCGTTGAAAATGATTGACAAGTAAGGAACTACGTTGAACGCTGATTTTGCACATATGAATTCTGCTTGTTAAGCATAAAAAAGGGTTTTTGGCATCGTATAGTCACTGGTAATAAAAACTAGATCCACTACGATAACCCAAAGAAAATGAAATTATGGGAATTATATGGCCATGCTTCAATATCGACATCCAAGCCGAATATTCATAAAAAAAGTCATGTTGTTTAGAAGGTGGAATCAGCTTGGTGTCGTGTATTATGAGTTACTCAAATCGAACTAAACCATTACTGGGACTCTCTACCTAACGAAATTGATGAGATTGAGCCGAACACTCAATGAAAAACGCGTCTACTACTACTCCAGACACGATAAAATTATTCTCCTGCATTATAATGCTCGTCCACATGTTGCAGCTTGGAAACACTCAATTGGGAAGTCCTACCCCACCCGCCGTATTCACTAGACATTACCCCTTCCGATCGATGCCACATGGCCTGCCTCAGCAGCACTTCATATCATATAAAGATACCAAAAATTGAGTTGATTCGTGGATAGCCTCAAAAGATAAAGCATTCTTTCGACGCGGTATCCGTATGCTGCCAAAAAGATGGAAAAAAGTAATGGCCAACGGTGGACAATACTTTGAATAAAACATAAAGTTCCGTTATTTCACAATAAAAGCCCAATTTTGATAAGAAAACGGCGGAGATTTATTTGTAGTCACTTTTATTAAACTAAAATTTAAACATATCGTTTATCATTATGAAATCCTGGAAGGAAACTCCAAAGGAGTAAGCGTCACTATTAGCAAAAGATTTGTAAATAATGTAACAAGAATCTCTAAAAAGTTATAAATGTAATAATGAAGATCAGTACAAAAATCATACAAATGTATTCACCTACCACGATCAGTAAAGACAAAAAAGTAAACTAAATGTACGAAGAAATAACAAATAATCAAGACGGCTCGTCATAATCTAATAATCGGCGTCTTTAAAATAAAAGTCGGAAAACGTTACTTAGTTGAGGTCAGTGTGGGTATGCGTGTATAGAATGGAATGATAGGAAGAAGATGTTAGGTAACTACATATATCAACTCTTATATGTTACGTACTTAAAAAAACCAGAATGGAAATAGATCTTGATTAATCTCGATCTAAGAATAAAATTGAATTTCATAGTATCATTTTTAAGAAAATTTTAAAATCCCTATCAATTATAAACAGGTTTACACCAGCATGTAACCATAGATTATTTTGAACTAAAGTCATAATAAATTATGAACTACAATGATTGAAATTTACAAAGATAGCAAAGTCACAAATAAATAGTGAAAAAATAAAAAAATAAAGAAGCGCATAAAAAATAACTTAATAGACAATTGTGGTATAGTTAAATCAGAAATAGTGGTTAAATGGAAAGTACATGTAAGAACATAACAAATACTGTTCATTCAAGGCGCCGGTTCAAAAGTTGTTAAAAACAGTCTCAACGGGAAAATATCAGAATAAGCACCACGGTGCCGCATCCAGTTAGCACCGCATAGCCTCTCCTACCCAATTCCGACTCTCACCTCTAAGTTGGCGAACCCCGGGAACCTGAGCAACCCCATAAGAGATCGGGTAACCAACCCCGGTGGAAGATGGGGTCAGGGCTGACGAGAGCGGGAGAAATGGTCCTCCGAAAAGGGGGCTAACAACCCCTAACCGTAAAACGTACCACTAGGTACACCTGTTCTGAAACCTATGCAGAGGCCTCGGATGAACGGACTGACACGTCAGAAACGACTCAGGCAACGGAATATGGATTTTGAATTGGGTACATGGAACGTAAGAACGCTCCTCATAGCGGGCGCCCAAATAAATCTACTTAATGAAATAAAAAGGTACAACATCAAAATCACAGCAGTACAGGAAACCAGATAGATCAATCAAGGGAACAAAGACACGAAAACACACACTATATTATATAATGGCAAACCAAGAGGGAATAAGGAATTCGGAGTAGCTTTTATTGTCGACAAAGAGTTCAAACCTAACATACTAGATTTCACACCAGTTAATGAAAAGATCTGTAGACTCCGAATTAAAACAAAATTATTTAATATATCAGTCATAAATGTACACTGCCTTACGGAAGAAAATGACAGAGAAATCAAGAAAACCTTCTACCAACAACTAGAACAGGTGTATGATAGTACCCCCAAAATGGACAAAGAAAATAAATATCTAGGTACAATAGGAAAACATAGTCTTCACACAAAATCAAATGAGAATGGAGAAATGCTGATAGATTTCGTGTGTAGTAGAAATATGATTATCAGTTCTACATGTTTCCCACATAAAGATATCCATAAGGGAACATGGGTCTCACCCGTTGGAGCAACAACCAACCAAATAGACCAATTACTGATAGAAAAGAGAGGAGCAACAAGTATCCTAGATGTCCGATCAAGAAGAGGAGCATCATGCGGGTCGGACCACTTCCTAGTGCAAGCTAAATACAGATGCAAAATTAATAGACAAAGAGCACAAACACTTGAACGTACAAAAAAACTAGATATTGGAAAACTTAAAGACCCAGAAACAAGGAAGCAATACGAGGAAGAAGTAAACCAACAAATAGAAAACATCGATCAACAAGACAATGGGGAAGAAACGGAAATTGAAAAACAGTGGAATAGAATTAAGACAATAACTAAGAAAACAGCAGAGAGAACATTGGGGCATAAGAAACAACAACGAAAAGAGGCATGGTTCGATGCAGAATGCCAGGATGTTATAAACAAAAGAAATGAATCACACAGGAAGTATGTGCAGCAAAGAACACGTGAAAGGAAAGAGGCATTCTCAGAGGTAAGGAAAAAGCCAGATAAGACATGCAGAAAGAAAAAACGACAACGGATGAATAACCAAGTGATAGAAATAGAAAAAGATTTTAAAGATAACAACACCAGAAACGCGTATGCATACATAAAGAAGCTGAGAGGAGGATTCAAACCACAAACTACACTAATGAGAGACAAGAATGGACATATAAACTCAGATATATCAAACATCAAACAAACATGGCGAGAATACTTTTAGGAACTTCTTGGAGAACATGAGAACATAGAAACAACTCAAGAAGCACAACAAGACGACATCTCCTTGGATCCTCCCACATACGATGAAATCATACAAGATATCCAATCACAAAAGAACAACAAAGCACCTGGATTTGATGAAATCCCCGTTGAACTGTATAAAGTGGCAGGAAAAAAGCTAACCAAGCAGCTCCATGAGCTGATAACAAAAGTTTGGAATGAAGAAGAAATGCTACAAGACTGGAAGAATAGCGTAATCATACCAATACACAAGAAAGGCGACAAACTAGTATGTAAAAACTACCGAGGCATTTCACTGTTATACACAGCGTATAAAATATTCACGCACATACTGAATAAGAGACTACTTAATTATACCCAAGATATTATAGGGGAATACCAAGAAGGCTTCAGACAAGGTAGATCCACCATTGATCAATTGTTTAGTGTTAAAGAAGAACCTGGAAATTTGACGTTGATGTCCACCAAATATTCGTTGATTTTCGTCAAGCCTAAGTCTCCATAAAAAGAGACAAATTATACGCCATCATGAATGAATTTGGAATCCCAAGAAAACTGATCAGACTAATAAAAGCAACAATGACAGAGACCACGGCATACGTTAAAATTCAAAATCAACTGACTGACCCGTTCGAAATAACCAAAGGATTAAAACAAGGCCCCTACATTATTCAATATTGCCTTAGAATATGCCATACGGAAAATGTCAATTAACCCCCACAGCATTCTGATCAACAAATCAACACAACTTGCAGCGTGCGCCGATGATATTAACATAATGGGGAGATCAATGATGGAAACAAAAGAAATTTACATAGACCTAGAAAAACATGCAACGGAAGTGGGGCTAAGAATAAATGTAGACAAAACTAAAACTCTAACACAAACACGCCCAAGAAGAATACTACAAAACGTTATAATAGGTGATAAAAATATTGAAAGGGCCCAAGACTTTATATACCTAGGAGTAAACATAGCAAAAGATGGAAGTGAAGAAACGGAAATTAGAAGAAGGGTCGGTCAAGCGAACAAAGCATACTATGCCATGCTGAACATATTTAAGTCCCACGATGTCCACAAAAACAATAAAGTCAGAATTTACAAAAGCATAATAAGAACAGTAATAACTTACGGATGCTAAGAGTAAATGTAGACAAAACTAAAACTACACAAAAGAAGCAATACTACATAGATGTATTCGGTGATAGAAAGATATTGAAAGGGCAAGAACTTTATATACCTAGGGAAACATAGCAAAAGAAGATAACGGAAATTAGAAGAGGTGCAAGATACAACTATGCCATGCTGAACATATTTAAGTCCCACGATGTCCACAAGAATTACCCATAAAGTCCGAATTTACGTAAAGCATAATAGAGAACAGTAATAACTTACGGCATGTGACACGTCGTGAGGAATGAAATAGAGAATAGATGTATTCGATAGAAAGATACTAAGAAGAATTTTCTCAAAGATAACGGAAACTGGAGGTGCCAGATATGCAGACCAATACTAAAGATTACCCATATCCGATTTCGTAAAGATACAGAGACTAAAATGGGCAGGACACGTCGTGAGGATGAATGAGGAAAGAGTTCTTTGTGGTACTCTTTCCTCATTCAGGCGAAGTTCCAGAGATGCAGACGCATCTGAAAGTGACTGAAAGCGCTTAAACTTGAAAATGCGCAACAGACAGAGCTTCAAATTAATGAAAGAAAATAGAACAGAAAAAGACCAATTAATGGACAAGAGATATGATAAAGACGGCAGACATTCCATTACTTACACCGGGAAAAAAGTGGAAATGAGTTGTATATGTGGCTAGAGAATGAAAGAACCAAGATGTACAAAACGTTTGGTGATCTAGAAATTATGACACACTGAAGGAGCAACATTGATAAAATTGCAGTAACTAGCCAAAAAATCACAGCTCAAATAGAAGAACCATGAGGCGACCTATGTGCTAAAAATCACAAAGGGAGTACGCTTAAACTCCGTTTGGTTTAATGATTTTTTGTCTTGAAAATATTTCCAATACAATACGGAAAATTAAAATTACTCATCTACTCTGTCTTCTGAATATTGTGCTTCCAAAATCATCAATTGCAATTCTCAAAATTCAACATTATCGTGGTCGGCTGAATTATTGGTTTTAACCTTTTCACACAATTCATTAACTAGTAGATGCACAAATGTAAATAGAATACAGTTATTTGTTCCAAAACAAAATGTTTATATAGTTATTTTTCGCACCCTTCTGTCGAAATCTGGTATTCTTTGACAAGCAACTCACCCTCCTTGAGTGCTGATAGTGAACTGTCGTCAAATTGATGTCCCCCTATACATATGCAAATGCCCATACGCGCATCTCTATATCACAACTTTTAACTATATTGGATTACGCAATCTCCTATTTGTTTTTCATTTTACATGTCTGTATATCTGTGAAATATTTATTTGCGATTGTGACAACTCAATTATTCTTCCACTTTAGGCTTAGTACCATCTGACCTGTAATCGCACCAAGTTGTAATTTGCTTTTCCAAAATTTTGGCAAAATGGCGATACACTTATTTATTTAATTTTCTTTTATGGTACCACAAGCACGGATTATTTATTCTGCTAAATCCTTTATAAGTTTATAACTCGTAAAAATGGTCAAACTATGTGATACGGGTAGCTGAGTTTTAAATCACTGATAACATATTATTTACTTGTTTCTCTAATAGAACTCAGTTTTCGACAATACATTTTAAATTGTTCTGAAAATTGTAATTTTTAATAAATAGTTTTTTTTGGACGGATATTTTGGCTGAAAGATGATTGTGCTTCGATAATATTGAGATGCTTATGGAAAACTCGAAACTGCTGAAAATTCTTTTTTAGTTTATTATGCAACACCGGTACTTTTGTTACATCAGTTTCAACAAAATTGTTTATTATTGGCTTGATTACATGAAATCTTTTTCTGCCCATTGCTTTTCAAAAAATGGGCAAAGTTTTCCTCAACACAACTAAAATGGCAGTTTTTATCTTTCTAAGTATAAAGCTCTATTTCATCCTACATAAAGTTATTAAACTTGCCAGTAGAGAACAAAAATAACATTCGTTATGCGATTTTCCTTAATTTGTTTTCCCGCTTTTGTGGGTTCACCTATTTTTTGTGTAACTTCGCCTTTTTGTTTTCCTGTAAATTTTTCCGTAAAACTACTTCTTCCTCTTTATCAGTTCCAATTCGTTACAATGCAATTTGATTTATCTTGCAATATTTCTAGGAAGACTGTGCGTATTCAAATTCCTGATTGCCTAGGATATTTTAATTTTCGAAGCTGGGACAGAAAATTATCACATAAACTACGTCTTACATAATTTATTTATGAAGAATGATATTATGTCACAGAACCGTAGTCTAATTTTTAAAATAAAGCACTAATAATTTACGATTTATAAAATTTTGTGTAGGAAAATGTTTTCCTAAAAATTAGTATAAATAAAATAAATCCAAATTAATACGTAACAGTTAATTAGAGTACCTGTAGGTTTGAACTAAATAATTATATATGTTTAACACAAAGTAAGCTTTATATAAATATTTACATATGCAATGTTATCAAAGAAGAAACCTTAGCTGTTAAAAGATTCTTGGCCCCCTTCTCTACATGATTTGTGCACCCGACATATCACCTTCTATAAATATAAAAATAGATACTTTTGCAGAGGACATCGCAATATTTGCCAACAAAATAACCCGACAGTTGACGCATCTAATCTTCTACAGCATTTAAACCTTATTGAAGAGTGGCTAGATAAATGGAAAATAAAGATTAACAAATCAGAATTAGTACAAATAATTTTGATCATCAAGAAAGGTGACAATCCAAACGTGAACCTTAATCAAGTCTATATACAACAAAAAGAAAAAGTTAAATACTTAGAATTTCATTTTGATTTGAAACTAAACTAGAAAGAACTTATAATAAAAAAGGAAAACTAAGGAACTTAACTAACTGGTTGCAAATCATATCTATCAAGCGGCAACAAATTACTTATTTACTAAACCATTACCAAACCCAACTAAACGCATGGATCTGAATTGTGTAGTTGTCTTATTAAATATAATACAGTCATAATCTAATAAAATGAACCCAAAATAATCTGCAGCATTATAGATACCTTGGTATGTCACTAACCACGCTCTACATACACTACCGCTGATAGAAGTATAAACACCTTGCCTTTTCGTAATAAAATTTGTTTTGTTTGACGCCTTATCATCTCTTTAGACAATATTTTTTTTAATTAAATAAACAGTCACATGTAGATTTTTTTATAAGCATTTATTGCGTCGAAAATTAGAATAAAAAATCTTAATTACACTTTTACGCCTTTAAAATGTCACTCAACGCTTTGACTTTTCTTTTTATACCTATCCCTTGTTTTAGATGTTTGTGTACATTAAAAATCTGTGCGCCGTCCAGAGCTCTGACTTCCGAGACTGCCAGTTTATCATCAGGCGATCTTGTGCCGCTTACTTGGGTTTTCTGTCACGCCTTGTTTTAAATATTTACATTTAATTTCCCGTGGTAGACCTTTTTCTCCATAGAAACACGTTCAGTCATTCTCACTTTAGAGTGAGGCTGTCGGTGAGTACATCGCAAAAAAATTAAAAGTTACAGAAAGACCGGAAGTCTTAAGGATCGCCATCGCTCTGGGCCATCACGAGTAATATCCTATGCAAAGAATCAGATCGTCAGATTGGCGACTAAAAGAAATAGAAAATTAAATATCCCAGATATTGGTGCGGAGTTTCACCTAGGACGTATTGCGATCAAAAACCATCGTTCCTGGACAAGTGAATAGTGTCAAAACATATTACGGACCGACAAAGCAAAATTTTAAATTTTCAGACAGAAACGGAAAATTTACGTGTCTATGACTGTAAGATGATCCGGGATTGTATTGTTCCGACTGTAATATACTGGGTCTATTTTAGAATGGAGGTGCTTTCCTCTAGCTGGTGTGGGGGACTTCATAAAAGCATTTGAAGAACATTATAAAATTTTTTAACGAAAAACGCCATACCATTTGGGTTGCCATTAATAAGGAAACAATTTGTGATGATGCAAAACAACGATCCTAAACATACTAAAAAACTTTGTAAGAACTATTTAGCAAACCAAGAAGAAAAAAATGCTCAAAATGATGACATAGCCACCACAGAATTCAGGATGGGATGAGCTAGGCAGAACAGAATGAAAGGAACGCCCCGCATTCAAAAATCATCTTTTAAAGTCTTCTTCAAGGTGCCTGAAGAGATTTACTACCCGAGAATTTAAAAAAATTATTCTAAAGAATGCCTCGCATCGTAAAAGTGACATTCAATACAAAGAACAGTTTTCGTGATGAAATTCAAGTTAATTTTTCCAATAATAATGATAATTTTTGTTTATATTTTACGTGCTGTATAATAATATATTATATAATAAATTGTTTTCTTACATTAAAGTGTAGAAATTAATTCTTTAGTTGGTGTCCATACTTCCATAAGCAGTGGTGTACAGGAAAGAACCATCAGACGCCATAGAATACTTGAATGACATCTGAATCAAATACTAAAGTACCTCTTCTAACCAATAGAAACCAGACAACTACGAAGATTTTGGCCACAGGATTTTCTACAGATTCGAGGTGAAATCAGCAGATTTTATACTTTTTACAACATGCTTTTATACAATGTATTTTTTTACATTATACACTACATTAAAATAAAATGCTTCATTTCTAAGTCCTAAAGAAAGTGTAAAAAATATTAAATAATACGACTAATATAATATAAGCACAAATAAAACATATAAATTTTACAAAACTCACTAAATGTAAAAGAGATAGAAACGTCTAAATATTACTTTTAAAATATATCTACCTGAAAAATAATACGGTTAATACTTAGAGCAGTTGAAACAGACTCAAAACTTAAGATATGTTTAGATTTATATACACTACACATCAATACATAACAGTTTATTAATGTTTTTCTATAAAATCTATTTAAATTAATTAGCTAGAAATTAAGAAATTTTCATAATAAAAAACTTCGTATTTAGTAATAGAATCTTTAATATTTTTTTTTAATATCAATAAAAATAAAACATTTAAATGTATTATCTATATTTATCGTATTAAACTGTTGACAGGGACTTCAAAAGCAAATATTATCAGTGTGCATTCAGAGAGTAAATCAAAGTTCTAACTTCAGCAACACAATTTCTTTTCATCAACAAAAAGTAACTCGGGACATATTTTACATTTTTTATGTATGCTTTTGACTTACTTTCGCAACCCACAAATTTATAAGGTATCTAAACCTTCAGATTAACTAAAATGAATGTAGCACTTTATAAGTAACAAAAATACCTGCGGGCTTTTCAAGCACCGAACCACTCGGACTAGCTCTCTATTTATAGAATTCATCGTATTCTCCGCAGTGTGTACTTAACCGCCTTATTGAACAATAGGATCAATAAAATTATATAAGGGTAATAAACTTTATATATTTGAATATTGTATAAAGCCTGTTTTGAGCCTCGGTGTAGCAACCATTTGGGTTGTTTGTAATCTCAACGAAACTTACTTTCTTGTTTTGGTTACATCTATGCACGTTACCTAAACAAAAATTTAAATTTCGACAGCAACATGTAAATCCTTATCGTAGTATTTACAGTTTTGTTTTCTATTTGTAAGATTTCACTTCAGAAAAATAATTTTTTACTGCAGAAAATAAAAAATTTAAATTCAGCTTCCAAAAATACATTTAGGTTTCCATGCGACCAATTTTATATTATAATAGGAAACTAAAATGCGAAATTCTTTCTATATTCTCAACACTTATTCCACAGCTTGCCAAAAATATAAGCTAAAATAAGGGATCTTGGAGAAATAGTCTGTTTTCTAATCTTAAAAAAAGCTCCATATACAAATAGCGTAAATCGCAAAGTAATATATAATAAATTAATAGTAAATGGAGAAGCTTTGGGGTCTAACGTATGGAATGAAGCGGAGATATACAGACATATTGGAGGAACAATAAATGAGAAATGTAATAAAACACTAGTTTAAAACTAAAAAATCATCAAATGGTAATAGGTGTATAAATAAGTTCTGAGCTTTAGATTTCACAGGACGCAAATCACCGTTTACATGTAATGTATTAGTCCGCCCTCTTGCGGTTTTAAAGCAATGACATTTGGTCTTTCGAAACATCATGCGATTTGGCGTTTGATGCACATTACTTCAATAATCAGCTGTGTTCACGATGGCAATCACAAAAGAGGATATTCAATTTTCTATCCACTTCGCGTTTTATCTTAAGAAAAACGCTGCTGAAGCCACCGAAATGATTTGTGATGCATATGGTGAGAATGCTGTAAGTCATGTAACGTGCAAAAAGTGGTACCAAAGATTTCACGTAGAAGAGTTTAGTTTTGAAGATCAACCACGCGTTGGACGCCCTCAAATATTTGACACAGATGAGCAGCAGACATTGCTGGATCAAAACAATCCGCAAACTGAAAAAAGCTGGCAGAACAGCTTGGCGTCACTCAGCCAGTCATTTCCATACGTTTGCATGCAATGGGTAAGATACAAAAGAAAGGCAGATGGGTTCCGCATAAACTGTCCGAAGACAACAAAAATCGACGGCGTGACACCGCACTCCATTTGCTTTCAAGGAACCGAATAAAGGATTTTCTGCATAAAATTATTACGGGCGATGAAAAATGGATTGTGTACGACAATCCCAAGCGCAAAAATTATGGGTAAACCCGGGCAAACCTTCGACAGCAACTCCAAAGCCCAATATCCACGCCAAAAAGAATTTGCTATGCATCTGGTGGGATTGAAAAGGTGTGCTGTACTATGAACTCTTGAAACCAGGTGAAACAGTTACGGCGGATCGCTATCAACAGCAACTCATCAATTTAAACGACGCAATCGAAGAAAAGAGGCCATTTACTGGACAAGGAAGTCGGAAAGTCATCCTGCTCCATGATAATGCCCGACCACATGTTGCAAAGGCGACGCAAGAACACATCTTCGCTGGAAACTTTTTCCACATGCAGCATTTATCTCAGACATGGCCCCTTCCAATTATCATTTATTCCGGTCGTTACAGCATCACTTGGCTGATACGCACTTCAAAACAGAAGAAGAAGTCCGAAAATGCATCGATAACTTTATCGTCTCGAAGCCGGTGAGCTTCTATCAGCAGGAAATTTGCAAACTACCCGAAAGATGGCAAAAGATCATCGATGCCAACGGAGAATACTTTGACACTTAAGCTTTTTTTTGTTTGTTTTTAAATAAAACTTATTTTGCAGAAAAAAGCTGAGAACTTATTTATACACCTATAGGTGAGAAATCAAAAAACAAATATGGTCAGTAATTAAAACAGGAGGAACAAAAACTAAAAATAAATAGAAACGGGATTAGAGATTGTAATAAAAAAATAAATTGGACAATCTATAATAAGAAGATAGCAATAGTTTAGAGATTTGACAATAGTAAGATAAAAATACATTAAAGAAAATACGGAGGATAAAATTAAGATGGAAATATAATAACAGGTACATGAAATTTAACATTACTGACTGGAACGGAAGCAAAAGTTATTTAAAAAAAATGATGAACATACATTATTAATACTATAATAAATTAAACAAACAACAGAGGATCAGCTATCATATTAGTCACTAGAAACTATTTATATTATTCAGGAGTGATATCAAGAGAACGAGCTAAAGAAAAAGTAGGGATAACCAAATATGTTAATAAAAAGGCATTAGATTATTAAAGTAATTAATTTGATAATAATATTAGTCAGTACAACATAAGATGAAAAGGAAAAATAAATAATATTCAAATATGTACACTAACAAAAGGGCTAAGGAAGAAAAAATATACACATGTATAGCAAAAGAAAGGAATTCAAAATAAACACAATAAATCACATAATGTATTTACAAGCATTACAATATACCATAAATAAATAAGAACATTGATAGCAACAGAACTGAAAACTAAGAATAAGTTAATTGTACCAATTACAAAATATGGAAGAAGAGAAGTAATACAAAAAGATAGCAATACACAAATTCCAAAATGTTGAAGTAAAAAGAGAATATAAGAAACAAACAGGAAACTAATGTATAAAGTACAAAGAACTTGGGTAGGAAATAAGAATAGTAGTCAGGGGGAAAGAACAAGAGTTGAAGTGACCTTTGGGATAAAGTAAATTATATATATAAAAAAAATTATGAGTGCTGCTGCTGCTGCTGTCACACAGGTCAAAGTTCAACTCTAACTATACTATTGCTGTCAATGATGTAGTGATTTGAGGGAAGGGCTAATAAAATAAACAAATGAATCATTAATACTAAAAAAATTATTCTGCCTATAAAGACACATCATATATAATCCGAAATTTGTTGATTACGCACAATATGGTAAACCGAGAAGATTGCGGCTTCTAAGCATTGTAGGTAGAGATATCTAAAGGGGATTCCCCTCGTCATAAATAAAAAAGATCACAAATTATTTTGGAGTCCAATAAAAATAAAAATTATTCCGGTAACCAGCTCAATACTTAACAAATGTTATACATGGTTTTGAGAGTATATTTTGAAAGGTAACTAGAATATCACGTGAGGCTACGAGTCCCTCAAATTAATCACTGTTCACTCACTGTCAGTACCGCTGTCGGAGCTTGGTATGTGTTGGGGTGATCCCCGCTTGAACCCGTCTCAAGCGGAGATATTTTTTTTACCTAGTTGTTTCACAATACCATTATTGCTTGGGGAAGATTAATTACGTGTCTTTTCGTTGTTCTTTGGACAAATTCTCCAATTGTGCAAATTTCCAATTCGTGGTGGATTTGTTGGGTACGCATATAACAGTGAGCATTTGTCGAGATGCCTAGGATCTTTTTTAAAATATCTGTAACTATTTGTAGTTAGTTTTGGATATCGCAAAACTGGTCGAAGGAGCGATTTGTATAGCAGTAAGGTACATTTATTTCTTAGTGGGGTATTCCTGTTAATTAGTGGATATGGTAACTTTAGTCGATTATACCCTTGGTTAAGTTTCATATTTAATGTAATAACTCCAAGTGTACAAATAAACTTCTAGATATTTCACGGCTTCGGTTTTGGGAGTCCAGAGAATTAGTTTATCCTGTATGCGGATACTGTGGTATTTTTCCACCACTTGTTAAGCCATTTATTAAGCGTGTTAACTGTGATCTGTAGACTATCAATAACTACGTAAAGATTTTCATTTTGGGTCAAATAGCGGTATCGTCAGTAAATAGTGCAATTTTGCTTTCCACTAGATTGAGAATATTCTACATGTATATATTAGAGTGTAAGTCCAAGAACGCTACCTTGTGAAACTCCTGCGTTAACGTGTTTGGTAATGGATATCGCGTTGTTTAAGTTTACTGCGAATAATCTGCTTTCTAGGAAGCAAAAAGCTATAGCTGTTAAATATCTTAAGATGGGTAAGTGACGTAATTTATGTTTTAGACCTTCCAACCATACTTTATCTAAGAATAAGGCAACAGTATTTTTTTTCTTTCAAAGCCATATTCTATGATTTCCACAATCCTGTGGAGTTGTTGAACTCCCGAATATTCTTATCAGAATACAAACTGTATAGCGGGGATTATCTGATGTTCATACGCATTCATACGCTTAAGAATAATTCGTTCTAATAGTTTAGATATGGTAAGAAGAAGACTTAAAAGGCGGTAGGATTATTATTAGAATTATTTTTTCCAGGTTTAGGAAACATGAGAATGTGTGCATACTTCAAGGTTGTAGAGAAATAACTCATTCTCAAAGAGGCGTTGAAAAGCGTGACCAAGCAGGCTATTGTCTTCTTCATTAGGTTTTACAGAATCACGTTGGGTATTAGGTCGTGTCTTGGTGTTTTCTAAGTGCAATGAGAGTATATAATCTTTTACTTCAGATGGTAAAGAGGGTTTTTTATTGGTATGTGATTTTCAATATATGAGACTGTTCCGGTCGTATAGGTTTATTTTCATTAGAAATAGTAGACTTAATCTTAGTTTTGAGGTGTTGAGCAAACAAGTTACATTTCTCTTTATCAGATGTGTAAGTAGTATTACTGGTTTTAATTATTGGTATTACTTCTTTTAGTTTGGTCATGTTCTTGGTGACTTGCCACAGTTTGGTACTATTTGGAAGGATAATGGTTTAAAGAATGGTGTAATTGTTGCAAATGTTATGAGTACAAGATGATCCAAGTTTACTTTTGGTGTTACAATTTCCTGAATTGGAATATGCATATTTTTGGATATCACTATGCCGAGGATGTCGAGTTGATGGACATGTCTGTAAAGATAATAGTTGTATTCATCTGCTACGTGTATTTCAAACCGATATTTTGTAACCTATATGTTCAGTTTGTTACCGTTCGGGTTATCAGCTTGAAGAGTCGACACTTGCTATTTAGGTCACCTGTAACCAATGTTGGTATGGTGCTGTTAAATGTATTTTATATGTCTGCTTCTAAGAAACATATGTTAGGTTGCCTGTAGGGCGTTGTGATTTGAATAGATTTAAAGTTATGGTAAGGGTAATCGTTTCCAGGTAGTTTATAATAACTTCAGCAACTCCTCCCCATGCTAACCCTTTGTGTCTGTCTTTTCGATAAATTTGGTAGACTTTATTTTTAAATATTTCCTCTTCAGATAGATGGGTTTTAGTGACGGAAGCGATATCCACATTATACTTTGCTAGAAATGAAATGAAGATCGTTCTTTGTGATTTTATTCCGTTGGCATTCCAATTTAGGATTGCTAATTTCCGTATTGTTAGAAGTTAATTGTTCATTGATAATGTTGGCCAATAAATGTGTTATTATAAAGAATTTAATTTGTAGCAGGAAAGGAATAATTAGTTTTATAAGGGATTCTAAGATTGTGTAGATATTGAAAGACTGAGAAGGTCAAAAATATGATTCGGGGTTTTGGTTCTTTTGGTGGAAATTAAACTGTGCTGCTTGACAGTATGTCATATTCAGTGTTGCTCTTGAATAATTGGGTAATGTCCAGTGGTTTCTTAATAGCGCGTGTTGATAAGCAGTTTCAGGTGGTGAGAGCAGCCTCTGTAACTAGCTGGATGATCTCCTTCACAGTTTGCGCATTCAGGAGGATCGGGGGATATTTTTATGTGCATTGTGTGAGTGCTCTAAATTACATTTGACGCATCTTGTTTTAGCAACGCAGTAATTTTTTGTATTACCAAATCTTTGAAATTTGTGACATTGTGGAATGTCAGATCTTCTTTGAACTTCTACTGTTATGATCGAATGAAAAATTGTTTTTATTTAAAAAATTTCTTTGGAGGCTTCGTTTTCAGTTAAGATAACTGCACAGATCGGTATTGGATTTGTTTTGTTGAGAAGTTGGGTGAGGTTTTTTTCGCACTTACAAGCACTGCAGCCTTAAGGGCTTATTGTGCCCACTTATTCTAGGACATTCACACACCCCCATAGGTTGAGCCACACTCGAACTCGCGAGCTCCGGCTAGGGACAAAGGCAACTGCTTAAACCTGCTGAGCCACCGCGTCCCGGACCTGTCCACTAGACCACTTCGGCTCTTGATATTTTTTATGTCCTTAGTTATTTCTTGGTGGTTGTTAACGTCGTGTATGAATATTGGTGGAATTTTAATTGATTTCTGACGTGGTGTCTTGCGTTGATAACGAGTAATGTGGATTTTTCTGGTAAGATCTTCCGGATTCGAGGAATAGCGCTTTATTATCTCATTAATACGAGGTGTGAGTTGATATAATTTTTACTTTTCATTAATTCCCATAATGTTGTATTAACTCTCTATATAATTACTCAATCCTCAAGGGTTGATAATTATAGTTATATGAATAATCGTACGTTAAATATGCGCTGTATAAATTATGTTATGTTAAATGATGAACCATCGGAGATAATTTTTAAATTTAAATCAATTAGTTGAACCGCCTGATTAATATTAAATTGATAAATAAATACGATACATCTGTCGGAGTTTTGCTTGGCTTCTGCAGCATTATTATCTGCGCAGTTTTAAATAGTTTAGACCCGTACTCGAGTCTTAATATAGAGTTAAATATATACATTAATTTTACTAGACCTTTTCATTGAAATTCTTTAAGCATTTTGGCTGTGATTAAATCGATACCTAGCGCTCTTTTTTCATTTAACTTATTGATTTCATTCCTAATTTCTTAGTCTTAGATGTTCATGTTCTGGAATAGGTAATGCTAGCTCTTGTTCTACCTTTTGGACTTAGTAGTTATCACGCGGGAAAAAAAAACTTTTGACATGTGTTCTGCAAATAAAGAAATTTTTTCTTTATCACTTTCTGCCCTGCTGGAGTAGTGTTTTGGCATGTGGGAGGTGATGTTAAATTAGGTTAATTCTTCTTCTTTATATGTTTCCAGATATAGTTATCCTGTCTGAACAATTTTGACACATTTTTTTGAATAAATTGTTTCTTATTTCTTTAAGCTCTGTTTTTAATTTGCTGCTTATTTGGTTCTATTTTTTTCTACTGTCCGGAGTGCGAGTTCGCTGCCATCTTGACCTGCCTCTTCGTTTTTTTGCTACCATTTTTTCATTTTGTTTGGCAGTTTTCTGAAGTGGATAAAATTTCCCGTTTCTCGTCAATGTCGCTTGGTAGTCTTACTGTTAGGTTTATTTTTTCATGTATATCTATATGCATCCCAGTTTGTTTTGGAACTGTGTAATCTGGGCGTCGTTTTTCTGGTTATTACCGACGTGTTTATTGTTGTTATTGTGTGACTGAAGTCCGAACTCAGGTTGTAATTAGAGGTAATATCTGTGTATGCTTGAGAATTTCCAATTGTTGCAAAGAAGTTCAAGAAGCGTGAACGTGATTTTGTTTGTATTTTAGTAATTTATAGTGATCAATACTTTCTCTCACTAGGATTGCTGAGCCCCCATGGGCAGTGCCATCTGGGAGGTTTGTATGGTACAGTTTGTATTTGGAGATATTTAAGCAGTTTCTAGTGGTTAAATATGTTTCACTAATAAGTAGAATATCAATTAAATTATATTCTAGGAATAATTTTATTTCTTCTTTGTGGTTAGGAAGGGCGTTAGCAATCTAAGGGACTTAGCCATTTTTCTTTAGTTCATTTTATTGACAAGCATAGTAATCATATTGAGTACCATGCTGTTCTGTTGCATTAACGGGTTGTAGAGGTTTTTAAATTCCTCCAAAAATTTGGTTAGTAGTTGTGTTATTATTATTGTTTGGGTTTTTGGCTGCTATTTCGGCGTAGTTTATGAGTTGCGAATGTGTTGTAGGTTTTATATGTTGCTTGTATGCTTTTGTGCCTATTGGTAATGGCTGTATGCTGCTTCTGTTTTTTTTCTTTCTCTGACTAGTCTGTGATAATGCTGCAGCCTTTGTAGGTATCTGGGTGAGCCATACCACATTTGACGCACACAAATGGTTTATTACAATATGTTTTAGATTGGCCGCATTATTGGCATCTTTTACATTGGATTATAGTTTTTATTTATTCGTGGAGGTTCTGTTTGTATAATTTTGTTTTGTAGTCCTCTTATTTTGTAGACTTTGGTTTGAATTGTAGAATTAGGTTTGTCATTTGTTGTAGTGCAATGCTACATGAACGAAAATTAGAGCAGGTTTTGGTATGTTAGTGATGGTGGTGTTTTCTGTGTTCAATGTGTCTGTGATAATATTATTTGTTGGACTTGATAACAACTGACGGTTTTACTTGTAACCTAATAGTTGTTTTATTATCCCTTTTAGAGCTGAATATGCTTTGCCAGCCATTGTTTGTTTTTGCTTGTAGATGTCATTCTTTAAAATTTGTGTTTGGGATGTTCGTGTGGTTATTTGCATTTGTGTTGTGTTGACGGACTAAAAAATTGGTAGGTATTAGTTGAGTTGGTGTTGGCTGTGGCGTTAGAAAAGGTGAGATAGGAACGTTTGTTATCGGTTGCCATTGCATACCGGATGGCTCATATAATTCCGGATTATTTATGGTATTTATATTTTCCGAACCCTCCGCGAACGGAAAATAATGTACAGAAATTATCTATTATTTGCGTCTCCGCTTAACAGCATTCTTGGAACAAAAATTCACCATAAAACTAATTTTTAAGAATGTTTGCTGTACTAATAAATTTTATTACAAGTTTGTGATAACACTTATTAAATCACTCAGAGCAAATTCTCGATACGTAGTTACGCTACAAAACTGAAGCGAGCAATCCCTCTTCAAACTTAAGAAAAGTCTTCCATACAGTTTTACTGTTATCTTTAATTCCTACCTGACAAACAGATACTTTGTCATAAAATATCCATACGGACACAATAGATTGCCGCCAATAAAATCTGAAGTACCATAAGCAAACGTCTCAATCACATACATATATTTCTTAACTGTAAATTCAGAAACAGACAACTCACAGTCGTACGCAGATATTACTGCAGTACTGACAGTACATAAAAACTAGTCACTTCATCGCACTAGTGTCAACAAAATTTTAAATAAATTACAAAACCTGATTCGTCAACTGAAAAATCAAAGAAAATGTATCGAAATCGGTTCATGTAACTTTTATATTAAACTGACATACTTATCTTACTGTTACATTGCCAGTTGAAGCAAACAAATGTCACACATATGTTAAGAAACATAGACATGCGATTAAAATAAGCCCTTATTTACAAAAAGAGAATAAAATTTAAACAAATGCACCGAGTAAAGAAAGAAAATCATGTAATCTAACTTATATATAAAAGGCGATGTTCGGTTCGTCACATTTGATACTACAAAGACTTCATAGGTCGCCTCTTTGGTTACTAGAGTAACGCGTTCGGGGTCACGCGGAAATACACGAACCATCGTCGTATCTTTAAAGCGCACTGCAATTTTAAAAACTTAAATTAAATTTAATTATTTATCCTATTGTTTTAGTTCTTTTTGCAAACAAGCATTATTTGGTACGGAACGGGTGTAAACAGTTGAGCACCACAGAAATTACATGAGAAAACAAAGAAGTGAGCAGACTGCGAATGAAAGGGCAGCAATAAATGAAGCTAGGCGACGTATATGTGCCGAAAGAACTCCAGAGGAAGTTGAAGTTGCAGCAAGAAACCAAGCAAGGCGATTGCGACATTCTTAAAGAACATCAGAAGAAATAACTGCAGAATAGTAACGATTTTCTAGTCTCAGTTATTAACTGAAAATAAATTACTGTTTTACAAGACCACCGTACAACCTGTATGGTCATATAAGGTATGACTATGGGGCGCAACCAGTAATTCAAATCTTAAAATTCTACAAAACAATCGCAGAACAATACTTAACGCCCCGTGGTATGTGTCACCAACTGCCTAATTGCAAAAACATCTGTAAATACCGTTTATTAAAAAGATATCAAGATATATAATGAACAATATAATTCTAAAACTGTAGTGCATTCAAATTTGCTTGTAAGAACTTTGCTCAAAAATAATAGTAAAATGCAACAACTAAAAGGTTTCAAACCCAATTAATATATAATTACCATATCCAGTTTAAGTTAATGTCATTACTTACATTGCAAAATAAAAAAGAATCTTTATTGGACACAGTCTCTACAAGTTATAACTGTCTATTATAAGGTTACCCAAAAGTTGGAAATTGTAGTTAACATGTTTCAGTCACTTTTCAAGATGGCTGACACTGATTATAAGATTACAAACAGTGAACTTTGAATATTGTTACGAAACAGTTGGAAAAAAGATCTGATCAGAAAAGATTCTGCCGAGGTAATTTACAAAGTTAAAAGCGAAAGAACAGTTGCTCAATAAACTGACCAAATGGTTCAAGCACTCCAACAAATGAAATTTTGATCTTCAAGACAAATCTCGTTTTGGCCAACCATCAAATTTTAACAGGAGAGATTTGTTGACAAGATAAGCTTTAATCTGGCATCATTTCTTAAAGTTTCGTTTCTTCAAACTGCGCTCAACCACTTGTATCAACCTGGCTTTGTTCACAAGAAACCCCAACAAATCTGCACAAACTGACCGAAGCATACGTCAACAAGCAAGTCAAAATCCAGTATCAATTGCTCAACTAAAGAGATGAGAAGTTTAGAGAGCCGGATGGCGTCAAAGTTCTTTCTATATTCAGTCAGTCAGCCTACAGTCCATGCGCTGCTTCGTCTGACGACAGCGTCTTCCTATCAATAGAGTACTGCTTGCGTGGTCGCCAATTTTTGTCTTTCGGTGCAATTTAAAAAGCGTGCCAAGATTTCTTTGATTCGAAGGAGCTAAAATATTATGTTGATCAGATCCAACAACTTGCAGAACAATGACAAAAAATCGTAGAAAATAATGGCTTCTATTTTGAAGACTAGTTGTTATCGTTTTTGAACAAATTCGTCTATAAACATTCTAATTTTGATACTGAGCACCAACTTTTTAGGCAACCTTACAGCATGCTAGCCATACTAATTTTTTATTATCCATTTGAGTAGATTGTAACAAAAGACAAGCTAATAAAAAAAAAACCGAGTAGTCTAGTTTGAGAGGCAATGCACAAAATTCTTTTTATTTGTTCCCAGCATTAAGCATTCGCAGGTATATTTTACACTGGCATGAATTATAATATAACGCATACATACGATTTTAATAAAATTTATATCATAAAACGCGAACTTGCATGAATAACGATGTGCATACTAATTAACGCCGCGTCTAAAGAGAAATGCGAATGGCGTCAGCGACCAACACGCCAAGTGAAATAACAAGCTGACATTTAAACACGGGATTGAAAAATTAATTTAACACTTTAAATTACTAGCATTTTCAGGGATCTCAGTAAACCCCATTCCTGACAGATTCGGAATAAAAGAAAGAAAGGTGCTGGAGGCGAGTATAGAGCTGTCGGAGGTTTGTAATTTGATTTTCGCAGGATCGCTCTAAACTTCCTTTAGCTGGCACCCTTTTAACGGAATTCATGCCAAATTCAGCCTCCTGATGACAAATTTATTTTTGTCAGAAATATAGATTTTCGTTAATTGAGCAACTGGCACCCTTCACTTTAATATTTTTTATACAAACATCATGTCTTCGATTGACTAAAATATAGGCAGAGCTCTTGCATCACAGCTTCGTTTTATTTTTCGTAAACTGAGATTATGCGAATCTCAAAGGAGAATATTTTTTTTTAATCGGGGCATATACAAATCTAAGTACGAGGTGCATTCAAGTTATAACACCTCCGAATTTTTTCTCAAAACTGGGAACAGATAGAAACATGTGGTTTGTTTCAAAATACGTGCGCATTCTTTGTGAATGCGTGACGAAAATGGCAGCGCTACACGGTCACGAGACTCTAGAGGTAGCGACAAGAGTGAGGACTACTTTTAATACTTAAAATGATGACGTTTTCATTACAAGAACAGCGTGTAATCATTCGTTTTTTCCTCTTGCGTGGTGTAACACTGATTAAAATTCATCGCCAGTTGAGTGAGACATGTGGTGATGGTGTTATGTGTATGTCTAATATGCGTTTGTAGGTGCGACAGTTTAAAGAAGGCAGAACGTCGTGTGACAACAAACCAAGACAATCTCGGCTTCGCACCAGCGGGTCTGACGACATGATCAAGGGAGTGGAGAAACTGTTTTAGAAGATCGTCGAATGAGTGTCGAACACGTCGCCTCCAAAGTTGACATTTCTGTGGGATCTGTGCACACAATCCTATATGAAGACCTGAAAATGCAAGTGCCTTCCAGGTGGGTGCCACGAATGCTGACAACTTTGAAATGATTTATCATGCTCCCTACTTATCTGACCTGGCTTCTAACGACTTTTGGCTTTTTTCAACAATGAAAGATACTAGTCGTGCTTGTATTGCATCAGCGGTTTTTAAGTAGTTAAAGAAGATTCTTAAAGAAGCGATCGCAGCGGCCATGTAATCATAGCGTCAACGTTGCAAAAAATGTGTACAGCTTCAGGAAGATCACGTCGAGAAGTGACACAAGTTTCACAGTTTTCGTGTAATTAGTTTGTGAGAAAAATCGGAGGTGTTATAACTCGAATGCACCTCATAGATAAAAAAAAATTAATTGTACCACTTTTATTTTCTCTTTTCATGTTTACAAGCTAATAAACCTGCAACTTGTGTTTCAACTTGCAACAGTTCTATTTACATTTTTTCCCAAAAGTCTTTAAAAACTTAAATGTTCTTTATAATTTGCAATTAGGCAAAACACATTTTCTTTAAATTGTTATTTAACAAGATACATATTGAACTAAGTTATTTATAACAATTTAATTTACTTTTTATAAAGCCACTACACTAAAATCTCTTGTGGATACCTCTGTAATGTAAGCATTGTTGTATCATTTTGTACTTGTGTCTCCCCATTACAAATATTTATAAAACTATAAATTGAATATAATTGTAATGAAGCGTTCTCACAAACTTTAGTAGTTCTTCTTTTGCTGTACTTATTTGTTATCGTTCCAAGAAAGTCCGGCCCTTAAAAATCAATTATTATATTAATCATTCACTTAAAACCCAAATCATAATAACTTATTGCATTTGTGGGAAGAAATTTAAAAAAACCACCACACTACATCTGTTGCATCTTATCTTCTTCTTCTTCTTCTTCTTCATCAGTCTGTACTAATCCACTTCTGGATGTCGGCCTCTCTCAGTTTCTTCCATGTTTCTCTACCCGTTGCTTTTCGATATAGATGGGAAAGTATCTCCGGAATATCTGGGTTTTAACAATATGTCCCAATTTTCCAAAACCAACCTAACTCATTTCTATTCCTCTGTTTATTTCTCCGTTTGATTTTCTTTTCCGATTTAATGAGACGCTCTTTATATATATTTAGGTATATTTTTGGTGGTATTGTTATCTATATCCATGTGAACCTGATTTAGATTTATTATTTTATTCTTTTTTGAGTTAATCTTCAACCCGACCGCTTTTGAGTCTTCATTTATGTCTAGTAACAAATTCCAGTTTGTTTATGTCTGTGCTGATAAAGACTATGTCATCTGCAAAGTGTATGTGATTTAAGTAGATTCCCTCGATGTTTATGCGCTTTTGTTGCTCATAAAAGCTTCGTAAATGCGTCTTCCATTGCTAAGGTAATCAGTTTCGGTGATATTGTATCTCCTTGGCACACGCCTTTTTTAACGTCAGTGTTGTGTGTGACCATGTCCTCATTTATCTTTATAAAGTTGGAATAAAGCAAATCGATTCTTGCTTCATTCATTGCTTGTAGGATCGTCCATGTTTCAATCGATTCAAATGCTTTTTAGTAGTCGACAAGTGCTAGATGAAGAGAGATGTTATATTTAGTTCGGAGTGACTGTAGATGTTCTATTGTACTAAAGCCTTTTCGGAAAGCTGCTTATTCTACAGGTTAATAGAAATCAAACTTGTTTGTTATTATTTTAGTTAATATTTTATATAAATAAGATAGCAAACTTATTGGTCGATAGTTTTTTTTTGTTTGCCTTATCACTTTTTTGAACAATAAGGTGACTTTAGCATTTTCTTGGTTTTCTTGGTATTTTTCTTTCTTTAAGGCATTTATTTAATAGAATTTTTACAGCCTCTAATATTGTTTCACCCCCCATCTTTAACATTTCGCAGGTAATAATTTCTTGGAGATTTTTAATTTTTTATCTGTTGTGGGGCTTTTGTTATTTTTGTAATGTCCATTTCAGGTATTCCTTCTGATCCTATGTTTAAAACGATGTATTCTCGATCTTCTGGTTTTTGAATCTTTGAGGTGTATAGATTCCTGTATAATGTTTCAATAAAGGTAACGATCTGTTTTGTTCGTTATTAACATACTTTTAAGATTTCCAGTTTGATGATGTAAGTTTCCCATTTGTCATTTTTGACCTGTTCCAATTGTCTTCTGTGGTGTCTTTTATAATTTGCGTGTTATGGGATCTTATGTCTTTTCTAATTTCTTTTTGGATAATCTTGTTTAGCTCCTTGTATTCGTTTGTTTTTGATTTATTTTTTGTCTGATTTCCATGAGTTTATTTGTATTTTTACTTTACTTGCTTTATATTTTTTTATTTACTTCTAGTGCAAATATTTTTTGTGCAAATTTGAATAGTTTTAGTGTTTTCAGTTCTGTATTTCTAGAGAGAGTAACGATTCTGGTCTATTTTGCAGCTCTTTCTGATATTTGTTTTTATTTTTCATTATATGCTCTGTTATTAGGTGGCTGCTATTCTTTGAAATTAGTTTGTTTTTTCTGTTTTTATGTTAACTATAATGGTGGCTCTTATTAGTTTGTGATCGCTACCGGTGTGGAATTTGTTTAGAACGAATACATCTGTAATGATTATGGTTTTTTTGTCAGTACATAATCGATTTTGTTTATGGTTTTGTTATCAAGCCTTTTCTATGTCCATTTTCTTTGTGCTGCTTTTTTAAAGAAAGTGTTTATGCAGTATAGATTTTCATATCGCAGATAGTTTACCACCATTTCGTTTCTTACATTTCTGGTCCCTAAACCGAAAGACTCAATGTTATTTGTGTTATCGTCTTATTTCTTTCCAACCTTTACATTTAAATCTCTCACGCTGATTGAAAAGTGTGCTTTTTCATGCCGTTTGGCTTTTGTGATATTCTCATAGAATTTTTTTATATCTTTATCGCTATATTAGATGAGCTGGTAATTGCATATACTTGAATTGTTTGCAAACTATACCTTCCTGTTAGTTTTAGTATAATGTACGAGGGTGAATCAAATATAAACGAGACTATTGATCTCGGGCGCGCAATATTAACGCGCGAGGGTTTTTGCTTCGTCAGGTGTTGGGTAGGGATGTCAGGAGTCGGGGAAGCAGGCGGGCGATTTCGTTCGTTCCTGTCAGTACCCGTCGTGACAATGTCTGAGCAGGAGGTGCCGTCGTCAATTGCGCAGCGTATTATCATTAAATTTCTCACACCGGAAGGTGTAAAACCGGCTGAAATCCTGAGGAGATTGACTGCGCAGTTTAAGGAAGAGACATTGTCACGAGCTAGAGTGTTCGCATGGCACAAAAGTTCGTGGAAGATCGTGAGAATGTTGAAAATGAGAGCCATGATCGCCGACCTCGCACCAGCATCACCAACGAAAATATCGTCCGCGTTCAACAATTTATTGAGGGTGACAGGCGTCTGATCATCGATGAGATTGCATCTGAGATTAGAATAAGTTATGGCAGCACTTTTCCTATCATCACAGAGGAGTTAGGGTATCGTAAGGTGTGCGCAAGGTGGGTGCCTCGCCTTCTGACAACTGAGCAGACATTGAATCGTTCACAGTTGAACACCCTCCCTACAGCCCCGACCTATCGCCCTGCGACTATTACCTATTCGGTCCTCTTAAGGAAGCCATGGCGGGGCATAGCTTCGACAGTGATGAGGGGGTTGAGGTCTATGTGCGCAATTTGCTGGAAACACGATCAACTTCATTCTACGAGGAAGGCATTTCAAAATTAGCTACACGTTGGGAAAAATGTGTTTCTAAATCAGGAGATTATGTAGAAAAATAATCTGCTATTCTTTTGTTTCAAGTTCAAATAAAATATTTTTTAAAAAATAAGTCTCGTTTATATTTGATTCACCTTCGTATATTTGATAGTGAGTAAATCTTTATGATAGAGTGTTTTATATTTTTGTTAACAAAAAAAGCTACCCATCCGTTCTGAAGATTGTCTCACTCTCGTTTTGATACAGAACGGGTCCTTATTTCCTTGTGGTACATTTTCCTACTGGTTGCCTAGTTTCGCAAATCCCAAGAATATTCCAATTGATTTGTTAGAGTTCTTTTTCAAGTTCTTCTAAATGATCTCCGTTCTCATCGTACGTATATTATTTGAACAGATGAGAATCTTTTTCTTATCGTGTTTGCTCTTAGTTTTGATCTTTGAGTTTTAATTTCCATCTTTCGGCGAATTTGTTTGCTCTTAGTTTTGATCTTTGAGTTTTAATTTCCATCTTTCGGCGAATTTCTACCTCTCCTAAAATCTAGGAGGCTGACTGACGAATTAGCGTAAAATTTTGAGCTTCGAGCTTTACCCACCTGGGGTACCTTTTTTCTAAATTTGACATTTGACTTAGAGTAGCTAAGAGAATAGTAAGCATTTAAAAACGCCTCGCTTGCTATTTACGTTGACGAGTAGTCAGATTTCCTGATTGTGGTCATTGATCTTTGATTCTTCCGGCACCGATTATATTATATTTTCCCATTCAGTAACAGTCTTACTAAACCTTTCTTGACAAATAACAAGACCCTCACTAATTTAGCCTATAAAAAATTTGAGGTGTACGTGGAGCCATTAGTAAGAGTTGGGAATTCTGCAAGACCAGTTACCAGAAGCCATCTTACGTTCTGCTCGATGTGCCCGTCCAGATAGAAAGGTACTAATCCTGGAGGCATGCCAAAACACTAGAAATACCAGTAGACCTATAAATAATAGTTATTTTAGTATAGCGTAAGCTTTAACTTTAATTTGTAAAATAATGATCCGTCTCTAGGGATAAACCAAAAATATTAACTGTTATGATTTCTTTTTGAGTTTAATACAGAGTATTGTCCCTGCTTTTCTTTTTTATTCGCGTATTCGTTACAATTCACCTAATAGAGCCTTTTCAATATTTCTGCAACATATTCTCAACCCCTAAGTATTCTCCTAACGCCCCATCATTCAGGTGATGTAGAGCTTCCAACACTCGACTTTTCAATATTAATAACCGCGAACTGTTTTCCAAGATTTGTCCAGAGACTAGACCACCTAACTACAAGAAACTTTTCTATTGTCATCTCTTCCCTATTATCTTTCAAACCAGCAATACTTTTGAGTCGAGCTACTGTTTCTGTGATAACCACTGATTGTCAAGTATATTAGTTCTCTCTACTCATAGTTTTCTTTGGCTGCAATTGTTTAATATGTCTTCGCGCCGTTTTGTCAGCAATACATCTATCTTTAATTCTTATTTCAAACTTCTGAATACTCTTTCATGTTCTCTTACACTTTTTTTCTAAAACTGGCGAAGTATTCTTCTTTCAGCTTCTAACTAAATTGTTCTTATGCGTTTATCTTTTCTGCAACTTATCTAATTAACTGATCAAATATCCAAAATATTTTTCTTTATTGGTAATTCTATTTTTAAAGTTTTATAAATTTTCTATCGTGCTTACTTTTATTTTTTGTAATCTTTTTTATTGTATTCCTACATTCATCACTTTTCTCTCTTAATTTTTTGTTCAAAGTTATAAACGTTTTGGTTTGTTTTATATTACGTTATTCAAATTTTTGATATATTTTTCCACATTAATTTTTAATTCTCGTATGCATTTTGTCAACATGTATGGGTTTTTAGTTTTGTCTATCAGAGCTTACTAAATTTTACTTTTACTAAATTGACTCCTCCAACTTTAATTCATGAATGTTGATTTTTACCGAAATTGTAGATTATTAATAGTAGATTAATTCCATTTCTCTCCTTAGTTGTAATAAACTTTATTTATGGGTTTAATCACTTATTTCCACTTAACAATTACTTTATAATATGCAGGCAGTAACTACTTTTACAATAAAATAGTAGCTAATTAACTAATTATAGCGACTACATTTTTATATCCTTATTGTTCAAAAAATCTGGTTTTATATTAAAACCTGATAATTAGGATGTAAAATATACTGTCATTATAAAGGGCTTAAAATTAATATAGAAGAATTAAAGCAAAAAAGAGTCTCCAAGTTGTAATAAGCAAACGTTTACGAGTAAAATCCTAATGTAATAGAAAATTAGAAGGCAAGTAAAGAAAAACGCAGATTTTGTAATTTCATTAAAAAGAGGATTTTATTGCGCAAGCTTTTGTTTTGTAAATCTCTATATTTTAATAGATGATTTATTTTATTGTATGCCAATAAAAGTATCCCTTGATTTAAATAAAGATTGTACAGCTCTTTTTTAGTGTTGACGTTATATATGGTTATGTGTCCATTGTATTGGGCTCCCAAATATACCTTTAAATGTTTTTTCTGTTTTAAATTATTTGACAAAGAATTTCATTACGTTGCAGTAGGCCATTTCTGCTGAATGCGTGACTTAAAGTTTGATTTTGGGGCGTCACACAATGTCAATGTGAAATGTTACATAACATTATAATAAATATAATTTTTTTGTTTGTTATTTACAATGGTTTTCTAACGAGTGTATTTTACGATCACATTTAAAAATGTTTTTATAGAAATAATTTAATAAAGTTTGATTTAGTATCAAATAAAGTGTTATAGCTTACGCTATTTGCAGTTTGATGGTAACATATTTTTGCGCCTTAATGCCTCTTCTCAGCTTTATGATGTATCCCAAACCCTTGAAGCATATAAAAAAGTCAGCATAAATAATATTTAAGAGTCTTATTCAAATTTTGTTTTATATTTTCGTTTTAAGAAAAATCTACACCACATTTTTAAATTCTCTTAAACCACTAACATTTGCATTTTTAAAATAATGTAAAACATTTTTAGATAGGCTATATAAATTATAACATCAAAGTACAGGGCAATAATTATTGTAAAATTACATGCGCCTTCTGGAAAATTGTTTTAGCCTTAAATAAAAAAATCTAAAATATTATTTAAAGTTTGCCGCGGGTGGTATAAACATGAAAATTGGAAAATGACCGTAGTAGAAACAATATGACTCAAAAAATAGTATATTCATCTAAAATTAACAAAATTATAATTGGATGTACGGCAGAGTACAACATCAAAATTAGAAATTGAACTTTTTACAATATATTAACAAGATGTCATGGATATCACTAAATGGCCAAATACTTAATCAGATCACATTTTAACAAAAAACAAGCACGACAAATTTGAAGTTACCAGTTCAAAGTACTTTTTAGTTGTGACTAAGTTAAAGTAGGATTTATCAACTTTCAAGAAAGTAAACAAGCCCACTATAAGGAAAAACAATGTCGAGAAAATAGATAACAATGAAAAACCAAAAAGTCAAAAAATATAATAACAGCACAGCTCGATAGGAAAGAGGAAACTGATCATTACTATGAATTAGCGTTAATGGAAAATAGCGGGTAAAAATAGTGGTATTCTATAAAGTATCGACACTATGCAGAAATGTAATAATAAGATAAAACAGAAACTAAGGGGTTATAAGAAAAAAAAGCTACAATTAAATACAGACCAACATTTACTAAAAGGTAAAAAATCAAATAGAAAAATAAATATTGCTTTATCTTCTCCTATAAATAAAAGGAAATTTAAGAATGTAAAGACTTTAAAATATGGCGAATGAGAGATGTTACAAAGAATAATTTCTAAATTAGTTAAGAGTATACCAAAAAATACAAATAAAAGCAATAAATGGAATATCTTAATAGTCTATCAAATTTCTAACAGACACGTACTTTATTTAAATTGTAAAGGAATAACGTTATTGCATTTTTATTTAAACTGTAAGAAAAAAGTTTGGCCAATTCCATAATTACTAAGAAGAACGAACTTATCGGAAACAATTAAATCGAACAGTCTTTCGTTGATTAGATTACAACAGCTCAGCTTTATGATATGAGAAAGAAATAGAAGAAGGACAATATGGCTGAAATACATCGAATCTTTTAGAAAATAAAGAGCAAAAGTTAAGAAGGCTAAAGAAAACATATTTAAAAATAATAGTAGTAGTACAACAAAAGTAAAAGATAAAAAATATAAAAAATAGAACAGAAATTTTAATTGAAAAAAGCGGAGTAAGTAATAACCAACAGTAAAGTCGCTTTTAAAGCAGACGTAGATAAAGGCGAAATACGAAAGTTAAATCGACCAATTTTATAAAACTAATAATATGGACCACAAAGATTAAAATTTTAAATACGTAAAAAATTAAAGAGATCTCAAATGTAGATCATTAATGACTATAAAGAAAACACAAGAGAAAACAAAGAAGATAAGCTAGACAGAAAGGATACTGGGCATTCAAAGGTATGATTTTGATTTTGAAGTTTTGGGAAATTGAGGAATTAAAATAAACAGAAAATGACAACATTAATATTGATAGGAATTAATCAACAACTGAGGAAAATAATAAAGTTCAAGTAACAAAAATTAGTAAAGAAAATAAAAGAACGAATTTAATATTGACAAAAATTGCAGTTAAACAGAGAAACAAAAAAAAAAGAAAAAATATAATAAAAGGTGTAAGGAATGTAACCAGTTTAAAAAATGAGCATTACACAGCTTAATAAAAAATACAAAATAGGTATTTTGACTATTAACGAAATAAGATGAGGAACGGGTGGTATTATGGACTACAAAAAAATATACATGCTGCACGGGATAAAATTCTAGTAGGTTCAGTAATTAAAAAAATATATGCACTAATGGGATAATAAATATTAAACTAATTATATAAAGGTTACCTATACTAAAACTAAAAACAAGGCTCTTAAATATAGTATTTGCCAACTTATATGCACCTACTGAAAAAAAGAGATCAAGAAAAAAAATTTTACGCAGTACTATAGAACGAAATATAAAAAATAGAGAACTATAGCATAACAATTGTTTTAGACAACTTAAATGCGAAGTTTGGGACAGAGTAAATATACTATAAGGCAATAAGGATATATAACTTACACAAATAAACAATGCCAACGGATTAAGCTTTGCTACTGAAAAAAACAATAACAAAAAGTAGTATAATATTTGACTTTACAAAAATGCACAGTTCGGCGCGAGTTCTGTTGCTGAACGGTCGTGCGAGTGAGTGACCGCAGCGATATCACGAGCCTGAGCGCGCTATCAGCAATCAGCTGTCATAAAATTCGCAGGTAAACGGCTCCAATATGTATTAAGAATAGCAATAATTCTAATTATTCAGCAAATTTAAACCCATATCTTTTCAACCAGTCGTAAATCAAATAATACTCCCATGCTTTATAATTCCCTTCAACAGATACAATGGCCACCGCTGCCTTTTCAAGCACAACCTGAAATAATGACTTGGCAACAGTCGCAACAATCATTTACACTACATTCCACATGGCAGCAAGGCAATTTTTCACAAAACCGCCCTCTTCTCCAGTCAGCACAGGCGCAATATGTGCTTATGATGAAATGAAATCCTGCTCATCATAATTTTATCCGGTCTGAATTCATACCTACCGAAATAGACGTTGGGTATGTAAACCCTCACTCGTCAATGCCAGCACTCCAAATAGATTATAGTCTACACCCCACAAAATCACAATTAATGTCAAATACCCTTAACGTAGACAGAACGTCAGTTATCAGCGATTTTTGAGAGGTAACTTATCAAAGAAAAAACGTTTAAAAACTAGTTCTTCCTCGCAAAGAAACAAGCAAACATTAAAATAACAAGTATCAACGTAATATATATACCCTTAACAAAACCAGACGCTTCAGAGCAACCAGAAACCAATCAGAACAGAAAAGAAAGTACTATACCAGTCCCTTCATTCATATTTTACTATGTCACAGCAGTACAACCTCTGTTAAACTTGATTAGCTCCCATATTGATAAGAACAAATACTATTACCAATTAATGCAAGGAAACAATATCAAATTACAACTAAAGTGTCGAAGACTTCAAAAAAATTAGAAATATATTAGACAAACACAAGGTAGCAAGCCACACCATACAGTTTAGAGGAGGAAAAAACTTTCAGAGTTGTTCTCAAGCACATGGATCATTCTACAGATACAAACTTAATTAAAGAAGTCTTAAAGACAGAGGGTCATAAATTAGTGAATATTACTAACGTTATTAACAAAGAAACCAAACAAAAGAAAACTTATTTTCATTGACATTAAGCATAATGCAAACAATAAAGGGATATTTACATTTAATCACATCGAAAACGCAATAGTAGTATTCGAAAAACCAATAAGAAAAGCTCAGATTCCTCAGTGCAAAAACTGCCATTGCTATGGGCACACGAGAAACAGATGCACGAGAACTCCTCGGTGTATAAAATGCGTCCAACTACACGAGTATCTAACTGTTTTAAAAATCGCAATGATGCCAAACCGGCAAAATGCGTGTTGTGTGGAGGTGCACATCCCACTAATTATAAAGGGTGTAAAGTCTACTTAGACATTCTATGCAAAAGATACCTAATCAAGCTAGATTATGCCGTACAATGTTCAATCAACGGCAATCCACTCAACAGCCATTACAGAAGCAATCCGCAACATGACATCTCAACTCCAAGTCAAACATCAACAAATACTACACAAATTAAAACATCCCTGCATCACAGTACTGTAAACACTATAAACCATCCTACGTTTGTAACTTCTCAAATCTCTCATAACCAACCTACATTAATAAACTCTTTGTCTCCACAAATAAACAATAATTTGTTCGGACAGCAAATAAGAGGTCTAGCTTCCATAATAACTTCAATGCAGCAAACCATTAACGCCTAACAACAAACTGTCAAAAACAAAAATGGCTCTACTATATAAGATTCCCTTTGGAATGATAATAGTCTTTCCAACTACAATCAGGAAGTTGTAACATATCTTTTACATAACAATACTGATATATTATTAATATCGGAGACACACATCATCAGCAGAAGCCAGTTCAAAGTACCTAATTATGTCACTTACTCCACAAATTATTCCGACGCAAAAAGGCAAACAAGAGGTGGCACAGCTATAATCATACATATCAGACACCATGAACTACCATATTTCAAGAAAAACTACTTACAAGCAACGACTGTGGCGATTAAAGATTGGCATGGTCCACTCACATTGCTGCTGCTTATTGCCCGCCAAATTACCCTACCAACAAGGAGGGCTTTATTGCATATTTTCAATCAGATTCATGGCTGGAAGATATCACAACGCAAAGCACACTCACTGGAGCTCTCGTGTTTCTTCTCCAGGCATAAGATTATGCAAGAACTTCAACTAAACCATTTGTGTACGTATAAACCGACATACTGGCCTGCTGATCTTCAAAAAATACCGGATCTGCTCGACTTTTCGTCACAAAAGGCATTGCTCTGGGCTACAGGATTAAGTTCTTGCTTAGATTTATTTTATGACCAAACTCCTGTGATATCCAATGTTAGTGCCATAATTATCGTAAAAGAAAAGCTAGTCAAACTATTCAACAATGGAACAGATTATAATTACTTCATAAACATAGTAAGTTAAAATCTACGAAAGACGTAGAAGTAACCGTCTCAAGCTTTACCAGAATAATACAAGAATCTGCCTAGACAGCTACACCTAAGATACCAACCAAAATTACACAAGAAGGCTGTCCAACATCCATCAACAAGAAAATTGCAGAAATGAAGCGGTTAAGAAAAATTTGGCAAACTACCAGATATCCATAAAAAACGCGTTACAATCAAGCTTCTAACGAATTAAAAAACTTAATCAAAATCTTAAGAACAAAAGTTTTCAAAAATGTCTCGAAAATCTAAGTACTACAGATGACAGTAATCATTCTTTATGAAGAACGACGAAGAGAATCAAACATCAAAAACAACCAGTCCCTCCTCTTCATAAAGAAAATGGTAGCTGGGCGCGTACTGACATGCATAAGGCTGACACTTTTGCGCATTATTTAGTGAAATTGTATTAACCTCTACCGTCGTCAACTACTCGTGCAGCAGAACTGGAAATTCAGAAAGCACTAGAGGCCTCATATAGATGTCCCCATTACCAAATCTATTCACTGTCAAGGAAGTCAGAAACATGATTGAAACCAATTTCCATCCTAAGAAATCTCTTGGTTTTGGTCTGCTTACCGGTTAAGTTATCAAGGAACTACCGCGTAAAAGCGTAGTTATGTTAACAACTATCTTTAACGCTGTCTTTAGGCTGGGTTACTTTTCAGTCTAATGGAAGGTTGCGCAAATAATTTAATCCTAAAACCTAACAAGCTGCCAAACAAATATGGTTCATATAAGCCCATCAGTCTCTTTTACCCATACTTGGCAAGTTATTAGAGAAGCTGCTACTAACAAAACTCATCCCTATTGTAGAAGATCTGCACCTTATCCTAGACCATCAGTTTGGCTTTAGACAACAGCATTCCACCATACATTAGGTCCATCGAGTGGTAGACTTTATAAACCAATCCTTCAAGAAAAGACGTATTGTACAGCACCTTTCCTTGATGACAGCCAGGCTTTTGATAGTCTCCTCTATAAACTAAAAGCCTCGCTACCGCATTTATACTACATTATCCTCAAGTCTTATTTAGAAGAAGATTCCCCCAAGTTAAATACGAACAACAGTTAACAGAACTTTACCCAATCTGATCTGGAGTGCCGCAGGGCAGAGTACTGGGGCCTCTTCTATACGCCCTCTTTACTGCTGATCTACCCACCAGTGATCAATCATTCACGGCCACATTTGCCGACGGCAAAGTAATTACGGTTAGGCATAAAGGTCCTACTAAAGCCGCTAAATCCTGCAGGTACATTTAAATGGCATACAAAAGTGGGTTACAAGGTGGAGGATAAAAATAAACGAATCCAAATCACATCATATAACCTTTACCAAATGTAGAGGAAACACCTCGCAAGTTTTCATGCATAATACATTACTACCACAAGAAACAGAGGTGAAATACTTAGGCTTACACCTTGACAGGGGACTCACATGGAAAAATCATATTTGGAAAAAACGAAAACAACTTGGTCTAAAATTTAGAAATCACTATTGGTTACTTGGAAGAAATCTCTTAGTAACAAACTCCTCGTCTACAATGTAGCTGCCAAGCCTATTTGGACGTATGGTCCACAGCTCTGGGGCACTGCGGCCAAAACCAACATCCAAATTATCGAACGCTTCCAATCCAAAGTGTTAGGTGCTATGTGCAATGCTCCATACTTTCTAAGAAACGCAAACATTTTGAGTGATCTAAAAGTGGACTCAGTGAAAGATACTACAGTGAAGCTCAGTGAAAGGCATCTAAAGAAACTAGAATATCATCCCAACGGTCAAGCAGTAAATATTTTTATAATAGTGTAAACATATCAAAGATGGAATAGGATTGTGCCACTTTATTTACCATATAGATTTATATAACTGTAAATAAGTAATTCGATGCTATTGTAATACAGCATATTAAGCACAATATTTATAAGAAATCTCCGTGGTTTTTAACTCATGCATTTTCATGTCTTTCTTAATCGTTCATCATTATTGCTTATTTTATATATACAGATTGCTATTAGTAAATACATATATTTAAAAAAACAAAAATGCAAAACAGAACATAGGTATCGTCTTATAAGAAAATAAAAAACCAAATTGATCATGTATTGGTTGATGTAAGGCATGCATTAGGTATATAAAATGTTTGAAGTTTTGGATAGTTGATGCCAATACGGTTGATCTTTTAGTAAATGTAAAATATATGCAGAGGATTGCATATGATAAAAGTAAGAAGAAGATATAAAGTATAAAACATAGTCATTAATAAGTTATTATTTGCAAACAGTGCAAAAAAGCACCAGTACAGGAGAGAATTAAAAATAGATTAGAAATATGCAGTGAAGACAAAATGAAGGATTTGACTAAAATAGAAAAAAGCAGAAAGACGTAACAGTCTGAAGGAAAAAGAGCAAAAAGAATACATAAAACTAAAAAGAAAAAACATAATCCAGGAAAATTAAAATAAATGAAAAACATAGAATAAAGTAAAAACCTAAAATGTGTTTATAAGGACGTTAGATCTCAGAATAGAAAATATTAGGAAAGAATAATGTTGTAGAAATACGAAGGAAAACCTAATCGGAGTAAACAAGGAATTATGCAAACATAGAAAAATGCTTTAGAGATTTATTGAATATAAAAAATAATAATGCTGGTAAAACAAGACAACACACAAAAACAATACAAAAAGTAACAAATCTCAAAACTACGTTTCCAACATATGAAAGCAGTGATACAAAAATGAAAATTTTGAAGCTGTAAACAAGGCGAGATAATAATAGAGCTAATAAAATGTCAACTCAAAATATACTCAAAAAACAATTGTTATTCGTCATGCAAGCATTATAATAGTTTAAATAATGTGTATAAGTTCCAAGTTGAAAATGTGTACAAAAAAGTTATTAGTTGTGATATATATCAAAGAAACGCGGTACCTCACTAGTAAGAAACAATAAAAGTTAGAAATTTGAGCACCAACATGCTGAGAAAATATTTGAATCAGTAAAAGAGAACGGCCCATGGACAATAAGTATTAACTGAGAATCCAAGCATAATAAGTGAAATTACAGCAGAAGTATAAGCTTCCTGCAAAGAGACAAAAGCAACAAAGAAGGTTTTGTACAAAAAATTAAAAGACAAAAGAGCAAAAGGTAGATCAAGAAAAAGCTAGATTGAGGAGGTTGTAAAACTTTTGCGAGAATTTACAATCGCAAGACAAAAAAATAGAAAACATTAGCGGAGAGGGCTACAACCAGAAATAACAAGAAAATGACAAAGAACTGCACCCAATATACCAAATGAAGGAACTACTAATAACTGATTTAAGAGGCTTAGGAGAGTAGATAGCCATTATCCCCGTAAAAAAAAATTAAACACGGAAAGCTAAAACTCTTTAGAGGCTAATAATTTAAGGGGTAAGTAAAAAAGAGAATATCAAAGAATATTTGAACCAGAAATCAAATAATGGGTTATTTTTAAGACAAAACCATTAGAAATTATTCTATTTTTATTATTTTATTTTTAAATATTCATATTGCTTTGTCATGTACGTTTATTTGTAACTATTTTTGATTAGATTTGATATAAATTTTGATTCAGATTAGTCTCAAAATGTTAGCATCGTTTTTTTATAAAATAAAATATTCGGTAGCTTTCCAAGCACCTCTTTTGTTCTTTTTACTAAATGCAGTAACTTTTATAATTTCACTAATGAACAATACTTTCCGAGAAAGCTATGCTTGAAGTATAAACTATGAAGATAAAATATTACACGACGATTTTGGAAGTTATGTGCGTCATGGAATAATCTGCTTAGGATGCCGACGCGACGTGAAGCCGCGAACTTTCTAAAATTAGGTGTAGATGTAAGAAACTGTCCAGAAGTTGTGTTGCGGTAAGGTACATCTTTCGTGGTGATTTAAGTGATTCAGGAAACAAATCGGCAGGTGGAAATAAGTACAGTAGAGTTCCTATTTCCATTAAATTAATAAAGACACAAAAAGTATAAAAAATCTTTACATTAGCGCAAAAAAACCTGACGCGGAGCACAGAAAACAGTTTCAGCAATACAGTTTCACATCTGAGTAAAGGATGCATATCTACTATATGTCTACGTTATTTTTGTTTGTGTATTATATCTTATAATTTGAATTACCATTCATCTATTTTGCTTAGGGGCTTTCATTTGGTATGTATTCTAGTTTATTAATTTCTTTGTCTTCTTTATCAATTGTGTTTCCCATTATTTCTTACGTATTCATAAATTTTGATGTTATTGTCTACGTTAACGTAACAAATTACTCATACATTATGTTGAACTACTTCTATTTGTTTTATTTCTTTCTATTATTACTTCTTATCAAATATCTGAGCTTTTTCAAATAAAATCTGAATGTTAGTTAAAGAAATATTTTGATTTGAAAAACGAAACGTGGCCCTGAAAAGAAATCAAAACTTTCAATAGCCGGTTATCTTCTAACGTTAATAAGATTTTTATTAAAATGTGCTCCAATAATAAACTTTAATGCTTTTATTGGTCGTAGTTTTGATGTAATGAGTTGTGGAAAGAAACCCAATTTTCTATTTAGCAGTTTAGAGTTCACTGATTGTAAATAGACACTTATCAACAGAAAACAAATTTTTGTTTTTGCTAAAGCGTTTTTTTTATTTAAGGGGTTACAGTACTTACACTCTCCGAAAATTACACTTTTTCAAGAATTTTTTTTGAATAATAAATACATTTTTATTTAAATTAAAGTACAGTAAGGTATAATGCTACTATTAAACCACAAAATAAATGGCGTCTTGACAGGTGATTTAGCGGAGCGCTGCGAAAATCGTAGCTGTTTTGAAAAATATACATTTTTAGATACGTATTTTTGCTTAATTTTGTTACTCAAAGTTGTCCAGTTGTCGAAAAACCCGCACGTATTTCGCTAGATAATTATATTACAAATAAAATTTAAAAAAATCAAAAGGATCGATTGAAAATTGGTGAAGCTAGAGTGTCCACCGATTTTTAAAATGCAATTTTGAGAAAAACGTGTTTAAAACTTTCGTAACAATTTAGTCATGGGTAAACATGATTTAACTAAATCTGCAATTTCGGGCCCATATAGCATCCCTTCTACATCCATATAATCGATATTTGCTGTTTTTCTCATCGGCAGTGCTTCTTTGCGAGCATTTTTAGTCCCTTCGCCAGTTTCACGCGCTGCATATCTCTTTCTCGAGCATAATTGTAACTTTTGATCTCAATGGGCAACTGCAAGGCTTCTATAATTTTAAAATACTGGTCATGCTATCATTGAAGACCCTAGCGGAAATGTGAGAAGCAATTTGAAGAATTGTTTTTCTACTCGACGAGGACTTTGAAGCGAGTGCCCAAATCGTGGAATTAAAACTTTCATTCGCGTTCTAAGTGAATCCTTCTGAACAACAATTTAAAAGATCATCACTGGTTAATTCTTTATATATAGATGAAAGATCCGAGTCTTCGTTTTCGAAAGCGTGAACATTAGCGCGCTTCTGGGCGTCTCTGCTTTTACACTTCGAAAATTTCTCTTTCACTTTAGATATCGGTTTGTAACTAATTTTTGTGCCCATAAAGAGTACTTTAAGCTAAAAAAATTTTGAAAATTTCAAAGTGGTGTAACCCTTAACTTGACCACAAGATTTTAAAAAATTAAGTTAAGATTTTTGCTAAACTTGTAGTCGACTTCTAACGATTTAATCCCACGGAAATATATTGTCGTTTTACTTTTTCTAATAAACATAATTCTCCCGTAGTTAGTGCATTAGTTATTTGCATGTCAATCTGCTGTAAAAACAAATAATACTTGTATGTTGTTAAACAATTATTAAGTGCAAATAATTTATTGAATCAATAAACCATTATAACTATTGTGAGACGATAGGTTTATTCCAACACAGTCTACCATTAAATAGACTACCATGTCAACAAAAAACAGGTTGCTCGAATTAAACGTGTCGCAGCTGCAAAGTAAATTGAAAGAATTACAAAACCAAACTGCAATTTAAAAGAAAGTTGTGAACAATGTATTACGACTTTGAGCAAAAGTTAAAGCCAAGCGTATAAGTATTCTCTAAAAATTTGAAAGGATAACAGAAGAACAAGTTACAAAAGATAAAATTAACTAGGTACGAATATTCTGGAAAACTTACAGTCCAATAAATACTAATATTTCGAAAGTTTGATTGGAGAATTAAATAAAAAGTGATAGGAAGCCAAGATAAACACAGAAGAAAAATTCACTATACTAAGCACAGGCTTTGAAAAAGAATTTACAGACATAAAAATAAATTTGGAAAAACATTTTAGGAGTTGGAGAGAAAAAATCTTACATTGAAGACCTGCACCAAGAAAAGAATCTGTGAGTTTTAGAGAAACACTGTTTAATGGTTGATACAGATGGAACAAAAGCTTGACTTGATATTAAAAATAGTGTTAAAATAAAATGTCGAAAGTCCTACGTTATCTCCACGATGGCGCGTTAGGGGAGTACTTTAGGAGACGTTGCAAAAATATTATAAGTGTTCTAATAGATGACTTATAAAGAAGACTGTAAGTATGGTGAAGTAAATACGAATGGTATGGATTGGAATATACCTTTCTTGGAAGGAAATCCAGTCTAAAAAGCCCAGAAATGGATGATAGAGATAAAGATACTATGGGTGCGTTATTTGAACAAAGTATATGCTATACCAAATCAAGAATTATGTACGGTTTATTGTTGCTTTTCCCATAATTGATATAAATCATTACGTTTTTGGTATAGAATGCCGTTAATAAGGGAGTAATGTAAATAAAACAATCTTCAGGAGCCAGGCTGCTCAGTGAGGGCTGCAGACAAGCATGCGAACGAAAAACGATAATTCTCGAATTCGGGTGACAGTTCTATTAAAATTATATGCATTTAAAAAATAATAAATATTTATAATAGGGAATTGATGAGAGATTCTATTATAGCAGATTATAAATAAATTTTTATACTTTTATCACAGTTAATTCAATATAGCATTAAACCATAGAGCATAAAAAATTAGTGACCTTGTTATTGTTGCGGCACTATTATTATTTTAAAATAAACAAAACTGGCGACTATTGTTAATTACATTTAATAGAATGCAGCCTTGAGAATTATTTATTAACTGACTTATTCAAATGAAAACTAGCCTCAGCGCTTATAGAGAGAATTGTAAACTAATTTTCGTTCTTTACAAATTGTTAATAAGAAACTACAAGGGGTAATCGATATGGATATAAAGTCTGATATAAACTAAATTGCAATGTTTGGAGAGTTTTATAATAATCGCGGTCAACACATAACCTAAATATTTATTTATTATTAATCACAAAAAATCTCACCAAACACATAAACGACCTAGTTTGTTGCAAATAATGGAGCAAAAAACAGATATGGATTTTATTTAAGAACCATACAATATTAATACTAAAATAATTATTATACAGAATAACTTATAAACATAAAGTTCTGGAAAAAGTAAGAAAAAAGCAGCATTAATTGTTTACAAGTGGATACAATATTAAAGATAACTTCAGAAACATAAAAGAGTATTAAAACTCAATAAAGGGAAAACTGTTTAATGGCCATTAAAAGCAAAGCGGCAAAAATTTAGCAGCCAAAACCGTACACTTTGTAGCCACTTCCGGTCAACCCGGTCTCGAGATTTTCCGGTCAGGCTGATTTTTTGCGTTTAGACTTAAATTATGGTCCTTAGTTAAATACTGAAAAAGGTTATGTCTCTATCTATCACAGATTAAACGCTATAAAGCATGACAGATGACAGACATGACAAAAGTAAAGATGAGCTCCAGCTTGGAAGCTGGTTCCGCTAAAAATAGCCGATATAAAGGATTGTAATTATTACAGGGGAATTATCCTACTAAGCACAGTTAGAAAAATATATGCGAGAACCCTAGAAATAAGATCAATAAATAAGTTGGAGGGAATTTGGACGATTCAAAATATAGATTCAAAAGTAATAGAAGAACAACAGACTGAAATTTTACAGTGCAACAAAGAATTGAAGAGGTAATGGAAATCGGAGAGACTAGCCTTTGTTTGTTGACTTAAAGAAAGACTTTAATAAGATAATAAAACAACTATTTGGAGAATACTGAAAAAACGAAAAATAAATAAAATAATAGAAGAGGTAAAAGTTCTATATAAGTAGGCTAACTAAATCAGATTCAAGTATGAGAAGTCGCAAATATTCTAAATAAAAAGAATAAAACAATAGTTTTCAAAATTACACTAAAGAAAAAAACAGATTTTTCGAATACATAATGAGGATGGAAGAAGATAAAATGGTAAGAAGAGCGGTGTAAGCTAAACCGAGAAGAACGTTAACATAAGAAATGTGTAGCGGAAAACGTAACATTAAGTAGCATGAAGTGTTATTTTACATAGAATTGAATGATAGTTTAGTTTTGTTGTTTTGTAGTTATATCCCTTACTTAATTCTAAGACCTTTCTGCCCTTTTGGATATAGAACGGTTGGAATTGGCTTTGTCGTCTGCATAACTCTCTTCATTATTTTTTGCCCTACGCCTTTTACTTTATTTCATGTCACTTAATATATACGTTTTTCCGTTGTATTTTCACTTATTCTACTCGCATTTTTCTTGGCCTTCCTTTCTCCAGTGTACCTTGTGTTGGTGTTTAAGTTTTATCTAAAGGTATTGTTATTTATTGTACCTTTTCTAATTTTTTCTTTTATCTTTCCCAGAAATCTCATTTCTGAACTTTCAATTTTGCTTATCTGGTCCTGTCTCAATCCCCTAAATGTAGCTTGAAGTGGCTACTTTCTTACAAATTTCTATTTTTACTTCTTTCGATATTTCTTTTTTCCCAAAAGATGTTCTTTATTGCATTGAAGAGGTTACCTATTGAATTATTTCTTTTTTTGTTCTTCCGTTTTGTGATGTTTTCCTAGGTACTTAAATTTGTCGACTTGTTCCAATATTGTCTCTTCCAATTTTATCTGATATTTTCTCATATTGCCTATTTTGTAAACATTATTTTCGTTTTGGCTTTATTGATCTTTATGTAAATTGATTTTAAGCTTATATTATAAATATTCAATTTATTGTTCACTACTCTTTCATTTTTTGCAATGACAACTATATGGTCCGCGTATAACAATTTTGAAATGTTTGTCTTCTAGCTTCCAATGTCCTACTTTATATTGTTTTAGTTGTTTTTTACCTTTTTGATAGTCATATTCGAAACTGTTATGAACAGTAAAAGATTTAGGATGCACTCTTGTGTTACTCCTTTTATTTAGAACATTTATAATGTTTTATACTTGAGTCTGATTTAGTTCTTAGCCTATTTATACAGTTCTTTTACTCATTCTACTGTTTTGCTATTTATTTTTCGTTGTTTCAATATTTTCCATATATTTGTATTATTTATGCTATCAAAGTCTTTCTGTAAATCGATAAAAGAAAGATGGGCCTCTCAATATTTCCTTATTATCTTTTCAATTATTTGCTGTACTATGAAATTTATATCTGTTGCTTTTCTATTCCTATTTCACACTTTTCTCGTGCTTAATTTCTTATCCATATTTTTTAAGATTTCTGTTATTTGGTCTTTTACTGTTCATGTTAGTTGATCATATCCTAAGGCTTTTTTAACTCAATTTTCTGATAGTCTCTTCTACTATGTTATTTCCTTGCAGCTGGTTTTCTATACTTGTATTATTACTATTGTTTTTTTGTTCCTCTGAATTTTTTTTCTGCATTTTTGATATATGATCCGTCTAATATTACTTTGGAGTATTGTCTCTATTTCTCCATTTCTTTCTTCTTCTGTAAGCAGCTCTCCTTTGTTTTTGATATTCAGATTTATGATTCTTACATTTTTTTATGGTGCCGAAAAATAATTTTTTATTCTCTTTATACGCATTCTTCGTTTTGCTTAAAATTTTATTCAAATTTTCGTTCATTTTCTTTTATTAGCTTTTTGACATTATTTCTTTCGTCTTTATATAGCCTCTATGTTTTTTATCTTTTTATTGTCGATTTTTTATTTATAGCTTTGCATTAAAATACCTACTGTTGGCCTAAATGGCGCCATTTTTCTATAGGCGTAAGTAAGCCTTACCACTTTCTTTATTATTATACACTTTATGCCTTAATATGTTAATATGTTAATATGTTTGTTAATATGTATTACTTACCTAAGGGAATTGCAGTTTGTATTACGCTATAATTTTATAATTAACAAAGTTTGTTTAATCTTCTTTGTCATTTATTACTACCCAAGGGATTAAAATTGCACAATTGACGTCAATGCTTTGGGGAAATTTTGTAACACTTTTGCCTATGCTATTATAGCTGCTCTCTCTTTTCTTTTCTAAGATCACCACTCTCACTAATACTGCAGTGATGTATGATAAGTATCTACTATCACTTCTCTGATTACAGATTAACACTACTATGACTACGTCTATTTTCTTTTATTCAAACGCTATTAAATTACTATTTTTAATTTTATTATCATTACTAATATGCTCAACATAACATAAACTCAAAATAAGCTTAGCATTATATTCTTTATGCCTGTTCTATAGAATTAAACTTATTACCAGTTATTTTTGTTTGCATTTGCGTTGTCTAATTTGCTTCTTATTTTCGGACATTGCTTATCAGGAATGTAAAACTCACATTCAAATAATAAACGCTTTAGACGTTTTATGTGCAAGCTGATAAACTACATGTTTTGTGTGCTGCGCCGTAAATATATTCGAAACGTATCCGTCCCAAAACTGTAACGCCAGTATATTCTACGCTCATTTTGTACTATTTATATTCAACCTCGCTGGAATTTAAACTTGCACTTTTTAGGCAAGGTATATTATATTCGAAAATACTAAATTCCTAGCTGTAATAAATGTGTGCACAATAAAAACGCCATGAAAAATAAAATACCGCTCAGCTTTTAACTTCGTCGCTAACTTGTAAATTTTTGTTTTACACAGACGGGTTGTCATAAATTCAAGAAACTTTACCTGACCAATTTTTTGCTTCTAAATATTAATGTAACACACATTTCTTTGTTCTACGGCCGATCCATACTTTAGTTAAAATACGGAAATTACTATGTTTATACAAACATTTTTATAACACAAACATATCAAAATGTATCTCCAAGGAATAAAAAAATGTGTTACCCGTGCACGCACACTATTAAAATTGAATGAAACCTTTTAAAAGTTTAATTTTATAATACAACAAAAATCATTAAATATTGTAGAATTATTCTGGTATAGACAAATTCTTAGTTATTTGTCATAAAACTTTAGGTATTTCATACTATGCAAGAGTCATTGTCAATTCTTGCGTCAAAAATTTTTATAATTTTAATTTAATCACTGTATAGCTGACCTTTTTTATTAAGTGGCGAAGCGAAGCGGAGTCACTTACTAACTTCATGTTGTCTGTCCGTCTGTCCGTGAGTCCGTCTGTCCATCCGTCCGCCCGTTCGTCCGAGCAAAAACTCGAGAACGGCTGGGAATTTCCAAATTATGTTTTCACCAATCGACAGGTGACTAAAAAGGCTTGTTTGCTAGTGATTTTGAAACTGATTGGTCAAAGGCCAACTAGAGGGTTCTCAAATTTGGGAGACTGCTTCGCCACTTCGCTATGCGTTGCAAGCTTTGCAGGTTTATTACTACTAAAGTCAAACTACAAAGGTAACACAAATATGTTAGAATTACAGTTAGTGTATTACAATAAAGAAAAAACAATTTTCTTGCAAAATTTAAATTGCAAATCTGCCAATGTAATTCAGAGACCAAATTTTAAAATAGAAAGTAGCATATTCAAGCCTTTTAAGCGAAGCAGACGCGTTACCTGCGTCATCGTTGGGGCTAAAAATCTCGAGCAGGAAGATAGGGTTATTGTGCTCGGTGTGCCGAAAGATCAAGTGTAAGGAGACCGATAAGTGACACGAGGTCAACGAATGTAATAAGCGATGCTTTTGTCGGTGAACTGCACTATATATATATATATATATATATATATATATATATATATATATATATATATATATATATATTTGTACATTAACTTAAATCTATGAGCGAAAATCCACTATTTTTGGTGCCTAAATATAGGCGTACAACAAGTTAATCCCTAAAGGTGATATGAAAACTATATGCATTAGCAATCTATGCCGCCACCGTATCACGCACAATTACAGATGCCTGTGTAAATGTCTTTGTAACTAATATTTTCTTCTCCTTCACCAGCGCAAATATCACAACAGCAACAAAATCTGTATTAATCGCAATTTCAAAACCAACAGGAAATTACAACACGATTGCAAATTAATAGTGATACAGACTAGCAGACACAAAACTCGATAATGCAAAAACGTAACCCAGAACAATAAAATGCATCAGGAACTTCAAACAGATATCAAGTAGTTACTGAAGAGAAAACGACAAGAAACATGATATAGCTCTGCCTGGGGTAATTAATTGGTGGTTTTAGTAGCTCATTGAACACTGCCGGTTCCAAGCCCGGATAAAAGAGGTGAGGTTAGCAACCTACCTGTGGGAAAACATCAAATTGCTCCTAGAACTAATAATATTGTCTTGAACAATAGGACTGATCACAGTGTTAACGACCCTGAGAGACAAATAAAAACGATTATTGAATCTAAGATAATAAGAATTGCATGTTGAAAAGTAACCTCATTCAACAACAAAAACTAAAATAAAAATAAAAAAGCACAAAACAGACATTTATGCTCTTTTGGGAAGAAAAAAGAAAGAAAAAATAGCAAATACAAGAATTGCATATTAATTTACACCGGAAAAGACAATAATTAAAAAAGCACATTAGGAATTGGCTTAATGATGCACAAAAGGTTTAAAAATAACGTCAGCGACAGGGTAGTACAAACAACATTCAAATTTCGAGAAACTATAACACATCCGACAGAATCTCAGAATGAAATGAGATTAGCTTACTAGGTGACTTTAACTCAAGAATATGTGATGAAATTACAGATGGTATAAAGATTAGGTTTAATAAAGAGACTCTTAATGAAAGTGGTGAACAACTAATACAAATGTATGTTTAAAACAAGCTACATATAAACAGCACGTTATAGCTACATAAGTTACAATAAAAGTACACATTTGTAAATACTAGGAAACAAAAATCTATTATAGAATTTATAATAAACAACAGAAACAAACCGTAAAAGACTAATAAATAAATATATACAAATAACTCAAATATTCCTAGAATCATGGCGAGACTACTTTTGTCAACAAAGTACAAAAGCAAGAGATAGATAAAAAATTAAAGAAAAAAACACCTTTAAATAGAGCATCACAAAAGAAAAACTAAGAAGCTCTGAAACCAAGAAGCCAAATAGCTCCAAGGTTTAGGTAAAATAACTATTAAAATGATTAAATATAGGGAAAATGTACTCTTTGATGAACTATATATTTTATACAATAAAATACTCTCACTTAAATCAATTCCAAAGAGTAGAATAAAAATATAACGGTGCCCATATTCAAAAAGACAATAAAGGCTGATCCCAAAAACTTCTGGTGAACAAGCTTGCTGAGCTTAGTACTAAAATTAATGTCGAAGATTATAGAAGAAGAAATAGCACAAACTGGAATTAGTGAGGAACAACAGCGTTTTTAGCAGAAAAGATTCGCAATAGATGCCATATTCATACTTGGCCGTGGAATTTGATAAAGCATCTTCTATACGTAAAGAAAAGAAATATAAATCATTACATTCTGGCAGTTATTAAAGAATTAAATTTCAACCACACACATACAGAGAGATAATGAATTAACAAAAAGAATACCAGGACTATTAGGTGTAAGGCTAAGCGATAGCCTTACCCCTATATTATTCTATGTAGTCATGAACAAAATTATCATGGAGGTTAAAACTGCTTGCAATTGGTATCGAATAAGAAATGAACACACCAAAATAATATGTCATGCTGATGACGACGCTGTTATAATAGCTAAAGACAAAGACAGCTTACAAAAACTGTTCTATAAATTTCAACATGAACAATAATATTTTGAATGACTATTTTTATTCAAAAAACAATATAACTAGTAACTGATACCTAAAGATAAAAGTACAAATACAGGCAACCAAAGCGGCTATGATATCAAGTCATCTACGAGATACAATCTAGAGGAATAAACACATGAGCACAAAAAGCAGTCAGAATTTATAAGACATACCTAATCTCCTCATGACATACGCTGTTGGGACAAGAACAGAAAATGCATCCACAAAACGCTTTCTATGAACAACCGAGATGAAAATATTAAGATTTATAACAGACCATACTTCAAAAGACATACAGAGAACCAATGACATCAGACACACATGCGACATCGATTATGTTATCAGATGGTTAAGAAAAAGGAGAAAATAGTAGAGAAATCATGTCAATAGGACGGTTAATGACCAGCTGGGAAATATAGCTAAAGAGGGCAGGACTAACTCTAAAATGTCTCCCTGGAGACCACCAAAGCGCTGATACTACTATAATTATTAGTATATAAAGAAGCAAATCCTAACCTAAGAAGAAGAAAATAATATAACACTGAAGGAATCGTTCTTTACCTTCATACATGAACTAGGCAAACCAAAACTCCTCACAGATATATTAACTGAACAAACTAAAAACAAGTATATTACTAAATAAATGGAGAATTTATAAACCAAGATTCAACTAACTTGTATCAAAGGATACAACACCGCAATCAAAATTTAAAACAATACAATGAATTCCACTCTTACCAATGAAACCAAAACAGAACATTTCTTGATATGATTTCTGTAATTGATGCAAATACCCTTGCTAAAGAAATTACCGCATACATACACACAGTATTATTATATACACACATAATATTAGACATAGAATTGGAAAAATTTAGCTACATATGTTTTTCATTCGGTTACAACAAAACAAAAAGAACAACAAAAAATATGCACCTTTATCAACTTAAAAATAAAATTTAAACGGTATCCTAACTACTGCGAAAAGAATTTCTGCCGCAAAAAATCGAAATGTGTAAAATGCGCTTGGAAACACTTGGCAAACGTGTAGATGAAAACAGAGAAGCAAGCCATTAAATGAGATAGCGGTCAAGGCAATTACTTAGTAAATTACAGACGATATGTAACTGCTAAAAAAATATAAAAACAAATGTTTTCACTTCTAAGATATAAATTTAGTATCTCGTACTCCTGACAATCTGCAGATCAAAATTTAAAACAATACAATGAATTCCACTCTTACCAATGAAACCAAAACAGAACATTTCTTGATATGATTTCTGTAATTGATGCAAATACCCTTGCTAAAGAAATTACCGCATACATACACACAGTATTATTATATACACACATAATATTAGACATAGAATTGGAAAAATTTAGCTACATATGTTTTTCATTCGGTTACAACAAAACAAAAAGAACAACAAAAAATATGCACCTTTATCAACTTAAAAATAAAATTTAAACGGTATCCTAACTGCTGCGAAAATAATTTCTGCCGCAAAAAATCGAAATGTGTAAAATGCGCTTGGAAACACTTGGCAAACGTGTAGATGAAAACAGAGAAGCAAGCCATTAAATGAGATAGCGGTCAAGGCAATTACTTAGTAAATTACAGACGATATGTAACTGCTAAAAAAATATAAAAACAAATGTTTTCACTTCTAAGATATAAACTTAGTATCTCGTACTCCTGACAACCTGCAGATCAAAATCAACAACAACACCAGCATATCAAAAATCATCAACCTACCCAAAACTTTGGCAATATTCAAAAACACACCAACCTTAAAAAAATGATGATAAAGCTAATGGACCAAATAGATATACTACTAAATATACTTGCAAGTGGTTGTTTCAAAAATTTTTATACTGTCCCACTTTGACTCACAACAGTCAAGATATTGCAATATTTCGGACAAACCACAACAATGATATTATATTAAATTCAGAATTACAATGTGCCTATAAACTATATTAAAATCCCTAAATATACTATTTACACAACTAATTATCTAAGCGGTACTGTGGCCGCTAGAAATGCAATCATAATCAAATTAACTATAAAACATTTAAAAATACAAAAGTATCAACATGAACATTTCAGGCCACCAGTACGTCAAGAGTACTAAACCACAAAGAGCTCATTATATTTGTTGTATACTATTTTCCCCATTCTACCATTAAAAAAGAATAATTATAATCTTATTTTATCAGCCTCGGATCTAGATTTATATATTTAGCGAAATTTGAGATCTAGGATAACTTTAACGCATGGGGAAAAAATTCCCAAAGCAATCTCCTTCTTTTAAAGTGTTGTCTTATAGAAGGTTAACAACAACTTTGGCAAATCGTTCTCTATCTTGTGCTATTCTTAGCAGCGCCTGTGAATTTAGACCAGTCTAGTCTCTCATATTTCTCACCCATGAGCATCGTCTTCTGCCCGGTCCTCTTTTACTCTCAGTCTTAGAAGTTTTGTATCTTCTGCCTCTGTATATATGTCCTCAGTAACTTGTCTTTCGTCTTTTGACAATTCCCAAAGCAATGAGAAAAGATGATCTACAATATCTGTCAACAGCTGAACAAACATACTAGCCGTCATACTCATTAAAAACCTCTAACTTGTTAAACTTTTATGTTATAAACGGAATAGTAACCAACTATTTAAAAGCAGAATCAAACTTAGATTTGCCTTACAATCATTTGTCGGTTCTCCTTACATAGTGTACTTAAAGGATAAAGCACCCAGAGCTTCCAAAACTTCACAATAAGAAAACCAACTAGGAATATGTCAAAGATTTGGTGGACGAGAGAATAAATTTACACATACAATTGAGAACAATAACAGATGTATACGTAGCTTTAGTTCCGTAATGTAACAATCATTAAAAAAATACACATCTAACTCTCAAGAATCGGAGATTCAAAAATCTATCTCTATACTTGTTGAGTAGAAAATAATAAAGATAAAAGGATTGACGAAGTTGATAAAAATCAGGGTTAAAATTAAACTTGACGCAGCAATCTGTCAACTAAAATCCCTATTATATGACTTCATAAATCAGAAAATTAAAAACTATTAATTAAAGCTATCACCTATAAAACCACAACCACTTTCTACAAAAGGCCAAAAGCTCAAAAGATCTCAGCTGCTCATTCTTCCTCTTATAATACCCAACAATACTTGGGCAAGATCCCCTGTCTAAAAGATAAATGCTTTCACCAGCTACTTGCACAATGTTTTTCAGCCTTATATCTTAATCTCTTCTGCTGAAAGAGAAAGATTAATCCATTAATTCGTCGAAGAATCCATCCATACCGTAGAAACAGTTAAACAAATTAAATAGCTAAAATAAAAATAGTAATTATTTCAATTACAATCTGATAACAGCCAAACTTTTAAAAATACTGCCACAACTTGATTTCAGTATTTTACCATTTTTATTTAACGCTCTGTTTAGATTAAAAACCTTCCTAGAATAGTAGAAAGCTACCCAAATCATAAAAAAAAAACCAAAAATGTTTCATCTTACAGACGAATATGTTTGTTTCTTGTATTAACAAAGGTAATCATACAGTTTACCCTACAAATATTATAACCAAGTATTTATGAACAAAATCTTCTGCCGAAATACCAGTTCAATTTTTATAGTATAAATTCACAGTGATTAAAATTAATCACAATTTCCACTTGAAAAAATAGCGTTCAAGGGCACTTCGCAACATTAATCTGGCTTACTTCCGTGCTACAAATAATAATAAAAAAATACCACTTGAGTACTTCAATATTTTTAGGTCATATCAAGTTAAATTCCAAGAACTATCAGCACTGCATTCTTTACAATCGGAAATTCTACAAAATAATCTACTGGGTCCCACACTCTATCTAATCTACATATTAAATATTTTAACTGCTAGACAATAATCACTACCTATGCGGACGGCATTGCTGTGCTTCCCACAGTGATCCCTAAATAGCGTTTCACCCCCTTCAAATAAATCTAAATAAAATCGAAACCGGGTTAAACGCTTGGCGAGTTAATACCAACAAAACCAAATTAGTACCTATGAGATTCACATTGCGTAAGGAGACTGGATCTCTAGTTATATTAAACAATAAGCAACTTGTGCGATAAATATCCAAAGATTAACCTGGCATACACATATCTTAGAACAAATTTCTGAAATCATATTCTACAATAAATTACTGCTATACAAATCTGTTCTGCGGCTCTCAAAAAACGATTATAGAAAATAAACCAGTGTTTGAGTTTTTAAAACATTTGTTCTAAAAATATCATCAATTACTTTATTAACTACTTCCAACATGAAAAAACAACTCTTGCACAATAATATAAAAATATGCTGCAAACCTGTGCAAAAAGAAATGAGTGAGGAAATTGCCATTAGAAAAGTAAAAATAGGAACAATAAACTGTTTTTTTGTGGTTTTTTTCAAATAATTTATGAACCAAATTTGTGGATAACATAGAAACTTTTGCATCGAGGACGAAGAAGATACGGAAGTCGTACAAAAACTCAAAAAATAACGAAGAAAAAGCTTTGACAGGTCAAACTAAATATTCACATCAACATGAAAAACCATGATGTTAATTTATTTCCAGGTAATTTTATATTGTAAATCCTATAAAAGGATACAACCATAAAAAAATATCTTTTACCTTAAAATGTGATTGTGAAGGCAGAACTGGCTAGTTATAATATAAACAGGAAATAGTTGGAGAAGTTTTTGAAAATACTAACATTTTCCTGGAATATTTTGTGCCAAAAAGTTCTTACAATTAGCCAAATATGAAAACGGAAATATATCCATAATTATTGCTCAAAGTATTTAAGAGCTCTTTAAAATAAGGCCAGAGAAAGTACTTAGAACCATAATAAGTTATTGAAACTTCTCATCACATATCTGGTTGTTTGGAAAATGTAAATGTGCGTTTAATACATGTGTGGAGATTAATTACAGTGTTACATGATGACATAGGTAGTACGTCATTACTACAGCACCGCGAGTGCAGGTACTGACAAAGAGGAAAGCTTTAGTAGTAGACTATCATGGGGATCGGCGGGAAACGAGATTTCTTTAAAGGGGGATATTAACTGCTTTAAACATCAATACGAACTTAGTACCAGTGTGTAAAGACGCACATTTGAGTCGCAGAACTGTGCTTTGCTAGGTATCGGAGTTTAAATGCGTCTAGGACCATGTTAAGAAAGGCAAAGGCACATGTGCCCCGCATGTAACCAATTTAATAATGGTAAATAAACAAATTACGTTGGATAATACACTGGCAAATAAAATAGGTTTATATCAACAAATTTTCCATATCATCATCTATCAGAACTTGGTTTACGCACAATGGTTTTGCTGTACTCTCATCGATCAGAAAAAGCAATAGGGCAGTGAGGTCTGTTGACAGTTGCTGCAGCTATATAAAGTAAATTAGGAGACGTTTTTGAGTGTTTAATCACAGTAGACAAACCGTGGATCTAGTACAAGATACCAAAAAAGAAACCCAAAACTATAAAATGACAACACATTATAAGCATTTGTCATAAAAAACCACAACCGGAATCTTTTTGGGTTGGGAGAGATAAGAGAGACATGGAGCATTATTTCAACACACATGCCAGTTGCCACGCCATTGTTACCCTATAGTATCTTAAACCACCATGTTGTCTTATCGCCCGTATTTTCCAAAATTTTCGCCAAGTGACTAAGCTTTGGTCGAAGTAATAAAAAAGACAGCGCACAGTAACACGTTCTTCTCCAATGACTAACTTTCCTCACTTGTCCACAAATAATGCTGTGGTGTATCCAAACAATAGTTTGCAGTTTACGGAAAATGGAAAAAGTGCTTAGACACTAAAGGAAAGTCCCTTGTATACTTATTTCTTCCTAATAGAAAATTAACGATTGGAAACACTCACGATATCCAACGTTCAAACGAGAATCCTGTTAATCGACCTAATTTTTTTTAAATTTATTTTTACATTAGCAATCAGAATACAATGTATTTCTTTAAGCTAATATTTTGGTTTTTAAATTGACATGATGAGGGCCCGTCCACTGACTGGTCCTCGTCCTAGAACATAGTGCTAAGGTGTTGGGCCCATGTGGGGTCCTCTTCAGTGGAGGTCTGTAGGCCAGCGGCGCTTGAGGCGTCTAATGACTTGATGATGTGGAAGTTCTTGGAGAAGAAGGTTGTCATGGGTGGTAAGTTTTTCAAGATGTTTCCTGATTCTGACGTGTATTACCGTATTGAGCATCGGGATGCCGAGGTCGTCGTATATCATCTTATTGGTGATGTACCAGGGAGCATCAACGAGAGATCTTAAGATTTTAGATTGACTTCGTTGCATGATTGCGAGGTTAGTCTTGCTAGCACAGCCCCAAAGTTCTATTCCATAGGACCAGATTGGTATAATGATGGTTTTGTAGATATGGATTTTGTTAGAGAGGGATAATGGGGAGTGTCGGCCTAGTAGCCAGTAAAGGGTTTTAAATCTGAGCTCTATATGTTTTTTTTTTCTTAGCAATGTGCTCCTTCCAGGTGAGCCTGCTGCCCAGGTGTAGTCCCAAGTATTTCATTGATGGGGATTGTGGTATCTCGATGTTATTAAGATGTAGTGGAGGACATATCCCTTTGTGAAGAGTGAAGGTCACATGAGTAGATTTGGTCTCATTTACCATAATGTTCCAGCGCTGGAGCCAGTCTTCAAGTAAGCTGAGGTGAGTTTGGACATATTCCACAGCGAGGTTTAAGTCCGTGTGTCTCGCAAGTATAATTGTGTCATCGGCATATGCTCCTATAGTAGTGGTTAGGGAGGTTGGAAGGTCTGAGGTATATAACATATAAAGAAAGGGGCCCAGAACGCTACCCTGTGGGACCCCAGATTGGATCGGGTACACTGGAGAAACTTCGTCGTTAACGCGTGTTCGAAATTTTCTGTCTGTTAGATAGGAGTCCAAAAGTTTAAGAAATTGAGGAGGTAAGATTTGATGTATTTTGAGTTTGAGCCTTTGTGCCAGACTTTATCAAACGCCTGGCGAATGTCCAAAAGAACAGCTATACAGTAGGCTGACTGTTCGAATGCTGTGTTAATTTCTTGCGTGATGCGATGGCACTGTTGTATGGTAGAATGGTGTCGGCGAAAGCCAAATTGATAATCAGGGATCCAGTTAGTTGCCGTTAATTCTGGGTCTAAGGTTTGTAAGACATACTTTTCAAGGAGTTTGGAGCAAACTGGTAACAGGTTTATGGGGCACTTTGATGACGCATAGCTGGGATCTTTACCTGGTTTATGGATGAGTATTATCTCTGCGATCTTAAATTCTTTCGACCAATATTGAAGTCGGAGTATAGCATTAAATATGTACGTCGGCAGAACTATTCCTTTTCGTGGAAGCTCACGGAGCATTTTCGGTGTAATTTTGTCCGGTCTCAGTGCTTTCGTAAGATTTAATCTCCGAATTTCAGATTTTACAATCTTCGGTGTTATTAGTGGTATGGGAGGTGTTTTCGGTTCAGGTGCTGGTTGGTCTGGGAGGTTAACGTTGGGTGGTTCATCATGTGTTTGGAATACTCCAGATAGGTGAATAGCGAACAAATCCGCCTTTTCTTTGTCACTCTTGGCCCATCCTATAGCTGGAGGTAGTTTTCGTATTGGTGGGGATGTGGTTTGAAATTTTAAAGATGATTTGACTGGTCTCCATATTGAGTTGTCATATCGGTTTATGATTGAGAGGTAGGTATTCAACAAGTCTTCCCTCAGGGATTTGAGTTTCGCCTTAAGCTGATTTGCAAGGTTATTGAGGGTTGTTTTGTCTGCTGGATGATGGCTCTTTTGCCATTTGGCTCTGGCTTTCCTCTTTTGGGCAACTAGAAGTTTAACTTCTAGAGGAACATGTGTGTATGAATTGACTTTTCTCTGCACCTTAGGCGGGGTAGCTTGCTGTGCTGTAGTTGTTAGCAGAGAATTGAATTTGGTAACTGCTGTATCGATTTCGAGAGGGGTTTTTAAACTGACTTTCAAGTCAATGCCTTCATGAAGAATTTGCCGATATAAATCCCAGTCAGTTGAAGCGTTATGGATCCGTGCGGGATTAGGACACTTGCGCTTATAGTTCCTACGATCGGGGAGTGGTCCGAGGAAAGGTCGTAGCTTGGGGAGATGCCCATGTAGTTTGATAATATTCCATTAATGACGAAGAAATCGAGGAGATCGGGGATTTTGTTCTGATCGGATGGCCAGTATGTCGGGGTCCCTGTTGAAAGGTAGACGTATTTATTGTCTTGTATAGTTTTATATAGCTCTCTGCCTTTTGTAGTAACTAGGCGGGAGCCCCACGCAGTATGTTTGCTGTTGTAGTCGCCGCCTGATACAAATTTGGGACCCAGGGTATGAAAGAACTGGTCGAAGTCACATTGTTTGATATTGTGTTTTGGGGAGCAGTAGACAGCCGCAATGGTTATTTCATAGGGGAGGGTGAGCACCTTGATGGAAATAGCCTGGAGAGATTCCTTCTCGTAGTTGGGGAGAGCGTAATGTTTTAAATTTTGTTTGATTAATATAGCGGTTCCAGCGTGTCCTGTTTTGTCTGGATGGTCAGTGTAATATAAATGGTAGTTAGGAATTTTGATGTACGATTTTTCCGTGAAATGCGTTTCACTAATTAGCATTATGTCGATGTAGTTATGTTTTAGGAATAGTATTACTTTGTCTCTGTGATTTAATAGGCCGTTGGCGTTCCGTTGTGCAATACGGAGGAATTTATCCATTATTTGTTTTGCTTATTAACATTGTCAGCATGTTAAGGACCATGCTGTTCTGCTGAATGAGTTGGAAGAACATGGATTTGAATTCTTCTAGGAATTTGTTTAAGGTAAGGTTAAGAGACTGGTCAGAAGGGATTTGTTGTTGGGGTTCTTGGTGACTGGTAATACTAGCGTATGTAGGTGAATGCGGGAGGTTGGATATATAACTTTGTCTATTTATGATTGGGGATTGGGTTGTTGGCGGTTTGGAATTGGTATTTCTACTTTTGTGGTAATGAGTACATCCTCGGTAGTTAGCCGGGTGATTTCCTCCGCACAGTGCACACGTTGCTGGCGTGTCCTTGCTCTTCTTGCAGATGGCTGTGCTGTGATTACCGCTGCATTTGACGCACACAAAGGGACGAGAGCAATATGCTTTTGTATGATCATACATTTGGAATTGCATGCACTGGACAGCATTTCGGTTTGTTCTTGGCGGTTCAACTGTTATGCGATTGTGTAGTAAAGATTGAATGGAATATATCTCTTTATTATTGTTAGATGGTTCTAAGTCCATGAAAAATAGATTCATTGGCTCCTTTGTGGTTCTATGTTTAGCATTCATGATGTTTCTAATTTGGTGTCCTTGTCTAGTGATTTCTGTTTTTATGTCTCCGAGTGGAATCGAGTGATGAAGATTTTTGATGACTACTCTAAACGCTCGTCCGTCTTTTAGGTGGTAGGTGTGATGTATAATTTTATTTTCGCGCATGTACTTAACTAGTTTACGGAATATATCAGGAGTATTAGGTGAGATTTTAATTGTGTTATTTGCCAAGCTTTTAGTGACATATTGCTCTTCTTCTGCTACATCTGTTAGTGTAGCTTTTATTTTTGGTAGATCTAGGACTCCATAAACAAATATAGGCGAGGGTTTGGGAATTTTATCAGATTCTATTGTTTTATCTTTGGGAGTATTGTTTTTATTTGTTGAATTGTCGATGGGGGTTGGATTTTGGGAATTAGCTAGTGCAGAAAAACTGTTGGAAAGGGGTAAAGTGTTTGAGGATACCATGTCATGTGATTTTCTAACTTTCTTTCGTTTAGTAGTCTTAAATACTTGCCAGGGGTTTTATTTAGATGCGATGTTCTCTTTTGATGGGGGATCGTCTCCCATTTCGTCGTCAGACGTTGAGGTTAACCTGTATAGTTGCCGAGAATTTCGAGGCTGATAGAGTCCTGAAGATTGCATTGCTAAGTATTGTTCCTGGTTAGTGGGAAAGGGATTACTTGGTCTTTGTGAAGGTTGACCAGTTGGTGCAATGTAGGGTAATGATAGTTGAGTGTTTATCATAGGTTGATTTTGGTAGGTATTTGGAAATTGTGTGAAGTGTACATTTGGCGAAGGATGGCCCTGTATATTATGAGGTAGGGGCTGGCTTAAATTGTAGTTAAAGCCAGTTTCGTGTCCTGATGATAACATTGTCGTATTTGTTAAATAAAAATTACCTGTTGTTAACTATGTTTCTTTCTTGATTAAAATAACTTAAGCAAACTCGGGTTCGCGATACGAGATAAGGCGGCCGCAGCCGCTTTATCGAACAATGCACTTGAACTTGAACTCTTAGCGCGTGTATCTGCGATGTTTACGCTTCGAGATTCAAACGAGTACTAATCGACCTTATGTCTTATGAAACGTTAAAGGCACATAATTCTACGTATGCTGCATTTTTCCAAGACAATCATAGTGTTCTTTTTTTGCAGTACACAAGTTGAAACAATTAACTCAATTCACGATGAAGAGATTGAAAATTCTACGAAAATCCATGACAAGTGACGAAAAGCATTAAAAGAAGAAAAATTGTAATTACCACAAAACCAATGAATGAGAAACTGACCCATACCAATAAATACAACGCCTTGTCAATACTTAATGAAGAAATCCTAAGAACAAATAATACTGACAAAAAATCCCGAAATCCTCTCAGCTTTGTATATGGAGTAAGTTAATTTCCCAGAAACGATAAAAAAATCTAATCGATATAGTGGAGAAAGAACAATACACCACAAGAAGCATAGCTAAAGACACTAAAAATCAACTGTAACTTCAGATACTTACACAAATAATGCTGTGCTGTATCCAAACAATAGTTTGCAGTTTACGGAAAATATGGAAACAATGGCAAAAGTGCTTAGGCACTAAAGAAAAATCCCTCTAATAAAATGTATACTTATTTCTTCCTAATAGAAAATTAACGATTGAAAACACTCACGATATCCAACGTTCAAACGAGAATCCTGTTAATCGACCTTATGTCTGAAGAAGCGTTAAAAGCACATAATTCTACGCATGTTGGATTTTTCCAAAACAATCACAGTGTTTTTATTGCAGTACACAACTAGAAACAATTAACTCAATTCAAGATGAAGAGATTGAAAGTTCTACAGAAAATCCATGACAAGTGACGAAAAGCGTTAAAAGAAGAAAAATGCTAATTACCACAAACCGATGAATGAGAAACTGACCCTTATCAATAAGTACAACGCCTTGTCAATACTTAATGAAGAAATCCTAAGAACAAATAATACTGACAAAAAATCCCGAAAACCTCTCAGCTTTGTATATGGAGTAAGTTAATTTCACAGAAATGATAAAAAAATCTAATTGATATAGTGGAGAAAGAACAATACACCACAAGAAGCATGGATAAAGACACTAAAAATCAACTGTAACTTCAGATACTTACAGGGCGCTTTTGATAATAAGTTTTTTGATTATCTCATATTCATCGGATAAAAATGCATAAGTTAGCATTTTTTGAGGCTGTACATTACTTAGAACGGATGTAAGTGGAAATACACAAAAATAAAAACTTAAATGTACTTGAAAATAAAATTTTGTTATCTTTAAAATGTTGCAATAAAACAAAAAATATTCATTGAAAGAATTATAATTCTTTACAATCTTGTTTTTTGCAGTATTTAACTGAAACGTCAACCTATGGTTGATATTCAGTTTTAAAAACGTGGTCACTACTATTTCTAGCAATTTGTTTTTAACCAAAAAGATACAACACTACCGAAATTGTCATATATTATTATATAAGATAATTTCAAATAAGAACTAACGCATAAAACAGTAGGAAAACAAAAATATAAAACAAAATGAAGAACTGAGCAAAATAGTACTTCTAAAGCTTAGTTTTTCCTGTATTTTACGCTTTTTAATTGTAAATTACTCTATACGCAGGGTATTAGCAAATTTATGCAATATGGCACACGAACTATGGTTGCATATTATAACAAATTTAAGAGTTTCTATAGAAATTTTGAGTTGCACTACACCCAGCGGGACGACCTCTGAGTGTTAGTTACTCCTGAACTGTGACCGCCAAAAGAGCTATCTTGGTCAAAGCGAACTAATGGGCAATTTTGCGCCACAACTTTTTATCGGTGACTGGATTCTGTGCTGGAAAATTGCTGACTTCGTCGTACCATTATATTCTGGTGGTATCAGAAGTTCTAGAGAAAAAATTTTAGTCTAAAATGCAGTTCAAAATCTTAACGCCTATCCTTATCTGTCACGGAAGAGAACATTGATAGTATCAGAAAGAAGTTCGAGTTTGATCAGCATATGTCGTGTCACAATATAGAAGAGTTTTTAAACATTCCTACTTTGAAAATTTGTTTTCTTGGTTTTGCTCCATACCATAACCGGCGAACAGATACAACACGTTTCGTTGTGCTGAGAAATGCTCAATAAGTTTTAAAGTTAAACATATTGTAATTCTAACAGCACAATAGTAGATAATAAAACCTTAATTAAAAAAAAAATTAAAAGTAAATTGGTTTTTCAACGACGAGGCTCTCCTAATGATATAGAATAACGAATATTCTTAGATATCTGAAAAGATGCCGAAGATTTGACCCAACTAGTGGTTTCAAAGAGTACGGAAGTGCACAGAGTTAAATTAAAAGCAAAACTTTCTTAGCGTTCTATGTACAATAGTACCAGAAAAATCTTAAAATCAATATTTTAGTTTTTGATAAAAATAAATTTGCTTCTAGAATGACATGATAACTGGCATACTGCAGTCAGGAAGTGATTATGTAGTAATATTAATCGTCAATTTCAAATTGATTTCATTCATACACCCAAAACGAATCCTACGAGACATATAATATTCAATAAAATTCACGGTTTTGCATGGCAAGATTAAACCGTCTGCATAATAATTTTATAAGTGATAATGCAGATATTTCTCAATTAGAGACACAGCTATAGATGACGAGCGAGGACAAAAACCATATTTAACTTTATATTATAAGCACAAAATTGTTATTTTACGATCTTACAATATTATCAAATTTTAAAAAATACTCTGAAGTTGTCACGAAAAAGCAAATTACCACAAGTTCTGTAGAGGCAAAATAAATGAATAGCATTTACAAAACTCGAAAAGTAAATTTATCTTTAATATTTTCTCTGTATTAGTAAAAACATAAGTTGGGCAGAAAAACTAGGTTTACTTTCTTTTGGCCATAAATTTTATTTTGTTGAAAAATTAAAGTTGTCTCCTTTAAATACGTATCGATAGAAGCATTTTTTCTACCATTTGTGCTTGGATATGATACAAAGTACCGAAGAAGTTACATAGATTGAATTTCGGTGAGTAGAGAGGCTGTAAAATCACAGAAATACTAAAAATTAGTTGGCACACACTTTTCTTATGTCCAAATCGCGTGTTTAAATCTAATGGACAGTAAAGAGGTTTAAATTTATCTTACTACTGATTATTTTACGTGTATATCTATGATTAAAATTTTACAACACAGCGTTGCTTAAAATTTTATCAGTTCACTTTTATTATGCATCTCACAAACACAACTTCACTTGCGATACTCTAAAGAATCTTGTACAAATGTAACAAATTTACACTTGTAGTGGGTTATTCTAAGTGCTGTATGAGAAAAGAAGCAAGAGCGTTGTCGGTTCAGTGGTACAGTGTTACCAATTTCACTAGTTTCTGGTAAAGCTCATACAAGTAAATTTTTCTATATTTTATTTATTAGCAATTAGAATGAACATTCTATGGGCTAATGTGATAACATAGGACCTTAAAATTAAACAGTCCATGGCGGGATGGAAACTCTTCCAGCGAGGAGTTCACCTACTTCTCATTTTGAGATCAATAGGCAACATCTTTTTAATCTTCTGGCATCGTGTTGTAGTAGGGTGGTTGTATGAGTGGATTGGCGTGAGATCCTAATCGGACGATGATTCGCGCTACGCTCTCGTATAACAGTTTTAACAAACGGAATATTCAGGTCATCGTGTAACGTCTGATTATTACATTATAAACCAAGATTTTATTTTCTAGTGACAAACGGAATTTCCTTCCAATCAGCCAATTTAGGTTCTTAAATCGTAAGTCAATTTGTTCTAGCGTCACACGAGGATCAACGAGCAGCATCAACAATTCTACAGAGACATTTAAACAAAATAGAAGACTGGTTAAAAGTTTGGTGAACACATGTCAATGAAGCGAAATCGGCTCACGTAACTTTTACACTGAGTAGAGAAACCACCAGTACTACTAAACGACACACCAATCCCACAGCACGATAACGCGAAATATCTAGGGATTCATCTAGATAAACGTCTAACTTGGCGGACACACATTATGAAAAAGCGAATGCAGCTTGGATCGAAACTTCGCCAAATCTACTGGTTAGTAACAATAAATCCCAGTTATCTTTAGAGAACAAATTGTTGCTCTATAAATCAATTAGAAAACCAATCTGAACTTATGGTATCCAGCTCCGGGGAACTGCTAGCAATTCGAAACTGGAAATCTTTCAGAGATTTCAAAACAAGATCCTCAGGATGATAGCAAGTGTCCCTAGATATGTTCCAAATTGGGTTATACAGCAAGACATTCGCTTACCTACTATCAAGCAAGAAATTGCAAGTGCAAATTCAATAATATCAAGCCAAACTTAGTGGACATATCAATAAGCCGAGGCGTTGTTAGACAGACAATACATCAAAAGACTGAAAAGGCATGACCCGTTAGATTTAGTTGACAGGATTAATTAAGATTTAGTTTAGAACAAATATTTATATAACACTAATTTTAGGTTTATGTTAAATGTTTGTCTCATCATTACGCGGAAATAATGATAATGATTATTCCTCATGCCATGTATTACATGCATCAAGTAATTTACTTAATGTTATTAAAATGTAACAAATTGTAAATAATGCAAAGAAATATATATGTAAAAAAAATCTTCCCAAAATAAGTTCAAGATTGGCTGCCTATTTGGGATATCAAAGCAACAGAAAAGATATCCACCAGTGACATTAAATAATACCCCTCTTCCACAAACAGATGACGTAAAATACTTGAGAGCTCATCTGGATCAACGTTAATTTAAAAGAAACACATTTTCAGCAAGCGTAAACAGTTAGACTTAAAAGACTTTAAATTTCTCTGGCCACTAGGACGAATATTGAAATTAACACTAACAAATATTTATTTTATAAAATCAAATTAAATATATTTGGTCGTACCGGGTGGAACTGTGAGATACCTCAGCAATTCAAATTTAGAGATTCTTCAAAACTTCTAATCTTAAACACTGCAAACAATAGCAAACGCCCTATGCTATTTGAGAAATAAAGTACTCCACCATGATCTTCGAGTGACAACTGTTAAAGATGAAGTATCGTGCACTAGATTCAAAACCACATTTTAATTATTGCTCAACTGAGCAGATTATAAATATAAATAAAACACATATATGGAATAAAAAATCTGAAAATTACATATACAATAAGTAAAATTGTAAAAAAAGTTCTACAAAAACTAACTAATAATAAATGTTACTTAGAAAAAAATTTTTGCTTCGATAAATTTACGAGTTTTTAATTTCAGTAAAAAAAATATTTCTTAAAGCAAAACAGTAGACACAGAAACCTAAATTCTAAGAACACCTCTAAAACCTAAATACAAACGCAATAAGAAGTCTAAATTTGGATAACGCAGACAGAAGCCATTTACGTAAAATGCAATTTAGCTGACATAAATAACGTTGTCCCAAACAAAGTTCACCTCGATTCCGTCGCAGACTAATTAAATTTGTTTCATAACAAGGACATAAAACCTTATTCAAAACAGCATTTGAAGGTCTTTGCTAGCTCGTTATTTTCTGCTTTTAATAGCAAAAACGGCACGCACATGTTGGCTAGAGGACTAAGGAATTAATATGGCTCTTTATTTAATTAAAAATAATGGATTACAAGTCCCTCTCATTAATTTCGTAGCATTAATCCTTAATATTCTGTTAAAATAATTGAGGTCTTCATTGAAAATGTTTTATTCTGCAGCGCGCTATTCTGGCATGAACGTGAGTTCATTCTCAAATTTAAAGCAAGCTAAAGGACTATGTGTAATTTGTTAATTCTGAAGTAAGATTAATTATTCCGTAAATACTATCGCATACACCACAATGTACACCATCATTGTGAATTTACTTTATGCGTAATTTGCCGAAGCCGCTTTTAGGAAACATAATTGCCATCGCAATCACTATATATAGATATTCTCTGCCGTTAACACTAATAGTATACTAAAGTTTAATTTCCCTAAAATTCCAATAAAACCAATTTTCTACACAGTTAACTAGTAATAGAAAAGTATTTACATTGAGATACAGAAACTGCGCATATGTTTTCAAAAGTAGCATAATTTATTATCGCATTAGTTAGTTAATGTTACTTTGCAAGACTTATATCAGAAAATTATAATAATACATATTAGTTTGTTATGTATTGTAGTTACATTAATTATACATTTTTAATAAAATTTTTTGATATTTTTCTATTAATTAGCAATAGCTTTACTTTTTTAAATCATCACACTTATTTTTATACGTCTACCAATCTTCTAGATTACAACACTTATCGAGTTTTGAGAGAAGTCAAGGAAAAAAATACAACAAAAAAATCGTTTTCGTTTTACTGTCAATAATAAGACATCCTATACTTCTGCCGTATCCTTAAATGAGACCAAAAGTGCACACTGCTGTTATCAGCCGCACAATAGGACATACAAGTAGAATAGAGATAAGAAACACAAGGACCGAAGACCTCATACATTTGCTGAGTGCGGAAATTGTATTTGAATCTCATCCTGCTTATCGACTTTCACTTTTTAAGCGTGTCATTGATAGACCTCAAAGTTATTTTTTATATGAAAGTCTTTCTATCAACAAAAATAACGCTAGTTTAACATTGTTACAATTATAAAACCCTCTGACAATCGCAGAAATTTAAAAAATGTACAAGAGAATTTTAGCATAAAACGACTATAGTAGTACACATTGTAACAGCAATAAGAGCGTTCTGTGAATTTGTCTCAATATTAGTTAGAACATAAGTACAAGATGTGTTCTGAAAATAATGAGACATTTTCTGATTTAAACAGAAGGATCAGGGAGTAGAGTTTTCAGGGCCTAAGGGTTGATAAACCACTTCAAGTAAACGGCCCTATTATCGATACACGATAAGATTTCGGGTCAAACTCGAAAAATTCGCAACCGATATGCTTGCTATGATACGGATAGCCTACGCAGAGAACACTTTACATAAAGCACAAGTGTTTAGATAACACAAAGCGTTTAAAGAAGGAAGAGAGAGCGTCGAGGATAACCAACGCGCAGGGCGCCGATCAATGTCTCACACTTCGGACAATGTCATTAAAGTAAAAGCCGTTTTGGATTTCGGCCGATTTTAGTATGTTATATTAATACAAATTAAAGTGAGACTTTCAAAACAAACTGTGCATCAAATCCTTACGAGGGAATTGCAGTAAGGAAAGTTTGTGTTAAATTGGTTGGCAAAGTTTTAACGGAAAAAAATCTCCTACTTCACAAAATCCAGTTTAAAAGGATGCTCAGGGACAATGCTTTGAAGAATACTAATACCTTTAATTAAAAGCACTTTTTAGAACGTCTTACAAGTTTTTGGACGTACCTAATTCTCTTTGAATAAAATTCTTGTAGTACTACCCTAAATATAGTAACAGAACTAAGTCACTGATTATTTTTAGATTACAAAACAAGTAAATTTCTTCTAATTCAAAAATTTGCATTTGGTATAATTCCTATCAGCTATAATAATTTAACACCGATAATAAAGTAAAAGTTCAATAATGTCGCATAGTAAAAGCGCAGAAATATAAACTTCAAGACACGCATAAAACTAAAGCTGTATAGTTTAAGCAAATGTCAAAACATAACTATACAAAGCAAAGTACACGAGTAATATATGTATAACTTCTTTGATAAATTTCGATTATTGATTGGAAAGTAAACTGATTCAAGTCAAAAGCACAACAGACCCAAAAAAATAAAAGAACACAATATTAGCCAAGTTTAAAATTCAGCAATACACTAATAGCATTCGTGTGTATTATGAAAACAGGCTATTGAGCGATGGAACTCATTTTTCTTTAAACAACTTTGTGAATCATCAAAATCTGGAGTAGTGAAATTCACCAGATATTAACTAAAAATCAATCCATCTAAAAAAATGCACTGTTTAGTGTGTATTGTAGGCCGGAGAAATCATTAGCCTGTACTTTTTTTAAACGAAGCTGGAAACGCTGTTACTGTCTATGGTAGATACCATCGGAAGAAGCCAAATAACTTTTTTTGATTTTTCTCTCTAAGGCTATTTGAGGGAAAGAGTCTATGTCAGCAAACCTACTACGACTTCAAGGCTAAAAGAAAACATCAAACGTGTGGTTGCTAAAATAGAGCCGCATTTATGGAGAAGCGTTATGAAAAACTTTGCTAAAAGACTGATCGCATGTCATTGGTGTTATAGAAGGCATTTGACTGTCTGTGCTTTATACTGATACCAATAAAATTCGAATTGTTTTAGCGAATTCAAATTTAAACCTTAAGGGGTCAGAGGTGATCAATAAGAAAGATCGCTAAATAATTTAGAGTTTTCAGACATAAGGTGGAAAACTGGTCAAAGATGAACTATTATGACCATCAATACAATACAAAAGTTAATTCATAATTATCGCCGAACACCAAAAAACTCGGTGCTTCTGTTAGACAGTGCACCAAAACACCAAACTTGAGTCAAGAATTTGAAGAATTGGTCGAAAATAATATTGAAGTTTGCTATTCTTAAATTATATAAAGTCTACTCAATAGGACAAAGCTACTTATAAATTGAGGAAAAAACTACAAAAACTTTAAGTGTATATTGAACTTTGCTTTAATAATAATAGTTCCCCGTAATACGCCTCGAAGGCCCTTTAGGGTCGTAACAGGATAGATCTGTTACAGTCTAGAGCCTACGGTACACAAGGGTAGTAACGTGGCCAGCGCTACGTACCGACCGCCTATTATTACCCCAGAGTTTGACGACCTCCAGGTACTCATTTATTGCAGCCTGAGTCGAGCTGGGCCGTAAAAATGCCAGCGATCGAATTGGCGAGAGCGGGATTCGAACCCGCAATTTTTGGTTTCGTAGTCTAGCGATCTATCCACTAAGCTACCACGGCACTGAACTTTGCTTTAAATATTAAAAAAGTAGATTAGGGATTACGAAGACAACTGAGGGAAAACATTTTTTTAAGGAATTGAATCCTATCCCTAATAAAAAAATCACAAGTTGCGAGACAACAAATAAAAAACTAATTTACCATTGTGTTCCCAAGAAGCCTCTCTGCATCCTGGTTGCAGATGGAATAATAGCAAATGGAATTATAGAATTATATGTGAACCTCTATAATAAAAAAATAAATTGTTTTGTCCACGAGGCAAAAATATTACCCAAATATTTATTAATAAGCTATTAATAAAAAGAATTTGATTTACAAACAAAGAATCTCCGCTTTTCAGCAACATAGTGCTCCGAGGGATAATATCAAGTCGGTAATCACCAAAATGAATAAGGTTGTTTTCCATTTTTGGGTCAGGGCTTTTTGAATTGCGAATAATCCGGACCTCAGAGTTATTGAACATGTATGGAGTCAAGAACCAGCATTTCAAGCCGAAAACAAGGGAATAATTAATTGAAAGAATTAAAAGTAAATGGCAATACTTTATCAAAACACTACTTGTCAAAACTGATCCACTCGTTTTTGAAACGAATTGAAAATGTGATTTAATGATGAAGGTTGATAAATTAACTATTAAAATAATTAATCGTGATAAAATTTTTAACTTTAATTTATTTATTGTACAATAAAAATCATTTGAATAAATGTCACTGTACTACAAATGCATTGGTCATAATGTACACGCATTTGAGGCTTTATAAATCTTTTGGTACTTATTTTAACGTATCCCTTAATAAGCGGAACGCTTAGTTCTTGATGCAGTTGTGTATTTCGAAAATACCATGAAACGTTTACTTCAGTTTGCAATACTTTATTCTAGAATCTCTGTAGTTTCCGTACATTACTTTTTCAAGTGTTACACCATACTGTTGATGCATAAAGAGCCAATGGTCGTAACGAGCTAGCAACTAGGTTGCAACACCCGCGAAAAAATATTAATGCGCTATTGCTGAAAACGAGGACTTTCGACTAGAGATGTCGCGAAGGAGATTTGTGTTGCCGAAGGCGAAGAGTCTAATGATCTTGGTCTCGAAGATCAATCCCGTTCCGGCCGGCCGTCTGTTCTGTATGACGAAAATTTGCAATTCGCTTCGGACGTTGAACAGTAATAAAGCTTTATTTTGAAAAGTACTTGTTACTGTTTTAAATAAACTTGTGCACAAAAATCAATTTTTTGAAGGTGTTGTTTCCCGAACCTACTATATAGCCAGATCTTAAACTCGATTTTTAAGGCAGACTTGCGATTAATCAAAGAATATGTCTATCTGAGCTAGAGTTTTATATAAATTTATGATTTAGGCCAAAGTAGAAACTTAACTGCGTGTCAAAATAAATGCAAATATTTGACTGGTGAACCAATCGATTTCCGAGAAATTGCCATATTATTAATATGGTTGCACGTTGGACTACTTAACCTGCGTTCTTCAAGGTTTATATGAGTATTTCATACTTGGAATCATCGAGAAAGCTGATTTATAGCTTATTGTAATGACAGTACTGCAATATCTAACATCGCTGACTAAATGAAGTAAATGTAGCAAATGCAGCTAATTTTGCGTTAATTTCTGATAGATCAGACGTATATTTGCAGAAAAGGACTACATGTTTCCTTGTTTTTTGATTCTGAAATATTGAGTTAACTTTGGCCTGCAAAAATTCGGTTTTAAGAACAAAAGGGGTACATCTAGATCTAGTATTTTCCTTTTTAAACCTACAAGCCATATTCTATCAAAAGCATGTGCAACCTTTAGAAATATAGCTACGGTATATTGTTTGTTTTCAAAACCATGATCGATAGTAAACTGTCATTTCTAGATCTGTAAGTAGGTAGGTATATTGAAGTTTTAAATATCTTCGATAAATCTTTTATAGAATATTCTAAGAGTTTTAATAAATAAATTATTGGTTTGTAATTATTTACTTTTGTTTTATTTCGCCTGGTTTTACAAACATTGTTATGTGGACATATTTCTATAACTGAGAAAACCTACCCTAATCGAAACCAGAAGTTATAGGCTGTGCTTAGATAAGCTACGGCTTTTTTTAGATTAGATGCTAGAGGATTATGTTTGTTATAAAGTTTTTGGTAGGAGTGTGTTTATAATGTTCTTAAGTTCTTTGGAGGAGGCGCGTTTAATTTTTCAGAAATTGGCATGTTTTTTTCAATATGATTTACCAGCTGTTTATTATGAGTAAGATTACTGGTGAGGATAGAAATAAAGTTTATTTCTAAGTGTATGGCAAATGTGTCTTTTATCATCTGAACTGTAGATGTCGCAACCAGAATCAGATGTGAGCGTAGGCAGTTCTTTTAGTGATTTTGGATATTTTTAGCTATTTTTTGTAGGCCTCTGTCTTCTAGGATAAAGTTAACTAGGTCTTTTAATATGATGTGCAAGATTATTTAATCGGTTTTTTTTTAAAGCATTTCTTGCCATTTGCCATTTACCATCCACAGAGTTGACTTTTCTCTTTAATTAAGTTAATAACGTTTCTCATAAAATAAGTGTGATTTGTTGAACAGGTCTTGCTAACTGATTTTCAAGCTTGCCCAACACTAACTTTAGTTGGTGTCATGAGGTGGTCGATAGCTGCATCTATGTCTTGGCACAGTGAGGGTTTGTAGAGTTATTTAGTTTGCTGTTTAGTGAATCTTCAAAGATATTTTATTTTCTTTTAATTGGTAGTTTGCAGTAAAAGACAGTAATCTGAGTTATAAAATGGCTTATTAAAACTCTTCTGCGAATCAATGTCAAGTACGTCAGATTTGTGATGTATTCTGTAGGGATGATAAGTAGACTAGTCAGAAGTCAATTTCTGAAATGAATTTACTGTAGCAAAATTTCGCACCCTTAAGGTGCGATTGGAATATGTCAGCTATAATCGGTAGTGATTTACCCGTGTAAAATATTTTCTTAATATCTTCGGCAATATTCATTCATTTGGCTAGCTATAAGCGCTTACTAACATTACGCTAATATTCTAATCGACCTTCACTTTGACTGATAGTGTCAAATTGTCTCAAATTGGAAATTTCTGACTTGACCAAGTCTGGTATCCAGAAACTTTAAATGTGATTGTGTCATTTAGATCAATCTCGGTAATATATGCTACATTGACGTTGTCTCTTGCTAATAAGACTATAAAAAGCGTTGATTGTTAACTCCATTGACATTCCAATTAAGTATAGTTAAACCTTTTATTTTTTGTCGTTTAAAGACCATTAATAAGCAATAAGAGAATTGTTATAAGGAAGGATTTAGATTGGCTAAGATATGATGTAATTAATTCGAGCAGGCATTATATGAAATTATTAGGTAACGTAAGTTTGTTGAATAAGGTTGAAACGTTACTATTAAGGTTAATGCTACTTTTAAATTTTTCTGCAAAGATCTGTGCACTGTTGACAAACGAATTTCTAACGTAATTGGTTTTAGAGATGGCGAAGCACCTTTTTGTTGCTGCTGCGGCAGCTTAATAGGATGGGAACAATTAAAACAGCTTGCACTGTAGTCTTATTTGTAATTGGCTCACTTTGGTGGGTTGTTTTTTTTAAATTTACAATCGCTATGTAAATAATTATCTACACATACTGGTATTTGACTACAAAAACATTGTGATACATTCATAGGTTTTTTTCTTACTTCAACGATTACAGCGCAGTATTGGAATAATTTTAATAAAAATATTCCTTTGGTTTGGTTTACTTCTTGTAAATTCGATTGCGTAAATTGATAAGAGCTTCTTTTCTTTAATATGCGTATAACTGTGTTATTTTTACAACTGTTAAATTGTTTTAAAATTTGTATTTTATTTTCTGACTTGTTAGGGAATAACATATATATGCTATAAAGGTCAGTCGTTTGTATTTTGGTGTGTGTGATATTGAATTTTATTTTATTAAGGAAGTTAATTAGTGTGTGCAAGTATTTATGTTTATGTTATGTGAAATAAGGGTGCCTGTTGCAAATTTTTCTGTCTATTATTAGTGCATAATGATTTACTATATCGTGCAGGTAAATATTTAGTAAGTTAATATTTGTATTGTTTACAGGATAACCCAATGGTTACGCTAGATATGATTTTTATTATAAATGGTTATTTATAACACCCTGATTACGAATGCTTAAAAAAAATTAAAAAACAAACAAGTTTTTAATTAACTATGTTCCCTTAAAAGTTAATTTGGTGTTTGCTGTTAGTAGTTTAGTTAGATTTCAAAAGGTTTACTATTCTTTCCTTAAATTTTCTGTACAATGGAAAAATGCACTGTAAAACACAAAATCTTCATTGCTTTTGCGTACCAGGTTAACCAGTCTTTAGCTGAAACGGTTTGTCAATTCAAAAAAAGGATTAGTAACTACTATTTTATGGACAATATGAATAACTGTTAAAAGGTTAGATAAAACTGTCAAATACGTTTATCTTGTTTTCATAATTATTTCTCACAGAGCGCACAGAAATTTTTTGAGAAGTGTTCTGGACGATATTGAGAAGATGAAGACAAAGGAAAGAAAAGTTATAACTAGCAAAAACATCCCAAAAGTTAAAGATTTCTTAAAAGGAAAGGAAGAAATAGTAGCGACCTAAAAGGAATAAAAAAAATTGGGCATTAGCAGATCATAGTTCCAGTAAGATATAGATAAACTGGCTAATTAGTTAAAACGCAGCTCAGATAAATTTTTTTTTTGCTAATTTAAGGATCGAGTTAATAGAAAAAGGATTAATAGATCTGAAGAAGATTTGGTTTACGGACTTAGCTCACTTTTACTTTAAGGGTTATGTGAACAAACAGAACCGTAGGATATGGGAAAGCTAGAATCCACAATTTTTAACAATAAAGCGGGTAACCGTTTGGTGCGCGATATGCGCGAATATACGGTAGCAGGACCTATTTTTATAGACGAAACCAAATGATGATTTAAAATTCTCAAGGAACAAGTTTTTCCGTACTTAATGGGTTTGGCAAAGGTTAAAAATTATTTTAGTTGCTATAGGAGTATTTTGGTGAAAGGGTCATCGCATTGGATTCTGCGAAGTCAACGGACATGGTACTAAATGGACATTTTTCCTGTCGGATGACACTTGTGGAGATACCTAAAGGATAACATGTACAAAAAAATTCAGTTAGTAGTAAATCTCAAAAGAAGCAATCACGAAGCAAATTGAAGTAATAACACTAAAAATGCTATCAGGAGTAGTAAAAAATGTTGAAGCCCGTTTAAGCCATGTCGTTGCCTCAAAAGCCACGTCCTTTAAATATTTAATTTATTAAATAAATAGTAAAATAAGGTTTTCCCTTTTGCATATCATCTAGCATATTCATAGCCAGGTCAAATGACGAAATCTTAATTTTTGCAATTCTGATCTTTGAAGCGAGAAAAAACCGCGCTAGATGAAAAATTTGTTATCGGCGGATTTGTCATTTAAAATAAAAATTTCATCTAACGTTTCTATTGGACCATTGGGCAATTCTTTCAATTAATCGTTAGGAAATTGCGTGTCTACCAAAAAGTTTTCCTGGTGTGGTAATAGATAGTATTTATTACACACTAAGACATCTTTAGCAATCCATGCATAATGCTTTTAAACTTTATTAATTAGTGAAGATAAGCTTTCTGCTTTGCGTTTGTTAAGAGCCTATTGATCCATTTTAAATATATGGGTGTCTATTGTTAAAAATATTTAATAAAAGTAAGTAAAACCGAAATTGCTGCGATTGATATAAATATCGTTAGCGCTAACCATGTGCGACTTTTATTGGATGGCGTACGAGATTACCGCACCACTACACTATTCGTATTCAATTCGTCTCCACAATAAATCTGTTGAATATAAAAATGTTTTGCTCTATGATCACAACAATGTTATTTTTTGTACTACTCTAAATTTATTAGGGGTTCCTATCTTTTTTACTGTTTTTTCTTTTTTGTTAGCTAAACATAAAAACAGGGCGTTTAAAATATAGATAACAACATTGTTGCTCTTTGCTAGTTTAGATTTAGTCATTTCCACCTTTCATCATTGTACAAATTTAGAAAAATCAGACTTACTCTAAGGTATATTTGATAAATATAGATAAAAAATACAAAAAAATCTTTTATTTATAGTTCTTATCTGTTTATTTTACATTTTTAATTACAATAAAACAAATAAAATAAAAATTAACAAATATTTCTTGGTGTGTTAGCATTAAAAATACAAGTAAATAATTAGTCTTAATTTGTAATAAACTATTAGAACCAAAGTTTTGCAGTCAAATTTTAAATTTATATAGTACTCATAGAATCAATTATAAATTTGCAATATACAGCTTATTTAACCTCGAGTAATTAGAAATGGACATAATAGTATCTAACAAACAATAAATTAGTAGCTGCTTACTCTTTGTACATTAACTTAGAAGAAAAACATATTCGGGACCGAAGAAATGATTTTTAATGCATTATTATTAATACTTATAAAAAGTAGTTTTAGAGGTTTTAGAATATAAACTTAAACCCAAAAGGCTATAAACATTCTAAACAACCAAAATAATTTGAAGGCGGCGATTTATAAAAACTGTTAACCAGAATATTCATACCAAAGCTAAATTGTAAAACTTGAACTTTACAAGAAAACTATTTATATGTTACAAAGGCTAAATAAGGACCGTCGCAGACTAGTCACAAACTCCTCTGCTCGGAAACCTAGAACACAGGCGAGTTCAAGTCTTGCTGGAAACTCATGGATGTATGTAATATAAAAGTATTTAAAGTTGGATATTTGTAGGGACAATAAGCCCTCGAGACGGCAGCGCTAGTAATTGCACCTCAACGAAGAAAAAGGCTGAACAAAATTCAAAGAGGGAGTTATTCGGTTTTGCATGTGCTCACTCATAACAACGGAATCACACACTACAACATTGCTCTGTTCTTATTGTTGAAATTTAAGAGAAAGAATTGTTTTCGTAAAATAATAATCAATGTTTGTTACAACAATCTTGAATTTAATGAGACTTTAACATTGCGTAAATAAGTTATTTAAACCTTATAAAACAATTACGTTTGAGGGTTACAAACCCCACTGTTTGCGATTAAGTGATGAAATTGGTTTACGCCAGTCTCTCTACCGCATAACATCGCAAAACACAAATGGATAAAATAGCTAACATTACGTTTATTTCGTTAGGCTAGAAAATTTTCCACATCTGGCGTATTCATTATCTCCTTTAAATAAATACTTATTCCAGTTTCTCTCACACCATTTAGCTGGTTCATAATTTAAAACGTTTGAATGCACTAAATGTGCGTTATCAAATTTACCGATTCACAATTGGCACCACTTTACTACCTGAAAATAGCAAAATATATAGATGCTGTTGGATATTAGTTTTTCAATAAAAGTGTAGTTCAAATAAGTATAAACCAATAAATAGTTTGTAAGTACACTTAATATATAACCGCTAAAAATAATTTATTTTTGACTTATGGCAGCTTATTTACAAACTCAGCTTTTTTTATCTTACGCAATATACGTTTCATGGAAATTTGGCCAGCTTGAACTAATTTTTTATTTTGAAGATACTTTTAATTTTATACAATTTTTTTAGAAAAAGATCCGGAAGGTTTGCGACAATGTTCGGAGAATTGTAGTAATCCATTTGGTATGTTACCGAGGTGCCGCGAATAGTACAGAATCAAATGTGTAGATATTTAAGCGTGAAAAAGGACAGCTAGGGGAAGTTGCAAATAATTACGATTAGACACAATTTGCGTAGTGTTCTAAGTGCACCGGAGAGCAGATCAGACGGTGGGAATAAATAATTAGTGATAGTGCGTTAATCAGTTACTTACACCCCACTGTAGAGATAAATAGTGCTTGTATATTATTAAGTGAAAATAAGAAATCAAACCCACACACTAACCTCATTAGTATTGGTGTCATACATGTGATTCATGGCAAGTCAATTAATTAATACTGGTAAGGCTCTAATGCTCTGGGTGGGAGCATTTTTTTCGAACTGAGATGTTAAGATTCTCTTATGTTCGCTCTCACTCCTAATTCGTCGTACATCATCTCAAATACAGGACGACTGGGCAAGCACCGCGAGCGCCATTATTACCCCTTGTACGAAGTGAACACAGGTATATTTAATTATTTTTAGCAAATTAATAGACACTCGTCAGGCATCTGACTGTTTGCAGCGCAACCAAGAGCCTTAACTGCTTAGTCACACGTAAAACTCAAAGAAATTTTTATATAAATTACATGTCAAAGCAAACCAAACTATACAAAATTAAAATAGCGGAATTAAGAAGCAAATAAAAAAACCAAGGTTAAAAAAGACAAAAAAATGAATTACAGAAAATAGCGTTATAGAGTATAAGAAGAGAACTAGAAAAGCATTTCAGAGCTTTCATAGTAATATTTTAAAATATTAAAAATATTAACAATAGACACCAAAGAACAGTACAAAATCTTAATAAAAAAATTTAAAATAAATGCCACAGAATATTAAGGGAATTTAAAAATTTTCAAAAAATAAAGATAGATACGATAAAGTTCAGAAGCTTTAAAAGAGCATTAGAGACAAATAGAAAAATGTGAACAGAAAATTAAAAAAGATATTGCAGGAAATAATAATGGGTACAGAAAAACAATCCACAATGCAAAACACTTCATATAAAGCCCAAGAAATAAAAGTATATGTGAAAGAACACTTCTATAGTTTCAGAGAAAAAATAAAAGTAAATGCAGAAAAGTATTAATGCTCAACGCGAAAAAAGTATCAGCAACATGAAAAGAATTAAACTCAAAAAACAGTTTGGAGATTTCAGAAAAAAGTTTGATTGTCATAGGAACTATAGTGAAAGAAGGTGTTTGAATTGAAATAAGAACGTCAAAGAATGAACTCTCACCAGGAATAGTTTTTCTGGGTAAACAACGCTGAATCCAAATCTGGGTTATTAATTCTACGTCATCTACATGATGGGGGGTCAGGAGAATACTTGTGGATTAAGCAAACATTGCAAAATTTAGGAGTGGCTCTATTGAATGAACTATAAATATGACGTGAAGAAATAGCGACAAAAATTTGAATTGTATGAATCAAAAAATAGCACCTTTAAACAAATAAAAGCGTCTATAAGGCAACAAATATTATCTTGTTATTATTGATTAATTTACCACTAGACCGTAAACGTAGCCTATATTAAATCAAGTCATTCTCATTACTCTGCTACCTCTACCATCGGAAAACCTACAACTTGGGGGGGGGGGTATTATATCATTTTCTTTACACCACAATTCTAGAACAGGGAGTCTTAAAGAGAGCAGTGCAACAGTCTACTTCAGGAAAACGGGCCTTCTTTAGAGGCATAGCGGTCACGCACACCAAAGAGCAGCTGCCGAAAAATTTAGGTTGATTCTCTGGAGCTTGCCGTGGTTCCAGTACCACAAGTACTAGAAAATCGAAGTATAAACGTATTTACGCGTACGTAGAACACAGTCAGGGAGAGTTAAAGGCAGTTGCGGTAAGGCAATGTATAAATAAATAATGGAACATACTATTTACAAATTATTAGTAACGTAGGAGCAATATTAATACTTCGACACATTATAGCACTATATTTATGTAACAATATATAGTTTTTAAAAATATTCTTCTACGACCATAATAGCTTCACCTCCAAAATTGTACCTTTTGTACAGCACCATGCTACACAGCTTTTTTGTTAGAAAAAAATTTTAAATTTTAATTGCACATTTTTATATATTTTGTAAACACCAAAAGAAGCTAATACTCCGCTTTCATTTTGAGCCAGCCAGATAATTTACATACAACTAAAAGTGCATAAACATTGCAATAACCAACTTTAAAAATTGACGTATATAAGGAATATTAAATTCATTGGTTAGAATCTTGCTTGTCAATATTTACAAGTTTTTATCGTTTCTGATAGAATAAACTGTGTCATAATTAATAAATACAATATTTTGCTTACACCTTCAGAAATATTTCGCAATGGAAAGTAACAAGAACGTCTCACTTACTGACGTCAAAAAGCACAAATATGTTTGTGCTTGAAGAATTGGTAGAAAACATTTTCAATTTATATAGCTATATGTGATAGTACGATACTGTGCCCACCATACTATTTTAAATAAAATTTTTGAAAAATATATATATAATGAAAAAGAAAACACAACCAATAATTTATTATACATAAGGGCTTTTATAATAAACATATTCTATTTTTCCGCGGCTACGTGAATACGACGTTTAGAATACTCCTACTGGTCAAAAAATTAAAAAATGTGAAGCAAGCGGCCATGTTGCCAATCAAACAACACTCCACTCTCTAATTAAAATCGCTGCCGTTCGTCAAAGTGTGTCCGAGAATCCATCCTATTCTTTGCATCAATCACAACTTCGCATCTGGACTTAGAACTTCTAATTTAAAAATTAAAGTTAAAGCCCATTGACTCTACTGCCTACTAACTGTGGTTAGGTGGCCTCCAAAATCATATAATTTAAAACCAGTTATTTACGTTAGACTAAATAAACCGTTTACCCAATAAATCGCAAGCGACTAATAACGTAAACAACAATGCGCTCATAGTTTATGAAATTTGGTGTACATTATATCACAGACTATCATAGCAAATTATACAGCCATTTTTTCCAAAATGCACCAAATGCACTTAAAATTTAAAAAATAAAACGGACATTTACAGAATTCGTTTATTCAAAAAGTAAAATAAAATACTGTCACTTTTAAATAAGAAAAAAGTCATTTAGATGAGAAATTTGAAACTTTCCATTATAATTTTTTGGCTACATACTGTATACCTTGACACAGTCTGTAATATTTAAAAGTTTACAATTGATAAACGATTTCAAAATTAATTTTTCTACATTTTAAATTAGGTATAATAATAATTTAGAATAAAATTATTTTAACTCTTTTTTGGCATCGGAACTTCGAGTTTTGAATAAATTTCAGGGTCATGTCAAGAAAAACCTTCGGGGGGCCTGTATCCCTTAGAAAGCACGTCTCTAGATGGCAGGTCAGAGAATTACCGGTACATATACCGGATAGGAAGAAATAAAATGGTAAAGAGTAAATCAATACTGTGATAATGGTAAAGATGAAACGTTAGTACGGCTCGTTAGCAGATTTCTTCAAGCAACATAATAATAAATGAAAGTCTGAAGTATTGTGCTTCAGACAGCAAGAGGAAACAAACCACTACCTTTTCCCAGAAATAACCACTGTGAATCAATAAACAAATGCAAAACCCCCCGAGTGCCCCCCGTTCCTTAAACGGAACATGGTGCTAAGAATATTCGGATACCAAAAAGAAAAATATAAAACATATAAATGAAACAAAATAATTAAGAACAGTAAACATAAAATGAAAAGCAATAAAGTAGAAATTCTTGGTTTTAGTGAGGTAAGATACTGTTTTGGAAGTAATGCATTGCACTCTTGCGTAACAAACAATGAAGAGTGGAAATACCTGGAATTGAACATGTAAAAAAGCTATTACTGACTTTATATCCTACAATGACTGCCTAAATATAAAAATTATAGTGTACCAAATAATATAAATATTATACAGGTCTGTAGCATAAAATAAATTTTTATAGACAAATTAATCAACGCTAGAAAGAAGCAAATAGTAAATTTATTGATAGTAGATTTCAACTCAGAAGTAGTGAGAGCGTATGGACTGAAAATCAGAATTGACGGAGGAAATCGACTGAGAAAATCGACTGATGCAGCACTACGTAGAACGGTATATGGTTATAATTAATATGTTTTTGAAGTTACCTAAGAGATAGTTGTATACTTGAATATCCCCGTAAGATAGTAAATTGATCACCAGAGTGGTCTAAGAAGTTGAGGCGTGGACCCGGGTTCTATTCCCGCGCTCGATCGAGCAAGGGGTAATAATGGCGGTCGTCTAAGGCATGGTGCTTGCCACATCGCCCCGCATCAGAGATGGTGCGCGACGACCGGGCAGTAAAGTCAGACATATGAGAGCCTTAACCTTTCAATTCGCAGGTCGTGCTCCCACGCTTTGCTTTAGAGCCTTAGCATTATCAGCAGCAGATAGTAAATAAAGGAGTGTTTGAAACCGAATAGATTTTATCATAGTTAATCCTAATTTTACAAAAGTGGGAAAACACCTACACGCAGGCGTGGATTCTGAGCATATGCTTTTTATGTCAAAAATAAAATAAAACTAACAAAAAATCAAACAGAAGAAGAAAAATTCAAAGATATCTCAGACATAGACGAAGCATGGCTTAATATAAAAAATTGTGCCTTGCGAGTAGAACAACCACTATATAAGTCATAAAAAAGCTAAACAAAAGTAAATACAATTAAAGTTCTGGATCTAATAAAAGAACAAAAAATACTCAAGAATAGAGATCAAAAATGTATGTACAAATAGACAATAAAATGAGGAAAAACCTAAGATTGGCGAGGTAATACTGGATAAAACATCAAATCAGAAAAATAGAACAACTGTAAATAAAACATGAAATTTAACTTGCACAAAAAACTAAGGAAAACAAAATGAAACGCGAAAAGAAAATCGCAAGCATGATACCAAATATAATTTCAGATGTATGGAAAAAACAAAACATATGGGAACAGTACATTAGAAATTTATTTAACGATGACTGTAAATACTGAAACGTAATGATGAAAGATAATGAGCTAACGATATTAAAACCTGAAGCTGAATATGCAATTAAACAAAAAAAAATAGAAAATCAGTACACTCTCATAAACTAATAAACTGATTTAACTGCTTGATAAAAATAAAATAGACTAACAAGGAAGTGTATATGCATACATACATAGATTAATTATTTTTATAAGCCACATGGTGAAAATACTGTTGAGGATAATGTAAAACCGAATTTACAATAAATGCAAACAAATACTGCACAAGTCACAGTTTGGATTCAGAAGTAACATGGATATTATCGAAGCTCTATTTGGAATGAACACCTTACTGCAGAAATTTACAAAATATATTTTTTGTGGATTACTAAAAGACCTATGATCAGAGACAACACAGATTAATAAATTAGCTAAAACAAATAAGCCTATACTTAAAAGGTATAAAATTGAATAAACATATTTATTGGAATCAAACTGCAATTGTCAGAATAGGTAAATATAAAAATTTCTTATTTTCTATTTTCTATGTATGAATGTCAATTTAACGAATTTTCAAAAAAAGTTTAAATTGGATTCACATATCGCACTCCATTATCGACCTTAAAGTCGTTTTCTCCAAAGTAAAATTAACACTTTTTATTTGTTCAAATCGTGTCCAAATTTTTTAAAATGAGCTAGAAATACGCATTTTTAGCTTTGTATAGGTTCATGTATCTAGTTTTCAAAAATTCTAAGTTTTCCCCGAAAGACCCAAAGTTGGATTAATATCTCGGCCGGATCTCAACCAAAATAGGTCTGGTTGGGCTTAAAATTTTTGTCATAAAAAATTCTACTAGCTCTGATAATTTCTTTTTTTTTACATGTATCCTAACCTAAAAAAAATTCAATTTTTTCAAGGTTAGAAAATTTCAACAAGGCGCCAAATTGCCGCATTCGGGCCAAAATGCTTGAGTTTGGAACCCAAGGTGGAAAATATGTCAATCTGTCGAATGCTTTTAGTTTTGGGTAAAAATTCAAAATTCGGCTTGTAATCGCAATTTTACGGTTTTTCGAAAATGGCCGATTGTAGTGCCCCCTTATGAGATATATCAAAAATTAAAAAAGGACAAAAATAGATAGAAAATACTGCTGTTTTTTGGCATTCACAATTTTTTAAACTTAATACTCAGGTCTCAATAATTTTTTAATTAAAAAGCATACAGCTAGCTGGCCCAAAACATTTTTTTCTAGCTGGTCTCAATCGACGCGTTTTAATAATACCTACAATTTTTATAATGGGTACTTACTTTATATAAGCCATAGTTTTCCTGTAAAACCCGAAAAACCAAAAAAACGGCTTTTTGGGCCTTAAAAAATGCCCATATTTTAGGGCGCAGCGGCTCAAGACAAATTTGACTATTAGATTCATGATCAGCGTCCCAAAAAACATAGAATCCACTTTAAAATACTACTCTCCCAAAAAAAACATTTTTGATCATTTTTCACGACACAGCGACTAGCCTATTATGGCATGTCGATTACAATAACTTTGGCATTTTTGCCTGTAAATTGACAGGCCCAAAGTTGAAAGCATCGTATCAATTATTTGTTGACGTTACCCGTCAGCTACCAATAGTGGCTACTGAGATGTAGTAAAATTCAAAATGTAGATCATTATATTAAAATGCATTTTTTACAATATACTTAACCTTTAAATAACAAATTGAAGAAGAAAATTAAGTAATATAAATAACGTACTAAAGGTAACACAAAAAGCTGTAGTATAATATCAAAAAGATATAACGGACCAAAAAATTTTAGAATGCACGAACCATAAAAAATAAATTTAGTTGAAAATATAAAGTATAGGCATAACGTGCAGAAAATACAAAAAGTTTCAAATCGATAACAGCCTTTCTAAAAAAAAGTCCCAATGTAAAAAATAAAGTAACCTAATAAACAACCACAAATCTCTGCGAATGTATAAGCACTTGGAAGCAATGGAGACTGTCAACTTGATAACATAATTAAAAACTAATCAAATCAATTTATTAAAGTAAAAAATTAAACAAAACGCAATTAAAAACCAAAAACAACCAAACTGTACTTAGAAACATAACATTTGTTCTTTATATTACACTATTGGGATAGTCTTGGATGATCTAAGTGAAAAAAATTTTATACAAAACAAAATAAAGCATAGCCAGGGGAAATTAAGTGAGGGAATTATTCGAGCGTACAGGCAATCTAGTAGTACAAAGGTCATAAAGATTCAACGCACCGCAAGCTTAATATTCTACTAACAACTGCTTATACACCCTTAGATTAAGCAACCGTGGCATGACGGCAAGCCAAAGCTCTACCAATTTGCTCTACAAAAGCGTCTGTTTATATAAGGTCAGATTATTAGCTCATAATTTAAAACAATATAACAATAAAGTAAATTTTGCAAAACTAACTTTACAGCTTTATCGCGCAATTTCAATTCAAATAACTAGTTACAATTACACTTTAGGCAATTGCTATTGCTTGCTCAAATTATTCGCTTAGTGTTAATTAAATTAGGAGCTTATAAATGGATGAGATTAAACAAAGAAATCTAAGCCCCATTATCACTTGCCAGCGTCAATAACTCACATTAAGCTATCAAACCTATTAGCGCGTGTAGCGCAAGAACCGTTTAATCTAAGAATTATCTATCGCATACATTTGGTACTCAATTAGCAGATGGATAATTCATTTAGAACTTCTTTACCATTCATACACATAAACGTACTTCATACAAGCTTGAAGTAGTTGGGTAAATGAGATTATTGAGCTATAACAACATCACATTCCACATCATTTAACCAAATAATTATTAAACGTAGCTCCGCTACGCCAGCCCCAAAGCTAAAGTTCTACTAAAAAGTGGGTAAGGAGAAAAGATAGAGAAGTAACACCTCACTAAAAAAATTGGGTTCAGGCGGGTCTATACGGCGAATCTGACGGAGGTGGCAACTTTAATTTAGAGTTAGTACAAAAGCAGCGTCTGTCCCTAGAATGGGCGGCTATCTCATATTGAGCGATGAGCTTGCAACTTGTCACGAGATCTTTACATATAACTGAATGAAAAGTTTGTCTGAAGAAGACAATCCCCGAGTGGTAGAAATCTACAAATCTGAAAGACGATGTCCTAATGGATACGGGGTGGGGGAGGGGTAATTGGGTTAATATTAAAAATTCAAATCAATTTTACAGTTCAAGAAAGAAAAAACTAATTTACGCAACCTGGAACATACAGGGTATCTTAACAAAGAAAAGAGAAGTTCCGAACAACTCAAAAAGTACAACATTGATCTAGCAGCTGTCACTAAAACCAAGAAGAAAGACAAAGGGAACGAAACCTTTGGAGACTATATATTATTCTACAGCTGAGTGCCAAAGTATAACAGAGCACAGGCGGAACTGGAGATTGCTACACGAAAAAACTGATGACACGTAAATACTTGGGCAGAGATAAATGAAAGACAGCTAAAGATGGAACTAAACATATGGAGGCACGAGATTATCGTACTAGCAGTGTACGCACCCACGGATGACTCCAATATCGAAATAATAGATACATTCGAAGATAAACTGTTAAAAACGCTAAACAAATTCGAACAAGAAGTACAATCTTAATTCTATTAATACAGAATGAACAAGCTTTTTATACAAACTAAGATTGTTCTTAAAATTATTGTTTAAATTAACAGGTACAGCAACACAAAAGTATGACAAGTTAAAAATCGCTATTCATGCAGCCGCATAAGAAGCCTTAGGAGAAGAAACGAAGCACACACGAAAGGTGGAAGAATGTTGGTGGGATGAAAAATTAGAGAAGTTAACCATGGAAAAAACTTATAGAATACAAATAGCCCCCAAGATCGGCATACCAAAGAAAACTAAATGAAGTGAAACAAAATATACAAAAAGCAGAATACGACGAATTGGAAAAAAAGACGTAATAAAACAGAACAGTATATAGGAGATACTAGAACGGAAGATATACAAACATGATCAGTAGAGATTAGTGACAACATTACTTTGCTTGGGTACTAAAAGAGGACATAAGAGAATACCAACAACAGAATCTAATCCATAAAACGCCAAGAGGTTGCATTGCTGAGATAACAATAGAAGAAGTATAAAAAGCTGTAAAAGAGATGATAAACGGAAAATCGGCTAGTCGCTGAGATGTCCCTGCCGAATTAATTAAACACCCAACCACAAGGACACTCAAAGTTATTACTTATAAATTTAACAAATGCCTTACTAAACATGATTTTCTATCTCAAGATCGGAAGGTAGGATATTTAACACCCATACATAAAAAGGACAAAGAAACAACTGTGGAAACTAGAAATAACAATAGGAGAAGAACAGAGTAACAGAAAAAAGAAAACTAAAATCCTTGAAATCCTTTATAGAACCAATACAAACAAACACTACATATATACTATTTAAGAAATATATAAAGACCAAATATCATCAAACTCAGAAACAAACTTTCAGCACCATTCTCCACCAACAAGGGATGACTTCAAGACTGTTGCCTATCTTCCACGCTGTTTAGAATATACATCAAAAACACATTCATACCATTGAAAAAAAAGTATAAACATATGGGCATCTCAAATAAAAACTATATACACTTTTTGTTATTTGCCGATGGCCAGGTAATTCTTGATGGAGACGAACCTGATATAACAAATATGATGCGAAAACTTGCGGATACATACACAGCAAGTGGACTAAATATAAACTACAGAAAAACAAAGCACCTAGTGACTGTAAGAAAAGCAATCGATTTACAGATAGAAGACAAGGCAATCCAAAAATGCGGAAAGTACAAATATCTAGGAAGCATATTATCATCAGACGCAAACTCAAAAAAAAGTGACAAATAGAATAAGTCTAAACAAGCAACACAAAAGTTGTCCAAGAATATAAGAAAAAACACAAAAATAATAATACGCAATACTATTATACAAAGTAGATTATTGTATGGCTTCGAAACATGGAAAATAAGCAAAACTAAACTACAAAAAATAAACACAGTAGAAATGGATTTCCTAAGGAAGAGGTGTAAAGCTTTAAGACTAGAACATATTAGAAATATAGTAATCAGAAAACCAATGCTAGAAATAGAAACAACATTCGAGAAATTTGGAGGAAAACGGCTCATATGGTAAACACATGCCCGAAGAGTGAACGAAGAAAGATGGCCGAACAAAATTCCAAATTGGAACCAACCAGAAAAAAGAAAAAATAAAAAGACCACCAAATACACGGATTAAGCAAGTACACGAAGACATGATAGATTCCTTTGAGAGAAGGATTAGTGGAACAAGAAAAAATGGCGGTTAGGATGCGAGATAGAGCCGTAACTGTAATTTACTCTCGTTGATAGATTATTAAACATAATCTGTTTATCTTAATAATACTCTCACAACTTTAATACTAATATAAGTTTTTTTTATAAAACATCGGATCAGTCCTATATAAAATTTAATCTCACACAAAAATAATTTTTTATAAAAAATTAGTTGGTATATAGGTAAATCCAATTAAATAAGGCTTCTTGCCCTACTGCTGATATAGCAATACTAGGACACTGGTGTTAAATGAAGGTAATGCGTATAAGCCGGTTTCACACAAGTAGTTGCCCTTCCACATTGTTTCGTCCGTAATAATTAGGGTGACTAAACCAGCACCTATTCTTACTGCACAGTGTATAACTGTAAAGTTTTTATGGAGAAAAAATGTTAAAGCAGTCAATAAAAAACTAAAAACCTACCAAATTTTCATAAAATGTTTGAGATGGCTCTTTCGCTAACTATTTTTTAAATAGAGGAAACTCAATACTGCTGCCTGCTGGTAAATAAGACACAAAGGTGGAATATTTCAATCAGATTAGACAAATACATTAGAAGATAGTAGATCACCCTTCAAGTCTATTGTTGGTCCTACGACTTTCGGACCTTGCAAGGAATGTCTTAAAGCACAACGGTTTAAAATAACAGTTAAATAGAACACCAACATCTTTTTACGACAGTAGCATCAAAAGTTGCTATTTACTGGACCAAATATATCAAAGATAGAATGTGGCAGTGTATCACAGTTACCTTTCGATCCATAAAGTATTGTAACAAACAGCTATTCTAACTGCACAGTGTATAACTGTAAAGTTTTATGGAGAAAAAATTTGTTTAAAGCTAGTCCAACTTTTTTTAAAAACTATTTATAACCTACTCAAATTTTCATAAAATGTTTGAGATGGCTCTTTCACTAACTATTTTTTAAATAGAGGAAACTCAATACAGCTGTCTGCTGGTAAAATAAGACACAAAAGGGTGGAATATTTTAATCAGATTAGAGCAAATACATTAGAAGATAGTAGATCACCCTTCTACAGTCCCTATTTTGGCCCTCACGGCTTTCGGACCTTGCAGGAAGGTCTTAAAGCACAACGGTTTAAAAATAACAGTTAAATAGAACTAACCAACATCTTTTTACGACAGTAGCATCAAAAAGTTGGCTATTTACTGGACCAAATATATCAAAGAGAGTAGAATGTAGGGCAGTGTATCACAGTTACCTTTCGATCCATTAAAGTATTGTAACGAAAAGCTAGTTTTAATTTATAATTAATTATTATCAACTAAAACAAATCTTTTGTTTCATTGCTTGTATTTACCACACCTTTGTTTTGTTTCAAAACTATTTTATTTGCTCTTTCTTCAATTTGCATTTGAACTGTACATCCTTTTTGTCTACATTGCTAATTCCGTAACATTTCGTCTAGAAAGCTGCTGTCAGGTTCATGTAATGACAACTTCGATACGGACTTTCAGAGCCACTGAAATTAGATCGCGGATGTCTCAAACTCATCAAATAGTGAGATCTGCCTTTCATTCTAGTGCCTGTAGCATTTCAAGCGTCCACGTTCCGCCTGGATTTTAAAACTCGCTTCGAATTTAGCATTATTGTACTAGCCAAACTACTAAACACTAATATGTACTTTTAAGTCGGCGATATGTTCTGCAAAGACTAAACTAATATGCTAAACAAATTAAATTATTTAAAAAGCTCTCACTTTTTTCTCGTAGTTTTTCTTTTCTTTGTTACAGTTCTTTCTTTTTTTGTTTCATTTATATTTATGAATTTAGAATATATATATATATATATATATATATATATATATTTAAATATGATAGATCTTTTATAACATTTTCGGTACCCCTCATTAGGACTAACTTTCATTTTCAAGCTTTTGGTTTATTTCTGCTTTTCGTCTACCATCATTTGGTTTACAATTAAATTAATGATAGCATCTAGAAATTAGTAATTGTTGTTGTTAAATATTTTTATCTTTTTAGTATTGCTATCGGTAGTAAAATTTTCCACTCTCTTTGTTCTAGCTTTCCCTAATGGCAGAAATGGCTGTCTGAAACACGATGGTTCATTCTCATTCTGCTGTCTGACCAGCAGGCTCTACATTTTTGTCTGCGTTTGACACCACTCTGCTTTAGAGATCTTCGAGGGTTGTCTGTTTCTCTCCTTTAAGTTCAAGCTCAGGCTCTTGTTGATGGCTTGATAAGGTTGAACTTAAGTGCGGTACCTTCAGTTGCGCTCGGTAACTAGGACTTCATGACGCTCTTTTTGATGAGATATCAGAGATCCTTGGGTGAGGCCCCAGTCTTCTGGCGACGCAGATACGTGTTTCCTGTCAGCTGAAAGCTTCTTTTTTTGGCTGGCCACTGTCTGGACAGTAGAGCAACATTAGAAGTTTTTCCCCGATTAGAGTCCCTTCTAAGAAAATTTGGCAATACATCTTTAATGTTTATAATTTTTTCAAAATACGTTCTTTTAAAATCTCTCAAATCAGGTAAACCAACTCATGCGCATTTTTTCGGGATTTAGAAAAGAAACTGCTCTTGCTTGAAGATTACCGTGCAAAGTAATATAAATTTTCGATGCAGAATTGTTCAAACAATTTTATATTTGCCGATAGGTCACGCTTATATTGTAAGAAACATCCTTCTAACAACAGCAAAGTTCCCCTCTTTGATAAGCATGGATGAACTTCCTAATTTCAAAGGATTTTCCCTACTAAAATTTCCAGTTTTAAACTATTTATATCTCCTAAATATGGTCGTCCGATGAAGACATACATCTCCCAGCACAGGACCTATTTCTTTCAAACAATTACAAACAGTTGTTGAACAAAACTGTTTCGTATTGTTTTTTTGAGACTACTGCAGTTCAGGAGCAACTATATAATAAATTATTTTGTAAAATTATGAAAAAATATAAATAAAAATAAAGTTTATTAGAAAATCAACAACCATACATAAAAAAGACTTTAAAGTAATTGCATTAAATTAAACAACTTACATAGATAGGGAATGTTGGAATAATTTAACGAGAATGGTGTAAAACCATAAATGAAACTTTCGACAGCGGTGTGGCGAATTAGCGAGAGGTGAAATAAACGCATGTACAAAACTCTGGTGTTTCATGGATTCGCTCCGAGATTTTTTGCGAAGAGCCTTACTATGCCTTCATAAACGCGTACACAAAAAATTATAAATTTCTGAGAACTCGCTGATGTTGGAACTCTGGTGTTTCATGACTTCGCTGCGAGATTTTTTGCGAGGAACCTTATTATCCCTTCATAAACGTGTACTCAAAAACTTATGATGTTCTGAGAACTCGTTGATGTCAAAACTCTGGTGTTTTATGGGGTCGTTCCGAGATTTTTTGCAAAGAGCCTTATCATCTCTTCATAAAAGCGCATGCAAAAAATTATGATGCTCTGAGAACTCACACACAGACAGTTTGACCTTTGACCGATTTGGCTGAAATTCAATAGCGAAGAAGGTATTGACCTAAGGTATATATGTGCCAAGTTTGAAGTGAATCCGATGTCTGTCTCCAGACAGACACACAGACAGACAGACAGACATCATGTTAAAATCATTAACTTTCGCCTATAGCGTTCCACTGTCGAAAGTTAACAACATTATAATTAACCCGGGCTATAATTACAATAATCAAAAAATCGTTGGCAATGTACATAAAAACAACCCGTGTCATTTAACTAATATTTAAATACATACAAACCACGCTTATTATAATAAAAATAGTATTACGCTTCTCAAATCCATAAAAAAAATTTGAAACAAATATTCAATAAAATAATATTCTTCAATTATAAGTTTTATTCAAACTTTTATATTTATTTTTACATCTCTCTGTTATTACAAAAACATAATGCAACAAATTATCAATAGTCCCACTTACAAATAGAACACAATAACAAAATTGTAATCTCTCTGCTTATTACTTTCCTTCAACTAAGAGTAAAACAAATAATAAATATTATTTAAATTTTCCATAGCATAACTTCGTGAAATAGTACCAAATATTTTCGTCAAATTAAGACTTACTTTATTAGCCAGTACTATGTGTTACTAAATAATAAATATTTCAAGAACAGAAACAACAAAGCTAGAGCTCAAATAATACATGTAAAACGAAAAACAGCGCTATATTAAAATAGGAAAATTTAAAAAACAAAGCCATAAAAGTGGCACAAAATTCAAAAGTAAAATAAAACCTATTTCAATTTTACATACTTTGCAAAACAACGCTATAAGCTAATTTGAAGGTCACAAAAAACAGAAGAAAAAATCTAAGCTAATAAAAAGTATTAATGTCATAATAATAATTAAAAAAAATTAAAAACTCGTAGAAAAAGTTTAATATTATATTCTAAAACCAAAGCTAAAAACAGATGTATTTACTCAAAAATATGACTTCAAAAGACAAAACAAACAAACAAAAATAGGAATATAAAATATAATTTGAAAATACCTAAATAAAAAGATTGTGAGCATGATTTAAAAAACGCTACAATTAAAGGAAATTGCAAATAATATTATAACACAGTACAGTTAATAAATAACGCCAGACTTAGATTTTATAAACAGTATGAAAATAAAAAATATAATAAACAATACAATAAAGAATAAATCTTATGAATCCCCGATTCAGATTATTTTGGGTTTCGGATGCAACGGAAGATAGAAAATGTACAAAACGACATATGTTGTCTACAATTGCACGTATGTTTGATCCTTTAGGAGTTTTGGCTCCGATTATTTTATTGGCCAAGATAATTATTAAGCAGCTGTGGAAAGCTCAGATTGATTGGGACAATTTTCCTCCCACCAAATTACTGATTGATGGCAGAATTTTAAAGGCAAACTACCGGTTTTACTAAAAATAAAAATTCCTTGATGGTTAGGTATCGGAAAAAGGGGGTTGGTGACGTTGATTTGGTTTTCCGACGCCTGTTAGGAGGCTTCTTCTTCTTAAAGTTCCGATCCGTTTCGGATGTTGGAAACCATGATGGCAATACGGACTTTATCAACAGCGGCACGAAACAGTCCAGTTGTTGTTGTATTGAACCACACTCGCAGGTTTTTTCAGCCACGATATGCGTCTTCTGCCGATGCTTCTTTTTCCTTCGATCTTACCCTGGAGGACCAATTGTAGGAGCCCATATCTCTGATTGTTGCGCATGATGTGCCCTAGATACTCCAGCTTACGAACTTTTATTGTTGTGAGGAGTTCTGTTTCTTGTTTCCCCATTTTCCTCAGCACGGTGTGGTTGGTTACATGCTCTGTCCAAGATATACGGAGGATTCTGCGGTACAACCACATCTCGAAGGCCTCTATTTTTCGTTAGGACGCTTATGGAGCGGTAATTTATGAGAGGGTTGATTTGGGCGGCAAGTTCGTTGTCCATCTCGTGTGTGCCAAGTCCAAAAAATCACCAACAAAGGTGTTGTCTGCTCCGCGACTTGAATTATGCGCGGCTTTATTGTTGTCAAAGTTAATTAAAAGTGCTTATCCAATTTTGCTATCTCGGCCCACAGTATCCAAAGTCATCGCGTTTTCCGATTCAGAGATCGTCTTGAACTGGTTGAAAGCCTCTGTCGATCATTGGCAGACTTTTGTCGCCAATCAAGTATCCGACATTCAGGAAAATTCCCTGGTTGACACTTGGTTTCACGTTGACGGCGTAGAAAATCCGACGGACTGTTTATCAAGAAGGTTGACACCACAGGAATTGTTTAAACATCACTTATGGTGAAAAGACTCACCTTGGTTGGGCGCTCTGTAAGGGACGTGGCCGATAAATCGAGTAGCGACGAGTCACGCCGAATCCGAGCTTTCAAAAAGCCGAAAGTTAGCGTTTCTTTTTCAAATAGTCCCTCCTGGAAAACCCTATAATAACGTTGATTGGTCGTTTTTCGTCTTACACGCGTTTGCTAAGGCTGATAGCATTGGTTTTGAGGTTTGGAAAAAGGCTGCTACCGAGGCAGGATTTTTCTGGCGAGGACCTGAATGAAGCAGAGCGATACTTATTGCCTTGTCGTATAACGATTACATTTCGGCAAGTAATTTTATGCGTTGGAAACTGGAAAACTTTGTTCCAATCAATTACAACGACTTGTCCCTTTTCTAAAACACGGCGTAACCTGCGTCGGGGGGCGGTTGAAAAATTCGGAGGTGTCTTTGACCACCGTCTCCCCATCGTTTTGCCGAAAAAGGACGCATTTGTAAAGCTATTAATTGATCACTTTCACAGAGTCCATTGCCATGCAGGGCTCTCACTGCTTAGAGAAATATTCTGGATTCTTGTCTCCGTGCTTGTAATAGGCGTTTTAAAATTTGTTTAAAAAATTTGTTACTTTTGATGGAAGATTTGCCCCGTGGTCGGGTTTAGAAACAAATATGTTTATTAATACAAGAATCGATTACATAGGACCGTTAAAAATTTCTTTAGAAAAGTATCGAAAACCAGTCCTTCGTAAGGACATATATTTGTCTATTTATTTGTTTGGCCATCAAAGGGGTCCACATTAAATTGGTTACAGAACTGACAACTCCCATGTTTTTAGCGGCGTTCAAATGATTTTTGGCTAATTTTTTCTGATCAGGGTACTAACTTTATGGGTGCAAAGGCCGAATTGGAAAAAATATTGCGGTTACTGGACTCCGACGAACATCACCCGTCCCTACGCGAATAGAGTGGAAATTTTTACCTCCCAGCGCTCCACACTTTAGCGGTTTGTGGTAGTCCAATATTAAATCCGTCAAGGCTCATTTATCGCGAGTAATTGGTGACCAGATTTTGACATACGAGGAACTGAATACGGTTTTGACTCAAATCGAGTCTTTGTTGAACTCCCGACTTCTTTGCCCGTTGAGCTCTGGTCCGTTGGATCTTCAGGTCTTGACTGAGGCTCACTTCCTTAACCTGAAATCTGTACAAAATTTGCCGGCAGAGATTGTCACCCACATCTCCCTGAACCGATTGAGTCAATTCTAATTGTTGTATCGGGTAGCGATGGAGGCAAGAATATTTACACGAGTTGCAGGTCCGAGCCTTTGAAACCGGGTACCGTGCTTTTGATCGACCAATACAATTGTTTTCTTTTTGAAATGGCCATTGGGGATGAGGTGTTTTCTGGGAAAGATGGGATGGTTCGGGTAGTTTGAGTTCGAACTTCGGAGGAGTTTATACTCAACCGACGTTAAGCTGTTCCCACTTCTCTCGCAATAATGCAGTTATTTGTGGTTTCTTGACATTTGTATATAGTTTGTATATATGTTGTTTGTTAGTGGGCAGTAGGCACCCAGTAATTGTGTTTAGGATTTGACAACCTACCCTTATTCCAGTCTCGTTTATTTCATTTTAATTGATGTCTTAATTTGTTTTATTTGAACAATTTATTGTGTTTTCGTTTTGGCTTTATGATAAATCTGGTTTTAGTTGTCTTTTGCTTTGCTACCATTTTTTTTAAGAGGCTGTTGGTGCTTGTAACTGTTGCGTTTGTTGTATTGCAAATTTGTTGGGTTGGGACTCGGAGTCTGACCGTCCCCCGCGGTAGTTGTTGGCACTTATGGCGGTGGTTTTAGAGGCGGGGAAATGTTTAGGCCAATCATCATAATAGCAATATAAAATAGAGTTTGAAAATACCTAAATAAAAAAATTGTGATCATAATTTAAAATTATTTAATTTAAATAATACAATAAAGAATAAATCTTATAAATACTAATAAAAATAAATAACCTTTTCCTATACTAATAAAATAAAAAATACCTAAGAGTAGGAAAATATGGGACCAATTTATAAAAAGTGATTAACTGCAGCGAGTAAATATGACCTGAGCAAAAAACCATCCAGACACGGCCATTTTATTTACCAGCCACTTAAAATATGTATTTACACCATATTTAGCTAAAATAACTCCAAAAAATACATTTATAAAATCTCCACACGTCCTTCCAGATGGCATTGGCTATCAAAAAGATAAAAACTATATTCATCGAATTTAATACAAAAAGTTATCCAAATATAATCTAATACTTGCAAGACTCTTAAAAAAAACCGGCCAGAAATCTACGTGAAACTAATGTCAGGTATATTCATTCAATGTTAAATTAAGAAAAGAATCACCCAGATAGTAACAATTCTAAAGCCTGCATAACTCCCCAAAAAGGTCTTTTTTTACCGAGTCATCAGTCTCCTTCCTATTTTATCAAAGGTTTTCTAAAGCACAAGTTTAGATTTAGTGAATAACATGCTACTATAGAGCAGGTGCACATATTAACTGACCTAATCCACACTGATCAAGAAAACAAAAAATATTATTCATCGACTTTTTAGATATTATATTCAGATATTTGCCAAGATATGCAATGAAATACTTTTGTGCAAAATGATATCTAGTTTGCCTCAGTCCGCATCTTACCGTTATATTCGACAAACAGACGTTTTCTCGTAAAGCTTTTACACTTCTAATCTTCAAACCACAAATCTAATAATAATAGCCACTTTGCAAATAATACAGTTTACAACAACCCAAATATAGCACCACGTTACTTGCAACAGCATTTAAATAAAATCCAAACACAACTAAAAAATTGACGCATCAGAGCAAATGGGGCCAAATCAAAGGCTATGACCCTTGCTTTAAGAAAACTTGTCTTTCAGTTTTCCTAAACGACTAACAATTTCCACAAACACAAAGTGTGAGGTATCTAGGCATTTTTCTTGACCGAGACATACATGAAGAAAATATATTTGAACCAAAGGAAAAGAACCGGATATTAAGTTTCGCATGATGTATGAGTTAATGAGTCACCGTCCCCAATTATTTCTAGAGGGCAAAATACTTCTGTATAAAGCAATACTAAAGGTAGTATGGATCTATGGGGTGCAGTTATATAGATCCGCTAGTAAATCTGACTTAGCGGTATTTCAGCGTTCCAGTCAAAAATATTACGTAAATAATCCATGTTGTATATCAAACGAAGTTATTCATTGTGATCTGAAAATACCTAACCATTACCGAGGAAATTACAAAACTCAGACTACGATACCGAGACAGATTTTCACTTCAACGTAATACGATGGGAGCAAACCTTTTTACATGGTGAAGAGGGAACACAGACATAAGAGATTATTATCAAACAGATTTAATGCAACCTTGTCTCTCTTTATTACAATAATTACTTATTTACTTATTGTTATATTACTTATAAGAGGGCTACAATACTGGGTACTTCTTTAAAGGTTGATTGTTGATATTACTATTATTGTTAATTCTGTCTTATATAATTTACTCAATATCTAGTTATTTAAGACAAATTGGGAGTTACTAAAAATAATGTAGTATTTAGCTTGCTTATTGGTTTGCCCCTAATTGTATTTAAAAAAAATCAGACATAGACAAAATACAATAGAGACAGGAAAAAAGCAAGTTTTGGTCAAGCTTACAAAGAAAAACACAAACTAAAGATATTAAAAAATTCAAGAAACCTAAAAGGGACAGATATTTGAAGAGACTAAGATTATGCATACAAGAAGAAAGAAAATTGCTTTTGTCAATATTGAAAGAAGTTAGAAATAAAGGGAATAAGGTAATTATGAGATATAAAAGATTAACAATAAATAGCCAAGTGTATAAGACACAAAAAATGAAAAGGTATGAGGTAAGGAAGCAAGAGGAAGAATAAAAAAAATGAAAGCCAAAAAAGTGAAACAGAGGTTAGCGAATGGCGATAAACTACAGAACAAAAAAAAAACTAACAAAATCGTAAAGCCAAAAAACTAGAGAATAGAGATAAGGAAGGGAAGAGAATGATAAACCAGACAAAGATAAAGAAAACCAGTAAAGAAAACAAAAATAAAATAAATCAATCAAAAACATGCAAACTAGGAGCATGGAAGTTATTTAAAAACAAAAAAGCCCACATAGCCGCGGACACATTTGAATACACAGGCGAAACAAAATGCGAAGCTACACAAAAACTAATGAGTATGGGATCGCAAAAAAGCGAGGAGCAAAAAAGCACATGAAACGCAAAGCTGGTTTTGTTTGGGCATTAGGAGCATCTGCTAGATTTCTGACTAGGCCTGTCATTACAGGTAGCAGGTACGCCGGCGAATATCGAAACGGCCAAAAAGAACAAAAACAACGTGCTCGCGGCGAGCTTAATTAACAATCCGCTCCGCTTTCAATGGCAAATTTTCCCGCCGCCTCCGAGCTTCAATAGGCATTTCACTCGCAGCACTTTTAATTGTTTCGCGGCCGTCGTTGGACGCGGATTATGCCGCAAAATTAATTAAATCGCGGAGAAGCCGCGGTCTCGCGCAGCTTGACGTTTTAATCCGCACAACAAAATTTAGCTGCGATAGCCGCAATATTGGCTTTTATTGCTTGGAATAAATTCATATCAAATATTAATTAGTCTTGACAGCTATGCATTTTCATTGGGTCGTTGTAAAAATTACAAAAATTAAAGAAAACTACAAGGAAATTTGCTTAATCAAGAGCTAAAATATTTACTCAAGTTTCTTATACAAAAAAAAAAGAATTCTATAATACAAGTAATTTTGTATACCTTGCCAACGACTACGATGTTTTTCAAGGGATAGAATCGATTATTTGAAAGATTTAAATTTTAATACCATCCAGACGTGACCGGTGTATTAACTTACGTTGAAAATGAGAAGAAAACTGGCCTGATTGTCCGTTTTCAATTCTAAACACAACATTTATTCTTTTATTCGGTTAAAGTCAAGCAATAACCGTTCCCCACCAACACGATGCTGCTCTCGAGAATACATTTAAGTGTTCGCGTGACAGTATGTCCTCATTTCAGAGAAAGTTATTTGATAATTCAAACCAGCAGTTCCTAAATTCATTTTAATTGTATCTCATCCATAGCAATGTTTAACAAGGTTATTCGAGCAAACCTAATTCCCCTTCACATAGTCATTTATTATTTGTCTGTAATCTGAATTAATCATTTCAATAACTTGAAGGTATTTTAACTTATTTGACAAATGCAACACAAAATAGATAATTAAGTAAATAATATGTTATAAATAATACTTTTTAAATATCCCTATAGTAGTTCTTTTAAAATAACAACTTTTTTTCACGTAACTTTTATGCTACTACAATAAACAGTCAAAATCCAAACAACTGTCAATTTTTGCAAAATAAATAAGTGACTTGGAGTAATCCACTCAAATTATATAAAAACTTACTAATTAGGTAAGTCAAATTTCAGCTATTTTTGGATTAAAACCATACAAAATACTTATTATTTCAAAAGAGATGTTATTTTTTAGAAATTTACAAAAACTAAAGACGTCCTGGTAGGACCCCGCACTCATTATTAATATGGTCTAGGTCGCCTGAACTGCAGCTCCTCCATGCTCTCCTGCCGCCATAGTCGCTTTAGGGGAGGAAGAGTTGCAGCGAATTTCTCGCCGTCGCAGCAGAACTGGGATAAGGACTTTTATTTTGTGTTACGTATTATTTACTTTTTACTAAAACTAAGAAACTACCTTAATAGCACTCTTTCAAACGTGTAATATGCACAATTTCAATCACAATTATGATCAATCATTCTTGCTAGTGCCTTCAAGCAGACCGAACGTGCGTGCCGAGCTATACCTGAGTTATCACAACGGCGGAGCCGCAGCCGTAGTCTTGCTTAAGGTCAGGCAAATTTATATATTTATTAATTTAATTTCAACGTTTAACTCAAGTGATAAACAACTGTTTCACCTTTAAAAACCGTAAGAATTTATAATTTTTAAAACACATTATACCTCGCAAAGATGTTCCCAACCGGAAATGGGCCCGGTTTAAACACCAATATGTATAATTACACCCTTATGCAGCCACCTACATTACTTCAAAATCAAATACCAGCACAAATGCCGCATGTACACAATTACCAATTAAATCCAACAGCTATAAATACGCAACTTCCACAATTTTACCAAAATCAAGTAACAACAGAACAATTCCCACCACTTCCTGTTAACCTCGCTCCTTTAAATAACATACATCCTTTAATGCCGCCAAATAATAACTACAACGACAAAAAATCAACGCAAGAAACTTTCGATTGTACGACCAGCGAAGACGAACAAATGGAGAATGACTCTGAAATTACAAACTCTCATCCCTGGCAAGCGTCACAAACAAGAGAAAAAGGTTTAAGATCCAAACAGACTCCGTAAATTCTCCTCAAACTATAACAACAAACAGATTTCAATCACACGCCGAAGTAGATACTAATGCCATTCAAACTTATACTAACAATTCGAACAATATGAAGAACAATACTCAGCCGCAAGACCCGAAACCACCCCCAATTTACGTTTATGGAGTTACCAACTACAAAGCTATGACCGAAAATCTATCCCTTGTCACAGATGACGAAACTTACTACACTAAAACCTTCCCAGATAATACAGTAAAAATAAATGCACGGACACCCGACACCTACAGAAAATGAATCCAGCACATGAAGGACGAAAAAATAGTATATCATACTTACCAACTAAAACAAGACAGGGCCTATATAGTTGTCATACGCGGTCTTCATCATTCAATCCCGTTAAAAGATATAACAACAGAACTAGCTGAAAAAGGACATAAAGTCAGAAATATCATCAACGCACGGCACAGAGTTACAAAAAATCCGCTACCACTATTATTCGTCGATGTAAGTCCGCAAAGTAATAATAAAGAAATTTATAACATAGAATTCCTACAAAATACAAAAATAAGAGTTGAACCACCAAAACATAAAAACACTATAATACAATGCACCCGATGCCAGGCCTATGGACACTCCAAATCGTATTGTATGAAAGCATACAACTGCGTTAAATGCGGCAAACCACAAGATTCAAAAAGCTGTAATAAAACCAAAGACACCCCGGCTACCTGTGCACTATGTGGCGGAAGGCACCCTGCCAACTACAAGGGCTGCACACAGAGATCTATTAAAGTCCAGAAATAAACACAATCTAAACCTCACAAATAAACCAATCCTCGAATTACATTCAAGTACAAATACAGCTTTTCAACAGATAACACAACAGCCTCCTCAAACTAGAGGTAGTTATGCCCATGTAGCCGCAGGAGCAACAAGTAATAAAAATAAAAATAATAATAATAATGACAACCTTACTAATACAATGCAAAACTTTTTATACGAATTTAAAAACCTATTCAACCAGCTACTAAACCAAAACAGCATGATTCTCACCATGCTTACCACGGTCATAAGCAATTTGACCAAACAATGACCTCCTCAATTCGAATAGCTGCCTGGAATGCAAACGGGCTATCAAATCACGTTCCAGAAATCACCCTATATTTAAACTACAATAAAATTGATATTCTCCTAATCTCTGAAAGCCACTCAACTGAAAGAACGTTTATCAGAATCCCATACTACACCATTTACTATACTCATCACCCTGACGATACGGCACATGAAGGCTCAGCCATCATAATTAGATCGACTATTAACCACCATGTCCTCCAACCCTTTAAAACAGCCAAAATCCAAGCGACGTTATTAAAACTAGAATCACTTCCTAGACCAACTACTATTGCGGCTGTTTACTCCCCGCCACGACACAATATCACGACAGAAGAATATAGTGACTTTTTCAACTACCTTGGAACACAATTTATAGCAATCGGAGACTGGAACTCCAAACATACAACATGGGGGTCCAGATTAATCACACCTAAAGGTCGCAATCTGTTCCGTTCGATACAACTAAACAACCTAACTTATATTTTTACGGGAGAGCCAACCTACTGGCCCACGGACAGGAATAAAATTCCGGACCTACTTGATTTCGCTATATCAAAAGGCATATCAAATACTTACATTGATATTAAGTCTAATTTAGATCTATGCCATGACCATAGCGCCATAATATTAACCCTCAGTACCAATGTTATCTACAGAGAGCCAATGCCTACCTTGTGCACAAAAGATACCAATTGGCAAATGTTCCAAAACTTAATAAATGAAGAAATCAGACTGGATCATCGTATCAAAGAGCAATTAGAAATTGAAGAGGTGGTACAGCATCTAACGAATACAATACAAACCGCAGCATGGAAAGCCACTCCTCTAAAGAACAAAGCAAACCAGGAAAATGATAATATTCCTCTGCATACTACAAAATTGATCACAAAAAGAAGAAGAGCACGTGGGAAATAGCAAGGGTCAAGAAACCCTCAGGACAAAACTGACCTTAACAGGATAACACACCAACTCCACTCTGTTTTAAACCAAGCCCACAACGACACCTTCAAACACTACATCACGAATCTATCCCCCGAAGACCATTCGTTGTGGAAAGCAACAAAAAGATTTAAGAGGCCAGTAATACAAACCCCACCCATAAGAAAACCTGATCGAAACTGGGCGCAGTCAGACATAGAAAAGAGCAATGTATGCGCGGATCATCTTTCAAAAGTGTTCTCTTCAGTCTCAGACAATGACAACCAAGATGAAGAAATTGAAGACTATATTAACGCCCCCTGTCAACTATCACTGCCCGTTAAGCCTTTTACACCAGCAGAAATTCGAAAACAAATCAACAATACAAATTCGTACAAGACCCTGGGTATGACCTCATAGTCAGGAGATCTTAAAACATCTACCAAGAAAGGCAATCGTGCTATTAACTACTATATTCAACAGCATCCTTCGATTATGCTATTTCCCAGTTCAGTGGAAACACGCGCAAATAATTATGATTGGAAAACCAGGTAAACCACCTACCGAACCTTCATCGTACCGTCCAATAAGCCTGCTGCCACAAATGTCAAAAATATTTGAAAAACTTCTTCTCGACAGAATAACCCAATCAACACTCACAGACGACATAATCCCTCAACACCAATTTGGATTCAGACAAAAGTATTCCACAACACAGCAATGCCACCGAATTGTGAACAAAATCAAAGAAAGTCTCGAAGAGAAGAAGATGTGTGCTGCGGTGTTCCTTGACGTACAGCAGGCCTTTGATAAGGTTTGGAACAATGGATTATTATATAAATTAAAAAGGCGTTTTCCCAGTCCCATATACCTACTCCTAAAATCTTACCTTAATGAAAGATCCTACCAAGTAAAAGTAAACAACTCACTCTCCGACTACCACCCAATTAAAGCTGGAGTGCCGCAAGGCAGCGTCCTTGGGCCACTACTCTACTTAATATACACTGCTGACATTCCCGTCACAGAGAGCACTATGATGGCCACATTTGCTGACGACACAGCAATCTTGTCGTCCGATATCGATCCAGCAAGAGCTTCTAATAAACTGCAAGATCACCTAAACGAACTACAAGACTGGCTAAAACGATGGAAGATTCAGGTCAACACCGAAAAGTCCGCCCAGATCACGTTCACCACAAAACGAAGCAACTGTCCACAAGTTAACATAAATAACACTCTGATCCCACAGAAAGCCACAGTCAAATATTTGGGCCTACATTTAGACCAGAGACTCACATGGAAAGAGAACATTAAGGCAAAAAGGACACAATTGGACCTAAAAGTGAAAAAAATGAACTGGCTACTAGGCAGGAAATCTCAACTATCTCTGGAGAACAAACTGATCATCTACAAAATAATTCTAACACCAGTCTGGACCTACGGTATCGAACTGTGGGGATGCAGTAAGCCCTCCAACACAAAAATCCTACAAACCTTTCAGTCGAAGACACTTCGCATGATGGCCGACGCTCCCTGGTACGTGTCCAATCAAACCCTCCACAACGATTTTGGAATATCCTTTATAAAAGAACTGATCAACCACCACCCCAACAAATCCAAACAACGCAGCACCAACCACAGCAACCAACTCATAAGTGAACTATACACCCAACCACAAATTGAAAGAAGACTTAAAAGACAATGGCCAGAAGACCTAGTTAACTAGGAGAAAGTGGAGAACCGTCAAGGGACGGTACCCAACGCTTGCCATGAACCTTGCCTCATATTTACTCATTACTCTGTTAGTTATAGGAGTAGATTGTAAATTAGCAAATGAGTATATAAAAAAAAAAAAATTATGATCAAAATCAAATTCAAATATTTTAGCAGCCAAGAACATATGCACAACTAGTGCAGTCAAGAAATCTGTGAAATGTAAAAATAGATGACAAAAGTAAGAGAGAAACTAATAGCAATCATAAAATGAAACCGCCACCAATCTTTGTTTCAAGAGTCCAAAACATTAAACTACTTACACAATTACAATGAAACCGCCACCAATCTTTGTTTCAAGAGTCCAAAACATTAAACTACTTACACAATTACTTGAAAACATAGCGCAAGGAAATTACACTTTAAAATAAGTGATAATCAGCAAGAAAAAATTCAGCTAGAAACAGCTATACAACTATAATAAATGCATTAAAAGAATTAAATAATGAATTTTATACATATGTGCCAAAACAAGACAGAAATTTTAGAGTAGTTCTCCATGCATCGTCTGAGATCGAATTAGAAACATTTGGCCACGCAAATAACAAACATTTTTTATTGATCTGCTCAGCAAGAATAATAACAAAGACATATAATATCAAACTACTACGAAAACTATGTCGTACAATTTAAAACCCAACATGTGAAAAGAGATTTTAGTACGTGCTAAGTGCCAGCAGTCAGGATGCACAAATAATAACTGTTAACCATTTACGTAAATGCTTAAAATGTTGAGGAAATCACCTAACGAGAGACTCCAAAAGAAAAGAAAAAGCAAAAGGTCAGTTGTACAAACTACACGAAAATCATCCAGCAAATTACATAGGATGTTATTTATAAATAGCTTCAACGCAAGACAAAAATAGAATCCCTGGTTTAACCTAGAGTATTATATTCTCAAAAGATAAAAAAAACCTCTAAAAGGTGCAATACTTAAACAACACAAATCAACCAAATTATTTGCTACTTCGCAACAAATTAATGGTATGAATAAACTCAAAAGAAAGATGAATAAAGTAACGGATCAAATAGGTAAAATGTTAAACCTACTAACCACTGCTATAATCAAACCAGCAACACTTAAATACGTTATTTGGAAGCCAACAGGCTGTGGCAGCACACGCAGAAATTTACATATATTCTGGAATTGAACACAATTGATGTTATATTAACCTTTGAAGCACAGTTTACGGAAAAAACCATATTAATGTACCAAACTACTATATCTATTACACTCCACGCCCTACTGGAAAAGTACATGGTAGTGCAACAGTTATAATACGACAAAACATTAATCATTACAAATTAGAAAAAATATCAACATAATTATCGTCACAAATATTACCATAGAAGACCATATAAGAGCATTAACAGTATCTCCAATATACTATCCACCCGACATAACAATAAACTGGAACAGTATGGCCACTTATTCACAACATTGTAAAACAGATTCGTAACCGGAGGAGATTAAAACCCTAAAAGCCAGAATAGGAGTCCAGAACCACAACAGTAAAAGGTAGAAAGTTGCAGGCCACTATAAAGAAAAACAATTTTATTAATGGCTTATTAATGGTGAAACACACATACTGGACGACCGACCCCCACAAGATTACTGATGACATTGACTTCGGTATTACAAAAGAAATAAACGTAAAACACTCTAAAACGGTATCATCATTGGATCTTTCTTCTGATCATTTAGCTGTACTTATAACAATCAAATGCAACCAACCGTTATTTAGAAAATATTCCGACTAAAAAATTTTCAGACTATATTTGGATAAATTTACCGACCTACACGTATCTTTAAAATTGGAAGAAGAACTAAGTGAAGTTGCTGATAAGGTTACAAAAAGCATACAAGAAGCAGCTTGAAAACAACACCCAACTGTCACACAACAAAAATCACAGAAACATACTTCGCATCAATTAAAGAAAAAATTGCAGAAAAACGGAAGCTTTGTAAACGATAGAAAACAAGATTGAAAGCAATCTGAATAATTGAACCCAAAATCTTAAATGAATAATACTTGACCTCATGTATGCAAGAGTACCTCAATAACTTTACTGCTTTAGAGACGACTGTTTACTCACTGTGGAAGGGCACCCGAAAAATTAAACGCTCACTGAAATCAGTACCATCAATCAAAAACCAAAAAATAGTAAACAAAAATGACAGGAAAACTCATTTGGACTTACGAGATTCAGCTATGGAGCACTGTTAGTGCTTCCAACCTGGACATACTTCAAAGATATCAAAATAAAGCACTAAGATGTATAGTTAACGCACCATGGTTTGTTCTAAACTACAAAATATAAAACGATCTCAACATCAGCTCGGTGTGGGATGAATAAAAAAGTTTTATGTTTTAAATCTGAAGATAGACTACCAATATATCCAAATTATTTAGCCTCCGTACTGTTGGCAATAGTAATTAAATCAGGAGACTTAAACGTTTTAAAACCTCAGACCTAACAGGTTTGATTAAGCTCAAACTTTTACATGTATGTATGTAATATTTATTGTAAGTTTATAGTATTGTAAAACAAATTATTAGTTTAATAATTTCACTAGAAAGAGAACTATTAATGTCTACTTCTCATCAAGTTACTTTATTTGACGTAAATCCGAAATTTCTTTAAGTTGTATCGAGGAAACCCCAAAAAGCCAAGTTATGCGTAATGGAAGTCCTCTAATAGACAACACAAGAAGTTGACTTCCCATAATCCACAACTTAGGATTGTTAATGATATGAGCGTGAGTACGAACGTGGAGCTGCTACACTCGAATCCCTTTGTGCCGAAAAAATTCCTATAGAAATTATCTCGTAGTTTAGCTACCAAAGACATAAGTCTGACTACCAGGAAGTAACTGCTGACAGGGCAACTTACAGTAAGCGATCTGACCGCAAGAGATGTCATAAATTTGTCCGCGAATTGAATGAGAATAAGACTGACCTGGAAAAAGAAATTGGCGTAACAAGCAGGACCTTTACTATAAGTCTTTCGTCCTAAACCGTCAACTGTTGACCGAGGAAAACAAAATGGCCCAAAATTATTCAAGACAGAAAGGTGAGTCATCAAACTGACTATTGAATCCGCCAATATACCTTTAAAGTGTCTACCGTCATGCATACAAAGTTTCCTATTTTGGTGATGGTGCTGGAAAATAAGATCAGCAAAGGAGATGCTACAGCAATATACTTCTTTAAGGAAACGTTTTGGAGAAAGTAGTCAACCCCTGGATAAAAAAGGTGGTCACTGAACGACTCTGCTTCAGCCCACAAAGCGAGAAAAACTCAAGCATGGCTCTACAATAATTTGTACTATCAATGGTCCTCCGACTTGTGACCATCTTCTAGCCCTGACTGCAATCCCATTGATTACTACGTGTGGACGTTGTCGAGGCGAAGGTCAGTGAGAGGTATTATGACACCAAACGTGTCCTTACGGACAAGGAATTTGTATTGGCCTACAGCAAGTTTAGGTTTTGGCTCAAGAAATCTCGAGTCATGCCAGCCGTTTATCTATCTACAAGTTATTATTCATAATATATACAAAAATATTACAAGTGGTTGTTTAATTTGTTAGGTGCTGCTCTGCATTACGGTACTACAAAAGTACTACCGTGGTTACAATAATTTTGTAAGTCTGTAACCTGTTGCATTATAATAATTGCAGGATGTGTAGAACGTCTCCTACAAAGGACTTACCGCTTTAGCCGAAAGTATTCTCTGCAGGCTAAGCAAGCCCCTAGCTTATATAACCTTGCATCTTTTCGCCTATATTTCGGCTGACTACAATATAGCCGGTCGCACCGCTACCTCCAAAATGCACACCACCGCGTTAGCGCGACAACCAAGCATTAACCGCATCACCGCTCTGCTCCGATAGGAAATTTGTTTTACCTTTCCACAAACCACATCATAAGACTTTTCCACGAAATTTAAATTTGGGAAACAAAACTTAAGTAATCTGATTATTTAATTTCCGGATAAAGCCTTCAAATTATACCTTATGTCATCAAATTCCCCATTGAAGTCTATGTAAATTTTGGCAATTTTTTCTAGCTCAACGGAAAGGTTTTCAGATTTGATCCAAGAGAATTTTTTATTGCTCTTGTTAAGGTACCTCACTATAGGCCAACTTCAAAATTTTAAAACCAAAGCATTTGCCAATATTGATCAAAGTCTTCCAAAAGTATGCCTTTAGTAGCCAAGACGCTGCATCATCACAACAAATTGCAAATTTAAAAACTTTGAAATTAAAATATTTTTTTCTGAACGCTACTTAAGAGCTAGATGCATGAGATATTTAACTTAGGTAGACCCTACTAGGTAAAAGTTATAGCAAAAAGTATATGGTCATAACTCGCATAGTTTTGAACGAAAATGTTCTCAAATGTATAACTTTTTTAATGTTTACCCAATTTCTATTTCATACTTCTAATGCGCGTGAAGCAATGAAAAATTTTTGATGAAAACTTATAATTATAGACTATAATCTCGTACAAACGGTTTATTTTTATAAGTTGGCGTATGGCAGTAAAACATTGCCAAACTTTTAAATTCTCAAATTAAAAATCTCTCAAAAGCACGAGCTAAATGGAAAACCCTGTTTTTCTTTCTACCTATGGGCAATAATCTACTATATAAAAAATCAGCATTGAGATTCAAGAATCTTTCTCCAAAATTTGTCGACTTTTCATGGAATGATCTAATAATTTTGATTTTTTATCCTAATTTTGTAAGTTAGCAATTTTTCGGTATGACGATCGCAATCTTCATGTTCGTTTGATAACGCAATTTTTATGTCACATTAATTTTACAGGCTATAATTCTAATTTTGTGACTTTAATGGCTGGTGACGTTCATACCGTGCGTACATGCTTAGATCGTTGGCGGTTTTTAATGTTCCCCGTCTCTTCAAAGAAATGAAGAGTGTTCAAAATTTCTACTGTGTTATTTTACACGTATATGACGCTACAAATGTGATACGATTCTATTTATTAATCTATTCTATGCGAAAGCAAGTGCAAATGCAAATTATCAAAACAATATGTCACAACTTATTTTATTTTACTATAGTAAATAGATGCATTCAATGTTTTACTAATATACCATCATAATTTAAATAAAAAATAAGAGTTTATTATAACAAAAAAATATATCTAATTATTGTGTATTTGTTGCTCTCCGCAGATTAGAACACAAATTTGAAATTTGAATGAGCATGCACCCTATCCACCTGTCTGTTTTCATTATCTCTCTCATTGATCTGAATCAAATCCATATTTGGATCATTTCGAGCAATTTTAATTTATGCAAAGATCGCGTGATAAAAAAACGGATCTAGGCAAGGCATAGAAAGAAATGAGGCAGGTCAAAGATATTATAATTTTATTTTATAACTATAAACTGCATGTGGGTAAATGTAATTACAAGAGCAGGACCTTTTAGTTATTTATACCGACAATAGTTCTTTAAATAGCGTTTAAATAGCAACACATATAACGAGAAACTGTACATAAAATAATATTTAAAAATGTTATATTTTCAAAGACTCTAACGATATCTTGGAGGGGGGACTAGAGAGTTTACAAAGCTTTTCTAATAGCAAATGAACCAGGAAAAGTAAATGTAGCCAAAACTGACAACAATATTTCCTATAAATACAAACTATATATGCTTAAAAATAATGGTAGATATAGAAGACTTGCATAGAAACTGAAAAGAAAAATCAAATTTAAAAAAACGGAATTAAAACAAATAAAGGACAAAATGCATACATGTATAAATGACTTTGCAGTGAAAAAGAGGGAAGTACAATATAAAACAAAAATATAACAGCTAAGGAAACAAGAAGGGAAAAACATTCATAACTGGTAATCAAAAATTAATAACTAATAAAAAATTGCAAATGAAATAAAATAGAAAAGAAAATTCTAAGGAATAATATGGATCAGTATGAAACAAGAATGCCAAAAAATGAAGGAACAAGTGGTAGTAGAAATATAATAAATAGAAATAAGAAAAAAGTAGAAGTAAATTGGTCTACAAAAGATGAAAATCACTGGAATCAGTAAAGGTAGCAACACAAAATAATAGATATTTAGACAACAAAGAAGAAAATTTAATTGAGGAGATGTAGAAGGTGGTACTTAATATATGGAAATTATTGAAACGAGAACTAAAAAAGACGGCGTGACAGTATTGTTTATATTCTAATACTTTGTTTATAACTACGTGATGCGATGGGCTTCTTGTACTGTGCAGTGAGCGTGACGAAATCTAAACTAGTAGTCCGGAATCCAATTTTAAGTCTGGAGATCTTCATTAATTCTATTTTTTTAGCAGTTTGATAATTACTGAGAGTAAGTTTATGAAATGATAAGATCCACATATGTTGGTTTTTTCCAGACTTGCCTGTCATTATAATTTGTGCAACTTTGAGAGGTGGCCAATATCCAACCCTTAGTACCGTATTATTTGTATAAATATTTTGTATTTTCTTTTTGATTATTATTTATGCCCTTTCATCAGTGTGGCCAAACGACTGAGGTGGACCAGGATTCAATCACGGTCTCAAATGCCTAGCGGGAGGCCTACTCAATCACTAAAAATAATTGAGTGGCTAATTTTCCTTCAAAAAATGGTTAATAATACGGTCGTCTAAAGCGCAATGCCTGCCAAATCGCCCCGTATCTTAGTTAGCCGGCCATGTTTCCAAGAAAGGTGTTAGAATCTCACCAGTATTCGTGCCTGGCATTGCTATTAAATGTTCTTTACGATATTTAGTTTGTTTCTCTAAGGATAAAATTGATTTTATCAACGAGGATATTTGTTTTGATGTTTCTTGCTGAGGTGTTTAGTTATAATCTTCTTATGTTACACATTCTTACAGTATCTTTAGCTTGTGATATGAGTGCGTCAAGCCAGATTTTTTTGTTCTTTCTTGGAAATCTTTGAAATTTTTAGTCAAAAAATTTTGGAACTGCATCTTTCCTCTTTTGTTTTCTTTATTATTAGTCTTGCTTATTTCTACTTTAAATCATTTTTATCCTTTGTGAAGTACAGCAAAAACCGCTCATCAAACGCCAGTTTACCTTAGCGCATTGTTTTTCAATAATTAAACTTTATGAGAAGATGTTATGAACATACACTTTAGTAAAGCTTTAGACAAGGTGAACCATTAACTATTATTATCCAAACTTGAATAATATGGTAAAATAACTACACTTAGTTTTTGGCTTACAATTTTCATTAAATATAAAAAAAATAATTTTTTTTTCACAGGAATAAAATTTAGAACTGTTTTCTTTATACCGCTAATTAATGATGCTGTGGCCATCATCAATTTTTTTTAATCTATGGGTGCCCAACTTATTTTGTAATATTAATTTGTAATATTAATTTACAAAAGTCAACTACTTATTTAATCTTTGAAATCATCCCCCTAGCTTTTTATATATTTGCACTATTTTTCGGATAGCTTTCAAATGCTATATCAAAAAATCTGGTGTGAACATCACACGACGTTCCTTATCCTATTATTATATATTACACCGGGTCCATCGTCTCGGCCCTGCGCTGCTCTCGTCCCTGAACTTGTTATTTTAAAAAAGGACGAGGCGCGAGTCCAACACTCGAAAGCTGATTAAAATAAACAGTACAAGACAATAATTAACAATAGAGCATTATCTTTAATCTTCATAAAACAGCGTTCCAAAAAGTTCAAAAAATTCTTTATTCGATATTAAATATTGCTTTTGGGGCTTTAGGAATTCCTCCAATCGACACCCATAAGAGTAAGCATATAATATAACACATTCGACATATTCGGTTTAATTTATAGGTCTCTGGATTAACCCAAGTTATAGTCGTTCCACTTAATTGTTTCATCTAAAACTAATAAAACCCAATTATGTCATAACTTCCATTCTTAGGGTCCTAACATTTTATAACATATATTAAGGCTGATATTACTAAGACTTAATATAATAGCCTCGTAATCAAATGTAATAACTTAAAATTTAGTTATAATTCATTAACTTAACGTTATTACCTCTTATTCCATCTTTCCCATTCGTTTAATGTTGCTATAATTTTTGGTTACAATACTTGCTAATTATGTTCTGTTCTAAATTTCCATAATACAACTTAATAATTGTAAACGGATTAACTAATTCGTGTTCAATGAAAATTATACCGATAAGAAGGATTAAATAGGCAATAAAAACCTGATATTTCTATTAGTAATTTACTAAAATAAAATTTTATTTGAAATAATTTTGTACTTATAAAACTAAGGTCAACTTGTAAAATAACTCAAAAAGCTTTAATTAATTTATTGTCACCGTTTGCCTTTTATGAAGAAGAGACTTTTTATTTTATATTGCGAAATATTTGGTAGGTTTTATTAATACAAAATTACAAAGAACATTATAATTTCAATATGCCTTTCCATTTGTGTTGACTAAAGATAATACCGTATACACACCCACAAATTTTTTCGTATTATAAACACCTACAGTTAAAATTAAATTAACTCTTATATGCAGTAGACCATTAAAGGTTTATAGTTTTGTATAGTAATGTAAATAATTTTACCATTTTTATTATAACATTTTTGGGACTGCTTAAATAGCTCAAACAAACGATTTTTCTAGGTGGAAAGAAATTATTAATTGTACTATACAAATGAAAAGCGTAGCTTTCATATTGAAGTGGAATAATTATGAAAATTTTTACAGCAACTATGTTATATGAAGGAACCAGTAGACCACATTTTCAGTGTCCCGCAGAAGATATGTGTCGCAAGTCATATAAGTAAAATGTCATACAAAAGTAAACAGGCATAGTCCATAAACTGAAGATATCCATGTTTTCAATGATTCACATATTAAAATCTGATTTATGATGCACCTAAAAGCTTATAAATTACAAAAAGAGTTATTTCTGCCAATAGTTAATGTCAACGTATAATAAGAGTAAACTGTTTATTAGACTATTATTAGAAGAATCGTTAAAAAACATCACGTGGATTTACAAATCTTAAAACTACGAGATGAGTTCAAATTCTAAGGTCTCATTTTTTTCTGAAATAGTAGCCAAGACAGTTAAAACTTCTGTTACGTCTCAACGTAATCTCCGTGAAGATATACACATTTTTCACAACGTCGTTGTCATGATTATGGGCGAGAACACTTTTTAGGGGTGTGTTTTGCCCATCGGAAAATCGCTAATGCAACAGCAGTTCGATTGGAAAATGAGCGGCCACGGAGAGTGTCCTTCGTGGTCGAAAATTCATGGCGGCATCACGCGCCAACCTGTTCCAAGACATGGCCACCCACGTAGCCTGTGTTCGTCGCTCAGCATTGGTTGGACCCATCCTTGAAAAAACTTTTTGCATTTTCAAGTCAATATGCAAAATAGACTCCACAGATCCTACGGAAATTCCAAGCTTAGACCCGATATCAGACACGCCTAATCGACGATCTTTCATAACAACTCGCTGCAGTCGCGCAATCATGGTTTTGATCCGGCTGGTCACGGACCGAGGGTGCTTCGGCTCATTGTCACACAACCTTCTACCTTCTTTAAGCTATCGCGCATTTTTAACATTTGTAGCGCCTTCGTACTCAATTAGCGATTACTTTCGATTGCCGTTTCACCACGCAAGAGAAGAAAACGGTTGATTACAAGTTGTTCTTGAACACTAAACGTCGCCATTTGAAGTACACAAAACAGCACTCACTACCATGGCGGTAATTACACCTATGTACTTTGTATGATACTGCGATCTATATTAAAAAATCAAAAATATTCCCATGTATTTTAAAATTAACCGCATCTTTCTACTTACTCTCACTACTGGAAAAAATAAAGAGACCTTGGAACTTGAACGTATCTTATACGAGTTTAAGAAAATTTATTGCCGAAGCAGTGAGAATTTAATAAACTTTCTTTGTGAAAATTATAACTTGATAGTCGTGAACTTTTAAAAGCATATATGAAGCAATAGCCTAAAACTTTAGCAACCATTATTGGTCTATGTTAACATGTACGGTATATACGTGAAACTTTATTTTAGATGTTTATAGAACAATTCCGTATATAACTCATTGATATAAGTTTTATATTAAAGCTTTCAAAAAAAGCAAAAATTTCAAAAAAGCAAATTTTAATATCGGTTAATAAAGGATGTTTCAAAAAAATGTAGAATTTAATGTAAGAAAAAACATTTTATTTATTTATTAATTGGCAAAGATATGACGTTACTTTAACAAGTGAACATTGTAATTAAATGCGGAATAGAATATTTTACAGATGTCCTACATGGCTCATCTGATACTCTCTGATTCTTCTGACAAATTTCTTGATCGTGGCTCAATATTCTGAATAACTCTTCGAATTTTTGTTTTTAATCCAAGAATCGTTTTTGTTTTCCTAACATAAACTTTGGCCTTTTCGAATCCCTGAAGGAAAAAATTATAGGGAGTGGGGTCGTAAGATCGTGGTGGCCAATTCACTTCACTGTTTTGGAAGGTAAGTGGCCCATTAAATTTTTACCTCAACAGTTATCTTTAGTTCTTGGGTTAGCTGAATCTTAAAAGACTCCTGATTTTCATTAAAATTAGCATGGTACTTTTTAAAATTTACAGTTACAGCGACTGACGGCACACTGAGATTTCTAGAAGCTCCGTCATATTATTGTTCACAACTGTGATGTTTTCAGCTGATTAGCCGGTATGAAGTCGACATATTTCTTCTTGCCTGAAACCGATTTTATTTGTTTAGATTTTTTAATTAGTTTTTTCCAGCTGTTTCATTTGGTAAATTTTTTTGTGAAAATGCCTCATCGTTTGTGCACACTCTCGGTGAAACGTTTTCCATGCTTGTAATAAATTTTAACAATCATCACTCGCTTCTCCAACAAATAGTTCTCTATACTGACTAACCGCAATATATTTACTATGAAAGTAGAACGCTGGCAACATTACAGGAAAATTTAAGATCTGCGTTCCTTTTGTGTACACCGATAAAGCTTGTTATTGGAGAAAAACTTCTTAGTACACACTACCTTTTTTAATGTGTCAAACGATCTGGCGAATACAGAGCATATTTTCCTTGAATACTTTAGCGAGTGATCTGTAGTCGCGTATTGATATGTAAAAACATCGCTTTGTTCCTCCATTTTCTGTGGCGACATTGATGAATACCATCCATTGGTAATGCTTACCAGAATCCCTTTCTAACTACAAGAGATAATCGCTATTTGTTTTGGAATAAATGATTATGACTTCTATAATTTTTTTTGGTGTCTTGTATAAGAATTCGTCTACTGGAACTATACACTCAAAGAACACCTCCACGTTGTACATATGAAAACTGTTGGCATACCTCCGCACTCTTCTGCTAGGTTGCGAGAGCTCGGAAAACGCATTGTGCACTATCCTTTAGTGCAACATACTCGTATTTGTCGGGCTCTCGCTACTTATCGCCTTCCATCTCCGGTACTCAACGAACACAGCTCTGCAACTCGCTACTGCGTTCCAACAAGGCCACTAACGTTATGTGTATGTCCAAAATAGTTACTTCCTCCTTCCAAACAGCCGTGCCGTATATCGCCCCCCCCCCCCATAATTATGTTCTTTTATAGTCTTCGACTTCGTACACAACTACATTCACAGCAAAGCACAAAAAACTCACTGCTTTTACTTCTGTGTGTTTAGCAAAGCCATGTGGTCTAATTACTTTCGCAGAAGCACTGATACTATTTACACAAAACTCTTACGATTTCCTAATAACTGATCAAAAAATATATAAAAATAACTGAAAAATAGCACACAAAATTACGTAACGCTATACATACACATGTAATATGTATAAAAGTAAAAAAAAATTGCACTAAAATTTATAACAAATAGAAAAATGGCGGAGTAGATGGTGTTACACTGGAAATGATAAAAAAAGAAAGCCATAATATTATTAGAACAAATACAAGATACACTTAATAACTATTTGAAGAAAGATGGAATACCTTCTGATTGGAATAAACCAGTCCTCGTTATCCTTTTTACGTCGTGGGATGATATAAATATAATGGCAAGAAACAACATTTTTGGTGTATCCTATGGTATTAATAAAAATATGACACCCATTTTTTGCAAAATTAAATTTTTGGATAAACAATGTTCTAAGCAGTATATACTTTTAATGGATTAAAGTAAAGAACACTAAAAGGTGATCAAAATTAAACTTTAAGATACTTTTTCTAAATAAAACGTAAAATAATGAAACAATCCTAATTTGACTGTAAAGTACAGACTTAGCACTTACATACAATATATGATGTCGATCATTTAAGTGACCTGCATGACTCTACCTACATGCAATCATTCTTTAAGCGGTTTTTCATTATAGTTTTGCATAAATGTGGCTCAATTTTAACAATTGCACATATGAGGTTCTTTTTTAGCCTTGAAATCACAGCAGGTTTGTTAACATACATACTTTTCTTCAAATAACCCAATAGAAAATCAAATGTGTACACCAAACTATGCATTTTTGTGAAATTTTACTACTCCAGATCCATCAGTTTTGCCAATTTCCAAAACCATTTAAAGAAAAATGAGTTATATCGTTCAATTTCAGTTTTTTGCAAAAGCATCAAATGCTGTGTTCTCTAAAACCCAGTTCACAAATGTATGTTCCTTCTAATTGTCCATTTCTTTAAATTTTTGAGTTAATTAAATTTTATACGCCATAAATGCAAATTATTTATTAAAATGCGTTAAAGTGCCTTATGAAAGATGCAATTGCTATTAATGGCGACAAATTTATTTATTTGAGCAATATTGTCACCTAAGCGACCGTTGTGTTCATAGCAAACCGTTACTTTGCCAACAAGCATATTACTTATATTAATTTTTTGCATTAGATCTCAAATTGCACCCTCACTTGGCACATTAATGCGTTTAAACATTGATCGAAGTTTCCTTCGCATAATCGTAACTGATTGAATGTTTCCATAATAAACTCGAATAACATTTATGTTTTGCATGATGCTGACTTTGCTATATGTTTACATACCAACTATACAAAAGTAAACTTTCAACGTTTACAAAATACAAACGGCGTGCAATTAATATTCTAAAAGTTCAACTTGTAACACACCATACTACCACAGTAGAAGAATTACAAGGAAAACATTAACTGTACAGATTAAATAAACTAATATAATTAAAACCTGTGTGCCTAAATCAATGTTAAAAAATAGAAACAAATAAAAGCCACTTAAAGGAGTATTTGAAGTCATAATTTAACTTCAAGGTTGAATATACATGTCAAGGTTTACTGCGAACGGTTATGAAAAACAATAATTGTATTAAGTGAAAAAAATGCATTCATAAAAACGTAGCGTTTAATGTAGTTCTTAAGATAATTGTCGTGTGATTTCACTTCACTGCAGTTCAGTTATAATGACTTATTGTCTCGTTAATTTTACGTTCAACTTATGTATAAAATGCTGCAACACCTTCAGATTTAGCAAAACTCGCTCGCAAAGCGCTAGTTGTAAAAACGAAATTTTACCAAAATTGTGTTATTAAATAATTCCTGTAATTATGTTGCAAATATAAACAATATCTATTTTAAAGCAATGTTTAAAGTTTTACATACATACGTACGTCTGCAACCGTTTCCGAGATAACAATTGCACAATAATTTGTTTTATTAGTTTTTTCAGTAAAAAGACATACAATTAAAAATCTTTAAACTGTCGTTCCTCCATATCCACGCAGAACCTACATCTTATTTTAAAGAAAACACGGACTTTGCTTGAATTACCTACCAACAATGTATTATTCGTTGGCGCAAATTTGAAAAACTACAGATAACGCGTAAACCAAACATTTTAAATAATACTAAATAGAGAAGCCTCAAGGAATTAAATTGAGATATTTTGGAAACCATACTATGGAAAATGCATTGTTCAGATGCTCCCTATCAACGAAGATAAAATACAATGGAGCTCCGTCTTGCATAAACCAGTTGATTTAACGGTAAATCCCCCAAAAGTTTAATAAGAATATTGAAATGTATCCCGGACCTGGTAAGCGTTGTAGCAAAACAAACGGGCCGAACAATCTATCCCCTTTCATGTCTAACCAGTTATTTAGACTACGACGCTGTTGATATCTGGATTTAATGGTGGCTTGAGGATTCTCGTCAGACCAAACTTAATTATCGAGGAAATTAAAAATTTGATTTTTACTTATATCTTTTATTTTATTTTGTATTTATTATATTTTTTATATTTACAGCTACATCAGTAAAAAGGATGTTAGTAACGAAGACTAGGAGTTTAGTTTAATTAACAGAAAATCATATTTGATAACCCGGAAGAATAAGGGGGCTTGTATCCTTTAAATACAGTAGGAACATAGGAGTTGGCCATGAAGAGTTTTTCAAACAACATATCAGCAATATTTAAAATTTGTTCTTCTACCTACGCTATACATATCGATTCGTGCCGTTCGGTATTATAAGGCCTTTACGATAAAATAAGTTTCTCTTAGTCTTTGAAAAACCTTTTTGAAACATCAAAGGCAGTTGCCGAGTGGAAAACCCTTCAACATAGAGGCGATGTATACTCGAAGCTTTCTTATGACGAAAATTGCACTAATCGAACTAAATTTCAAAAGCCTTAAAACAAGGTATGTGACAAACTAAACAAACTAAAATGAAGTTACAAAGCTGTAAATAGTATAGTTATTACAAAAGAAGCCTAAGCTACAATATTAGTGAAACACTTATTTAACTTATCAAAAAAAATATTATTAACAAGAATAAAAAAATGAAACACTCAAAAAAAATAAGATGGGAACAGAGAAATAATTTAAAAATAAACAAAAACAATCTGCTAAAGGATAAGTCTTCTAAAATTTAATTCTGAATTTATGATTCGATGGATATCCAAATGCTAATAGATATACTAGACAACTTAAAATATCTGATTTACCTACTTTTACCGTTTGTTAATAAAAGAATAAATCATAGAAATTTAACGAGAGTTAGGATTTGAAAAAATTAGAGGATCTTTAAGAAAACAACAATTTTTTTATACTTAATTGTAGAAGCAGCAATTGTCTTTGTGCTTTTACTTTAATTAGAAAAATACTGGATTCAGAAAAAAGTCCGAATTAAACTTTGATTGCTTTACCCATTAAAAAGAATAATTCTAATATCAATTTTATCAAATTTGGTATTTAAAGAATTAATATGGTTGTATAAAATAAGTTTTTTATATTTTTAATGAATCAAATATAGAAGTACTTAATTTTTATATGATAATGTTGGTATTTACCAAACTCGAAATTTTGATTTAAAAAATGGCTAATGATTTTATTAAAACTTTTTGTGTAAATTCTAAATACGGAAAGGGGGAAACGTTTTGGACACCCGATCTTTTTCTTTTGCCCCTCCTTTGTGCCTATTTGTTATATCCCTTTCTTTCCCTACGACTTGTATTTGTGATAACCAGAGCCAGGCAAAAGACATTTCGATATATTATCATCCTATTTGAATATGTTTACCCAATTTAAGAATAAAAGATAAATTTGAAAGAAAAAGATATAAAACGAATATTTTTTGTTGATTATGATATTTTTAAAAGAAATGAGACATGTAAACCTTCGGAGACTGGCCTGTAAGGTCATCGATTTGATGTAGGAGAGGCAAGTTGAGCCATGGACACACTGTACCTCAGACCTGGCTAAAGTAGGTCCATAAGGCCACCGACTTGTGGTAGGAGAGGCAAGTTGAGCCATCGGCAAACCGTACCTCATGCGCCAGTATTTCCAGGCGTACGGAATTTTATAACCTTGGACGTTCCTTACGCGCATGTTTGCTCTTACACTTAAACCCCGACGTCATTGTACTCAGTTCCTAAACATTTACATATTTAATATTTTAAATTTTAACAGTTGGGAAATATTCATTTGGCATAATGGGGAGCTATTGCAGCACAATTATTTGTATTACATAATTTACCAGATTATTTATTGGTAGTTATGTTATATTTTTTTTCAGACAGATTACATTACAATAACATTAAATAAATCAAATGCAAAAAGTTTATATTGGCAGTAATTTAAGCACCAATAATTCAGTATTAGATAATCGGACAAGATACAACATGCCCATGTTTTTCTAATTAGCATACTGTAAGAATTTATTTATTTATTGCAATTTTAACTTTGTAATTTTTAAAAATGGGGAACAATGACGTCAGGGTTTGAATGTAAGAGCAAACACGCGCATAATGGACTTCCGAAGTCATAAATTTCCGTAAGCCTGGAAACACTGCGCCATACCTGGTCGTCACTTAAGTGGTGAATGTGAACGTATTAACAATGCCAGAGGTTCCAGTTAGTAAAAGAAACCTGTACAAAAAGTGGCCAGCAGAAGATGCCGATTTCAAGCAAATTGAGATAGAATCATTTGCAGAGTGTGTATTAAGTCTGTAAGTATAATATATAATTTAGTACTTACTTGCTTTGAGCAATGCTAAAAATCAAATTTATTTTTAAAATTGAACGGAAAAGACTTATTGAATTTGATTTTTTATTATCTATTCAACTTTAACAAAATAATACTTTGTTGTATTTATGGGCCTACTGCTCTGTAAAGTTACTATGCCCAGAAATTTGATTTTAAACTAAGAATTGAATCCAACAACTTGGGAGCGTTCTGCCACGCACAGAGCCTCAATTTTACACTGCAGGAAAACAATAACTTTACTTAACTTTTTTTTATCTTAGTGTGACTTCAAAAAAATGTGAACTACTCCAGCATAATCACTCGACCACGCACCAACACCTTACACAAAGTTCTTCGAAGAAGCAAAAGTTATTAACTGACTTGGAGATTTCTGAAACAATCAGTGACTTTGACTGGGAATTAGTCACGTTTTTCCTGGCAGAAGGAATTCCTCTAAATAAGTTGGAGGAAAGTCTGCATTGTAACTTTTTAGCGAAGTACTGTAATCGAAGTCTCCAGTGTAAGGACACTGCGGCGAGTTGTACCCTCAATCTATGAGAAAGTTTTAAATGAAGTGGGACGAAAAATCGAAGGCTCCAGGATCCGGATTAGCGTCGAGGGAGGCGACCGATGCTGTTGGCCGCAATATTTCCAACGTGATCGTCGCGCAGCTTAACGGAAACCCAGGCGTCGGCCACCTTATTCATATGATCCCGTTGGAGAAAACCAATGTCTCCATCATTGTACGAACTGTTGAAGACGTCTTGCGAATTTTGTGGCTAGGAGTTCCAAACACCGCCGAAAGAGTTTTGCTGATGGTCACGAATAATGTGGCGTATATGCTTAAAACAGGGCATACTCTACAACACATTTATCCAAAGCTGCTGCACATTACCGGCCTGGCCCATGAACTTCACAGAGTGACAGAGACTACAAACTTATTTCTTTAGAAAAGAAGGTTTTTTGAAAGCCCCCGGCCAAACTGCGATTTTTAGAATAATTTCACCGAACACTCCTTTTTCTCCGAAACGATTTATCACAAAATGATCCACGTGGCTCTCTGCTGCCCTCTGCTACTAACAACATTTTCAAGAATTTGTGCAGATAATGGAAAAACTGTTTAGGCATTTGAAGACATCCTCAAGGGCTAATATAAATAGCTTAGGTGATAATGGGTCTCCTTGACGGACTCCTCTCTGTATTGGGATTGGATCGGTTTCTTCTGACCAGTTGACTGTTATTGTAGTATTCTTATATATATCTTGGACTATTGTCATATATCTGTGGTCTATCCTGCTGTTCCATAGACTCTTCTGTACTGCCCACGTTTCGATGCTATCGAACGCTTTTTCATAATCTATTAGTGCTATGTATAATGGGAGATGATATTCATTTGCTTTCTCTATTAGTATCTTGAGGGTTAATAGATGGTCCGTTGTACTAAACCCTTTGCGGAAGCCAGCCTGTTCTTCGGATAAATACATTTCTATTTTGTTATTTAATCTTTTCATTATGATTCTTGAGAAAAGCTTATATACTTGTGATAGTAGTGTTATGGGCCTGTAATTTTTAAATCTTGTTTGTCTCCCTTTTATATAGTAAAATCGTTATGGCCTCTTTCCATTCACTCACTATTCTTCCAGTTTCCAAACATTTATTGAACAGTGTCTTCAACGCTGTTATTATTTCCTCTTCTCCTTCATTTAATAATTCTTTTGTCAGATTGTCTTTTCCTGGCGCTTTTTGATTTTTCATTTCTCTCATCGCACTAATTATTTCCTCTTCTTCTATTTCTGGCATATCTTCCGAGTTTATATTTGTTATTTTCTTTTTTAGCTTTTCTTTTATTTCTGTGGGAGCTTTTCTTTGGGACTTGTACAACTCCTCATAGAATTCTTTTACTGTAGAGTTTATCTTGTCTTTCTCTCTTACTTCTCTTCCATCTTTATCTTTTATTACTATTATCTTGTTTTTGCCTATTTTAGGTCTCAATTCTTTCATATTTTGATTATTTTCTATAACTTGTTGAATTATAACGTCTTGTTTTTTAATTTCATTTTGTCTTATTGTTTTCCTTATTAATTTATTTAGCTCAACAAATTCTACGGTATTTTGTTTGTTCTCCTGTGTTAGCTTCCTTCTGCTTTTCAGCATCTCTTTTATTGTAGATTATAGTGTTTCATTTTTCTTGTTCTGTTTTGAGGTTATTTTTTGTATTGAGTCTGTAATTGCTTCTTTTATTGTTTCGCTAATTTCGTCTACATCCATGTTTGTATATTTTTTATCTTTTAGGTGTCTTTTATTCCTTCTCGGTATTTGTCAGAGTTTTCTTTTAGTGTTTCGCTGTTGATTTTGTTTGTATTGATCTTTAGTCTTTTTACTCTCTCCAATTTCTTATTTATATATAATTTGGCCCTGACTAGTCTATGATCGCTGCCAATGGTGCAGTTGTTCAGCACGCAGATATCTTTAATGATTTCTTTGTTTCTTGTTAGAACGTAATCAATTTCGTTTTTGTTGTCCCCGTTTGGACTGATCCATGTCCATTTGTTTTGTGGTTTTTTCTTGAAGAAAGAATTCATTGCAAATAAGTTCTCTTGTTCTAGGAAGTTGTATAGCATCTCACCTCTTTCATTTCTTTTCTCATATCCGAAATTTCCCATTCTTTGCTCTTCTTTGTCTTTTCTTTTTCCCAACTTTGCATTGAAGTCTCCTATAATGATTTTGTATTTTGTTAAGTTGTCCCTCAGTGCTTTGGAGATATCTTCGAAGCAACTTTCTACTTCTTCGTCTTCATAAGATTGAGTTGGTGCATATACCTGGACTATTTGCAGAGAAATTTTGTTATTTAGTTCTATTACGAGATATGCAACCCTGTTTGATATTGCCTTGTACATTTTATTCTTTCTGCGCTGTTCTTGGATACGATGAAACCTACACCCTTGTTCCGTTATTTTCGCAGTCTGAGTGATATAGCACGTTGCCTGAGTTCAATCTTATTGATTTCTCTTCTTTCGTCTAACTTCTGCCAAGCCGACTATGTTCCATTTTATTTTTGATAGTTCCTCTTCCAGTTCAAGTATTCTATCGTTAGATTTCAAAATTCTTACATTATATGTTCCTATGTACAGTGCTGTATGTCTTGTCTTGTTTTTGATTTTTTGTAGATGGTTGTTTATCGAATTTTGCCTCCCAGAATCCAAGGGCTGACTACCGAGGTAGTGTGGGATTCTGAACTTTCTGTTCTACCCACCTGGGGTAATGAATTCGTTTTATTTAAATTCGACATTTGGGAGTTTAGAAGGGGTTTTTTGGCCATTTCAACGCCACGCTGGCCAGGCGTGTTGGCGAGTTTTGTTCTTGGCCGATGCTCTGGATACAGACGCCATTTTCAGCCGCCCAATATGGGTCAGACGCTGCTGCTAGTTTTGGTCCGCCCCGGGTATTTTATTTCCCCGGTACCCACCATATCTGGTGAGCATTCCCCTATCCGCCACCAGGGGAGGCGCCCGATGCGGGACTAGCAATCCCACACGTCATAATATTTGCAACAAATGGAGACCAACTAAACTTAATGCTCCAAGAACTAAATGAAGCTTCTAAAAAAGTAGGTTTAAAGATAAACACCGAAAAAACAAAAATCATGATAAATTCCGAAGAGGAAGTGAATATCGAACTAAAAACACTATAGAACAAATAGAAGAATACACATACTTAGGGCAAAGGTTTACACTTAATAAAGAAAATCAAGAAATAAAAATCGCAAGAAGAACGAAACTAGGATGGGCTGCCTTTGGCAGATTAAGTTATATATTAAAAAACCGAAAGATACCTCAATACCTGAGAACAAAAGTGTTTGACAGCTGTATACTGCCCGTCATTACTTACGGGGTCCAGACCTGGACTTTGACAAAGAGAAATGTAGACAAACTTATGAAGCCCCAAAGAGCCATGTAGCGCCAAATGTTACAAATAACCCTAAAATACAGAAAACGAAACACTTGGATAAGGGAGAAGACGAAAGTCACAGATGTGGGAAAAAGAATAGCTAGCCTGAAGTGGCAATTCGTAGGACACAATGCCCGCCAAACGGACAACAGGTGGAACGCACGAATCCAGGACTGGCGACCCTGGCTAGGCAAAAGAACAAGGGGTAGACCACAGATGCGATGGATATATGATGTAAAACTACACGCCGGTCTTGCATGGAAAAGAATTGCACAAGACAGGACACGATGGAAGGAACTAGGGGAGGCCTACATCCGCAAATGGATTGAAGAAGGCTAAAGAAAGAAAGAAAGAAAGAATGGAAAAACTGTAAAACAAAGATGAGCGTGTGATTAAGGCAAAAGAGGTCATGAAAAAACCCTAAAAAGTAAAATAACTGCGATAGCTTTAAATTATGGGTTCATTCCAGCAAGTAGAGAAAAGATGCAGACAACGAACCGACCGCTCTCCGGTTCAGTGTTAGAGGTGATGACAGCAGTGGAAGAGTCGGAAAACTAGTCAAGCGAGGTAGAGTCAAAAATTAGATAAGGGCCGTGTTGGATAGGAAGCACTAAAATAGATTACTAATACATTTGCAGAAAAGGAAGGAGACAGGGACTTCTCGTGGAACTTCCACGATGTGGTAGCAGCGAAATCCGCTTCAGTAACATCAGTTGATGTTGAAAGGTCATTTTTACGATTAAAATATTTATTAAGTAACCTCCGACTGTCATTTAAAGTAAAAAATTTAATTCGTCATGTAGTTGTTTTTTGCAATAAAAATAATAAAAAACTATAATTCTTTTCCTTTTAAAAATTACAGCCTTTGGGGGCTATTGAGAATTTTCTTAAGAAATATAAATGAAATATTTTTTGATTGTTTTTCAAGGTATAGGAATATATATTTTGAGTTTATTTTCGAACAATACGAGATATAATTTAACTGGCTCTGGTTATGACCATGTTTTCCTTGTCCTTCTTCTCCTTTCCTTTGGATTTTTTATTGCTAGACTCTTTTGATCTATCTGTTTGGGTTAATTCTAGCCAAGTAGTCGACCAATTTAGTTGTTTTCTTTGTATTTTGCCTATTATTAGTTGTTGTTTAGTCATCTCTCCGATATTTTGTAATTTTTTTTCATTTTTTATTTTCATATCTATTCTATAATGGCCAGTTTCCGATTGCATGTAACGGTGTTGGAAAGGTTATAACGTTATAGATTCTTTATTTGGTTTCTTGTTTAAATTTTCCTTTCCTTATTGTATTTAGTGCATAGTAGAGTTTAGTTGATTTTCTCACCATATTTCGTTATCTCTACCTCCATGTTTCCATCATTCTTTATAAGGCTCCCTAAGTTATTATAGCTTGTTGCTTCTTCAAGTTTTGTGTCCTTACCTTTTATTTTTGCTTTATCCTGTTGCTTATCATTTATTACCATTATGTTACTATTATGTGTATGTATTTGCATTTTTATCTATTCATTTTTTCTTTCCAGAGTTTTCTTTTTTGATAATTAGCACAATTTTATCTACGTACATTAGTGTGTTTATTCATATCGGATCTAGACTTTCGTATCCTATTGTTGTATAAAGTTTTTTTGTTCTTTTCCTAGTGTTTTCAATCAGCTTGTTTATTATTATTATAAATAAGAGAGGGTTGAAGCTAAACCTTTGTTTAATTCTTTTCTTCCACGCAACCTCTTCTAAGTGCTTCATACTATTTGTATAAGTATCTTCGAAATTCTTTACACCAACTCTCTTTCCATTAAGTCAAGTGCCATTCTAAGGTCCATAAACACTAAAATTCTCTAAGCTTTACACTGTTAGGTTTCTTATTATAAAAATATTGTCGTTCCACTGTCGTTCCGGCTTAAATACTACTTGTTTTCCTTTAATTTCCTTTTCTACGGATTGTCTTACTTTTTCTCTATTATTTTTATATAAATCTTAAAGCTTATCGATGATAGTCATATAGCATATAGTTGCGAAATATAGGATCCAAGCTTCAAATATATAGTTTTATTGAGAGCAAACACTACCGCTATTATTTGCGTTTATTTTTAGCACCATTTACCGGAAAAACTTAGAGAGCAGTTAAAAAGCTTTGTAGTTAATATTAACAATAGCAAATTTAAATAATTTAAACGTTAAGTCGTCTAGTACTAATCTGATTCAAAGCGCAGCTACATAGCAAGCTAAAACTGAATTACAGACGGTAGTAGATAATTGCGGTTCCTGGTCATTGAAACAAAAGAGACTGAGCCCTCCCGGCTTAATTCTTTTATACTCTTACCCTCCTTTTCGCAGAAGCGCAGATGCTATTTGACTGGAAACAATTTTTCAGCCACGGGCCCGGAGATCGTCGGATCTTATTTGTCTCGTCACATTTTTGCATTTAGTCACACAACAAAAATAATAAAAATTACTTTTTAAATTAATATAGTAGGGCAAAATTTGCGTGTGAGTCAATTAATAATAAATATTTAAAGTTTCAGTTGTATCATCGACTTTAAAGATACTTTATTATTGTTGCATAAACGTATTAGCTGCATAACGGAAATTGTGGAAAAGTTTTAACAGAGCTTATACTATTATTAACTTCCAAAACTGTATCATCGTCTTTACTACTTGGGTTCGAGTCTAATCCTCCAAATAACTTCTACATATTCTGAACAGCATCAAACTTACGGCATAAGTTACGTTGTAAATTTTAAATAAAATACATCGTATTTTTATATTTTTAAATTCTAGCAACAGTTATAGATATTCTCTGTAATGTTGCATTAAAAATAATGCCCAATCTATTAGAAAACTAATTTTTTATTTTTTTATGTTTATCTTTATAACTTTGCTCTATTTTTTTAATATAACAGATATGATAAAAAATATATCAAGATATTCTACGATATTAATAAAGGTTTAAATAAAAAACATATTAATAAATGCATATTAGTAACACAAAGTAGGTTTACTAAAAGATTCAAAGGAACAAAATATAAAGTAACGTAGGATGAGCAATAGAAAGGAACTTTCTTAAGATTCTCTTTCTCGACCGTTTCACGGGTCATATCTGTTCCTTCCATTCGCCAAAATATTTCTCCATTGTGCTCGGCTCTGCCTTTTTCCTTTTTGTATACTTCTTCTCTCTATTGCCGTTTGTATCCCTTTAATCCAGCTCTTTTTCGGCCTTCTCCTTTTTTTCTTTTCGTAGATATCCATTCCATAGCCGCTTTTGGTATTTGTCCCTCGACCATTCTTTGAACATGTCCATACCAAATCAGTTGTCTCATTTCTGTTTCTTCCACTATGTCCCCGTTGATTTCCATAATTTTCTTTATCCTTTCGTTTTTTACTCTGTTCATTCTTTATAACCCTGCTGCCCTTCTTAGGAAGACCATTTCTAAAACTGTTAGTATACTTTTGTTTCGTTCTGTTATTTGTCATAGCTCCGCTCCATATAGTGCCACGTTTTTTACCATTGTATTATATATTTTTGTTTTTATTGATAGATCCTTATTCCACAGTATGCTATTTATTGCTCTAATTGCTTTTTTTAATTCTTTCTTGGAATTAATAACTAATTTAAAATTAACACTTTTTTCATAAAAAGCGTAAGGTAAACGAGCTTGGTTAATTACTAATCAAAGACTAACTGTACTAAGTACATTTCTCATTAATAGTAACCATGCATCCCTCAATTAGAAAGACAAAAATAATTACTAGTTGTGCGCCAATCACTGCTATATATGTATATTGTAGGTGTATTCACTACCAGTCAACCGTACGAAATCGCGACTCATGGGAAATGGTATTATTCTGTAATTAAACATAATTAGTCTTTAAACAGCTTCTTTTTGTTCTGATTCTTCTCCTACTAAAGGTTGGAAACTATCATAGCTGTTTAAATTTTAAACAATTCTGCACTGTTGTAGCTAAACCATATTTTCAAATTTCTAAGCCAAGATAGCTTACGCCTGTCCACACTTTGCTTTCGCCTAATTCTGCTTTGTATTATTAATTGTAGTAATGCGTACTTCAATTCTCTCGTTACATATCCCAAATATTTAAGTTTCTTCTTTTTGATAGTTATCAAGACTTCTGGTTCATTTCCCGCCCTTTCAGTGACCTCTATATTTGACAATATTTCTACTGACTATATTCGTAGGATTCTCATATACCACCAAGCTCGAAAGCGGCTTGTTTATTTAGATGTATTTTATTTAGTGTGCAAGCCTTTAAGTCGTATAAAAGAACGAACTAGCAGGCTTACAGCACGGCCGCATAGAAATTTTTTAAGCCTGATAAACGACGTATATACTACCTCAATACGTATTCTTATCTGTTCAATTTGATCTATGTTTAATGATTCCCGCTTTCTAAAATACTTGTATACATTCACTCCTTCAATATCTATGTTTTCAAAGTACATTTGAGTGTTTATAATTTTTGATTTAGTAATAACTATATATTCGGTTTGTTTAGATTAATTTTTAGCCAATATACGTTACAGCATGCATGTGTTCTGAGAGTCGTTGATATTGACATCATTATTATTGTATCATTTACAAAACGTAAGTTGTTGAGAATTTCTCCATTTATAAATGTACCTTTTATGAAAACTGATAAAGCCTTTTAAAATATTAATTCGCTGTAGACATTAAAAAGTAACGAAGACAGGTCGTATCCCTCCGTGAATTTCCATATTCTTGGTAAATTTATTATCAACTTTAATTTTGGCAGTCTAATTCCAGTATAGACGAAAAATAATTTCTATATTGCGGCTATTTATATTTTTATTATTTAAGATCTCCATTAATTTACCGTTTTTCAAAGCCCACAAAGCACAAATAGATATCGTGATTCACGTAAAGGCACCTCTGAGCTAACATATTTAAACCAAGCAAAGCCCTTTTTGTGCTCATACTATTTCTAAAACCAAACTGTGTGTCACTTATCTCGTTTTACAGAGTTTTAACAATTCTACCATGTACGATTTAAACGTGTGACTCATTAAGGCTATGGCTCTACGATCTGAACAAGTTGTTGCGTGATGTTTTTTAAAACAAAAAAGTTAATTGGAGCTACTTTAAGCAGTAGTGCCACCTAATCACTCAATTAACGTTTCCATTAGTATAACTCATGTTTAATGCGGCCAACTTTCCTAATTATTATTTCCTTTCCTACTTTCACCTTCAACTCTTACTCTGCAAATAAACGTTTAAACTTTGTATTTTATTCCCTAAAAAAGATTAGCAAAGAAGGGTGGTCCTAGGAAAAAATGATTTTATTAGAGACAGGTAGCCGGAAACTTTTGCCTAGGACTAATAAGCTTGTTCTCTCAAAGTTTAAATTTAGAACAACTTGCTTTCAACTTACTTCAGGCTTCCGTTCTCTATCGAAAATTGATTTTATCATGTGCAAAAAACTTGAAAAGTACTGGTTTTGTGGTGAAAAGGGGACGAAAAAGTCACAGTAAAACGTTCCATTTTATAATTTTTTATGCAATCTGCGCGCAAAGTCGTTTTTCTTCATTTATCTAGTCATAACGTACACCGAATGTTACACCAAAACCTTCGTTTTTATACATGCAAGATGGTTGTTACACAGAAAAAATTCTATTATACGGGGAAAAATTTCCTGAAAATGTATGTGGCTTTTTAAACTAACGAAGCACAGTAAACAAAACTTTCGTTATTGGAGTGACAACAACCATAAGACATCATCGAAAGGCTTCTCTATAACCAAAATGTCACTGTTTGGCATGCGATGAATAAAATTGGGAACATTTACCCTTACTTTCATCACATATGTGTAAATGTTATAATTCTTGTCGAATTTCAACGCATTCCAACAAGAAAACGTTTAGCTCTAACAAGACGAAACCACAACCCACACAGCAAGAACTTCACAATACACACAATACGTTCATTTTTGTACCGTGTTTTTATACAATCTTCCAATTTTGTTAATCTAAGTTTTAATATTTACAGCTAAGGCATAGAGCCAAAACCTCACAATTCGAAATAACCACTTCAGACAAAATTTTTGCCTCAAATTTTTTTGCCAAATCTTATGTTAATAGAGTTGTAGTTTTATCGCAAGTATAATATACTAAATTAGGCAATAGATTACCGTTTTAATCATTTTAACTATTTTCCTTGCACAAACAATGTTCATCTTTATAGGTCTACCAATTTTAGCTTAGTTATAAATTGGTAAAAGTTTTCTATATTTCTTAACAGTATTATAAGTTATATTTCCTTTATAATTGTTGCCTACTTCTTTTTGAATTTTATGGCTAAGAGCTTTATTAGCATGGTTACGCAAAAACATTTGTTCTTGTGTTTTCAGTTTAGAATAGTTGAACACTAATAAATCCTTCAACAGAACTGCCAAAAGCACTTAAAACACTCAAAGTACTCAAACAAAACTTATACAATTGTATTAAATTCACTGCAATCTACCTATTTTTTAAATATTAATAAAGAGATATAAAGTATAGAATTCCAAATAAAACCAATAAAACTACGTTTAAACTCTCATACGTTAAATGTAATGTAATTCAAAATTTTAAGTGTCCAAGATATATTTAAGTACTTATAAGTTAATGGCGCAAGATTTCAAAATGTGCTAAGTGCACTGAAAAACATCTAACGAAAATATATAAAAGAAAGGGAAGAACCAAAAACGTAAAGTGTATTAGCTTGTAGGTAGTCAAAGCAATTCAAAACCTTGCATTTCTATCACTCAGTTTCAGACAAAATTTAAAAATAGTACAATAGATGAGCCCAAAAAACAGCGATAAAAGTCAACAAGACAAATAAATAGACAAAAAATACAAATATTGAATAAGCAGCAAACAAACAGCAAAACATAAGCAATAATGGTGAAACTTAGGAAGAGAATATTCATTGCTTAATCTGCTCATTATCATGATCTTTAAGTTGCCTTAATAGCTTAAATTCCAAACATTTAAAACAAATAGCGACGTTGATACTATAAACTTATTTAAGAAAAAGATTTATAAAAAATATCTACGTATTTTGTTTATTTCACAAGCCACCTCAATGAGAGAGCTCACGGCGTCACAGTAGTATCAGTAAAGAATTCAATCTAGGTCACCAGTACCAGCATAAATATATTCAAGCCACGTGTATTGTAAGTGCAGAAGTTAATACAATTATAATATTCAAAACAGTATACTGTCATACAAATTATTTAAAAAAAAAATTTTAGCACTTATTTTATTTCTTGAGGCGACTCTAACGTGAAAAATAAACAATAAATATATGCTTTATATCAGAGACTAACCTACCGGCTTTCAGTTCAGCATAAGTTCCTTGAACTGCTAAATTTTTGTATTACAAAGGAAAACATAAACAATATTAAAGAAACATCTTATTTCGACTTGTCAGCGGGTGGTTCATTCATAATTATAGCATATAAAAACCAAGCGTTAAAATAACTAAAATCGTTTTTGCTTCACAACACATTAACTTTTTTTTTCTTTATTATTTCGAAGACTGAAAACCATATTGACAATCACAACTTTTGGTGTACAGGCATGGAAATGTTTGATTAACCAACAGGAATATATTTTATTGTCAACGTTGAAATCCAGTTAAATGCACATTAAACGTAAAAAAGACGATTAGTAGAACCGTGGAGAATGTAAGTCGGAGAATCTAGCAAATTACACGGTATGCTACTGATAAAACTAAACTTAATAAGCAACGCGATATCTAAATAGTAGTTTTAAGTAAATTTTAATCACCACCATAAAGAGTGGAGACGTTACAATACTTATATTATTTATTACGGAGGGCAACTAGAAAATTAAAACTACTACAAACGACAACTCCGCCTATTAGAATAACAAACGGAAATTAAGCAAAAACTACTAGTCAAAAGCTGCATTTGCCAACCATTTAATGAGAGTATATAAACCACTTCTTCAGACCTACTCTCCACAAAAAGAAAGAAGTATTTTAAGTAACGTGCCAAAATAATAGAAATTATAAAACCGTTTATGGTAAAGCATATAGAGTCAATAATTAAAAGTTTAAAGTTAAATATAGCTCCTGCTTACAATTTAATTCTGTTAAATATCTGATAATATTTAACAAAAAACATGCATATATTTAACGTTATTATAAAAATAAGTTCTTTCTATACCAATTAAAAATATCCTAAGTAATTTTAATTTAATAATTTGGAAACATTAACATAAAACAAATTACCACCTATGTCTTAAAACATATTGTTCTGTAGTTTCTCTAGATGTAAATCCAATATTTAATATGTTGTTATTCAGTATCATATAGACACTGCCAACTTACCACAAAATATTTAAATCATACCTAGATAAAAAATACATTCAAATCAACAACTATCTCCATATTATCCAATAAAATTATGGGTCTCACAAAGTAGCATACTTGAGTATGTATTGTTCCTATTGCATACTGCAGATATTTCCTCAATAATACAAAAAATGGTCAAAAACGATACTGCAATATGAGCTTTACAAACTATAGCATCTCGAAGTCTTTCCAAAATTTAAAAAATAGAGAATTTAATTAAAAATTGGCACAAAAATAAACGAAAAAAATTACTCTACATTACTTTAATCTCATGTAAAAAAAGCATACCCCCAACTAAACTTAAATAGCAACTAGATTTTCCAGCAAGATAGCAAAATGTATCTTGAAATGCATTTAAACGTGCGGCTTACCTGACAGACAAAATTTGGTAAAAGAAACTACAGCTAGAACTATACTTTCGGAAACTCTAATCTCCCAAATACAAATAGAGAACCAACTTTTACATATTATGATGAATATCTACGGTATCCATATATGGTAAACGGCTAGCAAACATTTTTAATGTTGTTCAATAGTTGTAATTCTTTGTTGTTATTGATCCAATTTCGTTGTCTTAGAGAATTAGAGTGACTCCACTGGAAAGGTTTGCGTATTAAAATTCTTCGTTGTATTATTTGCGGAAGATTATTTATGTAACATATTTATAAATATTCCTAAAAACAAAGAAATATATATATATGTAAAATACTCATATCTACATAATTATTATATAAAATATAATGCGTGTTTATTTTATGTTTTATTTGGAACAAATCAGATTCACTTTAGAATGTCGTTGTCGGAAGTTAAAATTGCTGTATCTTTTTTTTTATATTTATTTTTTATTTATATACTTATTTCCTTTTAGCAACTACTTGCGCGTGTGAAAGCACGGTCTGCAAACTGAGAGGTCAAGGCTCTCATATGTTCGCTCTCACTGCTCGGTCGTCGCACACCATCTCTGATGCGGGACGATATGGCAAGCACCGTGCCTTAGACGATCGTCATTGTTACTCCGTGTTTGAGTGAACGCAGGTACTCAATTATTTTTAGTGACTTACAATTAGTAGGCCACCCGCCAGGGATCAGAAAACTCCAGGAATAGTACCCGGGTCTGACCGCATCGCAGTCCGCGCCTCAACTACTGGAATACTCTGGCGAGCTTCACTAACTGCTAACCGAAATATTTTGTGGATCCTCGAGACTATTTTGACGAATAACTTGATTTGCATGCAACAACTGTATGTGTAGTCCTAAAGTTCTCTTCTAGTAGATGAATATTTTATGCTTATAAATTATTCTGACACTAATTCGCTGTTTGACAACTGCATTTCCAGTGACAGAACAAAATGTATAGAATGGAATTTGTTGTGTAATTCAATTATTCTGTTCCAAGCAAAAACAGGAATGATCTACGATATAATTTGGTCTAGATTTGTTTAGATAGTTAATATTTACCCTATAGAACCGTTCGATTTTTAGTAAACAAATTTAGGTAGGGAATAACACCGTCTTGGAGGTCCAAAAAAGTTCTCGCATTAAAAATCAGCAAAAAGGCTTACGATATGGTTTTGGTCGATAGACGAGTTATAATATACGAGTTAACAAGAGTCACGGGCATCTTAACTGTGAAATCTGGCTGGACTAAATAAACCAACTAAAAAAAAACAAAGGTTTTCCTAGAAAACTAAAAGCGCCAATTTTTTGTAACCCAAAAGAAATTTTCCAAATTAACTATCTTGAAAACAAAAAAATCATTAATGGCAAATACTGCACAACATTTTTTAGGAAATTGAAAACTGTGAACATAAATATCTCAACGTGACAAAAAAAAAATACTTTAGCAAATTTAAACCATGTTGCTTAACAAAAATTATCTGTACCAAGGTTTATCATCTGGTCCCCAAACTTATAAGTTCTTTACCTGAACAAAAATTTGGGTCAAACGAAAAGATGAAAGGGTAAACTAATATTTTGAGGGTCTCTAGAAAATTTTGGAAACGTATATTGAAACTCAAACTGTTCAATATCAAGCTAAGTTACATATAAAATCACCCTATTATAGAGCGAGGCAAAACTTTTTCTCTAATTTAAAAAAAAGTTGATTTCCCTATCATAGAACGCAGATAGCCGAAAATATTTACCTAGAAGGATCCTTAGTAACCAATATGTCATGAATAAACTAACAGAAAAATTTTGCTGTAGAGGCATACATTCAGAACAATGTGATTTCACAAAGCGCCTCAGACAGTCGTTCCCGATCAAAAATCGATTTTGTTATGAGTAGCTAAAAATATCGTTGCTCTTCAAGTACTTCAACTAAGAAACATTTAGTTCAATAGAAAGGAGCTTCGCTCCAAGTGCTGCATACGATGTTTCCTGAGCGCCTAATCTCTCAACGCGGTAATGTCGAATATTCGTCCACAGAAACTAATCGAATGATTCAACAGCCTTTCGGGAACAATGCAATTAGTGCAGCAAAAACAAAGGCATAGTAGAAGAAGATTCAGAAATGGCCGGAAATCGGGTAAAAGTGATCGATATTTTGGAATAGCAGCAACGAGTTATATTCAACATGTATTCCGAGAACTAGAAGATGGGCTGATGAGGTAAGCCTCCTATCTAAGTGCATTCCGAGATACCCAACGTTATCTTGTTGGAGAATGCAGTTACCATTTAATCTCACTGGGCCACATATTTCTTGACGTAAGGCAAATGTACTATAAACTGATTCTTCTTTTATTTATTTTATCGCGTCAGGTCTTTAGCCGGTCTTTTATATTATTGAATTTTCGAAAGTATTTGAAATGCTGTTTCGATCATCGTGAAAACTAATACTGCAGTATCATTAATATAAGTGGCTACAGCAGCTTTTCTTGTTGAAGCGAACATCTGAAGTATAGAGTAGATATAATACGGGTTCGGGTATGTTACCCTGTGGGACCCCTAATTTATTAGATAATAATGTTAGTTGTTCTTAAATTTTACTTGGAGGTATCTCTTGCCCAGATATAGTTTTAATATTTTATGGTAATGTTTTTGCTCGTGAATAAGCCCAGTATGTCACATTTTAATAAATGCTTGATTTAAGCATAGAAATAATGCAGAACGAGTTGTAAATTGTGAATGACTTTTGTGACCTATTCGATGGTAGCGAGTACTTCTATGATACCGAACCAGTTATAAGGTATAACATATTCTTTCAAAAAAGTTCGTTTTACTTTTCTTAAAGTTAGTTACATCAGAAGAAGACTAATAGGCCAATATCATGTAGTTCCTTCGGATTCTTTTCATAAACTAGAATACGTAAAATTTTGATGGAAGATCTGGTTTAAAACGTGTTTCAGCCAATATTGCTATTAAAGGGAAAGTAACTGCAATAATTAACGACTTACTTCGGAATGCTTATCACTGAACTGGATTTCCTCAAAAACATTATAATTGGAAGTGCAATATACAAACAGTTGTAGCTCTGGAAAAATGTTTATTGAAAGCTCCATTACGACAACGTGTTTGCCCATTCATGACTTATAATACAAAAATTTTTGTTCAAACATCTAACCGCACATGTAACTCAACTCCACTGCGATCCAGATTTGTCGTCTTGCAACCTTTGGTTCTCCCAAAAATTTAAATCATCTTAAAATGGGAAGAGATCCCATAGTCATCGAAATGTAGGCCATTACGAGTATGCAGTTATTTGCGATTTTAGCAATGGACTTCTCAGAATGTTTTAAATAGTGAAAAGAAGTGTGTGAAATATAAAGGCGCTTACTTGGAATAGACCAAGGTCATGTACAATATTGCTTGTGTCTTTTTACTAAATATACCGTTTTTTTATTATTATATTATAATTTTAATGTTTTCTACTATGTTTTTTCATGGCTGACACAACCAAACAACTTAAAAATCATATAAGCCGTATTTTAAGTTGCCCAGAATTATGAACTCTGAAGTGGTTAATGACTGAGTATGCAAACTCAGAGTAAGAGTGTATTTCTAAAATATTTCATTACTACGCACCGACAGAAGGTAAAGCTAATATTAAGAAAAACTTTTATATAAAACTAGAATAGCCGACACGAATGTAAAGGTAGGAAGAGAGAAGTGCTTCAAACCAGTGATAAATAACCACATAAGACATACAATAATAATAATATCAGACTAATAGACCTTGCGATTGCAAATGATATGAGAATAGAAAAAACTAACTTTTTCCATAAAAGCATGTATAAGACCATATGTAGCGTATATAGCCACCGATCAACGTTTAATTAGGACAAAGGCATTAAAGAAAATTCCAGAAAAGAATAATAAAAATGCAGTAAAACAAAAAAACTCAAAGACGAATTAACACAGATTGCAAGACCCAATATTATCGAGACATCCGGACATTTTTCACCAACCAACTGAAAACTTTGAACGGTAAGTAAGACTTTAGTAAAAGTTTATGGAGACAAAAACTTAAATAACCATCGAAAACACTACCTTTACATATGGTATTTTGATAGCTGACATTTAAAATCCTCGAAATAGACAATTTAAAAGCTTATGGATGTAAAGTGGACTTAGAGCACGAGATACTGAAGATAAAGGGAGAAGAAATTGTTCTCCAAGATCTAGGTGGAGTCGTGGCACAAGTAAAATAGCTCATAAGACCATTCCCTCAGAACGTAGTGAATTGGGGATAGATGCAGTTTTAGATTGCAATCTTTCAGAAAAATAGTCATCCTGATAGAACAAAGTAATGTTATGAAGAAGGGCAAAAAAGGAATATTACTAAGAAAGACACTAGTCCAAACTGGCGGCATGATTAATAAGTATCTTTAGACGCTGTTATTGTACTTTAGTCTCTTCGGTGGTTCATTAAGTCGACAGCATTCAAGTAACGTCAAGCAAAGTATATTCTGCAGTGGTTTGAGTTATGACCAACAGACAAAATTTAAAGATCGGTTTCATCGAAATCAAGACATATTTCAATACGACAAGTGTTCAAAATGCAGGACCAATATCGTTATAAAATAGATACCGACAACGCTACAGAGCTTTAAGTAATTTCAGATATAAAAAAGTGAATGAACTTTCGACAAGTCCATGGAGTTTGTCTATGGTATTAGTTAAGAAAAAGAAGGCCCACTGGATTTTGCGTTGACTACCGTCAATGTCAAAAAGAAAAAATAGTTACCCACTATCCCGCACTGATGACTAATTGGACACCCTGGCCATATCTAGATATTTCTCAAGCTTAGATTTAAAGGGTGGTATTACCAAGTTAAAAAGTCTCCTAAAAACAAAAAACAGATGTTTTCATTGAGTCTAAATCACGGCAATTAACGGTGATGCCATTTGGACTGTGCAACGCCAAATGTTTAATGGACTATAATGTAAAACTTATTTGATGTATTTGGATGACAATAGTGACTGAAACAACTTTCGAAGGGCATCTGAAAAACGGAACAGCCAATCTAAAATTGAGCTCGATAGAGTACCTTCTGTTTTTAAGGAGGAAGTGAACTATCTTAGACATGTAGTAAGTGATGAGGGTATAGAAGCTAACCCAGAGAAAGTCAAAAGCGTGAAATAATAGCCAGTGTCAAAAGACAAACAAGAAATTAGGAGTTTTCTGGAATTGTGCACTTACTACAGACAATATATGTTTGGATTATCCAACATTGAAAAACCTCTGATACAACTAATGGAAGATGGTCAAAGTTTTGAGTTGAGTAAAAAGTATAAAGGCAATCTAAAACTTACCTTGGTAAATGCAATAATACTGACTTACCCACACGCAGAGGAAAAATTTATTTTGGACACAGATGCGAATAACGTGGAAATTAGAAGCCTGTTCTCACAATTACAAAATGAAAAGAAAAAGTCTCCTGTTGTCAAAACCGCGAAACACTTTTATAAATATTTGTATAGAAGAAGGTTCTTTTAAAGAACTGATCACGCTGCACTAAAGTGGCTTTTAAATTTTAAAAATCTAGAAAGCCAAGTAGCAAGGCGGATCAATAGGCTCTAGCAATATAATCTTGAGACGGAACATTGAGTTGAGAATAGTCATCGCAATGCTGGCCTCTTGTTAAGTAGACCGTGCCCGAAATACTGCAGCCACTGTAGTCGCGCAGAAGAAAATAAGGCCTCTACGCTGCGAATGACTGTGACTAATGACTTGTAGCAACCCAGCGAGTTAAAAACGTGACTAAAAAAAAGATTCAACTTTGACATATATCTGGGAATGGAAGGAAGCTGGAAGAAACCTAACTGGGCAGAAGTAGCTTTGTGTTTGCCAGCAGTAAACTCATATTGGGCACAATGACATTCCATCACAGGAGAAGGCAATGTACGTGCTTGAGAACGAAGATGGATCTCAAAGGAAACTTCAGTTGCTGATTGCAAAGAAGAGAAGCTTTGAAGTGTTGCAACAACTCCATGATGGTGTATGGTAGGCATATGAAGATTGCAAAGATTTTAGAGAAGATTTGCGAGAGATGATACTGGGTGAACCCCAAAAAAGATGTTAAAGATTTGTGCCAAAATGGACGGTATGTGCAACGAGCAATAATCCGCAAAAGAAACCAAAGGCATCATTGACACAGTATAACGTCGAAAGTTCTTTTGGAGGAATTGCTATTGACATAACTAGTCCGTTCCTTACAAGCAACAGTGGAAATAAATTTATTTTAGTAGCGATAGATTATTTTGGCAATTGGGTTGAAGCTTATGGATTACCAAATCAGGAAGCCAAGATTATTGCTGAGGTGTTGGTAAAAGAATTAATCAGCAGATTTGGAGTGTTACTAGAACTTTATTCAGACCAAGGCCGAAACTTCGAACCCACGGTGTTCACAAAGTCAGTGAAATGCTAGACTTTAGAAAAATAGTCAGATTAAACGCACGAATAAAAGGACAATGGGGAAGTAAGTATATGTCAAAAGTTGTTGCTGACCATCTTAAGACTGTGACACCAATATATCCATTTATTCTTGTTGAAGTACCGTTCTCCTTGGTTGTAAACTGAAGTTGTCATGTGACCAAAGTTTCGTAAATAAACTTAAAGAAAACATAGTCGCGGAAGACTGCATCAGTGACCTGAGGAGAAGAATGCTACAGATCCACGACAACGTGCAATACCATATCAACATCGCGAGTGACCATGATCGCTATAACAACAAAGCACCGAGGCAGGCAAGTATGGTTATATAACCCAAAACGGCGACATATGTTGACTCCAAATAAGAACGCTCCTGCAAAGATCCATACGAGGTGCTGAAGAAAATCAATTATGTCGTGTACCGAATCCGGAAGCTACCAAGTAGCAAGCCTAAGATAAGTTCAATGAGCGAAGCTCGAAGATTGCGTTGTAGTATCACCAAAGAAGTATAACAAAACCTACTCAATGTATTGGCGCATTATGTGGTATCTGAAGATGTCCAAAGAAATTGCTGGTACATTTGAGCGAAATTTACTTCAGTGGGAGCAAGCATCACGATGGCAAAAATATCTACTATCTTGTAAACAAAAAATCTTCACAGGACAAACCGACTTATCGCGCATGTGGGAAATACTGACGAAACTGCACGGTCATCTAAACGAAATTATTTGAAACCTTGAAATGTACGAGATTGGGCGGCTTTGACTAGATAATAGATATAAACATGATGAAAGAGCTGTTTTGAGGTTCTGTCGTAGACATCCTAGTTTGCAGCTATCAGCTTCAGAAGTCGGCAATTCCCGACTGTTACTTTTATTTGACGTCCCGAAGCAAGAAAGGTCAAGACATCAAATACGTTCGCAAACATTCAAACGTCGGAGGAGAATGATGTACAACGAATCATTTTTAAGAGGAGGTAGTGTAACAAATTTCCGAGCGCTCCTTCTACTAGCCACCCTCGTCTTACAAACGAGCGACAAAGCCTTCCAATAATCCAGTCGCGCTTCTTGTACACATATGGCGTTCGAACAATCCAAATATTTCGTACGTTTCCAGGCGCTTTGCGTAGGTTCTGGAACCGGCTCCGATTTGCTTAAATATCACGCGACGAGGAAACCCGGAAAGTCAAGTGCCGAAAGCGAAAATTATCTGTGCTAATATAACATAATAGTGTTAAAGATAAATATTTCTGTGTATTGTGTACATAAAAATTATTAAGTAATTTTATTACCAATGAGTATAATAAATAACTAGTTTTAATAAACGTACGCGTGATATTCACCTTTGTGAGTAGCAAAAACGTTACAGTATCAATATCATTTAAGTTCATTATGAAAACAGGCTATTTAATAATTAAGATTATTTTTCTTGAAATAGTTCTGTAAATTGTCAAAATTGTCGCATCTAGAATAGTGCAAACCCAAATGCATAAAAACTCAATGCATCCACAAAAATGCACCGTTTGGTGTGCATTGTGGACTGGAACAATCATTAGCCCGTAGTTATTTGAGCACGAAGCTGACAACGCTGTTGTTGTCAATGGTATACGCTAAGGGAGATGCTAAACAACTATCTTTTTCAATCGAACCAACAATTTGAACTTGAGTGACATAGCGGATCAGCACGATAGAACCACATGTCACACACTCATTTTAGAAGTGAGTTAAGTAAGAGCGTGTTAACGTGGAGAAAAAATTATTTACAAATACATAGGTACGTTGTACTCTATCAGCACAAATATGCTATTGCATCATTAATGTGTCCAGTCACCACCAGCGTCGATAATTGCTTGGAATTTTTAGGCATATTTTCGACCACATTGATGGCGTATTCAACCGACAAGGACCTCCAAATGCGACAAATTTCTCGTGTTAACTGCTTAAAAGTAAATAATTTTCTTCCACAAAGCTTATGCTTGATGTATGCCCACACATACTGAATCGGATTTGCATTGGGCGACTCCGACAGTCAGTCAAGTGCTAGGATGCCAAACTGCTCTTTCCTCTTGATACAAAGCTTGCTGCGGTGTTTGAGGTCTTTGTCTTTCTACAGAGTCTTGTCTTCGTTTTTTAGGTTATACGTAAACAGATGCAACGTTCCTAAACCCATTTTTGAGAAGTAGCCCCAAATATGCACTTTTACTGAGTGTTTAACGGTCCGCTATACCAACCTGTTACATGGGGTTGACCAAGTTCGTGACGCGATAGCATATCCCCAAACAGAAGCTAGGTACTTAAAAGTTACATTACTGCAATCGTAGTCGATATTATCCTTGGCCCAACCGAGTCGCTTTGTCACGTGATTTTCACTTAACAAAGATTTCTTCACTGAACTGCGGCATTTGATATCATGCGCACGGAAATGGGTTCAGATAGCTACGAACGATATATCTACATCTTTCTGTTTCAATTTTGCTGCTCTTTGATGCAATGTCAAGCCCGGGTTCCGCGAAAATAAGTTTACGATTTGTTTTTCGACTTTGGAGGATACTTTACCTATCGAGCCACGTTCCGGAAAGTCATCGACCGTTTTTGTCTCCTTATATAGCTGCATCCACTTGCTGACGAATATTTTCGACTTGTTCATGTACTTAGCACCCGTTGCATGAGGAATATAAAGGAACACAACCCGTAGCGCGACGCCTACGCGGCACTCATGGTGCTTTACGCGTTTCTCTAGTAAGAATTCAATGCCAACTAAATCTTTTGTGACAAAGCATCGAGGGCAAAGGTTTCCTCTACCGACTCTCAAAAGAATTAGGGAGATATCTTTTACCAACTGCTCATTATGCCGAACACGCTTTTATTTAACTGACTGTACTTTAAACCAAATTTTCTGGTTGTGTTATCTTGCAGAGGGGTAAGATAGACTAGCCACTATGGACTTGCCATCTAACTCTAATAGACTTTTTCTCTGGAGCTATTTAAACAAAGGGATCTCAACAAACCTCCTACTATTTCAGGGTCAGAAGAGAATATCGGAGTGTAATTTCTGAAAGAGAGTCGCGTTTATCGGAAGGAATTATGAAAAATTTCGCTAAAACAATAGTCGTGTGAGTCGCAAGAGGTGAGGAGCATTTAGCCGACATTATGTTATGATCTATACTCTAAAATAATAGCAATAAAAATCGGATTGTTCCAATATTTTCTTTTTTATTTAGGAAAAATTTCGTAAAATTCAATTTGAATCACTCTATGTAACGGAAACGAATAGCTTTGATAAGGAGATAAAATCATCTAAGCTATTTAATAAGCATTATAATGAAAAGCTATACAGAACTGCTACGGTTGTGAAACGTGAATCTTGAGCACTAAAAACTAAAAAATAATAAATCGACCTGAAAGAAGTCTTGAGAAAGGCATGTGACCCGGTATATGATGAGAAAACAAACCACAGTTATCTCAGAGCTCAAAGATTGAGGTGGCTCGAACACGCATGACAGATCGAAAGGACAGATATCCAAAGAAAAGGCAATGAACGGGGCAATAGAAAGAAGAAGACCACTAAAAAGATCTTGTGAAAATGAACTGTCAATATTAAAGACGACTAAGAAAACTTGGGAAACCGAATCGGAAAGGCTTTACTCAAAATAGAGAAAAGTAGAGGCAAGTTGTGGGAGAGATCAAAGCTCGCGACAGCCGTGTGCAGAATCGTTTACACTTGGTTAAATAATTATTATACGAACATTTATTTTGAGTATTTAATTTACATCATACACCCTCCGATAGATAGAATGTAATCTCTCTTTGAAGCACCTAACGTACATTGCTAACAGAATTTCCGAATTAACTTTATTTTATTTATTTCGCAGAATTATGGCGCTCTCCGCTATGAAAAATAGCTTCGGTGCGTATTTCCCCAAAGAATTGATTCTAAACGTTATTGGATTATCCAGCTCATGAAGTGGAAAATTTAAGGTAAATAAACCGTTATCTTAACAACGCGACTCGGGTCTTATATTGCTGCGGCGGTCGCTATAAACTTCGATCATATTAAATCATTGATTGATGTTGCTGTGATTATTATACGACATTTCGAAAAGTTTATCAACTGAAACTATAGCAAAAAAAGAACGTGCTTAGAAAATGACCGCAATAACCTGCCCACATTTAGTAAAAAATTAAGTACGTCTGGGCACGGCCAGTTCCTTTAGTGCTATAGATGTTCAAAATCGGGCGCTTTAAAACTTTCTTGTTTGTTCCTTTCGAAGTTATGCTCTATATTTAGCTGTTCCCGTCTAGACGTAATAAGGAAACCCCCATTATTATTACCGCGTTATGTAAATACACATCACGCAATAATGGGAAACTCGCATGTCAACCCCAAATCAAACTTGCTGGCTAACAAGTGGCATTGTTCAACAAGTGCTCGATTTCCTCTGCACACAGCCAAAGGCCATGGGTGCATAAGTGATGAGGCATCGGTTTTACCCGCTAGCAGACGCGCAACATGAACATTACCGGTGAGAAAGGATAACCTCCGCATGGCAGGAAATGGGTGGTTTCCGGACGTGTCCAAAATGTCGAGCTGAAATATCTCGCCCCGAATGCGATAGAGCTTCCTGTGGAAGTCCTCGATCGTCGGAGTGTAGCTGTCATGAAACTTTCCGCCCAGGAACCTTTGGACGAGGCAGGTCTTCCCCACCCTAGCCGACCCTGTAAGACCAGCCGCTTCTTCAGCATCTCAAGACACATTACCGGTTGAGAAGTTACCGAGCATGACCAGCCTGAAGCAGTTCTTCGGCGGCGGGACCACGTCGTCACAAGAGCTGGAGCTCCCAGGACTCGGGCCTGGGCCGGAAGTCACCACGGGCGCCGCGAACTCCGTCTGCGAACTTGGCGCCTTCTTGCTGGAATTGTTTGTTGTGCACAGCCAGTTGGTACACGAGCTCAGATTCATCGCTGCTGCTCCTTGCAAGTACAGTCATCACGAGTCCTCAGAGCCGTCGTAATTATCCGCAGCAGGCCGCCGCGGAGGCGCACCATTCAAACATCAGCGCTACGCGAGCCCCCGCTACTGCCTTCGAAAGCACGCTCGGGGGGAACACGCGACCCCATGGACAATTTGGCGCGGTTGGAAGGCCTCATTCGCGGCGCCCGCCGACTATCGAGCCGTTAAATATAAGGCGGTAAATAATTCAAAAATCAGTGGGAACGCTTCAACCGCACGAAAACGCGTACATGCAGCATTTATGAGCGCTGCTACTACCGCCTCGCGACGCCGACGCCGAGCGTCTACTCAAAAAACTCTTTGCCCGAGCCCGGTCCGCAGGCGCCATGCCTGCCCGCCTGCACTGTTACCAGATGTAATTGGCCTTATGAAATTTTCACCCGCTTCGTGGATTTTTTGCCCCCAGCGGGCATTTAGGAGTCCAAATGGTCACGGCGAAATTTTTCCGGGAAAGGAATGGCAGGAATGTTATGATTATTGTTGGAGAGGCATTTTTTTAAATATTTACCGTCACACAGGAAACAACTTTGTCAAAAAAAGTTAAATTGAAAAAATTTTTTCTACCCAGATAAACGTTATGCTTTCCTGTAATGCCTATAAATTACTAGTTTTATATAATTCAGACATAATATTTAGTAACACACTTTACCAGTACTCATTAGCAGAACCTTGTAAAAGAACATTATTGTCGAAAGTTAAAAACAGTAAGAAAAAATTAAAAAATTTTAAATTCCAAATATGCTCACAGTCAGCATAATTTAAGTGATTTGTAATTGAAGAATAAAAAATTGAAGTAGAAGATGGAAATGTTTAAAAAATTAAACAAACAAAAAAAAATTAACAAACAAGTACAAAGCATAAATTAAAGAAGAAACTAAATAAAGTAATACACATTACGTTTCTTTAATTAAAATATTTTAAATAAATATAAATATATTTATTATACATTATATAATTTTTTTAAAAGTTTTAAGCTGCAATTCAAATAAAAGTAGAAATTGATAAGAAAATTAAGCAAATACAATAAGTTATTATATCATTTTTGTTACATACAAATTATCTGTATAGATATTCGGGTATTAAAGTGCATATATTTTTTTTTACATATTTTATATCTCTGTAGTACTTCATAAGGTAACGATTAGATTATACAGTTTAATTATAAGTAGAAGTAATTCCCGCCAAAATCCCTAACTGCACTCCCAAGATGCTCACAGTGGCAACGCCGCGCCATCCCCACCACAACGACGGTTGAACCGAATCAATGGGAAATGTCGGTTCGCTGCCGGTTATGAAACTTTCTGCGTTCCCTTCCGCAAGACAAACTCCCCTATTGGGCCCGTTTGGCATTCAAAAAATGCGGGGCGAGCGCGAAGTCCCGGCGCCGGGGCGCCGCTGACGGCGACCGCGCCTGCACCCGCGTAGACCGTTACTCGTGGGAAGTTCATTAAACCCCGCGCCGAGCGTACGTCATGACTTATCGCGGTTTCGAAATCTAAACAATACGCGTGACGTGCGCGAGTGACGTAACCCGTCGGTGACGAACTGCCGTTTCACCGCAGGTACGTAAAGGGAAATATAACGGGCGGTTTGTTTTCCAACCGCACTGTTACAGCGAAAGGCCAGGGGTGACGTTTGGAGGCAGCGCGCGAGCCCAGGAGCCGCGGTCCATTCAGCTTTCCGCCAGCCGCCCGAAGATGACGCCGCCCCCGTTGAAGCGCTCGGCCGCCGACTTCGTCTTCGGCAAAGTCATTGGGGAAGGCAGCTTCAGCACCGTGTACCTCGCCAAGGATATCCACACCAACAAGGAGTTCGCCAGTAAGTCAGCTTGAGTTTTGTTCGTCTTACAGTCTGTAACCTTTCCGCTCTTGCAGTTAAGGTGCTGGAGAAGCGGCACATTATTCGCGAGAAGAAGATGGAATATGTGATGCGAGAGAAGAAGGTGCTGCAAATACTGTCTCCGTGCGCTAACCTATTTGTGCGGCTCTATTGCACGTTCCAGGACACAGAACGGCTATACTTTGTATTAACATATGCTAAAAACGGAGAGCTTTTGCCGCATCTCAATAAGAACGGCTCCTTCAACATTGCGTGTACGAAGTACTATGCAGCAGAACTGGTTCTGGCCTTAGAGGTTTTAAATTCTAAAGGTATAATTCATAGGGATTTAAAGCCGGAGAATATATTGTTCGACGAGAACTGGCATATTCTCATAACAGACTTTGGTAGTGCTAAAATAGCGTCTGCAAGTGAGGACCGCAATGAAGAAGAAAATAACAAGAGGCGCAAGAATAGTTTTGTTGGAACAGCTCAGTATGTTAGTCCAGAATTGTTGCGGGACACTGAGGCTGTATTTGCGTCAGACTTGTGGGCACTAGGTTGCATAATCTATCAGATGGTCTCGGGACTGCCACCGTTCCGTGCCGGTAGTGAATATTTGATATTCCAAAAGATTCTTAAACTCGAATATGAGTTCCCCGAAGGGTTCGAACAGGTAGCTAAAGACTTGATAGAAAAACTGTTAGTGATAAATCCTACCAAACGGCTGGGCGCTAGTGATGCTGAGCCGTACACCAGCATCCGCCAGCATGCTTTCTTTAGCGACATTGATTGGGACAACATTGGCCCACCACCCAGGATTGCACCATACCTGCCAGGCTGTGGTGAGCCCTCGGATAGCAGGGGCGACAGCCAGATCCCGGACAACCTGGAGCCAGGCCTGGACGGTGAGAAGGCCTCGCGGCTGCAGCTGGGCATCATATGCCAGGGCAGCAGTGCACCTGTCCGCAAGCGGTCAGAGGCCAGCCGTAACATCGTAGAGATGGAGTCAGCTGAGGTGGAGCGGAGGCTGGAGCTGCAACGGGCTGATAAGTGGCACGTTCTTGTTGAAGGCAACCTTATCCTGAAGCAGGGGCTTGTGGACAAGCGCAAGGGCTTGTTTGCACGGAGGCGCATGCTGCTGCTAACCCGAGGGCCCCACCTCTATTATGTCGACCCAGCCACTATGGTCCTCAAAGGGGAGATTCCTTGGAGTGCCGAGCTGCGGACTGAGCCGAAAAATTTCAAAATATTCTTTGTGCATACTGTAAGTGTCTTGTGCTGCGAGGAGATAGAGGTTTGATTTTATTTTTACATTTATGAATATTTCTTGTTTACATAATTATTGGATAATGTTTATTAAGATGGAGAAGCTCACTAGGACATCTAGAAGTTGAAATTGATCAAAGTAATTATGTTATTTTCCAGTTTACCACAGGATTACTCAACTTTGTTTTATATTTTGGATAACTTGATAATTATTCAGAGCCTTTTTGACTTATTATTGGTGATCATGATTTTTGTTCTTGTTCTTCTAGTTACAGTATCTTTTTATGGAAGTATGCCATCGTTATTGATATTATAAGTATTTGATTCATTCTACTAATATTTTACAAGAAATGACATGTGCAACTATTCTTTACACATTACCTTTATTAATAATATTAATCAAACATTGAGTAGACCAAATTTTATTTAGATATAGTCATATATTGAACTGATGAGCTGTGGTGTGGATTAACTCAAGTTTGATCTTTAAAAATAATTAAGTATCTACTTGCCACATTGTCCTGTATCAGATAGTGCACAACTGAGCAGTGGAGGTAAATATATATTGAAGCCCTGACCTTCCCGTTTGTAGGTCAAGCCTCATCATCATTATATTGAAGCACGTGTCAGAAATTTTAATGAACATTAGATAAGCTTGTTTTCTATATACTTCCAAATTTTGCAAATTCAGATGAATTTGATCTCTTGATGTTTAACAACGCAATGGTTTATTTTGATTGATGATTTTCCAAACTTAAAATCAATGAATGAGTTTCAGAACGTATGGTATTCCTGAAAATAAATCGAAGCTGTTTAACCTTATCATTACAACTAATCCCAAGGGCTGATATTTTGCTTTCATTTACTGTGTGTTGCTTTGGATTGCTTTTGGTGTGTTAAGGTGAGTTTCTAGATTAAATAATGAACCATTAACAATTTGCTGAATAAGGATGAGTGTATTTAAAAATTCAGACAATATATGGATAACTTTTTTTGTCAATAGTCAGGTCAGATTTAAAATAAATTTTCATGGCCATAACTGAAACAATTCTTTGCACTTGTGTAATTTATGGCAATGGGGTTGACATCTATTTTACCTACCCTGGAAAGCCTTGCTCAATTTAAGCAATATTTAAATATACAAATGCTGAAGTTAAATGTTTCAATTAAAAATTATACAATTTTTTTAAATGATAATTTATTTATGGAACAACAAACATCAAGTAGAGATATATAGTATTTAAATTTAGGCGCAGGCTAACATGATTAGAGGTTTTAATAGTTTAATTAATAATTATAATTTTAAAGTTGTTTTTTTTTTATTTGAACTAGGGTGTGTATTTTATGAAAAATATCACTTCCTTTGTGGTGGAAGTATTACTTGCACTTTGTGCAGTTGTTTTTAGTACATTTTTGCTATATGTTACACCTTTTTTGTATTGTGTAATTTATAGTATATCCAAGCTTATCATATCTAATATCATTTGGGACAGCATGGCAGCTTAAGGGTGCTAAACTGAATATTTTCATATTTTTCTACAGCCAACATACTGTTGTAAGCCACCTATCCCTTTATTGCAGCTATTTTTAACTTTTTTTATCTCATGGTACTTTTATACCACTTTCTAGTTTTGCTGGACATTAAAAAATGTTTTTATTGATATGCATTAAATGACAATTGATGTTTATGTTCAACATAAATTTGCCAAACTTTATTTATGGTAACTTAGTACTATAAAATTATTTTTAGAACATTCATTATCTCTTTGAAATTTGTTATTGTTGTAGTACGTCAGATTGTAGAAAAGTCATATTCTCAAGTCTTCTTCCTAAAAATTAAGTACAGACCTATTATTGTTCTTTTAATTATGCTGAATCACACTAATATGAACTAGAAAATGGAAGATGTGCTTCGATTGCTTCAGTTGTGATAAATGAAGATTAAATTCTTGAACAGATCACCAAATTGCAATATTGTATCTTCCATATTTTGCTTTCCACAGCATGTTTTTCTCTTGAAAACTAATTTTTTAATTTTGTCAATAAGGGTAACAATATTTTCAGGTTTTTGTTGCATACTCTTAGTAAGTTTGTCTACTTCATTTAGATTGTTGAATTGTCAAAAAATAATAATTTCCTATTTTGGCCCATAAAATCTTGATAGAACTGATCTATGCGACAACTACATAACTTCTGTATGTAATTGCAGTTGATCTGAGATTCCATCAAACATAGTATTTGATTGTAGTAACCTGTTTCTTGTATTATTGATTTTTTAATGTAGGGTTATTATACAGCTATATCATTAACTTAGGCAATTTTTTACTATAGTATTTTGTTTCATATGCCATTTTTGAATCCAAAAATGATTATATTTTGTTGTTCTGAACAATTATTTGCAATAGGGAAGCCATCTGCTAGCTGCAATGCTATATATTGGACTATTTAAATGTGAAAAGTGCCAGTGTGACATTGATCACAGACTCGGTGATTCTCACCAAACACTTTTCAAGACTGTGAAGCAATTTCAGGAACTAATAGACGTTTCCCAAGATAAAGAAGAAAATGAACCATTAGAATCTGAAAGGTTCTGCAACATTATCTAAAAGATAATTCAGCGAAACCTAAAAACTTCACTGAGAAAAAACGTAAAGGAATTTGATATTATTTGGGAAACTGTTTTCTTAATATTAAAGAAGAACTTTTAACTAACCCCATACTAGTTACTGAGTAAAATGACTGCAGAATTTACTTGACCTGAATACCATGGTTTTAAAATATATAAAGCCTTTTAGGAGTTTGGAATTGGTGAAGTTGTTTTTGCAAGTTGGATAACCTTACAGTGGATGAGGTATAGCACATAATTAATACTTTTCTACATCCTGTGGCGTAGTATTAAGGCCAAGGGAAAACATTTTGAAATTTGCTAGTGTAATTAAATTTGTTGGTCATATTCCAGGAGACCTACCCCGTTTTGGCTGTCCGATGTCTTTTAATAGTAAAAAGGGTTAGCCATTTCCCATAAAAAATTTCATCGTTCCCCAAAATTGGGGCGAAAGAATATATGCAATCATAAGAACTCTTGCTGCTGATTGTGAATATGTGAAAATGATTGCGTTGTGATGCCTGTGTGCTATTATTTAGGGATTCTAATAATAACAGGCGCTTATAGAAAATATACGTTTTCCGCTGTTTATAGCTGAACGAGTTGGGGTGGGAGGGCGAGCTGTACCATGAATGAAAAAATAATTAGAAACGCGTCTAATAACATTATGGAATCTCCGGTGAAGTGACTGAAACATTAAAATTCAATCTGACAAAAATTTTTCAACTTCTTGAAAGCTATATGTAGCACATACAAACGTCAAATCTAAATTCCCTATATACAGCTGTGCAGTAAGGTATTATTCAGTGGGAAAAACTATGCTTTCCCGCAGGAGTGGATAGTAGCTACTTATTGTTATTTACAAATCATGATAATTAAGAACATTGTAGAACTGAGCTGTTGTCACACCATGATAAAAAATTGGTTTATAATGCTTGACAACCAAATTCTTTTTAAATAACCGTATCTTATTTTCTCTTATTCATAGGATTCAATGATATTCACTTTTTGTATGAGGATTTGTGCTATGCATATTATATCTGACTTTACCATTATTTATAAAATCAGTTTTTCTTTAAAACAATTTATACCTCATAATTTTTTATAAATTTTTTATTTTTATTTGTATCAGTTTATTATTTATTATATTATTTATTTATATGTAGTGAGGAGGGGGAAAGTTTGTTCAGTTTATCAAGATTAATTAATCACCCACCCAACGCACTATTGGTGTCTTCATCCTTATCATGGTTGTATGTCAACATACTAGATACAAAGAAGTGTTTTTCTAGAAACTTGGCTGCTGATTGTCCACTTAGTATTATAAGTGGCATATGACAAGTGTCAGACTACATGAATACTCATGATTATTTCTCATCCACAGACCTAACACATTCATGATAATTTATCTGGAGACTACTAGCTAGTCGTCTACTTGAAATGAGATAAAACTATTTCTTTTATTGGCTGAAATATTTTTAAATCAAGTTAATTGTATTGTATTTAATAATTTTCTTAATCCTGGTGACCATTAACGTTAACTTATATTAAAAATGTTGTGTTACTGATTATATTTGATTGTAAAATTATTTATGTCCATTTTCTATAAATTGTTGATACTGGATTATAAGTAAAGATTACAACAATTGTACTACATGCCATTTAGCTATGTAAATCTTTCTATTGCTATAGTTTCTTCTGCATTCTTTTTCAAATATTTAATATTCACCATCTTATCTACTGTCTTCCACATTATAGTATTTTTTAACAGATTCAACAAGTTTAGCAAATAACATAATTTTAAATTATGCCTTAATATGGAAGTTTCTTAATTTATAAGAACAAAAGAATATTGCTTATTTCACACAGTTAATTATGAGTAAAAAAATTAATACAAAGTAAAACATGTAACAGACAACAAAATTCTATCAAAAGAAGCGTAAAAATTTCTCTTCATACTGCTTCTGTTCAGTCATTGCTGTGCTTTTAGTGTTAGTTGATGTAAGTCTTCTGAACCCCTTCAAAGCGTTTTATGGAACATTCTCATACCAGATATCTGACTGTCGGTTTTTCAGCTTTACAGAAGTTGTCTGGGAAAGTTGGAAGGAATATTCTCAGTGAGTCAAGTTTGTGTTGCAGATCCCGTGGCTTGTTCATATTCTGTTTAGGTGGCTTAAATCCTGTCAGTTTTTCTCATGGAGATTTGATGAAGCTGTTATTTTTTCATAAAGTTAGTGTCCCATTTTTTCTCAACCACTCATTTTCAATAGTAAAATTGGCAATATATTTTGAGCCATTATAACAGGTGGATTTTGCTAGTTGAGTCAAGAACTTTTATAATGGATCCGGCATTGTGGTGAATAGGGGGTTGTCTGCAAGTATTCTTTTATATTGTGACTTTAGGGCTGCCCTTCTTCATAAATTAAGTGTTCAAAACGGTGAGTCATTGTATGGGGGTAAGTTTTATGTTCCCAGCTATTGTGCGTATGGTTTCATTTAGCTGGATGTCTAATAGACATGTCTGTTTGCTTTTCAGCCATACAAAGAAACAATATGACAATGCAGTCGAGTAAAGTCAATGTCAACGTTGGGATTAGTTTGGCATTTGCACTCCATGCAGATTCTGTGTTTCTAATTCGTGTTATTTCTAGTCTCGATTTTAGCTAAGAGGTTCTGTTCATGGTTTTTAAAGGCGAGCGTCCTTTCCAAACTTGGGTGTCTTGAAGTACAACGTCTAGGTAACGGTTAGCTGAATGATTATGCAGGTGGTGCAAGCATACTTCTGTTTTTCTTGGATTTAGTAATAGGTTCCCACTGAGTGAGATAAAAATACTTTTTGAGATCAATTGTAACTGTTGATTTTGAATCTTTAAGTTATTATTTTGGATAGCCAAGGCCATGGCATTGGTATACATAAATTTCTGTGAGATAGCCTCTACTAGGTCAGAGACGGTGATCATAGGCAGTACTCAGATCTTTGAGCACAGCACAAATCTTCAGCTTGTTCTGAAATCTGCTGTTAATATAAGTGGTTGGGGATAGCACCTGGTTGCAGCAGTTTTGAGATTTGATTCTGGACTGTAGCAGTAGCCAGTTGTATAGGATTCTTTCAAAGATTTTGTGGCAGACACTTAGAAAGGCAATTAATCTGTAGTTCTTGGGATTGTTTAGGGTTTTATCTGGTTGCAATATGGCTATGATTTTGGTTTTTTAAATATCAATGACATTTTATTTGTTTATAAGATTAATTGTTAGAGTATAACTTTTTGACCCAGATTTTTCTTAAACTCTGAATAGATATTGTCTAAGCCTGCTGCCTTTTTTGCACCTTACTGAATTGATGAATTCACTTACAGTAATTGGATTTGATATTGGCAAGTTTTGCTGATGGCTAAATCTCATTCAGAAGAATCTTCTCTGGCCTCTTTTTAAGTTGTTTAGGCATCTTAGGCCTTGAGTATGATTTTATTTTGGTTATAATGGACTTTTGATTGGGCAGGTTGTTGCTAGTAATTTTGGGCTTGCTTCAAACATTCAAGATTACATGTTATTTTGCTACTGAGAATAAAATTAAGACCCTCGGCAGTTTCTTTCCTTTTATTGCTCTAGCATTGTTTAGAGAGTTCAGGAGTGTTTGTTCTGTTTGAGGATCTTCGTTTTTATTGTTGTAGAGTTGTCTGAAATCTTCATTTCAATAGAGAATGTAAGACTTTTTTTATCTCTCTAGGCACATGCTTCTTTGCGATGGAGATAACTAAATTAACAAAGTCTCGGTAGCCTATGATTTTAAGTTTTATCCACCGAATGTAGTCATCCAACTGAGCTCTAAAACTCTATCTATTTGCTTTTGTTATCAGTTTTATTTTGGTAGGGGTTCTGACACTAACAGTGGTGATGATTGTGGTCTGTGCTGCAAATTGAGAAAATTGTCAAAGATCGTTTGACGAATATTGGTGCAGTCGGAAATGTTTGTAGTAATGAATATAAACTTGCAATCAAATGTTATTTACAAAAGAGAACACATTAAGTGTACAAAGAAATATCAGCTTTTTAACGTAGAAATTAACATTTAATTATGCAAACTTGGAAAACATTTTATTCAAGCAGAATGTACACATTTTTTTTTGGTATCAAAAGGATGTTAATTTATTGCTCATGTACATTTTTGTTCCCTTAAACTTTCTAAAGTGGAATCTGCCAACTAACGTTAAAGGGAGTACAACGAATTAAAACTTAGCGAGGCTAAGTTTGGTGAAAACGCCGCATGTTGCAGAGTTTTTCAACTCAACAGATCAATAGTTCTCTTGGTCGCTTTCGTCATGTACAACGGAATGGCCAACCTAGGACTGCCGCTCGTAAACGGTATCTTGAGAGCCATTTTGTTACTTAAACGCAAAAATTGATGTTTATAACATCTAGATGTAATAATTTCACTTATCTTTAACAACCAAAATATACCACATCCTTTAAAGTCCCACCAAATGCATAATAGCATTCTCTTTTTGATCACTATATCTATTTTTATTATGCTAATATGCATGGCTTTGGAGAAAAGAAAGGTCACGACAAAATGTATTTTAGAGATGGAAGTGGGGTTGTTGAACTTTGCCTATATTATTGTCGAACTAATAAATTGAAGATAATTAATACAAGAAAATTATAAACTCTAAAATCATGAACCCAACAAAAAATTTTGTACCCCAATCTTACAGATAGAATACTAAACGTCATTAATATCATGTAATAAGATGTTTTACTTTTGATCCTGAAGATAGGCAACCAAACGTACGCTCAAAGCTCAATCACCCCACATTTTAAATCAGGTGTCTTTCCCCAAATTTTTGGAAGGTGAGAACGTGGAACAATTTCAATTAAAATCTAAGTTCCGCTCGTCCGAAGCAAACCAAATGGCCATGACAGACGTGCTTTTTACGTTTGGCAATGCAGCGCTCCGATAGCCGCAGCCGTCCGGCCATTAGGCAGGGTACGAGAGTGGCCCTGACGGGCGTTCACGAATGCACGGATCTGCTTGTGTAAATTAAGTGCCCAGATCACGACACGCCAAATTTTATATCAGCTGTTTTTGTTTACTTTCCGTTCAAAAGTATAGGCTGCCTTTGATTACTACGCACGTACCTCTTTATGTAAATCAAGGGCCGCCAACCACGCCACATTTCTTTATTTACTTCCTGTTCAAATTTATAAATTTTTGTAAAGACATTTTAAAATTCATTTTTAAGAAGTCTTTTCCCTGAAAATTAAAATTGTTATTTTATTATTTTTGCCATACTATTTTATAATCCAAATTTTTCTTGCTTCAATCAATTTGAATTTGAAGTTTTAATTTTTATAGCATCTGTTGAAAATCAGTAACAATACTACTTCTTCAAAGAATTTCTTGAACAACTTAAAACAGTCCTCAGTCAAATTTTCTCTATTTTAAGGTTCTGAAACTACATTTAAACTCATTGGAATTGTTCTAAAATGTGGAATCATTGTGACATAATTTTATTTAAAAACCCCCTAATGCAGCTCATTTGCCTGGGAACTTTACAATCTTATTTTTGTAAGGAATCACTAAGCTATAGAAAATTAATGTGATTTTTTCACATTCTATGGTCAGATCTCGAATAAATGAATTGAATTTTCCCATATAAATTTAGTGCAGAGTTTAATTGCCTCACTGTCCCCTACTTTGAGATTGCTTTAAATGTTGACTTAATTCAAGTTTCTCATCATTAGCTTTTGTTATTAAATAGCATAAAATTACTATTTTACATGAACGTATTCTTCAACCGTTTGTCTATCTGCGCAGGCCTAACATTGTCCATACTTGATTTGAATTAAGATAGACTATTCCAAAAAAATAATAAATTTGGAAATAGTTGCTTTGTCATTAGGCAAATAGAAAAGTCATCATTATCTATTTCATTTAAGTTTATAATTCTAATTTTGCTAGTGACGTAACAGAATAGGAGCGTGTATTATTGGTTTCAGCGGTTTGCCTATCTATTTAGTAGTATTTCTTTCTGTTTCCCACTTGTAAGGCGTGTAGCTTTTTATCTTATTACGTCACTTTAGTCGCGAAACAGCTTTTTAATTTTCTTTTTGGTTATGAATTTTATTTTTCTTATTTTTTAAAAACTATCGAATACATAGATTTTATTTTTTTAGTGGAATAATTCATTTTGCAGACACATTTCTGATACAACTGTACCTCACATTATTGAAGATCAAAACATGTCGCACAAAATCTATAAATGACTAGAGCGAAATAGCATGCCAATTGTATAACTAGGAAAACAGTGTCCTGAAATTTACTTAGATCAATCTTTGTGACAATAGAAGTTAAAAAAATCGAAACGACTCGTGGCTTACCATTTAAGTCAGTTTATAAAAACATAATTACAGTCGTTAATTGCCTACATAAAATAAAAGAAATGATTAATTATGTATATCGGATAGAAAAGAGCATAAATCTCGAGAAGTTTATTGAAAACCTCAACGTTTTAATGTTTTGCGTAAAGCTACGAATTACCTTTAACTTATTAACTCTTCGTCAAGTGCTGTTTGAACGACTATTCCATTAAGTGCACTTCAAAACACTCAGACCGATAGTTGTGGCGTAAGAAAATGTTTCTGAAAATAAACTTTTATGTGAAGCAATCTGATAGTTAAGTAGGGTAAGGTGTGGTTTTACTCTTCAATTGGAGGTACTCTTAATTATTTTAATTTTTACAAAAACATGAATTCTGCTATTCACTTATGTGCTAATTGCTGCATATTATTGATAGTATTAGTCAATAATTTCCGAAAATCATGATCTTCAGATCTAAGGATGCAGCAAAAATTTAATGATTTTGAGCTTCGGGACTTTACTGTTATCGTGTAGAAGCGTTGCTTGGCTACAGAAGCACTTACTTTCTGTTGATCAAAGTGAGCCAAACTTCGCATATATTCAGTGAAACTAAATTAGAGATTTAAATGGTTGGCTGGGTTGTTTGAAACAATTATATTGTAAAATGTCATAAAGCACATAATTTATTTTGTTGAGCCACAGAATCCATGTGTTGTTCAGCGTCGAACCGTTGGTTTTTCTTATTTATGAGGATTTTTTGCATTATAATTAATGTTTAAACAATGTTCAGTTCAACTGGAATTTTTTGAGCGACACTTATTTACTTCATTTCAATTACGTAGTACAGTTCTATAATAATTATTATTTGATGAATACAAGATTATTTCCACTTCTTTGGTTTAGTAATGATTAATCTAGGATTATTTACAATTTAAATAGTTGGGTGGTTAACAGATGTTGGCATTTGGAAATATTGAAGCTTTTGAAGATTTACCCTCTTATAAGTGGTAGGTTCAAATATATACATAATCTTCTTCTTCTTCTGTCATCAAGGCTTAGGCCATTCTGCCTGTTCCGAACTTCATTTGATTAGGACCATCTTTTCTTCGGTCTTCCTACATCTCTGCGTCCTCTTGGGTGGTAGTTTAGGATTTGTTTCCGTATTCTTTATTCTGTCATCCTATTAACGTGTTGTCTCCATATATACATAATATATCCATTAATATTATCATACATTGATTAGAACGGCAAAATAAAACGATTAACTGTTTTGCCTAATATTTTCAGAATTTATTAAATGGTTATGGACAAGTATAATTACAATGGATTTATTCAAAATGGCCAACCTTAGCTTTTACACAAGCTTTAAGACATACAGGCCATCAACATTTGAGGTGTCCTTCTGAGTAAACTATGCGTTCTAAAATTTCCCATAATTTGTAATCTAATGGATTGAGATTTAGACTACCGGAAGGCCAACTCTCTATTGTTAGAAAATGAGGCATATTGTTGCTCAGCCGAGTTTGAATTGACCGTGCCTTGTGGACGGGTGCGGCGTCTTCCTGAAAGGTCCCAGGCTCTTCTCAAAAAAACGTGTAATTCAGAGCTTTCACTACATTTCCAAAACATTCTGTTGATACACAGTGGTCGAAGTTTTGACTCATTTTTCACAAGAATGAATGTCATTTGATGAAATACTTCCTACCAGACCATTAGAGCTGCTGGATGATAGCCTCTTTGAACTCTTACCACTAGTTGAGATGCTTCTTTGGACGAACAAGCGTATACCCTGTCATTTTTATTTTTATTGAAAGATTCCTTCACTATAAAAATATTTTCATCAGTAAATAAATTTCTTCTGTCAAAAACCTCTGCTTTTTCTCTCTTGCCGTTTTTTAAAACATCTGTTAGCAAATGTTCTGTATGTTTTTTGTAACCAGCCACGACGTATATGCGGGACATAAGCAAGACCTAAAACTAGAGTCTCTGGTCTTGCTTATTAATATGAGACATCGAAGTTTTGGAAATTTGCATTTTTTTTCAGTAGCACATTTATATAATGCTATTACAGCAATATGGTTTTCTTTGTTGCCCCACTCCATTGGTAAATAACCAAATTTGACAAGGAACACAATGTCAATTTTATAAATATATTGATGCTTTGTAAAGTAAGGTTATTATTTATGGGAATAGTAGGTACAGTTTAATGCAATTTTATTATCTTCTTTTTTATGTACCCAATGAATCTTCATTAATTTTATATTTTATTATCAAATGTCATAACTCACATTTGCACTGTCTTTTAGGCTTCTTTGTTTTATTGTCTTAGACCTTTATGTGCATCTACCCTTTTTTAAAATATGGTTCTATTCGCCAAGATTGTAAAAATTTTATTGTATGTATAAAGTAAAAAGTACGTTTTCTTGTTTTCCTCGTGTTTATTATGATGGGCTTAATGTTCAGAGATAAGTAGGGGTTTTTAAACTTTAGTTCTTGCAAATTGTTTTTTTTTATTATAAGAATTTTTTTAAAATCTGCTTAAAACTGATTGCAGGAAAACTAGGTTACGGTATTTTGTTAAAGTTGTAAACAATTATTGTAAGTATTGTAGCCTTGTAATTGTTTGATGAATTTAGATTTTCGATAAGCCGATCATTTATCAACTTAGTGAGGTGATTACGGTGATTGTTACAGTTTTTATTTTAACAAACATTTATCGACTACTAAAAAACTATTGTAGTACGAAAGATTTCTGAGTAATTTGTGCACAAATTAATTTACAACCTACATACGTACTCGTTTCAGACGCATTATCATACTCGCTGTACTCGCATATCCTCAGTTTGATATTTATAGTGAAAGTCCAAATATTCCTCACACATGCCATGGCAACTCTTTATGTCAGAATTCTCGGATATGATTGTTTTTTCTTTTTAGAATGTAGTGTGGAGTTAGGTTAAACAACATTTGCATAGGTCAAAAAAGTAATGAGACTAATATAATGCGCCCGAATTGGTAACACTGTCGTATTTCCCTCTGTAGTAGATTGATAAAGCATCTTGCAGAGGTCTAGTATGATTGTCAGCTCTCTACCATTAATTACTAAATGGAGCAAAATAATTTTAGACAACGTTATATGATAAAGTTTTGTGTAAAACTCACAGAAAAGAAATGAAAATTTTGAATAACTGAAACGAAGTGTTGGGAGCACATTTCAGGGCACAAGAATGTGAAACAGTTGAAGTAAGACCCACTTCCAACAAATCTGTCACATTTAAACTGGACTAAAATTTGAAGAGAATGAGAACCAACTGCCATTTATAATTGATGTTAAGTAGCAGTGCATTGAATTTGAACCGCTTTACTATTTACAAAATTTTAATTTTGAAATCGAACATGCGTCAAATGTTCTTTGTTGCACAAATCTGAATCCATGTAATTTTTTTGTTCGCAAGATTCAAAGGTTTCTATTGGAGCGCTTGACCAACATATAGGAAGTCTTAACGAGCCATCTAAAAATGTTTGTGCTTAAGATATCTCACAAGATATGTAGTAGCCAAAGCAGCCACTTTGAAGAAATACTTTTGTGCTTTAATGATGGAGTATTTTAGAAACACATTATTGATTTGAAAAAACTGGCTATAAAAATTATTGTTATTTTCTGTTTGTGGCATGCACAATCAGTTGAAGTTGTGAACTAATCTAATGTATAATTACTATATATAAACTACTGTAAAGGGTTAAAGAGGGGTCAGCTGAATACTTATAAGAAAATTATAGGAATCAAATAGTATTCGAACAGGAAATATCCAGACTGGTACTTCCCTGAAATAGAAATCTTAATCAAGCTTAAAGAGTCGGTTTACTACAATTTACCTTCTACATAGGTACTGAAGATCGGAAACTATACGTGTATCACATTAGAGAAAGGAAATTTAAAGAATTTGATAGACACCTAGGTGAGGAGACACGTATTGGAACCATGGAACATGTTAAATAATGTATAAAGAGATACAAAATATACAATCTTGATTAAAACTATAACAATGAAAGACTGAGAATTCCATTACCGAGTTTAGTTCACGAAGAGACCCCATGAGTTTATAAGAACTACAAGACAGTATAAAAAAATCAAAAAAGGAAGAGCATTGGGACTAGGAAGCATTCCTATGGAGTTAGTCTCATTTGAATCGAAACTTCTAAATGCCCGACTCTGTAGGAAGGCTGTATGGTAAGGTTTTAAAGACAGTGGTAGAACGTTAGTTTCGAAATACAGAAGAGTAAAGTGACTTTCGTGTCGATTATTTCTATTTTGACAATATTTTCACTTTCCAACAACTGAAGGGAAACATGATGACTCAGTTCAAAAGGCATATGATACCGTCTCGAAGAAGTAATATATAATAAATATAGAGTGAAATAGTCCATGGAAAAATATGAAATTTTGGAATGTGACTATCGACGGGGGACCATGGTGATTGAAATGCGAATATTTTAAACTAACGTGTTTTAATAAAATACTTAGATATTTTCATAGGAAATCCAATTGATACAGCAACTGTTGTTTAAATACCATTAAGTGCGTTTACACAGAAATAGAGCACACATTTTTAATAGAGTTCTCAAAAGTGGCTAGACATATATCTGGATAATTCAGGAGATATAATGCAAGTTTTATAGAAACTAGACTCTCGAATTACTTAAAAGATGGTTCTCAAAACGTTACAATATTTAATAATATATTATTAGGCTCTAATTTTGTAAAAACGTTATAGTCTCCGTTATAACTTCCAATTTAACCTAATTCCAATAATAACCTAATTAAATAATTAAAATTAGAGAGCACGTGGTTCTAACGGAACTCCACCCCTTCTTTATGCATATATGTATACACACGCGCGTACTTATACTGTACACTGCATCATTTATCGAAAGACGCTTCCTTATGATGCATTTTTTTTACAATGTGACTTTTGAGTTTCCTTTAGACTTATTTAAAAAATTCCACAGAAACGGTAAACCTTTATAAAATAATTGCAAATTATATTTATGATTCTCATTTATGTTGACATAATTTCACAAAACAAAAGTGTAGGTTAATAAAATTGACAAGTTTTTACTCTGAGTAAACAATGTTTTTTATTATCCTGTAGTTTTTGTAAAGGTCTAACGATCAATTGGGTGACTCGTACCCTTCTTATCAAATCGATTGAAGTAAAATAATTCATATTTGATAGAAGAAGCAAGATGTAGGTAACGTAGTAACTCTAGACCAAAAGCGAATTTGTATAAGATTGTTTGAAAGCTTTTAAGAAGAATCCGCTGTTTTTTTTTTGGGGGGGGGGGTTGTAAATATTAATATACACCGGAAACAAAAGAATAATCCAAACAATGCACAAAATAGACCGGTTCAGAGAAAGGCAGAAGGCATGCTATCTACGAGAAAAGCGATGACGTACATTTAGGGCGTGAAAGAATTGGTCTGATGGGTTTGCCTTGAGACTAAGAAAAGCATTACCGATGAATATTACAGTAAGATTGAAGCCAGTAATTGTGGGAAATATTCTGAAATATCAAAAAATGAGTTATTCTACTGCAACAATGCACCTATACATTTAGACCATGTCAGTAAATATAAATTTTCAAAATATATATAAATAAATATAAATTTTCAAAAAATAACGTTGTCTAATATCAAAGTTACGCATCAAATCACGTCCATATGTAAAATTACAATATAATGAATCAAACCACAAAACGACATTATTATGACCACTTTAATGTTTACTTCTCAGTCAACTGTTGTCTTTGCAATAGTAATTTTTAAAATCAATAATTACAGGACTAAATTTTGATTCCATCACGAAACCATATTTGATGATTATTATTATAATAATAAGGTTATACATTCCTTGGGGAGTAATCACCGCTTTATTGAAGCATGTTGATCTATTACTTTGGTGAATCACACGAGTTTTCATCTTTCGTTTCGGTTTTCGCTTTCTGTACAACCTTCCCTCCATTTTTTCCTATCTATTATTATTAACCTTCAGCCTTTCACTTTCATTTTCTGGAAGTCTTCTTTAACTTAATCTTCCCGCCTTATCTTTGGCCTTGCTTTCCTGTAGTTTTCATCGGATTTCCAATTCATGGGTTGTCTTATAGTTCTCTTATCTGTAGAACTATCAAATTATCATATTCTCTGTGCTTTGATGTTTCTTATTATTTAGGATGATCCAAATTGAACTTTAGGATGTTTTTCCTGAATAAAACAAAATATTGGAATAATACGAATTTTATTGCTGTCTGTAAAATACTTAATTAGCAGTTACGTATGATCTCAGCTCAGACTACGAGTCCATTGATGTGCGACCATTCTTTTAGCGAATATTTCCATAATGGTTTCCTACAAATGCGACTATTTCACCAATTAGACGTCTGATGTTTTCTTTTAGCTTTGGAATCATAACAGATTTGTTAACATAAACCCTTTCCTTCAAATAGCTCCAGATGAAAAATCTAATCGCAAGGCCACGGTGGCAAATCGGTGTTATCCCTCTGCGAAGTAGCACGATCAGGAAATTTGATTTTCAGTTAAATTAGTATTATAATTCTCGTGCTTTATGACATGTGGGTCCATCTTATTAAAATCACGTCATTCAAGTTCATTGAAAAAAAGAACTTATTTAGCATTTCCGGATAGCGTACGTCATTGACAGTAGCAGCGTCCCTAACTTCGTCCTCAAAAAACTATGAGTCAGTGATTCCTTCAGCCAAAAATTCACACCAAATAGTGCATTTTAGTGGATGCGTTGGTTTTCGCATTTGCAGGTGGATTTTAACTACCGCATATACAATTTTCAGGATTCACAAAACCAATTAAAGAAAATGAGTTAGTTTTATTGCTCAATAAGTTTTTTTTTCTTCAAAAATTAACATTAATTCTGTGTTCTCTAAAACCCAATACACAAATGTAGGACGTTTCTGGCCGTCTTTAGTGGCCTTTGCATATGTTTAAATACTAACTGTACAAATAAAAACTTCCAATGCTCACAGAAGGCAAAAAGGCGTGCAATTCAGATTCTGGATTTCAATTGGATCGTCTTATATTTTTTCTCTGAAGTAATTCTTCTATTTCAGGATTTATTAGTTTTCTAAAATCTTCTTGATTTACTTGCTTTAGTCCATAGATTTTAATTGTTTTTTTTTTCAAAATTCTTTAATTTTTCTTCACTTTTTTTTAAAGAATGTTATTTGTTCTGCATGTGATGGTGGGGCGTTTTTCTAGTGTTATATATTTTCATGTTAGTTTTCCTGCGCACACTGGTGTATTTAAAATGTTTCATCTCGTTTGTCTCTTTTACTGTTGGACCATCCATGGACATTGTTATTAATCTGGTCATCTTTTCTAGCTTTTAATGCTTCCTCAATTTCAGTTTTTGTGTGAACTCTCTGAATAGAATACTAAATTAATGTCGTATTTGTAACATTTATCTGTAGTTTTAATCATAATGTAAATGCCATTATTCACTTATATCTTTATTTATATTTATTTGATAACGGTTGAAAATGTTGTTTGGTTAATATTGTGGTTGTGATATGTATTTAATCTTAATTTAAAAAAAACTGGACAATGTAACGTTTTGAACAATAACCAATTGACGGGGAACATTTATTTCCATTTATATGTGCCACGGTTACAATTTAGGTGCAATTATCTTCGGGTAATTTAGTGGGAAAATAAAATAGATAATTTACTGGCCTAATAAACTGGGTTGCAGTTGTCGAACTGACGTTTGTTCCAAAATTGTGCTTAAAAACATTCACACAAAATATCCATTGAAATTGTAAAAGTTGGCGTTTGCGTGGTTTATTAGCGTATTACTGTAACAATTGAGTTATTTTCCATAAACATTACGTGAACATACATTTTTATTATTATTCAAGAAAGAGCTTGCTTAAATTGGTATCTGAAAATACAGGGTTATTCATAAATCAATTTTAAGTGGAACTCGATAACCCAGTAATCATTATAAATACTAAAAAAGCTCATATAAGTGGATAGAAAATTTTTCGAACTTTGAATAGCTTAAAGAATATTTCATTTAAGCACACCTTCAGCTAGCTACTTTTTCAAGGTCAAACTTTTGGGTTTTTTGTCGGAATTACTCCCTATGTCATAATTCAGACTTTGCTGTAGCTGCTTGAGTGCAGATAGTATTTAATGTGACATTTTGCGTAAAGGTATCGAACAACTAATGTTTGTGTAACACCGAGTCCAGTTGTCACAGTAGTTTTCAAAACTTTTTTATTTTTTTCTACGAGGTCCGCCAATTCGGGCGTAGGAAAATAAACACTTATTGAAACTACGGTATTGATTATATAATTAAGTAATTAAACATTCATGTATGCCATTTATATATGTAAAACGATATCACTCAAATGTTCACCACGACTGGCTTTACAGACATCGCTACGATAGTCGAAATTTTCGATGACATTTTCACGTAGAGTCGCTTCAGTAACGTTTATCTAGGCAGTGATGTTGTTCTTGAGGTGTTGGGTAGTGGCTGGTTTATTGACGAAAACTTTACCTTTCAGATATCTCCACAAAAAAGTCTAAATGCGTCAAATCGCACGAACGAGCAAGCCAATTGACATTTCCGTCTCTTGAAAGTAAAGGTTCACCGAACTTCGACTGTAATAACCCGATATACGCACGTATTGTGTGACATGGTACGCCGTCTTGTTGAAAATTAACATCATTTATATTAGTTTGATTAGGTTTGATTAGTAATCGCATTTTCTCATTTTCGAAAAAAATAAATGATTTAATTACCACAGCAAACAGTCACTTTTTGAGGATGCCTTCGCTGTTCTTGATATTCCCTTGGATTCTCGTTGGTTCAAATGCGACAGTTTTGCATGTTTACCGTCAATGTGAAATGCGCCTTATTGTTAAAGATGATTTTCGTTGAAAAATTCGGTTCAATTGCACGATGTTGAAGAAGACAATCAGAGAACACACGTCGGTTGAAATGGTCAATTGAGTTGGGTTCTTGAGTTAGTTGGATCTTATAATCGTGTAAATTCAAATATTTTTGCATAATATGGCGTAAACTAGTATTCGAAATGCCCAGTTCTTGCGATCGACTAGTTATTCAGAGTTTTGAGTCCTCTTTCACATTCTTCACTGCAGCGATATTTGTCTGTGTGCAAATACTTTTGGGTTGTCCACTTTGGCATATAATCAACAGAACCAGTGGTTTAGAATTTTCGCACTAGGCGACCGATTGTTGTCTCTTTTGGGCAGTTATGATAGGTGTTTCTTATTATTTTATCTTTTTCTAGTTTTCTTTAATCACTTTAACGCGATCTTCAATCGAATAAGAGTCCATAGCAAAAAATGGCAAACCTTAAACTAAAAAAAATGACTCTGGGATGACAGAAAAAAAAACGTAACGTCTGTGTCAAATTGACGTTTACTTTTCTGCGTCCCTATTAGCGAACCTTTTATAATGGATAATGAAACAATAAAAACAGTGTAGAATATATGTACTGCAACTTTTCTGGTCAAAGTAACGGAATGCGCTTGCTGTATCTCGGAGACACACCCATCATCACAGTAGACCATTTCAAATACCTTGAATCAGTAGTAACATCAACTACTACAACGTGTAAAGACATAAAGAACCTTATAACAACAGGTTGGCTTAAATGGAGATCTCTATCTGGAGTTATGTGCGATAAAAATCAATTAGACCAGCTTTACTATACGGATCAGAATGGTAGGCAATGCGCAAAACATATGAACAGCAGGGAAAGAAGATGCTACGATGGTCCGGTGGAGTAACTCGTAAAGACAGCGTTCGAAACGAATATATTCGAGGGACATTCAAAGTTGCGAATATAGTAGATAAAATATCAGAAAATCGTCTGCGTTGGTGCGGGCATGTTATGCGTAGAGATCCTGACCATATAACTAGAACAATCATAGAGAACAAAAAAGAAAACCAGGGCGCCCGCCGACGATCTGGATTGGGACCATTAAAAAAGATATGAAGACGAAAAGTTTAAAACTTGAGATAATTCAAGTACGCCCAGAATGATGAAAAGGACTTGAAGGCTCGACCCCAAAAGAAATGGGACATAACGGCATGAAGGAAGAAGAAGAAGCCAGTAAAATCAGTTGACCAAATGAAATACAGGTACATGAAAGGGCATCTTGAAAACCACAAAATAAAACACGCATTCGACTGCATTATATCAGACGGCCGCGAATTTTGGTTTTTGAACTTTTTGCTAAATATCAGCATTTTACAATATGTAGTAGCCGTTCTGTCCAGTAGGCAATTTTCATAATAGTAATATTTTCGACATGCAAATATGGTTTGTGCTTTGAAAAGGAAGTGATGTGTCTGTGACTATTCTATAGTCTGTCCATTTAATCATGTGAGCTTTTTGTGATGTTTCTATTCATGTTTCATATATATGTATTTTGCCCATTACCATATAGTTAAACTGCGCATTGCCTTTTTAGAACTTGAAAAGAATTGGTAGTACATTTTTTAGTTTTATCTATTCTATACGTTGATATCTATTTTATCTGTGATGTAAATTTTATGTATGCTTATATGCAAGCTTTGACGATTTTTTAAACTTTAGAGTTTTCAAGAAAATACTGGAGTTATTAGAGGTATAGGAAAGAGAAATGAAAAGTTAGATGAATCAAATATAATAATGCAAACTTACAATTACTGCAGAGACTTGAAGCAATTATTGAATAAAGTCGACGCAGATTAACTAACTCTGTCGTAAGTGAAATTGATTACTGTTTTTAGAAGCGGGAAGCTTAAGATATGCTTCAAATAAGTAATCTTTACCTTCAACTAGACGAAATATGGAAAATACTATTGAAACCAAGCTAGGTTTGAAAATAAATATCAAAAATGTGCAGAATGAATTAGATATATTTCATCTAAAAAGTCTGGCATTTACTGTTTAAGAAAAAAAATCTATACTAAATAACCTACCGAAACATATCCAAGAATTTTAAGCGAGATGTAAAATAAGAACAGGAAATTTTAAAAATACGAAATAATAAATATTATATTTGCAAATCTACTGTACATATAAATCAATGATTTGGAAAGTTGTTACAATTTTTTTCAGTATTTTTCGCATTCTCTTGCCACTCGTCCGCACTTAGTTGCTTCAGATTCTCTTTTATTGTTGTCAGCCATTATTATTTCTGCTTTTCTTTTCCGTTGTTAGTACTTTCTTTGTGAGTCTACTTTGACTAAATGTGAAATAGCTTCATTCTTATTAGTCTCTTTAATTTCCCGGTTTGCTTTTCTTCTCCAGCCGAATTCCTCTGCATTCCTGCACATATTTTAAACTGAAATTTTCTTTCCCAGATGTCCAATATTATTGTCATTTGCTTATTGAGCGTCTACATGTCACAGCCATACAGCACTGTTGGTCTATTCTTCCATATATTTGTAGTATTGCTGCTCTTTGGCATTGTTTTATTTAGTTCTACCTCTTCTTCGCAATTATTTGCTACTGTCATTTCTAAATATTTAATTTTAACTTTTTCAGAATTAAACTTCTTATTGCTTAAGACCCTTAATTTTAATGTAATTTACTTCATATTCAAGTCCTATTTTCCTCTCCATACATTTTTTCTTTTCATTTATCAGTAGTAGATTCTTAATCATCTAGTTCCTTCCCGCTTCTTGCCATTAACGTCACGTCGTCAGCGTAGACTACGCCTGATTTTTTGTTATTGTAAATTAATCAATTTCTTAAATTATTATTTTCCTTAATCATGACTTTCAGTGTTAGATTAAACAAGGTTGTTGACGGGGAATATTCTTGTATCAATCCTCCCTTTACCCAGAAGTTCCTAGACAGGATTTCTTCCATTGATATTCTGCAGGTTGTTTTTTCTAATGTTATTGTGATAGGTTTATTAATTTCTTAGAAATACAAAGGCTTTCTCGGAATTAATAAACAGAATGTGAAGATCTAAATTTTGTTCATTCTATAGGTTCTGGTTCATTGCAAAGACTTGGTCCATTATCGATCGTTCTCTTGTAGAGCGTTCCTGATATTCACCTTATTTTTTTCTTGTTTTACTTGAATTGCTCGATAGCTATTGTACTCTTTTTTGTATAAGGGACGCTGTAGTCTATGCGTTATGGGTTTCTCCTTCTTACCATATTCTTTATTTTAATAGGCTTATTCTTTTTAGTAATTTTCTCCAAGGCTTTTATTGTTGTTTAAGTTCCCGACTGATTCAATGTTTTGGCTTTCAAATGTTTTTTCTATTGTTGTTTGTGTTTGAGGTGTTCTATATATTCATCTTATTTTTCTTGGTTTTCTCCTTTTTCATGGTGTCCATTCAATAATTTTTTAAAATATTGCGTCCATTAAGTTTTTATTTTATTTTTATAAATTTCTTTTGACAAGTTTGTTTTGCTATTCTTCTCGTCTGTCTTTTCAAAATTATTTTTATTTTTAGAACTATTCCGTTCATCAAACCATTCGATGTCACATGCTCTTTTTCCTTATTTTTCTAGCCATAATATTTGCAAATAATATCCAAAATTATTTTATACTAGGTACAGAAGAATATTATGAAATTATTTTAAATTTCCGTTTTTAAATTCCGTTTATCTCACTGTTTTCGAACACTTGAAATGCGCATATAAGTTAAATTTAATGAAACGTTTATTATAATAGTTTATTACGAGATATGACAACACACGACACCCCTCACCCCCCTTTTTTGAAATATATGGTGCAGAAAATGGTGAACTTTCTGGTGTTACCTTCATAAAATGGCGTGGATCAGTCATTGGGCTGTTTAAGCGCGAATTTGTTTACTTCATTATTAATTACTGCCCTATAATGCAACCTTGATATGTCTGAACAGATAATATTAGCAAGGACGCATTTCGTAGTTTAAGAAGGGTGGTCCACAATGTCCAAATGCATCACGACAACGATATAAAAACGAACATTGTCTTAAAGAAGAAGCACAGTTCTGATTGCAATGTTGCGTCTTTTTGTGCGATAGATGGCTTTTACTAGGAGATCTCAGTAATACTTTAGTATTGTTTAAACATTAATTCGGTTAAAAATCAGTGCAAATATCTTCTTCATACACATCTTCGTTTTGGTTTTTAGTAAGTGTACAATCGTCTCTTGTTTGTCAGTTCATGTTATTTGCGATTTGAGGATGTAATGATATGATCTCATCACAAGTCAATCTTCCATATAAAAATCCGCCTCCTTCTCTTTGTAATAAACGAGAAGTCGCTAAAAGAAATTTTAAGTCACGTAACTTTTTTTTAGCATTCAGAAGTGTAGGAACTCAATTTGCAAACACCTTTCCAAATTTTACCGTCTTCCTATTGATTAGCCACTACTATAATTAATATCCCTTTTATCATATATATTGCCAATTATCAACCATCAATTATGCTCAATATCTCGGGAATATAAACAAGTTTGCTCCCGCGTTGCCAGTATGGACGCGGCGCACCTGTGTTACATTTTCGACTTTACTTCGTCTCGCAACGCAGCGAACATCCTACGACATTTGAACGCTTGTCTTCTTGATAACTTACTTCTAGTGAACTATCAACGTAATCCAGTCAGAATATCAGTTGCTTTAATATTTTCTCCCATTTGAAAACCATTATAATGCGTTGTGCAAAGGCACTAGATACTATCTGTTTAGTTATGGCAATTGCCAATGACGGATCGAAGTGGAAGAGCGACCAACCAAATTAAACTAGTAAAGGGGTACAGACATGTTAACGATACTAGTAATGGAACAAAAAATCCTTTAAACTTGAGTCACCCACATAGGTTTTCTTTTTTCTTCTTCAACCTTGTTCTATCCATTGTTGGACATAGGTCTCCCCTTTTTAAGGGGGTATAGTTATTATCTTCCACGCTGACTAGGCGGGTTGGAAGATTTTGGTATCAGCCGTCCCTAACTTGGGAAAACAGACGCTGTTTGCAGCCGCTTCTCTGAAGTCAGACGCTGCTTTTCTAGTTTTGGCCCGTCCTGAGTATTTCATTTCCTCGATACCACCCATATCTGGGAGGCTTTCCCTATATCCGCTACCTGGGGAGGCGCCTGATTGGGGGCTAGCAACCCCGCACATATGTTTACTGACAACAAATTGAACCTTATGATACTAATTAATTTCATTGTGTGCATCCAGAAGTTTCGTCATATCCCTTACTTATTTCGGGGATAATTGTGACTAGATGCATTTGCGAGTTCTGCCTTAGTCATAATAAAATTCTGAAGGCGTTAATGACCAATATGTATATTTGTTTTATTATATGTTAAGTATTTTCTTAAGTATCTATTTACAAGGATTTATTTTTTTAATGTTTTTGCTATTTATTTTTAATTTTAATTTATTAGTGTCTATAATAAGTAACTTTTTCGCTTTTTAATTTTATTTTTGTAACTGCTTAACAGTTTCAATAGGAAAAATTTAGCGTATTTGGCATCTTCTCACGTGTTCCTCATAAAGTATTAGTTTTTTTTAGCAGTGGCATGAAGCCAAATCAAACTGAAAAAGATGGCAGTAATGTGGGTCTTCACAAAAGGCGCCAATTTTTTTTTAGCATTTGTCAATATATATGTAAATAATGGCGTACCCACAAATTGACTCTTTTGGCAATGTGAGCAGATCGCTTGCCAAATTTGAATTTACTTTAGGAATCTAGTGACTTCTTTGTACGAGGCCAAATCACTTTTTTAAGAACTTCAAAATGGTCTATTTTAGAAACATCAATTTACGTTATTTTATCTCTGTACACCACTGGCGCCGCTGCGGCGACATACATTATTTCCACCACAGACCCCAATTTGCAATTCGTCGGTATGCGCAGCGTGTCTGTACTTAACAGTTGCTATTTTACAATTTTGAGGGCAAAGTAATATTTGATTATCGCTTTTACCGATAAAAAATGGAAAACGAGGAAGGGAAAACTTTGAATTGAGTGAAAACGAAAAGGAACTTGGTTTCAACGTATAATGGTGATAATTTAATTACAATTACATCTGAAAATAACGCAAGTGATTATGATTCTGAAGTAAGTTCAAATGACAGGAAATTATTGACAGCCACAAAAAATCCGAATTGCAAAGAAACCCATTCATGAAGTTTATTTAAAGAAGATTAGTACAATTCGTTAACGAATAAAAATAGTTATTGGGTTTTAACAAAAAATTGTTGATTTAGTCTGCCCAAAAGTTGATTTTAATTATATTTTTAATTTATACCTTTTCCAAATCTTGATTGAATGTAAAATAATTGAACATTATTTTGGTTGTCAGAAAATGTTCAAATTGTTAATATTTATTTCAATTACGACATCATCCTATGTATTCAATTTTATTATTTTCTTCTGTCACGTTACCCTTAGCCTCGTCATGTTGCCCTTTGATTATAAATTTTTAGTTTTTACCTATAATAAAATTTTCTACATGAAGCGTGTGAATTCAATTTGTAAAATTACGTCTCCTTGTTTCACTAATATGGCAGCAATTTTTTTAGAGGAACATCGCTCTTTTCCAAAACGTTGAGGATTAAATTCTCAAGTAAGCGAGTGTAAAACAACTCGTTTTTTTTTCTGAAACAATTCAAAGTTATAGAAACGAATAGAAGATTAGTATAATTAATTTTCGAGGTGTAGAACATGTAGTTTCAATATCATCCAAAATTTTGGGTAACCTGTAACTTTCTAAAGAATTTTCAAAGATTTTGTAATTTGCTGATTATATCGTGTGGAGGGCATATGAATTTTGTGCTTTCAAATTTGTTGTACACATGTTATAGACATGTATCCACTGACGATAACATTTTCATTTTTGTTGAAGACATTTGTTACTTTGTGGTTTAATTAGTAGACCAGTGGCCAAAAAAAAGTTATAACAGCTAAAAGATATACAAATGTTAAGTCCAAATTGATAGAAGTTGTAGACACAAAAGAGCTATGCAAATGATTACAACTGTAGACAGATTTATAAATGTGAGCGCTATTAGTCACGTATGAAGGCAATGGTTGGACTGATAAAGGACTGCACGACAGGTTTTGGTTAGCTTTTACTTACCAGTTTTCTTCTAGAATGTGGTCACATTTTGCAAGCAGCCTTTAAGGATCATTTTTTGTTTCACAATCACAACGAGTAGTGGTAATTTTTACCAGCAATTAAGGCAATTTGGACATGCTGTTCCCTACATCATTTATCCTTGATATATCAACTTGGTAGTGTAGTATCATGAACCTCAATTTTAGATACAAAAATAGCACTTGTATTGGTGTTTTTTGACAAACCCTATTTTAACTACATTGGCTGCATTTATGTACACACACCACCAAGAGGTCGTCATATGGAAGCGGCACACAGCATCTGTCCACAATATGATATGGCTAGTTATCAGTTATGGAGGGCAGTTATGTCTACTGCAAATTCGTGCAACCTCTTTCATTCCCACTATATTGCCGAAGGTACTTTTTCTTGTAGAAAGTTTCTGACAGAATATTTGAATAGTACATACAGCGTTTGTTCAGAAATCGCTCGCTTTGTACCGCTTTTATTTGAAGAGCAGAACAAGTCAATACTTCCATGTCCCATAAAATCTCTAAATATATTTCATATGTCGGGGATATAACAGTCGTCTGCTGTGTTGTCGTATTTCAGTAAATGAAAATGATTTATGGACTAAATTAGTATAAGCCTCGTATAAGCTACTCCAAGTCATTATTTGATTGAATGTAAAAAGTACAAGTCATCATTTATGCGAGGTGTACATTCCCCCCTCCTCCTCTAATGTTTATTTTTTTGTATTTATGGTTTCCTTAAATTTCCAAAAATTAGAAATTAGTTTTACTACTTCTAAATATTTTTGCAAAATTTCAATGTATTATTTTTGTTCCTTTTAGTGTTACAATTTTTTTTAATATCAAGGTATTAAAAAAGCTTTTGTATTGAAAATTATGGATGTTTATTTTACCAATGACTGAATGTTTAATTTTTCTAGATATAACATAACATAGTTTAAAATTCTTTTACTAGCTCTTGGGCCAGTGTTAAAATGCGATTTTTCAATTGCTATTACTATCTATCACTGACACTATCATCACTTTCACTCAACCTGTTCGGAAAATCTCGAGACCGATTTGACCGGAAGAGTAATTCTACTTTCAGTGTTCTGGATCTTACTACACACTTCCGATTTATCATTTTATTCTCACAATCTTTATGTATGAATATTGTCATTCTCTCCTTAGCTCTCAGTTACATGTAGGTCGCAATTGATTAACTTTTTTTTTAATATTATTTTATTCCTTCACCTTTTACTTTTGTTTCTATAATTTAAATTAACATTATTTTTCATTTCTCAAATTCTTTTACCAATTCTTTCTTTTTTCCATTTAACCTTTATGTAGCTGTCTTCATAAGATAATTTTTATTTCTATCCCATTTCTACTACTCTTAGTTTTTGAAACCCCCATCTTCACTTTTTTGCTTTGCTTTTTTTCATTACTTTGATTTTATCTTTCCTTGTAGTACCCCTTTTTCTTTGCTCATATCGTCATTTACAAATACTTTAGTTTCCTTTAAAGGTTTTAGCTTATTTTTGTTTTTTACTAAATTCACCTTGTCAATTGTGTTTCTCAATTATATTAAGCATACTTTCTTACTCATGTTCTTTGCACCTTTTAATTCCATTAGACTTTCTTTGAAATTTTCAAACATATCAGTTTGTTATGATCTTTCTATTCTATGTCTAGATCTTGAATAATTACATTATTTCTTCTCTTATCTTTCTGTTCTTCCGTCATTTCTTTTGCCTGTTAAATTTTTTAACATGTCTTATTTTTTTCCATTTTGACCTATTGGTTTTTAGCTTTATATTTATCGGGTGTTTTAAAAATCCTTTTTTCCCTTCTTTCTCCTTTTCCAGCTGAATATTCATCTGACATAATTGTTAATTTGCCGCGATAGGCGAACCCCCTCTCTGACATAACTTAACGCGTCTCGAATTTTGCGGATTTTTACGTTTCCTTATTTTTGTTGTTTATTACTAGACGTGGCAACACCGCCCCTATAACGACCAATATCTCCTTTATTTTTAACCTCACTGCTTATATATATCACCACATTTATTCAATTAGTTCAATGGTCTTTTAATAACTTTCTGCTACACCTTCGATAAGATTATCTGCCCCACTTCATTATTTACTATTTTACCTCAGTTAATTTTTATTACACGTTCCGTTGTTGCCAATCTAATGCAGGCGAATAATCAAGTACACTACAAAAATGGTTCTGACACATTTTTAATCTTTAAATTTTATCATAATTTTTCTACAGACAAGGCTGTTTAATCCATCCACATATGCCAGGATTTTGCAACTTATTTCAAGTTTTAAACCACTGCAGTAAAACTTCATATATCCTGGTGTGATTACAGAATTTTATTTTTTTAAATATATGTAGTTAATACGGCTTACAAAAATACTCAATTTTTAGTTTTTCCAAATTATTCGTTTATTTATAAGGATTTCTCATTAAAATCTATGGTGACATCTAGCACCAGCGTGACCACATGGTTAAAGCGCTGAGTTGTGATGAGGGCACCTGGATTAATTCCCGGTGCTCTCTGATGTCTGGCGGATGGCCTACCCAGTCGCTAAAAATAATTGAGTACCTGCGTTCATTTCGAAAAAAGGGTGATAATACGCCAATCTAAACTGCGGTACTTGTCACATCGCCCCGTTTCCTCAGAGACTGATAGTACGCGACAACCGGGCAGTGAGGGCAAACATATGAGAGCCTCAACCTCTCAGTCCACAAGCTGTGCTTCCACGCGGGGTGTTATTTTCATCAAATTTATGAAAATTAAAGGTGCAAAATCAAGCCAAATCTGCAAATGATTTAAAAAATTATTAAATCGCAGAAAGGATAATAATCATTCAGTTCTTGATAAAGAAGAATGAATTCATAAAATAAAAAACCGTTGGGCTTAAACAAAAAGTTGACCTTTGACAACTGTCAACAAAATTATAGATTTCGGTTTAAACGCGTGGAGAAAATAAGTTGAAGATCTAGGTCTAAGCAGAAGGTTTGGAAAGTTCGTACCAAACAATTTGACTAAAAGGTCTTTTGCTATAGGCAAAAAATATTTGATTACGTTGTTGCTATTGATAAGGGTTGAAATGGGATAATAATAATGGTAAGGCCCTACGCCCCGCGTGGGAGCACGGCCTGCGAATTGAGAGGTTAAGGCTCTCATACGTTCACTCTCTCTGCTCGGTCGTCGCGCACCATCTCTGATGCAGGGCGATGTGCAAGCGCCGCATCTTAGATGACTGCCATTATTAGCCCTTGTTCGAATGAACGCAGGTACTCAATTATTTTTAGTGACTGAGTAGGCCACTCTCCAGGCATCAGAGAGCACCGGGAATTGAAAGCGGATCCGCCAGCATCACAGCCCGCCCCTTAACCACGGGACCACGCTGGCTTCTTGAAATGGGATACTTCTATTAAAAACTAGGCGCATGTTCGACTGAAACATGGCGAAGTACTAGAGGATTTGCACAAAGACAAGCATATAGTGATACCTGTGCCTTAAAGAGCAGACTGTTATCAGGATCCACCAAGAATTTCCTTGAGCTCTATGTTCTTAATTGGATTGCGACAAGCAGTGTACCGAAGTTGGTAATTTATCATGAAAATGCCCAACTACATAAACCACCATTTGGTCTTAAATAATTTAGACACTTTGGTTTGCCGCATTTTTTGTTTCCTCTATATTTGTTTGGGGATTATTTCTCTTCAATGTCACAATTGGTAAGATTTTAAAGATACCAGTTTGTAGAAGGGTCTCTTAAGAGGGTTTCCATGCTAACTAAGAAATATAATCAAATTCACCGAAATGAAGGAAATTATAATTAATTATATAAGGCGTGTATCTTAGCTCTGAAACGACAAGTACTTGCAGTTTCTTTTTCTATGCGCGCGCCGTTCAAAAATGCATTAACAATTTAGTAATTCTCCATAGGCTTTCTGTAGACATTTCCCACTGTTTATCATTATGTTTCATTTACTCTTGTTAGTTTGGTTGAATATTCGATGTAATAAATCACATTCATCTAAGATGTATTCAGTAAAGTCTATCCCGAGACTTTTATAACAAATTTGTTACTATAAACAATATCTACGAGAATGTATTATAACAATTTAAATTGTTTTTCTTTTTTGGTGATACCGTGGTTGTTTTCGAGAATTTGCTTGGAATGTTTACTTTTATAAGTAGTCCTCTATATTGTTTATCGATTATCTAAGTTGTATTTGCAATGTGCTATCTTAACGAGGACAAATTTTCAATTACCTATTTTTATTTGATTTTCCTATCACCGTAGTTAGCTAAGGAGCAAAAATGATAAGGATAACTGATAATTATTTTGTTTTTAATTTTAACCGACAGTTTTCTGATACGAAGCTATACAATTGACTGATTAAAGCTGCTAGTTACGTATAATAAATTACAAAATTTCAATTTTATGTATGTTTAAATTTATGCAAATGTACACAATGTTCGTTCCTTTTATTAGCTGAATTAAAAAAAACAGTAATTAGGCCAGAGAGTTATTTGTTTCTGTCAGAATATTTTATTCATACCTATAAATTTGATGAAACTACTAAATAATATAATCAGATGCGAGTAATCTGTTTACAATTCTACAATGCTCCATGTGGCTTTGTTGCAACATAACGATCGCAATTAAGAAATGTAACTTCTTGATGATTTGTATTCACATAAATCAAGTAGAAGTACAATGTCTACTAGGCAGGTGTTCTGTAAAATGCTAACTCTGATCTCTGTCCTACTCCGTATTTTTGCAAAAACCTGCCATAATAGGACACCAATACAAAAATAGATTTAATTACCAATAAACTGCAAATGTACTAGGAATGCCAGGATTGTGCGAGAGCACGAGGATTTTTTTTATTTTACATTTATTGACAATCTGAATTTTTTATAATCCTATAAATTATTATGCTGGCAAAAGAGCTGTGAAGCTCTTTATTTGAGGAGTCCTCGCTAGTTCTCATTTAGGACAGCCGGCCAGGCTTTTAAATCTTCTGTGATTCAATCTGTCGAAGTTGTGTGGCATTTGGGCGATATTCTAGCTTGTCATCGTGTTGGACACTTTTTTCCTTTATGATGTCTTTAACATATGGTATATTTAGGTTTGTATGTAGCGTGCAATTGCTTATATACTGGTGTGTCCGTTATTATTAGAAGTAGTTTTGACCGACTTCGCGGGATTATTGAAATATTTGATTTGCTTGCACATCCCCAAAGCTCTATTCTATAGACCTATATCAGCTTGGTTATTGTTTTGTAGAGAAGACTTTTGTTTTCCAAGGACAGGCTGGATCTTTTTCCAATTAGCCGGTATAGATCTTTTGTTTTTAGATCTATTTGTTTTCTTTATGATATTTATAGGTGTATACCAAGGTATTTAATGCACGGAGACTGAGGCATATTAACATTATTTAAATGTACTTGTAGAGACCGTTTCCTTCTCAGTGTGAAGGTAACTTGGACTGATTTAGTAGTTAAACTTGATTCGCCATTTATTGAGCTACATTTATACTTCATTTAGGTGGTTTTATAATATTCTCATGGGCGTTGCTAGATCTTCATGCGTTGCAAAGATGACAATATCATCAACGAAGGATCTATTAGTGGTATGTTCCTGTCAAGTATTAAATATGCCATTTATAATAAATATAATAAGGGGTCCAACCACACTATGTGACCCCAGATTTTATCGGAAAGCTATTGGATACAGCCTCATTGATTTTGACCCTGAATTCTCTGTCACTTAAGTAGGATTTTGACTATTTGAAGTAGTTGAGTGGGAGAAACTGTTCAATTTTGCATAATAATGGTCTATGCCAAACCTTGTCGAAGGCTTGGCTAACCTCCAGCAATATTGATGCATAGTAATCTTTTGCTTTCTAGTGCCTCATTTATAACGTGACATACTCTATCGATTTGTTGAACGGTTGAGTGATGTTCACGGAATCTGAATTAATGGTGTGGTATCCATCTATGTTCGGATCGGCTTTTATTTTTTGAAGCAGGAGCCTTTCGAAATTTTCGCAGCAATTCCTTCATTTTTGGTGTCATCCTGTCTACGTCTGGAGCTTTTCTAACGTTTAGATGATTAATTTCTGTTTGTACTTCCTCCAGGGTGAATGCTTGATTTTTGGTATGATTAGATAAGTGTGTGAAAGATGTTCTTCTATTTCATCATCAGTATTCTCATTGGTAATAGTAAATTCTTTGGCGAGATGTTCTAGCAAATGTGGAATGAGTGCCTTATCACCTCATATGGGAAGTAGTTTTGATTGGGTTTTCTTTGGTATTTGACTGGCTTCAAAATTGAATTATCAAATCTGTTTAGACTAGTAATGTCGTCATGGAATGTTTTGTCATACAGGTACTACTCCTACCTCACACTTCAAATGCACTGCAATTACACACGCCATGTTTGTTTGCTTCTCGAAAGTTAAATTGAGTCTTGAACAAAATAATGCTCTAGACTACACGTATGAACGTATCTAGTCGTATATGACGGCAATATTGCGCATGCGCAGTTTGTATAATAGCCATCTATACCTTTAAAATCTATCGCCCTTCATACATATTAAAAAGTTGTTCTAAGCAAACTTACATAAACTAATCTTTAATTGCCTAGACGACTAGAAAATTGAAGTCAATGAAATTGTAGCATAATTAAAAGCAGTCTGTAAGATTCTGGATAACAATTTCCCATGGTTGTGGTAGGTTTTTGTCCTTAAAATAGTTTTTGAAGAGCCCGTCGTCGATAATCTTTTGAATAACCCGCCAAAGGACCTGCCTACTGCCGAAACGATTACTAAAGAGTCTTTGAAAATGGTTGTAATTGAGAGGCATCAGGTCAGAAGAGGAGAATCTAAACCCGGATGTCGATTGTGTTTTCTTTCAAGTGTAGCCAGCATTGTCATGAGGACTATTTGGTTCCACCCTAATTCATGATCATATCACAAATACTTTTATTCGAAGAAATTTTTTAAGAGTTAAAGCATCAACTATAGACAAGGAAACTGTCAACAACCAGAAAGACTGCCTTTAATTACGTTTTTATTTCATTAATTTTGATTTTCTGAAAGTTCAATCTGACAACTTAAAAATTGAAACTCCAAAAAGATGAGAACGCTGTTAGTTAGAACGCATGGTAGTTTGAAGGCTGGCCTAATTTGTAATATATTGAACTTAAAAAGGTACTTTTCAAACTATGTGAACCAGAACCTTATTAATTTTAATATTAAAAATTTCAATTATAAGGCTTTTCTCACTTATATATAAATATTTGTTAGTTAACCTCTTGAATCCGATTTTAATTATGAAGATTTTTACCTATTAAAAATATATTTAAGTGATGTCAATTAATGATTGACTCCATGTCATAAGTACGAATGAAATATTTACTCATGTAGTAAGGCTTTTCTCTCCAGTGTATAGTGTTAAATTAATTACAATTTGATCTCTTGAATTCAAGTTGATTGTAATAATTATCATGTATTTAAATTTTTAAGCAGTGCTGATTGACATATGAAAGTATGTGCAAACAAAGAGTAAAAAGTTAATCCTACACGACTATAAGGCTTTTCTCGTCTGTACAGACGCCATAGGCTGTAAAAAATTATTTAGTCAATTGAATTAACTACATTGTATTATTAAATTTAATTAGTTTTGCTTTTTATAAAAATTTTAAAGTATTAATTTAATTATAAGTTAATTGTATCTTATTGAAATGTGGTACAATTCTAACAATGTACTGTTTGTTGCAGCCTAACCGTACGTATTATCTGGAAGACCCGGAGGGTTACGCCCTGGATTGGTGCAAAGCCATCGACGAGGTGCGAGCATACTACTACCCACAGCAGCCGCAGTCTTAGCATTCTGTCAATTTCCCTTTGATTTGTCATTACGGCAACTTAGTTCCCATTGTATTTATTTATATTAAATTATTTACAACTTCATGTTCGACATGTCGCATTAATTTATTAGCTCTGGCCGTAGCGTAGCCCGCTCGCCTGTACATAGCCCGAAATTCGAATAAAGCAGCGAAACAGTGTCTTGTGTTTTCTTACGTTGGCAGCCAGGCGCACCGGCGGTGCCAACATGGCGGCGACTGATCAGGTTTTGTAACATCTGAGAGTTTCGCAGTGCGTTTCGCCGTCGCGGTTTCCCCTAGGGCTCGCTTGACAGCCACCTACAGACAGGCCGCGTGCACCAGCCCCGTAGCGCTCCCGGAACCCCGGACATGCGGTAAGTACGGCGCTCGGCTCCCCGCATCCACCGCCCACTCGCGAACAAGGGAGCACATGATATTTCTGTTTACTCTAACCCTGAGCCGGGGCCCGTCCCGGCGGTCTAACCGGGCTGGGCCGCAGACCCGCCGGGAAACTGCGCCGTGCCGGCGCCAGGGCCCCTTCCGCCGGCTCCGGGCTGCGGCAGGGCGGCGCATTGTTGACATTGTTGTCGGCGGAGATGTTTATCTCGCGAACTGGTTTCTCCGGCGAAACCTCCCTTTTTGCCCGGGCCCCCCTTTTGCGCTCGCCCCGCAATTAAAAAGCAGATAATCCCACACGGCAACGAACGGCCGCGTTGTTTATGCCTCATAATATATGCCCATGTCGTTAGCGTGCGTGGGCGCTATTTAAAATATCGACTATCACGTCTATTTTTAATCTCCTTTATTATTGATATTGTTCGCGCCGCTCAGGTGCATCCAGATGGGCATTGCGCGCCCGAGCCGATTTCCGCAATTTAATCGCCACGTTCGCGTGGCGATTATCCAGGCGCCCCATTACACGGTTTCGCCTCCGTAATTGTCGGGTTGCTTTGCGAGATCTGCGAAGAATCGTGTGTAGATACCCCGTTAATTATACCGTTGTCTGGTCTTTCTGGCAGACGAGCGCACGAAGAGCGTCGACGGAGCTAACTCTTCAAGGTCAGCGGCGAGGGGTTGTTGCACGATTCCATCGGCAAATCGAACGCATAATCAATACAATTGTTGGTCGTTGCTGTGCAGGCTGAAGGTTAAAGAGCACGCTGCTATTGTTAATATTGATAATGGCCAGCACTCGATGTGCTTCATATCTAAGAATTACGATCTCACTCGAAAATGCAGTATTCTTTTAAAAAAATGATATCTGGCGTGTTAAAAAATTTTGACCCCAATATCTGTCTTTTCAGGCTTTCGTAACCCTTTTGATTTGCAAAGTAGGGGTTCCAGAACCATTGGATTTAAAAAAAATATATTGATCAAATCTCAGATTTAGCTTATCTGATAAATATCTTAGTAAATGCTATTAAACTATTACTTCTCCTAAGTATTACTAAATTTATTAAGAAATTATATATACGGGTTATTATATACCAGGTGTACCAGAAAGTTTTTACCGGTTTTTTTTTTGGAAAAATTCATAATTTTCGATATAATGGAAAAATTTGTTTATTCAAAATAGTGACTATTTAATTCTGCACATCTTGCCTATCTTTCAGGCAATTTATGAATCCCATTCCAAAAAAATTTTTTTTCCTTTGAGCGACACCATTCATCGATCCATTTTTTAACTTCTTCGAAATTGGCGAAGTGCTGTTCTGCTAATGCAGAGCCCATTGATGCGAAAAGGTGATAGTCGGACGGGGCAACGTCTGGAGAGTACGGCGGGTGCAATAATATTTCCCACCCAAGCGCTTTCAATGCTTCCTTGACCGATTTTGCTGTATGAGACGGCGCGTTATCGTACTGTAAAATCACTTTTTTTCCCATCGATCGTAATCGGTCGCTAATAGTTTTTTGGGCCACATTTAACGCTTCTGCCAATTGTTTTTGAGTTTTTGTTGGGTCTTCATCCAATAACTCCTGCAGTTCCGCATCTTCAAACTTTTTCGGTCTGCCAGAAAACACCACTTTTGAATTGTCGAAACCACGCCTCACATGTTTTTATGGTTGGAGTATGCTCGCCGTATGTTTCAACTAGTAAACGATGACTTTCCGCGGCTTTTTTCTTTTGATTAAATAAAAAAAGTAATGCATGCACATAACTTGACATTTTTGAAGAGGTATAAATATATGACGGTGATACTTCCACAAAATATAACCTACGACGTTGAAGCTTGATGTCTGTAGAATAAAATGAGCACGTGTCAAATCATAATATTGTATATTAAGCCTAGCGACACCTATTGGAAAAAACCGGTAGATAATAGTTTTCCTGCCTAATAGCCAATTTCTTGACTTTCAAATGCATTTCTTTCCTTTTTTTAATTATGCGTGTCTTCCAAGTTAGTCTGGAATTTAAGTGCATCCCTAGATATTTGGTTTCTGTGACTTTTGGTACCAGTGAGTTATTGATTGTGAATGTGAATATTACGTTTACTGTCTTTTACTTTAATTTTTCATTTTTTAGCCAATCTTCAAGTAAGTAAATGTATGTCTGGAGCAATTGGCTGCCTACCACAGCGTCATTGTCATTTGCTAATATGACCGTGTCATCTACGAAGGCTCTAATTAATGTATCTTCCATACTGGGTATATCAGCATATCAGCATGGGGCCTAGCACGCTTCCATGAGGAACGCCTGAATTGATACTGCAGGGATTTGCGTTGCATTACCATGACGAACATGGAAACTGCGCTCTGTCAGGTAGGATTGCAGAACCAGGAAGTATTTGTGGGAAAGTACTGTTTTGATTTTAAATAAAGGTCCTCTGTGCCACACCTTGTCGAACGCTTGAACAATATCAAGAAATAGTGCTTAACAATATTTTTTTTCTTCAAAAGTTTTGTTTATTTTGTCTATTATGCGATGACACTGTTGAACGGTCGAATATTCATGGCGAAATCCAAATTGATGGCTAGGTATCCAATTTTCTTCTTCATGTTCTGCACGTATTCTTTGGAGGAGAAGTTTTTTTAGCAATTCGAATAAAATTGGCAGAAGACTTATAGGTCGGTAGGGTGAGACTTCTTCATTCGGTGGCTTTCCAGGTTTCAGCAATAATATAATTTCTGCCATTTTAAATTTCTTGGGCCAGTAGGACGGGCGGGAATACCGCATTAAATATTGTAGCAGTTAGAATTAACCCTTTTTTGGGAAGCTCTTTCAGTATTTGTCCTGTTATTTTATCAGCTCCCGGTGCTTTATTTTTTGCTAGCATATTTATTTCTTTTTTGACTTCATGCGGCGAAACAAGTGAAATTGGAAGGCTAAGCTGTAGCGCCGAGTCAAGGTAGTCCTTAATTTCTTTATTTGTGTCTGTAGAGTGAGGAGTGAAGACTTTTTTAAAATGATGTGCAAAGTGTTAGCTTTTTCTTCTTCAGATCTGGCCCACTCCCTTGTTTCAGTTCGAAGTGGACGAATTGTTTGCGGTCTTTTAAATCCTTTAGTTGCTCGAAAAATTGTATATTCATTTTTGGATAGCATAGAGATATATGCATTAAATTTATCATTCCAGAATTCCTTTAACTTAGCTTTTAAATTGTTTGTTAATCTATTGTATTTATTTCTATCCGTTGCGTTGCGTGTTCTTTGCCAAGTAGACCCTGCTCTCATTTTTTCTGCTATTAATTTTTTGATTTCAATGGGAATGTTAATTATTTTTTGGTGCTGTTTTATTTGGGGAGTGGAATACTTAACCCGCTTCTTGTATGATTTCATTTAAATAATTTGTAACTCGATCTAACTCATCTGGTTCTTTTATTTTAATGTTTAGGTTTACGTTTATTTCAATGTAGTTTCGAAAGATATCCCAATTTGTGTATTAATTATATAACATACTACTACGTTGTTTTTTAATTACCGAAGAACTAATCGTCACAATAAAGGGTTAATGATCCGAAGAGATCATAATTTGATTCTACAGTGGTATAGTTTGGTGAAATACTGTTTGTGACGCAGATATCCAGCATATCGGGCACTTTTCTGGGGTCGGTTGGCCAATAAGTGGGTTCCCCTGAGGAGAGAAATCCAAAGTTGTTTTTACTTATGCATTCATAAAGTTTCTTTCTTTTGGGAGTAACCAATCGCGAACCCCAATGGATATGCTTAGAATTGAAGTCACCATCCGCTATAAACGATAATCCAAGTGTATGCAGGAACTGATAGAACTGATGCTATTGATCTTGTGTTTTGGCGGACAGTATACCGCTGATATAACCAATGGTCGTGGTAACTTATTGACTTGAATGGTTGTGGCTTGAATGCGATCTGTTTTGAATTGTGGTAGTTCATGGTGCATTATGTTTTCCTTTATTAAGATTGCAGTACCACCGTGGGCTGTTCCATCGGGATGCTCTGTATGGTAAATTGAATATGTTGGGATTTTGACATGTGTCCTTGTTATGTAGTGAAATTCTGAGATAAGCATTATATCAATACAATTTATTTTGAGGAAAATTTGAATTTCGTCCCTGTGTAGTTGGAGCCCATTGGAGTTCCATATGGCTATTCTTAGAAATTCCACCATTATGATGCTATTTTGTTTATAACTGTAGTCAACATATTGAGGATAGTGCTATATTGCTGAATTAACTGGTAGAATAGATTTTTGAACTCGTCTAGGAAATTTAGGAAAATTGATTTATTTGATGTTTGTGTGGGATTTGGGTTGTATTTAAGGACTTGACTGCTTGTTAATGGGAGAATTATATGAAGGAACTTGATTAGAGAATGATGGAAATTGACTTTGATTTAAGGTTGGAGCTGCAGTTTTTCTGATGATTCCAGTATGTAGTGGAAATCTTACAGGTTGGTATTTCTTTTGCAGTTCTCTATAGACGGTGCATCCTTTGTAATTTGCTGTATGCGGACCTTCACATGGGACACACTTTGCTGGAGTTGTGTTGCTTTTAGTACAAGTGGCGGTATTGTGGGCATCTCCGCATTTCACGCATGCATAAGGTTTATTACAGTAGGCTTTTGTGTGATTGTATGCCTGACAACGTGAGCATTGAACTAATTCTGTTTTTCTCCTTGGAGATTTTACATTAATACTTGTATGGTGTAGGTATTTGAGTTTATAAATGCCTTTATTATTTTCTGCCGACTGTAAGTCGACATAAAATAAGGGCAATGGATCTTTAGTGCTTCTACTCCTGATATTGTAGATGTTTCTAACGTTAAAACCTTTTTCGGTTAGTTCTGTCTTTATATTCTCAATGGGAACCGAGTGATGAAGATTACGTATGACGACTCTATATGCTCGATTTTCTTTCAACTGATAGGTGTGATAGACTATATTTTTGTTTGGAGGTTTTATTAGTGTGCGGTATGAGTCAGTTGTTTTAACGTTTACTTTAATAGAATTATCTACCATCGCTTTGCAGTCATATTCTGTTTCCAAAATGACAAGGTTGAGGTTTTTAAGCATATCCGAGTAATGTTTAACGCCATGGATAAAAACAGGAGGTAGTTTTGGAGTATTTTCTTTTTGACTTTTATTTCCGTCTGCTTGATTTTGTATCATTTCCACATCATCTTCTTGTGAAGCTAGTGGTGCATATTTATTTGTAACATGAACGTCAGCCTTTGTTACAATATGATTTTCTTTGAGTTTCGTTTGTGATATCTTTCTTTTCTTATTTTTTGTTATTTCTTGCCAAAAAATTTCATTTACGGATGTTTCAGATTCCGAATCTTATTGCAGTTCAGTACATACGAAAGGTGAAGGGGTGTGGGTGGGAGCTGAGAAATGTTGCATTTGTGTTTGATATGGATTGATAATATGAGGATTTGTATTTTGCACAACGGATTTCCATTATTTAAAACGTAATTGGGTTGAATAAATGTATCAGGAACTTGAGGTCATATTATTGGTCCCTTTTTTATCTATAGCAATTAAACCATACTTATAATACATAATTATTACTTATAAACAGGTACATTGTATATTACAATTAAGCGTTGTTTAACCGATCACCTGTCGCCAAACCTCTCGATCTAAAGCCTGTTCTTCCAGTCCTCTGGTTGACATCGCTTATTTAACTCCTCCATTCTATGACCTCATTGGTCTTCACGCTTTCGCTTGCTAGCTACCAGAATATTCTTTGTGGCCACCTGTTGTCATCCATTTTTAAAAAGTGTCCGGACCATCACAATTTCTTTCAATTTATTGGATAACGGTTTTATGTCCTTTTGGTCGTTTCCTAACTTCTTCATTTCTTATGTGTTGAATTTTGGATATTCTGGCGCTTCTACGTAAATAATCCATCGCTATAGCTAGCGCTTTTCTTTTTAGTTCACTTCCATGGCAAAGCGTTGTTTCCATTATTGTAGTTTAGAGGTATTTAAATTTATCTTCTTGACTTAATTGTACGTCATCGATTAAGATGTCAAAATGTGCTGGTGTATTAACTGCTAAATATTCCGTCTTAGCGTTAACCTGTAATTCCCGTTACTTATATTCCTCATACAGTTTTATGATCATGAATTCAAAGTCAAAAGGGTCTTGCACCAAAACCACCTGTTAATCCGCAAAATTCAAAGTGTACAGATGTTCGCCATTAGTGGGTATTCCCATTCCAGCGCAATGTCTTTTCCAGTTTTGCAATGCCACTTCAATACAGATGTTAAACAATATTGGTGAAGCACCACAGCCTTGTCGAAGTCCTTTTGTGGGCTTTATTGGACTAGAAAGTTGTGGATTAATTTTTATGTGTGAAACATTATCTTCGTACAGTTTATTAATCATTTTTATTGTATGATTGTAAACCTTCCAATAATGCAGGTCTTTCCAAAGTTTACATCTCGGTACTGAATCATAAGCTTTCTCGAGATTTATGAAAGCCGAGTCCGTCTTTTCTCGCACTGCTTTTTTTTTCTCTAAAAGTATTATAAACAAATTTTCTACACATCTGATAGTGTGAACCCACTTTGCTCTTTCATTATTGTTCCTGTAATTTTTGTTCTTAGAATATTTTGCAAGATTTTGCCAAAGAGTCTCCTGAAAGTACTGTCAACACTTAAGCCTCTGCAGTCATTCGGGTTTTGTTTATTTCCTCGTTTGAATATGGATATTATATACGCTGTTCTCCATTCTTGTGGAATTTTTTGGAATAGATGTACAATTCTTATAAAAAAAATTTCTCGATATTTTATTAATTCGGCTGGCATTTCTCCTGGTCCTGCCCATCTTCCATTTATCATTGTTGTAACACATTTTCTTAATCATCTAGAGCTATTTGTACGGGGGCTGAATTTATTTCGTCTTGAATAGGTTCCATATTTTTAACAAATTCTGGGCGATTTTCTACTAACAATTCTTCATAATGTTCTTTCCACTGACTTTTAGTAAACCTCTGTTGAATGTGTTTGTGGTGTTAGTTTTCGTTCGTTTAAGGGGTTATTACCACCAAACGCTCCAAAAAACAAGACTTATGTAATGATTTTTTTCCAAAGCCATTTGAGATGAATGATTAAGCAACTCTTGAAGATAAGAAAAAATTTTTATCGACATTTTTTACAAAATGGCGGCTGTATAGTAATAGACGTAAACCACTATTTAAAAAAGGTCTCGTCCAACTCCACCTAGAACAAAAAAAATTTTTTGTCATTATCTACATGAGTTTTGCTAGTGAAGATAATTATATGATGATTATATTTTTAGAATTATTTTTCGCAAAATGGCGATTGATTTAACAAAAACTCTCATTTTTGACGAAAAAAATCGGCCTAAATTGTTTATAACTTTTTTCTCGTTAAGCAATCGCTGTGTACTTCACTAGATAATCAAACGGTGAAGCTACAGTTAAAATTTCAAGTCAATCGGATGTAAACTTTTCGAGTTCTACTGCTTGCTGATTTTGAAGACATGGTTTCGAGAAAAACGCGTTTAAAGTTTCAAAATGCTATAAATCTTATATATAGTCTATAATTTTTTTACCTTCGGTCTGCTATCCCTGCACCATATAATTGTTCTTCCAGAGCCTTATTTTCCTCTTCTTCTTGTTTTGTCGATGTAAGGCTGCGGCTGGCCTTTTTCGCGATATTTGACATAGAGTGCTCAGCGGTTTCGATGCGGTTGGCGTCCGTTTCCAAGAAAAATTCGTGCATATGTGGCCCAACAGGGTAGCTGTTAATATTAGAATCCCCACAATTTGCACAAGACACAATAATTTTGAAGCCTAGTCCACTTTTACTCGACTCCAAAAACCTCACTTCACCATTACATTGTTTGCATACTACTAATTGAAAAAGAGCACTGAATACAGAGAAAAAATTGATGAAACAGTAGCCAAAATTATTGTCAACATCACAGTCACGGTCTAAATCAGTAATTTTCAATTTCTTGGCCGAAGTACTCACGTGCTTCGAATCGCCTTCGAAGGAATGACTGATAGGCGGGTGTCGATTACTAATTTTACTCCGTATACGATTTGAACTTCTTGTTCAAAGGCAGTAACTTTGCGGCCACTATACACATTTTCACTCATAGTAAATTACTTATAAATATAATTCACAGTTGAAATGCAAAGCAAAACTCAAAACAACGACATAAACGACGAGAACAACTGATCGACTAAACACAGGGCGAGTGTGAGTAAATACGTGTTGTAAAGATGTTATAACGGCCGTAATTTGATGCAGCAACCTCTATAATTCAAATTTAAAATACGATATCGATCATAGATAACTTCTATTGATTTCCAAAGCCGCGAAATTCAAAAAAGCGAGCGTCGCTAAAATAAGCGAAAATTGTGATTTTGGAGCATCAAAGCTGTTTGAGAAAAATTGATTTTTTAAGAAATTTTGAGTTTAGATCGGTACTTGGAAGTTGTATATTTTGATTCTAGGGTTGCTTTGGCATGATTTAAGCCAATAAAAAACATTTTATTTTTTTTTATGGTGGTAATATTTAATAGCTCTTTATACTTTTGTCGATCTGGTCCCACCTATATAACTGTTAATCTAATTATATTTTATATCGTAATATTTGTGCTTTTTTAACCGTTCTTCTTAGTTGTCTATTCTTCTCTTTGTATTATTGTCCGCTTTTGTAATCTCTTTTCTTTAAACACTTATTATATAAAATGGTTTTATCTTTGATTAATATTTGTGCCTCTTCTGTTGTTGTTTGTTATTGTTTCTGCTGATTTGTCTACTCCTAGTGCCGCTAAGGCTGCTTTAGTTAATCATTCTTTAATAGCATTGTGTTCAGTTTCAATATTTTCAGTTACTTCTCGACTCTTTAACTTTGCTTCTAATCTGTTCTGATACAGATTTCTAATGCTCTTTTTCTGTAATAGTTGCAACTTACATCTTTTAAGATTATTTATTGTAAGTTTTGTAATAAAATATTCTAAGATAGATTTTTGATTTAAAGAAGTTCTTTTTTATTTATATTTGTGTGCTGCTTTGTGATTAAAGAAACAATATAAAATCTTTAGTTCATTTTGTTTACACAAGTCAATAAGCAATTTTCCAGAATTATTCACAATTTGTTCACCGAACTGTACTACTACATTAACTTGGCGGGTACACCTATACTGGCATAAAAATCTCCTTAAATAATAAAGTTTTTACTTATGCCAGCTTTGTCTATAATTTTCTTTAAATATTGGTAGAAACGTTCCTTAATTCTTCGATCTACGTCGTCCGTGGGCCCATATATACACATAATATTTGTAATTCTCTCAATATCATGACATAATAATATAATTATTTCCAAAATAATTTTTAATATATCGATTGAGTTATTTCTTAACAAGAATAGACTCGTGCTCGAGCTCTACAAGATTTCTCTACGCCGGACCAGAAATGCACGTGTTCGCCTAAGTCTTTGTTCGTTTTCTCGCCAGTTTTTCTCTTAGTTCATTTCCATCCAATGTCCGAGGCTTATTGAAGGTAATGTCAGCATAATACAAATTGTTTTCTGATGGACGGAGTACTAACCTGAACACCAACCCCCACCTTGGAGGACCAGAAACTGCCGGGGTTTACTTCCTTAGCCGAAACGTGTCGGTTTTTAGACGCCGGTAACTCGGCTTTCACCCTATCCTGTTAGCTATAGTCTATTACGACTACACTTAGAGCACGAATGTAGAAAATTGGGTTTGCTAGCAGAGCTGCTAAGAAAATTCATAGGGGAATTTCTTAAGATTTATGAAGCATGCTTATTCAACATTAGCATCTTCTTCCAGACTATAATAGTCTTTGCTCTCCTCATTATCTTTTATCATATTTTGTATTAGTAACACAATTACAACAAATAAACGTATCGTTTAATGACATTCTTAAGCATAGACAAAAATTTTAAATCAATATTTTTATTTCCAAAAAGTTGAAGTTCGCGCCGTTAAGAAAATTCTGCAAAGACCCACATAAATCAAAATCTGAAGGGGAAATTGTGAATACGGCGAGCTAGATAGCACATCCTGGGCCAAGTCCCAATAATTTTTGTTGGATAGTAAAAGAGTCATGAGGTCTAGCATTATTCTGATACACGACGCCCTTTCTATTAGCTAATTCTGGAGGTTTTTTCTGAATTGCCATATCTAATTCATACAGATGTGAACAGCACTTATTTGGATTTATCGACCTGATACAGAATTCCTCTCCACTACCACCAGATACAAAGCACGACTTTCTTCGGATGGAAGCCAGCTTTGGGGGTAGCTAATGGTGTTTCATTTCGCTTATCTCAGTAGCTTTTTTATTCAGCAATATTGTAAATGACCTATTTTTTATTGCACGCCACTAATTGCTTCAAATTTGTAGAACCTAAACATCTTGGCGATTTACGTAACCGATCTTTACTAAACGCTCTTGGACGGTTGGTGTTTTTATTTGCTCGTCGCCAGCAATGGAGGGTTTGTTGGTCTTTAAGCTTTAAATAATAAAGACATGTTTAATTTTCACCTTACTCTTTTTTGATGATTATATACTTTTAATTATTTTGGTTATAAACTGTTTAGTAAATTCATATTATATAGTATATATGGCGCGGTCACCGCTGTGAATTCGATATCGCTTTCGAGTTACAGAATCGGTCTTTAGTACTGGTCGATATTTTGAACTCCTGAACATCTGATCCTACTCATAAAACAACTGTATGAATGAGGTTTAGCGACAATAAAACTGTTCAAGGTGCAGAAAGATGTACGTTAAAGCTGTATACTCTCGCATACTCTTTAACATCTATAGGAAGTATATTATACGGAAATCTCTTGATAACTAGAAAGGTAGAATTACCATCGGCTGAAAGATAACCATATTCTTTGCTAATGACGTATGCGAAATGTCTGAATTGTTTGAAAACATGGACAGCAAAAGTATAAATTTTGAATTGAAATAAACCGCCATAAAATCAATAGATGATTATAGATGGAAAAGACATAATCAATAAAGTAAACAACATATAAGATATGCAAATCGTCATTGACGTTATTAACTTTCTACAGCGGAACTTATAGAAAGTTAATGCGATTATCATCCTGTCTGTGTGCCTGGAGACACTATAACTTCCGTTCTATCCAACGGATTCATTTAAAACTTGGCATACACACATCTTAGGTCAGCACCTTTCATCGAATTGATTTTCAGCCAAATCGGTTAACGGCAACCGGAAGTGACCGTTACGATTTTGAAAATTCATTATTCTCACATATGTCATGCAGCATATCATTCGATAGGATTTTTGACGCTGATCATTATGGAGACATTAATCAACATCTTAATTCCTTTAAAAAGTTTTTATCCTAATTTTATTGCACCGCTGTAGAAAGTTTCCTTTACGGTATTACACCGTTCTTGTTTATTTAGGTTCAAATATAAATAGAGATGAGAACTGCTCCACTGAAATACGGATAACAGCAATGGTTAGACTAAGTAAAATTTGAATAATCGTAACATATTGAACAAAAAAGGGATTAGTTACAACATTAGTATTTCCAATAACAACACATGGGGCAAAGACATGGATGCTAAAAACTGACGATAGGGACAAAGTAGATTCTTCCGAAATTTAGTATTGAAAGAGACTTGCAGATTTCATGACCACATTAGAAACCAAATGCGCCCGTAATAGAAAAATTACATATACGAGACCACTTTTTCACCATGGTAAGACTTCGTATCTTAAAATACTTTCATCACATCACTTGAAGAAATAGCGATAGTTCAGAGAAATTTATAATACAGGAAAAGGTTGAAGGAGTAAAGCCACGAGGACGTTCTCCCTAAAAACGGATAGACCAAAAAAAAAAAACTCTACAAGAACACCGCTCCAGGAAAATATAAGAATCATCGAAGCCAGAGAAAGATGGAGAGAGATTAATACATAGGACAACACAAGTATGTTGTGCGATGATATAACAAAATCAATTTCGTTTTTTTCCCTATTCGGACTAGCCCATGTCCAATTCACTTATCTTCTAGTAGATATCAACCCTGTTATGTTATTAATTTTACAAATGTATATTTTGAATTACCCTGTACCTTTTATTGATTATTTTAGTTCTAACATTAGGTAGTGTAGTCAAAAATGTATTGCTTTTCGTTATTTGTGTGTAAAACAATTTTAAAGTCGAAGTTTTAATTTGTACAACTACTACGTTATATTTGTTACAGATGCTTAAAATGCGTGGCCTCTCATATGAACTTTCTAACAGTGGGAGTAGTAACCAGTGCAAGTTCGTTACACTGCGTTTAGTTTTGTAACTTCCTCAATCTCTGTAATTTTAAGCCACTGTTTCTTGTTTCCTGCTATCGCTTTCCAGTTTAGAACACGCGTCTATCATCTTCTCTTTCAGCGTTTTCACAAATGTCATTGTCCTACAAACTTTAATGTATAATTGCTTCCAACCTTAGAATCATTAAATTTTCGGATTACGAGTAATTATTTTTCATATATATTGGTGCACGATGGTAATGTGTTTGTATCACGTGTTAAATCTTAAAGAAACTGAAGGAAATCTGCATTTAAGGGACACGATTTTATCAAACATCTAAATTTAGCTCAGTATTGATAAAATTGAAGATGCAACGAACACCTGCTGAGTGCTAAGCTAATGGATCCATTCCAACTTTCAAGTTGCATTTGGAAAAGCTCATTTAAAATCCTTTAATTTTTGCATTAAGTTCATAGGTTTATTATTTACGACATAGGTGTAGGAATAGAAATGAAGAATATATTTGTTAGCATATTTTATGATTTTTTAAGTTTTGTGTAGATTGTAGCAAGCTTACAATACCGTACAAAGAATTATTTCATATGGAACACCAAATTTAAAAATCTATTACGGATGAAGCGAATTATCTTAATGGAAGAGGTACTAAAAGGGTTGGTTTATTGTTTGAGATTTTTCAAGCAAATAAACTTGACTCAATTTTATCATAATTGAACCAACCCATGGACGGCTATAGAGGATATTAACAACAACAGAGATTTAAAAACGTAAGGATTATAGGAACAGAACGAAATAGAAAATTAACATTTAAAGAGAGATATTAAAAAGACTGGGTGCTCTAATTTTATTAAAGCTATAAAGAAGAAAGTTATTTCTTTGTATTGATATTGTACGAGTTTTTCAATCATTTATAGTTCTTTCCACTGCGTTTCACAAAAGTTTCAGTTTCAGAAATTGACTACTTTATAAACCACAATTCTTGTAGATATCTTCAATCTGATAATTCATAGTAAAAGGAATCGACTTTCCAATAATCCCATCTAAACTATTAAGTTTTTCCAGATAAAGACATAATTTGAAAATGTAAAAGAAAATTATGTAATCCTAGAGCTACTCATTAAGTGACGTAAATGTCGATTGAAGTACTAATCTATATTTATCTTAAAATACTTTCATCACATCACTTGAAGAAATAACGATAGTTTAGAGAAATTTGTAATACAGGAAAAGGTTGAATGACGGACGTTCTCTCTAAAAACGGATAGACCAAAAAAAAAAACTACAAGAACACCGCTCCAGGAAAATATAAGAATCATCGAAGCCAGAGAAAGATGGAGAGAGATTAATACATAGGACAACACAAGTATGTTGTGCGATGATATAACAAAATCAATTTCGTTTTTTTCGCTATTTGGACTAACCCACGTCCAATTTCTTTCTTGAACGAATGTATTCACTTGTATTCCCATAAGCGGAGCAATCTCTTTTTCAGTACCGTTAGCGCTGTTGCTTTTTAAAAATGCAACATTACATTTTGCAAATACGTAGTTCGATTTTCCATACTTAAAAATCGTTGGAAAGGGCGTGTGCCTGTTTATACAGAAATATGTATTTTACGATAACTAGACGAGAAGGATGACATCAACGTTTAAGAGATAAGGTTGCATATTTATATAAACGTCGCCAGATAAAGCAGCTGTGTGCAGGTCTCGAAAGAATCTTTTAAAGCAATATTGTACATATTTAAAAAGTTTATTTATTTCTCTACTTGTATTTTCCATTTTTCTTAAAGGAAAATATTGAAATGAAAATTAATTTTCTAAATTTTTATCTAATTGTAGTCAGATTTTAATACGATTTAAGCCTAATAAACAAAAATATGAATAGCCCTTTTAACCGATCTCCTATTTTTAAAAGAACTTTTTATTGAAGGGAATATATACACCAACTTTGTAAATTTAATGTAAATAGTGGAAATACACAATTTACGGCGTTCGCTTAAATAAAACGGTCTCAACCACCTACGAAGGATTTGAAAGAATTTTGTGAGTGCGTGATTTCTCAGTGAGCTTATTTTGATAACATAACTTTTAGAGATAGCTGTTGAAGTGAGTTGCAGATAGAAAAAGAGCATCTGTTATATCCTTAAAGGGGAAACCGATCAATACTCTAGATGTCATTCATGTGACTGATATGCCACTATTAGGGAGCTTGTACACACTATTACTCTTTTAATTAAGGCGCCGTGAGTACGACTCCTAAGTAAAGGCAAAATTATATTGTTGTGTACTACTTCTATAAACAGTATGGGGTTAATGCTTGATGGTAAAATATAGCTATAAATGAAATAGTGCATTATTACTGAAGATTAGAGGCAACGTGGTTTGGAGTGATCTTGGATACCAAGCTTCTTTGGAAGATCCTCGTGCAGAGGGAATTAATGTTCCATTTGTAGACCCTGCCGGGTTCTTTTAGAACAAGATGTCCACAAACGGCCCATCATCACGTATGCGGCGCTGGTGTGGGGTTATGTTGCGAATGCTCCAGGTTGTCTAAAACCCCGGGCACTCAGGACTATCCTCAGTGTTTTGTGTTAAGTAAGAAATATTGCCATTCATCGAAATGCAAATGGTTTGTACAACCACGAAATTGATAGATGGTGCAGGGACTAATAGGCCAACTAATATCTGTGACTGGTTACCAAGGAGGACGGAGGTTAGAGGTTAGACCCAGGGACTTTCAATCATTCCAACAAAGTTAACGTTAACCTCAAAGTCATGTGTGTAGGAATGACTGGTAATTTTATGGTTATTATCTTATAATTATAAAAGGATAGTGTACACTTATATACTTCCTAGTAAAACTGTAAAGACTATAGAGTACTAAAAAGCGTTCTGGTTTAGTTAGTGAAGAATCATGGTATTAGAGGAAAAAACTAAATTTGTTGAAAAGTAGAATTTTATTATACAAAATTAGCATTAGCTGTGTTCCTGGCCAAATAAACCGTCTCCACAATTCTTTACTTACCTTACAGCTCTAACTTGATCACCCGTAATTTTTATTTATTTATTATTTTTTTTTGGCAAAATCAAAAGGAACCCCAGAGTTATAATCATATACTAGAATCTTAGTTATTCTAAGCGTTAGTCTCTCAAACAAGTGTTTCTTTAAATATTGGGAAATAAAATAATTAAAAACTAAAAGAATGTTATTGTGAGCCTTTAATAGTTAATTGACTATAGTGGTCTGTACACATGACTTTATTCCATCGAGTGAATACACTAAAATTATATTATTCGCTATTTTTTGTGATCACAGAACCTAGTCAACAGAAATACGGTTGTTAGAATTTCTAACATGATTTATCTAATTTCTTCTTTAAGTATTACTTTAATGTCGGCGTTTCACGTCGATGTCGTCAGAACTATGATTCATACAGATTCTTTAGATTTATTTTAAAATAATTTTTGCAGATTCTGAGTTTTAGCTGTTGTGACGTAACAAATGATTATTAGCATAATTAATGTACCAAAGAACTACGTACCATAACAACAATCTATAGGTTTTTAACTATACGGCAGAATATGTGTGGAAATTATTTCTGATTTTACGAGACCGCAGCAAAAACTAATTAAGCCGGTATGTGGTTTGCAGCGCACTGTAGTAGAACTATAGAATTTTTTTAACTATAGGATACCTCGACGTAAGCTCCACTGGAAAAATCCAGACGCTTGTCATCTATCATTCATATTTGCCGGAATAACGGATTTCATATTCCTGTGACAGGTCGGAATGCTCGGACATTGGAAACCAGGTAGCAGAGGTCAATCAATCGCGAGGCAGGTAGAGAGAAATTATTGACTTGTCATTGAGTGCCCTGACATTGGAAAGAAGTTCAATAAAAAAGCAAAAAAGATAACTGTTAGAGATTGAGCTGGTCAACGAACTTAAAAAGTTCGTTACTGAATTCTATATGTCTGTCGGTCTGTCGGTCTGTCTGTCGCTGTCACAAAATTATGGATTTTTAAAATTGTAAAATGGATTCTTATAGGAAATTTTACGCTGATTTCAAAATCGAAATCAAAAAGTTTCTATCTCGAATAGTTTTCGAGATATTCGACTTCGAATTTCTGGAAAATTTCGACATTACGATTTTAAATGTGATTCTTATAGAAAATTTTACGCTGATTTCGAATAATGAAATCGAAACATTCTATGTCGAATAATTTTCGAGATATTCGATTTCGGAAAATTTTCGACATTACGATTTTAAATGTGATTCTTATAGAAATTTTACGCTGAATCGAAAATGAAGAACATTCTATGTCGAATAATTTTAGATATTCGATTTCGAATTTTCCCGAAATTCGAAATCGAAAGCAAGTTCGTTCTGGGATTGCTTACAGAGCAATCTCTTCGCCGGCCCCATGTTTTACACCTGAAATAATTGGTTTAGTTATCCGAAAAAATTGTTGAATAATCCGGCGATATTGTTAATGGACACTGTCGATCCGTTCGGTTCCTTGGTGTTTTGGTTAATAAAAGTGGCTGGTTCATATAAGCGATACCTACCTACTGTATGTACTCTAATCAAAGCAAATTAATTATCGAATTCACTAAATTACAAGTTACTTAGGAAACAATATATGCGTTGAGAATATAACTGTTAGTTACTTTAAATGCAACTGGGGAATTTCATAGTATTTTATAAATAATACGATATTCTGCATGTTTGCAGTTGTCACGCTACTATAAATGTAATATAACGTCGATTATCCTCATCAATTATAAAAGTGCAAATAAAACTTCTTTTTAAATGTACATTTGTATTCAAATGACAAAGTTAAATTCTCAAAAGCATAATCCACAAGGACTCATTATGTATTATTCTTCTTCTGGTGCCTACTCCATTAATGAAGGTTGGCAACAATTGTGGTGAATTCGTCTCGGTCTTGTGCTGTTCTAATTAATGTGTGTGTGTTTAAGCCCGTCCAGTCTCTTATGTTCTTCAACCATGAACATTTTCTTCGACCTGGGCCGCGTCTTCCTTCTATTTTCCCTTCTATCATGAGTTTTAATAGTTGGTTTTTGTGGTTTCTTGTGATATGACCAAGATAGGCGGTTTTCCTTTTTTTAATCGTATTAACTAATTCTCTGTCTCGGTTCATACGTCTGAGTACTTCCTCGTTTCTTATGTGTTCAACCCACGATATTCTATGCATCCTTCGGAACACCCACATCTCGAATGCTTCCAGCTTGCTAATCTCTTTTTTGTTCAATGTCCAAGTCTCCACCCCGTATAGCAGTATTGAATAAATGTAACATTTCACAAATCTGTATGTTAAGGATATCTAAAGGATTGGGCGAAACGACCTTCAAATGTAACTCCCATTAAATTCTAATAAGAATCATTACATTATAAAATGTGCCTAACTTTTTGGGCCTTTTCTACAAAAGATTATATTGGATTACATTTCATTTAATAACATAAAATATACTTTTATTTAAATCTTGAATAGTTCAACATTAGTTAACACATTGATTTGATAAATTTGAATCTTAAAAACAGTACATACATATCTGAATTTACAGGAAAAGTCGTTATTTAGGCATTGCTTGTATCACAATTTTAAATCTAATGAAGGTTAATAACAATGAAGTTATAAACTTGATTTATTCGACATGGAACAATACTTCAAGGAGACGATCCACTTTGTTACCAAAAATTATGAAATTGTTTTTATGAATGCAGTAAACGACAAATTTCATCTCAGAAAATTAAATTTACGAATCTCTTCCGAGCTCAGCGAACTTCGAAACATTTTTCCATAATATCTCAAACTTTATTTCTGTCCTTCAGGTGATGACTTTTTCTTCTCAAAACAAAACTCCTTTTTACACATGAACTGCTCAAAACGTAACCTGGCAACCTGTACTTTGATTACATAGAAAAGTAAATGAATTTGAATTAAAACCATTTTATTTTCATTGTATGTGAATTACTGTTAACTCGGTTATGAAATATATTAAATATTTATATGTAGACGGACTTGCTTATATTCATTCGATTTTTTACTGCGCAGCTTCCTGTAACATAATTTTACTTTGTTTTATGTACGTTCGTCACTATTTACGACTTTTAGACTGATCCACCGTTTTGTTATGCAGAATTATATAAAACGTTGCCAATTTCTTAGAATTTAGAACGTCATCAAATTCTATGAATATGCATGCACAAATAAGCGTCATTGGTACGTCACAGATGCTCTAAACTATGTAATGGTTCCTCACTGACGTCTGGTAATCAACAGTTACAAGCTTAATGAAGCCATTAAATTGGATACTGAACAGTCAATTACGCATTTAGTTCGCTATCCACCTCGTTAACTTAAACGGTTGTTAAATTGGTTTTCGATTGTGTCTGCCTTTACTCGAATTTATTTATTGCATACCGCTTTATGAATCATACTAATTTTTTTTATCTCATAGTGAGGTGTGCAAGTGACGCAGTTGTTTACAATAAAATGGAGACTTATGAAGCAAACCGGCCCACATATTGGCACCTTGGTGTAATGTTTGTGTCAAAACTTATGTTTTATGCTGTGTTTTTAATTATACACGGAAAGATTGATTTAAATGTTTTAATGCACAAATCACGCGATCCCCCGTGTTGAGTTGGTAATTCGCTTTGAATAAACAAGTACTCGTGCAGCAGTTGAAGATCCATTTTGTGATATAAATCGCGAAATTAATTTTTCCGGCATATACTAATCAGCTTAACATTGTATATAACAAGTTCCGTGGTTATTAATTTGTATTTAATATTTTTAAGGTACAATGCATTTTTAAAACTAATATAGGAATTGATTTTGTGTGATTTTGTATTATAAAACTAAGTAGAACATCCTTATTATTCGAAAGTGAAAGTATAAATTATATTTTCAAGTGACAACAAATTATTCGAAGAGGTAAGCAAAATCGACCAAAATCTTAAAACAGTCTTAACAGACCGATTTACAGGTCTTTGAATATCACAGTCGAAACAGAAAATTTTTCACATTGTAGTGAAAATATTGATTAACAAATTATTTAGAACATATAGGAGTTCTGTTATTTAGTGACATATAGGGATACTTCGTTAGAAGTTAATTATGCCCACATAACCTTACAAAAATACTTATTTCTTAATGTTACTAAAAATGAACTAAATATAAAAGTTTCTCTTCTTTACTTCTTGAAATAACGCCAAATTTTAGGTTCCTTATATGTCAGCCAACATTTCTGAGTAAGTACAAAAAAAAACCGTGGGTGATGAGATGAATAACTAGGTTCATATACAGAACGTGTGAGCAACTGCACATACGCTCATAAAGTTTCTTATAGACGAATATTGCCCGATTACAAAACCAAGGTCCGCTCCTATTAATCGACGAAAAGTGTTCGTGATATGTAGCTTCCTAATTAAATTAAAATTAGGTACAAAACGGTGAACCCCAGCAACGAGCAATAATCGAGCAAATTAAAAAATAGTGGAATATTAAAATACATCGTAATACTAATTCATTATTAAAATTAACATAAATACAATTAAAAATGGAGATGGAAAGATAAAGAAGAGTATTCATCTGATAGCAATCAGGAAAAAGAACAAGGAAATTTTTGAAAAACAAGACGATAACCCGAACACTAATTAAATGAGCAAGAAAAAATTATGAAATAGACATATTGGTGAAAGAAATAATACAATTAAAAAAAATCAAACAAATGAGAAAAGAGCAAGTGGAATACGGAAAAATAAGAGAGCTAAGAAGAGAAAATAAAGAACTAAAAGAACAATTAATAAATAAAAATATTGATTTGAAGAAACTACTACAGACTACAGTTCTACTACTACTGTTCGGAAGTTATAGAAAAATCTAAACAAGAATCAATATCGTCATGCTAGACTTAAATTTAGAGGCAAGTGATCCAAGTCAGCTGAAAAAAGAATTTATTGATCATCAATTAGAAATTCAGATAAATATTAAAGCAGCAAGGAAATAAAATTACAGAATACGGAAGAGAAAAAGTATTTGAAAACAAAAACAATTTAAAAAATAAGTAACAGTAGCATATTTTCATTACTAATGGTAAGACAAAAAGAGATTTAGAAATTTAAATATGATTAGAGATAAGGACGTAAGAAGAACAACGACAAGGAAAACGAATAAAAATAAGATATAAAATATAAGATAATAAGTAAATAATTAAGTTAAAGGTATGTAGATGAAATAAGTATATAGACACTAAGAAACGATATGTATGCGATAACAACGACAATGGAAACATAAATGAATAATACAGGGAATGTTAAAAGTAGGGATAGAAACACATATAGAAATATAAATAAAACTGACTAAGACAAACAATTAGGCACAGGAATATAGAATATATAAGTTAAGGAAAAAAACAAAAAGTTAATTGGAAGATCTGAAACACAAGATTGCAGTACATCAAAATGATGAAATATAGTTAAAAACGGCCTTCTGAAAACTGCGAAAGAAATTTGTGTAACAACAATTGTACTATAAAAGAAAAAACAAACAACTTCGTGGTCAGATGAAGTAAGACAAGTAAAAACGAATAGGCGTGGAAAACATGGAAAGAACAAACTCAAAATTTTGTCAACCCGAAATAAAGATTATGGAGAGATTTGGATAAAGATTAGGGCAAGCTTTAAGAAAATCACTAAGTAGTCTACATTTTATTTAGAAACTACAGGAAAATATATAACACAGAAATGAGTTACATAAAATACAAAGAGAAGAAATTACTGCAATAATAATAAGATACCATTGAAACGTGGGAAGAATATTTTAAAAAATTATTAGAAATTAGAAAAGAAGAAAACAATGAAACCTAAGATATAATAAATGAAAGAAGAAAGTGTTCAAGAAGAAACGAGAACTGTGTAATACCGTAAAGGAAACTTTCTACAACGGTGCGATGAAATTAGGATAAAAACTTTTAAAAGGAATTAAGATGTTGATTAATGTCGACATAATGATCAACGTCAAAAATGCTGTCGAATGATATGCTGCATGACATATGTGAGTATAATTCCGGTTGCCGTTAACCGATTTGGCTGACCCAAGATGTGTTATAGTGTCTCCAGACACACAGACAGACAGACAGGATGATAATCGCATTAACTTTCTATAACCTCCGCTGTAGAAAGTTAATAACAGTAGCAGAATTAGATAAGCGAGAAGAAATAATAAAAAGATGCTACTGGAACTTTTGAATAAAATTACCACATATTGTGAACTAGTGATATTTCTGCCAATTTTTAAAAAAGAAGGCCAAAAAGAATACTACAATTATAGAGGTATAAAAATAATAAACGAATTTGATAAGGAAATAAAGAACAACATAGGGATGTTATAATATAGAAAAAGTTACAATAAAACGTTCAGCATTGACCGATCATTTAGTTTTGGTAACAAAGGAAGCACTAGGTTTGCACCACAATGTTAGTGTTTAGAGTGAAGAACTTAATAAATAATAACAATGATAATATCCAGAAATACACAGAATATATACATGAAACTAGAAAAGAAAGAAATCGAACTGTTTAGATATTTGGACGACAGAATTGAAACTCATACGAAAATCCACCTAGGTCTTACCAGATAAATATTTATCAAAAAGAACTAACAACTAAAACAAAAGTAAGGATTTACGATTCGCTTTGGTCCAATACTTACATATGCATTGAAATAGTATGGACACATTATGAGAATGAAAGAAACGAGATTAAGAACAATTTGGAAAATAGGAAGGACAAAATGAAATGGAACGATAAAATAAGACGATAATTCAAACGGATTAGGTTTGATCAACTAACTGGAACTTTTGGAAAAATTGAAAACAGTCTCAGAAACCGTTTTGGGCCATCTAAAAAAATTTTCAACTTTTTCATGCTTTGTAGGCTGCAGCGGAGTCTTGCTGGGACACGTACTCCCACCCGGTGGCGATCTCCTTTATTTAGGGCTTGACAACTGCCTCCAGCACGTTGATCTGGATATGGGCGGTTACCCTCTGGCCTTTTTCCAAGAAGTGGGGCGCCATGACATCATCCCCTTCGTTGTTCAGAAGCCCCAGCACCATCATAGAGGCGAGAAACTTTGTATGCATGACGATAGGTACCTTCCTTTCCTGGATGAAGTTTTTTTCGTTTGAAAAGAATCTCAGGAAATCAGCGCTCTCATGCTTGATGTCGTTCAACAGTGCTTGCTGTACATCTTGTTTTCCTCAGTTAATTGATTTCTCAGAATGAAAGGCTTGTATTATAGGTCCTGGAGCACTGCTAGAATGACTGTTGATATCGCCACGCCCATTTCTTTTGCCAGGTCACTCATGCTCCGCCCAAGATCGTGGTAGATCTTCTCCTTTAATTAATCTTGCGATCAGACTACTTGTGAATTGCCTTGTGGGCAGATACTTTCACCCTGTTGTCAGATTCTTTGTAATTCTTGGTTACATCGTAAACTTCGGTCTTTTTGTAGCCAAATTTTTTGCCGGAATTTTTTGGAGCGAAATAATTCGAGTATAGCACTTCTGCGGTCATATTCTCGGCTCATTTCGACAAGCGTAGGTTGTTAATTAAACGAAGTTAATTTATGTTATCTGATAGGGTATTACCCATGCGCATAAGACGGCCTTTCGGCTTTCAGCAATAAAACTTAAAAAATTCCGAATTTCCCTCGGCAACCCTGTATAAAAGTTTTTCAACTAAAAATTTAATTTAAAAATAAATGTACGAGCAGTATCGTGGGTTTATAATAGCCAATAAACACGTAGTTGAGATTTTACAAAGCGCAGTCAGCTTCATGAAGGTTTTATTGTCAAAAAAGCAATCCTCTGGCCTAAACATCAACCTAATTTTATAATTTGTGTGCATATAAGTCACAGTATAAAAACATTTAGATATGTGTTAAGGAAGGTTACCATCGACCTTAAAAAAGCCGAAGAAATTAAATTTGATTACATTGAAAATCACAAATGCACTCTTTCCTACCTCTCTTTTATTTTAAAAAAGTTCTTTATAATGCTTTGTGTATAATAAATAACTGTAACTTCTTACTCTTCCTACAGCTGATATTTTTGCAGCAAAAATGATTTGTTTTGTTATGATTTGTAAAACCTTTAATCTGTTTTAGGCGCCACGTTTATTAGTAACTGGAGTAGATATCCAATTGTGTTTTTGGATTACTACTTATAACGGTTCTAAATTTTAATTATTACGTTTGGATTTTTATATTGTAACATTATAATTTCTGAATTGATGGCTTTGAAGTCGCCGGCTTCCCTCATATTCGGCCGCGTTTCAATAACCCTCCGATTTATTCAATTTTAGTTACCCGAGAGGATGAATCATGTTTTATAGTCATAGGCTTTCCTAAATAGGGTCAGGGGAAAGTTATTAAGCATAGGGAAGACCTGCAAAAGGCTTCATTTTTGGATATTATGTTTTGCTTAGTATTTACGTTTTATTTTTTGATAATTATGCATTTTTAGATATTTTAGGGGGTAACTTGCTTATGCGGCAAAAAATACTGCATACCTACGTAAATTAAGGAAAGATCTATCTCATAGATAAGATATTTTGTAATGTTTTTGCCGCACTAATTTTAAAATGACTTCTAAACCAACTGTTAACGACATTTGTTATAAATTACTAATGATAAGTATTTGTGTTTAACACTATTATCGCGTCATAAAGAATATGCTAATGCATTATGCAATTTGACAGATGTTACCGAATATGACAAATGCTTAAATAATACTTAAAAGAAGTCTCTCATTTTCATTCACTATATAAAAATGAAGATACCGAAATTTATTGAAGTAGAATTAACTAAGAAGCATGGGCCATTGTTGTCAAATCTAAAGAAATTTGCCTCTTTTAGGGAATTTCAATCTAATTCTTAAACGAAATAAATATTCCTGATGTCATTATTATTATTATTATTACATCATTACATATATTTAACTTTACAGTTTTTTCTATACCAACCATTATGTGCATAATTTTAACAGACGTTGATAAAATCAAATATTTAGTAATCATTACAAGACCACTGTTTGTATTCATGTATATCTGTCGAAGGTCATTGACTTTCTACAGTTTTAATTGGTATTTAAGTTTGATACACCAAGTGTTACGCAATGTACACGGGCTTTTTTCTTATTTGTATTTAAGGTTTTATATATCAAGTGTTACACGATGCATACGGTTTTTCTTAGTAGTTATATATACAAATGGGTTGTTTTATAGTTATGAGCTGATTCTAACCGTTAGAGATGCGTCATAGTAGAAATTACTAAACGTTCCTACAAAATGAATAGACTTAATCTAAGATCAAAGCAGTGTACGATATCCTGATAAACCTTCGCACACATTTAAACGTGCACGTGATACATCAAAACGGTTGTCGTTGTCAATAAAGCGTAGAGTATCAAGACTAGTGAATTTTCTGTTTCCAAAGTTTCCGTTCCGGTGATGTTGGCATCTCCTAAAAGTCGGTAGCTGGTTCTCCGGTTGTAGACGCGACAGGTCAATACAAAGAACTTTTGAATGAAATCTACAAACCAAATTTGTATTTAAAAAATTTCTTATTTTTTGTGGTAGACCGCCATGATTGGTGCATTATAAGTTTTTCCCACATGGCCAATGTATAACAATGTATAACAACAATTTATACATAAACATGGAACACGAAAAAAAATAACTTCTTGCATATTCACCAAACTTGCCCCCCTTAAACCATTAGACTAGACAAATTTCGCCATTTGGACTATTTCTTAAGAGTGCCAACCAAAAGGTTGTAATTCATTCATTAGCAGTTTCTTAGATCAGCTTTGGGTCATTTTAGTATTTTTTGGAACATTGTATTGCTACCGAGGACTGATATTTTTCTAAATAGAACGTATTTCTTCGTCTGTTGTTGCGATCATTTTGCGTAGGAATCGGTCAATATTCTGTTTCCTCTTAGTATTACCTTGATTTATTCTTTTTTCTTATATCATGATCGTATGATATTCATCACTTACTCACAATTGTTCTAAGCTTTAAAAACACATCAGAACTATTATAGCACTTGTAATACACTCGTCTTCAAGTGCCTTAGATTCATTTTTGGACTTCATATCTGGCTGTATTCACGCTTTGAAGCTGAGCTCGGATTATTTGGTGATAGTTTATTGTTATCTTCACCAGCAATAATTGTATTTGACCACTTATTTATAATTTTCTATTCATACTCTAATAAATCAAGAGACGATTAAATACGTTATTACAAGGTAACTTCAGCTACGCCAATCCGTAACTTTTAAACATGGCCAATACTTCATATTAGTAGACTCAGAGTTATCTGTACAAACTAATGTGCTGAAGTTGTCCAAGTGGAAAGCGAGAAAGACACTAGCCAAATTAAAATTGATCAAAATAAACGGCCTATAACATCTCTGTTTTTTGTATTTTTAAAACAAGAAATACGTACTTATTCGCCAGTGCAGAATTATTAAGTAAAAATAAATCTCTCCCAGCACAAATTGACTAAATAACATCCCAACTCGCAAGGTACCGCCTGTATTTCCGCGACATGTTAATAATTACCAAGTGATAATCACTGATATCAAGTCAGTAGTAAAAAGAGTTTACAACAGCCCAACTCAGATCACAATTACGAATTAATCTAACTGGTACAGATAGATGATTATCGCCTACTTACTAAATTTTATGAAAACAAAAATGAAATTTCTTACATATTTCGTAATTCTAAGAATTCTTATATACAAATGATAAACAGAAATATGCCCATCTCTATTTCAAATAAAGATATCGATGAACTTCCCTCGAAACAACTTCCTGTTTTACAAATAACTAGACTGGGGAATCATAAAAAACTCATATCATTCCGTGCTATTGAGCTTGCTGAAACGGAAAAGGTAAAAACATTTTTTAGTTCTCCCATTGAAATTACGGGTCGAACTTAGACACGCATATTACTCAGTTAACTCTCTAAATATCTTAGCAATCCTTAATAAGCCCTAACTTTGTAAAACCTCCATTTATTGCTATATGATTAAATAAAATTATTTATAATCTCATTGCTTCTTTTTTTCTATTGCAAATAATGTACCACGCACCGTGTTTATTATTACTATAGCAAATTTTAATGTCAACGGTTCAACAAAGGAAAGTATTTTTATTATTGCCTTTCTAGCAAGTCTCAATATAGACATATTAATAGTTACTAAAGTGCGTCTAGAAAACGACAAGAATGTTTAAAATTTCACGTAATGCTATATATCGACAATATCATATGAGACATCTTGCATCAGTAGGCGTAGCGATAATAATAAGCTCTTATTATCTAATTATTCACTTAAAATGGGAAAACAACACACTTAGAAGCAGTGGTTAATTTAGAACTTAAAAATAAGGCCACGTAAATATTATTGCAGTTTATAAACAACCTATTAAAAGATTATTCAAAGAAAACAATCCTTTCTAACAGTACCCCAATACATACTCGAAGATTAGAATTCTAAAAATACGCTCTTGCAAAACCAATGATCCCAACAGAAATAGATTACAAAACTTTATTTCAAACTACACTATTCAACTATCATCAGCACATGCTAAACCAAGTTACTACCCATACAGAAGATATTATCAATTTGATATATTGGATATTTGTTTACCTTAAACTTTAAAGCATTTATAACATAAATCGCATTAGCGAAACTTCAGTCGGATTACTTTCTAATACTATTTTCTCTTAGTAGTACCCTTTTCTGGAAAATATGCTTTTCTTAAATCATTTTATGCACATGTAAACTGGATAAAATTTAAAGAAATATTAAACAAACTTGATTCAATTGAGAAGCTTAAATCAGCCGTAAATGGCAAATAATTAAAACAAAACTGAACCTTATGACCTGCAGTATTAAATTTTCATAGTAGAAGTTTGAGTTATATTGATTGTTGGAATTAATGTGAAATTTTAATATTATTCTCTTACTGCCGTACAACGCAGTAGCTTTTTTTAACCACTACATAACGAAATTTAGCGCCAAAATAAGCAGCACAATCTTAAAAATATAACAGTAGCCATCGTTCAAGACGCATAATATTTGGGCTAACAAGGGGAGGCGTAGACGTTCGGATCACGGATTTTTTCAAACTTAGTACACTTTTAGTGGCTACTTGTAAATTGCTCCGATGATAATCCCTTAATCCGAAATGACCCAAACTAGCTACCTGAAAAATGTGTAAATTCCTCCGGGGCTATTTACTTAGCTGTGCAAGTAATGGTATATTCCTCCGATTGTAATTTTTTATTCTTATAACTACCAGTTAACTAGAAAAGTTTGGAGGATAGGTAAAAATATTGTTTATAAAAATTTTATAAGGAAATTTTTTATTATTGTTACCTACATGTTATTCACCGTATTTGCTAAAATAATAAGAAATAATTTTTATAAATTGTAACCTAGTAGTAATGATTCCTGCTATAAAATCATCAATTTTTTTTTAATAAACAATTGTTTTTTTTTCGTCACAGCGTTTTTAAGATACCATATTCTTCCGCTGTCAACTGTTTGTATTTTTACGTATACTTCTGTTTGAAGTTTTAATAAGACATCCGTGAACAGATATATAGATGGATGAGCTAAATTAAAATAAGAATTAAAATGTGAATGAAAAGATTCACAGCTGTTGTTGTTCTATTAGTAGACGCTGAGGCTGCGGCCCAAATTGTTGGCGGAAAACAGCTATTTTCAGCAATATAGATCTCTACGAGATAATCACCAAATTTTGTGATGTTTTCTTCACCTGGCTGTATTGCTGCTAAATCCATTGTAAAGCAATCTTCAACATCCGAAGGATCCAAAAAAATCAAACCGAAAATATAGTGCAGTTTTGTCTTTATATTCGCAACTCAAACCTAGCTGCTGTATTTTCCGTTACCTATAGACCAGAATCATCATGAAAGGTATTTTGGCATTAAAACACCACGCTTGCCATGCGGGTTGGTGAGTTGGTTTAGGATAAGGTACGGTAAATTTTGTTAGGTATGATAGGACTTTGGGTAGGGACTTGATTTCCTCCTGTTATATGAGGCGGAGGATAATCAAGAGCTCACGTAGGCAGGGTCGCCACCCCCTGAAATAGGTCTGTCCTTTACCGGGATCGCAAAGAAGTACCTATTCGCTACCTTACCTTCAGAAATGGACCGAAGATGGCTAATGATGATGATGATGATGATAGACCAGAAATGAAATTATTAACCGCATGTTGTAACAGCGTAATTAATTATGAAATTTACCATGCTTGGGTAATGTGGAACCGACATCCAATGATCTTAATTTCAGGCCATACATTTAAAACTGCAAGCTTTTTCGAAATCAATTACGATTTTACGAGGCTTGAAATGTAAATTTAACTTATGGCATTCATGTACAGTAGCTCGAAGAGCTGTTTCGTATGACTGCGTTGACTTGTTAGGAAGTAGGCAGTATATAAGAGGTATGCAAATTCCTTTTAGATAAGCATGCACAGTAAACAGTTTTTTAAAAAATTTCGCCGAATATGAAAATGTGCCATCTACGTACAAAGTGTCCGCTAAGGACAGCCGCTTCAAATTAGTAAAACAAGAAAAAATAATTATATTCTCGTTTTCATTGTTAAGTAATAGGAAATTTTTATTTCTGTTTGTTTTTAAGTTAATTTCTTCTATCACTTTATGAACATCCTCCAGGCATCGAGGCAAGGGTGGCAAAACAGATCTCCTCGTATTGTGCATATTTCTTCACATCAGGTTGCAATAAGCTGGACGAATCCATTGACAGAGGGACTTCTTGTACAATTTTAGATGGTCTGTCACAAATGTCTTCGACCGCTTTTCGTTTGCATGCAGTACTAAGTAAGTTGTATTTTTTTCAAATCTGCCAAAAATATCAAAAACTTAGCAAATTTAAATATTCGAATGACACTTTAATACAATAAAGTAGTACACATACCTCGTGATTATGCGTTAATTCGCTTTTAGTAATTATTTTTTGTTCATCTTCTCCAATGGTGTACACCTTCACCATACACTTTTTATTAATACACCTCCACTTTACCTCCCCGGTAGTCAACTGACTATGATTAAAAAATTTGTAGTCGTTTATTAACAACATCGGTCGATTTTTTTCACTTAAAATTATATGAAAATTAGCCATCTTTCGACTGCACTCGTATCTTTACAGCAAAGATCTGATTATTTTATTTTTAAGGGCAGTTTATATATTTTGTTCTAAATATTTAGTGGCGTATTACTAAGTAAGTATTTATACCTATTTTGGGAAAAGATATAGGTGAGAGATTAAGAGATAATGAGATTATAATTTTTGCGGAGCAATTTACATTTCTACAAATTTGTTTATCTGGACGAAACAAACAATTTACATACAGGGATTAGTGACCTAGCGGATTATCGGAACAATTTACAATCGGCCCTTTTAGTAGTTCATTAGGACAACATAATGAGCGTTTAACAAGGCGCCACAAATGAAGGGTTTTCGAGAAAATCGCAAGAAAAGTTTTACGCGTCGATTATATGGCAGTGCGTTGCAACTACGAACACGGGGTGGAGGCAGCCGAGTGGTTAGAGTTCGAGTTTCACAACTGCTGGATCACTGGTTGGAATCTCATTTGGTGTTTTTTTTCCTATTTATAATATTTATTTTTTCAACGCTGATCATATTCTTTTATTTATATAGTGTATGTCTTACAATTCAAGGATAATATACTATAAACTTTTATTGAATTTCCAGTGTCATTAGGCTGTTTACTAATTTTTATTATTACAATTATTATATATGTATATAATAAGTCCAAATCAAACATCGATAAATAAAGATGTAAATAAGTTTATCCAATAATACAATGAGTTACAGTCAGAATATAAGGGTAATCTACAATTATTTGTCGGATGTGCTTTCGGCCTTACAAGGTGCAAGATGATATTTTTTATACAGACACGGAAAACATAAATTCCAACGGTATCTATTATATTGAATGAATGCAGTATCCCCTCAATGCACAAAGAGTCTTCAGAGTTTCTATGGAAAAACAAACCTCGTTGACATTTTGAAAATTTCTCTTTTCTCCGACAATTTCGTTGCAAACCATCCGCAAAGCAGTTCCGGGAACCTTACCCGATAGCAGGTATAAGGGATTCCAGGAAAACTTTATGCGTTTGGTAGTTTACTTGTCGATAATTATAAATATAATAATTGTTGTAATAATAAAATTTAGTACACATCCAAATAACATTGGAAATTCAATAAAAGTTTATAGTACATTATCTATGAATTGTAATACATATACTATATATATGAAAGAATATGGCCAGCGTTGAAAAAATAAATATATAAATAGAAAAAAAAACAACACCAAGTAAGACTCGAACCAGCGATCCAGCAGTTACGAAACTCGAACGCTAACCACTCGGCTGCCGCCACCCCGTGTTCATCGTTGCAACGCACTGCCACATATTCGACGCGTAAAATTTTCTTGCGATGTTCTCGAAAACGCTTCGTTTGTGGCGCCTTGTTAAAAGCTCATTATATTGTCCTAATGGACTACTAAAAGCGTACTAGGTTTGAAAAAAATCCGTGATCTGAACGTCTGGGCCTCCCCTTGAAAGTCAATTTTGCATAATTTTCTACCACCATACATATCTGTAAATACATTAATTAATTACAACCACCATTTTTAGTACTTGATTTTATATCACCAATTTTCACATAAAATGAGTACTAAAACTACTCTACATTTGAATAGAAACTAAACAGAGACAGGCTATACGTTTGAACAGAAAATAAATAAAGGCAGCTGATATGAAATTTGACGTGTCTGAGCTCTAAGCTTACGTTTGGTTGGTTGCTTCAGGATCGTTTTGCATATCTTACTGTTATCATTTGTAAATAAATTGTTCCACGTTGCCACCTTGCAAAAATTTGAGGGAAGGCAGGTAAAAAATTGTCAGCGTAGGATGCCAAAAATACCTTTTGCGGGCAACCCATCATGTGAATATGAAACACAAAAATTAAGCACGCCACTTTGTTCAACTGAAAAAGTTTTTAGTGTAATTTTTCAGTTACTTGGTTAGAGCAGTTTAACATTAATTGTGGCACTTTAGGTTCACTGCTGCTTAACTGCGGTCTGTTGTCCTTTTTAAAATTGTTTTAATTCAAAATTAGAAAATCTGGAACGGAAAACCTGTAGGGGCATCACGCTAAAGTATAAATCTGCAAAATTGAAAACGGAAACTAAAGGGTTGATAATGATTTTTGAGGTCGAAATTTCAATACGTGCCATAAATTTATAAGCCGATTTAAACCAAATTGTATAAATTTAAGATTACGCTCCACCGTCTAGACCGCCGTAATCAGTAAAATTATTCATAAAATTTGTAACGCTAGCAAAGCCACGTCTGACAAAAAAACGTCGTCTGCTTAATTAAGCATTCAACGTCTTATGCAAAACAACAAATTATACACTTATTCTAAAATAGTGTGGGATGCAATTTATAATTTTGGTTATTCAGGCCGGTTAATTAGTTATTTTTAGGAATATTGAAAATGTTCGTGCTTCTCATATACTTGTTAAATCTAATTGCATTAGAGATGTTATAAATGAGCGATATTTTATCGATGTAGAGACCTGGATACGTCGCTTTTTAATTATATCTACTTAGATGTTAAAAATTATACAATCTACTCGCGAAATGATATTCTGCTCACGAAATGCAAGTTTATTTGTAATTCCAAAGATATACCAATGAACATTCGATGGAAGTGTCACTTATGTTTTGATGGTTTTCATCATCAATGGCAAGGATCCAACTAAATTTTATTATAGAAGTGATTATACGGAAAGACAAAAACCTTTTACCCAGAAATTCTTAAAAAGCGAACTGAGCTAGACAAAATGAGGGAACAAAGTTATAATACATTTGTTCTGATCAAAGTAAAAACTATTTTCTGGAATTTAATGTAAACTGTCCTGTAATACTTGAAACCACCTTATATTTTACTTATTTTTATTTTTAACTAAGTATGCAAATTTTCAATTTTGTGTTTTATGGCATTATCGTAAGTGTGGACTTTAGATAATATTATTAGAGAGTAACAGATACAATTGTTGCATTTTTTTATATTATCATTTGGAAGTGTTACATGTGATATAAACTTTTGTAGGAAATTTTTAAGTAAGCATGTACTGCGAAAATAAAACTGATCCGTTTTAACTTTTCAACGTCTTACCAAATTCAAGGCCTGGAATCGTGGCTTGCACTGAGAGGTTAAGCCTCTCATCTCTGATACGGATGTTCGAACTGAAAGCGGGTACTCAGTTATTTTTATTAACTAAATAGGCCACCCCCTAGACATCTGAACCCAAAATTGAACCCGAGCCCGTCCGCATTATTTGATAGATCAAATTTTGTAAGTTTGTATAAAAGCATTAATAAACAAAGTGGCATAAGGTGGGTGTAAATATTTCTAATACAAATTTATTAAAACAAATTGAACATGTCTTTATTACATAGGCAAATCTTTCTGCCCACAGAAAACGCACTACGCAGCGTTGTTCCTCGATGGTGTAATCACTGAGTGGAGTGGCCATACTTCTACTCTGGTTGCTTTCTGCTATATGACTAAACGATGGACTGCTGCGCACGTGATGTTCCACGCAGCGCCTCTGTTATTTATATCGCGCAATTTTAAATGTCTTTCACTTCTGATTTACTCTCATATATAGAAAAATGAAAACAAATCTTTAAATTTTAACGTAGGCACCGATTGGTGATAAATATTGTATTGTAGTGTATTGTAGGAAGTCGTTTGGGGTACCTCCTGCTTAACCTTACTGGTAAAAATGACATGGAGTGATATTTGGGTTTCTCGGAGGTTATTAATGTGGTCCGCGTCTTTTCAACCAACGTCTTGGAATATGTTGGTCTAACCACGCAATTTTTTATGCGACATCGTACGTATTGCATATCTTGTTAGTCCACTTTCCCTGACGAGTTGAATTTTGCGGGCTGCGGATGTAAATGGGTGGCTTTTTCTTGCATCCGCGGTCTTGGGGTTCATCAGAGCTTTACATGACACTTTTTTTTATTGTCTTCTGACGTAGTATTGCATTTCTCCCTTTCACTATACACCACAATATTTGAAATAAACCGATGCAATTTCACGCTTAGCTCGCTTCTGAACACTCAAGCGGGCGGCTATCTTTACGTTGCATGTATTGCTCCTTGCGGCCTGTACTTGTACTATCAACGCGCGAAATATAAGCTATGTACTGACATGTTTAGAGACTGCTTTCATAATGACTCCAGTGAAACTAAAAGTTTTAAAGCAATTTTTTAATGACCAGCTACTTTTTGTCTATCCTGTAGAAATGCTTAGAAAATCGATCATGTGAATGTACGGAAACTTAAAAAATTAAGCTGATAAATAAAGTGCATGATTTTTAGAATCACTTAATATGATCAAATATTTTTAATGTAGCACAATCTTACCTAATTAAGTAATTGTTTTTCTTTAGCGAGACATGCAACCGACTTGGCCATGTAGTCAGAAAAAGTGCAAATAGCATGATGCAGGTCAGCCCACATATTGGCACCTGGCGCACGACTTTGTTTGTGTCAAAGCGTCTGCTTTGTGTTATATTTTTAATATGCACTGGATTGATTGATCTGTTTTGTTTGGCTAATTCCGCGCTGCTCCTAATTCTTTCAGTCGTTTCACCTTGACCGAACTGTCAATTATGCAGTTGTATACAGTTTGGTTTACCGTGTTCGCTACATTGTTTTCGGCTTGTTTTGAAAGCCTGGCATTTGTCGCTAGATGACTGGCTGCGTTGTATCACGAAATGGAATTCTGTGGGTTCACTGCAAACTCGTTCCAGAGATGCTTGAAATAGCCGTGTCAGTTTCAAATTAATGTGCGGAAATTAAAAATGTTTATTTGTTTTTTGTCATCACAAAAAATAAGTAATGGTTATATTCCTGTGAAGTAATTTCATTTAGACCGATTTCACTTTAATTATTATATATAGATTGATCGCAATGTATTATTCGGCAGTTTTTTTCTTTAACTTATAAGGTACTTAACCAGTAAGAAGGTACATTTATTTGCATCGAAATAGGTATATTAATTATAATTTCTAATTAATTTGTTTTTTTTCTTCAAAACTTATAAAACAATTCACATTAGCATAGCACTTTAAATGATGATTAATACATGAAAATTAATATCACTTATTCGAAACTTCGAAGAAGATATATGGGTGGGGAGGGAGGTTCCAAATTGAATGAGATTTAGGGGTTACACCCATTTACGTACAAAATAGTAAATAACTGGTTACGCATTTATGGTACCATATTTAAAAAGAAATGGGTTGGTTTAAACCCCATTTTGATTTTTTTAACCATTCGGAGATACACGCTAAGAATAATTTTATTTCTATAAGATCCCATTTTTTATTATAACTCACATTGTGATGTATACTTATATACTTAATTAAGTATGCTACCATATTTTATATTGTTCTATGTTAATTTTTGAATTTGTTTGATTGGTCTGATAGTTTAAATATTTTTAGTCTCTTTCGTTATCTCCATTTAACAAATTAGGGGCTAGTTGGCTGTTATGCGTTTTTATTTTAGTCTTATATTTTTCACAGCACTTTTCAACTTTTCGCTCATTGTAGCTATACCAAAATCTTTATGCAACACTGCGTTTGGAATGTACTACAGAGCGTTTACTATATTACGGAGCACCTTATTCTAGAAGTGTTTTGCAATATTTCTATATTCGATGTGCTGGCCGATTACCAAAGAGGTATTCCGTATATAAAAATAGGCTTTAGGATTGCTTTATACAATAGAAGTTTATTGTTCAATAGCAACTGCGAAGTTTTCCTTAGCAACCGATAGAACTGCCTGTACGTTATACCGAGTTGTTTTCGTTTGTTAAATATATGTGTGTGTCACGTTAGTCTTCTGCCAGGTAGTGTCCAAGGTATTTGAAGTTGTGCTTCATTATGAATGTAATATGCATGGACTTTGGTTATTCTTTATTCGCCATTTTATTAGCTATAATTTGAGTTTGTTAAGATGGTTCTGCAGATTTATAGATACACTAATGGAGTTGTGGTGTGACACCAATATTGCGGCATCGTCTGCAAATGTTGCGTCGTTTCGAGTCTAGTTGTTGGATAATCCGCCGTATATGTCATGTATAAAATTGGACCGAAAATGATCCCTTGCGGGACACCATAACTTATTGGGCAAAGATCAGGGTTCACTTGTTTTATTTGTAAGGTAGGATTTTAGAATGGAAATAGGGGATGTTTAAATGGTAATTTGAGCTTATGACAATCCTGCGTGCTACTCCTTATACAATGTTTGTGCCGATGTCGATAAATGCGGCTGAACAGTACTGTTTCCACTCTAGGGTATTATTTATTTGGTTAACCGACTTTGGATTTCTTAAATTGCAACTATAATTGGTTATACTCGATTTAAAAGTTTTTTGGGGGGAGGGAAGCGGTAAGAGACTCATTATTCTGTAGGACTTGACTTCTGCCAATTTTTTCTTAGTTTCTACTTATTGGAGTTCGTAAATTTGGATTTTTGAATTATAGCTATGAAACACTTGAGTACATTTTCATAACACATTTCCTTTGATTAAATCATACCTTATTGGGTTAATTTCATTGAAAATACTAGCTTCTACTTGACATTTTATTTCTTAATTGGAAGATCCATCTGATTTAGCGTCTTCAATTTTTTTTATTTTTTATTTTTTTATGTTATTTTTATCTTAGGGATTCGATGTAGTAGCGAAAAGGTTGGGAAAATGCGTTGAGATATTCTGAGAAAGTCTCTGCTTTTTGTTGATTTTGATATTTTTTTTGATATTTTATTATATCTAGTATTGTCTAAATATGCTCTTGTTAGTTTTTATCTCCGTCGCGCTTTATATAAATTTCCATAACCATATAATTTTTTAAACCACAATAATATTTTAGAGTTTTTAGCAGAATTTCTATGTTATAAAAATTATTTTTCTACCTAATAAAAGATTTGAGATATGAAATAAGCTTACATTTTTTATGGGAATCATAGTTGGGTAATATTTACATCCAAGCACAGCTTGCATCTTTTTTTAGCCAAGCTTAATAGGTTTAACAAATGGACCCATTTTAATTGCCTAAAAACGTTTCTTGCATTACGTATTTATTCTTGTTTTTATAATGATATTTATTATTCTGGTCAAATATACCTTAATTTGTAAGTATTGTCACACAAACCCATATTAATAAAATGTTTGACAGATTTGAAACTACTTGTTTTCATACGTAATCATACATAACGGTTCACTGCAGAAGGGATCTGCAAAAAATTAAAAGGAACTATGAAATGTCCAATAAGTTTTTTTTTTAATTTAATCATAGTTGATATCAGTAATCAGAATTAGTATAATAAATTCTATCAATCAATTTTATGGCATTTAAAGAATCTTTAAGGGACGAACGCTCAGTGATGTTATTTCGCCTTCCTCCGTCTTAAGGTTGGGAGGATGTAGTTACTTTACGTTATTCTGTCAAATCCTATGGCCATTTGCACTGTAGTCTTCGTACCGCTTGTTGCTGTGTTAGTTGTGTAAAGAGATCGTTAGGGTGTCCTAGCAGTCTGCGTGATGCCTTGTAGCTTGTTGTCTATGTCCCGCACATATTGTATGTTGAAGTCCGAGTGAAATGTGCGGTTTGTTACGTACTAAAGCGCATTGAAGATATTCCTCATTGTCTTCCATTGGAATCCTTGTATTATGTCAGTGTTCGAGTAGCTGGCGCAACCCCACAATTCACAGCCATAGGCCCATATAGTTTTGCAATTAAATATTTTGTTTTCTAGTGAAATTCGTACTACAAACCAGTGCGTTTTCTTGAGCCAGATGTCCATTTCTTTGAGCTTTTTTAAGATATGCGTTTTTCACGTTAGTCTTTTGTCCATATGAAGGTTCAAGTATTTAGCTTCGTCTGCTTAGTGTATGGGGACGTTGTTTAACATTAAGGCGCTATGATCGCCTTATAAATGTTATATGAGTTGACTTGGTTTTGTTGACCTTGAGCTTCCATTTCGCAATCGGCCTTCTATTGCATTTTGTCCTTCTTGCGGGAAGTTTGCTATAACAATCTTCATGGCACGCAAGGATGGCAGTGTCGTCAGCAAATGTCCTTAGTGTTGTATTGGGCATAGTCGGTAGTAAAAAGTGGATATAGAAGAATACTCTACATTGAGGGACACCAGCAGACAAAAGTAACAAATTATGCATTTTTGAAATGCTAAAAAACGAGCAAATTTTTAGTGGCTTTCAATTCAAAAATACAGGATTATATTGTATCTCAAAACCAACCTGTACTAGGTAGAAAAGTAATTTTAATAGTATCACAATCTGCGTAAAAAAACTGTACTAGAAATGAGTGTATAATTTTGAAAGAAAATATAACAGTCATGGGAGCTAATATAAATCGATACAAATTATTTTTAACCAAAGCGGTTAGAGGAATGAAGATGGGGTTTACGCCATTTCTTTTTAAAAACGTCACTGCGAGTGTTGCGTAACCAGTTATGTTATTATTTATGCGGAAATAGGTATAACTTCCAAATTCCATGGAATCTAATAGGCTACAGATGTACATGGTATAACTTCAATATATAGATACATATAGTACATGTAAGTACAAAATTGATTATTTTGCTTTACCATAAGACAAAAACTTATGCATTCACATGGTCTGTCTCGAAAGTATTGAGCCATATAACAGCATAAATGGCATACAATAAAAAAATTCTATATATTTAGAAAAAATTGTATAGTTAATTGTATAATTCTGGGAAAAGCCAGAAATCGCCGCAAATTCTTCTAGTAAGACTAGTCTGAGAACCATATCTTTCTATAATTGTTTTGTTTCGATTCAATAATTTGTGTCAAGCTAATAGCAAATTGATATCGATTTTTAATTGCTCTGTAACTCAACCGCTGATGAATTCGAATTTGTAAAGAAAAGTTTTAATTCTTGCCATGGGGATCCCCTCCCACTTTTTCCATCTCTCCATTTCTCTTTCTGCTGTTCTCCAAAAATTTGATTTCGGTGACGTTTTTGCCACGCCAGTACCAAAATTCGATCATTTGTAGCTTTTCAGAAATGAACATTTATTGTTCAACGAACTCATGTCGCAGAAGCAAGTGTTGTGTTCACTAAATGTCAACAAAGCATGTAAACGTTGAATAGTTCGATGGAGCGATGAAAGGTAGTGTATTGTTCGTTCGTCTCAAATGCCTCCACTACCGATGTATTCAATCCTTTTTTGAATTTAAAATAGTACTCGAGACCGTTCCTTATCTATAGAAGAAGAAAGGACATACCTATACGACTTGCAACCGAATGTCGAGAAAATATTAAATTCTAACCCAGCTATGAAATAACAGTTACAATTTTAACCCACATAAACACCTCTTCTCGCAATAACATCACAGGCTTATTAAAAATTTCACATTACATATGAAACTAACATATATAATATTCAGATTATGAAAAACGCAGTGTCTGGTAATTCATAGACGGTCTATATTTAACCAAATTTGTTTTGGGTTGTGTTTTATGATAGCAGTTGAAGTAATAAACATTTTATGAATTACAAATAGTGCATTTTTTTATTACTTATTTGATATTGTTTGTTTTGTAAATAAACTTTAATAATATTTTAAGGTTACTTAAACATAAAATGATGTATTTATTTGGACAGTATAAAGAACCGGACGTTTTTTTGTATGCGTTTTAGAGTTTCTTACTATGATCACTCATGATTCTCTGAGTGCAGTATTAGGTAAACATTTATATTTGTTTCTTTTAAAACGGCAACCTCTGAATTCAAGATTTACTATATCAACAAGGTCAAAAGGTTATGGTTGTGTTGATTAAATTAAGACAATTTGAATGTTTTGAAAGTATTTATTTTTTCATTTAGGGTCACTGGATAAATGATTAAGAAGATTATAATTCATTTGTCCTAAATAGAATAAAACATTGAAGTTTAACTAAAAATTGATTTCTGAAATCTGATTATCCCAAAAACTGAAAGATACCATTCATTTATGTTTTTTAAAATCAAATTGTACTGTAAACTGCAGACTATATATAAAACACTTAAAGTGCTTACCTAGTGTGATTCGAAACTGAACTTTTAAAGCTTAGCCTAATCGTAATAATACTCCGGTCACCAAGCAGTGACTTAACAATCTACAGCAAGTATAAACCTTTTTTTGTAAACAGTCCCGTCGGCTGATTAACAGTGTAATGCAATTAAAAATCTTATCGTTGTTTTCAGAACGATATAAATGTAAACAATATTGTGTAAAACAATGTAGCATTTTATTGTAATAGTTATGAATTGCTTTTATCATGTTAGCTGTTCGTAAATATGGAGCCATTTTTAATTGTAAGTAAATAAAAATCACGTAACAAAACAAATACTTATTCACTTAGTAATTGAATATAGATCTTAAATAATTATTCTTTAAGTTGACAAAATATTTAATGTTTTAAATTTAGATTACAAAAAGCATTCTCTAAACTTGAGGTCTTAGAATTGCATGCTTTTGATTATACAGAGTGGGCAGTCAAACAGCACTGTTTGGAGGTTTTAAAAAACGAACGAATAATTTTTTTCTTTTTATTAATTGCAAAAAATTTAAGTCCACTATAGTTGCTGGGCGAGTCTCAAAAACTTTCGAATTAAGATATCCCCATAAAGAATAATCATAGGAGCTCAGGTCTGGTATAGCGATTTTTGAAGCCACTGAACATCCCCATTCCTACTGATGAGGCGGTTCTGGAACAGACCTTTCAGAAAATTTATTTTTTGCTCAATCTTGTTGAAAATAGTGTTCTCATTTACAGGTAATCGTTGAAATTCTGGAATAATTAATGTTTTCCAGCATTTGAATATAACGCGCTGATGTTACAGTAACTACATGGCCATCATCGCCGTCATGGCCTCGAAAAAATACGGGCACTAAACTGTAACTTTAGCCGAATGAAAGTGAAGTTGTTGAGGGTTGGCAACAGCCCAATCGCTCATCCGTAGCTTATCATTGTGCTGTGAATTCTTTTCAAGCAGGTGCAACATGTGCTCACAAAAACCAACGCGGATAAGATAATCTCCGGGGTTCAAAACATGGACTATTTGCGTTTTATACGGGTGTAGGTGGTGTAAGTCATCATGTAAAATTCTTCTTACTGTTCGAGTCCGAGAGCATCGCCGTGCCACCTGGCAGATCTTCGAGGGGTTCTTGTAATCGCTAGTCGTACAACCTCAACATTCTCGGTGGTCCTAACAGGTCTTGCACTACGACCTCTTTTTATTGTTTAACCCAGGCGGGAACACTAATTCTATTAGAATAACTTTCATTTCTAAAATGATTTATACTTTTTTATTACCATGCACTGAAAAACAATATACTTCAAAAAGGAATTTTAATTTCTTATATTAAATAATAACAGAATATAATTTATGATCCAACAGCCGAAAATGATGAAGGGGGCATAAAAGCATTTTATGTAACCTAAATGAAGTTTTAGAATTAACACGCAAAAATAACATGAACATAATTCTTGGTGGTTTCAATGCTAAAACCGGTAGGCAACGTTGTCAAGATATAGTGGGTGATTTTGGATTGGGTGTCTTCCCGATCTACGAATAAACATAAAATATTGTGATGAAAAAGTCAAAAACACAAAAATCGCGCTAAAAATGACAGAAATAAAAAGAAACATAAAAATCCATTTTTTTTCTTAGGAAAAATCACCATGTACCAGTGCTCTCGCACCACACATTACACTAAAAATCAAGACTTATGAAGTCCAACAGTGAAATCTGCATATCAAGAAACCCCTTTTTGTAAATCTTTAAGAAGAAATGTTTCGTTTTGAAGAAGTTATGTCGAAGAAACAATGTAAAATTACTTTTAGCCGCTCGCTATTGTAAAATGGTGGGCTAGGATTGCTTTAATAGGTATCATAGAAGTTACAAAAATGTCCGCTGTATCGATATTTTCCTCTCTTTTTAACGTTCCTTGTATTATCTGGGTCCAGAAATTATATCAAAATTCTATTTTAATACCAAAACATTTTCCCTATCCGAATTTGAATAATTTTATAGTAACTTACTTTTGGATAGAAAAATTCTTTGAGCAGTGTGATCACTTCACCTGAAACCTCACCGAAAATAGCTCTTGATTTGGGATAAAACTGTTTTCTCGCATCAATAATTTTATGATATGAAAGGTAAATAGATACCAACGTTTGATTAATTCACACACATATAGATATTGTTGCTTTGTTAGATGCTAAATGACCATCAGTTCAGAGAAACCTTTCCATAGTGTATTCGGTTGTGGCTATTTCCATCTCAATTGTCTCCTTTTGAATGTTGTAATGAGCTACACTGGGTTCTAGCACTTTTCCAACTTTATTTTGTTTCCGCTCCTTTGTCGGGTTTCTATAAAAAAATAAATTCCGCTTATGCATTTTTCCCGTATCTGACAAAATAAAAGATTATAAATAGTATTAATCTATTAAATAAAAATAACCATTTTTAAGAATTACATATATTTATTATCATACAATCTGCAAACTATTTTTCACGAGAATTAAAAAAATGTAAAATATTAACATCTAACTTAGGTAGACTGAGCTACCTACTCGTATTTTTTATGATATAAACCTGTACTGATGCTGACCGTAATTATTTAAAATTTTATATTTGTTTTATGTTTTAATTACTTGGTTAATTCCAATTCGTTTATGAGCGCACTTCTCAAAAAATGAAGAGATTATGATAATAAATACCAATATGTTTTCGGATTTAACAATGCACAGTTGTACTTATTTCGTGGTGAGGAGATATTATCCGTTAATTTTACATTGTTTTTATTTAAAATACATTTTAAGCACGTTGATCACAAAATATAGTGTTGTAAGGTCTCATTTTTTTTTTGTAAAGTATTTACCCAAGAAAATTGAAATTTCTGTTACTTCTCAACATAATTGCTGTCTAGACTTACGGGTGTGTTTTGCTCACTGGAAAATCGCTTATGCAATAGCGGCTCAATTGGAAAATGAGCGGTCACGGAGACCATCTTTAATAGTCTGAAATTCGTGGTGGTATTACGCGTCAACATGTCCTGAGACATTGCCACCCGCGCATGTTCTTCGGTCGGCTTTCACGGGACCCACCTTGATGAAACTTTCTGCATTTTTAGGCCATCATGCAAAATGGACTCCACAGATCCTATGGAAATGCCAACTTTAGAGGCAACCTAACACCTAACCGACGTCTTCCGTAACAACTTGCTCCGTTCACGCAATCATAGTTTCGATCCGGCTAGTTCATGATCAAGACTGCTTCGGTTCATTGTTGCACAACTTTCGAACGCACATTTTTAACATCGATAATGCTTTAATCGCGTCTTACGCAAGAGGAGAAAACGGATTATTACACGTTGTTCTTGAACACTAAACGTGACCATTTTAAGTATACAAAACAATATTCACTGGAATGGCGGTAACCTGTGTACGTTGTATAGTGTTGTCATCTATATTACAAATTCGGAAATATTTCTCGTGTCTTAAAATTAACGGCATCTTCCTACTTACTCTCACTGCTGAGGAAAAACATTGGAGACCTTCGTATAATTTTTTTACTTGTACCTATGTAAAACTTTTGATTTGGTATTTGGTGCTAATTTTTTACCACATATTTTTAACGTTACCATAAATTTTGAATTTGTAGAGTGTAGATTTTAGTCGTCAAATTCTGCTCTTCGATATATTTAGAGAAAATTTTTTATCTTGAATGCCTCAAATTTGATGCGTTTATTCACTTTTCGAATAGAAGATGATGAAATTGTTTTGCCACATTCCAAACACGAAGATTGGATTTTTAAATGTGGGTTAACCGGCATTCTGTCAGCCTATTCATGACAACTCAACAGTTATGTTGGTATATTCTTTCTTTATATTTATAAGCTTTTCCTAAATTGCATTAAATCATTTAACATTGTCGATTTATCAATTTTTAATTATTTTGCAATTTTAGTTTATTACAATTTTATAAGTTTGGACAATATTAATTTTTGAATACCTTCTTGATCAAACACAACTGTAATAAATTACGAAGTTTTTAATATGTGAAAATGTGAATGACATGATGAAGGATATCACATTCGTCGCTGATAACTTAATGAAATTTACATTAAATTGAGGGGATATTTACGTGCCCAGATTTTATCATGCACAATCTTTACACTTCTCGAGAAAACATAAGGTACTGAGAGGTCAAGACTCCCATATGTTATCCTCATCGATGCGAAGCGATGTAGTAAGCACCGTGTCATAGACCACAGCATTTATTCATTCATCATTTTGTAAAAATGTATAAGAGTATGCCTTAAAAAATAAAATATGTCTATGTATGAGTGCAGTGAAATCTATCGTTACAAACATACAGAATTTTTGCAAGGGTAAAGGATTTCTGTGTTATCTTGCACTATTTAACGTTGTACTTATTATTACATAAAGAAATATCGATATTTTCTGCCATCTGCCAATTTTTTCTTTTACTATAAAATGTTATTCAACAACTTTTAATTGATAGTTTTTGATGGTTTTATTAACCTATTTGAATTCTATTTTTCAAATTTTTATTTATTGCAGGTAACATAAGACCATTTTTGACAAGTATTGTCTTGATTTATTAATCAGTTAATAAAGAGTCCTTCATTAAGATATATTATTTTAAATTTTGGGCATTTTTTTTTATTTGTTAATGATTGAACTGCCGTTCCCCAACATGTGAGTAGTAAAAATTGTACGGTTAACAAAAATTGAACCATACACGCTGGCACAATAGAAATTGTGAATAATAATAATCATCATCACAGATATATCATTTATCGTCGGGTGTAAGCTTTCCCTTTGTATTTTTCACTGTTGTCGATCTCTGAAGATTCTTGTTTTTAATGTGTTCGGTATTTGAGATTTCGAAAATTATTGTAGTTTACCCAACGTGGCCCATGTTAGTGATATGCGTCTATCTAAATCAGCTTTTAAGTCATCTTTTGATAGTATTAGTTTTTGTCCTAGGTAAATGTATGAATCTACCTTCTGTATTGTGTGATCTTCAACTTTCAGATTTTGATTTTCTTTATTCCTAGTTATTTGATTGGTTATGTATTTTGTTTTATTGTATTTATTTTTAGGCCAATTTGTTTTGATTGTTGATGTAATGCTTGTAGCATTTGCTCCAATTTTTTTTATTAGTGGTTATTATAATAACAATATCATCGGCAAAGCGCAGATGATTTAGCTTCTCTCCGTCGATATTGATGCCTTTGTCGTCCCATTTTTAGTTCTTTGAAGATATCTTCAATCGTAAGTGTAAATAACTTAGGCAATTTCGAGTCTCCTTGTCACACCTCTCTATCGATTTTAATATTCTTGGTTTTCTCATGCAACATAATTTGAAATGTGGCATTTTTGTATGTTTTTTTTTTTATTATGATTTGTACCAAAGATGCATTGAGAACTGCCCAAGTTTCGATAAAGTCGAAAGCTTTCTAGTAGTCCACGAAGGCCATCCATTGTGCTATATTGCATTCATTTGCTTTTTCTATTAGCGTTTTAATTACTTATAGATGGTATAAAGTACTAAACCCTTCGCGGAACTCAGCTTGTTCTCGTGGTTGGTAGCTATCAAGCTTGTTAGTCAATCGTTCTGTAATTATTTTTGTAAAAAGTTTGTATAAACTGACAGAAGACTGATGGATCTGTAGTTTGTCATAGTATATTTATTCCCTTTTTTTAAAAAGTAGAATTATCAAGGCATTGTTTAAACCATCGGATATTCTATTTTTAATTAAGCATTTATTATATAGTGTTTCTAATAGTTTTAATACTGATTCTTCTCCGTATTTTAACATTTTAGCTATAACACTGTCTTCGCCTGATGCTCAGTCATTTTTCTTAATGATCTGGTGATTTCTTCGATTGTTATATCGGGTATTTCTTCTGATCCTATGTAACTATATTTTCATCTTCTTGTGTTTTACTCTGTGGCGGCTTTATCTTAACTTCGTATAGTGTCTGATAGAAGTTTTCTGTTGTTTCTTATTTGTTCTTTCTGTGTAATTATTTCATCGTCCTCATTTATTAACTTTGTTACGTTGGGTTTTCTTTCCGACATTGTTTTCAATAAGTTTTTTAAACTCTTTCTTTCTTTTAACACCTCTTTAATATGTTGGTTATTATAATTTCGAATGAATGCTCTTGTCTTGTTCTTGATCGTTTTGTTGATTTCTGTAACATCAATCATATTTGTTTTCTTATTGTTTTTTGTTCTACAATAAAAACAAATAAAACGTCACATTTGTTGAAATATCCAGACAAATATAAAGAAGAATTGATGGATAATTAACTTATATGGTTAGAAATAAAAAAGTTCGCACATGTTGAATGCCAAAATTTAAGTTAGAAATTCTGTACATTCAATAATTCAATCTTTTGTGTTTTGTAAAACTGTAAAATTGCAGCAGGATTATAACAACATTAGGCAAAATATATAAAGTAATACTTACCATAAGCTCTTTCAAGTATAAGCACTAAAATCGCAAAAACTATAAACTAAGGGCCTAAACGTTTACTTATTTCTTTTAGAAATGTAGTTTGCCACCCCTATGCGTTTTCATAAATGTTTCAAAATTGCTCACACTTCTGGTATATATGTTTACTGTAGAAGCTTTCGGAAACTGCCAGAAAATCAATCATATTTTTCGTATTTCATAAACCTCTTGCATTAAAACATCCCATTCCATGTCTAGAACTTTGCAAGATGTTTTACCGTTCGCTAAAGAAAACGCCTATTTGCTTTTGACTAGGTCTTGCAAGTTGACTATCGCTCAAAAAGCTTCGTTCGTGAAAATTACCTCGCTCCAATTCCAGTCGGAATGTTAACTTGTTAAAGATAATCGTTGTTCACACTGTTTGTTTTTTTAATATATGATGAATGGTGAACACCCATACCTTAATGTTTTTGTTACTAATTTTCTTATTGAGTTTATTGTAGAATAAGCAAAGGTTGTTACTTTACATGCGTAGCAGCATACGATTTTCTCGAGTAGTTATTTTTCGTTTTAGACCATTCCGATGGAATATCGTCGACTTTATATTATAACTTTTTTGCTCTAGACAGTGGTGAATCACACGTGTAAATTAAAGAATTACTAACGTAAAACTACACTCTGTAACTACTTATCTATGTTGCACTAGCGTAGAACGTTTTGCTTCCGCCACTTGACTTCCCCTGGTTGCTTTGCTGCATAATATTTAAACAATCATGGCTGGTTGTGCGGCCTAAGGGAACCGTCTGGAACTGTTCTCATTGCTGGAGTCCTCACACATGCACAAACACATCGGGTCCCACGGCAGCCGCTTGCATTGAAAGCATATTCTCTGTTCGACCGTGACGGCTAAGCGTCCGCTATGGGAGCGTTCAGAAAAGCGTTACAATATTTATGGTACTGATTCCACCATTGTCTCATAAAGAAAGGTTGCTGGACATTTTATATAACGCGTTGCAACGTCAATGCTCATTTTTGATTTGCAGGGGTCTAAACCAAAAAATACCGTTTCCATGCATTTTACGAAACAACGCTTCGTATGGGATTTAACTGTGCTATCGCACATTTAAAATATCTTATGCTGCGATGCAGCTTCAATTTACATTTGTTAACTCCCTCATCTTCGTTACTGTGCACAATGTTTTAAGGAAATACACGACAGCATGCATTTATGCTAAAACTGTAACTTCCTGCAACTTGGAGTCTTGTACGTTTATCCTAAGCTCCTGCTTTTTTTTTAGGATACTTCTGATAAACATTGTGACTTAGACATTTACATCTTATTATCCCTCTATACACTTTTTCGTATCGGAAATGAAGTCAAGTAAAACTTTCGCTCAGTAAGTTTTCTAAAACTCGAATTTGTCGAGTTTAATTTTATACCTCTTTAGGTACATAACCATGGGGTCTAAAGTTATCTGTAATTTATAATTGTAATTATAATCTGTTTGCGTGTTTGACACTTTTGATGTATAATTTGTGTGTTCTGACCAATGTGACTTTGAATGTTTGCAAGGATAAATAAAATTGAATTTGTACCGAAGTTTAATGTTAACTAAATATATACGGATGTAGATATTAACACTAAAAGCAAGGTTAACTTTTTAAATATAATTATGTTCATCAAAGAAACATTTTAGTTGGATTTGAATATAAAACTATAATTGATTGTTATTGAGTGTTGAATTTGCAGCTGCTGTTCGTTTACAATTAAGTTAACATCTTATCCTTATACATTTTCATGTCTGCAGATTATTTATGAATTCATTGAAGGTGTCTATCGCTTCAAGGATTGAATTAAAGTAACGTTGATATAAAGATGCCAACATTTTCTGGAAAAATGCTTCTAGTTGTACTCGTGTTTGCCTCTGGTCTATTTTATGATGTTGCCTGTAGAATTTAAATCAGATCCGCAGCGTTTAACTTCCGAACAGCTTTTGAATGTTAAGCAGTCAATCTTAGTCGGGAATCGAATCCCTCTTCAGGCGAGCGTTGTTCGAACAGCCCGGCGCAATTAAATAAACTCGAGGAGTCACCGCTATGTAGAGCAGGTCACGTTAGTTTGCACAGGGGCGCTAATGCCCAATCAAATAATCAGTTCCGGCTTTCGAGAACGTGCTGCACAGCGCGCCTCCAGGAAACGAACTGCAGCTGACCGCAAAACATCTCGCCAAGATATAGGAAGTCCCGGTTGATATTCAAAGCACGCCGAAGCAGTTAATTACAATTCAATGGATTAGTTACGGCAGCTATTGTTAGTATTCCTGTGCGCCGGTAACAATAAACCGCTAATGAACCCTTCCGCTTATGAATGAGAGTGCTCCGAGCAGTTGCAAATTCCAATTAAATGTTTATGCTGAGGATTAGCGGGAATGGCGAGGATGACGATCTCACAACTGCCCCATTGAAGATGAGTTAAAGTTTATCGAATGTTTGCTTGGTGAGATTCGATTTTAGAAGAAGTAAGTAAATCGTAATAACTTGTTGTCTTAATGATTTATAGCTTTTTAAGAAATTTCTTTCCACTTTTTCTTCTCCACGGCTTCGGTTTTCCAGTTATTCAATTTTTACTCTTTTAGGTCTTGTTTGCACTTTAACCACTGTCTTTTAGGTTTTCCTCTACTCTATTTATTCCTTCCGCCTCTTGGTAAAGCAATTGAATAGATATTGTTTCTTCCATTCTTACTATGTGTGTCCTAACCAATTCAAGCCATTTTGTTTTATTGCGATGTCAGGTTCAGGGTACTTTTCGTATAACTCTTTGTTTGTTCTCTTTCTCCAGAGTCCGTCTTCTTTTATTACTCCATAGAAAGGTCTTAATATATATTTTTTAACACGTATAATTTTGACTTGTCCTTTTGCCGTAGTGTCCAGGTTACCACTTTACTTGAGCTCCTGCACTTTTAAGCCGCTGGTTATTTTTCTGTAAATATTTGTTAGATCTCCATCATCTCTTCTGTTCCCAGATATGTTACAGATTTTACTCGTTCAAAGGTATAACTTTTCTGTTGTAATTACTTTTAATTTTTAGTTGTATTTCCTGACGCTCATGCACTCCACTTACCAAGTATTTAGTTTTTAACTAAGGATCTTAATTCTTCTTGGATCCGAGTCACATCGTCTGCATATATCACCAACTGGTATACGTTACTGAGTATGTTGTTATTTCTCTTAATACCGCTTTTCCTTATTATTACCTCCAAGACTAGGTTAAACAAAGTTGACGAGATTGGATTCCTCTGTCTTAGTCCACTTTTCGTTATGAATTTTTCAGATAACGTAACTTGAATTTTCACTTGATTAATAGTGTTAGCTATTGTTATTTTTATCAGCTCGATTAATTCTTCAGAGAAATTTAACTCCTTCAGCGCCTGTAAAATTTTCGTTCAACTTACGCTATCACAAACTCGCTTAAAATCGATGAATAGCGTATGTAGTGTAATCCCCTTTTTCAAAAACCGCATTGGTACACGCCCATTTTGCTTCCGCTTTGTTTTTAAGTCGTTTGTTTATTATCGTTGCTAGTATTTTATAGCTTACATTTAGAACGGCAATGGGTTTGTAATTTACACACTCAAAACGGTCCTCTTGTATATTGGGCTTGTTATTGCTTCATATCATTCGGCCGGCATCCTTTTGTTTGTCCATATTTTCTTTATGAGTTTTAGGATTCTTTCAGTTAATTTGCTTTCTGTAGTTCCGCACATATATCATCGCTATCGCTGCTCTTGTTGTGCTTCAATATTTTTATAACCTCTTCGATTTCCTCTTCCGTTGGTAGCGAGCACATCTTTTCATTCTGTATAACAACTACCTCTTGATCGTTCTTTGCTTGCTCCTGTTTTATGTTTGTAAGCAAGTGTTCATAGTATTGACGCCATATTTGTACTACCTTCGCTTTGTCTCCTGTTGTTTCCTTTATGGTCCCGGCACATCGTTATTTTTGGCTGGTACCCCTTCTTCATTAATTCAACGCTTTTATAAAAGGTTCTTGTATGTTGTCCGTTGTTAGCTTTTTCGATCTATTCCACCATTTTCTTTTGAAGCTCTTTTTCTTATTTCTATAGATTTGTTTTACTCTTCTTCGTACTTTGTTTTTTTTGCTTGGTGTTCGGGTGGCTCGTTTTTTAGCATCTTTGCTCTAGCCTATTTTCTTTCCTCTAGACTTTCCTCTCATACTTTATCAAACTACCCCTTCTTTTTTCGTTTGTATTTGGTTTCAAATTTTTATTAGCAGCTTGTGTAACTACCTCTGTTATTATTTGCTAGTCAGCTTCTATTTCTGTCGCTTCTTTGTTGGTTTTCACCTGATTGTCTATTTCCTGATTATATTGCACTCTTAGTTTTTCGCCTTTTAGTTCTTCTCTGTCCCATCTTTTCTGTTTTGTTTTTACTGTTTTCATTCTGTTTACTTTTGGTAATTGTAGTGTACATTTAACGCGGACCAGGAAGTAATCCGATCTTACGTCGGCTGCTCTGCAGCTCTTAAATTCATCCACACAGTCAGCGTCCACAGTCCACAGTCCTCAAGGAGCATGTAGTCAATTGTTTTGATATCGGGACTTCTCTACGTTTCTTTGTGGATATCTTTGTGTTTTAAATGTAGCTCTCACCACCATCATTTTCTCAGTCGCCAAATTAATTAATTCTTGTCCGTTTTTATTTGTTGTTTTGTGTTTGCTGTATTTATCGATCATTGGCTGATTCACCTTCTGACATTTTAACTTGGCATTAAAATCTCCTATGCCATAATATTTATCTCATATTCCGGTATCTTATCATATTCTTCACCTAGTGCTTCATAGTATTTCTCTTTTTCCTCATCCTCTGCGTCCTGTGTTGGTGCGTGTACATTGATTACGCTAATATTTCTATATTTACTTCTCAGTCTTATGTAACATAGTCTGCCACTAATAGCTTTAAACTCTATTAAGTGTTTTCGTAGAATTTTTTTATTAGGAAACCATTCCCTAATCTGTTTTTTGCTTCGCCACTGTTTAGGAAGGCATACTCTTTTATATCTATTAACCCGTTTCTATTATATTTGTTTCTTGAACTGCAATGCGATCTATTTTATATCTTCTTAGTTCTATTACTATTTGTTTCAAGGCTCCAGGTTAATGTGGTGTAGAGATAAACAATAAGATATTTAATGGCATTTTCTCTGAGATGCCAGAGGATGACCATTCTATTTGTGTGGATGTTTTTTTATGCGCTTTAAAGAAAACTTTAGTTGTGCACTTGTTAGGGTCAAGTGATTAATGGCCGTGGATAGATTCTCGTCCTGTATTAATATAGCGGTATCATCAGCAAATAATGCAAGGTTGCTATGCTGGCCATGTCGTGTATGAAGATGTTAAATAATGTGGGGCCAAAGTGCTTTATTCATGCGCGTACTTTCTTTGGTGGTGAGACAGCGGTGTTAATTTCGATTGTGAAGGATGTATTCTCTAGAAACTAAAAGATTATATCAATCAAGTCATGGGGAAGTGCCAAGTAAAGTAATTTACATTTTAATCCATCTAGCAAAACCTTATCGAAGGCTTAGCTAATGTCTAATAAGGCTGCCGTTGTGTAATATTTAGCTTCGATACCCCCCCCCCCCCACGTTTTCAACAATCCTTTGTAGCTATTATATTACAGAGTGGCCTGTTCAGAATGTAAACTGAGTAAACAGTAGAATATGATATTCATTCAGTGCTTGGTTAAGATGTGTAAGGATAAATCTTCAAGTAGCTTGGATAGAGTTGGAAGAAGTCTTATAGGTCTGCGAGAGCTGCAGTCAGTTCTTTTGCGTACTTTTCTCTAGGGTACATTTAAGAGGAAAATAAGGCAACACAACTTAACAGTACGCCCAAAGTACAATGGCTGTCTATCACAAATTTTAAATTCGATATATTTAATGAAACGAAAATATTGCGTATGTACCACACTTAAGACTCAGAGATTTTAATATCAACTAAGACAAAAGTTGTGTAACGCTTGAAAAGCAGCAAATGTGTTAGGGAACATAATTAAACAAAGTCTTTCTTAGTTTAAATCTGACCATTTTATAATCTCAATTATTTAGCTTTTCTAACAAATGTGATGTAAGTTGCACTTTTGTTCTGTTTTTGTTCTTTATTTTCTATACTCATGTCACCAAACTTTCTATATACAGGGTGTCCTACGGATTGATGGAGAAACTTCGTATGCAGGTTCTGTGAACAATTCCAAGCAAAAAATATTCAGTAATTTTTTTTCGAATTTTCAACTATTTCAGAGATACAGAGGTTGAAAGCTGCTAACCCGCATGGGTGATTTGCTCTACCTCCATGGAAACACAAAACACCAACACGCAAATTTTGATTACATCAAAATTAACATAATTCGTTAAAGATAAACTGTTATCAAACGAAACTGTTTGTGTAGTTAAGCATTAATTTGTTACTTATTAATTATGGAATAAACCATGAGTTTTTCTCAATAAGTCTAGTATTTTTCCACGAAAATAGAGTAAATCACGACCAATGCACTCCTGTCTTTGCGCCCAGCGTAGGCGAGTTCGAATCTCGCTAGAAACCCATGATGTATGTGATGTAGTACTAAGGACTAGTAAATGCGCCTCGCAAAAAAACATATTTAATCAAAAACTAATTTCTAAATGTTCATGCTTTCTCAGAATTTAGGAAAATGTTTTCTTAGAAACTGTTGTTGCAGGCTGGGTGATATTTTATTATAAAGCACAGGTACTAAAGACAAAGTTTTTATAATTTGTGCTAAACAAAAAGTGAAAATTAAAAAATAACTTTTTGTATGCAAAAATCTTTTATTGAATATTTTTTAACTATTGGCAAACATTAAAGTGTTGTTTTATACAACATAAAAGTTTCATACTGTAGTCATTATGTTAATAATGTACTTTAAATGATTACGACGATAACATCGTTAACTCTCTACCGTCTTAGTATTCATGCCTACAGGAAGTTGTTAAACGATTAAAGTTTGCATGATTTCTTAGAATTTTCCGCCTGCATTCAAGAAGATGTAGCAAACAGTTCAGCGAAACGTTACACGAAAATCTATTTAAAAAATCTTTAATTTTATGAAAGAATATTATCCAAGTATATAAATAAATAAAGGAGAAAACAATGAGAAAAACATAAGAGAACATACGAGTGGTTTATTATATGTACCTTAACTAATTAATGCTGCGGTTTTCGCTATATTTGAACGAATCTGTTTGTTTTTTGACAGGCTTTAATTATTTAATTTGTATAATTGAGTGTCGGTGGCCGTAGTTAATGGTGACCATATTAATTGCATTTCTACTGTACATATTAAATGAATAATGAAATAATAATGAATTAATGCAACATAAGTACCTATTTATTATGAGCCGGTCTGATGTGCTATTGATTTGAAAGTACTATGATTTAATTTAATTGTTAATGTTAAAGTTTATTTTTTGATACTGTAATTTTGAATTTTCAAATAATCGTCATTGATGTTTAATCCTAATAAGTAGATTTGATCTTTAAGGAGGGTGAAGGAGACTATGTTAAAATTACTCCAGGGTGCTTATAATCCTAGTACGTCGTTACGGCTTAAGGTTGTATGAATGTATTCTGATGTTACCATAAATTTAAAATAACCCTCGTTATACTAACGGGATAAAAATTATTCAGTTTTAGATTTTTCTTAGTAGATTTGAAAAGTTTTATGTGATATCCTAGATATGCTTTTATTTGTTTATATGATAATATTTTTATTCCCTCCATGTATGTGTTCATTCTCGTTCAGCGTCTTGCATTTTAGCAAGATTCACTAGTGCATTTTGTGACATAATATGGAGTGTCCAATTATTAGTTTTTTGTGGGCAATTATTGTTAGAAAAAAATGAATAATTCGGAAAAACTCAAAATTCCTACTTAAGAGGAGCTGTTTCGTGGGTGTGAAAAAAGTTACAACTGTGATGATCATAAGAAACGAAATTTGTAATGATGTCAATGAAGACTATGTTGAAGACTTTTTTTTATAAATTTACGTGTCGATATTTTAGAGGACGAGACTGAAAGCATAGAAAGTGATAAAAACAGGGCGCTGGCAATTTTATTCAGTAAAAATTAGAAAAGCCTTAGAGATAACAAATAGTAAGGAATTAGTACCGGCACTGTTGCATCCATTCAAATTTTTTGGTCGTAAACATAGCTACCAATAAAAGAAATTAATAATATTGAAATATGCCGCGGAGGTTATGAACTATGACAAGAGAATAAATGAAATAAGGTGAATTCCAAGAACTACTTGTGTTTTCTAGTGTTTTGTTTCGGAAATTATGGAAAAAACCATTCTCACTTATTATGAAAACAAAACGACATGTAATTGTAATGTGTATTAATCAACAATACGCAGGGAAAGGACTAGTCACGTTCTACAAAATATTTGGTTTTATGATTTGTCTACAAAGCCAGACGGTAAATTTGTAACTAAATTAACTGCACTGTGTAATACCAGAAATATTTTTACAAAAAACTGCATAAAAAAATTATAATTCTTCTGGTTATAGAATCACTGTACCGCCAGAGTGGTCCAATGGTTGAGGCGCGAGCTGCGATGCGGACGGACCTGGGTTCAATTCCCCGTGCTCTCTGAAGTCTGGCGGGGGTGACCTACTCAGTCACTAAAAATAATTAAACATTAAAGTGGTGGTGCGCGACGGCCGGGCACAGCGAGCGAACATATGAGAGCCTTAACCTCTCAGTTTGCAGGCTCCCAATCAGGGCGTTAGAGCCGTACTATTATTATACAGAGTCACTGTAAGAAAGTTGTTACTTTTCGTAGGCGAATATAATCAGGCAAGTAAATCACAAAAATACGACATCAAAATATTATTCTTGCTGGTTAAGTCATTTTATTCTGATTTTGAAATTTATACGGAAAAAGAAATAATGGGTCAGCAAATATACAGATCAACGAGTGACCTAAGCATTATTATGTTAAATAGCAGGCAATATATTACTGATAACTGTTTTACCGACGTAACTCTAACAGAAATTGCTGGCGAATATAACGTCAGCGACGACAAGAACAAGTACAAACTTGAGAAGCCACGACGTTCTAGATGAACATTTAATTTTTTCATGAATTATTTAGATATAGCAGCTTATGTTGCTTAGATAACAAAGAGGCTTAACTAGAACGATAACATCTATAAAGAAAAAGAGAAAGACATTTTTACAAGACTGATTTTATAATGTATTGAATTCCTTTCATTCACTTTCTTATTGCAATTGTGAGTATAAAATTATCCTGTAATAAAAACTATTATTGTTGAGCGAAGAACTGCAAAAATAGAAAGAAATGGGAATTAGTTTTCATACAATTGTAATACATTTCATATAAAGTACAAGGATATCTTTGAAATTCAGGAAAGAATCGTTGAGTGGTAAACGAAATTGCTGTTATCGGCGTCACAGATATAATTGCAAATATTCAAAAATATATTTCTTCTGCAATAAGTTTATTTAGCCCAAACATAGTACTAAATCCGAAATAATAATTTACAAAGGTTTTTGCAAATGGTAGATGGAGAATTATATTTTGTTACATTGTCACAAATAACAATATCATTAAAACGTACACGAAAACAAATTTTAATAATCATTTGCCTTAATTCACATGTTTCTCAAAATAGTACGACAAAGATTAGTACTTTATTTTAATGACATAAGTTATAACGATACATATTTTAATGGCACGAGGTTTAATGCGTAAGTTAATTTTTTCTGCTCTACGTGCTGTACACGATAATAAGTCTTTATAGTTAGTGTATTCTGTAGATGTCTTTAGAGCAATGTGTTTACAGATAGTCTCTTAAATTTCCTACCAAAAATAAATAAAAAACAAGATGGGAACTTGGAGCAATGTTCTATAGATGTTTCGAGCTCTTATATATATAAATTTTCAACTAATTTTAAATATAGTTACCAACTACATAACCATAAGTGTTGAAATAGTATATCGCCAAACGTTGCCTTAATATTTACCAAGTTAAACTCATATTATTGATAATATCGAGGTACAATTACAAAGCGTTAGTTCTTCTGTCGCGTATCCCGCCAGCCGCGCCGCGGCGCTGTGATCCTTCGAGCATTTTCGGGACAACGCGGAAATACACGTAGTTGAAAAAAGCGCGGACAGACCGTACGAAATAGGATTTCTTTATATCTATAAAAGCCTAATAATAGCACTTGTTTTCAAAATAATCCATCTTTGAGACAAGCTATATTCTTACAACCAAAATATGCTGCTTTACCGATTTTTTTTGAACAGTCTACCGCGACGAAAAAGTAAATTGATAAGAGTTTAACCTCTCAGTTCGCAGGCCGTGCTCCCACGCAGGACATTTAGAGCCTTACCACCATCTGTATTCTATTTAAACAGTTGCCTTACTTTTTGAACAGAGTAGTATAGTTGCCAAATCTACCTTAGAAAGACCAGACATGGAGATTGCCAAGTTTAAATTTTTTGAGCCATAAGTTTAGCGTATCATAAGCAATATGGAATTTACAAGTGGTGTCTTCTATATTTCTTGTGACATTTTTTAAATTTCATGAAGGTTAATAAATCATTTTTACAAAATAAAATACCACATATGTATGTAACCTCGTGTTTTGTCTCTTATCATCTGTAAACCATGTTTTAACAATTACACGTCTTTTTGACTTTATAGATTATTTCTTTTAATCGCTATCTTATAGTATTTTATTATATCAATTGTCACGTCGATGTTTTCTATTGTCTTCTCTTAATTTTCATATTTTCTTGTCAATTCTTGTACATTATACATATTTCGGTTTGATTCAAAAAACACCTTTACTTTTTTCTATCCTGTGAAGAGTGTGCTTAAAGCATGCGCATCAAAAATGTTCCATTTATAATACTTTGAAACGAAAAGTAAAATCCTGAATATCAGAAAATTGGCTTTGGACTGCGTAAAAAGCCTACCTAACCTAATTTTCCCTGGCAGAGCGAGCACAAATACGCATTTCGAGGTGTTTTAAAAATTATCAGCGTTATGCATTATTCATGTCCTCGGCGGCTCCTGGGACGTGACTTCGCCCAGGAATAATTAACATTAGTTAACAGCTTCACGCGAATATAGGTCTTTCCGCGGATCCCGACCGAGCTCCCGGTTGAAAAAGTCAGAAAGCCGCTCTTCACCTTTAGCCGGTACAATTCCGACCGGGCCGACCTTGGGCGCCGTGCAAAACTGTGTGCCGTCTAAAAATACCGCACCATTTCGGCCCACTTTTAAATGTTTACACGTAGTGACTTTTGCACCTTTAACAGCACTAAGCGTCAGCGAATGATTCGGGTATGATTCACAGCAGGCCGGGCGTCGCGGCGGCGGGAATCGCATCGGGCGACGTCAATCGGGGAACACCAAGGCGATCAATTAGCGAGGTGGGCCGATCGCGGTTTCCAGGAATGCGCCTATTTTCGTCTAAAACAAACAATGCGTACGCTGTTGCGTAAGATAATTACAAAAGGCGTTTGGCAGCCAAGCGCGCCGTTCGAACAGCCCGTTCGCCACTTTATTTCTGTGTAACAATAAAAGTTGCGCGGAACTGCAAACATCTTTAACATGTGGCGGAGGAACAATAAAAATTTTCCGCTGACTCTCGAATTTCCCTGTTGTATTTGCGAGTTCTTCCCAGCCATGCGAGCGAATTATCTAATTTCCGTTACCTTGCCTGATGTCAATATTTACCATCTTCAATATATGTACAAATCTCAATAAATATTTACGTTCATGGTTTATTCTGCAGCTGCTCTGCTTTTGCGTTAGCTTAAAATGGTATCTCTAACATTGCGTTATGGTTCCGTGCATTTCTACATACTCGCGGAGAAACCTTAGAAATGAGGTACATTTATTATGTATTCTTTTACGAGATTTTGATGGTGTTAACACTTGTATTGTTTTAACTAAAACAATAATTGACTAGGTGCGAAGGCTTTCACGGCCGATGTTATGGTGCATCGTGTGGTTGGAGTTCGGAAACTCTTGACATTTCGTCCACAACTGCTTCAGAAGAAAATATAAAAATTAAGTGATTGTCCCGTGCGTTTTCACTTTTATACTCGTGCGAGTATGGTAGGGATGGTGTTGGGTAGGGGGCCATTGTTGACGTCACCGGGATGGTAGATGACGTAATCGGGCTAGTTTCTGACGTCAATCGGGTCCTTGCAGGTAATACTTTGGCATTTTCTGATGTCACTCGCTCTTTCACTGTATCGCAGACTATTTTTTATCCTTTAAGAGCGATAAACTAAGATTTAGGTAGATTGAATCTTCGTCGTCGCTGTTAAAATTATTTTTATATTTATAAATCTCCGCCGCCTCTATATAATCTCGGGTAATAATTCCTACAATTGGATAAAATTTGTGTTTGCCCGAATTCTATCTCGGGTCAGGATTTTCCAAAGCATGTTCAGCAACTGCTGATTTTTCGGTTGATTGCGGCGTAGATTACGTTTGTGTTCCTTCATCCTAGTGATAATCGTTCGGCCCGTAGTCCTAATGTAAGCTTACTCACATGAGCAAGGTATGCAGTACACCCCTGGTGTATCCTGTAGGTTACTTGTGTCTTCGGATGATCTAAGCAAATCCCGTATCTTGGTGGTGGTAGCATAGATGGTTTCCACCTTGTGTTTGTTGAAAATTTTCCCTATCCGGTTCGCAACCCTGTTGATATAAGGTAAAAAGGCTTTGTCTACCATAGTCGATTTCAATTGTGTTTTTCGTGCGCATTTGTTAGGTTTAGTTACTCTATCTCGAGTTCTAAATGTTTTAATTCCTTATCCAAAAACTGTGGTTGACATATACGTCGCGCTCAATCTACCAATGTTTTCATAACCGTTCCTTTTTAACTTGGATGGTGATTCTACTACTTATAAAGATATCCGTCCATATGCGTGGGTTTTCTGCACACGTGTGTTGTAAATGTCCATTCTCCGATCTCAACACCTGTACGTCTAAAAAAGCAATCCTATTGTTTGATTCCAGTTCCATGGTAAACTGTATACTTGTATATGCTGTACACGTGTATATAATTTAAGTGTATAATAAATTGTGTCTCCATATCACAAAATTGTCATCGACGTATCTTAGCTATATCGTGGGTTTTAATGATGTTGTATTGATGGCGATCTCTTCAAATTTCTCTATGTAGTAATTGGCTATTACAGGGCTAGCCATTGCTATTTCTTCTTTTTGTTTGAAATATGCGGCCTGCCACACAAAGTAACTGGACGTAAGGCACTGCTGAAATAGCTGTAAAATATCGTTAGGAAAAGTTTTCTTCGGGTGATCCAGGGTACCTTAAATCGGCACTTTGGTAAACAGGAAAGTTATATCTCCCTCCTACAGCTGGATATCTTGAAGATGATTGACAAAATGTGCGGAGTTTTTGATGTAACTGCTTGTATGTTCAATGTTCATGTACGGTGATAACAGACTGGATAAGTATTTGGCCAGCTTTTAGGTAGGACCTCCGATGGCACCGATAATGGGTCGCAGAAGTACATCATCCTTGTGTATTTTGGGGAGCCCGTATATTCTTGGGGCAGCGCCTCTGATGTTATTAGTCTTTTTTTTTTGATCGTGTTATCCAGAGAGGAATTCTTTATCAGTACCCGTGATATGGGATCGCGTTTGAACACGGTGTAAGTGTTCGTATCGCAAGTAGTTCGGTCATCTTTTTTGTGTAGTTCTCCCGTGCTAATACAACGGTGGTATTATCTTTATCTGCTAGAAACGTTTTTGAACTCCGACCACAGCCTTATAACCTGAGAACTAACCACAAGATGCAACAATAATTGGCTGTTACAAAAAATTCTTATTTTTTAGTTCTCTTTATAGTTTGTTACATTTATTATGAATATTGTGCCAATTAGAGCCATTTTATTACAGTTCTTAAATATTTTACGGATCTTCCCGATAGTTAACGGGTTTCGATGACCTATAAAAACGGGTAAGAAAATAAATATCTCAATCATTTTGTTTTTATATTAGGGTTTTCACAATATTACCAAGGATTAAAAATACTAGTATTTTTTTAGAAAACTAAATCTGGTGAAGTGTTATCTAGAAGTAGGAAGAAACTTTTGAATGGCTGTAAAATTTTTATCTAAACATTAGTCATACAAAATGGGATAACTTCAAATACCTAGTGAATGAAGTATTAACGTTAAATATTACTCTCAAGTCTTAGAAGAGATTGCAACTGCCATCAAGTTATTTAACTACGTTATTCAGCGGGCTGAAAAGCGACGCCACATAATTCCTGATTGCCCTGGCAAAGACTACGTACACCTGAAATCAAACGACTACTTAACACGGCAACATGTAAGCTGCAAGAACTACGCAACAAAAAATAAAAATTATTGTATCGAAACAAGAAGAAGACTACTACACCCAAATACTAGACCTACCGTACCAACTCTAATCACCTACGAAGTGATTTAAGGCCACCAAAGTTTACAAAGTCATTAATATTTTAAAACTTAAAAAGGCTCCGGGTCATGACCTAATAACTGGTCACATTCTCAAAGATCTACATGCTACTAGTATAAAATACCTAATCCAGCAATTTTACACATGGAATATCTTCCATCCCAATGGAAAGTAGCTCAGAGAATAGTTATCCTAAAAACAGGTAAAACTTCCAATGAACCAAAACCTTATTGGCCAATAAGCCTTTTACCTGTCCTAGCTAAACCTTCTATTAAAACAAATAATTTCACTTATTGATGACAACGAGTTAATACCAGCTCATCCGTCCGGCTTCCGAAAGATATACTTTCTAATTCAGCAAATTCATCGAGCAGTACAAAAAATTAATCTAGCTTTTGAAGACGAGCAATATTGTTCTGCGGCATTCATAGACATCTCTCAAGCGTTCGACAAAGTGTGACATATAGGACTTCTATACAAATATCTAACACTCCTACCCCTAAATTACTTTCTGATCTTGAAATCCGACCTTCTGAATCAATGATTTCTTTTGGAACGTATTCGAAAAAGTGTGTAGAATAACATATCAAAATACCCCCTCAAGAAAGTTGGTGCTAAATTTTTTATGTAACAATTTACATGCAAAAATGCAGTTTTCTGCAAATTACTTTTTGAGTTTAGATTTTATCAAAAATTCAATAGCGCCATTGGAAAGAAGAGAAAATTTTACAAAAGAAACATATAATATTTGTTTTTTCAATAGAAATTGAGCGACGAGAAATTTGTTAACTAACGTTCCAATTCGTACTGCATCAGCCGCCTGCTACGCTGGAAGTGAGCCGGTGCGAGCATCATATTCGTGATCAGCGACCCCAAAAACTCTTATATAGACAGTTTAATCTCGAAAAACAAACAAATTTGAGGTTATTTCCTAAAATCGCCCCCCCGTCCGCAGGATTATGCTCCCCTCCAAGTGCATTTGGGCACTTTTTAAGAATCATCTTCGTTATCAGCGACCCCAAAACCTCCGAATAACGGTAATAAGCTTATATTGGGCAATATTAAGCGAGAAATAAAATATTCTTTAGGGTCTCCAAAAAATGCATCAAATAAATGCACTTTTGCATTATAACAAAAAAATATGTGGTAACATTTTTTTCTGAGGCTCTTACGAATCGAGTGCACTCGATACGTGTACCCACTAAAAATTTCGAGCTTTTAGCGTTTTTCTTACTAATTTGACTCGACTAGATAGAGATCCAACGATAGTCTTGCTAAAATTACAAATCAACTTAACTGCCCTTGAAAAACGGTTAAAAATTGAGAATTAAAGGCGTATGAGTCCAAGTTCATCCACGTAACCTTCACAGCAGCTTGTTTATGTATGGCTTATGCCATTTCAGTCAGTTCTCCAGCTCGAAAATGGCAATTTTTTAACAATACTTTTTATTGTCCTTAGGTTTTTGACGTTAGTAAATTGTGATACTAAATTTCCTCTATTTTTGTAATGTCCCGCATGCTAGTGCGAGGTACATCCAACTCTTGAAATTTTGTACGATGGTTTTTCCTCTTTAAAGCATTTAATAATATGTACGAGTAGTTCGATATATTGGATTGGCGTTTGTTTTTAAACTTCATTTCCACCGAACAAGTTCCATTGGGTTCCATTTTGCATTGGGGCTTCTAAGATTCAAATCGCTGTAGTAATGTATTTATCTACTAAGTAGATGACATTAAAACCATTGCTTGAGAAGTTTCCGTTTTTCCACTTAATTTTGCTCGTTCCATGAACGTCTTATCTATTTCTGTTTTAATATTTTTGAGTATGCATCTTATTTCTTAGGACCTAACGTTTCAAGTTGCGGTTTTACTGACTGTTTTTCTTTGTCTACCCTTTCTTTGCACATTATTTAATAATAATTCTACTCTAGACCGGAGATCCAACTGCAGGATTATTTTACCTTCGAAAAATTTACTACCTGATGTAGGCATTTCACTATTACGTAATTTGCTGCTTTGCGAAAATGATATGGATTTTACTGCCCTCTCAGATCGCAATTCGATAACTGGTTTATATGGTTCTTCATTAGCGTCTGTTAGATTTTTAGCTATAGCTATTGTACATCATTTCCACTTATAATCGATTTTCTAAAATACCCATGAGCAGGTAAATGATAAGAGAAAAAGCCGTGCATATTTACAACAGGTTAGAAGAAAAAGCTTCAGCAATTGATAAAATGGATAGTTTTTGTGCTAATAAAAAATCGTTTCCAAAATTCAAAAAAAGATATTCGTTACGGAACCTTCTATTCAAACATGAATCTGCGTCTGCTGACAAGGCTGCATCTGAAGAATTTTTACCACAAATTGTTAGAATAATTGAGGCAGCTCTTTTTTGAAAGAATATCTCTGACGACTTTTGTAATACAAAATGTAAAAGCTGTTTGTGGCTTTAAGGTCGCCGTTTGTTATTAATGACATTCCATTATTTTCCTCTGTATCTATGGAGTGGACAATTAACAGACAACTAATGGTTTATGCGCATCGGGAAGTAATGGTTTATTGGCTGAATTAACGATGCCCCACGTCCAATGTAATTATGATTAAGAGCTCTCGCGGTACAAGTAACTTATACTAAATGTTAATTACATCACCTTCCGGAGTTATTAACCAGAACTATTATGAGACTTACGCATTAGGGGAAGTATTACTGATGTTAGTAATTTATTACCTTTACGATACGCAGTTGCGTTTCTGCTTATTTCCTCTGAAGGAAGCAGAATGGACATGAATATTTGTAAAGTGAATAAATGAAAAGCTTGCGTGAACCTTTATCTACTTACCATATAATTGTATAAAATGAAACTGTCCATTTAAGTTTATTATAAAGTTAATTTTTGCGTTACACAAGTAATTAGATATTCAGCTTTTAACAGCGCATTCATTAAAAGAATTAATGTATTGTGATTGTGTACCTTAAAGTATAGCAATGTTCCAAGGTAGATGCCCTATGTAAATCGACATGTTTTAAAATAATTTTTTCTGAAGGTAGAATAAAACTATATATCTTTAAAAAATAATTTTATTTTGACATTCTGTCCATCTTTCATCGCCGTTCCATTCTTGAAAATAGTATTTTTAAAAGTATTTTTGGAATTAATCTAGTTCGGTCGCCATTTGCTCTCTAATATACCCCGTAATTGTTCAATGGGGTTGAGGTCTACAGATTGTGCAGGACAGTCTAAGACCTCAATCCTATTTTCACGCATCGAAATCATCATGGTCGCAGAGCATTGTGCTGCTGGAATTTGATGCCACGCATATTGATAACTCCGAAGATATTTGAAAATGACAGTTCTATCCATTTGGCCTTTGCAGATATAGATTTCCTGGACTCCACTACACAACTCCATATCCCAATACTCCTATTAACCTGTTTTATTATTGGTACTATGAATTTGGAACCGTACTATTCATCAATTCGTCGTGTAACAAAGAATGCAACGGAAATACAAAATACTTATTATATAAAGGAAAACCAAGGTTATTTCTAACATCTTATAACAGTTTCGATATCTGTATACATCACTTTAATAAAGAATTATATTATAAAAATTACCTCAAAGTTAGATTTGTAAGACCACCATATTTGTCCAATTTTTCTCGATGCAGTGCGGTATTTTTTGCTTTATTTCTGTTGAGTTTTTTTATTTTCGTCCGACAGCCACATTTTTCTTCTGGCCTTGAAAATTGTGAGACCAGAACTTCTTGCCGTAATTGCGATAAGGTAGCTAGCTTGGGGGGGGGGGTACATTTTGCAATTTTTCAGGGATTGCATATTTATATTGTCCTTGTCTATTCTTAGTTTATTAGCTCGTGAACACGAGATATAAAGTTGCATCTGAAGCCTTTAAAAGTGACAAAATATTTAATGAAACTGCGGAATCTAAAAATTTTGATTAACTTTAATTATAATGGAGGTGTCAAACACTGATGTACAGAATTTGTTGAAGGACGACAGAGACGAGATTAGTAGTAATTTAGAGGTAAGCAAGGTTTTAACCCATTGGATACTTCGACTATAGAAACTGGAATAAAAAGTAAACAGGTTTGACATTCGACATTAACTTCAAACGTTGTTAGCTTATTATAGCAAAAAGTAATAATTGCTTGATGAGCTAGGGAGCTCCCAGTTTAAGGTGCTAACAAAAAGTTAGTATAAGAAATGGTGCAACTTCTCCTGTAATCATTACAGTTCCTGTATTTATAAGCTAACCGTTCTTTTTTTTAATTATCGTGTGCTAATCACGGTAGATTTCCTGGTAGAGAACCACAATCAATGAAAGATATTATTATAAGCTTTTGCTAAATTCAGAGAAGGAGTCGTTCATCACATTGAAATATTTTAACCAAATAAACTAAAAGTTTGTAACCGCTTTTTTGTGGTACGCCAAAAGACAAAAAGTTGATTAACTCTTTAAAATTGATAAAACTCTTTAAAATTCTTTGAAACTATCAGACTAACCTAAGGATTTCAGATATTTGAAAAAATTTGAAATAATTGGGGATTTATTTATTAGAACAAAGATTACAATTTCTATTTGGTAGCATTACTTACGTAACAACGTCAAATTTTAATAAATTGGAATGGCCTATTAAATTTTAACTCGAATGTAACTTTTAGCAGACGGTTTTATCAGTATAATAACCACAATTTCTTCACACAATTAACTGTGAAATTTAAAGTATTACCCAATGTCCTAATTTAGCACCAGTTATTATTCTTCGTAAATAAATCTTTAGAGTTTATTGCACTCTTTAGATTTTCCTCGTTTACTATTCTGAATAGTACGAACTTTTTACAATTTCTGTAGCTGGAACCAACTTTAACAAGTTCTCTTCGCAATATTCCTGAAAAACACTTGACACGTGTGTTGTCTTGGTCTATTACTATTTCGAACATTTCCTTAAATGCCTTATAATATGAATAATTAATAGTTACGTTTAATATTTTCAGCAATAAAATCCTTCATCACTTTTTTATGATTTTTTAATAAAATGAAGTATATTAGAGACCGCGGTTACAACCGTTATACAAAGTGAGTGCCAATAGTTTCCCGCCTGACTATGTTCCAAAAATAATAGAAAGAAAGTACGGATAGAGTTAGATAGCACAATTTTAGTTGAATGTTCGTAATTTGAGTTGGTAGTGCCGCTTGATTTTGCATAATGTTGAAAATGGAGTACTGCGAGTCACGATTTCTCGTTAAAACAGGTTTTAGTCCCACTAATATTAAACAATTTTTGATGGTGTGTACGTGCATCAAATCAGTTGAAGTGCTTTCGGGAGAAAACATCGCCCTCTTCAAACTGCAAGACAGGCATTTAAAAGTAAAATAGAAGTCAACAAGGTTAGAATTTTATATAAATATGGTTAGTGACAAGGAGTTACCCCATCTTTTACCGGCGGTTTAAAAACGGCAACGTATGACCTATTATGAACAATTCTTAAACCCCTGTCACAACAACAAAGAAGTTCTTCAATACATTGTCACAGGGGATGAAACCATAAGCCAGCACTACTACGATTTTCCAACAAAAATAGAGTAAAAGGAATGACGTAAACCGAGGAAGAACAGCTAAGGGATGCAAAGCTGCTAATGATTTACAGAGAGTTTTGCTAGTTGATTTTAAGGAAGCTTACTATAAATTCTGAAGTGAATAAAAAACACAGGAGTGACATGCTGAGTCGAACTGCTCGTTTTCTGCGTGATAATGCGTCTGTCCATAAGCCGCAATTATGTAGGTTGCTGTTTGTGCCTTTAGGGCGCTTTCTCACATACCCACTTGTCAGTGGTAGAAATAAGTATAAAAGCTTTAGGTTTCTTGCCAATTTCAATGAACACGTTAGATGCTACTAGATTTCAACTCTGTAAGTGTAGTCCTATGTCACTCTGGATGCCTAATACACTGGTTCAGTCGACAAAAATATTTTATAGATTATCATTATAGATCACATATCAGTACTTTGCCTTCTCACCACTGATTTGAATAACACTAAATAGTCGATTTGGCATCGACCTGCTTTCGGCCAAGATTTAGCAAGTGTCTTCTGTAGTGTTATGCTGCGCTTTGATAATAGCTTCTTTGAGATTAGGGAGAGTAATATTGCTTGCTATTCTTGTATGCATCGCGGACAATAGTTTCTCGATAGGGTTTAAGTCGGGATTGATGACAGGCCACTCTAAAAACTTAATTTTATGTGCGGTCACCGCAGCGTTGTCCTGCTGAAATTTCCATTACCAGCCACCAATTCGCTCAACAAAAGGCGACATATGTTTCCTGAAAACTTGCTAGTAGCCCTTTAAAACTATTCGAGGCTTTACGAACACCAAAGAAGAAGTATCGTTCTATCCAAAGCCGCTCCATATCATCATTTGCGCAAGTCGTGCTAGTAATATTGACAGACATCCGTGACGTCTAAATTAAACTTCTTTTTGTCGCTGAAGATTACTTTTTCCAATCTTTTTCGCTCCACGACATACGGACACGGACAAACTTTATTCGGGCTTCTTTGTAGTGATCCTTAAGTACTGGTTTTATATAAAGACTATTGAAAAATCACCCCTCTTTTTTACAATTGGTTTTTCTTATGTCTGAATCCATGTGATTTTCAATTCCTTAATTATCTATAGTTTATATTTCTGTTGCTCTAACGTGTAACGTATAAAAACTGTAGTACGATTTACCCTTCATTTTATTATTACAATCTCAATTAACTTCCGGTATTTTTTAAAATTATTTTTATATTTATAATTAAAATGTAGGTGACGTTACTGCTCTGTAAGAGTGGTATTGAAAATCAATGTTAACAATAACCAAGTTGTGTACAGTGAGTTGAGTAAGAAATCAATTTTTTGCTATAGGAGTAACCATGTCTCTATCTCAGCATTACAAATATAGACAATATGGTTCTTAATTTTAATCTGTCTCTGATCCTTCCAATTGTTCGATCACATTCAGCAAATATTTATAAACGTTCCCATTAGCTTTTTTCCCAGAAAGTGGTTATTCCCGGATTGAAAACATTTTATGATCGTATGTTCAAAGTATACTACATTTTCTCTCTTCATTCGGTGACCCATTTTGCATGTGAAGCTACACATATGTACCCACATGTACTCAATTACTAAACCTCTAACTCAGCTCTCACTATCTGGGTTGCTCGCTAAATGCTTTTTTTTTTAAATAAGTTATAATAAGCAATTTTTGGATCATTGGTTTCTGCTCATCAAGACAAAGGGGGGTCCTATTTAGCAATATTAATTGCTAATAATTAATATTTGCAATTAATATTTTTCAACAGTATAAAACCCATACACAAGAAAATACCACCCAGCATTAAGTTAGGAGGAAGCGCAAATGTTGATAGGTCTTGCAGTTGCCAAGAGGAATTTCTTATTGCAGAAGATATTTCTTTCTTCATGTTGGTTAACGCATGAGTTAGGAATTTTTATCTTGATGAAAATAGCCTTCTGTACTGCTAAAATACTCTCAAAGTTATTTTTGCTATGTAATAAATGGCGGCTGGTGACTAAGTAGGTTTTCACTAATTGTAACAGGCATGCGCCGCTGCAATGCGGAATTTATTCCGATTTTTTTGGGTTGCCTATGTTTTGTAAGCAAAATGTGAAAAAGTAATAATTTTAATAATAGTTTTATAAAAGAAAACATCTTTTACAATTTTATGTATTCAATATTTTTATTACCTTTGCTAACATGTAACACGATAAAAATATCGTATTAAATTGGATCCAATGTTATTCAAATCTCTACCATCTCGAAACTCAACATCACATTGTTTGAGAAGCTTAAATGTTATTTTTTTTATTTTACTATTTTAGTTTTTATAATCCACGGTTTTTTTTGTATTGCGTGTATTTTGTTGCATTGGCGAAAGCCACAGGTTTTACTGTGAACAAGGGTATCGGTATTGTAATTGCTATGATGTACAATTTTTGTCAGTTTAGAATTTAAATTAAATTAACGGAACGTGAACCATTGATTCCGCATTTTTCTTGTAATCCGACAAGTTGCCATTAGTAATGCATTGACTATGAACGTGTATTTTTCGCTTTACAGCTCACGTGCTTTACTTTTTTTTATACCACGTTTTAATTTTCAGTTCAAAATAAACATCGAGATCATGGCGCAAATGTAAATTGTATAGTCACGCCATATTTTTGCCCCAATTATTTCAGGAATTCGAAGCAACGCTGACCTTTATATCAATTTATTTATCCTCTCCTTCATAACACAATGTAGTTAAAATGAATGTATAATTACTCAAGACCAACCAAAGCAAACTATTGTTGTGAAGCTTATTTTGTTTTCTTCAACTGATAGATATGAGCTTAGCCACGGGCGCTAGAATGAGTCATAAACGTTCAGGGCGTGCACGTTACTCAATGAACACAACTGCGGTGTGCGTAGAACTTTGTCGTGGAAAGTTTCAGCCGAACAATTTCGTGTTACGGTTTTCTGTACTTTTTATATACCTCATTATACACAAACATTGAGCTTTATGCAAGTTTGCAAGTTTATTCGTTACCTTCTGAAACTACGAGGTTTTTTTAAGAGTGAAAGATGGTATCACAAAATATCATACGTCTCAAGAAAGCCTTGTATTCATAGTGTGTGGCCACAACACAAGATGTCTTTGTGATGTTCTGTAATTACACAGATAGCAATGTTAAATCAGTTGTCAGTCAACCACCGTACGAGAATAAAAGCACGCGTGGAGAATTTGAAATATACAAATGAAAGAACAAGAAATGGATGAAATGTACGAGTGTTCGACAACACACTTATGTTTACACACTCCTCATGTTTATTAAGGTAGTTGACAGAACATTACAGGTTTTATTTTACAGAATAATTCTCCCGTTGCCGATCGCTGATTGTTCACGACCTCGTTCAAACTGTGCTACCTACCTCGCAACTGATCGATATGAAAGACCATTATTGCAGACAGCTTCTCCCAACTCTATGGAGTTTTTTGGCATTTAAGTAGTTACCATGACTTATGCCCCAACCCTCGTAATTCTCTTATATGCAAAATGTTCTTGCTAAGGGTTATTGCTCATTTTATGGCAACGACGATCTCTTCAATCGGGAAAAAGAAAGTAATCACATGATACAAAATAAAATGAGTATGGGGAGGTACTCATTCGTGTGACTGATAGCAGTACGCAGGACAACCAACCGGGATGATCATCATCTTCAGAGGCTTGCAATTACAGACCATAGCGTAATTTTAAGTGCCCTAGCGCAACAATGCTGAACTATTACACAGTACCGAATGTCTACCTCTTCTGTTCGATATCGATTACTTGGAATAGAACTAACATCATAACGTCGTCTCTTGCAATTGACTGGCTTTTTTGCGCCAGCAACGAAGGTTACAATAGGGAACGGAAAAATTTCTGTGGACACACGAGTGGTATACAATCGTCTTTTTATGAGACCGCAATGATAGTCGGTATTAATATGCTGTAAACACGATGAAATGCAACAAGAAGACTGCATTCGCAGGAGAGACACAAAGTCGATTATGAGTATTATGGTATGGGGAATTATCAATTATGATAGCAGGTTAGAGATAGTCAGAGTTAGAGGCAATCTTTCCACAAGATAACGCTCAACCATATATGGCACATAATATTAAACTTGCTTTAACATATGGAGTGGAAACTATCGTGTGCCAACCTGATCACTTGATCTTTTACCGATCTAAAATCTTTGTAATATTGCTGAGCGAAAAACAGTGGTATCCACGACCTTCAAGGAATCTGGCTGCATTATGAGAGCGCGTCAAAATATGTGGATTATAGTTCATCCAGATACCATTCGTTCATAATTTGACTTAATACCAAGAAGAACGGAGACGGTCACAAAAGCCCTAGGTGTGGCCAACAATATTGAATAAATGCAAGTTTATGGACAAATGTTTAATCATTTATTTGTCTTATACTATTAAATAAATCTGCGAAGTTTCGGTTGTTAATTTACATTTTCCCTTATTACTGCAATTTTAATAAACCATAATTTTTAAATTAACAATACGGCAGTATTTAAAGCAACTTTAAATGCGTAGACAGCTAAAACTGTTTTTAAAGATGCTTATTTATATTATGGAATTAATACCATATGAACAATTTTTGATGATTCGAAATACGGTTCAAGCGTTATCATACCTTTCTTGGTGCAGATTTTTTCTTTCTTGGTGATGAAACTGTCCACGTTATTGATTATTGTTTTAGTTAAATATTGCACAAAAACACTGTTTATCTCCTATTATAATATTTATCCTTCCTCGAACTATTTCTCTTATATTGAAAATGTTTGTTTCGTGTTTTTTATTTACCTTTAATTTTTAGTTATCTTGTTCATCAAATTTTCTTATTGTTCTTCTTCCTTTTCTTCAGTCCAATTTTACAAAAAATGCTTATTTAATGAATACAATACCGTAGCTTACTTGTCATGTAAAGTGGAAAATTGTATTATAACAATTAAATTTCTTAACAACAGCTTTTCAAAAAAATCTTATCAAACATTAGTGACTTATAATATTCGTCATTGACTAATCAATTTTTTCATCTAATATATTTATTTTTATTTACATAGCTAAAAATTCATGCTTTTAAATTGTTAAGGAGTGTAAATCTAACACTTCCAAGAGAATTTTATATTCAAAGATATATGCCTGCAGTGATTTGTTCTTGGATTGTGAGGTTGATCCTATTTTATCATTACGGGGAAAATATTTGTAATTGCCTGTGTTTTATACGTTACGAACCAAGAGTTGTTGGTTTTTCTTTTCTATCTTTGCAAAACGAAAATGTTCCCAGTTTTTAAATTGTTCAAAGGATATCGTTTATCCGTGAAATTTTAGGTCAGTTATTGTCTTATAACTGATAAGAGATTTAAAGATAATTTTGAAATGCGTTTATTAATACAATGTTAAATCTAGAGAGTATGTTGTAAACTCATTTTAAAATTAGCCATTTCCAAAAATTGATTTTAAAAGCAGTATCATTTAAAAAAAACATCCAATTACACCTGATATTTGTATATTGACCTTACGTTGCGGTTACTTTAAAATTATTATTTTGTTTATTGTCTAGAAGAAAATAATCCCCATGGATTATAATCAGAGTCCAAGAAATATCTGAAATATCTGTTTGTCTTATAAATTGTTGAAAGTGGGCTGGAGAATTTGAATCTCATGAGAAAATAAACGTAAGTATGTTTGGAACAATTTTAATGAACTAGACTGTTGTCGGATTGATGCATTGATGTTAGAATTTATAAATACAGAAAAAAAGAGGGAAATTGAAAACTGGTCCCTACTGGTGAACATGTCCGCGGGCCAATACTTTCAACTTTCATTATTGAATTATTGTATTCTTTTGAAACTACACAGTATTCATTTTTTATAGGTAGTTCAACAAAAACTTTTCCAAATGTCATAATTTACCAGACTTATAATTTTATAATTTGAAATAAGATTAAGCTAAAGTGTTGAAAAATAGGAATCGCTCTTTAAAGTTGCATAATAATTTTTGGATCATTATTTAGTTCCTTTCATTGTGAATTGGAACAAAACTCCTCATGCAGTGAACATAAAACTAGTCCATTAAACTCCATAAACTTTCTCAAAAAATAATTTTTTGTAAAACTGCTCTAAGCAAAGTTGAAGTAAACCGTACGATTTATGTGAAAGATGAACAAAAACGCAAGATAGAATTTTAAGCCAAATATTCAAAACTATCAAATTGTGACTAAATACGAAGGAATATGTAACATGTTAATTTGCGTATTGTCACTATGTGCATCTTCAATTATACCATAGAAAACTTGATTCTTTCAAATTCATCAACATTTCTTTCTGTATCTTATTTTCAATGACCAGGTTTAAGTGTAGTTATAAAAATTAAAAACTAAATTTGTATAATGATACAATAGTTTATCATTTATTATATTATCAAGTAATAGGAAATAAAAAAATATGACAAAGTTACGACACAAAAAGGCCCAAAAAATTTGCATCGCCAAAAAGCTAACACTTTTTTTGATTTTGTGACAATGAGAATCTAAAATATTCGCAAGAGAATGAAACCAATACATAAACACAAGACTCTTCATCATAATTTTATTAATTGTTTGGATACGCAGATTCTGTGGTGAAAACCACACAGCACTAGACCTCAAACTATGCAAACGGCTGAGCGCCTGACCTAAACCGTACTAACACGGTTATGGCTTGATAAAATATGTACAAGATAGATCCTGAGAGGACTGATGGATACATCTAAGGGAAACCGACAAATATATGTAATAGTGAGGAGTACGTTTCAAAAATTGTGACAGGGGATGTAACGGTGATCTAGGCTTACCGGTCTACAGTTTTAAGCAGGCTGTTTTACAGCCCTTAGGTCCAACTTAACCTAAAGCTGTTAAACACAATAAAGATGATTTGAAAAATTTGCACTTTATTACTAAAATACGGGGACTAACAATGAAGTTCGTAAAATATGTTTTCTGTTTTTTGTAATAATTTGGCAACACCAACAATGAGTGTTTTGTAGAACAGTACCCGTAAACGACTTTAGTTTCAAATAGAACAATCCAGATCCATTTACTTTTTGAATATCAAGTTTTCTAGAACAAATCAGTGAATGCTGTAAAAATTTACATTATGCATTAAAAAAAACATAGTCCTGCAATTACATTTTTAGTTAAATTTAAAAAAGCGCCTCGGAAATCGTGTACTTATTAAATGAAGCTTTGGGTGAACCTGCTATGAAGCTTGTAGTTTATAAGTGGGCAAAATAATTTAGGGGTGGGCGGGAATCGGTAGATGACGATTCGAGAGAAAGAAGACCAATTTCTACAGGAGGCAAAGAAAATGTGAAAATAATGGGCAATTTACTTTGCCAGTATTTTTTTTGTGATATTCATATTATTGGTATAATAAAAGTTTCCCGTAATAGGCAACGAATGCCCTTTGGGGTTGTAACAGGATAGTTCTGCTACAATCTAGTCTATGCTACACAAGGGTAGTAACGTGGCCAGCGCTACGTACCGACCGCCTATTATTACCCCAGAGTTTGACCTCCAGGTACTCATTTAGTACAGGATGAGTCGAGCTGAGCCGTAAAAATGCCAGTGATCGAATTGGCGAGAGGGGGATCCGAACCCGGACCTATCCACTGCCACCACACTGCGGCACTCATTATTGGTATCAGTGTTAGTATAATACTGCAATTAGTATTGTACTGTTATGATTTTTGAAAACGTTATCTTCTGGTTCGTAAAAGTCTGTTGATGGATTGCAGTAGTTCATTAAAAAAAATACCATACAGAATAGTGTCATAGCTGTTATAACGGTTTTTTTTTGTAACGAAAATTACATCATTTTAAACGAAACATTTGCTTTTATTTTTAATGAAGCTTTTCTTTGCGTGATTATTACAATAGCCAATTTAATAGATAAATTAAAAAACGTATATTTGGAAGCTAAAGAAATTCTAAAGATTTTGTGTGCAACAAAACCCAATTAATAATAAAAGTAATTGATAACAACTTGTATGGCACGCTTCTTTTAATTGAGATCTATTTATAGCAGTAGTTGTTATTTTTACATTCTGTCCGTAAGACACTAAAAGTCCATTCAGTTGCAGATGGAGAAACATTAGCATTATCTTTAATAATACATGAAATGCCTGATGATATACTATTAAACAATATTTAATTGCGTAAGCTGTTCCTTTATTACCACATGAAGGAAAGTTAATAGTTTCGCTATCTAGTTTTATGTTCGCATGCAACAACATAAATCAAAGCACAGGAAAGTAAAAACAGTTACTGTTTTATTTATTTCTATTAGCAAATTCTAGTGAAGTGTTTTTGTTAAATAAACTTTGTCAAATTATCTTGTTTAAGTTGTATAATCAAATAGTCGAACGAAGTTTTGGTTAGCTGTAACACTGTCGATCAAGATTAATTTACAGTCCATTCAGTGACAACAAAGAGTAACTTCTTGAAAACCTTTTCTGATTTTCTAATTACATAAAAACAGTTCGTGTTAAATTTAATATTTATGTTAATATCTTAATATTATATTTCGAATTTTGATAAATTTTTAACTTCTTCTATTTTTTGAATTATTTTATTATCAAAATATGTATTATATTGTCAAAAATGTATCAAAAACCTTCCATCTGATAATCGTTATGTATTTAGTCGTACAGTAGCACAAAAGAATGCATATCTATTACAAATAAGATTTTAGTTGATTTACAATCAAAAAAAATTTTATGAATACCAAAATAATCTAAAATAAATGCAGTTTTGATAGGTATACGTTAATTATTTAATTTTAATTTAATTTCTGTAAATTATGAGAATGTAATTTCAAGCCATTAAATAACGTACGTTCATCATATCTAATTTAACGAAACAATGCTATGAAACTATTCATTATTAGTCAATATTGTATCAAAAACCTTCCATCTGATAATCGTTATGTATTTGGACTGCACCTAGCTGCATCTTATTAAAAAATGGGTTTTAGTGTTTAAAGCAGATTTTATACCAAGGTCTGATATGTTTATTATTTTAAATGAATTCCGATTAATGTAATCCCCGTGTTTAGACTACGCACCGATATCATAGTAAGTACGTGAACAACCACATACTATTCTTTAGCGTATTTTAAACACTAAGATATCACAAGATTTGTTGGATGCAAAAGTAAAACCATTATGTTAGTCGGTTTTAGGAAAGGATATCCAAGGTCTGATTGAACAAATGAACCGATTAATTAATCCCCGTAGGTTTAGAGAGCACCGAACATAGTAAGTAGTGAACTCCCATTTTCCTCCTCATTTAACCTAAAGATATCAAGCACAAAGTAAAAACCATTATTTAGTCATTTTCTTTAAAGGAAATTCGTGCGATACATGATACATGTATTGTGTTGTCAAACAACTGAAGCTTACATACAATTTGTGAGAAACTTTCTCCTTCGGTCTTCAAATAATAATCTTGTCGAGCAGGTCCATTCAGAAATAGGACTCTATTCTTAAGATATTTGTATTACAACTATTACAAATCCATAATTCTCGTAAGCATCCTATGGTTTTGTAAGAAAAAAAAAACAAGTGTAATGCAAAAGTTTGCAATAGTTCTTCAGAAATTTTGAAAAGTACCAGATCTCCTTATAATCGTATATTGTATTAAAATTTTATTGTTATTTTTTGAGAGACCAGCTTTTATTAATTAGCAGTTTATAGAAAATCTTAATAGTCAGTGGTTTGTCTATTTATGATAAGAAATTATAAATGAGTATTCGTTTATTGATCAGACTTTTACAACAAGATTTATACATTTTATTTACTTTCAGGGCCATATAATTGGATAAAATAGATGCTCATGGGTCTTGGAAATACGTCTTTAGCAGCAGCATCTATTGCGTGATGTCCATATACCGAACTTTTAACACCAGGCGTATTTTGCATTGGTAAGTGTTTTCTCCCGTTTTTAAAGGAGGAAAATTGGGAACGTGTTGTTTATAATTTTTTTTTATTTGAACGAGTGCTTTATTACCCGCTCTCAAACGAAAATTTTCTATCGCTTGCGGTTCCGGAAATATAATACCTCGGCCGCGCCTGCCGCCAAGCCAGAATTTGTCATTCGGAGGCGTTCGGGTCGGCACGGAAAGGCACGAACAATTGACAGCAATAGTTGAACTTTGACCTGTGTGACAGCAGCAGCAGCACTCATAATTTTTTTTATATATATAACGAGGTCTGGCATCGCAGATCATTTTTCATTTTTCTACATAATCTCCTGATTTAGAAACATATTTTTCCCAACGTGTAGCTAATTTTGAAATGCCTTCCTCGTAGAATGAAGTTGGTCGTGTTTCCAGCCAATTGCGCACATAGAACTCCTCATCGCTGTCGAATCTTTGCCCTCCCATGGCTTCCTTGAGAGGACCGAATAGGTGATGGTCGCAGGGTGATAGGTCGGGGCTGTAGGGAGGGTGTTCAACTGTGAACGATGCAATTTCTGCTCAGTTGTCAGAAGGCGAGGCACCCACCTTGCGCACACCTTACGAAACCCTAGCTCCTCTGTGATGATCGAAAAAGTGCTGCCATAACTTATTCCAATCTCAGATGCAATTTCATCGATGCTCAGACGCCTGTCATCCTCAATAAATTGTTGAACGCGGACGATGTTTTCGTTGGTGATGCTGGTGCGAGGTCGGCGATCGTGGCTCTCATTTCCAACATTCTCACGACCTTCCACGAACTTTTTGTGCCATGCGAACACTCTAGCTCGTGACAGTATCTCTTCCTTGAACTGCGCAGTGAATCTCCTCAGGATTTCAGCCGGTTTTACACCTTCCGTAGCGAGAAATTTAATGATAATACGCTGCGCAAATGACGACGGCACCTCCTGCTTAGACATTGTCACGACGGGTACTGACAGGAACGAACGACATCGCCCGTCTGCTTCCCCCACTCCTGACATCCCTACCCAACACCTAACGAAGCGAGAACTCTCGCGCGTTAATATTGTTCGCCTGAGATCAAAAGTCTCGTTTTTATTTGATTCACCCTCGTATCTAACATTTAAATACCTAGGAAAAGCATACAACAGTATTCCAAACTACGAACTGTGGAAGGCGATGGCAAGGAAAATATATCCATATAGCTAAAGCTCTATACTAAAACACAATAGTACAAATTAAGCTTGGAAATAAAGTAACTACCTAAATGGGAGTGTCCAAATGGCTGAGACATGGCTGCACACTGTCACTGACATGATTTAATATATACGCAGAACAAGCATTAAAACATTAATATAAAAAATATAGATCAATGAAAATATCTGTAAGAGGTAAGACATACATTCAAATATGTCTGCTGATGAACATCTAATTGTGATACAGTAGAACATGCCAAACGTGGTGCGAACGCTAAAACAGGAATATGCTAATAGCAGCTAGTTATAAACCTTTACAAAGCAGCGCATATATATATATATATATATATATATATATATATATATATATATATATTGCATATTGGAAAATATAACACTTAAGTGATACGCGTACATCCAAAGAACGAATAAAAAATGTCACAAATCGGTTACCAACTAGTCAACTAGAAAAAAAGAAGAATTAAAAGTCGACTAGCAATAAAAGCATAATGAAAGAAAAAAGACTAGATGAAGGAAATTGGGAATAGGACGACAAACCTCTATTAAGAAAAATCCAAAGAAAAAGGAGAAGAATATTTTTAAACTATGAACTATTCCACAATAAGAGCCGTAGTAGTGTAGTGGACAGGTCGCTAGACTACGAAACCTAAATATGCGGGTTCAAATCCCGCTCTCGCCAAGTCAATCACTGGCATTTTTACGGCCCAGCTCGACTCAGGCTGCAATAAATGACTACCCGGAGGTCAAACTCTAGGGTACTAATAGGCGGTGGGTGGGTAGCGCTAGCCACGTTATTACCCTTGTATACTGTAGGCTCTAGTGAGGCAGGCCTCTATCCTGTTACGACCCCAAAGGGTCTTCATGGCCTATTACGGTGAACTATAACTCTATTCCACAATTTTTTTTGGAAATATTTTTTAAAAATACATCGGTATTAAGTAAATTGGCATAAAGCAAATAATTCAAGTTGATAATTCGAATTATGTTAGTCTTAATAGGATAAAAGCATGTGTTGTTGGTTGCAGAGTGTTGCTTGTTTTTTTTTTATTAGTATTCTTTTTCTCTGCTTATTTATGGGGCGGATAGCACTTAATCCTATAATATTTTAGACAGGAAATAGCTTTTTAATTTATTTTTTTAAAAGATAATTTTTTCAATACAAAAACACATTTTTATAAACTTATCTAATATAGAAATATCATTTTTCTGAGTGGAACAGTCTTGTACATTATTGACATAAAATAGGCTAATAGTACCTCAAATTTTCCTTCCTAATCACATACACCTATTTATTACCTTATCTGAAATACTGACCATTGTGCTTGTGATGTAACCTTTGCTTTATAATTAATATATCCAATAGCAATCTTTCAGTCGTAAATGTTTGTAGCGTTCAAACACCACATGCACTTTTTATTAATAATCTTTTGGGTTATTCTTTTTCTCTTTTGTCACTCTTTAGTTTTACATCATCTTTCAATTGGTTTAATTCTTATTTAAGTCGTTCTTTAAGATGTGATATTTGTAACTTACAATTTGTTCATTTTTGCTCTGTAATTGATCGTTAGATTTCTTATTGTACATTTGGAGGTCACATAAGTATCACGAAATATTTAATGATAGGTGAACAAATAACTTTCTCTTCAAACCGAAAATCAACAGATGATTCGCTAAAGAATAAGCGACGGTGTTTCTGAATGTATTATTGTGAAGTTAAAAAAAAACTTTTTGGATTTACTTGCATTTAGTTCGAAAACGTTATTCATTTCCTTATGCAACCACGAGTATCTCTTGAAGAAGGCGTAGCCTTCCATGTAATGCCACAGAAGAAAATAAAAATTTGTACCCTTATATTTAGATCTCAATATTATTATTTCATTGACTATACAGCATATGGCCATGATTTTATCACCGTTTTACAATGTTTGTAGTGATATGTAACCATCTTTAGTCCTCACTTAAATTCCTCAGTGACATTACGAATGCATTTTCAGATTTTGAATTTCTCTTAGGTATTTATCACCCTTGATTCGAATATGACTACATTTAAAATGGACTTTATTATTTACATATTATTTTAATAAGATGTTGTGCATTGTTTGTTTAGTGCTAATTATTTAATTAATTAAATTTAAAATCAGACATTTTCTGCATAAAATCTGGTTAATTAGGAAGCGGTTGAAGCATTTGCTTGTGGTGCGGACGGATTTAGGGTCATTCGTGATGGGTCACTAAAAATAATTGGGCACCTGCGTTCACTTTGAAAAGGAAGTAATAATTCAGTCGATTAAGGCGCGGTGCTTGCCACATCACCCCGTATCAGAGATAGTGCTCGAACATATGAGAGCCTTAACTTCTCAATTCTCATGCCATGCTCTCACGTGGGGTGTTAAAACCTCAATATTATTTCCACACAACAAATGACATTCCTTATTTTCCTCCTGTCTATCAGTAAAGCTTCCAACTTATTTATTCATGGTAGAATATCTATGTCAATTGTATTTTTAAATCTACGATATAATTAAATATATAGTGTAGAAAAGCGATGCTAATATACGTTTTTGCACCCCCTAAATGTTTAATTGAATACTCGACCTTCTGCTATTAACCTTGGGGAAGCGGACGCTTAGCGAAGCGGTGACGAAACGGCCGCATCGGCGTCGGCAGCGATCGCCACACCCGCGAGCCGTTCGCTCGGCACGAAGCGGGTAGTAGCCAGTGAACGCCGACGTCGAGCGTCCGTACGCGTCACCAGAGATGTGTTGCAGACAACACGGGACGGCGCCTAGCAGCATGCACCGTGGTGGCGTGTAAGCTGCAGCTAGAACATGCCCGTGAGCACGGGACCACTCGGAGAACCTCGCGCCAAGCGCTGCAAACACTGCGACGGTAAAGAGCTGTGCGTGCAACCACCCCTAACTCAACCCAGTCTGCCCCAGCACCATGCGCATCAACCAGCAACATCCGTAACCGCCCCCGCCTGCCTGCTACTTGCTCACTCGCTCACTCACACGACCGACCGACCAAGCAACCAACCAACCAACCACCCATCTACCCTGCCATCACGTCCCAGCGATGTTGTGTGTGTGGCTCTTAACCCAGTAACATGCAAAGCTAACAACATAACGGCGGCGGCGACGCCCTTTCCTGCCGCCGGTGCGGGTTTTGGCGTGAGTTTGTCCGACACGGTTTGGGAATGTGTGCCGGGTATTAATAGCCTTCCTAAGATAGCGTTAGCGACGCCGAGCGTCAGCGTCGCTGCTTCGAATTGTTGTGCCATGATACGAATGCGCCGCCGGCGCTGGGCTGTTGTCGACGCCGTCTTAGCGGCAGCTGCCAACACTTGGTTTTCACCCAAACTGCATTTTATGTAACAGTCGGCGGGTTCATTAGAAATTGAATTAACGTCTGCGGACACCGGTTTGGCAGAAAGAGACAGGTGCCATCTTGGAGCGGCGCGAGGAACTGAGAATTTATTCGAGCTTGGGTTTCGTTTGAAACAGCTAACGGTCAGATTTATCAATGGGGAGACGTTTATTCAATCGTTTAATAAATGGAGTACAGGAACATGTGCTTTATCTCAGTATTGAGTACAGTAAAGCAACTTGGTCGTGATATATTGGAGCACTTACGGGTACTTCAGTTGGAAAGAAAGAGAAGGAATTATAACGAACTAAATATTTCAACACATAATCTTTGATTTAACCCTTATATTTAACAAATTAATCGCATTGCATTGTTTAAATGTTGGTAAAGTTTATTTTTTCTGTATTTGTAGATATATAATGCGTGGATAATATGATTTTTATATTTTAGATTTTAATATTTTGAAAAGGCAGTTTCTAAGTATATGAAATTTAATATATTAATATGAAAAACATCACTACATCAATTATACATACTATACAGCTATTTATAAAACGATAGATAAAATTGTTTCCACCTATCAAGGGGAAAGTCTTTTAAATGCTAGGAAATATTATATTTATTCGTATAGTTACAATATACCGTGAGCTATGGTCACGGTCCCACAATTATCTTCACTTACTTATCAATATGTGAACCATGCGGTATTGTTCTTGGAATATATTTATCTTAATAAGCAAAAAGTTGAGATGTGGCAAAGGCATAATCCAAGACTGGAATGCTGGATAATATTGCAATCTAATAATGAATCACATATAAATTTAAGAAATCTATTAATTTCAAGAATTATCAATAAATAAAATAATATTTTTTATTGTTTTGTTGTATAAACAAGAAATTTGTTGTTTAAAATTTTTAGTTGATGATTTCGCATAGATACAAATAAAGAAGATGATTCAAAATAGTCCATTATAAGAAACAACAAATACCTGTTGCGTTTGATAATTGGAGAATATGAAAAAAGTATAAAAACATTAAATCATGATCTACTGTAGCAGAGATTGGATTGGAAGAATATGCGAATATTTTTTTCCACTATTGAATGCCATAGGTGACAGCATTCCATGTGGGAATACCCATTTTTGTTGAAAAGTCATCTGTCATTTTATGGAGTTTTGTATCAGATTTCTCTTCATGTTATATTGAACATGAAATTATAATTGTTATGTTTAAATATTTGTAGTTATAACGGCAACTGCAGTAATTGTCTTAAACACTAGAAGCAATGTTCATCTCGATGAATGAAACAGCCCATATTACAAGATTTCAATATTTAAGGATTATCTTTAAAAAATCGTTGATAACAGGAGAGTTGGTGAACTTGTGTTCTTTTGAGATAAACGATAATAATTGATTGGAATTAACTATAACAATGTGAAACACCACTACATATATATATCCCTCTTTCCCCATTTTTTGCTGCGTTTGATCCAGTGAATGAGCAACTTTTTAAGATATTTTCGTAATAATTTGTAAGTTAGTCTTAGAAGTAAATTTGTTCCAGTCTGGTGTTGTTTTAAAGAAGCTTATTTCGGACTGGAATGTAGCGTTAATAAGTGACTTTTACCTCTACTAGCAGATCTTAGTAGTACTAAGCATTGGTTGCGTGTTATTCAGTTGAGAAATTTTAGTAATTATGTCACAACACAGTTGTAAACGCCTTTCTTGGAGACACCTTCGTTTTGGTTTTGGTGGGTACATAATCGTCTATTGTTCCCGTTATTTTATTGTTTTTGGGATATAATCATGAACTTAAATCATGAATATGAATTCAATATGAAAATATATTTCTCTTTTCTTTTGTTGTAAGCGAACAGATTTGAGATCTCAATCGTCTAGCTTTTTGGAATTACAAACTTGTTTATGATCATTGGCTGATTTTATCACTCTCGGTGTTAGTAAAGCAAACACGATTCACAGACGTTATATTTTGATCCCACTTGATCCCAAAGCGAACATCTCAAACCTTTGAAGTACTAACTTCTCGATAAATTGTCAAGGTAGTCTGGGCAGAATATCAGTCACTTTAATATTTTTCCCTATGGAAAACTTTATTAACTCGTTTTACAGTAACACTTAATACTGAATGTTCAGTTATCACGATTAGTACGTTTTATTTATTTTTATATTTTAGCGAAATCTATTCTGAATAGACATAACCTTGGAAGTGTTTCCATGTAAACTCACTAGGTAACAGGGCTGTGCTTAGTAACACACGTAATTGAAAATTACACGAGTAGTCGAGTCAAATTAGTAAGAAAAACGTTATAAGCTCGAAATTTTTAGCAGGTACACGTATCGAGACGTTCCAAGGCGCATTCCATTCGTAAGAGCACCCGAAAAAAATGTTACCACATATTTTTTGTTATAATGCAAAAGTGCATTTGTGCACGCAAAAAATGCATTTATTTTATGATCTTTTGCAGACTCTAAAGAATATTTTATTTTTCGCTTAATATTGGCCAAAATACGCTCATTCCAGTTACTCGGGGGTTTTTGGGGTCGCTGATCACGAATACGATGCTTAGAAAGTGCCTCGATGCACTTGGGAGGCATAATTCTGGGGATGAGTTTGATTTTAGAAAATTACCTCTAATTACCCTCCTCTGACGCGACCTGTCACTATGTGATTTTTTTGGTTTCTCCGCGGTGGAATGCCACTGAAAAAAAGTACAATGAATGTATTGCAGCAAGCCAAACGACTTTTAGAAAACCCAGGACCATTAGTCGGTAAGCTAAATAAATTGTTTTTTACGTACCCAGTTTTGGAATTTTTCTCTCACAAGTTGTATATGATAACAGCAATATGCTTTGTGTGTGACCCATGTATAAAAAAAATATATACTGATACTGATGGTGTCGTATAAATAATGTCATTTTCTGAAATAAAACTTCACCTTTAAGATAAACATAAAGCAACTCTATTTCAGTATTGAAAATTTAAATACAGTTAGTAACTTTCGTTAACCATCAATTGCCCAACACGTTGACATCACGACTGAGCCGTTCCTTTTCTTTTTATTTAAGGAAACCATGGACTACCAAAGGCTATATCTTATAAAAGTGAATTGTTTTCCACTCAAGAAGGTGATACAAAATCTGAACTAAATGTTGGGCGTGGTAGCGATTCGATGCCGTTAGGTTAATATATTTTCTCCATAGCATGCGTTGTCTTACTGAAAGAGGGCTTGCTTATGATTAACTAATACTCGCTATTTTTGACATAATACGGCATACATTTCTTCAAGTACTTGAGAATATATTTTAACATTTATCGCTCAAAAACCGGAAACACTTTCTGGTAAATCAATTCTTCGTACTTTCGCTATGCACTAAAAAATCTTGATTTTAGAACACCCACGTTTAGCTACAGAATTTGATAAAATTATTTGATCTGATTGTTTAATTTGGAAGTCGGAATTATTCAAATAACTTCAATGCACGTAGCAAAACTTTTAAAAAAGCTAACATCCTTTAATGCTTTGAGTTGACGCTGAATATGATTTTCGCTTGATTCATGGAATACTCTTGCAAACTTATTCAATAGTTATGGTGGTAATGAATGTTATCTGAATTATGGATGGGAACTTTTCCGGCGTTTGCTTTATATTGCTTCAACATTTCCATGCTGCATTTCTTCTGCTAGGTTTCAGTTAGCATTAAAATCAACATTGTGGTGTACCTATATTCACTATAGCTTCCGCTTTCACTTCACATACAGTCCCTAGGAAGGGTGTGGCTGCGTGCAATTTAATTCACGTGCTACAAATATAATTTATAAATGTTGGCGTTCCATATTTTTAAGTGTAATACTACAACATAATACGATCGAATGTGCACATTATGCATTTAGACGTACTCTACTGTAGTGTTATGTGGGTTGCGTGACCACTTCGCAAATAACTTTCATCTAGCTTAAGTGGTAGGCATCTTCAGTGTAGAAGGGTGCAGAGACCCCTACTACCGTAATGAGAATTGAGCCAGGTGCTATTAAGATGCCATAACTGAATTATAGGGCATTGCTTTTGCCACCTTTCATTCAATAAAAAACTAACCGATTTATTCCTCAAGTACTGATGGTCCGAAAGATTATTAAGTGCAGAGAGGTTCATTGGAATCGGGGGTGCTATTAATACGCTCGCGTTGTTGCCTATTTTGTAGTCATTTGGTTTAATTGCTGCACGACCTCACGTGTTTATTTTAGCCCGAGCCTACGACCTGCGTTTCCTGGTATCTGCTCAGTATCAAAGTTCTTACTCGCGCCATGATGTAACCTCTTCAATACAATTGAAATCAGCTGGGGCGATTTTGGGACGGCGCCGCTGTTGTACTTGGCGCTGCTCCTGGCTATTATCGAGAAAATTCTCGCGACTAATGCCTGTTTTGCATTCCATGCTGTTTTGCTGGCTTTCTTCGCTTGCACGAGGCGCCATTAAAATGCGGGCTGTAATTAGCGGCGAGGCCCTGCTTGCAAACAGATTTGATAACCACCCCGGTACGTGATTCTGAAGCAGGTGGGAGGATTTCCGGAAAGCTTTAAGCGCGGCATTACATCAATCGCCGTACCGGGGTTATTCGATAAGTAATAATTAGCTACTGCAGTTGGACTCATTTGCATTGTCATGGTAAACCACATTCTCGCAAAGCAAGTCAACGGAGCTACTTTCAACATTTAACTTGACCTCCTTCTGATTACTAAATGCCTAAATGTTAATTAATATTTAATTTTATTTATTTACTTTGTGCATTGCAGGTAATGCAGTCGGGTTTAATTTGTCGAATGGTGATGCAACCAACTTAAATTTAGAGCGCGGGGTAAATTTGAGCTTCGGATGCCGCTCCAGTTAAATCACTGTTTTCGAAGAGGTGAATAGATAAACAAAGTTGGCGTAGTGACTGTCCCACACGTATGTAGGGCAGCTTGCTCGTAACTTTAAAAATAGTGTTTGGAAACATCTGTCCATATAATTAATAGTGTCAATTCGGGCAACACCGCTTTGCATTCAGCAACTATTCGTCGCACTATTATTTCCCTTCGGTGTTGGGATTTTTATAATTTGTTTTCGTGACAACTGTCCACCAACGATTAGTGGTAGTAGACATCTGCCATTATCACCTACTTTTTCAGGCAAAGTTTAAGGCAAGTGTTTGTAGGAATTATAGTGATAATGCGCCGTTATTGTTTTTTGAATTTTTAAAAGAATAAGAATATTGTTTTGTTCTAAAATAATGGTATATCATTGTTAGCTTATAAATATTATTACGGTTATAAACTGTCTTTAATGGATTTTGAATAAAGTGCTGTCGCAAAGTAGTACAATTTAAACTTGTACTGTTGAGGCTTTGTTACGTACGTAATTGCCAGCAAAAGGAATCTCCAGGTGTCTTTTCTTCAGGCGTTCTTTTTCTCTCTTTTCGTTAATTAAGAAGAGCATAACTTTCGTAATTAGGAAAGTTTTCTGCAATATCAGTTCTTAGAAGCCGTAATAAGCAGGGACATTGCCTGTCGGTGTTTCGCAGTTTGAGAAGTAAAACAATTAGGGCATCACTGCTGTTCTCATTAATTCGTGATACACTGCAGTAATTGGGCGGAGTAGCTTTTTTGCGAAATAACCAACTGTACATATTCATGTCGGTGTAGGTAACACGCTAATGTCGCCGGGCGAGGTTCCAAGTCATGAAACGAAAAATGTGGAATTGAAGGTAAGAAAATAATTTCTCGGGAGTAGGGAAAGCGTCTGTCGAAAGACACGGTGAGAATTCGAAAACTGTTGGTATTAGTCCTATCCATTCCGCAGAGGAATATAGGAGACTTCCGCGTTTTCTTAGCGCATGGTTTAAATTCAAGGACGCTGCTCTTGAATTATATTATTGCAACATTGCAACAACATGAAGCGTATTGGTAATCGTTTATTTTAATTTCGTCCTTCAGAATTGTAAATTATATTCAAAGTCGGATAAGAGAATTTATATGAAGTTAAATTAATATTTTCAATATAAAATTTTTTATAATGTGTTTTACATTATAGATGTTGCTTGTGATATAAATGTTTCGTAAAATACTAAATATTTGTTATTTTAAAAATATGATTTCGCCTTAAGGACGAATTATCTAACATAATATCCGAATCTGCGCTTTCTGGATATCTGTTTCTGCCTTTGCAGGTGAAGGTAATTATTTCTGGAATAAGTAACTACTGGGTTATTAATAAAAATGATTAGGTAGCTGTGCAAAGAATAATGCCTAAAATAAACTTTTGGCTTATCTAAACTACCATTGATTTTAACATCGATAAAAATTGCAGTCCATACTCATTTTACATGGTTTGAAACTTCAGTTTGATGAATACACCAGTGATTCACAAGTCTGAAACATATCTAGATAACGTAATAGCCAACATTAGTAAAACTAAAAGATATATAATGTCTAATTTATACGTAAAAAACGACAATACAACAAAGCTATTTTTTTCTAATTTATATACGATTTAACATTAACGGACTGGAGTTTTTTGTATTAAACCGACAACCACAAAGTAAATCGTAAATGCTATGTAATTAAACTGTTAATTAAAGAAAGACTGCTGAGTTTTTTTTTTAAATTAAATTAAAAACAACTGTAATGCGATGAAAACCACCTAGAAAATAATAAATGCAAGTAGATGTGAGAAATATAAAAAATGCAAGTGGAAGGAGATGTAGTTGATATTGCAAATATGTTTATTAATTTTTATATAGATAATCTAGAAGAAAATTTAGAAAAAATACCTAATATATATCGCAAATATACTTTGATAGAAACAATCAGATATCTACAGGGATGAAGTATAAATTCTGCCCGCTTCACCTCACCCAATGCAATTATAAATGCGTCAGAAATCAAACAAGCGCAATTAGATATATTTTGTGAATCTTTCGAAAACATTTTATTACCTAAATCGTACAATATTATATAACAAATCGGAAAAGCATGTCACACGAGGAACTTGTTTGGAGGTAGTTAAATCTTATCTGTGTAACAAGCTCCAAAAGTTTGTTATATATAAAAACAATATAAGAGGCGTATGAGATTGGTTGAAGTTTCTTAAGGAAGCATTTTGGGACACATTGTTCGTAATCTAAGTGAATGATTTGTGGAGGGTGCTAGGGTCAACGAAATATAAGAGCGTGATATATGCAGATGATAGTAATGTTTTGATAAAGAGTTCATTTGAAAACCCTAATAAATGTAAGTAATTGGATGGTCAGAAATAAATTATTAATTAACGAGAAAAATAATGCATTAATGCAATTAAAATCATCTAGAATTAATAAAACTACTTTAAATAATTACATTCACAGGCTGATAGACGCTACATAGTTTTTTGAATTAAATAAAGATAGCACTTCGGTGGATTCACCTAAAGCAGCTAATAAAAAGACTTAATGTGTAAGACGCAAATGTGTAAATATTCAAATATTAAAAAATCATATACTATGTACTTTTTGAATCATTAACAAAATATGCTGGAATCTTTTGGGGAAACTTTGTAAAAAATTTATAATAAATATTGAACCATATTCTATATAATAATTTTGTAAAGAAGATGTAAGGGGAGGTGGTACACCCTATCTCCCTATCTTTATAGTGTTTTTCTATGAAACTGTCAACTCTATGGTGTTGAAATTTGGTACACTAATAGATTGATGGTTCTGTACAAATTTAAATTTTTTAAAATGTTTTAGGCTACAAACACATAAAAATTTTTTCTTGAAGTGAATAACAAAACATTCATTTTACACAAGAGTATATTTAAAAATTTGGAAGTTTTTGAGTTCGAAACTTAAAAAATATATTTTACAGTTACCACAGAACAACTGGTAAACATTTTATGCTAGTAGCTTACATAGTTCTTGCGAAAAACTTGATTGAATCTTTAAAAAACTTACTTGCGGAAAAAGTAAGATAAAGACATGTGCTATATTAGTGCATCCCTAGTCTATATTCCGGATCATCTGGATCATTATCTTTATCCTCCCGTGTTTTCCTTTTGTTTCTTTTGGTTAGTACCTTGGAATTTTTGTTGGTCACATCAGCTTGCAGATCTACTGCACCAGCTGCTTCCATTTCACCGACCCCAGTGTAATTACTTTTGTACTCACCACTGTCTTTATGTTGTTTCAATTTTTGTTCACAATTCTTTACATTCTCACACTTTTGAGAGTATTTACTCAAGGATTCAACATCTATGAGCTTTCCTGTATCAATACTTGTTGTAGAAACTATACCATTGGCATTTGTATGTCCTCGCTTCTGCCAAAAACCATCCAGAGCAATAGTCAAATCAGCAGAACCTTTTTGCACTGTACAAAATTATTCAATACACTTACCAGTATTTAATTATATGGTTCACTTGGTTCAATTGTTCATTGTCACACTCATTATTTTCCTCACAATCAGTAAAAAGTGAAAAGGGGGCCGTTACCCGAACAGTCATAATGATATTTAAATCACATTGAAGATCTTTAGAGATGATTTTTACAAAAATAAGGTAAAGTTATATTATAAAATAGACTATGTAGAACTGTAATACACAAAAAACAAAGAAAAATATTTTTTTGACCACATGGTGTACCACCTCCCCTTAAAGGAATGTATCCATATACATGTCTTTTTATTATGACTATTATTATTTTTATTTAGACATGTTTATATTTTTATTTTAAAATTATATAGCCTCTATTGTTTCTTTTAATACATTCTCAACATACGTTCCTTGCATCTGTTACATTATTCTCAGATGGTTCAATCAGTTGGCTCTGTCCTCTAGCCGGCGCACGCGAGTTCAAGTATCGCTCAACCCATAGATGTGCGTGAATATCCTAGCATTTAAGTGCATGTTAGTGGGCACAATAAGCCCTTGCGGCTGCAGTGTCTGTACCCCCCCCCCCCCAAGTAACAATACGCTGCTTTTTTAGTACCTATTAATTCTCACAGTTCATATATATGTAGTTACGATAAATATTAAAGAAAAATCGTTATCACGAAATTATATTCAAATATTTGCTTTGACTTTCGAATGTATACATAGCTCGTAAGCGGAACGTTGTTGAAACTATCATGGAAACCATTTGCTTCATATATTTGCTTGATATATTACCACTACCACAATAAATTTAAACTTAATGTATACTAAAGCATTAATTGTCAATTTTAAAGAATTGCTAAAATTTGCTTTTGCTGGAGCTTCCACTTAAATGAATATATACTATTTTTACTAGAACCATTTATTAAGAAACAATAATTAAAACAAATTTCAAAACACCTTAAGTTTAAAATAGTTAGTAAGTAGTATCTGTTGATGAATTTACTTTGGCTAACATATGCGTTGTTATGATTGGATGTTTGCTTAAATATTTATGTAAAAAGCGTGGTGCACACCTGTTTTGTATTAGTTTTTGAGTTTATTCAACGTTTTCGGTATCTAGATTGAACCATTGTGTTCTGTTTTATTATATTATGTTGCCTAGAAAGTAGTTATTTTGTAATTATTGCAATCTGTAACGCTTTATTACTTATAATCATATAGGGCGTCTTGTAATATTTTGCTTAAAAATACGTAAATTAGTTTTAACATTTTTTATATTGTAGTACAAACTCGGGAAATTCATGTTGTCCAATTGTTGCCCCTTGTACTGCTGTAGCTTCATAATTCGACCACACTGTGAAGCTGTGCTCCGCGAACATATCCAATTATTTCTTTATGTCTAATCAAAGGGTCTGAAGCATCGCCATACAACTTTGATTTAATGTGGCTGCATCCGAAAAGAACCTATAAGTCTCCTGCTTTGAGGTTTATCTTTCGAGAAAAATAAAGTGTATTAATAGTAACAGCGCGTTCCTTAGCAACTCTATAGCTGTTTCTGGTGCTTCTTCTGAGTTTAAAGATCGTTGGCGACAACCCTAAGTATTCATACTGTTATATTATTAAAAAAATGCACCTCATCAATAAACAGAACATTGTGGAAATTTATGAAATGTTCCTGCATTTACCACACAAATGCTGGCGGTATGATCTTAAGTTAAAAAAAAATTAATCGCCCAATACTTATGAAGATAATAAAATAAGTCATTCTCTAATATGGTATGTATGTATTACATTTTTTGAAAAGTTCACCGTTCCCTATTTTCTTACTTTAAATGATGCCGGATTGCTGTCCTAGTAAGCTCCATGTTTGGTTTCTTTTTTGCTTTGTTTAGTCCCAGGGTGGTCAGTAGCTTTTCTATTGACATTGGTTCCTTCTACTTCAAATTTTTAAATTCGGATTAAATACACGATTCAAGTTTGATTGATAAACGAACTTGTGGATTGTCAAAAGTACTATCAACATAAAAAGTACCTTCGCCTCCTATGACCAGCTCTATTGCGAATTTTCACTTACGTGATCTGACGGTCCCACTAAAGTACTGTTTACGAGAAATTTGACTAACAAAAACATAAACCACTCCACACATTCGTTTGATTAGAAAGACATATGGTGTCAATGATTCGCCAGTAAAACTGACAGCAACATCTTGCAAAGTTTTAAAATAAATTGTTGTTTAGTGCCACTAATTTATAATAACGGCAACTAAAGGAACTCATAAAAGTGTCGAGAGACAATATACCGATCTCTTCACATTAGATTTAAAATTACTAAGTCATTCAGAATACTGACAGAGCTGTCGATGACGATTTAGTAATTGATTTACGTTGGAGTTCTGTGGCATTTTTGATACGTAAAGACGTTTCTATTTTTCACAGTCATATCTAACGAAATATTTTTGTAACGTAACATCAATTCTTGCATGTGGTTCTGGGGTGATTTTGCACACATTAGGGATTTTTTCTGTCTAAGATTCCTTCGAGAGAGATTCGAATTTCGTTGTAGTGGAAAGTTTTATCTACTTTCTTAGATAGTTTATGAAGTAAACTGATTTTTTAGTTTTTAACGACCGCAAAAATACTATTGTAATAGGAAAATCTATAGCATTCCAATAATTATGCATAAGATGAAATATAACTGAAGAATATTTCTTAGCACTTTTATAAAATGTTTATCAAATTTTTTTTGATTATCTTAAACCACCGTTTATTAGTATTGGCGTAATCTAGAGCAACAAAACTTTGGAACTGGTTTTCAAATTTTGATCTAATCATTATTTACTGTTTTAGACCAAAAATCATTGATTTCAAATATAAAATGATTGGAAAATGTTTGAAATTGCAGCTTACCATAGAGAGGTTTTCCAGAATAATAACAACAGTGCCTCTGAGCAAGGGAAATACATTTCCAGAAAAGATTTTGACACTGTCTAGTAGATAATACATATCGTGATAAATTTGAAATTTTAGATCATGCAGCACCTTCATTATATTATTATATCTTTGGATTCTTGTAGAGGGTTTGAAAAAAAATTACGAACTATGAATTGTGACATTCAGAAAAGTTGTATATTTCTGACTGCAAACACAACAAGAACATTTCTGATGAAATAAAATAATTGATGTAACTATATAAGAGGTCATAGAGAGAGTAATTATGTAAAATGATATATAATAGTAATAGTCACCAATAAATTTTTATATTGTCTTAGTGTGTGTGTAGTAGTACATTTGTCATTTTCTTTGAAAATCTCTTTATATGTGATGTTATCAATCAGCGTACTACACTTATATAATTTCGGTATATGTAAGCCTGAAGCAATATGATACTTCTGTTTCAACTACCCAAATAAATGATATTTTCGCATAGGCCATAATTTAAAGTAATAGTTTGTACAAGTAAATGATATTTTCGCATAGGCCATAATTTGAAGTAATAGTTTGTACATATAGCCGTGACCAAAATATATTTGTATTGTTATCTTAACAATTAAAAGGTAGAGACGCGTGCGTTATTATTATTATGTTGGCAATAACTAACATCTAACCGGCAAAACGTGAAAATTTGTGTTTTGTATAAAAATATTTTGAATGTCAAAAATAGCTTTTAGTGCAAGCACGTGTCTCTTTATCGCCGCTACGTAAGTGGAGCTTAAAGTACCAGTGAAAATATTTAAAAGAAAGGAAGTTACTGTTTACGGTTTTTCTTTATATATGACCAGATCAAGTTTGTTTGGAATCACGAATCATGTACTACAAAACGTTTTAAGGATATTGGATTACACGTTAATTGGAAGACAATTGGTTGAAAAGGTGTAACTTCTGAATGAAAACACCAAAACTTAATTCAGGGGTCGCGGAAAAAACGGCCGATCCCTTAGTGCTGGGGCCATGACAAAAAGACTGGAAATAGCAAGCCTGAAAGGCTCCCCGTCCCCCATAACTCGGAGATAAAAAACGAAGAAGCTCGTTTACAGTGAGATCTACAACACCAACAGATACCAACATTTAAAGGAGAAAGGTTGACAAAATAAATGTTATGTGGTCAGACGAAGCTATGAAGGACGCATGAACACTGATTAATATATTGTTGTGATGAAAACGGTGCTGCATCCATCTTATTCAAAAATTTTTGTGACGCGAACGTGAATATCAAATTTCAATAATGCGCCCTGCCGTAAATCTACAAACAACATGCAGTGGCAATCAAGTGCAACTATTAGACTAAACTCCATTAAATATCGTGACATAACGTGACATTCAAGAAACGTTTCAAAAAATTTTACAAGAAGAATCGAATGCAATTAATTACTCCTGCAGTGTGTCGGAAGCTAGTTAGGGGTTGGCCTAAAACGATGGCTGCCATTATTAAAGCTGAAGGTGGATCTACAAAATATAAACCATAACAATGGCTAATAAATAGTAAAATGAAACCTAGTATTTTTCTCCAACCCGCAGAAATAAATTTTATAGTGGCTCATGTGTATTGACTGATTATTGTGCGTTAACTGACTAGCAAAATTATTTTTATTTATTTATTAGTTAATTACCAGGAAGTTAATATACATTTGCAAGAATATTTTAATCTTTCAAAATAGGTATGCTAAATAATGTTATTGGGGTATGTTGACTTTATGAACTTCAAAACTTGAAACTAGAACTGCTAATGTTTATAGGAAAATGTATGCGTCATCTAAGAAGATGCAATAACATTAAGAAAAGGTGGTTTTAAAAAGTTGTCTGAGGAGATGAGTCCTTATAACGATACAGCATGGTCAGTAAGTCCATTATCTGTAGATCTAGACGATTAACAGAAAATAATAAAAATGAAGTTATAATACGGTGTCAAGTTAGTGATGAAAGAGTCAGACTTCATATGCATAAATTGAAAAAAATAGAGTTTGCGTAAAGGATCCTTCACTTGCAAAACGCTAAGAACAATTTATCAAGGAATATTAATTTGACCACTGTAAATCGTTAAAGATGCTGCTTTCACTTTTTAGAATAGTCGAATAATGTGAGCGTTTTTAAGTGGCAGCTGTTTGTTAAGGTTCCACATTCTTCTAGTAATCGTCTTTGAAATGAAAGTGAATTAGGGACTGATATTAGGTGATACGAGCTTTCCAATACTCTTTTCGATAAGAATTCGTCAATATATATTTTTTTAACGTTCATTAGTATACATTCCGATACATATCATTAATAAGTTGCACCGACATTCAGAAAATCGTTTCAGCATAACAGTATAATTTACAAAACCAGTATAGTTTACAAAAATATCATTGCTTTCTTGTTTAACCTAATATATAACATATTTATTGTTCACTTCTTTGAATAGATAACTTCTGTTTTTAAGGATTTTACCTTTAATCTCATTTACTTTACTATCACTATGTTTAATTTTTACTCTTCTTTTCCGCAATATTTATAATTATTGTTAACATTATAGGTGGGCATATATTTATAACATTTTGTTACTTTGAGTTGAAGTACTATAATTTACTGTCCACATAATTTTTATAGTTTAATTTAATATTAATTAGTCTGTAAAATTTTTTTTTATTTCGTCAAAAATTTTATATGTTCTTCATAGAGTTAAGTGTGACAAGAGCTAATTCCATAACAGATTTGGTCTACCACATCTAGCTTTAGGAAGATAATATTAGTGAAATTATTGTAGTTTCCCGGTTTTTAATGATTTTTTTTAGATCTTTCTGCTCTTGTTAGTGGCGAATAAAACATACTAATTTATTTAAAACTACGTATTTATTATATTTACAATTATTCAAAATTATAATACTATTTATGTAACTGGACATTATTTATATAAACACAGCTCCCATCTGGATTCGCCCACTTGCTCCACTTAAAACCAGAATCGTAGTCTAAATACGAAATCTCTTTGGCGGTTCGCCACGCGATATTTCTTTTTCTCCGATATACCCGAATAGCCGCGAACATTCGAAAACACTGCACTCAAACCTGGGTGGAAGGATCGCGAACACGTGCGAGCCAGCTACCTTCCTAGAAGGGTTGGGGGCCGAGCGTGACGCAACGTAGATGTCAATCAGCTGCGATCCGACGATCACTGCCTCAGCAATAAATACTCTAGAGAAAGATACCAAAGCTTCATTTTTCTAAAATAGACATTTCCAATCCTCAAACCTCTTTTCAATAGATGGAAATCTATTATCGTATCGTACAATAATTCTATGGGGATTTTACGAGAACTTAAATACCCCGAAAGACTCGAAGTGTGAAGACTTCATCGATTTGTGTATTTGCCTGAAGGTAGCTTTGCTCCACAATAGAAATAAATACGCATATGTACTATATACATTTTTTGTTAAATGAAAGTTATCATGATACCGTTGGAACGTTTATGCTGATTTTAAAAAAATAACTCTTCCTCTTTTATATACTATATATATATATATATATATATATATATATATATATATATATATATATATATATATATTTATACATCTATATTCAAGGTGGTACATGGGTGGCCAAATCTAGCCAACCAACTTCCCTGAGAGGCCACCAAGGAGATCAAAGGTTAGGGACTCGACCCAGGAATCTTCAATCATGCCCAAGAATTCAATTTCAACATCCACTCTTTACACATATCAATATTTATACCATTTTATACAATCCTTTAATGTTTTTGAATATCTTTGGCAAGTTTGTGAATCATTTTATGGAAATGATTTTGGGAGGAGCTTTTCCTTTTTTTAATATAATAATCTATGCATCTCGTATGCTATTTGTTTAAACCCTTTATAATCCCCATTTTACACCTTTTGAAACTATTAATATTTTATGCATAATAGTCAGTAATAGATTATTTGGAATATTTTCTTTTCTTATACTATTGTAGCATTTTTATTGATATTTTTTCAGTTTAGTGTTTTAGATAAATTATATAAAAAACAGCCTTATTTATAGATTATCTTGTCTATGTGGGACGTTACGTGGCATTTTAAAGATTTGTTTGATATTTTGACTACTTTCTCTAATATTTGTGTCAACAAGCAGCCAAACAAATTTTCAGAGCGCTTGATACGAGAACTAGGCTGCTATTTTGCAGTGAAGGTTAATTGTAGGTCGCTTGAAAACCGCGAATTTTTGCGATAACGCCGAACACGCGGAAGCGTTTCGTGAGCGGCGCGCTGCAGATAATGATACGAAATTAAATATCCTGCTCCAAATTAGTTGCCTGAAGCCGGGCGTGCTCGATGATGCGTACTCGGCGTACATAAACGTAATCACCGGTATTAATTAAAGGGCGTGTTACGCATTATCTGAAATGCTGTTATTCGCACTGATTGCGTACGTAATCGCTTCCACAAGCAATAGCGATCATCCCATCATCGTGCCGGCATTTACAGCATCGCTCATGAAATTCGGTATCTCAATTTACCTTCTAGTGCAGTAATCACCGTGTCTACTGCTATTAAACTGTGTTGTTTCGCCTCATTAATCCGCCCGTTTTGTAGTGCACTCGTTCAGCTCGCTCAGTCGACTGAAAAGCGCTGAACGATGGAGTCCTACCCTGAACTTGCTTCAGCGCGGTTTGCTGTTGATGTAAGTATATATCGGTAACGCCATATAGATTACAACCTTGTTACGCTATACATAACGCTGTGGGTGTTATTTTATAATACAACCGGGCTTGCCAACTCATGGCATGTTCTGTTGGCTTGTTATAAAGTTGCGGCAGGTTCTGCACCCAGTATTTAAATAAGTTGATAAAGGTCTCGGTCTGCGCGTCGCGGCAGAGATGTTAGGGGTGTTTTGTTTGTCAAAGGGGTCAAGAACAAGATTTTTTCATGTGCTTCCGCTAAGGACGTGACAGTTAAATTTACTGGATATTACTGTGTAAAAAGTGCGCCAAGAAGGAACCGGTTTGTCTATTTCTGACTGTACACACTAATGCAGCGTACTCTACTGCTGAGGATTCTCTTCCCAGGTATAAGAACACCTCGCCTGGCGGCAATTACGTAGACGGTGCTCGTTAGCTCGTAATTTTGTTTACTGGCCCTTGATTAGAATAAACGAAAACTGAAATCGCGCCTCGATTAATTTTCCTGGTCGAGGAGGAGTCGGCGGGGCACAATGCTTGCACGGCGTCGGTATCATTTGATATATTTGCATTTGCATGTGCGAGTAGACGTTTTAGCGCTGCTTCTTTGAAATCGTGCTAATTTTACACTTCAACGGCGTTCGGTTTGTTTGATTCGCCATTTTAATGAGGCTGCAAGCGGCAGCTGCCTTCTTTCATTCATTTTTAGGTCTCTTTATGTTTACATTTTTGTATCGCCGGCCCGGCGAAGAAGAACGCGCTTCAGCGCATGCTAATTTCGCGCTTGTTCAGTTCTTCCGTTTCATTCGAGACAGTTTATAGAGACATAGTTATTAAATGATTTAAATTGATAGATTTCAAGTTTATTAAAATCATTAATTATTTTCTAGTTATGAAATTTGAAACGACATACTTATAAGTTAATAACTGAAACTAGTTCTTTCTTGAACAATGAAAATTTGAAGATACTCATGAAAGTTGAAAAAGTGAACCTACGTTTCTGCATATGTTTGGATTTTTATTTCTATTTACAAAACATAACATACGGATACATTCGTCTCGGACGAATTGCGCGGCGCAGTAATTTTAACAGTACATTAGCGATCTGTCCATCGGAACTGCTCTTAGTTTTTATTGTAACACGCCTACTATTCACCATGGAAATTGAAAAGTATCTCGGTGAAAATAGCAGTCCAAGATATTAATGTCGCCGAAGTAATGAGATAAACAGTTGCTGTTCGCTTTGCTGAGTGCCATTAAATTTCGAATTTCGCATTTCGAACGTTTGTTTTGATAGATCCAGAATTGTCTGCATTTAGAGTGACCGTGGTATAAATTAAAATGTATGTTGTTTTCGTAACGGACATACACGTGTCGCTAAGTTATTGCTATAACATGATTTAAAGCTATTAGAAAGCACGTTCATAGTCTCTTTCATACGATAAAAAAACTGAAGAGGCGTCACGTTTGCTTTAACAACCTTCGTTAGTAAGCCTTGATAATTAAGGTATTACTCTTATTCATCCGTAGCTAATTTAAAAAAATACGCACACTTTTTAAATTGTAGTCATTCTCTATTGGTTGGTGCATAGGCTTCACGTTATCGTGTGATTGCTTGCATAGCGACCAATTTTTTACGACTTATTGTTGAAAGTCATTGTTTTTGATAATGCTGATAAATAAATATTCAACGGTTTAGATGTTTACTGTTTATCGACAGAGCTGATGCTTGAAAATGTTTCTAGTTAGGCAAGCCTTGATTTTATTGCACACCTTTACCTTCGCCAATTTTGTATTAAGTTTGAGCCCACCCCAAAGAATGTATTATTTAGACTACCTCATTGTCACCTAGACTCTTGCACCGATACCATCGGAAAGATATGTTCTCTTGAGATGATTAATAAAAAATCTGGTGTGAACATCATACGACTTTCCTTATCCTATTATTATATATTATACTCGGTCCATCGTCTCGGCCCTGCGCTGCTCTCGTCCCGGATCTTGTTATTTTAAAAAAGGACGAGGCGCGAGTCCAACACTCGAAAGCTGATTAAAATAAACAGTACAGGACAATAATTGACTCGTACTTAAAATTTTGCTACTTTTTTATTTGACCTCGGATCAAAAAATTTCATTGTAATTTTTTGTTCGTCTCGGTCTGATCTATCCGGTAATATAAATTTCCCGAAACATTTTATGAACACCCGGTATATTAAAAATCCTGAGCTTCAATTTTTTTTGAGTTCCTATTTTACCAACTTTTATTTTAAATTCATGTTTATCTCATGATAACAAATCATTTTTATTCTCATGAATTTTTTGTATCTTCAACCGTTTAGATTCGCGACCGCTTTGCGACCGATTTTGCGACCCTGCGACCAAACGACTAGGCCGATTTTTATCAAAAGCATCGCACTGCGTCCACTACCTACAAGTAACTTGCGTACCAAATTTCAAGTCTCTAGCTTTTACGGTTCTCGAGATATCCTGTTTACTGACAGACCGACAGACAGACAGACACACAGACACACACAGTAACACACACACAGTAACACAGACACACACACAGACCCACACACAGATACACACAGAGAGAGGGGTGGAGAGAGACCAAACTCCGGGTTTTCCACGTCTGCAAAACTGCTAAATCCCAAAGTCCTTACTTTAAAGATGACTGAGGCTACGTATAATGTAAATATATGTCTTTTCTTATTATAATTCTATTTTTTATATTATAGATCTCGGTACTTTTAGAGCAGACCGCGTACTTTGCATCTTTGTAAATGCGATTGTGTATCAATACGAACCAGTTCTTTGAATTTGCACAGAACAGAATTGCACACTGCACTGGTGGGGCATTTTTCAAAAAAGAAACCACGACCCCCAAGAATTCTATCCATAGACAGTCTTGATACTACCAAAAAATATTGTTCAATTAATATTTATAACAAGGAAAAATACGATGAGATTGGGACATGGCACTCATTATATAATTGTTCAAGAGAGTATGACAAAACTAGATTAGAAAATTATAGACGGATCAGTCTGTTCATAAAGATTACACCGAATAGATTATCCAACAGAATGGATTATAACAGACGGGTTTCTGTAGTGGTTATAATACTCGACATCACTTGCAAGTAGTACGAATCTAGAGAATATAACTTTAAATAGCAAAGTTGATTCTAAAATACCGCGTCGATAAACAATGTCTACAAAAACGCTATATGTAAAATAAAATTATAAAAATCATAGAAATGGAACGTGGAGTAAGACAAAACAACATCATGTGTAGGAAGCAAAGGTAATTAAACACATATGGGGAGAGATTGGACCATTTATGATTTACTTATGGTATCTACATCTAACAACATATAGGATCTACAAGAATGTTAACAGATGTAAATGAAAAAGCAAAAGAAATATGTTTAAATATAAACAAAAGGAAGACCAAGGTAATGCTAAGTCTATAGATCTATATAAGTAGCTGATAGCTATATTTTATCTTCCACAGCTTATTTATTACACTAAAGTCAGGCAGTTAATCAAAAGAAATAAATAAAAGGATAAAGCTGAGTTGGGTCACACCTGAAAAATGAAGATATTCTACAAACCAAAATTGACCAAAAACTAAAGACAAAGTCATTTAATCAAAACATATACTAACCTACGCAGCAGGTACATGAACACTAATAGCAAAAAACATGCAAAAATTGAGAATAGCACAAAGATTAATAAAGCCTAAAATGCTGAGAATAACTCTGAAAGATAAAATAACATACGAATAAGGCAAAATGCAAAAGTTAAAGATATTTTTGAAAAAGCGTTTAATCTAAAGTAGTCGTAGACTAGGCACATTCCAAGAACAGAAGATACTAGATGAACCAAGGAAGTAGTGCTGTGGAGATCTCGAACAGGGACAGAAGACATAAACAGAACAGCTGATTATAATTGGTTTCATAAAGCGCAAAACACAGAATAGTGGCGAATACTTGGAAGAGGCCTAGGGATACGACAACGGATAGATAGATATAGGCAGATGATGATGAATAAGACGAAAGCTTGCATTATTGATTACAACCGTTTGTGTCTACCTTATTACTATTTTTCCACTCATTGGGCATATAGGTCTTAATCGTTTGACGGCACCTTAGGCAGAAGTTGGTAGCTACAAAAAATACAAATCTCTTATTTTTTTAGAAATATTAATGCTGAAATTTACTTTTCGGAGCCTATAATCTAATGCATGCTTTGGCAAATTTAGGAGGGTCAGATCTCATCTTATTACGATCGTATAGGTTTAACGTTAGCTTTTTAATTCTGTGATATTTCAGTAGCTGAAAAACGTCATTAATAATTTGTGATGATTCTCAGTAACTATCCTGTTTCTATACTGTTCTACGTTATCATTAATTAAAAACAAAGGGTGTTCATTTAATTAAGAAAATCATGCAATCTATATATTTATTTCTTCTTAGAAACAACGTTCAGACTTTATGATTGGATGAGATACATTAATCCATATTATATATTATTTGTGTGGCACTTAATAATACTTAAAATTTTGATTGCTTGTTCTAAAAAATATAATAATAATAATAATAATTAATAGTGACGCTGAATTTAAATTTTTCAAAAAAAAAACATGAAAATGAAGATCAGGGCTGTAAAGGTGTGCCCCGAGCGGCGAGGCCGAGCTCCGGGGGCGAGGATCGATGACAGACGGCCCCCGATGCTACGGCGCCAGCGGGAGATCGTGTGATCAGCCATGTAGCTCAAATGCAACCCACTTGAACGCAGCCCTCAGGGCTAAATCAAGCCCGACCGCCCCCTGCTTGCAGCCCTTTAAACTTTTCCGTTTTCTTTTGTTTTAGTCCGCCTCATCTCTTCGCAGTACCCACTAACATTTCACTGCACCATTGCAGCCGTGCCTGTAGGACTTAGACAATAGGCCATGTTATCCTGCGGTAGTTTTAGGCAAATCGCTTGTGCAGAAGCTCGAGTTTCAAGTAAGTACACAGTACACGTTCGGCTTACAGGTCAGACTTTGGAAATTTTACGATTGCAAATTAATGATCATTTGTCACTGTATATCGATTTTAATCTGACTCTTTTTATTAAGAAAAATACGTAAACGTTTATTTTCATCCGATTTATTTCAATAATCTCAAAAGTGATATTAAAGATCATTAATCAATTGAATATTAGTGTATCACACAGTTGTTCCACTCAATAGATATACTATTTTGAGTTTCAATTTGTTATACACTACCAGATTTGCCATTAGCTTGTAAAATAAGACTCTTCTTCAGTTTTCAAAATATTTTTGATTTTAAAACTTTTATGTAATCAACAATGAGAAAAAAAGTCTGATAAAAATGTATTAAATTACCGTTTATGAAGTTTTAACAATAAGAGTAATATTAAAAGAATTATTGAAAAAAACCTTTAAACCTTGAAAATCTTTGAACTAAATCGACTTTATATGTGGAATGGAATTTCTTCACTAGTTCACCATGTACCAATACTTGAAACTCCAATGTCATTTTAAAAAAATAACAATTGCTTTGTCTCATTTTTTGCCTTAATTAATTATAAACCATAAATTATAACTACAGTTTAATTTTCTAATATAAACTCCTGAATGCTCGCGTGGCTTAGCGTTAGAATCGCGAAGAGGAACTGAATTCAAAACACTCGCCAGTCCCCGCGCTTAGAACAACAATCATAGTCGAGCTGAAGGATTTTGAAACGTTTCATAATATTTATTAATATCGTCCATCTCTTTCGAGAACATCCAAATATTTTAAGGATCGCGGAGTGAAAGTTTCTATTTCTATTGTGCGCCTGGAAGCACAGCGGGATGAAGCAAACAGCGCATCCCTGCTGAACGAGTTGTATTCACGGCGCCGCACTTGCGGTGCATTTAAATTCTCACACCCGCTAACAAAGGATCGAGTTTCGTGCTGTTATGTGTAAAATTAGCTTAAGTGCGCCTGTGGCAAATTTATTTCTGTCAAAATTGTGCACATGATGTTTCATACGAAAAGCTTTTCGCGCAATTCTTTTAAAATCTTGCGCTTGTTTGAACTACAATCTCGACAATGTAATAATCCTTATCGGTTTGTCTCTTATTTTATTTTTGTAGGTTGTACTTCCAATGAATTGAATTTATCTGCTGTAACAGTGATTTGTTTTCCTAATAAATTATTAGAAAAAACAATTTTTCAGTAACAAATTGATATCGTGAAGATATAAATTTGTTTCGGAAAAATCAAATGAACAGAAGCCACATTTTTATTTCGGATGGTCAATACGTTCGTTTAATCAGTACAAATCAAATATCGATATTGGTATACATAAAACCAATCTTCTATCACCTAGTTATTCAAAGTACATTGATTGATATGTGAATATTCAATCCACACTACAATTTTTTCAATGTTCGTGCCTCTTGTAGCTAACCACAAGTAAAACTATCACGACTCTAGTGGACGAATTTTCAAAATTTCATAATTTACCTTTTCAGAAGAATTTAAACATATCGTAGTGTCACTTGAACTGATTTTTTCGTAGAGTAATAAAAGTGTAACTTTTATTCAGAAGTCATGTATTAACAAAATAATCGACCGTTTTTGTTTTCAACGCTTAGGTAGGGCAAAAGTTTAATTTTTGGAAAAATTCGATTTTTTAATATGAAGACAGCCTACAAATGACCGAAATGGCGGTCTTTGGGCTAGCGCTGATTTTGCTTATGATTATTCAAGCTGCTGAAGAGATGAAAATATATTGGTGGATAAGGTAGGTCAGTCGTGCTATGTCAGGTCTCGCGATATCGTCAAAAAGCATTGACTCGTGTTTATTGATCAGAGATGGCTGCTTTAAATCCAATGTCTCATATGTAATGCCTAATTTTTTACAGTAGGACTCTGGTGTGATCGTTTCACTAGGCTACAAGAAGGAGTAATAGATGGGGGCTTTCTCTAGCCCTTATCTGGTACGCTTCATGGGAATCACATAGTTGGTGCACTGGGCGCCAACCATTAAAGCACTTTTGCGGAGATATTATTCATTATTTTTACTCAAAACAATTCCAGAATAATCTTTAAACATTCTTTAAAAATTGAAGTAATGTGAGTAATATATTGTTAAGTATTTAAAAAAAATCGAAACTGCAAAAAAATCAGAAAAAAGACTACTCAAAAATTTATGTTTTTGTATTAGAAGCTAAAATCTTAATTTTATTTTCTTGAAGCACCACTCTAAGAAGAAAATGTGTGATAGTGGTCGTTCCAAAAAAGTATTTTTTTTTTTAGAGAAATGGACAGACGAATTTTGACCAAAAAATGACTCCCTTATTTATGAAATAAAGTGAATTTTAATCAATTAATTAATATTAAAATGGATACATTTTCACAAAAATAAATATAAAGAAAATCGTAGATATCTGAGTGTGCACAAATTTTACATTAAGGTGGAAATCTATCTTTGTATCTCGTATCCTTGTCATCAATACGCATGAGATGCTAAAAATGAAAATCTGTGTCTTGTAAAAACACATTAATTTTGTCCCGTAAGTTGTTACGTCGACGTCAGATGATTCCCAAAACCAAGCGTAATACAAAACCCCAATATAAGCTTTACTTTCGTTGAAGTCGATATGGAATGGATAATAATTTTTCACTTTATCTTTGGCTATCAGATAGGCAGAAACATATTCGATTTGGTTGCTTGTATGATCTACGATAGTTTCAATTATCTCATCATTAAAAAGAAGCTCCCAAAGCTTCCCAATCATTTCAGCATTTGCTGTCTTATCTGGTGGACTGGGAATTAATTCGAGACGTTCATTACTTAAGGTTTAAAAAAATTACCTTTTTAAGTTTATGTTAAAGCAACAAGTAATAAATTTAGCATACATTAGATACTTCCCCTTCAATTCGGGCACCAGAACACTTGCTCTTGGCTGTAGTGCGCTCCACTCCTCTTGTATTCCAAACAAATCCATTTTGCCTCTCAGATTGGTTGTTGTAGGTCGATTACCCGCTTACTCCAAAAACGCTACTATAACTTTGCATTGTTTAAATCAACGTTCATTTTCCATTCCCTCTACGATTCCGAGTATTCAGGATGTCTTTCTAAATGCACTGAATCGCTTTCGTCGTCTCTCAGGAAGATTTTTGGCGGGATCATTTTTACGATCCTCATAGGCGTGTATATCGAAATATCAGTAAATGCTCTTGAAAAAAAATTAACATGAAGTACTTACCTTTTCCTTCGGGCTAATTTTGACAAAAATATCACAGTAAATTCTCGAAATAATCGCAGCTCGGCTACGAAAACAGCACTAACGCTTTTGAAATCAAGATTGGTGCTGTAAGCGGAAAAGGTTTCCTAGAAATAACAACAGATGTCACCCCAGACACCATGTTTTGTACTTTAAAGGGGCGCCTGGTAGCCCACAATGACAGCTGAAGGCCAGATCACCAGCATACTCTTACCATAACCTTTATGAGATAACGACTTGCTCTTACATGCTGATTAGGGGCTTCTTCGTTGTCCAACCACTATTGACTAAGTCACAATCTGGATCAAAAAATTTTCTCTTATACCTGAGCATCAAACTCGCCTCTAGTGTGCGCATTTTGCTGTCTATTTATGCGTAACCCACCTCTTCGACATTTTAAACCTCTCTTTAAGATTATAAAGATGACGGGTTATGGTCGCTTGGAATATGTTAAAATTTTTGATACTAATACTTAATTAATTTCTCTTGCCGCTGACTACATTTAATTGATTTAAATAAAATGTCTTGCTGAGAGCATCTTTGTAAGGGAAAGAAAGTCTAAAAGTTATGAAATATATCAAATACTTAGCCAGATATGAAATAATAGTCAAAATTGTAATGTCAATACGCATACGTTGTCACAAACATGATTGATCAAAAATCTAACATATGAAACTACATGATATTCTGCCGTTATAACTTCCTCTTTACAAATATTTGTGAATGTATTTATTCAGTTTGTTCAAGCCCATTCACAAGCCAGGGAACCAGTGGTAATACAAATTGTTGTGTAGTCATACCAGGTCTTCCTTGCCTTGTGGGCTGAAGAGGAGTCTTGCTGGAACACGTACTCCCGCCCAGAGCTTGACAACTGTCTCTTCAGCATATTCATATAGAAAACGACGGCCACCTTTAAAGAAGTGCGGCGCCATGACATCCCTTTCGCTGCCGACAAGTCCCAACACTATCACAAAGACAGGAAACTTTGTATGATGGTAGGTTTCAGTGGTCATTTAAGCTGTTTACCTTTCCGTCTTGGATAAAGTTCTTTTCGACCGAAAAGAATCTCAGCTCTGTCGTGCTTGGGCCTTTAACTCTTTTCTTATCTTGCTTTTCTCAGCCAACAATTGGCTCCATGGCCCTTAAATTGTTCTTGGTGTTATGATGTCTCTCATTGATCATCGCCTTAACCACGCCCCACACGTAGTAGACAAGATTGCAGTCAAGGTTGTAGGGTAGCCACAAGTCGAGGGACCAGTGGTAATACAATTGTTTTATAACCATGTCTAGATCTTCCTTGTCTTGTGAGCTGGAGTGCAGTTTTGCTGGAACACGTACTTTCGCCCAGCGGCCACTTCCTCTATCCAGGGCTTGACAACAGTCTCTAGCACGTTGATATAGTTATCGGCGGTTGCCTTTCTTAAAGAAGTGAGGTGTCATAACATACTCTTCGCTGCTCACAAATCCCAGCAGATGCGGGAAACTTTGTATGCATGATGCTGGACACTTTAGAGCATCTTGGCAAATCCAATGGTCATTAGGCGATTCACCTTCCTGTCCTGGATAAAGTTCTTTGTACACGAAAAGAAACTCAGGGTGTTAACGCTGTCCTGCTTTATGTCTTTTAGTAGTGCTTAAGTGCTTCTTTATCTTGTTTTTCTCGGTTAACAATTGCCAGTTCTTTACAACGATTAATTTATAGTGTCGGTCCTAGTTTACTGTTAGGCTGGCCGTCGAACTTACCACGCTCGTTTCTTTTAGTCAATCATGCACTGCCCAGGATCCTGATCGATCTGCTCTTTCAATTTCGGACGAATTTATTACTTCTTTTGCGATCAGATCGCTTGCTGTGCGCGATCAGCAGTTGCTTCCTCCTGGTGGTAATTTTTTTATACGTCTTAGTTCCGTCGTACATTTGGTTCTTTTTGTTGACAATCGTGGGTTGTTATGGGACGTAACAGGGAATTGCGCATGCTCATAAGACGGCCTTTCGATTTTTCCGCAACGTAATCTAAAAAAATTCCAATCTCACCTCAAAGATCCTATAGATACGTTACTCAGGTGAATACGTACTCTTAAAATATAAATCTAGCAGTTCCGGAATTATAATAATTTGACAGTTTTTTTTTCGATATATTGGTAAATTATGTTAATACACCTACTTAGCTATCCCACATCTTTATTTTTTCGAATGTGTTTTAAAATTTGACATTTTATTGTAAACTGCAACTGTTATTTATGTCTAAAAGCAAAATTTTACCATCAGATTATTTGTATTCAAAATGTAGAAAAATAGTTTCAAATTCTATTTCACATACTACCTTCGAATAGTAACTTTTCATAGTTATTTCTTTTTTTATATGTTCTGCAATATGAAATTTTTTACCGGGTTCAAAATTATTTTGATGGGATTATTGCATTTTACTTAACGTATTAAATATACAGATGAATAAGTCAAGAAGTTAACTAAACTAAATTATCCAGGTGACACTTTATTTTTATTCTTACACGGAACGAACTGACGACTGAAAAGATGTTTATGTATAAGGCTATTTATTATTACAGAACTTGCAAATTTCAATTTTGAATAGTGGAATATTAAACACATAGTTTGTGTAGAAAGAAAACCCATCATTTGTATCTTTAAATAACTGTACTGTCGTCGAATTTGGCTGCAATGCATGAATGACCGCTCAATAGAACGCTGCAGCGGTAAGGAGAGGTTATTTTCGAATAATTTGCAAAACACGGTGCCGGTTCCAAAATGCCGCGTTCGCGCGCTCTTATTAAAATGTTTTCGTTACCTACGTTGCGACCTTGGAGTCTTCTGCTGTACCTGCCCACGAAAGTGTGTTTTAGAGATATATTTAACGTCCTGCATGGGCATTTGTCAAAATTCTTCACTCATCGTCATAACCCTGGCGCTTGTTGTTGTTATCAACTTTATTATTAGCTGTCCCCGAGTTTTAGGCCAAAAAGTCTTGGATTCTGCCTGCGCGCTTTTGACACATTTTTAGCTGTTTGCTGCGAATTGTGCATTCGAACAAATACGGATGTTAGTGTTATTGGACGGGAATCAGCTTCTACTCACCTCTTACTGCTGCAGCTCCTGGTTGGAGATATAAAGGGAATATTTTTGTAGATTAAAGGAAGACGCGTCTCGTAAATCAAAGCATAAAACGTCGCCCACGAGCTGTGATCCTCATAATTTCCTAGGCAGCTGGGTTATATTCTCTGGTAATTCAAGCGCCGCAGGTCTTAATTTTGATTTACTCGTTTGCTTAGCTGGACTCGGTTTATTGGAAATCTTAACTCATTGGTTTTTTTTAATTGCTTTTGCGTAAACAGATTGGACTTTAATGTCAAGTTAGAATGAGCATCTTGGTTAGGCGAAGAAACCAAAATAGTTGAAAGATAATTAGTGTCGCACTACAGGATGGTTATGTTTATTTCTGCTGAACTATCATTTAGTCAATGTAATTTTTACAAAATAGTATATACAATGTTCATAACACCTATTTCTTAGTTATGAACACTGTTTTTCACAATTTAATTATTAAAATAGATGTAGACTTTAAAAGAAAAAAGAAAATAAATTAAGAAAACGTATTATTTCTTTACTTTATATTATTTTCTTACTTTTACATTTAATATTTATACTAATCTTCGCTCCTCTGTTTTAGTTATTCTAAATAGGTCTTCATACTGTTCAGTTACTTTACTAATTTCTTATAAACTATATTTATTATTCTTCTTTGTAGAAATTTATTTGTTAATTCAAATCTTGGATTGTTCTAAAAAAATTGGGTTCAGTTTCCTCTTGTAGATTGAAAAGGATGTAAAAATAATTCATTATAAAGGGTCATCTAAATTAAACTTTAGGATGTTTTTCCGAATAAAACAGAAAATATTGGAACAATCTGAGTATTATTGCTTTCAGTGTAAAGTACTAAGTATAAAATATGTCAGCCAAATGCTCTCCGGGACTGACATGCGACCATTTTTTTAGAGAAGTTTTCCATGACGATAACGTTCTGAAATTGTAGCATGTTTATTGACATAAATCCTCTCGTTCAAAGAGCCCCTGAGGAAAAAAGTCTAATGGGGTTAGATCACAAGACCGCGATGACTTACAGGTGTCATCTCCTTGCGAGATAACACGACCAAGAAATTTAGTTAAAATAGAGTGAGTGTTTCACATACGACGTATGGGTCCCTCTTGTTGAAACCACGTGTTATTCAAATTCAAATAGTTGGTTTTATTGAAAAAAAGTTGTTTAGCATCTCTCGATAGCCATACATTCACAATAACAATGGTGCCAACTTCTTCCTTAAAAAAGCACTGGCTAATGATTCCTTCAACCCTCAATGCACACCAAACAGTGCATTTTTGTGGGTGCATTGATTTTTTGTGTATAGCACTTGGATTTTTATTACTCTAGATGCGAAAATTTTGACGATTTACAAAGCAATTTAAAAAATTGAGTTTTTTGTCAAAATCATCATCAACTGCTATCTTCTCTAAAACTTAGTTCGCAAATGTACCGCTCTTTAGGTGGTATTTGATGACCTTTAACACGTGCTTACATACCAACTGTACAAATGTAAACTACCAATTCCAATTTTTAATGTTTAATTTATATTACCACCCTGTACATTTACATTAAATGTTCGAAGGGGACACGCATATTTTTGTAAAGTTTATTGAAGTTCCAAGTAGAATATCAACGAAGCTGCTGTGAAAACGTAAGGGTTCCAATGATTTTTAATTGAAATATCACGGGTTGGTTTCTTGGAGTTCGCCGGTAATTTGATTCAGCTATGAAGCGCGGAAAATTAATGTAGAACTCGGCGAGCGCTTTCATAAAAGCTTTCGAGCCAGCCCGACATTAAATAGTAGTACTTCGGGTGGTTACTGCGAGAAATTCAATCAATTGCCAACATTACGCAGCAGATGCACGTAAAGTTGCGGCGCACGGCTGGGAATTAATTACATTCTGGAAATTGTAATTTGAGCCGCCGCATTGTTAAAAAAACGCCGGGCCTCGGCGGCGATTGCGAAACCTTCGGGACATTAAACCAAGAACGCGCGGCAATCGAAGCATATAACAGGTTTTGTAGGTTCGTAGTGTCATTGTTTATTGTTGGCTGTTCAAACAAACAGGCCGCCGGATAGCGGCATTCGAATGTGAAAAGCAGGAAAGGAAAATGTTGCCGTTACAGAATCAAACCGATGCGCTCATGTTAACAACCGTGCCAAATTCCCGTCAGAAATGAAAGAAGCAGATCGGCAGGGCTGAATAGCAGCTTAAATTCATGTTTTGGTTGTGACAACGGCGATATTTCTTACATTCGCCGCGTGTCAGGACATCAGGAGATAGTCGACCTCTTTGGACAGTTTCTTTCAGGGATATTAAGAAGAAGACAACGAAAGCGTGACATATTTTATGCACATATAGTAAAGTGTTAATGTAATGTAGGTTTAGTAATTCTACAAATAGTTTGAATCTGGAAGAAAAACTAACACACCAGACAATTTGGAAATTATCGGATGAATTTATAGAAGTTTTGGTATTCATTTTGTTGCGCATAAGCTTTTGGGATTATTTTGATCAAAATAATTGAAATTGTAACAGTGATTAGAACATGGAATGATATAATGGATAATAGTGATAAAAACATCAGTTGTAATTTACTCTAGTTAAAGAAATACAATAACTATTATGCAGTAGCCATTTTAATAACAAAAAAAACAGAAAAACATGTGGAAACAGATTAATAATATTACAGTTACGAGGATACCCCACAAAAGTAAATATAATCCAAATATATGCACCAACAGCAGATAAACCAAATAACGAGGTTGACGACTTATACGAGAAGGTAAATGAAATGACCTTCTGACCAGCACAAATAAACAAAACATAAATTCAGTAATGGGAGATATGAACGCAAAGGTCGAAAGAGGAAGGTTAATGAACATAGTAAGCAAATTTGGACTGGGAGAAAAGAATAATAGAGGAGATAAGACTAATTCAGTTCTGTCAAGAAAAAGACATAGCAATAATAAACATCTGGTTTGACATGCCACCCGGCGTCTATATTTTTAGAAACCAAATTGACTAATAATCAATCAACGTTGTCGCAACTGTATACTCAGTGCCAAAACCCGGGCAGCCGACAAACATTCCGACTACAATCCAGTAGTCAAGATAACAGAACTAAAAACAAACATAAAAACAGAAACAGAAGAAAAATGTGGAAATGAGAATACTCAAACACCCAGAAACAAAAACAGAAGTAACAGAAAATCAAACAAAACATTAGAAGCATAGAAAGTACTACTGACAGAGAGTTTATGGCAACAGTTCAAGAGCAGTATACTAAGAACTGAAGACGTAATAAAAAATAAAGAACAGAAAACAGCTAAAAAAGAATGGATGACAACAGAGGTCTTAGACCTGATGGAAGAAAGGGGAAGATATAATATAATAGATTCACAGAAATACAAAACAATACACAAAGAAATAAGACGAATAACCGCTACCAAAGAAGAATGGTTGAAGGAAAAATACCAAGAAGTGTTACAACTGCAAGAAAAACATGATGATTTTAATCTTCATAAACGAATTAAGTAATTAACGAGAACCCACAAGAAAACTAGATCCATAGTACTGACAGACGACAATAACAAAATCATCACGACATAAGATAAAAAATATGAGAGCATCCAAGTACTCTTTGCCGACATACGACCAACAATATACAGACAAAATGATACAAACAAAGAAGAAGGACCAGGCATTCTAGCAGCTTTAGTTGAAAAGACGATAAAGACAAGTTCTGAAAGAAAAGCTCCTGGACCATATGAAATCAAAAACATTTTTTAAACTCCTGGATGATGAAGGTGTTAAATTACTAACAAAGCTATTCAACCTAATATACCAACGAGACAGTACACCAGAAGATTGGCTAAAATCGATATTCATTCCAATCCCTAAAAAACCGAACGCAAGAAAATGCAACCAATATGGTACCTACAATCAGCCTCATGAGCCACGCACTAACGATATTTCTAAGTGTGAGGAATAAAAAAAAGTGTTTAGAGGCGACATGGGAACCAGAGAAGCACTACTCCACGTAACAGTCTAAGCAGAAAAATGCTTAGATATGAGAATTAACATATCTGCTTTATTGATTTCGAAAAAGCTTTTGACAAAATCTGCCGTGTACAAAGGACTAGATAGAAGAGATACACAAATAATTAAAAACCTATACTGGCAACAAAATGAGACAATCAAAATAGAACAAATTATCTGTGGAGAATTAAACATACAAAGAGGAGTACGCCAGGGATGATGTATATTATTTAATGTTTATTCAGGGAAAATCATACAAAATAAATTACACGAAAGAACGGAAGATATTAAAGTAAATAGTGTATTAATCAACAACATACGATACACAGATGACACAGTTCTGATAGCCTCTAATGAACAGCGTTTTGGAATAAAGTAACAGACTAGGGTTAATCATCAATACCCCAAAAAAAAACGAAAGTTATGGTCATCAGCAGAGATAATAACTATCTGAATATATTGCACGATAAGATCAGAGTAGAGCAAGTAAGAAAATTTAAGTACTTAAGACAAGTTATTGACGAACTCTCCGACACTAACATGGAAGTAAGAGCTAGAATAGAACAACCATTTACAAATTTCTTCATATTCCAAAATTTTGTCTGTAACCACCATATAAAAATGAAACTAAGGCTACCCATCATAAAGGCAAATGTATGGTCTACGGTTGCGAGGCATGGGCAATAAAACAAGACACTCAAACGACTAACTACATTTATGTGATCATATAGAAGAATACTAAAAATCCCAGAGGCAGATTGAGTAACCAACGCCGAAGTACTTAACAGATTAAAAATTAAAGTAAATTTGTTCATGTCAACTTTACAAACATAGAAATAAATTATTACCCAATATAATTGAATAATGCAATTTCATGCAAAGAAATAGACAAATACTGGGGTCTGCATCTAGATGCCAAACCTAAATGGAAAGAAGATCTGAAAAAGCTGAAGAAATAAGTCATATATGAAAACATTGGTTGTTGGAAAGAAACTTCCTGTTGTGTATCAAAAACAAAATACTAGTCTACAATCAAGTTTTGAAACACATGAACAGTTGTGGAACTGTGCCACAGAAAGCAACAGCGATTATTTCTAGGTATTCGAAAACTAAGTACTAAAAAATATTGTAATTGCTCCTTGGTATATTCAAAATGAAGATCTTCACAAGGAAGTCCAGGTGAGGGCAGTCAAAAAAATCAACAAACACTTAAAGTGCTTTAACTTTTAGTCAATCAATATCTAGTGCAACAGCTCAAGAGAATCAAATTGAGCTTGTATAATAGCGTAATAAATAGTGTTAAGCAGATCACATGGCAATGTAGTCCCATTAGTGTAGTGAGCAAGATATGTCGGAAACTAGAATGGATCGATTAGAAAATCTAGTCTCAAGTAATTTACGTCAACCTTAAAATGTTTACTAATCTTAGAAAAAGTCCATTGCAGATTTTTAAAAAAGTCAATTTTTGACTATAAAATTCCGAAAATAAAAAATTCTAAATAAATTATCTAGGTAGAACAACGTAACTACAAAATATGAAATTAGTTTATTTTGGGGTTTGGAAAAAATCTGGCTCAGCCACATTTTAAACATCATTTGACAAACTCTTGAAAGTTGTTTTTTTGTGGTATTGGTTGACACATCCCAATTCATAAATCTTCATGTAAACAAAGTAAAATTAAGAGTTTTTTCTTTGGGAATTTCAATGTACTTTTAAGTTGATGCCTAATTATCCCCCGCTTTTTGTCATTTAAATTTTTGATTTAGTTGATATGTCATAATAATGAAAGCAAAGGCTCTCATTTGTTCGCCCACTGCTCCCGATCGTTGCGCACCATCTGTGATGCAAGGCGATATGTCAAGGACCGCGCTTTAGACGACCACCATTATTACCACTGGTTCAAAGTGAACGGAGGTGAAACTCAATTACTTTAAGTGATTGAGTAGCTCACCCCCAGGCATCAGAAGAATCACTTAGAAAAAAGATGAAAACATTCTCGGTCATTTCGCAATGTTAACGAACTTTTTAACTAAGGAACTTGAGAAATAGTTTTTTATGAAACAGTACTTTTATGATAATCATTATTTAAATGGTTGGCAACTTCAGCATCAGCGTTTATAGTTAAATCAACTTTAGATCGTCTGTCGTTTTCTTTTTATGGTTCATTTTCATTACCTAAAAGTATTTCGATCGATTCTATATTGTTTTTATAAAAAGCTTTTTTTACTCATATTCTGATGTAAAATCATGTGAGATACATACTATATGAAATATAAGCAAGGTAGCGATAGCGATTAGTCCACCAATGGCAAAGCTTCGCTGCGACTTCTGATACGTGTTTGTAATTGAGAAACGAACATAGCCATGGTGAGACTCTAACGTCCTTGCAATCCCCCATTATTAAACCAACCAGGGCTTCAGTATAGTACTTGCACGCGCTACATTTCATCAGTAAGTTTTGCCCACATTCGCCGACAGCTGGCTCGCGCGTGCATGAATGTCTTCCATAGACTATACGAGTTCCTCCATAGGACCCCATTGTAAAGGTGAGACAACACCCCATATCTCGGGACTCTAACCACCTAGAGACTCAGACTCTGCGGCTATGAGCTATTATCAGCGATACCTTTCCAATGACACCTTGATCAAGTCTCTACCTCTTGTGATTGCTGAGTTGACAATTGTTGGCAGACGGACAGACAGACGGGCGGACAAACCGGGGATATTAGGCTGCCCTCCAGTACTCCGTATCAGAAGCCTAAAAAGTAGATGCTTAGTAGTCTTCTTAAATGAATAATTGAAAATTTTGATTTCGATTAAATTGACTGTTTATTTCTACTTGGGTAAAATTGCTTGAAAATAAAGCTCACTGTGGAATTGTGTTTCATCCTTATTTAGATTTTAAAGTCACTGCATGTTGATTCAAGATTCAATCATCCCAATTATAACATTTTTTAATTTACGAACAAATTTTCACTGTACTACTAAATAGACTAGACTTTCATCTGGACTTATGGCTCTTCATACATTCCAGTCAGTCTGTGCAATTATGAAAGAGAATATAGAATAGTTTTTCAAAATAGTGATCATGTGTCATTTTGCAATAAAGCATCCTTGTTATTTACTTAATACGTGAAGTCCGAAGCTTGGAGAAAATACACTTTAAAAAACTATGTAGTTGAACCAACTTTAAAGTAGCAACTGTTTCAATATTTTGTAACAGAATCCAAGCCAGCGTGGTCCCATGGTTGAGGCGCGGGCTGCGGTACGGACGAACCCGGGTTCATTTTCGGAGCCTGGCGGGTGGCCTTCTCACTGAAAATAATTGAGTCGTTGTTTTTCGTTATTTATGATAAAATTATATCTGATTTTATCTTTTAGATGAGAAAAGGATTTTTCTTACTTGTTTATAAGTTTTTGCAAATATTGAGCAGTATAGCATTAAGTTTTCAGATTAATAACTTTAGTTCATTGTGCATTTGTCAATTATAGTTACATAGAAGCTCGCATGGGGGCAACTACTATGTTTGAATATATTTTAAGACAGAAAGGGGAAACGGAGAGAAAGAAAAGGATACAGATAGAGAAGGAACAAGAGTAAGAATGGGAAGAAGAGGGTGAAGAAAGATCGTTGTTGACACAATTATTGAGGGACGTTAGAATTCGAGAAGTATTTGAGCTAACAGAAAAACATAAGGCTACATCGAAAATAATAAAAATAATCAGCGTTTAGCAGATTAGATAGAAAAGATAAATGCGGAAAAAATCTTGAACCTTGTAAGAGAATTAGATTCATCTGAATTTAATGTATGTGCTCATAGACCTAGGAAACCTGTCGGTGTTAGGATATAGGATATGTATGCACATTGGACGTAAAAGAATGAAAGCAAGTGCTATTCTTCTAGTTTTTCTCACATTATACAGATACGGAAACATTTCGCTTTCTATGGACTTGGTCCGTTAGTTGTTATTTCTGGAATGAAACAATGAAGTCTATTAACCAGTAACTATTACATACTGGAAATTTAACTTTCAATTCTTAAAGCTGTGGTTCGTTGATGACGGTATATTTTACAATATTTACCGTTTTTTATATCTCTTTTAGTTTGTACAATCGGTTGATTTATGAACACGACAACTTCTAAATACTAAAACTAATATGTTATGATATAAATTAGATAAGATAAGAAATGTCCCAGTGGGTATTCTTTATATTTAAATAGTGCTAATTGGTATATAGTCTTTATGCAAATATGATTGTTAGGTCAAATGGTTTTAGTCGTTTCAGTCTTCTTCTTGTAGCAGTACGATTGCAGGTTCGTTTGGATGGCATGCTTGGTTTATTGTGTTTGGTGTTGAAACTAGTTGTTTCGTCATGAACTGTTGGTGTGTTGGAAAGTACCATGAGGTGTTTACTATTATCCGAAAGGCCTTATTTTGGAAATGCTGTAATATTTCAATGTTAGGAATACTGGTGGAGTATTTCGTTGCGCTTAGATGGACTTCAATATGGTTTTGTAGATTATCAACTTATTTTCCGTTAACATTTCCAATTTCTTTCCGATGATCTAGTACAGATGTTTGAATTATGCTATTAACTGTTTTCTTTTAGCAAAGATGTGGGTTCGCTAAATTAGCTTTCTGTTTGGTTGAAGACCTGTATCTGTTTATAGTATTTGGTTTCCATACAGTGTAACAGTAGGGCTTTGTTTTCATTCGCCAGTTTGTTAGCCACTGTGCGAGTTGATTTAAGTGATCTTTGTGTCAGCAGCGTATGTAACTATAATCGTTGAGTTGGTTTGTAGGAGGTCTGCCGTGTACAGTTAATATAAGATGGACCCTAGAGCACTGCTCTGTGGTAGCAGATTTGATAGAATACAGATCAATGTATGCTTTACTTGAAGTATATTGTCTGAAAGGTAGGATCTTAGAAGGGAGGAAAGGGATGTGGAATTGAATGTTTAAGTTTATAAAATAATACTAAATGGCACATTTTGTCAAATGCTTGTTTTATATCAATTAAAACAGCAAAGCAGATTCTAATCTTTTCTATGTTCTTATTAATTACAATAACACGTCGACGTATTTGTTCTATGGTTCCAAACTAGCGACTATGTATCAGCGTATTTTCATCTACAATGTTAGTTATTTTAGTATAATTTTCTCCTGCAGTTCAGATTTGCTAAGAACTTATTATATCGTGAATATATGCAAAATGAGACTGTTAAAGTTGGATTTATTCGAGGAAATTAGTAAAAATGCTCGAAATTTTTAGTGGGTACACGTATCGAGACCTTCTAAGGCGCATTCGATTCCTAAGAGTCTCAGAAAAATGTACCACATATTTTGTTATAACGCGAAATTATTTAGTACGCAAAATGCATTTATTTGATGCATTTGAGACCCTAAAGAATATTTATTTTCGCTTAATATTGCCAGAAATAAGCTCATTCTCGTTACTCGGTTTTGGCGCTAATCGTGAATATGATGCCTAGAAAGTGCCCCAATGCATTGCATAATTCCTGAGGATGGGTGATTTCAGAAAACCAAGCTCAAATTGTTTGTTTTCGATATTAAACTGTCGATAAGTTTTGGGGTCTCTGATAACGAATATGCATTTAGAAGGTGCCCCAATGCACTTGAAGGAGCATAATTCTGGGATAGGATTTGGCAAAAACTCAAATTTGTTTGTTTTAGTTTAAACTGTCTATAGGTTTTGGTCGCTAATCGTGAATATGATGCCTAGAAAGTGCCCCAATGCACTTGAAGGGGAGCATAATCCTGGGGATGGGGGCGATTTTGGAAAAAAACTCAAATTTGTTTGTTTTTCGAGTTTAAACTGTCTATATAAGAGTTTTTGTGGTCGCTGATTACGAATATGATGTTTAGAAAGTGTCCCGATGCACTTGGAGGAGGAGCGTAATTCTGTGAATAAGGGCGATCTTGGGAAACTAGCTCAAAATTGTTTGTTGTCCGAGTTTAAACTGTCTATACAAGGGTTTTTGGGGTCGCTGATAACAAATATATTTAAAAAGTGTCCCAATGCATTTAGGGGAAGCATAATCCTGGGGATGAGGGTTTTTCTTTCTAAATCTGTTGCTCAAAATTGCTTTATGAAAATTTCAATTTACTTGTGATAAAAGAGAAAGGCTAAGAAAATCATATAAAATTCAAATTTGAAGATATTTTATCACTTTCAATTTTTTTTTACTTAAATAGAATCTTGGAAACTAGTTTTTAAACCTTGAAACCCCCTATTTATTTACTACTGTTAATACGTGGACACTGATAAGGTTGTCTGTGTGCAGGCAATTTTTTTTTGTAATATCTGAAAAAAATTGTTTTTAAAAATAATTAAAATTAAATTATACTCAAATGAAAAAATGTCCTACGCCTACCCTGGGGCTCCAGGGTATCCTTTTCCCAAAGTGCTCCGGGGAATTTTCTCACTTTGGTGTGTTGGAGTTTAATTTGAGAACCAACATCGTTATCAAAAACCCTTATTCAAGCAGTTTAAACTCGGAAAACAAACAAATTTGAGGTTATTTCCCAAAATCGCCCCCATCCCCAGGATTATGCTCCCCTCAATATGCATTGGGGCACTTTTTAAACATCATATTCGTTATCAGCGACCCCAAAAACCCTTGTATAGACAGTTTAAACTCGGAAAACAAACAAATTTGAGGCAACTCCCCAAAATCGTCCCCAGCCCCAAGATCTGCCCCGCCAAGTGCATTGGGGCACTTTCTAAGCACCATATTCGTGATCAGCGACCCCAAAAACCTCCGAGTAACGAGAATGAGGTTATTTTGGGCAATATTAAGCGAGAAATAAAATATTCTTTTGGGTCTGCAAAAGTGCATCAAATAAATGCATTTTTTTCGTGCACAAATGCACTTTCGCATTATAACAAAAAAATATGTGGTAACATTTTTTTCTGAGGCTCTTACGAATCGAATGCGCCTTGAAACGTCTCAATACGTGTACCCACTAAAAATTTCGAGCTTTCAGCGTTTTTCTTATTAAATTGACTCGACTAATTGCACAACCGCACAACTTATTTCGATAATTATTGAAACATGGCTTATGAACGAAATGTGTATACGCCAAAATTAATAGTCAATATCAAAACGTATCAGCAGTTTAATGGAAACCAAAAGAGGCTACGAAAGGTATTACCTTTAAAATTTGAATGTTTAGTTTTGCCAGTGCTTCAAAGAATGAATTGTTATAAAAATTGTGTGTGAATATTCCAAGAGCACAAGGTATCTAATTACGTATTTGCCGAATTTATCATGTTGTGTTTTTATTGCAACTCCCAGTAAATCGGTAACATTTCTATGTTCAACTAACAGCTAGTATAAAGTCGTGACGCACTGAAGTGCTAATGTTATTTCTGAAGTGTTTGTAAGCACCCACTAGAAAATTTCATGCATTTCCTCTAGGAGGCCTGCATCGAAATATCGAACAGCAACGCTGGATTTTAAAGTTCTATAAAAGTTGGTTATCTCTGAATAATTAGCGTTGCAGAGACTGAATGAACGTTTCCAAGGAAACGGATGATGTATCTATAAACTTGGAAAGCATCGGAGTCCGCCTATGTCGTACGGTGTTGGCGTTTGAAGAATGCCATCCGAGTGAGTGTTCGATTTAATTGTTCGCTAAATTTATCCGGCCATTAGCAATTTATTTGGATTTCTGGGAGGTGCTTGCTAATACTTCAAATTTACCATTGCGCGCGTAAAGGATTTTATTGTCGGTTTTATGCCAGCGTTTTTTATTAGCGCGTTATTTGAAATTTTCGGCGGCGGCCAGTTACTTCGACGAAAAATGGCCTCCGCCGCCAGTCGCTTTCCATCCGTCCCAGACGGGCGCTGTTTTGATAAGGCGCTAGTTAGCCTTAATTATTCGGCTGGCAATTTGAAAAAAAGATGCCAAATGCGACGCAGAAAATAGGCTACCTATTTTTAGCACCAAGCCCAAAACACATCTGTCAATTGCCTAAAAATAGTCATTATGCTATAAATAATGCAATGTTTTTCACTCCTCGCCTGTGAGTAATTCGTCAGAATAATCTGCAATGAGCGCCGTCCGCGCTGGGGCATAAATCTCCCGAACATTACTCGTATTTTCGGCGTATTTTCGCGGGGTAATTTTGTAACGGCGGGTAATATCGTGTCGGACTGATCTAATCCACTCATATAATAAGTTTTACTGGCTTGGAATTCGTCCAGCGGCGGTCTGTGGCGCGAGTCAACAATGAGACGAGTATGCTCGCCAGAGATGTGCTTCAGATTTTTGTTCGCCAAGGCTGGCCCTCCCGAAAGCTCGGCCCGGTTACCCCTGCGCCGCGTCTATTCCGCAAGCTGTAGACGCGGTGTAAATATGCAATTGTTACGTGTCGTGCAATGCATTGCAAGCGAATTCAGCGGGATTTTCTTGCTATTCTTAGCCGGGCGTCTCTTTAAAGAGGACCAAGGGCGTTTCGATTTATATTCGTCTGAAGCCGGCAAGAAAACTTACATTTTCTGGTGTATATTAGAATCTTACAGCTGCAAGAATATCTCGGAAAATTACAGCTGAAACCTTTAATTAACAACTAAGAGAAGTTAAGCGTCGTCGAAGTTTCAAAATTAAACAACGGCAAGATAGAGTGAGATGCTCTCGACGTTCCAATCACATCCTTGGAGCTTTCAAGGAGTTGAAATTCAGCGTCAATTACATTTGTATGTCAGTATTCAGGATACTGAAGTGTTCTCCCTCCCTCGCGGTTCAACGCTACTGGAACAACAGGAAATAAGTTTTATTTACAAAATATAGGCCGGCGGCTGTAAAAGTAGTCGTAAAAGTTTTACAAGTGGCCGCTCTTCGTTTGAGAGTGCAAATTTTAGAAAAGTGTGCGAGGCCAAACTGACGCGGTGGCAAAACTGGGAATTGGGGTGAATAGATGTACTAATACCAGTTAAGCAGGGCTTACGCTGTCGCTTTTTGTGATTTACAGCGCATACAGAAATTTTCTTGTTTGCTTCCGTTTAGCTCCAGTTAGGAATAACGAGAGCCTTGGCTGGCTCTTCGTGCTTATATATTCGTGCTAATTTATGGTCCGCTAAGAATAAATTACCTTGCGTGAATACCTGGACAAGATAAAGTTCTTTGAAACGATGATTATTTAGAAAACATGGAATGTTCGTCTTTCCACTTTATTTTTCTTCGCATAAGGAACACAATTTAAATGTAGGAATTAATTATCAATCCTTTTTATCTTTTTTTTATTTACTGAACCGGAGCTATCATTAATATATCCCTAATAAGTATCTTTAAGAACTTAACAGTTAGTGGATTGTTGCAAAAGTATTTCGAATTTTATAAATATGTAGTTTTAGTCATCTTTTGAGTGACTGTGTCATTGATATGATTTATTCTTTTGACATGTGTTAGCTCTCACTTTTGTCTTGCTTTAGAAGTGAATTTCGGTTATTTTATTTATAGCTGCTAGTTACTGCTGATTTTAACATTTAATTTTTTTCATGTTTTGCTTTTTGCTTTTTCGTAAAGACAGAAAAGATACTGACAAATAGAAACGTGAAGATTATGGTGTTGATTCCTTAACAGGACCAAATTTCTTTCGAATGGTTTTCATTCAAAGATAACCAACGTTTTGGCGAACCAACTGAAGTTGGTAGATGACCAAATAAAACCTACAATTGAATCGGAGTTGTGTTTTAACCCATGAGATAGCTAAAATACATCAACAGCATTTGCGGAAGCTGTTAAAAAGCTCGATATTTGAATTTCACATGAAAAAAAAATCACTTAACACAATGCGATTTGGACCTCCAACGTAATGAAAACGATCCATTATTGAAACGAATGATAACTGTTGATGCAAAATAGATTATTTACAATAACATCAGTCGAAAAATATCTGAATCAAACGTAATTAACCAGCATAAACTATGCCATCAATTTGGTTGGATCAAAAAGGTGTATTTGAACTGCTTTCAAGGGGTCAAGCGATTTAAGATGTGTACTGATAATGAGATTAGATGAAGCAATCGACAAAGAAAAACTTCCATAACAATGCTAGACCGAGTCAAAAATTATTAGAGCTTACAAAGCTTCTTGAATTGTAAAACTTTCAATGATGATAATGCATGGTGTGAAATCGCACTTGGTTCTATTTTTTACTGGTAACGATTAGATTATCAGCGTGAAATCACGAAGTTGCCAGAACAATGCAAAGGGTTATCAAACAAAATGGAAATTAGATGGCGTAAAAACAGCAAACTGTTTTTAGTAATTTTGATATGTGCTTTTCTGATGTTATCATTTATTTAAAACTGAAAATATAAACAACTATTTATGGAGATTGTGAAATACTACGTCTCATAAATGACTTTCATTTTTTTGTTTCACAAGGTTTTGCTCTATTTAAACATTTTTCATACTTCGGTTAGAACATATGGAGTTAGCGCCTCAATTTCTTCACGAATATATTTTTTTAACTCTTGGTTCTTGGATTATTAACATAAAATTTATCCGTTAATTAAATAGTCTGGACCTATTAAATCCGTCGATAGAACAGGCTAGTTGATTGTAGAAGTGTCTGAAATTAACTTTTGTCAAAAAATTTAAAAGGTCTATAATAACTCGAGCCATTATCGAATATTAGTTTTTCAAAATACAATTCTATGACTTTCGTTCGCTGCGCAACTGTGTATCTTTTCAAAATTAATCTTCCAGATCTTCTCTGTGCTAGTGTATAAGCTTTATCATTTCTTGATATACTCATATGCTCTGGCACGCATGTGAGAATAACACTGTTGTGGTTTACAGAGATTATAAAGTTATGCAGACATTCTCAGGTCAGTTATGTCTATCTGTTAGGATAAAGATATCTCCACTTCGATAGTTTCTACTTAAGTTCTCACGCAGATATACGTCTCTTGTAAGAATTTCAACTTGGAACGCTGTATCGTATTTTCTTAGATATGCATTGGACTGACTAAAATGCCTAAAGGAGGCGAGCTTTGTGGGCTTCTACAGCTGCAGTGGGGATGCGTCTCATTGCCAAATCTCCGAAGAGCACTATACCAGCCATCCATACATGGCCATAGATATCACCACATCAGGATACAACTAATCTCTGTGTTTTATCCAATGTGAGCGCTAGGTTAAGAGATACAGTAATTTAATTTACCGAGTATCCTTATTCCCTTTATATTTGGGTTTTTCTCAGCGCTTCATCTTTTTACAATGTCCTAAGCCTTCTGTATAAGTTCTAAAGTTGCATTTAAAATTTTTCTACATTCGGAGTTCATAGTCCTCACTGGAGATGAAAACAAAAACGCCGTTTGACACTTCTCCACGTCATCTGTGTATGACGTACTAAATTAATGTCATTAGGGCAAGTTGAAACATATGACAATGGATTGATTATGCCGCGCATGCGTGATTGAAGACTGAGTCAATTGGAGGTTAGACGCCGATGAGTTGTGAGCACGTGTAACGTGTAATTTGTATTAATTACGAAAGTAAAGCAGCGATCTGCGTTATATCGAGTGCGAAGTTGAAACAAAATAATTTAGAAGGCTTTTTTGAAAAATGTAAAGAGTGTAGCACGAGTAAAGGCTTGGTATAAACAACTTAGGGTTAGTCGCAACTCTGGCTAACAAATGATTGGCAGCTTCATCATAACAACGCATGTGACTCAGCTACCCTACAATTCATATTGGTCTCTCTGCGATTTTTGGCTGATCCAAGACTTACATCATCTTTGAAAGAAGATATTCCAAACCAACTAGGAGATTCAGACCATTTATTCTCGATTTTAGCATAGGAAATTTTTGGAATATTTTTTATATAACACTAGGGAACAAACTATATGAAATCGTAAAAAGACCGACTTTATGTGCAATATTTTTTTGTATTTTGTATCATTTTGTTCTTGTTGTACATAATTATAATTTTTTTGTATTATATGACTTGATGCTTTTCGGAGTAGACTACATATTATTACAATTAAAGTTTTTGCGTTTAGAGGAAGCTTATGGTGTATTATTGATTTTTTTTTAATTCATGCAACAATAAGCAACAAGCAAAGTCATTAATAGCAAATGAATAGAGCAGATGAGAAGCCAAATATAATTTTAGCTAACACCAAAAATAGGTGTCTTCTGCATTACCTAGCCTATGTGACTCAATACCACTCCTACATTTTGGAAATCATTTCAAAAATAAATACGAAATTAATTTTAAGATGTGTTTTCCCAGCAACATGTTTTATGTCAAAACAACTGTTTTATTGCGGCAAAACTAAGAGAGCCTTCTTTTATAAGTAAGTACCTCCTAGACAAAATACCCGTCGCTTCCCGTCTGCTTTTCCACAGTTATATAATTAATTTTCCACTATTTATCTGCCCGGAATTTATTAAATTGCCGCGTTTCGTAAAATGTAACCTTGTTTTCTCGGCGAGCTCCTGCAGCCTCTATTTGAAAATAGTTTCGTTGTCCTTACGCTATAAATAACCGCGTTATTAGCAGTCGCATTGGTCCTGCCGAATTTAATTATGCAAATTATGTTTGTTATGCTCCGCGCCGCGCCGCGCAGGACATAAATACAGATTGCCGCAATAAAGCCTTAAGTGAATGAAATCGAACCATTACGGACCGATTACCACCGACATAATTAATCTGGGGTTGTTGAACTGCGGCCGTTTTACAAATTCGCTATTAATTTTAATTTTTGCCGTGTTTCAGCTGCTAATTAATGGCAACGGCTGTTTTATGGGATTCTCACGTAACACTGGAGAAGAAACCGCCTCGGAGAGTTAATAAAAAGAATTAAATGATTTCATGCTAGCCTGATAGTTGCTACATTCTATGAGGTTAATTGTTTTAACAATATACATTATCTGTTGTTATGTTAAAATGATTCTGAGGCATTTATGTAGTTTTTAAATTGAATTTTTTAATGCCGATACCTGTAGAAAGATTTTTTCCGCTCTATTTTCTGTTAACGTTATTGTCATCAAAGCATTATTCATGCCACCGTTTTTCTAAGGTTTAGCTTCTAACTATAGTCCACCTATGTGCTAAATAATGAATGTGGCTGTCGCGTCTTTTTTTAAACCAGTACGTGCAGATGTAGGTCATTTCGTGTGACAGGTCTCATGTCCTTATTATTTACAAACGCATTTTTAAAGCCACGCTAGTGCAAATCAAACACTAATTATAGGTTAAAACTAACATTCACAAGTTTTTACAATAACTCGTTCATTATAACATGTGCATAGCATTTTAATGTCACGGTCAACGAAGCAGCCATAAACGCCCATGGCCGAGGTTTCTTTTTGAATTAGTAGTTTTCCCAGTCCTTTTGTTTTATTTGTGCAGTGCCGCAAAAAATTCTGGCGCGCTTCCACCTATGAACGTCAGCTACTTGGGAAAAATCGGGCCGCTTTGTTTAATTTATTTTGCATCCATCTTCCTCAGTTATAACGAATCGGGGCCCGTCCTTGGAGTAAAAAAAATATAGTTTGCGATAGTACGAAACTATTTCGAGCGGAAGGAAACCGCCGCATTTTGTGATATCAACGGCTCTCCGGGTCGTTTTGAAGTCGACGCAATAATTTTTTTTGCTATTTCGGTCGAAATCATAAAGCATGCCACATTTGTAGGCGGACGACGTGAAGCGATCTTTATTGCATTGTTATTTAGAAATAGTTTGACCTGTTCGACATTACGGGTAACGTTAAATTGTGATAGTAAAATTACTTTTGCAATGACATGGACAATTATGTTGTAGTTTAAAACAAGAATAAAAAATAAATTAGAAGTAATAATTGTTACTTGATTGTATCTTACAAAGAAGTACCACACAACATAGAAACAAGACGTTATATTGAATGAGCGCAACATAAGTTATAGTGGTAATGCAGATCTCTTTTCTGGAATTAAATCAAAATTTTAAGTCTTGTTCCAGCTCTTATTCATCTGAACATAATTTCTAAGTATATTTAACACTGTAGGAATAAAAAATCTTGAAACGTTTGTCAAGATTGAGGTCGTTGACAATCGTGGTAATTTTAAAATAACACAGACTTCCACCTGCCTTGCTGCGCAGTAGTGTCCGTTAGATTTGAATGTTCTGACACATAAGAGATTTTGCTATTTGGAGTCTTTGGAACTTTGGAAAATTTTAAAGTAGGTCCCAGTACCAAAAGACACAGTCAAATTTTTAGTTTTAGAGCATTTCCACCCGGCAGTTGATAACATTGGATAATCAGATGTGGTGCACAAATTCTCTAAGTTGTTTTCTTCCTCGGTCAATTATTATCTTAGATTTTTAAGACGATATTTGTACACATCATCTGCCAAATACACTAACTAAAATTTACTGTTTCTTCGAAAGACCTACAAACCAAAGGATTGAGGTCAAAGAGAAAACATTTAAACATACTGTTAAATGAATGCGAATTCAACAGGTTCACTCTAGCTCATGTTTTTTGGTGCATTCCTACAGAAATAGAGGTTACCGATGTCACCAGAAGTGTATCTATCACTTTTTAAACCTTTAGAACCTCCTATGTGTTTTTTCTCGAAGTTGTATTATATTTTCTCTTATTTTTTATTATCATATATTGATTTGCGATAGAGGGATAGTTGAAGAATCATTTCCGATTATTTTTTTACAAAATTTTTGTATATGCAAGTTGCTTTTTCTGTTATGATTGATCATAGACAAACTTGTTAGTAGACGTAGCTACATAAAACAAACTGTTGGTTAAAAGAACATAAAAGACTACTACAATTTTTAGAAAAAGATTTTACAAACAGATGCTGTGGTTAGAATTAGATTAGATACATAAAAAGAGGGAGCCGTTCAAACAACAAAAATAAGAAATCACCAAGACCAGGCGGAATAAGCCTTGTATTGATAAAATATGGCACGCGTAAGTTAAATGAAATGGTTAAGAAACTGTATGAAAAATCTCTCAATAGAGAATCCACCCCAAAAGTATTGCATAGCTCATATTTTAACTCCTCGGTATTTAAAAGGGAATCCCGGTGAGATCCGAAAAACCATCGTGGCATTACAATAATGTACCATCGGTAGAATATATTCCGAGATACTTAAAATATAATAAAACAAGATATAAACAGTTCAAAGTACAATCCGGATTTTGGGCAGAACCGGCCTATAATTGATAATATATTTACTATAAAAATAGCAACAGACAGACGAACCCAAAGAAATCTCGAAACACGTGTAGCATTGATTGACCTAGAAAAAGCATATGATAGCATAACAACAAAAAAGTTGTGGGAAGAAATGTAAAACTTAAAAATAAATCTAACATTAATGAAAATAACTAAACAACAGCACAAGTATAAAAATAAGGGGTCATGTAACAGGAGAAATTCAAACAACAAAAAGACAGGCAGGGTTGCGATTGTCTCTCATCCTGTTTAAAATATATTTAACTAGAACCCTAAATAGACGGCAGAAAAAATGTAGAAGTACGGGACCATGTTTTTGAGAAAACTTCCTGTACTCTCTGAATTGTCATATAAGAGACGAAATCTATAGTAGACTTATGAACAATATGTATTTATTAGAAATATAATAAAAACAGAATACTTACCTATTAATTAAAACTAATTAAACACTATGTCTACTGTTAGAAGTAGTAACAACAGCTAAGTACGTGGAGTTATTATTCGATAAGACCTGAGTCAAGAAATAGACAATATGATAATGAAGGTTTTTAAATCCAGTCCAACGGGACAAAATCATCACAAGGCAGACAAAGAGAAGAATATTTAAAACAGTGGTAGAGAGCGTCATTACCTAGGGGGTAGAAATGGGGGTGTTACTAGTAAAAATAGAAATAAGTTACTGACAACTGAATGAGACCAAATGAGAAGAAGTTGCTGTAAAACGAAACTCGACAGGGTAAAAAATGAGGAAATAATGGTAATGATGGTTATAATCATATTTATTTCAAGAGGTGCAGAGGTAACAACACATGAGACTCTGCCACACCAATAGAATGCAGGATGCAAGATAGCGTAAATAAATATTAAAGTAGAATACACCAGTCAAATTAAAATAGAAAGAGAATGCTATTAAAAGAAGATTGAAAGCTAAGTGTAGGGAAACGGCGACAACTGTAAAAATACCCTGCTGTATATATGGCAAAGGAGTTCCAGTCAGTAGTTCGCTAAGAACATTAGCACTCAGGCAATTGGTCATCCCTTAAAACAGTATAACGCTCAATTAAACGCCTGTGAAAGATATATAGTGAAGAATTTATATTTAAAAAGAATATAGCTTGCTAAAAACGGTGGTTGTAGGTGTTTCTTAAAAAAAAAACATTCGTTAGCGATGTAGAGTTAACATCGATTATTATAAATCCAAAAAATCTACGAAAAGACTAAATTCGGGTCTTAAAATTCTCTTATTTTTAGCGTTATCTGTTTGTTTTTTATATTTATTTTTCTTTAAACACTCATAGCTTTTAAAGTTTTAGAATTTAAATGGTGTTCAGGATAATCGCGAAATTATGGTATCTGCATTAGTACCACATACATCAATACGGACTGTTAAAAATATAAAAAAAAACAATAATGACTTGGGAAAATATTTGCAATTTGAAAAATGTGGGGTTAATATGTATAATGTTTATAAATGAATTATTAATTTCTGTTATATATTGGGAAAGTAATTTTCAGTGTCTGAATCAATCACAAGTTCATGAGTGGGTGAGGGAGCATGTGTGCATATGTATATATGTTTGAAAAGATTTTTAGGTTAAAACTAAATTAAGTTCACGGATTAAACAGCTTTTGTTTGATGCAATAAGCAAGCGAGATTAGAATTTAGTTCTTTAGTCGGCGTCTCAATCTATCTGAACCTAAAAGAGAATTGGGAGTGTTAGAAGGCTATTCTTTTGCATGCTCTACTTCACTATTTCTTGAATGTGGAGTGACAGTGTGGCGGGAATGCAGTAGGTCTGGAAAAGATTGTTTGGATGAGTTATGTAAATAACCACCTGGAATAATAAGCAGCTTTCAGATGATGAATAAACATTAAACATCGTTTTGAGTATTGGGGCATTGAGGGTATTTTTTTTAATCGCTTCATGGATGATTCTTCTGGCGAGATAGGATATGGGGTCAGATGTTTTGACTGATTTCTTTATTATGTTTGGCAACTGCCGAAGAATTGTCGTCGTTCCGCGCGGCCAAAGAATGTTCGTATTAGCGCCTTGATATTTTCTTTTGTAATCACCAGGTATTTTGTAAACTCCTTGGGATTCGTAGTAGTAATGGTCATTAGCTGAGCGGATTAAGTTTGCTACTTTATTTTTCGTTGTATAAACCTTTTGCATATTCTGTTTGTTCAGTATTTATCCTATTTTGTTAGTGATGCAAGACCACTCACTAGAAAGGGGAGGTTGTAAATTTTATAATTTGTGGTTTTGTTAATATTTTTAAGGATATCGGCCAAGAATCTTTGGAATTTTTATTTTGTATTGATTTCAGTTTGTCAGCTCTTATTGTTGGAAAGATTAGGGAATGTGGTAATAGGGAATTTTACAACTGAGTGGATATGCGCAGGGCGATGATGGGATTTAGCATTTGAATAACGGTTGGTATGGATAGATGTCTTGTTTCCCAAAGTACAAAAATTAAATAAAAAAACATTAGATAGGGAGTTAAAATATTACTGCAAAACACATTCCTTTCTGACATATAAGAGTATGGTGAGAGAATGAGAAGAAACTTGAATGACATATGGTTTCAACAAAGTGGCGTCGTATATCACACAGCACGTGAAACATCCATTTTACTTCAATTAAAATTTTTTGCGATCTAACTCCATTAGCATTTTTCCTCTGAAATTATTTGAAGGAAAAAGTTTGTCAACAAATTTGCTACTATTTCAGGACTAAAAGAGAACATCAGACGTGTACTAGTTGAAATAGAATAGCATTTATGATAAAGAATTATGGAAAATTTCGCTAAAAAAATGACCGCAAGTTAGCGTAGTTGTGAAGGCCATTTGGTCGACATCATATTTGATACGTAACTGCTAGCTAATTATGTTCTACATTAATTACACTGATAACAAAATTTATGTTTTTTCAATATTTTGTATTTTATTTGGGAAATTTCAATTTGAATCATCCTGTATGACACTTATATGATAGACATGTTCAAGACAATAATTATAAAATGGTTTTTGAAGGATAAAAATCAATTTTAGTGTGTCTTTAAACTTTAGAAGTTTGCAACTACTTAAAACGAAAATAAATAAAATTATATGCCCATCACAAATTCTTGAACTTTGAAGTAAAATATAACAATCTAAAATTATCGTTTGCCTAAATAACACCGGTTAAAATAAACCGATTTTTTCATCGACACATTTTTTTCTGTCCGCCCGTATAAACACTGCCTACATATTTTACACGTAATGGCAAGGAATTGGCCAGTTTCTCTGATTATTTTCCCAACAATTGCTATTTGTGCATAAAAAATGCTCCTTATGTAATGTGGCCGGCTTATCTGCTGGTCATCCCCCCAAATAGCTCGCGATGTCGGAATCGCCCCTCCCTACGCCGTAGCTTTATGGCCACGAAATTTCTTAACGCGACGCCAATAGTCGGGCGGAAATTTTGTTTGATACACGTGCCAGGAATTTTCTCATCGTACGCTGCGATTCCTGACGCGGCGCAGTCTTTTACGGCCGCCATAAAGCGTGCGAGGAAAATGTGGATTCATTCCTTGGTGTAGCAAGTGCAGCAGATGCGCTCTTATTTACTTGCTCGTCTTGATGAGGCTTTAAACTGCGCGCTCAAAAATTGCAGCCGAACAGGAAACTTGAGTTTCAGAAAATTACGAGTGCTCGTTTATTCGTCATTACCATCTCGCATAGTACAATTTAAACTTGTCGATCAACAAAATTGAAATTGACGTTTATTTTGTAAGTTTTTTATGAGCTTAGTAAATTTGAAAATGTGGATACAATAATTTTGGTTATAGAAACTAAAATAACAATGAAGTTTTTTTGGCAACTATGGCAACAACGCAGTTAACATGTGACAGTTTGAATAATCTAAGTTCAAAGATAACCTTTAAAGCGTAAATTATAATCGGCGTGTGGTTTATCAGATTCATTCTTTTATTATTTATTATATTTTCTTCTTGAGGGAATAGAATGAGTTTTTTTTTAATTTGCACCAGGGGTTACTATCTTCAAATACCTTTAAGTGCTAGGATATGCAAGTCCTACATATAAATTAGTGGTTTCGTATTGAGAAACGCTCAAATTAAACAATTTCGTGCGTTTTAAGAACAAAATACGAGCAGTCTTTGTTTTTCTTTTTTTATTTAGAAGAAAGATCTGAAACGCAAATTCAACGCTATTTATAGGGACTCATGTTTTTGGGTTCGGCACATTCAAAAATAGCACCTGCGAATAAAGTCCACTACATGGTTTTGGCAAATACATGAATAAAGGTGTTTACAATTGATGAAACTATGGGCATTTTTATGTACGAATAGTTCAAAATTGCGAAATGTCCAAACAAAAAACAGAAACGTAATGGAGCATATACTTTAACTGGTTACTTGGAAGTTTTCAAAAATATCTAGCAAAATTCAAGAAACGAAAACGTAATAAAAGCAAAAGTTTATTCAATGAGTTGAAGAGGCTTTAACATCGATGTACTGTAACACCAAAGAAATTTTGTTCCATTATTTTGGTAAGAGAAAAGCGACTACTAGTCAACATTACACAGTACTCTTTTGTATGCTAAAAACATCAGGAGAAACAATTCGGCATGATCAAGAAAAAAGTACAATACAAAGAAAGTAAGCGAATGTTTCTGAAGTGTTAACATTCATAGAATTAAACAGCATTCGTTTTAGAATAAACCTTGATGGATCTTACTGAATTATATTACTTTAGTATTATATTTACGTGAAATTCTTGGTCTTTTGTTGAATGGTAAAGAAGTTTTGAAATAAATGACAGCCTTGACCAAAACTATTAGGCACTCGTATAAACACCTGCTAATTATATTAGAAATAAGACACTTATTGTTAGTGATATCTAGATTGGTACCCGTATAGTCCATTTATTCAATAAACAAAACCATTACAATGGTGATAAAACATCTGGCCTGTAAAAGATAAGAACTTTTTATTATCTAAAAAAAATTATCAGTTTTGTGTCGTTACTCGTTATGTAAACAAATTTACTTTGTTATTCTACCATAAATTTAGTTTTCTTATTTTCCTAATTGTCTATCAAATATGGTGAAGAAAAGTGAACTTTGTATTGAAAGACGTATAAATTAACCAGTTTACATGAGCAAGGCAAATTTCAAGTAAAATTACCAGAACTTTGAAATGTTCGAGATGTGCTGTGCAATCGGGGATTAGACATTATGCAGAGGCTAAACTCATGTGAATACAAAAAATTTTTCTAGAAACAAGTAACAACAGAGCGAGAAGACAACAAGTTGATCCGCGAGTCTTTCAAAAATCGCAAGAAAATCTCTCGAGTTTGTTGCTGAAATGTCTGAAGACTTTGATAAGCTGATAGGTGCTCGAATAGCTAAAACAAGGCTCACAGAAGGTAGCTTGAAAGATTGTAAAACAAGAAAGAAACCATGGCTTTCGTTTTAGATGGGCTGTACAATACCAACATTGGACAGTGGAGAATTAGTCAGATTTTATTTGGCCAGACGGATTAACTTTGAGGTTAGCTTTACTTAAACCATTTCATAATCAAGGCGATTCTCCATTACAAAAATCTCATATTTTAAAATTGACAATGTGGAATACAAATTAGTTTTTTTTTATTTTGAATATCTTTGAAACACCGGTTGTGACGTGACATACGTGAGACAGACGTCGTGTTGGTGAAGAATATCCGGATTGTGTGGTACCTACTACCAAGGTGTTGACAAATGTTTGTCTGCGGCCGTATCAACACTGAAAAGTACATTAATGTGTTAGAAACTGCGCTAAGGCCATTATTGTCAAGTATTTATGGGGATACCAACTTAGACAATGTCAAATTTCAATAAGACAATGCTACTTGTCATAAATCAGTGACCAGTATACGTTGGTTTACTGACAACAGGACTATTGTGATGGATTGATCTGCTTAGTTATGAAACCTTAATCTAATCGAGTATTTTGGGTCACACCGAAGCCCAGTTTTCGGAAGCACAACAAGACAAGCATTTAAAAATGCTTTACAAGAATTCATTGATTTTAATAGAGTATTATAGGGTGCTTAGTACGTTTGCCCAAGGCTGCATAATGTAATGTACACGTGTATTTGAAAAGTTTATCTAAAACTAAAAATAAATATTTAAACTTTCTTTCCTTTCTCTTGGTTTTCTTAAATGTTAAATAGTTAAGTAGTTTTTAGCCAAGAGACGTCTACTTTCCTATAATCTTTCTATTTATTTGTATGGATATTATATTTAATTTAGTCATTTTTTGTATAATAACTCTTTATGAGCTTTCTAGATTATTTTCAGTGACAATTATTATTGCAGGATTAATATAAATGAATATAATGAAAATAATGCCAAAAATAGATTGCAGTTTCAGAGTAGGTGTTTTTGTTATGAGTTAGTGGGTCACAAAAGATTACGTATAATTTACTTAAAATTAGCTACAGTTCCTAGTTGGCATCATTAGTGGTGAAATAAATAATTGGATGGAGCATTTGCTTTTGTTTCTTTTAGGTAAAGTTAATTTTGATTGTTACTAAGGGCATAGAAACTATAAATAGTAATGGATTTTCTATGATTGATGAAATGTTTCTTACAAATAGTGACCTAAAACCAAATCAATTTCTTAAAAACAGAGCAAGACAAAATCTACAGTCTTTTTTCTATTGCATTTTTTTGGTTAGTTTATTCTTTTTGTGTTTTTAAGTTTTAGACCGACTACTGTAAATAGTTCTATTATTTGTCTTCTATTTTTGTCAGTGATGTAAAATGTTTAACGTAATCTAGATTTAGTTTTTATTATCCGTTTTTTTTTTTACTAACTCCTATGATTTGTTTACAATCGGCCTTAAGTAACCAGATATTCAGTAAAGTGTATATATCAATTAACAATAACAATATCATAAACAATTTAGCTTGTACGGTATTACCAAATGTTATAACCGTCGTGAGAAATATAGCAATAAATACATAAGTTACAGTTGTAATAAAGAGGTACGTTTGAACCAAATCTCAACTAATCGGTTTGGTAATTCTAATGGTTTAAATATCTTGAGTCTACATGTTCCTTCTTCCTTATCTGAATGAACCGCTGCCATCATATTAGGGTGAAGGATAACCTATCTCGACATCGTATACTTTGGAATTTCCTCTATAATGGTAAGTATATGCAGATCTCGATGGATAAGCTCATTTAGGTATATACTATCGAGTATTTACAACAACACATAGTACTTTTGATTGTAATCGCTGAAATACTGATAGGTTGGATTTACCAGTAGATCCATATAACTAATATCCATAGGGTCACGCCGGCTTTAGTATTAATTTATCTAGAAACAGTGACCCCATAACTAGTAAAAATGTTAAATTTAGTATTCAGTTATTTTCTGTTATTCCAGATATATTTTTTCCAAGTAAGTCGTAGGTCAAGATAAATATTAATTTACTTTACATTTTCTGTGTGTAGAAGTTGTGTTTGTTCGAAAAAACTAAAGGGCAAGTTTCCTTATGTAAAATAAAAGTCACATTTTTTTAACCAGGTTTGAATTTTATTTAAATGGTGTAAGTACTGGGTTGTTGTGAAATGTCATAATAGCTGTACCATCAGCAAAGGTGGTTATTACCCTTAGATTTGTAGTTGGAAGATCCGAGGTGTATAGTAGATACAACAATGGAGCCAACTCCTTTATCTGAGGTACTCCTGAATTTATCTGAATGAGTGGGGTGCATACTTCATTTAGCTTTACTAAAAAAGCTCCGTTTGCCAAATATGATTGTGAGATACTGTACTGGAGGTAAGGCAGATTAGATTTAATTTTGTATAGGAACTCCACATAAATCTCAAAAATGATGTTGATCAACATTTTCTTGATTATTGTGAATTAACTAAATTAATTTGTGTTCTATAGTTCTTAATATCGCATTGAAAATTTACATGGTTACAATAAAAAAATCGCCGGGTTTTAAAAAGATAAATTTTACAAAGTTTTTATTAATTACACATAAAAAGAAAGAATAAATGTTCAAGTTTTTATCTATACCATCACAAATATTCTAAATGAGCTGGACAGTTGTGCTTACGCAGCACACTTTTCCTAACTGCCTTCACTGTGTCGTCAGAAACCCTTGATCTTTCGGTTCTTTTACTTTAATTTGCAGAAGCTGTATCTCGAATAAGCAATACCATCATGAAATGTTCTTTTGTACTGCCTTCTAAATGTACATTGTATCGTAACCGATCAATTTCTCGTATACTCGAAAACACAAAATGCTTTCTGCTATTTTAAAACTATAAGTTTCTAAACCCACATTTTTAACTTGGATGTTTTCTCTTCTTTTCATGTATCATTTAATATTATATTTGTAATACTTTATTGAATGTTTTTTTTGACCCGATGGTTCTTTTGCAGTAACTGTGTATGTGTAATCAGTTCCACGCCAATATCTGGTAGTTATTTCAAGATTCTTCCAGTTATGTAATAATATCCGAGTGACTGTTGTATTCAGTTCGGTAAGTTTAATTTTTCTTACTTCGTTTACATGTATGCTTACTTCTTAATAGGTAATGCTATCTGGAAGGGGGTATCGAATGAATGTAGTTACCTTGTTCTGGAGTTATTTCAACTGTATATGGTGTAAATGTTTCTTCTAAACGGTTGCCAAATACAGTCGCCTTGGTTTGATCGCTTTTTGACCAGGTATCATTTAGTAGTCTGAATGAAGAAATATATTGCCGTAGTTGTTCGAGTCTATTACTCTTCGGGGCGAATAATCCGTTGCTTCCGTGAAAGATGTAGTCTTGGATTGTTTTCTTCTTGTTTTCAAATTTCTATTTGCTGCATTTAGTTTGTGTTGGCCTCTTAATAGCAAATTAAATTATGCTTATCGTCTTTTTTATCTGAACTTATTTATTTATGATATCATATAAATACATACTCATATTACTGATGATTTTATTATAAGATTAAAGCTTATAATTATGTTTTTAACACAATACAATATTTTATCTATAAAATGGTTTAATGAACATTTACACTACCAAATAAAAAAATGTATTTTACTTGAGTTGCTTTATCGTTAATTCATATTCTGCTTTTATATTATCAAATACTGAACACACTAATAGGATACAATATATAATGTGGTGTGTTTGTGTCATTTTTTAAGTTATATGGTCTCGTCGGCTACTTTAGAAGCATCGCTACAACCGACCATTACTTGTTACCTTCATGAATACGTGTGGTATGCCGTTATTTATTTTGCGGTACCAAGGCTGTTATTCAACTCCCACGAACGTTGTATAACTCAAAACGCTGCATGAATATATCGAACTGGAAGGAGCGTAGCAACGCAAAAAGTACCGCCAGTGTTCGAAAATTGGCAAATCTTGCCGACATGCAGTGAGCGGGCATACCGTTGTAACAGCACTCCTATTATTTATGTGGTCTTATTAATAATCAGATTTGCCATAGATTGGCTTTTGTGTAATTCACACAGCAGCGTGGGCGCTGAAGGAAATTTCTACTTTCTAATTTCAGTGCGAGTGGCTTCATTCAGAAACCGTTCCGGGTTGTTCCCCGGACTTCCAAGGCCAATTCGGATATGTGCCCGCGCCACTTTTGATTTGCAAATTTAACTGCTCGGCTAATTAAACGCGGCTAAAAATATACTGTCGTTTCGATGCAGCGTTAGTCATTGCCGTTACTTTCGCTTTATGCAACTTTTAAATTTAGAAAAACTAGCCGTCATATGCTGCATGAAAGCCTGCATATAAATAAGCCAATCAGCGGCCGACTGTTTGGGATGATCAGCCCGCAGAGCCAACGATGAAATCGTAAAATAAGTTTCCAAAAAGAGAATTGATTGATGAGCACCGTGTGGAATTTTGGAATAATCTGCTCCAAGAAGCCTGGGCGGCATGATGTAGGGCAGCTAATTGGTCGGTTGCTCCAAAGTGCCGCGGCCGCTAATGAGTGCGGCCAGAGCAAAACCAAACTAAACAATTAAAACGATCTCTATGTAGTAGTTATGTCAATGGAATAGGTGCCCAGTTGGCAGGATTGTACACTCCCTCGCATCCACAGTAAAAATAGTATCAGCGGCCCCTGGAATTGGCCATAGCCATCACAACTTACGTGCACTTCAAGAAGAATAAAATCGTACTGAAGACATTTCGTCTTGATCGTCTATAACAAATTTCTTCTTTTTATTAGATTTTGTGTTTGATTTACCAACTACATTATCGCACTTTATAACTGCATAATTGATTTTTTTTTGGTGAGTTCAACATGAGAATTGAAGTTTAAGAGGCACCTAAGAGCTGCATCTTGTTTATTCCAAATTGGGGTTTTCTGTTCCAGACTTCAGCCCGTTCCGAAGAGTAATGGGCGGCACCTCTGACGCTAGCGGCTGGCGATCGTATAAATAGTCCCAAAAACTAAAATAAATTGCATTCGTTTATTTATATGAAGCACAAGCGAGCTATAACACCTCCGAGAGCGCTAAGTATCTCTTTTTGCATGAATTGGCACGGCTTCGATTCGGAGCCAACCTTGAAACTGAAGTTTTCAGAAAAATGCCGCAGCGTTCGGCCGTTTAAATCCGGACGCCTTTTTATAGGAGATCGCTGCAATCGGCGGATGACGGCGACACATTTCTTGTGTATTTTTAGCTTATGTGGAAAATACATAAAGAAGTTTAAAAGTTGCAGAAGGAAAATTATGGGCCGCCGTTTGTTACAGCGGTGTTGAAACGGGCCTGCGCGATCGGATATGTAGCTAAAGCCGAGGCAATAAATAAGAGAAATTAATGGAAAATGTGAACCAACTACGAAAGTAGTGGGCGGAGAACATGAATTGGATTTTCATAGACAATATAATGCAGTTCACGAGCCAACAAGAATAAGAAGATATATAAAAAAAACAAAAGTAATATAAATTTGGATCAATAGTACTTTGAAATTTTTCCATTTACCAGGGCAGTCCAAATTAATTTAGAATTTAATAAATTGGGGTAACTGCTAGGTATGCTAGTCGCATTAAACTCATTACTTCAAAGGATATAAAATTTATGACATCTTTAAAATGGTTTACTAATATTTTACTTATATTATATTCTTTTGGGTGTTACAAATACTGAAATGTTATAGCTAATCAGAAAAATATTTGTTAGAGTCTTCCTTAAGCTAATTGAAAAAGTAAAATTGTTATCTGCGTAATATTGCAGGTTAGAAAAGTTATAGTCAATCTGGGAGCCATTTACTAAGATTAACAAGTGGGGCTTCCATCAAAATACCAAACTTAAAAGAGAATAATACAAAAAATATGTTTAGAGAATATGTGAAGAAACTATTGTATTTTGTTAGTTTTTTTAATTTTTGTGATCGAAAAGTTACGAAAATATCGCTACGGGCAGTATTTGGGCATTTTGTGTACACACAGAATGTCAGAATGCTAATAATAGAATATTTTCCCATTGTACTGATTCACTAATCCCAACCTTCTCTTATGTGCTGCCAACTAGTTAACTGAGGTAAACAAGCTCTGTCGGTGCTGATTAATAAATAACAATCAGCATAAGAAACGCAAGGCAGCTAAATTTAGTCAGACGAAGTTGGCGAAAAGCCTTGTTTTAGCTATGTTTTAAATTCACAAAAAGTAGACTACGACAGGCAATTCTTGTGCAATTTTTACCAATTTTTTTTAATTTTAAGCAGTCTCACTTTGACCGCCAGAAAATTAACAGGACGCGTGCAACAGTTTTAACAGCTTATACATTCTTAAACAAAGAATTTCGTAGTTTACGTCCGAGTGATGTTATGAAGGTCATGAATCTCTTACTACATTTGATGTAATTGCAAATATTTCATCTGGATTGTTTGTGAATTACGCGCAGCAATTTTGTTGCCGTGTGGCATTGAAATATTTTAAAGCAATACAGCGATAAATCGCACAGCTTTCAAAATACATGGTCCAACAGAATAATCAAGCTTTTCGAAACAGTAATAAAAAGAACAACATAGACTATGTTCAATATTTTATTCATCACAAGGAACAATGCTTGCCATTTAGTCATCAATCAGATTTGAAGATGATATCGGTTTTAAAGTTTCGTATCGCTTGTCGTGTCATTTCTCCGCTGGTTCTGTTGCGAATAGCATCTTTTAATTGCTCGGTAGTCCGCGGCCTACATTGAAGGACTTCGGTCTTCAGGTATCCCTACAGAAAAAATCGCAAGGGGATACGTCTGGTGACCTAGCTGACCATGGGACGTTACCATGTAATGAAATAATTTTTCAGAAATTCTTGCCGCAGCGATAACGCCATCTTGCTGGAACCACAGTGGTGCTTTTCCATGTTTATAGGGCTGTAGGAAATTGCTTAACATTGCAACATAACAGGAAGTTGTGAGTTAGCAGGTATCATCCTTTTCCAAAGAATATAGCCCTGTGACGCCAAATTCCATAACAGCACATCAAAGAGTTACATACTGACTATGGAGTTTTCGAGGATTTTGTTGGTTCCAATATTGAACATTCTGCTTACTGACGCGGCCCAATAACTGAAAATGAGCTTCGTCACTACTGAGCACAACAACATCAAGTGTTGTTTCCCATGTGCTCACAAGCAACTGCTGGTCGCACCAGATGTAAGTTCTTGAAGCACCATCAGTTTGTACGGATAAAATATGAGATGGCAATGTAGAATTTTCCCCTCCGGTTAAATATTACTAAGTGAAATATTAACTGCTGTGATGTTCTGGGGTGTCCTAACGCTACAAGATCTACCGGGTGATTTGAATTTCAATGCTGAACCATTCTGTCGAAAACTGTACCACAACATTATAGTTTTCTTGGTTAAATCGCCATATTAAAAATAACTCTACACAAACGCGCGATGTTCACCACTCTACCCCATAATGGGCATAAAATGGCCGGCGTACCTTGTACCGCTCAAGAATGTACGACTCGAGCACCGGCTTTAAATAAATTGCGCGTGGTGGTTAATTCCAAAAGAGTAAATCGTGTTGCTGGAACCTATAGTAATAATGCAAATATTATTTTGAAATAATCAATATTTTCTTGATTCACTGTTAGAAATGGCTTTCTTTAAAATTTTCAATATAATATGTTTTGTCAAAAAATAGTCTCCTCGGCTATCTATGCATTCATGGTGCATCAAATCATTAGCAGCAAGAAATTCGATCAACATTATCATTGTTTTGGAAGGTTCTCACTTCACTTTTTTAGCAGCCGAACACGACTTTGCCATATAGTATTTTTGGTGCTTTGTTTGAGACTCATTTCGGCAATTATGTTTAAGACAAATGTGGAATTAATTCTGGCTCTTTCCAATAGTTCAATAGAAATTGTTTGTCTGGTTCTTTTCTGTTCCTCTGCCATTGTGTGAGGGGCTATTTTTGCATTACGTTTCTGTTTCTCTAAAAAATTTAAAGACACATTTTATTTAAATTCAGCTTCTTGCCTAATACATTTCACATTTGTAGCAGTATGGGATGTTGATGCTCAGCGAACTTTGGAATTGTCTTACGCTGAAATTCATGCCTTCCCCTTCCAAGACACAGTTTCTCAATAATTCCTCGTCACCATATACTTACTATATCACATTCCATGTTTCACTCTAAGGTTTCTCTAACTTATCCCATAACTTAATGTTAGATCTGCTTGGAATACACGTTCATTACGTCTCTCGTATAACTTCCAACAAAATACGCCAACAAGTTTACCTAGTAAATTTACACGGAAACGCTTCCAAGATCATGTCTATTTAGAACATGTCAGGTGATTTAATATTACCTACATCTTGTGTTTGAATATCACAGGTAAAGAATTAAAAAAACAGTCCTGGAACTTTTCTGGCAAATGTTATACTTTGTCTCAGAGACTCGCAATTTTTAGCTTTTTAGACTTTATTGAACGATGACTTTTGTATAAGATACATTGTCTTATGAAACAACACCATCTTCTATTTGTTAGAAGACAAATTTTGGTCTGTATTAGTTTTTTCCTTTCTAGAATATCTCTCGAGAAAATTAACCATCAGATTTTCGTTACATTGAACGGCTTATTCCCCTAAAAGCGTTTTTTAAAACATTTCCTAATCCCATATACTTTTATTTGGCAGTCTGCCAAACTTATATCATGAATATATTAACAGTGCTTTCTTGTTTGGTTGTTGCATTATGAATATTGTTATTATATGTTTTATTATTTGGTCATGTGTTAGTCGCACATGAATTTTCTTATTCAAAAATCAAGGATGCATTCTCAAGAACGTGTCCATTGTAGTTTTTATTTTTCTTGTAATAGTTTTACCATATTAATAAATAAAATCCTTTTCGTAGGAAAGAATTCATTAGGTTAGAATACCCCCTAGAACCATATTATATGGTAATTCAATTTTAGTTTTATGTTACTGAGAATGAGAATTCTGTCCAATCAGCGACGTCTAGGGAAGAGTTTATTGTCCTAAAAATGTGAGTTATGAGCTTTAAAAATATTTCTTCACTATTTATGAATAGTCTAGTACAGTAATCAGTAGAAGAGTAGTTCAGAAGCATATTTTCCGTGATACAGCTGTCTGTAGAAATGAAGTGCATGCGCTGTTGCAATGATGCAGTCGTCAGGGCCAATCAGTACTAACCTGCGGTGCAGATAAATCAGTGGACGCGCTAATCACACTTGGCATGGCATGTAATTGAAATCACATGACTTTAGAGTGAAAATAAATAAGCCTCGGCTAGATCTGCACCTACTTATTTATTCGCCGTGGCCACCATTCCCTGTTAGCACATAATGCAGGCAGATGTTATAAATTAGCCAATCGGGCTGGAATGTGAAGTCAATGGCCCAAGGCGCTGCAGGTCCTTAAATATTTAGCCTACTTTGCCTGCGAAAATTTCCATAAGTCCCGTAATTTATTGTCATTGGGCGCCCGCGGAAAGCGCCGCGCTCGGATAGCTCGCGCCGGGCGAGCTTGTTTTCCGCAGCTTTTGGGAAAGCCCGGGCCGCGCTACTTTCCGCGTATGATGGATACGAGTGCAGTTTGCTTAAGAAGCAGAGCCATATTTCAAGCGTCTGCGGTAGTTATTTTTGTCAAACGTCATGAAATGGGGATATGTTTGTATAATCGCGACACCAGCAGGAAATAATCCAGTTCACCGACGTATTTGAGTTAAAATTAGCAACACATAAAGTCAATTATCCGCGACCAGCAATTTTAATTGTGTCATTACTGACATTTTCTAAACGTGATAGTCGAGAGCTGTCTTTGTTTTCGTATTACAACCCTGCGGTTTATTTACCTTTAGAAATGCCACCGTAGCTCTTAATTGACAGGTTTATTTAAAGAAAATACAAAATAAAGCAATTTTCTAATGTGAACAGACACATAAATCAGAACAATATAAGATGATTAATCTTGTTAGCCCTGTAATGTAGTATAGCGAGTTATCATCGAACGAAATACAGGCGCTTCTTCACTTCAACGTAAATTTCAGCTCGTTGGAGTACTGACCGAGTTACGTCCTGTACTGCTGGGTTATTTCTAATTTCTTCCACATCGCCGGATTCTTCGAAGGAACGCGTGTCGCCTAATAAACTATTTGCTGTCATGGGAATATTTATCTGTATCTTAACCCGGCTGTTTGTTTAATTACCGCTGCCCAGCAGCGTCGTTAATCTCTGTCCTGGATCTTCCGAATCAAGAACTAGTTCATGAATGGAGGTAGTACTTTCCTGCTTCATAATCGTACCGAACGTTGATAAATAATTTAGTCATTTGCAATTTATTTCATTTTTATGTAGTGTGCTCTTGCGTAACTCACATTTAAAAGACAAAAAATCTAAAAATTTAACGGTATCTAATTTTTACAATAACGAGAATGATTTTATTACGAACAGTATCGGTCAGTAACATTTTCAGTTTTAAACGAGAAAAAAAAATGAATGTTAGTGCATAATTCACAAAGAGAGTATGGGGCTCAAATACATTTCTCATGCACCTACATGTTGAATTTTTATTTTTTGCAACTTCTAATTTTAAATATACCTCATTAACGATTTTTCTGGGTTCCATATTAAACCGTGATTATCGCGCTCTACTTCTGATGCAGGGCGATGTGGCAAGTACTGCGCGCATTATTTACCTTTTATTTATTTATTTTCAACGAACTTAAAAAGTTCGTTACTGAATTCTATATGTCTGTCGGTCTGTCTGTCGCTGTCACAAAATTATGGATTTTAAATTTTAAAATGGATTCTTACAGGAAATTTTACGCTGATTCAAAATGAAATCAAAAGTTTCTGTCTCGAATAGTTTTCGAGATATTCGACTTAAAATTTCGACATAATTAAATGTGATTCTTATAGGAAATTTTACGCTGAATTCGAAAATGAAGAAAAAATTCTATGTCGAATAATTTTCGAGATATTCGATTTCGAATTTTCCCGAAATTCGAAATCGAAATCGAAAGGTTTTTTTAAGTTCGTTCTGGGATTGCTTACAGAGCAATCTCTTCGCCGGCCCCATGTTTTTATTTCGTAATTTATTCGAAATGAACGCAGGTACTCAATTACTATTAATGATTGAATAGGTCACCCGTCAAGCAACTGGGCCCTAGGAAGGAAGTCGAATATGTCCGCACCTTAGACAAGGGTCTCAATCTTGTGGTCACACTGGTGTCTATTGGTCTATGTGATTGAATCTATTTAATTATTTATTGATCTTCTGTGGGTATTTCATAAAATGATACAAAATTAATTCTATATTCGGGAGACGACAAATTTGTAATAAATAATCAATTATTTAAATCTTTGATTTTGATATCTCCGGTAAGTGAAATGTTGATTATCTTTATTTTTTTATATTTTTATATCAAGTGAACCACGAGCGCTGTCAGAGATGAAATTAAAAATTAAAATGGTCCTTATGAAGAAAAACGTTGATTAGAAACTGCTTAATCGTTACTAGTAGATTTCAGACTGTTATTTTAATTATTATATAAACCAATTTTTGACTACTGAGATATTACACCCTAAACTTTTTTTATAGGTATATTTTCACTCTGAAAATTGTGTCTCACGTTATAGGATTTCAGTAAACACTATACAGAAATTTTACGAACCAACCTATTTTTGAAATGATTGCCTTTGAAAAAATAATTATGATATGAAAAGTATCATCATAAAAAATTCACTTTGTTTTATATGACTGGTAATAAATGACACGATCAAATATATTAAAGGCATTGCTTTAAGGCCTGTCTTTAAAATATTTTCAATATAGACAACACAATACTGGAGTTATGCGTTTGAATAAAATGCCATTTTGCGCATTCGTTAAAGATGTATTTCTCTTCATCTATGGTGTTATTGAAGGGGAAGCTCCAGATTATACTATATATAAAGGAAATGGTATTTAAATATCGTACTAACATAATTTGTAGTTGAATTAGTCACATTTGTTAATTATAAATATAATAATTTCGTAAGTTTCTCAATTGAGTTTTAAGTGCAACGTAGGGATTTAGTTTTATGTTCACTATATTCGCCATTGAAGTACTAGTAGAGGAATGACGATTTAACTATTTTTTTGTTAAAAATCTTCTCGCTGATCTGACAAGATTTTTCTTGTTTTGAGGTTTTTATCCTTTGGTCATAAAATCACTAATGTGTAGGTCGCTTTAGGGTACTTCATTCCGTGACGAGCTGTAAAGTAGATAGAGAATGATCGATGGAAATGAAAATGAATGACCAAAGCGGCATTTGCCTTACTAAAAGCTTTTAAAACCCGCTCTTGGTGTTTAACTTCAATATTTTCGTTTATTTGTCTCGTTTACTAAGAATAATGGGTACATTTTTATAGTCATCAACTCAAGTTTTCTACGATTTTTTCGTGTGATATTTGGAGCTGAGGCTTTTATAAATCTTTCAGATATATCCTTTAAATTTAAGCTTCGCTTATGTTTACATTACGAAATATATAGCAACGATCGTTCGTGTATTTCTGCGTGGCCCCGAACGCGTTACTCTGGCAACCGATGCTTCTCACACGGCCGGAGACCGGGAACCTCCGCATTGTGCTTTAAAGATATTTGAATTTGATTGACATGGAATGAGTAATTAAAAATTATTATTGGCCCTGGGAGTTTCGCAAACATTTTACAATTTTTTCATTGTACTGTAATTTGTCTCCTACAAAACAAAAAGCAACTGACAACAAAACGAAGCAACTGATCACGAATACTGTATTCTAGAAAAAATATTGCTAAAAAAGTATATTTGAAAATACTTTTGAAATTACTTCCAAATATGATATATCAATGTTGAAACTATACAGAAAACTTTATTATGGAAAGTTCGGTTAAAATTGAATAGGATGCAATATAGCATTTTGTTCTGAAAGTTGTAAATAAAACCCTATCAATTTATTTATAACTGATTATTTAATTTACTTACAACAATTTAATATTTCTGTGCACTACACAGTTATTTGTTAATAGAAAATCACAGTATAATTCTATTTATATACAAAACAGTTCATTGTTGCTCCGCTGCATGCTATTTATATCTTCAGCATCTGTTCTGGAGCCTTCTCGTGGTGCCGGGACCTTCTAAAAGCACTGCGGGAGTTTCAACAATAGCAGTCCGCACACTGACGGCGTTACGTTCGCCGCTCAACCGCGACGGCACGGCGGTCCCGGTATTAGCCGCGAACTTCACAAGGTGACGATTTGCAAATTTGTTAGTGTAGATTTAAATATTGTTAAAATCAAATGGTTTGAGGAAGTTTTTCTTGTTATTTGTTTGAGATATTTACGATTTGTTGATAGACCAACACATACAAATTATTATTTAATGTTATCGAAGAAATTATAACATTTTTATAGCAATATCTACAATATGTGACACAGCTATTTTGTAAGAAGACTTTGCATTATGATTCGTATCACATTGTTTATTATTATTCAGTTTTAAACATGTTTACCTATCCAATTTCAAAATCTATATAGTCATTTTTTACAATCGCGGTATATTAATGAATTAGAAAATCGGACAATTTCTTAAATTCAATCTGAAACTTGTGGTACTTATTAAAAGATAAATTTCAAGTCAACAAATAAAGATACGTTGTTTGATATTAAAAATATGTTACACGAAGAATAACCAATGCGTAGTCAAAAAACTTTTTGTTGAACCTACACCACCTAAAGTTGAAGCAGTTATTCAATATCCACATGACAATTTTAAGAATCCTACATTACTTCTAACATGTATAACTGTTTAAGGTGTGAGTTAACATATCTACATTAAGTTGTATATTGCAGCAATAAAAATAGCTGACATAGCTCATATCTCTAGGTAAAGCTATTATTAATATAGGTTAATAGAGAGCGATGAATAAAACATCGGTGGTTACTCGATTAGAAGTGTTTTTTAATGTTGATTCATTAATAAATTGTAAGTGGTGCAGTTTTTATCATCGTTAACGTATATATAAAATAAATACTTTACGTTACTAAATGGTGTTCCATAAAGGGCACCGATTTGAACCAAATGGCGTTTTTCTTGTTTTGAAGTTGATAGGCCTGTTCTTATCATTTTTGTTGCCTTATTGTTTTCGCTCGTTTTTGTCGTGGAACATTTTATAATGGAGTAACGTGTTCTTATTTGTGAAAATATTTTACCAAAGCGGTGAAATTGTTAAGTAGATAGTGTGAACACTTCGTGCAATTCTCGGTAAAAATGAAGTACCTGACGAATCCACATTTCGAAGACTAATGAGGAAATTTGAGATGATTGGTTCAATGGGAACGGTGAAATCGCCTGGGTGGAATTTGTCTCGTCTGACAGAGCAACAAATCGCTGTTGTGCAAGACAGTGTCTCTGTGAGTTTTGGAAAATTGATTCACCAACGACTTTGTTACATCGAACTTTGCATACAGATTTCCATATGCACCCGCATAAAATCCAACTGACGTAGAAACTTTAGACTACTGATCATAGGAAACGGAGGCCATTTGCTGAAAGGGCTGTGAAGAGACTGGCAGCGGACGAAAATTTCGTAAAAACATTAATTTTTAATGACGAAATCCACTTGCATTTTAGTGGGTTCGTCAACAAACAAAACTGCCGGATTTGGGGAAATGAAAATCCTCGAATAATTCAGGAGCATAAAATGCATCCACTAAGAACGACTGTGTGGTGTAGTTTTGGAGCAGGCGAAGTGATTGCGCCGTTTTTCTTTAAAGATGATGAGGAGACTGCACTACCGTCAATTATTGTAACAAGATATCCAATCGGTTGTAGCCTTCTTCTCTGGTTACAGCAGGGTGGAGCGATTTTTGATACACTTCTCGCGGGACGGTTGCTTTATTTCACGAATAACTTGCGGAACGAGTGATTTCTTTTCTCGGTGGCTAACAAACCACACGCAATGGTGGAACTGAAGGCGGAAATAATATGCATTAGGCCAAACATCTGCGGGAGTGTTATCAGTTATTTTGAGGAAGGCATAAATGCATGTAGACTCGGTATGTCATACGTAAATGAGAGATTTTACTGATTATATGTATGTTAAATATAACCAGTCGAGAAAATTTGACTGGTTATTGAATTTTTAAATTCGGTATTCCTTTCATTTAAGAAGAGAATGGTAACAAACCATTATTACCTTTTTAGAATTTCATGCAGATAAACGAGCCGAATAACTGGAATTAGCGTTCGGATAATCGACGCTCCACTGTATTACAAATTCCTTATTAATGCCCCTTCATTCAATTAATGTTTTTAATGTCTCTATAAGTTAATTTGTTTAATCCTATTCTATAAATTTATAGCAATTTTCTGAAAACAGATGTACACATGTGATCGTTTGGTTCAGAGATTTTATAAATTTATATAGTTCATTAGCCAATTTTCTTGTCAATCCTATAAAATGAAAATTGAGTACACGTTATCCCTAACTAAAATTTGCACATATTTTTTCGTATTGTCACTGCTACATTAATTCGTTTTCCCCTACGTTACTCTTTTAAGGAAATGGTAACATGTAATGATCAATACAAACCAATCAGTTGATAAATGAAATTTTGAAACATTTATATGGCCATAAGATTGAGAGTACTTTCAAAATGAGATGAAGTTACTTCAATGCATGTTATTGAGGAACATGCAGATAGCACGAAGAAAAAACAGTCTTCAAAATCGTCGAAGTAAATTCAGAAAATTAATAAGCTATGAGATTAACATTAAATTACAAGAAAAATTCAATTTATTTACATGGAACGTAGCACAATTAAAGTAAATAGTCTTGAGAATCATATTATTTAGTGTAGCCGGCACCAGTATCTACGATCTTCGCGAGACGGGACGTAAACAACACAATTTTCTCCTTGCCTTTGGTATTAGGATGCTTCTATTTAACCTTCGCCTCAACTACGATCTACATGCAGTAATCAAAGGGATTACAATCGGAACCGGAAGATAGCCACAAGTTGGGAGATCAATGGTAATACAAAAGGTTGCCTGAACCTGAGTCTTGCTGAAACACCTTCTTCCACCTAGCGGCTATGCCTTCTACCCAAGGCTTAACGACTCATCGGCACGTTGATGTGGCTGTCGGTAATCATCTTCAGGCCTTCTTCAAAGAAGTGGGGCGCCATTATATCCGCTTTGCTGCTCACAAGTCCCAGCACCATGACAGAGGCAGGAAACTTCGTATGCATGGCGGTAGGCACTTCAGAGGCATCGTAGCAATCAAATGGTCATTTTGGCGATTCATCTTTTTGACCTGGATGAACTTCTAGTGCTGTTGGGTTTAATGTCGTTCGGCAGTGCTTAAAGCTATAGTTTCCTACCTATCTTTATTTTTTCAACAGCTGGTGGTTTCTCAAGACGAAAGATTTGTAGTACAGGTCGTGCTGCATTGCTAGACTGATCTACAATGTTGTCATTCCCATTTTTTGAGAGGTTAGGTGTGGTCCACCCAGGATCCTGATTGATCTACTCTTTCAAATCACGGATGAATTCATCATGCCTCTTGCTAGAATTCCTGTCGGCGATTTTCCGACGCGAAGGGATTCGAGTATAAACAGCTCTGGTGTTGTATTTTCGGCTCATTTTGTCAACAATAGTAGGGTATTACGTGAAGCTAACTTATGTGACTCTAAAGAGTATTGCACGTAAAATAGCTTTTTGCTTTCTCTTGTTACAACCTAGAAAAAATCCAGATTCTCCTCTACGACCCTGTATTTTATTGTAATGAATGTTACAGTACAACGTTGTGGTATAGGCAAATTCTTGTTTGGTTATAAACTTCTCAGTGTTGAGGCATTTTTATTGTTCATAAATAATAAAATAAGCACATAATCGGGCTCATAAGAAGGGCGAATAAAGTTCGGCAAAATATGGCTCTTCCTGGACATTTCTGTCGCTGGAATCGTCCGGGCTTAGTGTTCGGCGCACAAAAGTAAAATATTGACCATTTCCATTGCTCGAGCCGGTCGCCGCGGGTAATTTGCATAGGCGCATATTTATTCGGACGTACTTGCCGCCCCTGCACGCAACCACGCCGCGCGCCCTTCGGGCCGCCTTCGCGTGCCGTGCCCAAATTTCGAGTGCTGCACGCTACCGCCAGATAAATTTAGATTAGGGTAGGTTAGGTCCCTTCGGAACGAGGTTACGCCGGTGTCGTCCTAAAATTAGCGCCGCTGTTCGCGAAATACCGCCTATTTGGCGAAAAGGCGCCGCGCCGCGCTCCCCGCGCAAGAACAACGAGCGGCACCACGGGGTGTTACATTAGCAGGAATATACGGCCTGACAGAATTACATAGGAGCTGTTTATAAACACGGCGTGTGTATTTAGTTGGTGTATTTATGTGTACGTTTGTGCATTCGCGCCGCACGCCGCTGCTTTCCGCGACCCGGAAAATTCGCGGCCAGGTTGCGAAATCGAGCGGGAGTGAGCGGGCAGACGACCGTTTTACCGTTGATATTAATAGAAGTGCGGAAAATAGCTGATAAAACATTAATTTTCGAATTCTGTCGATGAGTTGTTTAGATGTCATGTTGCTATATATTATTCCAGTTTTTTGTCAGACTGGTATTTTCTTTTTGATTTGCGTATAAAACTTGAATTTTGCTTGATAGGTATTTTCAATACATGTCTTTTTCATTTTAACGTGACAAATTTTTCTTTATGTGAGAAAACGAATTAAAAGCAAAGAACGAATTGAAAACATACGTATTTACGTTCAGTGTTATTACTTAGGTGAAAAAATATATTTAGATGCACATCAGAAGGCCCATCTTCACACTGCTAACTATAACTTTAAAATTAACATAAAAAGTAACAGAATTTTTAACTTTGACCACGGAAAAGTTCATGAAGAATGTAAACATTTTGTCTTTGAAATAAATACATTTTTTAAGTGATTTGTTCTAATTTAAAATCTACTTTATTGGTCTAATAAAAAGTATTAAGTAAATTAACATCAGTGTTGGTATGTAGGAGCGCTCATAGAGCGACGATTCTCCAGTATATATTGTATTATTTGCGTGGGTAAAACTGAGACTAATATTTATAACAAAAAAAATTATAACAAAAGATGCTCAATATAATTTTTGTGTAGTTGGTTTATTAGTTCTTTTCTTTTTTCTCACGAACGGTATATTAAGATCACTAATTTCATCGTTCCCAACATGGGGCTCACACCCCACGGGGGTCGGGGGATTGGAAATGAGTGATTTGTTTGCATTGTTTATGGTTCTGGAAGCCTCGTATATGATATATAAGTATATATTGTGATATACATATTTTTAAAATGGAAAGGGAAAAAGCCAGCTAAAAGAGAACATTTTTTTTCAATTGGTATTTATTTGCAATCTGCTACATTAGCAATAAGCAAATCATATTACTATAATGGAAATACATAGCAGTGTTAATTACATGGGAGGTAACGCCCTTTGACGTTCCTCAAATGAAATTACTTTCAACAATTAATAACTAATAATAAGTAAGTAGTAGGGATATTATATCTGTCTAAAAACGATTAGGAAGATCTGACGGCTTGAAACATTTGAGTCTGCGCACTTGTTCACTTTCATCAATTAGTTCTGTCACTAGTGGGTTAGGATGAGATTCTAGTCGCAAGAGGTATTTTTCACTAAACTTGGTAATTTCTTCTTTCACTGACTTAATTTTTAGGTCTTTCCGTATTTCCGTGTTGGGTATGTAGTAGGGGGCGTTAGTGATGGTGCGTAAGGTCTTCGACTGAAAGCGTTCCAGAATTTCGATATTGGAATGTGGGCGGTACCCACAACTGGATACCGTAGCTCCAAATTGGTTTCAGTATACTTTTGTAGATTAATAATTTATTACTCAGAGAGTTTGGAGTTGCGACCTAAGAGCCAGTAGTAACTCTTGAGTTTAAGATTCAGGTGTTTTCTCTTAGTCCATATATGAATTTTCCAGGTCAGGCCTTTGTCTAAATGCATCCCAAGATATTTCACACTGTCGGTACGGGGTAGAACTCGGCCGTCCATTATCACATCAGGGACGATTCCTCTACGTTTAGTGAACGTGATTTGTAGTGACTTTTGAGAGTTGATTTTGAATCGCCATTTTTGGAACCAGTCAGTTACTGCATCTAAGTTTTGCTGTAGATTACTAGCGGCTGTAATAGGGTCGGTGTGAGAGGAGGGAAGCGCTGTATCATCAGCGTAGGTTGCGATCAAATTGTTAGCATTCGTAGGGAGGTCTGCAGTGTATAGAACGTATAAGACCGGACCTAGGACACTACCTTGCGGAACACCTGATGTGATGGGATGGAGAATTGATACTGCTTCTCCAAATTTCACTTGGAAATTTCTATCTTAGAGGTATGATTTTATGATTTGGTAGTAAATGTAGGGTAACATCAGCTTTAGCTTAAAGAGTAGGCCTTCATGCCAGACCTTATCGAAGGCCTGGTTGATGTCAAGAAAGACGGCCGCACAATAGTTCTTGTTTTCGAATGCTTGGTTAATGTGTTCAACTACCCTGTGTACCTGTTGTATTGTGGAGTGGTGACTCCTAAAACCAAACTGATGATCAGGTATTAGGTTTTCGTCGTCCAGGATGGGGGTGAGCTTGTTCAGAAATAATTTTTCAAAAGAGAACATCTAGTTGACTAGAGAATACATGGCCACAGAAAAGTGGAACAACTTTCATTCCAAATACCTGCGCTCCTCTCAGCTTTCTTTTAATATTGCAAGCTATACAAAATATATAAATATGTCTTTTTGTTCTGCATATGAACATAGCAAGTAATTTGCAAACAAAATCTAAAATACAATTATTAAGTGGCGAAGCGAAGCGGAGTCACTTACTAACTTCATGTTGCCCGTTTGTCTGTCCGTCCGTCCGTCCGAGCAAAAACTCGAGAACGGCTGGAAATCTCCAAATTCTGTTTTTACCAATCGACAGGTGACCAAAAAGGCTTGTTTGCTAGTGATTTTGAAATTGATTGGCCAAAGGTCAGCGTGGTCAGACTGCTTCGCTACTTCACTATACGTTCCAAGCTTTGCAGGTTTATTACTTTTACAGGTAAATCAATATTTTTGTGTGAAAGCAATGAAAAGGAAGATCATCAGCCACAAGAAAATGAACACCATGTAGCGGGATATTCTCGCCTATTCTTATTACTAAAATCATTTGTGGCTAGACTATTACTACTACCCACGTGATAGTTGCTCTATTTCTCATTTAATTCGAACACGAAGTATTTCTGTTTGATAATTAAGCACAGTTAAGTAACTCGATAAGCAAAACGGGAAATAAAACAAAACAGAGCTGTGTAAACTATATATTGGGCAAAACGAAATTAATAACAAAGTAACAATTAAGTAAACAAACAAATTGAGAAAAAACAAAAAACAATACAACTATGATTAAATAACTTCAAATATGGTGGGCGGCAGGTCAGTTGTGCACTCTCCAGACTGCGGGAAAAAAGTGCTGTTGGGAACAAATGCACGACGGAACAACTAAAACGAGACTTACCGTAAGTAATGGTCTCTGGTAGCCTGGACGGTAGATCTTGGCGTGCTCTTCCTTGGCGGCTTCAACCCGGGGATGGGTTTTCCTTGGCCAGTTGTACAGGGCACCACGGACGGGGCGGAACGTACAAAAGGCAGCGACAGCGTGCAAGCACAGCGCAATAGAGCACCTGATCAGCTGGCTGGCGACTCCGTCGCTCATTAGGGTTCGAATCGGAATGCCGGGCGGCGGTAAAAATCCCGTTTAGTTGTGGCTAGGGTGGGTAACGGATGAAATCAAAGTTGCAGGTAGAGATGGGATTCGGGACACGGGGGGTTTAGAGATGAGCGCCAAACAATTTCCCTTAGCGAAACCGGCATTTGTCAGTTTCAAGTATAGAAGTCTTATTTATTATCAGGAGGGAATCAGGATTTTAGAGATGGTTGGGGAGGACATGACTACAAAAAATTGAAACCTATTGCTCTAAATGATTAGATTGTTAACAGATTACGACGTTTTTACTAATATTTAAGCATATTATAACTAGGTTAGGCGATATCTAATTCAGTCATGCACATGCTCAAGAGAAGACAGGATTTAATGAACGTATTGTAAAACCCATTTAGATGCTTAAGTAATATGTGGGCAGCCATTATTCTGCATTGTTCTGCCGTACACTATTTAGACCATGTTTTAAGCGTTGGTTTTGTATGCTATTGTATATACACTGTAGGATGTCTCGCAATCAATGTTGTTTTTATGTATAATAACTTGCATCTGTTATGTTACATGTACGAGTTATTTGCGAAAGTGGCCATACAACCAGCACAATAGTGTAATAGAGCATAATTATATATAGGGTGTTGAATTATGGTGTTACATCCGAACATACTGCGCCAAAAATTTGGAAATTTAAATCTGGTGAATGGTCGTGTGTGTGTGTGCGTGTGCGCGCGCGAGCAAGCGTGAGTGAGTGTGTGAGTGAGTGAGTGAGTGAGTGCGTGCGTGCGTGAGTGAGTGAGTGAGTGCGTGAGTGAGGGCAATTTCAGCAACCGTTAATCAGTTCTTTGTCAAACATGCCCATATTCTCCTCAGTCACACTGGCCCTCTTAGACGTTGTTGATTTAATTTTTAAATTCTTCTTACCCTATAAAAAATTTTTTACGCCACGCATACTGTTGAGTCTTCTTAAAGGTGGTATTTTTACGCTCTCTCTGAGAAACCTGATAATTATTTTTTTAGTAACTGATGATAAATGATCGACTCATATACAAATTACGATACTGAGGTTTCTGATGAGTTCGCCTTTTGATCTAGCCATGAGCACCACATCGTCTGCATAAGCGAGTACTTGATTCTTCCTGTCATATATCATTCCCTGAGTTCTTATTTCACTCTCTCTAAATATGACTTCTAGTACAGTTAAATAACATCGTTGGCAGGGGGTGTCCTGGTTTCAGATCTTTTTTAACCTTGAATTTTTCAGATAGCTTCTCTTCTACCGCAACTCTATTTTCCGTTGTTCCAAGCGTCACTTCTACCACTCTTATTTGGTACTTGGATCATGCAGCCGTCCTCTTATAACCGAGTCGTAGGCCTGTTTGAAGTCTATGAACAATATATGTAGCTTCAGTTTTTGTTCATAGGTACTGTTTTCAATCATTTTTAAAACAAAGATTTGATCCATGATAGAACTTTCTTTCTTAAAGCTTCCTTGGTATTCCCTTATCTGTTCCGTCACGTAATAATCCAGTGCGATTCTGATGATCCTGTCCATTACTTTACATGCTACGTCTACTAGTGTGATACCTCTGTAGTTAGCACATTGCATTTTGTCACCTTTTTTGTGTATGGGGTGAATTACTGATTTTTCCATCCTTCAGGCAGTCGTCCTCTTTCCACACGTGCTTCACTAATGCACAGATCCGGTTCGTTAACATCTCACCTCCTTGCTTAATCATCTCCGTTGTTATTCCGTTCATTCCTGCACTTTTATTATTCCTTAGGTTCTTTATTGTTTCTTTTATTTCTTTGTTGGAGAGCGATTATATCGTCTGTACTGTTATGTCCATTTCTCCCTCGAACCAGTTATGGTGTTTATTTTCGATTCGGTTTTCGTCTTCGGACGCTTCGTCGTTCAACAAGTCGTCAAAGTAATTACTCCATCTGTCTAATTTCCTCTTTGTTTCCTATTAAATGCCCTTCTTTAGTCTTGTAAAATATTTGCCTTTCTGTGCGAAGTTCTTTCTTCCGTTTGGCTTATTGATAGAAAATTCGGACTTCTTTCTCTACATAGTGTTCTTCTATTTCTTGCAGTTTGTTTTTCATGTATTTTTTGTCTGCATAACTTTTTCACTCTTCTCTCGTCTTCATATTTCCTTTATGTATCTTCCGTCGGGTTATTTATAATATTGTTTTTTGCCTCGTTCCTTCTTTCAAGGGCTTGCTTACAGCTGTTATCGAACCAGCACTTCTTCGCTCTTTAATAACTCTTCCCAAGCATTCCTGTAATGCCTCATTCACTCCCTCTTCTATTCCCTTCCATTCCATATCTATGCTATTTTGTTTCTGACTATTCAATATACTAGTATTGCATGAATTATTATTCTTTGTAATTGCTTCTTGGAAATGTCACTAAAATTCTTTACAAAACTGTTTGCTATGATAAAAAAATAGATAACTTATTTATCATTCTTTTTATTTCAAATTTACCAAAGAAAACCAAAAACCAAAAATAACATATTTGCTTCTTATTCCCTTTACAAAAGAAAAGTGAATAAGAAGGGAATATTCTATTTTTTCTTCTCTAACTCCATATACATTGTATTTAAACAAATTTATTTTTTTTGCATTTTTGTTTAAGAACATAGATGTTTGTTCAAGATAAATATTCCTGAGAAGCAATTGCGTCGTAAGTCGAGTCTAAGTGCATGGCTCGTGTAAATTAAACTTTATTGCGTTTCCGATGAAAAATTCCTGTTTGCTTTTCATACCCCCCGTTCACTACCGCGGTGCGGCTCTTTAGTCAAAGTACGTCTCCTCGAAATACCTCATCCAATTTGCGACAGAGGGCCGTAATTGAAAAACGCGCATAATACTGCGCGCTGGAATTTTCGGGTTATTGTACTGCCAGTAAATCGCGTCTAAGTGCGCCCACAGATTGAAAATCGCAGTAATCAATGGCTCCAGCAGCGGCGTCACGTATAACCGCATTGTAGGCATAATTAAATAGCCGAAAGTTGCTCGATTTTGGCAACACCTGACGCCGGTCGTGCCAAACGGCCGGCAATGTTAATAGGCGCCACAATTAAACAATTAAGCAGTCTGCTAATAGATTTTTGCAGGCGCGTTAACTGGAAGATTTTAGGGTAACCCACGCGAGCCTTACAATTACGAAACTCTTAAATGTCTATCAGTGGATCACACCCACAGCTTTACCCAAATTCAGCTGACGCGTTGGCTTATTTACATTTTTTATCCGCGACTTTTAATTCGTTCGAAAGTTGAATCTCCTCTGGCAAATTCGCTGGCGATGCATAGATTGCGGAATGGCTCATTAATTTTGTTGTATCCCGCGCCCCCCGCAAGAGCCCTGCCAAAAATGCAGCGCCAATTTTTCACGAGCGTTGCGCAACGCATCGCGAGTCAAAGAGCCGGCGACGCGGACGCCAATGGACGCCGCAGATGCTGCGTCTGGTCAGCGCCGCCGTTCAGCGTAAACACGTCAGGGAAATGGAAAATGTGTCAGTAAACTGTGTGACCCTAGTGGAGCATGTGTCCACACGTTTGGGCTTCATCGAAACATTAATTTAGCGTTTCGGGCGCATTAATGAGAATGAATTGTGGGCCCTGGAAGACTGCTTATAAAATTAACCCGTTTCGAAACGGGCCGGGCCGTGGAAATAGCAGGTCCCTTTCGAAACCGAAATCCGTGATTCACATCTTCGCGTGGCGGCTCTCCGCTGCTCCAGGCCCCACTCCGACCGCACCAAGATGTTGCAAGTTGTGAGTGGCTTTTTTAGTTGACATCTTTAACACGTAGAGTAACGTCCTGAGTTGTTTCGGTTTCGCTTTTTCTTTTCGAAACGTCAGTCATAAATTTATCCAATTTATCGGCCCATTTAAGTTGAGCAACTGGCCTTTATGTTTGTCTTCCGTAAACTTACTTTTATAAATGTTATTAAAAAATGAATTGGTGTGTTCTAAAATTTATGATTCAACTGTAGTTCGTAATATATAAGTGATTATATTGAAAGCAAAATTTGAATATTTGTATTAATATTTTTGGAAATTGTAAGAGATTTGATAAAAATTTTTGGAAAACCTTTTTTACTAGGGTTGTTAGAAATTTATATCACTTAGAATATTACAGTTTAGAACTGATTAGAGCCCATCTAATACACAAATACAGTTATTTTTTTTTATTTAATTGCCGTTTAAACTTTCATAAACACTGTTTTTATACACTCAAGATTGTGAATAAGATCAGGAAAGGTAGAACGATCAATACTAAGGTCGTAGATGTGAATAATATCTTCAAAATATCTATATTCTTCATTTGCTGATATAATTGTAGAATTTACTAAGGTTTACCATATACTAAAACTCGATCTATTTATTATTCATGATACTCCAAACTGTAACATAAATAATAAAAAATCAAAACAAATTTCTCACAGGGAACAGTGTTATGTAAACCTTAAATATACAACTGCGTCTTGAGGGTGATATAAAACAAGTAATGGAAATAATGGAAGTTCTGTGGTTACCATATTCTCATTATCGTTTATTCTGGTAGCCCTTTTTATTTTTTTTTTGCATATTTTCACTTAGTAACCGTTTTATATATTTTCACCTACAAATTGCTATAGGTTATCGCAAATAGCGATTCTGTTTTTTGCAGAACTTGGTAATTTTTACGAGTTAGTAAAAATTTTTGTTTTTAATTTTTTTGCTCTTTCGCCGTCTTTGTTACATTATTTCCAAATTACATTTGAACTATCCAATCGGCACGCTACGAGCTGTTAAACAAATAGCTTTTTGTGATTAAAATTTTTTTGAAAAGACAGAAGCTAACAATATCTAAAAGTGGAAGGAATAACTGACAGTACACATCCATGTTGCAGTATTCTGTATCAACCTTTTGTAGAATTCACAATATATTTGATGCGAGTAACGGTAGATAGCAGATCTACTTCAGAACCTTGGCGACTGTGCCCACGTGAGCTCATGGTATCTTGTCAATGGTTTTTGCAAAACTTTCGATACCATCGAAAGGGATAGCATTATAAGAGAAAGTCGTATCAATTACAGATATACCAAACTTATAGATAACACTTACACAAATGCAACTATGACGGTTAAATTATATGAAGAACGAAACCTAGAAATGTAGAACGAGAAGTCAGGCAAGGCTATCACCCAAACTATTTGTAGTTGTCTTCGAATGTGCTTTCAAAACGCTTAACTGGGACATAAATAGACGATGAGAAGTTAAATAATCTCCGTTTAACAGACGTAGTTTTAATATCGGATAACTTAGGAGAAATTACGACAATGGCAGCTAACTTGATATTGCCTCTAGGAGAATTAGCCTACAAATAAACGCCGGTAAAACAAAGCTTATAACGAACTTAGTACCTAGTCAAAGACCAAAACTGAATATATGGGCATAGAAATAACCGAAAAATATCTATATTTAGATTACGAGATAACCAAACTACTGAAATACAGCGGTGAATAGATCCTTAAGAAATATATTTAAAGATAACATCTTCATCCATCTTAAGGAAAAGGTATTTCATTAATGTGTGCTCCCACTGATGACATATGGAGCGGAACTGATTCAAAAGACAGCAGGAAAACTTCTAATAGTTTAAAGAAAAGTGGTAAGATCAATGACTGAAGTGATACTTCTGGATGGAATAAGGAATTAAGAAGAAAAACACAAGTTACAGATGTTATTGAAAGAATAAGTAACCTAAAATGAGATTGGAGAGGTCAAATAGCCAGGATGAAGGATGGAAGGTGGAGACAAAAGATACTAAATTGGAGACCAAAGTCTGATAAACGAAATGTAGCAAGACCCACCTATGTACTGGACAGATGATATCAAAAGAATAACAACTAACTTCTCTACAGAATCTCAATACCGGGTTGACGTTTAGCGATAATAATAATAATATTAGTGTTGTCGTTTACATCATAATTTTCTAAAATTAAGTTCGAACATACTAATGATACTGGCGATGTTGCTAGTGAATATCAGAGGGTCAAACAGTCACGTTATTGTTGTCCTTGATTCCAAAAATTCGCTGGAAGTGTTTTATATTCTCAATCATCTAAGAATACTAATCTTTAGGTCAGAATACTGGTTAGGATGGAATGGGTTTGCTTGCGATGGATGCAGGCGTATGACCGGGGATTGTTGTTGTAAAATTGGCAGATGTAGGAAGGGATAGACATCTTTGATAGTTTAGTAGATCGTGGTGGTTAGTTAATTCATGTAATTTGTGCATTTGCCTTTTGTGCGATTTGTTTTACATTCAATGCATTTAGGACACAATGTAGTAACAGTCTTGAATATGACCGATGTCGTTGCATCAATCTACACTTAAGGCCCTTCTTTGTTCGCCGGATGAATTTATTAGTTCTTTTTTTTAAGGCAAAGTACTAATGAATCTTCTGTAAGAATGCAAATTAGTCACTAATATTGTTGCATGGATGAACGGATATAGCATTAAGTTTTTACTTAGTTGACTTTGTCACGTACATGAAAAATTCTTTCAGTCGTAGAGGTTGTGGTGAGTCGACGAGTTGGATAAGGATAAGATAATTACTCGTTTTCGAACAAGTGTCTGTGTTGGTGTAGCAACAAGTTTATTTTCAGCAGTAAATCAAACATTAACCTCGTATTTCGCTAATTAGTTTCAATAAAGGAAAAGTGTAAGATAAAGTAGAAACAGATTTCTTTAACGAATACTATGTTATGTTGGTCGGTAATTGTATATTTAATTGTTTATTTGACTTTGACATTGAAATCCATTAAAAGATAAGATGACCGACCAACATTATGAAATTTAGTTGCAGTTAATTGATAAACTCAGTCCTACTTTATGTTTGCCACAATTTATTTAATTTCCAATAACGAAGCTCTAAATATGGAACATTTGGCGCACGTTTTCGAATTTGCGTGAAGCCAATTTTATGCAAATTTGTTAAACTGCTATCATATACCTGTCACTGTTTTCACCAGCAGCAATCGAGAATTGGATCGTTTCGCGCTTATCTCCGCTTTTGGCAAGTTTCCCGTAATTATCGCTTAATAAACTTTATCTGAAATGTAATTCGATGAAATGTGGCTCGATTTATTTGCGTTGCCTCGAAGCGGCCTGCCCGAGTATTGTTCCAACTTGTCGGGATTTATGTACAGTAAAGATAAATTAAATTGCTCCGCATTGGAAATTTGTTTACGTCCACTGAGCAGGGGCTTTTAGTGAGTGCGTGCCTGAGGGTCTGGTAATTTGACGTTGTAGGTATTTTATCTATATTGGGTATTAACTGCCAATTAATTTGCTTTCCAGTTTTTATTATGATTGTCTTTATTCATAGGATAAAATTGAACCTTTGGAATTCTTATAAGGAAATGATGACACAATGTATACCTATTATTTATTTATTAAACTAATAATTACAATAAACAACATTTACGGTAAACCGTAAGTCACATGACATGATAATGGTATGAGAGTGGCATTATGAATACAACTCATTGGTTACTAGCTAAGATGTATGAGGTATGATATTATAATTCTACTAAAATCTATGTGGCACATTTAAAGGTTTAAACTTTTTTAGACTATAGGTTTGTTCACTGTCGTCAAGCAAGTTCACTATGTAGGCGTCTGTGTAAGTATTTTTTACTGTATTTATTAATTTCCATTCTTATTGGTATAAAATGACCACGTTTCTTACAAAGTATGGGGCATTACATATTGTGCGAATCACTTTGTTCTGGATCCGATTACTTGGATCATTGATTCTGCTGTTGTTTTCCATAATTGAAGATCATACGTCCGTATTTGAATACTATTTTATATACTAACAACTTACTAAGTGATAACTTTGATCTACAACTAAGCAGCCAATATATTTGCTGAATTTGAGACCTTGCTGTTTACGTTTCTTTCACACGTGGCTCCTTGAAGTCAATATCCTAAGTACATTTTTAGATATTTTACTTCCTCGACTTTAGTCAATAGTGCCTTATTTAGATTGGGGGCATATTTTTCAACTTTATATAGATTTAGTTTTAGGAGTGTGGCTACTACTGCTGGGTCTTAGTGTTTTATTAGCATAACCTTGTTATTGACAAAGGTAGCAGTAATAGAGTGTACAATTGTAGAAAAATCTGCTGTAGATAGTATATATGACATTGAACTCAATGTGCTCCCTTCGGGGACTCCGGAACTTGAAAATGTCCATCTACTAAAAGTGATTTAAAAGGTAGTGAATTATCCGTATAGCATTGTTGTCTTGAGTTTGTACAAGAGGCCCTTGTGCCATACTTTGCCGAAGGCTTGGTGTCATCTAGAAATACTGCTGACCAGTACTGTTTATTTTCGAAGGTTTTATTGACGACATCCATTATCCTCTCGAAATACTGATCCAGTATTAGAATTTCGCCTTCTATGATGTAATTTAATATTTTTGCAAGTATTTTCTTCAATGGTTTTGCCGTAATAGGAATACACAACTAAAATGCTTAATTTTTTTCACATATATGCATAAGGATGCTTTTCTATGATATCTAGTTATAAATATAGTTATAATAATTGAAAGGTAATCCGTCAAAAATCAAGTGCAAATAGACCCCCCCCTAAAAGGATGGTTTTGGACATAATGTAGTTTCGTCTGTGAAATATAATGGAACATTTGTTGCGATTTAGTTAAACGGATCATTTATTTTGGATAAATTACAGTTCGCACAAGCCAAGACAAAAATTTTGGCAATAAACTGCTATAATTTTATATTAGAGATTTATATCAACTTTAAAAATAGGAATATTTGTTTCAGTGAAGGTTAAGTAGGTGCTGAAAATTCATAGTTCAGAATCGTCGTTAAGTAATATGGAATATCCAGGTTAAAAGCTTCTCACAATTGCCTTTTCGGGATTATTGATTATTTTTTTTGTAATTGGCCCATTTAAAGAAATGTAGTGAACTTTAAATTGCTTTTTTTATTTTTGCAAGACTCCTAAAAACTTATTGATCATTCTTTTTTTTTTGAGGGGGGGATTTATGATACAAAAAAGAGTAAAGATGTATCTTAATGGTACAGGAATTAAAATTATTATATTTTTTAAGAGTCAAAAATGTTTATAAATTAGTATTGTACTGTATGGAACGATAGTATTAAAGAACCCCACATTCAGTAACACGATAAGAATAGTATCAGAAGATCCAAACTTTGAAAATTACAAAGTTTGTGAATTATAATAAAAATATTGGCATGGCTTGTCATTTCAACAAAATGCAATTTACAATCAGCTTATTAAGTCTTGTAGATTTTGTTGGGTAATCGAATTTCTGCTGGAACCCACTTTTTCAAGGGCCTTTCATTTTTGAATAGAGCTTTTCAACTTACATTTTATCAGTGCCCAATAAGTTTCTACAAACTGTAACTAGGGGCTGATTTTGTCGATTTATTGATGTTGATGGCACTTTGGTTCTGATTTCTTTATACTACTCTAATGTAAATTTAACATAGTGGTAGTAAGCAAGTTTCAGCTAAAAACAACAGAAACTCAAAAGTTTCTCAAAAAGAGAAGTTAAGTTTCTCTGAAATTCGTCACATTTTGCTTTTCACTGCTCATGGCAACAGCAGTTTGCTGCTTGAATGCCTTAAATTTGATGCAGTTTCTTCGCTATTTGGCCATGAGATGATAAAAATTTTAACTTTTTCCTCACTTTCTGAACAGGAAGATTGTTAACCATTATTTCATCTCCTTTTTTACAAGAGTCTGCGAGTTGTATCACTATTTCATTTCTTTCTTTCTCTAAATCGTGTCGAAAAATTCGACACCGTCGATTATTTAATTATTTGTCAGTTTTAGTTTGGTATAACTTTTTTACATTTGGACAGAATTGATTTTCGGAATATTCTTGATTAGGGATCAATAGAATATGAAATTTTTGTGTCACAATGTGAACAACATAATGAAAAATATCTCAGATCTCTCGGAAAAATTTAAAAGTGTTACATTAAATTGGGGTAGCATTTATGTCTCAATTTTATCGTGTACGTTCTTTATGTGTGGTTTAAAAAGTAAAAGTGAATTTTGTGGTAGAAAGAAGAGCTAAAGTCTTAGTGTTACTTAAAGAAAAATGGTTTATGTAACTTCAATATGTATCTGTAACTTTAATACACCCCAAGGTATTAAGGTAAAAATCTTGCTTATTCTTTTTTTTTTTTTTCGTTTATTTGAGCTCAGTCCTCTTTAATTTAAACATTCTGCTGCCACTTCATTCCGTGTTTGTCTTGGTCTACCTCTTCTTCTTTTTGGTATTTCATTCTCTATTATTCTTATTACATGTCCAGACTATTTTAATTGTTGTTGTTAGATAGCTGTTAGGATTAGTTTCATTTTTAGTTCCTCTCTTATCCCTTTTATTACAAATTTTATTCTTTATTCTAATGCGTTTGATACCTCTGAGGTATTTCATTTACAGAGACCGTATTTTTTTATTTCCTTTGTCTTTATAGAACCCAACTTTTCTTCCATATGTTAGAACTGGTTTGTTTATTGTATTACAAGCTGTTGTTTCCATTTTCTTATATATATTTTTTTAGTATGGCGTGGCATAGCTATTTGTACTTTCCAGTCTGAAGTTTATTTTAGTGAATTTTTTTCACTTCTATTTATTGGTTTGTTCTTCGTCTAAACTTCTTTATTTAATTTCTTTATATTTTCTTTTCCCCTTTCCATTGTTTAATCACTATTTTTAAATTTCTGTCATGTCAGATTTCTTCCCTCCATATTTCTAACTTGTACTATAAATCTTGTTTGTTACTTGCGTGGAAAAAGTAGATGAAATAAATGTATATAACTTGTAAGGATTATTTAAGATTGACTAATTTGAACGCTGTGTGTTATCATGAGTACATCTTGTGATGCTCCTTGATTTTTGATCTTTTCCCATTGAACTCGATCTTTGTTCAGAAAAAAGTAAAGAGAGGAACGACGTTGGAATTTGCACAAACTATAAATTGACGCATATTTAATTTTAAATAAGCCGGTAATGCAGGGCGTTCCAAGTTTTTGTGACAAAATTTACTGGGAAATCCCATATGACAAATATATAGCTTTCTAAATATTGTAAATTGTTTGCCGACAATTTTTGTAATTTTTTTTAAAAGTCTTGGCATTGGTTACGTCTGTAATGTCAATTGAAAGGCATTCAAAACGTTTATAATCTTGAATATGCATGTTTTGTAGTTTTTGAAATACTTACACCATTTTTAGGTTTGAATCTGACCCATAACGTTAGCATCAAAACTTGCTTTAATCATTGTCGCCGCTTCTACCGTTCTTTGTTCTAGTCACGAACGTGGATAGGCGTAAGGTAACAACAGTAGGCACTATATATTCTTTAGGCTTAGTAATAATGAAAGGGACATCTAGTAGTACATATAGATTTCTGAAATTATTGGGTAACATCTCGTGTCATTGTAAACGTGTCACCAATAATAGTAGTTATTAAAATTAATACAATGAATGTCAATTTGAATAACTGTAGTGCATTTGCATAGTGTGATGAATGAAATAGTAAGTGGGTTGTATGTATAATTATCAGGCAGAACAATATATGCCACTACCTTCCTTGAAGTAAATATATTCCCTTCATTATCCGTGTGCGCCGGAAGTTGAGCATGTTGCTGGACGTAACGGTAAGTCTGTCGTATATATGTAGAAATGTCCGCATCTACCTACTCTATACATACGAAATCATCGATTCGCAATCAGACAGCATAACGCAGCACCCGCCGTATGCTTTATAGAGGAGTCTGCTTCTGGCTATTCTTAGCCTGTTTGTGCTGCAGCAGGAAATCGCAGGGATATTCGGATTGTTTGCTCGCCATTCTTTGGCAGAATTCCGCTCGCCGAGAGGATGGCCTCTATTTTACGGAATACCTTAGAATTTGGTATTTTTAACCATTGATCGCCACTGTCGTAGGGCGGTCGGCTCCTTTTTGTTTTGGGAATCGAGCGCCAAGTATCCCTCCCGCCTGCCAAGGCCGTAAATCTGCTTGCAACATTTTTATGGTAATTTTTCTAATGCACTATTTTTATAATCGTTGTTACGCGGACGTCTACACGTGCCCCGTTCGAAGGAGTTGCGCTTGAATGTCCGTGAGGATCTGCAAGACATGAATTTAAAAAGAAACATATATTAAAAGAAGAACATAAACGACAAGTTTATTGAGTGTTTGCTGAAAAACAAATGTAAAATATATCATAAGCAGACAGCTAAGTAGCGTTTTTTATTTCAGGCGTTTACTATATAAAAAACTACACTCGCCCGATTGTCCCTTCTAAAAATATTTCTCCGGTGTATTTATTACCTATTGACCACATGTCAATTATGCAACTTGTTTGCTGCGGTCGAATCGAAAATAAAGTATAAAAAGCACCAGGAGTTCGTCGAACTGGCAGCAATCGCGTAATCTGGGCGCTATAAGTGAACTTGATTGATGACTGGTGCAAGCCTAGCACTCTTCCGTTTACGATAAGCAAGGGGGAAAATGAAAGAAAGCCTCTTGCATTGGAAACTAATTGACGCCTATTGCTTCTGCAAGTTTAGCATAATTTTCATTTGGAGTGTGGCATTCTCTTTCAAGAAATTTGCTTCGGTTTTTTCGCCTTTCCTGCCAATTATATATTTGACGAGATGATAACGTTATAATCATAATTTTATGCAAAAATGAGGGAATTGTATTGACCTTGATATTTCAATATTACATTTAAAGTTAATTTTACATTTTCAGTTTTAGATTTATTTGTGAATATAATTTTGCAGTTTTTTTTTTTTTTAACAACTCAGAAGTAGTACTGAAAATTGTTGAATGGAATAGACTGGTAGAGGAATTGTATTTTATATAGAGAGATGAGGTTTGATGGCCATATTGAGTATTTACAACACAAGATAGTGTCATTGTTACCAGATTAGTTCAGGAGGAAGATTAATGAGGGATATCATTTATAAGAACTAAAGTTCTCAGTAGCTACGGAAATTCAGCAATCACTTTCAATTAATATGCAGAATTTAATTTGGTTAGCTGATTAATCAACTGATAATCTTGAACGTATTTTCGTTTCCAAGGAAATTAGATGTAGACAAGGATGATATGTACTTAAAAGATTAGTTCTTAGTGACATTGATATTACCGGTCTAAAATAATAAAATTGTGACACAAATTCGCATTTTTTGAATAAACGATTAAATTATTTAAAACAATTGAAATCTTATTAATTAGGTTAAGTTAAAATTAGAATAAACTATAGGTAGTCAAAATGGCCTCTTCCAATTTTTAAACATAAAGCAATGCGACGAAAGCGTCCCGATTCTTGCAATATTTTCCTTGAATCGGGCTTATTTCATTGAGGGCCATTTTATGTTGCCATTCCTTCAAATCCATCGTCGGCCTCCATCTTGACAGTACCACATTTTACTTCTGATAGGAACTTCCTCCAATGAATTAGACAAGTCTTCTTCTAAAAGAAAGGAGAATCTAGAACTATCAAGGACCCCTATAGATCCCTAACTTGCTTCATCGATATTTCAAAAATAATAGTGAATTCAACCCTTGTTTATTGGAACATTCTCGTGGGACACCTTGTATTCATAACATATTGTTCGAAAAATAAGAAAAATCCGTTGATATTTCAACGAAAATTTGGGAGTATTTGTGATAAGGCTTGAGTACATTGCTTTCAAAGTAGATTAATTAGCACTATCCTAATACTAGGAATGTACTTCATAATTCCTCTTATTCAATAAACGTTCTATTGAATATTGTAATTTTCTTGTCTGAAATCTATCATCTTATAGTCAGATGTTTCTACACGTCATTTGTCTACACAGTCTTCTTCCTTTTGGATGCACTGGATTCAGCAGTCCACAAGTTTGCGTATTTCCTACAAGGAAAAACTTTTCGGTTGGTCGCTCAAGCATTTATGCACCACTATATTCCCACTTCATACTTTGTTTTGGGATTTTGGCTCGTAATGATGGATTCGCGTTTAATCTCTGGTGACTATTCTGCTCAAAAGTTCTGCACCTTCATTATTGTAGCAGTCGAATAAGCATTGACGGATCTCAACGTGTTTATGCTCTCCGGCAAGCTCTCTTGGTATCCATCTCGCATAGACTTTATGCAACCCGAGCTTGTCGTTGATTATTTGATAGACAGAATCCATGACTAATCTACAGGGAACACATTATATTATCAATGGTAACTCATTGGTTTACCAGTACCACTTCCCGTCTTGTTCTATCTTTGTGTATCAAACTTGTCCGGGTACTTTTAAACTTCTCCATCCACTCATGCAGATTTATAGATATTAGAGAATTATCCTTGTATTGTGTTGTACGCATCCCATGAATTTCAGCCCTCTGCACACTTTGCTAACAGAGAAATATGATCACTGCTTTTTATTTCTCCTACCATACTGCTAGCTGAGGTTGGTTCTCGGGTTATAAGGCCGTAATCGGAGTTCAGAAACCCTTAACGTTTCGTCCACAACTGCGGCAGACATCTTCAGAAGAAAATTTTCTAAAAATTCAAGTTTTTTAATTCCGATCACGGCCTTATAAACCGAAAACCAACCACACGGTTCACCATAACACCGGACGTGAAAGCCTTCACATCTATTTGAGCTAGCCATATTTATACTGAAACAGAGACAAGAAAAATTACTCTTATCAAAGTCAAAGAGTTGATATGTGTGGCGAAAGTACGAAATATTTTTGACTGTACTACGTATTAGTAAGTTTAATTATATTTTTAATTGTTTCAGTTTTGATAATTTTTACAATTTCAATCTTTGAAATATATGACTTATTATTGCACCAAAACAATGTTTACTAATTATTTTGTACAGATGCCCGACATTTCTTTCCTTCCAGTAACCTTTAACTTAGTTACTGTAATTAAATTAAATTGGAAATCAACTCATATCTTTGTTTTCACTTAAGCAAATTTTCAGACTTTGTAATAGAGAACGCGATCTTTCTGTATCAATGGGTTTAAAAATGAAATTACCTAAATGTACATTTGGTAGATGTTATTTTAAGTAGAAAAATAAATCGCAACTGAATGTAAAGTTATGGTTCAGCATAGAAAAAGTTTGTTCTGCACAATTTATAATCAAATCACTAAGTGTGTTTTCTTCTGCATTGCAGATATTGACAAATTTTCTAAATTATAAAAACCCAATTGTTACCACCAAATAAATGCATGACACATATTGGAAAATAAAAACAAAATATTTGTATAATATTAACAATAAAAATTCCATCAAGAAAAAGAAAATTTTTAATGATTGTGTTAAAAGAATTTTTTATAGGAATTTCTTCTCGATGGTCTTCTTTAAATTTGCTCGGCCTTCAGCATTATCGCCGCAAAATAACTAGAACGCTAGGAATTTGTTGACGTACTCTTAGATATATTTAATTAACAGCTGGACACGAATTAAAAGCTGCGAGCGTGTATCAGATATTTATGGATCATTTATTTTATACTGTCGGAGTGCCAATTAGCGGCTACCGTTCTGAAAGTTAATGAAGTGTAAAATCATGTACGGACGTGGGCATTAGAAAATTCCGCGTCTTGCTGGAAGCTTGGCGCTAATGCATCTGGTACAGCACACTGAAATAATGTTTTTATTTGATTTGCAATAGATTTTGCAACACTCCAATCGGCAAAAGAAAGTTGTAAATATGTTGCAGTAGAAAAAATATTTGGAAATTAGCTTATATTATTCAACTTTGGAAAATATTGAAGTTTGGTATAACATTTTTAATCATTGAATTTCTTTAATCAATAGAAAATCTTTTACCATTGTTGATTCGTGGTGTTATCAAAAAGACATACGTACGCACTCCATTTGATACTCAGGTTTACTACAACTATTTTTTTTTATTGTTCTTATCTGTGGTATAAATAAAAAAAATTATTGTATCAGAAAATTCTAAAGCAATATGTTGGCATTAATATCAAATACAAAGATTCAACCTTAGAAGATTCTTGATTCTTTATGAAATTATAACAAAAGAGAAAGTAGATGTTCACTGCGAATGCTGAGGCTTCCATTTTTATTTTTATTGAAATACTTTCTAACAAGGAAGTAGTTAGTTGTCTCCATGATGTTTTCGGGTTTTCTCTTTTTTTGTAGCATTGATTATAAAATCACCTAACTATGTGAATGATAAGCTGATGTTCACATCTTAACACATGTGTACATGGAAGCAACTATGATTTATTTTATTTTATTTTAACTTACAATCTGTCTTGTAGACATTTAGTAAATGATTTAGCAGTATATGTATACAATAAATACAAGTCATTCTAGAAACAAACCAGTGAATATTTCCAGTAATAAAAACTAAAGCTGCTAACACGAATAACACTACACCCCAGTGCATTGTTATACGAACCGATTTATTAGATCCGAGAGATTAAATCATTAGAAGCGTATTTGGATGAGTACTGTGGTAATCTTCATAACGTATACTGCTTTTCTGAATTTCTTTGATGACTGGGGAGATATCCAAGTTCGTTGAATAACATGATTAGGAACGAATCAAGAAATATTTTCCATGGAACTTAGGGTTTTCGAGTTAAATCATCTTAAAACGTCTATGTTTGTGTTGCTTGTAGTTCCCCAAGGTTGTACTCTATATGTTTAGATCGGTATAGTGATGGCTTTGTATAATAATATTTTGTTTTCAATAGTCACAATAAGCCAATATATATTTGATTGTATTTCAGCTTTTTATGTGTTTCTTCCATGTTGATCTTCGGTCTAAATACAGCTCCAGATACTTGACATGCTCTTTTTAGAACAAACTTCACGTTGACTCATTATTTTCATTGACCTTGATACGCTATTTTTATACTGAACAATAACATTATAGATATTTTTATTAATATATTACATTTTTTTCAAAAAATGTAAAATTTACGCATAATTTAAAATGGTTTTATATTTGCCTGTTAGGATTATAAAGTTGTTTTTATTAAAGTGATTATATTCGCCTTTAAGATTGCCATAAAATTTTCGCGTTTCTACCTTCTTACTGTTCTGAAACATATATTCCGATACAGTTAATGTTCTCTCTTTGTCTTAGGTCAACCGTTATAATTCTGTCGTTGACGAATTTATAACCGCTCTATAGATTTTTTCCAGCATTTATAAATCAGCGTAGCTACACCAGGTTTAGCTCTTATTTCTTGTGATACTCCAATTTATATTAATTGATTATCATCAGTATCTAAGGTTGCTCGTAAATTCTTTTTGGATTCGGAAAGTACTATTACATTGATGTTCTTCTCTTTCGTTACTGTATTTAACTATGCTTGCTTCACAGTCACACTTTCTGTTATATTTCACGTTGCTAGGTTAATTCTGTGATATACCCGTTTTCGTTTACCGTTAAATTTGCCTTATTCGTCATTTTTGCATCCGTTCTTTCCGAGGCTTACGTTGAAATTGTATTTGAGTGAAACCACTAAATGAAGTTATAGTCATTGAGACTACTACAGATCCTGCTATTGAGCAGGATCCGTAGTGTTTTGCTCTTCCTCAAGAAGAATGTGGTTTTTCACCACGCGCGACGGTCTTGTACAGAGAAACTGTAGTCCTTCCTGCATCTACCGTTATAACGTCAGACACACTAGAGGGATTACAACTACTAATGGATAGATTAGTCCAGACAGTTAAAGAATAAGAAATGGAGTTGAACACCTTTAAATCAAAATGGATCAGTTATAGAAAGAGTAGAATATGTTTCACATTACATGAAATTTGATGAAATCCAGAGAAATCCGACCACGAATAAACAAAGCCAGAACTGTCTTTTTGGAAATGAGAAAGATGTTCAGCAGTAATAATCTAAACAGGAACACCCGCCTTGGAGCCTCCTGCGATTGCCACCGAAATCGGTCTAACATAATATGACTGTCATAGTCCACTCAGGTCTGGTCCTCGAGTTATTGAACGAAATATAGGTATGGGACTGATTCCTTTTTATAGTCGTCTAGACTTTATTGAGTTTCTCTCTCAATTTGGAATGCTCATTCAATAGCGCACATTAAACGTGTGATAATGTAGCTGTGAGAGTTTGAATCATTTTGCACCTCCATTATATACGAATTAAGGTCCTAGACCGTTGAGTCCAATACTTTCATTTCATAAATATCTCAAGAACCAGATTTGGGTAGATGATGAAAGTCATATATGTTGGACATCTCAATGTGCTCTACCTGTCCACCAATTTTGGTGACAATCGCAGGAGGCGCCGTTGGGTTTTCCTGTTAAGCTTACAATTACGTCTACGAATGACAAAGTATATATATGGTGAGTTATTGCAATTTATTGTCGTTTCTCGCATCTTAAACTCCGTTTCTTCTTGTCGTTCCAATCTCTTTCGCTTAGTCCTTTTTTTGCATTTCCCGTTCTATATTGTTTATCCATTTCTTCCAAGGTTGACCTCGTCTATTCCTTAGTTCTGGAGTCTAGTTCCACACTTGCTTCATTTGAGAGTAGTTTGTGATCCGCCTTCTTGTCTATAACCCATACCTCAGACCCATATGTCATAACTGGTTATATTATTTTTTTAAATAATAATATAAGTTTTTGTTCCACAGGATTGGATGTAATGTTTTTATCATATTCTTTTCCTTGCCTATCTTCTTCATTATATACTTGTTATCTTTCCATCCTCGCATATTGAGACGTCAAGATATTTATACTAGCTAATGCTATTTATTGTTCTTTATCCAGCTGTATGTTTTGTCCTCTTCCTTCTATGACCATGTGCTGCGTTTTTTTGTGTTCACTTCTAGACCCTACGTGTTATAATCCTATACGAGTCTATTTAGCATGTATGTCATGTCTTGCTAATCTTCTACAATAACTATTTGATCATCAGCAATAAAAATCGTGTATATTTGGTTTTCACCCAGTCACGTTCACATCGGACTGCATTTATTTATCCAATGTTTTAAGGCAGCACTTAGGTATATTTTTAAAAGGGTTGGGGAAAGGTATCATCCCTGCTTTATTCATTTTGAAGGAGCGAATGGCGAGGAAATTTGATTTCCGACTTTTATGACCGCTTGGGTTTCTCTGTATAGCCTTTTTACTGCATGTGTGTACATTTTTTATGCCTGCCTGCTCTAAAGCAATCCACAATTTTTGAAGGGGGGCGGAATCGAATGCCTTTCTTAGATTTATAAACGTAACATGGAGTTCTCTTCTCTTTGCCAGATTCTTCTTCGCTAAGTGTCTTACGGCAAATAAATTATCTGTACAAGATCTTTCTGGCCTGAAGCCACTTTGCTCTTCTGTTTCCTTAGCTTCTTTCTCAAATTCTAGAGTCATTAAAACCTGTACTTCAACTAGTATGTAAGTGTGGGTCTAAATATTCTATTCTATTCTCTTTAGGAGACCAGTGTAGTGGTCTTCTCATGACTATTTTTATTGGATTAATTTTCTTTGTTTTGTTTGAATTTGTCTTTAAGCTATTTATGGTTTTCAATGCTTCCTTTGATCTAGATCCTTCTATCAATGAATTTGTTTGTCCGCATTTTTTGTCTCATGCCTGGTTTTTTTATTTATTATTTAACTATGTATCTGTATCGGTTGTATTGTTTACGATCTTCTTGCTTCTTTATGGCCAGGCACCTAAGATACTACTTTTTATTTTCTTCTATTAACTCAATTAGTTCATCTGGATACCAGAAGTTTTTTGTTTTTCCCCTCTTGTTTCAAGGGCGTCCATTGCTGCTTTACTTAATTTTTCTTTTAATTATTCATACATTTCTTCTGGCTCGCCCGTTATGTCTTTTTCTAATTGTTACGATAGTCTTATTTTGTAGAGAAACTAGTGGATTTGTTCTTCAAGCTATCTAAATTATAGGCTCTAGTTTTGTTGTGGTTTACTTCTATATGTGACTTTATCATTCACATTCCGCTCCTCCACACATTCACGTCCAATGTTTTTACATAGGAGTTTTGTTTTATTACAATATAATAATGTAGATCCCAAGTTTTTTGTTTTTTGTACGCAAGTATATTTATTTATCTCTTTGTGTTGAAAGAATCCATTTAAGATTTTTAATGAGTGTTGTCCACAGAATTTCAGCCATCTTATTCCGTTTTCGTTGACCACGTCCTCCCCATGTCATCTACTTTACTCCATGGGTACTACACACCCTTCCGTTTAAATCTCCTTCCGTGTAAAATAGGGTGTCAGCTCATTGCCCTAACCTCCAACCTGGAGGACCGGTTATCTTCCTTTAGATTGGCTTCTTCTAATGGATTCATGAGACTAATCTCCCCGCACTCATATAAGAATCCGTTGACCGGTTTTCATCCTGTAACCCTAGGAAGGGGTCCTTATTGGGTGCTATCAGCCGAATCCAGTTGAACCCAGTTTTTTTAATGAGGTTAATACTTCTCCTCCTCACTTTTTTATCCAGGCTTGGAACCGGTATAGGTGGAGTTAAAGAATGAAGAAGTGTTTCGTCTATTCAGGCTGAACACTGACAAAAGCCATATGCCAACGAATAAAAGCCTTGAAATATGAACATTTAAACAAATAAATGAAGAGGTCCTCCGAAGGATAAAAGCCAAAAGATAAGTATTAAAAACTGTGATAATTGGAAAGCTTACTTTTTTGGGCCATGCTATGAGAAATAGTAAATATTACATTCTTCAACTAGCTAGCTTTGTAAGGAAAGATTGAAGTAAAAAGACAGGTAATTATTTCGAGCAGCACCTAACAAAATGACCAAAGTGATGATAATAAGCCAACATTTGAAAAGTGGTTTTGCCACCAAGAAGAAGAAGAAGAAATCGGCAATTCGTCAGCTGTTTTCCTTAAAAAATTTATTTTACTATTTTGTGACATAGATAATACAAGTGAATCTTTAAAAATGAAAATTTTCAGCATTTTGTCATAATGAAAGCGACTGATCGAACAGGCTTTATCACGTGAGCATTGTTTTTTAGGCTCTTGATGATTTATTCGGAAAAGCTGTTTGTATCACCTTCGTAACTGTTATGGCTACATTAAAGCTCTTCGAATTGCAAACGAGAAAGCTGATTAGCCATAAAGCGGGTACGTGTTCGAATGTGATTTACCTAGCAGTTCAATTAAGCAGGTGTAAGAGCACCGGCTCGGCGCAGCGCCGCGCGTAGGCGCACATTACAAACATCCATTTGCGCGACACAAATTGCTCTCGTTCTTCGCTGGCAAGGTCCATTTCATTTCGGTCTCCTCGTAAATCTCGGCGCTCGAAGCGAAATCGGAAGGACCGCCTGAAATTGAGGTTCTAATTCTGAAATAGGGACATCATCGGCGCCCAATTAGCCTGGCCCCGCGGCGCTGCGGGGTGCGCGGATTTCAAAAATTCTTGGACAAGGCTGCGCTCTAAAATTAATCATAATTGTGAGTTATACGTGTTCGCAAGTCCAACAATTTGTAGGTCTAGCCATAAAGTGTCCGCAGCGCTACTTCTATAAATACGCCGCCGCAGAGGCTACTTACTCCACGACCACTGCCGCCGCTCACCGTGGCCCCAGTGATTCATTTGGTGATGCGCCCGAGCCGCCGCAGCCCTCCAGAATTACGCAAGCCGTTCATTATGCGTGTCACTCAGCGCCCACCTACGTGAAGACTCCGCCGTGCGACCCGTGATTTGCATGAGTGTAGGATACGGTTGTTATTCATGGCAAGTCTGGAGAATTCCTCTGTCAATTGTAGGAAAGAGTCCTTGCGCCGCGGCGAGACCTGGACAGCGACGCAGCTTTTTGAGCTTCCGCCAGAAGAACTGTTTTGCAAATCACAAGAGCAACAAACTGGCCGCGCTGGTCCACGCTCAAAACAAGTCGAACGTTCCGTAAATATTCTGTGTGGAGGCCGCGCGAGCTCTCCAGATCTGTGGGCGAACCTGTATTGGGGATTAAAGTCGCTATAACGCTATATTGTGACGAAGGAAGACGTGAAATTGCCTCGATAAACACAATCTTTACAGTAGAGGGTCATAGAGAGTTTATTTCTAACAAGAAGGATGTTATAGAACATAATGAGTTGTTTTCTTTGGATTTGGAACTGTTACTAAGTGGTTTCCAGAATTGAGGAGAATTTCTTATAAATCTAGGGGGAACAACTAATGATCTTTTTTTTAATGTATATATAGTACATCCAACAAATATTGTTAGATACTGATTAAAACGATTAACTGTTTTTATATGTTTTTAGAATCTATTAAGTAGTTATTGATAATAAGTATAATTACAAAGGATTTATTCAAATTGGCTATCTTTATCTTCTAAACAAGCTTTAAGACGTTTATATCACTCGTCTATAACATCACTACATCCACTGAAAAAATATTGACTGCAACCGTCAGGACTCGCTTCAAATAGTCAGCATTAGGGTGTCTCTTTAAGCAAACTATGCTCTCTAAAACTGCACATAATTTATAATCTATTGATCGAAATCTGGACTACCGAAAGGGCAATCTTCTACTGTTAGAAAATGAGACACTTTGTTGCTCAGACAAGTTTGAGTTGACTCTGTTTTGTGGGCGGGTGCGGAGGCTTGCTGAAAAATCCAAGGCTCACCTCAAAGCGTGCGATTTAGAGATTTTCAGCACGCCTTCCAACATATTCTATTGATACACAACGGACGAAGTTTCGACTCCCTTTTCACAAAAATGAATATCGATTATTCCATCATAACACACTTCCCTTACAACTGTTATAACTGCTGGATGATGGGCTTTAAACGCTTGGCACTAACTGATGTGCTTCTTTGGATGACTTAGTGTGTACCTTGTCATTTTGTTTATTGATAGATGCCTCCGCTGTAAATTTTTTTCATCATACAGTTTTTTCATTCCCATAATGTACGTACTTTTTTCTGTCCTATCTATCTTTAAAGCATCTTTTGCAAACAGCTAGTTCTAGGTTTAGCTTAATAATATGAAACATCAAAATTTTGGAAATTTTGTTAATTCGGTCACTTACCGCTTCTCAGTCTGAAATGAACCTGGTCTTTTAGATCTTGGACGATCTTCGACATCTTCAGTCTCATTAAATAATTTTATAGGCCGATATACATATCTACAGTTGAGAGGATTGAAGAATGAGATAAAATAAATGGAGTGTCAATTATCAATGTAAGGAATGCAAACAACACTGCACTTCTGGCAGATATTTTCGACATAATTACTGAAACTTCTGAACGATACGGCCTCCAACTCTACACCAAGAAAACAAAGTACATGATTATTAGCAAAAAAAAACACGCAAAACGCCAATAGAAAGATTGATAAAATAACGTATCTTGGAAATGTTATCAACAGTGATTTAGGATCATACAGTTGAAACAAAATGCCGCATAGAACGTGCCAGAGCAGCATTCACACGGCTAAAAGCTGTCATGTAGTCACGACTTTAATTTACAACTGAGAATGCGTTTAGTACGCTGCTATGTGTTCACAGTTCTTCTCTGCGAAGTAGAATCTTGGGCGTTAACAAAGACATCCCTCAAAAGACTGGAAGCCTTTGAATTATGAACATACATGTGTATGCTGCACATAAGTTGGATGGATCGCATACGAAATGAAGAAGTATTAACAAGAATAGGAAAGAACAAAGAGATTATACGAACAATTAAAATACGAAAATTACCATATTTCAGGCATATCATGAAACATCCAGACACATACAACATCTTACTCCTGATCATAGAAGTAAAGATAGAAAGAAAGAGTGGTGACCTGGAAGAAGAACCTCATGGTTGAAAAACTTGAGGCAATGGTTTGGACAGACAACAGAGTCACTTTTCAGAGCAGCAGTAAAAGTGATCATAGCCAATATGATCGCCAACATTCGTTAACGGATATAACACTTAAGAAGAAGAAAATAACTGAAACAGTATAGAAAAGATGCCCAAAACTGATGCAACGGAAGTCGTGCTACAAGTAAATTCTGACAAATAGCTGAATAATTATAGATTAGAGAGGAAGAGTTCATTTAATTGAAAAAAACACCACAAGAACATGAAGGCAGAAAATGAAAGCAAGTATTAAAAATAAATAATTAAACCATTTTTTAATAAAAGGTAATACGTGAATTTAAAAAATGATTAGAGAAGCATAGATTATTTTTATAGATTTGCATAAGACACTCGTTAATGTACAGATACTCAATTGGTGATGTTGAGAGAAAAGCAAATGATAAAAAATATAAATAGAAAATAAAAAGGGATTGAATGACTGGCTCTTAAATACGTTAACGACAAAACTATAGCACATAGGCGATAAAAACAGATTTACAAAAGAACAAATAGACATGGTAAAATTATAAGGTGATGCTTTTGGAAGAGGTATTTACAGATGTATTCTGAAAGAGTAGATAGGATATTAGAAAACAAACATTTTTTGTATTAGAAAGTAGTACAAGTTTTATTAAATGAAAAACAAAACAGGAAAGGCGTACTAAATGGCAAGGAAATTAAAAAAATACGGTCCAAATTTTCTTTAAAAGTAAATAACGTTATAAACCTCCAATTAGTTTTCTTAATAATGTTACTAATTGTCATTAGGGGGACGGGCTGCGATGCTGACAGACCCGGGTTCATTCCCGGTGCTCTCTGATGCCTGACGGATGGCCTACTCAGCCACTAAAAATAATTGAGTACCTGCGTTCATTCGAACAAGGGGTAATAATGGCGGTCGTCTTAGGCGCGGTGCTTGCCACTTCGCCCCGCATCAGAGATGGTGCGCGACGACCGGGCAAAGAGAGCGAACGTATGAGAGCCTTAACCTCTCAGTTCGCTGGCCGTGCTCCCACGCGGGGCGTAGAGCCTTACCATATGGAACATTTATTCTTAAACAGTGGTTTCTAACCTTTTTAGCTATGGCCCACCTAAGCATTTTTAAAATTCTAATTTTCCCCTATGATATATAATGGTAAGGCCCTAACGCTTCGCGTGGGTACACCGCCTGTGAACTGAGAGATTGAGGCTCTCATATGTTCAATTTTATTGCCTGGTCGTTACGCACCATCTCTGGTGCGGGGGTATGTAGCAAGCACCGCGCCTTAGACGGTCGCCATTATTTTCCCTTATTCGAAGTGAACGCAGGTACGTAAGATTTCAAGCAAAATTATACAAACGATACACGCACTCTTGGATTTAACTATTTTAACCGTAACTGCAATAGACCTTTTGAATATAATAAAACCATAACTAATTTTAAAGATCACCATTAGTATCAGCATTTGCATTCAAAAATTTAACTCGAGAGACGTAACCTAATTGATTCAAAAGCTAAATTGTAGGAAATATATGGGCATATCATTTTCTAGTTTAAATGAAAAATGGACTCTCTCTCTCTCTCTCTCTCCCTTCCTTCATTTTCCCCACCCTTAACCTCACCCCTCTGAGAAATTTGTATTTCTTGCGTTGTTATGGTTCTATGGATGCAATATATGTTATAAAAAAATAAATTTAAATTACGCATTATATATGAATCTTAATTATCGATGATAAAAATAAAAACCATCGTAAAGACGATGGAGAAGAAAGAAAGACAGATGAAATTATGAATTAACTACACAATTAATTTCCAATATGTAAATTAACATCTCTGGTTATCTTATTTGTCTATTTGGCAGCAGATGGTTCATTATTGTACGTTACCAATATTTTTAAGCAAATTTTCTTTCATTTATGCTGCACACGCCTATTGTTTTTTATTAACTACGTAGCAGCAGTCGCTATGTACGCCCTTAAAAACAAATATCAGGATTCATTAAAATGCAAATAATAAATGTTAAATGGATCCGGTTCGAACGGCACCTACAACACCTACACGGCGCGCAGAGCGTTCGGCTCTGCTCAGTCGACTGACGGACGCCCTTTCTCTTGCTGGCGTATTAATCTAATTAGTTAATTATCATTACGCTTTGAATCTAGCCGCGCCAGAATGAAAGCGAAATAGGAACAGCTTTGGACCCCTGTTTGCAGGTAGTGAAATCGGGACGCAAAGTTTCGTAAGAAAATAAGGAAGAGCTCTAAACATCTCTTTCTTTGTTGCAGAGTCCAATCACCGGAGTGATTCTGGCTCCGGGTATTGGCAGCTTCAGCTGGACCGCGACTTGGTGGACACGATCGCCGCAATCTACCCGGAGTGGTTCAAGAGCAGCAGCACTATGGCAGAGGGCGGGCCGCCCGCCACTTCACGAGACTCGCCGCCGAAGGCGGTGGTGGACACCACCCCCCTTCTCAACACCCTGGAGCAGAATAAAGAGTGTAAGTGGCCACCGGCGGCGGATTTGCATACCCGAAAACCGTTCCTGCCCGGAACTGCGTATGCGGCCGGTACGTTGTCGGCAAAAATACTTAGAGCTTCTGTGTGTTGACCCCGTCTAGGTCAGTGTCGGATATCGCATACGCTCTTCCGGGGACGTGCGTCGCCTACCGCACTCGTGCCGGTGCACCGCGATGTTACTTATATTTTGTTTGTTTATTGTAGCCCTCAAGGTGAAACTGATGCTCCGGCGCCCGTTCGATCAGCTGGTAGCGCAAGGAATCATGCCTCGTAAGTTCGATGTCGTTCGCTCAGAACTAATTGGTTTTTACAGCGGGATTTTTTCGTGCAGCTCACAAAACGCCGGCGGCTTACCACGGCCAGCGCCGTCAGCTAGAACGCGCCAAAACTGGCGACATCCTGAAGGCGAAGATCCAACAGAGGCCGTCCCGGCAGGAGCTGGAAAGGAGACATATCTTGGACGAAGACCCGGGTCACGTGGACCCCAGCCTGGCCGAGAGGCAGCGCATGCTGAAGAAGGCCCGGCTGGCCGACCAACTGAACGACCAGCTGTCCCACAGGCCTGGTCCCCTGGAGCTCATCCAAAAGAACATTTTGCATACCGAGGAACCCATCGAAAGTGCAGTTAAATCTGGTCGCATTCCATATAAAGCCACCTGCGAGGGGCAGCTCAACAGGCCACAGCACCCCCAGAGCTACGTTTGTCTTGAAGATGACTCCCAGAGTTCCGAGGGAGACAATCTTGTGAGCCCCGGGCCGTCGGACGTAATCGAAACAGCCGCCAAGTCTGCAGGAATAGTGGTGTCTCTTATTCCTGCCACAGAAGGAGCAGTCGTGGTCACCACTGCGACGCCAGTCTTCAACAAAGATAATAGTGAGATAGTGTTTGCAGACTTGAGTCGGTCAGTCGGCGCTCCTGTGCTATCCCTCGGCCAGGCGTCCAGTCCCGCTTCTTTAGTGTCATCCACTTCCACTTTGAGTCCTTTATCTTCTATCGCTAGTCCTGTACCGCAACCTCCTACACCCGCCCCTCCTATGCCGGTGTCTCTCACTCCTCGCCCGATCCCATCTCCCGCCAAAAGTGACGCTCCTGGCAAAGACAAAAATCGGAAAAAGTCCAAATCCAAGTCGGCTCCTAAAACTCGCACAATTAAATTCCACGAATACAAGGGTCCACCCAGTGCTCAAAAGAATTCCTCTGCCAATAATGGCTCCACTGGAGAATCGTCGTACGATCTTCTTCTGCAGCAACAGACTCTACTCCTGCAGTTCCAGCTCCAGTTGCAGCACAAATATCCACAAATAATTCTCCCAGCTTCACAGAAGAACAGTGCCGATTCGTCATCTGTGAATAATTCCCAGGCGCCTACATCGGCGGCTGCTGCTGTAGAAACTCCAGTACCATCTAAGCTTGTAGGCCGATTAGAAGACATGAAAGTGAGTGATTTAAAAGCGGAACTAAAACGTCGCAGCTTGCCAGTGTCCGGTTCGAAACCCCAGCTTATAGAAAGACTTAAGCCCTTCACGGGAAATTGTGAGACAGTGAATCAGTCGAGTGTTTCTAGTGTGGATAACAATTTGCCTAATTCCAATAGCAACGATTTTCATAGCATTATTCAGCAAGATGAGACTGCTTCCCCGCCTTCTTTGTGCGTGGAAGAAACGCAAGAGAAAATGGACCTTGGAGAGCCATGTAGCCCCATCACGTCAACTCCGCCACCGCCAACTCTGCAGTCTCCCCAAAGTCGCGACGATATTGTTAGAGAACAGCAACGTCAAATTGAGGAACTGCAAAGGGAATTGACTATATCTCAGTTGAAGCTGCAAGCAGCTACACGAGCTGAGCCCAAGGCTCAACTGCTGGCTCTACAGAAGCACCTGCAGGCTCGCCAGCAGAATCAACAGTTGGCTGTCCACATGCAACAGCTCCAAGCGCTGCAAGCACAACAAGCTCAAGAGCAACAAAGGATACAACAGCAGCAGCATGTAGCTTTCCAAAATCAGAAGAATTTGGCAGGTGGTCTGCTGCTTAACGGAAATGATGCTGCAAATGTACTTAATCAGTTAGTTCAAGGAAAGGCCAAACTGGTGAATGGGCATACGCGAACAAATTCCTTGCCAAACTTCATTAACACTATAGTCACGCCGGTTTTGAGTCCTCCTGAAGTTAAAATGGAGTGCAACAATGAGGAAATCAAACCTCCGCCTCCACTATATGAAGAAGCCACCAAACAGATCAAGAAACAGAAAAACAACATCAAAAGCCAGATTGTTGATGATGTTCTCGAAATCTTGATAAAGAATGGTGAACTTCCTCCCAGTGCCGCACAAGATCCATCTACACCCGGTTCTGCAGGGATGAAAGGAGCAGAGCCGGTCTTCCCTAGCAACATGCAGCCTGCTGTCGATCCTAACAGTCCCGAAGCAGCACTCGGATTGGATCCTGCTGATCTACTGGACACGTTGGATACGTTGGAGAACATGGACTTTAGCCAGTTGGTCATGGAGCTTGGTGGTGGGCAACAGGCCAATGACAATTGTATCCAGGGTTCCGATATTGACCACATGTCTATGGCAATGGACACAGATGACTGGCTGGAGTCCCTGTTGCCCAGCGAGAACCAAAATGGTAATTCCATTGCCCCACTTGCCCCCCAAGAACCCGACTTAAGTGGTTACGATCCGTTGTTGGGCACTGTGCAGGATCCGTTTGATCCATTCTGCTTGGATGAGTTTCGGTCGCCAGCCGACTTAACCGCTGCTCTCTCGTGGGACAAAGTGGACTTTGCCGCGTAGCAGTGTGCATGTGCTCCATATTCCAGTGATGTGCGATTCCGCTCGGTAAGAGATTGACATTCCACGTGCGGCCGCCAAGATCGCCCTCGGGCGCGGGACCAGGGCGGCCCCTTCGGCCAGGGAACACATCATCAACTTGTAAATAGCCTAGAGGTAGCTGTACAGATTGTTTTGTGACAGAGTCGTCTTTATTTGTTAAGTTATTCAAATGTTAGACATATATTTTGTTGAGTCTTTATATCGGCAGCATTTGCTCGGCTGCAGCGGGATTGTGCGCTAGTAGGTTTGCGTATGTCTGAACTGTGTAATCGAAATGCCTTAATACAATACCTACTCTGTGTAAATGGCTCGTGTTTGAACACGTCGGTCGGTACTGTTTGTTACACATTATTTTGCTAACTGCTATGTTTATTTTGAAACAGTATATGGGTGAATAAAAGCTTCAACCATGCAATTATACATCGATCGTTTGTGTTTTATTTCCCCACCTTCTCTAGACGTTAAGCTTTGGGAATTGTCAAAGTTGTAAATGCTACATAAAAAAAAATTTAACAATTTAGTGTGAGAACTGAATGTAGTTGAAATTGGAATGATTTAAAAGAATGAGGTCATGTAAGGGTAAAGCCGTTGGAATCTGTAAACATATGATAGCGTTCAGTATTAGATATTTTAATCATTAAATACTAGATTAATATTAACGAAGTTCAAATATCCAGAGAATAAGAAAGGTTTTATAATAATTCTAAAATTGGTATAATATTTCACGTACCTCATTTACACATGATAAGGTTGAACTAAATGGTAGAGGGAAAATTCTAATTATTGGTCTTTATGTATAAATAGTTGGAAGTATTATAAACTTTGACCAGCTGCTATTAAAAGGATATAAAATATGAAACAGTTGTTTACTTTTCTGCAAGTTAATGATATTGTGAAAACTATGCTGATGGTTTTCCAATTGCAAAACACATAATCTAAAGATTTAAACCCATTGATGCAATAGAGTATAGATAGATGAACAGAGTGATTAATGATTATTAAATCAATTATCACACTTGATACTTGATAGCCTTATCGATCCCTATGTAGGGCAAATGTTTCTCCGTCCTTTCCATATTTTTTTTTGGTTTTGTTCCTCTTGTTTCTAATTTACTCCTCCACAATTATTTTATAATCAAATAAATAATAAGCGATTTAGTGACTCCTAATTTTTTTAGAAACGTAGATTGTATTTTTGACACATAAAATAAAATGTCAGATAATAGATTTAAGGCGTTCTTATTAGACTCTAGTCTACGTGAAATGAATGCTCTATTACTTTTTACTTAATCATTCTAAACACAATAATAAAATTATAGTGGTTTAGTTTGTTAGATCCCATTTCCTATTCTTCTTCAGCTTATTCTGTGGAAAATGAAAATGAATGTGATTCACTGTTCTATAATTTGAAAACTATGTTTTATATGATTTTGCTTATTTTTTGTGTTACAGTAAAATCGTAGTAAACTGTGTTACAGTTTAGAAATGTGTTATAGTTGATTCCTCTCTTTGTTATCCTGTACAGAAAGTAAAATGGTGATTTATCACACTATAGTTTGTTCCCTATCATCCTTTCTTGATTTTGAAGACGGTCAATTCTTTTTCATTCTGATGTCAGATGAAAATGATGTAATATGTTGCAGTTCATCTGAATTCTCTCATTTTCTTTTTCAAATAATGATGATAACATAAATTTCACTACTATTCTTGTGCACTTTAACCCAATTTTTTTTATTACAGTACTGCAGAAAAATAGTAGATTGCTTAACTAACGTGTGGTAAGTTGATTGTAATCTTTGTACAGTTTGTGTATTGTAGCATCTTATTATAGTGTCACTATAGTAGTTTAGCATGTTACAATTCACTATATTTATTTCTTTCATTCTCAAAAACTCTATTTTAATTTCATTATACTAAGTTAAAATAGCAAGTATTGTAACGTTTTAAATTCAACTTTGACTTTTCAGAATTTATTTGGTTTTGTTTTCCGTCCCTCCCTATTACGTTATGTCAAGATGAAACTATAAGTGACGTAACGTGTTACAGTTGAAAATTGGTGGTGATTTATGTTCCATAGTTTTACTGCACTTGTATTTAGATAGGCGTTTTTGTCTAGCCGCTTCTCAAGGTGAAACTAGATAATTCAGTGTATTACTATTACTCAATTTTTTTAAGAAAACTGTATTGTGCTGATTTTTTTTTGTAGCGCTGCATTGGAGTAAAATGGCCTTGATTAAAATTATATAATTGATTGCACTTTCTATCTATCATATTGGTATTATTCTGTTTGTTCATCTTTTAGGAGCATATTACACGTGCTCATCTAGCAGCTTCGAGGGATCATGTGCCTAACTCAATTCATTTAGACAAAACATATAAGTAATTACAACTCAATCATATACGGCACTAAAAGGTGTTGAGCTGATGAATTGTTAATAAAAACGATTTTTTTTTCTTTTTAAATCTCGCATGTTGTTACATTTTTGTTTTTGCCAAATCTTAGCAGGTTTTCATTTTTGTTTGATCGATTAGTTCGATTTTGGTTTTTGATCAGGTCTAAGTAAGCAGTTATCATTCTTGTTACCCCTAGTTTAGCAATTTGGCCTCTTTCTTAGGTTGATATTGTCGCCTTCTATCCTCTTCATAACGCTGAAACGAAACAAAAGAACAGAAATTTAGTAACTTATCATTTATGTTTCTTCATTTAACTTCACAAATTTAAAACCATACGCATGCTAACAATTAATAATTCATTATTTGTTTTCACTTGTTTGGGAAGGCCTATCTGTATATTTTTTAGCAGGTTATTTAATTCGTTGCAACCCAACATTTTTAGGGCCGTCTTATTACAACCTCTTGTCATACTGAGCCGAAATCAAATTGTAGCAATTTAACACAAATGGTCTCATTTCTTTTAGACTTGCAAAAATAATTTTTATTAACCATAATACAATTTGCATAATTTATTTTTAAATATTTTTTGCCCAAAATAAGCTGCATTAATATTTTTATGCATAATCATTTATTTGAATTCTGAAATTATGTTCTGAATACAATAATCGATAGCAGTACATCCCTGGAGACCACACAAACTCGGACTCTGTGAATCACATTTTCTATTACCTTTTTATAGACGCCAGGAGAGGGATAGGCTTTGATTAGGTAGCTTGGTAGATGTTTTTTTTTGTTCTTCTATTGTATTTTTTTATGTGGCTTGGCAGTTCTCGTGGGGGTAGCGCCACTTCTTTCTGAAACTTTCTATATCCACTTTACCTGCGAGGATTAGCCCTCATCTTCTTTCTCTGTTTTTTCTTATTATCTCTCCGTTAGCTACTCTGCCCTGCCTAAATCGTTCTTCACCTCCGCAATCCATTTTGATTTTGGTCTTATTTTTTTCCTTCTTGGCGGTGATTCTTAGGCCGTTATTATACGTGCCCTAGCCATTTAAACCTTTGCTGCTTAATTTTCTTAACTATGTCTTCCGCGTTTAAGACTTAATTATTCCTCAATCTGTATTCGTTTTCATTTGTTTTGGTTGGTCCCAGTATTCTCCTTTCGGCTATTCCTAGTTTATCCCCATCTTTCTTTGTTATTGAGATTGTTTTCTTTATTGATCAAATTAGGGTCTTATGAATTCTCGTTTTGATCGTTATTGCGAGCACTTTGATTTTTAAAATCGCTCAATTAACATAGAAGGCCCTATTTCTTGCCATAATTTTATCGGTTTGTCTCTTCTGCCCTCCCTCCTTTATTAGTTATTGCTATTTAAACTGATCCACTTCTTTGTATTCCAATGTGCCCCCTTTACCATTTTATTCTCTATTCCTTTTCCGATTCTCATTACTTTTTTGTTTTTTTTTCATATTTATTTTCAATCCTATGTTTTCTCCTTCCCTAATTATTTTTCCTAACATTTGTGACATTATATTTCGTCTTTTTATAATTATGACCAGATCGTCTGCACAGGCGATCATTTGCCTTCCTTTTGATCTTATCATCCCCTTGTTTATTTTTTGTGTAATATATTCTACTGCTAAATTTAGCAGCAGACAGGATTGCCCTGTTTAACTCGTTTGTTAGGAATTCCTTTGCTTCTTCTTTATATTTTTTGACAATAGCCCTGATCAACCTCAAAGTAGCACAAATAATCCTTTTTAACTTTGCCTCCCTTGTGATCTGCATTAATTTTCCTCTATTGAGCGAATCGAAAATCAAGAAATGGGAGCTCGTTTATATTGTACTCCTACGCCCTTTTTACTATTTGTTTCATTACATATATCGCTGATACATATATTGTTGAGTTTTTCTTCTTAAAACCAAATTGCTATTTCCTTATCAATGTACTTGTATTTTCTCTGAGTTTTTTTTGGACTATCGCTGACAATATTTTATAGGTTGTGCTTAATAGCGCAATTCCGCTGTAGTTTTTGAATTATTTTGGATCCCCGTTTTGTTTGGTAGCGTAAACTCAATTCTTAAGATCCTTCCATCAAAAAGGTCGGAGGCACTTAAATCTGGTGATCTGGGGGACCAAACCTTCACCACAACTTGAGACTAAACATTATTGTCATTGTATGGTATGTTATATCACCTTGTTGAATCCACATGTTTCTAAAGAGACGTTCTTCAGTTCCAAGATCAAAAAGGTTCTTATCATATTACGGTTATAGCGAGAGAATTTTTTTGTTTCATCCTCAAGAAAATAAGATTAAATCACACCTCAAAGAACCGCATCTATCTGTAACCCAACGTAGATGTAGCGGTCGTTTTTAGATAATAGGAGAGTTTTCCTCATCGGATACGGCAGTTTTGCTTATTAATATACGTAAATACGTCAAAATTAACTTTACAGTTCATTATAAGTTTCTCAAAGGAAGAGGGCCCATCTTTGAGACCAAGTATTGCATTACTGTACGTAATCATGACGTTTATGATGGTCTCTAAATTGAAGTTCTTGGTTAATTGGATCTTGTACGGATTAGGCACAAATCTTTGTTTAATATAGGCCGCAATTGATTAAGTGTGTTAACATTAGACGCTTTATTATGACCAAAATCTTACCTTCATTTTTGTAAAGTAGCAAAAACTGATGAAATATTTTGGTAAAATGTTTTTTTAGTACACACACTCTTTCCATAACTTTCAAACCACTACTTCCGACAATGCGTACTTTCAAAATCACGAGAAATTCACATCTGTCTTACCTATACAACTAAATATCAGTATTACTAGCTGTAAGTACTTAACAATAATTGTTTTAGTTTACGTTTAAAAACATGTAAAGAGTTACAAAACAAATCGATATCTAGACTATTGATAGTGGACATGCACGTTCAGTTGATGCTTAATAATAATTACGTTTGTGAAAAGAACAATGGAACAAATAAAAATTTCTGGAAAATTAAAGGGGTGTATGGGGTTACATCATAGAGGTAGTACCTTTCTTACGGAAACGGTCACATCAAGCGTCATAGACAGGAGATGGTTTCCGAAGTCTGGTCCTCATGAAGTACCCAGCTCTCACTTATGGCTCCAAGCGCCACACCCTGGTAACTGCATTGACCTGCAGGCAAAACTAAGTGAGGGTAGCCAGATATGGCGAAAACTAACCAGTGGCAGCAGGCTTGTCAATAGCAAGTAATAGCGGAAATCAAGTGGATTGGAACGGTATTATGTAGCATATCTTTAGGCATGGTCAGAATGACTTGAATGGCTATAGAACTGCGTATGTGGAAAGCAGGAAAACTACCACATATTATAGATCTTCCAAGAACAATCATGACAGGGAACCAAACAGAAATGGCCTTGAGTACTGGGCAAGACTTAAATGTCCACAAGGTGCTAAGAATCTCCCAGCCTGTTAGGATCGCTACTTGGAACGTAAAAAGTCTATTTCAAATGGGAAAATTTCATAACACCGTAAAAGAAATGAATAGACTAAAAATTGATTTACTTGGGCTAAGTGAAGTTCGATGGCCTAACAATGGACAGATAAATACAGAAGAAGGAGAAATAATATATTATTCGGGTGATAGTAACACATTAAACCAACATGGTGTTGCGGTATTGGTATCTTCAAAATTTAAACAATATGTAGAAAGTTATCTCCCGCTTTCCAATAGAATTATAATGTTGCAACTAAGATCTTCAAAAATAAACATCAACATCATTCAGGTATATGCACCAACTGCAGAAAGTGACGAAGACGATATAGAAAAGTTTTATCATGATTTAGATCAAATTCTAAAAGTAACACACAATGATATGAACATAGTCTTAGGCGACTTTAATGCTAAAGTCGGCAAACAACGCTGTCAGGATATTGTAGGTGATTATGGATTGGGTGATCGGAACAACAGAGGCGAACGATTAATTCAATTCTGTCAAGAACACGATCTGGCCATAATGAACACGTGGTTTAAACTTCCAAACCGTCGTCTATATACGTGGCGTTACCCAGCAGATAATCCAGATCACATTATACGCAACCAGATAGATTATATTATAGTAAACAAACGATTTAGAAATGCTTTTAAAGCGGTAAAAACTTATCCTGGTGCAGACGTGGCCTCTGATCATAATCCCGTAGTTGCCAATATCAAAATTACACTAAGAAAAGCACGAAAACCTTGTACAAAGAAATTTGACATTGAAAAACTCAGAAACAGCGACGTGTTCGAAAGAGTGACGGAAACATTCAACAAACGTTTAAAAAGCGAATACAAATTTAATGAAGGCATAGAAAAGAAATGGGCAACTATCCGATCCATTTCAATAAGCACTTGTGATGAAATGCTTAAACCAGAAAAGAGGCAAAAAAGAAAAACTTAGATGACGGATACTATACTCGAAATGATGGAAAGAAGAAGATTAATGAAATTATGCAATAATAGTGTTGCATATTGGGAGTTGCACAAAAACATAAAGAAAGAAATAAGAAAAGCAAAGAGTAATTGGTTGAAAATAAAATGTGAAAACATTGAACATCTGGAAAAATTACATGACTCAAGGAATCTGCATAAGCAAGTCCGTGAATTAAATGGAAGAGCGTATAATAATAACCAAATAAATAAACTCAAAAGGAGAAATTCTTATCACAATTGAAGATAAAATAAAAGAATGGAAAAATTATACATACAATCTTTTCAAAGATGACAGAGGTGTTAAACCAAATACAAATGTAAACAAAGACAATATCCTAGAAATAACAAAGGATGAAATTATACAAGCAATGAAATCATCACAAACAGGAAAAGCCTTAGGACCAGATGAGGTACCTACTGAAATTATGAACCTGATAAAAGACGAAAATATCCCAATACTAGTAGATCTCTTCAATTGTATATATAAAAGCGGGACAATTCCAAAAGACTGGTTACACTCTGTGTTTGTAACATTGCCAAAAATTAATAAACCAAAACAGTGTAAAGATTTTCGAACAATAAGTTTAATGAGCCATGTTCTCAAAATATTCTTAAAAATCATACATCGCAGGATCTACAAGAAATGTGAAGAACGACTAACAGAACATCAGTTCGGTTTCAGGGATGGATTGGGTACACGTGAACCTTTATTGTTTATGCGAATTTTATTAGAAAGATGCCGTGATGTAAATAAAGATGCATATCTGCTCTTTATTGACTACGAAAAAGCTTTTGACAAAGTCAAACATGATAAACTTCTTGAAGTATTGACTGCGATACAACTAGATCAAGCTGATATTCGCGTAATAACCAATTTATACTGGCACCAAACTGCAAGTGTAAGAGTTGATGGACATAGTACGGAAGAAATGGACATTCTGCGCGGAGTAAGACAGGGATGTGTGTTATCACCCTTACTTTTCAACTTGTATTCAGAAGAGATTTTTAGACAAGCTTTTGACAATTCTGATGGAATACTATTAAATGGAGAACGAATAACCTCAATAAGATATGCCGATTATACGGTATTAATGTCTGAATCAGCTCAAGGATTGCAAAGAATGCTGGACCAGATATCAGTCATTAGTCAAGATTTCGGTCTCTCCATAAACACAACAAAAACAAAATCAATGGTGATCAGCAGAAATCCTCAAGCAACGCAAATAGTACTACGGAATAACAATAGAATAATGGAAAACGTATCTCAATATCGTTACCTGGGCTCATGGATAAACGATCAGTGTAATTGTCTGCAAGAAATCAAGGTGAGAATAGAAATGGCCCGCTCAGCATTTATGAAAATGAAAGCAACATTATGCTCTCACGAGATACATCTACAGATACGTATCAGACTAGTACGATGCTATGTGTACTCTGTGCTGTTTTATGGTGCTGAAACGTGGACATTAACGAAGGATGCCCTTAAAAGAGTAGAGGCTTTTGAAATGTGGACATACAGAAGAATGATTAGAGTTCCATGGATCCAAGAGTGAGTAACAAGGAAATTTTGAAAAGGATGCAAAAAGAAACAGAATTTATTGAGAAAATAAAAACAAATAAACTGCAATACCTCGGCCACATTATGAGAAACACTAAATATCGGTTATTGCAACTAGCACTACAAGGCAAGATTAACGGCCGACGCCCACCAGGTCGCAGACGTATATCTTGGCTGAGAAATCTAAGAGATTGGTATAAACTGACATCATCACAACTGTTTAGAATTGCAGTATCCCGAATCATGATCGCAAACACTCTTTCCAGAAGAGTATGCACTTGAAGAAAGAAGAGAAAATTAAATGTAATTTTACTTGATAGAATATTACATCACGTCTTTCACGAAATGGGAAGACTTAATACTCAAGTTCTTGGCATATGCCAAATCAGATAAATGCGTTGCAGATAACAGAACATTCTACTATTCAGAAAACATTAATACAGACCTCCATGGCGTAGCAGTACTGTTAAATAAAATCTATCCCAAATGTTGGTTGTCTTTATCTCATTCTGATCAAGTGATGCTACTTGAACTTCAAGGAAAGCTGATAAACAGAAATTATTCAAGCCCATGCAGCAAATACAGATAAATCATACATTAAAGTTAAGAAATTGTACTTTGAAATAGAAAATGTATACTAAAAAGTTGGATACATTTTATTATGGAAAATTTTAATTCGAAAAATTGACACGAACCCATATACGAATAGGTTAGTAAGTATGGAATGAGAAAAAAAATTAAAGGCGTAATAGATTTATAGAGTTTTTTCAACAACATGGTTATATTGGATTTTCCAAAATATACGCAAGATTTGAATTTCGCGCCATTAGTGTGGTAAAGTGTTGCCAATGAAAAAAAAAGATAGCGTGGCAGCTGACAGTTGAGGGTTATTAAAAATGGAGCGCTATACGAAAGAACAACGCGTTTTCATTGTTGAGCAATATTTTAAAAATAATGAAAGGTTGGCAGCTACAATTTGCAATCTTCGTACAAAATATGGTTGGAATAGTGATTTAAATTCATCAACTGTGCAGAGATTAATTAAAAAAATTCAGGGAGAATTGATCAATCACTGACAATAGACTATCTGGCCGCACTTCAAGAAGTCGTTCAACACAAAACATCCAAGCAGTTCGTGAGAGTGTTGCTGAGAGTCCAGGAACATCAATTCGGCACCATGGTCAAGAATTAGACATTTCGAGAAGCTCTCGACAGCGTATTCTTACGAAAGATTTGCATCTTCATGCTTACAAAGTTCAATTGACTCAAGAACGGAAGCCTACTGACCACGCACAGCGAACAGACTTCGTTGAATGAACTATGGAACGAAGCTGATTTTTCAGACAAAATTATTTTCAGCGATGAGGCTCATTTTTATCTTGAGGGCTTCGTTAATCATCAATATTATCGCATTTGGGGTTTAGAAAATCCACGAGTGATTGTTGAGCAACAAATGCATCCACAGTGTCACTGTTTGGTGCGGATTTTGGACTGGAGGCACAATCGGACCATTCTTCTTCGAAAATGCGGCTGGTCAGGCAATAAGAGTTAATGGTGGTTGCTATCGCGACATGATAATCCAGTTTTTTGTTCCTAAATTGCAAGGTAATTGACGTTCCAGTTAACAAAAGTTCAAGTGATAAAACGTATAACATTATTAAGTTAAGTGAATGCGACTTATCCGTACCTCGGAGGCCTTGCAGACAGCGTTATCGGATAGCAACTGTTCAATTTCCAATTCATGTGTGAGTTTAAACACATACAATAACCTTTTAAATTTAATAATTTAAATACGTTACCAAACTCTGCTTCGGCAAATTATGCAATGTACTGATCAAAATATGTATTCACCACAACCTCAACTTCCGCAAATCCCATTCGCCATGCAACATGTTTGGTAATAACAATCATCACAAAACCCTGGATTTCTGCAATTCGCACCAAATAATTCCTGTGCACCACTAGTTCAATATTCCATGTTATACATCGGCATTTCCACCACTAATTAACACACCCTCATTCGTACCAGTAAATAGCCAAAATTATAATCCTCAAAGAACTTCCAACACTCAATCAACACTTGTTGATGATTCCAACGAGGACATAACAGATAATTAACATGATTGGCCACAAGTTAGAAAACGCAAGTGAATTACACGTACTTCAGGAATAAATTTAGTAATAGATAACCCGACTCCAACCCAAAACATGTACAATGTGTTAGCCGACATTAGTACCAACGATACAACGCAAACATCAGGTGTAAACGAAGAAAAGAAAATTTCTAAAGCTCCCCCAATATTTATATATGGCATAACAAACTATGCTAACATGATTAAAAACCTAACAAAAGTAACACAAACAGAGCAATTTTACACAAAGGCCCAATCAAATAATACCATTAAAATCAACACAAACGCTCCTGACTCATACAGAAGACTAACTACACATCTTGGAGACGAAGGGATCATACACCACACCTATCAGCTAAAGGAAGACAAGGCCTAGAGGGTGGTACTTAGAAACATTCATCATACGGCAGATATGAATGAAATCAAAAGTGAACTTTAAAAGGAAGTATATATTGTACGCAATACCATAAATGTCCGACATCGAGTAACAAAAACGCCACTGCCTATGTTCTTTGTAGATCTTGAATCTGCAGAAAGCAATAAAGAAGTGTGTGAGATAAAATACATTAACCATTAAATGACAATAGTCGAACCGCCATGTAAAAAAAATTCAATCATCCAGTGCACAAGGTGCCAGTCTTATGGTCACAGTAAAAGCTACTGCAATAAACCCTACTTGTGTGTTAAGTGTGGAGAAGAGCACAGCACTACCATCTGCAAAGAAAAGAGAGAAGCTCCCACCAAGTGTGCACTGTGTCAAGGACCACACCCAGCAAACTACAAGGGATGCCCTATTTATCAACAACTTCTACTAAGCAGAGGAAAGACAGCAACGTCATTAGGACCGCAAAGCACAAAAAAACCTAATGTACCGATCACTGCTCAACGTATATATTCTGCAAATGGGAATGGCCCAAGCTTCTTACAAATTACGTCCAGTCATCACAACAATATGCAAACCCAAAATACCAACAGTAACAATATCTGACTAACTCAATTCTTGTCTAAGTTTGAATCAATGTTCAATCAACTAATGAACCAAAATAGCATAATGATAAATCTGCTTACCACGCTAGTTACCAATAATGGATTTCTTCCGAGTAGCCTTATGGAATGCAAATGAGCTAGCACAACATCGTCTTTTAGTCGAATTATTTTTAAAAGAGCAAAAAATTGATGTATTACTGATCTCAGAAACCCATTTTACGGAAAGGAGCTACTTCAACATCCATAATTATACTACATATCACACCAACCATCCCGATGGAATAGCTCGCGCTGACTCGGCAATTATTGTAAACAACAAAATATGTCACTTCGTCATGGATATCTTTGTAACTGATTATATACAAGGCACTATAATTAATGTCCAAAGTTCTAGCGGTCCACTAACAGTTGCTTCGATATACAGCCCGCCTAGGCACTCTGTCAAACAAAACCAGTATAAAACATTCTTCAACAATCTAGGTAACAGGTTCTTAACTGGCAGTGATTTCAACGCCAAAAATCCAATCTGGGGCTCGAATTACACAAAACCGCACTGGCTAATAACTGCAATTACATATACACCGGGGATCCCACATACTGGCCGGCTGACCCACATAAAGTATCTGATGCCGTAGATTTCTTTGTTACCAAAGGATTATCTCCAAGATACTGTAAAGCAGAAACGTTCTTCGATCTTCTTTGAGATCATTCGGCTATAATAGTTACAATTAGCACTTCTATTATTATAAAGCAAAAAAAGCCTTCCCTTTACAACCATCACACGAACTGGAACCTATTCAGAGAGTACCTAACGAACAATACAAAAATTAAAGTTTCATGGAAAACAGAAGAGGAAATTGACAATGCAGTAGACCAGCTAACTAAAAACATTTAGAATACAGCCTACTACTCAACGCCGACTGTTCAAAAAAATTCAGAAGTCATAGAAAATTATTCATTCCACATTAAAACTAAAATCGAGGATAAAAAAGAGCCAAGTGAATCTGGCAGCAAACGAGAAATCCTATAGACAAAAATAACCTAAATAGGCTAACAAGAGAGTTCAAAACAGCCCTAAGGGAGTGGAAAAACGAATAATTTAACCAATGTGTTAGTACTTTATCTCCTTCAGCAGATAGCACATACACGCTTTGGAAGGCAACGAAGAATTTAAAAAATGTTTGTACTCCTATTCCACCAATAAGAAAGGTAGACGGCTCTTGGGCAAGAACAGAAGCTGAGAAAGCAACACGTTTTACAGAACACCTATCTACGATATATCAACCATAGCTGCTACCCCAGAAAAGGAACATGAGATTAAAGACTACCTGCAAGCTCTTTACAATTAAGCCTCCCAATACAGTCTTTTACACCTGAAGAAATTATAACTGAAATCCATCATCTAAATAACAAGAAAGTACCCGGGTATGACTTAATTACTGCTAATCTACTGAAAGAACTGTCACAAAGCTATAATGTGCATACTACAAATATTCAATGCACTCTTGAGATTGCAGTACTTCCCACTGTTATGGAAATTCGGCCAAATAATACTAATATTGAAACCGGGAAAACGTGCACGTGAGGTTACCTCATATAGGCCGATAACGCGCCTACCAATACTGTCAAATGTATTAGAGAGATTAATACTAAAGAGAATGACAACCGTAATTGAAGAAGAAGAAATTATCCTCCAACATCAATTTGGGTTTCGCCAACAACACTCTGCATTAGAACAGATACACCGAGTCGTAGATGTAATCGAAAAGGTCTTTGAAGAACAAAGATACTGTGTTGCGGTATTCATTGATATCAGCCAGGCTTTTGACCGCGTCTGGTATCTTGGTCTACTATACAAAATTAAACCGCCGTTTCCACATCAATACTTTCTTCTCTTTAAAACATACTTAAGTGAGAGGTATTATCAAGTAAAGTACGGCGACAGCCAGTCTGGACTCTACCCAATAATGGCAGGAGTTTCTCAGGGCAGTGTTCTGGGACCAACCCTATACCAGATATTTACAGCTGATCGACCATGCAATGACAACACAATGATGGCCACATACGCGGACGATATGGGATTATTAGTTTCTCATCAAGATCCACTACAAGCTTCGACAATTCTACAAAGTAGTCTCGACATAATACAAAAATGGTTGTACAGGTGGCGCATACAAGTTAATGAAACCAAATCTACTACTATTACGTTTACGACGAAACATAACTCTGCTCCTCCGATTACACTAAATGGTATATAAATCCCCATCCAACAGGAAGTAAAATATCTTGATTTGACCCTCGACAGGCGATTAACATGGAAACCCCATGTTACAAAAAAGGGAAGGCAACTGGATGCTATGGTGAAAAAAATGTATTGGCTTCTAGGAAAAAATCCAAGTTATCGATAGAAAATAAAGTGTTAGTGTACAAGACAGTTTTAGTTCCGGTGTGGGCGTATGGCATACATCTATGAGGCAATGCTAAAACATCAAACATTGTTATTCTGCAAAGATTCCAGAACAAAACTCTTCGTGTAATCGCCAACGCTGAATGGTTCATTAGCAACAAAATACTTTACGATGACCTAAAAGTTCCATGGATCAGAGATGAGGTTAAAAGACGAATAGTCATCTATGTCAATCGAATAAGAACTCATCCAAATGTGTTAGCGCTAAATTTACTAGACAATAATAATACCACTCGTAGATTAAAAAGATTTAAAACGCTAGACCTTACTAACTAGTACTCGTTATATTAGCATATTCAGGGACTCGCCAATGGGCGACATCAAATATGCTCGTTAGCCTTTGGGCTAGTTGTAAATTAAGCATATAAAATAAACAAAAAAAAAACGCCGATCCTTTTGTAGTAACCCTCTAGCTTTAAAATAATAATATTTGGAACATCATATCTATTCTCTCTCTCTCTCTCTCTCTCTCTCTCTCTCTCTCTCTCTATATATATATATATATATATATATATATATATATATATATATATATATATATATATATTTGTCTTATCTCTAACTTTCTAACTTATAATTTTATCTCCTCCTAGACGCTTCAACCGATTTCTTTGAAACTTGCACACCTATTTCACAACTATATTTGCTAATCCGGCGCAAAAAAAATCAGCCTTCTAACTTTAACCATTTTTGAATTATTTAAATATTTTGATTACAAGGGAAATTCCTCTCAATATTTCTATTGTTTGTAGTGTTAAATGTACGCAAAACATGTGGAATGTTCTACACAACTGCCTGGCGTCTAGATCAGGTTTCGTCGACAAAGCCTGCGGGAAAATTCTAGTGTAATAAATAATAAAAATGCCTTTTATAATAGTTTAATTATAATGTGATATAATTATAAGTAATAATATTGTTTGCTCCACAGAAACGGATAACATTGTAATTTGCTATATTAAGTTCTACTAAATTACTTAAACACCAACGTAATAAATTGTTATTGTTTGTAACATAATGTAACCATTGAGCGTAGAAATGGATTTATAAAATTTAAGAAGAAGAAAATTTAACTTACAACTAAATTTAGCGTAAGTATCTTTCACTAGCATTTAATAGATTATATTCAAATATAATTAACTTGATGAAGCCATGTTGTGCATCATTAATTATATTTTTTTAAATTATTGGCATAATGATGAGTAATAAACATTTCTAGAAATGGCAAATTTACCATCAGCACCTTTAGTCCTATTCGGTTTCAGCTGTTGTAGCAATTTCAAAACTTAACTGGAAGTTTCGCTTAACTGTATTGTATTTCCGTATTTGATAGGAAATTCGCTGTCATTGTACTTTGTATAATATATATATATATAAGGTTATACACTCCTTGGAGTTGAAGCCGCCCTTTTTGGGTTCTATAGATTGGTTCTTTTTAAAAGCACAATGGGTCGTCACTCCACTACACTTTATTCTTCACAGGTTAGGGTTTTTCTTCGCTTCTTCCACCACTTCTTTCCATTCTTTCCTGTTCCTCATTTTGTCATGCTACTGATATCCCCAATTACTTGATATTCCTATCTCAGATTTGGCCTTCCCCTTGATCTTGTTGATGGTTTCCATTTTGTTATCCTTTTAACTATCGATTCCTCACTCATTCGGTTTATGTGCCCGTACCATCTTCGTTTTGCTTTCATTGCTCTTAAAATATTCTTCTGTTCTAATATTGTTTCTACTTCGTTATTTGTTAATGTTCTCAATTATTGTTCCTGTTACATTGCATTTGTTCATAATTCCTTCTATCGCTATGTTAAATTAGTGTGGTGTCCAATCGTCTCCTCTGTCGAACATACATCTGTATTATGTCTATTTCTTGTATATACTTCATACGTTATCACCAGCTTTTGCGCCTTCCAGTGTCATTCAATCAGTCTTATTAGTTTTTCCGATATTCCTCAATTCTCTCGCATTCTGTCATATTTCTATTGAGTAGCATCAAAAGCTGCCTAAAATCTATAAATACAATTTCTATTTCTGTATCTTGCCCGTAACATTTCTCTACTATTTGTTTCATCACATGTATTGCGTCTATTGTCGATTTCCCTTGTCTAAATCCATTCTGGTATTGTCCAATTTTTTTTTCTGTTTCTACTTTTACTCTTTTTAGAATCAGTGCTGTGAGTATCTTGTATGCTGTATTTAGCAAAGTTATTCTTCTGTAGTTCTCGCATCTCATTAAATTTCCCTTTTTTGGTATCGGCACTATTATTCCTACCCTCCATTCTTACGGCATTGTTTCTTCTTTCCATATTTGCCTCATTAGTTCAAAAATTCTCTTCTCCAGTACACTTCCTTCGCTTTTTATCAATTCACTGCATATGTTATCTGGCCCTGCTGCTTTTCTTTGTTTCATCTCTTGGATTATCTCATGTATCTCCTCCTCCGATGTTTTTTTTTATTTTCTCGTTACTTCTTTCTCTGTCACTTTCTATGTTTACTTCTATTCTTGTCGTTTCCCTCATGTATTTTTCCCATTCTTTCATATCTATGTTTGCTAAGTTATTCCTTTTCTTTTTTTGTTTCTTTATTTTCTGATATAGCTTTGTATTACTTCTGTTGTCACTTTGTATAAACTAACTAAAAAAGTCTGCGAAAAAGTTTGTAATAATCAAAATGTTGCCACCAGTATTACCAAAAGTTCGGTCTGAGCATTGAAACGTAGTGGACGTGTGTGGGCCAAATACACCTGCGATATGGCCGCGCCTGAGCCGTAGCCTTAAGGTCGGGCGTATTGATTTATTTATTTACCAACTTTAACTAATATTTAATATTCTAATATACAGGGTGAGGCCTAATGGCCAACAACTCTTATTATAACAACATGCCCTACGGGCAAACAAATTCAACACTATACCACCAAAATGCAATACCGCAATTCATATCAACACCTAACATATGTTATTCACAACCTTTACCGCCACAACAACCACAGTATTAGTCCCCATCTAGCTACACTCAACAACTCTCTGTACAAGATTCAACCCAATCCACATACTACTCTACACAAGACTTTCCTGCAATTAATGAATGGCAAACAATCAAAAGATCAAAACGGTCTAGAAGTGTAGAAGAGAATGATGCTCACTCAAGTCAAACCGATTCAAATACCTACTGGTTAAGTGAAAATCGATTCGCCACGCTTGGCGAGGACAGAGAAATGGAAACAAATACAGATAGTAATCAACACAAAAGGGACCCAAAGCCGCCTCCAATTTTTATTACAGGAGTAGAAAATATAAAACCTTTAGTCACCGAACTAGACAAAGTAGCCAAGGACAAATATCACTATAAAGCACTAAGTAGAGAGCAGGTTAAAATAGAACCCACCGACTCGCAGACATACACAAGTAAAATGTCGAAAAACAAAAAAAACCAATATCACACCTATAAGCCTAAAAATGAGAAAAGCTTTAGAGTAGTATTAAAAAACGTACACTACACAACTGACGTTGCTGAAATAAAGCAAAGCATAGAGGCTTTGGGACATCAAGTAACAAATATTTGGAACGTTAAACAACAAAGAACGAATATCAGGCTGCCTATGTTTTTTGTAGATCTCAAACAACAAAGTAATAACAAGGATATCTACAAAGTGAAATTATTAATGAATATTAGTGTGACATTTGAAGCACCACATGTTAAAAGAAATATACCGCAATGCATGGGATGTCAACAATATGGTCACACTAAAAATTTCCGTAGCAAAAATCCACGCTGTATTAAATGCATAGGTACCCATTTAACATCAGATTGTCCCAGAAAAATCAAGAGTACTGAAGTTAAATGTTTCAACTGTAATAAGAATATCCGGAAAACTATACCCGCCGTTGAGAAATCAAGTAGGACAACCTCGAGTTTTCAATACACACTTTGTTCAACCTAACGTAACCTATGCTCAACAAATGCATCAAAACCACCAACAGGCAGCTAATTCAACTCAATCAGACCCAATCGTGCAGACTACCTCAACGAGTGACATAGTTGAACTGAAAAATATGATGAAAGACCTCGTCAAACAAATGAACACTATAATGAATCTTATTTCCACGCTCGCAAATAAAATGTCTTAATGGCTCGGTTACTTCAAATAGGTGTATGTAACTCCAACGGCCTACGCCTGCACGCACAAGAAGTTAAGCTATTCCTACAATTACATAACCTAGATATCATGTTAATATCCGAAACACATTTTACTCATCAAAGTTACTTAAAAATCTCATGGTATCACATATATGATACCAAGCATCCTGACGGAACTGCACATGGGGAAACAGCAGTCCTCATCCCAGAAAGAATCAAGCATCACGAACTACAACACTACTGCAAAGAAAATCTACAAGCGACTACTGTAGCTATAGAAGACATAGTAAGAACAATAAACATCTCAGCGGTATATTGCCCACCAAAGTATAACAACAAACAGCAAGACTTCGAAGATTATTTCAAAACTCTGGGAAACAAATTCATTTCTGCAGGTGACTGGAATACCAAACATCAACACTGGGGTTCAAGAATAACTCTACCGAAAAGCAGACAACTGTATGAAACCCTCCGAAGTCATAACCTCACTGCAATATCCACCGGACAGCCAACCTATTGGCCTACTGATAAGAATAAACTTCCAGATTTAATAGACTTTGGGGTAGTAAAAGGACTTGATTTAAAGAAACTCAAGACAGAGGCATGCTTTGATCTCTCATACGATCACTCACCATTCATAACAACGCTTCCCTCACACATTCTAGGAAAACAGAAACAACCCACATTACACAGCAAGCAAACGAACTGGGAAGTATTCAAAACAACTTTAGACACTCTAATTACTTTAAATATACCACTGAAAACACCAGAAGACCTGGACTTAGCAGTAATCGATCTCACCACCTCAATACAAAAAGCGGCTTGGACTGCTACACCAGATCAACATCATTCTACTGTTAAAGAAAAAATCCCATTTATAGTAAAAGAAAAAATTCGTGAAAGAAGAAAACTTAGGAGAAGATGGCAACTCACAAGAAGCAAAGACGATAAGAAAAACTTTAATAACGCAGCTAAGGACCTGAAAAATGTATTACTACAAATTAAAAATAAAGCTATTAGCGAATACCTCAGTAATCTAACAGCTACAGAAGCTACAGATTACTCGCTCTGGAAAACAACCAAAAATCTGAAAAGGCCAAAAACATCCACCCCACCGCTCTTAGATCCAAATAATCAATGGGCTAGAAGTGCCAAAGAAAAAGCCGCAACATTTGCTAGCCATTTAGCCACTGTGTTTAAACCGCATGAAATAGATGCAGTAGAGAATGAAGCTTGATTACCAGAAAGGTACTACAAGAGCTCACAACTAAAGCGTACAAAGCCATACAGCAAATATTCAACGCAGTATTGAGACTTGGTTACTTCCCCCCTACATGTAAAGTGGCACAAATCATAATGTTGCCAAAACCTGGCAAGAATCCCAAAGAACCGGCGTCCTATCGCCCAATAAGCTTATTGCCAGTCATTTCAAAAGTTTTCGAAAAACTCTTCTTAAAACGATTAAAACCAATTTTAGATGAAAACAGCCTTATTCCTGATCACCAGTTCGGGTTTAGAAGTCACCACGGTACTATTGAGCAAATACATAGGCTTGTCAATATAATAAATACTACATTTGAAGCTCAAATGTACTGCTCTTCAGCATTTCTAGATATTAGCCAGGCTTTTGACAAAGTCCGGCACGAAGGTCTTATGTACAAACTTAAAGCATGTCTCCCATCCAGCTTTGTGATTGTACTACAATCGTACCTAATCCACAGACACTTTTTCGTAAAGTATCAAGACGAACACAGAGAACTATTCCCAATCCAGTCAGGCGTGCCACAGGGTAGTGTTTTGGGACCTGTCTTATACACGATATATACGGCTGACCTTCCAACGAGTAACGGTATTGCAGTTGCTACGTATGCGGACTATACCGCAGTAATAGCAGTACACTCCTACCCAACAATCGCATCCCAACATCTCCAGGACCACTTAAATCTCATACAAACTTGCCTCACTAACTGGAAAATCCAAGCTAATGAACATAAATCAGTACACGTGACATATACTCTAAATAGAGACACGTGTCCTCCGGTAGTGCTAAACGGTCATCAGTTGAACCAGGTAGACGACACAAAATATTTGGGTGTGCATTTGGACAGACGCCTAATGTGGAAAAAACATATTTTCACTAAACGAAAGCAACTTGGCCTGAAATTTAGACATTTAGACAAATGTATTGGCTGATCGGTAGAAGGTCGCAGTTAACCATGGACAATAAATTGTTACTCTACAAGGTAATCCTCAAACCTATCTGGACGTATGGGATACAACTGAGGGGTTGTGCAAGTAACTCTAATCTGGCAATCTTACAACGGTTTCAGAATAAAATCTTACAAACAATAGTTGATGCCCCCTGGTATGTTCCCAACACAACAATTGCAAACGATTTACAAATGTCATCGATTAAAGACGAAATCAAACGGTTTAGTGAAACGTAGAGTGCCAGAACTAAAGTCCACCCTAATGTGCTCGCACGTGATTTATTCACAAACGCTATTGGTGAAGCGCGTAGGCTTAAGAGATTCAAACAAAATGTCCTAATAGACAGATTTAATTATGATTAGCATAACTACAGACACCTACTGTCTGTTTTCATATTGGCTTACTTAAGATATTTTTAAACGAGTAACTTCGCTGGAGGTTATCTCCTGCATGTCATTAATGTAATCTGTCACTCTCTACATATTAATTACTTATTGTCCATCGGACAGATTGTCAGCTTAAAGGAGTTAATAAAAAAAAACCAGTATTACCTTTGTAATAAACAGAAATGAAGCTAAATATTTATTTTATTTCTCATTTATATAAGACTCACTTTGAACTGCGATTTCGAAGCGACGGAATATGTGCCGTGCTCTGATATCAGTGCCCTGCTGATTAAGGTCAGTCCTATATTATTTAATATTAGTTATTAAAAGGCTGCGTAATAAGTGTAATATGAGGTCAGCTGCATCTAATAATACTTATGAACAAATAGACTTAATTTTATTTTGTTTTCAACTGAGAATTTTTCCGGTCCAGGGCCACCAATTAATAGTTATTAATAATAATTATTGTACATATATATATATAAACCAGCCTATGTAACCATCTAATATAAAGCAAGCACCATTATTTAAGCCATTGCGCTATTCTACTGTAAACAAGGTACTACCACAAACGTATCAAGTGAAACACAGGTCGAACAAATACCAATATTTAACAATTATTAGCCAAGATCCAAATCATATGCAATTACTAATAAATCTACACACCAATAGTGAAGCTGGTATGAGTAAAAAAGCTACATATTATGCATCACTTAGCGAGGATGACTTAATAACCATTCAAGCCAATACAGAAAGCAAGAAATATGGTCGGAAAGCTGTTTTTAAAAAAGTAAACAAGTAATTTGTAGAAATGCAAATGAAAACAGTACACAAATTAAAATAACAATTAGGTAGATATCAGCTATTGTCAGATGTCGAATCGACTCAAAACTCAACTGAGACAAATAAATAATAAAAAATAAACCAAAAGGCAAGCGAACCAATCTAAATCTATGGGATGACAAACTACAAGGCTATGGCAGATAATTTAGCTTTAGCGTTTGATAAGGAAACATATTTCACCCCAGCCTTAACAAATAGCATTGTGAAAACACACCATCTAATTATACTTATAGAAAACTAATTGAGTTGTTATTTAGCTTTCAAGAAGCCAATCAAAAATCCTTCGCAAAATAGCCAACGCCCCATGGTACATCTCTAACGAAACCCTTCACACAGACCTAGGAATTCCATACGTAGCCGCTGAGATACAGAAGCTTGCTTGAACATACACGAACCACCTGACAGGACATAAAAACCAGCTAATAGAACAGCGCTCTAACCAGCCAACCATCACCAGACGATTAAAACGAAATTGGCCACAAGACCTTCCAGTGTAACTACCCAGAATAACTTAATGTTTAGCCTACGGGAGTAAGGCGCTGGCCGGATCCCCCCAATGACATGTTATACAATTAGAAATTATAAATAATTTACTTATTACTCATGGGAGAGTAAATTGTAAATAAGCAACAAATAATTAAAAAAAAAATTAGTTTTCAAAGCATTTTTTTCTTCTTTTGAAACCAAATCAGCATACATGGGTGGGTTGTGTGAAGAATGGTTGTGGCTGGATTGGCTGGAATGAGGACATCCCATTTAGGATTTTTATGTATCTATCGTCCGATTCACTGGAGCTTATCAATAAGTCTTGGAGGGGTTGGCGTTTAAGTCATGTTCGCGCTCGAACTAGTCGCGCGTGGAACTCAAGACTTCAGGAATTGATGCAACATACCTAACACAGAAACTGCAGTGAGAAGTACACAAGACTGTATTTTATATACAAGGGCTGTCCGGAAAGTAATGCGCCCTATTTTTTTCTGCCACGACTATCCGTCGCCCAGCGTTACCGCTTGCACGAAAGGGTAAGGGGGAGTCTTGGGAACACAGCGCAACCCGTGCCAGTCAGCTCCGAGCTCCTGGAGCGTCACAGTGCCTGTTTCAATGAATCTTTGTGTGAGTGCTCTATCGAAATTAAGATGGAACAAACTTTCGAGCAGCGATACCCGATAAAGTTTTGTTTCAAACTTGAGAAGACGCCGTCGGAGACTTTTGAGTTGCTTCAGAAGGCTTTTGATGAGGGCTGCATGTCATATTCGCAGTGCAAAAGGTGTCATAAAATGTTCAAGGAGGGTCGTAAGGAGGTCGCCGACAAACAACGATCAGGTCGCCCCTCACGTCGCGAGATGAAAATTCGGTTGATAAGTGCGCGAATTGTTGAACTCTGATCGGAGAATGAGTGTCCGCCTAATGTCAGAAATATTTGACATTCCGAAAACTAATCTGCACGAGATTGCGACGAAAAACTTTCAAAAGCGGAAAGTGTGCGCCAAACTTGTCCCGAGAGTATTCACCGATGACCAAAAGAACAATCTCAACGCTCCTCCAGCCGCCCTACAGTCCTGATGTGGCCCCGCCCGACTTCTTTTTGTTCCCGAAGATTAAAAAATCCCCCAAAGGACAGCATTTGGGGACCCTGGAGAACATCAAGGCGACTACGACGAGAATAAAGGACATCTCAGTGACGGATTTCCAGGACGCATATAAAGCATGGAAATCTTGTTGGAACAAGTGTGTTGAAGAAGAAGGGATGTATTTCGAAGAATATTAATTGTACGAATCGGTTCAATAAATTTCTTGAAACAAAAATGGGCGCATTACTTTCCGGACAGACCTTGTATTGCATAGACAGAATAGAACAGATGATCCGCCTACATGCTTGCAAATGCATGGCATCAAAAAGACGAAATACTAAAAAAAATAGAAGAAGGGGCCACTTCATAACAATATGGAACATTGAAGTGAAAAAAGATGCAAAAATACTAAATATTGCAAATTTAGAAAAGCGTGGCAAGAGACGCGTACGGCTAAGAGAAAAACCAAGGCTTATAGTAGACTGTAATGCCTCTGAAAACATGAATGAGTAAAATGTATTTTTTTTTATTTTCAAAATTATTTTCGAAACTTTTGATTATTTTTGTATTACTTTTTGTAGTGCTGCATTTGAAATTTCTTTCTCCAATTTGTTTTCACCTTTCAGTTTCACCATACTTCTAATAAATAAATTGGTAGATGTCGAGTGGTAGCTTGCCAATCGATTGCTGGAAAATAATAATGTTGATCTTTGCGTTACAAGTATTTGAAATTACAACTTGTCCTAGCCAATAAAAATAATTCTGGGGGTTTGAGTACAAAAGCCTTCTTATTTCCTTAAAACTGACAATGATATATAATAAGGTTTCATCATGCTAAATATAACAATTCAATATAAATGAGGCCTTAAAATAATTTGAGCCGACTAAACTTTAATTAATAATTGTATTAAATTATTTCGCTAAGTTATTTCAAGTAAAGCAATTTAATACTTGCAAAGTAACCCACGGTTAGTTTAATTAGTCGTCGTCAAACTCGGTTAGCAAACTTAAATAAACTTTTAGATAGCTTTAAAATGGCGCTTATAATTTATGTTCGCCTTTTACAGTAACTAATGTAGGTAATAAGAAGATACGTAATTACGAAAAACGACATTCTCACAGTATGGTAACGAATTCAGGTTGTGTGTTTGATTATTTATTTTTATTTAACAACTTACAAGCGCCATTAACTTTTACAATGAGTTGGCAGCTAATAAAGTGACGCACTAATACACAAATTAATTATTTATGGAACTGTCTTCTTGACTGAACTTAGTATACGCTTAACTACTTGCCCATTCAGCACGCCGGACAGATTAATAGACTTTTTGGTGGTACCAAAACTACTGAAATTCTCTAGATGTTTATGTGTTTTCCGGGGTTGTTTGTACACTGCTTGCATCCTGCCCCAAAACCGGAATTATTCTTAATATTTGCTGAACGACTTGTGGAAGAATCGGCACATTTTTCAAAAGTTTCGTATATCCTGTGGTAGAAATAGCAGTGGAAATTGTAGAATGACAGTAAAATTCCTTCTTTGAACCTCGAATATCGTGATCAAATTTGCTAATAATTATTTGCCGTTTTTTGTCTTGGAAGAATACTCGCTGGTTGGTCCAAACCGAATCGATTCTTTCGTATTGCCAAATTTTTGATATCCTGTTTAGTCTTATCTTATTTCAGACAAGATGGAGCTCTTTACATGTTGAGGTAATTTATAAGAGATTTGCTTGCTTAGCGAGTAGTATATGAAACTCGCTTAGACGGACAAATTCATTCTACAAATGAGAAGTATTCCCTTGCCCCATACAAATATTCCACGTTATGCAATGAGTTATGGATACATTGGGGACATCAAACACATTTTTGTGTATCTCGATTGTAACTCTAAATCGTCTTTGAAAATTAAATGGTTTTTTCGTTATAAACCTCAGGTTCCGTTCGTTTGAAGACTCATTGTTGGTTTCTGGCTAAGTTACAATACGATTAATGTGCACCATTTTGGTTTACTGTTGAATAATAATGACATTTTTTTTTGACAACTTTATATGAGCTTTTTTACTGCTTCTGAGATTTTGGCAAAAAATTTTGTTTTGAATTCTTGTTTTATTTTGGTTTCTCATTCGGGACTGTCAAACTTGTTTTCAGTTAGCTCACATAACTTTCCATGGGACTTTCGACGGTTTATTTCCGAATTGAAGGCAACCGGGGCTTTTTTTATAACGAAAATTAGAATGTCCCGGGGTCTCATAAAGGGAAGTTCACTAAGTCGTCGGGATCAAGCGAATGTATTGGTACCAGTCTTTTTGATCTTCAAATACAACATTTGCAAGGTATTTGTTCATTGCTTAATTTATTTTTTACTGATTTTATATATAAGAGAATTGTTATCATTGTATTCTAAAACATGAATCATCAAGTGTAGATTTGTAGGGGGGATAAAACGTAGCTACTGTTGGATGTTGCTATTACTGAATTCAGTACATGAATTGTCTGTACGATTAATTTCCCTAAGAATCTGCTGGATGCTGTAGGGTATACCAGCTGTATCAACCGCGCTAGATCGGTATAGAATTCCCACAAACTCTCCACAGATTACTTGGAACGTGTTTTAACTTGTGTACAATACACTTATTTAAGATGTGTATTGCCACATTTCACTTTTAGTTGCAAAATCAGGAGATGATAGTCTTTTTATTAACTTTCTGATGTAGTATCAAGGACATGGGACAGATCGTTTTCTCTTTACCGTCTGTAGGTTGGCTGAAGCAGCAAATTTAAATTGTCTTTTATGCGTAGACGAGGGTGTTTTTCGATAAAAGTGCAAAATTTCCTTTTTATTTTTATTGACATAATAAATTTATCATCTCTTTCCTTATGTTATTTTCATTACTTTTTTCTTCTAAATTATTAACCTGACTTTAAGATTTTGTAATTTTCAGTTATCTTCTGTTCCACAATACTGGAATGTTATATCATCTTTTCTTTTCGGTTTGTTCTTCTGAGTATATCCACAATTCTCATAATTACAAAAACTACAAATTTTTGGACTGTTCTTTTAAATGTTTCCTCAAGGTTTTGTATTAATTTATCTAGATCTGTTGCTTTACTGCGTATGCAGCTTGACATGTATTGACATAAGAATTTATTTAAACAGTACTTCTAGTATTTATTTCCACTTGATGATTATTTAACAACATATACGCACTACTTGGATGGCTGAGTTTTTGGGGCCATGCGTTTTTAAATCTTTGATATAAAAATCCAATTGGGCCATATAGAGTTATTTAAAAATGCAAGAAAGTAGTTGACTGAAAGAAGCAAGGTATTTTAAAAATCTGAAAGGATTGAAAATGCAGGAAGAGCCACCAGATCAGTGAGTAATTTTATTATAAATAAGATTGGTTGCGGTTAAAAAATAGGAAATAAGGCGGAAAGTTTTATGCAGTTAATAGATAAGAAAAATAGTAATACACAAACTGGAACCATGCCAAATTTTTTGATGATAGGCAACACACGTTGCAGTTTACATAGTGGTTTATTAAAATACACAAAGAAAAATTTGTTCTCTGAGGTGTAGAACCGGGATCAACACTTATCGCTGTGTGGAAGGAAAGTAAGCAATATGGAGAATGTATAGGAGTTATTAAAGCAGATACAGAGCAGGCTGAAGGCTATGGACGAGAAACTGGGGCAAAAAGCTAATGAATTTAGTACAATAAAAAGGAAATAAACTGAAAGAGGAAGTTGAAAAAGTAGGATAAAAGGATAAATATCTTAGAGAAAGAGGTTAAAATGAAGAATCTAGTGATAATGGGGATGGTGGATGAAGAAGGAGAAGATGAGTACGAAACACCGGAAAAAATCTCAATGGTAATGAATAGGATAGGTGTGGAGATTGATAAAGATCAAGAACTAGAAAACTGCAGGAGATTAGGGAAATATAAGGAGGCGGGAGCAAGATTATTACAAATTAAACTTGGAAAATATAACAAGAAAGTAAAAATACTAAAACAAGCCAAGAATCTGAAAAAACACCAAAACATGGATAAACGAAGATTACTCCAAAGAAGTACAGGAAGAACGAAAGAAACTAATTCTACTCATGTGGAAAGTGAGAGAAAATGGGCAAAAAACGTAATTAAAATATAAGCTAATAATAGACAACGAAGTGTATGGTATAGAGGGAAGTGAACATGTAAAACAGCAACAGTGGCAAGAGGGAAAAGGAAAAACAAGCATTAATAAGAAAATTTGTCAGCGAAAGATCACCTACGAAGACCCAATAGTAGCGCAGTTAAGAAAAATAGCAAAAATTACTAGAGGAAAAAACTAGGCCTTAAGGATACGGGTGGGAGAAAAGGTAGCGACAAAGGCAATAGACAAGGAAATTATTTAAAAAAAGGAAAAATAAAAAATTAACAGAAAAGCAGTATAATAAAAATAGCAACATGAAATCTTTAAGAAACAAATCTAGAGAACCAAGCGTAGAGTTAAAACAAAGGAATATAGAATTTTCAGCAATACAGGAACTGAAACAATAAGAGTATAGTATAATGGGAATAGGTGATTACGCATTTTTGGGGTTAGTTTTATGATTCACAAGAAATGTATAAATCAGATAAAGAACTTTGAGGTAGCCTCAAACACTCTCTGTTACATAGAAATAGAAACTAGGCAACGATAAACCAGTTTGGTAAATGTTCACGCACTTATAGAGGCCAAAGATAAAGAAGACAAAACTGCTTTTACGACGAGTTAGAAAATTTATTTTACAAAATCCTTAACTACGATTTCAAATAGTCTTATGAGATTTTAACGCAAAGAAGAGAACTAGAAAGTGGTCTGAAAAATAAGAATATTAGGAAATTCTATAAGGAAGTTGGAAATGAGAGAAAAGAAAACCGCATCAAGAAAGGTAATATAGAAAAAAAACCAAATTTATTTCGAAAACGGGTTTTACGAAGAGACAAGCGAGAAACTGACATACAACAGCCAGAAGAAAATGAAGTTATAAAAGTAACAACAAAGCTAAAGAATAATAAAAGTTCAGATGAAAACGGAAATTGTGCGGAAATAAAACACGGGGGACAAAGGATATAGAGATGTATTGTTTAAATAATAAGAAAAGTATGGAAAGAAGAGAAAATGCTGGACGGATGGACAGGAGCAATTATCCAACAACTGTTAAAAAAAGAAGACAGTTAAAAAACTGGTAACTACAGAGGAATTAGCCTGCTAGATGTCATTTATAAAATAACGGCTATATTAATTAGGGAAAGGATGTGTAGAAAATGTAGTTGAGAATTACCAGGCAGGTTTACATTTGCACAACTAGTGAAATACTCATGGCATATTTAATCTCCACCTTCGTAAACATAAATAAGAAACTAAATACAAAATAATGAAGCGAACATAGAATAATAGCGCAATGAGCCATATACTTAAGATCGTTCTCAGAATAATAAATAATCGAGTATACAAAAAACTATAATCAGAAATAAATGACATTCAAATGAGCTTTAGAAAAGGTTTAGGTAGCAGAGAATCCTTATTTGGGCTAAACGTACTAACGCAAAGATGCTTAGATATGAATCAGGAAGTGATGCTTGTTTCATAGATTTTGAACAAACATTCGAACAACTATGAAAATTTGAATAGAGACATTAAAATTATTTTAACACTAAACTGAAACCAAAAATCTATGGTAAAAGTGAAAGATGAATTGACTGATGAAATAGAAATAACGTCGTGGTGTAAGCTAGAGTTCTATCCTGTCTCCTCTACTATTCAATCTGCATAGTAAATAAATCTGCAAAAAAGCACTACAAAGAGAACAGAGGGTATTGTAATTAACGGAGAAATAGTGAATAACTTGAGATACGTGGACGACACAGTGATAATAGGAAGCAACATAGAAGATCTGAAACACCTTCTTGACAACACCAATTTATACTGCAACGAATACGGTATAAAGATAAATCTAATTTAAACAAAATTTATTATGATAACAAAGAATCAAAATAACATCAACAATGTACATATTGAAATGGTTGAGCTACTACAAATACCTAGGGACATGGATACAAAACAAACTAATGAAATCAAAACCCGAATTGAAGTCTCCAGGAATGTCTTTAATAAAATGTATAAATTCCTCTTTAGTCCAAACATCAATAATAATTTAAAACTAAGAATGCTCCGCTGCTACGTGTTCTTCACATTACTGTATGGAGTCGAGGGCCTGGATTATCGAATAGATTCACATTAGAAAGTTAAGGCTTTTGATATGTGGTATTATAGGAGGATGCTCAGGGTTTCGTGGGCAGAAAGGGTAACAAATGTAGAGATATTACAATGATTAGAGAAAGACTATGAGGCTATGACAACTATTAAGAGAAGCAAACTTGAGTATTCTAGGACATGTTATGAGAGGAAAAAATACGAACTACTGAGAAACATCATGCAAGGAAAAATAAGGGGAAAGGTTGAGAAACCTGCGGGAATGGTTTACCTGCAACTCCGGGAAATTATTTAGACTAACCGCTAACAAAATTAAATCTCCGATAGGAGAGGATCCTAAAAGAGAAGAAGGCGGGTTTTAGAAAGGACAGGTTAGTGGTAGACCAAATACATGTAGTAAAATAAATCTAGGAGACCAGTAAAGAGCACAGGATGACAATGATGGATGTCTATAGATTTTAGGAAAGCATAAGTCTCGATAAAAAGACAGAAAATTCTGGAAGTCTTGCAAGAATTTGATAAAAATAGATAAGAATGGCTTTAAGCAATACAAAATACAAGGTAAGAGAAAAGAGCTCATTAACAGAGAGTTTTAAAATTACGACAGGATTAAGTCAATGGGGCCTACTCTTGACAGTTTTATTTAATTTACTATTGGAAGCCTTTATAAGAAAAAGTGAGCTGCAAATAAAGAAAAGTATATATTCCAAAACCCATATGGCATATGCGGATGATGTAGTAATCCTGGCAGAGAGAGGGGGCGGGAGGGGCGGTAGGGAGGGGAGGTGGGAGATAGAGAAAGGGAGAGAAAGAGAGAGTAAAGGGGTGAGAAGGGGGAGAGAGTGACAGAGAGGGAGAGAGAATTTAAAAAGTATGATAAAAAATTTGGAAAATTAGGAGTACAGAATAAAAGGGGAAGAAGAAAACACCTGATTCCAGAAGAAGAATAGGGGCTAAAACTGGCTGAAATGAAATAGTAGAAAGTTTTCTGTTTCTGGAAGCAGTCTTCCACGAAAATGGAGGAAATGGCGAAGAAATAAAACACAAATTAAAAAAGACTCAACTAGTGCTGAAGCTCTCTAACGTCAAAAATGGTATTAAAAAGCAGAGTACAGTTATTCGGCCAATAATGACATTTGTATTTGAAATTACTAAAAGCGTATTAGAACAAATAGATATATGGAAAAAGGATATGTTGAGGAGAATATTTGGGGGGCAGAAAGTGCAGTAGATGTCGGAGTTGTATGAATTTTATAATGAACCAAAACTGTCAACACTGGTCGAAGCCCAGATAATTCGATGTATGGGTCATATTTCACGAACAAAGAGGGATGAATGATTAAGAAAATTTTAAATGCGCCAGCTATAAATAAGGGCGAAGGAAAAGCTAGGGTTAGTTGGAAGCAACAAGTTGGGGAGTTAGAGGATGGAGACAGAAGTGGTGCAAAAGACTCTTGAACAATAGTTTTACAAGCCTGTTGTAGTTTATTAAAAAAATACGCACTACTTATTTCTATAGTGGGTTAACAACTATTTAACTAACGCACAATCACTAATTATTTATTTCCACAGACCGATCTGTTTTTAGGCGCACTAAATCACAGTGTGAACTATATCTAACAGCAACCGTCTTTTAAATCGTGCCTCATACACTGTTAAACTTTCGATAACGGCTGACACTGTAACTATCAAGAAGTCTTTGGATGTTTATGCACTGTTTTGCCGCTACGGTTCGATTTTTCGTGGTAGTTTTTCGTGTTGCAGTTATTTCTTGTAATATTTTGTTTTTGTACTTAATTGTTCTGAATATTTGAAACCATACAATGGATAAAAATAAACTAACAGCCTTTACCATATCTGTGATATTTAAATCCAAGAAATAAGTGTTATTTAGTCACTTTAGGGGCCTTGTAAGTGCTTCTATGTAAAATTTACTAGGTGGCAGAGTTGTGCCTAGTAACACACTTTTAGATTTGTTGCATTTAGTTGAAACTTACAACAACTACGTGACGGTTGCAGATTTCGAGCAGAAAGTTAACGTTCTACCTTAAACTAGGGAAAATTCTTAGTGAAATATGGAATATAACAAAACAAGCATATGTTAACAAAAAAGTTTATCGAAGCCGTGTCTTTGAAAGATACAAAAGGTTTTGGGAGTACGAAGATTCAGTGCAAGACGATCCCAGATTCAGGTGCCCGTTGACGTCACATAACGTTGCAAATGTAGAATATGTGAGACAATTACTGCAAGAACAGTATCGTGTTACTGTGCACAAACAGAAGGGCTGAAATTGAATAGAGATCTGCGTTACTAAATGTTCCGTAACGATTTAAGGAAATGAAAACTTAATGCAAAAGTAGCCCGTTACAAACTGATGGAGGAACAGAAATGAAGATATTGCGCCTGAGAAGCATCCCGGAAGAAGTCTTTGCTTGTTTTTTGCCCTCCAGAAGCGATGGCATCTATCCGTAGATTAGCGAGGAGACTCCTTTGACAAGATATAGGACCAATAGCTGAATAAATAATTTTTTACGGACCCAATTCGAAACTTTTCCTTTGTAAAAGGAACTAAAAAATGTATTTACATCAGCTTTTTACAGTTTTTTGGGTTTTTAATTTCATCAATCAATGCGTGATAATGTATCTAATGAACATATAATATTATTTTCAATTTACCATCTTTGTGGGATTTAACTACAGATACTGTGCGATCTTTGAACGGTACCAAAAAACGCGATTGTTTCAATACGTACGTTAAACAAGTGATAAATATGGGGAGAATATATTTTTAAAGACTTTTTCTAAATCAACTTTAGTGGTGGTTTGCGACAGTAAAGGCAAATGAATGTGTACGCTGACAGCGAGTTGTCTTATTTTCCACTCTTAATTCTCGATATTAAACCTCAGTGAGTAAAAAGTATGCTTATATTTACAGCAAACACATTAAAGATTGGGGAGAACTAAGCTCTCTATACAGTTAGCAAATTTTAATCTTATCTGCAGGTATGTATATAACCTAACAAATATCTACCACCAGATATACTATCAACATTAATAAATCTTAAATAGCAATCAATGTACAATTCATTTAATTTCAACAATAACTTAAATAAATCCTGTTTTCCTCCAGAAATTCGAAATGTGCTTTTCATGTCTTTACCCACTTCAATATTGAATCAAAATACAGCAGTCCAGGGCATACCATCTGCTTGATAACGAAATAACAGAAATTGAAAGACCATATAACATTTATGACTGCCAAGTGATTAAGAAAAGAAAAAGGTTAATCAAACCAACTGCACAAATAACTGTGAACTCTCAGCCAACAAATTTGCAGAACAGCTAAGAAGGATAATAATCTAAGTTCATTTAATAATACTCAACTCCCGAAACTTCTAAACCACCACCTATATACATACATATACATATACAAGGAGTTGCCAGTTAAAAAAATTTTTTTTGGAAGGTGGGAACGTATAAAATTTTAATTGGATCGGATTTTTCCCTGGACAGTAAATATGGAACAATTTAACTTAGTGCCCATTCATAATAGACGTAAGCATAAGTCGCCCATAACAAATACGTAAAACGTAAAGTTGAACCGATGCAAAGCTTATGCGCTCGTTCATAATGCACTCCTGTACGTTTTACGTAAGAAATCGGTAGACCGAGAGCGGCCCCGACGAGCGTGCACGAATGCATGGACCTCGTGTAAATTAAGCGCTCAGCGCGCGACACGTTAAATTTCATCTCAGCCGTCTTTGTTTACTTTCTGTTCAAATGTATAGGCTGTCTTTGTTTACTACGCACGGATCTCCTCGTGTAAATCAAGGGGGTAGGGAAACGGCACATTACGTTTATTTACTTTTTGTTCAAATGTGTAGATATAGATATGTAATTTATTTCAAAACTGTAATAATATGGTTGTCGTGGTAGTAAAAGAACAACCATATTGTAGTAAGGTCAACAACATTGTTAAAATCAAATTGATAAGTCACTTATCAGAAAAATGTATTTATCAGGCAGCTTACAGTATACAAGGTGCAAATCATACGACTACTCAACAGCACACTGTACCAGACTCTATGACTGCATAAAATATGGTTAAGGTATGACTGAAAAACATGCGTTAAATCCAGAAGTACCCCAGCACGTTAGCTCTTATGGGGAGGCGCTTATCACCCACCCATTTACAAAATTTGTTTCATATATAAAGAATTAATAAACGCTAGAAACAAGTCAGCAATTTGGAAATCGAACCCAAGATCGCATACTACTAAGATCCCTTAATCTTATAGCGAGATTAATAATAATTCACAAACGAACCTAGTAAATCAGATAATTGCCCTTCTCTTGGAATTTATGGGAACAGATGACAGTAGTAAAAACTTACGTCTTCGAATGCGTTTCCTCTAATTTTGGTCAGGTTACGACAACTGTTTGGAGGAGAAGCTCTTTAAATGGATGTGTGTTTTTGCGTAATAGGCTGGTTTCTTCATCATCAGCAGATTGAAGTAGTATTTACTACGTATTCCGTCTTTGTGATTTTAAAGCACAGTTTCAACGTTTTCCGTAAAGGGAGCTTTGTTTTTAGCTTTATTAGTGTAAATTGGTCTTTTATTCATCTTGCCACTTGTTTGGTAGTCTAGTGGTAGATTTAAGTCTCAGATTTTTTTGTAAACAATAGGAGATTTCAAGTGGTATAGTTTTCTATTTAGCATTAAGATGGTGAATCTACCGTATAAATTCTTTTAAAATGTCAAAATCTTCACTCATTGCAAAGGATGCGAACAAAACGATGTAAAAGAGAAACAATTTATGTTAAACACAATCTAACATTTTTTTTAATTTTAGTATCTCATAATAATTTACTAAAATATGTTTTAGGACTTTTAACAGTTCCATACTTGTTACGTAAGTGTAAAGCAGAAATCATTAGAATAGTAATAATAACCTTTACCAAAACAGGGCTATGAAATTTTATTAAGCACTGTCGTGTTCACAATTGTTTGCCGAAACTATTTTGGGCATTAGAAAGTTTGGCGACAAATACTGGAGATCTCAAAAGAAAGTTCTATTTGATTGGTTCACTGAGTGAATGCAACGAACCAGTGGGGGCGAAACACAGGGCGCATGTCAATCGCTAGTACGGCTTTAGGAAAGTTAGTCTCTCTGGGGTGTTTCTCAAAAGCGAACCATGCATTTTGTGTGCCAGAATTTTACAAAAATAATGATTCGGCGATTATTTCACGAAGAAAGTTCAGTAATCATGATTTGTGTAACATAAGTCAAGTGCCAAGAGTTCTCTCATCAGAAAATAGGTGCGTAAGTTCAAAGAAACCGGTTCTACTATGGATAAACCTAAGTCGGGACGCGACCAAGGTCATCAAGAACTGACGAAAACGTAGAGTCCATTCGCGACCTATCTGTTCGTAAACGGGCAAGTGTTTTGAATGTGCCTAGATCATCATTACATCGCATTTTGTCTAAAGATCTGTATCTCCTTTTGAAATTCAGCTCAGCGATGCTAGGTAGAGGTTTCAATTCGTTAACTGTATAATTCAGCATTTCAATTTATTCAACAATATTTTGTTTTTGGACGAGGCACATTTTCACCTTAATGGCCACCTTAGTAAACAGAACTGCCGTTATTGGAGCGCTACAAACCCACAGTACTAACATGAGAAACCTCTTCATTCACCAAAAGTGACTGTATGGGCTGCAATGTCAGCGCGAGGAATAATCGGCTCGTACTTTTTTGAAAATGAAAAAGTCCGCGCGTTAACAGCGACTTCAGAGTGTGATTTGGAACTTCTGAACAATTTATTGGTATGTAAACTGCAAAATTTTGCTGGCTATAATCAAAGAACAAGGTTCCACTAGAACTGAGCAACATCGCACACTTCTAACTTGTCTGTGCCATGAGTTCGTGAAATTTCCTCCACAAATTAATTTCCAGAAGAGGTGATATACACTGGCGTTCACGCAGTTCTGATTTGGCTTCTATGGATTTTTCCTGAGGCGATCCGGGCTCTCTGGTTTAATTGAAAGGAAATATTCACCAAGAAATGGCACCCATTACGGAGTCTACGTGCCGCGCAGTGCAGGATTTTGAAAAATAATTACTGAAAAAGTTTGTTTTTTAATAACATAAAAAATTTTTAATAGGCGTCTGTTACGTTTTTTACAACTACTATAAAAATAAACTTTTTTGGGGAAACTAAAATAATTTTAATTTAGAAATGAGAGATATGAGTAACACCTAGAAAATTAAATTATTTAATGGAAAAGTAGGTCCTTTACAAGTACGTATGTAATTAATATTTCATTTAGTTAATTTTTACAAATAAACATAAAAATATTTAAAGCAACCAGAAGCATTATAGAATTTGATGTGCTTATGATAATATATTTACTATATGTATTTACTTAAAAAGCGCTGAAGTTAGTGTTTGAAGTAACATTATGTGGGAACCGTCTAGACTGTCTGTACAATGTCTCAAGTTTAAGTTTTACAGCTTGTGCAAGCAACTGCAAACATTCCCACAAGTTTGTCTTTTTTGTAGGTCGCCATTAATATGCTCTTTTAATTTGAAATCAGCTCCGCCGCGGAGTGTTTATACATATTCAAAGGGTTTTATTGCATTTGCTCAAATATTCCAAGGAGCGCAACCGACGCCAATGTAGCTCTTCCAAGCTGTAAAATAAAGTAATAAAAAGCAATAAAGAGTGCGAACTTTTAAAATATCCGCTTAAAAAGTTTTATACTGCCCCAGACGTGAAAGCTGCTTATCTGTAGTATCAAATTGAGAAAAATGTAAGGAAAACGCTATATGTTTTTGGTAAAATAAATTGTAGCGTAAATTTTACTTCAAAATCGATTATGCTATCCAAAATTTCGAAATGTAATAAAATATCTGTTACGAAAAGCAAATACATTTTAAAAACAATAATCACAAAAAATAAAATACAGGGGGCTGTTGCTGGGACTGCCCCCGTGAATTTTAGGTATTATTTGTTGAATAATAAGGGGTTGTACGCAAAAAGGTGTTTTTTGCGTCATAGGCTGACAATTTTTGATCCGCCTTCTCTCAAATTTTTGTAAAGGTAGGAACGTATAAATTTTTAACTAGATCTAACTAGAACTAACGTGAAACATTTAAATTTACAATCGAAGCTCCGCTCGGCGGAAGCAAACCAAATGGCAGTAGCTGACGCGCTTTTTGCGTTAGGTAATCATTGCATATGCGTTTCCAATTCGCAGGCCACCCAATTCTCTTGTGTGAACCAAAAAAAAATGCAGCGAGGAGCTTGGCACATCTTCAAAGAGACACAGGTTTGCTTTATCCGTTTTCGGTGTTGTGACGCCAGCAATTCTCTTCTCGGGCAGATCGTCTATATTCTCAAAATATCGTTTGACACAATTTTTAACGAATGCTTTCGACTTCTGCATATATTTTTCAGCTGTTTTATACGCCAATTTCAGTTCTTTCACATGATGTACTAAAAACATTCGTATCGCTTTAGAAATGTTGCGCCCATTGTAAAGATAACGAATTTATTAACGCAGACAACAAAATGTGTCGACAAATGCATTGCGCAGAAAAGCACAAAATCAAGATTCTGCTTACTACTTGACGACGGTCACTTTCTTGTCATATAGACTGTAAATATGTTTTTTTTATTGGTTTACTAGCAATTAACAATCAGAACTTAGTATAAATACAATATATGTTCTATGAGTTAATGTGATCACATTTATTGGCGTGAGGAGGAATCCATCCGTCGATGTTATACCGATTCATCAGAGCTATGCTCCTTGTAGATGATTAGGCCATTTCTTCTTTTTTAGTCTTCTTGGAGGGGGGTCCTGATGCAGGTTGGAGACGAGACTATTTGGGTGGACTTGAAGTCGTAGGAAGTGACTGTTACTCCTTACCGTGCGCTCATTGTTACCGTTGTTATGTTAAGGTCATTATGCAATGTCAAATTGCTGACATACCACGAGGCATTTGCAAGCATTCGTAGGGTTTTGGACTGTACTCGTTGGATAATATTGACATTTGACTTGCAGGAGCAACCGCAGAGTTCAATGCGGTAAGTCTAAATGGGCTTAATTACGAGTTTATATAGAAGCAGCTTGTTTTCGAAAGAGAGTCATGATCTTCGGCCTAGGGACAAGTACATTTTTATTACTCGCAAATCAATTTCCTTTCTCTTCTTTAGTATATGGGACTTCCACGTGAGTTGTTTATCTAAGTGAAGACCTAGGTAACGGGACTCATTTGCTTGTGGGACAGGTGTGTTATTCAGATACACTGGTGGGCACTCTGCACGATTTTGAGTAAAGTTAACATGAGTGCTTTTCGTTTCGTTTACTTTGATTCGCCAGGTCTGTAGGATAGTTAAGTGGTTTTGCAATTTTAAGAAGGCTGTGTTAGGATTGGTGTAGCTAGAGAGGAGGACAGTGTCGTCAGCAAAAGTATGTATCTGATGTTGTAAGTATATCTGCAGTGTATAATATATAGAGCAAAGGTCCAACGACGTTTCCTTGTGGCACTCCAGATTTGATTGGTTGGAGGTCAAAATAAATACTCTTATCCGTATTTTTTTTTGGAAATAGTGATCTGACAAGAAAGATCTAAAAAGAAGGTATTATTTACTAGAAAGCAAGGTTTTGATCTTGTACAATGGGCCATCATACCATAATTTATCAAAAGCTTGTTTTATATCAATAAATACTGCTGGACGATAAAATTTAGAATTGAGAGCCGTGTTAATAATGTTTACAACTCGATGACATTGTGATATGGTAGAGTGGTACCTCCTGAACCCAAACTGATGGTCTGGGACGCAATATTCCCATATATCGATATTATATAATCTTCTAATTATAAGCTTTTCTAGTAGTTTAGACAACAGAGGCAATAAAATTATGGACCTGTAAGATGAAACTTCTTCAGCGGGTTTTCCAGGTTTTAATGTTAGTATAATTTGAGAAAATTTTAGTGATGATGGCCAATAATGAAGTCGCAGTATAGAGTTAAAAAGATTTCGTAAAAACAGTACGCCGCTTTTGGGTAGTTCAATAAGCACCTTTGCCGTTATTAAGTCGTAACCAGGGGCTTTCTTATTGTTTAAATGCCTAATTTCTTCAAGAATCTCGGTATAAGTAAAGCTTTTGATGGGCAGTGTCAATTGTAGGGGTGCCTGAAGAAAGGTTTGAATCTCATCATCTGGTTTACTGGAATGGGGAATAAAGACTTCAGTAAAATGTTGTACGAACCGATCTGCCTTTTCCTGGTCTGTTCTTGCCCATTCATTATTTTGTTTTTTTTTATTGGGGGATTCACGGTCTGTGGCCTCTTACTTGGTTTAGAAATTTTTGAGATACTATTATCTGCGCGGGAGAGTGTAGTTAAGTGATGCTGAAAAGTTTCTTGCTTCAACATTTTAATTTTTTTCTTTATGGTGTTGGCTAACATGTTATATATGTTTTTATCATTAGAATTGTGGGTTCTGTGCCATTTGGATCTTGCTTGACGCTTTAGCCGTATTAGCTCAAGTATTGCCGTGGGAATATTTCCATTCCCACGAACCATATTTGTAATCTTCGGCGTCGAGTGCCAAGCTGCATATTGCACAGTTGCGATAAAGTGGTTTGTCGCATCCTTTATTTCTTGAGGGGTATGTAGATTTATACTGGTTTGTAAGTCCCTTTGCAGAAAATATCTATATGCCTCCTAGTCTGTTTTTGTGTTGTACAGTGATGGCCTAGGTTGTCTTTTGATAATCGTGGTGCTTATTGTGGAGATAACTGGCTTATGATCAGATGACAGGTCAAAGCTACTAGCTATACTCATATAGTTAGATGAAATACCATGTGTTACAAAAAAGTCCAACAGATTTGGCATCTTATCAGGGTCCGTGGGCCAATATGTAGGCTCTCCAGTTGATAGATAGCCATAGTTTTTTTCACTTAAAAGTTTATATCGACCCCTTGTGGTGATTAGTCGTAGACTCCAGTATGTGTGTTTGCAGTTGTAGTCGCCATCACATATAAAATTGCTACCAAGTAACGGAAAGAATTGTTTAAGGTCTTCTGTGGTGATTTTATGTTTCTGTGGACAGTATACAGCTGATATTGTGATCGGATTTGGTAATTTACAAACTTGAATAGCGGTTGCTTGTAGAAATGGTTCTTCGTACTTTTTTAATTCATGATGGACAATTGAACTCACTAGAATAGCTGTGCCTCCATGAGCTGTACCGTCAGGATGCTCCGTATGATAACAAGTATAATAGGGTATTCTTAAGTAAGATTTGTCAGTAAAGTGTGTTTTAGCTATAAGTAATATATCTATATTATTCAGTTTTAAAAATGACTCGACTTCATATATTTTTGACGAATGCCATTAGCATTCCATAAAGATATACGTAACAATTTAGACATTATTCGACTAGTTAACTGTGGACAACATATTTATTACCATGTTGTTTTGTTGCATTAATTGAACAAATATGACTTTAAATTCTTCTAGCAACTTTTGTAATGTTACATCCTGGTTTTGAACTTACTCTGTGTCTCTCTGCGCAGCCTGACTATATGTAAGTCGAGGGTGATAGTAGTATTGTTTTGCTTTGATGTGGTTGTTGTTGAGAAGTGTATGACAATTTTGTGAGTGCGTGGTTGATCTTAATTTGTTTTGAAGTTCTTTATGTACAGTACAACCTCGATAATTTACCGGATAATCTCCACCGCCTAATGCGCATCCGGGTGGAGTTTCTTTTGTATTCTTGCAAGTTTTAGTGTCATGAAAACCTCAACATTTTACGCATATGTACGGACGATTACAATACGCTTTGGTGTGGTTGTATTGTTGACACCTCATGCGCTGTACAATGGTTGTATTTCTGTATGGCGGTTCAACCTTTATTACATGATTATTTAAGTACTGTAGATTATAAATGTCCTTATTACTTACTGCAAGTTCCAAGTCCACAAAGAACATTGGGAGATGCGTTTTATCAATTCTGTGCTTAATGTTCGTTATAGTTCTCACTTTGAATCCCTTCTCCTCTAATGAATCAGCTATTTCTTCTGTCGTTACAGTGTGGTGTAGATTGCGGATTACCACTCGATATGCTTTATTTTCTTTCATCTGGTATGTGTGATAGGTTACTTTAGAGTCTTTCATAAATGTGATCAGTTTATGATATGTGTCAGCAGTATTAGGGGTTATTTTGACTACATTATCAGCCAATGTTTTTGTTTTGTATTGTTCTGCTTCTATAACAGTTGTTAGTGCATTTATTATTTTCTTGTAGTCCGTAACACCGTGTAAAAATATTGGTGGTCGTTTAGGAACCCTAGTTTGTCGTTGTGCATTATTTGTGTTATCAGTAATATCTTCATTAAGATTAGAGAGGACAGAGTATCTGTTATCTTGCGAGACATGCTCTGTATCACGCTGTGTTGGGTGATTTGCTGTTCTCCGCCTTTTTCTGACTTCCACTCTTTGGTTTTTCCATTCATTATTTTGAGTCGTAGAAGAAGATTCATTATCAGTTTCATAATCAGGCATGCTCATATTATTTGTTGAGACCGGCACTGTATTTGTTTGCATTGGTGTAGTAATATTGGGTGCTTGGATAGGTATCTGAGTTAGTACATTCGGAATTTGTATATTACGTATATATTGTTGGTTATTACATAAATATGGAATAGAAGATTGGGGTGTTACCTGGCTATATACTGGCGTGACTCCAAAATGTGGCTGAGGCATCAATTGAGTAGGTGATTGGTTTGCCTGGTGATAGACATTGCTGTTGTTAAATGCCATGTTAATAGCTTACAATTTGATTACTTATATTAATAAGTAACTGAAAAATTAAAAATTAAAATTGGTAAATAATAGGCCTAACCTTATGCAAGTCTGCAGCAGCACCGCCACGATAACGTAGGTAAATCAGCCCATGCACGTCTGCTCTGCTTCGATGCATAAGGCTAACTTTGTAAATATGTGAAGTAAATGTCTGCTATATGGGTTTTTAGAAACCTTGGTTAATCTAACTCGGTTGAATTGGATATTTTCAACGAACTTAAAAAGTTCGTTACTGAATTCTATATGTCTGTCTGTCGGTCGGACTGTCCGACACAAAATGTGAGATTTTTTAAAATTTGTAAATGGATTCTTATAGGAAATTTTACGCTGATTTCGAAGTCGAAATTAAAAAATTTCTATCTCGAATAATTTTCGAGATATTCGATTTCAAATTTTCCCGAAATTCGAAATCGGAATCGAAAGGTCTTTTTAAGTTCGTTCTGGGATTGCTTACAGAGCAATCTCTTCACCGGCCCATGTTTATTATATTGTAGGCCTCTATTCAAGCGTCTTATACATTTGATTCATATGCTTTAATATTTTTATATTTTTGCCTCAGTGACGTTGAGGGTTTTAATACACTTTTTAAATTATTTTTACAATATTTAGCAGACGATGGTAGTTTTACGCCTAATGTAATTCTAAAGCTTTTACTAAAATGGTTTCGTTTATTAACCAACATTTGTAAAATTAAATTATATTATAAGCATCGTAGAGTAGCTCAACCAAGTTTTATAATGGTCTAGTGACTGGTGGGAAGTAAAATTGTGTTTTCTTAGTAGAAGTCTACAGTTTGTGTAGGTGCATTCATTATTTCTTTTCTATATTAAAACTCATTGTTTAATAACTAATGTTAGTATCTCAAGCTTTGTGATTATTGTGTATATCCACATTTTTTATGCTGTCATTTGGACTCCAACATTTAGTTGGAGTCAAATTTGATAGTTTATTGTTATAATGTTAATGATTTAGTATAAACTTGACATTATAACTTAACCAACAATAACTTATCATGAACAACATTTTGACCTTTGCTAAAATCTAACAAGTGTTTGTAAGTGAGAATGAATAAAATATGTTAATGCGAAATAATTTAGTGACATAACCTTATTTTGTGGATCTTACAAAATTAATTTCAATTGTAAATTCTCTTTTAAAGAGGTTTTTTCTATTGGGTTGGTTTTTTTATTTTATACGGTTGCATCTTTCACTTTAAATCCCACAGTCCTTAAAGTTACTCATTTATGGATAACATGAATTTTTGGAGCATCATCAATGAGCAAGCATAAAGTGTGCCTAAGAAATGTTGGGGCTAGGATTTTTCGAGAATAATACGTGACTGTATACATATTGTGCATTAACTCTAGTAATTGTATTTGATACTTTATTTATTAGTTCAAGGAAATATATAAACAATTTTTAAAATATATCAGAACGGCTCATCAAAGTGACAATTTTCCTATGTGGACTTGACACAGTTGTTATTGCTTTTGTCGGGACCCAAAGTACTTCCACAAAGCAAAAGAATTAGCCTAATATCGGAACGCAAATTGTTTTCGCGAAGTGAACAAATTAGCGTAATGCCGAGCCGAGAAGCATTCCTAGAAACCGGCAATTGGGGGTGCAAGCCTGCCCAATCACGCGATCTTTTCTATGAAGGGCCACCCTCCACCATACACAATTCCTGGAGGATAAAAGCGCGCCTCACACCAGTCCAAGACAATTCGCTGCCGCTACTCTAACTGGCCTTGCAGCTATCTAAAAGCCTTGGCCCTCATCGAACAGCGCTTGCCGCTAAGCATAGCGTCTTGCCGAATCGCGAACCACCTCCGACAACTACGTGGCTTATGGCTTCCAGGAGGACCAGCACCAACTTCGTCAGATTGACACCTTCGGAACCAGTGGCGAGTCTACCACTAAAGAACGTCGGTACCAGAACTACTGTCCCCGTTGCCACCGACGCCCCAGAAGAGACTCGCCGAGGGACGCCGGGCACGGCTCCTGAAAGAGCTGTTCAGTGAATCTCCATCTCCCGTGAAAACGGCAGCGGCGTCACCGACTGAAGAACGATTGCGGCGCGTCCTGTGAATACTGTTCGGGCCACCACCGGATCGCAAGAACCAACCCTTAGCGTACACCGACGCCACGGACACGAACCAACTGTCGGCCGGAACCTTAGTACTCTCGTGGCCATAATAAACTGTTGTAATTAATGTAAAAAAGTGTCTGTAAATAAAAACAATATGTGGGGAATATTCGTTATACCGTCGCTACAGTTCCTTCGCCCCTACAAACGACTCCTATGACAAATCCAAACAAGAATTCTATTATAATCTGAGATTTTTGAGAAAGTAAACAAAAAGTAATTCTAGCGGGAGACCTTAACGCTAGGGTAGGATCACAACCAAATAATAAAATAGTAGGCCAGTATGGCGAAACTGCACTGAATGAGTCAGGAGAAATATTAACTGATATGTGTGAAGAATACCACTTAAAAATCACTAACACACATTTTCCAGACAAGAGTGTTCATTTATTTATCTGGGAACGACCTTCCTTGCAACAAAAATCTGTATTGGACTGTATAATAATGCGACAGTGGTTCAAAATTAAAACTTATGATTTTGAAGTCAAACGAGGTGTTATCTGCGGATTCGACCACCACTTTAGTTTGAAAAACACAACAGCTTAAAATACGGTTAGCTGTTACAGATACAAATTATACCTATTACAACAACCAGGTATTAAACAACTCTGTGAAGACAGGCTAAAACATCAATTAGAATAAAAGCAAATAAACGAAGATATAGAAACAGAACATTAAATTCGCAGGAGGCAATACATCTAGCAGAAATAAAACTAGTCATCGGAAAACATCAGTGTTTTGTGTCCTATCGATATTCCTATTCTTTAGTATTTCTTATAGCATTGTTGTAACGCCTGTTTAACATACGAGATACGTTCAAGTTGTAAGGTCTCTAAATTATATTCTAAAAAAGTAACTTCTGTATTTTTCAACATAATCTCTATCTAGACATGCACATTTTTTACAACGTCGTCGCCGTGATTCCATGGCTGCTGAGAACACTTTTTTAGGAGTGTGTTTTGCCCATTGCAAAATTGCTGATGCAACAGCGCCTCGATTAGAAATTGAGCCGCCACGGAAAGTGTCTTTTATAGTTGGAAATTTATGGCCGCATCACGTGTCTACATGTCTTCATACACTGACGTCTGCGCAGCTTTGCGTTTGATCGGTTAGTGTTCGTGGGACCCACCTTAAAGAAACTTTTCTCATTTTGAGGTCATCATGAAAAGTGGATTCCACAGATCCCACGGAAATGCCAAATTTAGAGGTAATATCATGCACACCTAATCGACAGTCTTCTATAACAACTTGGTCGACTCGCACAGTCATGGTTTCGGTCCGGTAGGTTCGTATCCAAGGTTGTTCCGGTTCATTGTCACACAACTCTTAACTTTCTTTAAACTTTTGCATCCATGAACTCACATTTTTAATATCCGTACCTTCTTCATCGCATGTCTTAGTTGGCTACGCTTTCGATGGGCGTTTAACCACGTAAGAAGAGAAAACGGATGATTACAAGTTGTTCTTAAATACCAAACATCACCATTTTATGTATACAACACAATATTAACTACAATGGCGGCAATGTGGGTTTTGTATATTGTATGTTGCTGCCATCTATATCACAAATTTAGAAATGTTTTCCGCGTCTTATAAAGTTAACCATATTTTTCTACTTACTTTCATTGCTGAGAAAAAAATTTGGAGAACTTAGAACTTGAACGCACCTCGCATACATTGACAAACAGGGGAAACAGCGTGTAGCCTTATTTCAACCCCTTAGACACTTATTGATTTTGTTAGTTTATCCCCTATTGTAATTTGGCCTTATGTGTTTTGATATAACACTTTAGTTGCTTTGACCGATTTATTGTTTATCCTTTTTTTCATTGTTTCTCACAGTTTTTTTCTTAGAACATTATCGCATGCCTTCTCTAGATGTACAAAATTTATATAAATTTTAACATTTTTTGTTCGGTTATTTTCGATTGCTTGTCTGATTCAGTGAACATTGTTGATACATGATTTTTCCGATCAAAGTCCACTTTGTTCACTAAATTCGTTTATATATTTTTTTATCTTTCTAGTAGCTTTACTATTCTTGGTAATATGTTTATTTCTACATAGTTATGGCATACAATTTTGTCCCCTATTGTGTGTATTGATACAATATATGACTTTTTCCATTTTGTCACCATATTCTGTTTTCTTTCCATTTTTTGAAACCTTTTATTATTACTTCTACTAGTCTACGTCCACCACACTAATTTTAGTTTAAGTTGATCTGTTTATTATTACTCTACTAACCTGATTCATGAATTGGACTCCGGCTCTGCCCGTCACAAGCCAGAATAAATGGAAAGTGATGGATAAGGATAGATAAGGACTCCTATATAAAATTACAGATGAAAACCGGCCAACGGCTAGTGAGATGGAAAAAGATTAAAGAAAAACACAACGGTAAAGGAGGCGGAAGAGCCAAACAGGGAAGATAGTTTTACAGAGTAGTGGAAAAACAAACTAAGGAAACAACACCTTAAAATCAAAGTTTTTGATCCTCCAAGTTGATGGTTAAGGACATGGGCTAACTCCCCGTGATTTGTAAAGCCAAACAAACTGTTAAAAGATCAAAGAGTAAGCCTTGTATTACAGATGAGACATGGAATATCCAAAATATGAATACAAAAAGGTGCGGTTTCTGAAAAACTTTCCAAATATACAATTGACGTAACCACACTCACAAAGATAAAAAAGGGAACGGAAAATAAATAGTAAGCAAACTACACATAGTTTTATAGCGGAGTGCCCAAAGGAAAAAGAGCAAAGGGCGGGTACACTATTTGCATAATAGCGACATATGCTCCTACAGATAAGGCAAACAAAAACACAAAGGGCAAATATAAGAATAACGTAACTTATATGCTACAAAAAAATGGAAATAAAAAAGGTATTGTACTTTTAGAAGATTTAAATGCAAGAATAGGATGCGAAGAACAATATCCAATAATAAAAAAATTTGGTAAAGACGTAGCAAACAAAAATGCCAATAAACTAATAGTAACGAGCAGCAGATTTAACCTACAAATAATGAATTGTAATTTACAACATCTACAGAAGCATAACACACATGGTATTAACCAACACGTGGACTAAATAAGGAAAACTAAAATAAGGAAAAATGCACCAAACAAAAGAGAAAACAGAAGAAATGAATTCAGAAGGTAAAAAATATAATTTGAATTTGCTACGGGATGAGTTAATAAATTTTTATATTAATTAAGAAAAAAACAAATTAACTAAATATATAAGAAGACAGTTATAATCAAATAAGACAAGCAATACATTAAGTCGCATTCAAATCGTTAGGAATGATGAGAATTAAAGTAAAAAGAAATTATATTAAAATAAGGACCTAGAAAGGAACATCAGACAAAATGAAAAGCATATCAAAAGTGAGTGGCAACACAAGAGCAAGAATAAGAATAATAAGACAAGTACAGAAATATATAATAAAGGCAAAAAATAACAGTGGAATAATATACGTAGAGATGTGGAAAATACTAGAGCAGGAACAAGAACTAAGCAGGCCTGAAGACCTGGAAAAATCGGCAGCTGAAAGTCTTCTTTTGCTGTCCGAAGCTCATGGTGAACAGGTCGCATCCATTTCAAGTGAGTATTGGTTTAGACGATTCAAAAGTGGTGATTTTCACATGGAAGACAAAGAGCGTACGGGTTTAAAGATGTAGATGAAGTTATAATTGGCAGACTTCTTAAATGTTAATTAATCGACCGTTGGTAAACGTTTAAAAGGAATGCGAATAATTCATAAGCAAGATAATTGAGTGTCACACGAATTGAAACCAAGAACGTAGAAAGACATTTTTCCACCTGTGAACAGCTGTTTCAAAGACATAAAAGAAATGAGTTTTTGCATCTTATCGTGGCTGGTATGAAAAATAGATTAATTATGAAAACCCCAAGTACAGAACAGTTAGATGTATGCCCGGCCAAGCATTAGTATCGACCTCACCACCGACGCCAAAGCGAAACGTCCATGATTCGAAGGTAGTGTTCTGTATTTGGTGGAATCAGAAGGGTGTAGTGTTTTATGAGCTACTGAAACGAGATCGCTGTCGACGACAACCGATTAAATTGAACCGAGCGTTGAAAGAAAAACGATTGAAATATGCCGAAAGACACGATAAAGTAATTTTTCAGCACGCCAACCCTCAGCCATATGTTGCAAAATAATGTCAAAAATTACTTGGAAACACTTTCATGGGATGTCCTACGCTATCCGCCGTATTTACCAGACATTTCCCCTTTTTATTACAATTTGTTTCTATCGATGATGCATAGCTTGGGTGAACAGCGCTTTAATGTTCTTGAAGGCATCAAAGATGAGGAATTCTTTCGCCGGGAATCCGCCTGTTACCAAAAAGATGGGAAAAAGTTGTAGCTAACGATGAACAGTAATTTGAGTACTTGTGCCTTATACGTATTTTGAAATAAACATTTAAATTTACAAAAAATTCTGCAAAATTAATTACAAGCCCCAATAACTTTATTCTTATAACTTAATACTAGGATTCACTTGCTCGGAGGAACAATATTTGTACATCATAAAATTTTTAAATTTATCATATACAGGATGTATTCAAGTTATAAAACCTCCGATTTTTTTTCTCACAAATTAATTACACGAAAACTGCAAAACTTGTGTCACTTCTCGACTTAATATTCCTGCAGCCGTACATATTTTTCACAACGTTGGCGCCATGATTCCATGGCTGCTGCAAACGCTTCTTTAGGAGTCTTCTTTGACCACCAAAAAATCGCTGATGCAATAGCGACACAACTAATAAATTTGCGACCACGGACATTGTCTTCTATCGTTCAAAACAGCCAAAAGTTGCTAGGAGCTACGTCAGATGAGTAGCGGGCATGAGAAACCACTTCAAAGTTGTCAGCATTCGTGGCACCCACCTGGAGGACACTTTTCGTATTTTCAGGTCTTCATGCAGAATTGTGTGCACAGATCCCACGGAAATGCCAACTTTGGAAGCAATGTGTTCCACACTCATTCGACGATCCTCCAAAACAAGTTTCTCCACTCGCTTGGTCATGTCGTCAGATCGGCTAGTGCCGAAATTGTCTTGGTTTGTTGTCATACGAAGTTTTGCTTTCTTGAACTGTCGCACATTAGACACATCCATAACACCATCACCACATGTCTGACTCAACTGCTGATGAATTTCAATCGGTGTCACATTACGCAAATGGAGAAAACGAATGATTACACGCTGTTCTTGTAATGAAAACGTCGCCATTTTGAGTATCAAAAACAGTCCTCACTTTCGTCGCTACCGCTAGAGTCTTGTGTGCCGTGTAGTGGTGCCATCGCTGTCACGCATTCACAAAGAGTGCGCGCGTATTTTGAAACAAACCGCATGTTCCTACTTGCTTCCAGTCCTGAGAAAAAAAATTGGAGGCGTTATAACTTGAATGCACCACGTATTTAGTTTTGATAATTGATAAAAGATTAAGTGACTATTTTAAATGTTCTATTTGGACCCAACTTTTATTTGCAAAAATTACACCAAACAAATGTTATATCTAGAAATGTATCATATACATCCATGCACCCTGTATAAGTTCTGCTACGCGACAAAAGCACAGCGGCGAAAATAGTTAATTAATAATTAATAACGAGAGTTAATTAGTAGGTAGAAATTTACCAAGGAGTGTACCGCAATTTATATGAGCGGCACAAAAAGCAGATGTCATTAACAAATTATTTCTGCAGTTCAGCGGAAACTCTTTTAAAGGGTCCTCGGCGATTTCCATAAAGCGCCCGTCCATAAACCCGCTCAATTTAAAGCGGAGCTTAAAGCCGACGATCGCACGCCACCGTTATTCTTGGTCACATCAGAACAAAAACAAATCCGTGGCCGTTTCGTGACAACTGCAGAAATTACCACAATTATCTGCGGCCGATGCAGCGCCCATGAAACTCCGATCTTACGCCAATTTTTGTTTGGGAATTAATCGTCTGCGCGGTTTTTCGAACCTTATCTCGGCCGGCACGAATAATTACAGCGATTCCGGCGGCGGTGCGTGTTCAATTATACACCGCGGCGGCGGAGAGCCCTCCATTCTGCGGGTCAAAAGCGTATTGATTTAAGGAACTGCCGGTTATCAGATTGCGCTGAAGTGCTGTTCGGCGGCGCTTGGTTCTTACATGAACTCCAAGAATTTTAAAGCGGTAGGAAGTTTCGGATTGCTTCTCAAGTTTATTTTTTTTTGTTAGAACCGCTATGGTTTTTGATTAAAATTGTTATGTCTATATTATATCACTGGGAGTTGCCCGCCAAAAGATATTTTTGGCGTCCTAGACTGACAATTTTTCACCCGCCTTCCCTCAAATTTTTGCAAGGTGCGAACGTATAAATTTTTAATTAGACCGGCTTTTTCTCTGGTTCAGAAGCATGGAACAATTTAACGCCCATTCATGGTGGACGTAAGCATAAGCCGCCCATAGGAAATACGTAATACGTAAAGTTGAATTGATGCAAAGCTTATGCGCTCGTTTATAATGCACTCTCGTAATTTTTACGTTTTACGTTCATTTGCAGTAATTTTTAATTTTTCTCTAGATTAATGTTGGCAACAGTAACAGAATATTTGTTTTTATTCTAAAATAGCTGTACCCGGCCACGCGTTGTTGTGGCTTTGCTTTTACGTCTAACAGATATCGCTGTTTTTCAAAAAAAAATGTTTTATCAGGTGTGACATCTGTATAATACAATAATAAAAATATTTAAATAATTCAAAAACGGTTAAAGTTAGAAGGCTGATTTTTTGCCCCGAATTAGCACATATAGTTGTGAATGTGGTGTGCAAGTTTCAAGGAAATCGGTTGAAGCGTCTAGGAGGAGATTATAAGTTTAGGGAGATAAGACAAATCTATATTAGATAAAATAATTATTAATTCAAATTTTTTTTGTATTGTCGATTATTTGCTACCCAGTCTTGAGGACGTTACATTTCTTTTATTTGGTTGTATATCATTTCTTCTACACGAGGTGTATTCAAATTCTAAAATCCTAATGTACACAGGTCGAATTACTATCATTGCCATAAGTGTTCAAAAACAACATGTAATCATCCACTTTCTCTTTTGCATGTTGAAACCCCATGGATGTTAGAAATGTGCGATCGTGGGTGCAACAGTTTAAAGATGCTGAGAATGAATCAAAGTAGCTTCGGCCATGAATCAGCCGGACCAAAACCATGATTTCGCGAGTGGAGCATGTTGTTATGGAAGACCGTCGTGTGCGTATTATCGCATCTAATCTTGGCATTTTTCTAGGATTTGTAGAGTTTATATTGTATGATGATCTGGAAATGAGGTAAGTTTCTTCAAGGTGGGTCCACGAAAGCTGATTAACAAACACAAGACCGCGCGAGTGGCAATGTCTCAGGACATGTTTACACGCGATGCAGTCATAAATTTCCAATTATGTAGGAGTCTTTGTTGCGCCAGCGATTTTTCAGTAGGAAAACACACTCCTAAAGAAGTGTTCTCAACAGCCATCAAATCATGGTGACGACGTTGTGTAAAATGCGTACGTCTAGACTACGTTGAGAAGTAACAGAAGTTTTAATTTTTTTGGGTAAATATTTTTTGAGAAAAAAATTTTGAGGTCTTAAATCTTGAACGCACCTTGTAGATGTAAATATTTGAAATTTCTGTTATGGAACTTCGTCAGTAATCATTATACTATCACTGTCTGGCTCAAGCCAGAATAAAGGTGGAAGGAGAAGAATAACAACCTTGCTAAAAGAAACAGGTTTCAGCTGGCCCGACTGATAATGCCCTGTAAGGGCTCCTACCCAGGGTTACAGCGAAAGAATGCCAACGATTCTGAAGACGGAAATTGACAAATAAAGTCATAACGATGGAAGAGGTGGAAGAGCAGACTTTAATAGCGGCGTCTGTACCCATATTGGGCGGTCACACACAGCGTCTGATTCCAGAGGAGAGGCTGATAAAAAACTCGTTAACCCGCTCGGCAAGCGTGGCGTTTTAATACCAAATCACCCCCAAGTAACTCAACATGAAGAGAAAAATTTGAAAACTCAAATAACTCAGGTGGGTAGGCTTAATCGCCCACAATCCCACACCGGTACTCCGGTCTGCCTCTAGGATTCTGGAGGGGCAAAAATTCGAAAATAAGAGACAAAAGAATAGACCGACGTGTGAAGATGAACGTTGGAACTCTGAATGTAAGATCACTCTGTACAGAAGACAGATTAGCAAAATTGAAAGAAGAACTCATACATATTAAGTAGGACATTGTTGGACAGAGCGAAATCAAGAGAAGATGAGAGGAAATTCTGGTTCTGAAAACATATATTATAAGGGAGAAGAAGACGCCAGTATGAACTCTGTTGGAATTTTAATAAATATAAAATGGACCAAAATATGTGTACAATGGTAGGGATACCATCAAAAATTATATACATAATTATTAAGATAACTAATCGGTTTACATAACAATGGCATGAGAAACCACTTCATAGTTGTCAGCATTCGTGGCACCCACCTGGAGGACACTTTTCGCATTTTCATGCAGAATTGTGTGCACAGATCCCATGGAAATGCTAACTTTGGAGGCGATGTGTTCCACACTCATTCGACGATTCTCCAAAACAAGTTTCTCCACTCGCTTGATCATGTCGTTAGATCGACTAGTGCCGAAATTGTCTTGGTTTGTTGTCATACGAAGTTCTGCCTTCTTGAACTGTCGCACATTAGACACATCCATAACACCATCACCACATGTCTGATTCAACTGCTGATGTATTTTAAACGGTATCATGCTACGCAAATGGAGAAAGCGAATGATTACACGCTGTTCTTGTAATGAAAACGTCGCCATTTTGAGTATCAAAAACAGTCCACACTGTCGCCGCTACCGCTAGAGTCTTGTGTGCCGTGTAGTGGTGTCATCGCTGTCACGCATTCACAAAGAGTGCGCGCGTATTTTGAAACAAACCGCATGTTCCTACCTGTTTCCAGTCCCGAGAAAAAAAATTGGAGGTGTTATAACTTGAATGCACCACGTATTTAGTTTTGATAATTGATAAAAGATGAAGTGACTGTTTTAAATGTTCTATTTGGATCCAACTTTGATTTTCAAAAATTACACCAAACAAATGTTATATCTAGAAATGTATCATGTACATCCATGCACCCTGTATAAGTTCTGCTAAGCGACAAAAGCACAACGCCGAAAATAGTTAATTAATAATTAATAACGAGAGTTAATTAGTAGGTAGAAATTTACCAAGGAGTGTACCGCAATTTATATGAGCGGCACAAAAAGCAGATGTCATTAAGAAATTATTTCTGCAGTTCAGCGGAAACTCTTTTAAAGGGTCCTCGGCGATTTCCATAAAGCGCCCGTCCATAAACGCGCTCAATTTAAAGCGGAGCTTAAAGCCGACGATCGCACGCCACCGTTATTCTTGGTCACATCAGAACAAAAACAAATCCGTGGCCGTTTCGTGACAACTGCAGAAATTACCACAATTATCTGCGGCCGATGCAGCGCCCATGAAACTCCGATCTTACGCCAATTTTTGTTTGGGAATTAATCGTCTGCGCGGTTTTTCGAACCTTATCTCGGCCGGCACGAATAATTACAGCGATTCCGGCGGCGGTGCGTGTTCAATTATACACCGCGGCGGCGGAGAGCCCTTCATTCTGCGGGTCAAAAGCGTATTGATTTAAGGAACTGCCGGTTATCAGATTGCGCTGAAGTGCTGTTCGGTGGCGCTTGGTTCTTACATGAACTCCAAGAATTTTAAAGCGGTAGGAAGTTTCGGATTGCTTCTCAAGTTTATTTTTTTTTTGTTAGAACCGCTATGGTTTTTGATTAAAATTGTTATGTTTATATTATATCACTGGGAGTTGCCCGCCAAAAGATATTTTTGGCGTCCTAGACTGACAATTTTTCACCCGCCTTCCCTCAAATTTTTGCAAGGTGCGAACGTATAAATTTTTAATTAGACCGGCTTTTTCTCTGGTTCAGAAGCATGGAACAATTTAACGCCCATTCATGGTGGTCGTAAGCATAAGCCGCCCATAGGAAATACGTAATACGTAAAGTTGAATTGATGCAAAGCTTATGCGCTCGTTTATAATGCACTCCCGTAATTTTTACGTTTTACGTTCATTTGCAGTAATTTTTAATTTTTCTTTAGATTAATGTTGGCAACAGTAACAGAATGTTTGTTTTTATTCTAAAATAGCTGTACCCGGCCACGCGTTGTTGTGGCTTTGCTTTTACGTCCAACAGATGGCGCTGTTTTTCAAAAAAAAAAAAATGTTTTATCAGGTTTGACATCTGTACAATACAATAATAAAAATATTTAAATAATTCAAAAACGGTTAAAGTTAGAAGGCTGATTTGCCCCGACTTAGCACATATAGTTGTGAATGTGGTGTGCAAGTTTCAAGGAAATCGGTTGAAGCGTCTAGGAGGAGATAAAATTATAAGTTTAGGGAGATAAGACAAATATATATTAGATAAAATAATTATTAATTCAAATTTTTTTTGTATTGTAGATTATTTGCTACCCAGTCTTAAGGACGATAAATTTATTTTATTTGGTTGTATATCATTTCTTCTACACTAGGTGTATTCAAATACTAAAATCCTAATGTACACAGGTCGAATTACTATCATTGCCATAAGTGTTCAAAAACAACATGTAATCATCCACTTTCTCTTTTGCATGTTGAAACCCCATGGATGTTAAAAATGTGCGATCGTGGGTGCAAAAGTTTAAAGATGCTGAGAATGAATCAAAGTAGCTTCGGCCATGAATCAGCCGGACCAAAACCATGGTTTCGCGAGTGGAGCATGTTGTTATGGAAGATCGTCGTGTGCGTGTTATCGCATCTAATCTTGGCATTTTTCTAGGATTTGTAGAGTTTATATTGTATGATGATCTGGAAATGAGGCAAGTTTCTTCAAGGTGGGTCTACGGAAGCTGATTAACAAACACAAGACCGCGCGAGTGGCAATGTCTCAGGACATGTTTACGCGCGATGCAGTCATAAATTTCCAATTATGTAGGAGTCTTTGTTGCGCCAGCGATTTTTCAGTGGGAAAACACACTCCTAAAGAAGTGTTCGCAACAGCCATCAAATCATGGTGACGACGTTGTGTAAAATGCGTACGTCTAGACGGAGATTACGTTGAGAAGTAACAGAAGTTTTAATTTTGTTGGGTAAATATCTTTTCAGAAAAAAATTTTGAGGTCTTAAAACCTCCATAATAAAGGTGGAAGGAGAAGAATAACAACCTTGCTAAAAGAAACAGGTTTCAGCTGGCCCTGTAAGGGCTCCTACCCAGGGTGACAGCGAAAGAATGCCAACGATTCTGAAGACGGAAAATGACAAATAAAGTCACTACGATGGAAGAGGTGGAAGAGCAGACTTTAATGGCGGCGTCTGTACCCATATTGGGCGGTTACACAAAGCGTATGATTCCAGAGGAGAGGCTGATAAAAAACTCGCTAACCCGCTCGGCAAGCGTGGCGTTTTAATACCAAATCACCCCCAAGTAACTCAACATGAAGAAAAATTTGAAAACTCAAATAACTCAGGTGGGTAGGCTTAATCTCCCACAATCCCACACCGGTACTCCGGTCTGCCTCTAGGATTCTGAGGGCAAAATTCGAAAATAAGAGACAAAAGAATAGACCGACGTGAAGATGAACGTTGGAACTCTGAATGTAAGATCACTCTGTACAGAAGATAGATTAGCAAAATTGAAGAAGAATTCAAATACAGATTAGAAGACACCTTAGAAGGATGGGAAGCGAAAGAAGCAGAAGAAGGAAACCAATGGCCCATGGAAAAGAAGTGGACAATACTAAAACAGAAATAGTGGAACAGGCAGTAAAGACCTGCGGAAAGGTAACAGTAAAGGAGATCAAAAAGAACCCGGTGGTGGAACGAAGAAGTAAAAGATAAAGTAAAGATCAAAAGAAAGCTTGGAAAAGGTATATACAAAGTAAGAAAGATTGCGATAAACAACACTATATAAATAAAAGAAATGAAGCCAAAGAAGCGGTACATAGAGCAAAACAAGAAACTTGGGAGGAATTCGGAAAAGAACTAGAGACGAAATTCAACGAAGATAACGGAAGACAGTTTTGGAAAGTAATCAGAGGGCTAAGAGGTAAATATGGAAAGCAAGTATGGGTATAAGGAACAACAAAGGCATAGTAGAAACAGAAGAAGGAAGAATCTTGGAGGCATGGAGAGAGTATTACAACAACATATTTAAAAATATGATAATATCCGGGGCAGAGAGAGAAGAGGAACAGTTCAGGAAGAAGAAGAAGAAGTAGACATAGAAATAGAAGAGGTGATAGAAGCCGTAAAACATATTAAACAAGGAAAAGCAGGAGGTAGAGATGGCATAACTCCAGAAATGATAAAGAAAGGGAGTTAGAATATTAAAGTGGATAAAGAGATATGTCAACTAGCCTGGAAAGGGAAAAATACCAGATGACTGGGAAGAAAACATAGTGGTACCTATACACAAGAAGGAGATACAAACGATTGCGGCAACTACAGGGCAATATGCCTTTCTTCAATAGTACAGAAGATATATTCAAGAATACTAGAAAGAAGATTACGAGTAGAAGTTGAAGAAAAACTATGTGAAGAACAAGCCGCTTACAGGCCACAGAGGCAAACACAAGATCATATCTTTGTACTAAGAACAGTTACAGAAAAGAGATTAGAAAGGAAACCCTTTGTATCTAGCATTCATAGATATAAAATCAGCATTTGACACAGTACCCAAACAAACAATATGGAATGCGCTAGCAGAACTAAATGTATCATGCCCACTACAACAGGCCATAAAAGAGTATACGTTAATGCAAAAGGAAGAGTGCGAATTAAAGGAAAGAATCTCAAAGCTTTGAAATGGAAAGGGATCAAACAAGGAGACTCACTGAGCCCCTACTGTTCCTAATAGTAATGAATCAGATTATTCAGGAAGCAAAAGAACCAAGATTCAATGTGAAGATAGGAAATTGGAATTTAGAGCCCTTATATATACAATGCCTCATATATGCAGACGACATCGTGCTTCTAGCAGACTCAACTAGAAAACTACAACTAGCAATAAACAAATGGAACAGAGCGATAGAAAGAAGAGGTATGAAAATAAACACAAACAAGACTAAAATTATGAAAATCGAGAAAAATGATACAAACGAAAACACAAGAATAATATGCAGTGGGAAGAACTAGACTGGGTCAATAACTATGAATATTTAGGAACGATAATAAATAAAACTGGCACGATAGAACAGGAGATTCTGAATAGAAGAGATAAAGCAAGCAAAGTATATTATGCGATTAACAAATCAATAATAGCGAAAAAAGTAAGCATGCAAACAAAGCTTAGGGTATACAAAAGCATATACACACCAGTATTAACGTATGGGGCGGAGAGCTGGACAATACAAGATAAAACCAGAAGTAAAATTACGGCGAGTGAAATGAAATATCTAAGAAGACTAGTAGGTAGAACAAAAAGAGATCGCATACGAAATACAATAACCAGAGAAGAAGTAGGTTAGCAACCGCTAATACAAGAGGTAGAGAAGAAACAATTACAGTGGTATGGGCACATAGTGAGGATGTGAAGAAATAGAGACCCCAGAAGAATTCTAGAAGCAAAGCCAGAGGGAACAAGAAGCAGAGGAAGGCCACGAGAAACATGGGAACAGAGCTTAGAAAAGAGGGTAGAACAGAGAGGAAAACACCTAAGAGAAGTAAAAAGAATAGCAGCCAACCGGGACAGCTTCCGGAAGTGGTTAGAGGACCCGACGCTTTAGGGCATAAGGGAGAAGGAAAAGAAGGACATCAGAAAGCGAGTAATATAAGACATATTAGAGTACGAAAAAACTATTAGAGAAACCATTGAAAAAACAAAGGGCCAAAAGTATGCAGACGGGGAATACAATAAAAAATATATAGTAAATATAATAGACGACAAACAGAACGCAATGTGCAATCGCAAAGAGATCCTAGAATATATTGAAAATTTTACGAGGACCTATACTGGTTGAAGATTTAAGAACCATCAACTAGCCCAAACATAAAGCAAGTACCATTTACTATGCACTATACGGAGGACATATCCACAATTAGTAAACATGAAATAAAGTAAAGCAGTAAAGCAAATAGAAAATAATAAAACTGCAGGTCTGGGTGGGATAGTAATGAAACTAATAAAACCAGGAGAGGGAGTTCTTCTAGGGCATCTAGAAACACTATTTAACCAGTGCCTAGATATGAGTACAATAGCCGAAATACAAAAAACGCTAATGCTCTGATAATTTATAAAAAAAAGGAATAAAAGGATCTAAAGAACTACAGGACAATCTTCTTGTTAACCCACATATATAAACTTTTAACAAAATAATATCAACATGAATAATAAAAAGTCTAGACGAATTACAAACTTCAGAACAGGCAGGTTCTAGAGGAGGATATAGCATCTTGGATCACATATACACCGTAAAACAGGTTATGGAAAAAGCGCCCGAATAATATACAATCAGTTATAGGTATATAAATTTATACAAAAAAATATAGGAAAACGCAGATTTCAGATATTCGAAAAGACGAACCTGTTAAAAGTAAGAACCGAAATTAAACAAAGGGATACCGTCTTTTTACTAATTAGGAAACCGTGATGAAAAAACTGAAAGTTACGCAAAAAAGTATGAAAAGATCGTTATTGAAAGTGCGACTACAGAGTAGAAAATTAATCGAATGAATTCGAGATAAAACCAACGTTGTGGTCGTGGCGAGACGCATCGCAACCTTAAAATGGCAATAGGCAAACAAGTAACAGAGTAGAGGTCAAGGACAGGAACAAGTGTACGAGAAGACTGAGAACCAGATGGAGAGACAACATCAATAAGGATGATGGAACGCAATGGATGAGAGCGTCGGGGACCGAATGGCATGGCGAGGCCTATGTCCAGAGATGAAATATTTAAACGCTGGGGATGGTGATGATTTGGAACATTTAACAGATTGTGTTTGAAACTATTTAGCAGTAACTTTAATTTGTACAAATTAATCATACAGATCAGATTACGTTTAGAAGATTTTTTTTATTAATTTGTTTGCAGTATTTACAATCTACTTCTATATGAAGTATTAAGTAATTAAGGTGAAAGTAATAGATGGGGCAAAAAAGCATCCATTGAACTTTTCGTTAGTGAAGACTATCTTGTAGTTTTAGCAGACCATGAGGCCAGGTTCTTCTTATTCTTATGGTGATGGGGCTATTAGAGTATAGTTTATTACATAATCATTGTTGCAGTTTGTTACTTGGTCTTTGTGATTGGAGGCGATGTACTGGATCTTCTCCGTAACGGTAGGTCAGTATGGAGCGTCTGATTACTTACGTACTAAAGAACATCTACGAGTGCTCTCAAGACTTTGGACTAGAACATCTGTATAATTTTCATGTTTTATTATTGTGAGCAGCCTCATATCTGGAGCCCCTATATCTACATTGGTTTGATTAAGGTTATATACAGTAGAAATTTATTGCACATGGAAAGTTTTGTATTACATCTGATGAGGCAGTGCGTTTGGGGAAATTTGAGGTCAAGTTATTTCGTTTCCGATTTTGTGGGTACAAGTACCTTATTAATTATTACCGGTGGGTAAGTGCTGACTCTAGTACTAAACGTAACATAAACTGATTTTGTTTAATTGATTATCATCCACCGTTTATGATACCAGTTAGAGAAAGTATACACCTGAGCTTGCAGATGTACTATACTGACGTCACTGTTGAGTTATTGTTTGTAACTAGAGAGCCACATCATCAACAAATGAGGTAGTGATTCTGTGTACGCAGTACGTTCAATAAATCCAAACTAGCGGTTCGGTAAGAGTGCCAGAGGGTCATGTTTTCTACAGATTTTTTTTATTATGGGTAAAAGCTCTTCTAGATCCACTGGTCTATACGACGTTGATCCGTGCAAAGGTTTAGTAGGTATGGACATTATAATGATTTTAGCATGACTAAATAAAATGGTGGTTTTTAGAGGTAAGTGTCATAATATGCATCTTGATATTAAGTCATATCCAAGGACCTTGCGCACATTGAATTTATTAATTTCGTGTTTGACCTTTGATGGGAGATTGGATTTATGGGAGGAGAAAATTGTTGCGCTAAGGAAATTTTCTACTTCTTGATTTGCAGCTTCCTGATCAGGTTTAAATACATCAACGAGGTGTGTTGCGAAAGTATTAGACTTGCCTTTGTCCGCGCATGCCCAGTTTTGGTTAGGTTTGCGGATTGACGAGATTCATAGTTGAGACTGCTTGAACTTTTTTATGTCTTGCCACAGTATATGATCACCAAGATGACCAAAGGGCTTATTTTAGGTTTTATACAGCGCTGTTTTCATTTCTCTAGACCGTTGACTATAAAATGATTATCAATTACATTTTCTGAACTATGCTATATCGTTCTAACTCGTCATGTTTTGCTAAGTTGGCGAAGTGGAGTGTTGTTGGTTCGTTTGCAGAGATAGAGTGCCGGGTAGCTTTTTGCACAGCTGTTCCAAAGCACTGTACAGCTTTGTCCAGGTTTGCAGAGGTTTTGATTCTAAGTTGAAGGTTTACTTTGGTTTCTAAGTAGTTGTGGAGTTATTTAAATCAGTACTTCTTGATGTTAATAACACGTAGTAGCTTTCGGCATTTTGTAGTGTGTGTTTCGCATTTCAGTCGCTCTTAACTATCAATTTAGTTCCCATTTTCGTATCTTAGAGGACTGTAAATTGCAGTAGCCGTAAAATTCTATGGTAGAGCTTGTACTACGATACTCGCGGCTTAGATCTTGCTCGTTTGATATTTAGGTGCTTCATGATGAGAAACAGATTTTCGGATTATTGCAGATAAACTCCCGTGAGCGATATTGTCAGGATAAGAGTATTATATAAGTAGTACTGTCCTTGTCTATGATTAAGCGGACCATTAGCGTTTTAAGTCTTAGAATAGGACTAACATCGTTTTAAATTAGTTAAGAAATACTATTAATTATTCTCCTAACGTTGTTGAGTGATTGGAAGTGGGGTTTGTAGTCGCTATTTGTGCATATGTTAGGTGACTATTATACAGAGAGAGATTGGGTAGCGTGTTTATAGTATAAGCAGGAGAGTCTAGTGTTTCTATGAATGCATATGAGATGATGTGTTGTTGTCTACTGTAATGATTTGTCTTCTTTGGTTTGCTTCCCTTTACTAGTTGTCTGTAGACAGTCTGTGGAATGTGCTGTACAGTAATTCGTTAGAGTGATTGTAACTTTGGCATTGCAGACACTGGATTATATCACTGCTTTTATTGGGAGGTTCTACGAATATTGTTGTTTCTTTGGGGGTTGAGATCTACAAAAACTAGAGGTGGTGGAGCTTCCGTACTATATTTAATATTCGTTATGTGGCGAACTTTATGGTATCTTCCTTCTAATTCTTTTTTTATATAACATTAGATGCGATGAGGTAATTCAGGTTTCTATTACTATTTGTCTTTTATTTGGTATGTGTGATGTTCAACGTTTTTTTTTAATGTTTGCAAGTTTCTGTTGTGTGTGCATTTATTTTAACGGCACTATTTGCGTTCGATTACGTGTTATTTATTATTGTTATTATTATTATTATCTATAAATGTTATAAATTATAAAATCCAATAAAACAAAGTGGAAATATGATGAGAAAAAGTAAACAAGACAACTGGGCAAAATTTGGAGATAACAAACAACCAAAAAAATTCTAAAAATACAAAATTATTATATAATAATCATCGCATTTGGGGACTCCTATTTTACTTTAGAATAGGAAAGACGTATCTTGCGGTTAAAAGTGCAAGTGTTTGCTGCGCGATAACCCGCGAAATCGGGCTTTACTTATTGCTACACATATTTCTAAATTTTAAATTTAACACTGCGTGTTAAATTAATCTATATAACTGAACGAAGCCGTAGCAACGAGGCCTTTATAGCCTACCACCAGCCTCCGGGAGGGGTGCAACCCTTCCCAAATACCACCACTACTTCAACCATCAGTACTGACACCGGACCAAACCCAGATCTTCTACAGCCAATTCCATCAAACACCAGGTAATTTTCCACCTCAAACGCAACAAACTCAAACATTTTATCCCCAAACCTTTTATCAAACCCAACAAAACACTCATTCCAACGCACCCCCGCAGCCACCAGAAAATACTAATAACTGGACCACAGTTTCCTATAAAAGAAATAGAAATCTTGATGAAGTGGAAATCAAAATAAACACCCTAAAGAGAGCGAATATTGGCTTAGCCCACCCTCAACATCAAATTGCTACTCCAATCTAAACATGGAAGGTGACGATGCACAACATGAATCAAACGCTGATAACACTAACGAGAAAATCTCAAAACCTCCCCCCATTTTCGTAAATCGTGTACTAACTATTGCACCGCTAATACAACTGCTAGAAGAAAAAGCCAAACAACAGTATGATGTTAAAGCTCTAGTCAATAACGAAGTAAAATTCAGCCCAAAACTTGAATATTACAGAATAATAACAAAAGCTCTGACTGAAAAGGGAACGGAATTTCACACTTATAAACTAAAAGAAGAGAGAAATTATAAAGTGGTGGTAAAAAATCTACACCACTCCATCGACTATAAAGATATCAAAAGTGAAATTGAAAAATTAGGACATGAGGTCACAAACATTAGTAATATAAAACAATTTAAAACTAAATTGCCTCTCCCAATGTTTTATGTCGAGCTTAAATCAGCCCCTAACAATAAAAGCATTTTTGAGATAGAATACTTGCAGCAATGCAAAATCAAGTTTGAACCCCCAAGTGTACGCTGTCAGCGTTACGGACACACAAGGAACTTCTGCCAGCTACCCGCTAGATGTGTAAAATGTGCAGGCGATCACCTCACGGAACAATGTCAAAGAAAAGAAAAATCTCGCGATGTCCGCTGCGTCCTGTGTAAAGGAAACCATCCTACGAATTACAAAGGATGTACTATATATAAACAGCTACAAAGTAAACATTTTCCAACCCTTCGACAAAAACAGTACATACCACCCCCACAAATTAGACAACACCAACAAATACAACCGGGACTATCGTATTCACAAATAGCTTCAGTACAACAACAAAACTCTGAACCTGCTGTAAATCTCCCACAAACAACAAATACTAGCCATCCAAACCAACAAGCAAACGACATACAAGAATTAAAAAACATAATGTTAAAGCTATCAGAACAAATAGGAACAGTATTAAACCTATTAACAGCAGTCCTTGCAAAAATTAAATAATGGACAGACACTTACAGCTTGCCCAATGGAACGCCAACGGCGAGTCACAACACCTTGAAGAATTAAAACTATTTATTACTAGTCACAACATTGATGTGTTACTTATTTCGGAAACACATCTTACTGATCGGAGCTTTATCAAAATCCCAAATTATGCGGTTTATACCACAAACCATCCGGCGGGAACAGCTCGTGGCGGGTCTGCCATAATAATCAGAAACACAATCAAACACCATAAACTAGAAAGCCACAGTAGCGATTTTCTCCAAGCAACAAGTGCGTCAATTGAGGATCAAATAGGACCCCTCAACCTCTCGGCGGCGTATTTCCTCCCTAAACATTTACAAACTATTTCAAAACCCTTGGAGAACGATTCATTGCGGGCGCCGATTACAATGCCAAGCACACTGACTGGGGTTCCAGAATTACAACGACAAAGGGACGCGAACTAAACAAAACTCTTGAACACAATAACTTGCGGCACCTATCCACTGGAGAACCCACATATTGGCCCACGGACCCAAACAAATTTCCTGATCTGGTGGACTTCTGCATAACAAAAGGAATTCATCAAAGTCATGCCAATATAAAATCCTGCTTCGAACTTTCCTCTGACCATTCCCCAATCCTGATCACCCCTCAAAAAAGAAACAACCCCTAAATTAAACAATAACCGTACAAATTGGAACACCTTTCGTAAGTCGTAAATGTTGAACTAACCTTAAATATTCCACTGAAATCTCCCGAAAACGTAGAGGCTGCAGTCAAATTATTCAATGATATCATTCAGCGGGCATGTTGGAAGGCCACGCCAATTATTCCCGATACAGTCACAAGTCCTGATTGCCCCTCAATTATTAAACAAAAATTTCTAGATAAAAGAAGACGTCGAAGAAACTGGCAAAGGCTGCGTACACCTGAAGGCAAACTACTACTCAACAGAGCAACTCGAGAGCTACAAGATCTCCTTAATAAAACTAAAAGCGATTGAATCGAAACATTCCTTAAAGACTTATCACCCACGGAAGCGACGGATTATTCCCTGTGGAAGACAACAAAAAAACTGAAACAACTAAAAAGATTCTCTTCGCCCATCCGTAACCTCCAGGGCAGCTGGGCAAGAAGCGATAAGGAGAAGGCAAACGTATTTGCTGTACACTTAACATCTGTGTTCCAGCCACATCCTTCAGAAAATCTCCCCCAAGAAGAAGACAACCTCACTCAAACACTGTTTCAACCGTACCAACTTGAACCGGCTATTAAAAATTCAAAGCTGCTGAAGTTCATGAAGTCATTAGCACACTCAACCCTAAAAAGGCTCCGGGTATGATTTAATAAATGGTAAAATACTCAAAGAGCTAACTGCCATCGGTACACAGTACTTAACTCAGTTATATAATGCAGTCCTTCAGAATGGTTATTTTCCATCCCAATGGAAAGTGGCACAGATTATACTCATCGCAAAGCCTAATAAACCCCCCAACGACCCAAAGTCCTATCGACCGATAAGCCTTCTGTCTATAGTAGCTAAAGTTTTCGAAAAGCTCTTAGTACTAAGACTAATCCCAATTATTGATGACAAAGAGCTACTACCATCCCACCAGTTTGGTTTCCGAAAGTTGGACTCAACAACTGAACAAATCCATCGGGTAGTTCAAGCAATCAATCAAGCCTTTGAAGATAGATATATCACAGGCATTTGATAAAGTGTGGCATACGGGACTCCTATGCAAACTAAGAACACTCCTCCCCCTAAACTACTTCCTAATCTTGCAATCCTATCTCCGTAATCGGTATTTTCTGGTTAAATACGAAACTGCAACCACAAATCTTTTTTCGATCAACGCTGGTGTACCCCAAGGCAGTGTTCTCGGACCACTGCTCTATCTCTTATACACAGCAGACCTCCCGACAATACCAGAAATCACAACAGCTACATTTGCGAATGACACCGCGGTTCTGGCTATGACAGAGACCCAGTCGCAGCATCACAAAACTTCAAGCCAATTTAACTGCAATTGACAAATGGTTAACAAGCTGGGAATCAAAAAACAGTCTAAGTTACAAGTAACCTTTACCCTGGAGAGATACGTGTCCACAGTTCAGAATAAAAACAATCTTCACAAAAAAGTAAGTAATGGTACATGTTACGTAAGGCTAACATAGCGCAAGCATGATCTTGTCAAGCAAGCAGCTGGGATTAATTTTAACCAAGATGTACTGGCTACTGGGACATAAGTCGAATTATCATTAACCAATATCTTTTATTACTTGGTATTCTCAAACCCATGGAGCTACGATTCAACTTTGGGGAACATCTGCCAACTAGAAATCCTAGAACTCAATCTAAAGTGCTGCATTGTTTGAACCTGGTTCGTCAAACACAGGCTATTCAACGATCTTCATATGCCTTCAATTGAAAGAAGAAGTCAGCCGTTTCATGCTAAATACAGTGACCGTCTTGTGCACACCAACATTAGTAATGGATCTTATAGTTCCCAAAATCGCAATCGAAGACTCGAAGAATATATACCAAATAACCCACTAGATTCCTACTTAATCAATATAAAGTTTTGCGTTAGTTTTATTTTAGTTTTAAGATCTAGTTTATAAGTTTGCTTTTATCCAAAACTCAAAACTCATCTAGATGACATTTATTAAAGACTAAATGGATGCCTTCTACATTCAAATAATCTATCACAAATTTACTAAATGCAACTTGTGAGATTGTAAATAAATTGGTTTCAATAAAAATATTTGTTCAAAGATAAAACTGAAAATACTGTAACGTAAGTAATTGTTTACCGTTATATTTTGATACAATATGGTTCTGCCAAACAGAAGATTTATAAGCTTAAAGGTGATTACTAACCAATATTTATTTTGATTACTTTATTTTAAATATCGACATGTGCAGGAAGATCTTGTGATTGTTTTATGTTACTAAAACCCAAGATTTCGTTTAAGAATCAAAACATTTGGTAATTTAAACAAAATTTGACTTATTACTGTAATCGAAAATTTTGTGAAAAGAACAGTTCAAAGAATATTCTGTGTTTAGAAATTTGAAAAAATTCCTTGTTCTAGCTACGAGAACAAAAGTATAGAAGAACCAGGTAAAAGCTGGAAAAGTATTTTAAATTAAAGAACTTTGACAAGAAGTGTTGAGTTTGATTTTCTTTAATATACAATATAAGAAGATAAAGAAAGCAAACCCAAGCTAAAGACATTAGTATCAGATTTCTTAGAACTTGCAGACGGAAGAGCTTTGCTATTCATCGAGGAGGAAAATTTGTTTTTTTTTAATAAATAATTTAACAGTCGTACTAGTGTTCTTTAGGAAGTGCTAACTACAAAATAAATATATCTTGTGTCTCATTCTGACTCTGTCCAAAACATTTCGGTTACATTTTTGGTTTGGTAGGTTTGTTGTTACATGTTATAATTTAGTTAAGTTGTTTGAGATTTTTGTGAAAAGTATCATTTGGTTCTTAATTGACCATTTTCGTTTATTCTAGGACTACTATGTACTACTACGATACATTATTGTGGTTGCTGTCGATTACAATGCCAAGCACACTGACTGGGGTTCCAGAATTACAACGACAAAGGGACGCGAACTAAACAAAACTCTTGAACACAATAACTTGCGGCACCTATCCACTTGAGAACCCACATATTGGCCCACGGACCCAAACAAATTTCCTGATCTGGTGGACTTCTGCATAACAAAAGGAATTCAACAAAGTCATGCCAATATAAAATCCTGCTTCGAACTTTCCTCTGACCATTCCCCAATCCTGATCATCCTTACCACTAAACCTTTCAAAAAATAAAGAACCCCTAAATTAAGCAATAACCGTACAAATTGGAACACCTTTCGCTATATCGTAAATGTTGAACTAACCTTAAATACTTCACTGAAATCTCCTGAAAACATAGAGGTTGTAGTCAAATTATTCAATGATGTCATTCAGCGGGCATGTTGGAAGGCCACGCCAATTATACCCGATACAGTCACAATTCCTGATTGCCCCTCAATTATTAAAAAAAAATTTCTAGATAAAAGAAGACTTCGAAGAAACTGGCAAAGGCTGCGTACACCTGAAAGCAAACTACTACTCAACAGAGCAACTCGAGAGCTACAAGATCTCCTTAATAAAAACAAAAGCGATTGCATCGTCACTTTCCTTAAAGACTTATCACCTACGGAAGCGACGGATTATTCCCTGTGGAAGACAACAAAAAAACTGAAACAACTAAAAAGATTCTCTCCGCCCATCCGTAACCTCCAGGGCAGCTGGGCAAGAAGCGATAAGAAGAAGGCAAACGTATTTGCTGTACACTTAACATCTGTGTTCCAGCCACATCCTTCAGAAAATCTCCCCCAAGAAGAAGACAACCTCACTCAATCACTGTTTCAACCGTACCAACTTGAACCGCATATTAAAAAATTCAAAGCTGCTGAAGTTCATGAAATCGTTAGCACACTCAACCCTAAAAAGGCTCCGGGGTATGATTTAATAAATGGTAAAATACTCAAAGAGCTACCTGCCATTGGTACACAATACTTAACTCAGTTATATAATGCAGTCCTTCAGAATGGTTATTTTCCATCCCAATGGAAAGTGGTACAGATTATACTCATCGCAAAGCTTAATAAACCCCCCAACGACCCAAAGTCCTATCGACCGATAAGCCTTCTGTCTATAGTAGCTAAAGTTTTCGAAAAGCTCTTAGTACAAAGACTAATCCAAATTATTGATGACAAAGAGCTACTACCATCCCACCAGTTTGGTTTCCGAAAGTTGGACTCAACAACTGAACAAATCCATCGGGTAGTTCAAGCAATCAATCAAGCCTTTGAAGATACATATATCACAGGCATTTGATAAAGTGTGGCATACGGGACTCCTATGCAAACTAAGAACACTCCTCCCCCTAAACTACTTCCTAATCTTGCAATCCTATCTCCGTAATCGGTATTTTCTGGTTAAATACGAAACTGCAACCACAAATCTTTTTCCGATCAACGCTGGTGTACCCCAAGGCAGTGTTCTCGGACCACTGCTCTATCTCTTATACACAGCAGACCTCCCGACAATACCAGAAATCACAACAGCTACATTTGCGAATGACACCGCGGTTCTGGCTAATGACAGAGACCCAGTCGCAGCATCACAAAAACTTCAAGCCAATTTAACTGCAATTGACAAATGGTTAACAAGCTGGAGAATCAAAATAAACGAGTCTAAGTTAACTCAAGTAACCTTTACCCTGCGCAGAGATACGTGTCCCACGGTTCAGATAAAGAACAATCCTTTACCACAAAAAGAAGAAGTAAAGTACCTTGGGTTACATCTTGACAGAAGGCTAACATAGCGCAAGCATATCTTCAGTAAACGCAAGCAGCTGGGATTAATTTTAACCAAGATGTACTGGCTACTGGGACATAAGTCGAAGTTATCATTAAGCAATAAACTCCTTTTATACTAGGTAATTCTCAAACCCGTATGGAGCTACAGGATTCAACTTTGGGGAACATCTGCCAACTCTAACTTAGAAATCCTAGAACGCTTCCAATCTAAAGTGCTGCGCATGATTGGGAACGCGCCCTGGTTCGTGTCAAACACGGCTATTCGTAACGATCTTCATATGCCTTCAATGAAAGAAGAAGTCAGCCGTTTCAGTGCTAAATACAGTGACCGTCTTAGTGCACACCCCAACACATTAGTAATGGATCTTATAGTTCCCCAAAATCGCAATCGAAGACTCCAAAAATATATACCAAATAACTTGCCCACTAGATTCCCTACTTAATCAATATAAAGTTTTGCGTTAGTTTTATTTTAGTTTTAAGATCTAGTTTATAAGTTTGCTTTTATACCCAAAAACTCAAAACTCATCTAGATGACAATTGTTAAAGAAGCATCCTACTGAGGATGCTTCTACATGTCCAAATAATCTATCACAGAATTTACTAAATGCAACTTGTGCAGATTGTAAATAAATTGGGATTTCAATAAAAAAAATATTTGTTCAAAGATAAAACTGAAAATACTGTAACTGTGAATGGTAATAGTTACCGTTATAGTTTTTTTTAGCAGCAATATGGTTCTGCCAGCAAGACGGTGCTACTTTCTATACAGCTCTAGCAACGGTCGATTTACTACACCAATATTTTTTTGATTACTTTATTTTACCAAATATCGACATCGACTGGCCAGGAAGATCTTGTGATTGTTTTTGTGGTTACCTAAAACCCAAGATTTCCGTTTGCAATCCACAAACATTTGGTAATTTAAAAACAAAATTTGACTTATTACTGTAATCGAAAATTTTGTGAAAAGAACCAAGATTTGCAACAGAAGCTTCGGAGGCTATTTGTTAAAAACCTAAATTTTCATATTTAATCAGAGAATCTTTGTTCTAGCTACGAGAACAAAAGTATAGAAAAACCAGGTAAAAGCTGGAAGAGTATTTTAAATTAAAGAACTGATAAGAAGTGTTGAGTTTTATTTTCTTTAATATACAATATAAGAAGATAAAGAAAGCAAACCCAAGCTAAAGAAATTAGTATCAGATTTCTTAGAACTTGCAGACGGAAGAGGCTTGCTATTTATCGAGGAGGAAAATTTTTTTTTTTTAAATAAATAATTTAACAGTCGTACTAGTGTTCTTTAGGAAGTGCTAACTACAAAATAAATATATCTTGTGTCTCATTCTGACCGTGTCCAAAACATTTAGGTTACATTTTTGGTTTGGTAGGTTTGTTGTTACATGTTATAATTTAGTTAAGTTGTTTGAGATTTTTGTGAAAAGTATCATTTGGTTCTTAATTGACCATTTTCGTTTATTCTAGGACTACTATGTACTACTACGATACATTATTGTGGTTGCTGTGACGAAATTATCATAGGTGCTAAAACTAACGCGCACAAATTCTATACATTTTATGAGCAATTTTGCATGTGCATGTAATATTGTACGACGTCTTGTGTATGTATTGAATTATAATTAACGTACTTCCTTCTTATTCGAGTTACTTTTATGTTGCCTTCTGTTCTAATATTTAAATAAGAACCACACCTGACACCTAGAAATTGTGTAGGATCAGGAGGTGTCTGGAGTTCAGGATTAAACCTGAGTGTGCCTGTATCACAGCCAAGCACCTTAATCTCTTTGTCACGAACTAACTCCTTCGTTTAAATGTATTTTTTAATTGTGCACTTACAAATTTTCAAAAAGTAATTTAACGCTTCTAGAGCAGCTAAAGTGATAGCCTGAACTCAAAACTTCTAATGACATTCTGAAACGCATAAGATGGAAGCGTAAATAATTAATTCCTAGAAAGCACGTCCAGAGCTTTTAACTAGGTTATGAATTTTAAAATAGTGCAAACTAGAGCTTTTAGCGTAACAAATAATGCAATCTGAAAGGAACTTTGTACTTGAAATCCGTACATATTTAAAACGGACTTCATTTTGTAATCAAGTCCCGAGCATGGCAATATCAATGCTCAGCATCTGTTGAAAAAGTTCTATTTTCCAATAGCCAAGAGGCTGCAAAAAAGGGTAAATCAATTGTGGGCAGTTTATAGGTAAGTTTCATCCGTAACTAGAGCAAATTCATAAATTACTGCAAAATTACCGACAGAAAGTAATTTTAGGGCTTACAGAAACCATTCCAATATGTTAAATTTTAAAGGACTAGGGATGAATTTTTTTTATAATGCCAATGAGGACTTCCATGCCCATAAGTTTTATACATTAATATTTTAGTTTTTTAAAGATTTTAAATTACATGTACAGATCCTGTCCCAAGTTTATCGCAAGGTATAGAAATCGAGCTAAAAGTAAGGGGTGATACTGAAAATTTGAGGCTAGGTTTCAATGTTTATAAATAAAATGCGTATTTAAATATATTCACTTTTGCTTTAAACATCTAAAATATTAGTTGCATTAAATTAGGAAAATAAACACAGTGAACAATTGCAGTTTTTTGTGCAAAGTCAATTTTTTTTGATAGCCTTTCAATCATTTCTTGTACAAGGTTGACTAAAATAAAAATATTTTTCTAAAGTTTGTTCTTACTTTTCATTTCTCAATCTTGTATGTACATAGGGTAAATTATCTTTTTTGGCAACAAAAATTAGGTTTTCAGCATTGCTAAAACTTACTACACGTTTGACTTAATGTGCAAGGTTTGTGCCAACTGAACTTATTTAACTAAACGTATGTTGCTATTTCGAACGGAAAAATGGTTGGGAGAGTTCTAAACCTAAAATTTCCCACCCTCCAAAAATTCTTTTTTGAATTCAATCTTAACTTTGTTTTAATTTTATTATGAATAGTTTGACATTTTCCAATCTTATTAAAGGTGAAATAAATAATAAAAAAATCATTTTCCTGAATACGTTTTTAACAATTTTCAGCACAGTAAACGTATTTTTGCTAATGATACTGACGCCAGAGAAGAAACGCCAGTTAATGTAATTGAAAGCTCGAACCCCAAAAACTACGTCCACGATTGTTTATTTTAAAGCAAATCACGATTACACTATTTAGCAGTGAAATAGTTTTTGGTGTGGCGGCCTTTTCGCCCTTGAACCGCTTTATATCGCGGCGGCATGCGGGCCTTTGATATCTGCCACGTTTTGCCATCGCACACAGAACGGCATGGGCTTTTGCTCAGCCGACATATACACGCATCGCAGCTCGGCCAATTTGGTCGTGTCTCAATACCCCGCAAATATTCACGCACCGCAGCTCGGCCAATTCGGTCGTGTCTTAACACCCCGCAAATATTCAAGTAGTCCGCAGCGCGGCCAATTTGGTCGTGCTTATCATCCCGCAAATACCAGATCCGCACGCGGCAAGGTGGCCACCGAGGAACCATCGCCTACGAAGCAGAAGCCGATTCAGGTGAGCGATTTGGCATTACTCGTTGGTTGATATCGGTAGTCGCCCCCATCCGCTTACGCGACGGCCGTTTAAGGGACGATTTTGGCCTTATCGGCTGACCTTCCAATACGGGCCGTACTACGTTTCCACACCGCACCACGAGAGCGGCTATTTATACGCCATACCCTCCACTTTTTTGGTCCTTACGAGCCGGATCGGTATCAGCTACAATACTTGTAGAAACCGCTTGATAACTTGGCGTCGTCACAGACTTACGTAGGTTTTTGGTAAGGTGACCGCCATAAATTACATACATATTTATTACGCTTTATTCAAGTAAAGTTCCCTTATAATGGATAAGCTTGAATTAAAATTAGTTCAGTTAACTGCCAAAAAAGAGGCGATTTTCGAACGATTTAATCGTTTATATAACATATCAAAAAATATTTCAAATTATGAATTACGCTCAAACGAATTATTTTATCTCAAACTGAAGCTATTAGTGAATTATACAGCAGGTTTGAAACAATAATTGAGGAAATTAACAATTTGCAGTTTGAAATTGATCAGACTCCTCCAGACTACTCATGTTTAAATTCTATTGAAGATTTATATTCGAGTATTAAATATAAACGCAACCTTATATTGTCAAACAGCAAAACATTTACATTAGATCAAAAGAGGTATCGTAAAATTACCGCCAATTGAACTACCTTCTTTCGATGGCAAGACTGAGAGCTGGCCAATATTTTACGAAATATTTCGTAGCAATGTGCATTTAAATACAAATTTGACTGACGCGCAGCGTGTGCAGTATTTGATTAGTAAATTAACTCATGACGCTTTAAAATTAACCGCAGGTATTATTCCTACAGGGATACTTATAATATTATATGGGATAGTCTTGTTAAAAGTATCAAGATAAACGTAGTTTAGGCAGTCATTATCTAAATAACATTCTGGACATCAAAGGATGCGTCGGTAATGCTGTTAGTTTGAATACATATATAGAAAAATATTCCGCGTCCATCGCTGCATTAAAACAGTTAGACATTCCCGACCTATTAGATTTTGTCTTGTTACATTGTGGTTTAAGAAAACTTGATCCCCAAACGCTTCAACAATTCGAAAATAGGGTGAGCGGAATAGAATTACCCTCCTATAAACAATTTATTTCATTTACGCAAGATTATGTCAAAGTACTCGAGCGCTCGCATGCTAATAATTCGCAGACCAAGCCGCGCGCAAATTTCAGTTTACCTTATCACAGCCTTGGCCGTGGCGCACAAGGTGCCTGCAAGTCGTTTGTGTCGAGTGAACAGATTTTTAATACGCGTTGCCCGGTATGCGACAGAGAACACCAGCTGTTTTGCTGCCTTGAATTTAAAAATATGAAATCACCGCAAGCGCGTTTCGAGTTAATTAAAGCGAAACGCGGCTGTATAAACTGTTTAAGTCTATCTCACTCGTTAACTAAATGTAAATCACGGAACGTTTGTAAAATTTGTAAAAACCGCATCATTCTTTACTGCATTTTTCGAACTTAAAGGATGATCGCCCTATTAAGCCGTCTGTGGCGGCTGGACCGCAAGCAGGTGACCGTGCGCCCATATCGACGCATTCAGTATCGCAACCTCACCGCACGTCTTCTGTATCGCTTAGTGCGGCTTCGAGTTCGGCTATATTGTTATCGACCGCACAGATCTATGCACATGGTAAAAACGGAAATACGCTCGTCGTCAGGTGTTTAATAGACAACGGGTCGCAAAATAATTTAATTACTATGGATTGTTGTAAACGCTTGAACATTTCCATAATTAAATTACGCAATTCATCTTTACAAGGTGTTGGTATGACCTCACGACCTGTACACGGTTTTATTCATTTCGCAATAGAATCACGAATTAATCCTAACAACAAATATTACATTCGTGCTTTAGTAGTTGACTGTATTACAGACAAACTTCCCGCAAATTTCATTACATTAATTGAAGATATGTCATATTTAAATAATTTACCGCTTGCCGATATATCCTGGAATGTACCGGGAGAAATTGACGTTGTTCTTGGTGCTCAACTGTTTCCTTATATTTATTTGGGAGATAGGGTCGATTCTGGTAACCGCGCACCACCCGCTATATTAACCAGCTTTGGTTACGTGCTTATGGGAAATATTGCATGTCATTATGATGCAACCTGCCTACATAGTACTACATCTTCGTTTACCGCGCTTGCTAACGTTGACATTGAGTCAAGTTTACGGAAGTTCTTTGAGTTAGAGGAAATTCCATCTCAACGTTTTATTAGTCCAGATGAATTAGATTGCGAAAATAACTTTAACTCTTCGATTTTATTTAAAGACGGCAGATATTTTGTTGATTTACCCTTTTCTCGAAACCCCTCGGAGTTCGGTAATTCACGCGGTCTGGCTCACCGTCGTCTACTTGCGCTCGAGCGTAAATTCGATTGCGTGCCAACCCTACGAGAAAATTATAATAAAACTATCGCCGATTATATAACGCAGGGTATTTGTCCCAGGTGCCTGACTCTGAATTGACAGAGGAGGGTTACTACATACCGCATCACGCCGTTGTCAGATCAGATAAGGACAGCATCCGTATCGTTTTAGACGCTAGTGCTAAAACGCACTCAGGGCTGTCACTTAGACATTTTGCATGTCGGACCTAATTTGCAGGCCGACTTGTTCTCGTTGTTACTCGACTTTCGTACATTCCCAATAGCAATGACCGCTGATATAAAACAAATGTTTTGCGCATCGGAGTAAACGAGCACCATCGTAAATACTTACGAATTTTATTTCGTTTCAGTAGGAACGAACCTATTCGCACTTACAATTTTGACCGCGTACCCTTCGGGCTAAAGCCTAGCCATTACCTAGCTATGCGTACGTTACGCAACTTAGCGTGCGAGCATAGTGACCGCTTCCCTGAGGCTTCTAAACTGGTAGAAACTCAGTTTTACATGGATGATTATGTCGATTCGGTTCCCGATGAACAGACTGCTATGCGATTGTCTCGCGAATTAATCGATTTATTTAAATTAGGCTCTTTCGACCTTGTCAAATGGGCCACTAATTCACCCCCTTCATTGGAGGTTCTTCCCGAGTCTCACCGCTTACCAGTAAATTTTTCTGGCATGGGTCAACGCTCTCAGAAAGTTTACATATGTTTGTTTGTCTGTATGGTTACTAAAGCCATACATATCGAACTTGTATCGGAACTTACATCCGATGCGTTTCTTTCCGCCTTCAAAAGGTTTATTTCCCGCCGCGGTCCAGTGTCTGTTATATACTCAGACAATGGCACCAATTTTGTCGGAGCTAAGGCACAGCTTATTTATTCTTTTTGTTAAACTCCACTGTCCAATCTGATATCAAAAGGGAGCTTCTTAAAACACGCATTGAGTGGACAATGATTCCGCCACGCGCCCCGCACTTCGGAGGCATTTGGGAATCTAACATTAAAACCGTTAAGACACACTTGTATCGAGTCATGGGCAAGCAGTTGCTCACTTATGAGGAACTTTTGACCGTGCTAGTGCAAGTGGAAGGTATTGTAAATTCTCGACCACTTAGTGTTTTATCATCAGATCCGCATCCGGATGTGCTCACTCCGGCGCATTTCTTAATGCCCAGTCCCCTCAAGTATTTACCTTCTTCTGAATTGACAGAAGAAAGCTTGAACTTAACAAATCGCAAAAGGCTTTTAGATCAGCTTGTATTGTCTTGTTGGAAAAAATGGCGAGTTGAATACTTGCACACGCTGCAAGTTCGGCAGAAGTGGGGATCACCCGATCGCCCAATAGAGATCGGTACTGTTGTTCTCTTGGGTCAAGATAATGTACCTCCTTTAACTTGGCCACTAGGCGTTATAAGAGAGACTTTTCCCGGATCGGATGGTGTAATCCGCGTAGCTTCAGTAAAAACCGGGTCAGGTACATACAGACGTCCTGTCACCAAGCTATATCCTTTGCCAACCCAATAAACAATATTCTAGCTGACTCATGTATATATAGATAGTGTATTAATAGGGCATTTATATATAGTTTGTTACGATATAAATCTAACCGCAATTTAACGCACCTGAAATATAATAGTTAATTTCAGGAATTTAATGACAATATTGTTTCAAACCGCTGTTAATAGCTCCTTGATAAAGTAGTAATTTTTTTGAAAGCTCAGGACCTTTCAAGGCGGGGAGTATGGTGTGGCGGCCTTTTCGCCCTTGAACCGCTTTATATCGCGGTGGCATGCGGGCCTTTGATATCTGTCACGTTTTGCCATCGCACACAGAACGGCATGGGCTTTTGCTCAGCCGACATATACACGGATCGCAGCTCGGCCAATTCGGTCGTGTCTTAATACCCCGCATATATATGTTCCGCAGCGCGGCCAATTTGGTCGTGCTTATCATCCCGCAAATACCAGATCCGCATCGCGGCAAGGTGGCCACCGAGTAACCATCGCCTACGAAGCAGAAGCCGATTCAGGTGAGCGATTTGGCATTACTCGTTGGTTGATATCGGTAGCCGCCCCCATCCGCTTACGCGACGGCCGTTTAAGGGACGATTTTGGCCTTATCGGCTGACCTTCCACTACGGGCCGTACTACGTTTCCACACCGCACCACGAGAGCGGCTATTTACACGCCTGCCTCTCCAGTTTTGTTTTTTAGATTTTGGGTCGCTGGATACGGAAATTACACTTGAAATTGTCTCTTGGCTTAAGTCTCTTAGTAATTTCACTGTTTACATTCTACACATAACGCTATGAAAATGCAATAGTAGGAATAACAGTTAACAAACTTGTCTTTTTATACACGCCGTCTTTTTGCTTATCGGCAATTTTTCTTTTTAATGCTGTTGCGTTCTTCTTTTTCCTCCTCACTGAAAGCGCTACAATTTGCTGGGAAGGCATCAGTATATGATTACAGGAAGTACATTTTAGCGACATGTTGCATCCAATTTTTTCGTAGGCAAATATAAGTTCTTCCATTAGGTCTTTGTAATTTTCAACACAAATGTTGCCAAGTATTGTCTATCAACAATCCGGAAACAATGTCAAGCATATAGCTTATCAAGATTGAGATTGGATTCAAGTTGTCTTAAAAAAGCTTGCGTATCCGGAGATCTATAAATACCAAATGTTTTGCCTTTCCCGTACTTAGATGTGGGAACTTTTGGCGTAAGTATTCAAATGCAAGTTCATTTTTGTTAACGGCTTTCGCAAATGCCTTTACAAGTTCCCGTTTTATGTGGAACTGTGGTAGGACAATGTTATTAGGGTTCACTAGAGGTTCGTATAAAATGTTTTTATTGCCAGGTATCAAAACTGTTTGTTGAGGCAACTTTTCTGTTATCCCACTCACATATACAGCAACAGTACTTTGTACCCACCTTGTAGACCGAGCACAATTACTACTATTTTGAAATTACTACATACTAACCACTTACGTTTAATTGTATTTATAAGATCTAGAAGTCGTCGACATATGGGATAACTCTTTACCTAGGGTTGCATAAGCAACAGGGATTGATGATGATATTTCATTTCTATTATTCAATAGCACTACTTTCAGACTTGTTTTTGAAACGTGTGTAAACAGTCTCCAATCTTTAGCTTTGTATGGAATGTTTAGTTTCTGCATAAAACCTTCATCATGATTGCAAAATATGAAGTCTGTTAAGATATGTTGGCAATTTTACTTGACGATCGCGAAGAGTTGATACTAATTGTATACGCCAGGAGGTTTCACTGCTACAATCTGGATACTACGAGCGCAGCTTTATTTTTTGGCAATTCTAAATCCCTAATCAGGCCACGAAGTTTACATTGTGTGATTCTGTGTACGTCATAGGAAGTAATCATGGCTTGAAATGTTGGATTTGTATCACTGGTGTTTGAAACACTTTCCAATACAGCAAGTTCACTTTGATCATCCTCCATATCTTGTCTATCGGAATGTTAGCGGGGACATTGGGAACTGGCAATCCTTATCCATAGGCCACTGGGCGAATGACATATGGTATCACAGAGCATTCAATCTTTCTTTTCTTGTTGATATTATTTCCTTTATTTAAGCACGGTACCGTACAGAAATAGCAATTGGTGATATGGTTTGTTGGTTCATGCGAAAAGACGGGCACACCAAAACGCATGGAAACTTTTTTTCTCAATTATCCAAGCATTCAGGGTGAATGAACTAGTCACTGATTCAGTAAGTCACTAATTAATCAAATCCGTAAAACAAAATTCGAAACACATATGAACTCCACGCGCTGCCACGTATAAGACTGAGGCCGTTGGATGTAACCGGTTTTAACCGCTCGATCACGTGTTTCATGAGACGAAGGCCGGAAGAACCGGTGCCGAGTTGATGGCAGCATTGTATTTCTTTTTTCTTATTTTTTTTCTTTCACGTATACTTTGTATGTATGCCGTAATTCCTCCTGGGAGGTATCATTGGCGCTCTTTCATGGGCTTTTTAATCCTTTTTGGCTGGATTAGTGCCTTTAATTGTGATTTCCGTTTCATATGTCCTTGCTTGATTTTGCTTTTACTACTATTTTCTTCCTTTCTTTCCTGTTGGTCGCGGTCCGTCTCCAGTTTACTACGTTCATTCTTCTTAAATCTCCCAATACTTCATCCTTCCATCTATTTTTGGGTTTTCCTCGTGGTCTTGTCTGTTCTGGTTTCCATTCGGTTATTGTCTTTATCATTCTATTTCTATCCGTTCTTTCTATACGCCCTAGCCATCTTATTCGCTGTGCTTTTATTTCCCTGACAATGTCTTTTCCTTTCAGTTCTTCTTTTATTTCCTTATTCATTTTTATTCTATATTCGTTGTCTCCCATTTTCACTGGTCCTAGGATCTTCCTCATAATTTTTCTTTCGAGAATACGCAGTTGTTCCTCCTCTTTTTTCGTCATTCTCATCGTCTCTGCTGCATATATTATTGTGGGTCTTATTAGTGTTTTGTATACTCTTATTTTTATTGTTTTCGTGATTTTCCGGTCTTTCAGTAATGGTTTATATATGTTGAATAATTCAAACCCTCGGTGAATTCTTCCTTTTATATCCTGGTCTCTGTTATTTTGTTGTTTATTTCGTTCCTAGGTATGCGAATGTTTGTATTCTCTCAAATTTGTGACTTCCGATTTTGTATTGGTTTTGGTTATCTCCTTTTCCTCGTTTGCAGCACATGTATTTTGTTTTCTTTTCATTTATTGTAAGACCTCTTGCTTTTGCTTCTGTTTCGATTGTGTTAAGTGTTTGTTGTAGTTTAGTTTTGCTTCTTGAGACTATTACTAAATCATCCGCATATACCAAAATTTGCATCTCTTTGTTAACAATTGTGCCCGTTTGGTCTGTTTTTCGTATGATGTTCTCTAGTGGTATGTTGAATAGGTTGGGTGATAGTGCATCTCCTTGTCTTACCCCTGAGTTGGTTTCAAAATATTTTATGTCCCCTTCTTGTAATTGTACTGTCGCTTCTGAATTCTCCATCGTCATTTTAGTTAGTCGTATTAGTTTCGATGGTATTTGGATTTCTCCCATATCCTCTAATATTTGTGGTCTTTTAATTTGGTCAAAAGATTTTTTAAAGTCTATGAATAAGAGATGTAATTCGATATTGTATTCGTACGCTTTTTCTATTATTTGGTTGATGATATGTATGGCGTCTACTGTTGATCTGCCTGGGCGGAATCCACATTAACAGTCCCCGATTTTATTTTCCGTATGGATACTTAACCTCTGTTGTAATATACATGTAAAAATCTTGTATGTTGTGTTGAGGAGCGTGATTCCCCTATAGTTACTGCATATTTCTGGGTCGCCTTGTTTATATATCGGTAAGATTCTTCCCTTTTCCCAGTCTTTTGGCATCTTCACTTCATTCCAGATTGCTGTTATTAGTTTGTGTATTGTTTAGTGCAGTCCTTTCCCTCCATATTTTATCATTTCTCGGTTTATTTCATCTACACCCGGGCTTTTACCATTTTTAATTCTTTTTATAGTTTTTTCCACTTCCTCATAGGTTGGTTCTTTGTCTATGTATTCATTTCTTTCATTTACCATTTCCCTTTGCTCTTCATCTTCTTCCCTGAATAGTAGGCTTAGATAATATTCTCTCCATATATCTTAAATCTTTTTTCCTGCATAGTATGTTTGTCCTTGGTTATCTTTCATTCCTCTTCTCTTGATTGGGTAGTTTCTTCTTGTCTTTTTTATGTTTTTGTACATCTCTCTAGTACAGTTGTGTCTTCTATTGGTTTCTGCTTCCTCTATTTCTTGATCTATCCATTCTCTTTTTTTCGTTTTAAATACTTTGTCTGTTTTTTTCTTTATCTCTTTATTTTTTTTGTGGTCTTCGTTCTTTCCTGTCTTTATCCATTTCAATCTAGCGTCTCTCTTTTTGTTTATTTCTCTGTCACATTCTTTATTGAACCATATTTTATTTTTTCTGTGTCCTATGATTTTTGCCGTTATATCCGTTATGCATTCTTTAATGTTTTTCCATTCATTTTCGATTTCTTCTGGTGCTCTTTCTTTTGATTGGGTTATATTTTTGTTCTATTCCTTCTATATATTTTTTCCTGGTTTCCATATTGTTTAATTTTTCAACTGCCCATTTTCTTCTTTGATTAATTTTCTCCCAATCTTTTGTTATTTTTTGCTTTAGTTTTGTTATTACCAACAAGTGATCTGTGTCTGCGTTGGCACCTCTGAAGTTTCTGACACTTCGTACAGCTGTTGCTATGTTTTTTGAGACTAACACATGATCTATTTGGTTGCCCTTGTTTCTTCCGGGTATAAGCCAGGTTTCCTTATGTTCTCTTCTGTGTGAGAATTTGGTGCTACTTATTACTAGGTCTGCTGCTACCGCATAATTATATAGTTTTAGTCCATTGTCATTTGCCTTCTCATGAATAGTGTGTTTGTCTGCAACCCCTCTGAGCCATTCTTCTTTCCCCACTATTGCATTAAAGTCCCCCAGTACCATAAGGATGTCTTGTTTTTTTATCCCATCTGTTATTTTTTCTAGTTCTTCATAAAATTTGTGTTTTTCCTCCTCCTCGGCTTCTTCTGTTGGTGCGTGTACATTAATGATAGTGATATTTTTTGGTTTCCTTTTAATTCTTAGTGTTGATATTCTTCCATTCACTGATGTAAATTTCATTATTGTTTGCGTTAACTTTTTTGCTACCATAAAACCTGTTCCACTCTTTCCTTGGGTTTCTTCTCCTGAGTATACCATTGTAAAATTTGCATTGCTAATTTCTCCCCTTCCTTTCCACCGAATTTGCTGTAATGCTAATATGTCTAATTTGTATTTTTCCATTTATTTTGCTATTTGTATCATTTTTCCCGGGATTAATAGTGTTTTTATGTTCCACGCGCCTATTTTTATTATATTTTTTTTTGCATTTGTTTTTTCTATTTTTTGTTACTTTAGCTTGGTTTGTATTTATGTCTAAATTACTATGTCCATTTCCATTGCGTTTCGTTGCCTTTATTTCCGTCCGATTTTTTTATAGCTAGTTTTTTAAGTTTTTTGCGTTGTGCTCTACATATGTGAGTTTGTCGATTGTTTTGTTCATTTTTTCCTCATCCCGTTCTGCTATTTTGCTTGTTGTTTGTTTCGGGTCATTTCCTTTTGTACGTGGTGCAGGTAGGCTTTGTGTCCAGAGGCTATTCTTCTTGGGCACTGCCCCTTTGGTAACTACTGTTTTCGTTGTTTGATTTGGCTCTTCGTCTGTTGACCTCTCTCTTTTCTTGGAGTCTTTCATTCTTTTAATGTTCTCTGTTCCCTTCTTCTTGTTCTACCTCACTTTCTTCTGTTTAGCTTAGACACATTATCTCTTCCTGCTTCCATTCCTCTCAATTTACGATTAGTTTGTCCTTTATTATGATGGCTTTCGTTCCTTTTTTTCTAACGTTTATCATGTGAGGCAATAATATTCTCCTTGCTTCTCTTGTTTTTTTTTGTCCATATCCTCCTTTATACATATTTCCGTTCCTTTCAACTTATTTAACTTTCTCAGAAATTCTGTCCTTTTTATTCTTGTTGTCAACTCCACTTTAATAGGCCTATTTTGTTGATTTTTGGGTCTCCTATTCTGTGCAGGAAGTCTATTTCATGCTCCTGCAAATTTATTTTCATTCTGTGTATCAGGTTTAGTAATATTTGTTTTAACTTTTCCGTGTATTCGTTTCCTTCCTCTGGGATTCCGAAAATTACAATGTTCTTTCTTCTTATTTCTTCCTCCAGCATCTGAATCTTTATTTCTTGTTGTTTTATTATATTTTCTAACTTTTTTATATTTGCTCCGCTTTGCTTAACACTGTCATTCGTATTGTCAATTTTTCTCTCCATTGTTATTAATTTACGCATTATGTCGGCTAGCGTTAATTCTGTTTCTGTGTTTTCCTCTGTTCCTTCCATCTTCTTTCTTACTTCGATGCGTTTCAGATTAAAAAGTTGGTAACTTTAATATTTACGCTGGCGGACTCCTTCTTTTGTTACACCGTCCACTTTGTTTTTGGTTGTAGTTTGTCCTACACCGATCGCGTGTTTTTCCCGTAGTTGGAGCGAATTTCCCGTATTTATTACCACACACGCGTTTTCACTTTTTATTAGCAGTTTTTTTCTTACACTATGCTCTTTGTTTTTATTTTCGTTACAGCCTGGTAAGTTAGTTTTTAGATATTTCACTTAACCGTTGATCTATTCCAATAGTCCTTAACCCTGACCTGTCCGTTTCACGTATTTTTCGCTGCACCGCGAAAAGCGCGCGCGGCCTCGGTTGACCCGCGTCGATGGGCTTGCTTTTATCAGCGCAGCAGCCGTTCGTATTATATTTGCTTTGTTCAATACTTATGTGTTAGTCCTACCTTATTTGATGTTTATTTCTTTCTTACGGTTTCTTTATTTGTTATATTTACTCACTTTCACTAATTATTTGGCACTTTTAACCTATTAAAAAATGTAACAAACTATTTAACCATGAATCACAGCCGTCACTTTTCCTTTCACCAGGACCGGACTCCACGTATACTTTACGTATCGTAATTATAACGTCCCATAGCGTTATATGTAAAATGTAAACAGTGAATTTACTCAAAATTCTGAGCTAGGAAACGATTTTAAGGATGATTTTTGTGTTAAATTACCTAAACTTTATAAATGGTGGATAGTTGCAGTTTTGTAAAAGACAATAAATGAAAAATATTGAACCGTGTTAACTTTTGGGTTCGAAACGGAATTCTGCTGATGAATTGGCTGTGCCTGCCAAAACCTGTATTGAGCGACTACGTATGAAGCAATAAAATAGTCAGTGCTTGGTAAGAAGTATTCCTCCAACTACGAGCTTCAGTAGGTTGTCTACAAGTGGTGGCGTTTTATAACTAAGGAAGAATTTACAAAAGTTTATTGAAGAAATCTGTTTTAATAAAATATGTACTCATTTTATAAAAAATGTTTAAGGGATGGAAAACAATATGATTTTTGAATATTTAAGCATTATGATGGCCTTTAAAATATTTGCATTATTTCTATCAGATTTTTGCTCGAGTTTTGGAGCAATAAGGGTGTGATTACGATCTAATCTCAGTATCTTTGATAAAATAATTGCAATTGTTTAATTACGCTTATGTTGCTAATATCAAAATATAAGTTGTTACGCCATTAGCATTTATGTCTGTCAGAATGAGAATATTGAAAAAGTATCCTTGCAGAAAGCTCATTATGGGAAATATAGGGGAGAAAGGCTAGCATACACTGCAAGTCATTTATAAAGATATGTGTTTTACTAAATACCGTATACGATATTATTAAACGTTTAAAGAGTGGAAGTACGATAAAGTGTGTTGAATAAAGTAGGAGTTCAAAGCAAATACCAAAGCAAAATTAAGAACTATTTGTTAAAGAAGCACTGAGAAAATTTAAAATAAGTCACTAATACGCAAAAAGACTATTAAAGAAAAAATAAATTATTATAAAACAATAAAATAGCAAATTCAAAAAATAAAAAATAAAAAAGGTTTATTGGGTACGCTGCGCAGAGTATGGAAGTTGTCAAGTAAACGACGGGTTAATGACAGACTCTATTGTTTTATATTAAATAAATTGTTATTTAGGTCAATTAATGTTCTCTCTAAATGATAATCACTAATATGCTAGGTTTTGTTGTTTTGAAATGAAGAGGCGTACTGTGGGAATTAAAAAAAACTAATTTTTTAATGGCAAAGGTATATGGCAACATTTGTAACGTACGAAAATGTTCTCTGGGGGACGGAATGAACGTGTGAGGAATAAATAAACATAAATATAAATTTAAAAACAAAAATATCTAACATTTACCACTGGGCTCCTCTTGAATACTTTTTTTCTCTTTAATTGTCTTCGGTGTTTGTCTGTACAGTCTCTTTTTAATATACAACAATAGTCGGCCATCATATGTACTTTTCTTGGTATTTTTTGCCATCACTTAAATATTCTGATGGAGGCATGTGCCATGTTCTTTTGTAAAATCACCAAGATTGCTAGGAAAGTAATTTAGATGAGCATGAAGAAAGTAAACTTTGACGCTCATGTTTCAATAAAGCAGTTTATAGGATTTCAACATTTACTCGACTCAAATGGTGTAATTTGCAGCCTTTGCAGCCCTTGAAAAGTTTATTATTACATGTCTAAATGCACTCTATGCTCGCAGTTTTTGCTCATTCATGGTTTTTTCATATATGTTGTTTTCCACTAATTTTTGTATTTCTGGGCCTATAAACATGTCAGCTTTAATTTTTTCAGAAGTGATTAATGGAAACTTGATATCAAAACACTGGAAACATTTACTGTCCCTGTTTAAAGCTGCCACTAACTACTCCATTAAGCCAAGTTTGATGTGTAAAGGTGGCAACAATAAGTAAAGTGGAAGTAAAACAACGTTTTTTTCATCAGGTGTGAATGTACTTTTGACTGACTGTTGTGTCCAAACCCAATGTTCTGTTTTAGTTCTGGAGTCCCATTCAAACAAAAAGCAAGGAAATTTGGTGTTGCCTGCTTGCTGACCTAGCAATACTCCGATCATCTTAAAGTCCCCGCACACAGATTATTCATAAGCTTGTATTGCACACTTTCCTACAGAAATTTAAGGTTTTTGTATACATATTTTATAGTTATGTATTTTTTACACATTCATTGCGTCCCTTCAAAAAACATTTTGAAACGTTACCGTATGTCAATGTTATTAAAAATTACGTTTATTTAAATCTACACATTTTCGTTATTTTTGGAAAAATCTGACGTGATACAAAATTTTGAAGGTCATCTACAGGCAAAAGTTTGTTCTGAGATCCCGGACTATGGAAGACGACCAAACGTATCCTACGTCAGCCACAAGTGATCCCTCCAGTTTCTTCAGGTGCGCAAACATTTAACACCGATGAAGAAAAATGTGAAGCCTTCGCAGATCATTTAGAAAAAACCTTCACATATGAAAATCACGCAGATCTAACATTTAGAAATATAGCCATCAACTATGTAGAAACTCACCAGCCAATCATAGAACCAAACTTCAAATCAACTTCACCTAGAGAACGCGCATCAATAATCAAAAGTCTTCCAATAAATAAATCGCCAGGATATGACAAAATACCTAATGTCATACTTAAAAAGCTTACAAAAAAAGCATTGGTATACCTAGCAACCACATTTAATGCGTGCTTAAGGATTGGTTATTTTCCGAATGCATGGAAACATGCAATTATTCTACTGTTTCCCAAACCAAACAAAGACAAGAAAGATATTACTAGCTATCGACCTATTAGTCTTCTAACTACAATCTCGAAGCTTTTCGAAAAGGTCATATATCGCCGGCTTAATGAAGAGGTAGTAAACTGAGTATTGTTCCCACCTTTCAATTTGATTCAAAAGGCCACTCCACCTGCCATCAACTACAGCGCATGATCGAAACAATCGAACGAGGATTTGAAAGCAAACAATACGTTACTGCCTTGTTTTTAGACATAGCTCAAGCATTCGATCGAGTGTGGACCGATGGTTTAAAATATAAAATAGTACGTCTTCAACTACCTGAGTACATAAAATCCATATTGTTCTCGTTCCTAGAAAATCGTACATATGCAATCAAGATACAGGCAAGCTTATCAACTACTAGAGCTATACATGCAGGGGTTCCACAAGGGAGTATTCTAGGTCCCATTTTATTCAACATCTACATGCATGACTTTCCTGTTTCCAATGCAAACCTAGCAATGTTCGCAGATGACACGGTCGTGTTAATCAGAAATCAAAACTTAGAGCAAGCAATAGCCGACTTACAAACTGCCGCCAATACACTAAGCATATGGTTCATGAAATGGAATCTGTCAATTAATCATTCCAAGTGTATTACGAAAATATTCACACTTAGAATTATCAAAAATCCAACGTTAATTACAATCAATGGACATACTATACAATGGAATGCCAAAGACGAGCCCGTGAAATATCTGGGTATCCATCTCGATACTCGGCTCACATGGAAATACCATATATTAAAAAAGCTGAACGAAGGCCACACGCGTTTAATCCAGCTCTACCCAATCATAAATAAAAAGTCCACTATGAAAATCGAATGCATGACGCTCTTGTATAAATCTCTAATACGTCCATTGATTCTGTACGGATGTGTGATATGGGCTAACACTTCCAAAACCAATCTCAACCGAATCCAGACGTTACAAAATAAAATTCTTCGAACAACAGTCAACGCCCTGTGGTTCATTACAAATCAACAACTTCATCACGAATTAAACATGCTCACAATTCAAGAACATATTGCAAAACTGACTAAAACCTTCCATGACAACCTTACCAACTGCAATTGTGCCACCTTCTATGAACTAGGCCAAAGAAGTATTCATAGACGATTAAAACGAAAGTTACCCCAAGACATATACTTGAGTGATAGTGGTGATGACTAAGTGCGGACTAATCTCCAAATAACTATTTGATCAAAATACGTAAGTGATAGTCTTGATGTCTAAGTGCAATTAATTCTCAATTAACTATGTGATCAAATGGTAAATCCAAATGACTATTAACACAGCTATTTCAAGTGGTTCTTAGGTACCATTCTGTTATTTCCCTTCGTTAAGTATTAATTGTCAAACATACCTTGTATAACAATGTATATTGTTGAGCAGGTAAAAGTTCTATTAAAAAAAAACCTTTTCGTTTGAAAACAATAGAAAAAGTTGCAAAATTGCAGATTAGTATAATACACGTCAAAAACAGAATTTCTTGGTTTTTAAAACAGCTAACTTAAAAGAAAGTTAAACCACAACTAGTGAAGGTTGGGAATCACTGTGGTTCTAATTTTTCTTTTTCCTAAGTTCCGTTTCTATCACGGTTAACGGTTGTTTCTTGCCTTGAACTGCATGAAGTATTGTTGCTGCATTTTGTTTTCTTTATTTTTCTATATTTCTCAACTACGAAATTCCTTTCCTTACTGTACCTATTTTATCAATCTTGCCTTGAAGCATACTTTTTACATATTCTTATTTGTCTTATTAGGTGTCCAAATTATGATATTTTATTAGTTGTGCTTCAGTTTTAAATCTATTAAGTATGTACGTCTTCGTTCTTTGCATTCTCTTATCCTTTGCATTCTTCGATATTATCACATTTCAAAACTTTATAATTATTTCATATCAGTTTCTTAACGTCTATGATTCACATGCATATAATAATAATAATAAAAAAATATATGTAACATTTCAATACTCCAATCTGATAAGTTTCGATAATTTTAAATTACATAAAATTGTAGGCATTTTATTAAAGCTTCCTCTTGAAATTTCTACTCACTTTTTTTGATGGCTTGATGTACTGTTAATTTTTATTACTAAGTATATGTAATTATTGATATTTTATATGAGCAGGGTCTCCCCTTTTTGAATTCACCGCCGCTTCACAGTCAGCGTATAACTGTTTGGGTTGCTGTTATGAAACTTGGCGTCATAGGACTGTATTTTTTTTCAGAATGAAGAACGCGCGATGACTTATATCTACTCGCTCAACGAATATGGAAATGCACTATTGCGATTTTAACAAGATGTCGCTACCGCACATACGGCAAGACAAACGTTTTCAGGCTGCCTCATCTCATTACCTGGTGATATTTCATAGCCAACTTGGTCACCCGATCTTATCCCTTGTAATAGGCTGCAGACTATTGAAGAATGCTACTTGCAATGCGATCACAGTAGTACCCCTGGAAATTATTTGCCAAGCAATCCGAAACGTTGAGGTAAGGCTGCAGGAGTGTGTTGCTCGTGCAGCCAAACATTTGGATGATATCATCTTCAAAACTGGTTTATGACTAAATGGCAAGTACTGTTCTGTGTGATGGTATGATAAAATATTAAACATAATTTATGTTGTTCTTACTGCTGTTTAGAAAATGAGAGACTTTGTAGGTTTTGTCAAAACTTGTATTGAGGCTTATTAGGTTTAAGTATCTGCTAATCATTATTATTGTCACTTTTTCTTTGTTAATTACTTGTTTTTAGTGTATTTGTTTTAAAATTTGTAGCTGTTTTCGTCATAATTACTCTATCATCCGCGTAGCAAATGTTTATTCTTATTTTATTTATAATTAGTCTTTCTTCTCTATTGTTTATTGGTTGGTTTTTATGAATCCTTCGTAGATGTTAAATAAAAATAGTGATAACATACATGCTTACCTTTAGCTAGTCGTCTGCTATACTCCTACTATTGTATATTTTATTAAATAATTAATTTGGTTATTATATCTGAGCTAAAATACCTAAAATGTTTTACAGTTAATATTTTTTTTATGTAATTATTTAGCAATCAGAACAAGGTTACATTCTATAAGCTAAATGGTTAACTATCATTATAGATACTAACGATAAGAATAACATGATGAGGCTTTCATCCTACGATACAACCTACGTAATTACAGTTTTGTACTTCGAGAGTATTAGAGTCTAATAGATATTAGGAATACACTACACACACACACACGAGTTTGTTGGCCATACCACGACACTAGGTTTATTGGCCATAGTTTCTTTAGTCTTTGGTTGACCCTGGGTTTCAGCATCTGCTCCAGTAAGGGGTTTGAGTGAGTTTCTAGGGTTGCATGGTACTTGATAGCTCTCTCCTGGATTACTTCCTGGACCGTTGGGAGATGTAAGTCCATATGCAGCGTGTTGTTGGATACATACCACGGCGCATTTGTAATCTGACGTAATATTTTTGATTGAGTACGTTGGATTAATGCGATGTTTGATTTGGATGCACAGCCCCATAACTCTACTTCATACATCCAGATTGGTTTTATAACAGTCTTATAGATTAGGGTTTTGTTTGCAAGCGATAATTTTGAATGTCTTCCAATTAGCCAGTTGAGTTCCTTTACTTTTAGATCTATTTGTTTTTTTTCTTCTTGAGGTGTTCCTTCCAATTTAGCTTATGATCTAGGTGTAAGCCTAGATATTTTGCCGTTTCCAGTTGTGGTATTTGTGCATTATTTATTACGACTGGTGGGCATATCTGTTTTTTGAGCGTAAATGTTGTGTGTACCGACTTGTTTTCGTTAACTTTGATTTTCCATCTGTGTAACCATTGTTGAAGGAGTACTAAGTGGTTTTGTAGGTTGGCCGATGCAGTTGCAGTATAACAGTGTCGTCTGCGAATGTTCCTATTGTTGTATATTGTGTCGTTGGTAGATCCGATGTATATAGGACATAGAGTAAAGGCCCCAGAACACTGCCTTGTGGAACGCCTGAGTTGATAGGGTGGTAATCTGGTGTTACTTTATTAATTTTTAACTGAAATGTTCTATCGCTTAGATATGATTTTAGTAAATTATAGTATGCCAAAGGGAACGTTTGCTTAATTTTGAAGAGTAATCCGGGGTGCCACACTTTGTCAAATGCTTGACTAATGTCGAGAAAGACAGCTGAACAGTACTCTTTGTTTTCTAGTGCTTTATTTATGGTTTGTGTAATGCGGTGTACTTGTTGCACGGTAGAATGAGCCTGTCGAAACCCAAACTGATGAGAAGGTATCCAATGTTGGGGCAGTAAGTCTTCATTAATTCGACGAAGTATGAGTTTTTCTAACAGCTTTGAGGTCACCGGGAGGAGGCTGATAGGTCGATAGGATGTAACTTCGGTTGGTTCTTCTCCGGGTTTTCCGACCATTATGATTTGTGCAGCCTTAAAGCATTTTGGCCAATATCCTAGCCTCAGGATTGCATTGTATATATAAGTTAAAGCACTAGGCCCTTTTTGGGAGTTCACGTATCATTTTGGCAGTTATCAGATCAGTTCCTGGGGTCTTCTTGAGGTTTAGCAGATTTATTTCAGATTTTATTTCGTTTGGGGTAAAGGGTTTAATTTCATGACGTATGTCAGGAGGGATGGAAAGACTTCGCTCTACTTCTTGGTCTGGTGCGCTATCAAGTGGTTGAAAGACTGAGGGTAGATGTTCAGCGAAGAGTCTGACTTTGTCTCTATCGCTTTTTGCCCAAGGTTCGGTGTTGCTTTTCTAATTGGTGGTATTTTGAATTTTGGTTTCCTAGCTTGTTTGATGGGTTTCCAGATAGAATCATCAGTTCGATTTAATTGAGATACATAGAGCTCAAATTTCTCATTTCTGATTTCTTTGAGTTTTGTTTTAATTTATTGGTCATATGGTTGTAGGCGTTTTTGGCAGCAGGTGTATGATTTCGTTGCCAGTTAGCTCTAGCACGACGTTTTTCTGCGACCATTCGTTTAATTTCCAGTGGTATGTCAATGTTTAGTTGCTTTTGTGAAATGGTTGGTGTAGCTTGTTGCGCAGCTTGCTGGAGTTTTGTTATGAGTTCTTCAGTAGCTGTTTCAATTTCTTCGCATTCCTTGAGTCGAATGTTTAATTTTATGGTTTCGCTTAGAATATTACGATATGTAGCCCAGTCCGTTCTAGAGTTGTGTAATCTGGTTGTGAGCTTCTTGTTTACTATAGATGCCCCAATTGTTAGTATGATAGGAGAATGATCGGAAGTTAGGTCATAACTGGGTATTACAGTAGTATATGCCTGATTGATTCCATTTACGACGAAGAAGTCTAGTAGGTCTGGTAACTTGTTTGCGTCGGTGGGCCAATAGGTTGGTGTTCCTGTTGATATAAATGAGTATTTTTGTCCTCCATTGACTTAAGGAGTTCTCTACCTTTCGTTGTTGTTAGGCGTGAGCCCCATCTAATATGTTTACTGTTGTAGTCCCTCCGCTACGAATTTGTGACTTAGTGTTAGAAAGAATTTGTCAAAATCTGCTTTTTTGATATTATGTCGGGGTGGGCAATAAACTGCAGCAAGTGTCAATTCATATGGCAATGTTTGTACCTTGATTGTGGTGGCTTGGATAAAGTCTTCCTGATATTTTATTTCTTCATGGTGTTGAATTGTTTGCTTGACAAGAATGGCTGTACCTCCATGGGCAGTACCGTCTGGGTGATTGGTATGATAGAGTTCATAATGAGGTATTTTGAAGTAAGTCTGTTGTGTGAAGTGTGTTTCACTTATTAGCAGTACATCTATGTGGTTATGTAATAAGAACAATTTTATTTCTTCTTTATGTTGCGTTAGGCCATTAGCGTTCCACAGGGCTACTCTGAGAAACTTACCCATAATTAGGCTAGTTTATTTATTAGCGTGCTAAGCATGTTTAGAATCATGCTATTTTGTTGAATGAGTTGATTAAACATGGCTTTGAATTCAGTTAAAAACTGAGGGAGAGCGTTGTTTAACATTTGTGTTGACTCATTGTAATTGTTTAGGGGGTTGGAGTTGTTGGTTACTGCATTAGCGTAAGATTTATGATGTTGACTAAGATTCAGTGACTCTGTTTGCACTGCGGTGTTTGCATTATTGGTTTGTGGATTGGGGATAACATTTATTTTTGATAGTTGTGGTGGAAGGTTCTAGTCTTGCTTTGTGGATTATTTCTACGAATTAGTTGTTGATAATGATCACAACCTTTATAGTTGGCTGGGTGGTCTCGCCCGCATAATGCGCAGCTAGCTGGGGTGTCTTTGCTTTTTTTGCAGTTGATTGTATTATGTGCTCCACCGCATTTGACGCATACGAAGGGCCTGTTGCAATACGTCTTGGTGTGGCCATAGAGTTGGCACCTCGTACACTGTACAATATTATTTTGTCTTTATTCGGAGGTTCTATTATTACTACGCTATTTTGTATTCTTTCAATTTTATATACATCTTTGTTATTGTCTGCTGGCTCTATGTCAATGAAGAACATGTTTAAGGGTTCTTTGGTTATTCTATGCTTCGCATTTATAATATTTCTAACTTTATGTCCTTTATTTTCTAATTCTTCTGAAATGTCATTTGTGTTCATTGAGTGATGAATGTGTTTGATAACAATTCGGTATGCTCGTTCCGTCTTTAATTGATATGTGTGGTGTATTATGTTTTGTTTCTTGAAGTATTTTGTTAATTTTGTGTATCCATCAACTGTATTACAATTAATTTTAATTGTATTATTGGCTAAGCTCTTAGTACTATATTGTTCATCTTCTAAATGATCGCGTATTTGGGTGAGCATGTTTGGAAAATTTACTACTCCGTACACAAAAATCGGAGGAGGTTTGGGTATTTTGGCTGATTCTGTAGTGATGCTGTTGGTAGTGTTGCTTTGTGGAGTGTCATCTATTGTATTTGTTAATACGCTATACTTGTTGGAGGTTCGTGTAACATTTTCGTCACCATTTTGTTGTGCGTTCGTCCTTATTTTTCTGCGTTTCATAGCCTTAACAGTTTGCCAAGAGTTTTCTTTCGATGTTGTAGGGGTTTCCATTTCATCGTCACTAGTTGAATACATTCTAACAAGTTGTTGGGGATTATTAGTTGGATAGGCTCCTTGAGGCTGGTAAGTGATTAATTGTTCTTGATTTGGAGGAGAATAATTACTGGGCCCTGATGATAATTGAAGTGTTTGTGTGTTGTATGGTGCAGGAGTTTGACTGTTTATGAAACTTTGAGTTTGATTTGGAATTTGTAACTTTTGGGCACTTAATTGAGGTTGACACTGTATATTTGGTGAATATGGTTGGTTATATATGTAATTAAAGCCAGGTCCATTGCCTGCTGGAAGCATTTTGGTAATTTAAAAAGAAAGATTGCCTAGCTGGATGTTTTCTTTCACTTAAGCAAGGCTACGGCTGCGGCTCCGCCGTTGTGATAACTCAGGTACAGCTCGGCACGCACGTTCGGTCTGCTTGAAGGCACTAAAGCGAATGTTACAGTTAATATGACTTTGATTTCTTTAGACTCTTTAACTATTAATTCTGCTTTTGTTTTAAGAATATATGGTCTTTCGTTTAATTCTATCGGTGAATATTTATTACTTCTAGCTTTACCGTTAAATATTTTCTCATTGTATTTTTTACATTTTTTTTTATTTTTCTATGTTTCATTTTCTATTATTCCTGTTTGCGAAGTATGGACGGGCCAGTGGTCGCTCCTGTTTCATGTGATAACGCAAGTGCGAGCTGGTCGCAAGCCAAACATTTTAAGGCTGAATTAAAAGTTATTTAAAAGTGTAACAACAAAACGAAACTACTACTACTACAGACACTGCAAATTTAACTTAAATTCCGCCAAATTACATTAATGGTGTAATAGGTGGTCCTAAATTTATCCATAACCTCTGAATGTGAAGCACTACTAAACGATATAGTTAAAGTAAACGCAAGATTCCCTGAAGCATATAGAAAATTGATAAAATACTTAAACGATCACAAAATAATTCACCATACATATTAAATGAAACAAGATTGTGCTTACAAAGTAGTCACCCGTAATCCTCATTACTCAAAACGTACCATTGAAATTAAAAACTTGAAGCAAAAGATTATAAAATCTGCAGTATCATAAATATTAAGCACAGAATTAACAAATCTCTCATGTTATAATACGTAGACCTAAAGCCCCAGAAAAACAACAAACAAATTTATGTTCTGCAATACCTATACAACATACGAATTCAAGTAGGGCCATCTAATAAAAAGAAAAATATTATACACTATACAAGATGTAATATGTATGGACATTCCAAATCGTATGCTCTAGGTCATATAAATGTATTAAATGAGAAGGTCTACGTAACTCAACAACATGCCAAAAACCTATCAATACCCCCACTAAGTGTGCATTCTATGAAGGCAATTGAACCGCCAACTATAAAGGAGGGCTAGTTTACAGAGACCTGAAATATTCGACAGGCAAGCCTGATGTTGTTAATCGTAAAATTCACAGATTTATTTGTTATTAAAGGAATATTACCATACTTTCTCAATACTGTGCCTAATTGGCATTTGTCAACAGATCACTCTCTCATAGTCATAATGACTAGTACTCAAATTATATCTCGACCAGAAGTTCCTAAGCTTACAACATCTAAAACAGAGTGGAATACCTTTTGTGAGTTTATTGACAATAACCTAAACTCAACCTCAAATTAAAACACCTGGATAACTTGATGCTGCAATAAACTATCTCAAGTGCGTAATTCAAGAGCTGCTTGGCAATCCACTCCTGTCACTGAACAAAACTCAAGTTAACATTTCTTTCTATATTCCTGAATTAATAGCAAAAAGAGGAGTAATAGGTGCACATGGGAGAGAAGTCGCAAGTCTGTAGATAGAACTACATATAATAAATTAACAAGGCAACTTAAGTCAGAGCTAAACGATATAAAAAATGCCTCATTTGAATCTTATATTACAACCTTATTCAAAGCAGCCATTCCATCTGGAAAGTACAATAAAATTCAAAAGATGAGTCACGCACATTTCTCTAATAAGAACTAGATGTTAGCTGGTGTAAAACTAAGAAAGAAAAAGCAACTGCAATTCCCGAATATTTATCTACAGTATTCCCAACTCATCTACAAGTAATCATAATGAAGAACAAGAAATAATCAACTTCCTGGGCATTCGTTGCTGGATGGAATTACCTGTACAGCCATTTCTCCGGACAAATACTTAAAAAGTTACCTAGAAAAGCAATCGTACTGCTAACTACCATATACAATGGCATATTAAGACTTGCCAATTTTTCAACAATACGAAATTTTTTGTAAATAATAATAGTCTTCAAACTTGAAAACCCTCTACGTGAAGTAGACTCATATAGGCCCATTAGCTTACTTCCTTTTAAGTTTAAGATATTCGAACCTGCTTAAGAGGCTCAGTAACGATGTCGACAACAACTAACTTATAGCATTCCATCAGTTTGATTTCCGTTCACAAATTCTACTATTCAGCAAAGCTACAGAATTATCAACGAGGTACTTAAGAGACTAGAAAAAAACAAACTGTACACAGTAGTTTTCTTCGACATCAAACAGGCGTATGTGGCATAAGATGCTCTTATGCAAACTGAAACTACATCTACTTTTTCTCTATTACATCTTATTAAAATCTTATCTGTGCTACCGCTACTTCCAAACAACACTGAAAACATCCACTCTACTTTACTCCATCTAGTCAGGTGTACCGCAAGGTAATGTGCTGGGACCTTTTCTCTACCTGGTCTTTGCTGCTGGTATTTCACCACAAATAACAAACATTTCTACTTTGGCTGATGACACCGCCTTAATATCCGTCAACGATTTCCCAAATGTGGCCTTAGATAATCTCCAACAACACCTTAATCTCCTTGTAAACTGGTTTAATAAGTGGCAAATATCTGTAAACCAATCTAAATCAGCTCATACTGCTTTTACTAATTGAAGACTAGAGTCCCGGGATAACAATCAACAACATACGTTACCCCGTAAAAAGTGAAACTAAATATCTTGGTTTAACTCTTGACCGGAGACGTACATGTAAAGCTCATACCAATAATTAAAAAAAACACACACAAATAAACCTCAAAATTCGATAAATTAGTTGAATAATATAATAAGTCGCAAATTCAAGCCAACGGGCGATAACAAAATTTTTCTACACAAATACATCATCAAGCCTATCTGGAGCTACGGTATACAGCTCTGTGGCTGTATTAAGAGATCCTATACTAAAATTATTCAGATCTAAAATACTAAGGATGATCTTGTACATACTCTATACGAGGATGTCGGCATACCCTTCGTTGAAGAAGAAATACGGAGCTCTACTGACAGATACCTAGACAAACTCCCTGGACATCCAAACGGAAAAGGTAGTTCCTTATCCATACAACCAACAGTGCGAAAAAGACTGAACAGAAAGAGGTTAAATGTACATGCTGTCTTTCTGCATCTCTTATTACTATATTTCATTTTTTACATCTATTAAATTCTCATTATCTAGAGATATCCTTATTAGCTCTTCTCTTTCTTTGGACACCTCTTCTATTTCCTGCTTTTTATAGTTTGTGGTTGGTGTATAGACTTGTACAACACTTGTGTTTTTTTAGGCTTGTAGATATTTTCACTAGATGATAATTTCGCTGTGTGGGACACACCTTTTACTTTTGACCAGCTAGTTCCTCATTATGACCCCATTCCAAAATTTTTGTTGTCTGTTGCCATGTTAATTATTCTTGACTTATCACTCCATAGATTTGCTTCTTAAGACCACTCTAATTATAAAGAACTAATATATCTAGTAAGTCTATTCATTCTTATTTTTTCTTTGGCGTTTCCATAACTATTTATTATTATTTATTGCTTTAACGTCATGTTTTTCAGGTTTATCCCGTTTGATAATCTAAAGTAATTATCACACAGCTTTCTCCTGAAGTTATTTTTTACTTTGGGTTCCAATGTATTTTATGGTTATGTTACTTAATGGTTATTGAAATATTCTTTTTTTAATAAATACTTAGATTATTTAATAAAAAGCAAAGAAAAGACCATTATAATCATACGAATTTAGTTATTAATAACAGTGACTCTGTGTGCGCGTTTGACTAAAAAAAGACTAGGATATTGAATTAATCGTGTATACACTAATTGCTACTATAATTGGTCTACTTGAAATAACAATCCATAGCTTACTTTTTATTTGAATAGTTAATTGCTTTGTAAGCTGTTTGTGTGATCTCAAGCCATAACTCATGTCCGCCGGTATCAGGCTTGCAAATGAGAATTGATTTATTTTATTGTTGTGCCGAGATAGTTAGTCAATTTGTCCCCTGATTTAAACTTTGCGTGCTCTTCGGATTATTAATGGTTTTTGGAAGTTCAGAAGTTGATAAGTATTTTTGTCTACCTATGCAGTTCACTTAACGTAAGTTATTTGCATGTTATTTTATTTTATTTAAACTAAAAATCCTTATACCGTTAGGTGTCGGATTATAGCCCAGTTTACAGTACTTATAATATAATATCTAATATAACTTATAAAACTTATTAAACTTAATTAACATTTCTTAATTAATTTATTCCAAGCCTTTCTGTCTCTTGTCAGGTTCCTTACTTCTCTCCATTGCATGTTCCTATTTTCCGCTGCTACTTTTACCTGTTCTTCCCACTTCCTTCTTGGTCTACCTACTGCGTTCTTCCCCTCTGTTCTTGCTTCGTATACTCTCTTCGCTATCTTATTATAATCCATTCGGAGCAGATGTCCCATCCAATCTAATTGTCTCTCTTCTACCAGTGTCAATATAGGTTTCACTTTCAGTTGTTCCGTTATATTTTCATTTCTCACTCTGTCCAGTCTTGTTATTCATTTAATTTTCCTCAAATATCTAATTTCCATTGCTCTAATTTTACTCTCGTTTCTTCTGTTGATCGTCCAGGATTCGCTGCCATAGATTAACGAAGGTCTTACTACTTTTTGTATACTTCCGATTTTATTTGTTCCGGAATTTCTTTTTCCTGAGGAACGTGTTTTTTAGTGTGTTAAATATTTTCCCCGCCTTACCTAATCTTTCCATTATTTCATTATCTATTTCTCTCTTGTTATCTATTATTGTACCTAAATATTTGAAATTTGTTACTTGCTCTAGTGTTTGTCCTTCTATATTGATATTGTGTTGAGGGTCTGTCTTGGCAATAATCATAGTTTTAGTTTTTTCTATATTTATTTCCATGTTTATTTTTCTGAGCTCGCGATGATAGATATTGATATTTTCCTGAAGTTTTTCCGCTGATTCTGCTAGTAGCACCATATCATCAGCAAATAGTAATTCCTGTATTGTTATTCTTTTTAATTTTCAACTTCCCACTTCCATATTATAGTATTCCTTTTTACAGATCTTCACTACATCGTCTATGAGTACTGAGAATAGGAGTGGACTAAGCACGCATCCCTGTTTCAGTCCTATTTTTGTTTCGAATTGTTCTGACTCGTTGTTGTGTGTCCTTACTTTATTTCTATTGTCTTTGTATAGTGTTTTGATGACATCTATCATGTCTTTACTTACTCCTATTCTTTCTAGACTTTCCCAAACATCCTTTTCTTTACACTGTAGAAGGCTTTTTTTAGGTCAATAAAGCAAATATGAATTTCTTTCTTTTTCCTTATCATTTTTCCCCTAATTGTCTGATTGTAAAAATTAAGTCCTGTGTGCTTCTACCTCTACGGAACCCATGTTGTGACTCCTCCAGCGAGTTTTCAATTTCTTCTCTCAGTCGCTTCTCTAAAATTCTACTTAATACTTTACATGGTATACTCGTTAGTGTAATACCCCTATAATTTGAGCATTCTTTTATGTCTCCTTTTTTGTATAGGGGTAGTATTATTCCTATATTCCAGTCTGTGGGTATTACTTTTTGTACTATTATTTCATTTATTAACTCGTGGAATTCCTCTACAGCTATCTCTCCCATATATCTCAACATCTCAGCTGTGATTTCATCTTCCCCTGGTGCTTTCCCTAGTTTGAGTTTCCTGACTGCTTCCATGATTTCTCCTTTTGAGATTCTTTGTGTCTTCTGTGTATCCCCGTGTCCTGCCCTTATTTCATCTATCTCTTGTTCTAAATTATTTCCTGCTTCTGTTAATTCTTCGAAGTATTCCTTCCATCTTTGCATTATTTCCTTCTCTTCAATTATCACTTTCCCGTTTTTGTCTTTTATATTTCTTAGTTTGGGTGGTTTCTTTTGTTTTTAATGCTTTCATGTATTATAGAATAGTTTTTGGTTCTCTAAATAGTTTTCTTTCATCCTGGTCCCGAACTCTTCCCATACCTTTTTCTTCGTTTCTTTTATACTTTTCTTTGCTTCGCTTCTTGCTTTCTTGTATATGTTATAGTCTTCTTCCGATCCAATTATTATATAGTTTTCCATTTTTCCTTCTTTTCTTTGACTTTTTGTTGTACCACCATCTACTTCCCTTCCTGTATGTATTCACAATTTACTTTACTCCACAGATAGTTCTTGCTGCTTCTAGAATATTTTCTTTAAAATGTCACCATTTCCTTTCTATATCTTTACTCTCAATTTTATTTTGGGCAATTTTCTTATCTAGAATTTCTTGGAAATTTTTTTGTGTTTCGCTCTCCTTTTGTCTATAACTTTTGATTTTTTGTTTTACTATTGTCTTCCTTTTTATCTCTTGTTTATCTTTCAAGTTTATTCAGAGTTCCATTTTTAGTAAATAATGGTCGCTTTCTACTTCAGCATTTCTTTTCACCCTCACATCATCACTCTCTTCCAATTTTCTATATTTATAATAAAGTATTCAATAATTGACTTCTCGTTCCTAGAGCGGGCTTCCCTGGTGTATTTGTGTATGTCCTTGTGCAGGAATTTCGTGTTTGTAATCACCAAATCATTTCATTATTTTATAAATTACAATAATTTCTGTTAATAAAAGTGAACGCCGTTGTTTTACAGATTCTAGTGATTTTGTTCTTTTTTTTTAGTAAATTAACAAATCAGGGAATACTACGTCTTTGTGACCCCAAAACATGATTGCATGGCCTGTCCCATTTTGATTTTGGTTGATGTACGTTTGATTTTTGCTTGCCATTCCATATTTGATTATTTGTACTAAAGGATGTAACGATAGGCTTGAATTTTGACTTATGTTAATATACAGGGTGATATCCAAAAGTAGTAGGACTGATTTTTTTTAAAAAAATGTATTGAACATTTTGGTACATCGACTTCTTTTTCAAAATAGGCCCCTTGGGCATGCACACACTTCTGGTAGCGAGCCTTCTAGGTCGCGAAGACCTTCTGGAAGTCGTCCTCCGGGATGCTGTTCAGCGCCCTCATCGTTGCCGCTTGGACTGCGTCCACCGAGTCGAAACGATGCCCCTTGAGTTGCCTCTTGATCAGGGGGAACAGGAAGAAGTCCGGCGGTGCCACATCAGGGCTGAGAGGGGTGGGGGGGGATGAGGCAACGTGGAAACGCCGAATTTGGCTAGGAGATCCCTCACAATCCACGCGCCATGGCATGGCACCATTTTCACGCACACTTTTCTCATCTACAAATCCTCTGTGATGATGCGTTGGACTGTCCCGTACGAAAGATTCAGCTCATCACTAATTAATTTAATGCCCAACCGTCGGTCAGAGTTCAAAAGTTACTTAACTTTCAGCACATTATCGTCCGTTCGCGAGGTTGACGGACGCCCGGCGCGTTAGTCGTCCTCGACGAACTCCCTCCCCTCCCGAAACAACTTGTGCCACTCAAATATCGAGGAACGGCTCATGGTATCCTTCTTGTAGGCCTGCGTAAGCATCTCCTTGGTTTCGGTCGCTGATTTTCCAAGTTTATAGCAAAACTTGAAGGCGTACCGCTGCTCCAAATTTCGATCCATCGCAACTGACGACAAGGCGTCACAACAGGAGGTCACTAAAACAGTGGTCCACACTCAACTAACGCACGCAGGCGACTGCCGCAGGTTGAAACCTGTTCCCAAGGCTCCCCTCCATAACATCCGACTTTGCAGACCCCCCTCAATCGCTCCGCGCACGCGAAAAAAAAACAGTCTTACTACTTCTGAATACAACCCTGTATAATATAAAAATCTGGCTCCTTTTTCTTTTTAACAAGTGAGGACTTCTTGAGATATCTTAAGTTGTGTAGCTTTTGTTCACTATTAGAGAGGCACGGTTTTACTATCATTAATATTTGATGTTTTATCCTTAACGAAAATCACACAGAAGTTCTTGTATGCGGGTGGACTAAGGGCACACTAAGGTGCATTGCCAATATTCCGAGAATTATTGTCTGGTTTCTTTGTATATTGGCTGTTCCTGATTTACTTGCACATTTCCATGCTTCTGTTTTATTCACGCTACAGCCTACACTGTACAATTAATTATTTTTCTAAAGAAAAATTAGATTTCATTTTGATAACTAATACACTTTAATTTTTAAGTTTTTTGTGTGTTTTTCTAAGTTTGGTATCTATATGAAACTCTTACTACTTTATAATAGAAGCATAAGGTTATATTTATATGTTTAGACGTATTGGTGAACATTGTCCTATTCCCCAAGTAATGTCTAAGTGCATATTCTAATTTTTTAGTACATTAAAGACTTTATTGAAGTTTTCTGTATGGTACGAATAATTGTCATTTGGAAAAGTTTTGATAGTTCTACCTTCGACAATTAACTGTGTAATATACGGAATGTATTACCCAAAAACGCTCATTAGGAAATTTTATAATTTATTAAATAATCAGATATCTCCTAATTGAATTTAGCTTTTAATTTTCTCAAGTAAAATTTGAAAAGACTGTAGCAAGATAATGAAAAAATTGTTCAATGTTGTACTATAATGTAGTAAGCCAAGCTTTGTCAAAGCCTTAAATATAATATTTTAAAATATTAAGTTGCAATATTTTTGTTCTACTTACTAATTTACTTTACTTTCCTTCGTTTCTGTAGGTCCCTAAGGCGTTGAGTGTTTATTCATTTTCTATGTGCTATTTTACCTTTGGCCATTGTTTTTATTTATTTACTTATTTTTCCATTTATTTCCAGTATATCTTTCATATTTTCTTTTCACTTTTTTTGGTTTTCCTTTTGGTTGTCGTCCTTCCATTCCTCCGCTCTATTTTCTATCTATCTATCTGTCGATAATATATATATATATATATATATATATATATATATATATATATATATACCTTCAAATATTTTTCACAATTTTTTAACTTCTACAATTCTCTCCAGATTTAGAACAAATTTGGCATGTATCTTTCTTAAGGATATATCTAGAGACTGTCTAAAAATGAGGAAACAGAAAGATATGACTATACATACTTACGATTTTTACGCACAACACATTAAATTTTCATTAAATTTACATCAAGTTACTACATTACGAAATCTATCTACCTCTCGGGGACTTTAAGACAAGGGAATCTTAGATTCAATCGTTTCATGTGTTACCAGTTACCATTCTTATATTTTATTTCTGTTGCCATTATTGTCAATTTGTATTTGGCCATCATTGTCCAGTTCCCTCCACTATACCGCAGAGTTTGGTGTACTCTTAATTTTGTTGTATTTCTTACTTGTTTTATTTATGATGCAATTTACTTAATGTATTTTACTCACTCTGCTTTGAATTTTTCTCTTTATTTTATTGTTTTGGTTATCACGGTTTTAAGATACATATAGCTGGTTACTTTTTCTAAAACCTCATTGTCAATTTTTCAGCTTTATTTTGTTTATGTCTGTTTTGAACTCTAGAGTATTTCTTTCTATATATTTATTGCGTTTTACAAATATTTATTATTTTTGTAATCAATATTATGTCATCTAAATCTATAAATTGTTGTGATAATACTATCCACATTTGCCGTTTCTTGTGTGCTTCTTTCATAATTATAATTAACAACTACAGGTTAAAACTGATTCTTGTTGCACTCCTCTGTTTATAGCAAAGGTTTTTGATATTTTTCTATCTATAATTCTCGTTACTCTTTACATTTCTTATATACTTTTGATTATTTAATAAAAGTTTGAGAGCAGACAGCCGCGACGTAAAGGCCTCGGCCTGCCACACCACCGCGCGACGAGCGCTGTGTTCTACTCCCAGGTCAATAACTATGGTAAATATCAAATGTTCTCCGATCGTCATACAAACACCTTTAGCGGTCGTAAAGTACATTATCAGGCTAATAGCCTATATAAGAGTAGAAATAGAACGAGAAGAAGATAAAGATTTGTCTCCTATATTCTTTTAATATTTTTCTTATGCGTTTTTTCGAATGTAGTTTTTATGTTTACAAATGTAAAATAGAGTTGTTTCATGTTTTCCATGTACTTTTTATTATTGTTCTTATAGTACATATGCTACTATGTGTTCGTATTATTGATTTATTTCGTTCCTTAATATTTTATTGTATTTTTATTTTAATTTTTTATAATTTAGATGTTTACTTCTGCGCCGTTTATTAGCTCATACATTTAACATGAGCTAATTTTTACATTCACTGATGCTTCTTTTTCTATATAAGGTATTATTATGTTCCCAATCTTTTGGTACCTTTTTCTTCCAAGTGCTTTATTATATATGTCTCTTATCCATACTTCTACTTGTTCTCTGCCTACCATTATTAATTCTCAAGTTATTTTATTTACTTTAGCGGTTTTTCCCTGTTTTAAATTTTCTTTTTTGTTTATTAGTAATTTATTATATTTATCTTTTATATTTCTTATTTGAGGTATGTTTTTCTTTTAATTTTTAATTTTACTCAGAATTGTTTTTGAGTTTCTGTGTAGCTTGGTTTTGTTTCTATTTTTAATTTTTTTCGTGCTATTCTTTTGGTCTGTTTTTCAGTACTTTTAGCTTCATTTCTTTCATTTACGTAACTATTTTTAATTTTTGCTGTTCTTGTCCCCGTGAATTTTTCAGGATTTTTTATTTCTCTTACAAGTTCTGTGAAGGTTTGATTTTAACATTTTGTTCTTTAGAACATGTGTTTACTTTCTTTTATTCATATTCTTTTGTAATTTCCAATATCGTTCTGTTTACGTTTCCCACTTTATAGTTGCCTATTTTTCCTTTTTCCGTTATAGTTTTCTAATTATTAGTTCTTTATACATCTTCTGATTTTTTAGTCTCTTCAAATTTTTCCCTTCGATCGTTTTTACTATTTTCTTTTCAGGTTTCCTAAATATAAATTTTCTTGTCCAAACTTATATTCTGCATCTAATCGTAGGCCTTTTACGTTTTATCTTATATTTTTGTTTTTAGTATCTATATTTGTATATGTCTGTGTGTACAAATGTTGAATTTCCTATCATTACCTAATTTTCTATACAAAATTGTATTATTACCTTCCGATATTGTTTATAGTTTCTTCTCTACTATATCTCCTTATTAGACCATATTGTCCTTTATTATATTCCTCGTTTTTACATTTCAGTCTCCCATTATTGTCATGCGTTCTGTTTGCTTGGTATATTTCTCTTACTTTCAGAAGTTTTTCATAAAATTCTTCATTTTTATATTTAGATTAGTTTGTTGTTGTCGCGTATATCTGTATTACACATACTGTTTCCGGTAGCCTTAAATCCATTCTTATTAATCTCAGGTTTATTGATGTTTTCTGTATTCCGTTTGTTATTATTTTTTTCTCTTTTACTATGTTTGTCATTCTATTCCTGAGTATTTTAGTGTATTCTTTGTATGTAATCGTTTTTTACTTGTATCCTTTGGTTTTTGTTTTGCTCATCCTTTGTATTTGGGCCTTATATTTTATAATTCTTATTATTTTATATTCTTTGATATTTAGTGTATTTATATTCTGTTTTGCTGTTTTAATTTTCTTTTGTTGTTCGTTTCTTTTTTATCTTTTGCTAATTTATCTTTAATGTTATGCGGTCTATTGATTTCGTCGTTATAATAGTTCCTTGACTTTTCTCTTATTTAATGTTCTATACTGGAGCTATATGCCTTTACTTTCTCTATTTCTTGCTTACTAATTATATCTGCTGACCAATTATATCTTCCTCCTTCTATGTATATCTTTTGGTAAGACACTTTTACATCGTCCTCTTGAAATGTTTGTCAACTTTGTTTAAATTTTTTTTCAATGTATATGTTATCATTCTTTGCTTAGTTTTTCTTAATTATTATTTCTTTTTATTCTTCGTGTTTGTATTTCTGCAACTATAATTTGTTTGTCATTTCTTATTTTTTTTATTCTATCAACTGTTTCTTACTTTCATCTCAATTCTCAGTTTATCGCTGATGAATAGTTTTAATCTTTCAGTTAGTCTTTTTCATTTTCAGTTCTCTTTCTACTATTATAATATATTTTTTTGCTCTCTTTAATTACTTCTTTTAAATTCTATACTTTCTTAGTTAGACAGTTTTGCATTGTGTGCATAAATCCTTTATTTTGTTTCCTTTTACCCCCTCTGTGTTTTAAACATTTTCGCGTATTTTCTTTTCTTTTTGTCTTTTAAAACATATATCTTATAATTTATTAATTTTAGTTTTTATTAATTCTCGTATGCTTCTCTTTTGCTACACCGCTGGTACAACAGTTCCTTTACAAATAAATTTTTGATTTTCGATGATTGTTCAAACATATTTTAGTAGTTTATTTGATGATTTCAGGGTAATTAGTTACGCTATACACGAATATATAAAATGATTTCGGGACGTTTTCCTCAAGATTGTATGTGTTTGAAGATAATTTATTGTGCGGTGCTGATGTGTTAAATCTTATATTCAGAATTTCCGTAGTTGCAGATTGCTTTATTAGAAAAACGTTTTCTTTCTTTTGATGCTTCGTACTGTTCTTCGTCATTGTTCTTATTTGGAAATGTTATTGATCTCCTCGCCGTTATTTGATAATAATCTTTTCAATTGAGTGTTGTGGTTACATTATTGCAATTTGTAAAGTAAATATTGTTGAAATTTATGTTTTGATTATAACGGTTAAAATGAAGTATTTTGCGTTTGGTTGTAATTTTTAAATTGTTAAGTAATAAATATTATTTGTTCACTTCGCTATCGTTTGGTGATTGTAATTAAAATAACACTGGCATTTGTGGGTCTATCGTTTACTGGTATTACATGAAGAATTGTGATGCCATAGCTTGTACGAGGTGCGTCAAGTTTTAAGGTCTCCATACCTTTTTTCAGCAGTGAGAGGAGGTAGAAAAATTGGGGTTAATTTTAAAACACGCGAAAGATTACATAAGCGTGAGAGTTGTGTGTAATGAACCGAAGCAGCCTCGGCTACGAATCAGCCGGACCGAAACCATGATTGCGTGAGTGAAGCAAGTTGTTATGGATGACCGTAGGGTATGTGTGCGTAATATCGTTTCTAAACTTGGCATTTCCGTAACATCTGCGAAGTAAATTTTGCATGACAACCTGAAAAATGCGGAAAATTTCTTTAAGCTTGGTCTCACAAATGCTGACTGACGAACATAAAGCTGTGCGGGTATCAACATCTTAGAACAAGTTGACACGCGATGCCACTATGAATGGTGTTTTTTTTTCGTCAGTTGTGACAATGGATGAGACGTGGATCCCAGATATTTTCCAGTGGGCAAAACACACCGTAAAGAAGTGTTTTCAGCAGCCATAAAACCATAGCGATAAGGTTGTGTAAAATATGTATGTTTAGACGGAGATTCCGTTAAGAAGTAACAGAAATTTAAACTTTTTTGGGTGAGTACTTTTTTAGAAAAAATATGGAGACCTAAAAACTTAAACGCACCTTTTATATTAACATTTATAAATTCGCCGTAGGAAACATTTTTAACTATTTATGTTTATTATAAATTTATTATAAATGTAAAGAGAGTACAAATAAGTCTTCGCCGTCTTTTTATCAAAAATTAAGCATTTATTGTGACAGAACGGAACCTTATGTTTTATTCAAACTATTGTCTATCGCTAGCCACTACTTTTTCCCATCTTTATGGCAGCATACGGATACCGCGTCGGAAGAATGCTTTATCTTTTGAAGCTATCCACGAATCGAGCCAATTTTTGGTATCTTTATATGATGTGAAGTGCTGCTCAGATAGGACATACGCCATCGATCGGAACAAGTGATAAACGAAAGGGGGCAATATCTGGTGAATACGGCAGGTGGGGTAGGACTTTCCAATTGAGTGTTTCCGAGTAGGTTTTGAACGGCGCCGCAACATGTAGACGAGCATTATCATACAGGAAATTAATTTTGTCGTGTCTGGAGCAGTGTTTCTCCTTAAGTGCTTAACTCAATCTCATCAATTGTGTCCGGTAGAGAGCCCCAGTAATAGTTTCGTTCAGTTTGAACAACTCATAATACACGACACCAAACTAATCCCACCAAATACACAACATGACTTTTTTATGAATATTTGGCTTGGCTATCGATGTTGAACCATGGTCACGTGGTCCCCATAATTTCTTCTTCTTTGGGTTATCGTAGTGAATCCATTTTGATCATCAATGACTTTTGTTTATGCTTGGCAAACAGCATTTCACATTTGCAAAATTGGCGTTCAACGTTTCTCGGCTTCAATTCATATGGAAACCAATTTCCTTGCTTTTGAATCATTTTCAACGATTTTGAACCATGTGAAATTACTTGTTGAGTCACTACTAATGTAAGTGCAAGTTCTTCTTGCGTTTTGCAGGAATCTTCCTCTAATAATGCTTCCAATTCTTCGTCTTAGTATACTTTCAGCCTTCCGCTAAGTTCTTTGTCTTCGACGTCAAACTCACCGTTCTTAAACTTATGAAATCACTCACGACAACTTTTTTCGCTTAAAGCAGCTACAGCACATGCTTCTACAAGCAATTGATGTGCCTCAACTGCAGATTTCTTCAAATTAAAGAAGTAAATAAAAAGTTTCCGCAAATGTAATCGCGAATACTTTAAGGTTATGGTGTTGCCAGATGCCCAATCTTACGATATGATGTTTTACATCTGACAATTTCAACCATAACTTACTAATGGGGCCATCTTTTGTCAAACGACGGAGACTTATTTGTACTCTCTTTAGGTATATCATTGCACTTATCATACAAAGCTTTAATGTTACGGCCTCTGCCTTATTGCTTTAATATTAAATTGAAAATAAAAATTAATAAACAAATACGGCTGACTTTAATAAGGCTCCTGCTTCCCCCGCCGTGAGATCGCAGGTAGAGCTGGCTCACAACACATCTATTTGGCTTCGAAATATAAGAACCAATATAAGAACAAAAATATAACAAAAATGTTGACCAACATAACTATTTACGGAGTTCAGTAAATTTACCCGGTAAACACAATTTATTGGAAGAAAAAATGCTTTTGCAATAAAAGCTTCCTCTTTGGGCAAATACCGGAAGTCGGCTTTTGTAAATATAGCATCTATTTTTGTATACAATATTAATAAGCTCAAACTTGAATACTATCAAAGTGGCGCCATAGATTGGCTTGCTAACTACAATCTGTTCTGGGTGAAGGAACATTGGTTATATGTAATATTTTTAATTTTCATAAATATTCATTTTTAATCATATTTGTTTCTTGCAAGTGTATTGATTTTTAGTTTATTTAATGTAAATTTGTTACATTTTATACAAAAAATGTATGGAAATTCTAAATTCTCTTATTGTTTGTTAGATGTGAATACATAAGCAAGACCCTTAACAAAAGTATTTGTCTGATTAGTAAAACTTAATTAGATTACTTAAATGATCTTTTATTAGTCGTTTGATTTTCAATGTGTAAAAATGTATTTTATTGCTATGTCAAATGAATGAAAGATTAGTAAGTGCATACGTTATCGTAAATTGTTTGAATAATTGAAACTTTGTGCTTGGCAAGTTAGACAAGAAATGCAAATAAATTGTAATTTATCTTTTTTAGAATAGCAGAAAAGTCAAGTTATTATATTAACGTATGCTACCTAGCAACTCATCAATATTATTTAAGTTTATTATGAAAGTAGGCCATCAGTTACGATTACGTGAAGGACAGATCGACCATTGTTTGGCCGCAATCATGTGTCAAGTTAACATACAATTTGTATTGTAGTGTAAAAGTTTGAAAGAATGTTTGGTATGTAAGCGATAGTGTGCATGAAGAACCATTCAACGCTGTTATTGTCAATGGTGTATGCTGTAGGAAGACGCTAAACAACTCGGCTGACCTGTGATTTCAACAAGATGGAGTCACATGTCACACATCTTCTATTTTTTTAGATGGAATCTTCAACTCTGATTATCTAATAATGCTATATAGTATTTTCAGTGGGTGTTTTTATAGAGTAATTTAACTGCAGGGTCTTTCACAACAATGGGGGCGTTTATTGTGGTTATAACAAATGAGTAGTCTGCATGTGACTTTTAACTTTATTCAATCGTAAAGTAGCCGGGTACGATACTCCCCATTACGAACAAATTGAGTAAATCCAGTTTTTGTTACAGATCGCTGAGTCAGTAGGTAGATGCACATGTTGACAAGTGACCGAGTTAAAGTTCTTGTAGCATATTATATAGAAATTTTTCTCTACCAGGTGGGGAATTCCGTGTGCATTTTGTTTGTGGGATGGCTTGGTGGGTAGTCGGCAGCTGAGAATGCCTATGGGTCGTGCTAGTTTTTTATCATAATGTTTGCAGCCTATAAAAAATGTATTTAAAATTTGATGATTGTTTGTATATATAATCTATCTTCTATTTAAGATGGCTGAGTTCCCTTTGCTATGCCTTTTTGTGTCGGGGTAATTAATACAATAGTTTGGTATTTTGAAAACCATTATATCTATTTTATTGCCTTTGAGAAATATTTCGATTCCTTGTTTGCGTATTTTATAACACAATTATAATCATTTTGTCATTTTTTAAACATAATGCTTCTCTGTGAAGTTTTATTTAATTTGTTAGTTCATTTACGGTCTGTTGCTGTGCTTGAATAGCTTGTTGCATCACCAATATGACGGCTGTTAAAGGTTTCCGTTTGTTATACTATTGAGTGTAAGTAAATATTTTTGTGTATTTTGAGGTACAAATATGATTTGGCGATGAGATTGACTATCCTGCCTCTGACTGACTTTATGAGATTCGATAAGAATGGTTGTGCATTACTTGCTTGTTAGCCCCTATGTGTGCGTATATTTTTGACTGTTGTTTTTAGAACGGCTATGTTGCTTGATTGTACTTCGCTGGATAGGATATTTATTGATTGTGTGTAGAATTGATAATCTGCGGGTGATTTAGGGGATGTTTGTTTAGTATAACGAGGTATACTTTACACCCTTTTGATTTGCAACGTGCTTGCATAGCAAACCTGCTGCTGGGTTGCCGTCCTTTTATTTTTGATATCAGAAAGGAAAGCATGCACTACAGCACATTTTACGCATCAGGCTGGTTTTTCACATCCCTTTGTTTGTATGACTGGAGAATTAACAATTTTGCATTGTAGGATTTATACTACTGCATTTACCGCGTACAAGGTGTCCCAAAGAAAAGTTTCTTTTTAAAGTAGTTATTGGTGTGGCGGCCTTTTCGCCCTTGAACCGCTTTATATCGCGGCGGCATGCGAGCCTTTGATATCAGCTTCGTTTTGCCGTCGCACACAAACGGCATGGGCTTTTGCTCAGCCGAGGTATTCAACACCCCGCAAATATTCATGCACCGCAGCGCGTCCAGTACGGTCGTGTCTTAACCCGCATACATTCACGCATATTCAACACCCCGCAAATATTCACGCATCGCAGCTCGGCCAATTTGGTCGTGTCTCAACATCCCGCAGATACCAGATCCGCAACGCAGAGGTGGCCACCTTGGAATCGCCGACGAAGCCGAAGCCGAAGCCGATTCAGGTTAGCGATTTGGCAATTCATTGGTTGATATCGGTAGCCGCCCCCATCCGCTAACGCGACGGCCGTTTAAGGGACGATTTGGCCTTATCGGCTGACCTTCCACTACGAGCCGTACTACGTTTCCACACCGCACCACGATAGCGGCTATTTACACGCCTGCCTTTCCATTTTTTGGTCCTTACGAGCCGCATCGGTATCGTATCCCACACCGCATCCACGAGAGCAGCTATTTACACGCCTGCCTCTCCATTTTTTGGTCCTTACGAGCCGGATCGGTTTCAGATACAATTTATTACGCTTTATTCAAGTAAAGTTCCCTTATAATGGATAAGCTTGAATTAAAATTAGTTCAGTTAACTGCCAAAAAAGAGGCGATTTTTGAACGATTTAATCGTTTATATAACATATCAAAAAATATTTCAAATTATGAATTACGCTTAAACGAATTATTTTTATATCAAACAGAAGCTATTAGTGAATTATACAGCAGGTTTGAAACAATAATTGAAGAAATAAACAATTTGCAGTTTGAAATTGATCAGACTCCTCCAGACTACTCATGTTTAAATTCTATTGAAGATTTATATTCGAGTATTAAATACAAACGCAACCTTATATTGTCAAACCGCGAAACATTTACATTAGATCAAAAAAGAGGTATCGTAAAATTACCGCCAATTGAACTGCCTTCTTTCGATGGCAAGACTGAGAGCTGGCCAATATTTTACGAAATATTTTGTAGCAATGTGCATTTAAATACAAATTTGACTGACGCGCAGCGTGTGCAGTATTTGATTAGTAAATTAACTCATGACGCTTTAAAATTAACCGCAGGTATTATTCCTACAGGGATACTTATAATATTATATGGGATAGTCTTGTTAAAAAGTATCAAGATAAACGTAGTTTAGGCAGTCATTATCTAAATAACATTCTGGACATCAAAGGATGCGTCGGTAATGCTGTTAGTTTGAATACATATATAGAAAAATATTCCGCGTCCATCGCTGCATTAAAACAGTTAGACATTCCCGACCTATTAGATTTTGTCTTGTTACATTGTGGTTTAAGAAAACTTGATCCCCAAACGCTTCAACAATTCGAAAATAGGGTGAGCGGAATAGAATTACCCTCCTGTAAACAATTTATTTCATTTACGCAAGATTATGTCAAAGTACTCGAGCGCTCGCATGCTAATAATTCGCAGACCAAGCCGCGCGCAAATTTCAGTTTACCTTATCACAGCCTTGGCCGTGGCGCACAAGGTGCCTGCAAGTCGTTTGTATCGAGTGAACAGATTTTAATACGCGTTGCCCGCTATGCGACAGAGAACACCAGCTATTTCGCTGCATTGAATTTAAAAATATGAAATCACCGCAAGCGCGTTTCGAGTTAATTAAAGCGAAACGCGGCTGTATAAACTGTTTAAGTCTATCTCACTCGTTAACTAAATGTAAATCACGGAACGTTTGTAAAATTTGTAAAAACCGCATCATTCTTTACTGCATTTTTCGAACTTAAAGGATGATCGCCCTATTAAGCCGTCTGTGGCGGCTGGACCGCAAGCAGGTGACCGTGCGCCCATATCAACGCAATCAGTATCACAATCTCACACACGTCTTCCGTATCGCTTAGTTCAGCAGTTTCTCGAGTTCAGCTATATTGTTATCGACCGCACAGATCTATGCACATGGTAAAACGGAAATACGCTCGTCGTCAGGTGTTTAATAGACAACGGGTCGCAAAATAATTTAATTACTATGGATTGTTGTAAACGCTTGAACATTCCCATAATTAAATTACGCAATTCATCTTTACAAGGTGTTGGTATGACCTCGCGACCTGTACACGGTTTTATTAATTTCGCAATAGAATCGCGAATTAATCCTAACAACAAATATTACATTCGTGCTTTAGTAGTTGACTGTATTACAGACAAACTTCCCGCAAATTCATTACATTAAATGAAGATATGTCATATTTAAATAATTTACCGCTTGCCGATTTATCCTGGAATGTACCGGGAGAAATTGACGTTGTTCTTGGTGCTCAACTGTTTCCTTATATTTATTTGGGAGATAGGGTCGATTCTGGTAATCGCGCACCACCCGCTATATTAACCAGCTTTGGTTACGTACTTATGGGAGATATTGCATGTCATTATGATGCAACCTGCCTACATAGTACTACATCTTCGTTTACCGCGCTTGCTAACGTTGACATTGAGTCAAGTTTACGGAAGTTCTTTGAGTTAGAGGAAATTCCATCTCAACGTTTTATTAGTCCAGATGAATTAGATTGCGAAAATAACTTTAACTCTTCGACTTTTATTTAAAGACGGCAGATATTTTGTTGATTTACCCTTTTCACGAAACCCCTCGAGTTGGGTAATTCACGCGGTCTGGCTCACCGTCGTCTACTTGCGCTCGAGCGTAAATTCGATTGCGTGCCAACCCTACGAGAAAATTATAATAAAACTATCGCCGATTATATAACGCAGGGGTATTTGTCCCAGGTGCCTGACTCTGAATTGACAGAGGAGGGTTACTACATACCGCATCACGCCGTTGTCAGACCAGATAAGGACAGCATCCGTATCGTTTTAGACGCTAGTGCTAAAACGCACTCAGGGCTGTCACTTAATGACATTTTGCATGTCGGACCTAATTTGCAGGCCGACTTGTTCTCGTTGTTACTCGACTTTCGTACATTCCCAATAGCAATGACCGCTGATATAAAACAAATGTTTTTGCGCATCGGAGTAAACGAGCACCATCGTAAATACTTACGAATTTTATTTCGTTTCAGTAGGAACGAACCTATTCGCACTTACAACTTTGACCGCGTACCCTTCGGGTTAAAGCCTAGCCCTTACCTAGCTATGCGTACGTTACGCAACTTAGCGTGCGAGCATAGTGACCGCTTCCCTGAGGCTTCTAAACTGGTAGAAACTCAGTTTTACATGGATGATTATGTCGATTCGGTTCCCGATGAACAGACTGCCGTGCGATTGTCTCGCGAATTAATCGATTTATTTAAATTAGGCTCTTTCGACCTTGTCAAATGGGCCACTAATTCACCCGCTTTATTGGAGGTTCTTCCCGAGTCTCACCGCTTACCAGTAAATTTTTCTGGCATGGGTAACGATATTTACAATTTTAAAATCCTTGGTTTAACCTGGGATCCTGCTGACGATTACTTTTCTTTGACAACAATCGCTGTAGAAGATAAATGCACAAAGCGCACGATTCTATCGCTAGTTGCCCGCTTATTCGACGTACTTGGCGTTGTAGCTCCAGTTGTGCTGTACGCCAAAATTCTTATTAAGGAACTATGGCTAGCTAAAATAGACTGGGATGAGGTTCCTCCGGAATCCATCATCAGTCGCTTTTCAGCTTTTGCACGCGATTTTTCCGCACTCTCTTCTCTAAAAATTCCGCGCCATATTGGCATTGTGGGAAAAGCTGTAGTAAACATCGTAGCCTTTTGTGACGCGAGCTCCAGTGGTTACGGTTGTTGTGTTTATTTGCACATAACTGATCCTGAAGGTAATATCACCGTCCGGCTTTTATGTGCAAAGTCAAAGGTTTCTCCAGTTAAAATAACAACGCTAGCTCGATTAGAACTTGTAGCCGCTTTGCTGTTGACTAAGCTTGTTCGCGTGATCCGCGACAAACTTTCCGCTCGTCTACCTATTACAGGTCTTTCCGCCTTCAAAAGGTTTATTTCCCGCCGCGGTCCAGTGTCTGTTATACACTCAGACAATGGCACCAATTTTGTCGGAGCTAAGGCACAGCTCGGCGAAATTTATTCTTTTTTGTTAAACTCCACTGTCCAATCTGATATCAAAAGGGAGCTTCTTAAAACACGCATTGAGTGGACAATGATTCCGCCACGCGCCCCGAACTTCGGAGGCATTTGGGAATCTAACATTAAAACCGTTAAGACACACTTGTATCGAGTCATGGGCAAGCAGTTGCTCACTTATGAGGAACTTTTGACCGTGCTAGTGCAAGTGGAAGGTATTGTAAATTCTCGACCACTTAGTGTTTTATCATCAGATCCGCATCCGGATGTGCTCACCCGGCGCATTTCTTAATGTCCAGTCCCCTCAAGTATTTACCTTCTTCTGAATTGACAGAAGAAAGCTTGAACTTAACAAACCGCAAAAGGCTTTTAGATCAGCTTGTATTGTCTTATTGGAAAAAATGGCGAGTTGAATACTTGCACACGCTGCAAGTTCGGCAGAAGTGGGGATCACCCGATCGCCCAATAGAGATCGGTAGTGTTGTTCTCTTGGGTCAAGATAATGTACCTCCTTTAACTTGGCCACTAGGCGTTATAACAGAGACTTTTCCCGGATCGGATGGTGTAATCCGAGTAGCTTCAGTAAAAACCGGGTCAGGTACATACAAACGTCCTGTCACCAAGCTATATCCATTGCCAACCCAATAAACAATATTCTAGCTGATTCATGTATATATAGATAGTGTATTAATAGGGCATTTATATATAGTTTGTTACGATATAAATCTAACCGCAATTTAACGCACCTGAAATATAACAGTTAATTTCAGGAATTTAATGACAATATTGTTTCAAACCGCTGTTAATAGCTCCTTGATAAAGTAGTAATTTTTTTGAAAGCTCAGGACCTTTCAAGGCGGGGAGTATGGTGTGGCGGCCTTTTCGCCCTTGAACCACTTTATATCGCGGCGGCATGCGAGCCTTTGATATCAGCTACGTTTTGCCGTCGCACACAAACGGCATGGGCTTTTGCTCAGCCGTGGTATTCAACACCCCGCAAATATTCATGCACCGCAGCGCGGCCAGTACGGTCGTGTCTTAACCCGCATACATTCACGCATATTCAACACCCCGCAAATATTCACGCATCGCAGCTCGGCCAATTTGGTCGTGTCTCAACATCCCGCAGATACCAGATCCGCAACGCAGAGGTGGCCACCTTGGAATCGCCGACGAAGCCGAAGCCGAAGCCGATTCAGGTGAGCGATTTGGCAATTCATTGGTTGATATCGGTAGCCGCCCCCATCCGCTAACGCGACGGCCGTTTAAGGGACGATTTGGCCTTATCGGCTGACCTTCCACTACGGGCCGTACTACGTTTCTACACCGCACCACGAGAGCGGCTATTTACACGCCTGCCTCTCCATTTTTTGGTCCTTACGAGCCGCATCGGTTTCGTATCCCACACCGCATCCACGAGAGCGGCTATTTACACGCCTGCCTCTCCAGTTATAAATAAACAAAGAAGACATTTATTTAAAAACTACTTATTATTAAAGTACAGACTTTTAGAAATTATTTTTTAAAAATAATGTCATCTAAATGAGATCCTGTATACTCGCGACCTCCTCCCCTCTAAGCTGAACTTGCTACTTTATGGTAGTCGACCACGTCAGATAGCTTTTTTGAAGGGCTGAGCCTCAACATTTCAACCACATGACAGAAGGTGTACCGCAGAAGAAGAACAATTTATACACCAAACTCTCGAACAAAATGAAGAAATTGCTCAACCAATAAGGACAGTTAAGGTTATACAAGTCAAAAGTGCCATTAAAAATCTTAACCCAAAGAAAACTTCCGGTTATGACCTAATAACGGCAAGGGTTTTTAAAAACCTATCAGAAAAAGCAATAAAATTAATAACTTACATGATCAACATAGTTTTTCGCCTACGAACATTTCCAGACTAGGGAAGGCTGCACAAATAGTCATGGTACTAAAACCTAAGAAAAATCCCAAAGCAACAACTTCATACCGGCCTATAAGCTTGTTGCCTGTAATATCCGAAGTTTTTGAAAAGATAACACTAAATAAAATTAAACCTATTCTCACAAAATATATACCAACTCACCAGTTTGATTTCCGCAAAGGTCAGGGCACAATAGAGCAAGTGCATAGAGTAACTACAAAAATAAATCATAACTTACATCTAAAATAATATTGTTCGTCTGTGTTTCTCGACATAAGTCAAGCTTTTGACAAAGTATGGCACACAGGTCTGCTATATAAGATCAAGATAGCTTTTCCATCAGAATACTACGAATTGCTTAAGACATACTTGACCGGAAGAACTTTTCAAGTTAAATTTAAGGATACACAGTCGAGCCTTGAGACTATAGAAGCCGGAGTCCCCCAAGGCAGTATTCTGGGACCTGTCTTATACTTGCTTTATACGGCGGACTTACCCGCAACACCAGATATACTAACAGCAACATATGCAGACGATACTGCAGTTCTAGCGTTAGTCGAGGATCCACGAGCAGCATCAACAATTCTACAGAGACATTTAAACAAAATAGAAGACTGGTTAAAACTTTGGGTATACATGTCAATGAAGCGAAATCGGCCCACGTAACTTTTACACCGAGAAGAGAAACTTGCCCACCAGTACTGCTAAACAACACCCCAGTGCCACAGCACGACAACGCAAAATATCTAGGGATTCATGTAGATAAACGTCTAACTTGGGGGACACATATTATGAAAAAGCGAATGCAGCTTGGATTGAAACTTTGCTAAATCTACTGGTTAGTAGGCAAGAAGTCCCTGTTATCTGTAGAAAACAAAGTATTGCTCTATAAATCAATTAAAAAACCAATCTGGACTTATGGTATCCAGCTCTGAGGAACTGCTAGCAATTCGAAACTGGAAATCTCGCAGAGATTTCAAAACAAGATCTTCAGGATGATAGCAAATGTCCCTAGATATGTTCCAAATTGGGTTATTCAGCAAGACATTCCCTTACCTACTATCAAGCATGAAATTGCAAGTACAAATGCAAAATATCAAGCCAAACTTAGTGGACATATCAATAACTTAGCCGCGGCGTTGTTAGACAGACAATACATCAAAAGACTGAAAAGGCATGACCCTTTAGATTTAGTTGACATGTTTAATTAAGATTTAGTTTAGATCAAATATTTATCTTTCTTTCTTTCTTTCTTTCCCTTCTCCCATTGTACCTTTATGGTGTTGGGGTATTGAGCCAATCTTTATATAACCCTCTATTCCTGGAAAGAATTCGGATTTGTTCTATGGTTTCTCCCGTTTCCTCAGCTGTTTCCTTGATATTGTCTATCCATTCTTTCCTAGGTCTCCCTTTTGTTCTTCCTTTTGTTCCCATCTCGAAAATTTTCTTTGAATATCGGGTGCTATCCATTCTATTTAGATGTCCATGCCATTGCAATTGTTTGTGTTCTATTTCGTTTACTATTGGTCTTAGTTCTAGCTCATCTCTGACACTTCTATTTCTGACCCTGTCTTGTCTTGTTTTGCTAATTACGCGCCTTAGATATTTCATTTTTGCAGCTATTATACTCGATCTGTATTTATTCAACATTACCCAGGTTTCAGAGCCATATAGTAAAGTGGGCGTGAGATTGTTTTATATAAATGTAGTTTAGCTTTTTTACTTATTTCCTTTTTGTTGATTAGTGTGTTGTTTATTTGGCAGTATAATTTATTACTCTTGCTTATTCTGTTTTTGATTTCTTGATGTATCATTCCGTCTTTGCTAACTATCGTCCCGAGGTATTCGTATGAGTCTACGTTTTCTAACGTGTTTTGGTTTATTTGGATTTCTGCCCTATTTACCTCTGTTTTTGTTATGTGCATGATCTTGCTTTTCGGTATGTTTATTTCCATTCCCTTCTCCTCTAGGTGCTTCTTCCATATATTGATGTTTTTCTGTAGTTGTACCGGGTTTCTTGCCAATAGCAGTATATCACCTGCATATAACAGGTCTTGCGATTTCACTGGGTTTAGGTTGTGGTGTTCGAGTGCCGTTTTTCTTGTTCCCCTTTTGCATGTTTTATGAATATTATCCATATATATTACGAACAGAAGGGGGCTTAGGCTATCACCTTGTTTGATTCCTCTTTTCATATGGAATTCTTCTGAAAGTTTTCCGTTTAACCTTATTTTTCCTATTACTGTCCTGTGTAGTGCTCTGACATTTATTTCCAATTTTTTGCTTATTTGTAATTCCTTTAGAGCTTCCCAGATATTTTCGTGAGACCAGGTCGAATGCTGCTTTTAGATCGAGGAATGGTATATATAATTCTTTGTTTAGTGTCTTTTCTATTATGGCTCGTAGGGTATAGATGTGGTCTTGCGTTTGTCGCCCAGGGCGGAAAGCCGCTTGTTCTTCTTCTATTTAATATAACATATATTATATAACATTAATTTTAGGTTTATGCTAAACTTTTGTTTCATCTTCACGCAGAAATAACGATAATGATTATTATTTCATCATGCCATGTCTTACATGTATCAACTAATTTACTTAATGTTATTAAAATGTAGGAGATTGTAAATAATGCAAAGAAATATATATGTAAAAAAAGATGTAAAAGTAGTCTTATACAAAAGTTTTAAGAAATTGATCAGCATGATGGGTTTAAAATCGTAAAAAATTTAAATTAAAGTTGTAAAAAATTCTTAAAGATGGATAGGTAGAAGTTTAATATGACAATAGTTTTTGTGTATGTTGTGTGTTTGGTGCTCATCTCTAAACTCCCTTGTCCCGAATCCCATCTCTACCTGTAACCTTGATTGTACGCCAACCTACCCTAGTCGCAATTAAGCGAGATTTTTACCGCCACCCGGCATTCCTATTCGAAGCCGCCGGCCAGTCGACCCAGCTGCTCTATTGCGCTGTGCTTGCACGCTGTCGCTGCCTTTTGTACGTTCCACCCCGTCCGTGGTGCCTTAGTACAACTGGCCAAGGAATACCCATCCCCGGGTTGAAGCCGCCAAGAAAGAGCATGCCAAGATCCACCGTCTAGGCTACCAGAGACCATTACTTGCGGTAAGTCACGTATAGTTGTTCCGTCATGCATTTGTTCTCAACAGCACTTTTTCCCGCAGTCTGGAGAGTGTACAACTGACCTGTCGCTCGTCATATTTGAAGTTTTTTTTTGCCAAATACATAGTTTACACAACTCTGTTTTGTTTTATTTCCTGTTTTGCTTATCGAGTTACTTAACTGTGCTTAATTATCAAACATTGTGCGTATATTGATAAGTAATGTAATAATAATAAATATTGCTATGGTAGAGTAATGAAAGATAAATTAGATGGAAAACATTTTTCTTATAATATCATCGTTATTATAGCTGTTGGAAAAATTATAAACGTGTCATATGGGCGTTTGTGCATTGGTAGCGAATGAATAGCTTGTGAAGAGAAACTTACGTGTCCCTTACAAAGTTATTTGCATTTATTACAGCTTCAAGGGTCTCAGGAAATCATTTTAATCGAAGCTTCCTTTAATTTTACTTAAAAGGGCTTGATTGTATTTTTGGCACACCAGAAATCGCTATCGATGCGCGGTATTTTAGGCAATTTGATACTTGATTGGGTGCGTGCTGGAAATAATTTATTAGAACCGCGAAAATCACTTTTAAGCAGACAAATAAATCGTAAGCACTAGAAGTTTGCCTTACAATGTCAGATCGAAAGCCTGAAAAACGGTTTTATGTAAATTCGGGCTATTGCAAAGTTTACTTCAAATCTGGCGCACTGTAATTTATGACATAATTTGTAAATACTTGTGACGTGACTGATATACAAAATGCTTTTGTAGTCCTATATAAACTTACCCCTAGAAGTAATAATTTTGTTACTTTTTTAAATTAAATAAATATAACTTATTTCCTTTTATATGCTGCTAATTTTTTTTAAATTATTGCTTTACATTTTGAAAATTATTAATTATTTTGTATAATGTATTCAGAAAATTTTCCCTTAAAAAACAATAAAGATATGTTTCTTACTGAAGCTAAAAAGGTGACAGGAGAATGTATAGCATACAGCAGCTTCATTGGGGGGGGGGGGTGGTAGGCGTAATCGAGCGATACGTAAAGCATCTTATATAGGGTAGTGAAGCAAATTGTTTGACTTTTTGGTAAAGATGTCGTTTGAAGTATATATAAATAGTGTATGGGTCGTATTTAAGCTATATGTAAAAGGTCTATGGGGAAGTGAACATAAGAGAATTGTGTTAATATGGATACTGTTTATGCTGGTATTTTAAAGAAGCTGCAAATTTGTTTTTATGAAATGATGAAGAAGCAAAAATTAAAACTACAAGATTACGAAAAACCAGTACTTACTGCCTCTAATTTAGAATTGTTTAAAATGGCATTTGACATTGTGATGTTATAACATCACAATGTCTAGTTTTGCTCATCTTAGAATATAAAATTTTTAAATTCAATTATTTTTTTTACTCGGATTGTTACATTTTTCATGTATTGCAACTTTCATAGGCTAAATAAGAGAATGTGGCGTTTACAATACCCAACTACAATAGAATGGCATTTCATGCATTTTGTTGGTGAGAAGTTTGGTAATAGCATTTTAGACTTATTTTGTTAGTAAGAAACAAATGTGCACGAAAAATAGTCAAAACTATTATGCCAACTGTAAAAGAAAAACGTATCTATAAATAATCTTCTTTTTGCGGTGCCTTGCTCGTCAACGATTGTTGGGTTTCATGTTGGCTGTCAGGTTTACTATGGTGGCTTTATTGACTGCTGCTCGGAACAATTGAATGGTCGTTTTCACATACCAATATCATACGTTTTTCAGCCAGGTCCTTCTCTTACCTGGCCCACGTCTACCAAAAATTTTTCACTGCATGATTAAATGGAGAATTTCAGATTGACTCATTACGTGACCGAAGTACTACTACAGCTTTCGCTTTTTTACAGTTTTAACTATTTTCAACTCTTTATTCATTGGCATGAGTGCCTAGTTTTTACTTATTCTGTTTATCCAACTTATATTTAATAATATTCTGTACGCCCACATTTTGAATGATTGTAGTCGTTTAAGTTTGCCTTTTGTTGTGTCTATGCTTCGACACCATAAAATAGCATCTGACCACCCCATTCTTAGACCAATTCTTAGGTGACGAGTATATAAGACCTTTCTCATCTTAAAGAATGCGGCCCTTGCCTTTTCTATAAGGATCTTAATTTTTACAGATGTGTTCCAGTTCTTATTGATGGTACTTCCCAGATAAACCAACTTGTTGACCTTCTCCAACACTGTGGCGTTTACCGATATGCCATTGCCTTCTACGTTCTCTTTTTTACTCATGATCATATATTTAGTCTTTTTGATGTTTAATTTCAAGCCGAATTGTTCACACTTATTTGTTAATTGATTCATTAGCTTTTCCAAACTCTCACTGCTGTTGGTTATTATTAGCGTGTTATCCGCGTACCTAAAGTTATTAATTGTTAAACCGTTAATATTAACTCCTTCCTCTACATCAACAAGGGTCTCATTAAATATCTCCTCTGAGATCAATGGGGACAGTATACAAGTACCCTGTCTGACTCCTTTTTTGATGTTAATTTCGTCTGATAATTGATGTTCTATTCTTATTGTTGCCGTTTGGTGCCAGTATAAGTTATTAATGATTCTAACGTCTTTATTATCTATGCATGATCTTTTTAGAATCTTGACCGTTTTATCGTGTTTAACATAATCAAAGGCTTTTTCGAAGTCTATCGCGCACAAAAATACATTTTGGTTAATATCGCGACTTCTTTGAATCAAAACTTGGACGCCGAATAGTGCTTCTCTTGTTCTAAGACCGCTTTGAAAGCCGAACTGAGTAATCCCAATCCCGTCTTCTAATTTTTTATATATTCTACCGTGTATTACACGTAGAAAAATTTTCAAAACATTCTCTTGTGTTTGTGGCACTTCGTAGTTCTTTTTTCGTGGGAATCATTACGAAAATTGATTTTAGCTAATCCATCGGTATTTCTACGGTCTCATATATGGTGTTAAAGAGTTTCGTTAGAGCCTTAATTTCATTTTCTTTTAAAATTAAGTATTTCTGTGGTCACTCGATTTGGTCCGATTTCTTTTCCGTTTTTTGCAATTTTTATTGCTCGTACGACTTCTTCTTTGGTAATTGTAATACATATTCTCTACATCTGAGCAGTTGTTGATTTATATCTAAGAATTTGTCTTTATTTCGGTCTTTTATAATTTGAGGGTGGTATTCTTGCTTAGTACCATTTATTTATTTTATTTTTTGTACAGATGGAAAAGATCGTGCTTGTTCTCATAGTCTTCTATTTCGGCACATTGTTGAGCATGCCACTTTGATTTTGCTTGTTTTATATTTTGCCTTATTTCATTTTGTATTATTTTATATTTTCTGTTATTTATGTTTTTATATTTCCTTCTTTGATTAATTGGTCTAAGAATGTCTTCCGTCATCCATTATTGTTTTTTAGATATTTTCTTTTTTTATAGCTTACCCTTCTGTACATTTATTAGTCTTTTTTGGTTTTGTTCCACATTTCCTCTGTTTTATCTGCATTTTCTCCACTTATTATTATTGTTTGAAATTCATTTTCCAGGTGTTCTGTTATTTCTTGTCGTGTCTGTTCGTTAGCAAATTCTAACTTAAAGGACACAATAATTATGTTCTGGTCGAAAGTATATGTAACACCACACATTATACCAGTTATAGGATTGTGTATTACAATATGGGGATTACAGTACTTACCATAATAATGCAGAAAAATTTTCCGAACATCTTGTATAAAGGATTATAATTCTTCAGCAAACATGTTAGGTTAATAAATTATTTTACTTTAGCAATAATTTATTATTTTCTGCTTTTCGTATAATAGCTGTTGTAGTGTCATACACTGTAATTAGTTCATTTAAATGTTTGGTTGATCTTTAGGTTTAACCTCTGTATACTGATATCAATGCAGGTGTTTCCAAGTGTCGCAATATTTTGCCTGTTAAAGTTAAGTTTGGGTTGTTAAACAGATATAATTACTAATAAAAATCTTAAACCCTTCAGTCAGTTTTCAATTTGAACAAAATGCTTTCGACGCACTGTGATTTGTTTTTGACCATATTTTTAGTTATAGATAGTTGTATAAGTACATTCAAGTATATATTTGGATTTAGCCGCTGGCTTTACCTAGGCCAATTATTAGAAAGTCTTTACGTGACAAAATTGTTAACAGGTAACCGATAACGATGTCGTATAGAAGGCATGTTTAGAATGAAAATATATATATTCCAAAAATATATGTATAATGTTTAAACAATAGTCAAAGGTGAATTTCTTTAGAAAAATAAGTACTAATCTAATATTAGTACTTGAATGAAACTTTATGTAGAGAATAGAAAAATGTATAAAACGAGCTGTCGAACGTTAAAATTTGTTGATTTGTTGCTTCAAAAAATATGAAAAACTGTTAAATATGGTCTGTTATTGTGTTAGCAAGAACTTTTGCAAATTCGTAACAGGGAGCTTGGTACTATATAAAACTATGCACTTTAATATACTTAAGACATAACCGGAAATTGGGCTAAAACATTAACGTGTGGAAACAGTGCTTTCCCGCAGAAATAGGTTCCCTGTGCTGTTGGTCTTGGGGGATCCAGAAAGAGGAAATAAGTGTGTGGGTGAAAAGATAGGGCGGAGTGGAGTCGATCGGTAGCGTCTTTCCTGGTACAAAGGTTTCTACTTCGTTCCTTGCCGAGTCAGAAGCAAAGGAAAATGGGACTGAGTTTCACCAGAAAAAATTTCAACTCCCGAAATGCAATTGGAAACAAAACGACCTCCGGTAAGAAGTTAATCTGGTCGGCAAAATATCGAATTCTGCCACAAAATGAGCAAATTTTTACCGTCAATACGAAAAATTTAAAGCCGGTCGCCCGCTTCCTAAACTATCACAAAACTAAATTCAAAACGAAGAGGCAAGGGCAGGCAGGGCGCGACAGCAGAGACAAAGGCAAGCGCCCACGGCTCAAACAGCGGCCTATATATCAGCGCTCCGCGTGGTCGTGTAAATTCGCCGCCGATATCTCAAATCCAAAATATACAGAAAAGAATCAAAATACAACCGGCCCTAATTTAAAATTAAAAAATAAAAGTAATTGGAGATTGGCGCGAACATATGGCATTTTTTGCAATTCCTTTAAATTGACTTTCTATGTGTATTTGGAACAGAGTTACGATTTATTTCCAAATGTGCAGTCGGATTTCATATGAACTAATTAACTGCACAGGAATTGCATCATTCTTAAATTTTATTCTAACAATCTGCTTTTTTCATAATAATAATGTTAAATATTGTTTTAACAAATGATAATCTGTATTATTAAAATGCCAAGGAAAAACACACGCTGTGATTCGAACCTGCAAACGATTTTAATGGTTGAGGGCTTTTTAGATTCGTCTTGAAGAAATGGGGTGCGAGTTATAATTTTGAATGCGATCTGAATTAACCATAGTCAGATAATAGCAAAAAGGGGTGATCTTTTGACCGAAAATGATGTTGCAAGAGAAGCGCGCGCAAAATGCCGCCAAGCACAAGTTAATAAATTGTTTGACTTTCAGTAGGACGCAATTTGTGTTATACCGTGTTCTTTTAATATTATGATTATCAAGACATGTTTTATTCTACATCTGTAGGTATACATACATGTTTTAATAACTTAGGTGTGGAAATATAAAGAAAAGAATAAAAAAAGCTATTCTTCTTGTTCAGGTAATGGGGATGACAGGTGGTTAGACTCAACAATTTGGGTCGATGATCCTGTCTGAGCTCGAAGGGTCGGCTTCGTCGCGACGTATAGAGGTAGCATTGTTAGGATCTCTTAGCCGTGTTATTATAAAATTATATATATCATACTTTATGTTATAATAACCCGTGAGGGGTTGCTAGTCCCCCATCGGACGCCTCCTCAGGTGGCGGATAGAGGAATGCCTCCCAGATATGGGTGGTACCGGGGAAATGAAATACCAGGGCGGACCAAAACTAGCAAAGGACACGACGGTTCTCCAGTAGGAGCGGTACTCCGATAGCGACTGTACCCCATGTTAGGGGCGGCTGAATTACTATCTCCCAACCCGTCTGGCCAGCGTGGGAAGATTAGGCCAATCACCCCCTTTATTTAGCAACAATGTCAAATTACAAAACAAAAGATTTATACCCCAGGTGAGTAGGGCTACTAGTCCAGAATCTCACACTGATGATTACACATCAGTCTGTCTCAAGGATTCTGGGGAGACACAAATTTGACAACTGCAAAAACATTAAGCACACACAGAAATAAGACTAAACTAATGATTGCTACATACAACATACGTTCACTAAACAAAGGTGAAAAATTATACGAACTCGAAGAAGAACTTAAAAACATTAGATGGGATATAATAGGCAGCTGAAATTAAAAGAAAGGCGAGCACTGCCTAACGCTAACATCAGGACACATACTATAAAACAGAGGTGCAGAAACTGAAATCAGCAACATAGGAGGAGTAGGTTTTATAATAAATAAGAAATTAAAAAATCACATAAAGAGCTACAATTCCATATCGAAAAGAGTAGCCTATATCATCCTAAATATATCTACACTCTGCAACATGAAAATTATCCAAGTATACGCTCCAACTACAAAATATGATGACGAAGAGGCAGAATCGTTCTATGAAGAAATTTCAGTAGCAATAAAGAATAACCACTGCCAATATACACTCATAATAGGAGACTTTAATAGTAAGATAGGGGAAAAAATAGAACCAAGCGAAGATAAGATCGGAATCCATGGGTTAGGGAAACGAAATGAACGCGGAAAAATGCTCATGAATTTTGCAGAACAACAAAATGTATATGTAATGAATACTTTCTTTAAAAAGAAACCCAGTAGAAAGTGGACATGGGTTAGCCCTAACGGAGAATATAAAAACGAAATAAATTACATTTTATCATCAAATAAAGAAATTGTTAAAGATGTAACACCACTAAACAATATTGGCACAGGAAGAGACTATAGGATACTGAAATAAAAACGAGATTGGAAAGAAAGAAAAGAATTAGCACTCCAAAAGCAATGATAGACACAAGGATTTTAAAAGAAAAACAAGCACAGTACGAATACGAATTAAACAAGAATTTAGAATCCTCTGAAATATAGGAAATGACAATGAACTACATGAATACTACCATAAACAAATGTATGTTAGACGCAGGCCTTAAAGTAGCCGCAGTTCGTAAGAAACACCAGACTTTTATATATGGAGTTACAGATTACAATGCATGATTAACAACTTAGCGAAAATAAGAGAAGAAGAAATATATTCCACTAAAGCACTAGCAAACAACGTTGCAAAAATAAACCCAACTATCCCAGATACTTATAGAAAATTTATCCGCCATGTTCGTGAAGAGGAAATAGTACTCCATACATCTTAATTAAAACAAGATCGAGCTTACCCTTGCCACAAATTAAAGAAAAACTTGAAAAGGGGGACACAAAGCTCGCAACATTATTAATGTCAGATACAGGGCCACCAAAGAGCCACTATCCCCATTCTTCGTATAATAATAATAAAGATATCTTTAAATTGGAATTCCTATTTCACTGTAAAATCAGAGTAAAATCACTAAAGAATAAAGGTAGTATTGTGCAGTGTACAAGATGCCAAGGCTATGGGCTCCCGAAAACATACTGTAGAAAATCATTTAAGTGTGTTAAATGTCTAGGATCATATATAGGGTAGAAAATAAGGCTTAAACTTCGGAATAATTCCGCGATACATATTTTTTGATGAAACTTTTGCATTTGGTTCAAAATAGGGTCAATAAAAAATGTCTTCTTTTGAAAAAGGGTGATCATTGTTCATTTGTGTGCTATCAACAAATAAGCGCCTTAGTAATTGATTATCTAAAATATAAATCAATAAAAAATTACGAAAATGTTCCTAGGGGTTTTAAGCATGCTAATTACGAATCTGCTATCAAACTTCAGACATTCAAAATGTCGAAATTAAAATGGCCGATAAAAGTGTATAAGATTGCAAAATTAACAGAAGAATTAGATGTTTTGGATTTTTTTAGTATGTATACATAAAATTGATTAAAAAAATTTAAAATGATTTATTTCCAATCAAAAATTTTAAATTTGAAATATAAAAAATTACTTTCCTACGATTTCCAAGCATGGAGGTTACAAAGGGTCCCACCGGTTAAGATAGGCGAAATGCCCCCAGATTTGGAATTTCTAATGAACCTAATAATGTTTTATCTTGAGGTAAAATTATACGCGGACATAGTTCATATGGTCCCAACCCCTTCCCTCTCCTCCTAGGGTCAAAAGGGTTATTTTTGTTTTAATTTTTTCTATTGATCTGTTTAATGCAAAATTCTGAAAAATTCATCAAGGTAGGTTATGAATAGACCTATCAGTAAAATTTTTCAATGTCATCCAAGGTCATTTGGTATTTAAAAAAATAAAAACAAAATTTTTGTTTTTGAGCTAGAAAGCGTTGAGTTGCACGCAGTTTTTTTCACTATTTTATAAAAGTCCATTAATTTTACCTCTAACAGGAACTTTTAACACATTTCGTGTGGTGCGCCACCCTAAAATCCAATTTTTCGCATTTTTTCGATTTTTCGATTTTACAGGTAAGGGTTGATATTTAGCAAAGAAACTAATTGAACTTTTATAGCATTTTATAAGACAAATATTTCGTTTTTTTAATTTTTCTAGCTCTAATATTAAAAAGTTATGACTAATTAAAAATTTTTCTACTTGATTTCGATATTTTCCAATTATAACGGCGAAGGTGGATATTTAGCAGAAAACTCATAAGACATGTTTTGTAGCATTTTTCAAGACGAAAATTTTAGTTTTATTTACATTTTAGACTTAATACAAAAAAATTATGTAAATCTATTTATAAGTTTCTAAAATTACATAGCTCTTAATTTGTGATTATAGTAAATTGAATTATAATAATATATAATATATATGTAAACTACATTGTTAATCTTCATCACTGTTTTCATTAATCACTGGTACAAAGTTATCTATATCGAAAATATTTTACAGCATTTCGGCGGGACGTACTATTTTTGATAACCATCGGCCGTAAGAAAGATGATATATCAAACTAGCCACGTGAGAACAACATCTAACAGTGCGTAGTCCATTAGCACAAGTACAACAGTATTGTTGTATCGCATCGATACCTGCGCCTTCTTTGTTGTATTTTACATAGCATTTGTATTCTTTCGTTTTATATGACGATTTTACGTCAAACCTTAGAATACCTGGTTCCTCTTTAGTGAATTTGAATATCAGTATTCCATCCTCTGTAATCATTTCTCCTAAGTAAGATAATGCTTGAGCGAGTTGGTATGAACCAGTAAATAAGACTTCAAGATCTTCCAAAGTCAATTCAGGAAAATCCATACGTTCTTCTGAAGTTGTACTTTGGAAAGGAACTGATTTTTTATTCAAGTTTTCTGCAGCAACTTTTTCAGCTAAATCGTTGACCTCTAGTAAAAGCTCTACGATTTCGGAAGAAATAACAAAAACCGCATCTTCGCATTGAATCATTGGAATCTAGTAATTCATTCATTCAAGATGTTCCATGTTTTCAAGAATCAGGAAATATTGAAGATCTTGCAACGCAATTATACAGTAACTCGGAAAGTTCTGAAATGAAGAGTCAAGACAGTTTAACTTCTAATGAAGATTTAACCTCTAACTTAGCAAGGGTCAAGTTTATCATCAGGATTTAGCATACCTATCCAAAAAGTTCCACCAGAAACTGTAACAATGCTGTTTGACCGCATAATTTCGACTAAAAGATATTGTTTCATTTGTTTTTCAGGATACAATATGTGTGATGTACCTTTTGAAGCAAGAATCCAAGTTTTTGTAAAAAAACGAATTTTTATTCCCAAAAGAAACCGATGTTGTAAAATACATTTATTAGGTTCACGTTTTTATGAGAACGAACTCAACATTAGTGTTTATTCTAACGAATCCGATATTGAAATTGATGAAGTTAAAAATTTCTGGACAAATTATCAACTTCAGATTTACGTATTATAGACAAATATGCGGATCTAAATATGTCAGAAGAAAGAATAAAGTTATTAACTGGTCATTCGTTGAAAGATATTCTTGAGCTAAGTGGAATGCAGAGGACAATGCGGGATTCTAGCAATCGAAATCTACTTCAAGCTCTCATCATTTTTTTATTCCAATTAAAATCTGGAAACTCAGATAACCTTATTGCAGCTGCAATGGAAGTTGAAGAGCGAGTTGTAAATAATTCTATTCATTCATTATTGGATTGTTTTGAGAAAGAAGTTCTACCAGAATATTTTGGAGTAGATTCTAAGATCAGAGAGTTTTTTCTTAGTCAAACAGCACCAATAACTCAATTACTACACGATATTGGTGATAATAAATTAATATTAATATGTGATGGAACCTATCTTCGACACGAAAAAAGCAGTAACAACATTTATCAAAAAAAGTCATATTCAGGACAAAAAAAGGCACCGTTGTGCAAGCCCTTTACAATTTGCACTTCAAATGGATATGTAATTTACCTGGACCATTTAACGCAAATATTAACGATGCTCAAATCTTAGAAAGCGTATTAAATAACCCAAATGGTATCAGCAAAATTCTTAAATCTGGAGATATTTTTATCTTGGACAGAAGTTTTCGAGATGTTGTAAACCATTTGAAAAATAAAGGTTTCACGGTCCTCATGCCAGTTCTTAAAGGTAAAAGAAATCAATTAGCTGCTAAAGAATCAAACTTTTCGAGATTTGTCACTAAACTTCGTTGGGTAATCGAAGCGATTCACGGTATCTTGTGCCAAAAATACCGATTATTGCACAACCAATTTCGAAACAGCATGTTGCCGGTTACTGGGCTATGATGTCGAATTGCATGTTTTCTACAAAATCAATTCGGAAAACGACTTAACCTTACGGATAATAAGACAAATATTATAGTTAATAGAATGAAATTGACATACCTGGAGGTCAACGATTTAGCTGAAAAGGTTGCTGCAGAAAACTTGAATAAAAAATCAGTTCCTTTCAAAGTACACTTCAGAAGAACGTATGGATTTTCCTGAATTTACTTTGGAAGATCTTGAAGTCTTATTTACCGGTTCATACCAACTCGCTCAAGCATTATCTTACTTAGGAGAAATGATTACAGAGGATAGAATACTTATATTAAAATTCATTAAAGAGGAACCAGGCATTGTAAGGTTTGACGTAAGATCACGTCATATAAAATCGAAAGAATACAAATGCTATGTAAAATACAACAAAGAAAGCGCAGGTATCGATGCGATACAACAATACTGTTGTACTTCTGCTAATGGACTACGCACTGTTAGATGTTGTTCTCACGTGGCTAGTTTGATATATCATCTTTCTTACGGCCGATGGTTATCAAAATAGTACGTCCCGCCGAAATGCTGTCCAATATTTTCGATATAGATAACTTTGTACCAGCGATTAATGAAAACAGTGATGAAGATTAAAATGTAGTTTACATATATATTATATATTATTATAATTCAATTTACTATAATCACAAATTAAGAGCTATGTAATTTTAGAAACTTATAAATAGATTTACACATAATTTTTGTATTAAGTCTAAAATGTAAATAAAACTAAAATTTTGGTCTTAAAAATGCTACAAAACATGTCTTATGAGTTTTCTGCTAAATATCCACCTGCGCCGTTATAATTGGAAAATATCGAAATCAAGTAGAAAAATTTTTAATTAGTCATAACTTTTTAATATTAGAGCTAGAAAAAATTAAAAAACGAAATATTTGTCTTATAAAATGCTATAAAAAGTTCCAATTAGTTTCTTTGCTAAATATCAACCCTTACCTGTAAAATCGAAAAATCGAAAAAATGCGAAAAATTGGATTTTAGGGTGGCGCACCACACGAAATGTGTTAAAAGTTCCTGTTAGAGGTAAAATTAATGGACTTTTATAAAATAGTGAAAAAACTGCGTGCAACTCAACGCTTTCTAGCTCAAAAACAAACATTTTGTTTTTATTTTTTAAATACCAAATGACCTTGGATGACATTGAAAAAATTTTACTGATAGGTCTATTCATAACCTACCTTGATGAATTTTTTCAGAATTTTGCATAAACACATCAATAGAAAAAATTAAAACAAAAATAACTCTTTTGACCCTAGGAGGGAGAGGAAAGGGGGTTGGGACCATATGAACTATGTCCGCGTATAATTTTTACCTCAAGATAAAACATTATTAGGTTCATTAGAAATTCCGAATCTGGGGGCATTTCGCCTATCTTAACCGGTGGGACTCTTTCACGTTAGATTTAAAAAATTAGCGGTGAATTGTCTAATATAAAATATCATGTACTAAAATTGTTTTATAACTATATTTCTAGTATTATTAGGGCGCCAAATTTATATTGTAGTATTTTCGATGTTTTTATTTGAAAAGTATAAACTTGTTGGGAACATGTTGGTTTTAATAAATTTACTCTATGTTTTTATAAAACAATTTTTATAAAATTTACGGAATGTCCTTTGCTTCTGACACATATTCTGTTATTTCTGCCAATTTTGCTGGGTGTTCTGGAATTTATGCGATCTCAGATACATTTTCTAGAATTTTAGATGTACATTCAGCTAATGCATCTACTTCAGGACTGTTCGAGCACAGTCTGTCTGTTCCACTGCAATTTAAGCAGGTAGTAGTGTAGTGTAAGCCAGTATTCCTGCAACCACGCTTATTTTCACAGCCACTTTTGCAGCTGAAAAATAAACTTTGTAATAACTTTCCAGGGGCTGGAAGCTCAGTCATATATACAGGGTAAAATATATCTTTTTTTCATCCATCTCCGTTCATGTGGTAACAATTTTTCGTTCAACCATTGCTAAACTTGTAAGTAGACTCTCTTAAAATACTTTCTTCGTTTAGAAACGTTTTTAACACTTTAAAAAAACTCTTTTAAATCTTTTTCCGTTTTAGAAGCACCGCACACCCAACACCAGCTTCAAAAGGTTCATTTATTGAGCTATCATTCTTATAAAATATTTGTGCCTTTGTAATTTAACGTTAACAGTGAATTTTTTTCATGATTGAAGAAAGCTGACGTATCATATCTACTAAATGCTTGTAGAAAAAGAACGAAGTTTTTTAATTCTGGTAAGATTTTAACATAACTGTTGTGGAGTAAATTATTTTTTCTATTTTACCTCTTCCTGGTTTTAAGAAGTATATTTGCTTCTCGTAAGGGCAATGCGTAGCTAAAATAACCACCACATCAGTATTTTCTGAAACAATTACAGCTTTCAAATTTATAACACTAAGTGCAGTCTGAACAATTAAAGTGCCTGCATAATTTGGCGCTGGAGTTACAAAAATATTGTTATCTTTGAGTTTATTCATTAATAATTAAAAAAAAAACACTTTGTTTCTTTTATTGGAAAGAAATGTTTCTTGCGCAACAGTAAGCAACATATTTTCATTGAAAAAAATATCTGCGCTTTTTTGTTTGCAACTTCGACGCATTATTTCGGCCGATTTGATGCTATCTGAACTATAGCCATCAAAAATTACACTTACATTGCTTCCATAATTTCGTTGTAGATACAAAATGTAGCTATTGCAAATACTGCTGAATGTTTCATTTATTTGCCATGGAACATGATGTATTAACATTCCCCCGTAAATCACATATTTTACATTGGGAAATATGTCTAAAGCATATGATGATGGTGTAAATATATCATAAAATTGAGACTTTACGTTTTCCCCCATGTGATTCATCAAATAGTGATAAAGGAAAAGGTTCGTATTGCAAAAACTCTCTTAGTTCATCATCAAAACTTTTAATAATAGAAATTCTTTGAAAAAGTAATAATGGATCAATCGGAACAATTTTTTGTTACTATTTTAGAGTTCACAGCTAACAATGGAACACATTTTCCATTTCGTTTTAATTTTATATCTTTAAAATTATTACCATTTACTCTTCTTATCGCATTTAAACCAACTTCGAAAGCACCACAACAATTAACTCCCTCGTCTCCAAAAACGCCTGTGGCAACCGATATAAACACATCACTAGTGGTGAAAAGATTATGAAATTCAAGCTATGATACTTTCCAACATCCGTATCATCTCTTGTTATTCTAGCGTCATTGGCGTCATTGTGTTGGTGACTCTTTTTAAAACTTATATTGCAGAACTTTCCTATACCCTCAAGAACATCTTCGGTCTATGTAACGCCTTTAATACACTTAAAAACGATATTGTCAGTAACTTCTCGCTTGAATGGACCACCTTCGACGCTCATCAATTTCAATTTTCATAAATTTGCAAAGAAATATTTGCAATTTGATTGATTTCAGCTTCAAATGGCATACATTTAAGCTGTTTTATTGGCTCTTGAGCATTCACTCCACTTGCTGGTGTAATAATTTCGATCGAACCCATATAATAAAAAGTACCTTTACCATAAAAAGTGTCGACGTTAAAATCTGCATTGTCACATACAAATTTAACAAATGTTCCAGCCTTTATTTCAGTTTCACTTTGTAATGCTGCAGGCTTCATACAATTGAGCTTTTCTGTACGGCAAGCAAAAACCTAGGTTAGTACAAACATCAGCGATTCGTTTGAATTCAAATTTTCGATTAAGCATAACAGTAAGTCCATTGTGGAATGGCAAAGAAATGATCTAGAATGATCTGCAGATATAATTGCATGCCCGATAGATGTCCATTTTATTTTATGGCAACTTGAATTACCTCAAAATTAATTCTTCTAAGAATAACCGTAATGATTCGGGAATAGAAACATCCAAGTTATTAAACATTTTAAAGGGATGCTGGATATTGCTCAAAATAATTTGTAATGGATCGTATGTCTGCAGCAGCTTTCAATATATGCAATTTGCTTATACATTTTAGATAAAATGTCGTAATGAAGACGACGAAGACCAACTAATGTTTAAGATGTACATTTTGTCGATATAATTACATCATTCCTATAACGTTGTTCTAACCTATATTTTATTGTTTTATCATCTGGAACGTGCCCTGATAAGTTATCCTACAATTCATTAAAAGTAAACTGACAGTCATTACTATTCTTTATGAAATAAATTATTTGTCCCATTGCTTCATCTACCTTACTGTCGCTAGATTGTCCCACTTTAGTAGTACCTGTAATGAGTATAAAATATTGTAGATTATTTTAATATATGAAACAAAATTTACGTGACCAATGTTTTTAATGTTAAATACACAAGAAACAGTAACATTATACATATAGAATACCTGAAATATTTGAAAACCACCTCAGTATGTCATAACAGTCATTGTGATAGTTTGCATTGATTGCAAAAAAATCACTAACACCCAATATGCGTCTGAGAATATTACGACTATAATCATCTTTGATTTTCAATAATTTTTGTAATGCTGGTTTTAAAATTTGACGATAAAACAAGTCTTATTGTTCTACGTTTGCTGACTTTTTTTTCTTTTTGTTTGTTATCCTCCTCTCCACACAAAAAAATATTCTTAGTTTTTTTTACTGGAGTTGTAGTTGGATCAGCTGAACTTTATTGTTTTTTACATTTCTCAATATTTTTTTATTGTAATCTGTTCTGCATTTATCATGAACTGTCACCGACTGTAAATTATGCAAAAGAGGAAAAAACATCATTTCGCTGAACAGATGCGGCACGAAATGTTTTCATTCCTTTTTCTTTTACTTCTGATGCCTTATGCAGATCTAAGCTTTCACTACAAATAAAGCACGTGGTTGTAAAGTCCCAATCGTCTTTTTCCTCCATTATTTCAATAACTTCTGTAATACACAAGCATAAAATATAATAGTATATTAATATTCTGTATAATATTGAATACTATACAAGTTTTGTTGTAGTAATGTCTATATTTACTATCAGTACTACTAATATTACAAGTGTATTTAAAAATATCGTTTGAGAACTATATATAATATGACAATATTATAATTCTAATTAAAAATCAATACACAATGCATGTTTATTTTAATGTAAAATCAATCAAATAATAAATTATTGTGCAACAATATTATCGAAATATTATTTTTACATACCTTTCGTTTTACGTTGTTGCTAACTGGTATATCATGAGAATCGCCAGTATATGAGTAATGCATCAGATATGTAACATAATAATTAATTAATAATTATTTGACCAACCATTGCTCAAAAAAACTGTAAATATAAAACGGAACGTGATATTACGCAGCCACATGCCAAAATGCTAACATACTTTTTTTTTATTGAATTCGTGTACATTAGCAATCAGAATTAATTACAATAAATTCTATGAGCTAGTTGCGTGAAGTTTGGAATAGATTTGAAGAGAGGTGTACCCAGTGGTGCAGTCTCGTTACCTCCATTTGAAGGCTTAGGGGATGGTGTAAATGATTTCTTTATTCTGTCAAGTCCCACGGCCACTTCCGTTTAAGTCGTCTCATTACTGGCTGCTGTGTTAGCGGTGTAATCTCGTTATTAGTGTGTCCCACTAGCCGAGCATGGTGGCATGTAGCCCGTTGTCTGATTATGTCCCGCACATATTGTACGTTGGAGTCAAAGTGGAGGATACGGTTTGAAACATACCAGGAAGCATTGAATATACTTCTTAATGTCTTAGACTGGAAACGTTGTATTATGTCAATATTTGAGTAGCTGGCGCAACCCCAGAGTTCACAGCCATATGTCCATATTGGTCGTATGATAGATTTGTACACCAGTAATTTGTTTTCTGTTGAGAGTTGAGAGTTTCTTTCTATGAGCCAATACATTTTTTTAGTTTTGATGCCCATTTCTTTGCGTTTTTTTATTATACGTGGTTTCCACGTTAATCTTGTGTCCATATGGAGACCTAAGTATCTAATTGCATTTGCTTGCGGGATGGGTACGTTATTCAAGCTTACAGGTGGGCATTGTGATCGTCTTGTGGTAAATGTTATATGATTGGACTTCGTCTCATTGACCTTAATTCTCCATTTTTCCAGCCAACCCTCTATTGTACTTAGTGCCTCTTGCAAGATATTAGTTGTGATTTGTGGATCTTCATGACATGCCAGGATTGCAGTGTCATCTGCAAATGTCCCCAATGTTATGGTTGGTGTCGTCGGTATATCTGCAGTAAAATCAGATATAAGAGTGGCCCCAACACACTTCCTTGGGGAACACCAGCCGTCATTGGATACAGTTGTGAATATTCCATACCAACTTTGGTTTGAAAGTGTCGATTAGTTAGATAAGATTTAAGCAGGAGATAGTATTGATGTGGAAAGATGTGTTTAATTTTAAATAGTAGCCCATTATGCCAAACACGGTCAAACGCTTGCCGCACATCTAAAAATACAGCAGAGCAATATTTCTTACTATGAAATGATTGCTGAATAATATTGGTTATTCGGTGGCATTGCTCTATGGTCGAGTGTCCTTTGCGAAATCCAAACTGGTGATTTGGAATCCATTCTTCAAGTAGACTATTTTCGTTTATTCGCTTTAATATTAATTTTTCTAGGAGTTTTGACACGACAGGCAGTAGACTAATTGGGCGATAAGACTGAGCTTCATTTGGTGGTTTGCCAGGTTTTAATATTAGGATGACCTGTGCAAACTTTAATTGAAAGGGCCAGTATGTTAAGCGTAGGATTGCATTAAAGAGTGCCAATAAGAATTGTTCTCCTTGTCGTGGTAATTGTTTAAGTACAAGGCCTGTAACGAGATCATAGCCCGGCGCTTTCTTATTGTTTAACCATTTTATTTCATTTTGTAATTCACCAATTGTGAATTTTTTTATAGGGGGTGATAGTTGTAGTGGTGCTTCGAGAAAGTTGTTAACATCTTCAGCAATTTCATTAGAGTGAGGTGTGAATACGTCTGCCAGATGTTGGGTAAAAAGTTCAACTTTTTCTTTGTCTGATCTTGCCCAGGAGCCATCGTTTTTGCGTAACGGCGGGACTTGTTGTTGGGGTCTCTTAAATCCTTTAGTGGCTTTCCATATACTGTGATCTTCTTTGGATAAGTTGGTTATGTAGTTACGGAATGTTTCATTACGCGCTCTAACATCTTCTTCGTAAGTTTATTAGTAAGTCGATTGTATGTGGTTTTATCATTAACGTTGTGTGTACGTTGCCAGATTGACCTTGCTCTCCTTTTTTCTTTTATTAATTCACTTATATCTCTAGAAACATTAAATGACTCGATTTTCTGGATATTCATTGGTGTAGCATTCCAGGCTGCCTCTTGGACTGTTGTTATAAAGTGATTAACTGCGATCTCTATTTCTTTCGGTGTTTTTAAGCTTATATTAATATTTATATGTCGGTGGACGTGTACTTTAAATTTGTCCCAGTCAGTTCGTCTATTGCAGAGTACTGGCTTAGGCTGCTTTTGGATAACTGTAGCGCTAATGACAGCTAACACAGGGCTGTGGTCCGAAGATAGATCGAAACTAGGAGTGACGTCCACATAATTTCTTGAAATGCCCGAGGCTATATAAAAATCTAATAAATCTGGAATCTTGTTCACGTCGGTCGGCCAGTATGTTGGAGTACCGGTTGATAAATGCATGTAATTGTTGTTAGTAAGAATTTTTCAAGTTCTCTACCCTTGTAGTTATTAATCGAGACCCCACCTTGTATGTTTACAATTAAAGTCGCCACCTACTATAAATCTCCTTCCAAGGGTGTTGAAGAATGGTTGTAGTATGTTCGTGGTTAGTCTATGTCTTGGAGGGCAATATACAGCGGCTAGTGTGATTGGGCTAGGAAGTTTACTGATTTCGATAACGGCAGCTTGCAGGAACGGTTCTTCGTATTTTGGTAATTCATGATGAACTATCGAGTTTCGAATAATAATAGCTGCGCCACCATGGGCTGTATTATCTGGGTGTACAGTGTGGTAGATGCTGTACTGAGGTATTTTATAAACGTTCTTGTTGTAAAGTGTGTTTCACTTATGAGTAGTACATCAATTTTGTTCATTTGAAGGAAGACTTCTACCTCAATTTTTAGATTGAGGCCGTTGGCATTCCATAATGCAATACGTATGAATTTAGATATTATTTAACTAATTTGGCAATTACTGTTGTGAGCATGTTGAGGATCATGCTATTTTGTTGTACCAGTTGATTGAACATTCCCTTAAACTCGGCAAGGAATTGTGCGAGAGTGAGGTCATTAGATGAGTCTGGTTTATTTGCTGTAATGTGGCTATAGGTATGCATCGGCATATCAACGTAAACATTAGGTTTTGGCAGAGGAGGAAAATTTCTTATATCTGGCTTATACTGTGCAGGTTGTTTCTTTGGTTGCTGTGTATTTGGGTAGGTCTTGTTTTGTAATTCTCTATAGACCATACATCCTTTGTAGTTGGCAGGATGTGGTCCACTGCATAAGATACACGTTGCCGGCGTATCCCTATTTTTGGTGCACGTTCTTGTATCATGGTTACCGCTGCATTTGACACACGCATATGGGCGATTGCAGCATCATTTCGTGTGGTTAAAGTTTTGGCATCTTGTACATTGTACTATATTTTTATTTTGCTTAGGTGGTTCAACCGTTATCTTTAGGTTCTGCAGATACTGCAATTTATAAATATCTTTGTTGTTATCGGCCGGTTCCAAGTCCACAAAGAATAACGTCAGGGCTTCTTTAGTTTGTTTGTGTTTGATGTTGCTAATATTTTGAACTTTATGATTTTTTGCTGCCAATTCTGCTATTATTACATTTATCGGGATTGTGGGGTGTAGATGCCGTACATCTACTCTATACGCCCTCTCCTGCTTGTTTTGATATGTGTGAAATATAACGTTGGTATCTAAAAAATGGGCGGTCAATTTCCTGTATGAGTCAGGCGTGTGAACATTGATTTTAACGACATTATTGGCCATACATTTAGAGGTATATTGTTCCTTTTCGACTATGTGCGTGATGCTAGCTACCATTTGTTGATAGTTTTCGACACCTTGAACAAAGAGTGGCGGTGGTTTTGGCAGTTTAACAGTTTGACCCGTAGTATTAATGTTGCTGCTAGCCCCTGGTACATCTGTTTCCTCTGTTAACGTAGAGTACTGGTTTGTTTGTGTTAAGTTGAATGTTTGAGTTAATTGTGGGTTATATTTCCGTCTTTTCCTTTTATTGCCAGGAACCACTTGCCAAGTGTTATTATTATCAGCCATGTTTTCGTCTTCGCCGACATTACTTAAAATTTCTTGCTGGTCTTTTTCTATTTGATTATTTTGCGGCAAGGTTTGCGGGGAAGGTAATTGCACTTGAGACAACCTTGGATATTGCATTACGGGCATTGTATAATACGGAGAGGGTTGAACCGGTGGGATTGATGGCACTGCATACTGCTTTAATGGTGTTTGTTCGAAGAGTGGTGGTGTTGAATGTATATTGTTACTTACAGTATACTGTTGCTGTTGATAGGAGGGTGGGTAACCATATTGTTGGTACATATTGGAGTTATTTTGTGATGGCGGATTATTCCCATTGCCAGTGGGAAACATTAATATTAAATATTAATATAAAAATAAATTATTAAATAAATAAGTACGCCTGACCTTAAGGCTGTGACTCGGGCGCGGCGATATCGCAGGTAAAAATTTTGCTCGCACACGTCCACTCTGTTTCAATGCACGGGCCGTACTCAACATACCTTTTGAAGCTAAAACATAAGGTTTCCTCACCATAGTCCAAATAAAGTGAATAGATGGCTTTCTCCCTTCTCAAAATATACATCAAAAGTTACTATACATCCTACATTTACGTGTCAGGTCAGCTTGCATTAAAATGTCCTGCGCTTTTTGTAGTCGTACTGAAAACATGTATATCTTAACTATTTACCTTTTCTTATTTACCTTTATTTTTTATACCAAAAAAAATTTTAACAAGGCTTATTTTTCAAGGATGAGATGTCAGTTACCACCTCCATGTGATCAAAGTGTTAAAAGCCTTATTTTTTTACTTAAACCAATTTATTTATACTGAAACTTCAGACTTTTTAAGTAAAAAATTGTTTTTCTGTTTTTTTTTCTAAAAAACATTGTAGTTATTATTAAAAAAAATTTTTATTTAAAATATACATCATAATCTTTAAATTGACTACCTATAAAATACCGATACCATTTTCCACGACTTTATTATTTACAATCAAAGTTAGAAACTCAAAGTAAAAAAATGCATTTGTCGCAAGTTGACCAAATTGGAGAGCCTGATTTTCGTAAAATAAATTTTTCTAATTTTTTTGACAAAAGATGTATTTTAGGTAATCCTTTTAAATATAACGGCACACTGTTTGTTTATTTTTTTGCCTATTTTATTCGAGTGTCGTTGAATTTCATGAAATAATCGAAAATTCGTGCAACATTTGACTCCAAACTGACGTAAGAAATATTTAAAACACGTAAAAGAATATTTAAATACATGTAGTATTTCAAAAAAATGGCCCTTTTTAATATCCAATTGGTTTCTTGTCGTTTGCTTTCGTCAATTACAAGTTACAGTTACTTTTGCACGGCAGGCCCTCTTGCGCTAGCTTACTTCCAGGGTAGCAGGCGTCTGATGCACCACGAATTGGAACGTTAGTTGAAAAATTCCTCGTCGCTTAATTTCTATTGAAAAAACAAATATTATATATGTTTCTTTTGTAAAATTTTCTTTTTTGGCGTTTTTGGCGCTATCAGTCCCATTTTATTTGCAAACTGTAAGAATACATTTAGCAAATTAATTTACAATTACAGCTATGACATGCAAAAGAGTGCTCAGTAGCACTCTTCCATGTATAAAAGGTTTTTAGACCTAGTGTGACTGATACATCTAAACTAAAACTAACTTACTTAAATGCAATTAAAATCTATTTGGTAAATCATTGGGCATAAACCTTCTAAGCCTTCTGTGGTTTAATGGCTGATTCATAAGATTTGTTACCAAATCGTTTGGGTGCACACTGAGTGGAGATTTGTATTTTGTGCTATAATTGAGAATTTCTTCCTTAACCATTAGGATCTGCAGATCGTGCGTAATTGTTGCGTTTGCCACATACCACGGTGCGTCAACCATCATGCGGAGCACTTTGGATTGGAAACGTTCTAGAATCTCTATGTTTGATGTTGAATCAGTTCCCAAATCTGAATGCCGTACGACCAGATTGGTTTAATAATAGCTTTGTAGATGAGGAGCTTATTTTCGATGTTAAGTTTTGAATATCGCCCTATTACCAGTACATTTTGGTGAGTATTAAACCTAGTTGTTTTCTCTTTGTAAGAATGTGCTTCCGCCAGGTGAGTCTTCTATCCAAGTACAAACCAAGGTACTTTACGTCTTCTTGTTGCGGTAATTGTTTGATGTATAGATTAACGGGGGGACAGGTTTCTCGACTCGTAGTAAAGTTACATGTACGGATTTTGTATCATTTGCTTTAATTCTCCATTTCTGTAACCATGATTGTATTGAATTCAGAGAAGTTTGTAGTTTTTGTGAGGCAGCAGCTGGATCGCCGTCAATGGCTAGGACTGCCGTATCATCAGCAAACGTCGCTATTAAAACTTGTGGTGTGGTCGGTAGATCAGCCGTATATATTACATAGAGCAATGGCCCAAGTATGCTGCCTTGTGGTACCCCAGAATTTATCGGATAGTTTCGTGAGAACAGTGCTAACTTTGACGAGGAAATGTCTATTGTGGAGATAGGATTTTAGAAGAAAGAAATAATTTAATGGAAAGATTGATCGCAGTTTGTATAACAGTCCAATATGCCATACTTTGTCAAAAGCCTGTGTTATATCCAAAAAGGTTGCCGAGCAATATTATTTATTTTCAAACGCGTCATTGATTTTATTGACAACACGATGTACTTGCTCTGTTGTAGAATGCATTTGTCTGAAGCCAAACTGATGGTTGGGGATTGCATCGTTATTGTCAAGTACTTGCGAGAGTCTTCTTTGTATTATTTTTTGTAGCAATTTGGCTGCTACCGGTAGTAAACTTATTGGACGGTATGACTGTATCTCGTTGAGAGGCTTTCCTGGTTTGGAGATTAGGACAATCTGTGCTACTTTCCATTGATATGGGAAGTATCCTATGCGCAATATTGCATTGAACAATTGCGTATGATATTTGACACCATGGTAGGGCAGCTGTTGGAGGATTTTCCCAGTTATCAGATCATAACCCGGAGCTTTTTTGGACTGCAGATTTCTAATGACTTCTTGAACCTCCCCTTATAAAAACTGAATTTAAAAAGTTATTAGCAAAAAAGTGCATTTTTGCATAAAGATTGTTAAATAAAAAATTTAGCATCCACTTTCTCGCGGAAAATTTTGATATGTTATTCTACACACTTTTTAGAACACTTTTCAAAAGAAATCATCGATTGAAGAGTTTTTCCGAAGTGAAAATCTAATATAACTCTCCTAATAATACACTGAGCTGTAATAAATCTAGAGATAATTTTTTCAGTCTCCTTTTTAGGTGAATCATCGTTTCTTATTCTGATCATTATTTTTTTCTTAATGTTTTATTTGCTTTTTTTGAGTTCATTAATTATTTTAGGTAGGTTTCGTCAAAATATTACTTGCTGCAAATACTCTCATATTCAAAACTAAAAGTCCTAAAATCTGCCCATATTCTAGAAGACGACATTCTTAAATTAATTAACTATTGCCTATCCAATATATATTTCACTTTCACCTCTGATAGCAAACTTTTCATAACCGACTTTAAAATACAAAAGCCTCACTTCCTTTCACTCATACTCTATCTTTTGGATAAGGGAAGTGGACGATACTTTTGTTATCTGGTCCCATTAACAAGAGGCGCTTTCCAATTCCTTTCTGACTTGAACAAATCACACCAATATCAAATGTACGATAGAACAAAACAATTTTCTCCTTTTTCTGGACACCCTAATAACAAAAATCCTCCAAACGACAACTTTTATCTCACTGTTTACAGAAAATTTACCAATACGAACCGCTACTTAAATGCTAAATGCCATAATTTTTATTTTTTATTTTTAGTTTATTTGTTTCTGTTTTTATGTTTATCAATTCAGTTTGACTTTTGTTCTATTCTATTTTCCGTAATTCAATATTTTTGGTTTCCATTATTTTTATTATATTTTCTTCTATTTTAATATTGGACCCTACCTCGACATGGGTTCAGTTATTGCAGTGTCTTTACTTAATTCAAAACACTGCCGTGCTGGCATTTTGTGGTCAGCTGTATTTGTTCAATGTGTTGTCACACTGAAATGTCCAAAGGGCTTCAAGGTGCCGTGGAGATCAATTTCAACACGCCTGCGGCAACCTTCTATGAAGAGGGTATTGGAAAACTCGTCCACCGGTATGACAAATGCCTCAATGTTTAGGTGATTATATGGACAAGTAACAACTTGAGTCCTGGTAATAAAATCATTTTGTTATTCACGCTTGTCTTTATGTAATACCCCATTAGGTTGAGGAAAATAGCACTCATTATTTAACTGTCTTTTAATTAATAAAAATGTTTCAATTTGTCTTTGTTTTTTTCGTATTTAAAAGTAGATTTGTTCGCTTAAACTTACATTTTTATAATCTTTAACGAGATGAAGTATTTACAAATAAAATTTCTCTTTGGGTATATTCAAAGAGACTCCGTCAGCGAAATGAAGTGCCTGTTTCCTCGCGTATATGAAACACTTCCCGACGCGAAAATTTGTATAACATGGATATAAGGGGCGCAAGCCGCGCCTCGAATAAACAGCGCAAAGCTTTCAAAATCCATCATAATCCCTGAAGTTTCCTAGTGGGCGTAAGCGACTCTTGAAATTTATGGCCGGCCCTGCGAGCGAGGCATCAGCGTGGAAGTAGCTTTATTTCGGGAAAATTTCTTAATGCGAATTATCTTAGTTTCATACCCGATTCCAGATTAGCTTTGGCAGCCGCTGCGGCGTTAATCCCATGTGCTTCGCATCAGTTAACTTTCAGGGACGGGTCGAACGCGTACTCTCCGCCCTGCGGCGCTGCTCCCGTGACCTGCCGGACCTGCGGTATATCGCGGCCGAAATTTAAGCTCGGCGCAGTTCATTCTCAGCTAAGCGCTCCCCCCATTTTCTAAATTTTAAAGGTTTATTAGCGCGAGATAGCTGCCAGTACAGCCATAACGCACAATACGGCGTCGTTTGTAACATCGTCCCGCTTCCTGCTGCCGGCATTATCGCATAATAAGTCTTTTTAAGGGCGCAGATGGTATCTTAACTGTAGATCTTCCCCGCCCCTACATTATTCGCGCTGGGATACTCCTCTAGGATGCGTTAAATTTAAAATGCCTCGTTTCCCACTTATTTTAGGGGAAAAGTAATGTTCTGTCTAATAAAAGCGAACTTAACATTTGTAATGAAGTTTGCAGGAAAGATTACTTGAGCAGATTTTCCGTAAATAAGCTATTTCTTAGAATCAGACTTAAGTTTGCAGAAAATTGTAACGGATGTGAGGAATAGAATAAATTTAATTAAAATATCCGTTTTATATAGGTCAGTATTACTGTTTCAAAACATAAAACGAGTAATTTTTTAAACATTTTATTGTGTAAAAAAAGAAGATGATAAATTGATGCTGTTTTTTTTTTTATTAATGTAGTCATTTTATTTCCAAATGCTAAATGATTCTTGTTATGGTAGTGTCTTATTAGAAAATTCATTCGACTCTTTAATGACCTCTAGTCAAAAAATCGTGAATGTGAAATATTTAAAAAATACCTAATGAGGATATATATTATATATATAATATATATATATATATATATAATATCTATCTATCTATAAACATTCTAATAACAATGCGCACTAGGAGGGGTCAGCTGTTATTAGAATTACCATTATGTTTTCCGAATTTACAAAATATGACTCTTGTATCGGTGCTTTCTCTATAGGTGACTTAGGTTCTGAAATTGCAGTAATCGTTTTATGGTTGTTAGCGGAAATACCGTGCACTAGATTTTACAACCCTTAATAGCTCTTTTTGTGTTCTGCAATAGTTTCTTTCAGTTTTTTTAAGAACTTTGGTAAAATAGCCAATTACTCCTTTTTGTCTATCCTTTACATTACATTACCTTTTGTGTCGATCTTTATTATAAATTTTCCGCTTGATTGGAGATAACTTGATCTAGTCACCGTAATTAAGTCCTGTTTTAATTTATTAGAAGAAATTGTCTATCCAGGCACATATACGCCTTTTCTTACCTTATTTAGTTAGTAGCTTTGTGATTTTGATAAATCCCAAGATAAATTGTCAGTGGTATGTACGCAGGTCAAGAAAGCGATAAATTTTATGTTTATCTCTTGACCAGGGACGTTGAGAGTCTATTCTGGGCCCGGACAAAAGTTGCTTATCGGGTCCCTAATATAAAATAACTTTTATAACTTTATTTTATTAAAAAAAAGAATTATAAAATAATATTACATTATAAATCTCCGTATAGATATTATATAATTAATTATACAATATTTTTTTCCATGGCTTCAATACCCGTGTGGGAGCGCGGCCTGCAAACTGAGAAGTTAAGAAGGCTTTTCATCTCTGGTGCGGGGCGATGTGGCAAGGACTGCGCTTTAGACGACCTCGATTGTTGCCCTTTGTTCGAGTAAATTCAAGTACTCAATTATTTTTGTGACTGAATAGGCTACCCATCAGGCATCAGAGTAAGCTCCGGGAATGAAACACGGGTTCGTCCGCATAGCAGTCGAGGCCTCAACCGCTTGGACCACTTGGGCCTTTATATAATTATCCATTATAAATATTATAATAGTAATTCTGCTATTTACAGATTAAGGTGATCTTATATACAGAAAATTGAACGGAAGTTAGATGGATTGGTAAAAGAGATGAAGATATGTAGACAAAAAAATAGAAAACTAAAAGAAAAGTTTTTTTTTATATATTATAGATTTAATCAGCTCAACATTGATTTTGCTATACATGATTCGATTGTGAGTCTTAATTCTTAACTTATACTAACATTGTGAGGGTTACATTCCTCATATTGTACATTTATTCGATTTAATACATATATTGATTGCTTGTCTATGAATGTTATGTATTTATTGACATAAATCCGATCTGTGGTGTGTATTAGATGCATTTCTCCTTACAGGGCACGCATATGTTAAAATAGGTCTTAGTATTGTTTTATATATTAGCATAATGCACTCTATACGCAAATGTGATTTTCGATTTATCAGCGGGTATAGGATACCCAGTCTTTCATAGCACATATTGGTCTTTTGTTTATTATTTTGTACCTTAATCCTAGATGCCAGACTTTGTCGAAGGCATTTTGTAGGTCGATAAATGCTGCTACAGTGTATTTCTTATTCTCAAAGCCTGTCTCTATCAATTCGGTAATTCTCATTAACTGGTGTGTTGTCGAGTGCTTTTTTTTTAATTTCCATTTGATGATGAGCAATGATATTACGTTCATTCACTATCTTTTGGATCCTCTCATGTACAACTTTTTCAAATAGTTTAGAGAGTTTTGAAAGTAAACTTATGAGCCTGTAACTTTTCGGGCTGTGTTTTTCTTTACCACTTTTATGGATTGGTAATATGTAAGAATGTTTCCATTCATTAGGAAAGTATCCTATTCGAAGGCAGGCGTTAAATATATTTGTTAGGATGGCCAATGATTTTTTGGTGAGCTGTTTTAATATAGTATTTGTTATTTGATCTGGATCTGGTGATTTTTTGTTGGGTGGTTTTAAAATAAATTTCTGAATTTCTGCTGGCGAAGTTGGTTCTATCTCTATGGGGTGTTGACTATTGAAACTATTGTTTGTTTCAATTACTTCTTGTTGCTGGTTTTGTACGATGTTTGCGTCATTTGGTGTAAATACTTTTTCAAAGTGTGATGCTAGAAGATTAGCTTTGTCTTCAGTTGGATATGTGTTGCCGTTGGTTGTTAGTGGGGAAATGATGTTAGGTTGCATTAATAATTTTTTGGTAGCCTGTCTCATCGTTGCGTCTCTTGGCTGGAGCTTTTCAATATATTTGTTATATAAATTATATCTGTAGTTGTCTAATTTTATCCTAAGTTGGTGAGTGAGCTGATTATAAAACGTTTTACGATGTGGTCGTCTGGTCCGTTGCCATTCACGTCTGGTTCTGTTCTTTAGTTTAATTAAGTTGGCTATTTCGATTGGAGTATGGATACCATTGCGTTTTTTTTGCTTCCAAGGTGTAAGCGCAGGTTGTACACTTATTTTCACTGCTTGATTATACTGCTTGACTGCCTCATCAATATCGCTAGTGGAATGAATTGGTCCAAAGTTTTTTTTTTTTGTTAAGCTCTCGTTGAAACATATTCCAGTTTATTTTGCTTTTAATTAATTTTGGTAATAGGGTGTTTGCAGTAGTTCGCTATAAAAGGAGAGTGTTATCAGTAGGTGATCTGACTCAAGTTCATTCAAAACTGTTTGGTAGATAGGTGTTTGAAAGTTTTTAAATAAATCGACATCCAAGATATCCAGTTTATAATCTGTTCTATAGGGGTAGTAAGTATATTCTTTAGGGGCTGATATTTGTATGTTGTGGTTCGTCAGTATTTGATTTAGTCTGGCACCATTCGGGTAATCAGCTCTACACCTCCAGAATTTTTGTTTGCAATTTAGATCCCCAATTAGCAATGTTTGTTTATTTGTGCAGAAAATTTTTGAAATGTCTTCTTCTAGAATTCGTTTTTTGTGTTGTTTATAAGCTGCAAGAAGTATGATTTCAGTTTTATTTTTAAATATCAGGTTAACAGCTGCTGTTTCTAGGTTTTCAAGGTTTAGGTCCGGTAACTGGTAGTGAACTAATTTTTGTTTGATTGCAATTGCTACTCTTCCCGTAGCTGTCAGCGTTTCTCTATCCCTCCTATATACATTGTACCCTGGTAACTTGAAAATTTCTGTATTTATAAGATGTGCCTCGGTGATGCAAGCCATGTCAACGTTATGTCTAAACAAGAAATATACTGCGCTGGCTCTTTATGCCATAAACGTGCCAATTTAGGACTGTTATATTACTAATTGTGAATTTTTTATTTGGATCCATAAGAGGAAAGTAATGGTATTAGTTTTGTTAAATAAGGCATAACTTTATCCAGGTGTGGTATTAATAGCTCAATTACTTTTGATACAATACTGGTTAGATGGTCCTGTTCTTTATGTTTGGTTTCGTGATTTCCGCTAGGTTTTGTTGATAGTTTGGGAAAAGATCTGTTGTAGTCTTGTTGTTCATAGGAATTTAATTGTTGGATATTTTGACTTACAGCTGCTTTTGTTGTGGCTGGTGAACTCCACGCTCGTGTTCTAGTTTGACTTAGATTTGAAGGGTATTATTGGGGGCTAATTTTCTGGTCCATGTCCGGTGTAAATCACATACAGGTCGGCTCTGAATCGAGTAGGGGTTGACACATACTGTGTGTGTGAAGCCGGATGGAGGACCTCGACTCCAACATGGCGCGTCCCCGGGTGGCGGATAGGGGAAGGCTCTACAGATATGTAGAGTAGGTGCAGAATGCACCCGCGGACCAAACAAGGAGTAACGTCTGACCTATAGTAGGCGGTTACAAAACAGCGTCTGTACTCCAAAGGAGCGGCTGAACATAATCCTGGCAGAAGGTATAAAATGCATACACCAAGATGCCTGGCCAGCAAGGTGTATTAGGCTAGATTCCTCCAACATGACAATAAGACGTAGAAGAAGAAGGCCCTCAGTCCCCAGCCGTCTCCAAACTTCTGCCCAAGGCAGCGGGCAGAGCAGGGAGGAGATAGAGGGTGGTAAGAATCCCTGGGTTCGGATAGGCTGCCACAAGACGAAAAGAAAAAGCCTTATTTGTATGCACATATAATAGAAGATCACTATTAGGAGAAGTTAGACTAACAGAGTTAGAAGAACAGTTAAAAGAAATAAAATGGGACATAATTGGAATAAGTGAAATAAGAAGGAAAGGAGAACAATGTTTGAAACTTAAATCGGGACACATACTATTCTATAAAGGACACGAGGACATAAGTCAAGGAGGCGTAGGGTTCCTTATAAACAAGAAAATAATAGGAATAGTAACACACTTTAAGGCGATTAGTCCTCGAATAATATACATAATACTAAAGATATCAGAGAAGTGCAACTTAAAAATAATACAAGTGTACGCACCCACTAGCGGCCATGAGGACGAAGAGGTAGAACAACTTTATGAGGAAATAAATACCTGTATTGCTGAAAACCATACAAAACACTTACTAATAATAGGGGATTTCAACGCCAAGTTAGGACCAAAACAAGAAGAAGGAGAAGAATATATAGGAGACTACGGGATAGGAGTACGAAATGAAAGGGGGGATATGTTAATAAACTATATGGGACAACAGCAAATTTATGCAATGAATACCTTCTTTAAGAAGAAATTACAAAATAAATGGACGTGGATTAGTCCGGATGGACAAACCAAGAACAAAATAGATTTCATCTTATCCTCACAAAAAAACATAGTGCAAGACGTATCGGTAGTGAAAAAAATAAATACCGGAAGTGATCATAGGTTAATAAGAAGTAAGCTTGTTATCAATAACAAAAACGATAGATATAAAGCTATACAGAAATCTAAAACTGGACAGAGGGAAAACATATAGTAGCAAACAAGGAAATATACGAAAAGGAATTAAACAAAAAATTAAAAGAAGTAAATATAGTAGCGGAAGATAACTTAGAAGAAAGAAATAAGAAAATAACAACGGCACTTAAAGAAGCCTCGTCTAGAATAAAAACATCAATACCAAGAGACAGCAAAATAAGCGATAATACAAAGAAGCTAATGGAAGAAAGAAGAAAATTGGCAATCAACCGGGAAGAAAATATAGAGCCTCTAAAAGAAATAAGCAAAGAAATAAGAAGAAAGATGAAAAAAAGATTTAAAAGCATGGCATGAACTGAAAATTGAAGAAGCACTGATTAATGGAGGAAAAACAAAACAATGGCAGAAAGAAAGAAGACTGCGGGATACAATCAGGACATCGCTAAGAGACGCAAATGGAGCCTTAGTTATAGACCAAAATAAAATAACGCAAAAAACGGAACAGTTCTACAAATGTCTATATAGCACAAAAACTGATACAAATATAAAAGATATAGAAAGGAAAATACTAGATGTAAATTCAGAAGACATTCCTGATATTGAAATATACGAAATAGAAAAAGCTTTAAGACAGATAAAAGAAATAAGGCACCAGGCGAAGATGAGATACTCCCAGAAATGCTAAAAGAAGGGGACAGCCGATATTACAAGAACTAAAAGTACTATTAAACCAATGCCTGCAAGAAGGAAAATACCTAAAGAATGGGATAACGCAGTTGTAATATTACTATTCAAAAAAGGCGACAAACATAGATTGGAAAATTATAGACCAATCAGTCTATTACCACAAATGTATAAATTGCTGACAAAGATCATTACGAATAGACTGGTTAACAAATTAGACAACTACCAACCACCAGAACAAGCAGGATTTCGTAGCGGCTATAGTACCCAAGACCATCTACAAGTTATGCGAAATTTAATAGAAAAATCAAAAGAATATAACTTACCATTATGTCTTGCCTTCATAGATTTCGAAAAGGCATTCGATTCGGTTGAACACTGGGCCATAATACAATCTCTACAGAACAGCCGCGTAGATTACAGATACACGGAATTAATAAAATATATATATATACAAACGCTACCTGTACAATCAAATTGCAAAGTACTACCAATCCGATAAATGTAGAACGAGGAGTAAGACAGGGAGACACTATCTCTCCAAAATTATTTACCCTATGTTTAGAAGATGTGTTTAAAAATGCGCTTGGGAAAATAAAGGAATAAGAGTAGATGGGAAAAGATTGAACCATCTACGATTTGCTGATGACGTCGTGCTCATATCGGACAATGTAGAAGAATTAGAAGAAATGATAACAGACCTAAACGAAAAGGCCAAAGACATAGGATTAAAATGAACAGAGGAAAACTAAAATAATGATAAACGCTCTAGTAGATGAGATAGTTGATATACAGATTGACGGGAAACTTTAGAACAAGTAGGAAGTTATATATACCTTGGACAATACATCTCACTACAATCGGATAATCAAACAAAAGAAATAGAAAGGCGAATAAAACTTGGTTGGGCCGCATTCGGTAGATGGAAAGAAATATTTAAAAGTAACATAGACCAAACACTAAAGACTAAGTTATACAACCATAATATACTCCCTGTTTTAACCTACGCAGCAGAGACATGGACGTTAACGATAAAAAATATGCAAAAACTGAAGGTAGCGCAGAGAGGAATGGAGCGGGCAATGCTGGGAATCAGTCTAAGAGATAGGATGACAAATATATGGATTCGAAATAAAACAAAAGTAAAAGATGTAATAGAACATATATTTAAAGGGAAATGGCAGTGGGCCGGACATATTGCCAGACTAGAAGATGAAAGATGGACGAAGAGCATGCTGCAATGGAGACCAAGAATAGGCAAAAGGCATAGAGGCAGGCCCCCCTCAGGTGGACTGACGACATCAAAAGAGTAGCAGATTACAATTGGATGCAGAAGGCGGAAAACAGGGACCAATGGAAGATGCTTGGAGAGGCCTACGTCCAACTAAGGACTGAATTGGGCAGATGATGATGATGATGAATTTTCTGGTAATAATTGCATTATTTGATTTCGCGGGATGTAGTTCTTTGCAATTCACGCATTGAGGGGGATCAGTATTCATCATTATTTGTGCACTTGACGCACCGTGGCTCCATTTGACAATAATTCCGTGTATGTCGTACAGTTGACATTTCTTACATTGGGGAATTTCTTTTGAGTTTCTTCTTACTTCCACTTCAATGATACTATACTGGATTTTCTTTAAGTTTATAATTTCCTTTGCCATTGCGGTGTCTTCCAGGTCCACCGCGCATAGCGGTATGAGCTTGTTATAAAGACGAGCAACTTTAGTTACAGGGTATTTCAGATTTATTAACTCTTCTAATACTTCCTTATCAGTAATTGAAACTGGAAGCTTTCGGAGAATAACTAAAAAATTGTTCTTTTCAGGATCTTTAAATGTGTGGTAATTTAATTTGTTATCATTATAAAGTTTGGTGATTTTTCTGTAATACTCAAGAGTACTTAAATTAGTTCTGAGTTTATCCCCTTTTTGGACTGTATCAAATTCGCCTTTAACGGTTGCCTTAAGAGCTTTTATAATTTCTTGGTGTTTTATATGTGAAGCGTAGTGTAGGAATATCGGTGGAATTTTTGTTTTAGTTTCTTGCGTTGAGGTAGAAGGAATATTTTGTTCGTCGATATGCATTTGTTCTACGACTGCAGCGTATTTACTTTGCTGAATTATGTTTGAAGCGCTCTGAATGTTGTCATTTGATAAGTAATATTTGTTAGCTGCGTTTAGTGTGGCGGGATCGAAGTAATACTTTTTATTTAGTGTGGCAGGTGGTAAAAGTTCATTATAATTCCTCTTACCCATTTTGTTGTGATGAGGGACCCCCCGTGGGGGTTTGTCTGTTGTGCTGAGATATTTACGGGTTGCGGTTAATTAGAGTTTATTCGAAATTATAACTACAACTACCGATAAGCATTTGACCCCAGGTCAGCTCGCACTCGTTGTTTGATAATGCGGGGAAGGCGACTGCGGAACGACCTTACGCTCCGAAAGTCAAACGGGCACCGTTCTCTAGAACTGTGAATGATAAAAGAAAACTCAAAAGAAAAGGTAAAAGAGCAAGAAGAATAGAACAAATCGGAAAAGAAATCAGAAACAAATATAGTAGTGAAAAGAATCAGGAATGGGGAGAATAAGAGTAAAAACGAAACATAAAATACACTTTGTAATAAATAAATGAAATCTCTAATTTTGCAACTGAAGGAAGCAAAACGTAAAGTTCATAAAGCATATACAAGATATAGTAAATTAATAGTAAATAACGAAGTATACAGTGTAGAGGACACAGAATAAGAACAACAATTGGAACAAGGCAGAAGAAAAATACACAATACAAAAAGAACGATCAACAGACAGGAAAAGTATGAAACAGTTGGAAAAGGCAACTAAAACAAGTTAAAAACTAGACAAAGCAGATAAAAAAACGAGTAAAGAAACGGACAAAGCAGAAAAAAGAAAAACGGATTCAATAAAACAGAAAAGATAATCAAATTAAAACAATATACTAATGAGGGAAAAGAAGGTAGAAAAGGGAAGAGAATAAAGATAAAAATTTTAGGTTAGGCACCTGGAATGCATAAAGAATATACAAAGAAGAGGTGGTAAAACATTATAACAATAGATAAAAAGACATAAGATGCATCTACTTGTAATTAAAGATCAAAACAAAACAACACAATTAGAGAATTAGGACTGTTCACAAGGAAAGAAGAAATAAGAACTTATGGAGTTGATTTTTTATTGAGCAATAAAATAAAAAAAATTGTAAAATTCGAGTCGGTTTCGGACAAACTTTGGGATTTAGAAATACAGGACAAAGTTTATAGATACATATTAAACGTTCAGGCTTTGATAGAAGAGAAAACTGAAGATATGAAAAATAAATGTTATGAAGAGTTGAAAGCGGAATATAGTAAAATACGTAAGCACATAAGACACGAACCACAATTATGCGTAACACTTTAGATTGAAAACGTTCAAGAATTTCAATGTTGGGGTTGGCAGACGTCTCCTAAAGCTTATGCCATACATAACTCCATACAGGTTTAAGTTTTGCTTTATATATAAACAGTTTGTTGTCTGTTGAAACTTGGATTTACGCCCCAGTAACTAGTACATCTTGGATAGGGTTAGCTTTATCTGTTTGCGTTTTGTAAAGATGTGCTTACGCCACGTGAGTGTCCTGTCAAGATATAGCCCAAGATACTTGACATCTTCTTTTTGGAGAAAAGAGCTGTTCTTTATCTGTACAAGAGAGCAGGTCCTTCTGTTGATGGTAAAAGTTACTTGGATGGACTTGGACTCATTTGTTTTAATTTTTCAATTTGATAATCATTTTTTAATAGCGGTTAGATTGGCTTGTAGTTTTTGTGAAGCTATGGTTGAGCCATCCAAGAATGTAGCTGTTGTAGTTCCCGGCAAGATCGCCAGGTCAGCAGTGTATAATAGATAAAGCAGTGGTCCGAGGCCACTGGCTTGAGGTACTCTAGCATTTATCGGAAAGAGGCTTATGCACTTTATTTCGTATTTGACAGAAAAGTGTTGCTTAAGGAGGTAGGACTGCAGGATTAGAAAGTAGTACAGGGGTACGATATTGTAGGTTATTGTTTTCTAAGGTTTTGTGTAGCTTACGTCCCTTTGTCGTTATGACTCTGGAACCCCAGCCGGTATGTTTAGCGTTGTAGTATCCGCTCGTGGTAAATAATTGATCTAAGGTTTTGAAATATTCTGAAAGTTGGTCTTCTTTAACCACATGTTTAGGGGAGGGAAGGGTATACTGCCGAGAGAGTGAAAGATTCTATCCGGTCCACTATTGATACGCTTATTGCTTGGAGAAGGTCACTACTATAGCTTTGTAATTGATGGTGTCGGATTAAACTTTTGATTATTGTGGCAGATCCGTCTCGTATCGTTTCAGCTGGGTGATTAGTGGTATAAACTGTATAATTTGGGATTTTAATAAAACCCCTTTTAGTAAAATGTATTTTGGAGGCTAATAGCGCGTATATGTTATGGCTAATAATAAATAATTTTAATTTCTCAAGGTGTTGTGACACGCCATTGGCGTTCCATAAGGCAAACTGCAGTAGTCTGTCCATTATTTAAGTTTTGTAATCATTGTTGCTAATAGGCACAGTTATCACAGTTACTATTTATTCGGATAGATTTTTCATTATATTTTTTAACTTTTAGATGTCGCTGGTTAGTGTTAACTGTTTATGGAAGATTTGTTTGGGGTTTTGTTGTTGGAATCTAGCTACTTGTGAATACGACAGTCCGGGTTGTGTTTGTTGATAATGCCTGACTTGTGAGAGTGGTGAGTATTGTTTCTGTAAGAGTATTGTTCTCTGTCAGAGAAATTGTTTTCTTTGTATATCTTTGTATATGGTGTATCCTTTGTAGTTTTCAGGATAATTATTTCCGCACAGGACACAGCGAGTTCAGTGAGATGATCCCCTGCGCATTTTACACATCTTGGGCGTACATTTGACATTTTACACACTGTGATATCTCTGTCAAACTTAATTTTACATTGCTGCAGGTATTCTACATTGTAAATGTCTTTGTGGTTGAAGGCTAGCTTTAGCTCAACGTGGAACATTAGAAGAGGTATTTTGGTTCTAAATTCCTTAATATTTCAAATTTTTGTGACTATGTCCTAATTTCTCAATTTAGGTTTTGATGTTTTCACTATTTATGGAATGGATTTTTGAACACCACTTTGTAGCTTTTTTCTTCTTTTAATTTACATGTGTAAAATTTTGTTTTCTGTTCCGTCAGGGCTTTCAAAATTTTCTTCTAGTGTTCGGAAGTTTTAGGTTGGACTTTGACTTGATTATTGGTGAGGGCTTTGACTTCGTTTTGTTGTTTGGCTATTTCTTCCAAAAGTTGTATAAGTGGGGCGATAGTTTGGATGCCAGTTACGAAAATAGGGGGAGGTTTTGGTTTTTTTAGTTTTATCATTGTTTGTTTCTTGTACTACGTCGTTGTTCTCCATGTTTAGAGCTGAGTAACGATTTTATGTTGAGGGTGGACCTAACCAGTATTCGCTCTCTTTGGTGTGTTTGCTTTGGAACTTAACTTCATCTAAATTCCTATTTTTTTTATAGGAAATCTTATTCCAGTTATTGTTGGTTTCTAGTGGCTGCGGGAGTATGGTGGGGTAAAAGTTTTGTTGGGTTGCGTGCTGAGGTTGGAAATATATAGCTTGTTGCGGTTGTAATGGAAAATTACCTGGAAATGATTAAAATTGGCTGTAATACACCTGGGTTTGATCTGGCGTCATTATTAGAGGTTGCGTTGATGGAGGGGAGTTTGTATCCTTTCAGGAGCAGGGTAGAAGGCCATAACGGCCCACGTAAAATTTACTTCGTTCTGTTATTTTAGAATAGTTTCAAATAAACTCGAAAAATTTAATATTGTAAATAAAACCCCATAACGCGGGTTATCACGCGGTTATCGCTTGCACTTAGAACCGCACGTCTTTCCTTTTTGAAAATAAAATCGAAACTGCAGTTGAAATCGAGAACGGAAGATAAGGCAGCTTACGGTCAAAACGCGTCCACTCGCTTTTACTTTCTAAACCCGAATCATGTTACAATTTGAACCATATTTTCTATCGTTCTAAGTAAAAGGTACCATCGATTGTTTCTATAATGTTTACTCTAAAGTTTCCGGCATTGTAATTTAAAAAGCAGAGATATTTATTTAAAAAATACGAAACACAAGATACTTAGTTTCAAAGATTTGCAACCATTTCTGAAGCGTTTGTGTCACATTTTTATATACGATATCTTCAATGGTTCTGTGAATCATCTAAATATAGCGTTTACATAAAAGTTGCGGTCGGTCATTTATTGATTGCATAAGTAAATATGTCCAGATATGTTATATTAAAAAATTAATAGTTAATTTTTTCCGCTTTCTGTACTGCAGATTTTAAGTCTTTTGGGAGTTTATTAACTAAGAGGTTATATTAATACTATAACGAAACACTATTTGAAAGCTTTTGAATAATTCTTTCACGATCTCCCAAAATAATTGATTTATTTTTCTAGCTTCCATTTTTTAATAGTGTCTAAATGTTTTCATTTTTAGTTTGGCCGAATTTACTAACCAGGACGAAGCCTACTATTTGACCTGTGGAATCATTCAAATGTGGAAATTGAAGTACTGACAAGTAGCGTCATCTTTTTGGAAAATTAATTTTAGTTAAAGTGCTTTTAGTAAAGGTTTAGCTTCAGGTAATATTTTGTAATTTTTATTACTATGAAATCTTGATGATATAATTGTGTCCCAAAAAACTAAAAAAGATCTAAACTTTGGCACACAAATTTTTAGTCTTGCCTTGGCACAGAGTTTTTTTTTAAGTTAATCATCTCTTTTCACTTCCTTAATACCATATCTGCTTTTTCGTTAACTTAAAAAATTCTTTGGAGAAAACATTTTGCCCTTTTTTATATCTAAACTCAACTACCACGAATGTATTTTAGTGGAGCTCTATAATAAATAATTAAAATTATTGCATTAAACAACTTTTATATTTAGGATGGCATATATTAGTAGAAAAACACCGTGTTACTTTCATGGAAATTATTACTAGAAAATTAAACACAGTTTAAATAAATTTATTGATCATTGAGAATGTTTTAGTTTCACTCAGCCATTTTGAATGCGAAAGCGACAGGGTGTCTAACGATTGCAGTAAAGTAGTCATTATTTATGCATCGAATTCTAATTCCTGGGCTACCAAGTCACATTCATGTCACATAAGCTGTTCTCGTCGTATAACAATGAATGGATAACTTCGGGTTATATATCAATTCTAAAATGTACGACGTTACAAATGGGGAATCTACAAAGTAAGTATAATATTCTTATTACTTTGTTTCAAAATACCCTTTTAAAAATCTATACTTATATATATATCGAATATGTATTCTTCCTACTGAAATATCTTCCAATTGACAGCAGCGGAAACAACAACTTTTGCTGGTATATTTAGGTGATCATATATTACAAGTCGTTTACTTTGCTTCAATACGTTGCTGCCTCATATTACGTCAATTTGAGATTATACGCGTTCGGCACTACTCAATACTCTCGATGTGAAAGCAGTTGGTCGTTTTCTGCCATTAGCGTACACACGAGCAATTAGTGCCCCAACAGCGCGAGCTACTGCATCATAAATTAATGTAAGTGGATTCACAGGATTATGATGGTGTACTACTTGTGGCAGCGCGAGCGCCTGTTGAGGTTTTTCGATGGGTTTGCGTCACTTTATCAACAGCGTTCTATATAAATGTATAGGTAAATTCACGTCGTGTAGTTATTAATGCAGTGATGACTAAGTAGGTTGCTTTGTACAATATTCTAGAGTATTTTTGTATCGTTCTTAAACGGCTTTTTTAGCAAATGAATAATTTTATTTGTTACATTATTCGATATTCGAGAATGTTCACAATTAAACTTTGCTGATTTTTGTTTCGTCTCAGTTATGTACTCTCATTTCAAATTCAATTATATTTTTAGTTAAAAATTTAATTTTAAAATAAATGTAAATTATTAGTTTATTTTGTTTATTTTAGGAAGGTGCTGCCCAATTTTAAAAGGAAGGACTGAACATCCGTTTCATATACCATTGTTAACACATGCAAAGCATATAAGATTTGGAAGTAAGTTTGGTGTTATCTAAAGTAATACAGAAAAAAAGGCTTGGTGTAGCAATATTATTAAAAATATATGCGAGTGTATGTTTAAAATAACATTTTATTAATTTAATTATGCAAGTAATATTTTGATGTTTAAAAAAATATATATATAATGCACCAAAGTTAATAAATGGCAATTTTAGCAATAGTCAATAGAAACTGAATACCAAAAATTTAAAATTTATAAACCATTACTTACCAATTATCGATATTCGTCCTTATTTGTCTTGAGCTTTAAGTAATTTTTATTTTTTAAATTTATCTTTAAGTGGCCGCTACGTTATTAATATGTGGTAGGAATGATATTATAAAATCTTAATTGTTGATTATAAATTAAGCGGTTTTCATATTAGACTGCCAATATAAGTGTACATTTTGTTGTACAATCAACATGTTGAGTAACACAAAAGTTGCCTGTGTACTTGAAGAAGAAGGAGAATGTAAAGAACAAAAGGTAGATAAAGTAATTTCAAAAATTTCTTCGACTAGACGGAGAATTTTTTGATGAAGTGCTAAGAAAGATTACTCTTCGAATTTATAAAAGAAGCGCTAGTATAAGAAACACTAGCCTTTCTCTATTTCACTACATTACCTTGCTACAGAAAATACTTTCGAAGACTTAAATTTGCCAACGACATTTTTGTACAGTCACTAGACATAATTATAGTAAAAGCTTGCGACGTATTGACAGAGAGCTTTAACGATTACATGAAACGAAGGAAAACTGTAGTTCTATTTGCATTTTCCATTTTCTTAATTTCTAAAAAGAAATGCGGCATTACACAAAATTATCATTAAATTTACTTGTACATCACTTTTCATAAAAATCAGTTTGTAGATATTTAGAAGTAAAGGGGTACTGAAGAGGTGCAGTCTGTGGATGGTTTTGCACTGAGTCATGCTGAAATGAATGAGGTTAAGCTGTACACTAGTAACACTGAATTAGCGTGGATTTGCGGCGGAATCGATTGTTTTGTATTGAATCCTTGTGAAAAATGTCCATCTATTCTTCAAAGAATATTTTATTAAAGAACATCTTCAAAAGAGTTGTTACTGCAGTTGAACTTTCAAAAATTTTAATGTACAAGCCGAAATAATTTTATCATAATTATGCATGGGTTGTTGAAGGCGTTTTCTTGGCAATGATATTAACTCTTGTGATTTATAAAAGTTTTTCGTCTTCTTTAAAGGCTTATGTTGTTCTGTGAATATAAACACATATCTTTTCATATCTACTACTTGTTTAATGAAGTTTATTTTTATCATTATGATAAATCAAATTATCATGTGATAATTGAGAAAATATGATTAGCGTTCTTATTATTACAATTATAAAAAAATTAAGATTATATCTTTGTTTTCATTTGTATGCTCTTTTCCTTTTAAATAATAATAATAGTTGCAATAGGAATACTACCAATAATTATAACAATGTTAAAATAGAAATAATAATGACGTCAATAATATTTATTATTAAAGGAGTAACTTTCCTGCCTGTTTATTTCTTTTTCGGCGTTGGTGAGTAGGTTTGAGTGTCATTGCGACAAAGTTGATCATAGGCCTTGTGCAGTTCAACAGAAAGCGCCAAATAGTGTTGAACATTTTACTCCAAAAAGCTGACACAAATGTTTGATGCATATTTGTCAACTATTTTGCAAAATATGGTGTAGATCTAGTAATATCATTTAACGTTGATCGAATGTCAACCATAATAAAATAATAGTGGTATCTTTTATTTTTTCTACAGGAAAAGTTACTATAGGATATAACTGAGTGAGCCGTGGTGGTTTAGTGGATAGGTCGCTAGACTACGAAACCAAGAGTTGCCGGGTTCGAATCCCTCTCGCCAATTTAAGCTGGCACTTTTACGGCCCAGCTCGACTCAGGCTGCAATGAATGTGTACCTGGAGGTCAAACTCTGGGGTAATAATAATCGGTCGGTACGTAGTGCTAGCCCCGTTACTACCCTTGTGTACCGTAGGCTCTAGATTGTAGCAGACCTATCCTGTTACGACCCCAACGGACCTTGAAGGCCTATTACGGGAAACTATTATTATATCTGATATAATGCATTTCAACTCAGTTTTTAATATATAATTCGGGTATTCAATATATTTAATATTTTGTTTACTATAAATTATTCTAATAGTAAATATAGTCAATAACATATTTCCCCGTGTTTATTGTTGCCACTTTTATTTTATATAAACTTCTACCTTAGTTTCAACAGGGCAGTGTGAAGCGAATAGGGACCATAAAAAGGTGGGGATCCATCTGTCGAGACGCAAAGAATTAGCCTAATATTGGAACGCAAAATGTTTCCGCAAAGCGAACAAATTAGTGTAATGCTGAGCCGAGAAGCATTCCCAGAAATCGGCAATTGGGGGTGCAGCCTACCCAATCACGCGATCTTTTCTAGGAGAAGCCACCCCTCATGCACAATCCCTGGGGGATAAAAGCGTGCCTCACGCCAGTCCAAGACTAGCCTTCAAACTCGCCTTGCCGCTGTCTAAAAGCCTTGGCCCTCATCGAACAGCGCTTGCCGCTAAGCATAGAATCTTACCGAAATGTGAGCCACCTCCGACAACTACGTGACCGTAGCCTATGGCCCCCAGGAGGACCAGCTCCAACATCGTCCGATCGACACCTCCAAAAAAATACTATCGCAACCAATGGCAAGCCGTCGAGAGACGCCGGGCACGGCTCCTGAAAAGCTGTTCGGTGAACCTCCATTCCCCGTGAAAACGGCAGCAGCATCACCGACTGAAGAACGTTTGCAGCGCGTCCTGCGAACACTGTTCAATCCGCAGCGTACACCGAAGCCTCGGCCACGACCCAACTGCCGGCCGGGACCTCAGCACTCTCGTCGCCATAATTAATTTTTGTTGTAAATAATGTAAAAAAGCGTCTGTAAATAAAGGCTATATGTGAGAAATATTAGTTATACCGTCCCCACACATCTATTGCGGTAGGTGGATTAGAAGTTTATGTTACAAAATATTTCAGTTGTAAACATAATCGTGGACAAACGAGTAAAGCACTTTAGCCGTGGAATCCTACATCAGCCAAAACGTGCCTGTAGTTGCTGTTTGCTATGCGTTCCGCGCTCTAAATTCCCCTTTATTGTCGAAAATCCATCACATATATATAAAAAACTAGACAAACGGGATTTTAAACTAAATTCTTCAGCAAGACTTTCGTGTCCATTCGTAGAAGATGGTCGTTGTTTAAGAACTGTCTGAACGTAATTAGCATATTCAAACTGCGGCATGTGAAAAAATTAATGAAACTTTATCGTATTATACGTATGTCAGCATGGTCCCATGGTTGAGGTGCGGGCTGTGATGCGGACGAATCCGGATTTCATTCCCCGGTGCTCTCTGATGCCTAACAGATGGCCTACTCAGTCACTAAAAATAATTGGCTACCTGCATTTACTTCGAACAAGAGGTAATAATGACGATTGTCATTATATAGTTGTTTTCTTCTGTGACCAGGCACATTTCCATCTTTCTGGTTGTCTAAATAAGCAAAACTTTTGATTGAGGTAAAAACAATACACTAAAAACTTCTGCATAGTAATTGTCTAGCAGTGTTACGTATGAGAATTATCGAGCTTTACTTTTTGAAGAGGAAAGTCGGGTAGTTTCCGTCAATTCTGAGTGGTGTGTGAGTATGCTTGGAAACTTTTGCCACGGCTTTTAAAAAACTTGGCCCAGAAAATAGCCGGTTTTAACATGATGGGGTTACAACCAATACAATGCTAGTGTTGATGCATGTTTTGAGGGAAATATTCTGCGGGCGTTTGATCTTCCTGACTAACGATAAACCGTAGCCCGCGCGCTCGCTAAATACGACCACGCACGGTTATTTTCTGTGGGTTATCTCAAAGCGAAAGTTTGCCATTCATCGCTCAAGAAACTTGCAAATCCTAAAAAAGTCAATTAGCACAGAAATTCACCTCATACCTCAAGAAATGATCAAAAAAATTATGGGAAACTTGCAGCAGTGTTTGAACAGTGATAGACACCATTTGGCCAGTATTATTTTCAAATCACACAACAAAAAATTTTTTCATGTTGTAATTTTTAGATGTGAAAATTAAATTTTTTGTATTTCAAGTACTTTTTGTAATTCACCCTCAAAGCTGAGGAGGGAGTTTTGCCGAATCCAGTACGGTTGTTTTACTTGTCGCAAAATTATAAAAATTACAGTAAACCTCAAAACACTAAAAGAATAATGAATAAATTAAAATGATGTACATATAAAATCTTCTGTTACTATCTATCAAATATTTATTACATTATTAAGAAATAAAAGAAAATTCTTACAGACCATCCTATTTTTACCTTAAATGTTTTTTGTAACTCAATTTTTATATACTGTTAAAATTGTATATGAATATGATTAAGCATTCACTCTAATTTTAATCCTAGAAGCACAGTCGGTTGGACCAATTCTGTTAGTGTGATTATTTAAAAGGAATACTCAACTCAACCCAAAGCCAACAATTTAAAGTAATATGGTGCTCTTATAGAAACTAGAAGTTACTGTAAACAGCAATAAGTCATAATTTAACAAAAAAGCTTACCGGTAATTTTATACATAAATATAGCCATTATTATTATACAAATGGATATGATTTTCCAATTCTCCTGTACTTATTGCCCCGTAAAGTGTTAAAAAATATTTTTTTTAAATTAAGAGAGAAATAAAGAGAAATGCATTTCAGTTCTCTGTTTTCTTTAGTATCAATGATAACTTTATACAGCATTGCTAGTTCAACTACTGGAAGAATAAGTTACAATAAAAATTTAATTATTTCTAAAAATTACTTTACCCTTTACTTGTGTTCTCCTAGAATTATATTGGTCAAATTATTGAATTTTCAAAAATAACTGCTAACTAAATCATCACAGAAAAATAAGTAATAAGTTTTTCGTAAAGTAATAACGATTATTTTTTTGCCAAAATATGTATTGCGTAAATCCCATTGTAACGTTAATTTTTTTAATGTCCTGTGTTTATCGTGTTTTTAAAAATCTAATTTTTAATATTCTTAATTTGGTTAGCATAGAGTGACTGAAATATACTTGAAACGCAGATAATTTGTAATAAACTTTAGAGTATTATTAGTTGAGGTTGATTTTGGATCTCAGGGATGGCAATAGTTATTGAAGCTACTGCTACACTAAAATTTTGAAAAATATCTGCAGCTATGAAGCTCACCGACCAATTCTACATCCACGTCTACGTCGTGGCTCTCAAGTAATACATCGCGTACAGTGGATCTATGTTATACACCTAACGGAATATAATAAGTATAGTTCTGAGCACTTCAAATCTAAAATATTTTAGCTAACGAAGACAACCCTAACAGAAAAATACAAGGATGGAAAACAACAAATAAGTGCTAAGATTCTCTGGAAAAGTATTTTTAGAGGTAATAAGAATAATAATAATAAGAATAATAATAATATTAATAGATCGCTACACTACGAAACCAAAAGTTGCGGGTTCGAATCCTGCTCTCGCCAATTCGATCACTGGTATTTTTACGGCCCAGCTTGACTCAGGCTGCAATAAATGAGTACCTGAGTGTCAAATTCTGGGGAAAATAGCGTCGTGAATACTATTGTGTAGGCTCTAGATGTAGGATCTATCCTGTTACGAAAATTCAAGTGACAACTATATATTATAATGCAACTTACAATTCGAGAGCTCTAGTCAAATCAGGAAAATTACCAAACGCTTATCAAGAAAAGAACCGACTGAATACACTAAGTCTCGTGTATGCTGAACTACGTAACAAAATTATGCAAATATATTATAAATAATCGATATTTACAATTCAAACAATAACAAGACTATAGAAATAGCGGAGGGTACTGTTAAACAAGAATTTATTCCAGATGGCGACCAAATTATTCCTTACTCTCTAACTTTAAGAAAAACTGATGAATATAAACAACGTACCTACATAGATATCGACGTCGCCAAATAATACTCTAAAGTAGGATGCTATTGAAATTACAAAAAATATCATCATGGAAGATTTTGTTCCAATAATTGGCGACGAACACATATATGAAGTAGTTGGAAATATGGATTGGAAAAAGAAATAAAGGAGTGAGAAATTCATAGAATTTGGTTTGATAACGTGGTTGCACGATGTAAATGAGCACTTAGAAGGTTGTATACATAGAAGTTTCCAATTAATAACGAAAACAATATTTTACGTAATCAGATTGCATGTTAATGTAAAGACGAATAAACGATAAATTTAATGAAATTAAAGATAAACAAGACACAATATATAAATCAAAACTAGTTATGGGTTTTATGGCAACTACAGAAATAGCTAGAAAACATCGACCTTGAAAACAAATGTGGATGCTAAAAGAAATTTTGGATTTTATGGCTAGACTTATACTATAAAAAACGATGCTAAAAATGTGCGAAAGAAAAGTGGATAGCGCAGCACTGCCAAGAAATAGAAAAGCTTAATAAAAAGACTATTTTCACCTCTATAAGAAACTAAAAGAACTCGCGAGCAACGAACATCTAAAGAAGGCAAATAATTTTGTCATTAAAGAAGGATATCTGTTCTCCAGCCCAGACGAACTGCTGAAAACTTCTATCTATCTATACAAAAACAGTTTCCTAATTTTGAGGGACAAACCTACGCATTATTGAAACAAAGAAGGACCCACAATAAAATTCGCTTTGTGTCAATTCACGTAATACGCAACTTATGTAAATTCGCATTTACGTAATCAATCTCGAAAATTACAGCTACTAGGGCGTACGAACAAATTTGTGGCTTTTGTGTCTTTGACATATATTCTAGTATTTAACGACATAATATTAACTAGATTTGGCATTCACAACAAATGTAACGAATAGTAACGAGCAATGACGGGTTACCAGTAAACGTCGAGAGCAGCAAAGGGCAAGTGCGTAATAGCAAATTGAAACCTGTCCATTAGAAAAAGGACTTGGTAAACAATTTTTCCGTTTCTTGGCCTGTACTTCTTGTATTCAAACAATATTAATAAATGTCAAGTCCAGTATGTAATATTACGTTATTGTTACTAGTTCATCGCTCACGTTTAAAAATTTGTTTATCACCGTTAGTGCCTGTTGTTTATTTACTCTTAAATGAATTTGAAACACAAAAATAAATAAGCTGGTAATAAACCTAAAAGACAAAGGTCTGCAATTACTTGAAAAGAAAAGTAATTGGTATGTATAAAGAGAGAAAAATTATATTGACAGTAGCTCAGGACATAGAGTTGTTGTATTTCGACAGTGAATACGTCAGTGATGAAAAAAATTTACATTATTAAAAGCATGAAAAGTGCGACAAAATTGAAGGCCGCAGTCATTACCTAGAAGAGGGTGGGACCGATTTCAGAAATGGGGAAATTGTTGTCCCACTGAATCAGGGATCGGACACAGAAACGGATACCATTAAGTTTTCTGTTTACCCAAAAGAAGGCTAAGACTTTATAAAGATTTATAAGAGAAGCCCAGTGTCATGGATACGAAAACTGCATTTAAAGCTAGTGTTGGATGGTATGAGTGAATTAAGAAGCATACAAATTTACGCAGGACCAAAGTTATGGATGAAGTAGCAAGTGTAAATACAGACGCGGCAAATAAATATTACGAAATTCTGGCAGAGATAATTGAGGAAGAGGAATATTTGTCAGACCAAATATGTAATGTTGACGAAGCGACTTTGTTTTATAAGGGGATGTCAACACAGACATTTACTGTAAAAGAAAAAAACGTATGCCTGGATTCAAACTTGTAAAAGAGCGGTTTCCTGTTATGATAGGCGGAAACTTGCAAATTAATCCGTTTACAGTGTATCACGGGCCTTTAAAAATATTGACCCAAGTAGGTTGCCCGTAATCACTTTATTTTCTAAGTGAAGGAATATTGTCAAGATAGGAATCCCACTTAAAGTGCTTCTCCTTCTAGATAATGCCCCCGGAAGAGTTGGATGACGTTTATTCTGATGTAAAAGTTATTTACTTACCTCCTAGAACCACCGTATTGTTGCAATCTATTAAGGTGCAATTAGACTTTAAAAGCTTACTGTCTCCGGTATATATTTTTCCAAACATTCAAGTCCGTTGATAATGGTGAGGCTATTACTCTACATAATTTCTGGAAGAATTATAATATTCTCGACGCTATCAAGAACATCGGGTGATATGGAATAAAGTCAAGCGGACAACGATGAAGGCTGTGTAGAAGAAAATCTGTCCAGAAATGATACAAAATCGTTTAAAGGAAGGAGATAAGACTATGACTGATACGGTTGTTGACCTGGCACAAGAAATACAGCAAGCGACAGAGAAGTCTGCAGAACCATTGCAGCTAAAAGTGAATAACTAGCTTCATTTGAGTTACGATAAAGAGCTTACTAATGATTACTCCACATGCTGAGAAATTTACAACAAAGCAATTAGTTTAGACCTTTAACATAATAGACGTAGTGCTTGCAAAATTAGAATTGATCCGAACACCGAGAGGTTCAAGAATCTCAGCAGCCGTATTCATTTCGATATGTCAAGCTACGACGATAAAAAGAGTATGACCATACAATATACTTTAGACATGTTTGAGAAATGCCGCTCACAACGTCAAGATGGAGGATCAAACAAGTCCGACTCCGATTGCTCTTGGCCTTCTACATTGAGAGGGGTAGAAGTTGCTAGAGAACAGCATTTCTTTTAACAATCAACCTCTAGTGTCGACCTTCCCACTACAAAGTCAAATTAGTAGTCAAAAAATATTTTTTTATTTGAAAAATATTATTTCAGTTTGTTTTTATACTATTTTACATTTTTTTATACTGGTAAATAGTTTTAATACTATCTAAATAACAATATAATAAAATATACTTTATAAAATATATATGATAATAATAAATATTGTAGTTTCTTATAAAAGTACAGTTATACAATTTATAAATTCCATTAACGTAAAATTCAAGTTACGTAAAGATTTTCGGAACATATTACTTACGCAAATCGTGGTGTTACTGTCGTAAATCGCTAGCGCATAAACCTGTTACTAAACGTATTCAATATCTACGACATTCGGATAATTCCTGAAGACTGGCAGGAATCCGTCTTTCATTACCAAAGGAGATCATCCCTAAATCATGTCAGAAATATCAGCGAATGAGCTAATAAGCAAGGTCTTGAAATAAATTGTTGGAATTACATAGAATGTACAGAACATCAGAAATGTGAGGGGGTAAGTAGTATTGAGCAGTTTGGTTTTAGGAAGAGGAAGGGAACACGAGAAGTCGGACTAATTTGTTTGCTCGGCATTTAGCAGAGTGCTGCTTAAAACGTTAGTAAAATATTGATCAACATGGTAATAAGTAATAGAGAACATTTACTGGCACCAAACAGACTCTATAAATATATCAAAAAGCACAGCAATACAAAAAGGTGTCAGACGGAACTGTGTTTTATCGTTGCTGTTTGTTGATGTCTATGCCGAGATTATTTTTCATAGCTGCATTAGTTGGCTACTTAGAGGGGATATAAATTAACGGAAAGATAGTAAATAATATCCGTTATACTCATAATACGAGGTGCGCTTAAGTTCTAAAGTTTTAAAATTTTTTCTTAAAAGTGAGAATAAATAGAAAGATGCGGTTAATTTTAAAAGACGCTAGAAATATTTGTAAATTTGTAATATATATGGTAGCACCATACAAGATACATATGTTGAATTACTGTTGTTGCAGTGAGTGTTGTTTTGTTTACTTAAAATGGCGACGTTTAGTGATGAAAAACAACGTATAATCATCCGTTTTTTTCTCATGCGTGGTGAAATGCCCACCGAAATCACCAATTGAGTGAGACATGCGGTGAAGGCGTTATGGATGTTAAAAATGTGCGTTCGTGGATTAGAAAATTAAAAGAAAGTCTAGATCTATGTGACAATGAACCGAAGCAGTTTCGGCCACAAATCAGCCGGACAGAAACCATGATTGCGCGAGTGGAGCAAGTTGTTATGGAAGATCGTCGATTAGTTGTATGTGTTATCGCCTTTAAACTTAGCTCTAGGATCTATGAAGTTTATTTTGCATGACGACCTGAAAATGCGGAAAGTTTCTTTATTGTGGGTTTCACGAATGCTGACCAACAAACAGAAGAAGGGTGGAAATGTTTCAGGACATGTTGCCACGTGATGGTGCCATAAATTTTTAACTATAAAGGATAGTCTCCGTGCAAAAACACCCCTAAAGAAGTATTTTTAGCAGCCATAAAATCATGGCGACGACGTTGTGAAAAATGTGTACGTCTAGACGGAAATTGGTTTGAGAAGTAACAGAAGTTTTAACTTTTTTGGGTAAGTACTTTTTCAGAAAAACATTTGGAGACCTTAGAATTTGAGTGCACGTCGTACGATTCTAACGATAAATTCAGATCACACCTTTCAGTCGTTTTTAAATAACGGACATGAAAAGCAACACACAAAGAACAAAGCAATTAAAATGTTTAAAAACATGTAAACAACTGAAATATATAAGAAAATGGAAAAATCTTGGATGTGGGATAAGTTCTTAGATAGATTACCGACAGGAAATTAAACCTGAGTATATGTTAAATGACCGGCCATGGTATTATTCAACTATAGAGTACAACGATTGTAAACAAATGTATGAGCTTTGAGAATTTAAAAAATATTGTGAATAGCGCAAGCTATTAATGAAGAGGTACTTAACAGAATTGGTAACGATAGAGAGTTGTTAAATACAATGAAACCACTAAAGTTGTCTTAGTCACATAATAAGAAATAGAACATACCAGCTTGTGTAATTGATTTTTTCACAATCGTGACAAATAAGTGACATAATATAAACAAAGAATAACAAATATTCTTTTAAGATTTTATGCGTATAGTTTAAACACAATGTATTATTTTAAGGAATCAAACTAATGCAAATTGTGCGATTTCTTCTTTACGTTAACTTTAATAACAAAGTATGAAGATCATAAGTGTGAAGTATGAAGTATAGTAACTACCCTGATTTTATTTTTAAATGGGTTTAATACACCATATCATATACAGCCTACGATGATTTTTTCAAGTAAAAAGCTATAAAATGAATTTTTGGATATATAGAAGAAATGCAAATATTACGGTTACCCTTTTTGGTTAACATCGGATATGCTAGATCTAGGTCTAATTCTGTAAAGTAGTCAACAAATCTACATCCGATATTAGTGTCTGATCTTTGCAACAAAATATGCCACACTATTGGATGCATTTTAGTCCATTACAGTTAATCACGTTTTCCGGTATCTTACAACATTTTGGGTTAGAATAAGCAATATCACCAGCGGTTGTTTGATACAAAAATTTGTATTCCGTTGATATAAAAGATCTATCATCGACTTGTCGCAATGATAATCATTCAATAAAGCAGTAAGATAATTAGACAGGAAAAACGACTACTATTGCTTTACATCCTTAATTATAATTAAAAATGATGTCATTATTATTTTTATCATAATCGGTTATATTCTTATAATAATAATTATTATTATTAGTTAGAGAGAGTGGTGTGGCGTCCTTTTCGCCCTTGAACCGCTTTATATCGCGGCGGCATGCGAGCCTTTGATATCTGCACGTTTTGCCATCGCACACAAAACGGCATATGGGCTTTTGCTCAGCCGACAAGTCTGCATACGCCGTCGGCGGCACCTTTTGATATGAAAGGTGCTGTCGAATGAAAATTGCCCGCAAAGACCTACCGCCAAGCCAGGCGCGAAGCCCGGCAAACATTCACGCACCGCAGCTCGGCCAATTCGGTCGTGTCTTCACCCCGCAAGAAACATTCATGCACCGCAGCTCGGCCAATTCGGTCGTGTCTTCACCCCGCAAGAAACATTCACGTATCGCAGCTCGGCCAATTTGGTCGTGTCTTCACCCCGCAAGAAACATTCACGCATCGCAGCTCGGCCAACTTGGTCGTGTCTCAACCCGCAAGAAACTCGCCATCCGCAGCGCGACCAATTCGGTCGTGTCTTCACCCCGCAAGAACATTCGCTACCCGCAGAAACCCGATCCGCAGCGCAGAGGTGGCCACTTTGGAATTGCCGACGAAGCCGAAGCCGAAGCCGATTCAGGTGAGCGATTTGGCAATATTCGTTGGTGGATATCGGTAGCCGCCCCCATCCGCTTACGCGACGGCCGTTTAAGGGACGATTTGGGCCTTCTCGGTTGACGTTCCAAACGGGCCGTACTACGTTTCCACACCGCACCACGAGAGCGGCTATTTACACGCCTGCCTCTCCAGAGAGAAATAGATGTATAAGCGAAATAAAAAAAGAACAAAACTTTGGTAAGGAGGAACAGACAGGATTTAAGGGAAAGTTAGGAAACAATGTAACACAATCAGAAAACAGGTGATCATAAACATAACTACTCGTATAACTAACAAATCTTCAACTCATCAAGCTAAGTACTTTCCCTAACATTGTATAAAAATTACTTCGTTAGATTTAACAAAACTTCTTTGTCATAAATTCTTGTATTACTGGAATGGTAAGAAATTGGTAAATAGGAATGTGGTTTAGAAAATATAGTACATTCTATGAATTTAGCTATTAATCAATAACCAAAGGTAGGATTCACTAAGAATATTGATTGCAACCCGCTATAGATGATCATAGAACACCGAGTGACAATATTGGCTATTTTTTAGAGGTCTGATGTTGGACAAGATAAATTCCTTAGTTGTTTTGGGTCTCATGAGGGTCATTGGTGAGATCGCCACTGCGATTTATAAACAACGGACACAATAGGATTGCCGTTATACAATTTAAGATCAAAATAAAACTTGCAAACAATTTAGTGAGTAGATGCATTAAAAATTAAGTTATAGTTTAGAAATTGTAAGATATGTTAAAGAAAGATGTCATTTAAAATTAAAAGGATATGCATGATAATATCAATGTAGATAAAAGAAGTTACGACACCCACAAATTGCCATTAAATTGAAATATTTCTATAAAATGCAAAAAGTAAAGAGGAATGGAACAGCATATATATGGACCTGAGTATTAAAATAGCCAATGTCTATTTTTACCACATTTCCTATGTTAAGTTTTATCTAAGGTAGGAAGACCAATCTACTGGTATTATTGGTTGCCAATAAACTATGATTTAACGGCCAATGTTCAAAGCACCTGAAACTTAAAAGGGCCAATGTCCAGACAGTGTGGGGATTTTATAGTGAGATTAGCCTTTACAAATATAACCTCTAATTTTGTTACCAGTACCAGTATTTGCAATGTATTTCTGTTAAAAAATATCAAAAAGTATTTAGAAGGAACTAGAAATCTTGCGTCTTTAGTATATTTGAAAGAAACCGTGGAAGGTAAGGTGTTACAGTACAAAAGTATGGACATGTGGAAATGCATTGCATTGTATTTTGTCAGTCTACTTCTACTAAACTTCTGACCAAAGTGGACAAAAGAATTGCTCCCACGTAAAGAACAAATAAAGCATATTTTGATTAATATTGGTATTTTTAGGTACTCATTTTTCCACAGGTCCACAGGATACTTGTACTATCGAAGACAATAATATTCGTGTATTTACAAGTTCTATCTACGAGACTAAAAGAAACGATACAGTTGTCGAGGTATAAATCATATTTTAAAATTTATAAAATTTTGATCCTACTATTATTGTTTGTAGGGTATTAATGAATAAGATAGCGAACGCAAAATTTCTGACGACAACTATTATGAGTATTTTTCAGAAGAAAACAATAATAGTGCAGAAAACGATAGCGATGAGGCTATACAACGTAAAAAACAATAAATCGAAAAAAACGTGTAAGAAAAGAAACGAAATGGAGGCAAGTAAAATGAACAGAGAATAAAAGGCAAGAAAGAGCTTACATAACTTCCAAAGTCGTTACTACAAGAGAGAAAACATTACATTGTAAAAGAAAATGTTTTAATTTGATCGATGAAGATAAAGAGCTTTTCTATTTAAAAGATATTACGAGATGAAAAGGCATGCTCAAGATCAATTTTTATCAGAAACTGTTGAAGGAAACATAAAAGCGAGGCAACGACTACCTGATGGAGAAGAATTTAGCAGACGACAGATTTGGAGAAATGCCTATGTACTCCATATCTAAGAAATAGAGTTTCGTTTCACAAAAGATAGTTGTGGGTATATAATTTAACAATCTACAAAACTGATGCAACTGGGAATGACTTCGCCTGTCTTTTGTGGAATGAAACAGCAGCAGGTCGTGGCGGTCAAGAAATAGCCTCGTGCGTAAGAAAATTTTTACTTTTATTAGATTTAAAAGATGTCAAAACAATAAATCGTTATAGCGATTCCTGTTCGGGGCAAAATAGAAATATTTACATGGCCATAAGGTTTTGTTACTTTTTAAAGAAACTTTTATTGGATAGCTCTGTCATGGAAATAAATCGTAAATTTATGGAACCGGGGCACACACATATGGAGGCCGATACAACTTATGCCGCAACTGAACATGCCAAAAAAACCCACCATGGGTATTGTAGTCGCGCATGATTGGTCTAACTTGGTTAAAATGTTTGTTTATAGAAAGAAACCTATGAATGTAGTTGAAATGTCACAAAAAGACTTTATAAATTTTGGAACCCTACTCAAATCTGCGTTAGTTCACTGAAAAAAAGATGACGGTGGCTAGTCCCATAGATGCAAATAAAGTGGTTGAAATTTAAAAGTAACTTAGAGCTTTAGTTTTTTTATAACACTAATTTTGAAGACGATAATTTTATGAAAGTAGACTTACGACGAGGATCTTTGAGAACCCGGCATAACTAAAATCACAACAATTTTGTTTTACAATCTCTTCATGATACACAGCTTCCTGTAGCAGATGGAAAATATAATAATTTAATGGATCTCTTATCATACAACGGTGACTATAATAAACCTTTTTTTTAAACCTTAAACGATCTTCCGATTTGGATTCTCAAGAGTATCCTACTTTAAAAGAAGGAATTTGAGTTTTACAAGTTATATTTTCATCAAATTAATTTGTTTATATCCATTAGAATTATCATTAATACATAGAATCTATTAAGTTGCACACTTAATTTTTTAGTTCTCCAACATCTATTTGATATTTCCATTTCCATTTAACTCATCTATTATGAAGAGATGTACATGAATAAAAAATGTTAAAGAACGTTCCCAATGTTATAAAGAGTTATCCATACTTTTATTTAAATCGAACTATATTTTCATTTTTAAAATAAAAAACCTTGTGGCAACAACTACATTACGGTTATCTACAAACATTGAAAATGGAGATTGACCCTTTTAATACTCAGGTTCAGATTTATAATACAACAGCTCTGGCAACTAGCACAACTTGCAAAATTTTACATAACATGTGAAAAGAGAAAGTAACAACTACAGAATATATAACGGCATTTTGTTTAAAAACTCTAAATAGAAGCCTTTCATACAATTTGAATGAGTATATTAGAGAGATACTACAGGTTTGATAAAAACTGGGAAAGGGTGTACACCATCTCCTTTGAGATTGAAAGAGAAATCAAAAAAAAAACTGGGCACACGGCGCGCACAGCGATCCCATAAATGCCGCGGTCATGTAAGAGTACTACAGGATTTCTACAAAGGTTGAGACCGCCGCCTGGGAAAATAAGATGGAGGCATTGCAGATAATCAAGGTCCTATACAATTGTCCTGTCGCGCCACTGTCCATCCACGAGTAGCATGGCATCACCTAGACAATTTAAAACAAAATTGAGGTCTTGCATGACTATATGGAGCGTCAGTGCAATCTCAACTCACAACCAGCAACCTATAAAGAGGTTCTCCAGCTTATCTAAGCTTCAAAGCCTCACCAGACACTCGGCTCGGATCCCAAACCGCGTCCGGGAGACTCTCCGCAGAAAGGCGATTGTCGGCGTCACAATTATCACCAACACTGTCCTCTGCTTCCACAATTTTCCGGGTCCTTAAAAGGTGGTGTAAGTTGCCATGCTTCCCAAATCTGGAAAGTCAAGGAATTTTTTCAGGACTATCGGCCGATAATAATCCTGTCGATCATGGAAAAACTTGTGGAGCAAGTGATTCACAAGAACCTGAGGACAGCTGTTAAAGACCTCCAACTGATTCCAAAGAGTCATTTTAGATTCTGCTCCAGCCAGTCCACCATTGGTTTCTTAGGATAGTGCAACAGATCACAAAGAGTTGCCCTAAGAAGAAAACCACGGGTGTAGTCTTCCTTGACGTGGCAAAAGTATGGCACAATGGCCTAATGTACAAGATGGCTTTAACCGCAATCCCCATACCAATGGGTCTGGTGTTACCAGGTCGGGCACGAGCGGTGATATATCGGGCGTCGGGACGCTACGACCGGCTACGCGTGGGGCACGGAAGGCTAAAAAAACGAAGCGTCGGCTTCAACTTACAATTAGAATTATATTTACAATCTTACAGAACTTAACCTACTTTACGCTAACTTAACCTACTTAGCTAATGTAAAAAACTTAATCTACGACTTAATGTACGCGCTGAAACGGGCAGAAAGCTGGCGCAGCGAAGCCGGGCCGCAAGCCAGGTGCAGCATCGCAAGCAGCGGTGCGGTGGCGGAACCAGGCAGCGTGCAGCAGGACCGAGCAGCGGGACCAGAAAGCGAGCAGCATGTCCGGGCAGCGAGCAGCCGGTCCGGAAAGCAAGCGGCAGGTCCGGGCAGCGAAGCCGGAAAGCGAGCAGCAGGTCTGGACAGCGAGCAGCAGATCCGGGCAGTGAGCAGCAAAAGAAACCAAAAGGGACTCACCTGATGACTCTTGATGATTTCTTCTTAAGCTGGCGACTGAGCGAATTCTTTGGTGACTCAGGTTTTAAGGGCTTAGTTCGTGCCCCACTCTGCTGGTAGAGTGCAGAGTTCAGGGTGGAAGCCCGCTGGGGTATGCGAAGTTTGTCCAGGATTGGTGAACGCCGGGGGCGCCCTTGCCTTGGTTGGTAAATGCCGTGGCGGCTATGGTCGGTGGCGTTCGGGTCGACTCGGAATCGCTTGACACGACGCGGCGCGGTAAGTCAACTAACTGGTGTTGCACACGGCGCCACAAAGTCGGCCTCAGCTAATAAATTCCGAAGGAGGGCCTTTGTGTTGCACGCGGCTCGAAAAATTCCGAGTTAGGTAACATCAGGCCTGGAGAAATCGGGGCCAGGTAACATTGGCTTGTTCGGTACTTCATCTCTAAAAGGAAGTTCTGCATCAACTTCGATGACGTGAAGACATTGAAGAGGCGACTCAGAGCTGGCGATTTTCAAGGCTCCGTCTGTCATAAGGGTCCAAATATCTTGTTTCGACACAGAGGCGGCCTGTACGGCTATCCAACACCACGAAAACTGAGCTTAACGGCTATATTTAGGAACCTCAAATATCTCTAATGAGGTCAACATCGACGTCTGTTTGATAAATAGACGAAAAAATTTAGTTTTATACCCTGTAACACGGAGTTTCATTGTGTTTATAACATTTTTTTCTCTCAAAACACGCAAAGAAATGCAATATATATATTTTTTTGTTTATTATACACTACAATCTGTCACATATGGACAATCAACAGTTGTTTTGACTTACATAATAATTATCGAACATGAAGGTTGTGTATCCAATGATAACACACCTATATTAATCTTAATATTAATTTAGCATTTCTTAGTATATATTTAAGTAAAATACAATTTAAACTATTATTACTATTGTCACTGCTGTTCAAATCTGTGTGTAAGTCGAGCGATTTAAACCTTTTTAGACGCGGTTGCACCCCATTGTCATATTCTAACAAGCGCTTCACTAGGATGTTAGAATGATCACTGATTCTATCGCTATAACGCGCACTAAATTTTTGTATTTCCTCGTTAACGGTAGGTATTGCGAAGCCCTGTATTATTATATGGTCGGTTACGTACCATGGTGCGTTTGTTATTGCTCTAAGGGCCTTAGATTGGAAACGTCGGATTATCTCAATGTTGGATGTACTGGCTGTACGCCATAGCTGTATGCCGTAAGTCCAAATGGGCTTTATTATACTTTTGTAAAGGAGTGTATTGTTTTCCAGAGAGAGTTGTGATTTTTTTCCTATCAGCCAGTACATTTTTTGAAGTTTCAGGCCCAATTGCTTACGCTTTCTCCATATGTGGGTCTTCCAGGTAAGTTTTTTGTCTAGGTGAATGCTGACGTACTTTGCGCTGTCAGCTTGGGGTATTTGTTTGTAATTAAACATAACCGGAGGACATATGCCCCTTCTTAACGTGTAAGTTACGTGCACTGATTTGCTTTCGTTTATTAGGGTATGGCACTTATTGCACCAATTCTGTATCTCGTCTAGATATATCTGTAGTTGCTGAGATACCAGGATTGGATCTGTGTTGGATGTGAGTATTGCCGTATCGTCGGCGAAAGTAGCGACAATGTTACCTGGTATTGTCGGAAGATCTGCTGTAAACATGAGGTACAATACTGGGCCGAGCACACTACCCTGAGGAACTCCAGAGTTGACGGGGAATGAATTTGATATTGCACTGCCATATCGGATAATAAACTGCCCATTGGTTAGATATGATCGTAGAATTTCGAAGTAATCAGTAGGTAAGATTTGCTTGATTTTGCAGATGAGTCCCGTACGCCAGACCTTGTCAAAGGCTTGTTTAACGTCAAGAAATGTTGCTGCACAGTATTTACGTTCTTTGAAGTCCTTGGTAATTTTGGATACCACCACTGTGGATTTGTTCTATTGTTGCATGTTGTTTGTGGAAACCAAATTGATGGTCTGATAGAATGTGATTATCCAAAATAATTGGGGGGAGTTTTTCTACGAGCAGTTTTTCAAACACCTTTGGCAAAACTGGTAATAGGAAGATTGATCTATATGATGATAGTTGGTCTGTAGGTTTCCCTGGCGTAGGAATAAGTATTGTTATTGCGACTTTCTATTGTTCAGGAAAGTGCTGGAGTCGTAGTAGTCCATTAAAGAGAAAGGCTATAAATTGGTAGTCTTTATGCGGTAGTTCATGGAGAATTTTACCGTAATTAGGTCTTGACTGGGGGCTTTGTGTGGATTCACTTTTTTATGAATGGTTGCAAATATTGTATTTTTTCTAATTCATCGTCGTCCGTCGGAGGTGGTGTGAACGTGTTAGCTAGATGTTCTGCGAAGGTCCTCGCCTTCTCGCTGTCACTTTTAGCCCAGGTGTTGTTGGAAGTTCGGATTGGTGCTTTATGATGTTGAGGATGTTTTAAATATCTGGTTGCTTCCATAGCGAATAGTCATTAGCTTCGAGTGGAGACAAGTGTCTCAAATATTTTTGTACGTTTTGGTTTCTAATTTCAGATAGATTTTTAAGTTCTGTGGAAGCCCGATTTAGGTTTCGCTTGTCATCCGGGTGCTTTAATATTTGCCATTTCCTTCTTAGTCTACGTTCTTCTGTGATTTTTTTCTTGACTATGATCGGGCAGTCTGTTGAATTAATGTATTTGACCGGTTTCGGTGTGGCCTGGCGAGCTGCATTTTGGACAACCCGATTAAAGAGTGCCACTGCGTCTTCCAAATTCTTAGTCGATTTTAGTGGAATATCAGTATTCAGGATTTCTTGGACTATTGCTCGGAAAAGGCTCCAGTTTGCATGTTTGTTAATGAGAGTGGGTGACTTCTCCTTGGGTTGTATGTTAGTGCCTAGTGTTTGCCAGTATAAGTGAATGATCTGTTGGGAGATTAAGGCAGAATCTAATATTAAGAAGGTTTAGATTTATATTTTTTACAAAGCAAAGGTCAAGTAGATCTGGTAGTTTGTTAGGGTCTGTAGGCCAGCATGTGGGTTCGCCTTGTAGTCAGGGGTAGTATTTTCAAGTTATTTATAGCTTTCAGCATTTCTCTACCTTTCGTAGTACTTGTTCTCGAGCCCCAGTGGGTATGCTTCGCATTATAATCGCCCCCGGAAATGAATCTGTTGCCTAGTGTATGGAAATAATGTTCATAGTTTTGTTGTTTGTTGTATCGTAGTGGGCAATATACGGCAGATAGAGTAAGTGGCCCTAGCCAGTCTTCGATAACTATGGATGCGGCTTGTAAGTGGGGTTCGCTGTATTTAAGGAGTTCGTGGTGTTTCATAGCATTTTTAACGTAAAAAGCAAAGCCTGGTATTTTAAGATAGCTGCGTTCGGTAAAATGCGCATTTGATATCAATACGTCGAGACAATGGATATTAATAAATGCAATGAGTTCTTTGAGGTGTATCAGCCCGTTGGCGTTCCATACAGCTATTTTAATGTGTTGGGCCATTATGGGTTTTAGTTACGATTGTGGTTAGCAGGTTTAGCATCGTACTCATCTGTTCCATCAATTGTTTCATCATCTGTTTCCGATCTGCTATGTCGTTAGGGTGTTGTGGTGGTCCTGAGTTCGGTAGGTTGGTTGCTTTGCTGACGTTGTATTGGGTATTGTTGGTAGCTGCTTGGGCATAAGTGAGGCCGGGTTGGTATATATTTGTATTTGATATTATTTTTGGTCTTTGTGTAGGAAACATTTTCAGGTAGAGTTCTATGTATACAAGACAACCTTTATAACTTGCGGGGTGATTCCCGTTGCAGTTTACACAAGTAACTTCTTTGTACTTAGTTGTGTGTTCGCATTGTGGGGTGGAGTGTAGGCCAGTGTATTTAACGCATCTGGGTGTGCGATTACAAAAGTTTTTTGTGTGACCATGCTTTTGACACCTAGAGCATTGAGGTATGTTTTTTTTAGGACGTGGTGGTTCAAATTTTACAATAGAGTGCATAAGTTTGTCGATTTTATATATGTCTTTGTTGTTATCTGATGTTTTTAAATATACGACAAAGAGAAGCAGTTCTAATTTTGTCCCAGCTTGTTTTACGTTCCATATGTTGGTTGCTGAATGGCAATTCCGTTTTAATTCGTTTGTGTTAGTGGAAGGGTGTAAGTTTCTAAGGAAGTATAATATTCCGTATTTTTTCCTTTAAGCTTTTAGTTATAATCATGTATGTTTCTGGTGTTTTTGGAAGTATTTTAATTTCATCATTTGGGAGAGCTCTAACTGTGTAATTGTCTTTAGCTAGCGCTTCCAGGAATTTCATTAGGGGTTCACTTGTTTTGACGCCCGAAACAAAAATCGGTGGGGGTTTTAGTTCGGTTTTTGTGGATGTGGATGTCTCCTGTTTATTTGGATTTTCATTTTGGAGTGGAAACGGGGTGTAAAGCGATTGGTAGGATTTAGCCAATAACTTGTGGTTTTAGGTTGTTTAGTTTGGTTCATCTGTTTATCAAGGTTGTCTTGCCAACCGCGTTTTTTATTGCTGACTATTTGCCAGTTTGAGTCTTGTGATGTTGAAGCGTTATGCTGATGAAATATTGATTGAGAGTGGAGTGTTGATGTAAACGAAGGTTGACGTACGTTTTGAATGGGAAATTGCGAAGTTGTGTTGTTAATATTCGGTAGGACATATTGATAATTTTGTTGAGAATGTTGCATTTGTTGTGCTTGGTCTATTTGTATAGGAGTAAATTGCTGGACTCCCGGAGCCGTTGGGGTTGGGTTATTGTAATAGTAGGCTATAAGGCCTTTGTTACTTATTGCCAGTAAGTCGGACAAAATGTTTCGATAATGCACGTAAATTAAATTATTACATAAATAAATGTAGTATTCTTACGATACGCGACCGCCGGGTCACTGGCTTATCTAGCCTCGCCTGATTTCCAGCCGTGATCGGGCACAACCTTACACCTTGAAATGCAAACGAGAACTGCAATATATGAAATTCTGCGTCACAGAAATTATTTTGTCAATAGCTTTTGTTAAAGGGTGTATTTTATTTTTACTAAATTCTAGGTATTTGTCGCTACGGATTGGCAGCAGCATATTCAGTCAGATTTTATTTTTTGTTTCAGTCAGCCGTGCATTGGAAACTGCAATTTAATGATTTGATTTTCCTGGAAAAGAAATTAATTCTGCTGAGCTGTGAAATCGCTTCGGCTGGCGTTGTCAATGATTGATAATTGGCTATTATTAATCGGCATATTGCTGCTAGTTCGGTAGTGCCATTTTTTTTCGAAAAGCTAAACTTAAAATAATTTCGCATATAAATTGTAGCACATCAAAAACTTTTATAAATAAAATGTGCAAATATTATAATAAAGGTATGTACGGCAGACAATATTTTTAATATTGGTTCAGTTCCGCCAAACCTAGTTACTTATTTTGAATGAACTCTTTTATAAGGCTCTATATTTTTATAGCTTAAAGTAACAAACTAAAGCTTTTACGGCACTTTATTTTTGGTCGTTTTAGTTGCGCGATCTTAGATATTGCAGCAGCGTGCACAAGAAAGCATAAGAAGCATGTGCTTTATAGCTGTGCATACAATGTGCCAACCTCTCTTCATAGTCCCTGGAGCCGGCGCTCCAGAAATGTTTAAATCCTTTCCTCTTGAAGCCTGTTGACAATTTTAAGTTCTATTTGGCGCGTCGTAAACTGGAAGCTTCCTTTTAACATCTTTTCTGTGAGCTTATTGCACTCGGCAGAAATAAACTTACTTTAGTAGTTGTGTTCTTAACTTACCCAAGCATTTCTAAACACACTAATATACACGAATGTGAAGAACTAGACAAACTAAGTTAAAAATGATAAAGGAGCCATTATGTAATTAAAGGTAATTAGTAATATAAAAATTACAGTACGACTAAATAAATTACTGTACATTTTAGTTTTGTAGAAAATTGGAACATTAGAGTCATTGATATATTAAAAGAAAATTAAAAAAGTTACAAGTTTTACTAAAGCATTTAACAAAAATGATATTTTTAAATTTTTATTTTTTCTTCGCTATTTGCATATGATTTCTTTTTCTTTAATAGTCTTAGTTGTAATGCTAAAAGAAACTTATTTCTATTTCTCAAAGAATGAATTAATAATTGTGTACATAAAACTAAATACAACTAAAAAGCTCTTCTCTGCACTTTCCTTTTGTAGTTGGTTGAGTAACTTTCTGATTTCCGTGTCTTGGTGAAACCGTTCTCTATGTTCATCACTAATATCACCAAGACTTGAGAAAAAAGTTTAAGTGCAATCTAAAAAAATGTATCTTCAGGATCATGTTACAACCGAAATTTTTCTTTAAGACAATATAATATATATCATACGTCTTTCTTTGTTCAGTGACTTGACGAAATTTTCCATCAAGTCTGCTTTTATTTGCAACAGCGGTAAAATAATTTTCTCACGTTCAACTAAAATTGCTACAACTTATTTTTATTTACTTCTTTACACGTTATTTCTTTATTTGTTAGGATTTTTCTAATAGGATATCCTTTCCATTGGAGTATTATCTTCATTCTCTGTTAGTGGCCCCATCATCCTAGTTGTCGCTGCTTTAAATTGTATTTTCAGTTCTTCCCTTATTTGGTTGTTTCTTATTCTGTCTTTTCTTGCGACTCCTTTTACTCTTCTCGGTATTTCATTTAACATGCTTGTATTTTATTCTTTTCTCGTTGTTTCGCATCCATACGTTAGAATTGGTCTGTATATTAATTTATAAATCATTATTTTGGTCTGTTTGGATATTTCTTTTTGTTTATAAATTCTTGCTACTGCACGTTCTTCTTTCATTACTCCCCTCAGAATTAATGCTTTTTTTTAAATTCTTCTTTTTCTTTGTTTTTGTAATTATTCACATATCTAAACTTGCTTTCTCAAATTTGTTGCTTAATTATATTTCTTTCCTGTTTATGCTTCTTATATTATAGACTCCCATTTCGTTTATTTTTTTATCCATTCTTTATTATTCACGATTAATTTTTGAAAAGCTCTTTTTACTATCCTTTGCGTCTTCTTAATTTTCTTTACGTTCTTCCTTACCTTTCTTTGGATTTCTCGTTCTTCCTTTGTTTTATCGTCGTTGATGTAAACTTTTATGCCTTCTTTAGTTTTTAGTTTGTATTTGTATTTCATCACTTTCTCTTTTTTGCTCGTATTTTGAGGTTTAATAAAACATGTTAGGTTTCCTAGTTTTCTTGTTGCTTTTATGTTCCTACTTCATTTTCCATAAAACTTTTTATTACTCCTTTCAGGATGTTTTGTTGTACTTGAAGTACTATATTCTTTTGCCTTTTTTCTCTTTCAGGTACGTCTAATCTGTCTTTGATTAGCTAATTTCTGCTTTAAGTTCTGCGTTTTTCGTTCTGTTGTTTTGGTTCTCCTCTTTAATTTGTATTAGTGGCTTTTTAAATTTTCTCTGGTTTTTTCTTAGTTATTTATCTGGAGTGACTGGGCCTTCTTGCTGTTTCATCGTACTCGTACACGCTTTTCTTCCGCTTTCCATTATCGGTTAAATAACATTTGTAGCCCTCTAAATACTTTTTTATTTAGTTCTCACGGCCCTTATTTATAACAACGCGTCAAGTTTCAAATTTAATACGGGCCTGTTCGCCTGATTCTTTTTATGGCAGCGCGATAAGAGCTTCGTCAAGCTCAGCGACTCTGCTCACTGACCATAGATGTTTGTAGTATTTCTATCTAATCTCTTAACTTACAGCATTATTGCACGTGTGTATTAACACTTCTAAATACACTTTCACTTGTAATTGTGGCGCTCAATTTCCTTCATATTTGAGTTAGTAAATGGACACGCCCTGTCGCTTGTAACAGAGCATTTATACGTTCTGTAATTAATTTTGTTAAAAATGCGTGCTATATTTTTATATTCATGTAAACAGCATACGCAGCAGAAACTGAAGAGTAAATCTTTCCTATATGTAAAAGAACAAATTTTAGGCTCAGTTATGATAAATCGATAAAGAAACGCCATTCTTTTACTTTGTTTATAACTTAATGCAAGCTTTATTGATAAAGAAAATATTTTTAGTTGAGAAATATTGCGATAACTCTATTTGGCAACTGCGATATACTGAAAAATACATATCCGTAGCTAACAACTTTTGTAATTGCAGTCTTGATCTTAAAATCTTTGAGTTTTTGATAAACGTAAATTTCGTACCAGATAATTTAATTCCAAATGAGTTATTAGATGAGATTTAACTTCTTGAAATGGTAAAAAATTTCTATCACTACTAGATAGTACTGTAGTTACTGTTTCCATTTCTGTATTATCTTGTGCTTCTGTTAAATCAGCTGAATAGGTACTGAGTAGCAGAAGACAAAAATTGGAATACACAATTTGCTAGTTGTTTTTGCCCAAGAAGCTGAAAATGTTGTGCAGTAACAGTAACAACCCATGGTATGGCCCGTTTGTTCTCGCCATATCATAGGAACTCCAGATGGCATAGCAGTATTATTTTCATTCAAACGACTTCTCATGAAAACAGTACAACGTGCACAGAAATTTTTGAGAGTCCAAAATGTATATTAATTTTTAATTTTAATTTGAAAGTAATAATAGTAGGTACACAAATATAGCAAACACTTTTTGCATTATTTATGCATTTGTGAGACATTGTGAATATTACTAGTAACAGATAATAACAAAACGACTTAATTTAGATTAAATAATCCTGATTTGTTCTCTTATATGCCCTTATAATAGCATATTTAAGTAGTCTAAAAAGACTTGACTTAGGCATTCAATGTAAAAAACATGTCAAAACTTGTTCAAACCTGATCAATCAAGTCAACTTAAACTAGATTTCTATTAGGATATAACATTTCTGCAATAAAATAAAAAATATAAACGAATATAGTAAAAAAATTACATATTTTATGCAAACTTTTTTTTTTAATTTCTCGAAATTCTAATGTAATGGATAATAGTAAATATTTTATTATATACATAAAAAGTGTTTGTGTTACATGTGCGTGTTATCCTGTTCTTTGACATTTCTCTCCAGTTTATATCTCCTTTTTCTTTTAAATCTTTCTTCACGGTTTTCCACCACTTTTTTCTCGATCTATCCCATCCTATACCTTTTACTACCTTGTTGTCTGGTAATATCACGAGATGTTCTAACCACTGTAATCTTCGAGTTTTAATTACTTGAGTTACATTTGGTTTATTATATAGTTCATAGATTTCCGCCTTTGTATACCTTTCTCACAAGCCATATATCTTCTTTCTCTCAAATATTTTCTGCAGAATTTTTTTTCTCAAACCTCTGGATTCTGTTGGGTCTTCTTTGTTGTAGTCCAGCTCTTGCTACCATATATTTGTGTTGGTCTCAATATGGCTTTATAATTACGTAATTTAGTGTTTCATGGGATAATTTTAGATCCTATTGCTCAATTCAGACCTCTTGCACATTTGTTTCGCTTGGCTATTTCTAAGTTTATTTCCATATCTTTACTACATTTGTTGTTGATTAAAACTTCCAAGTACATATATACTCTTCTGCATCTTCAAATTTAAGAATCTCTTCTTTTTCAGTTAGCATTTTTGATTTCCTTTTGATGTTTGACAATTGTTTATTCTTAACTTCTATATATTTGTTTTTGGTGGCATTAATTTAGAGTCTTATTTGGTTTGCTGCATGTGTCAGATTTCTTAATATTTCTTTTAATTATTTTCTACTTCTATTCGATAACAGCATGTCGCCAGCATATGCAAGAAATTTTTTAATAAAAGTGTTTCACTTCTGTTTATCTTACTTTACTAATTATCATTTTCAATACTACGTTGGACAAAAGAGTAGAGAGAGGGTTTCCTTTTTTCCTCTTTTCACTTCAAAATTGTCTGTTAGATTTCCATTTACCTTGACTGCACATCTAGTGTCTTGTAACGTCATTTCCACAAAACTTTTTATATTTTCCGGAATTTTCACTAATCTTAGTATTCCAAAAATTTTTCTTAATGATCGAGCCATATGCTTATTTAAAATCTATAAATAACATGTGGATCGGTATCTCATATTCTTACGCACCTTTTAAAGATTATTTCAACGCGAAGATTTGATCGTTTGTAGATCTGTTTCACAAATCGGGCTTGGTATTTTCCAAGCGCTGATTGTATGTATTGTAGTGTTTCTGCTCTTGGCAATGGTAAATAAAACGTACTAATTTACTTAAAACACTTATCTATTACACTTACAATTATACAAATTTATGTAAACACATCTCCTCTAAATTAACCCGTCTGCTCCACATAAAACCGGAATCAGAGTCTGAATTTGGAATCGCCGCGCAACATTTATTTTTATTTTCCCAATATATTCGAATAGCCTCAAATCTTTGAGGAAACGCTACAATCAAACCTTTTAGAAGGTTCGCGAACGCGAGCGCGTTTGTTGGATTTCTAGAGGGGTCGGGAGCTGTGCGTGACGTCAATCAACCGCGTTACGAGGGGAGTTTGGAAATTTGTTACAATATATTTGCAACCTTCTTTTTACTAATGTCGCCAAACCTTGTATGCAGCATAAAATAATGCAATTTCTCTGTAATTACTACATTTAGCCCTGCCCCTTTATGGAATATAGGTATTAGAACTGCTTTAGTTCACTGCCGTAGTATTTTTCTGACTTTCAGATTTTTCTGACCAATTCGTACAGTTTATGTATTATAATTTTACCTTTGTATTTCCAGTTTTCGGCTACCATTTTGTTCTCCCTTGGGTTTTTAATATTTTTTATTTTCTCTATGGTTTATTTTAATGGTTCACTAATTCCCTCTTGATTTACTTGATCCTGTTACTTTTTTTTCACCATTTCACTTTTTTCTTCTTTCTTCTCGTTTGCATTTAACAACCCTTCAAAGTGCTGTTTCCACCTTCTTCTAATTTCTTGTGGAATACCTATTAAGTTACCATTTATATCTTTAACTTATCTTTGTTTTCCTTTATAATTAGTTCTGATTGTTTTATTGTTATATTTTTCTTATGCTTTTAATTATTTCTGCATGTCCTGCAAATATGTGATTATAACATGCTTCCACTGGAGGGGGAAGTAACAAAGCTGTAACATGCTGTTGTAGATGGTAGTCAGCAGTACTAATGTTTTCCTGGGTAGATAACGTAATTTGTCCTGTTATTAGGTCGTAGCCTGGGAATTTATAGATATTGGTGTACTTGAGTTCCTGTTGACCTTCAGCCGGGGAGAAGCATTTAATCGGTAAGGACATTTGACTTCTTTTTGGTTTTTGGTTATCATTTATCATGTGCAAAATGATCTGCGAATACATTTGCTTTATCAATGTCGTTCCTGGCCCAAGTTCTGTCAGGTTTTCTGATTGATGGGATCGTAATTTGGGTTTTTATATTTCTTTGTAGTTCTCCATATTGAACAGTCATTGCTAAATGGGTTATGTAATAATGAAACGTTTTATTTCTGGAATTTCTGAGCTCAGTTTGAAGATTGTGAGTGAGCCTATTGTATGTTGTTTTGTCATTAGCGTTTCTGGTTTCTGCCATCTACTTCTTGCTCGGCGTTTTTATATGACAAGTTCTTTGACGTGTCTAGGAATGTTGTCATATTCTATGTGTTGATTGGGATCGGCAGGTGTAGCTTGTCGAGCGGCACTTAGGAGAAGTCTTGTTAAGTGTTCTGTTGCGTCATCTAGTTCAGCAGGTGTTTTAATTCGTAGGACAAGGTTGTTGTGTTCGGTTAGAAGTTGTTCAAATAGTTCCCAGTTTGTCTTCTTAGTGGTAAGCCTTGGAGGGCTGTCTTTGTGGATTATAGTAGAGCTTGCTGTTATAATTATTGGTGAGTGATCGGATGATGAGTCACAGTTGGATTTTATTTTGAAGAACGTATTGGCGATACCTTTCGTGATCGCAAAGTCCAGGAGAACAGGGATTTTGTGAAGATCACTAGGCCAGTAAGTTGGTTCGTAGGTTGATAAGTTTAAATTAAGGTTTTGTATGGCACGGAGGAGGTTTCGCCTCTTCGAGGTAATTAGGCGTGATCCCCAAGTAGCGTTCCAGTCGCCAGCAATTATGAGTTTATTCCCAAAGTTTCATACTCCTCATAAGTGATGCGATGCCGAGATGGGCAGTAAACGGCTGCCATGGTGAGTAGGTAGGCACTATTTTCTAGTTGTAATAGCGTGCTCTGGGTGGTTTGTAAGATATACGGTATAGTTTGGGATTTTAATGACAGTTCTATCCATAGCATGGGTTTCGGAGATTAGTAGTATGTCAATTTTATGCAGTTGTAAGAATATTGTTCTTTCTGGGATATGATTTGATATCCCATTTGCATTCCACGATGCTATGCGTATTGACAAAGCCATTTTTAAGCTAGTTTGAAAATGACAGTTGACAGCATGTTTAATACCATGCTATTTTGATTGATTAATGGCGTAAACATATTTTTAAATTCTGAGAGAAAGTGTGATAGTTGCTGTCCAATTAGTTGATTATTAGTGGTGTTGGAGTTATTAGTGTCAATGGCTACTCGCGCGAAAGATCTTTCGGGGGAGGCGCAGGTTGGCAGGTTGATTGGTTTGGTAGGGGAGGAAATTCCTGTGGTGTCGGGAATTGTGGTTGGAGATTGTTAATTGATCTTCTGCTTGGGCCTTGTCTTATTCTTTGTAAGTCTTTGTAAACTGTGCAGTCTTTATAATTGCTGTGTGGTTTCCTTACACAATGCACATTTGGCGGGTGTGTTAGAATCTATTTGACATACTTGAGTGTTATGGTTTCCACTACATTTTACGCAAGTGTAGGATTTTGTACAGTAGGATTTAGTGTGCCGGTACTCCTGGCAACGCATGCATTGTGGAATTATATATTTTGTTTTTGGTGCTCAATTGATACTTTCAATTCGCTTACGTATTTTATTTCATATATTGTTTTATTATTATCTTTTTGTTTAAGGTCGACCATGAATAATGGTAATAGATCCTTTGTTACCCGATGGCGAATTCTGACGATATTTCGCACGTGTTGTCCAAAATTCGCTAATTCGGATTTAATTTCTTCCGTTGATATAGAGTGGTGGAGGTGCTGCAACTCTATATGCCCGATCTTCTTTTAACTGGTATGTGTAGTGAATTGTTTCGACCGTGAGGTGCTTTTGTAGCTTTCGATAAGAGTCAACGGTATGAGTGTTAATTTTGATCGTGTTGTTCTTTTTCTATGACCCTGGATAAGTTGGGCAACATTTACTCGTAGTTGAGGACACCATATATGAAAATGGAAGGTGGTATTGGTATTTTTGGTTGTTGTGTGGAAATATTAGCTTGGGTATTGGTATTGTCTTTTGGTTGAAATAGGGAAATGAATCTATTATGGGTGTTATGAGTGTAAATTCTTTAGTCTCTGTTGGGGAGTTGGTAAGTCTTCTTTTTTTTTGATTTTATAACTTGCCATTGATTATTGCTGGTTGTTGACGATTCCAAATTCATTTGTTGCGGAATTTTGGTTTGGTTTATTTGCATCCTGAGAGGTTAGGTTAAGAGTTGGAGGTCGTAGCAACGACAGTTGATTGGTATGCATTGGAAAAGTCGACTGTATGAAATTCTGTGGTTGTGGGGGAATTGAATAATTGTAGTTTGGCGGGTAGATTTGTCCTCTTATTTGGGGTAGGTGAGAGTGCATGGTTTGATTTATAGGATAATTTGAATTATAACCGAACATTGGGTTTACGCTGGGCATTTTGCATTTTAATCTGCGAGGCCGCCGCCATGTAGATAAGTTGCAGTCACGGCAATTAGCATGTCAGATTAAAATTAGAATTTGTAATTTAAAATATGTAGAAAATAACTGGTAATTCTAATATTAAAAGAAAATGCAGGCCTGACCTTAATAGCAGATAGAGCGTTTTGGGGCATTTATATATCGAAGCGCGGCACTCGACCGTCCTATGTTACTAATGAAATATAAAATATTGAAATGCCAAAAACTATTTTACAAATAAAAAATACATTTTCTAGCTACAAGCTTGTATTTGAACAGCAAACAAATTCCCTGCAGATCGCATAAAAACCGACACGTTATTTTAATAACTGAAGTGACAGCCCTGCTTTGTAGATCTACACGACAGATGTAAGAGAGCAAAACGGTAAGCTTAATTTTCTGCTGCTGTACGTGTCTAACTTACTTTAACTGCAGTTATAACTACGCTTGTACAGGGACTGGTAGTTAGTTGGCATGACGTAGTTCATTTATTTAAACTTACATTTGAATTGGCTGAGATTTAGCGTTTTACTGAAAATTGTTCTCGTTGTGACAGTTTAAAATACTCGGTTTTAATTTACTATTTTTCTATTTTAACCTTTCATTTTAATTTACTGCAATACTGTAAAACGTGCTGTAAATGTACTGCTAATAAATTATGTCGGCGACCAGTAAGAAATCGTTGTAGGTGATGAGCAGTTGACTTGCAGCATTGTTTATAGGGCTTTGAGCCTGTGGGATATCTAAAATTTAAAATATAAATGAATAGCCGAAATAAAGAAGATGCCACAAAAATTTGTTGTATAATATTTACTAAATCAAAAGCAATCCCTATGAGTAAAAGAGGGTTAGGTTAGGGCTCTCTACGAGAGCGTCAAGCACTTGCGCTTTAGATTGAGGTACCCACAAACAAGACCATGGCAGCAATTATTGTTTTAATTGAAAAATGAGCATAAAAGTATGACTATAGAAGAAAAAGGGATGATTAATTTTATTTATTTATTTAAATCCGAACTAGTTGTAGAACTAATTAGAATATTCTTAGTCTTTTATTACTGCATTAATAAAACGCAGCTATAGTGAGTGAAATGTTTATGAACTTAATGAAGGATTTAGTAGCATTAACAGATAAGCCTTTTTGGTACCTTTGAGAGCTTTGGCATTAATTATGAAGTTAAAGTTAAATATAATAGACAGTTAGTTAACTAATTTTTAATTTGTAATGCAGTTAGATAACTGTATGTTATAATCTTGTTACTACACTCTGTTTAGATTACAGAAAACGTAACGTTGGCGAAAAATTAATTTAAAAAACCAATATGTCTACTATCTATGAAACAATACAAACGATCGACTTTAAGGAGTAGAGAACTAAAAGTATTAGCCATTATTTTTAAAATACCTTAATTTTCTACAGAATCCCCTTTCCTTTTTTGATACTAGTCGGAAAGCTACCTGTTTTGGGACTTGAATGATAATTCTCTCATAAAGAACATGCATTATTTGTTGTTTACGGCCGAATAAGTCAAGGCGCTAATGAAAAAGTGACTAAAGTTGAATCTAATGATATTATTGTCGCTCTAATAAAGTGAGGAAAACATTGTCAAAATTTGACTTTTTTGGAATTGTTTATTGAACAGTAGGTATCTAGAGATCTAATGAGACAACCCATGAGCAAATAGACACTCGTAGTGGTATGTAAACTTATGCGTGTATAGTAATAACTATGCCAATTTATATTTTCCGTCCCGAACTCTTTGCGCAGAAGAATTAAGTGATATTCAAAGAGGGTCTATTGTCGAACAATACGAGGGTGGTTGAAGCCAAAGCAAATGGCCTGAAAGCTAAATATTTTGCTGTCCACTCCACACACAGAATAAGGAAACTGTTAGGTCACATTCAGGTCGACCGGGACCAATAATACGACAACTGAAGTATGAAAAACGAGTGGCGGAAATAAATCCCCATTGTACGAATGCAGATGCGGGAGAACATCTGAAAGTGAGTCGTAACACAGCTATCAAGTATCTGCACCAGTTAGGCTATTATGGCAGAGCTGTCAGGTGAAACCACTATTTATCGCAGCCTATATTGCAAAAGGAAAACAGTGGGCAACCATTATGGTGGGACGTCCGTTGAGTTTTTAGCATCGTGTCATCTTCTTAGATGAGTCTTCCTTTCTTCAATTTTCTTGTAAGGAGCGCATATGGATTTGGAGTTTGTCCTATCATAAACCGCTTGCAAAAAACGTCAAGCATGGAAAATTTTCCGTCATAGATGGAGTGCCTTTTGGAGTACAGAGCTCGAGAAATATGTGGGCAATATTAATGACAAAAATACATTGCCATATTGCAGATTTTATCAATATTTTTTGAGCTGCTGAACAAACCTTCCACTCTGTTTACGACATCTAGAAGCTTTAGTGGATCAGTCAGTTACTTCGCATAAATCCCATAGAACACGTTCGGAATATGCTTGATCTTGAAATGTCACGATGTTTACGAAACCTGCTTTCCACAGAGAACTATTAGAATGTTTGTGTGCTGAGTGGGCCAACATTCCACAGATTAAGGTAGTAAAACTTATTAACCAACGGGGTTAAGACTTTGAAGACAGCAAAGGGTGACGCAGTTAAGTTTTAATATGCATGTTCGACATTTGTTTAAAATGTAGGGTACTTAGTTACTTACAAGTTGTATCAGTATATATGGTATATAGGAACGAAAACCCAAATATTCATAAATAATTGTACTGCAAGGCACTAAGTGAAACAAAACAAAAGTGTACTGCTCTTGGGTTAGAACTTATGTCTTTTCGCAGATACGAATCACTAATTGTTAGTTACTAATCTTGAAAGAAATAATTAAAAGTACTTGGAATTTGAATTATTGTATTGCCAACGTATAATGACGTGAAAAAACACTGAAAACCAAATTCTTTCTCTTATTGGTAAAGTTCAACGAATTTCACTTTTGTGTGGAGATTTATAGCTAAGTTTATTAATACGTTTTATACATTAATTTGTTTAAATATTATTTATACGTTATATTTATTTAGGTATTTTTATTTATCTAAACTAAAACAATATTGTCGAAGAAGATGATGAAGGGTTAAATAAAACAAAATTTGTTACGAAAAGTATAACTATTCAGTGTATAACTGAATTTTAATAAAGTGTCCATACTTCCGTGAGCATGAACACTAGAGCGGAGAGTCTCATTAGATATACTCCAATTATCGTTGAGATAGGTTTTGGGGTCGGAATAGCACACTTGTCATATATTGTTTCAAACGGCGTCATTGTCGTAAAATCGCAAATTGTAAGTCAAATTGATTTTGGGTGATGTGACTTTTGCACTTCTAATAGTTACTGCAGAAACAATAATTTCATAATGAATCTGGTATCTTATTGTTAATCACATGACCTCGACAGCTCACTGTTTTCTGAGGGATGTGCATACAAGAGTGTCTCAAGCTTATATTTATCTTTTGCTCATAATTTTAGCTTATGCTCTTGCTTTTTGCATTTGACATGCACATAATTATTTTTTCACTACTTAGTTAGAGCCAATTTTGCATATTGCACTCGATTGACTCGATCTGAGTAAACTACTGGACAATCCGTGACGACTTGTACTATTAGATTTCAATCATTAATAAATTAGACTTTGCACATATCTTCTGTTCACCTACTAGCGATTGGTTTCAAAAGCAACCAAAGGCAGCAACGGAAACCAGAAGATTGGCATTAATGAGAGGATTGAGAAAAATATCAAAACATACCACATGATGAGAAAAAAATTTATAAAGAAAAAAGAGATAACACAGAAGATAAAGGTGAGGATCTTTAAAACGGCCTATAGACCAATTCTAATTTATGGCAGCAAAACATGTATAATGACCAAACAAAGGAAAACCAAAATACAAGCAGTCGAGATAAAATACCTACAATCTGTAAAAGGAATAACGAGACGAGACAGTATAAGAAATACAGAGGTACGACAAGAACTGGAAACTAACTGGATAATGGAATACTCGCAACGGATGAACAGGTCAAGATCGGTAAAAATAATCTTTTTCTTCTTTATTAGCCGTTCTCCATTCACTCCTGGATGTAGGCTTTTCTCAAATTCTTTCATCTCTTTCCATCCCGTGCTTGTTGATAACATTTCTTTTCATCTATTTTTCTTATATCGTCGACCCATCTCATAGGCGGTCATCCTTTACCTCTCCTTGTTTCTTTGGGTCTCTAGTGGTCGATGTTTGATCTCTATTTGTTGTTAGTATTCTGAGTAATGTGCCTATCCATTTCCACTTTAGTTTTGCAATACGATCCATGATATCTGTTGTTCCTGTTTTTTGCTTTATTGCCACATTTGAAATTCTATTTTTTATAGAGATATCCAATATCTTCCTTTCCACGGCTCTTTGAATTATTCGTAGCCGATTTTGCAATTTTCTTTGTTAGAGTCATGGCTTCCAGACCATACGTAGCTACTAGTATAATACATGTGTCAAATACTTTTCGCTTTAAATTTATGGGTATGTTGTTATCTTGTAGTATGTGTCTGAGGTTTCCCTCTATGTTGATCTAAACTTTGTCTTTACTCATTATTTTAGTTTTGCTAAGATTTATTCGGAGCCTTATTCTCTCGATTGTTTGATTAAGTTCATTCATATGTTGCAGTTTTTTGGAATTAGAGGACATTAGGATTATACCGTCCGCGTACCTCAAATATCTCAGATGTTTTTCACCTATTTTTATGCCTTTTTGCTCCCATAAAAGGTTTTGAAAGACGAGGCTAAAGAGTTTTGATGATATTGTATCACCTTGTCTAATTCCTCTTTCAATTTGGATCTTTTCAGTTTTCACGTTGTCGTTAATTTTTAATTGTAGCATGGCATTCCTATATATGTATTGAATCATTTTTGTGTATCTGTAGTCCACTTTAGCGAACTTTCAGCTAATGGATAAAAATTTTGTATCCATTTGCTTTTTCTTTAAGGATTCTTAAAGTGTACAGGTGGTCGATTGTACTAAATCTCTTACGAAACCTTGCTTGCTCTGTTAGTTGGTATAGATCGAATTTATTTGTTAGTCAATTTGTTAGGATTTTCGTAAACAGTTTATAGAAGTGTGCTAGCTAACTAATGGATTTATAACTTTCCAATTTAGATATGTCCCCCTTTTTAAGTATCAGCGCCACTTCTGCATTGTTCCATGCATCTGATGTCCTGCTTTCTTCTTGGGATTTGTTTATAAGTACTTTAATCGCTTTGATAATAAAGATAATAAGCATCTCTGTTGTTATTAGTCTTCATCTAGGAATTTTACGTTTTTCGTTTATTTTAAAGCTTCTTTTATTTTATCAGGTGTTATTTTATCTCTTTTGATCCTATGTTCATAACTTTTCTTTGTGGCTGATGGTTTTGCTCTATTATGATTGATGAATGTAATTCTTATAGAATATTTCATTTAACTGCGCGATTTTATTTAGTTTTGTGATTAGTATTTCCTGTGAATTTTTCATCTTTCTGATTTGTGTTCTACCTGTGGATAGTTTTGATCTTAAGATCTTTATGTTTGCATTCCTTTCTATGATCTCTGTTACCAGTCTTGTATTGTATTTTCGTTTTCTTTTTTATGACTATTGAGCTTTTGATTTTTTTGTTTTGTTAGATCTATTGTATAAAGATTCAATTTAAATACTTTTAGTTTTGGTTGTTTTTGAGCGCATTTTCTTGGTTGAGGTTTGTATACTGTTACTTGTTTTATCTGTTAGTTGGTCAATATTTAGGGATTTTAGATTTTCTATTGGTGTTAGTCTTTTCTCGATATCTTTTTGGTTTTCCTATTTCTTCTCCTCTAATTCTTTGCCAATGGAAAATCTGGTTTTTTAAACGTATTTGCTTTTTCTTTCCTTACGTTAACTACAAAGCGTTCTTTCACTATACGATGATCACTTCCTGTTTCAAAACTATTTAGCATTGATACGCCCTTACATAACTATTTGTTGTTACAGATTATATAGTTCCGGTTTCTTATAGAAAGTATTCGAACGAAAAAAGTTTTCACTTTGGAGAAAATTTAATAGCATTTTACTTTTGGGATTTCTAGTGTCTAACCCGAATTTTCCTATGTGATCATTGTCTCAATTTTTCTATTTTCCCATTTTGGCGTTAAAGCAACATATAAAATTATGTTTTTTCTAAGGCTCTTGATGCTTTGTTATTTTCATATGCTTGTTCCACGTCTTCGTACTCACAACTGCTCGTTGATATACCTGAACGTATTATTTGTATCTGACGATTGGACCTTTACTTTAGTTTTATATAAATGACTCGGTCTACTATTGCACATCGTACTTTTTAATTACATGTCTCTATTTTTATGTATTATGAGGGCTATGCCGCCTACATGGCCTTGGTATTCAGAGTTTTTCTGGAAGAACATATGCGCTGATTTTAATATGGTTAATTTTTCGTTTGGGGACTTGTCTCACTTAATTCAATTACGTCCTATTTCACATTCTAGTTTCTTTAACTATTCTACCGTTCTCACTGTTTGTATATTGTATGTAAAAATATGTACAAGTAGTTATTTTGGAAAGTTTTTTTGGGTGTGTTTATTTATGGCAGACTTTTTGACAAATATTTGTTTTCCCAGAGTCATTGGAACAGGATTGCCGAGACAGTATGATATTCGGGTTTTGTATCTCTACTCACCTGGGGTATTATATCCTATGCCGTTTTAAAATTTACCTTCGATCGATTTTAGGAAGTTTTGGCATTTTTCGTCTCGCTTACCTTGCGTATTGACGAGTAATTTCAGGATAGAGTAGGTTATTTGTAGAGAGTATAGTAGGAATTAGGGTTGTATGGACATTGTGGGATGAAAGACAAAATTAACTATGTAAACCTTACTTTTAAAGAATAACTGACCATGTTTTATAGCTTTTGTTGAGCAAAAATTGTTTTGCTTAATTATAGCATAAATAAACTGTATTTTTTGAGTGAAGAAATTAACCTTGTTAATAGTAAAATTTTGAGTCCTTTTAAGTTGTTAAGTATAATAAGTGCAATACATTTAAATTTTATATCACAAACAGGCGAAGATAAAGAACAATTATAAAATTTCCGATAAAAAATGAGAAAAATTTAATAGACCTCAAAATTAATAGCAAATGCTTTTTTATCGGCGTGCACTTTAAAGGCTAAGAGACTATTATGAAAATAACGTTCTTTGCAAAACAAATTGTTAATTTTTTAAATTTAGAGCAAAGCAGCATCGCGTTTGGAGCAAGCAGTTTGCCTAATTTAACTTCGTTTATTAATTGCAAACATTTATCATGCAAAACCCCTTCCTTCAACCAAAAATGCTGGCTCCGTGTAACCAATTAAGGGCGTCGATGTAAATACCTTGTGCACCGATATTTATGCTCAAATTAAAATTAAGCCCCGAATTACATGCCAACCTGTTTCCGAAATAAATTTCCCGAATAACCTGTTAGAACTAATGGCGCTCAATATTTGCCGGCGCGACGCCATTTTAATATGCAGAGCATTCGGCGCTGGTTGCTGTAAAGAAGCGCACTGCTTCATGTAGTGCTTTCAGCTTTCCAAAAATCATCCAACATAGGCCGCCGAAATTAATTACAGCCACTGCCCCGTTTTTCTCTAGCCTAGCCGCCCACGCTTTCGCTTCGCAGGCCGTAGATCTGCAGGGAGTGGAGTTCAAAGATTGCGGTTTAGTTTATTGGATAGGAAAGTTTTCTTGTTATAAAAGTGGCTGCCGATGCGGCTTTTAATCCCCAAGAAAGATCATCGCTCTTAGATATATATATATAAATTGGGCCGAGCACTATTTCCCTCGGCGAAACTTTGGAAATAATTAGTTTCAGTTTCTACAATAAATTTCGGTCCTAGAAAGTAGTTTTAGCCCACCAGTAAGTTTATTTAAAGTAGCTTAAAGTACGAAAGCTATTTTTGTCCCTCTATAAGAACGCTAACGCGCGAAGTTGGCACAGGAAAAGTTGGGAACGTCGTTTCAATTTTGAGCTATTCATTTTTATAAATTGGTTCTAGCTAACTAAGAATTTTATCGCGCTATTAAGGTTTTTATTGCTGCGTAATGTTATTTTTATATGTAGTTGTCTTAGTATCTTATATTAAGTTTTTCTAATAAGTTAGATAGTTATGGTAAACTGTTACTGGTAACAATTACCAATAGAAGTGATGCTATAGGCGAAACTAAAGATGTAATTTATAAGATTTTCAAAACGATATAGCATTATCATGATCTACACTTCAGAACCGAAAATTAATTTGATATTATAAAATTTATCATAAACGCGTGGTTATTAATAATAATATAATCTTTTTTGTTTACTCTTAAAGTACCGCATTTATCTAGGTGTAACGGTCTATCTCATACAAGAGTTGCGATTTCCTAGCGCAAAGACGGTCTATTTCCGCCCCGCTTGCTCGAAAGTGCAAGTGTTAACAGTTATTGCGTGTTTTTAAATTTAGGCCGCTCGCGGCTAATACTACCGATAGTGCATTTCCTACAACAAATATAATAATTCAGTTGTACGTACTAAATTTATTACCGAATCTCTATGGAGGGGTTCGGGACCATTATGAGCAATAATAAAAGAAACAGTGGTGAAATTCACCATCAGACTATGAACCGAATAACAAATACCTGTTCGAATCAGAAAATTTAATCGCCAAATATAAATTCTATATAAATAAAAGCAAATTAAAAATGCTAGCAAAATTATATATGAAGGTAAACATGCCGCGGCAATTAACGCAATGGATACCTCTGATCTGTCACAATCTACATCAAAACTCACTGAAAAGAAAATAAGAATTCCACCTATATATCTACACAATGATGATACCAAGAAGTACTTGCAAAACTAAAAGATAAAACCAAAATTGAATTTTCAATAGTTCACAAAAATAATCAACTAAAACTAACAAGCATAGAAAATTATCGATGCATAACAAAACTCTACAATAAAATAAACCTAAATTATCATACTTTTAAGAACCCGGAAGCTAACTATCTTTCAGTAATAATTTGAAATATTCCCGTACCACTGACTAAAAAAATAGAAACTGGACTAGAAATCCTACAATCCCCATTAGAAAAATTGGGCGATCGTACAACAAGAATAGATATCCAATCCCACTATGTGCAGTGGATCTTAAAAATACACAAGAAGGTAAGAAAATCTTTAATCTAACAAGACTTAGTCATAGCGTAATCAAAGTTAAACAGAGAAGAAAGTTTGCAGAAATTCCGCAGTGTGAAAAATGTCATGGCCACACACGCAACTATTGTCAATCTCAACAAGGATGTGTGAAATGTACAGATAACCACCTATATATTAACTGTCCCAAAAAACAAAAATAAGGACGGACAGTTGCCTTAATTGCTTGGAAAAGCACCCTGAAAACTATAAAGGATGCAGCTACTTTCTAAGTCAACAAATAGCAGCTACAGAATACTGAATAGATCATATGCATAAGCAACCACTAATAACCAGGATAGCCACGTCAACCAGCTACCTTCTCCTAGTCAACGCCAAGGACTCTCACCTCAAGTTAACACCAACACTGCTGATGCACCCTAAAACACAACCTACCTCGTCACAACTATACTAACAAAGTTGGTTGAGCTACTTATCCTACATCTGACGCTAATATTAGCATCCATACTTCCTACCTTACTAACTCATAGACCCAAACAATCAGCAAATAGTTACTAAATTAACTATAACCAATTGGAATGCCAATGGTTTAAAATGCAATGTTCTGTTTTTATTGACTTCTTAACTCGCTATAACATAGACATCGCTTGCGTAACAGAAACGAATTTTGTTAATACTAACTTTCCGTATCTCTGGATATCAAGTGCACCGAAAGGACAGAGAAGCTGGTAAGGCCTCAGGGGGAGTAGCGATCATAATCAAGAAAAAGCCAAAACATCACCTACTTTATCTCAGTGATGGAGAAAACGTAGAAGCTATTTCCATACAATTCTACTCGTGAAACAATTGTCCCCTAAAATTAATATCTGCGTAGAAACAATCTAACAAAGATTATTAGACCACGATATAAAAAAATTGTTTGACAGTACAGAGCCCACAATTCTTTTAGATGACCTAAAAACACCATATTGAGATGCCGAGCTAATAACTCTGAAAGCACAAGGCTATACAACATCATGACGAACCATTGTATCAGCCCTAAATGAATTATTTATTACCCGTATAGGGCTGACCATCAGTCTGATATACGTGGCCCGTTTTTTAAGTAAGTGCCGTTTTGTTATTAAAAAAAAACGAGTAGACTTTTTGAAAAACTTTATTTCTACGTGAAAGCATGTACCTTAATCTACTTTTCTACATAATTTCTACCAACATCAACGCACTTTTCATATCGTACAGGAAGCTTTTGAATCCCATCCTCATAAAAATCGGTCGCCTGATTTGACAATCACTGCAACACAGCCGTTTTGAAACTCATCAGATAATGAGAAAATCGTAAACCGTCTGTTCTCTCTCACTTTTTCATCAACTTTTTGCACCAAATCTTCAGTGATGACCGAAGGGCGCCCGCTTCGTTCTTCATCATGAATGTTTGTCCGCCCATCTTTAAAACCCCTAGCCCATTTTTGCACCATTTAATTACTCATAATGTTTTCACCATACATTTCACTAATCTGCCGATGAATTTCAGCCGCTGTCACACCTTTAGCACAAAGAAAACGAATCACAGCGCGTACTTCACAGTCGGCGGGGCTCACAATCGGTGGAGGAATTTTAACTGCTCACAATTAAAAGGTAAACACGGTCGAATTTGTTCGAACTGACGTCTGTGGTATGCCAACAGATGCAGGTGCACAGCGCGTATGCGCGGGATATTGACCGCAGCCCAGCAGCGGCGACATTTTAAAACGGTACTTAAGAAACGCGCCTCCTATTAGACGTTGTATTACCTAAGAATTTGCAAAAACCAATTCAACAAACGGTAACCAATTAGCTTAATTCCGCCCATCTTCCCGTAATCTTGTCCTTCTATGACGTACCTAAAATAAAATTACCTACATCTAATGGAGTAACTGACTAGAAGACCTTCCAAAAAACGCTTGACCAAAAGCTAAGGTGGGTAGGGCCACTTCAATCCCTTTTGAGCATCGATGAAGCAATAACGCAATATACAATTACAATACAAGAAAGCGCACAAAAAACTACAACACCGAAAAAACAAAGAAGTGCTCTTTCGCACAATATAACATCCGATTATATAATAAAGCTGATAATGGACATAAAAGAGAATAGAAAAAAAACAAGATTACTTTACTACAAAATATTACATAATAAACTAAACCATCTAGTAAAGCAAGAGCTGGATAAACTTCGAATAATACGATATAATAGTTACCTAGAAGAGGGAAATCTCGGCGACTCAACCATGTGGAAGGCAACTAAGAGATTGTTGATACAGCCAAGTGTCATCTGCCCACTGGTAGCTAACAACACGACATATTCATCTGAAGAAGAAAAGTTAGAAATTTTGGTCACGAACCCACAGAAGGTCTTTGCTCCTAGTATAGACAAACTTTTTACTATCCAAGTAGCAAACAATGTAACTGACTTCTATTTGCGGGATGCTACTGAAATAACCCCTGCGTCCGTTAAAGAAATTAGAGAATTCATACGACTTCCAAAACGCAAATCCCCAGAACCAGACTTAATAACCATCAAACTTTTAAAACATCTATCAAAAAAACAGCAGCAGTCTACCTAACTTCAATTTGTAACTGCTGTATAAAAATAGGATACTTTTCCTTGCCCCGATAAACTCCAAACGTACTACAAATTTACAAAACTGGAAAGAACAAACACAACTCTGTAAGTTATCGACCCATTAGCTTATTATCTGTATTAGCCAAGCTACTGGAAAAGGTGGTTCTCGACTGCAAGGTTTTATACTTAAAAACGAAGTTATTCCGCCTTATTAGTTTGGGTTCAGTCACACTCAATAGCTCGTCAACTTACTAGACTAACAGAAATAGGTAATTGAAAAGGGGTTAAAAGAAAAGAAATACACGAGACTAATTTTTCTAGATCTAGAAAGAGCCTTTGATAACATTTGGCTGGAGGCACTCTTGTACAAAGTGATCAAGCTAAACATTTCGAACTACATAATAAAACTCATAGACTTCTTTCTGAACAACAAAACGTTCAGAGTAAGAATTAACGCAATACTATCTAGATACATAACACCAAAAATAGGAGTTCCCCAAGGAAGCCTTTTGGGGCCAACTTTGTTCAACCTCTATGTACATAACTTTTCCACAGCAAATAATTTAACACTAGCCATGTTTGCAGATGATACGGCGATGCTAACACAGGGCACTACATTCGAAACATCAATAAAACATCTGCAAAGTGCAGTAAACATAACGCATGGCTGGTATAAACAACGAAAAATAAAAATTAACTGAACTTAAATCCAGGCAAAAAAGTTTACACTTGAGCGCTACACCCATTTTCCAGCAATTAGATTCAAAAATAATGATATACCATGGAACCCAAAGGATGTTGCAGTAAAGTACTTAGGAGCCCATCTAGGTGCAAAACTTAACTAGAGACATCACCCAAACAAATAACTTGATGAGTTCCACATAATATTCATTCTACTGTACCCTCTGATCAACCGAAAACTTCATCTTAGATCCGAATGTTCGCTACTAATTTACAAGGCGATTCTCTGGCATATACTAACTACTGAAGAAAAATCCTAAAATATTGCACAAGACCTTTCTTGGTTTTCAAATATTGAAAAAATTGGACAGTTATGATATTAAACTTTAACAACAAAACCTTAAATACTCATTTTATTATACCAATATGTAGTTAAGAATTAGTCATTACAAGTTCTATTTGTTATGGTCTTTTTAAGATAACGTCTCCTAGATAGAGGTTGGCAGTTACATTAACCCACGTTTCTCTTTCCTTTGCTATCTTCACTTGAAAATTCATGTTCGTAGATTCTTCAGCCAGAAAACTTTCCTGGTACAACTTTTTCCTTTATCCCCAACTTTATCCTGGATGCTAAGTTCAGATAGCTTTTATTCTTTATTTCTTATTAAGTATTTTAGGTTGTTTTTCTTCTTTTTATAATCTTCAAAATGTCTCGATTACAATTTATGCGTTGTAGTTTTTTCTCTTTTGTGATCCTGGTTGTTCATGAGATTCAGAGCACTTATCCTGTTAGCCACATTTCGAAAGCTTCCAGTTTGTCGATATCTTGTTTATTCATTTTATTCAGGCTAATCTTTTGTTTAATAATATCGACCATTTTATAACCTTTTAACATTCTCCATCTGTTTTCTATATTTAGGTTTCTGTTAATAAGGAGTGCTTTCATTTTAATAAATCATTGCTTAGCTGCCTCTTATTTTTATATTTGAACTTAATTCTGAGTTTAACCGGCAACCTAAGTATATAAATTTTTCCACTTCTAAGATGGTTCCGTCAATTGTGAAAATGGCTTTATTTGGGTTTGGATGTACTCGCATTGTGTTTGTTTTATTGGTATTAGTGATTAAGTCCATTTGTGTGGTTGCTTTATGTGACCGATTCATTAGTTGTTGTGGTGCTCTAGGTTTATCTGCAATTAATATGCTGTCAGCAGCGTATCTTATATTATTAAATTGCAACCATGTAAGACATACCGAGTAAAATTTAAATATGACTGAGGAAAATATGCAATCTTGTTGTACCGCGCTTGATTATTATGCTTTCTGTTTCCGCGTCTTCTACTTTTACTCTAGCTTATTGGTTCCACTAAAGGTTTTTATGTCTCTTTCATCCAAGCCAATGTTTTTAAACATTTAATAAGCTTGATGTGTCTAATTTATCAAATGATTTCTCATATATATATATATATATATATATATATATATATATATATATATATATATATATATATGTATTTGTTAATTTTTCATTGCTGCATCAAGTTGTATGCAGAAGAGAGCTTCACGTGTTTTCATTCCATTCTTGAACCCGAATTGGGTGTCACTTATGTTTCTTCATATTTTCTATTTTAACTATGTAATACTTTTGGGAGTATTAACAGGTTATTTGATGCTCTCCTATCTTTGGCTTTTCATATCCAGTTTACTATGCTTTTTTTGTAGATTTTTTTCAACTGTTTGTAACCATCTTGTATTGGGTCGTTCCTATCTTTTATTAACTGTAGGCTTTAGATGCAGCATTTTTTATTATTATACGGTTGCTTTCTTGTTTTTCTATATGCCTCAGCCATCTTAAACTTTTCCCTCTTATAAATTGTGTAATTGTAGGTTTACCATACTTAAACATCATTGGTTCTTCTTTTTCACAAAATATCTCATTTTTCCTCTTCAAATATTTTTTCTGGACATTCTGCTTTTCTAGATTTCTAATTTTTTTGCTTTTTTTCTGTTCATAACCTATGTTTCACATCCGTAAGTTACTGTCTTATATATTCTTGGTTTCGCTTTTCAAGATATAAATTTAAACCTCAAAAGTTCATTCAGCGCACCTCTACAACAATCTCCTTTCACTATTTTTGCTGCTTTTTCTTTTGTGCTAGCGCCATCTTCCGTTAACCATATTCTTAAATATACAAAACATTGTTCGTCTTTTTTTATTTTCTATTTGTGTTTTTATTTAATTTTGTTCTTTTTCTTTTCCGTTTTAGCTTTCTACATCTTGTTTTTATTTCTAATTACTTTGTCACCCTCTCTAACGCTTTCTTCATTGTTGCCAAAATAGAAATATTATTAGCATAGACTAGACATAGGTAGCTCTTATTTATTATTGTTCTGGTATAATTTATTCCGCTTTCTCCAGAATTATATTAAAAAGCAAATAATGAGTCACCTTGTCTTAGGTTGTCTAATATTTTAAATGATTCAGAGATTAGGTTGTTGACTTTTACTTTATTTGTTGAGTTTTTTAGTTTTTTTTAATAATTTTATTATTTTGTTAGGTATTCCTAGCTTTTTCATAACTTAATATGGTTTTGCTCTAATTATTGAATTATAAGTCCTTAGAAAGTCGACGCTAATAACGAACACATCAATGCTACAGTCATCACATAACGTTTGTAATTCTTTTAACGTAAATATTTGATGAACCACTAAACGATTTTCCTAAAGCCACTTTGGTATTTTTCTGTTGTTTTTTTTAGTGTTGTTATAGTCTGTTGCATATTACTGTAGCTAATATTTTGTAGGCGGTGTTTAATAATGCTATTACTTTATAGTTTTGATACTCTGTCTTATCTCCCATTTTATGTAACGGTACAATTATTGCTTTATTTCATTTTTTGGTATCTCTTTTTTCGTGTTTTTTCTTTTAGTGGAGTTTCTCCATTTCTTATGAGCTCTGTCGTTATACCATTCTTTTTAGAGCTTTTGCCGTTTTTTATTTGTAAATTAATCTCTTCTATTTCTTGGTTCCCCTACTTTATCTTTATTTTTAAGCTATTTATTCTCTTTGTTTATTTCATTTATGATGTGTCTTGGTTTTAAAATTTTTGTAAAATATTCTCTCCATATTTTAACTGCCTCTGTCTCATCTTCTAAATTTTGTTTTTGATTTTTACAGAACAGTTATCTTGACTTTTCCTGCCTTGTATTTTTGACTTTTTGGTAAAAGTTTCTAATATCTTCCGTTTGGTAATGTTCTTCCAAATTTCGTAATTTATTATCGTAGTACTCTGTTCAGTTTTTTGAACAAAATTTTTGTTCTCCTTTTCTGATTTCTGTGAATTCCTACATCTTCCGATCTGTTAGTTTGTAGCATTTTCATTCTTGCTTCTTATGTTTTATTTTTACTTTTCTTACATTCGTCATCGAACTAGCTTCTTTTCTAGAGTTTCTTCTGCTAGTGACTTTATGATATTTTACTACATTTTCTACTTTTTATTTATTAATTCTTCTTGGTTAATTGCTTGTATGGTTTCTTTCAGATTGTTCTGGTATTTTTGTTTTGTTTTCTCTTGCGGTTGAAAACTGTTGGCATTGGCCGTACTTTTTCCTTTTTTTTCATTGTACTAAAATTTGTATTTATCCTTACCAATATATAATCTGATGCTATCTCTATTCCTTTATATTATTTTACACCTTGTATGGCTGGCTTGAATTTTTTGTGCTTTATTATATGGTCAATTTGATTGACCGTTCTGCCACCTCTTAAAATTCAGGTCTCTTTATGCATGTTTTTATGGTGCAAATAAGTACTCATAATTCTGCAATTTTGACCTGGTGCTAGAACAATCAGCTTCAACCCATTCTCTTTAATATTTTATGCTTACTGAGCTTGCTTTTTACCGATTGATGGCATTCTTTTCTGCCTATTTTTGCGTTGCAGTCTCCTAAAATTATATTTAACTTATGTTCCGGAAACTTTTTCAATATTTTAGTAAAATATATTTCTCTCCTCTTCTTTCGTTCTGTCGGTGCATGTATATTGAGAAGATTGATATTCTTGCCTTCCATTTTACCTAGCAGTTGGCAGTTTTTTTTATTAATCAGGATAAATTTTGTTTTCAAGTGTTTCCGATATCACATTTGCTTTATACTGTGTGTTCTTAGTTTGATCATTATCTTGGGTAATGTGTGCCAGAGCATTAAGAATCTTTTAGTACGGTTAATGCCTGACGGCCAGCAGCACGGACACTCTATGGGGTTGTAGCGAAAATTAGGGGACCCTTTTTAAGATGAGACTGCAGGATATCCTAACTCTTGCTTGAGGAATTAAAAAAGTTAGAGATTTGTTGTTCCAAATTAAAAAAAATTAACAGTGTAGTTGTACAGAGTTGTAAACAACTAGTTTAAAAAGTAGGCCAAGCAAGGGATGTATGTGGATAGACAATATTTTATTTTAACATGAAGATTTTGTAGCGTCCAGACATGTTGCTGGCATTGCCGTAGCTCTGTGCTTTGCAGTTATCTAAATTGTGACATACAAAATCTACTATCTAGATTAGGGCATTTGCCATATTTTTATCTTTACGATCATAATTAGTAATGAACGAAAAAAATTGTTCAACAGGTGTACAACAAAATTGTTTTGTGTGCGAGGTGTCTAGCAGTGAGTTCACATTTAGGGAATACTACTTAGCATTTACATTTTCTTGGAAAATTTTTGCCTTAATTTGGAATGCTAACTGCATAACAAATTTATTGACAGGTGAACTTGATAAGTTTGAGGAAACATTTTTCTGTTTATTTCCAAATTTTATTATATATATGTTCGGCTATAAAAAGAATCAAAATTTGAAATTAGTCCTACACAGCCAAAAAAGTTACAGTAAGGAGCTAAGTATTGCATTAATTTCATAAATTAGAAGTCTACGGGAAGCTAGCAATTTTACATTGAACAACACTTAAAAAGAACATTTTGGCAATACAAAGCTTCTTAATTGTACTGTTCTGCTATTTTACAATCCACTAATAAATTTTAAAATGCACTCTCTGTGTTCAGGGTTGTTATGATCGTTTATTATATAGTTCTTTTTTAAACATCAAACTTTTTAGTTACTAGAAATGTCATATCTCCATGAAAATTGCACGGCGCACAAATACTCATTCGGTTGATTTTCAATATACCATCCAATTTCGCTTGATGTGTTTCATTAACTTTTATAAGACAACTAATTGGTAAAAAATCACTTTTGAATGATATTGGCATATTGTTTTTTAATTTTTTTAAAGTCTAAGTTATCGTTTTGTTGAATGTCACTTTGAGCCACCAATTTACAAAGTTTATGATGTATGTAATGCACTGAATGTTTATCGGGTGATATAATTGGGTCTCTTTGAGAGTATTTTTAGAGCTCCATAAGTTTGAAGCTTTTTGCAGATGTAGATTGATGTACTACAATACTACTGAATATGATGGAGGAGATTGTGAGAAAAAAGTGTCTAGTTTTTCTGAATTCTACTCTTTTTGGGTAGCTTAACAAAGTCCCGACCATCTTTGCCACTCTTGATAAATGAAACGTGAATTGAACAACGATTTAATTCAAAACTAATCCATTCACATTCACATGCACTGCTGCACAATAATTACAAATTATAATACTATTAACGCAACCGTCAACGGTCAAAGGTTGCTATAACAACACTAATTTATTTCCATGACTGTTGTTTGCTGTATGAGTTCTACCATTTGACTGCCGCAGATGCTCATCTGCCCCGTCTTACACTTAAACGCTCGGTTATAGAACGAATCAGAAGATTTTGAAACTTGAGTTAAAAATGCCACTAGAAACAGTGCGCTGATGGACGATGATCGCTCATTATGGAAAGTATTTGAATAATTTTTTTCTAATTTGTTACTTCTATTATAACATAAATGTTTTTAAAAAAATTATTACGTGTCGATGAACCACATTAAAGGTTAGTAGTTACAACTTATTTAAATCTCTCTGGCTGAGCTTACTTTTTCGTTTACCGAATTCAAAATTTTAATCCCCCAAATTCTGACACCCCAGCCTATTAACTAATCAGGCCCTGTTTTAAGAAACAAAAATGTAATAGAAATATACCTCGCAACTTCTTCTTCTTCAAGTGCATACTCTTCGGGAAACAGTGTTTGCGATCATGATTCGGGATACTGCGATTCTAAACAGTTGTGATGATGTCAGTTTATACCAATCTCTTAGATTTCTCAGCCAAGATATACGTCTGCGACCTGGTGGGCATCGGCTGTTAATCTTGCCTTGTAGTGCTAGTTGCAATAACCGATATTTAGTGTTTCTCATAATGTGGCCGAGGTATTGCAGTTTATTTGTTTTTATTTTCTGAATACATTCTGTTTCTTTTTGCATCCTTTTCAAAATTTCCTTGTTACTCACTCTGTGGATCCATGGAACTCTAAGCATTCTTCTGTATGTCCACATTTCGAAAGCCTCTACTCTTTTAAGGGCATCCTTCGTTAATGTCCACGTTTCAGCACCATAAAACAGCACAGAGTACACATAGCAGCGTAATAGTCTGATACGTATCTGTAGATGTATCTCGTGAGAGCATAATGTTGCTTTCATTTTCATAAATGCTGAGCGGGCCATTTCTATTCTCACCTTGATTTCTTGCAGACAATAACACTGATCGTTTATCCATGAGCCCAGGTAACGATATTGAGATACGTTTTCATTTATTCTATTGTTATGCCATAGTACTATTTGCGTTGCTTGAGGATTTCTGCTGATCACCATTGATTTTGTTTTTGTTGCGTTTATGGAGAGACCGAAATCTTGACTAATGACTGATATCTGGTCCAGCATTCTTTGCAATCCTTGAGCTGATTCATACATTAATACCGTATCATCAGCATATCTTATTGAGGTTATTCGTTCTCCATTTAATAGTATTCCATCATCAGAATTGTCAAAAGCTTGTCTAAAAATCTCTTCTGAATACAAGTTGAAAAGTAAGGGTGATAACACACATCCCTGTCTTACTCCGCGCAGAATGTCCATTTCTTCCGTACTGTGTCCATCAACTCTTACACCTGCAGTTTGGTGCCAGTATAAATTGGTTATTACACGAATATCAGCTTGATCTAGTTGTATCGCAGTCAATACTTCAAGAAGTTTATCATGTTTGACTTTGTCAAAAGCTTTTTCGTAGTCAATAAAGAGCAGATATGCATCTTTATTTACATCACGGCATCTTTCTAATAAAATTCGCATAAACAATAAAGGTTTGCGTGTACCCAATCCATCCCTGAAACCGAACTGATGTTCTGTTAGTCGTTCTTCACATTTCTTGTAGATCCTGCGATGTATGATTTTTAAGAATATTTTGAGAACATGGCTCATTAAACTTATTGTTCGAAAATCTTTACACTGTTTGGTTTATTAATTTTTGGCAATGTTACAAACACAGAGTGCAACCAGTCTTTTGGAATTGTCCCGCTTTTATATATACAATTGAAAAGATCTACTAGTATTGGGATGTTTTCGTCTTTTATCAGTTTAATAATTTCAGTAAGTACCTCATCTGGTCCTAAGGCTTTTCCTGTTTGTGATGATTTTATTGCTTGTATAATTTCATCCTTTGTTATTTCTAGGATATTGTCTTTGTTTACATTTGTATTTGGTTTAACACCTCTGTCATCTTTGAAAAGATTGTATGTATAATTTTTCCATTCTTTTATTTTATCTTCAATTGTGATAAGAATTTCTCCTTTCGAGTTTATTGATATATTACCTTGTTTATTATTATACGCTCTTCCATTTAATTCACGGACTTGCTTATGCAGATTCCTTGAGTCATGTAATTTTTCCAGATGTTCAATGTTTTCACATTTTATTTTCAACCTCGCAACAGTAAATAGAAACAAACAGAAAATTATGAATTTGGTGAAAAGAGTTATGAGCCTTTTTTATCGTTTAATAATTTTTTTGCCACTGAAATTATTAGCAATCAGAACATGCATACTAAATTCTATGGGCTAATTTGTTGATTGTACATACAAATAATATGTAGAGGGTAACATCCAAAGATGTAACCTTAAATTACTTAATAAGAGATACATTTTTAGATACAAACTACAAAATATAAAATATTTATATCACTGCATCACGAACCCATTTTAATTTTAGCATTCTTTTACAGGTTTTGTGAAGTAGATGTTGGACTGCCGCATTGGGATTATTTTCTAGTCTTCGCAGATGCGTAGATGTTGATTGTAAAATTATACCTTTGACATAGAGAACTCAAAGGTGCGATTGTTTAAGTACCATGGAGCATCAGTAAATAAGAGTTTTGGGTTGATAGCGCTGTAATATGTCTACATTTGACGAGTTGGAGTATTCCCGTACATCTTAATGACAGTAAGCACAGTTTTATAAAGGCGAAGCTTGTTTTCGAGCGATAAGCACCAATACATTTTTTTTGTTTTTATATCTAATTTTTTTAGTTTTTTTAATATGTGAGACTTTCAAGTAAGTTTTTCGTCCAGATACATTCCCAGATATCGTATTTCTGTCACCGGAGGACACCCTTGACGTCGTAGGGTAAATATTATATAGATAGTCTTTTGTTAATCTTAATTTGCCATTTGTTTATCAATTAAAAATAATATTTAGATGCTTTTGTAGATAACGGGTTGCAGATTTTTATCACAAGCAAGGATGGCAGTATCGTCGTCCAATGTTCTGTTAGTGTTAAGGGTGACAGTGGCAAAACTGCGGTATAAAGGAGATAAAATAGTAGACCAAATACACTACCTTGTGGAACACTGTACTTAACTTCCTAATAGAATGAGGTTGCGTTAGCTGATTTAACTTGGAAGGTTCGATGAGTCAGATGGGATTTGATTAATAAATAGTAGTTTATATAATAGCCCCTAATGTCACACTTTATCAAAGGCTTGATTTCTCTTTTTCAAAGCCTTATTAATAGTGTAAGTGATATGACGGCATTGTTAAATTGTGGAGTGGCTTTTACGAAAATCGAACTGGTGATCTGGGAGTTATCATCAAGTATGACGTCTTGGCGTAGTCTGGTGATCGTTTGAGGAGTTTAGATAATACGGTAAAAATAATAATACGACGATATGAAGCTGGTTCGTTAGGGTCTTTGTCTGGTTTCAATATCATTACGACCTGAGCAAATTTGAACAGTACTGGCCAATAACTCAGTCGAATGATAGAATTAATAGGGTGGTTAATAGGTAGTAGTTTTTTTATGGTAGTTCTTTCATTATCGTTGTTGTAAGTAGATCATAGCCAGGAGATCGTTGATTTTGAGAACTGTTATTTCATTGTTTATCTTACCAGAAGAGAAAACTTTTATTGGGAGTGATAGTTGCAGGGGTGCATTGAGGAACTCCTCAAAGTCTATATTCAGCAAGATGCTGTGCAAATTCTTTAGCCTTTTAATGGTTTGCTTTAGTCCATCCGCCTGTTCCACTACGCTAAGGCAGGATGTGAGTTTAAGGACGCTTAGGTTCTTTTGTGGCTTTCCTCAGAGAGTTATCATATCTAGAAAGATTGTCAAGGTATTGATGGAATTATTTATTTTAAGCTTCCTTAGTTTGCTTTTAAGCTGTCTCACGATACGATTACACTCTCTCCTATCATAGATGTGGCGCGTACGTTGCTCTTTCGTCCATTTCCTGCGCTTCTCCGGAACTAGATTTTTATTATTAATGGAACATTAATGGTATGACTTGTCATAGGTTTTATCATGGGTGTAGCATACCATTCTGCTTCTAGGGTAGTCATAGTGAAATGATTTATGGCATCTTCAAGTTTTTCAGGTATTTTCAGTTTCATTTTCGTTTGCATACCTTATCCTAGAAACGATCTAAATAATTCCCAGTTAATATTTCTGACATAAAGTATTGGCGAAACTTCTTTTATGATGATGGTTGCATTCACCGTAAGTATTACAGGTGAGTGGTCGGACGATAGATTCAATGCTTATATAATTATTCAAAACTCCATTTGAAAAAAAAGTTCAATAGGTCAGGGATCGTATTTAAATCCGTTGGCCAGTATGTAAGAGTTCCTGTGGAATAAAAGTTATAGTTTTTTTCAGTGACTGTGACAGGGCGTATGCTAAGCATTGTAATCACCTGCCGCAAGCAAACGAGAACCTAGAGAAGCAAAGAAATCTGTCATGTTTGCCTTCGTGAGCTGGTAACAAGGTGGGCAATAAATGACAGATGTAATTAATAGACTTGGTAGTTTATTTAGATATAATTTTGTGACCTGAGAATAAACATATTTATAATTAGGTGGGTGAATGATGGTGTTTTTTATAATTATTGCTGTGTCACCATGAGCAGTTCCATCGGGGTACTGCGTGTGGTAGATGTCATAATGTGGGATGTCGATGATTTAATAATGTAAGATGAAAATCGGCTATTCTTACTAAATATTTTATCATTATTAAGTGGCGAAGCAAAGCGGAGTCACTTACTAACTTCATGTTGTCCGTCTATTCGTCCGTACGTCCGTCCGAGCAAAAACTCGAGAACGGCTGGGAAATTCCAATTCTGTTTTCACCAATCGACAGGCGGCCAACAAGGTTTGTTTGCTAGTGATTTTGAAACTAATTGGTCAAAAGTCAGCGTTAGTGACCTAACTAGAGGGTTCTCAAATTTGGGAGACTACTTCGCCACTTCGCTGCGTTGCAAGCTTTGCAGGTTTATTAAAAAGTTTAAATTGTGAATGAGTTTAAGTTAACCTTTAGTTTTAGTAGCAAAATTTTTATAAAATTTCTTTTGTCTTAGTTTATGTCTTTACTACTTTAAAACAAAACTCTTTTTTTCAAATCTGTCTTATTGGTAAATTTAGAATATTAACTTTAAAAATGTGGTTGGTATAAACAAAAGCAAGTACTGAATTGGTGCTTTTGTAATTTTTTTAATAGAACATTTTTATTTCAACAATTAATACCTAGCATAATATGATTTAAGATTCATCTGAAGCATATCTTCATAACTGTAATTTCTGTAATTCTTTAGAAAAAATTCTTCTTACAGAGATAACGTGTGCTATGGTGGATGAGTTAATTTTTTCGCCCTAGATAAAGCTTATGACTATATTTGCTATATTAAGTTAACAGACTCATTTGTCGGCACATTTAAAAATGAAGGTCCCGGTGTTCAGTTCTTCGCGAGAGCTGGAATTACATTTCAAATTCGAAAACGACGTTTCAAACGTGACATTCACTTTGCGTCTAATTGCACTCGCTTTGTACAAATGGCGATATTAAATTTGCGCCGTTCGCAGACGGCAGTCTAGGAAGGCGCGGGCAAGGAAAGCGACGCAGCAAATACTTGCGCCGGGGCAATCGGGCGAAATTAAAACGTGGAAACCAGCGGGGCTGCGTAAAAAGTGTAATCGCCTAAATTACACTCGTTGAGCCTATTTATTATGTACCCTTCGATGTCGCCCTACGTCAACGTCGCGCGACATGACCGTGGCGTTCCTCGTTTATCTGAACGAGGAATCTGGGGAATGGCAATCGATACGCCCTTGCTATTTGTGTGCGGCGAGAGTGATCCGAAGGGTTTATTTTACTTAGCGCAGCTATACGTTTGGATTTGGACTGGAAAGGTAAACTTTTTATGAGGTACAGAAGTTTTACATTTGTAAAAGTGAGCAACAGATACTTAGGTTATCTTTAGTAGGAAACTTTCTTTCTATTTTTTTTTAACTAAAAGCATTGTTTTTTCTTTTTTGTATTTTCTTTGCTTTGTAAAGCATACTTGTGAAAAGCTTTCACTGTTTCATTTAGTAATGATTACAAAATATCTTAAAAAAATTGAAAATTTACATTTATATGAGGTGGATTTTCTAATGTAGCAGCAAATTTAATATGTTTATTTTTATATTTTTTTCTTATTTAACTCTAATGTTATACAATCTGCCCTATATATAAAGTACTTTAATTATTTTGCATGGTACTTGATATAAAATTAGTATATGGATGTCTCCAAATTATTTTCTTAGCAGTGGGGGTAAGTAGAAAGATGCCGTTAATTTAAAAAAAATGCAGGGAATATTTCTGAAGACAATGTATCAATTACCGCCATTGCAGTGAGTGTTATTTTGTATACTTCAAATAACGACTCTTAGTGTTCAAGAACAATGTGTAATCATCCGTTTTCTCCTCTTGAGATACGCGGTGAAGGCGTTATGGATGTTCAAAAAGTGCGTTTGCCTTAAAGAAAGTCGAGAGTTCTGTAACAATAAACTAAAGCAGCCTCGCCTACGGACCAGCCGAACTGAAACCATAATTGCGCAAATGAAGCAAGTTGTTATTGGAATATCGTCGATTAGGTGTGCGCGATATTCGCTCTGAACTTTGCATTTCCGTAGGATCTGTGAACTAAGTAAGTTTAAAGCAGGTAACTAGGTTGGCGACGCCAAACAGGCAAAAAATAGAGCTAAATAAGTTGCCTAACCAAGAGAATTTATAGCATTAACAAACAAGATGTAACAAATATTAGAAGAAATAAAAACTATAAATAGTAAACTAGAACTAAAATAGTAAACTGGACAAAAAATTGGAAATCCTGAAAGCGATTGATAAACTGAAGGCACAAGGTTATTCATAGAAGAAGACTACTCAAAAGATGCAAGTGAAAAGACATGGAAAAAATTAGGAAATACGGCCACCATGAATTTATAAGAAATAATAAATTAATTGTAAACGTAGATGAATACGTCCAGAACAACTACAATTAATAGAAATAAGAGATGAAGACACAAAATAAATCAACAAAATCAAGAACCCATAACAAAGATACAACTGCAAACTTCTTCCATTGTTATACAACAATAGAGAGCAACAAATAAATAAAGGGAGGACAGCTAGACTGAGATCCCGAGGAGCCAAGTCAAGGGAGAAACTACTAAAAATTACCAGCACAAACAAGACAAAAAACTAACGACACTAAGTAAAGGACTGTATTCGGTGACAATAAAGACAATGAATGCAACAAACATGAATATGTACATAACAAATAAAATAAATACAAAAAATAGCAAAAGTTAAAAAGTTAAAAAATAATCATAAAATCAAAACAAAAAAGTAATCCAAATTAGCAAATAGCATAGATGGAAAGGACATGATATGATAGACAAAAGGAAATATACACTATTATACTCAGGAAGTGACAAACAAAAATTATATGGAGTAGGGCTTATAATAATGAAACCACTAAAAAAGCACGTGATTGACTTTAAACCAATAATGAGAATAGAAGCGAGACCTTTTAATATATCACTTTTAAATGTGTAGGTATCAACAGAAATAGCAGATGATGAAGAAAAAGAAATAATGTATGAGAAAATAAAGGAGGAAATAGACAAAATACTAAAGAAAGGCATAGTAATAGCATTGAGTAATTTCAATGCACAAATAGGTAAAGAGGAATGTAACAAGAATGTAGCAGGTAATCACATTTTCCATTAAAATACTAATAATAATGGATGAAGACTGTGCAATTTAGTGACAACGACAAATATTATTATAAGCAGCACTAAATACAGACAGACACAAAATAACATGGAAATTACCGGATCAGGAAACGTACGCACAAATAGATCATATGTTAATTAAGAAAAGAAAACATTTACCATTAAAAGATGTGCGCACATATAGAGGAGCATATACAGACACTGACCACTTTGTGGTAATAGTAACATTTAAACAAAAATTGAAAAAATAGAACAAAAACAAAAAAATAAAAAGTAAGTGAGATGTAGAAAAACTAAATAATGAAATCACCAGAAAAAGTGTGCTGAAAAACTAAAAGAAAAACTAAAAGGGTATAACGTAAATGAGAATGAAATAGAAAAACAATGGACAGGAATAAAAGCATGCATAAACAGTATAGCGAAAATTCAAATATGGAAGACGGTAAGCAGACCAGATCCAGGATGGTATAATCACAAATGTAAAGAAATAGCTAAAAATAAAACAGAAGCAAGGTTAAAATAGATTACATCAAACAAAGAAGAAGTTAAAGCTTAGTATGAAAGGTTAAGAAAGAAATCAAAGAAAATCAATTGCAAAACAAAAATAGATTGGATGGAGAACAGAATAAAACAAGTTGAAGATAATAACAAACTTAGAGATACAAAAAACTATTATAAGATGATTAAAGAACAAGACAGTGCATATAAAGGTAAGATCACGGGAATCAAAAATAAAAATGGAAAATTAACTCAAAGTGACAGACTATAAACATGTTGGAAAAAATACTTTAAAGGATTATTAACAGATATAGATATGTTCGAGACAGAAGAATGCGAGACCGTAGCACCAAAACAAGAGATGATAAACAAAGTACCAACAAAAGAAGAAATAAAAGATACTATTATCAAAATCCGTAATGGTAAAGCACTTAGGAAGAGACAGTATAAATGCAAAACTTATAAAGTATGATGGGGAACAATTGCACGAAAAGATATACGCTATAATAAAAAGAATATGGAAAGACGAAAGAATACCTGTGGAATGGGAATCCAGACAAATAATTACAATACATAAGAAAGGCGACCAACAAGTATGCAAGAACTACAGACGATTGACACTGTTGAATACTGTATATAAAATCATGACGTCACTAATACAGAAAAAATGAATATCAGAGAAAATTTAATATAGCTTTACTAAAGGAATATCAACTGACGCGATCCACACAATAACGCAGATAATAAAAGCAGAAAATAGAAAAAACACATAAATATCAAATTGAAATCTTCTATTCATCGACTGTAAACAAGCTTTTGTCTCTATCTAAAGAAGTAAACTGATGAAGACGTTAAAAGAGCTACGAATAGATACCAAGATAAGAAGACTAATACAGATGACAATGAGAAGAACAACAATGAGTGTGCAGATGCAAAAAGGAGAAACGGGAGAATTCGAAATAAATAAGAGAGTGGGACAAGGAGATTCTCTTTCCACAGCGCTATTTAACTTAGCACTGGAGCACGTATTGCAAAGGATTTATAAGGAGACAGTAAGGACAAGTGGTACCCAAATTATAGCCTATGCGGACAACATTGTGCTAGCGGCGAAACATTAATGAAAGATATGTTGAGCAAGTCGTGAAAGAAAAGAGGTAAAATTAGATCAAGAATTGATGTAGAAAAAACTAATGAAAATTGGTGGACAATTAAAAAAGGAAATAAATTAATGAATAAAATCAAATATCTGGCAGTAGTGTTATCAATTGATGGAAACAAAGGCATAGAAATCAAGGAAAAAATAATGACAGGTAACAAAGCATTTTAAGCAAACAAAAAGATGATAAGAAACAAAATACTTAGAAGGAAAATGAAACAAAAATATACAAAACAATAAGACGGACTATATTGTATGGTACGGAAGCAATCACAATGACAAAAAAAAACGAGAAGAAGAGTTTAGAATATTGGAAAGTAAAATATGGAGAACAATATCAGAGCCAGTAATAGTATCGGAAATGAATACCGTAGTAGGATGAACTATGAATTAACACATGAGATTGATGAAGACATAGTTAATAAAATAAAATAATAAAGGTTGAGATGGTTGAACTGATCTCGTACAAGTGAGTGATTAAATGAGGAGGTGAAAGAGGCAGGAAAATTAAACTTAAATTGCTGTTGGAATTAATATTAAAACCTATTTTAAAATAAAAATAAAAATCAAAATTGCAAGAGTTTACGTCGGTTTTGCCTATTAAATTATTCACTAGTTGGTTGGGATGTATCAACAGTCGGCTCTATATTCTTTGGCACAGCTTTGTATCTCTTCTCACTCTGTGGGTATGTGCAAATTACTTAGACTTACTTTGTTTGGCATATACTATGGAGCACAAACTATTGTAAGTAGAACTTTATTTGGAAAACTTTAAATGATAGCCAAGCTAGGAATGCTAGCAGTTCCCTAGAGAGAAATGCCATACGACCGTGTGCAATATAAGCCTGTTTTCTAATAATAGTTTAGATCTCCTTCTAGTTATCCAATAGAACTTTCTAAATTAGAGCCCGAGCTGTTCTCGTTTATTGAAAATATCTTCAAGTTACAAGTCAATATAAGTGAGGCCTCAAATATTTTATGGTGTCGGCATGTTTTATAGTTGTTGTCTGTTGAGTGTTACCGACAAGCAGTTATCACGGTTTATGGTGGGATTTATTTTTATTAATCTTAGTTTTGCAAACTTTGAGAAATTTGTAGGATTAATATGTAAGGTCAAGATAGCCTCATCATCAGTGAAGTTGCCAGTTAAGGTTATTTTTGGATTTGATAAGTCGGCTGTGAATGGTAGTTGTAAGATGGGCTCTGGCAAGCTGCTTTGAGATACTTCAGATAAGACGAGTTACAGATTTGTAGCTTCACCTTGATATGTAGTTCACAAAGAAGTGCCTATCAAATTTAAACAATAAAAACGTTGTGATACAATATCTATGCTCGTTAAAGTTGCTGCGAATTTGATCTACTAATAGATGAATTCGTTTGACTTGCGTGTAGGCGTCGAAATCTAAACTGGTACTTTGGAATTAATTTTTAATTTAGAATTGATTGGAATGGTGTTAATAAGAAGACAGTGGATGCCTTTCTTGGGTTTTGAACCATCGTTATCTGAGGATATCTCAAGTTGCAGTTTCAGGTAAGTGTTGGAGAATTTTCCTGGTCGAAGCCTAGAAATTTTTTAAGGTTTGATTATTTGCCAATTACTTCGTAGATTTCTAAATACTTAAATGGTTCTATTTATAGGCTCCTTTTGTGGGAAAAATTTAAATATAAAAATGTTAGCATCTTCCTCAGGATACTGACTGGAAAAGAGTAGGAATATATTGGTTAGATAATCAGCAAGTTTTTGCTTTTTTCTATTACTGCGGCTCTATTGGCTATTTGATTTGGTAATAAGTGTTGTGTGTGTTATAAAGAGTTGCTATTTAGCTTTCAAAACATAAACAAGTGCCAGAAAATACGAAGCAGTTTGCCTTAGAATTATTAGTTACATTATTTATCTATCTATGCATGCATAAATTAATACAACTTGAAATCGCTGTTAAAACAAAAACCATTAACAAGAACTCTTACGGAGGGATTTCTTAATCAAGATGAATAATATCAATTTTAAACCAGCTCTACTAACTCTTCAGCCATATCAGAACCGAATAAAAAGTATTTCTTTGAACCACAATAAATAACCAGCAAAAATTCTTTGTATGCATCGGCGAAACAAATAGAAAATGCAGGAAAAATAATCTATCAAGGTAAACACGCCGGAACAATAATTGTCAAAGATACCTCTGAGATCGCACATTGCAGATAAATTAAAATATAAAGAAATTATTTATGACCTCCGGAAAAAAGTAATGAATAACAACCTATCGGTAATAATCCAAAACATTCTCGTTTCATTTACGCAAGATAAAATTAAAAATGAAAACTAAAAATTGCAAGATTCTACTCGTACAATAAAGACAGATACCTGGTTCCACTATGTGTAGTGGACCTTAGCAACACCAAGCAAGGTAAGGAAATATTTAATCTCAAATCACAAACTAAATTATATCATCGTAGCAATTATTTATATAGTGATTATACTAAATGACCTGGAAAAGATTTTTAGTTTGTAAACTGTCTTGAAAAGCACCCAGCAAACTACAAAGAATACAGTTATTATGTTAAGATAAACCAGAACCAAACAAGGTCTAGTTACCGAAAACAAAATAGATTATACTCCCAAGCAGTAAATGATAGACAAATGAGTCATTATTTCCCAGACGCTCTGTACCCAAACGTAACAAAGTCACATCTGATGGACAACAAGAATTAGCTGACTACATCTCCACCATATTAAAGGAAATAATTGAACTGCTAATCCCCCATTTAGGTAAATAAATGTCATCTAACAACACTACTTCCAACATTGCAAGACGATGGATTAAAATAATGCTGCACTAATAAATAACCTGACAGTGACTAATTAATATGCCAATGGTCATAAAACTCAACGTTCAATTTTTTAAGACTTTAATAAGAAACTCAATTTCCACCTTCTTTATATGAGTGATCTCCAAAACGTAGAAGCTATTACTATAAAAATACTTATAAAGATTTTTAATGATGAAATTGGCAAACTTTTCGTTAGTTATGAGTACACGCTACTCTTGCAAAGAACGCCATATGAAGATGCCGAGCTAGTAACCCCGACGGAATCAAGCTACATAATATTATGACGGACTATGGTATTTTAATATCAGCCTCAAATGATTTCACTTACCATCCTTATAGAGCAGATCACCAACCTGATATTCTAGATGTAATATTACATTATAATAATATTACTAATCTAATATACCAAACAGTAACATCTGAACTAGACTGGGACCATCTACCCGTAATTATCAGTTTTAATATCTCACAAGCAACACCTCCAACCCCTAAACTAGCATACCGAAACACAGACTTTCACAAATTTTCAAGTAACCCTAGATTAAAAACTGAGATGGATAAGGCCATTGAAGTACTCTCAGATATAGACGATGCAGTTCAACAGGGGTGTAGGGTAGTGTCGGAGAGGTAGTACCTTTTGTTATGGACGGTCACTCCAAGCGACATAGTCAGGCGGAGGTTCATACAACTGGTCCTCACGAGACGCCTAACTCTCACTTGTTGGCTCCAAGCGCCACATCCCGGTACACCGTATTGACCTATGGGCTAAACCAAGTGAGGGTACCCAGATATGGGAACATTGACATTGGTCAACCGAACGATTACCGGTATAAGTAATCTCCTCTTGATAGCCAACAGCTTCGGGTGGAAGAGCTAATGAGACCAAGGGCACCTTCTTGTCCTAGGATTGAGAAATCGATCCTAAAGACGGAGGAACTGCAAAGCAGTCAACGGCATGAAGATGCAGAAGGCCACCGGGAACCACTGCATTAAAGACTCACAGGAAGAGTACCTCTAGTTCAATTATCATCGCGAACAAAAATAATAATCAAAGATTTACTGATCACGGGAATCGGATACCGAGATCCGGCAGGAGAAGAGAACACAATACTACAAGGTTTCTTCGGTCGTTATCCAGCGAAACCTTTGTAAAAACAACAGGAACAATAAACAAAAAACAGCCTTACGGATTGCAAAGTGGAACGTAAGAAGTTTGCTCTCTGCAGGAAAACTAGACAATGTTACACAAGAAATGGACCGATTAAATATAGATGTACTTGGCATTAGTGATACACAATGGCAAAATTCAGGAAAATGCCAAACTCGAAATTAAGGGGTATTTTATTATGTGGGAAACAACAAGACAACCCATCGATAAGGAGTTGGGATTATAATATCAAAGAAATGGAAAAATTCTGTAATTAACTTCGTTCCCTTGTCAGAACGCATAATGCTTTTGCAGCTTAAAGATAAATACAATACAGTAAATCTTATACAAGCCTACGCTCCAACATCCGATAAAGATGATGAGGAAATCGAAGAATTTTACAACAATTTAGAGGAATTAATCAGAACAACAAAAAAGCAACACATTAATATTATAATGGGAGACTTTAACGCTAAAGTTGGTCAAGGCAAAGTCGGGAAACATGTGGGAAATTACGGACTGGGAATTAGGAATGAGAGAGGCATTCGACTAGTGCAATTCTGCCAGAATGAAGACTTGGTAATAACTAACACCCTTTTCGAGTTACCCCTAACTGTACACGTGGACATCTCCCCAATACACAAAGGACAAAATAGTGAGAAACCAAATAGATTATATTATGATTACAAGGAGATACCGTAACGCTGTTAAGTGTACCAAGACATACCCTGGAGCCGATGTTAACTCGGACTATAACCCCGTAGTTTCTGAGATCCAAATAAAACTAATAAAGATACAAAAACCGATCACAAAAACATTAGATATATATAATATATATATTATATATATAGAAATAAACTAAAGAACGACAGGATACAACAGGAAACAGAGGAAGAAATAAATAGAAATCTCAGAAAAATACATAACCAAGTGCGAAATACCGATAACATAAATGAAAAGCTTAAATATATAAACGCAGTTATTAAAACAGCAGGTGAGAAACATTTGACTAGAACTTCAAAGAAAAACAAAATATGGATGACGGAAAACATATTAATGCTAATGGACGAAAGACGAAAAGTAAAAAACCAATCAGAACAATATAAAGAAATCAATAAAATTATAAAAAGAAGTATTAAGGAAGCAAAAGAAGCATGGTTAAAAGAACAATGTGAAGAAATGGAGAAATATGAAAAAAGTTACGATTCATTCAATATGTATAAAAAAGTAAAACAGATAACAGGAACCCAAAGAAGATACCAAGTGGGCTTACTTAAAAACAAGAATGGAAGGATCATTACAGACCTAAAAGATAAAATAAAAGATGGGCCGAATACATTGAAGAATTATTTGAAGATAAAAGGAAAACGACCTGTCATACAGAAAATGAAACCGGACCTGAAATCTTAAAAGACGAAGTAGAACACGCAATCAAAATCTCCAAGAAAGGAAAAGCAAATGGACCCGATGAAATCCCCACAGACCTATTGAAGCTTCTGAACGATAATTCTCTAAAGATAGTACTACATCTATTCAATACGATATACAACACGGAAATCATACCGCACGACTGGCTTTTATCCACATTTATCACGATCCCCAAAACACGAAACGCAAAAGAATGCTCGGACCACAGAACAATATCATTGATGAGCCATCTACTAAATATATTTCTTCGAGTTATATATAATCGAATCTATCAAAAATTAGACACTGACATAAGCGAAACGCAGATGGGGTTTAGAAGAGGACTAGGCACCAGGGAAGCACTCTTTGCCTTAAATGTGATCACACAAAGATCTATAGACGTCAATCAAGAAGTACACACCTGCTTCATAGACTTTGAGAAGGCCTTCGATAGAGTGCGGCATGATAAACTTAAAGACATACTAGAAGATAAAGGCATTGATGATAAAGACCTACGAATCATCCTTAACCTATATTGGAACCAAAAAACTAACATCAAAGTGGATAATGAGATCTCACAAAAAATTGAAATACAAAGAGGCGTACAAGGACGTATATTGTCGCCGCTACTCTTTAATGTCTACAGTGAAAGAATCGGCCAGAAAGCACTGTCCCAAGCTAAGGAAGGAATAGTAATTAATGGTGAAGTCACAAACAACATTCGTTACGCAGACGACACTGTACTGCTAGCAACATCGGAAGATCTGCAATGTTTACTTGATAACATGAACAAGGCATGCGCGGACTATGGGATAAAAATCAACGCCAGGAAAACGAAATACATGGCATTTACGAAAAATACAATTAATCTCACACGTATTCGTATCAACAACTCTCAGATCAAAAAAGTAGATACTTACAAATATCTGAGAGCTTTAATACACGAGACAGGCGATCAAAGCAAAGAAATACAAAGACGCATAGAAATTGCCAGCACAACTTTCATAAAATCGAAGAAAATGCTATGTAACCGTGATATAAACATTACATTAAGAATACGAATGCTAAAATGTTACGTGTTTAGCACCTTGCTGTATGGTGTCGAAGCATGGACCTTAAAACAAAACAACATAAAGAAGCTGGAAAGATTTGAAATGTGGCGCTATCGACGGATATTGAAAATAAGATGGGTAGACAAAATAACGAACATAAAGGTAATAAACCAAGAACCAGAAATTATCCGGACAATAAAAAAGAGAAAGTTGAAGTACCTAAGTTACCTAATGAGAGGACAAAAATACATATTACAGCAGAATATAATGCAAGGGAAAATTAAAGAACGAAGAAACCAAGGCCGTAAAAGAATGTCCTGGATGCGAAACATGAGGGAATGGTTTGGGTGCACCACCAACGAACTATTCCGGACAGCTACAAAAAAGATTAAAGTCGCCCTGACGATGTCCAATCTCCGATAGGAGTGGCACGCAAAGAAGAAGAAGTTCAACAAAACGTATACAGGAATCTACCACATCATAAAAACATAGGAAAGTTGTTAAAACACTCAACCACATACTCAACTTAATTAAATTGAAAAATAGGTACAGAAGAGAATAGCAGACATCTCGTTTAACGTACTCAGAGGTACAATTTCTCTCTTGAAGATATACAATCCCGCGATCCATTTATGTGGTTGGCCACCAAACAACAGTTAAGACAAACGAATGTAATCTATCCAATGGTAGCCAATAACTCTATATACTCTTTTGAAGGTGAAAAAACAAACTTATTATTAACAATGTGTCTTAAATATGTATTTACTCCTAACATAGAAGAACATAACGAACACTTTTAGAATCAGGTAACAAACATAATTGCCAATTTTCAGTTACAAGATAACACAGCATCTGACCAAGAACTCAAATCCTACATAATACTACTACCCAAACGTAAGACTCCCGAGCCCGATCTAATAGCTAATGAAATATTAAAGCACTTTATCAAGAAGGCGGTGGTTTATTGAACCACAATAGATAATGCTTGTCTCAGACTAGGACATTTTCCGACTCCTTGGAGAACTTATACTCCACACCTATAAAGTAGAAAACCGAACGCCAACCCAGACAGTTACAAACTTATCAGTTTCTTAATAAATTTGGCCAAACTCCTTGAAAAAGTGATATTTACTAGATTACAAGATGACCTACTGCAAAATGACACAATCTCTCCTTATTAATTTGGCTTTCGAATTTTCCATTTAACCTTTCACCAACTGCTTAGGATAAGTTAAGCAATTGAAAAACGGTTCGAAAATAAAAAAATGTGTTCATGGATCTGGAAAGATCATTTGACAAAGTCTAGCATAACGGGCTCCTCTAAACATTCCAAGTTACTTAATTAAAGTTGCTCAATTTTTTCTGACCTATAGTACATTTAGAGTTAGGATAAATTCAATATTATCCAGTACAAAACTTATAAAGGTAGGAGTGCCGTAGGGTAGTATATTAGAACCAACTCCATTTAATATGTATGTTTACGATATGCCTATAGTTATCATCTTAACACTAGCCATGTATGCTGATGACTCGGCGATAATAACACTGAGCTACAGTACCAAAACATCATTTGAACAGCTCGAAAACTCTATAAATATAACGTGTAGATATTTCCAGAAATAGAAAATCAAAATAAATCCAACGAGTACCACAACAGACTGTGTGTATTATATCCTCTGGTAAACCGTAAATCTCATCCTAAAACTGAATGCACTGTGTTCATTTACAAAGCAATCCTCAATAGTTAGTTATGGATGCTTAATCTGGTGCAACACATCAAAACTATCAATAAAGAAACTCCAGATAATGCAAAACAAAGTGCTCTAAATTAAAATCAAGTTTCCATAGTTCGTTCGTAAGAATCAAATACACGATGAACTAAGTGTTCTAGTAATATTTGAGTTTATTAGAAAAACTATTCTAAAGTTCTCCCAAAACTTAGTCTTATGTTCCAGTACTACTAAATTAAATCTCGAACAAAAAGACATCCACGAGCACTTTAAACGCAGATAACCGCACATTTAATCTAAATACTGTATAGCCTAAAAATTAATGTCTAACACGGAAACTGCACGACAGAAGTGTGATTGGTCACTTAATTCTCACATGATTATAAGTTAGACTAGTAGCTAGTTGTAATGTACCATATGACCAACCCGTGTATTGCATATTATATTGCAGAGTCAGCTATAAGAAATTAAAAAAATCTTTAAGCGCTTTCCAGAATGGCCAGAGGTCTTAGCAGCTGCAAGGTAGCTAGATCATGTTGAATACCTTGATTTTTATATTGCAATAGAAATATCATTAGTTTGGTGGACCGATTTAAAGCTCGTTTGTTTATTTCTGTTCAGGTCATTTGTCGGAATTCTCTGAGGTGTCTTTTTTGATTATTTTGTCTTTTATGTTTAAAAGACAGTTATTAGTGTTAAATGTTTTGTTTGTCATGGGTGTGGCTTTCTATGCAGCTTGCTGTATTACGTTGGTTAACGCTAGTACGACTTCTTCAATATAGTATTTAGTTTTTAGTAGAATCTTAAAATACATTAAATTAATTAGTCTCACTCTAAAGTATTCACAGTCCGTCATGATGTTGTAAAGTGTGGGTCGTGGTTGAATGTGTGTTATATCTGAATAAAATGTGATTATAAGCGATAGATTGCAGTTGATTCTAGACACAATATAAATTTCTAATATTTAATCCTTTAATAACGCAAAGTTAATTAAGTCAGGGATTTTCCGGCGATGTGTATGCCAAAACCTGGGTTCACTAGAAGATAAGAAGGTTAGGCTACTTGAGTGTATAATTGCTAGCAATTTATGTCTGCCAGCTCTTGTAATGCGAGAGTCACAATTTTGGTCTTCCGCCTTAAAGTCGCTGGTTACGAAGAATCCATTTTATAGACTTTGGAAAAAATTAGTATACTTTTCTTTTTTTTTAATGCTTGAGAGATCTATAGTTATGAATGATTTTTAGAATTGCTGTTTTGTCTTCAACCAGGATAGTAGTGTTTTTTTTAGTATTTATCTAATTTATGGTGTTTTATATTAAATTTTATCATAATTGCTGTTACACCATGGGCAGTTTTATTATAATGATTTATATTATGGATATTGAAGTTTGAAAATCTTATGTAACTTGTTGGCGAGGTCGGTTTCAGACAGTTTGATCTCTTATGTGTGTGCTGGCAAAGTATATTGGCGGTTCAAACAATTATTTAATTAATAATTTAAGAGGTGTACTATAATGTAATTTTGGCAATTAACGTAGCTAAGAAGTTTATAATGGCTTTCGTGGTTGTTAGTTTCAAATTCTGTGCAGATTGCATGTTTTGCATTTATCATTCTATATATGTAACCCCTGGGACTCGATGTGATTGAGTAAGCGATGATTTAGGTGTTATGACTTCATATCTTAGTTGTGGGAAGAATGTTTCTCATAGTTACTTGTGTATTATACATCTTCTATAGTTGGTGGGATGGTTTTTTTGCGCTATTTGCTACCAAGATAGAGAGTAGAATGTTGGTTGTCCGGTAATCATGACCAAAGACCTCTAAATTTTGTTTAATTTCTATTATATCCGTTGAATTGTAAATGTTTTCCAATATTAGCTGGAATATTCTCTCTTGCTCTGGTTTGTACATGTGTAATTTTGTTTTCCTAAACATGAGATTCTTAATAATAGTTGTAAGGTTCCACTTGCTTTATTTTGAATTATAATTTGATCGTTGCCGAAGTTTTCAGTGTGTAATTTTCTTTGGAAAAGTGTTTATATTTTTAAAATCACTTAAATATATAGGTGGTCGTGTAGAATCTTTGAGAGGTGCTTGCCTGGTTATAGATTTTGATGTCTAATAGCTCATATCTATTAGTTTGTATCTATTCAATATTAAACCTTTTTTCTTGCGTTTGTTTACTTAGTGTATTTTTTGTTTCCCTTTCTGTAAGGCACAGGAGGCCAGTAGGAGATTGTTGTAGATTAATTGAGTGCATGTTTGTCATTTGTATTTGGTAATGGTTTAGCGAGTACTAAATATGTTAAAATTTCATAGAATGTAGTTGTTGAGATGTATTATAAATCTGGTTTTAAAATTGCTGATGATTTAGTTCAACTTGGTATGGATAGAATAAAAGTTAGGTTGGAGGGAAGTCATATTTCATTATTTGATGTTTATGTTCCACTTTTGTATTTTTAAATGTTGAGTTTATATATAAATTAATGAAAATAATTAATAAATAACAATTGTGGTAAATGATAGTATGCTTCAATATTATATTTAGAGTTAAAAGTGATAAATACGGCTGACCTTAACTAAAGCTGCGCACTAATAGATTTGTCAAAATTTTGGTACAAGTTATATCCTATTTTTAAATTAAATATGAATTCCTGGCCGAATATTTTGCACTGTTGTGATACCTATTTGATATTTAGTATAATTGGAAGGCTGTGGAATAAAAATTACTTAAAGTTTTATTTTGTTTATTTTGTTCATCGATCTGAGCACGAGCGGATAAAGAAGAATTATTACATTCGATTTGGCGTTTTACTCCCACTGAAGTAAGTACCGGTATAAACGCTCTAAAAAATTATAAGCGCCAATATACAATTTAATCACAGCACAACTAATAAGTACTTGTCGAGAAAAGTTGTAATCTTATTAACCATCATCTTTAATTAAATATTCAGTATGCCATACTCTCCTATATTGTAGAAACAGGTCCGGGTCGTTATGATATTGAAGCCGAACAAGTCATCACACGTACCTAACTCTTATCGCCCAATTGGTCTGTTGTCTGTCTTAGACGGAACGTTTTCTACAAAGACTAAAAATTCTGAACCATAATATCAAACCAACAATTAAAATTTAGAATGTCACAAAATTGTTAACTAGAGAATCAAGAGCATCGAGAAGAAAAAATCGGTTTATTGTATATACTATAGCAACTACTATTATTTATTGATAGAATCATATCTCATTGACAATAACCATTTTTAAATACAGTCCAATTGAAGCACATGTTTGTTTTCTGTATATCACATACGCCCTAAAACCATAATCGCAATTTTCGCTGATGATGTCGCAATAATTTTCATACATAATGAGAAGCTTTACAACTTCTATATGCATACCTAAATAGTTTAGTAAATTCAAAGACTTATGGAGAATTAAAGCATATAAAATAAAATCTGTACAAGTAGTTGTTATGATAAAAAGGGTGGCCAGCCGCTGCTTAAAGCGTAAACGTTGAGTTCTATTTAGACAGACAGCTAATCTGATGTCCTAATCTTAAAGTAAAATTGACACAAATTGATCTAAAATGAAACTAAACCATGACTTATCGAATCTAAATCAAAATTTTCAATTGCAAATAAGTTATTACTTATATTATTTAATGCAATTAAATAATATTCAAGATTTGCGGGTGTTTCCAAAAATGAAGATAAATATTATATGAGTACAACACAAAATTCTTATTACCAAGATAAAATCTGAATTAATAATAGTCCAGTGACTTGAATCGATGGGAATACAGTGTCTACAACAAAATTTAGAAGTATTATCACTGAATAACGATTTCTACATGTTGTTACAATCATATACACATATTTATTTAATATTTTTTTTTATAATACAATATAGTATATTGTAAAGTTAGAGAAAATCTAAGAAAAAATTTTTGTATCTGTCATAAAATAGCTATTATTCTTTTTTTTAATTTATCTGGATTATTACCTATGCTATTGATGGGTTACAACATGATGTCAGGACTGTAGTGTCGTCACTGTATCCAGCTATGATTTTCACCATTGTCGGCAAATCTGTTACATGTAGAAGGTACAGAACAGATCCTAAAATGATATGTTGGGGGACATCTGTTTATATTACCCGAAAAGGGAAAATTCTTTTTGTATTATTACATTGTAACTTAATCATCAATGACAATAATGATTTGACTGAGCTTTATTGGTTTTACAAGTTAAGTACTTTTTAGATTATTTAATAGCTTGGTGTATAAAAAATTCTTCTTTTAAATATTTTCTCTTCGCTAGTTTTTCTCCACATTTCATCTATTTTATCTAATAGATGATACTAGAAATTATAACTTTTTAGTTTTTCTTTAGTTATACTTAGCAAATAATTGGTGGCACGAAGAAGTATCAGATTATCAGATACCTTAGGAGTTCTTTATTTTTATTTCAAAAAGTTTTGTTAATTTTTTATTATCTTGGTCGAGGTTTTTCTAGATTTTCTAGTAGTTTGTATCTTTAACTTTTACTTTTCTGTTATTTATAGTTTAATGAGCGCAAAACAATATTTTCAAACTGCTAACTTTCACAGTCTGGCGTAGATTTCCAAACCGGATTGCTGCATTGTTTGATTGAGGTGTTTGATGATTTGGAGAGTTTTGTTTCTGTTTTTAACGCAGAATTTAATTGTATTAAGACCTTTTCAAGTAAACGTTGAGGGTTTATGAATGTAAAGTGCTGTTGTTCTGTATGCAATCAGTACTATTAAATTGTTAAGGAATAGTATCACCATAGGTGACACATAAGTTTAATGAGTCTGCAATCCACTTAAAATTAAATGGTTCATGATTGGACTTGAATTTGTTTAGATTTATTTACTACTTTTAGAGTTACACAGTGTCCACATAAAATAGGTTTAAAATATTAACAAAAAATGCCGCCTGTCGTTTTTTATGATATGTTATGGAGAGCAGTAGATAACAAATATAACGTATCTGATTTTTAATACCGCAATGATAATTCTTGAAGTTAGTTTAGCTTAAATAATTAAGTTTGTAGTGTTTTAATAAACATTTTATTATAAGCAATATTTTTATGGGAGCAATAGCATCAGGATAAAGAGAAATACCTCTAATGCAATGCGTACGTATTTTTTTCAATAGAATATTAGTAAAAAGAAATAATTGTATGCTATTAATTTTTAAACGCCCTATATTAGTTTTGCTTTAATTTCTGTTGATTTTTAAAATATTTTTTACAATTTTTTATTTAAATTTATAAAACTGGCTGGCCTGCTCTTGATATTTATTATTATTTATAATTTAATACATTTCTTAAAATAATGTTATAGAAATGTTATAAATTTTGGTAAAAAGTGTACGTAAATAACAATTTTGATGTTAAAGTAAGATTATATTTAGTGAAACATAATAAAAATGCAGTTATTGTTTTATAAGCTAAGTATCAGATAAGAAATATTATGTTTTTACCATATCAAAGGAGTATTAAAAACGCTAACATCAATAATACGTATTCCAGAAATGCTTTACTTCTGCTTTGCGTATCAGGAATATTTTGTAAAGAGTCGTCATAATATAAGATAAATTTAAAACAAACGATCAAATATGCTTTCATTGGTGAACACTGCAAATCTCAAATATTTGTTTCAATTTAGGTATAAAACAATCTGAAAGCACCGAGAAAAATTGAAATGGAGGATTGGGCTTCATTGTTTGTTACGTGTGTATATATGTGTATAAAAACATTACAAATTCTACAAAATGTAATAGAAAATGCCATATTAACAATTGTGATAATTATTTTTTAATCAACTTTTGTGTATCAAATTTTATGTGCCAGCAGAAAGCTTCTACTGTAGTAATATTCCTTATTTTTAAAAACCGTTGGACAGATAACAGTTCTATAGATACATACTTAGCAAATTCGTTTTGATCTTAAAATTAGACGTCTATGCGAGACCTTACTAATACTGTTAGCTTTTAAGGATATGTTTAGCTGATGGCTAATTATTTCCTTTAAAAGTTTTATCACTTTTTTTAAAATTATCAGGCTGAAATTGTTGTAGTCTTTAACATTTTTATCTTGTTTGGCAAACATTAATATAGGGCCCGGGAGGCAGATATTACGTTCTTGAGACGGGTTAGTTGTTATTTTAGTAGCCATGGAGCTGTGGACGATTAGATGACACACGTTTTTATTTAGGACTCTTTTGTTGCTAGCGGTCATTCGGTGGTGCAGACAGAGCGAAGATTTCGAACCCACTTCTATGTTGGTCGCCGTAGTGCCATCCCATCTCGCTCAACAATATTGAAATGGTTTAACAACTTCAGAATAAGAGAAATTGTGAGACCTGGAACAGCTCGAAGAGGTGAGAACACCACAAAACTCTTTCGAGTTTAGAGGTACAGCAGGCTCGCGCTTTGTGTCAGATTACCAAATTTTGCATTTTTATTCAAGAGATAAAAGAAAAATACTATGTACGGTGGTTTAATTTTGCAGAAACGATGCTGAAAATCTTGGAAAATGACGAGGCCTGTTTTCACTTATTGCGTGTTATAGACAAACAAAATTACCGATGCTGGTCGAAAAATAATTTATGGAAAGTCCATCAAAGGCCCTTAGATAGTGAGGAAGTAACTCGATGTAGCACAACTCAATTTACTTTTTTCGAGAAAACGAACTCACCGTGGTGGTCAACTCACCGCGTTACTTTACTTTGTTTTCATTGGCAACCTTGGGGTCCCTGAGCCTAACCCTTAACCCTTTTCTTCTTTGGTGACCTGACGTAAATAATGCTGCGACTGTAATAGGCCACCCCCGGATTGCTTTACGGGGGAATCAGAATCCCTGGGCACTTGCGGCGGGCGCCCTCGTCCAACCTGTAGTCGTAAGGAGCACGGACGACTGGATTTTGCGTGTCTTTCAATGTTAAAGAACAAGTTTTGAGTGCACTGGAAGATAAACGCATGTCGTCATCTCGGTGCATAATAAAGATCCTGATATATCAGGGAGGGCCAAGGATGGACCTGAGGGCCCAGTTCTGTATTACCTGTAGCTTATTGATGTGGAAGAATTTTTAATGCTTGAATTAAGAGAACATTGCTTTACTCTCGATAGGGTTTGGTTTCAACAGGATAGAGGTACTTGTCATACCTCAAGAGAATCGATGGCTTTTTAAGCAAACATTTTGTTACACGGGGATGTGTAATGGCACGCTCGATCAACAGATTTTTCACCGTGTGATTATACCTTATAAGGTTACCTAAAAGCTAAGGCTTACATTGAAAAAACATGGCCTCTTAAGCTTTTTCGGAAGCCATAACTCGAGAAATTCGATCAATTTTATGCGCTATGCTTGAAAGGTGTATGGAAAAAAAACAGTCGCTACTTAGATGTCCCCATTTTTTACACTTGAACTACATTCTTTTTGTGCTTTACGTTTATTAAATGGCGTTATATGTATAATCTTAAAAAAATTGTAATTTGTTCAAAAACATTTGGGTTAGAGTATTTTGTAAAATGCAACACCTCCCTGTTGGATTCTGTATTTTAACGTAAATGATATGTGACTAGATTTTTGATCATTAACTCTGATTTTCCACATTTGGAATCATCTTTCAATCACATTTAAGTTAACATGTAGATAATGACTTGCAGATATTGGATTTGTGTCAGTAGCTAAAATTACTGTGTCCTCACCAAAAGTTCTATTTTAGGTTTGTTGGGTATTTGGTGAGTAACATGTAAATGTAAAAACAGCGTAACTTCTAATATCTTATCGTGTGGTACCCCTACTATTTGGGAGATATACTTTTATTTTGATAAATTTACTTTGATCTTAAAAATAGATTATTATGGTAGATCTTACTGACTAACACTGCCAGCTCCTAACTGTATTTCTAGTCAATGTATGATTATTTTGATTGCTTTCTTTGATATGTTTTTAATTGCCACGTTACGAATAATAGCATAACCTACAGTTTTTTTTGTTAACAGATATTTTATGTTACAAGTTTGCCAGTTGCTACTAGAATTTCGTTTTACGTATTGAAATAGGTGTTTTGTTATAAGCGACAATAGTATAAAAAATGTTTCCATTATTGTGTTCAATAGAAGGAGTAAACGTACTATTGACTATTTCTACGAAAAGGCTGCATTTTTGTTGATACTATTAATTGTCTGATAATGCATTCTTATTATTTGGTTCTATATTTCTTATATATGCCTTGCAGCTATTATTTATGTAGTTCCTTTTAATGCTATAATATGAACAATAAAAGCTGGTGGAATATTTGGGCTTTACGATCGCTATTTCAGCATATCTTTAGTTGTAAGTCGGACTGATGTTTTACAATTAAGCTGTTTAATGTTTTTATATATTGCTAAAAAATATTAATAGTGATAATTGGGATTTAACTCTAATCGCAATAAAATGTGGTGAGGGTATTGCATGAGAAGGTCAGGTAGAATATTATTGACTATGCAGAGCTTACTTTATTTAAGAATGAAAGTTATAAGCTATTTGACAATTTCGCTAATATATAATTAAAGGAGGAGGCAGTAGCTGAAGTAGCAAGAGATTAATTTGTAGCGGGTCTGTAACTGAAGAAATTATTTTTGTTTGTAGTTAACGGAGCATCTTTGCGAGCATTATTCTATGGTATGAATTTCCTTTAACTTTATAGATCTAGATTTCTTAACGCAATAACATTTGATATAGCCATAATTTTGATATTTATAGCACTGGGGTTTGTTAAATATTTTTTCACGTATTTTAACTATTTCATTAGATTGTTCTGCGGCTTTCAAAATAATAGCATATACACGTATTGCTCTCTTATATCCGTTAGGAAGGGAGCAACACGAACAAAAACAAAACATTTCAGCTCTTCCTTTATTTTTTTGTTTGTGAGAGACTGGTAAATTTTTTAATAACTAATGGTAGCTTATTATTTGTATCTCAAAACGTGCAAACTGCATTTGGTTAATTTGTAAGAAAACGATAATCTTCGATTGCGGTTACATTTATTTTAAGGCAATTATTCTTTAGGTCAGTAATAAACTCATGTTTTGTTATCTTGTGTATAATTTTAATAATTTGTTGGTGATTAATGGTTGGTTGTAACATCATAGAAGAAATATTGGCAAAAGTTTTTTATCTTCACATATTTTATTTCGTTGTTTCTGCTGAGCTGAGTATTTGACAACTGTTTGGTTGTAATGGAGAAATTTCAGTAATATATTTTTTGAATGCAAATTATCTGAGGGGACAGTTCGTCAGCTTTTATTTTTTTTATTGCTTATTGTCTAAATAGAACCTGACCTTTAAAAAGCCAGGTTACTACAAATGTATTGTGCAAGACTGTTTCCTGAATCCAAAATTAATAGTGAAGTAACCCAATCTTTTATTCATTTGTACATCATATCTTATAGGAGTTATGAAGAACAATTATTTAGAAAAATTTTAATGGCTTAGGTCAGTGCACCAACCATGGTATTGAGTTAAATATCATTGTAAGAGGTGTTCCCGTTTTGCGTGGTTGTTTTAGCACCTCGGCTGTTATTACTTCGTATTCTGATGCTTTTTAAATAAAGATTTGATTTTTTAAAGGGGTTACATCAGTCAACAACTCTTTTTTTCATTTTTTTGATTAGCTTAAAATATATATTAACCTATCTAAAAATGATATTCCATCATATTTATAAGTGGAAAAAAGTTTTAAAAATGTTTACGGCTCATTTTCTAATGTCCCTCCGAGCGATCTTAAAGGTTTCAAAATTCCCCATTTTAGAGTGTTTAGCCAAGCTCGTTACATTTTGTCGATATGGGTTACTTAAGCTTTCTCCGATAAAGTATACATAGCTTAGAAAACATTTGAAATCGACTCGGAGAGGTCAAGTGACGCCATGACGGCAAATAGAACGTTGCTATTCTCGCAGCACGTGGTTTTTTCAAAACTTGTAACGCGATTTTCTAGAAACTACGTTTTTGAAACTGGTGTGCAGCATAACTCGAGCAATTTTCATCCGATTAACTAGAATTTTAACTGTAGCTTTTTAAATACATTATCTATGGAATTACCTGGGGGTTTTACGGTTAATTAATAATAACATTTTTATAAACAATTCAATATCGATTTTTTCATCAAAATAACTTTCAAATGTATACCAAATTTGTAAAATCAATATTTTTCAAAATCCCCAAGTGTTTTCAAAGAACTCGTATGGAATAATAAAAAATTTTGTAGTGCTGTAAGTGCTGATTGGACATCGCTACCCTGCACACCGTTTTGCTCCTTAAAAAGAGACGTCTTTGATGATTGGACATTTACGACGCCACTTTGTCTTAAAATCAAAATAAAAAATATTTTTGTACACTTTTTAGTATTTATAATAAACTGTTAAAACTTTGCTTTGATTGCTTTATTAGTAGTGGAGAAAAAAATTCTTGAAAATAGCCTTACTTTTCAGCGCTCCTGACTGATGTTAATCCCCTAAGTATTTTACCACAAAAAATGCAATTATGGGTAATACTATTTGCAAAATTGGTTTAATCTTAGCTTTTGATTGGTCAAAGTATGGTTGGAACATTTAAACTAAAGGCCAGAAAAATCTTTTTATCTTTTATTGGATCTTGGCTCAGATACCCATCTTGTTACGTAACGAATACCCAAATGGAATAATCTTGTTTATTACAATTTTCTATAAACAATCTAAATTTCTTAAATTTTAAGTAAGATGATTTGCTGCTGTTTTCAAGTATTCAGAATTTTTTATTTGTAAATTAAATATTAGATGTTTATTTATATGTTCTCGAAACAAATCACAGTTTGTCTCCTGTTGGTTAACATAAACTTAGGTGGTTTTATAATTATTATTATGTTAATGATAGCAATTACAGGAGTATGGTCAGAAAGATGATCATAATTCAATCTTGTCTCTGTTTGTGTGTTTTTTTCCAACCTTGTAACGCCCAGTATTGAGCATAGGCCTCCCTTTTTGGGGGGGATTTGGCAATTAAACGCCACGCTTGCCGGGCGGGTTGGCGAATGGATAGGGTAGAATGTACTTTTTACGACCGTTTGTTTACAAATATTAAAATCGGAGATTGTGTCAGGACCAGACGGTTAATATACCATTTTTGTAGTCGATAAGTGAGTATATCTCCTACACATAATAAGTGTTACAAAGAAACGTTATAGCGTTTCCTTTGAAAGACAATGCCTTGGCGATAATAGGACTTGAAAATGTTCATGGAGTTATTATTTGACTTAAATCGTGATGGTTTGTAAGAAAACAGATTTGTATTACGCTAGTTTATAATGTACATTAGTTCTTATTACTACAACTGATGTTCCTAAATTTGCTGTTTTATTTGGTTGTTTAGTATGATAAGTAACGTAGAAATTAATTATTAGAAAAATCCTGTCTGTAAAACGATTTTTATGAAAAAAATGTTATGGCATTATGCGTCTTTGGCATTCTATAGAGCCACTAGAAAAGACTTAGTCCTTAAGAAACCAGTTTAGATATGTCTATTGATAGCATGTTTATTATCACGCTACTTTACTGATTAAGTTGGTTGAATACGGTTTGAAATACCTTAAGAAACTACATTGTGTTATATTTCTTGAAGTTACACGTCTTCCGTATTTTGTATTGGGTTAACATTTCCTTTAAGTGTCTATCTGTATAATACAAGTTTTCATCATGGAGGATGGTGATATTTTGAGGCAATATTACACAACAACTGTTCCCTTCTTTTGGTTTCCTTTCTGTATATCTTAACAAACCATAGTTTGCAGGCTAGAATCTGCAGCACAGCACACAAGTTGCGGTCGTATTTTTACATGTTTTGAAATTATACAGACGGTTGCAATAAGCTTTGGTATTATTATAATTTTGATACCTTATGTACTAAGATAGCTATATTTTGTCGACATGGTTCTAGAGTGATATTCTTATATGCTAAAATTTCAAATTATAAATATCGTTATTGTTTAAAGCGGGTTTTAAGTTTATAAGAAAGATTGGATGAGACAATTTAATTTTTTCTTTTTGTACTTAAAATATTCTTAATTTCAGTTTTAGAGCATCTAATTCTGTTTTTATGTTATCAGGTTGATGATCGTTTGGTGCAGATGTTTTAATATTACTCAGTAGGTTCGATAGGTTTTCATTTTCATTATTGTGTTGTAGAAATATAATAAGTTTCTTATATATAACTGAAGCATTGTGGTTAATTTTAACATCATTTTTTGTTATAATTTTGTTTTTATATTGCTGACTTTCCAGAATATTTTGAATTCTGTACTCAAGTTGGGATAATTTGTATCACTTTGTATAAGGATTTGAGACGCTTCCTTGTTAATCATCTTTATAAACTTCAATTAAATATAAGAATTGGCTTGACGGATTAATTGTTTTCATGCCAAGAATTCTTTGTTTGTTGGATATTATTGTTTACCATTTTTCAAATTTTATTCTTATCAACTATTGCTAATGGCTATATTGTGTTCTTTTATATTAGATTAAAATTCAGTTGGGGTTATTATCGTATCTACTTGGTTACCGTAAGGTGGATGCCCGCAGGGGACATTCTGGTGGCCAGCAGAGTACCTCTGGGACAGCGCGCCATCGTGCATTATCGGGGGTGCCTTGGGGTAGCCTGAAGTCAGACACGCCTCTAGAATTACTTGTGACGTTAATTCTTTAACTATTTATGCAGTTTTCACGACCTGCGGTTCTTTACGCTTCGCTCGATCTACCAATACTAATATTGAAAATGAATATACGAGTATTCTATAAAGCTATTTTATCAGCTACCACTCTGACAATTCTTGTTAATTATTTATAAGTCAACACTCTATCTTTACAATAATGAAAAGCATCATATATATATATTTAAAAATTATATATGTTTAAATTACTAAATAAAAAACTGAAAAAGTCGATTATGTAGTACAAGTTCTTTTGTAGCTATTTTACCATAAATATTCTTATAAAATATTTTATTAATATATCAAAAATGTAAGATACTATAATATTTCAAGGTAAGGATATTTTATAAGCATGATTCATATTTCTAACTAATGTATGGTTCAAGCTTTAGATTAATAAAACTACGTCTTACGATATACATAAAGAAATTTGTAGTCTAGAGTTGAATTCAAAGTAAAAATAAATTTTTGGGGATTTATTTTAAATCGTTGATATTTGAGACTTGTGAGCTGTTAAATTTGCATTTCGAACCATAAAACGAAATGATTGAGGTATGTAAAAAGTCTTTTAGGTCTATCCTATGTGCCGCTCATACTCTTGAGCTTTTCAGATTCATTTTACACGGTGAATCACTCCTTATTTCTCTGCTGGTTCTTTCCCTTAGAGGTCTTTGTGTGTTTTGGCTGCATCAGCAATTTTTCTCCATTCCTTTCTCTCCATTATTTTGTTCTTCCATTGTGTTATTTTCATTTTCTGTATGTCTTCTATTACTTGGTCTTCCCATCTGGTTTTGATTCGTCCTCTTGGTCTTGTTTCTTCTGGCTTCCATCTTAGCATTTTATTTATTAGTGTTTCTGCATCCTTTCTCTGTACGTGCCCAAATCATCTTAATCTTTGTGACTTTATGAATCTGACGATGTCTTCTTCTCCCGTTTTGTGTTTTATTTCGTGATTCATCAATGGTCTGTGTTCTCCATCCTGTGTTTTCAGGGGTCCTAGTATTTTCCTGGGTATTTTTCTTTCTAGCATTCTGAGCTTTTCTTCATCTTTGTTAGAGAGATTCCGAATTTCTCGAAAATTATTCGACATAGAATTTTTTCGACTTTACTTTCGAATTCACCGTAAAATTTCCTATAAGAATCACATTTAAAATCGTAATGTCGAAAATTTTCCCGAAATTCGAAGTCGAATATCTCGAAAATTATTCGAGATAGAAATTTTTTAATTTCGAATTCGAATTCAGCGTAAAATTTCCTATAAGAATCCATTTTCAAATTTTAAAAAATCTCAAGTTTTGTGACGGACCGACAGACCGACAGACAGGCATATAGAATTCAGTAACGAACTTTTTAAGTTCGTTGAATATGTTACAAACTCGTTGGTGGCTTCTCAAATTGGTAAGTTTCTTTTATAAGCGCCTTATAGATTTTTCAGTTATTTCTTTTTTTTTAATTATTGCTTGTTTTTAGTTTTATTCAATCTTAGAGCTGATGGTGCATGAACTGAACGCTTTAATAGCGGCTTGGCTATTCGACACGATATTATTCGTCCTGCTATAACCCCTATCAATTGTAAATTAAGTGGATGGCTTTATTACACAAATGTTTGCTTGAATATAAGACTATAGGAGTAGTTAGTTATTGCTCCAAAAGTTTGTGGTTTAGTGTGTACCTTCAGCAGCCAAAAACTTGTTTGTATACCAGTTCTTGATTGGAATATGGTATTTCTTTATTGTTTATTTGAAACGAGTTAGTATAAAACATAAATTGATAAGCTTGACTATTATAGTGTACATAACATTATCTGCCGTCAGTCTTTGATTAACCATCAGAACTCTAATTTTATATCCACAAAATATTTGCTTTTGCAAGCTGTTATATATTAATACTATTTAGATGAATTAGTCGTATTTGTTTAATATACTACCTATCTGCTTCTCATTTTTCTTATTGCCCAACCACTGATTTGTAGCAGTTTTCTATAATTTTTAATGCACTCTGTATTACATCACTGTTCATTAATTTATCTCCGGTCACTAGAACAATATCGTCCACACATTGTTAATGCTATATTCTCTTACTTGGTAATTTATGTAGAAGATTCGTCCACAACGAGGTTTTACGCTAAAGGTGGTATAATACTTCCCTACAAATAACCTCGATTTCGAACAGTATTGGTTCAATTCTATTTAATACTTTAAACTAACTGTTATACCATTGTTTTTTATCTTTTATTCATGTCATTATACCGCCCACCCTTTCGTATTTATTTGATTGTCCACCTTAATTTAAACTCGTTAATAATTTTTCCAATAACGTCGTCTGCTGAAATTTTTATATTTTTTGGTACATTATTAAATTTACTTGCTTCAGATTAAACTTTAATACACCGCTAAGCAGCTGCCAGTCTACATTACTGGAATTTGTTTAACTGATTTTATGGACTTCTGCCTATTCAAATCCAAAAAATAGTTTATAATTAAATAATAAGGATTCATTGAAAACTTTCAAACGTTTACATATTTACTTACTTTTGATATACCAAATGTGATGTCTAGAACTGTTCATGTTGTACAAACGTGGGAATATTCTTAATATACAATTATAATTTCTTCTTTATCAAGACTTAAAAAGACACTCATAACCTTTGTTGGCTTTGTTTTTGGTGTCCACATTATGTTGAAAGTATCAGAAGTGGGATGCTTCTCTTATTAAAGTATTGGGGTAGTTTTTGTATATTTTCTGTGGGAAAGATGTTTACCTGACCTATTTTCAAGCATTTAATGGATACTTCTTTTGTGTCTTAAGCGTTGAGGATTTAATTTTTCTTATTACAAATGTGTGAAGTTGACGAATTCATTCATGTAAAATTGTAGGTCTTTTTCAGAATATGGGTATAGATATACTGCGATTTTTCGAAGCGCTTCTAGGATGGAAGTAAACTTAATTAGAGTAGAAAATAGATGGGAATGGATAGAGAAAAAAATTTTTTCTTATATTATTTCTTGGTTTGAAGCCTTGGAATTAGGATTTTACCAATAATGTAGTTGAGCGTGTAATTTCCGTTAGTTTCGACAAAGTATATCGATAACTAGACCAGGGTTCTGTTTCTTAATCTTGTAGTAGTGAATAATAAATACTCAATAAGTAATATTAATATTTTTATTTTAATGATTAATTCAAGCAAATATCTTTCCTAGTGTTCTTCCAGCACTCCTTAAGAAAAAGGCGGTCATCGTACGTTGATTGAAAATATCTTTATTCGTTTTGCTGGTCAGAATTTATCCTTTTCAAGTGGGTATTTTTAAAACAATCCTCTAAAGCCATCTCAGGAGTTTGCTATACTCGCAGTTGATTTAAACATTTTTAGTCTGAAATTAATACACCTGAACCTTATTAGATCTTTTTGTTAATTCCTCGCTGATAGTTGTCTTCGAAGAGGGTAATTACCTTTTAAAAGAATTTTTATCGGTTGTTTTTCTGATAAGAATCTTATATTTTTAAAATAATCCGATAAGTATTTTTTTCCATGCCCTAAGTTTAATAAACCAGAAGCAAGTGATCTTTTTGACGATTAGTGTATTGTTTACTATTCCTATTTATGCTAAAAAACACTGCACTGTGGCTTTGTAAAATGGTAGTCGTCTTGTCTTCAGCCACATGTCAAGTTTTTTTTAGAGATATTATCATGTGATTTCAGATAGGCACCACTTTACATATGCTTTGTTTTGGCGCCTTTTGGGCGGGTTGTTGAAATTACACACCTCTCTTAACTTAGAAAGTGAAAAAAAACATTGGGTGTTTTCTTCTTTTCTTGTTTGTATAGGAGCTGTACTGTGAAGGTTACTCTAGTACTAAGCCGTATATTTAATTCTAGTTATAAATTGTTTCGTTTATGAGTGAAATGTAGAATTATGTTATTTATAGTCAGTTTTTTTTCAGAATTATATGTATAAAAAAAATTATGAGTTCTGCTGCTGTCACACATTATTCGTGCCTTTCCGTGCCGACCCGAACGCCTCCGAAGGACAAATTCTGGCTTGGCGACAGGCGCGGCCGAGGTATTATATTTCCGGAACCGCAAGCGATAGAAAATTTTCGTTTGAGAGGGGGTAGTAAAGCACTCGTTCTTATAAAAATCAGTCTTCAGCTGATGTATCATAATTTCTCAGTAAATTTATGAATGAGTTAATTTTTATTCTTGATGGTGATTGATAGTTTATTTCATTAAAACTTTGCATGATAAAATAAAATTAAATATTCTCTAATGTTATCATATGTTATCATACATACTTTTTTAAGGAACATTTATCTTTCGATATTAGTTGTATAACAACTTTGTTCAGAGTTAAAGCCTCTTTCGTCAAGCTCGGCAATAAATTCAACTAGACTGTCAAGTCATCCCTAAAAGGAACAATGTTAGAAGGAAATATTGGATATACATACACACACACACAAACATACACGCGCGCGCGAGTGTGTGTGTGTTTTAAACACTACTTGTAATCGTTAATTTATAATTTTATCAATTGTTTTATAGTGTGATAAGCAAATATTTTATATTTTATACAATTTTTATAGACACCTTGTCTTATCATGGAAGTTAAACAAAGACGTCGATTTACTGCTGCAATATAATTAATATTTTTTACTAAATTTTACTAAAGAGGTACAATCAGCACCAGAATCAGTAATTTAAGGCAATTTTTGATGTAAGTACTATAAGAATTATCTTACGAATTACTCTGCTTTACACTAATTTTGTGTTAATATGTTTATGCCAACGTAAGATTTTCATCCCTTACTTAAAAAAGTAAATAAGTACGTAAAAACTTTATTTAAATAAGTCTCGCTAATATTAAAGATCATAAAAATGTACAAAGAAGTATCTAAAATCTTACTGTGCTTTTAATGATAATTAATATTTTAAATAAAGTTCGAAGAAATAATTGAATCTCAACAGAAACAGCTTTTTATATATAAAAAATTAATACTTACAGTATAAAATGCCCAGAAACTTAACTCTCAAAAAACGTTGAAACGCAACAAAAAATAGTAATTTTCTTTAATTGCAAAAACAATGTTGTTAGTAAAATTTCACTTTTTAGTAGCAACAGTATTAATATTATTTTAACCTTCTGCTAAGGTTATTTTTAAAATAATCTGCTATAACTTTTTAAAACTCTATGCAACTTTAAAGGTACTTAAAGTAATCACCTTCATCATTTTATGGACGCTGACTAATGCAAAACAAAATTTTAAGAAGCAAAAATAATTCACCTTTAAATATGTACATAATTTTTATACGAAATCAATAGATAACAAAAATTAACAATTTATGTATTATTAATTTATCCGCGCTCGAAAGGGCATAAAGGATTAGAGAAGAAGAAGAAGTATTATTAATTTATTATGTATTATTAATGTATTAACATTTATTTACAAAATAATATTCTGTAGTGTTATTTGTGGAAATCGGTATCTAATTCATTGTCAAGTAATTTATAGGCAGCCAAACTAATTTTTGTGTCACGTGTTCAACAGCCCGGGAAATGTACCCTCCGGCTGTTCATTGTTGTAACGGCATGTCTGTCTCTTTCAATTATCGAAGCAGCACTAACAGTTTTTACGTTATTAGCATGCAACGTTAGAAAACTTTATATATTATTTGAATGTTACAATTAATTTGAAATTAACAATTACAATAAAGGAGTACGAAGAACTATCCTAATTTGACGCCTTATATTTTACTATATTGATATTGTGGTAGTAAAACTTTTAGTTTGACTAATACAGATTAAATTTGTTATTAAGCAGCAGAGAGGCAATTTAGAAAAATGCCGTTCGATACGTAATTACATGTTTTTGTATAGAAAAAATTCATCACTTGACATTAATTGATACTTGTTGAACCCTGACAAAAACCAGTCAATGTTAAGATTAATGTGAAAATAAAGTTACGTTTGAACGACTCAACACGCTCATAGCAGGAAATAAAGTGTCTCGATAAACTTGTTTGCCAAAATTAGCAAATCACAAGCGGGAAATCATGATTTTTACGCACCAGAAATCCACTTCGGAAGACCAAAAATGTGAATCAGAAGAAACGCTTAATAGGTGCTGGTTGCAAAAAGAGAAAATGCGTTAAAAAAAGATAGAGAATAAGCAAACGAAATCGCAACAACCACTTATATTTATCAAAACTAGAGTGTACTATTCCTAACTTAATCTATCTCACTTTAACTTAACGCTAGCTTAACGGTAAGGTTTAACCTAACGTCGTCGGTGGAACGCCGTGGTGGGCTGACCGAGCAACGTTGGTGTCAGTCAAAAAGCCGTACAACGATGCTGGTCAGGCCAGGGTAGCAACCCATTCCTAGGTCCTCCTCGCCTCCGGGCACAGGTCTTCCTCAATTGTACCCCCTAGTTCCCCACAAACGGGCCCGCTGATAGAGAAAAGGTAGGATACACACCTGTTGCTCGAGTTCTTTAGCGGTAAATGAAAAGACCTGGGAGTGACTCGTGAAAAGAGTTTTCCCTCATAGTTTTACAGCGGGATGTTAGATCCCGTACAGAGCGGGTGGACGATTTTAGGCGGATAGTTATACTCGAATCGCAGCTGCGATGGCTTAAACCTGTTCATTCTAGGTTAGCCCTCCTCGCTTTCCAGTAGATGCTTTACTAGTGTGTTTGGATGGGCGGCGAGCCGGTTGTAGTAACGGGTACTGAATCTTCGTATTTCTTCATCTATTGTGGGAATGTCAACATCACGGCGTATGACCTCATCTGGTATATACCATGGAGCATTGACTAGTGAACGTAATAATTTGGCTTGTAATTTTTTCAAAATGTCTATGTTAGAGTTACTGGTCGTTCCCTACAACTGTATTTCATATGACCAAACGGGTTTTAGTTCGACTTTATACAATAGTACTTTGTTTTTCAAGGATAATTGGGATTTGCGTCCAATAAACCAATACATTTTGCTAAACGAAGTCCCCAATTGTTTACGTTTTGTCCATATGTCTTTTTTCCAAGTAAGGCGTCTACTTAAATGGATCCCTAAGTATTTGGAGCTTTCTGTTACAGGGATTTGTTGATTATTAAGCAGGACAGAAGGACAGGTGTCTCTTCTTGTCGGTTCGAAGAGGCGATTTGTGTTGCCGTGGTTGCTTCATATTTTGGGTTGCTTTCCAGACAGAACATTTGCTGGCTTCCGTTAGTGACAATTGTTTCAGATTTGTCAGTTTTGTATCGACTGGTTTCTGATGTCAGAAAGTAGCTTTTTAAGATCAGAAGCAGCTTGAGTATACGTTTATCATTTGGATGCCCTGTCGTTTGCCATCGCCTGCGTAGTCTCCGCTTTTCAGCGATTTTTTGTTTAACAGTTGCAGGGCAAACATATTCGTAATATACAATGTGTTGTCGGAAATGGCTGCTAAACGACGTTAGTAAAATACTCAATAGTTAAAATTAAATCATTTTCTGATTTTGAAGGAACGTCTACGAATAATATATCATCTGCTATTTCTCGGAATAAGTTCCAGTTTGTGGTTTTATTTCTCAGAGTAAGAGCTTTGCCGTTAATGACTATATGTGACCTAATGTAATTATAATAGGCGAGTGATCAGCTGATAGATCTATGCAAGATTCTACCTTCAAGTTGTTTGGGCTGATTCTTTTGAATACTCAGAAATCAAGCAGATCTGGTAGTTTCGATGGATCTGACGGCCAATATGTTGGTTCACTAGTAGACAGGTGTCGTATGCCATTACTATTAATTGCCTTCAGTAACTCGCGGTATTAGTTAGAGTTAATCTGGATCCTCACGTCACGTGTTTGACATTAAAGTCTCCAGCTGATAAAACCTTAGTGCTCAGAGTGCTGAAGTATTGTTGATAGTGACCTTGTTTGTTATTTTGGTGAGGACAATAAATTGCTGAAATTACAAATGATATCGTCCAGTCTGTTACCATTACGCTTGTAGCTTGAAGATGTATATTTTTGTAGTTCTTAATGCTTAATACTACTTTTAGTGATAATTGCTGTATCAGCATGGGCTCCTTCATCCGGATGTTGCGTTATATACAGTATATAACTTGGGATTCTGTTAAAACTTCTATCTGTGAAATGTGCTTCTGACCAACATGATGTCTATGCATTAGTTTAAAAGAAAGAATAACAATTCATCTTTGTGTTGTGACAGCCCGTCGACGTTATTCTAAAAAGTTGACCCATTACCAATTTTGGAGGCAATGATTGTTAAGAGATTTAACATTGTTCCCATTTGTTACATTAAAGACCTCATCATTCTTTTTAATTCACTCATATCGTCTGTCTGATTGTTTGTTTGCTGCTGCGGCTGCTGCAACTGCGAAGCAGCATTGGAGTTACTGTTTTTCAGAACTTGGGCATGAGTAAGATTTGGACAAACATATTGTCCAATATGTTGAGTAACTACTGTAGCCTGCTTGACTCTGAGTGAGGGAAGTATTTTTTTCTTAAAGTTGTTCATAAACGAGGCAACCTCGATAATTGACTGGGTGATTTCCACTGCAATTAACGCATTTTACGACTCTGCTTTTTCCTTTCTCTGGCAATTAAAGGTTAAATGGTTCCTCGTGTGGCCAAACATCTGGAAATTAACACATTGAGCGGTTTGGCATTTTGGGCAAAAATATTTGGTGAACCAATCTTCAAATAAATTTTTTTTGACTGTTTTAACGCCACAACACTATGAGACTATTTTTTTGATAAATTTTTGAAAGATTTAGGATTTTTGTATGCTACACAGGCATTGGTTTTATTTTAAAATTTCTTATTACATTTCCACTCAATCACAGTATGAAGCGATTTTTGAAATTTTATATTCAGGTTACGACTTTCCATTGACTGGTACAAAGGTGCATAAAAGCAACGTTTTTCAGAATAAAACCCTTTCATCAACATTAAATATTTGTTCATATTTGTAGCTACCTGTTTGTGTGATTTGACTTAATTTCTTTGGATATCTTATAGCAACCTCTTTGTCTGCACTGGTAAATTCTAATAATACGAAAATTGTGAATACCAGTTCGTTGCAGATGTACTACTTTATCTGTCTCTTAAAGTAGGTTTTGCAATGGGGAAAATTAGATAAACTGCTACTGAAATAAAGATTATAATAAAAATATTGCTAAATAAGCTACAAACGATGAACTATTTTGTATTGCAAAAAATCGTATGCAACGATGTGTAGGTAAGGCGAGAATGTTTCTTCTGAGACTAAAGTATGACAAGAAGTAAAATGTAAATCATATATTATCACCTGTCTAATTGCTGAATAACCGTACTTGATAATCTTAAATATTTAAATAACGCGAGTATAATCCACAAAGGCAGTTTTTCGATTAGTAATGTTTGTAAATACTTCTTATGTGATAGTGTGAGATAAATTAATCTTTTAAAGTGGATTTGTGCAGGTAAAGTCGTATAATTATAAACTATTAGGTACTTTATAAACATAACGTTAACAAAAGCCCCAACTTGATGTATTATATGTAATTGATATAATGTATATGTGTACCTATAGGTCTTGGGACTCAACATATGACTCACCATACTTATTAATTATGATTGAAAGTATACTAAAAAATCAACTTACGCATCAAATATACAAATTTTTCAGTAAAAGATCTGATTTGATACACATTAGCTATTTATGACAAAAACAATTTAAAGTTCAGATGCTCTCAAGTAATTGAAAATATTATAGATGATCAATAAATTGAATATATATAGCTGATTCAAATTTGTGGCTATAGTTAAAGAAGAAGTAAAATTAATACTTTTAGTTTTAATATTTAAGTAACTGTTATGGTTATCTGAAATTATACTGCTTTTATAAAAATTGCATCACCAAGAGAAAATTAAAAATAGTATTTGAAGCTTTGAAATATACTAAGCAAATAATTCAGAATTAGTATCCCAAAACTTAAATTAGGCTAATAAGAAGTGAAGGCGCTTTATATTGCTATTTGGAATACATTAGACTAATAGTAATAATAAAACAAAGAAATGATTAAATTCCCAAAACTTATGTCCATAAATATTTATAACTGTTCAATTACGCACTGCCCCACCACGAGTCATTGTAAATACCTCCATTCTTTTTGGTATCGAGTCAAAACAAGTACGGACATGGAACTCCGGTTTCACAGATTTCCGGGGCTTCTATACATAAACAAAAATGTATGCACTTCCGGTCAAACTGGCCTCAAGATTTTCAATTCGGCTGATTTATGGCGACTGGACTTGACTTATGGTCCTTAGTTGAACACTGAAAACGTTATGTCTCTATCTATCACAGATCAGAAATTATAATGCGTCATAGATGTCAGAAATAGAAGCTGGTCTCCAGCTTGGAAGCTGCTTGATTAAAAGTTATAAGGAATGACATATTGCCAGCTGAATATACTAAAAACCCTTACTGCATTGTTGTCGGACATTCCACCTATGCCAGCTCGCGGATATGAACCCAGTAGGACATGGGCTTTCGAATGATAACCTCCTTATGTCTTTAGGTTCAGCAGTTCTCGAGTTGAAGGTTGCGACGGAGGGACGGACAGACAGACGTCCGCACCGATTTCATAAGGGTGTTGTTTATCATTCACCACTGGCACATTCAGTTGGGTTCTTTGATGTCAGTGATATTTCAAACAATTTCTTGACGACCGTTTTATTAAAGACACTTAATATGTGACATGTCACACGTGGTTGAGTGTTATCTTGTTGAAATGTTGTTTGAGATACCTTTTATAGAAAAATAAAACCGCTTTGATACCTGATACCTGTCATCATAATTCATAGTTTCTCACACAGTAATGAGCCATAGTTGAACTTTTACGCCTCGTAGGAATGAAGTATTTTGCTCCTTTCCTGCGTTTACAGCATATTAATATTCGACCAACATTTCGGTTTAAACAAAATATGAGTTCATTAGAAATGATGATTTTATGCCTCTCGTGTGTCTACAGACGCGTTTATGTAACCTTTGTAATCTATGTGGTTGATGTAGAGATGTCAGTGGTAGTCACAAGAAATAAAGTAGTACTGTTCGTAGTATTGCGAGTGATTTGCAAGCCTTTGAAAATAATCCTCCCGATTAATTTTCCTGTTGCAGACTCAGATTTTCGCAAATGAGAGCTTTTTTCGACCGACTTGTTCCATATTTGTGCAACAGTACTACTATGGGGATCAATTCTTCAGCCCATTTTTCATTTTCCTTTTAGCTTACCAGGTGTACAGATTAGAAGCACTAAATCATCAGTAATTGCAATAAATTCATGTTTATAGTAACGTATAGTAACTCTCGTATATATCCGACCTTCGCGATTACTAAATTAAAGAAACATAATTACAAAATGTTGTTTTACAAAACATTATAAAAAATTTTGATAGCGAGGAATTGTCAACGGAAGATGGAAAAAGACAACTATGGATAGAAAAAGATATATCACGAAGATGTGTGTAAGAAATAAAGATTTTTTCGGCACAAGAATAAAGACCTTGTAATAAATAAAATGGGAGAAGTTATGAATGAAATAAAAACTATAAGGAAAGAGCAAAACACCTATCAGGAGGAAATAAAATATTTAACCCAAGAAAACCAACAATTAAGTGAAGAAATAAAAACCTCTGCGAAGAAATTGGAATATATGAAAAATCGATTCAAAAAATTTAAAGGTAATAAAGGATGTAGTAGCTGGTTTTAACTTTCCATGTAGAGGTGAAAATTAATGATATGAAAAAAATAAAGCTTTAACAAGGTATTTACTGATAACAATAGTAATGGTTGATAGTTTAGAAGAAAAGTAAAAGATAATAAAAGCTAAGGGTAAACTAAAAAGTATAAAATGCTTTATCGAATAACCCAAAGTGAAGATCAATTTACAAAAACACCTAAGCTACTTGTTAAAAATTTAAAAAGGAAAAGGTAACCCGCCAAAGGTCGGTTATCAAGAAACATGTATAAATAATGAATGATGGAAATTTAATCACAATACGGAAGAACTATAAAAATACAGAACAGGAAAGTTTCTGATCCTGAACCTCATATTTTATAAAAAAAAATAATTGGAAAACCAGGCAACGGACAGAGACTAGAGTTGATTAAAGTAGAAAAATTGATTATGATAGAGCAATGAAATGCGAGAGAAACAAATAAAAAATGAGCATTACAAATTTCAGTAGGTAAAGTTAAAAAATACAATATTGTTATTGTAATAAGTCAAAAGACAACTATCAACTAAGATAGAGAATTATTTACTTTTCAATAGCGAAGATAACGAAAAGTTTTTAGTGTGGGTTTTAGTAAGTAAAAAGTTTAAGAATGTAACAATAGATTTTGAAGCTATATCCAACTGCTGTTGAATAAGAATGAGAGCTCCATACAGAAAAATAACAATAATAAATAAAATGTGTTTAGTAAAATACTATTATATGTCTTAAAGATAATTATAAACAATTTTGCCGCGAATATTGTAAGAGCGGATAAATATAAACAAATAAACTAGGATTAGCAACCATACAAACGGCATTAAAAGTAAGTAGAAACTCATAGAATTTGCAGCCAAATATAACATGATGATGATAAGTACATTTTCCCACACAATAAAATTTATAAAAGAACATGGATGAAAAAACTAAGAATCAAATTGATCATATATTAATAGAAAGTAAATTTGTGAAGAATCTAAAGGATTGTAGGTGCTATATAGAGCAAACTCTAACTCTGATTATTTCCTAATGAGAGTAAATGCCATACATGAAGTACCAAAAAGGACTATAAACGTAACTTATTAAAAAGTGAGGAGATTAAAAGCTACTATAAATAGGGCTTAGAATATAGGCTACGAAAACTAGAGGAAAAAAAATTATATAGAAGATAAACGGTGTTATATGGAGAGAATCAAGCAAAAGGTCGCTGCACAGATAATACCACAATATAAGCATGAGGGGCAAAATTATTGGCACTATGAAGAGAAAATGTAGTAAGGTTAGAATAAATAAAACAGAAGTTTAAAAAGGAAGAACTGTATAAACTAGACATAAGAGAAGTGAAAATATATGCAGAAAAACGAGAAGAATGTACATGGAGGAGAAACTAAGAATAATAAGTGTTATGTTAATAAGAAAATTAACATATTTTAAAAGTTAAAAACCGACAAAGTGTATTAAAAAAGTGCAAGTTACTGAAAAGATTAAGGTGGAAATTTAGTGGGAGAAATTAATGAGAAATTAAAACTAAGCAAGAAACATTTTCAGAGTATGTTTAATTTGGACGATCAGCACCAGACAACTAAAGAAGTTACAAATAAAAAGAATATACAAGCAATAACAAAATAAGTACTAAGTAAAAAGTATGTATTGGATGTAATTAACAAACCAAAAACCAATAAATCATTAGGAAAGAATAGTATTACATTCGATCTGCTGAAAGAGGAAGGAGAAATGTTGTAAGAGAAAATAGTAAAGATAATGCAAAAACTTTATGCTTTCTCTGTAAAAAAGACAATATAAATGAGTGCATAAGCTATAGGGAAATGACACTACAAAACGGTATATAAGATCATAGCTGTATTAATTAGGGAACTAATTAAGAAACTGACTATAAGCATCTTGGAGGATTATCAGGCGAATTTTAAATCGAACAGATCGGTAACTGGTCAAATTTATGCAATGAAACGGGTACTGGTGAACTTGTATGAATTTAAACAAGCTCATGTTACATTCGAAAGACATAAATTGTACGAAATTTTGAATACTTTAGTTTTCCTTGGTAACTTATGTAAAGTCATTAAATAATGCATATTACTGGAAGGAAGGGATTTCAATATTTTTAAAGTCAACAGAGGAGTTCAGTAAGATGGTCTACTATCTCCGTCATTTTATGAGGGTATTTAACGAGAAAAGTTAAAGCATACTATAAGCCAGAAGTTATCTTATGCTGGAAATTGGATTACAGATTAATTGCTAAAAGATATCGCAAAAATTTCTTTGGTTACAGATTCAGAATAGTCTGAGGTATGCCGCGGAACCGGTGGACTGACTTTTTTTTGATTTAGTTGACCTCAATACTCAAAGACCATTTTTAACCTACAAAATTTTAACATAAATTGAATGAGTTGGTTCAGAATTTCTATCTTTCTCCGCATTATTTTTGTGGTTTTAATTATTTTTTTTATTTGCCGACTCTTTTTGCTGGCTTATCGTCCGTATCAGAACATTCAAAGTTATTGATTAATATCCGGCACTTACCTGTGGGTTTTGATTAAAATTTGTGGGACTAAAATAATTAAATAATGTAATATATTTTTTAATTCCTTAAGTAATTATTTTAAGTAATTAGAGATAAACTTTAAAATATTGCCTATTGATATCTATATTTGGATTGTTTTAGCTGTTCATTTAATTTATTTAATAAAGTGGTATTGAAAGTTTTAAAGCAAATTTGTTTTTTTATATAATTGCATGAGTTCCGTGCCAGTCGCGATAGAGTGCAGTGGTGCTGTGCGGAGATTACTGAGAGTTATCACCAGCACAAACGTCCTATCTGCATCTGAACCAAAACCGACTTTTGTTGAGTATAAATAAATTGAATTATTAATGTGTAAATTAAGACAATATCAAATACGTTTGCAAATTCTGCATTAGCGTGCCTCTAGGCCCAACGACCGTCAAAGAGCTAGATTTTAGGAACTCCGAGCTTTTGTGGATTCTTCCCGAAAGGCAAAAAAACCATCGATTTTCTATTGGTGCTGTTTGTGACGCTGCTACAAAACTTAGTACCGAAGACTTCAGGTGTTCGACTGTCAAGTTCAAATTCCGACACGCCTTGAAGTTAAAAATGTGAGTGGCTTCCCGAATCCAACAACAATCTCAGATTTTTTTAAAAATGCCCCGACTGTAAACCCTTCCGACAACAATCGACAAAACAACCGTCGACTTTCCATAAGCTCGGACCTTTTCGGATTTTCCAGCGAACACAGACTCGTCTCTTTCGCCTCCGAAGACCAGACTGGCGGTTTATTCTCTTTTGATGGTCAAAATGCAAGAGGGGGCGTTGAGATAAGCCACACTTGTCACAGGGGATGTGGTTTCCAACTTGGAGTTTGATGATCTGGTGAGAAACACCGGAAACACAAAATTTATCTACAATGAAGTTGTTAAACACATACACTATTCTCAAGTCTCCACTTCCTTTCTCAGCGTATTAGAGCAGTTAGTGTGACAGATAGAAAACAATTTGTGCATTATAAAAATCTCTGACTGAACAAGGTTACTAAAAACGTTTAGAAGTTAAAAATTTACAAAAGTAAATATAGCAAAACCTATGCCTACCCATCTTACTCTCTACATCCTCGAATGGCAGTTCTATTAGCAACAACAGCAAACCTGCATTATTCCCTTATAACATAGCACTGCCTCTAGCTGCAGAAACTAAAATTGAACAAAACATTAATTAGTGGATCTAATTTGGATTTGGAGGACGATCGTAATCTTATGATGGTTTAGAAACGCAATGTTGCTCGACTTAAGACGCGAAGCAGCAGCTAGCGAAGGTGAAGGAGGCATGTATGGTGTAGATCAGAGGTTGTTGCTCAAATCGCGCTGATCCAACAAGCGGAGCAGCTCTTCCGGAGTTGGCCCACAGTTGGTTTCATAACTATATCAATCTTGTGAATGAGAGCTAAAGCAATTGACAAGTCCCACATTTAAAATACTTCGTTAGAATGCCCCGTGAATATAAATCTTCGGGGACGCAAACAATTTTAATAGATTTAAAAAATAGTTTTCCAAATTATTTTAACAAATTATAATACATTTTTACAAAATGCAAACAATACAAGTATTTGTCATTAAAATGCATATAATACAATTGCAACTAATAATCAGTTTTAATAGCCAACAATCGACCAAATTAACAATTTAACAAATTAAAAAATCAAGAAATTTAATTCGACCGTGATAACTTACTTTTACAAAATTTGAAAATAACCAATGTCTAAAACGGGTCTGTCCTAATCGATTAAGGCCCAATGTTTCAACGCTTGGGCGTAATCTAATCTAATGCAGCACGATCACGCGGGAAAACCCCGGTCGAATTGACCGGACTGGAACAAACAACAAAATGGCTCAAATCCGGCTTGCTAAGACCAAATGTTTCAAACGCCAATACGCCTTGGAATACAATACCTGCAAGCTACAATTATTATCATCAAAAGTAGCATCGGATATATAAGTAGTAGCTACTCTACTGTCCACTCAAACAATCTAGTAAGCAAAACAAATATGAAACATTCTTTCAAGAATTAGGCAAAGTTTATAGCCGGTGGAGATTTTAACGCAAAATCTCCAGTACGGGGTTCCAGACTAACTATGCCTGCTTATTGGCCATCTAATATAAACAAAATACTCGCTGTCGTATATTTCTGTCATCAAAGAATGCCATCAGATCACTGCTCTTCCTTCGACCTCTTTTGATTACTTATTCGTAATAACTTGTTATCATAAAACAAAGAAAACTTTTATTTTGTAATGGTCTCACAAAATTGGGGAATATTTCGCTAAAAACTGAAAACGAAATTAATACTTCACTAAAAATTTCACCCGCAACATATAATGTGCATCCTGGTTTTCAACTCCATCTGATTTTGAAAAAAAATTTTAGATGCCACAGTAAAAATAACTGAAAGAAGAAAAACCAGAAGAATCTAGCCGCAAACCAAGCATTTCGATGATAAAAATAAATTTAATTTGTTTAACCAGAGAACTGAGCAACTCACTAAAATAATGGTAAAATAAAACGTTCAACAAATATTTAAGTAATCCACACAATGACTATACCTTTTGGAGAGGAACAAAAAACTAAAAAGCTCCAGAAGACCTATTCCTCAAATTAGAAAAGTTTATGGCAGTTCCATTGGAACGAAAGAAGAGAATCTCTAATATTTTCCAACCTCATTCTTTGATAGCAACATCTCAAGAAAAAAAGGAGTATTAAAATACTTAAACGTTGTATTGCAATTAAGTCTACTCATACAGTACTTTACACCTGAAGAAATAAAATCGGAAATTAAAAATCTCAATGATAAAAAAGCGCTGGGTTTCATTACTGCCAGACCATTGATAGAACTGCCTAAAAAGGAATGAATGACAATTATACAAATACTTAATGCAGTAATAAGGTTACAATACTTACCGATACAGTGCAAATTTGGGCAAATAATTTTAATAGAAAAACCAAGAAAACCCCCACATGAAGATACCTCGTATAAACCGACAACACTTACGCCAATATTATCAAAACTGCTGAAAGGTTTATATTGAAAAAACTAACGCCTGTAATAGATAAACAAGAACTCACCCCTCAACATGACTCTCGGTTTAGACCCAAATACTATATAAATTCACAAAGTTGTGGATGTGATCGAAAAGGATCTTGAAGAATACCGATATTGTGTGGCAGTGTTTCTAGATACAAGCCAAACATTTGATAAAGTCTGGTACCCTGGCCTACTATTCAAAATCAAGCAGTTCTTAGCTCATCAATATTAATATAAAATATGGTGAGTCATTCTGACCTACATCCAATCAAAGCTGATATTCTACCAGGAAGTATCATGAGACAGATTCTATACCAAATACCATGTACTTAATAATTTAAGTGGTTACACAAGCGGCACCTAAAAATCAATAAGAACAAATCGATAGCAATAACTTTCACTACAAAACGCGATACTTCACCATTTCACCTCGACATGCATTTAGATTGAACACTCACATAGATAACACACCTTATAAAGAAGAGGAAAGAGTATGGGCTCTGGGACAAAAACTATAAATTGTCACTTAATAAAGTGCTAGTGTACAAAGTAGTGTTAACACCTATATGGACGCAATCCAATTCTGGGGTTGAGCAAAATCATCAACTATTGAAATTATAGAAAGATTTCAAAGCAGTTCGTAGTTTAACAAACGCGGAATGGTATGTCAGCAATAAGACGCTTCACGCCGATTTCAAGGTTTCATGGGTCAGAGACGAAATCAGAAGATGTATATATAGTTGCATTTAGTTATTAGTAAGTAGATGTATATAGGCATCAAAAGTGTCTATAGTAGCCTGAAAATGAATAGTTTTTCCTACTAGTTTTATTAATTGATTTTTGCCTTCAAATTAGTAATTTGCGATAACGCAGTGCTCTTGTAATTAACAATATAACGCCTAGTTATTTCTTATTAAACAGCATTAGTAATTAATTTCTGCGGGCTGCATGTTAATTAGGAAAATTATTGGGCAAACAGCTAAATTTCCAGTTGCAAACAGGGCCTGCAATTAACGCCGAATTAGTTACAGGCCTATGAGCCTACGCGGAGCAAAAGAAGGCGAGTCGACGCGTTTGCTTTGCATGGAGTAATCATTTTAGCATGCTGTTAGCCGAGCACTAATTGTTCGGGTTAAATATACATAGGTGGCTTTAATGAAATTCACGTGAGCGTGGAAATCGCTTTGCAATGCCAATAACTGATTCGCTGGCGCGGGTTGGTTCGAGCACGGGCGTACAAGCAAAAATGCTGGTACGGCCGAATTGATTTCAGCCCCTGTTTGCTCGTGAATATTTTTTACTGTTGATGCTGACGGAAAATTAAAAATGACATGCTTTGTGTGTGGAATTGACACATTTATTATCGATACCGGAGTTTTATTTCCAATTGTTTACTTTAATTTACTGTATGCGTTTTCGAATATTACCTATTATACAGATAAGTCTTTGTGTACGAAATATATGCAGAAAAGTAAACTTTTATAATTTTTTACAGGTCGTATTGTTAGAAATTTAATATCAATTAATTGCAATCTTTAGGTTTCGCAACAAAAATGTTTAAAATTCATTGGTAATACATAAAATAAAATAAAAGAAAACAATATTAGATACAATAAAGGTAATAATAGATAAATAAACAGTACATTATATAATCCACTTGTTCAGAAAACGCTTATGAGAACGTACATTTAATAAAGATAGATCATCCATAAATTTGAAATATCTATTAGTGTAATTTTGTATTTTATACATACAATTTTAGAAGGTAATTTACTATTAGAGTATTTGTTTTTAATTTTGTAATATATTTATAATTAGTTTTAATTATTTATGAACAAGTAATAACATTATTCACTAATATAAACAAGAAAATTAAACCAAATTTTATTTATTATAAATAGTTATTTGTATATTCGGTTAACTTTGGTGCTCATGATGCGATAAGAGATTTTTTGGTATCTCCGTGTTCCTCTCGATGAGATCTATCCGTAGACACCTTAAAAGTAAACCTACTCCTACAAATAAAAAAGATACGCCACACAGTCGAATTCCCAAACGCTACAATGTAAAAGTTCGCAACCGATTACGTGTAGTTTCAATACGTTTTGCAGTTGCGAACTTTTTCATTTTAATCTGAACGGGTATTTTGTCAGGTCCAACCGCTTTGCTCGATTTTGCTGTTCGTAATACATATTCAACTTCAGACCGCGTTATTTCTTGTAAATTTTAATATGAAAAGGGGTGTAAGGGTAGTACAACTTATTACTTCCAAATGCCAACCTTACCTGCTAGAGTAGTGATTGCAATCATCCGGTGCACCATGCTAGAGAACTAACGAGGCTCTGACAACTGAATATCAGCGGGATAACTGAAAAAACTAGAATTAAGGAAATGTAATTCTATGAATAAAAAAAGTCGAAAGTAACGGGAAACAACGTCTTACACACTATTTCACCAGGAAATTTAAACTGCCTAAACTTTTTAGCTCTTAGGATCTTTTACTATTATGCCAGGAAAACAAACATATGACCCTCAGTTCCGGGCAGGTGCTAAATCATCTAAGGGTTCGAAAAATCTCTTGGTTTAAAATAATAAAGATAAATGACAGAATTACTACATGGAATGTCCGCACATATGTAGCAAGAAAGCCAGACAACGTGATCAAGGAAATAAAAAAAATTAATAGAAATATACATTCTAGGACTAAGTGAAACGACATGGCCCGAAAACGAAATATGCCAAATCAGAACCAATAAATGATGACAACATAGACACAGAGTTGGTAAATGAACGCATTAAAAAATGAGAGACAAACGTAAAAGGCTATTCGAAGCGAATAATCGCAACACCGCTGGAAAGAAGATCACTAAATATTAATATTGTACAAGTCTACGCCCCAACAGGAAATAAAGCAGATCAAGAAATTGAAAAATTTTATGAGTAATTATATGCAGTATTCCTTCTTCTTCTTCTTCTGTCGTCAAGGCTTAGGCCATTCTGCCTGTTCCGAACTTCATTTGATTAGGACCATCTTTTCTTCGGTCTTCCTACATCTCTGCGTCCTCTTGGGTGGTAGTTTAGGATTTGTTTCGGTATTCTTTCTTCTGTCATCCTATTAACGTGTTGTCTCCAATTGTTTCTGTATTCTTCTATTTTGTCGTTGACGTTGAAAATTTCTAGTTCTTCCCTTATTTCTTCATTTCTTATCCTATCATTCCTTGTGCAACCTTTAACATTTCTGAGAAACCTCATTTCCGCTGCTTGTATGCTAGATTTGTTTTTTGTGTTTGTTATCCACGATTCGCTTCCATAAGTGAGTATAGGGACGGCCATGGTCTTGTAAAATTTCATTCTTGTTTCTTTTCTTGTTTTGTGTTTTAGCGTTCTATTTATTGTCCCGCAAATTGCTTGGAATTTATGAATCTTGTTTTCTACATCTTTATCATTTTCGTATGTGGTGTCGCAGCCTAAGTAGTTGAAATGAGATATCTGTTCTAAAGTCTTTCCATCTATTATTATTTTCGATCGCACTGATTGTTTTCCTTGGAAGGCCATTATCTTTGTTTTGTCTTTAGATATTTTCAAATTGTAGTTTTCGCAGAGTAATTTGAGACAGTAAATTGATCTTTGCAGATCGTCTTCGTTCTTTTGAATTATTGTTAAATCATCGGCATATAGCAGTAAGTTTATGTTTTTATCGTCTCGTAGTTTTATCCCCGGGTTTACTTGTGGTTTCCAAAGTTTAACCACGTCGTCGATATAAATATTAAATAAAGTGGGTGATAGCCCACACCCTTGTCTTAGTCCTTGATTTGTTTGAATTTTGTCAGACTTACTGTCGTTGTTGTTTATTACTATGTTTGTGCTAATATATAATGATCTTATGATTTCTATAAGGTGGTTAGGGAATCCTTTTTCTTTCATTATTTCAAGGAGTTTATGTCTGTCTACGCAGTCAAAAGCCTTTTCGATATCTATAAATGCAAGGTGGGTTTCCAAGTTGAATTCTCTTCTTTTTTCAATTAATCTCTTTAAAACGAATATGTTGTCACTACATGAGCGGCCTTTGCGAAATCAGGATTGCCCTTCGTCTAGTAATACCTCAGCTATGAGTTTTGTTCTTTCATTAATTATTTTGGAGTATAATTTATAGGTGGTGTTTAGGAGGCTGATTCCTCGAGCATTTGAGCATTTTGAGCGGTCTCCCTTTTTAAATATTGATATGACTTCTGCTGTCTGCCATTCTGTTGGGATCTTCTTCTTTCGCCAACATTCATTTAAAAGATGTAGTATTCTGAATTCTAGAAGTGGTCCTCCATATTTCAATAATTCTATACTAATTCCATCGGGGCCTGCAGCCTTCCGGTTTTTCATTTTCTTTAGGCATTTTCTTAGTTCTTCTATGGTAATCATGTCAATTGTAAAATCAGTTTCATCAATATCTTCCTGTATTAAAATATCCTGTTGTTGATTTCTTGATTATTCCATAGGTTTGTGTAGTGTTTCTTCCACTCTTTGTCGTTAATCGTTTTTAATTTTGCTACCTCGTTTACTGTGCTGTTCAAATGTTTCATCATTTTATAAGCGAATTCCTGTCTTCCATATACGTCGTGTTCTATGTTGCTTATCAGTTTTTCCCAAGATTCTTCGTGGGTTTGTCTTACGATCTGTTTTACTAAGTTTCGTTTTTCATTGTAGCGTTGTTTATTTTCGGGGGTTCTTCTTTGTAGATATATTAGATATGCTTCTTTTTTCTCTTTTATTGCGTTCCCTACTTCTTCATTCCATATTTTTAATCCTCTAGTTTTCTTTCTTTTCTTTTTCTTCCCTACTGCTTCATTCGCTGCTTTAATGATGCCGATCTTTATATTATCCCATTCTTCATTGATCTCATTACTAGTGGGTGTACGTAGTAAGTGTTCTTGTAGTCTGTTTTGATATAAATATCGGGTACTTTCCTCTCTAAGGAGATGTATTTTGAAAACTTCTTCTGGATTATTTGTGTTTGTGGTTTTTCGTTTCTTCCATTTTGTTAATAGGGTTATAGTGGCTACTAGAAGATAGTGATCTGAATTTATATCACTTCCCCTGTAAACTCTTGCGTCTTGCACGAGGTTTGTCATCCTGTTATTGACTATTACATAGTCTATGATTGATCTTAATCCTCTTGCTGACCAGGTGTATTTGTGTATATGTTTTTTCTTGAAAAACGTGTTTGTTAGTTTTAGTTCGTTGAAAGTAGCGAAATGTCGTAGTTCTTGTCCATTATTGTTGATTACGTTTTCGCCGTATGTGCCTACAGTTCCTGGGATGGGGTCTTTTCCCACTCTTGCATTTAGGTCTCCACTTATTATGAGGTGGTCTGTCTTTGTATAGTTGTTTACTACTTTCTGTAGTTGTTTGTAGAACTGCTCTGTATCCTCTTCCTTTCCCTCTTCAGGGGCGTATACTCCTATAACCATAATGTGTCCTCTATCTATTTTCATTCTGGTAGTTACTATTATTTCATTCATATATTCGTAGCTTTCTATTTTGTTTCTCCACTTTTTATTGACCATGATTGGGACTCCACTACTTGCCCGTCTGTTTTGAGGTATTTCGCTGTAGATCATTATATAATTATTAGTTTCTTTAGTGCCTTTTAGTTTCTTTTTTGTTTCACTTATAACTGCTATGTCTACTTTTCTTTGCATAAGTTCTTTGTCTAATTCAGTTTCTTTTATTCCTAGCCCTCTAACATTCTACGTGGCTATCTGTATTCTCTCCTTAATTCCAGCTCGTTTGTCCTTTTCACGCCTTTTTCGTCTACTTGGTGATCCGTCCGGTTGATTCTCATGAAGTTTGCCAGTAATTTAAAATCCCCTGGCAGCGTTACGAGCGCTGTGCAGGTTAAGCCGGTAGTGGGGCTGCCACTTTTCTGCCTCCGGCAGGCAGAGCAATTTCTCAGGTTACTATCCCTTAGACAAGTTGCCTTCTCTACGGCTGTTGAGCCGTGTCTGCTCATTGCAACCGCCCATTCTGGGTCAGACGTTGCAGACTCTTTACCATATCTGGCTACCCTCACTTATTTAGCCTGCGGGTCAACTCAGTTTCCAGGGTTATAACGCTCGATGTGACCGTCCCGGCAAAAGGTACTACCCCTTCAGCGTGAACCCCAACACCCCATGCAGTATTCCATTCGTTTAAATCACAAGAAATAACAATAGTGATAGTAAAAAACGTAATGGAACGTTTTCGCTTGGGTGTGCGAAACGAACGTGGGAGAGATTGATACAATTGCAGAAAAGAAAATTCACTAATTAAATATACATATTATGATCTATATCCAGATGAAAAATGTTTATATACTTGAAAATTGCCACAAGACAACTTCCAACACATAGTAAGAAATTAAATAAATTACTTCCTGATTAAAAAACGCTTTAAAAATAATACTACAAGAGTCTCTGCGTACCCATTTGTAGAAATTGACTCTGATCATAATCCACTAATAAAAGAAAGATATAATGTTGCTATCTTTAGAGAAATAAAAGAATAGAAAAACTCATAGAAGAAACTGAAGTACAATTCAGAAGAAACGAACCAAATAAAAACCAAAATGAAGAAGTATACTGGAAAACAATGAAAACGAATCTTAAACAAGCAACCGAAAAAGTGGTTGAGTACAAAAAACATTAAGCAAAGAAACTATGGATGACAAAAGAAATTATTCGTAGAATGAAAGAAAAACGAGTAGCAAAAATAAAACGAGACAAAGATCAATACAAAGAAATACACAAAGACATGCGAAACAAAATAAGACAGGGAAAGAAAAAATGGCTAGCAGGACAATGTCAAGAGGCAGAAATATATAATACTTTTAACTTCAACAAAATTTTAAACAAATCACAGGAAGTTGTAAAAAGAAAAATATGAGACAAAAAAACAATAGTAATAGACAACGTATAATTACGACGGACTTTGAAAAGCTGTATAAGAAACTTGTACAAAGAAGATCACGCAATGATGCTAAATCAAAACACAGCTCCTGAACATACAAGTCCTCCAATACTCCTATCAAAAATGAGAAGAAAAAATTTAAAGCAAGGAAAAGCACCACAAGATGACAACATACATAAGAAGTTATTAAATGCAACGTATTTATGTATTCTATTTAATAAAATCTATGGCAGTAGATACATACAAGATAAATAGTTTGTAGCATTACAAAAGAGTAATGTTTATGACTGCAAAAACCACAGACTAATAAGTCTAATAAGACATACCTTAAAAGTCTTCCTAAAAATTCCATCTCCAAGAATATATACAAAGCAAGACTAGGGACGTAAAGGCCTCATGCCAGACTAACGCGCAGCGGCCCTGTTCGACTAGGTCAAAATAACGGCAAACATGATGCTCTGGCCATCATACAAACACCTTTGGCGGTCGTAAAGTACATTCTCCTTCTTCTAACGGGTCAGATCTAGCCACCTTCGTCACAAATGGTCGTACTACACGAAATGTGTAGTTAGAAACAGGCTAATAGCCTATATAAGAGTAGAAGAAGAATATATACGAAATGCGAAGGATATAGTGGCAATACCCAATATGGAATTATACTGTATGCAAATGCTACCGCAAAAATATTTTTGATATACTACAACAAATTGCACTAGGTACAAAATATCTTGGAATCAAGCAAAACCTGTATTGAAACCAATCAGCAAAACTACTTATTATTAATTTAACACAAAATTTATCACAAATTTAGTCACAAAAGGCGTACTTCAGGATTGTGTATTATCCCCATTATTTTTTAACGTATATGTAGAAAAAATCTTCTACATATCATTGCATAATTAAACAGACGGAATTTCAGATTAATAGAACGCCAATAACAATATATAATATGCAGACGACACTAGAAGAAAAAAATATTAAAAAAGTACTATTTTCATTCGTATTTTATCCTAAATTTAATCTTTATTTTTAATCCTTGCACCTGATCATATTGAATCTATACAATTGAGTTATACTCCAAATGTGACCTTATAAAGAAAAAATACAAAAATTTTTAAACTTCTAGGAGGGTGAATCAAAAATAAACGAGACTTTTAATCTCGGGTGCGCAATATAACGCGCGAGAGTTCTCGCTTCGTCAGATGTTGGGTAGGGATGTTAGGAGTGGGGGAAGCAGGCGGGCGATTTCGTTCGTTCCTGTCAGTATCCGTCGTGACAATGTTTGAGCAGGAGGTGCCGTCGTCAATTGCGCAGCGTATGACCATTAAATTCCTCGCCACGGAAGGTGTAAAATCGGCTGAAATCCCGAGGAGATTGACTGCGCAGTTCAAGGAAGAGACATTGTCACGAGCTAGAGTGTTCGCATGGCACAAAAAGTTCGTGGAGGGTCGTGAGAATGTTGAAAATGAGAGACATAGTCAAAGCTGTCTCCAGGCAAGGTTTTGGCTACGGTTTTTTTTACCAGCGTGGCTTGTTGCACCTCGATTTTTAGCGAGGTTAGACTTGCATATCGCCGCAAACGACGTGACCTACCGATGAGAGAGGTGAAACTTCTCCATAACAATGCTCGTCCCCATACAGCAGCCCTGACAAACGAAAAAATGGAGAAATTGGGCTGGGAGACAGTTGAACACCCTCCCTACAGCCCTGACCTATCGCCGTACGAATATCACCTATCCGGTTCTCTCAAGGAAACCATGGGAGGGCATAGATTCGACAGCGATGAGAAGGTAGAGGTCTATGTTCGTAATTGGCTGGAAACACGACCAACTTCATTCTACGAGGAAGCCATTTCAAAATTAGCTACACGTTGGGAAAATGTGTTTCTAAATCAGGAGATTATGTAGAAAAATAATCTGCCTTTCTTTTGTTTCAAGTTCAAATAAAATATTTTTTAAAAAATAAGTCTCGTTTATATTTGATTTACCCTCGTATTTCTTTAAAGATATATGTGTTCCGAATAATAAAGCCTATACATTTATATGTTTTAAAAATACTGTAATAAATGCGCTGATGAATAAGATAAGGATTTTTTTAATTTATTTATTTAAACTAAAAATCCTTATACCGTTAGGTGTCGGATTATAACCCAGTTTACAGTACTTATAATATAATATCTAATATAACTTATAAAACATATTAAACTTAAATAACATTTCTTAATTAATTTATTCCAAGCCTTTCTGTCTCTTGTCAGGTTCCTTACTTCTCTCCATTGTATGTTCCTATTTTTCGCTGCTACTTTTACCTGTTCCTCGCACTTCCTTCATGGTCTACCTACTGCGTTCTTTTCCTCTGTTCTTGCTTCGTATACTCTCTTCGCTATCCTGTTATCATCCATTCGGAGCAAGTGTCCCATCCAACCTAATTGCCTCTCTTCTACCAGTGTCAATATAGGTTTCACTTTCAGTTGTTCCGTTATATTTTTATTTCTCACTCTGTCCAGTCTTGTTATTCCTTTAATTTTCCTCAAATATCTCATCTCCATTGCTCTAATTTTATTCTCGTTTCTTCTGTTGATCGTCCAGGATTCGCTGCCATAGATTAACGAAGGTCTTACTACTTTTTTGTATACTTCCGATTTTATTTGTTCCGGAATTTCTTTTTTCCTGAGGAACGTGTTTTTCAGTGTGTTAAATATTTTCCCCGCCTTACCTAATCTTTCCATTATTTCATTATCTATTTTTCCCTTGTTATCTATTATTGTACCTAAATATTTGAAATTTATTACTTGTTCTAGTGTTTGTCCTTCTATATTGATATTGTGTTGAGGGTCTGTATGGCAATAATCATAGTTTTAGTTTTTTTCTAAATTTATTTCCATATTTATTTTTCTGAGCTCGCGATGATAGATATTGATATTTTCCTGAAGTTTTTCCGCTGATTCTGCTAGTAGCACCATATCATCAGCAAATAGTAATTCCTGTATTGTTATTATTTTTAATCTCCAACTTCCCACTTCCATATTATAGCATTCCTTTTTATAGATCTTCACTACATCGTCCATGAGTACTGAGAATAGGAGTGGACTAAGCACGCATCTCTGCTTCATTCCTATTTCTGTTTCGAATTGTTCTGACTCGTTGTTGTGTGTCCTTACTTTATTTCTATTGTCTTTGTATAGTGTTTTGATGACATCTATCATGTCTTTACTTACTCCTCTTCTTTCTAGACTTTCCCAAACATCCTTTCTCTTTACCCTGTCGAAGGCTTTTTTTAGGTCAATAAAGCAAATATGAATTTCCTTCTTTTCCTTATCATTTTTCCCATAATTGCCTGATTGTGAAAATTAAGTACTGTGTGCTTCTACCTCTACGGAACCCATGTTGTGACTCCTCCAGAGAGTTTTCAATTTCTTCTCTCAGTCGCTTCTCTAAAATTCTACTTAATACTTTGCCGGGTATACTCGTTAGTGTAATACCCCTATAATTTGAGCATTCTTTTGTCTCCTTTTTTGTATAGGGGTAGTATTATTCCTATATTCCAGTCTGTGAGTATTACTTTTTGTACTATTATTTCATTTATTAACTCGTGGAATTCCTCTACAGCTATCTCTCCCATATATCTCAACATCTCAGCTGTGATTTCATCTTCCCCTGGTGCTTACCCTAGTTTGAGTTTCCTGACTGCTTTCATGATTTCTTCTTTTGAGATTCTTTGTATCTGCTGTGTAACCCTGTGTCCTGCCCTTATTTCCTCTATCTCTTGTTCTACATTATTTCCTGCTTCTGTTAATTCTTCGAAGTATTCCTTCCATCTTTGCATTATTTCCTTCTCTTCAATTATCACTTTCCCGTTTTTGTCTTTTATATTTCTTAGTTTGGGTGGTTTCTTTTGTTTTAAATGCTTTAATATATTATAGAATAGTTTTTGGTTCTCTAAATAGTTTTCTTTCATCCTGATTCCGAACTCTTCCCACGCCTTTTTCTTCGTTTCTTTTATACTTTTCTTTGCTTCGGTTCTTGCTTTCTTGTATATGTTATAGTTTTCTTCCGATCCAGTTATTATATAGTTTTTCCATTTTTCCTCCTTTTCTTTGACTTTTTGTTGTATCTCGGTTGACCACCTTCTACTTTCCTTCCTGTATGTATTCACAATTTTCTTTACTCCACAGCTAGTTCTTGCTGCTTCTAAAATATTGTCTTTAAAATGTCTCCATTTCCTTTCTATATCTTTACTCTCAATTTTATTTTGGGCAATTTTCTTATCTAGAATTTCTTGGAAATTTTTTTGTATTTCACTCTCCTTTAGTCTATAGCTTTTGATTTTTTGTTTTACTGTTACTTCCTTTTTATCTCTTGTTTATATTTCATGTTTATCCAGAGTTCCATTTTTAGTAAATAATGGTCGCTTCCTATTTCAACGTTTCTTTTCACCCTCACATCCTTCACTCTCTTCCAATTTTTTGTATTTACAATAAAGTAGTCAATAATTGACTTCTCGTTCCTGGAGCGGGCTTCCTTGGTGTATTTGTGTATATCCTTGTGCATGAATTTCGTGTTAGTAATCACCAAATCATTTCCTACACATAAGTCTATTAGCCTTAAACCGTTGTCATTTTTAGTGTTTTCGCCCTGCTGCCCCATGTGTCTTTCTATACCTTGATTGTTATTGCCTACTCTGCCATTTATATCTCCCATTACAATTACATTTCTTTCTCCTCTATCAATTTCCATTTGCAGTAATTCATAAAACTGTTCTTTCACTTCCTTCCTCTCATTATCATTAGGCGCATATGCTACTATTATCGTCCACAGTTCCTCATTGTCTATTTTAATGTCTAGTGCCAGCAGTCTTTCATTAATATATTTTTCTTCCCTAATATTATTTACCTTATCGGATGTTACTATTAACCCTACCCCTTTTGCTCCCCATTCTTCTTGCTCTACTCCTGACCAATACAGCCAGTACCCTTCGTTCAGTTCCATTTCTCCTTTCCCTTTCTTTTTGGTTTCCGTTATGCCTAAATAGTCGATGTTTTGCATTTTCATCTCATAAATTATTTCATCTGCTTTTCCTATAATACTTTTTACATTCCAGGTGCCAATTTTTATCGAGTCTCCTTTTTGTTTTATTTTCTTCGGTTCTTCTTTGTTGTTTCCTATTTTTATGTTTTTGATGTATTACCATTTGCGTATTTCCTTGTTCGTTGCCTTTTTTGTCATCACTTCCTCCTATCCTATCTTTGTCTACCAGTTTTTTCTCCCGGTATGGGTTACTTTCCTTAATTGATCATCCAGAGTGCTTCCCTCCGGGGACCTTTCCGTTAATGTCCTCTTTAGGGTATTTGATTCTGAACTATCTTTCTTTGTCCGTTTTTCTTCCCTTTTTATATCATCGACCTTGTATATTTGATCGTTCACAATTAGCGTTTTGAATTTTAACTGTGCCTTAAATCTTTTTTTCCGCGCTTCTTTCAGGTGTGGTATTAATTTGCTATTTTTTTCTGGAACGGCAGTTATTCATTTTTGGAAATTTTTTATCAAATGCATAAATTAATTTAATGGCCTTCTTTATTTTCCCAGTGCTGTAATTGATTTACTTACAAATGTATAATGAGTCCTAATAAATGCTAATTAATCGCAAATTTCTAGTTTTCTTAAAATAGACTGAGATTTTTCAATAAGAATACTAAAACTATCTGAAAATTAGAGTCTTTATCTTCTCAAAATGCTAGGCATAAAAAAAGATCTACGTTAAGCTAATTTTTCTATATATAATTGCACCCTCAGTGGGACCTTTATAAACTCTTTTTTATGCTATATATGAATGAATTTACTAAGGATAATTGAATTGTTTCAGCTACTCTATTTAAACCATGACACAGACATATAACATGAATTAGATTTTTGTATAAAAATTTTAGTTGTTGTCCAGCTTTTGTCATGTATGGCGTTGCGTCCGACAGCATCAAAATAATTTAATTAATTAATCTACAATTTAAAATATATATTGTAATGGTTACTTACACAAGTTGTAAAAAGTGCGTGTTTTTTAATGAGCCGCAAATTTCTTTAACAAGGCTTGCCGAATTTAACAATTGCGACGAGTAAAAGAAAACAATTTTATATATGTATTTTTTTTGGACCAAACTAAATAATCAAACATTCGACTACCATTTTTTCGCAAACTTTGCAAAATCCTCCGTCATCTACATCGGCATACGAAATTCATGCAAATTTTTTATCCAAGTGGACGTTAAGCTATTTTTTACTTTCGGTGCCTCCAAAATTTGATATATTCCCGTTCTCTTCTCAAACAAATGTATCGCAACAATCTATTTATTTTTTTTAAAAATACATTCATAAATATGAAAGGAAATGCACCTAAAATAATCAGTGGGGGTTTAAAATCTTTTATTTGATGTGCTCAACTTCTTGGAAAACTATAATGGAACCATTTAGTTTGGAAATCCACAAGTCTATTATAATACCTCTCACGAATATTCTTACTAAAAGCAATGTACATAATTACAACCTTAGATAACTAGTAAGGGTCTTAATATTTTGTTTATCCGCCTTCTTAGGAAAGCACAATAAAATTATGGAGTGTTTAAGTGCTGATTAAGTTCTGTAGTCGCTTTCTCGGCCGTTGCTTTCTTCTGCGACGTCACAATGCGCTTCAAGGCTCCGCAGTCTCTATCTTACAACTTCGTTTTTCGACCACTATTATGCTTCACCGACCCTGCATGTGGTGATGACTTTCGAAACCGTGCTCAGCTAAACGGGCACCAACAATTAACCCTTTGAAACCCCATCAGCTCTGACACACTGCCTTACTCCACTATTACTGCTCAGCTCATATAAGTAACGGTTGATGTAGGCATTGCTTAGTGTTACCAGGCGCAGTAAAAATATGCCGCCCTTTTGGCAAGAGTTTCCATTATTTTGTCCAATACCTGTAGATTTCGTCTTAGGTGTATTTATAAATCATTGCAAAACTGATTATCAAGTTAGCATTTAAAGGTTAAAGTCATTAGCTAAACCGAAATTTAATAAAAGTAACTTCTTTAAAATATTTTCAACAAATTTATCGTAAATCGGATGGTAGGGCATTTAACTGACTTCTACATGAAACTTTCAGAGGCGAGAACTCGACCTTTTTACAAGTCTAGATGCCTCAACGACAAATGTTACGTTGACAATTTCTTTAACATGCTTTACATTATCTTCAGTGCGATCCTGATAGTTGGAAGAGTTGGATTTATGCAGATTAAAAATAAATGCATATTTATTTCGTGTTCCCCTTCCTTAAATTCGTATAACCCTCCATACTAAATTAAGCGTGTTTTGAAACACTTTTAGATTTACGAAGTCGTCATAAAAGCAACTTCACGTTTTAGATACATAAATTTAGCTACTCTGGAACCAAGTCAAAATACTACATTTTGGTAGATAATAATCCAGCGCAAGCCCGATTAAACAAAACAGAGCAAGAGTGATACGCCCGGCGGCACATTTTCTCGAGTCGGGCTGAAAAGCCAGTAGAGTTAAATACATTTTGTACATTCATCGTTTCAATAAATAAATTTGATAAATTTTAAGAAAATAAAGGCAATATCAATATCAGCTCATCTCATAAGTAATGTTTTATAAAATGAAATTTCAGCGGTAAGAAACACAAGAATAAATTTATTCTAATATTTAAAATACAACTAATTATTTATATTATAGAACCTTTAACCTAAATACTGGATGGGGAAACAATTCTATGCCGTCGTGTTTATGTATTTCCTCATGTTTCTTTTTCTCAGCATAAAGGTCTGAATTATACACCTGAGGGCACTAATTTAACTCGTGCTGGACATTTGTTATTTATTATAGCATAAATTACTTTGGGCATTTGTGTTTCTAGCATATGCACAAAATAATTTTGTTTTTTAGATATGCACCTTCAGCGGCAGTATGTGGTAATTATGCTTATCTTGAAAGTTGGAGTTATTTATACAGATTAATTTTACATGGAACATTTCTTAATACTACGTTGTTGACGACAGGTTGTAAGTTGACGTTGAATATGACTGTAGTTTAATTTATGGATATAATTTGACAACTACTGCAAACTTCAAACAAGGTGATGGATAGTATCTTTAGACGAATTTACAGGTACTTACCTCGAGTTTGCTGCCGATTTTTTTGTTGTCTAAATATAACTCACAACTGCTCTCTACTCTTTACATTATTCAGTCTTATCGCCATTCTAAAATTATGCTAGACACATATGTCTTAATTCCTTCAGTAGCATTATATGCGGTTTTTCCTTAGTTTTGCCTTCCTTACCTTTGGATATAGTACTGCGATAAAACAGGATACATTTCGCATACTGTTATGCGGAATGGGATGTTTTATTGTAGCCGTATCGTTGCTGGTACTGTTATCATTTTATCATTAAGCTGTTTCATCGCTATTCTATTATCATCTGAAAGCCGTTTTTTATTTTGTACAAAATCACTATCCTTCTCTTTTACGCAACACCAATAAAGTAAAAAAACATATTAATATAAAAAGAAATTGCTTTTATAAATCTTTAAAATCACGCTTTAGAATATACATTTGAAAATGTTGATAGGGCTTATGGAAATGTTCCTATAGGAATAAAGCGTAGAATTGCTGTCGTTTTTGAATTGTCACTACGTTTCCAAAATCTATGCATTTTATGACGCTCGTTAGGTGGAAAAATAGAAAGAAATAGAAAAGGGTCTGACGAAGGAGAAATGATAGACGTTGGTCATAAGTGTTAATAAAATCTTCAGCGATTTCTATATTTTCTGCATTCTATTCATCTGCCAACTTGTGCGGTACAAACCAAGAAACAATTTTTTGCTTACTAAACATTCGCTGACGATGGTGTCAATGTCTAATTTTCCACCACCAACTGTAGAGTTAATCGTCGATATGGAATTTGTTGCATTCGCTCTACCATACTTGGAGTTTTGCTTATCGATGATCGATGCAAATATGCGTTTAATTTCTGTCGTTGGAGCATCTGAACTCGTGGTAAACATGTTTTAAGTTCACAGCTTTCGTCCCGTATAATTGTATCAGTATTTTATAGATCTCTATTGCCGCTTTTTCTACTTTGTTGTAGAACTTGACGTTTATTACGTCTCACACTAGTCACTTTAGACTACCCGCAGTGGGTATACCCTGTCGCTACGTATACTTCTCATTAATGTCGGTTTTTAGTGTTCTTGGATATTGAAGTGAAGGTGCAAATCTGGTTTATGTTATCCTTAAGATATTTGACTATTTACGGAATATTTTAAAAACCCTTTGTACTTATATTAATGCATTCCTCGCTTAAAAATTATTCTTCAACACGTTGAAGATGAAACAAAAATTATAGTTTTGTCGTCATTGTTTTACACGGGTTTTATTATTTTTATCTGATGATAATGGTTTATTATAACTGGGGAGGAACTGACAAGTGGTGAATCTACCGGCACTGCACTGAACCATTTGACAAATAAATTTTATGTAGCTTAAATAATAGACCCATATTATTTATGAGATATTTTTTTATAATAGATGTATAACCTAAATTTTATTTATTCCCAGTTGATCGTAAACTATATATACATTTTTTATTATAAAAATAAATAATTAGAATTGATTATAATTCGCTGAGTTAATTGTATGCATTAGAAAAAGACTTAAAAAGATAAACGCCCAATGGTGCTGTCTGACTTTTCGTCAACAAAGGTGAAGAGGTGGTAACGGAATACGCATATCCTTTTGTTTTTAGGATGCTGTGTTAGTGAGGTCACCAAATCATTGAAATGTCCCAACAGCCGATCATGATAAATTGCAGTTATATTTCTCACATATTCATTGTTGTATGAAGCGTATAATTGGATACATATGTATTAAAGATGGTCTTCATCGTCTTTGATTGAAATTGTTGTATTACTTTACTATTGGAGTAACTTGCACAACCTCACAATTCTTAGCTATAGAACTAGATAGATCATATAATGGTATTATAAAGTACAAGTTTGTTTCGTGACAACTGTAATATTCGTCCTATAAGCCAATACCTTTTTCTAATTCTAAGATGCATTTTCTTGCATTTTTTTAAGGATATGGGTTTTCTACTTTAAGCATTTGTCCATATAAAGTATTTAGCTTTATTCGTTTGTGGTCTGGGAATGTTGTTAAGTGTTACAGAGAGACACAATAATCGTGTTGTAAGCATTATATGTGTAGGCTTCGTTTTATTCTTGCAGCAGGTCTAATGCAGAGTGAGGATCTACATCTACATTTACACGCCAGAAAGTGTCACCTGCAAAGTGCCCAATGTAATGCCCGGCGTAAGTGATATGTCTGCAGTAAAAAGCAAGTAGAGTAGTGGGACCAGAACGCTGTCTTGGGGAACACCAGTAGATATCTGATATACACTAGAAACTTTGTTTACTATTTTGGTTTGAAGCTATCCCTTAGATATGTATAATTGTAACGGTAAGTAGTTCTGATGTGGAAGAATATGCTTCATTTTAGAAGCTATCGTACCGCACATGAACTGACCAAAATTGTTTGTTGTGGAGTAATGTTTGAATTATATATGTTATTTTAAAAATTGTTGCATGGTCGAATAACCTCTTCTAAATCCAAGCTGGAAGACAGTTGTAACAATATACCAAAAATATTTCTAATATCTGGATCTATCTTAGTATGGTTAGGCTGCTAAGTACTGAGCAAAAAGTTCCACCTTTTCTTTATCTGGCCTTGCCCAAGAGTTACCATTCTTTCTCACCGAAGGAAATTCTACCTGAGTTTTTTTAAGTCCTTTTGCAGCTTTCTACATACTGCAATAATGATTGGAAAAATTATTTGCACTTTTGGAAGGCTTTATTTCATAAATTAGTTATTTCTTTTTTAATCTTCTTGATGAGTTGATTAAACAGAGTTTCATCATGGATGTTATGTGTGCTTTGCCAGATGGGCGTGGCTTTTCTGTTTATCAATTCAATTATTTTTTTTTGTAATAATAAAATAATCTTATTTTTGAGCATACAGTAGTGTAAATTCCATGCTGCTGGTCGTATTGTGGTTATGAAATGTTTTGTTACATTATTGTATTCGTCTAGTGTTTTTAAGCTTATATGAGTATTTATAAGTTTATGTACATATTGCTTTAACTGATTTCAGTCCTCACGACTTTTAGGATGTTTTGTCCGGGCTGTAGGGTTAATAGTAGCAAATATTGGACTATAGTCTGAGGGTAGGTCATAGCTGGAAGAAACTTTCTTATAATTTTGTGAAACACCAGCAGCTATAAAAATCTAATACATTGAGAATTTTATATGAATCGGGTTTGAGCACCGGTTAAGTAACACATGTAGTTGTTCTTACTAATAAACTAATCAAGTTGTTGACTCCTTGTTGTTATGAAACGATTGCCCCAGCTAGTGTGGTTGCAGTTAAAATCCCCACCAACTAGGAATTTCTTGTTTTGGCGGGAGTAAAGCAATAGCTATTGTAAGTGAACCCAATAGTTTACAGAGTTCTATAATTTAAAGTTGAAGGAAGGATTTTTCGTACTTCGGAAACGTGTGGTGTACTATTGTATCTAGAGTAATAATAGTTGTACCACCATAAGTTGTATTCTCTAGATGATTAATGTGATAAATGCAGTAATAAGGTATTTTTAAGAAAGTTCTTGTAAAACGTGTTTCAGGGACGAGCAAGATATTGATATTATTCGTTTTAAGAAATAGTTAGACTTTACGGTTATTGACGTCCCGCAGCGCAATTCCTAAGAATTTAGCAATTCAACTAGTTTAGTAATTACTGTTATAAGTGTGTTTAAAATTATGAACTTCTTTAAATTCACCAAGGCGTTGTATCAGGGTAAGGTCATTTGGAGGATTAGTTGTTGGATGGGGATTGGTAGAGTTGCTGGAGCGTTAGGTAAATAGTCGTAGATAATCTAAGAAAACTTCTTATATCCATTTTAAGTTGCGGGTTGGTCTCTGAGAACTGTGTAAGTTTGTATCGATTTTGTTTTATTGGTCTGGGTTAGAATAAACATATTTTTTAATTAGTTGAATGCGGGCCATTGCATAGCATACACTTTGTTGGCGTATCTCTAGTTATGATGTACGTTTTAGAGGTATAGTTCCACCACACTTAATACGCATATAGACGATTGCAGTATGCACTATGATTTCGTGTGATTATAATTTTAGCAACTTGTACATTGAAGCAAATTTGCATTTTTCTTAGGCGGCTCTGCGGTTATTTATGCGTTTTGTAAATATTCCAGTTGCAGATATCTTTATTATTTTCGGTAAGTCTTAGAACTACAAAAAATAATGGTACGGCTGCTTTATTTTTTCCTGTGTTTTATGTTAACATTGTCACAACTTTATGATTTTTGAGCGCCAGTTTAATTATTATATTAGCTGCTGGGGTAGTGGAAAATAGATGTTTATAATTACTCTGTACGTACGATTCTGTTTAACTTGAAGATTGTGATAAATAATATTGCTGTTTAGAAAACGTTTAATAAGTTTTTTTTATGATTCAGGAGTGTAGATTGTTCTTGTTCAATTATGTGAGTTATACTGTCCATCATTCTTTGGTAGCCCATTACTCCTTCTTGTACAAAGATAACTAATAGTTTAGAGTATTTTATCACATTGCTAATGTTAAAGGCAACGCTTTGTCATATACTGCTTCTCATAGCTTAAAATGCCTATTTTGTTGGATTACGGAAAATGGTCTATCCAATGGCTTAGTTCTTTGTCTTTTCCTTTTAAATCCGATGACTTTTTGTCACTAGTTCTTATCATCCGCTATATTTATATCTTTATCTGTATTACTTGGCTAAAATTATTGGTCCCCTTGCGTTAGACAAGTTTGCATTGAAGCTTGGTAAGAAATGGTTGTGGTGATACCAAAATTTGTGATGCAGAGGTCGTGGCTTTCAAATATCAGAGAAAATTAGTTCAATGGTATTTAGTCATAAAATGCATTTGCTTGTTGCTGGTTATTAAATACAATATATTACTGCTGCTGACAAGAGTGCGAGTAACTAAATTATTAATTCAGGTATTTTTTTATTTAGTAAATATATTTGTACAAAGCCGGTGATTTTGCCTAATTAAAATATTTTATTTGACAAGATACAGTAATATGTTATGTTGGTACCAAAATAAGGCAGGTTTTTTGTTATTGCTTTATACTTAATGATCTGTAAAAGTAATATCATAATAAATGCTATATTTTATATGTTATTTTTGTTTATATAATAAATAAATAAAGAAGTCTTTTAGATAAACTGCTTTTTTGCATAAGGTTTTTACTGGATATTCTGCTTTTGGAGAAGAACACACCATTTTTTCTGTGGCTTGCACTATCTTCAGATTTGTTTCTTTTCGGACATGTTTGTAATATACTTCCGATGTTCTTAGTTACTTCAAGCTACTATTGAAATCATATTTGACTTAATGGAGAAACGAGTACAAGCCATTATTTATTCTAGTGGTGAGCATAAATTCTGTCAGTTTGTTTTATTTCTCTTGATAAGTAAAAACCTCTGATTACGGTCTTTTATTTTAATTATTTCTATGTGTTGTAATTTGTTTGTACATTGGAGCAATGAATATATTTTGAAAGCATCTATTTGTGCAAAAAATATTGGAGAGGCAGGCGTGTAAATAGCCGCTCTCGTGGTGCGGTGTGGAAACGTAGTACGGCCCGTATTGGAACGTCAACCGATAAGGCCAAAATCGTCCCTTAAACGGCCGTCGCGAAAGCGGATGGGGGCGGCTACCGATATCAACCAACGAGTATTGCCAAATCGCTCTCCTGAATCGGCTTCTGCTTTGTAGGCGATGGTTCCACGGTGGCCACCTTGCCGCGCTGCGGATCTGGTATTTGCGGGATGATAAGACACGACCGAATTGGCAGCGCTGCGGAGTGCTTCTTGCAGGTTGATAAGACACGACCGAATTGGCCGCGCTGCGGAGTGCGAATCTGCGGGTGTTAAGACACGACCGAATTGGCCGCGCTGCGGAATGTTTATGTTGCCGGGCTTCGCGCCTGGCTTGGCGGTAGGTCTTTTGCGGGCAATTTTCATTCGACAGCACCTTTCATATCAAAGGTGCCGCCGACGGCGTATGCAGACTTGTCGGCTGAGCAAAAGCCCATATGCCGTTTTGTGTGCGATGGCAAAACGTAGCAGATATCAAAGGCCCGCATGCCGCCGCGATATAAAGCGGTTCAAGGGCGAAAAGGCCGCCACACCAAATATTTTTTTAAATAAATGTAGTAAGTACCTAAATAATCTTTAATATTTTTTGATGAAAAAGGCTTTAGACGTTTCTCTTTATGCAGTTTTCTATGCATTTAATAATTTATGTAAAATTATTATGCTTCTTTCCTAGTGGTGTTGATTCATTTTATTCTTGCCCTTTTTTAATCTGTAATGTTGTTGCACTTAAAGGTGTTGCATCAGTTTTTTTTGAGGTTATAGAATTTTTAAAATATTTTATTGTTGCAATTAGTACTTTGTTACTGCAACTAAGTAGTTTATAACAATCACTAGTTAATTGTAGTAATTTCACGAAAGTTATTTATTAAAGATATTTATAGTTTATAAATATTTTTAAATAGATTTACGCAAATACTAAGTTTTTGCACAGCTATATTATGTTTCCTAAGTACTCTGCTGTATATATAAAAACACACAATTTTCAGCAAGTATAATATTTTATTTATGGTATTACAGCTATACTGTCATATTAATAACGCCAAGTCCTTTCTGGAGTTTTTAATCTTTAAAAGCAGTAAGAGTAAATTTGTATTTTATGGGCCAACCACGCCGCCGATTGCAGATGGTCGTTGTTAGCGTAGTCCCGCATCATAATCGATCGCTATGGAACTTCGGAAGCCAGATAGTAATTTAAATGCAAGACCGGCATGGAGTGTTCATTAACCGAGAGCCCCATGCTATAGGCGGCTTGACACCACCAGGCTCTAAACGTCCCCGCTTGTCCTTTAGCACGTTTGCGTTGTTTGGTGCAGCACTTCCCTGTCAGCGACAACAAAACGGCAACTTCGTAAATAAGGCGTCCGTTATTAAATTGGACAGATGAGATAAAGCGCGGCGTTCTCGCGATTTAAGGGCTTTTGTTTAAAGTCCTATCGCAGACGCCCGAAAAGTTTCTTGGAGCATCAGATTACAAGTTTGTTAGTATCGCGCACAATGGGGGTTTATTAAGCGGAAACGCAGGCAGAGCGAGCCGTTGCAAACGCACAACAGGTTCCGTTTGAATGTACTTGTGAAGTATACAACCTACACAAAATAGCGCGCATGTATGGGTCAAAATAAATTATTTTTAAATATATAGATTTAGACGCCGTGCTGCTCATAAGAATTATAAGTATAATTTTTTATAAATGTAGTAACACACATTTGATGTATTAATAGTAGAAAAATAAAACAACATTTAAAGTTAAAGTTAACATTTGGTATGTGAGAGCACTCGTTATTTGCAACACTCTTCGATATGGACTGAGAACATATAACTAAAAAAAAAACAAAGTTACTATGAGAAAAAGAGGAGGGCAATTAATAGCATATAAAAATGACGTTGTGTTAATAATAAAAAGGACAGAGATATTAACGAAATAGAAAATGAAATAAGATTTGGACTAACAATAAACGAAAATTATCAAAGTAGGAAAAATAGAAACAAAAAAAAATGAAAATATTAACTCAAGAGTATGAAGAACTTGATAAATTTAAGTACCTAGGTGCTTTTATATCTGATGATTGAGGGAGCCCGGGAGGTATAGAAATGAAAGATAAAGTAGGGACAGCAGATTGAGGTTTTTACACTAACACTGGTTTATTGAAAAACCAAATTATTTCCAAGAAAAACAAATTGAAAATATATAACACCTTAATGAGACTTACATTGATGTAAAGTGGAGAATTTACGACGATAATAAGAATAGAAGAGAACAATTCAAGAATTGCAGAAAAGGGTTATAACTGCAAGACTGAGACCAATAAAAAAATTAAGGGGGTATTATAGTCTAGATACCCGTTTTCAAGGTAATTTTTGGGAATTAATTTTACAAAAACGTTTAAATCTACTAATCTCAAGTTTTGTGTTCATATTTATTCATATTTAAAGTAACACATAAAATTTTTATATCGCTTTTTATAGCAAACTATGTGAGATATATATATATAAACACACAGGTCATGTCGCGAAATTTCGTTTCTATCGGGCGTGGTGATTGCCGCCGCCCTCGTCATCTGAAATAGACGATTTTTTCTATATTTTATTTTGTAGACATGTGGTTATCGTTCGAACCTCTAATAAATAATTTGAAAAAAAAATCTCGTGTAAACATCACACGACTTTCCTTATCCTATTATTATATACCAGAGAACCCCGCAGGCTTCGTCGACGAAGCCTGATCTAGACGCCAGGCAGTAGAACATTCCACATGTTTTGCGTATATTTAACACTACAAACAATAGAAACATTGGGAGGAATTTCCCCTGTAACCAAAATATTTAAATAATTCAAAAATGGTTAAAGTTAGAAATATAGTTGTTAATGTGGTGTGCAAGTTTCAAGGATATGAGTTGAAGCGTCTAGGAGGAGATAGAATTATAAGTTTAGTTAGGGAGATAAGACAAATATATATTAGACTAGGAGTTGCCCGCCAAAAGCTATTTTTGGCGTCCTAGACTGACAATTTTTCACCCGCCTTCTCTCAAATTTTTGCAAGGTGCGAACGTATAAATTTTTAATTAGACCGGCTTTTTCTCTGGATCAGAAACATGGAACAATTTAACGCCCATTCATGGTGGACGTAAGTATAAGCCGTCCATAGGAAATACGAAATACGTAAAGTTGAATTAATGCAAAGCTTATGCGCTCGTTCATAATGCACTCCCGTAATTTTTACGTTTTACGTTAATTTGCAGTAATTTTTAATTTTCCTCTAGATTAATGTTAGCAACAGTAACATAATGTTTGTTTTTATTCTAAAATAGCTGTACCCGGCCACGCGTTGTTGTGGCTTTGCTTTTACGTCCAACAGATGGCGCTGTTTTTCAAAAAAAAAATGTTTTTATCTATCACAGGTGTGACATCTATACAATACAATAATCAAAATATTTAAATAATTCAAAAACGGTTAAAGTTAGAAGGCTGAATTTTTGCGCCGAATTAGCAAATACAATTGTGAATGTGGTGTGCAAGTTTCAAGAAAATCGGTTGAAGCGTGTAGAAAGAGATAGAATTATAAGTTTAGAAAGAAAGAAAGAAAGTTAGGGAGATAAGACAATTATATTATAAGATTTTACCGGGTCCATCGTCTCGGCCCTGCACTGCTCTCGTCCCGGAATTTGTTATTTTAAAAAAGGACGAGGCGCGAGTCCATCGTCTCGGCCCTGCGTTGCTCTCGTCTAAAAATTTGTTATTTTAAAAAAGGACGAGGCGCGAGTCCAACACTAGAAAGCTGATTAAAATAAACAGTACAAGACAATAATTGACTCCCACTTAAAATTTTGCTACGTCACTGAAGGTAACCGTGCGAGCTCATCCGCGCAGCCTTCGCCATTATCGCCTGCGTACTACCTCCTAGCGGCCAAGCGCTCCCCCCCGTCCTTATTATAGGATAAGGAAAGTAAAAACTAACAAAGTAGCGCATTTAAAAAAAATTATTCTGATTTTTACTAAAAAATTTTACTTAAAACGTTTCGAAAATAATAGTAACTGTAAACAGATATAAAATATGTACACTATATGTGTAAAAAATTAGAAGTCGATCGGCACAGTAGTTTTTGAGAAAAATACGCGCCCGATTTGACAAATGTCATTTTGAGAAAAACACGTTTAAAGTTTCCTTCTACTGACTCTGGATTTCTTCGTATTGCCAAGCCGTAGTGTGTACTTAATTATTTTCTAATAGCTTCTGTTGATTTTTCTGCTCCTTTTCCATCGATACATACGTTGTTTTTTTTAGTATTGCGTAGTCTCGTATCCATACGCATTCTTTTTTTTTCAACAATATAATTTTCACCATATACCATAGCCTCCGATACAGATTTAAATCTAAACCTTTATAGCTCGATCAGTTTGACGAATTTTATTGTAATATTTTACGGTCACATTCTCAAGACACATAACTCTAAGAAAATGCCAAATAAAAAAATCGATTTTTGGACCGGCTAGACTATAATACCCCCTTAAATAAAAAAAAAACAAGAAATAGGACTAGAAATAGAAAATTATATCGTTAGCAAAATAAAACAACAGAAAGCAAAATGGTTAAGGCATGTTATGAACGTTGACCAATTAGAGGTACTAAAGATTATATTGGAATGAACACCAGGAGGAAAGAGAAAAATGGCAGGTTAAAGTCAAAATAGTTAGAAAATTTAATGAACAATTTAAGAACTATAGGAGCCGAAAATATTAGAAAAAAATTATAGGCAATCATCGTCTAATATTTGCAAATAAGTAGGAAAATATTATATAGGGAGTGATGCATCTAAAAAATGATCTGTAAAACTTCAAACTACGTGAACTTAGGCGCACATTTGTATTGATTCTCGGAAATTCATTGTTAAATAATATTTATGCAAAAATCAATTAGTGTGTTTTGTAATTCTTTGTTGGAATGAGTTTTCGAATAAACTGCTTTAATTTGAAATTTTGGTTCTTCAATCTCCTTTGTTTAATTTTTTTGAACCATCCATAAGTTGTTCAAAAACAGTGTTGGTGGTTTAAAAATGAAATTAAAAAAGAATTGTAAATTTAAAAAAATATCTGCCTGTCCTTTAAGTACAGTAAATTATTTAGAATAAAATAATATAGTCAAGATTAGTTAGTGCGCGTCCACTTAACACTCTTAATATTGACGATATACCGCGATATCACTGCTTTTTACTGAACTAAAGCCTTTGGTTATTTGCCTTGCTTTTAAGGTATTTCCATATGAAATCGTCAAGAGGATTTCAGCCTTGACTTTGAGGAGGCCAATTAATGTTGCTGCGAAGCGAAATTACTACTGATCAGATAAGTGATACGTTGCTCCATCTTATTAAAAATATAAAATCAAAGCAGCCCTACAGTTATCGCAAGGATCCTAAAAAGTATCATTTTACAGTCAGCATTGCCATTTTTGTTTTTGTAGTATCCAGATGTAGCCCTGCGTTCAAAAATGTTAAGTTCCTGTGCGGGAAGAGAAACCCCCAATTTATGTATCTGGGAATAAACTTATGCTACCACTAATAGAGTTTTTAAAAAAAACAAGCCACAGATGTAAGATGAAAATTTTGTATAATCATGAGCTAAAGGTATTGCCTACACTTACAAAAATACATTGGTATAAGGCCATAAGTGAGAAAAACATAAATTTCAGTTTGCATCATTATCAACAAAACCGCAACTTCAAAATTATATTACGAAATATTTATTCTTTTATTGACTTTAAAACCTTAAAAAAGATTACAGAATACAATCATATACAATCAGTTAAGTAAGAGCGTGTTCGGCAGAATTTGCAGTTGGTAAAAAGTGTTGTCCTAATTCTTTTGTGAATCGATAGAGGAAAACTTTGTCCTCGATGCTTTGTCACAAAAGATGTGATTTAGTTGGTACTGAATTTTTGATAAAGAACTGTGTAAGGCACCACCAGTGTGTTTCTTTGTACACACCTGAACTTATACAATGGCTGCTAAGTATATGAACTGGTCGAAAATATTTATCAGCAACTAGGTGCAACGATATAAGGAGACAAAAACAGTCGATGACTTGCCGAATCATGGTTCGATAGACAAAGTATCCCCTAAAGATCGTAAACTTGTTTGTGCGAAACCCAGGCTTAACATTGCGTAAAGGAGCAGCAAAAGTTAAACAAAAAGGTATAGATATATCGTACGCAGATATTCGAATTCATCTCCATGCGCCTGTTATCAAATGTCGTAGTTCAGTAAAGAAACATTTGTTAGCGGCTCGTTTGGGCAAAGAACAATATCGACTGAGGTTGGAAAAACGTAATTTTTACAGAGAAAGCTTTTGTTTGGGGATATGTTATCGTCCTGCGAGCCTGGTCAACCTGAACTAACAAGTTGGTACAGCGGACCGCTAAAAGTGAATCTTTGAGGCTGCTTCTCAAAATTGGGTTTCAAAACGTTGCATCTATTTACGTACTACCTAAATGCCCCGAAAACCCTGGAGATTTATAAAAAATATTTGTTACCGACTACCAAATCTAGGTTTATCAAAAAACGAGGACTGAATTTTGCAAGAAGACAACCACCCCAAACACCGCAGCAAGCTTTGTATCGAGTGGAAAGAGCAGTCTGGCATCGTTACACTTGATTGGCCGTCGCAGTCGCCCTATGCAAATTCATTTGAGAATGTTTGGGCATACATCAAGCACAAGCTTCGTGGAAGAAAAGTGTTCACTTTGAAGCAGTTAACATGAGAATTTTGGAAGTCTTTGCCAGATAAATACGCTATGAATTTGCTCAAAAGCATGGTTCGAAGATGCCAGGTAATTACAAACACATTATTGATACAATATAATCTTTGTTCTGATGAAGTACAGCGTATGTTTGTAAATAATTTTTCCTCCCGAACATACTCTTGCTTAACTGATTATAGTACTGGAAAACTGACTTATTGATCTTCTGAGTACAACAAATAACCTGGTACCTTAAACTTCTTGATTACTAAAAACAAGCTTAAATTCTTTCAAGTTAAATCCTGCCTTAAGCTTTCTTCTGATCATTATTTATTACTAGTTACTGTCTGTATTCAGTTACTGGTTATTCTAAAAGCACAATTCCTTTTTATTACAAGAACTGATTGGGACTAGTTGAGAGTTAAATACTTCTATAAATTTGGCTACAAAGCGCAGTTGATCATTTTAATAAAGCCGTGTAAAAAGCCGCCTGTGATGCGACTTCAAGGAAAATCAAAGATACACTCCGGTTGATAGAATGAATATTAGTCTAGTAATAATCTAGCTTAAACAACATCAAAAAAGACTAAAAAATAGTCGGTTTAATATCCTTTGAAAACGTTATTTTCTATTAAATTTTTAAAACTGAAACAACCAATCCAACATATATCATTTCTCTGCAAGGAACGTGGAATCTGAACAAGAAATACTTGTAATAAAAGCGCCTAGGGTAACAGATAAAATAACAAATGCGTTAGAAACTGAAAAATGTGTAGTATTTATTTCTTACCATGGCGAAACCATCGCTAGAATTAATTTTGGTGTGCCACAAGAGAATGTCATTGGATTACTGCTGCTCTATACAGCGGATCTATTTACAATAAAACTAATAGACATTGCAACATTTGCTTACGATACAGCTATCTTGTCATCCCATCAAGATTCCATTGTAGCTTTTGCAAATTTATCTCGGTAAAATGCAAAACCCGATAAGAAAATAGCGCATTAAAGCCAACGAAATAAAATATATACGCGTGACATTTATGTTGCAAAGAAAGCTAGATCTCACATCACTTCACAATGGTCAACAACTTCTTCGACAAGATGCAGTTAGACTGTTGCCTCACCTGTAACCAGTATATTTGGACCAAACAAAAGCAATTAGGATTACATATAAGAAAATGTACTTAGTGTTAGGTAGAAGTTCACATTTATCAATAGTCAATAAAATTCTTCTTTGCAAAGCAATTTTACGCCAAGATTGAACCTAAGTTTTGGGGCTCAGTTCCAAATAATGTAATAGTACGTGATCCTGGAATAAAATCAGTTAGTGAAATTATCACAAAGCTGATTGGAAATTATTGCGGTCTAGTTCGGTACATATCCAAACACTCTAACTAATGTTTATAATAAAGTGCGACGAATGAAGAAGTTTATACTACTGGACTTACAAAATAAATTCCTTTAGATTTTTTTAAATTATTATTTCCCTTTCATCTTTGAAAAAAGTCTAATTACTTTTGTGGTAGATATTGGAGTCCATATGAGCTAGTATTTGTTAGTAAACATTAGTCAATTAATAGTTCGTGTCCTTTAATTCTTGCACCAGTTAAGTTCTTTATGCTGTGGCTATGTGTACGAATTAATAAAAATGTATTGCATCTGTTAAATTATTTCCCCTTTACGGATCGTGAGTGGCTTGTGTTTTCGGTTCTTACTGTATAGCTGGTTGTTTTGAACACCCTGATCAATTTTTTAATTACAGTAGGGATAAATTAACTTTGCGTTTGGTACTATATAAATATTGCCCAATAAGATTATCGTTGTTGTCGTAATCTGGGCACACATAAAAATTCCATTTACTAATAAATTCCTCCATCACGATTATAACTTTGCTCAGAGGTACGCGGTGTATGTACTCTCGCCCTCCAATCTTAAGGCGGCTTTACACGACGCTAGTAACTCGTACGAGTCACTAAAACCGAGTACTGGCTTTTAGTACTCTCCTTGCTTAAATTGGTCTACTGGAATACAGAACACCAATTTACACAAAGAGAGTACTAACAGCGAGTACTCGGTTTTAGTGACTCGTACGATTTACTAGCGTCGTGTAAAGCCGCCTTTAGTAGAGTAGACATAACTGAACAATACACGTGGTCGATTTAGGTCAAACTTTCGTTAAGCCCCGGGTACCATTTCGTTTACTGTAACATAATTTAAACAGTCGACCGGAACCTTCCAGAAATAAATTTTGAATGAGAGCAGACCGAGACTGTAAACTTTACTTAGACCTTGTAAGAGAAAATGGTATTGTTAACACACTTAACTAAACTTTGTTTTAATTTTCATTTATTTTAAGACTTATAGATAAGAGTTTAAGTCATTATTAACGTTTATTGATAAAATTGATGCGTTCATAAACCGTCGGTGTGTATTTATTGCGGTTACGCTAGAGATACTGTCACATGGTGCGCTGGGTATTGTCCGGTCGCTTCTTGGGAACTTATTTGATATTTAAAACCTGACCCGAGACTAACTCTTGATATACAATACATAGCAAGCAAATATTTTGTTCAATGAGGGTAATTTATTATATAGCAATAGTTATAATAATTGATATTTGAGCAAAAATTTGCACTTCCAGGGAGAAACCTATGCCTCATGAAAGGACAAGAATTGTATCTATGCCTTCATGATTTTCTGCTCAGGACTAAAATTATCAATAACCTAATTGAGAAATATTTTTTTGGAATTTGAGTTACCGACTGTAGTTTCTTAATCCGGAAAATGCTTATCACGACATTCATACTCTAACAGTAGTTGATTCGTAACAAAAATAAGATGGATTTTGATTATGTTAACATCAAAACAATAAATTTATATATTCTTTTCGCTCGTACTAAATGGAACAAGAACGGTATAATACCGTAATGGAAACTTTCTACAGCGGTGCGAAATAGTAACGGTCACTTCCGGTTTCCGTCAACCGATTTGGCTGAAAGTCAATCCCATGAAAGGTACTGACCTAAGATGTGTGTACTCCAAGTTTGAAGGGAATCTGTTGGATAAAACGGAAGTTATTTTGTCTCCAGATACATAGACACACAGACAGGATGATAATCTCATTAACTTTCTACTATAAGCTCCGCTGTAGAAAGTTAATGAAACACTGCAAGTTGCAATTGTTCTTTATAACATGCTTTTTCAACATGTGCATGATTATCAACAGATCGAATGTGACGTCGTCTCTTCTATGCTCAGATTAATCAGATAACTGATAATAATTTCTTATATGAATTCAAGCTTGGCATATATCAGCTAAAATATATAAACCGCTACTATGCTTAATGTAGTGATATTAACTTTGATTTTAAATTCCTCATTATTAGAAATAGATTCCCGCCGTTAATAGATAGATTAATTACAAAGCTCGGCTGCATTAACAAATTTGCTTTGCAGCAATCTGTAAGCAAATAAATTCAAAATACTCAGTAGTATGTTGCCATATAATGACATAATGTAGTCTGACAATGGAAAACATCAAATTCGGGTTCTTAAATGCGTTTTTGAAATCAAAGCGGTGTTTCGAATGTTTTGATTTATCGTACATACTTGTGGTACGTTTTCCATTTCCGCTATTAAATCGAAAATAAATAATTTATAAAAATAATACATACTGTATTATTGTAATTATTATTATAAATTCCTATTGAAAACTGACATCCTTTTAGCCGACTTGCCTGTCTATCGTTTTCACGAGCGGGATGGGGGCCCTGCTGCCAAAAAATTGACGTTCTGCAACTGCACCTCGATGTTATCAATATTATGAGTTTAATTTGGTATTTTATTATTTTTTTAACTTTATTGCCAATTTACAATCTACTCTATTAGTCAGAATAAGTAGTAAATAGTATAATACATAAAATGTCCGTCTTGAGTCAGGGACCAACCATCAACGGCTCTCTTTAGACCAGAGCCGATTTAGTCGTTTGTTCTCTAGATGTTGGGTGAACAGAGCGCTGATAAGTTCATTGTTGTAAGCAGTGTTTTGATCTTTGTATTTGATGGCAAAAGATCTGATTACATTATTTATAAAAGGAATGTTAAGATCTGTTAAGTTAGAGATGTACCATGGAACATTCATACCTGTCGGGAGAGTCTTGGACTAAAAGTTTTGGAAAATCTTCGGGTTAAAGGGTTTGCTGTAACTCCACTTCACAACCCCATAATTATAAATCGGCTTAAGTATGATTTTGTACAGAAGTAATTTGTTTTCGGGTGATAACTGCGATCTTCCGTTAAGAAGCTAGTTCATGATTTTGAGTTTTAAATTAAGTTAGCGTTTCTTATCTTTGATTTGAGTTTTTTACGTGAGTTTTGTATCAAGGTGAAGTCTAAGATATTTTATTTCATCTTGAATTAGTATGAGATCGTTATTAACTTTCTACAGCGGAGCTTATAGCAGAAAGTTAATGAGATTATCATCCTGTCTGTATGTCTGTGTGCCTGGAGACAAGATAACTTCCGTTTTATCCAACGGATTCCCTTCAAATTGGCATACACACATCTTAGGTTAGTACCTTTCATGGGATTGATTTTCAGCCAAATCAGTTAACGGCAACCGGAAGTGACCGTTATGATTTCGCACCTCTGTAGAAAGTTTCCTTTACGGTATTACACCCTGCTTGTTAATAGTGAGTTGGGGGATGATCGTTCTTTTTATTGTAAAGGTTATTTGCGGCGATTTGCTAGTGTTAACATTGATTTGCCAGTATTTGAGCCAGGTACCTTATCAAAAGATAGTTACACGTTACATTGACACATGCGTTTTTTCGTTCTAAGCTTTCTTCATTTGACTTACCAGTTTGTGGCATTGTTGAGTGATGGAGAAGTTTTGCCTGAATCCAAATTGGTATTCTGGGATGAAGTCATCTTTAAGGGTAATCTTTAATATTTTGTTAACTAAAAGTTTTTCAGCGGATTTAGATAAATGAGGGAATAAACTGAACGGTTTATAGGAACTTACCTCTATTACATGTTTATCAGATTTGATAGTTATGATTATTTGAGCAAACTTCCACTGTAAGGGGAGAGAGCATAGTCGTAGCATGCTATTGAATGTGTTAGTTATTAGAGCTACAGTTTTTCGAGGAAGGTTTGTTAATACTTCACTAACGATTAAATCGTAGCTGAGTGCTTTATATGAGTCTAACAATTGTATTTCTTTGAGGTTTTTCGTAGACGCAAAACCTTTGGTTGGAGGTGATAATTGACAGGTAGCATTAAGATGCTCCAGAACTTTATTGTCACTGTTATCAGTTGGGTGTGTGGTAAATGTATTGGTAAGATGTTTTGCAGAGACGTTTGCTTTTGCAGCGTCTGATCGTGCCTAACTTAGTTCAAGTTTTCTGATAGAAGACACAAGTAACAAGCGGCTTTTAAATTTTTTAGTGACTTTCCACAGGGAATGGTCATCTGCAGATAGGTTGGATAGGTTTTGAAAGAAATCATTGCGAGTTTCTTTGATGGCCGAGCGTAGATTGCGGGTTAACCTATTAAAATGGGTTTTATATAATGGATTTTGGTAATTTTGCCGTCGACGTCGAGCCTTGCGTTGAGATTATTGACTCGGATGTTGTGCTTTGTATTCTGTTGTATATATGGTTGACAGATGTAACCTTTTAAAGTTGACTTTATTATTATGGCTAAACTCGTGTGCGCAGTTCTATCGGGATGGTTTGCGTAGTAAAGTCTATAGTAAGGTATTTTGATCATTGTTTCATGTGTTGAATCGCTTTCAGAAATTAAAAGTATGTCAATTTTATTTATTTGCAAAAATGTAATCATTTCTAGAACGTGATTAATTATCTCGTTTGTATTCGATGCCCCAATTCTTAGCGATGTGGCCAATATTTTGTTAGTTTATTTGTGACAGTTGTGAGTATGATACATATCGTGCTATTTTAATTAAGGGGGACGTCTGGTTTTTTGGCTGAAAATTGATCAATATTCATAATTTTTTTATAGAAATCTATTTTATTTAGAGATATGAGATTTTGTACATTTCAAAAGATATATTAAGAGGCATCAAAAACAATTTTTATTTTGAATTATATTATTTATTTCAACTCCATCAGAGGGCGCCGAAGTAGTCTCTTAAAAAACCGTGCGTTGTGCGGTGAACAGAATATCTTTGCACCAGTATTGCCGAAAAAAAATCAAACGGATATTAAAGTAGACATATATATCTTGTCTGTATTCTACAACCAAGTTGTTAAGATCAGTAGAAAAAAAAAACCAGCCTGCAAAAAAATTTCTAGGTAAAACGTCCTTTTACCCTCTTCTAAAGTAAAATAAAATATTTTAGGTTTACTTTGGAGAATTGGTTGTAGAATACAGACAAGCTATTGTTTCAATAAACACACAAAAAAAAATTAGGTCGATCGGATCAATGGTTTCCAAGAAATCGTGTCTACCGCGCGAAAAACGCATTTAGAGTTTTTTTCTATTTCGCGTTCAACTATTTACAATTATAATAGACAAAATGCTTACCAATCATCAGTCTGCTATTCCTGCGCCATAAAGTAATCCTTGGGCCTCTTGAAAAAATTCTTCTTGCTAATGAAGCTCCTTTTTTCTCTTGACTCTCGCATTTTTTGAGGATTGCTGAGATTTTTATCAGAATGAAACTTTTATTTTTTATTCCTACCGCTCTTTATTTTATTTGGATCTTTACAAGATCCTTTATTTTGCGAACACTTAGACATAATGATATCAAATTCAACGCTCGTTCAAAGGTCACGACGTAAGTGGCGAGAAAACTCGTTGAAACTTGCACCGCGGAAAAACTGGTGCGGCGAGCATGCATGTATAGGTATAAAGATACGCATAAATTAATAAAAACATTGCGATTCTGAGGTCGTTAGCTTTTCGAAGATATAAAAACCTGTAATAAATTTTTTTATCCAAAAAAACACGACGTTTCTTCCGAAAAAACAAGGCACAACTTGCAGGGTGGAAAAAATGCCTTGGCGAGCGCGGAAATATATAGGTATATATACAAGTATATCTTTGCGATAAATTGAGATATAGAAAAAATAAAAAAAGCATTATAATCCTAGGATTTTCAGCTTTATGAAAAAATAAAAATCTCAAGATTTTTTGACCAAAAAAACCCAGACGTCCCCCTTAAGAACTCGAGAAGACAGATTTTTGAATTGATTTAAAAAGTTATAGAGTTTGTCAGTTATGTCTATATTGTTTATTTGTGGCTGGCCAGATGCTCCCGGAACATAACTGTGGTAGACTGCGGTTAACGTGTTGATTTTGAGTGTTGCTATGTGGCGTTAAAGGGGTACCGTGAGGTCGTCTACATGTAATATTTTTAAACTTCTTTCTTGGAAATCTTTTTTAATTTTTTTGTCAAATTTAGTCTTGTGGTCCAATATTTGTTTATGAATTAAAAATTTAAACAAAATTTATATATTTACTGTTTATAAAAAAACCCTGGGTGTTGCAAGTTATAACTTGGTGGGGGCATAGTTGCAACTTACATGTTGTTTAGTATTCTTCACATTGAGGAGTGCCTATAAGTTTACTTGCAACACAAAATATAAAAAAAACTATTTGACTAATAAAGGTAGGATTTTAAATTTAAAAAAATGCATTTTTGTAGTTTTTTTATTCAAAAATACAAAAATAAATATCACGTTTTTTTTGAACATGAAAATGTAAACTGGTCTTTCAAAAAAATAAAACATTTTAGGGAGTTTTAAATGCACTGGAAATGCATAAATTCCCCGTTTTGGTTTGGGTACGGGTAGCCTCATTTTTACTTGATTTATATTGACAATAGATAAGTCATCTATTTTTGAATCTTTGAAGCTTTTATTAGACATTTTTGTATTTACAGCCATTCTTAGAAATTTGCATTATAATATATTATCATTGTTTTCACGCAAAACTTCCTGAACTTGACCAACATACATTGCGGCTTGACGTTTCTTAGTTTTAGAAATCAATTGAACCAATATACAATCCCTCTCATTGTATTCGTTTGATTCATCTCAATTGTCGAAATCTGAATCATGGACAAACATATGATTATCTGAGAGCGATCGTTCTTGTTTTTGTGTTATCATTTTCAGATTCTATTACATTTGTTGCTTCGTTACTCACGTCATCATCAGAGGATAAGTCATTATCTTCCGTAGATATATGGAAAGACACACTTTTTTTGCATTTAATCTGATTATTTTCATCTGGAAAGTGAGTTTGTCGTAACAATCCCGCAAAAGTATTCTTCACAGCCTCTTAATTTAAAGGTCCTTAGGACCAATCTGGCAGTCGCTTTAGCACTTCTCTATTTAGAGGATATATTTCTGTGTCTCTGAATCCTCCACCAAATTATCAGGTTTACTTTTTCAAGAGTTTGTTTTAATAATCTTGGAAATTAATCCTTTGGAATACAACCTTTGTTTTTTTGCTTCCAATCAAGTAGAACATCTCTGCAAGCAAATTTCAATGGTTTAAAGGATGGTATGTCTAGAGACTGGCACAAATGTGTGAGTTAGATGGCAATAGTATGAATCTAATATTATGCTCTCTATAAGCATTGATCAGTCGATTTGAAATTGTCGCCTATCATGGCTTTTGGTTTATATTTTTGTCGAAAATATTGCAGAGAAGTTGGAAAAAACAGTCTTTAAATATAGTGAAGTTAAACCACCCCGATTTAGATCGATTATATTTCGCACTTTTTATGCCATTTGAGTCCATGTGTAAATGTAGCGGTTTATACACTACGTATGATGGTGGTAATATATGCCCTGCAGCTGATCGACCCATAATAACAGATACTGATATCTTGGACGAATCCATATATTTTTCACTATGACTAGCTTCTTGTTTGATAATGACTTTTTGACCACCACGATTATGAGAAAAATTAGTCTCGTCATAATTAATAATATAGGAGACTATTTAAACTCTGTAAAATATGCATTGATCATTTGCCTGGAAACTTGAGCTCTGGACCTCTTTATGTTTGCACATAATCCTACAAGAGCTAAGATTTATTTCTAAATTAAAATGAAATGTTTAAAAGTCTTATAATTATTGGCTAGTTGCAACCTACCTTAGATTTGTGCCTATTTAAAAAAAGTTCGCCCAATCCAAGCCTGTCATACTGTTTCTTCCAAAACGCTTCTGATGAAAACCTTTGAGATCCAAGTAATGTTATACGGTTAAACGTATGTCGTATACGGATAATGGAAACCCTACTGTGCAGCCAAAAGAATATTATTAACAAATGCTTTCTCCTCTTCCTTAGAAAATACTAAATCCTGCCTCCCAGGATTTAGGGGAAATGTATTTCTCGTCTTCCTTGAAATCGTTGATGGGTTAGTCTTGTATCTCCTGGGTGTTTTCCGAATTTGTGATCCATCTTCGATTGCCCTCAATGCATTTTGTAATGTTTCGTCGGAATAATTTTTGCAAGGTTTACTCCTTAATTGTTTTTTGTATTTTCGTGGCATGTTGCAAGTTACCCACTTTTGTACATGCAATTAAAAAAATATTGTAACAAAAACTTTTGAGGTTAACAAAAACTCGATATTTAACGTTTTAGTTTAATTTGATATAAATCCTATTGTAAATAAACTCTGGACAGGTAAAGTTATATAACAATAATTTAGAGTAATTACTGTTGATAACGGTAAACTTCACCAAATTTTAATAATTTTATATTTTGCTGTGATGTAACTGTTCACACGTGAAGCGACTGGTCCGTACTAATCGTAAAGAAGCTAGTGGTTGAGACGCAACTTAACCTAGGGTAGTAGAAAAGCCAGATTTACATTCGGTAAATATTGTTGCAAGTTAGGCCACTGTTACAAGTAGACTTACTTTACGGTATTCTGATTGGTGTTATTGAATTATTTTTATATCCAAGATTGATTAGGTCGCGATAAACTGTGCAACCTTTAGAATTAGCAAAATGGTTGCCGGTACAAGATGCACATATTGCTGTTGCTTTGTTTTTTGCATGTTTTGGTGTCGTGAGATCCTTCAAATTTAACATATCTGAATAATTTCGAGCAATACGTTTTGGAATGACCATAGCATTAGCATCGTGTACATTAAATTATATCTCATTTAGCCTTAGGCGGTTCAACTCTGATCTTACAATGTGGTAGAAATTTGAATTTAAAATTTGCATTTTTGTTTTGGTGAAGTTCTAAATTAACAAAGAACATTGTAAGAGGATATTTGCTAACTTTATGCTTGACAATAATGATGTTTTGTACTTTTTGTCCTTTAGTTCTTAGTTTGCCTTTTATATAAGATAGTGGTATGAAATGGTGGAGATTACGTTTTATTTGATAAGTATGATGAATGATTTATTCATCATAAACATGGTGTATTAATTTTCTGAATGTGTCAAGTGTTCTGGCGGTGATTTCTATTGTGTCATTAGACATGGCTTTAGTTATATAAGTTTCTTCTTCAGTAACCTTAGGCAGGTCATCCACCACAGTTCTATTATTTTTGACTTTTTTTTTATAGTTTATTTGCAGATTAACAATCAGAACCATTTTACATAATAAACATATAATAAGATCCTATGAGCTAATAAGATGACGGTAGTGACGTGAGGGGAGTCCATCCATCGATGTTATCCCGTTAGTTTCTTCTTAGATCAACGGGCCACGTTTTTTGTAGTCGTCTAGGAGGTGGATCATGTTGCAGTCTGGATGCCAGGACATTGGGATGAACTTGAAGTCGCAAGAAATAGTTGTTGCTTCTTTTAGTACGTTCTTCTACTACTGTTGGCATTTCCAGGTCGGTATGCAGGGTGTCGTATCTAACATACCAGGGAGCATTGGCTAACATTCTCAGTGTTTTGGATTGCATGCGTTGGATTATGTTTACGTTTGACTTGCAGGAGCATCCCCACAACTCGATGCCGTAGGTCCAGATAGGTTTAATTATTATTTTATAAAGTAGAATCTTATTTTCTAAAGATAGACACGATTTCCTACCAAGTGACCAGTACATTTTTTTAAGTCGTAGATCAACTTCCTTTCGTTTCTATAATATATGCAGTTTCCACGTTAGTCTTTTGTCTAAATGAAGGCCCAGATAGCGGGCTTCATTTGCTTGAGGAATTGCTTTATTATTTAGATGCACCGGCGGGCATTCCAAGCGATTTACGGTCAAATTTACCTGGATGCATTTGGCTTCGTTCACTTGGATTCTCCATTTGTTTAGCCAGGTTTGTAAGAGGGACAGATAATGTTGCAAGTTTAAGGAGGCTGTTTGAGGATTGGTATGATGAGAGAGAAGGACTGTATCGTCAGCGAAGGTGCTTATAGTTGTAGCTACTGTTGTAGGTATGTCTGCCGTGTACAATGTATATACAAGAGGTCCAAGAACGCTGCCTTGTGGTACTCCAGAGTTGATTGAATGAATGGCAGAATATTCTTGGCCATACTTTATCTGGAAGTGTCGATTTGATAAATAGGATTTTATAAGTAAATAATATTCACTTGGAAGGTATAATTTGAGTTTATATAAGAGCCCCTTATGCCATACTTTATCGAACGCCTGTTGTATATCAATAAATATATATAAATAAAATATAAATAAAGTCCAGTGCTGTGTTAATTATATTTACGACGCGATGACATTGCTGAATGGTAGAGTGATACTTTCTGAACCCAAACTGGTGGTCCGGGATGCAGTTTTCCAATATATCTGCTTCAGGTATTCTCCTGACTAAAAGTTTTTCTAACAGTTTAGAAACTTGGGGCAGTAAGCTTATTGGACGGTAAGATGTAATTTCCTCAACAGGTTTATTTGGTTTTGGCATGAGAATTATCTGTGCGAATTTAAGTGGTAACGGCCAATAATGGAGACGTAAAAGGTTCCTTAGAAACACCAGACCGACTCTAGGTAATTCAGCAAGCACTTTACCGGATATTAGTTCACACCCTGGTGCTTTTTTATGGTTAAGATGTTGAATTTCTTCTTCCAGCTCTGCACAGGTGAATCTCTTGATAGGTAGCGACAGTTGCAATGGTATGTCCAAGAAGCTGTTTACTGTATCATCAGGATCATCTGAGTAGGGGTAAAAACATTAGCAAAGTGTCGTGCAAATAAGTCTGCTTTTTCCTGATCTGTTCTAGCCCGCTCTTTATTTGTTTTTCTTAGTGGGGGATTTGTTTTTTGTGGCCGTTTGTTTGCTTTGACGATTTTCCAAATGCTATTATCTGTTCTTGATAATGTAGTTAGATAATGGTTAAAAGTTTCCTGCCTTATCTTGTGTAGTTGGTTCTTTAAGGTATTTGCTAATCTATTATACACTGTTTTGTCAGCTGGATGTTGTGTTCTATGCCATCTAGTTCTCACTCTTCGCTTCTGTTGAACTAATGCAAGTATGTCATTAGGAATATTTATATCTCTTTGAACGCTGTTTTGTGATCGTAGGTGTGGATTTACATGCTGCATTTTACAGAGTAGTGATAAAGTGATCAGTAGCTTGCTCTAATTCCTGGGGAGTTTTTAAACTAATATTTGATTGTAGGGTTTCTTGAATAATGGCACTGTATGAGTCCCAATCTGTTTTATTGTTATAAAGTGATTATCTTGGTGATTTTTTAATTATCGTTGTACTGATTGTAGCGATAACTGGTGTATGATCTGAAGATAAGTCAAGATTGCTGATAATATCCGTATAGTTAGAAGAAATTCCATTTGTGACAAAAAAGTCCAGCAAATCAGGTGTTTTATTATGGTCCGTGGGTCAGTATGTTGGCTCCCAAGTTGATAGGTATGCATGTTTTTCTTCTCGTAGGAGGTTATATAGAGCCCTACCCCTAGTGGTAATTAGCCTAGATCCCCAGTAGGTGTGCTTACAGTTGAAATCTCCACCGCATATGAATTTACTGCCAAGTGATTGGAAAAACGGCTTGAGGTCATCCTTGGTAATATTATGTCTTGGTGGACAATAGACAGCAGATATGATAATTGGGTTTGGTAATTTACAAACTTGTATTGTTGTTGCTTGTAGGCATGGATCCTCATATTTTTGTAGTTCATAATGAACTATTAAGCTCTTTATGAGTAGCGCTGTTCCTCCGTGGGCGGTACCATCCGGATGTTCCGTATGATAGCATGTATAGTGCAGAACTCTTAGATAAGATCTGTCCGTAAAATGTGTTTCTGATATAAGAAATATATCTATATTATGAAGTTTTGAAAATAATTCGATTTCTTGAAGTTTTGATTGGATGCCATTCGCATTCCATAAACATATTCGTAAGGACTTAGACATTAACGACAAGTTTATTTATGACAGCAGACAACATGTTTATTATCATGTTGTTTTGTTGCATTAGCTGGGTGAACATCATTTTGAATTCTTCTAAGAATTTTTGTAAGATTGTGTCTTGACTGTTGGTTTGTACAATGTCACCTTGTACTACTTGGCTGTATGTTGAGGGTGTGAACTTTGAGTGTTGTCTATTGTTGCTGGGCGGTGAGTGGTTTGAATTGATAAACCTGTTTTGAGTCTGTGTGTCTGCTTTCAGTCTGTTTTGTAATTCTTTGTGTACTGTACAGCCTCTATAGTTGGAGGGATGATCACCGCCTTTTTGACTCTATAAATATAAATTAGAGTTTATTTCTCGTTTATTAGTAATAGATGCAGCCTCATTAGCATTTGCACGGTTCTTATTTTCATTAGCAGTAATATTTTAATTTGGTAAACTAGGAAATTGAATGGGCAGGGGAATTGCATTGATATATGAATATGAGAGGTATGGTGGTTACGCGTTCAGTACTTGATAAAAGTATGCCAGTTAGGGTATTTGAACTAGGAGAGGAAGGCTTGATTTAAATACATAATCAAAGAGTAGAAATTAAGATTAATCCGGGTACAATAAAATTGCTAAAGTGGCAACGGTGCTTGATTAATTATTAATTGGGGTGGTTATAACAAATGATTCATGTTAATGACTGATTTATGATCAGTTTTAGTGGAAGACATTTTATATTGTTTATTTATGCTCCACAAAATATAAATTTGCAAAGCATTTGCTCTTTGCTATAGCGATTATCTCACTGCGCTAAGAGCGCTGCCCGAATCAATTTCTCGGGGATCGACACCTCCCAGTGCTAAATATTTTGGGGAATATAAATATTAAACTGTAAGTTATTCCTACTGTACTAGCTGTTGCTTTAAAAAATCAATCACACCGAAATCTTTAATTAATTTAAAATCAACTCGAAATAGAACGATAATTCAAAATATCAAAAATACATCATTGCGGATAAGAGCAAATTTAACATTAACTATTACAATTTGTGGTCGTCTTTGTTTGTCTTTTAGTAACATAGTCATTACTTAATCATTATAATAGTATCTAAAATTAAAACAACAAAAATCAGTGATGGTGTAAATTTTGTGAATTCGATTAATTAATTAATTTAACACAAACCACTCTCTTAAATTACTTTATTTTATACTCTGTCTAGCATTGCTTTGGATACATTCATTTGTACCCGCTTAGTTTGTAGATGGATTAAATGTATATGCTTTATTTCTGTTCTACAATAATGTGTGTATTTTGTCTTTAAAAAAACCTAAATTCATTAATAAAAATAAATGTTTAAAGTTTGTGGGGTTGTTGGCTTATAAGACTGAATTTCAATTAAATAAGTATTGTTGTAAGATAATTATAAATATTTACAAATTCAACTAAAGTTTTTTAGCTAGTTTTCAGTTGCTAACCATTTGTTTAACGTTTATATTAATGTATAATCCGTATAAAAAATTACAAATATACAAATGCATGCAAAAGCGAAAATTTTGCGTTACCATAGATATGTAATATTTTTCAATGGGAAACTGCATGATATAAAAGTATTTTATATCTATTTGTAATTTATTGGTTGTATGCAAACCGTAAAATTATTAAATGTAGCTGCATAGAATTACATTTTATAATATAAAAATGTTCATGAGGAGTGAAGCGTATTGCAACATAACAATCAATATTTTTAATAAGTGCTTGAATAAAGAGACATATTTTATTGGCTGCAGCTGCTCTCTCTTCGTTAGAGCAATAAAAATGGTTCAGGTGGTCAAATGAAATCGTGTGGGTTTTTCTGACGTCAGTTTCTTGCAAGTGGGCGACGGACTATCTAGATGTCAGAGCCCCTTTAATGTAGTTGGGCGTTTAAAAATGGAAATGGTCCATATGTTCCAGGGGGCCCGACGGTTAGACGGAGTCATGGGTTGGGCCTCTGTTTTCGACGACAGTTGTCTGCACGTGAGCGACGGAACATCTGGGCTTAGAAGTAGTTTCAATGTCATCCCGAGATATCAAGGCGGTGTCGTTAGGAATAGGGAGTTTCTTAGCTTTGATGCTACAGTAAGCACATTATAAAAATCCCTTAATATCTTTTTTTATTCCATTCGATCTTTATACAACAGAGATAATTATAAATCTGCTCCAGAGACTTATAAAAGACAAATTTATTAAATTAGACAAAACAGGCACAGATGAAAAAGGAACATTTAATGAACATCTTCTTTTGCTTTTTAGATATCTTATTCATTGATCAGTTAAAACATGATATGTTTTTTAAGCTTAAGAACTATATGCTTATGTTCGCTCAGTATCGTTTTTAGATGTGGAATCTAGTGAAAATAATAATATTACGTGTAACTTACACGGTGCAAAAATGTCTCGTCGCCGACAAAAGGTACATTATCAACAAGTTAACGAATTTTGTGGAGAGTGTATTGTTTTTTTACAAAAAGTAGGGAAGGAATTGGTCGCTATAGCATACTGTGGCATGAATATGGAAGCAGTGGATCGAAGCAGTAGGAGCAGCAGGTAAGAAAAATTGTTATCTTCAGGAACTTATAATTACAGACCGTAGCGCGACTTTAAGAGTCCTAATGCAACAATGGTGGATCATTATACGATACCTACTGACTACTTGGTATACTTGACGTCGATTATCTTCAATGGGACTAATAGCAAGAAGTTCTTTCTTGCGACTAGCATTGACTTCTCTGCACCGGCAACAAAGGTTACGATGGGCAACGGAAAATACACACGAGTGGCATATAATTGTATTTTTTGATAAATCTAGATTAAACAAAACGGTAGTTGAATATTAATATGCTATAGACGCGCAAGAAGACCTGTATTCAAAGTATACAACGCCAGCTATAGGTGTTATGCTACGAAGAACTAGCATTTATACTATTAAATCGCTTCTAGTCAAGAGTTAAAGACTACATTATAAGTAGATCTACCTTGACAGTATTTTACAGCCTATGGTCTTCCCTTTCCTTGAGAAAGTGTCTAAACTAATTTTTCAACAAGATAATATTTGACCACGTGCACTACGTGAACATTAAACTTCTTCAACAAAACAGACTGGAAACGTTTCCATGGTTGGCCTGATCACCTAGCCATTTAGCGATCGAAAATGTTTGAAATATTATTATGAAACGTTATCTATGACCCCCAAATAATTTGGCTAAATTATGGAGCGTGTCAGTAATGAATGGAATGTAGTCTATTAAGACATTCATTCGTTCACGGTTTAATTTGATTCCAAGAAGAATGAAGGTGGTCACAGAAGTCCGAGGTAGGGTATGAATTATATAGTGTTTTATAAATTTATACTTATTTATGTTATTAAATGAATCCGCTCCGTTCTAATTGTTAATTTAATTTGCTTGGTGCCACACCTTCAACAGGCAATAATGTATTTACTGAAGATGATTTAAAACGAAATATCAAAGAGATATATTGTAATAGGTAAAAAATAAAAAAATAAATTACTAAAACAATTAAAGCAAATGACTAAATACCGAATAAATTTTGTAGTGTAAAATTAGTTAAAATCGGAGTTTCATAACATTAAGACAATTAAAATGATATTAGAAGCTCTAGATATTAATTAAACTAACAAAAAATCTGTTACTCTTGGACGCATTAACTTAATAGGTAGGGGTTATATGGAACTCAATATTAAAGGTCTAAATTAGAGTATAACCCGTTCAGTTGTTACTTTGTACAACTGTTTTATGCATACGCTCGTTATATTAATGCATTAATATAAATCTATAAATGCGTTTACACTACTCAGCAATTATTACAGATATGTACATCACATAATGCTCCAATTGTGTTATTATTTGATCAGAGTGCTATTTGTTATGGCGTGTTTACAGTTTACGAGCAGTTAGTTTGTGTCTATTTTGTAAAACACATTGATTTGCTGCCTAGGCGTAAATAGCTAAATTAGTTCTCATTTGGCTTTCGCAGCATAAACACTGCCAGAAAGTGTGAGTGATAACGTTCGTTTCGCGCGTTCTGCGCGAGGCTACTTGGAAAATACTTTTGGTAATATAATTCTTTTACACTATAGTTGTTTTACCATTACTTGATAGTTAAACTAAATTAAAAAAGTGGACAACCAAATCTACATAACTCACTGAACCCCTGCGGAGGGGTTCCTTATTCTGAGCAACAACAACCTAAAGCGAAGTAGTTCCGATCTGTCACCACCCATTATGGAACCTAACAAAAAATATCTATTTGAGCCAGCAAACTTACTTTCAAAAATAAATTTTGTCCGACCGAACAAATAGAAAATCGGAAACTAATATACTCAAAGCATGCGGCTATCAGCGCAGTGGACACCTGAGGCCGCACTCGTCTAATACCAGATAACACAAGTCAATTGTACGGGCACACGCGTAACTATTGTCAATCTCAAGAGCGATGTGTCAAGTGCACTGGCCATCACTTATACACTCAATGCCCTAAACCCGGAAGAAGACCCTCAATGCGTTAACTGCCTAGAAAACACCCTGCAAACTACAAAGGTTGTAGCTACTACCTAAAGGTAAGTAAGAAACCTTCACTTAATACCAGTATCCGAACACCTGATAAACCATATTTGGAGGCAGCAAAACGGAGACTAGAAAATTTGCCAAACGAATCACCACCAAGAAGTCATCGACAAGAACTGAAACTCAACATTAATACAACTCAAGAGAAACAAGAATCCACTGACCTCATCTCCATCATAATCACCAAAATAGTTGAGCTCCCTATACCCCACTTAGATAAGATAATGCCATTTTTAACAACATTAACTCCAACATTGTTAAATAATGGATCAACATAGTTACCCAATAATAACTAACTTAACAGTGGCCAACTGGAATGCCAATGGCTTAAAAAAACAACGCTCAACCTTTATAGATTCCCTATCGAGACATAACATTGATATGGTTACGATGTCTATCGATAGGATAGAGAAGCATTAATTGCATCAGGGGCTGTTGCAATTATAATTAAAAAGAAACTGAAACATCATCTCCTTTCTACAGATGCACTTTAAAATATAGAAGCGATCTCTATTAAGCTACTTACAAGAAATAATAATTCTCTTATACTCACATCTGCTTATAAACCTCCGAATAAACGGCTCATAGAAGATAAAATTAGAAAACTCTTTAATTATAATGAACCCACTCTGCTGTTGGGAGACCTTAATTCAAAAAACACCATATGGGGTTGCTGGGCCAGTAATCCTGATGGAATTAAACTACATAAAATCCTGACCCACCATGGTATACTGATCTCCGCACCAACTAATTTTACCTACCACCCATGCAGAGCCGATCACCAGCCAGAAATCCTTGATGTAATTCTACATAACAATCTTCGTGACCCAATATTCCAAACAGTAACCATTGAATTAGATTCTGATCACCTCCCTGTAATTATCTCCCCGTCCAATACTCCTGAAATAACTCCCTCCCCCCCTATTAAACTTGCATACGGAAAAACAAATTGGGAATTATTCCAATAGACCCCTGACTAAAAGCTGAGATGGATGAAATCAATTTAAACACTCAAGGATTTAGACACCTCTGTTCAGCTTCTCACATCTGAAATTCAAGAAAGCATTCTAGAATCTACTACTCCTATGAAACACAGGAAACCTCCTGACCTAACTTCATACAAGAAACTTAAGAATCAATACAGAAGAAACTGGCAGAGATCTCGCCTGCCATATCTCAAAACTTTATATAACCAGCTTTGTCACTCAAACAAGAACTAGAAAAGCTAAGAAGCTCTAGATATAACACTTATCTTGAAGAAATGCAGCCCGTGACTCCACTATGTATGTGATTGGCTACCAAAAAATTATTACAGCAACGAATGTCATTTATCCCTTAGCTGCTAATAATACCACCTATACATCTGACACTGATAAAGTAAACATAATAGCAATACACCTTGAGCAGGTGTTCGTACCTAACGTAGGCGAGTTTGACGAACATTTTGAACACCAAGTTATCAGCGTAACCGAGAACTTGCTCCTGCAAGAGAACACCACAATACTCCTAGCAACGACCCAAGAACTAAAGACTTACATTCACCGATCACCCAACCGTAAGGCACCTGGGCCTGATCTAATAACGAATGAAATCTTAAAGCAACTAACGAAGAAAGCCGTTGCCTACTTAACTACAATTTGTAATGCTTCCCTCCGACTAGGATACTTTCCGGTCCAATGGAAAACTGCCATGATTCTCCTTATCTATAAAACGGCCAAACCTAAGGATAATCCGGACAGCTATAGACCAATTAATCTCTTAACATCTCTAGCCAAACTCCTTGAAAAAGTGATACTTACCAGACTCCAAGAAGTATTACAGGCAAAAAATATCATCCCTCCACATCAATTTGGGTTTCGATCATCTCACTCAACCACTCATCAATTGCTTAGGATAACTTATTAAAAAAGGTTTCGAAGATAAAAAATACACTGCCAGTATTTTCTTAGATCTTGAAAGAGCGTTTGATAAGGTCTGACACAAAGGGCTAATCTACAAAATGAATGTGATACAATTGCCGATCTGCCTTATAAAGATTATTTACTCCTTTTTTATTCACAGAACATACATAGTAAGAATAAACACAGCAACCTTCAGTAACAGATCCATAAAAGCCGGGGTTCCCCAAGGGAGCTTATTAGGACCAACATTATTTAATATATACGTGCACGACTTATCAGTAGTAGAAAATTCAACGCTTGCCATGTATGCAGACGACACGGCGATCTTAACTCAGAATCACAGTGCCGAAACAGCTATCGAACATCTACACCATTCTCTAAACATTACGCAGGGGTGGCTCACCAAGTGGAAAATAAGAATACACCCTGACAAATCCCATGCGAATATGTTCACGCTTAGACGCTATGCGAACTTACCAACAATCAAAATAAACAATAGGGATATAACATGGAATCCTACATCATTCACAAACTGAACGAATGCCATACCCGACTGGGTATGTTATACCCCTTAATGGACTCCGGCCAATAATCACTTATGTCTGCCCGATATGGTGTAACGCTTCAAACTCAACACTAAAAAAACTTCAAACTATGCAGAATAAAGTGCTTAGAATTGCTATACAGTGCCCGTGGCTCGTGCGTAATTCTCAAATACGTCATGAACTTGGTGTCCCACAAATAACTGAATTCGTAAATAACATCACTCAGAAGTTCTATCAAAACTTAAACTTATGTGCAAGTGCTACAATACTAGACCTAGGGCAAAAAGACATTCACATACATTAACATTAACGTCACTATAATGGAATGGTCGGCAATGCCCCAAGATGTTAATTCCATTGAAAATGTGTGAACGTACATGAAAATAAAGCTCAAAAGAAAACCAATGAAGCAGTTGTCGTTACCAGTTAAGAAGATATGGCGACCTTTGCCAAATGATTATGCAGAAAATCTACTCGACAGCATAGAAAAAATGTGTGAAGTTATAATCAGTAATGAAGGTGATTGAACCAGATATTGGGTAATTTCGCAATAGCTCATAATATATACTTTCATAAATAAAGAGAAAAATGTATTTACACTCTTATTTTTTTAATATCATACAGATCAATGAACTTACTACCAAGCATGCTCAAAATCTTTGAAAGAATCTTGCTAAAAAGGATAAGAAAATATGTCAATATAGATATAATAAGTTTATTTTATCAATTTGAATTTTGCGCATTTCACTCAACCATAGAGCAAACGTATCAGATCGTAAATAGAATTATAAAGATTTTAGAAGAATGAAACTATCTACAGCTGCTTTTCTAGATATTGAATAAGCATTTGATCATGTATGCCATAATAGTCTTCTGTATCAACTTAACTATAACCTCCCCACACCACATTACCTCCTTATAAAATCCTATTTAACTAATCATTATATTTAAACAAAATTCAATAACAAAATAGCACCTTATTATCAAATTATATCAGGAATACCTTAGGCAGTGTTTGAGACATTTCTGTACCTAGTTTTCATTGCATAAATCTCTACAACAAACGGGGAAAGAATTGCAATGTACGCCGACGATACTTCTATAAATATAATAAGTGAAAATTCTCAACAGGAACCGAAAAACTTACAAAAGCATCTTGACCAACGACTTGGCTGGTTAAATTACTGGAAAGTTAAAGTAAATCAAACAAAATCGATGCAAGTAACCTTTACAAACGCTCACCAATCACAATGAATAGTATACAACTATTAGTGACAAACAAAGAAAAATATTTAAAGATAACGATTGATCAAAAACTTATCTGCAAACAGCACATTCAGAATTTAAAAAAATATATAAATCAACCAAAAACTTCTTTAAGTAAATTAGTTGATTGGGTGCAAGTCCCAATTCTCAACAAAAAACAAACTTTTGTTCAACTTTGAAGTTGGGTCATCAAATATAAAAATAATTTTAAAAAACATAATAAAAAATATTAAAATTAATTTTTAATGTACCATAGTATGTGAGCAACAAGACCCTCTATGCAGACGCAGACAATTATAGCAAAAGAAATTAAAAGATTTACTAGCAATTTCTTCAATCTATTGCAACACCACCAAAATGACACTCCCTCCCAAATTAGAAAACGGCTCAAAAAACAATGCTCAACAGATATTTTAAACAAATCATTGTAGAAGAGTGCAAATGAACAAAATGTTAACCTAATTGGATTGTTGTCAATGGACACCAGCTCCTCTCAATTTGCTATAATCTTACGATTTACTTTTCAGAAATAGAGTGTAAATATGCCAAATATGACATTAAAAATATCATAATAATCATTATTATTGAACAGATTGTACCCCTTTGTAGTTTTGAGGTCCCGTTTGGTGTCTCATTTTAATTCAAAAATTCTTGTGTGTAAAACAATTGAGTTGTTTCTCCCATTGATAATACGCTATACGAATTCCTCAAATTATTGCAAATAACTTTGGATCTTCCATAGATTTATTAATGTCAAGTACGTGCTTATAATATGTCTAATCCTATAAAAATCTAATGCTACCTGTAAAAGTCTGTCATATAATTTACTTCTTCCGATGGTAGATACAAAATCGAAAATAAAAATTTTTATATATAAATCGGCAGTGAAAAATAAAGTGTATGGTAATTTATTATCTGTTCTAAACTATCTGTTGACGAGCAAACTATAAAAAGGTTATAAATATTTTGATTTTTAAGATTTCTAACAGCACAATAATTAACTATGAAATAAAAGTACGTGAAATATAGCTGCTGAAGTTTCAGGCTGCCTTAATCGTATAATAATCATTTATTCGTTGAAAGCAAAGGTATGCATATAAGTACATGTATACGAGCAATATTAAAAGTGTGGTGATACTCCTTTGATAGCAAAGAAGTCAATCAGATTGGATAGTTCGTGAGGATCGATAGGCTAGTATGTTGGTACACCTATAGATAGATGGGTACAGTTGTGGTTATTATTGGTTTGCAACCAATTATTTGTTTGCTTCCAATTATAAATTTATTTCCAAGCTGTTGAAAGAGAGTCAGATAGTCTTCTGTTATAATATATTTATATTAATATATATATATATATATATATATATATATATATATATATATATATATATATATATATATATATATATATATATATATATATGGACAGGAATATTATGGTATGCGGAATAGTAACCTATCAGTAAAGGGCATCTCAGAGATTAGAACCACATCTATTTTATAATATTGCAAGAAATTAATTATTTCCGTTATTCAGCCCAATTGAATTCCATGAAGCAATACGTAGTGAAGAGAAGTTTATTAATTATTTAGTCATTTTGTAAATGACAGATGATAACATATTAAGGATTATGATATTCTGTGGATTAGTTGGTCGTCCAAGAAGGTACTGAGCTGAGTTTCTATATTTAATTGTTAGATTTGTGAGATTATTTCGCGTGCAATTTCAGAATACGTCGGAATGTTGTTTATATATTATTGGGGGTTATTTGTGTTTAGGAAACAGGGATTATTGTGTATTTCGCGATTAACATCAGGCTTGCCCTTTGCATTTTGCAGGTCTGCGTAAGCTGCGCACCCTTTATAGTTGGCGGTGTGATTGCTTTCATGGGGTATACACTTGGCGGGAGTATTAATGGGTTTTTGACATATTGAGTTATGTAGACCGCATTTAACACATTTGTATGGCCCAGTGCAATTTGAGGTCCACACATCTGACATCGTGTATTCTGTGTTATATTTTGCTTTTTATTAGGTGTCTCTATTTGAATTAGTATGTTGTGTAGGATTGCAGATCATAAATATATGTTATTCTTTGTAGTTGTAGGTCTATTTAAAATAACACAAGAGGTGATTTTTTAATTCACTTTGTTGAAGATTCGTGTCCTTGGTCTATTAATTTCAGCATAAAAGAACTTCAAATCCTGAAATGTTGAAAATAAATGTTACGTCTGTTGCAAATTATTTGCTGTAAAAACAAGAAGAGGTTTTGGTAACCTACATATTTGCAGTCTGTTAAAAATTGGTCAGAAGTAATTAACTTGGATACTAAATGAATGACTAGTGAATAAAAAAGCGACAAGTCAAAATGTCTGCCACAATTTTATATAAATAGGATCTACCCTTCTCTATTGCTATGTGGCATCGGAGTTCAGCGTCGGCATAGTTATTATTATAAGCATTGACGAATTTAAGCTCAGTGGTTGCAAAGCCTATGAAGTGTTTGACATTATGTGGAGGTTTAAATCGTTCAATTTCTTTAATATTGCTCTTAATAAGACTAACACTGTTTACTGTAATAAAGTAACCAAAAAATTTTATTTTGATTGTCCGAAAATCCATTTCTCCCTGTTAATGTAAAGTTCGAATTTGTTTAAAAAAAGTAGTTTAAGATGCTTTATGTGCTGCTGTTTGTTTTCCGAAAATATATTGTCTGGATAGTCAAAGATAAAACCAAATAAACTAAAAATGCGTTCTTTAAGTCAAAGGTTATAAATTATTTTCAACCAAAAGCCGTAATTATAGCGATTTATGTATTCGAATTTGTTCATAAGCTTGCTTCACGTCAATTTTCTAGAAACTGAATTTTTAAACAAAACTGCTATTCAGTTAAAAAAACGAGTAGCCAGCAGTTTGTAATTACCACTTTGTTCAACGCGCATGGTTTTCAGTCGCCATTTTATTTAAGTACCAATCTTTATTGGATCTTAAATTAAAATTTGCTGGAGATAAATGACGAACATTGGAACGAATAGGAAATTAGGAAACTCCAAAAGTATGTGCAAGTATCGATTCTTATAAATCACACCCGTGATGTAGATTGGTGCCATGGTTTGCTTGGTTACAAACAAGGAGAGTTCAGTCTTAATCAATCTTAATTATCGTGTGTTAAGCCTCGGTTAGAATAAGTAGCTAAATATATTTACAGCATAAACCAAAACTCGTTGACCATAGATCTCAATTATCGCACCGCGAACGGCGTAGAGAATTGTTTCATCCAATTTGCTGTCACTGGAAGATGTTGCTGGACCGATATCGATTAGAAAGCGAATAGACATCTTCTTGAATGAGCGGCTTGTATTGCCACTTTGGGAGTTTGCCGCTGCAAATGCGTGAAAAATAAATTTTCTGTCTTGGCAAACGAACAAGCCTTTAGACAGTTGATAGCTTGCTCGCCGATGCACCGATAGTAACATACACTTTTGCAGTGTAACGCGATTGAGCACAAACGATTAGTGGAAGCGCTTAAAAAGCGACAAAATGTACGATTTTGTGAGGCAAATGTTAAAATGTTTGAAGTTGAGATAAACGGTCGTAGACAGTCTTAGAATTACCTTTAAAAAGCTGTTAGGGACCTAAGATCTGATCTGATATTAGTTGAAGCTTGTCGAGTAGATTATATCAGAAAAATAATTAGTGTGAATTTAAAGTGCATTAAAATCTAGCTCTAACTCTGTCAGCATATGTTATAGCTTTCAATTTTTGGAAGCGGCTAAAGTGTTCATAAAATGTTTCTTAATAATTTACATTTTTTGATCTAGAAGATTGACTTAAGTATTAGATATCATAGACAACCAATTACATAGTGGTATTTGGTTTCGTTAATTAAAAATCTGTAGGGCGCCTGCCTAAAGTTCTAAGAAACGCGCGAGAGAAAGTCGCCAGTACAACCCGAGAAATCACCCTAACTGTTTTTTTTAAGAAATGCGCCGGAGGAAACAACTGCGTTTCTGGAGAAGCAAGGCAAGCGCAGTTTCTCGCTCCCACAAAAAATTACCCCCACAAACGCACGAAACGATAGGTGGCGTGGGTATATAACGAGGGATCACGGAGTTATACGCCTCATCTCTGCGTATAACTCCCCTATGCGCGAACGCCACCTCCTGGAGGAGGATCTGGAGGCTATCTTCGGCGACGACACCGCGACAGTCTTGGCAGGAGACCTGAACGCCAAGCATCCCTCGTGGAACAGCCGCGTGGCAAACACAAAGCAGGACGCTACATGGTTACACGCAACCCCGAGACCTTGTGGTGATGGGTCCTCCAGAGCCCACTTACTACGGACACAGCAGTCGACCAGACGTCCTTGACAGCGCCATCCTCAAGGACGTCCCCATGCAGCAGACGCTAGACTGCGTTAGTGAGCTGGACAGCGACCACAACCCGGTGCTGCTCACCCTGGGTCTTCCCGATGGAACAGAAGACATCCCCCTTCGTTCCGGCATCTCCTGGCCTGCCTTCACCGTCCACCTGAGGCAGACCATGGGAAAAGTCCCAAAAAATCCGCTCTATCGAAGACCTGGAGGAGGCGGTAAACCATCTCACCGCCTCCATCCAGACATCCATCCGCTTCGACACAAATCCCGTACACACGGGAGATGGACGGGATTTGCTACCACCGGAACTAAAAGAGCGGATCCGTGAGAAGCACCGGGCAAGGCTCAACACTCCCTTGACCCAGCCGACGCGAAGAAAGACTGCGATCCACGAGCACCGCCAAGCCAATTGGGAGCAGAAGCTAGGGGCCCTAGACGTGGCAAAAAACAGCCTCTGGAAGATGGTCAAGGCCGTAAGGAACCGTCCCCCCCCCCGATACCGCCCATCCACGGGGAACAAGGCGTCGTCTACCCTGTTCCAGACAAAGCTGAACCCTTCGCTAATGCTCTGGAACAGCAGTGTGACATCAGGTACGACGACGCGGACCTCGACCATCTAGACCACGTCGACAACTTTGTAGACCGTCTTCGAAGGCAGGAGCCTCAAGATCACATCGAATCGGCTACAAAGAAATCCTCCAGCTGATTCGAGCCCTCCATCCTCGCAAGGCACCCGGCCCGGATGGAATCTCGAATCGATGCGTGATGACAATTGCCAACGCCGTCCTCAGATTCCGACACTTTCCCAGCTCCTGGAAAGTGGCGGACGTCATCATGCTCCAGAAACCAGGGAAAACAGGGACCCTTTCACAAGATTACCGGCCGATAGCCTCCTGTCGACCCTAGGTAAACTTGTGGAACAAATCATTCACAGCAGACTGAAGACAGCAGTCGAAGGTCTCCAACTGATTCCGGAGAGTCAGCGGTCTTGGCTCGATCCGGCCTCACCACCCTCCAACTCCTTACGTCGGGACATGCCAGCGCCCTCCACCACACTGGCCCAATACGCAAGAAGAGCCACGGCGTGTCTGTCCAGCTCCATCAGGCCAGGCCTTCGTCACCGAGACTGGCACGGAGGGCTCGACCTCCTAAAGACTGGTGCGACAAGTGGAGAATCCGAATTAACCGAGAACGCGCTGTCGCTATTCTCCACGCAGGAATTCTGGCGAACGACCTGGGAGGCCAGGATAGGGATCCCTGGAAGGAAGAACAACCTACGCTCAGGCCTGATTCTGCCCGACGAAACCTTACCTGGAGACCGCATAGCAAGGACGCGTCCACCAAGAACAAAAGCAGCTCGACGGCGTGCTCCCTCCACTCCAGGAGCCACCTTCGACCAGAAGAACAGAGGCTTTCAAGACGGTCCTAAGACCAATGATGACGTATGCGGCACCAGTTTGGGGCTGGGCCGCAAAACCATAAAAGGCTCCAGGTCTCCAGAATCGGGCTTTAAGGCGCTTTAGCGCCCGTGGTTCGTGAGGAACCAGGATTTACATAGAGAGCGACATTCCCGGATCCAGGAAGTACACTCCCAGAGCGTAGATCTCCAAACAATGAAAGGCCGTGAATTCCGACATCCGCGGAATTTTTCATTAGATTGAGAGGCGCCCGTTGCAAGCGCCAAAGATCCTGATTCCCCGTGAAAGCACGGAGGCGGCCATTACGGCCATCCACACCCAGGGCCACTCGTATCAAGAGGACAGTGGTTAAGGGCTTGTCTCAGGGATCACTAATTACGCCAGTGAAGTCAACGTCAACGTCAACAGCAAGTCAGAGATCGTTTTGAGCTCATCACAAAGAACGACCCTCTACCGTCTGAGAATAGTTGAGGTCACAACAGTCGGGTTCTTCCAGATAAATCAGGAAATACTTGAGCTCACTACAGCCAAGTTTCCCTCGAATAAATCAGAGACGCTCGTGCTAACACGCAGCCGGCTCTCCGACCGAACGGGCTGTCATCACAGCCGTAACAAAACTCGCTCTCCGATGTCCACGGAAGAGTTGTCATCCAAAGCTCGTCGGTACACACTAAGGAGGTTCTTCCGTCGCTCGCCTGTACCAAAGCCAGGGAAGAAGCCGCCGGAGAACGCCCGCCGACGAGGGCGAGATCACTGCAGAAGGCACTCCGATTCCCATCACCGAAGAAGGCGCGATCGTCCGTCCAGGCTTCGCCCCGTCTAACCGAAATCAGCATCATCCGGGACGCCTACAACGGTGTCAACCCGTATAAAGTCGATCTCACGGACCCCAGGAGATTCGCCGCCCGACGATCCCCTCAAACCTATTGATTCTAAACTAGAACTCTAATTGAGCAAACCAAATAGGATGATCTTTCCTAGAAACGTGATATATTAATTTAGGCGCGAATCACTACATTGAATCTCGGGTTTTCCTTCGAATTCTTCATTGTTGTTACAGGATATTTGTTATAACCGATTTAATTGATAATAGTTATGTCAAACTGTTGACTTGATAACTCCGAATACTTATTCTCTGTTGTAGCAGATGTGCTACGAAAAGCATCTACACTAAGTCGAACACCGTAATAATGAATAGGCTTTAACAATTGCAACGTACTGCTTTAGATTGAAGCATAAACAACATAACTAAGATGCAGTCTAGTTTGTGTAATATTAGTTTGGTATATTCTTAAGTGTCTCTGTTACAGTGCCTAACCTTATCACTTCTAAAATCATTAACATGTTTGTCAGAATTCTACATTTTACCTTTAATTCTTTGATACAAGGTCCCCAAGTCATTTGTTACTCAGTAAATTCTAGAAAATTTGATATCATTTTTAAAAATGATCTTATCAAGTAATTTCTGCTGATAGGTTTAACTATAGTATCTCTAAACATTTCAAAACTGTTATCTATAGTTGTCATTATGTCTTTTTACTTTTGTAATTGTTTATATTTTTAGTAGCATAAAAGACATGAAGTTACAATTTACTAAACCATATTAAATTTGTCAACATTAATTTATCATAATATCATAGCAACAATTTATTCAAATATGAGAAATTTGTTTTTCAAAATTCTGATAGTAAATAAAGTATTTTTTAAAAAATAATCTTATAGAGGTAAATTTCTCCTGATATTAACAATATCTCTAAACATGTTAAGCGTTCTATGTAAGGTTGTTCCTATTCTTTTTAGTTTTGAAAGACGTGTGGATTAAACAGAAGATGAAGTTACAATTTATAAACCATTTTTTCTACAGACATTACTTTTCCTATAATATCATACAACAATTTATTCAAAATGAAAGAATTATTGTATCAAAATTTTCATTTAGATCATTTAGGGGATAAAAATAGGTTTCTTGGATCATGCTCTTTTATATATTTTTATTAGTTTCTAAAATTTACTTTACATTGTTTAGGGGTAAACGACCTTAATAAGTTATTTAGAATACAGTCTTATATAAAACTTACATGAGCAGTTCAAAAATGAACATTGAACGTGTCTAAGTCGTTTATTACAAAAAGGTTAAATACTCTTAAAGGTTAGTAGATATCCCATAGGCGCCCTTAAAAACTCACTCAAATAGTAATGTGTCTCTCGGCACATATAAAACCTTAAATTCCTGATTTATTCAAGCACTTTACTCTACTTTTAAGACCGTTAGCTTTCCCATTGATGGCTGCAGTGGATATTAAGCTCCACCTCTACAAAGTGAATCTTTAGAAAATAATGGTAATAATAGTAGCAAAACTTTTTATAATAGTACTCACATTCATGGGATACATAGGTAAAAAATGTTAAATAAAAGCAATATAATTTTAGTTGCATAAATACAATACAAATAGAGAATTATATTAGGAAAGTTAACAGATTAATCCCATATAGTGAAAAGAAACTAAAATAAAACTAAGTGTATTTAGGATTAATATTAAGATATGTCTGTAAAGAAGGAATACAATTTTATTACATACCAAACTTTGACAAATATATTTAGATTATTTTTTATTTAACTGACATTCATATTAATATAATAATCGTATCTTAATTGAAGACTAATCTTGTCAAGATACTTAGACAAATAAATGCCTAATGTTCCATTACAAGTTTATTAAGGAATTAATTTAATTCTGGCGCGGTAAAGCTTGAGTAAGTGAAGTTTGCTGTGAGAAATTACAACAAAATAGTTGCTTTAGCATATAACAATTTGTTATTTAAGTAAAATAAGACACGCAGAAAAAAATATAATAGAAATTAAGGTAGCACAAAATTTAAGACAATGATACGCAACTTTAACATCAGTTTGCTGATAAGAAACGGGCAAGCGTGTCACGCAGGCGGAGTTAAATATAAACAGTATACAGGCCCGTACTAAAGTGAAATTTATTTAAGATGAATTAAATTTAGCACAATTAAAGTGGAGAGCAACAAAAGGGGTAGAAATGTGGCAAAAACAATGATATAAATAAAGAACAAATATTTTGTTGCAAAAAGAAACTAATAAACGTCGAAGAGGAACTTAATAAAAATGCTGTTACAAGAAAACAGGTCATAATATAACGCAAGCTAAAATAAGGGTAAACTTATTAGGGGGAGAAAATATTGTGTGTTGAGGCATTAGTAAGAAAAAGGAAAATTAAAAGTGATATTAAAAAAATTATTTACAAAAAATCTAAAAATAGGGAATTTGAATTCTCTTCTTAAAGTTCCGATCCGTTTCGGATGTTGGAAACCATGATGGCAATACGGACTTTATCAACAGCGGCACGAAACAGTCCAGTTGTTGTTGTATTGAACCATACTCGCAGGTTTTTCAGCCACGATATGCGTCTTCTGCCGATGCTTCTTTTTCTTTCGGTCTTACCCTGGAGGACTAATTGTAGCAGCCCATATCTCTGATTGTTGCGCATGATGTGCCCTAGATACTCCAGCTTACGAACTTTTATTGTTGTGAGGAGTTCTGTTTCTTGTTTCCCCATTTTCCTCAGCACGGTGTGGTTGGTTACATGCTCTGTCCAAGATATACGGAGGATTCTGCGGTACAACCACATCTCGAAGGCCTCTATTGTTCGTCTTGATGCCTCTGTCAGTGTCCACGTCTCTGCTCCAGACAACAATACGCTGAAGACATAACATCTCAGTAGTCTTAATTTAATGGGTAAAGATAATTCATGGCACTTGAATAGTTTGGCCATTTTTACGAACGCTGCTCTCCCCTTTTCAATTCTACACTTTATTTCCAGTGAGTGGTCCCAGTTTTCATCGATTGTTGTCGCAAGGTAAGTATATTTTCGCACACGTTCGATCCTGTTGTTGTCAATCGTTAATCCGGTGTCAACAACGTGATTTTTTGTAATTATCATATATTTGGTCTTTTTGGTATTTAGGGTCAGTCCGAACCGCTTGCTAACTTCTGTAATTCTGTTCATAATTCGTTGGAGACTGGTGATGTCGTTTGTAAACACTATCGTGTCATCCGCATATCTAAAATTATTTAATATTTCTCCGTTGACTCTGATTCCATCATCTATGCTGCCCAGAGCTTGCTGAAAGATGTGTTCCGAATATACGTTGAACAGAAGAGGAGAAAGTAAGCATCCTTGCCTGAGACCGCGTTTTATCTTGATGTCTTCTGATATCATATTGCCAGTTTGCACTGCTGCTTTTTGATTCCAATAAAGGTTGCTTATTATTCTTATGTCTCGATTATCAAGGCCTATTTCTTGAAGTATGTCTATTAGTTTATTATGTTGGACTTTATCGAAGGCTTTTTGATAATCGATGAAGCAAGCATATACGTCATGATTTACATCTCTGGCTCTTTGAAATAGAACTTGTAGGCTAAAAATAGCTTCATGAGTTCCCAAGGCATTGCGGAATCCGAACTGTTCTCTACTTATTTGTGCTTCACACGTTGTAAAAATTCTGCGGTGTATAATTTTTAGAAATAATTTTAGGAGGTGACTCATAAGGCTGATGGTGCGGTAATCTTCGCAATATTTAGCATTTGGTTTTTTGGGGATTGTCACAAATGTTGATCTTAACCACGGTTTAGGGATTTTTCCGGTGGTATAGATAATGTTAAAAATTTTTGCTAGCCATTCTACACTCGCTTCGTCCATCATTTTTAAAAATTCGGTATGTATATGATCAGGACCTGGAGCCTTTCCGATTTTTAACTGTTTTATGCATTTTTCCACTTCGTCGGTGGTGATGGGTAAGGGCTCTACTTCTAGATATTCTTGAGGTTCATCTGATTTATCAACGTCTTCGAAAAGGTCTTCAACATATTTCTGCCAGGCAGAAATTTTTGCGTCTGGTTCTATAATTATTTTTCCGTCCTTGTTGAGTAGCCTTGTTTATTGTTTACTTTGTAGATTCCTGCAGCTTCTTTTACTTTTTTATACATGTTAAATGCATCCTGTTTTTGTTCTAATTGTTCAATTTCTTTGCATTGTGTTGTTAGCCATGTTTCTTTAGCCATCCTTATTTTGTATTTTATTAATTTCTGGATTTCTTTGTATCTGGTGTCGTTATTTTTGCTTTTCTTCTTTCATCCATTAATTGTAGGATTTCGTCAGTCATCCACTTTTTCTTTCGGTTTTGTACTGTCAGATACTTATCTCCGATTTTGTCAAAGGATGTTGTCATGTCTCGAAGTGCTTCTTCTAGGTTTGGTTTTGTTTATACTCTGTTCACATGCTACACCTAGTTCTTGTGTCATATTCCCACGCGTTTGCGGGCTATCACTTATTTTCCTAAGGTCCCATTTCTTTTTACAATTTTTCTCAAGCATTTCTTTAGTTTTAATCTGAATTTTCCTACTAATAAGCAATGGTCTGATGCAATGTCCGCTCCAGGGTATGTTTTGGCGGCTAAACAGCTATTGCGATAACGTTTGTTTATTAGAAGAAAGTCGATTTGGTTTCGTACTCTCTTCTCTTTGGGTTTGTCGGGGTTGGTGGAGGCGGTCCATGTGTAGAGTCTTCTTGGTGGTAGCTTATATAATGTATTAAGGATAACAAAGTCTTCTTCTTCTACGAACATTTTAAGTCGCTCTCCTCGCTCATTTCGTACTCCCAGTCCGTATTCACCGAAGTGCTCTCCGCTTCTACCTTGGCCTATTTTAGCGTTTAAATCTCCCATAATAAGAGTTAGTTCTTGCTTTTTTAGTTGGTTCAATGTATTTTTAAGAGATTCGTAGAACTCTTCTATTTTGTCTTCCTCCGCTTCGGCTGTTGGGGCATAGACCTGTATTATATTTATGTTTATGGGATTTCCACTTAGTTGGATAAGTATTAGTCTCTCTGATACAGGTATGAAGTTAGTCACATATTTTTGAAGTTTGCTTGATAGTATCAATCCGACACCATTTATAAATTGACCTTTTTCGTTTCCTGAATAGTATACTTGGTGTTCGTCTATTAAGTATTGGCCATTGTTTGGCCATCTCATCTCGCTTACCCCCATTATGTCCAGTTGAAGTCTTTTCATTTCAGCTACTGCGTTATTAATTTTTCCTTGTTGAGCCATCGTACGGACATTCCAAGTTCCAATTTTGATTGGACTCTTTGACAATTTTAGCCTTTGTTGGTCTTGTGATTTGCAAGGGTTTCGCTGGATGACGACCTGAGAAGCCTTGCTGGTGTTTCTTCTCCTGCCGAATCTTGGGTTCCGATTACCATGATTAGTATTCATTGTATTATTGCAACTGTTTGCCATCTTGATTTTTTCTTGAAAATGCACTTTGTGCCTCTAATCAGGTGGTTTTCCGTTGCCTTCCTGATCCCAATGCCGTTGATCTTCTTATCGATTTGAATTATGAAAGATTATTCAAAAACAGTTTTAGACAGTATATAAAGCAAGCTAGAGAAGAGTGATAAAAATAATAATTAAGATAATAAATTTTGATAAAGGGAAAATTGTAAGCTCCCAGAAATAAAAAAATCAAGTTAAAACTAAATGAAAAAGCATTTAAAGGAAAAACAATTAGTATAACGCTACAAGGAAACCAGACTCAAAATAAAGAAACAAATGGAAATTGTCGTAAATACTAGATGGTGTTTAAAAACCAATAAAAAATAAAAGCCTAATAAAAGTAAATATAACGACTGGCAAAGAAAAAAGAATAGGAGTTTAAACAAAGCAGTAGGATTAAAACTTGGATATTGTAGCATTATAGGGGATAAGGTGAAAAAAGCGAAATGGTACAAACAGAGTATATCGTAACTGGTGCAGATAAAAAAACATCAGATTTATTATAAACAACCAATATGAACATGCCTCGTTAGCATTTATTTGGTTAAATAAAATATTTATGGTATTAAGAATAAGGGAAAATATTTGAATATCAGAATATGTAAGACCCACTTACAAGAGAAAAATAAAAAAAGGTAAAATAATTATTTTATGTCCAGATACAAAAATAATGAATGAGACACCAAAATATAACATAAAAACAACAGTAGATCACTAGTGCAAAGATAGTAGAATACGAATATTTTAAAACATTACTAAGATTAGACATATTAGATGTACAAAGTTGTAAGGAGGCTGGGTGCAACATTGAACATTTTTCGGTACTGGTAATGTACAAACAGAGAATAACGACAAGAAAAAATAAAAGAAAAATAAATAACTGTAGGATGAAGTAAAAGAATTAAAACATAACGAACAATTACTAAGAAAGTATGACAAAAAAACTTATAGGTAAAGATAACAGAGGAGCGATGAAGTGGCTGTAGTCATAGAGGCAGTGACAGAAGAAAATATGGAAAGGGTATTACTATAAATACGCCAAAGCTATTAAGAGAAGAAACAATAGCAAATGTATATGCTAAATAATAAATGTGAAAATCAACAAACATATAAAAAATGAATTAGAGCTTTAGAGGTTATGTAGAAGAAAGAAGAAAAAATTTTAAAAGGAAAAGCTAGTGACAATTAAAGAAACAGGTCAAATTAATTACAGTAAAGGATTTTACAAAGTAAAATGCAAAAAAATACTAATAAACACTGTGTAAGCACACATTTTTTTGCAAGTAGTAAGCAGAACATTGTAAAAAGATTGAAAACTCAAATTTAGGTCAACAAATTTTAGCTCAACTATAAAAGAGTATAGAACAGAAATAACGAGAGATAAAAGAAGAAACGAAAGAATCGAAGAACAAAAAATGTAGATTAATAGATAAACCTAAAAAAGGTAGAAATTTAAGGGAAATGGTATGTAGCAATAATCTGTTACTGTATGAAAATAAGAATAAAATGATATCTAGAAATAATCGTGAGAATAGCAATACTGAATGTGAATTACAAAATTGAAATATTATAATAGCATAGAAAATAGCGATAATAATAAAACATAAGGTGGAAAAATTGCAGAATGGCTTGAAAATGGCGGATATTTAAAAAACCCATAAATTTAATGTTAATTTGTACTTTTTTCTCTTTTACTTTTACTTTGCTCTTTATCTAAGTGCATGCGTTATCTGAATCTATCGACAAAAGTAATAAATATGTTACAGAAATATTTAAGAGATACGTGAGCATATAAAGGCAGTATTATTTTAAAGAGAAGAACACAAACTTTATCATTTTCTGGTAACATTGTAATTATGCAAAAAAGAAAAAATTGAACTAAACATTCAGGCATTTGGAAAAACGAGTAAAAAGCTGGGAGCTTTGAATAAAGGAAAAACCAAAGCTTACGATAATAAAACATGTACGAACGTAGGATTCCGGTTCCACAGATGACCGGGGTCTTAACACATAAACAAAAATTAGCGGCCACTTCTGGTTAAACCGGTCTCGAGATTTTCCGATCGGGCTGACATTTGGCATCTGGATTTGACTTATCGCTCTTAAGTAAATACTGAAAACGTTATTTCTCTATCTATAACAGATCAAAAATTATAAGGCTTGAGAGATGTCCAAAATGACAGAAATAGATTTTCTCCAGCTTGGAAACTGCCTTGATTAAAATTTGAAAAATAAAAAGACGGACGGACGGACAGGCAGACGACATTACTCTCTACATAAGACTTTTTATTTTAATGTATAGAAGCCTAAAAAGGGATGGGAGAATGGAATATAAAGATTGTACAAGAAGTACTCGATAATTAATTGAAAAAACGAATATTTGGTAGATATTGTATCAAAGATCTGCAACTGAAAATTAAAAATTTGTACAATTGTAATGAAATCGATGGTAATATATGAATTAGGATGCTCACAGAAAATATGAATGAAAGTTTAATATTTCGGACTATTAAAAGGAAGAAGAAAAACGGAAATGAACTAAGAGAAATTATAATAGACCAAGTAGATCAATTAAAATAAAGTGCAGCAAGATAAATTTTAGAAACAGTAAAAATATATAATGAAACTTTTGATGAAAGAAAAAATGAAAAACAAAAATTATATTGGAAATTATATAGTTGGAGAAGGATATATATGTAGGTGAAGAGGGATATATATGTAGTTGTCAGGAAGACTCTAACCGTCGACAGTAGACCAAACGTAAAAGTGAGTAACTTGTATTAGGAACCTTTTCAGTAATCAAGAAACTTTCAGAAGCGGTAATGGACTTAAACGGTCCTCAAAGTCCCAAATGGTAAGTCAATAAGTAAGAAATTTGTTCTATTTTCTAAGCAACTTTAAAAAAGTTAAACTTATTTTTGGACATTGCAAAACTTGTGAATTATCCAGCCAATTACAATCAGAACTTCAGATAAGTTTAAAAACCAAAACAGTAATATTTACTTACAAACGTATGTGCGTTGCTTTTGTCTTGAAATTACCGAGCCGAAAAATATGAAAGATCCATATACTTAGTAAAATTGGAACAAGATACAAGAAACATTATACGTAGACTCAGACCCCTCTAACGTAAGAATTTTGAGATTTTATACATCTTCCGGGATAGTTTCCACTATTCAAAGCATTTTACAAAGTCTTATGTTGAAATCAAGCGTAACTGCTTTCTGAATCATACCAATGTTCCAGCTCTTCACAAAATTTGTTGCAGGTTCGTTGTCCTGCTCAAACATTAGACATGCGACGATCACATACTATATGTACGTGTATGTAACTGGTTTATGCAGATACACGTAAGAGAACCGACGTGCCTTTAAGTGATTGTTATTTCTGAATAAATAAATATACTTCCAACCACCTAATGCCTTATCTACGGAGAATGGTCCTGAAAGTACCAGTAACCTGGTCAGCCTCTGATCTATCAGCTTTCAAAAACGCAGTGCCAGTGGTAAAACCCGCCTTGTAATACATACCATCAGTTATCTACTTTACCGCAACAAATACTAAATCAGTAAATGTTCTCCAACTCTAGTTTTTGTCAATCTAGGTATTAATAACCTAAAAACACGCAAAACAAAGTAATAACTTCGCAACCGGCAGTACTACTGGGCGATGATGATTGTGAACAACATTAGTTAAGTACTTTGATAAATTGAAAAAATACAGAAAATGGAAAAAAATACAAATAAGTATAAAAACTGCTAACCTTACTAATAATGCCGCCCCATTAACAATAAACGGATTTAATTTGTTAAGTCAAAATGTTACACAAACAGAACACCACCACAACAACCACAATTAAGTTACCAAAAATAAAAAAACACCCAAATCATTCTCCCATATTTGTGCAGAGAGTTATAAATTTTCCTGTCAAAATCACTCACCCACAAGACATAGGACCAGAACAATATTGCACTAAAAGTATGGCTCATAATATAATCAAAATCAATTGTAACACTATAGGAACGTACAGAAAAATGAATAAATGTATAAAAAACGAAAAAGTCATACGCCATTCTTATCAACTAAAAGATGACAGGCTCTATAGTGTGGTAATCAAGTACCTACCCCACACAATAAGTACAAATGATATTGTAGAACCGCTAAAAAATATGAACATAAAGTCAGGACCATTACTAACTCCAAGTACCTAAGAACAAAGACTCTCTTAAATTTATTCCTTGTGGATTTGTGGTCGGCATAGAATAACAAGAAAATTTCCAAACTTAAAACGTTAAATTACATTGTGCAGGTGGAAGGAAAAGCATATAGCGCATCAGATGCCATCGTTATGAGCACTCAAAGTCTTAATGTTATCGACCTTACTCGTGCGTAAAATGCGGGGGATTACACCCCAATATTAACTGCAAATAAAAACAGAGGAATTTTAACCAAGCACTTTTTATGCGTAGGAAACCATAATGCCAATTACAAAGGCTGTGAATATTATCAAAAACTGACTAAAAGCAACAACACAAGTAAAATTAATAATTTCGTCAGAACAGAAGTTATGCTATTACAGCAAGAAACAACACACGGGAAATCAACTACACAGAAAACACTCAAGGACCTAATATATCACTATCGAACTTCTTGAATGAATTTAAAGCCATAGTTAGTAAATTAATACACCAAAATGGGATGGTGCTAAACTTGTTAACTTAATATGGATAACAACTTAAGGGTAGCACTATGGAACGCTAACGGTATGGTTCATCGCAAAGAAGAAATTACACTATTTCGAGCTCAAAATTTAATAGATGTAGTGAAGCTCACTAGATTACAAAAATTATTTTACTATTACCCAATATCAAATGTACAACTCTAATTATTCAGACAATACTACACGCGGTGGCATGGTAATGCTAATTAAACGAAAAATTTAACCCTAGAAATTATAAATATTTGATAAATACCACCTACAAGCATCAAGTTTACCCTATAATTTAACAATTTTAGCTGTCTATTGTCCACTCTGCCACAATATTAAAAAAAATCTGTTGTGAGCATCACACGACTTTGGGTAATTCTGGCAAAAATTCTGGAGATCGATTTTTTTTCGAGTTCCTATTTTACCAACTTTTACTCTAAATTCATGTTTATCTGGTGATAACAAATCATTTTTATTCTCATGAATTTTTTGTATTTTCAACCGTTTAGATTCGCGACCGCTTTGCGACCGATTTTGCGATCTTGAGACGAAACGGCTAGGCTGATTTTTACCAAAAGTTTCGCACTGCGTCCCCTACCTACACGTAACTTGTGTACCAAATTTTAAGTCTCTAGCTCTTACGATTCTCGAAATGTCCTGTTTACTGACAGACAGACAGACAGACACACACACACACACACGAATCAATGGCCCAAACCAACTTTTTTGGTGTCCTGGGGCTATAATTCGTCCAGAAATGTAAAAAATTGGGTAGGTCAAATTTCCGTGGATTACATTACTTTCCTTATTATAGGATAGGGAAAGTAAAAAACAATTTGACGAATACTTTCAAACTCTAGGTACAAAATTTATTGCAAAACCAAACTTTAACTCTAAACACATACTATAGGGCTCGAGCCTACTCACTACTAAGGCCAAAGAGGTGGCGGATTTCATTCAAAACAAGAACTACTTGTTTATTTTGACTGGCTCCCCAACATACTGGTCAATCGATGTAGGAAAAACATCAGATCTGCTTGATTTCTTTATAACTCCCAGGGATACCGACGCCTCTAATAATCGCCACAATTAGCACAACTGTATTTCCAAAAAAATCTATTCCTAGGCTTCGCAACTCAAGAACAGACTGGGAACAATACCATAGCATAAAAATAATAGCATTCATTTGAAAGTAACACTAAAAAGACCCCAATGATGTAGAGGAAGCAACGACCAGGCTGACACAAGTACTTTAATGGACAGCACAACAATCAAGGCTTTAATCTTCTTCTTTATGTTCCATCTCTTCTACGGAGTTTGGAAATCATCCTAACAATTTGCACTTTTGAAACTGCTGCTCTACAGAGTTGATTGGAGCTACAGTTATACCATTCTCTAAGATTACGCAGCCACGACATCCTTCTTCTTCCCACACTACGTTTGCCCTTGATTTTTCCCTGCATGATAAGTTGCAACAGATAATAAGTTGCAAGGCTTTAATAAGTACCAAAAGTACCAAAAACTAAATATTTTCATAGAAATAAAGAAACTGGTAGCAGAGAATAGAAGAACGAGGTCCATTTGGCATTGAAGCCATATTCCAGAAGATAAAGCTTAAAATAAAAAGGACTTTTCCTTAATATTTTAAACTTTTAAAATTGTACTTAAGTGATCGTAAGTTTCAAAGTTTAACATTGAGGTGTCCAGTGTTTATTCAATAAATGCAGGAGTGCCATAGAAAAGTGTTATTGGGCCCTTTCTGTATTTATTGTAAACAATGAACTTACCAACGTTCGATAACACAGAAAAATTTGTAGATGACATAACCATTGTGATAGAGAAATCCAGCAACAACCTCACCTCACTTACAATATCACCTACGCTTACTGCAGGACTGGCTTCAGAAATGACCCACTAAAGTCAATAAAAGTAAATCCAAGCACATAACATTTACCCTCAGAAAAACACCTTGCCCAGCAGTTTACATAAATAACGAGGAACATACACAGGCCAACGAAGTGAAATACCTTGGGTTAACCCTGGACAGTAACCTCAGTTGGAAATTCTATATTGTAAAAAAAACAAATCGACATAAAAATAAAAGAGCTCCACTGGCTAATCAGTAAAAAATTAAAATGATCGTTAAATAACAAGCTTCTCCTATACATCACAATATTAAAGTTTATATGAGCATATCGTGTAGAATTATAGGATTGCGCAAGCAAATCAAACATGGCCATACTTCAAAGATGCCAGTCAACTATTACTAACTACCAAAGGTAGGTTTCGAACCTTATCCTCCACACCTACTTCAAGTTGCCATTCGTGTAAGAAGTCATCCATAAGAGATACTCCGAACATTCACTTTTATTATCAATTTACAATAGAAGACTGAATCGATGTTAGCCAAAAGATCTACGATAGGGAAGCTGAGAGTTACTGAACGTCTTCCTCATAACGCCATAAGTGTATTCTTTTATGCCTCTACTAAAGACAGAACATTAATTTTATAATACTCCAACACTAATTCAGACAGCAAAGCTTTCCTCATTCATACATGAGCTTTGCAGTTTACTTTGAATCGCGGCTAGGCATTTTTTTCGTTATATTGATATTATCTCAATATTTTCGAGGCAGGCCATGTATATATCAAATAGTGTTGTTCTACTAATCCACTTGAAAGATTGAATTTTATATTTAGATAGAATTGTATTAGTACACAAAGCGAACAACGTTTAAGCCATTTGCTACTGGTGAAGTAACAGCTAGCAATAATCCGAAAATATCCCTGCTGTGAAAACCAATTCTTCTAGAAACCGTAGTAATCGCCAAGTGCCAGTAATATGTGAAAGGAAACTACGTGATAAATTGGATTGCATCACGCCACGACTTTAAGCTTTTAAATTAGAAATCGAAATAAAACAAGCATTCAGAGGTTTAGTTTCGGAACAGCAATAAAATATTTCTGTAGCCGAGTACTGTTTAATGATTTTAAGGTGAGCTTAATGATATATTTTAATGTTAGTACTTTAATTACCTTAACTTAGTATTACTAAATTATCGCAAATTAAAATAAAGGCACATTTATTTAATATTTTTTTTCGGTTCTAACTCCTCGCGTGTGAGCACGGCCTGCAAACTGAGAGGTTAAGGCTCCCATATGTTTTCTTTCTCTGCCGGGTCGTCGCGCACCATTTCTGATTATTACCCCTTGTTCGAGTGAACGCAGGTACTCAATTATTTTAAGTGACTGAGTAAGCCACTCTCCAAGCATTAGAAAGAATCGGGAAATGAACTCAGGTCCGACCTTCATTTATTTAATATTAAATTAATATAATTTTTCATAATTTATTGTGTATTATAATTGCCAGAGTGGTCCAGCGGTTGAGGTGAGAGCTGCGGTTCGGACGGACCCAGGTTCCATTCCCGGAGCTCTCTGATGTCTGGCGGGTGGCCTATTCAGTCACTAAAAATAATTGAGTACCTGCGTTCATTTGAATAAGGGTTAACGACGGCGGTCATATATGAAGTAGATTTTCAGTATTACAATAATATTTTTTAGCATATAAATAACGAATTGTCACTGGTGTACATATCTAGCATTATTTGGTATATCTACTACACATTCTCTAAGAGGTATTCGACTTAAGCAGACGTATTGTGCGGACTCCGTCCGATTGCGTTATCGATTACGTTACAGTGCGTGACTGTGTGTGGGTTGCTTAGACGCAAAATATACAGGGATTGTGATATCGAGAGCATAAGCTCATAGCTAGCATAAATAGGCAGATACGTATCAACTGTACGCAGAAAACCTAGAGGTTGCGTCTGTGATTTTCCAGGAGGTCTTGAAAACCCGGTCATGTGGAAACTTGTCAACTGTTAGCACCCTCGTCTTACTATCATTTTTGTTTCTTCTGTTGGAGAATGTTTGCCCACGAGCGCTGATGGTGCCGTTGTCCATACCTGCACCGACTGCCAACTTCTTTGAGGTCCTCAATGACCACAAAGAAAAAGTTGTTGTGTTATCTACCGACTCTAGACCCCGTCAAAACGCCCCGACCCGTCGATCAAGCGGTTTCCAACGGTAATCCTGTAAGAGAAGTCAGGAAAGCCCTACATAAGATCAATGTAGGCTTCTTGAAGGCGAAAACGTATCGGATAGAATTGCCAGTGGCTTACTCGTTTCTTTATGAAAGCTCGGATTCAGCACCACTTTTATCTGTTTTAGTTGATAAGCGCATTTTGCGCCGTCGTACGAGGAGTTCAGAAGAAGCTCAAGAGTCACTTCTTGGAGAACAACATCCCCATCTTTACCCTGAGGAAAATGAAGAAAGGTTTCAAGTGTCGCCTCATGCTACTCATATTTGACAATGAAAAAGTTATTTTTAATATGCAAGGCATACGTGACTTAGTTCTTACGATATAACAATCGAGGAAAAGGAAAGTAGTAAGTCAGTGCCACCGCTGCCCCGAAGTCTGTGAAGTGCGGCGGGAACTATTACTCTGGGGGCTGCAGGATGCCCCAATTGGTAAAAATGTCAAGAAACCTATACAGCCAGTTTCAGGAGATGCTATGCATTTGCAAAGTCAGCTCCCCATCAAGCGGAGACTCCATCGGATCACACATATGCAGCAGCATTTCCTACAGCAGCCCAAACGTCAGGGTTGGATTAACAATGCCGGTTGGTTCCAGAACGTAGAGTCCATTACGCTTCTAGAATCTATTAAGATGTTTTGTAAGAAAAACATCAAGACCATTCTCGGTATGCTCAAAAGCCACTGAACGTCTGAATCACCAATAAGCTTCCGCCACTTTGGAAGTGCTTGAACAGCACTTTAACTCCCAACGCTATGGTCTCTTAAAGAAGATTAAGCGTCTAGAGCTAAGTACTTTGTATACCAAATATGTCTATGTCAACAGTATATTCACCGTTCTGAAAGTTAAAAGTAGCTATCGGTACGGGCAAAGCAGAACTACTTAATTTGATTGCACATCAAATCAAATGAAATTTTACGGGGATTGCATGTGCAGTTCTTTAGTAGAGAGCTATTGTTTTTCTGTGTGTGTTTGGGGGTTAGTAAAGTGTAAAATATAAACTATTATCGTAGGTCTAGCCGAATATAAAAGAATATTCAGCTGATTTCATTCTTGGATTATGATATGCTAGTCATTACAGTGACTGAAATGGTTATAACGAATGAAACAAGCATTGATAATTATGGTTGGTGGGTCTCATGCTTGTTAAATACAGAAATTTTCCAGAGATTTAAAATTCTATAAAATGGAGGGACATGATTTCTTAAACTATATGTTAATTTGTGATGAGTCTTGAATGTATTACAACACTTCCACGTCAAAGGGAGCATATAAGCATTTTTAAGTTTCTAAAGGCGATGAGCTTACAGACCGTTTGCGACTACTGCCTATAGAAAGCACTTACAAAAGGTTATGGCTGAGCACCGGTCACATACATAGTGTGTTGCATATAAAACTTTCACGGATTGAATCCGATGTTTCGGCATCTGCGTTGATACCATTTTCAAGATAATTTAGCTCTTCTCTTGGGGTCTTACTCTACCTAGTTCCCAGAATAGCTATAAGTTTTTGAATAAAACTGATCTTTTATGTGTCCTGCTTTACTATATTATTTATAAGGGTAGAAGTGAAATTTGGGCGGGAGATGCATTGGGCTGAGAAAAGTTTCTTGGTTTGGTTGTGATGGGTAACCGATAGTGCGAGATAATTAAGAGTTTCTATATGATAGATAACCATTGGCTGTTCACTTGTACTTAAACATTATTATTATTATTTTTCTATTTTAGTTGTCCCACGAATGATTCTGCTGTTGGGATAGGAAATGGAAATAATGGTTTTTGTTTGGGAAAAGTTAATTTTGTGGTTTGTTTTTGAATGGCCAAAAATGCTTATATATTTGACCTATATAGATTCCTTGGTAGTTTATACAAAATATTTCATAAACTTTATTTATGGCTGAACGAATAAAGTCGGCTATTTTGTTAATGTTTGTGGAGACCGTATGTATGTTTTTCCTCATTCATGTGTGGACTATTTTAGCGGTAGCACTTTTGATGTAAGGAAATAAGGGAGGTCTTGGAATTGGAAGATGGTATTTTTGCTAATTTTTTTAATTATATAGAATAAGGATTTGTTTACATTAAGGTGATCACAGTAATTTTGAGTTCTGTTTTTTGATTTTCATGTCTGTTGGATCTGGTGATGAGGAATACTTTACAAAAACCATATTTCTTTACGACCTTGCTTTCTTAAAATCCTGCAGAGATCATTATATGGTACTTTTTAAAATACGACTAAAACATCACCAAAAGTCATTTATCATTTCCCGTATCCCAGAGCTATCTCTGCTTACAAACCCTATTTATCCTACCTGAAGTAACCTGGATAAGACTAATTTTAAGCTTTATGGAATTTTCCTTAAATTAAGCTCTTCTAATATTCAATACATGACAAAGTGTCATATATATCCGAAAATAAAACTGATACCAAAACTTTTCCAAATTGTGTTAAGAGTAACTACTCAATATTACTATCCCATAGCACCGTACATAACCTTTCCTTGCAAAAGATTTTTAATTTTGCTGTTATCCCAAATTATACCCACCAAATACATCACATCCTAAATAAAATTCCTGCATGATTTTAGTCATTTGGGTAATTTGTTTTTTATAAACAGAAATATATGGTATAATTAAAATTTTTTATTAAATGTCTTGTGGGATGTTGATACAGAATGCTCAGTAATGGCCGCATACATATACATAAAAAGAAGGAACAAGAGCAACGTCTAATTTTACACAATAAATACGCTCTCATAATTGGTAAATCATCCGCGCAAAAAACATCAAATTATTTCAAAACTTTCATTTTGTTTTCTCAAAATTTAATGATTGTTACAAAGTTGACGTTATCATGAGTTCTGTTCATAACAGATATTAATCTTCACAATTGCCAAAAAGTGTGTTTAAGGCTTTTATCGTTTTTTTGAAAAAGGCAATAAATTTCTTACTTATTTGCTTACCGGTTGGTGTTCTGTAAATGACATAGGTCCATGGCCACTTCTGAGGGTTTTTTGACTATCAAAAAAGTTATCAGTGTAGATTAGTCACTACTGCACCTGATCTACTATTATCTGACTCTGATATTTTTTTACTGTTTTCTGCTTACCGCTAATCTTTTCTAGTTTACTATCCCGTCATCTATAGATCCTTACCCATCTGTCTGTACAGGTGTATTTGAAATTAATTAAACACGTGAAAATAAAAAACAATACAATAATTAGCTAGTTGCTGCTTGTCCAATCCCAACATCCATGCTTTAGAGTCGTGTGCCATTTCTTCTTCCAGATAGCGACCCCTCACTGCATGTTTTATATCTTCGTTTCAAGACTTGTGTGGACGTCCTTTGATATTCTTTTTGCTGCTGCCCACGATAATAATCATTTCGGGATTGTTTTCCCTCTATGCAAAGGCATATTCAAACTATTTTAGACCCTCTTTTTAATTTTCTGAAGGAATGTTGCATTTTCTGGCAATAATCCTCGAACGGCTTTATTTCCCACACTTTGCGTTCTTGATATTGTGCTGTTTCAGAAATATTCAATTTCCATATCACACAGACTTCTTTTATCGCATTTCCTTATTGTTCAAATTTACTGTCATAACATACTGTTTCAATTATGGGTTGGACTATATATTTCCTACCCTTTTACTAATATTCTTGTACCATAAAATTCTATTTAGAAATCCTGTTACCCGACGTAATTTATTTGTAATATTTATCTTGTTTTTTTTCTGTATCACTTTCATCAACAACTGCTACTAAATGTTTACATTTTTTACTTGTTCTATATAAACGTCTATATTTAGCAGAATTCCAAATCTGCATTAGAATTTTTGATATTCTGAATAAAACCTCTTTAAAGTAAATTCCAGATTATAGAAGTTTCGTGCAAACTTGAGAATAAAAAGATGGGATTCCTTTATCGGTATTATTTTATAGCTGTATTTTAACTTCGACTATAGAACATGTTATTAATGGTATTGTTATTAAAATAAAATTTAGTATTTATATTAATAGATAAGCATTAATTTAATTTGATTTGATGAAATATGAAAATAAGGTATCAGAAATACTATCAGATTTATATTTATGCTATTCAATAAGTTTTTTGTTTATGTAGATTATAATTGGCGATTATCTCATATGCTTTACGTTCTTATCCTTCGTTACCAACTTATATTTTTTACGGAGCTTATGGCTTTCTATAATTTTTACAATTTTGTTTTTAAAACTATAACAATGTCTAGGCTATTTATATACGTAAATATTGAGAGTTTCTTTTTAATATTTGTCTACTGAAGTAAATCTTAAGACTCATTTTTAGCAGTCCTTTTATTTTTATCACATATTAAATTGGTGTGTAGTTTAAAATTAGATAAAATTTGTAAACAGAAAAAACAGGTTATTTTTTATATATTTTTCTATTATTTTTTGGAATGGATTAATTGCCCCTTGTTTTATATTGTGTTTATTTAAACCAAAATACATAATTCTGATTGACAAATGGTTTACGCCATTACATTGTATTTATTTATCCATTTTTTACTTAATATGTTTTTTATTTTGGAAGTAAATGCTTGGTTATAGAATCTCTTCTCAATTTTATCTAAGAATACCACAAAAACCTGCCCTTGGCTACCGAGATGTTTTACTAAAATAAAAAAATGGTTTTTACAGTATACCGGGAAGCTCCATACAACATTTATAGATGTATGCAGTTTACCCATTTTTATATTGTGCTTATAATTACTGAGCCAGCGTAGTTCAGTGGTTGAGGGGCGGGCACCCATGCTGACGAACCTGGGTTCACTCCCGCTGCTCTCTGATACTTGGAGGCTCGGCCTATTCAGTTTCTAAAAATAATTGAATACCAGCGTTCGCTTCGAACAAGGGACAACAATGACGGTCGTCTAAGGTGCGGTGCTTGCCACATCGCCCCGTATCAGAGATGGTGCGCAACGGCCAGGCAGAGAGAGAAACTATACGAGAGCTTTAATCTCCCAGTTCGTAGGCGCGCTTCCACGCGGGGCATTAAAGCGTTGCTATTATTATTATTATTAATATTTATTTAATAAAATTATCCATATTATTATAGATTTAGATCTATGTGATGAGCAATATTTATAAATATAATAAACTTTTGACCAATACAAAAAGGCAATAATGCCTAAAAAGAATAACTAAAAATCTAGAAGAAAGAGAATAAAAGAAAAACGCAGTGAGGAAGAATTGAAAAATAAATAAAGATGGAATAAATTTAAGAAACAGCAAAACTCAGTTGTGCATTAAAACTAGTTAGACACAATACGGAGTAAAGAAGGGCAAAATAGTGAAACCACAAAGTAAAAGAGAAAAAGATGGTTTGAAAAAATACACCCCAGCGAAAACATAAGGAAACAAGCGTAATTATATACAGATGAGTAAGTCGGCAGAAATTGTAAAACAAGCGAAGAGAGTAATCTAGGAAGATTTTGAAGAAAAATCTAAAAAAAATATATAAAAACCCAAAAACGTTTTTGAGAAACTAAAAGAAAATAAAACACAAAAGGTCATGAGCATCAGAAACAAAACGAAGAACTGCAAACAGACATAAAAAGATACTAAAAGCATGGAACCAAAACAATACAGAAAACAATATTTAAAGAAGAGAAATAAAGAAAGAATAGAAGAAAAGAGTCACCAAAAACAAGAAGAAAATCATGAATGTTGAAAAAACGAAGTAGTGATAGAAGAAGGATTGGTGAATTACTTGAAGATGGAAGGCAGTATGTCAGGATGTGATCAAGAAGAAATAAAGCGCAATTTATAAAAAGAACAAGCAGCTTATAGACTGGTAAGACAAGCGCAAGATCTTATTTATTCTATAAGAGCACTAACAAAAGTCTGAATAAGAATAAAAAATTATATCTAGCATGTATTGACCTGAAAGCGCCTTTTGATAAAGAACCACGAAGACACGTAATAGAAAGCACTAGATGGGTTAGAAATGTCTGCAAAATAAAAGAAAAAATAACTAAAAACCTGAGCGCCAAGAAGACAGAAGTGATAAGATTAAATGGTGAAACATGGTAAGAATTTGGTATGGAAAGGGACATAAGCTAAAGTGACAGCCTAAACCCCCTGACACTTGTGGTGTATATGGACCACATATGTGCAATATGTAAAAATGAAATAAGAAATAATGGTTAGGGTCATCCATATATAAATCCAGCCTTAACACAAGAATTATTGTTTACTGATTACATCCTACATATAGTAGAAAATGAATGATAATTGCAGAGAGAATTAGTAATATGAAAAAATAGTCATTCTAGCAATATTTCTACAATGAGGACGCATTTGTGGTTTATTAATATTTGTTTCTTTATTACCGTTACCAGTGTTAAATTTATAAAAAATTTATAATCTCGAATACACATATAATTCTGTAATAATAAATATGGCTATCCTATTAATATCTTACCATACGTTACTTTTCTTCATGATATAAATTAAAAATACAAATAATACAGTTGTCATTTGACTTTCGACCTATAAACATCGTATCGGTTCTGGCTAAAGTAAAGTGGTGATTAGTTCGGCCACAAGGTCAGGCTCTTATCGCGCCTGCGATATTGTGTGTGTACATTTAATAGAAACATTTTTAACACTTCAGCTGTGTGTTAAATAATCTATTTCAGCGCTCGAAATTCTATAATTTTAGCACCGGAATTAATAATTACAATGGTCAGGCTTTACCCCCGCAATACCAATACTCTTACCAACCAAAATACTAGCCGTCAATATCAAACGCATATTTCCCATAATAACCCACAACCATTGCAACAACAAAATGCATCAGGGAATAACCTACGTACAGAAACATTATACCATGTGTCCTATGCTCAAATGTGGTGCAAATCCAAACAATTAAACTGCAGATTTAGGAGCTCAAATGTGTGTTTTCCTGAATGAATTCAAATCTATGTTCTCACAACTCGTAAATCAGAAGAGCATGATCTTAAGCATGCTCTCCACTGTGCTAAATAAATTCAGTAATGGACGTTAAATCAATTCGAATTGCCGAGTGGAACACAAATGGCATAGCCAACTATAAAGCAGAATTAATAACTTTTCTGCAACAAAACAAAATAGATGTACTTTTTATATTGGAAACACACTTCACCTACAGAGCAATGTTCAATATTCCACATTATTTCTTATACCGCACCAACCACCCTGATGGAACGGCTCATGGTGGCTTGCCTATAACAATTCGTAATACTATACCACACCATGAGGAAACAAACCTTCAAACTGACAAGACGCACGGCGTATATGACAAAGAAGTCGCAACGCTGGAGACAAAAATGAATATAATAGATTAACACGCCAATTAAAAATAGTTCTGCACGAAACCAGAAATGCCACATTCGAATTGTACATCACTAAGTTATCAGCAGACGACCATAGCATCTGGAAGGCAACAAAATCATTTAAGAGACCAATTCAGCACATTCCACCTTTAAGGAAAGACAACGGAAGCTGGGGAAAAACAGAACAGGAAAAAGCTTCAACGTTTGCTGAACATTTTTCACAAGTTTTTAGTGCACTTGAACATAATAATAACAATGATCACGACCTCATTAGAAACTCCTTGAACGCTCCTTGGCCGACGATGTTGCCGATTCAATTCTTCACTCCAAAAGAAAAAGGTATTTTAAGATGCAACAATCACAAAGCACCTGGCTTTGATCTGATTATTGGTCAGATCTTAAAACAACTACCCAGAAAAGGACTTGTTTTGTTAACCATAATTTATAATAGTATTCTCAGACTAGCATATTTCCCGATCAGCTGGAAATTTGCACAAATAATTATGATCAACAAACCAAATAAACCTCCAAACAGAGTTACTTCGTATCGGCCAATAAGTTTGCTCCCCATCATGTCCAAAAACATGGAAAGGCTCCTACCTAAACGAATCTTTGAAGATACTGGAATACACACATTAATACCACCTCATCAATTTGGCTTTCGAGAAAGTCATTCGACAATACAACAATGACATCGAATTGTCAAAACTATTCTCACAAGCCTTGAACAGAAAAAACTATGTACAGCCGTATTCTTAGATATCGAACAATCCTTCGACCGTGTATGGCATATCTTTCCCACGCCTCATTATCTTATCTTAAAATCTTACCTCACAAACACGAATTAATACAGCAACCTCAAACTATTACCCCATAAGCTCAGAATTTCCTCAAGGTAGTGTCCTTGGTCCACTTCTTTATTTGATATTCACGGCTGACATCCCAACTACAAATACTACTACAATGGCTACGTTTCCGACGACACCGCTGTATTATCCATAAGCGAAGACCCACAAATTACATCTGAAAATCTGCAAACGCAGCTTAATCAATTGCAAGTTTGGCTAAAACTATGTAAAGTCAAAGTAAACCATACAAAGTTCACACAAGTCACATTCACGAACAGGATCACCATCTGCCCTGGAGTCTTAGTAAACGACGAGCCGTTACCTGTATCTACTCAAGTCAAATACTTGGGATTAACACTTGACCATAGACTTACATGGAAGGCACACATTTCTGCTAAGAAAACCCACATAAACCTAAAAATTCATCAAATGAACTGGCTCCTAGGTCGCAAATCACAACTGTCAACATAAAACTAATTACTCCTCTACAAGTGTATCATAAAACCTATCAGGACGTACGGTGTCCAGCTTTGACGTTGTGCTAAGCCATCTAATACTAAAATTATGCAGAGAGTTTAATCTAAGATACTTCGAATGATCTTTAATGCACCATGGTAGGTTAGTAATAAAACCTTACATGAAGATTCTGGAATATCGTTTCTACAAGAAGAAATTATCAGATTAACAAGGAACTACCTTGAATGGCTCCCTGATTACTACAATGAAAAAACTAGGCAACTATACATCTAACCTGAAATCAGAAGACTTAAAAAACAGTGATCTACAGACATATTAAATCAATAGTTAATTTATCAGGAATGTTATTGCTGGATACCCTCTCCCCTCCTGTATTGCACTTTAAGCACATTTACTTATAGCCATCATTGGCAGGTTGTAAATATTTACGTTAATAATAATAATAAAAAAAATAATAATAATACAGCGTGTCGACAATTACAAGCGTATGAATATTAAATTTTATTTTAAGGAAACACCTAAAATTATAGTAATAATTTACTCCATTTATATTACAATAAACAACTATAAAACGAGATAATTATACAAATAAGACATAATTCTCATTATTACTTCTTTAACCCTTTTAAATAAACAGACAAAGGTTGTTCGTCGCAGCGGGTGTAGCGCGCTCTAAGTTTGCCTAAATAGGAATTCAAGTTGTAATTAGCAAATTAATTATGTTTTAGGCTTAGATATGTGCCTCGTGCGGCCACGGTAAAACCTTCCACGCCGGCGCTGACGTTTCCCTAACAAGTTAATTAAAATATGGAAGCACTAGTAATTTGGATTATTAGAAATATTTTAGGGCTGAAGCCGGTTCTGGGGCTGCGGAAGCTGCTGAAAATTTCATAGCGTTTGTAGCACTTGTGAGTGCGGGTATTAATCGGAAAACGCTCTCTTAAGAATACGGGCTTCCAGCAACAACTGGAGCTACAATATGGCCGAAATTTATTGCCGCTATTTTATGATATTACTTGAAGTGCTAAAAATGTACAAAAAGTATATTTGCCCGAGAAATGCGCGAAGCGGAAGAAATTTTATCTCTAAAAAAGTGTCTAGGGGTTTTTCTATATCCGTAAAGTATTTCAAAAACGAATTCTACTATAAAAAAGTAAAAAAAATGGTTTGAAATAATCACAGAGTAGTACATAGAGAATACATAATATTACACTGAAATATATCACAAAAAGGTGACTCAAATTAAATTGAAGATTTAAATATCTCATATTTTTTCGTTTGGGGAGAGAAACTCTCATATTTCCACAGGTGCCACGATTCTACCGATTGGTAAATTTGGAACGCTGTACGAAAACGCATTGACTACCGTAACAAATTTATGAAAACAGTAGGAAAATTCCGTACACCAAATAGATTAAAATAAGAGCGCGAGGACATTAAAATGCAAGGACATTAGAGTGCGAGGACATTAGAGCGCGAGAGAATTAGAGCGCGAAGACATTGCAAAGTGAGGAAACTAGAGCGCAAGAGCATTAGAGCTCAAAATATAAAATTACATTAAGAAGCAATATTAAGCATAATAAAAGCAAAATTTGAAGCTTTTATCCATTAGCATATATGTACATATGTATGTATGTCATGTATACATAGTGATTTAAAGCGTTCTTAGCCTTTTGGCCTTTATTTGTTTATTAATTTCTTTAATTCACTTAAAAGCTGTTTGCTGTTTGTTCATTATACGTCGGGAAGCCTCATAATGATGTTTCGTTAGGTAATTACATACTGCAAAGTCCTTATCAAAAGCAATGTATATTAACGTCTAATTTAAAAGCCATTATTTATCTACAATGCGCCGGATTTTTATGAAATCACTTAAAAATGGTACGTGAAAGGTAACGACTAACCAATAAATTTATTATAATATAGAACTGCCCTCACTTGTAAAATTCTTTTAAGATACAATATGTTTATTAAGTTCTCAGTTTTAATTTATCTTTGCAATAGTTAACTTGTTTCCCAAGCTTTAATTACGGGGTATTTATTCTCGTCAGGATGAAGTGCGATTGCATAGCACTGTTAAAAAAAAGTTTTGCGATAAGTGAACCAACATTCTCACAATAGTTGTGCCTCTGCAATTACAGTTAGTGTTGTAGTAAATGAGATTAAAAGACGAGCTGCAGAAACTATGGAATTATCAATCACTGTATCAGTCAAAACGATGGTATGGTACATAGTGTTCAAGAGTGTTGCCAAGCAATGGTTTCCTCAAAAAATGGTAAAGAGAAAAAATTAATGCCGCTCCTGCAGTGCTTTAAGGATTGGATGATACAATAATTCCGTAGTCTTATAAGATGTACAAATACCCCAACGGACAATTAAACGAATTTTCTATTAGCTACGAGGAAGTATCAAGCTGAATATTAATATTTGGGCAAAAAAACAATTTAAAGGTGTGTGGTACCTAATATTTTGATGTTTAAATATGTATATATTACAAAATGTAATGCAATGTAATTGCATTTACTGTAGCACTGTAATAATTTTTAAAGCTCAATTACATTTTTCTTGATTCATTTGCTCATATATACTTATTGCATTTTAAATAAATGAGTTATTATAACTTGTACCCTATATACAATGTTCCTAATAATCGCGTTTTTTCAAATCCTGAGTGAATCTGAGCATTGGTTCATTGACGGAACTTTCAAATCAGCACCAAAGCCATTCTACCAAGTGTACACCAAAAAAATTAGTAAGATTCCATCCTATATTGTATGCTTTTCTTCCGAATAGCAGCATAAATATAAATCCATAGTTGACATGATAAAAGATTTAGGTCTTAGACTGCAGCCAAAGAGGATATTAGTAGATTATGAGCTGGCGGCAATAAATTTATTCAAAAAAGCTTTCTCAAGTGCCAAAATATTGGGATACCTCTTTTATTTGGCAAAAAAATATAAAAAAAAACAATTGGGAGATTATAATCTGTTGGGGAGAATTTACCGTAAATGTCAGGTTAGCATTGGCAATGGCTTTTTTCCGCATTGCTGATTTGGCCGAAGCTGTTGATGAACTTTCGCGGCACTTCCAAACAAATTACAAGAATTCCTGCAACAGTTTGAGAGCAATTATATTAGGTGTCCCAATGGCAGAGGAAATGGACGACGGCCTCCCTTACTTCATCCCGAGATATGGTCAGTCTACGACAGAGTCATATCTGAAACTGATCGTACCAATAATCATGCAGAAGCCACGCACCGTAGACTACAATGTGAATTATCGATAGACCATCCGACAGTATGAAAATTGATCGATACATTAAATAAAATTAAATGTGGTGTGATGCATTTTATAAAAAACTTAGGGCAGGATTTGAATCTCCCCATAAACTTAAAAAGTATGTTCGAGCAGATATTAGGATTAAAAACATTCTAACTGAATATACCACAACCCGTACTTTTGCAGAATTTAATTGTGTACCTATATGTATAATAATAATTATTCTATTTTTTATTTATAATAAGTTTTGTTCACTGGAAATGCGTATTTTGCTTCCACCTATTTTAGTAATTAAATTTAAAATTTATTAAACAATTGAAAATCAACAAGTAGCTATATGCATTTTTTTGATTGCACAATCTAATGGTTAAAAGCTTTAATTTTGCATTATCATTCTTTATGGTAGACTCCGTCTGCCGCTATCAGACCTAAGTACAAGATCCAGATAAGTTCGGATTTTAAAACAATGCATATAAACACACTTAGACAAATAAAGTCCAGATTTAAATTTAGATTAAATTTTAAAGGAGGTCGCTTACTGGAGTGACGCTCTGCATGTTATTCATTCTCTTTTGATAACAAACGTTTATTGCCTATTGGGTGAGTTGCAGTGTTCACTAGGAGTTAATAAAAGGAATTATAGCTGTGTTCGTACAGATTATTGCTCTATGGTCAAATATCAAATCGTAGAAGAGATCTCCCTTGGTGACAAAGAAGTTTAGGGTATCTGGAAGATTGTTCACGTCACTTGGCTAGTACGTGGGCTTGCTCGCGGAAATTTTGTTTCGTCGGTTACTTAAGATGTTGTGCATTGCTTTTCTTCTCGGGTTAATTAGCCTAGCTCTCAATATAAAATATTTGGCTTTGTAGTCACCTCTTGCTACAAATTTATTTCCAGGCTTTGCAATCAAATTTTTGGATTTATTCTTGTTTAATTGAGTGTTGTGGTAGACAATATATTGTTGATAATAGAAGAGTTTTACTTAAGTTTTTGATTTTAATATTTATTATTTGCAAGTGAGTGGTCTTAAATTTTGGTACTTTATAATCCAAAACTTAAGTATTTGAACAAATTATTTAATTTATAATCGACGTGGTGGTAGCTCATCTGTGTTACATAATGCAATTCTTAATGCTTCCAGTAATGGAAAATTTTATTTTTAATGTTAGTAACTAGACTGAGCGTCATACCGTTCTGATTCAATTGCTGATTGAATATGGTTTTGAATTTGTTAAGTAGCTGTGAGAATGAGCTGCAATTGTTATTTTATTATTGAATATGGCTGTTATAAGTTATATTTTGTTGTTTATCTAAAGCAATTTTACCGTCGGTAGATTGAGAGAGATAATTTAGTTTGCAGGTAGTGCAGGTAGAGGTTATCATTATGAAATTGTTAAATGGCTATGCTCTTATAGAGTTGAATAGGTTTTCTCTGCGGGCTTGCCATTAGTGATATATTTTTGCTTACTTTAGGTTATATATTTATAAGTGGTTAAATGTAAGTTTCTGATTACCGCCCTGTATGTTTTTTATCTTTAATTAGATGGGTATGGCAAATTATTTTTGCATTGTTAAGATATTTTATGAGCATCCTTTTTGAGTCCAGCATTATAGAGTTAAATTGTTTTATTTCTAATACTTTATTTGAGCTTTCAATCATTTCGTTATAGTTGATAAGACTGCATATGTGAATCAGTAAAAGTGTAATTAACTTTGGTAGCTCATTTGTCTGTACGAGATGTGAGCTATTATTGTTTTCTGAAAGCTATATGGATTGTTGTATGATTAAGTTGTATTTTCAGTAATGTTTTCAGCTGAAAGATTTGTTAGCCTTTTTCTTTGTATTGCCTGCTATTAATAATGTCTGGATTTGCTTTACGTTTTATGAAAAATAAAATCTTGTTGCCTATTAGAATTAAAAATCGGAATTTATGTAGCCGGTGAGGTATTATTTATATAGTGCACGTGGTCTATAGATATGATTTGCGGTTACATACGTATTTGGTTTGTTTGCCAACATAAAATTATTTTGCGCTAGTAGCGTTTGCTGCTGGAAAGAATACATCGCCTTAGTACAGCTAACTACCTGCAATTAAATTTAATCAGCTTGTTTTGCCACAAGTTTTCTTAGTAAATACGCAGGCTAATGGTCTAACATTTATAGCGCGTTATTAGTGATTGCACATACATTTTTTAAGTTCAACGGAGCTAGTGACGTCTTTACGCTTCGAAAATAGAATGGCAATTGCTTTTGTGTTTGACATAATCTTCAATCTGTTTTTCATACTTTGATTTATGAAAACTTTGTAAGTTACTACGCAACTACAGTGGCATCTAATCAAGGATATATCCTAAAATCAATTGTGTGATTTAAAAAACAGAGTTATTCTAAATGCAAACTGCGAAATGATTAAATGTTGGCAAATACATAACCCAAAATACTTTAAGAAAATTTAGAGAGATAAATAGGATACAACTTGTATACTTGTGTATATAAAAGATGTAAATAAAAGATCGGATAGTGGTTAGCGCATTTTAAAAGAATTTTAATTTTCTAATTCAGATTGTGACAAAGGGTTTATAACTTCATCTTATGTTTGAAATACAAAAGCAACTTTTATCCAACTTAAATATCAAATTGTAGAGTTTCTCTAATTACAGTAAAATAAGCTAATATCTACGTTCGCAAGCTTTATGGTCAAATTATTAATACATGATAACTGATGATAAAACATGCATGCTTCCTTATAGTCTTTCAGCAACTAGGACAAAAACTTTAGATAACTACAAGTAAGAAAACTGCTACTACTATACTAAAGAAAAACGAAAAAAGTCTAAATGCCCAAGAAATTATTTGTTATGGCAGGCAATTTGTTTATGTAGGCTACAAAGATCTAACGGTGTACATAAAAGTATGTCATTAAAAATGTGTTTTATGGAACTCTATCAAATTTTTTGACTGAATCTTACTTTATTGGATTCATCTAGCTAATCTATTTAACGACTATAATTCTTCCTGGAACTTAGCCTCTTTTAAAATTTTTCCTAATTTATCTTTGTCTGGTGCTGCTTACTCCCAGTTACGCATTTTTAGGATGTTTTAATCACCATCGACCACTTTATGCTATCTCTTCGAATATTCTTCAACTAATCTGCGCCTTTCAATTTTTTTACTTGAATACTTTTTTGTCTAACTTATATATCTATTCTAGCAATGGATCTTGTTTACTTTAGTCTCTGCAGCTTGACAAATTCTTGGCATATTTCATGATTATATGTATATCTTCAGGTTATATATTTTCGTTTTAGGCCGGGACGGTCACATCGAGCGTTATAAATGGGAGATGGCTCCCGGTAACTGGTCCCCGCAGGATGCCCAACCCTCACTTATGGCTCCACATGCCACACCCTGGAAACTGCGTTGACCCGCAGACTAAATAAGTGAGGGTAACCAGATATGGTAAAGAGTCTGCAACGTCTGACCCAGAATGGGCGGTTGCAATGAGCAGACACGGCTCAACAGCCGTAGAGAAGGCAACGTGTCTAAGGGATAGTAACCTGAAAAATTGCTCTGCCTGCCGGAGGCAGAAAAGTGGCAGCCCCACTACCAGCTTAACCTGCACAGCGCTCGTAACGCTGCCAGGGATTTTAAATTACTGGCAAACTTCATGAGAATCAACCGGACGGATCACCAAGTAGACGAAAAAGGCGTGAAAAGGACAAACGAGCTGGAATTAAGGAGAGAATACAGATAGCCACGTGGAATGTTAGAGGCTAGGAATAAAAGAAATGAATTAGACAAAGAACTTATGCAAAGAAAAGTAGACATAGCAGTTATAAGTGAAACAAAAAGAAACTAAAAGGCACTAAAGAAACTAATAATTATATAATGATCTACAGCGGAATACCTCAAAACAGACGGGCAAGTAGTGGAGTCGCAATCATGGTCAATAAAAGTGGAGAAACAAAATAGTAAGCTACGAATATATCAATGAAAGAATAGTAACTACCAGAATGAAAATAGATAGAGGACACATGATGGTTATAGGAGTATACGCCCTGAAGAGGGAAAGAAAGAGGAAACAGAGCAGTTCTACAAACAACTACAGAAAGTAGTAAACAAGTATACAAAGACAGACCACCTCATAATAAGTGGAGACCTAAATGCAAGAGTGGGAAAAGACCCCATCCCAGGAACTGTAGGCACATGCGGCGAAAACGTAATCAACAATAATGGACAAGAACTACGACATTTCGCTACTTTCAACGAACTAAAACTAACAAACACGTTTTCAAGAAAAAGATATACACAAATACACCTGGTCAGCAAGAGGATTAAGATCAATCATAGACTATGTAATAGTCAATAACAAGATGACAAACCTCGTGCAAGACGCAAGAGTTTACAGGGGAAGTGATATAAATTCAGATCACTATCTTCTAGTAGCCACTATAACCCTATTAACAAAATGGAAGAAACGAAAAACCACAAACACAAATAACCCAGAAGAAGTTTTCAAAATACATCTCCTTAGAGAGGAAAGTATCCGATATTTATATCAAAACTACAAGAACACTTACTACGTACACCCACTAGTAATGAAATCAATGAAGAATTGGATAATATAAAGATCGGCATCATTAAAGCAGCGAATGAAGCAATAAGGAAGAAAAAGAAAAGAAAGAAAACTAGAGGATTAAAAATATGGAATGAAAGAAAGAGAACGCAATAAAAGAGAAAAAAGAAGCATGTCTAATATATCTACAAAGAAGAACCCCCGAAAATAAACAACGCTACAATGAAAAACGAAACTTAGTAAAACAGATCGTAAGACAAGCCCACGAAGAATCTTGGGAAAAACTGATAAGCAACATAGAACATGACGTATATGGAAGACAGGAATTCGCTTATAAAATGATGAAACATTTGAACAGCACAGTAAAGGACGTAGCAAAATTAAAAACGATTAACGACAAAGAGTGGAAGGAACACTACACAAACCTATGGAATAATCGAGAAATCAACGAACAGGACATTTTAATACAGGAAGATATTGATGAAACTGATTTTACAATTGACATGATTACCATAGAAGAACTAAGAAAATGCCTAAAGAAAATGAAAAACCGGAAGGCTGCAGGGCCCGATGGAATTAGTATAGAATTATTGAAATATGGAGGACCACTTCTAGAATTCAGAATACTACATCTTTTAAATGAATGTTGGCGAAAGAAGAAGATCCCAACAGAATGGCAGACAGCAGAAGTCATATCAATATTTAAAAGGGAGACCGCTCAAAATGCTCAAATTATCGAGGAATCAGCCTCCTAAACACCACCTATAAATTATACTCAAAATAATTAATGAAAGAACAAAACCCATAGCTGAGGTATTACTAGACGAAGGGCAATCTGATTTCGCAAAGGCCGCTCATGTAGTGACAACATATTCGTTTTAAAGAGATTAATTGAAAAGAAGAGAATTCAACTTGAAACCCACCTTGCATTTATAGATTTCGAAAAGCTTTTGACTGCGTAGACAGACATAAACTCCTTGAAATAATGAAAGAAAAAGGATTCCTAACCACCTTATAGAAATCATAAGATCATTATATATTAGCACAAACATAGTAATAAACAACAACGGCAGTAAGTCTGATAAAATTCAAACAAATCAAGGACTAAGACAAGGGTGGGCTATCACCCACTTTATTTAATATTTATATCGACGACGTGGTTAAACTTTGGAAACCACAAGTAAACCCAGGGATCAAAACTACGAGACGACAAAACATAAACTTACTGCTATATGCCGATGATTTAACAATAATTGAAAAGAACGAAGACGATCTGCAAAGATCAATTTACCGTCTCAAATTACTCTGCGAAAACTACAATTTGAAAATATCTAAAGACAAAACAAAGATAATGGCCTTCCAAGGAAAACAACCAGTGCGATCGAAAATAATAATAGATGGAAAGACTTTAGAACAGATATCTCATTTCAACTACTTAGGCTGCGACACCACATACAAAATGATAAAGATGTAGAAAACAAGATTCATAAATTCCAAGCAATTTGCGGGACAATAAATAGAACGCTAAAACACAAAACAAGAAAAGAAACAAGAATGAAATTTTACAAGACCATGGCGTCCCTGTACTCACTTATGGAAGCGAATCGTGGATAACAAACACAAAAACAAATCTAGCATACAAGCAGCGGAAATGAGGTTTCTCAGAAATGTTAAAGGTTGCACTAGGAATGATAGGATAAGAAATGAAGCAATAAGGAAGAACTTGATTATTTTCAACGTCTAACTGACAAAATAGACAGAATTCAGAAACAATTGGACAACATTTTAATAGGATTATAGAAGTAAGAATCTTAAACAAGGTCCTAATACTATTTTCCAAGTTTTAGGACGCAGATATGTGGACTCGAAGTAAAGATGGTCCTATATTTCAAATGAAGTTCGGAACAGTAAGTATTGGCCTAAGCCTTGATGACAGTATCTATTTTCTCTGATTTATTTCACATTTATATCTTTCACTTCATAGTTCAGTATATTATATTTTTGCATTTTAGACATTTTGCGTTATAATTGATTATAAAAAGCTAGAAGATATTTTAAACATTTATTTGATGAGCCAGAGGAAGACGACGAGGTTTACTTCTCCTCCAGTGACAGCTGATTTTCGAAAGAAAAATCGAGCAACAAACTGAAGATATTGCTACCGAACAAAAGAACTCTTCAGAAGAATCTAAAGAAGACGAGCTAGCCACTGAAATGTTTTCATTAAAGAAAATTAATTAAAAAATAGCTTAAGACCGAATGTAGTCGGAGTACCCATTTGGGTTACTCAACCAGCTCGTGGTATTGAAAAGAAGGTTCTTCCAAATTATTGTCATCTTGAAGATTGACGATGATTTGAAGTACACAAATATGTATCACACACACACACACACACACACTTATATATATATATATATATATATATATATATATATATATATATATATATATATATATATATATATATATTACATTATTACCAGATCAACCACATAAGTGTTATACATGGTAGGGTTGAACTATGTACAAATAACGAAGTAAACTGACATTTGAGATATGTTGACATCTCGAATTATATTGTGATCAGTCGGTAGAGTCATCGGTTAGTAGGTCCTGCGGTAGCTTACGCTTCAGTCGAGTGTGAATATTTCGACTACCGAGATGATATTGCCCAGATGCCTCGCAGGAGCTTATGTTGGTATAAAATTTCTTTGCTCTGGCACTGATGTATTCTTGTATTGTTGACATGCCCAGATCATAGTGTAATTGTTCATTTCTTATGTACCATGGTGCATTTACGGCAATGCAAAGCACTTTGTTTTGGAGCCTTTGGAGTTTAGTTACATTAATTTTTGCAGTGTTGCTCCAGATGGGTGATGCGTACAGTGCCAGTGGTCTGATTAGGGATTTGTACATTAGAGTTGTGCATTGAATTTTTAGTGATGGCTTTCTATTAATTAACGGATACAGTTGTGCCAGTCGCGCGTAACTCTGATTGAGTTTTTGGTTGATGTGTAGTTTCCATGTCAGTCGCGTATCTAAAAGCACTCCCAGATATTTGACTGCTTTATCAGCTGGGTTCCATTCGATGCTGTTATTACTGATGTGGATTTTAGGTAAGTTAGGAATGCGTTTTAGGGTAAACACTTTAGTTTGACATTTCGCTGAGTTGATTCGTATGTTCCACTTTTTGAACCATGAGTAGATTTGATCAGTTGCTCGTTGTAATTTCGAGATGGCTTGCGAGAGATCGGTGCTTTTTGTTAAAATGACGGTGTCGTCAGCAAAAGTTGCTAAGGTAGCGTTAATTGTTGGTATATCTGAAGTGTATATGTTGACTAGTAGCGATCCCAATACACTACCTTGTGGGACTCCTGCTCGTATGTTTTTTGGTTGAGATATGTATATTGATCAGCTGAGAGTTCACCACCAATTTTCTGGAGGTCGGAATTGTAAAAATATCGATAGGCACGAGTTTATAGCATACTTGGGGGTATGCTATAAATTCCACCACGCAAACGTGAAAGAGATCTTTGGAAGCAACGGCACCGTAATTCAAACTGCAAACACTGTTATGAGTTACAAAAGGTCTTTCATCACCTGTTGCCTGAGATTTTATGGCAAAAATTGCTGACTATTTGCCCACAAAAAAAACAGCGGTTTTGAGTACACTGAAGAAAAACAAAGCTGAAATTCCAAGAGAATTCTTGCCGGACAAAAACAGAAATGTAGAGTTCTGTCTTTTTGGATTTTAAAAAGACAAAATACTGGTGTCCTATGTACTTCGGAAAAATAAATCTGTAATACTATTCTCAACATTACATGACGACGATGAAATGGACCCCGACACCCAAAATCTCCAGATTATCCTGGACTAGAACGCAACTAAAGCCGGGGTGGACAATGTCGACAAAATGTGCGTTTCCTAGTCGGTCTCTATATTAACAAATAATATAATAATGACTGTGCTTTTTCTACAGTCTGATGAATATTGGCGGTATAATTGCTCAAATCTTATTCAAATTTGCCTGTCCAACAGAAACATATAAGCACCGAATTTGTCATGGAGCTTAATGAAAGAGCACCTTATCTTTACATTAAATCTCATACATTTACGTCAAGATAAAAATGCTTTTTCAAAGTAAATTACAATCGGGCTGTTGCACCGAGAAGAAAAAAAAGAAACCTTTCAAAATGCGGTGTCTCGGTCAAGTGCATTGGAGAAAAAAAATTTTTCAATAAAGTGTTGCCATTGCTAATTATTTACGTGCAAGAACGTGCGGTTGATGTAGTATGCGACAATTGCAAGGATAAGGGTATTAATGAGTAAGTGGATGAAATTATTGATTTGATTTTTTTAAATTTTTGGGGTCTTGTTTACATAATGTTCATAAAAATAGAATACATTTTTTGCGGTACTTTTATGTATTTTTACATTACCATAGCAATTTCCTAACATTTATATAAAGATAGAACGTTTAACTTGGATGAACCTAAATGACATAAAATTTACAAGCATTCGCCCAAGAGAAATTAAAGGGCGTCCCGCTGACAGGTTAAACGCCTTGTGATTTTGAATGGCTCAATCACTTGACTTCGTGTCTTTATCTGTAATTTGGTTTTTATTAGAACAATTAAAGCTACCTGCATACTATCGTGATTCTGTATATTTACACCATTGCCTTTCTATTTCCTACGCTTTCTGTTTTGTTGCTGTTATTCCTATCAACATCACTTTACATTTTTCTCTTTATCTCTTCTATTATCTCTAGTCCTTTGTCCTTTATTGCTCTTATTTTCCACGTTCTAATTCTTATCGTCTTGTCTACAATTGATTTTTATTTGTATTGTTTGTTTGTATTCATATTCATAGCTGTTTCTTCTCGTTCTCAAACCGTAAAAATTTTCTTAACTGTAAGTAGGTTTTTTGCTTGGGCTTTAATTCGTGTACTTTATTTGCTTCAAACTCCACTTTATGTTGGTTTCATTTCCACTATACGTTGTTTATGTAGATATTTTGGTATCCGACCCTTATTGTCTTACCTTTTTCTGTTTCAGTTTTCATAATATCTCTTATTTGTTTTTATAGCCACTCTTTATTTTGTGTTAAATCATTTTTTAAGTAACACTGCGTTTCCTTTAATTTAGTCTTGTTCTCCTCTCTTCTTTTGTTCCAGACTGTCTATTGTTGCCACTAGTGCATCCTGTTTTTAGTTCGTTGTGTATTATTTACTTTCACTTTTATTCTTAGTTTATCTATTACGAGCTTGGATACTTCTTCTTTTTTTTCTATTTTTTAAAATTCCGTCTATTAATAACTATTTTCCCTTCCCTTATTTGTTTCTATAGGTTTTCAGTTTTATGCTTAAGTATTTTTATTCCTTCTTTTACTTTACATTTTACTTTTATTAACATTATTATTTCTTTATGCTATTTTATTTGATTTTTTATGGCTTTCACTTCTTTCAATAGTTTGTTGGGTTCTCGTTTTGTTTACTTCAGTTTTTTTTTTAAAAGTGGAGCCAATTAGTAAAAAGTTAGTGCGAACTTAGAAGTGTGGATAGAACTTGTACCTCTACACTGGATTCCCAATAGAAGAGGATTCCGACTAAGTAGGTAATTTTTGGTAATTCCAAATTCAATCATTATATTATATGGTTTATTTTTTTATAGTCGTGTGCTTTATAGAACTTTATAAAGACTCAATGTAGGCCAATGTTAAATTTCGGTGACATTAGTAATTTTTATATATATTAAACAGTTGGTAAGTGGTAGATGTATATTTTATTTAAATATCGGAAAACTAAATTAAGTCTATGTCCCTCTAGGTTCTCTGGTTAATGGCCCAAACAAATAATCGGAGAACGATAAGTCTGGATTATGGGAATAATATTTCAGTGCAGTCCAAAACAAATTTTTGACTTGTTGAGCTTGTGCAGCTGTCTAGGACCGGGCGTTATGATGAAGCAGAATTGAATTTGCTTAGCGCTGCCTTGGCTTATTCAACCACTTATTGACGGTCACCCTCAAGAAGCTCATGAATAATCTCAATATTCATTTTCAACATTTTCTTATTTTTCTCTAAATTGCTTATGTTAACTTAAGTTTTCTTAGAGATGATACTCTTTAACTGCGTCTTAAGTCTGCTCAAAATTCCGCTCGGTTTTACGCGTGTGGTGAAAAATTGATCTGACATCGTAATACTGACTAAAAAAGTGATAGTGCAAGATAATTTTTGGGGGAAATTTCTTTTATTTTAGAGTTTAGTTGTCAGTCTATGTGAGAGCTCCAATAGTTTACGTATGCCGTCTTATATAGCTCAGTGAGGATATTATCAAATCTTGGTGATATATTGCCTTCTTATGTGTTTTAGCAATTGGTTTATCATTTCCGTGTTGTCTTGCTTTCAAGAAGTTTTAAGAAATGAAGTAATTGCTGTTTGTTGCATTTTTGTAGTTGTGTATTAGCTCCTGTTTTTAATTGATGAGACTTGTGGTTTAAATGTGGCTTTATGCTGCTATGACTAATTTACGTTAAGGCAGTACAAAGAAAACAGAATAGATGATATCGAAATCATTAAACTTATAAAATTGCCCACAATCGGGCCCGGTAGAAACTTATTGGGCGCAGATAAAACTTATTGCTACAAATTTTCGAACGCCGTCTTAAGAGCAGCGGAATTGCGAAGTTTACGGCTAGTATTGGGCTTGCTGTTTTTGTTGCCGTCACGATCGAGCGGCGAGAGCAATTTTTTAATGTGCGGGCAGTTGCCGTTGAGACCTGCGCTATGGGTACTAGGGGCAGCGTAATCCTAATGGTATGTAAATATAATTAAACTTTTTACATTTTTATTAAATAAGTAGTTTAAATAATATTGATGTTAAAAATCATGAAGCAAGAATCAAAGGGAAAAATAAGTTAACAGCATTATCAGCAGACAACTTATCTTGTTTAATAACAATAACTAAAATAACCCTAAAAATTGTCCAAAACCTTTACAATTTCATACAGGTGTTATTTTAAGCTCATTTTTTGTCTGATTTTTTACGTAGTAATCTAAATATAATTTAAATATAAACAACAAAATATGTAGATTAAGAATCATCTAATTATTGCTTTTACAGACTAAGAATTAAAAAAAGAATAGAAAACCTAATAAAGATTGTGCTTATTAATTTTTAATTCGTATACTATGTGGTTGAGATTGTGAGTTTGTTTCATTAAAAAAAAAAAAATCTTATAGAAAACTAAATTGGTAAATTTATAAAAAATATATAACATTGACATTAAACAGTAAGAAAGAAGAAGTAGATAGACAACAAACGATCGTCTCGGAAAAAAACAATAATCGGAAAAAACTCCAATTACAGTAAGCAGCAACTAAATAAATCTTTCGTATCAATATTGTTTCGTTTGCGCGCTCACGATTCTGCTAAGAATATTTTTTAAATTTGGTTACGGCCGCGAATAAACTAATTTTCAGCTGCGCCGAAAAGAATCAAAGCGGGCCCTAATTAAATATATTCGATTTGAAGCTGCCGGTGCGAACACGAGCTTCTAATTCCATTAGCCGCCTGTAATCAAGCTACTAAACACAGAGATAAACAGTAGGATACCCAGCGTTCCGGCTAAATATTTAATTAGTGCCCAGGGACGCGACTTCTGCAACTTCTGCCTAATAAGCGGAGGAAAAAGTTCGGCTCCCCGGCAACGCGTCCCAGTGAAAAGTGCGAGGACGTGCCACTAGCTGCACTTTCTCTTCAAGATTCCGGCTGCGTCTTGGCAGCAAAAAATCGCCCGGGAAAGTTAATCTAATTAAAGTGTTTTATATGGTCTGTTTGAGTGACGGGCAGCGGATAGAATTGTATTAAATGCTGGCTGCGATATTGAATTACTGGGGTCCAATTTATTTTCGCATTTTTTGTATGGGCGCAAGCTATCGATTGAAGCTATAAACGAACCATAAAATGCTACATTTATGGTCAGCACATATTTTATGATGCAGATATCAGCAATTTTGGCGATATAATTTATATGCTTATTAAATTAAAAAAGCAATCGTACAAAAGTAATTTAATGGACAAAGAATTTAATTTTACTTGGCTGCATTTTTAAGTAATCCAAGGGCTAATTAAACATCTGTATTATAAAACGCAGGCAGGTATTTTGCGAACAAAACTCTTTTAAACTGCTCGACAAAAATATTGTTTATTTGAAAGCTTTTCGCGTGTATTTCGCAATACACAAGATGGAATTTTTTGATATTTTATCCGATCTCCAAACAGTGGTTATTAAAGTAAAACTTTTGCCTAATACAAATTATGGAAAACTTGTGCCGACCAGGATTTTGTGAAAATTATTAAACAGAACTTCAGGAATCAGCAGCATGCCGGCCTGCTTATTAAATATTTTTTTTAGTTTGCTTTCATTCAACCTAATTTTTTACTTTTTTGCAAATTAAGTTATTTACCTTTTAGAATATACTAGTAAAGATTTTTAACTTTTTCGTAATTTTATTTGAGCTGTAATATACATTTTTTGGGTTAATAAGTGCCCATATCGTCTATTCTGTATTTTATTGATAAACACCTTCTTGTTTCATTAACCTATTTTTTTCCTTCTTCTTCTTCTTTCTCTTTTCCCATTTATGCCTTACAGCGTTGGGGCCTCTATCCATTTCTTATAGTTGGTTCTTTGCATCGCTAACGTCCTAGCTTCCTGAATGGTCTTCCCTCTTTTCCTTGCCAACTCTTTGATATTATCCTCCCATTTGATTCGGGGCCTGCCTCTCTTTCTCTGTCCTTCTGGTCTGGTTTCAAAAATTTTCCTCGGGTATGAGTCAGCTCTCATCCGCATAAGGTGTCCGTACCATTTTAATTGTTTGTTCTCTATTTCTTCTATTATTGGCTGCTGTTCTAATTCGTCCCTTATGCTTTTGTTCCTAACTCTATCTCTCCTGGTCTTGCCCACTACTTTCCGTAGATATTTGATCTCAGAAGCTGTTATTTTTTATCTGAGTTTATCCACTAATGTCCAAGATTCCGCTCCGTATATTAGTGCGGGTGTATAGATGGTTTTATATAAATGCATTTTTGTTCTAACTTTAAGCTCTTTCTTGCCTATTAAAGTGTTATTTATTTGGTAGTATATATTTTGTTTGCTTTACTTATTCTGTGTCTAATTTCCTCTTCTATTTTTCCATCTTTACTGATGATTGTTCCAAGGTATTCCATTTTATCCGCATACTCCAGTTGTTTATCTTCTATCAGAATGGCAGTTTGTTCTATATTATCTTTCTCTTGTAATGTGCATAACTTTACTCTTATTAGTGTTTATCTCCATTCCTTTTCCTCCAGGTTTCTTTTCCAAATGTTTATGTTATTTTGTAGTGTTTGTGCATTTCCGGCTATTAGGAGTATGTCATCTTCATAAATTATATCTTGGGTCATTACTGGTGTTAGATTATGATTTCCTATTCTTGTTCTTCTGGTTTAATTTTTGCATTTTGTTATTATATTATTCATGTATATGATGAATAGCAGTGGACTGAGACTGTCTCCTGCTTTACCCTCTATTCATGTAGAATTCCTCAGACTTGTGTCCATTTAGTCTTACTTTGCCTACTACTTTTTGTTGATGCTTTTTATTATTGTATTAACTTTTGGCTTGTCTCTAATTCTTCCAGTGCATTCCATATGTGCCTTCTTGGTACCAGATCAAAAGCAGCCTAAGGTCTATAAAGGCCAAGAAAGTGTCTCTGTTTTGTCTATTGTTTTTCTATTATGTTTCGTATTGTGAATATATGGTCCTGGGTTTGTCTGCCGGGCCTGAACGCTGCTTGTTCCTGCTCCATTTTGTCCTCAATCTCATTTCTTAATCGTTTTCTATGACTTTCAGTACACTTTACCGGGCACTGATGATAAACATATTGCTCTATAGTTGTTGCAATTAACTGTTTCTCCTTTCTTATATATGGGCACTATGATATTTTTCTCCCAGTCCTCCGGTATCTTTTCTGTTCTCCACGCTTGTTGAAATATTATCTGGAGCCATTTTATGATTGTTTCTCCTCCTATCTTGAGCATTTCTGATGTAATCTCGTATTCCCAGGTGCTTTTCCATTTCGTGTTGTTTTTAGTGCTTGTTTTATTTCTTCTTCTGTAATATCATCGTTTTCATTCTCCTGATCTACTCTTTCCATTTCTGGTTCTTCTTGAATATCTTCTTGGTTCTTAAATTTATTGTGATAGTGGTCCCTCCATGCTCTTGAAACTCCTTAGGTCGTTGTTTCTAGTTTTCCTTCTTTGTCCTTTATATTTCTTATCTGTTTTGCTTGATTGCCTTTTAGTCTTTTAATTATGTTCCAGAACTGTTTTGGTTTTCTACATAGTTCTGTTCTATCTTTGTGCCGAACTGTTCCCAGGAGGCCTGCTTTGCTTGTTTTACCGCCTCTTTTGCTTGATTTCTTTTTTGTATATAAAGGTTTCTGTCTTCTTCTGTATTTGTTCTTTTATATCTGCACCATGCTTCTTTCTTCACCTTAATCTTCGCTTTTATTTCTTCGGTCCACCATCTTGTTCTTTTCTTTAGACTGCTTTGATTTACCATTTTTGTTCCACATATTTCTCTGGCTGTTTTAAGTGTGGTTTCTTTGAATTTCTGCCATTTCTCTTCTAGCTTCCAGGGGGTCTCTAGCTTCCCTTCTTGTGTTTCGAGGTTACTTAATCTATCTGTAATTATTCTTCTATATTGTTCTCTTGTTAGTGAGTTTTCCAAATTTTCTAATTTGATTTTTTCGTACTTCTTCGGTACTTCTATTTTTGGTTTTCTAAATATTGTATCTGCTATCACTAGTCTATGGTTTGTGCTTAACTCTGCTCCTCTTATCACCTTGACATCATGTAATGCATATCTCATGCTTTTGGTTATGGTTATATGGTCCTCTACGGTTTTGTGTCCAAGTTGTTCGGCTTCGTAGGTTATTTTGTGTATCGTTTTATGTTTAAACACAGTGTTTCCGATGAGTAGTTCATTAGTGATGCAGAAATCGATCATACGCCCTCCATTGTTGTTTATTTCTCCCTCTACTCTGTGTTCCCCCATTGTTCCGTGACCCATCTCTTTGTAGTTTCCGATGTGGGCATTCCAGTCTCCCATTATTATTAGATGGCGGTTCTTGTTTTGCATTTTTTCTACTGTTCTTTGTAGGTCTTCATAGAACTGTTCTTTTTCATTCAAGTTAGAACTTTCTGTAGGTGCATATATTTGTACTATCCCCACTTTCTCTTGCAATGCTAAGTCTACTGTTATTATTCTGGGGCTTATGGCCTCCCAGTTGATCACTTTTGATTCTACGTCGTTACTTAGAATGATTCCCACTCCTTCTGTTATTCTATTTCCTACCGGGGTTCCTGCATACCGAAGTGTGTACCCTTTATCTAGTATCCTTATACCATTTCCTCTCTATTTTATTTCTGCTACTCCTAATATTTGTGTTTTGTATTTTATCATCCCCTCTCCTATTTCTTTCTCTTTTCCATTAAGTGTGCTAATATTCCATATTCCTATTCGTAACCTATTTCTCGCCTGTTGTTGCCTTTTATTCCGTCCTAGTCCGAGGCTTCCTATTTTTCTCTGAATCATCGTACCTCAAGTGGGTGATTAGCCCAACGTCAAGGGCCCCGTTACCTCGGGACAACTGGTGCCGGGTTATACCCCCCGGTACTGGGTCGCCAGAGCCTCGTCAGTTTTCCAGCAGGGTGTACCGGGTGGTGTAGACTACCACCTCTCGTGCAGGTGAGGTTGATATTTGGGGCCTTTAGGATGTTGTTGGCCCCCTTACACCCCTCCAATTTTTTTTCCATTTTATATATAAATATATATAAAATTTTTTATATATTTCATGCTGTTTTTCTTCTTTCATCCTGCATTACTTTATTTTGCCATCTTGTTTTTGGCTTTCCTTTACTGCTCGATCCTGTGAGTCTCCATTTTGTTATTATCTTTGTTGCTCTGTTTTCTTTAATTCCGACAATTTAGACAGATTATAGACAGAATTACACCAAAAATAATGGAGTTACCGCGAAAAGGTGTAATAATAATTACGTAATATTTATATTTAACGTAAGTTTTAGAAAAGATCATTAGCCGAAAAAACTAAAATTGCAGAAATCATACTAATACCCAAACTAGGTAAAGATCTAAACAGAGTAGAGTCGTACTGACTAACAAGTTTACTTTCCATCATAGCTAAGCTTCCACAAAGATCGTGGTTCAAAGATAAAAAATAACTCCAATACTGATTAACGAATACCGCATCACCAATTCGAATTCCGTGCACCTCACTCAACTGTTTAGCAAATCCATAGAGCATGTCACGTTATAAATGGGGCACTCAAAAGCAAATATTGCTGTATAATGATATTCCTGGATGCTAGCCAAGCCTTCGACAAGGTTTAGCATAGAGGATTATTGTGAAAAATTAAACAGTTTCTCCTTATCACCTACTTCAAATTGTTGTTATCTTACGTAAGTGATGAAGAATTTAGAGTCAAGATCAACGAGGCCGTATCCAATAACTTTCCGATAAAATATGGGGTTCCATAGAGTATTACGATTGGATTCCTATTATATTTACCACCGGAACCTTCGTTGGTGATACTGTCATCTTTGCATCGCGTAAAAATTCAGCAACGACTACGTAAACATGACAAAACCACCTAAATGGCGAATCAAAATTAACGAGGCTAAATCAGTTCAAGTTACCTTTACACTAAGAGAACGGACGTCACAAATACATTTAAATAATGTAAATATGCCTCAGTCTCCGTGCATTAAATACCTTGGTATACACTTGGATAGCAGGCTCACCTAGAAAGATCATAAAAGAACAAATAGATGTAAAAACAAAAGATCTATTCTGGCTAATTGAAAAAAGATCCAGCCTGTCCTAGGAAAACAAAATTCTTCTCTACAATACAATAACCAAGCCGATATGGCTCTATAGAACAGAGCTTGGGGATTCGCAAGTAAATCAAACATCTCAATAATCCAGCAAAGTCAGTCAAAACTACTCCAAATAATAAAGGTTGCATTTTGTTATGTAAGCAATCACACGTTATATACAGACCTAAATACACCATATGTTAAAGACGTTATAATAGAAAGAACACCACGGCAAGCTAGAATGTTACCCAAATGCCACACCACTGCGACTGATTAAACCAAAGCTCAATAGAAGACTTAAAAAACTTTGATCAGCCGACGTAAAGAAGGACTAGCGAGGACTACTCAATAGAGAAGTACATCATCACGTCATTAAAGAGTTTCACAGCTTTTTGCCAGCATAATGACTTATAGAAATATAAAAAATTCTGATTGTCAATAAATGTATAATAAGAAAAAATTAAAGTTCTTATTTTGTAGCTTATGTGTAATTTTTATCGACCATCCCTCCTGGCAGCAGTAATGCCGAAGAGTGGTTAAAAATAATTTTTCTATATATTATTTTTAAATAAATAATATCTTTGAGTAAATTCAAATTAAACCTTTAGGAAAGGGTGATAAGGAATATAATTGGAATATTTGTTGCTTTGTTTTTTTTTATTATAATTATGTACAATTCATACCTCATAACTCTACAATTAACCAAAACAATTATTAAAGCTATAAGACATAGAAATCAATTTTATACCTACACACACCCGTTTTGGTTCACATACATCCAGTTATTGTTTATTTATTCAAGTGTACCTTTATGTGTTTCAAGATTGCTGAACGAATTTTGGCAATTGCTGTCTCAGCCAATGCTTTCCTGTATATTCGAATACTGACTTTTTGCTAGATATAGTAATAATACCTCTCCTTTATTGTTTTGTGAATTAACGATTTCAATGCTTAACCTTTAACATGCACTTTTAAAGTCAATACAGTTTCCTTTTACCTCTTTAAACTAAAGTACTAGCATTGTTATAATGGTAACTTTTTGTTAACCTTTTGCATCACGCAATCGACGGCAACTCAGTCCACTTTAAAGAAGCAAAAATATTGCTGACTTGAAATTATAAAAGAAAACAGAACAACTTTTATCAAAATAAAATCTCAAAAACTGTACAATCCAACACAAAACAAATGTATATGCTATTCTGATATCGGTTCGTTAATATTTTTGAAATAAAAGTTGTCCTCGTTTAGTTTTTGTAGAGAAATTTTAACGAATTTATTAGTGTAAACTCAAAATTATTTTGTGTCTACTTGTATGTAATTGAACGTAGTGCTCGCGAAACTTTCGTTTATATTTCTTAGGAAATATAATAATATTTTGCTGCTTCTCTTTTTCGGTTAGTTTTTTATTCACTCCAGCTAAGTGACCAAGTCGACCTGGCTCTCTCTGCATCTGCAAGATTTATCTTTATTAATTGAAACGCATCGGCATGTGCAATGTCAAACAAATTGTCTAAGTTTATAACAAACTCGACGCTGCTCAAACACGTCTTGTGTTTTGTTTGCATTTTTTTGCAAATCTCTCCAAACTTGGTATAAGGCAACTAGTTTCTTAACACAGTTAGGTAAAGATTTAGTCGGTATACGTGCCTTTACCCAATAAATAATACACTCACGAATAGTAAGATTCGCGCTTTCATTAACTCTTAAATTCACTTCACGCATATTATAAAACAGAACTACCAGTACTTGTTTATTAGAGGAAAGTTTTGAATCGGTAATTTGACGTTTTATATCCCCTATTAAAATATTCTTTTTTTAAAACTGTGTAACTCTAGTGACATGTTGACTGAACAAAATCAATGGGTTTACTAATAAAACAAACAAACAATAATAAGCACATCGATACGTTAGCTCCCGCGCGCCTTACTATGTAAGTTCTGACATGTTTCGATGTAAGTCGGCACGGGTTGCCGTGGTTCTAAGTACATGAAATTTTATTATAAAATTAGAGGGTATGCATTGAAAAAAAAGAAATTTTATTTTTTTGGGACACCTTAATGTTCAGCCAGAAGGAAAGTATGAATTACCTGTCACTTTTCTTGTAAGAATTTGATAAAATTGTCTTACAATATGTCATTAAAAAAAATTTTATGCAGACTTTTCTATTGTTAAGTGCTTTTGTTCTCTAAAAAGTTAATTGATTATTAACGACAACATGGCAAGTTTAAAAGATGCCACAAAAAAATTGAAAATCTTTTTGAGGTTTTTTTAAATAATATAACATGCTGTGAACTACTCTATAACGTTTTGTAAAAGTAGAAGTTAAAGTAAACCAACTACAAAATTTGCATTGAAATTGTCAAATTGTGACTTAAAACTTAAAATATTTCTGATATAATAGGAGAATTAAGAGAGCCAACGTGGTCCTGCGGTTGAGAATCGGGCTGCGATGCTGACGGACCTGGGCTTAATTTCCGGTGCTCTCTGACGCCTAGCGGATGGCCTACTCAGTCACTAAAAATAATTGAGTACCTGCGTTCACTTGAACAAGGGGTAATAATGGCGGACGTCTAAGGCGCGGTGCTTGCCACATCGCCCCGCACCAGACATGGTGCGCAACGACCGGGCAGAGAGAGCAAACGTATGAGAGCCTTAACCTCTCACTTCGCAAGTCGTGCTCCCACGGAGGCATAGAGCCTTACCATTATCATTATTACGAGGATTAACATATTAAGAATATTAAGGACACTAAGAGAACCAACAGTATGGAAAATTGTAGGAAAACTTAATTTTATCTAATGAAAAGTAATTTGTATTAAAAAAACATATATAGTTGTAATATGACGAAGTAGATTGCTAGGGACACGCTAAAAAAGATCTAAAATAATTATAAAATGAAAAGAACTAAAGCAGCATATAATAACAAAAGAAGAGAATCTATTAATAAAAGACAAAAAAATAAATATATCAAATACAACAATAAATCAGTGCTTATTAAAATGCCAAAAAATAGCTACAAATAAAAAACCTCTTAAAGGAAAATTTAAGCAAGACATATATAAAAGGGACGACAACTACAAGGCAATCAAATAAATAATAGAACAGGAAACAAAACAGTTACAAACAACGGAAGAGGAGATTAAAAAAATACAAAAACTAATAAATTAAAGAAACTACAGAGAAAAGATCTTAAGAGATAAAATAAAAAAAACAATAAAAATAGACATAAAATAGTAAAGATAACAGATAACAAAAAGAAGAAATAACGCAAGTATTGCAAATTGTGTAAATGCTCTGTAAAAGGTTAGAGAGTCTTGGCAAGGTATTTAGCTAGGTTGTGGGTGGGAGAACCCAACGCACTAACTATGAGGCGTAAAAACATGTTCTCTTTGTGAATTTTTGGGAGACCATACAATTTTTCTCGGGGTATGCAGAGTTTCTTGGTATTGGATGATAGATTAGAGTTAGTAATGAGGGTTTTGGTTTTCTTTTCAAGGTGGGTAGTGGGATTATTGGATACATGGCAATAATCAAAGGATTCAAGTAAATTGTGCATGTTACCGATGCAGTCTGCTGTATTTACGAACATTGTAGCGTTGCCCTTATCTGCCTGTAAAATTGTAATATTATTATTTTCTTTTAGATTTTCTAAGGCGCGTAATTTGGAGACTTTGATATTTGGTTTTGGTAGTTCGGCTGTACGTAGCACTTTGGCTACATCTTGCCTCGTTTTATTTGCCACATTTTGAGGAAGGGTGGAAATGGAGGATTCTATTTGGGATATCATTTGTTCAGTGGGAATGCGATTTGGCGTTACAGTATAATTAATACAGATATAATACCAAAATGTTTAATTGTATTGAAGAAATTATTATCTATATATTATTTATAAAAGTTCGTCTTCATTCTCTGATATTTCGACTTCATCATTATCGAAGATTGACGCCAAATCCCGGTAATTATGCAAATTGACGTTACTATGTCTGGCATAGGGTAGATACCAGACAACGTTATAAACAGTCAGCAGTCCGGAGACCAAATTTGCATTTACAGTAATAGCCTAATATTAACTCATATCCTCGGCCATTGGGTTCATATTTGACGAAGACCTGCTGTTGCCTTGATTCGATGTGTTGTGACTGGATATCCACTCTGATGAGATTTTGCACATCAGAGTATGTACAGTATTGCAGATACAAATCAGAATTGGTCGATGATTTTGAGATGCGTTCCAAGACATAGGATTTGCATTTTTTGATTTGATACGAACCCAACGTGAAACACATTATGTTGTGTTCGTCGAGTTTTGGGAAGTCTTTGAGAACGGTTTGGTCGAAGGTCTGCCATTTAGTAGTCTTTCGATTCAATTGCAGCGCGACTTCTTTTAAAGTGCACTCAGTGTTAGTGAAAATCAACATTCGTTCGGCAATGAATCCTCCCAACTTCTTATCGGACTCAATTGGTTGGAAGAACTCGTTGTAAAGAGCGGCTGCGATTTTCCAGTCGTCCATTGGGGTTTCAATTGATGAATTTGGTCTTTTATTGGCCAAAAGTGCATTTCGTTTGAGAATTCCATTGACGACTTTAATCTTATATCGCAATTTTGTTACTGTTGAGATGTGAGATGTGCTTCAATGGAACACAAGTAGGCATCGCAACTTTTCGCTCTTTCAACACTTTGGCATCCCTGAAGCCGCGGTCCACAATGAAGACATCACTATTTCTGACAAAAACCAATCGAAATCTTCTGTGTATTTAGTGATGATTTCGTCCATAACAGTGGCGTCGTTGTCTTTGGCTTTATATGGGCCAAAGATACCCAAAATATAGCCGTCAGCAGCGATTACGGTTATCGGTTTGATCAAATGACATCATTTTTGAACTGAATAGGTCATTCTTTGAAATCCGTTATTATTACTTTTCTGAATGTAATAATAAGTCCCGTCGCACATCATTGCGATAACACCTGGTCCACAGTGGAGAGCTGTCACCATCTGCGACTGATGTGATTCGATTAGCTCTCGCGTCCACTCACTAGGGCTAAACTGCTTTCCAACCAAGTTTTTCTTGAGCTCTTTCTTTTTGTGATATGGTTCAGAGAAAGTGGAAAGTTTGTTTCTAACTGTCGATTCGTTTTTGTGGTTCTGAGTTTGGTCAGGTAGACGGCCAAACTTTTGTGTCGATCGTTTAACCGTGTTTGGAAAATTCAATATGTATTTATTATGAATTTGGTCGAATTGTGCTTTTGTTAATCCGGTCATTGTTTGATAATCTTTTACGGGTTCGAAAGGCTGTGTTGATTCTTCGTCGTGATTTTCAAAAATCAGATTAGAATACCAGTCAAATTCCTCTTCTTCCAGTGTCACTTTGTAGTCATAGGTCGGACGTTTTAAATCTGATTCACTTAGTATATTTTTGTTGGTATAATGATGACCACAGCAACTGTAATTCGGCGGAACATAAATGCGCGTTTTGGCTAGGATCTTCTTTCGCACGATATCCGGTACTTCATTGTCAGAGGAAACGTACTGGCAAACAATCCACTGGATTTCCGAACCTTTGACTTTTTCAACACCTGACACAGATCTTCCGCTGTTTTCTTCAAACAACTCTTGTGAACTATTGGACACGAGAGATTGTTGTGAAGAATTCGGTGTCGTGTTCGTTGATTGGTCAGGGGATGAAGCGTTGGAATGTGTCGGCGATCGATCTTGGCTTTGTGTTTGTAATAGCCGGCGATAATCCGTATAACATTTCGCACAAAATAAATCGTTGCCTGATATCGACTTGTCTTGAGGCTCCTCGACGAATTTTCGGAATTGAGCGCCGACTCCAGATTTCAGTCTTGTCGCAATTCGCACAATTTCTTTTCGTTTTTCTTCCGGAACCACTGGAATCGGGTTGTGGTTCCATCATAGAAACCTTAGAAAAATGAAATCAATAAAACGTGTTTCATTTATAAAATGTTATTTTTCAATGGTGACATTTTGATGATAATAATTGATAATATAATTAATAAATTAAGACTCACCCATTAGCAGCTGTCCTTCGATGAAGTGAATGATTTTCACAATAAATACTTTTTGCAATTCACTTATTAAAAATGGTGAAACACTTCACAAGTGAAAAAAAGTTAGAGCAATGTGCACACTAGGCGAACAGAAATACAACTCTCGAACACTGCTCTCCCTTTCATACCTTTCGCCCGAACCATAAGTACGTCGCTTAATTCTGATTGGTTCCTTTTGACATGACATCATTTTCCAGGCTTTTGATTGGCCAATCAATTTTTGCTGACAGATCATATTTTATGATGACACGATGTAATTGATGGGAGACCCTGTTACGTCATACTTCGTGTATCGAATTTCTCAATGTTATTTATATGATGCAATATATAAATGCCCAGTAGTTAATCAGAATTGATGACATGCGTTTACACACATATATAACAAAATTTCTGAAAATTTAAAATGAGCGCCCTCTATTGGTTGAATTCGCTTGATATGGATACTTTTCATCCCAATTCATCGAATGGATGCCATTTTAAACGTAATTTCTTCTAAAAGTTACAAAAACTTTGACGCCCCTAGCGGTCACAAAGAAAATTGCTGGCACTTCTCACTCAGCCAAAATATGTCTCATGGCAATATCTTTCTACGCTATAAGTTTGATATATAATTTCGATGCGGACCGCGGTTATCCAGTCCGTCAAAGTTCGAATTTCTCTCATAGGCGTAATGGTGAAGAAATTGACATTTTAATTTTTTATAATAAATTGTCGGGGTCGATTTTTAAAATATTTTAGGACTAATATATATCAGATATCGAAGAAAAATATTAAATTCAAGATCAGAGCCACAATTGCTTATGGCACATTGACCTTTTATTTCTTAATTCTTTATGTCTACTTCGCCCTTGTTCTGTGTCAATGTTTTTATATTTTCGACTTTTTTCTAACAGTTTTATGATGTCATTTGTTACCCAATATTTCTTATGTTGCATTTTGTTTATACCTAAAACGTTTTTTGTACTTTTTATTATCCCTCTCTCTATTTTATTCCAACTACTTTCTATATTATCACTTGGCTTGTTTAATTTATTTACTTCTTCTTTCATGTTCTCTTGACTTAAGTGTTGTTCCGTTTTTTAAGTTTTCCAAGTTCCACGCTGTATTTTATTTGTTTTTCAATTTTTTTAGATTGATCCTAGATTTCATTATGACTATATTATGACCACTGTTAATATCTGATCCTAACTTTTTGCATTTTTTTATTTGAATTTCTCTGACCATAATATAGTCTATTTGGTAGCGCTTAGTATCTTCTGGCATCTTTCAAGTATACCTTCTTCTGTGGTGTGAGAATAATGTATTTGTAATTATTAGCTTAGGTTTAGCGCAGAACTCAATTAGGCGTTCTCAACGCACATTATTTCTTGCTAATGCATATCGTTCCACTATATTTTGTATTTCTTCCTTCCCCACGGCGTTCTAGTCACCTATTATTATTAGATTTTCGTCTTCTTTCGTGTGTTTAATGAGCTTCTCAATATTTTTATACGTTAGTTCTATTTCGTCGCTAGTGCGTATACTTGGATTATTGTTGTGTTTGTGGAATAGGTTCTTAAGCATACCTTTATCAGTCTTTTATGGTATTGTGTGTATTCTATTACTCGTTTTCCTAGGTCTTTATTCAAAATTATACTTACTACTGCCGTTCCATCTGCTTTGGCTTGTGTGTTGATTATCCTGACCAAAAGTCTTGTTCTTGTGACCACCTTATTTCACTCATACCTAGCATTTCTATTGGTTTCTTTCTATTTTGTATTATAAGTTCTCTAATTTACCACATTTTAGTAGAGTTTTTACATTCCAGTACGCGATTCTTACATGTTTATTTCTCACCTTGCTTTCTTGAATTGTCCCACCTCGAAAATCCGATTTGGGGACCTTTTTACTTCTGGATACCCATTTAACTTTCAAAGACATATCATATATATTACGTTATTAGGAAATATTAATTAATTTGACAAAGTGGTTTCCCGTTTCCTTTTTCATATTCATAGAATTACATTTCCTTAATTCTAGTTCTTTTAGTTATCCCGCTGATGTTCGGTCGTTGGAGCCTCGTTAGTTCTCTAGCAGAGTGCACCTAATGATCGTAATCACCCCTCTAGCAGGTGAGGTTAACATTCGATAGTAGTAACATGTTGTACTACCCTTACACCACCCCCCTATTAATGTTTAAATATTGTTAAAGATTTAGTATACTACAACACTTATTATACTGTGCTAATTGAGTGGATATCTAATAAATTACACAAAATTAACCAATATTTTCCTAGTGAATCAAAAACTACAGTTCACTAATAATACAAAATTTTTATTTGTACACATATTTGATGCACAAAAACAGTTTCCATTTATAAATACAGCAACTCTACAGAGAACCTGCAAGCCTCAGTGCATGTATTTTTCAAAGAGGAACAATCAACGCGGAAATGTTTTCCCGTTGTTAAGATCTTCTACCTGCCCGCCTTTCACACAGTCCTAAATTAAACAATTTGTTCGAGCATCTGCCTCTATGCGAGCTTTTGAATTTTTGTTTTTGTTGGAGCGCGACAAAGGCTACACGTGAAGCTTATTATAACTTGAAGGAATGAGTAGGCGATGATAGTCCACACGCAAGGTTTTCCTGCTTGTTAGCGAGTTTATATTTGTAATAAAAATATATAAATATCGCAAAACCTTCGTCGCACATATATAGTAAATAAGCTTCGTTGACGTTTTCAGATCCCGAATTCGGAGGAACTGCTATATAAAATAAAAATGTGTCGCTACTTTCCTGAAAGAATACTTGTATATGGAAATATTCACTAACAAGTTAATTAAATTTGAGTGATCCCTTGTATTTCAGTTTCAGTAAATATAAGCTTTGTTAAGGATGGAGCTTTCAGCAATATCGCATTTCAAAGTGAGGCATGAAACAGATATGTTATATAATGCTTAAGTTAACCGTAGCTGTAAAGTTTGTGTTGCACATTTATTTGGCTAATTTTGTACATTATATGATGATGTATTTATATCTAAAAATTTTGTCTTTTTGCAGCTAAGAATCGCATACTCAACACATTGAGACCTACCTTTCGATAAGAATTTTTAGATTTGCTAGTGATACAACCATTTGCAATAATTTAAAATTATTTATCAGACAATAAATTTTTAATAATAAAAGATTGGTAATGTAAGTTTTCTAAAATGCAATGTGACTAAAGAGACCGTTTCTAAAAATGTTTATTATGTACATTCCTGACGTCCTAATTTTTGAAACTGAAAATATAAGTTATCATTTACAGAGATACCTTAACGAATACTACGTCGCGCAAAGGACCTTTGTTTTTTCCTTTATAAAGCTTTGCGTTCCTTAGAGCATCCTCCATTACTTCTGTTAGAACAACAGGAGTTTTGTGCGAACATTTTCTTTTAAGTCTTGAATGATTTTTGTTTTAATAGTATAAACCTTATCCTTTAAGTAGCCGCAGAAAAAATAGCCTGGGGTACTTAAATGAGACGATCGGACAGACCATTTGATTGCAGTATTTTCTGGAATCAAGCTTTCATCAAAAATCTTTCTTAAAAAGTTTATTGTAACTTGAGCGATGTATGCAGTAGCTCCGTCTCGTTGAAACCACATCCTTTTATTACCATTAATAGTAGCTCACAGAACAGTTTCAATCATATGCCGATATCGCTCAGAATTTACAGTTACGGTCCTCCTCATGGTCCAATAGTCCAAAAAAATAGGGTCCAATAATCTTTACTATGTCACATCGCATCAGACTATGTAAATTACCAGATATAACTTGTCCTTATAAGTAACTCTGCGATTTTTAGTTCCCAAGCTAAAAATGAGATTTATCTGTTATTAAATGTTGGATAATGTCTTCATTTTCTAGGGCTAATTTTTTATACTATACGGCGTAATTTAAGCATTGTCTTTCGGCTTTATTTAAGTGAGTTAAATTTTGTATGAGAACAGTATTATTTTTTTTCTGATATCTACTGAATTATTTCTTAGTAAAAGTTAACTGTAGACAACAGCTTTAAGTTGATGTTAAAATTACATTGGTTCTTCTCAAACGACTTTTTTAAGACATTTATATTATTATGAAGAGCTGTACATATCTTTATCAGAAGTTTATGCTATATAGAATAATTCAAAAAGTTCAAGTCTGGCGACGCAAACGGCCGTTCCTCAAATAAAATGAAACAGAGGACGTTATCCTTTAACCACTGCTAGACGTTTTTCAGTTTATGCAACGGCACGAAGTTGTACTGAAAGGTGCAAATCTGGTGTAAGAAGATTTTAAAGAAATGTATGTGGTTTTTGGCTCAAACTAAAATAGGGTTGACTTTGCATATACCACATCAGACCATAATATACCCGGATTTTTATACTTTGCCAGATTTGTAGGTACGTTAAATTATATATTAAATTGTAAAAAGGAAGAACCAGATGATTTCCTAATGGAGACCATTCGTGTAGCAATGGCGGAGTTACCCAACAGGCGGCAGATATCTACTAAAAAAAAACTTCCACAAAGTTTAACCTGTGAAAAGGTGAAAACGGCGGTAAGACTTTTTTTAAGGAACTACTCTGTTTCAAAAACCATTTATTATAAAAGCACAAAAAAACTGAAAATTTGCATTTATACAGTTCATATATAAACATATTGAGAAGCCTACCAAAGATCACCAAAAACAATCTACATTTGTGAAATGGGTTATATAGAACATGGCAGCTGATTCTAAGTTTTGCAAACAAAACATAGTGAACGATGAATCCCATTGTTCTTTGAAATGGTTTTGTAAATTGTCGCAATATTTGCATCTAGAGTAACGAAAATTTACTTGCTATTTATCAGAAATCAAATACACCTACAAAATTCACTGTTCCATAGAATTGTAAGCTAGAGCAACTTTTAAAAACGAGATTGCCAATTTTGTTACTTCCAATAGTGTACGTTATTGGGAAATGCTAAACAACTTTTTTTCAATAAAACCAATTATTTGAACTTGAATGACATGGAGCCACATACAACAGAGCATGTAAAACCCTCACATTACTTTAAACCAAATTTTCTGGTCGTGTTATCTTGTAGAGAGATTGACCACCAAAGTCTTGCGAGTAATGACTAAGTCTGCACTTTACACTGATAGCAACAAAATTTGAATTAACTCAATATTTTGCGTTTTGTTCAGAACAAACTTCCTGAGTCCAATTTGGACCACCCTGTACTAAATATCACATACAAAAATTTTGTTAATAAAGTGATGAGTTTTGCCAAGCCGTTATTTCTAATACTTACCATAATCTTATAATGAGCAATTATTTATATGAGGTGATAGCTTAATATAAATATAAATTGCATGATAATTAATTAAAATTTAAATATAATCTTAAATATCTCTTTTAGATATTTTTTTCTAACGTAACGTAAACTTCGTTGCGCGATTGAAGATTTTTGATCCCAACTACTACTCCGTTCTTTAATGTGACCTGATATAGTAAATAATAGACCTTTGTCAAGCCGCTCTCGTACCGCCCCCTTACGGAGGAATTAGTATCTTTGGGCGCTTATAGCAAGTCCCTTTGAATAATCGGCAAATCTGCGTCTCAGTGTAAGTCTTGTTTCGCACAACCTACGCTCAAGATTGTCCTAAGTACCCGGTTCTAGCCAATCTATAGTTTCTAAATGTAGGATTTATGGCATACTCTATACTAGTACCATATACGTTATTAGGGGCTGTAAAATGGTATTTATATATTTTGAGTTTGGTTCTTAATAATAGTCGGCTCTGTAGGTGGAAGTTGGAGCTTATCGCCTTAACTTCGACTTTTCGCCACCCTCTCCACATTAGCACTCCAGATTAGCTTCTTATTTATGGCCACTAAAATATATGACACCATCCTGCACGCCAACAAAGTTCCGTTCTGGTAGAGAGAATAAGACCACCGTACTTTTCTCGGAATTGCCTCCAATTTTTCATCAGTTAAACCAGTTTTAATGTTGTCTAGATATTTTTATATCCTCCATTCTACTACAAAGGACTGCAGTAACTTAGACATCACCATGTTGTCTGTGTACTAAGGTATTATAGTAAATGACATCATCAGCGTGTTCAAGACGTAGATCAAAAGTAACGTCGGGAACAGGACGGAACCTGGCTCAAAGACTTCTCTCAGATGACTTCACATTGCCGATTTTGATCTGAAACTTGTAGCCAGACAAGCAAAAGCGAATCATTGGTATGGCATTGAAAATGGACTCGTTGTGATACACCTAAATCTGTGCCGCCAATTTTTTCCTTCAAAAGATTTTTAGTGATTTTTTCCGCCACATAAATGAGCTGATGGGTGGTGAAATAACCAGCTCTGAGATTAATTCTAGTTCTTTATCAGTTGCCCTTCGACTTTGGTGTGCTTCACAAATTTTTTAATAGTCGGTAGGAAGCTGATTAGCCTATAGTCCTAGAGAAACATACTGGATATTTTAGGTTCAGGAAACATTATCACGCCAGTCAATTTCCAGGAGTTCGTAAATTAGCGGAGACAAAAGACAACGTTTGCTATAGAGGTGAGGTAGACGACTGCTACAGCTGGTGGACCTATTTGTAATACATTGATTTTAAGTGGTCGAGAGATTGCTGTTGTCGTAGACGTCATATAACGAAAATAACAATGGCTACGTGATGAAAGTCACAATCGATGTAGTCGAGGACGTATTAATGCTTCAGACAGTTAGCAAAGGCCTCAGCTGAATTGGTGACAGTATGAGCAAGACCGATCTTTCTATAAATGAGTGTAACTGGGGGGGAACAGCCTTCGAAAAAAGTTGTCAACCATGATGAGGCTCTCCAGCCTCGCTGGTCTTTTGAGACTAAATATCGTACGTGCTTTCGTTCTGGGTTTTTCTCACGAATCTAATTTTTGAGCTCTTGAGGAACATATTTTTCTCGTCATCGGCGCGGACAAAATTGCAGACGAACGTGACGGCGTTTTGGAAGGAGGTCGTAAAGTGTGTAAGGAGACATCGTCTGTACGCTCTTCAGCGTCAGAAGAATTGGGTTATAGCTATTGTCCAATTCACTGACGTTTTCGATTGTGTGTATCGTTCTTAAGGATGACGATATTAAGGATGTTTGCGTGACTAGTGAGGATGTGGTGGGTGGGTTCCAAGAAGTCCACCATTATAATGTCATGGGGCTGCATATAACCATGCAGCGTCCTGACGTTAGTACTGATTACTTGACTGTTACTTTCCCTCCTAGAGCAGTCAAGTAGTTTTTACGTTGGAATCCCCGCGATAACTGTGGTGATCTTTTCCTCAAATATGTCGTTTAAGTCTTCGGAGGAAGGCTGGATAATGTATAGAGAACTTATAGGCGGCAATTATTTTAATAACTCTCTAATGAACTCTCTTTTGAAGAAAATGTCAGTGGTCTTTAGGTGATTTTGGCACGACTTCACAAACGTAACAGTTTCTTTTTTGACTGTCAGATAGCGGTTGGTCCGGTAACAAAGTATCATTTAAAAGCTTTATTACATCTTCTCTCTTTAGATATTACATTTATCAGAATAGTATGCAAATTATACCCCAAGAAAATTTTAATAATGGGTCTTTTTCTCATAGAGGTCGTCTGTTTTCGAAAAACTGGCTATCCACAGAGTAACTACCACAACACAATAAAGTCCTGGGCGTGACTCGGGAGATATGTGACTTATTAATGTCATTGGTCTTTGCGGATTTAACAGACGGTTCCAATGCAGGAGGCGGGGAGTGATTTGGGTTACTGTTTAAAGTCATTCACTATATGGACGTAAGAGGCAGCAGAGCGGTGTTGGTCGTGGGATTAATCACGGTTCCAGTAATAGTGCGTGTCGGGAGAGGGACTGGCGAATACCGGCGGAGTGCTGTAATCCATAACACTGTTGTTATAATAGTGAAGGATGGTGCACTTGACGCATAGTGCGCCGATATGGCAGCATTGTTAGGTGTGACCGGACTTTTGACACTAATTTCTTTTTTGGCTGGGTGACGAACATCTTACTAACGGGAATGTTTCGAGATTTACATATTTACGTCTTCTTGGATTTCAGCATTACTAAACTCTGTGGTTAATTTATGTCCTTGCTTTGTAAGAAATGCTAACTCTTCACTCGTAAGCATTTGGACGCCACAAGGGCGATCACACTGTACACTACACTTAAGAGTGGTAATAGAGATAAAACATGTTATGAACTACATGTACACGTCGAATACCTCGTGAAGAATTGTGTTGTAATTTGCTTTTATATAGTATCTTTCGCACCCACGCACGCACATTTTAATATCTATAATTAACTATACAAAACAACAATCACTACAATGATGGTAATTTGACTTGTGTATAGTGCTGCTATCTATATTACAAATTTAAAAATATTTGCCACGTCTTTTAAAATTAACCTTTCTACGTATGCTCACTGCCGAGAAAAAAATTAACATTAACACTTGAACGCACCTTAATATCGAGTTTAAAAAATGTCTTTAAGGAGAGTACTTTGATCTTTTATTCAAATTATGTTTTACTTTGATGTTCTTTTATTTTAAAGTTATATATATATATATATATATATATATATATATATATATATATATATATGTTTTGTTAATAAACTTTTTTAGAATTAGATATTAGTAATACTAAAACGCTACGTTTAAAAAAATTTTGACCTCTTTATCCAACTTGTATAAACGTAATAAAAAATATAAGCAGTGCTTGAAAATATCCAACTTCTGTTAGGGCTTTATAACTTATTTAAATATACTTTGTCATTGTTTTTCTGCTTATCGTATGATGCAACTTCGTTTCAAATTGATTGTTGTACAGTATTAATTAAATTGTTCTTCTGACTTGTTTTTTTATTTCAATATTAATATTAGCAATGATATCGTGTATTATAGGTCCTATGAAAGATTTTCCATTGTGTGCGTTCATTAAATTAAACGAATTTGTATTTTCTTTTGATGATGCTTATGTTATTATTTCAACTTGAGTGCAATTACATGATATTTTGAATTAACATTTGTAATATAATTTTTTTTCTAATTTGAAGGCTAAGCTGTGGATAGTGTAAAATAAATTTCTTTATTGATAATTTTGTATAGCTTTTTACCCTTTTTTGTTACCAGTATTAAACTTTAACTTACGTGCTTGGAGTTAAAGTGCTACTTCTTTTAAATATTTGATCTAATAATTTATAAAAAAATGTACTAATTCTTTCTTTTAATATTAATGAGATGCATTGCAAAAATGGAGCGGCCCTTGTACTATCAAATTTTGTGTATGGGTTCACGGCATAAAGACTTTTTAAGGATATGAGAAGAAATAAAATACAGACTTGGAGAGTGAAGATCTTCAATTCCAAAAACAAATGCAAATGTGGAAATAGTAAAAAATTTTGTAATATTAGGCTATTGATTGACATTGAGAATAATTGGTAATGAAGTTCGACATATTTTAACAGAGTATGAGAAAAATATGTGCTAAAATCGTTCACAAATCTCGAGACTGAGCAGAAGGCTCACTAAAAGGGATGTGGGTCCCTAGCTATTGTACCAATTTTAGAGGAGGCGCAATAACATATTTTGAATAGCGGAGTTTTTAGTACGACCTTAAAACAAAAAGATAGTGACACATTGTAAACTATTCCTGTTGCGAGAAAATGGGAATAAGCAAACAAAAAAAGTAAAATTTATGCTTATTTGTTTTTTGTGACAGACAGAATCGTTCACAAAGAGTTTGTGACCGCAGGGCCTACTTTAAATCAAACTTTTTATCCGAAAGTCCTTAAAAGATTCATAGGGAAAGAAGCTGGGATGTATGCGACCAAGCATTTTGATGCTATCCATTTGCGGATGTAGGCTTCTTCTTGTTCCTTCCATCTTGTCCATTATTTTCCATGGGAGAGCGGCGTGACGCTTCACATCGACTAACCATTTTAATTGTGGTCTTCCACTTGCTTTTTTGTCTAATCATGGTCTGCAGTCTAAGACTCGTGCGTTCCACTTAGTTTCTAATTGGCGGATTGCTATTTGAGTCCGGCTACTATCCCTCTTATAACTATAATTTTTGTGTTCTTTGTTATCCATGTGTTTCATTTTTTGTTTTTTAAATTTATTTGTAATACTTACCACTTCATGGCTCTTCGGGATTATATAAGCTTTTCTACATTTTTTTTTGTCAAACTCCAAGTCTAAGTTCTTATAAGTCATAACAGGTAGTATAGAGATATAGAATACTTTTGACCTAAAGTGTAGGGGTAACTTTTGGCCTTTCAATATATAACTTAATCTGCCAAATGCGGCTCACCCCAATTTAGTTTTCTTGCTATTTTTATTTCTTGTTTTTTTATTAAGTGTAAATCTTTGACTTGGCATTTATATTTATGCCCTTTTCCACTCAATCAATTACTTTGAAAACGTCTCCAAGAGCTGGTAGGGATACTGAATCGCCTTGATGAACTCCTCTTTGAATCTGGATTGGATCAATTGCTTCTGACAAGTTAACTTTTATTGTAGTATTTTCGTAGATATCTTTGATGACCGTCATATATCTGTGGTCGATCCTGCTATTTTATAGACTGTTGTATTGCCTACATTTCAAAGCCATTCTCATAGTCCGTCAGTGCTATGTGTAAAGGAAGATGGAATTTATTAACTTTTTCTATTAGTAATTTGATGGTAAATAGATGATCCGCTGTACTGAACCCTTTACGAAAGCTGACTTATTCATCAGGTAGATGCATTTTTATTTTATTATTTAATCTTTTTATTATTATTCTCGACAAAAGTTTATACGTTTTAGATAGTAATGTTATGAGTCTATAATGGTAATGGTAAAGCTCTAACGCCAAGCGTGGAAGCACGGCCTGCGAAATGAAAGCTTAAGCCTTTCATATGTCTGCTCTCTCTACTCGGTCATCGCGCAACGTCTTTGATGCGGGGCGATGTGGCAAGCATCGCGCCTTAGACGACCGTCATTATTACCCCTTAACGCAGGCACTTAATTATTTTTAGTGACTGAGTAGGCCACCCGTCAGGCATCAGAGAGCTCCAGGAATAAAACCCGGGTCCGTTCGCAATCGCAGTCCACACCTCAACCGCTTGGACCACTCTGGCTATGGGTTTATAATTTGTTTAATTTAGTGTATCGCCTTTTTGGTACAATAGTATGGTTACGGCCTCATTTCACTCTGACATTATTTTTCCAGTTTCCAAACATTTATTAAACAACGACTTCAACGCTCTTATTGCTTCTTACTCTCCTTCTATCATTAATTCTTTTTTTTTGGGTTATTTTAACCGGGGGATTTCTGGTTTCTTATTTCTTTCAATGCGTTTATTATTGTTTCTTCTTCTATTTTTGGCATGTTTTCTAAGTATATGTTTAGCATTTTTTAGCTTTGTTTTGTTCGTGGGGAAGCTTTTTTTTTTTGGGATCTATCCAATTCTTTTTAAATTTTTTTAACTGTAGAGTTCTTTATGTTCTATTGTTATTATTTTGATTTTCCCATGTCGAATCTTAATATTTTTATATTTTTATTCTTTTCTATAGCTTGTTAAATTATAAAGACCAGTTTTATGATTTTATTTTATCTTATACTTCTTCTTATTAACTTTAGTAGTTCAACAAATTCTACAATTTATTATTTGTTTTATTGTGTCAGTTTCCTCTTCTTTTCAACATTTCTTTTATAGTCGGGTCAAATTAGCAAAAAAGATCTTAAATTAGGCGAATAGCACCGATTGATTTGTGGTTTTGTGCAAATCGTTCCTGAACGTATTTAGAAAAAACCTGAAATTTGATCAAAATATGTGCTTTTGCATTTTTTCATTGTTACACCGGAAATTGGCCAATTGACATGGCCAAAGAATTGGAAAATTTCCAAAATGTTTAAACTTGCCAAAATGGCTAGAAATTTCCACTCGGGGGGTTTCGAGGTCGCTGATCACGATTCCGAAGTTAGATTTTCATTTCTCGATTTGTTTCCTGTTAAAACGTAATTGATTTTGTTTTGAACTATTTGAACTAATCTACGTCCATTTATTTTGTGGTTTCTTCTTGAAAAATAAATGTATTGCAAATGAATACTCATATTTCAGAAACTTACAGAACATTTGACCTCTTTTATTTTTTGTCACATCCGAAACTTTCTATCCTATGTGTCTCGCCATATTTCTTTTGTCGAATTTTGCATTCCAGTCTCCTATAATTATTTTATATTTTGTTTAATCATCTTTAAGTGCGTGGTATATATCTTCAAAGCAATTTTCTATTTCTTCGTCTTCGTATGATTGATTTAATGCATATACCTGAACTGTTTGTAGGAAATTTTATTATTTAGTCCTACTATAAGATATGTAATCCTTTCTGATATTGATTTGTACGTTTTTATTCTGTCTACGATGTTTTTGGATCTAATAAAACCCACATTTGCAATCTGAGTGATACAACAGTTGCTCGAATTTAATCTTATGTTTTTTTTCCTTCTAACTTCTGTTAGGTCTACTATGCTTTTTTTTATTTTCAACAGTTTTTCTGGTTCATGTATTCTGTTAGTGAATTTCAGAGTTTGTGCATTATATAGTCACTATGTGCAGGTCTTGTCTTTTTCTTATTTTGTTTTTTATCGAATTTTTGTGCCCACTCCCCAAGATTCATGGGGCAGACTACCGAGGTAGTGTGCGAGTTGGAACTTTTTAATCCACCCACCTGAAATATTAGATCCGTTTTCTTTAAATTTGGGGGGTTTTGACTATTAAACGTCATGCTGGCCAAGCGTATTGGCGAGTTCTTCTTGGCCGATCTTCTTTATACAGAAACCATTTGCAGCCAGTTAGACGCTGTTATTGATTTTGTATTAGGTCTAAAATTACGAGTTGCTACTTCCGTTATATCCGCAGAATTCAATGTTATCTTTCTTTCGCTTTCCTCATCGTTGTAACCTTTATTCGTAACCTTGGACCTTTCAAGGTACTGTCAGCCGGAGCCAGCTGAGCGCAGTTTTTTAGTATAGGTAAAGTCGTAGCGGAGCTTAGTGAGTTATTTGGAAGCTACATCACAACAAATTTTGGCAATTAACATTTCATGATTCCTGTATATTAACCTATTTGTCGGATCTTAGCCTCTGTAACTTTTATGTTCCCAACTAAAAACTCACTTGAAAGAGGATTATGTTGGTACTTTGGATAATATGCAAAAAAGTGCAACCGATGAATTAAAAGGCATTCCAGCAGGGGTGTAACTGTTCAAGAAAGCTACTTTGAAAAGTGCAACAAATAAAAAATTTCTGGTTAAAACAAATATTAGCTTTATTATTTTTTGCTATATAAGCCTTGTATAGTTATTAGAGTATTTAATACTTTGATATAAATTATTAATTTGTATTTGAGAAAGCTTCTTATTGTCTATAATTATTATGTAGTTGACGAAGTAAAAAAAATTGTTAATATGTAATTTTTATTAAAAGAAAAATGACAACAATACAAATTCGGTTTGTTATAAAAATAAGTGTTAATGGTATATATTATGTAAAACTATGGTGTAAATACAATATTTCGTTTTCTAATAGCTAATTACAATTATATTTCTGTTCAACTAAAATACTTTCAGTTATGTTTAACAAATAAGGTATTAAAATAAATTGCTTTTTAAAACATTTTCTTACGAAACCGATGTACTAAACCATTAAAAAATAAATTATGGCAGTAATATTAGCACAATATAAAATGGCTTCTGTTCTTGTCTGTCTTTTATGGTAACACAATTTTCATAATGCAAAGACAAACATTAGAGAAATTAAAATGTTTAAAATAATATACGTGAGTTTTACATTTATTGTTTCTGCTTTAAATTTAAAAAAAAAGTTAAAGACACTGGTTTGATTTTAATGTTGCTGTTCGGATTCAAAATTATCAGTTAATACTAACTGCTCTATTTTATCTCAATATTAACCGTAAGGAAATTATTTTTATTATTTTATTTAATTGTATCTTAGAAACACACAGTAGGTGATTTGACAATAATGAAGGTACATACAAAAATAAGAGAAACATGAGGGAAGCAAACCAATAAAATTTTCTATTTAGTAATTCAATAGTTTTGTATTGTTAAGTTTACACTATAGTCATTATTTACACAACACGAACTATATACTGTTACTCAAAGCGGTGTGGAAAGTCGAGGAAAACCTTTAGGATATGGTTTCTAACAAAAAAGGGAACAAAAAATATACATAAATATATATCTGAAAATGTACAATGCAGCATTATTCCATTTATTTATGGAGAGTAGATAAAACCACCTCGTTCAATATTTTTTGAAGCTGTTATCAAAAATCTTAAAAAATACTAGCAATAAAGTATTTAAGTTGGAGGTTTAGTATGCATTAGACATATGATTTTGCAGATATTCTTAGCTATTAAGATGTTGTGGAAAAATATTTATTATAACTATATGATTACCAATAATCTTAGTTTAATCACTTATACTAAATCATTGATGATGATAAGCTTCAATAATTCTCTGGAAATTTTGCCTGTACTTTTGTAGGTTAATGATGTAGTCTTTGCTAAAGGCTGCTTCGTATATGAACAAAATTGACGCTAGAACTTTCTTGTCTAGTAGTCTGTTGCAAAGATTGGGGATAAAACTATTCTTTTGGAAGAAACTTTACTTGAAATAGTTACAAATGATAGGAATAGAAGCGGTTCTAACAATAAATACTCAAAATAGTTGTTTGGTTTATAACACGTTGATGGGTTACTTGCTTAGAGCTTGTACTGAGGATTCCCTCAATCTTTTGTAGAACGTGTTTTTTTTTTAACTCAGATCTATGAATATGATGCGTTTATTTTCCATGTTCAGCTCTGCCATTACACGATTTCGTTTACTACATAATATTTGTTATTTAGTTACTACCTATTAGGGTTAGTTTAATATCACTTAAAGCTAGATCTGCAAGTAATAGAAGTGTGTAATCATATCGCAAGTAAAGTGAGTATTCTTATAGGAGATTAATGTCATGCAGAGCATTACCAACTACCACAAAGTACGTGCATCAAAAATATTTTTATATACACTTTATATTTATTTTATAATCTTTTCTTATCAATGATTACTTTTTCAATTTGTTTCTATAGTTAATATTTACACCGTACACATAAACGTTGCGTCTTTAATGTTTTTGATGGTTTTTTACGTTTTGTTGTTTTTTTTTGGCAAAATTTAATTTTAAGATCTTTTAGTAGGATTTTTTTGTTGGTTCCTTCTCTTTTTTTATTTTTTAAATTATGAGTCTATCTCTTGCACACCTATTTTCTAGTACCCATAATATATGTTTTCGTTATTTCCTTTTTTGAACGCTAATGATGGTTATTACAACAGGACCTTCACGTAATTTCAAGATTTCTATGTTCCCTTGGCTTCTATATTTTTCAAATTATTTGTTAATTTCTGATAGACGGTTGCGTGCAATAAACATGTATTAAAACTAATGCTGAGTAAAAAATACCAAATGATTGTTAAGAAATTAAGAATAAAATAAAATAAATAGTTGTCACTGTTTATGTTAACTATATACGTGGTGGGTGAATAAAAAAAATCATTATAAATTAATAATAAAGCCCATATTGATACAAATTTAGTGAAACAAATTGTACATGTACTTTATTATATAGGAGAATGAAAGCAATTCTTTAGCTCTTAGCACCGGTGTTGTTAACTAGTTTTTCCAAAGGTCGGGGATTGTAATACACAATCTTCTGAAGGAAGTCGATTGGGTTATTATTGAGAACCGCCTAAATAGGTGCTCTAAAATATTTCATTGTACGAGGCCTTATCTTCCACACGTTCTCCTTTGTTTTGCCCCACAGTAAAAATTACATAATTTGAGGTTTGGAATTCTTGGAGGTCATTTATAAAGCCAATGTTATAACAGCCAATGTTCTAAAAAATAATGGTTCAGCTACGTACATATGTATAGTAGGTGCATAATAGAGTGGTGTACCACCAAGCATTAAAATAAAATCGTCTATGTGATCTCAGCCAGACATTGTGGACCGCACGTAATCTTTAAACACCCGCATGTAGCAATCTACATTTATGTCACGCATAAGATAGTATTTATGAGACCCGAAAAATATAAAATTATATTTACAAACGTCTATTTAGAGACTATTACTATCATGATTCCCGTGATATTACAAGATCTATAACCAATTTTTAATATCCAGTTTTTTCGTCTATCCCATATTTTTTTATTGAATGAAAATTAAGATTTAAATGCGTTGTTTACTGTCCTTTAAGAACTTGGTTCAAATCTTAAAGTTTGCGCTTCAATTTACTACTATATAAGCTAGACCCAGGAATTAGTGACATTGATTCCCGAAAATTTGTTTAAGTGGAGATATATTTATATACACTTATATTCTTCAAAATAACTCTTTGCGTTTACAATTCTATAATGACAATTTTATGCATAATGGTTCCAAAAGTGTGAGACGTTAATGGATGTTTTGTGCATGTGCATCACCTATCCTCGACGTCTCATCTTGCTTCTTTAAAATTGCCATCTAAACATTTGTGATTTCTATAAAGCATCCTTCTTGTAGAACTTCTGTATCGTACCAAGCGTTTAAGTTGCGGCTATTTCAAGTTTAACGCAAACATTTTTATGTATCGCTGATCAACACTGAGCTGCATTTTGACCTATGACGCAAGCCTCAAAGAGTTGCTTACTTCATAAGCGAGTTGCACTTATATGGATTCAATCCAAATGAACTGGGTCAAACTGTGTACCTGATATCACCCACATATCATCAAACTCTGTCTTCGACCCTTCTGCTTACACCAAAAAAATCAATTATATTATTTTTCGGGAGTACCTTGTACTACCTGTGTATTTTGTGTTCTTTTTTTTGTTATTAAGTTAATCAAATTATGAACAATGCATTATTATTACCGTGTGTCTTTTTAAAATTAACAAATATTAAGTGTGCCTATATAAAGCAGACAGCTAAAATAAATATTAACATAACAATATTTATTTGTTGTCAATCCAGAAGTTACCTTAATATTGATACAACAAATTTTCTGTGTGATTTTTTACCATTTGTTTTGACAAAGTCGCCTAAAACTTGTAAACAATGTCTAATAAAGTAATTTTTTTAAATTAACTCCTTAATTTTTGTTATAAAATGTTTTTTCTATATTAGTATTTAATTTAATAAGTTTTTTTACGACAAATATAATTTTAGTTTTTTTGTTTTTCAGTCTTCGTAATGAACTAAAATTATTAACTCAAAAAGTAACAAAGTCGGCTAAAGCTTAGTACCTTAGCAAAAAATTGTTTGTGCGGTAGACTCAATATTACAGCAAACAAAGACCTTAATATTGTCTTTTGTTGTTGTAAGCAGTTTCTAAGAAAACCTATTTCAGCAACTGATAGAAGCGTTATCTAATCACCTAACACAATTAAGCATAAAGATAAAGTTAGGCATAGAAATTTTTTTCATAAAATTAATTTTAGCGATTTAAAGTTCTGTTTTCTCATTAACAAACTTTTATTTCATAATATAATTGATATTACCAAGCAGAATTTTTGTTAGAATTAGCCATTAAAAAGTCAGTCAAATGTCACAATAAGAGTATCATAAAGATTACATATCAAAAACCTTAATATTTTATAATACCATTAAATTAAATTTACCAACCCTTGTAATAAAATATGGCTTATTTTTAAAATATATGTTTCTAGATGATTAGTGAGTTAAATAGTTAAACTAAAATTTGGCATATTTCGACATTTCTGAATATAATAAGGCCCGTATGGGGATTTGCCAGTCACCTCCATCATACGCGTCTCTGCAGAAAGTCTGTAGTTCTCCGGTACTGAAATTTAACACTGTAATTTAGGAGTATTGGAGAGTAGTAAAAAAATAAAATTAACTTTGTGAAAAACAGACTAGGTCAACTGAAAGAAGGAAAACGTAGACATGCTAATAGTAACGGGAAACAAAAAAGAGGAGCAGAATAGAAAAGCGTAATCCCTATATAGAAATATACCTAAATATGGAGCGGAGCGCTTAAAAAATCAAAGAGAGGAGTACCCACTAAGACAAAAAAAAATAAAAATAATTGACTAACTGGAAAGTATAATAGATAGAATAATAAAGTTGAATATAAATTTATATGGACATAAAAAGATTATCGTCAAAGTATATGAACTAACTTATAATAAAAGCACACTAACCAAATACGAATTCAACGAGAAAATTAATTAAATAATAAAGAAAAAATAAGACAAAGAAACTAATCATATTAAGGGACTGTGTTTAGAATTAAACTGACTGTATCGTATATTTCAATTTAAAAAAAAAATTCAATCAAAAGGCCAAAAGGCTAGAAGACATTCACCGTGAAAGCGGACGCTCTGCTGCAGGAATCGGCTCATCCACGGCTGTAATTAGAGGAGATCGAGGAAGAGGAGGTCTTTCCTGATGTAAGTCTTTCAACTGGTCATGTCCGAGGTTTATAATAGGGTTTTTCTTCCTTCATCGCCGGGTCAAAATACAAAAGAAAAGGACTGAGTTTTTCCGTCAAAATATCGACTCCCGTACACGCATTTGGCCTACAACAAACGACCTCCGGGATGTAGAGACTCCACCAATCAAACACGCCGGCAAACTCTCGGTCAAAACGGTCCTGAACACACGGAAAAATTAAAGCTGGTCGAACGTTTTCAAAACCATCATGGCTCCACCAAAAACTGGGCTTTTGTAGCGACGTTGCCGCGCAGGCGAACATACCACGGCTATTTCTAATCAAACAAAACGCGTACAGAGGGTGCACAAGACGACAAACCCTATGAACTGATTATTTTAAAACCAAATAAAAGGAATTGGTGATTGGCCCGAACAGATTGAAACGCCAGGACAGATAGAAAAATAAATAACATTACAGTAGGACCATATAAATACATTAATCTTGATCTATAATATGAACGTTGAAATTTATGTTCAATGCAAAATTTTGGCGTCTTACGGTCTGTGTTTATATTCATACAATGTTAGCAATTTTTTGCGTTCTCTTGTTCACCATAGCAAAACTGTATATAATATCATGAGTTTGACCTCCACATATTCATGAGTTTATCTGACTAAAACTAGTGTTATCTTTATCTTTTTTGATTTTTTGAATGTGTTGATTCCAAATGAACTTTGAATCTAAAATAACTCAAAAATACTTTTACCTCATCTGATATTTTTATTTCTACGTCTCGGAACTTGAGAGGTCCCAGTCCCTTTAGGTTTTTCCTTCTTGTAAATGCTACTACGGTAGCAAACATAAGTCCCCCTGCATTTATCCGATTTTTAACCAGATTTAAAACTCTTTACATACGTTTTTAACTGTATTGTTAAATCTTTCCTGAGATAATGTGACTAAGGATATTCAAGTGCTCTATATCCGTTTATTTAAAGTTTCTTTAATAGGCCGTTTATTACAAGGTTCCAGAGTAGAGCAGATAGAACTTCTCTCTGCGGACAACCTCTTCCAACCCAAACCATTATTGTTTCACCCATCAGGAATTTTTCTTTAAGCATACAGTCTATCCACTTGCAGTTTTTTTTGTCGAGTTCTATACTCCTCAATGGTCAATGCAATTAAATCTTAAAATATATTATTATACGCTCCGTCAATATCCAAAAAATAATTAAAAGTATTTCTTTGCTCTCTGGAGCATTACTTATTTTGTTAACAAGTCGATACAATTGTCTTTCTATGGACAAAATATTCATATAGAGGTCGAGTGATCTGTTAAGCATTTTTTATAGAGTTTTCAATGCAAAAGGCATAAAACTAATTGGTCTTAGAGGCTTAGTCTTGCCGTATTCTATTTTTTCAGGTTGCGGTATAGAAGTAACTTTAGTTAGTCTTCAGTATATACCACACAGCAAGGTTTCCTTTAGTATATTACACGTTTTGTAGTATAGAAGGTCATTTCCCTTCTGTAACGAAAAGTGTGTTCTGAGTAATTCTCCTATTGTTCCCTTTTCAATATTAGTATAAACTACTGTCTCTGTTTTTAGAGTAGTTATAAGGCTTTGAAAATCCTATTCAGGAGGATCTTCTTGGTTAATTGCGTTAGTACTGATATTTACTGAAGATTTAAATTTAATGAGTGATGTTTTTATGTGATTTATTATGTATGCCGCATGTATTGTGATTTCAGGTGTGAAGATAAGGTTAAGTTGTTTAGCAAAACTATCGCTGCTATATTTCCAGTTCCTAAAGTTCTTTTCATGAAATAATTTTTCAATAGTTTGTTATATAAATTTCATTCTATTGGCATCAAACTTCCTGCATTTGTATTTTGCCTATTTTTAATTTAGATTGTCTACTCTTAATCTTGGTTCAGTTATGTTGAGTTAATACGCAGTATCTGTTTAATTTAATTTTTTATGTGGTTATCTATGCCCTTGTTCTGGTATGAATTTATATTATCTCTATTTTTGTAGCTATACTGATTAATGGTCAGAAAGTATAGTACATAATTTGTTTTATTATTGTTGTGACTTCACCCGTATCTTTTTCCGTATTTTGTTTATAGCGGTGTACCTTATTGCTAGGGATTTTAAAGGTGTTATCTTCAGAAAGGTTTGATATGCAGGCAATGTACATACGTATCATATCTCAATTGTAAATTTTTTATGGTTTATAAGATTTTGATTTACCGAAAAAAAGAGTGAAAAAGTCAAACAGCAGTTTGATTAATGGGCTTCTTTGTATGACCGTATTTCTGGCTTTGAAAGGATTGAGGCATATTTTCTGTTCTATTGTTGTCTCAACATTAACAATTTTTTGTGGCTTTATTGTCGATTAATTCTGTGGTGTGTATTGGTAGTAATTGCTTATGCTTGTTAAGCAAGAGCGTGATCTAAATGATAGTTTAATTTCTTCTTATTTTCAAAGTTGTACATTTTATATTTGTGGATAGGACTATAAAATTGTTTAATGAGATTGAGGGTATCTAGGATTGTCCAAGATTTAGAATGCCATGTTGAGTTTCAACTGTTTAGGCAGTCAAAGCCGTAAGTGTCCAAATTAAAAAAAATCCTCTTCGTAAGCAAAAGATTATGTCTCTAGAGATGCAAACGTCCAAAACTTTGATGTATCATTAAGCAAGACCTAGGACTAGCTGCTTATAAAAGTTATAAGGTACATTTGTTGACGGATGGTTTAAAAAAAGAGAAAAAGCAAAGAGGTTGTTGACTAAACAGGTGCATGATAGCCACAGAAAAATTTATTTATAAATGAAAACATTTTTACTATGGAGAAATCTTTCAACAAACAAAATGATGGGATATACGCGAGGTCGTGCTGGTTTAGTGGATAGGTCGCTAGACTACGAAACCAAGAGTTGCGGGTTCAAATCCCGCTCTCGCCAATTCAATCGCTGGCTCTTTTACGGCTCAGCTCGACTCGGGCTGCAATAAATGACTACCTGAGGTGAAACTCTGTGGTAATAATAGGCGGTCGGTACGTAGCGCTAGCCACGTTACTACCCCTTGTGTACCGGAGGCTCTAGATTGTAGCAGACCTATCCTGTTACGACCCCATAGGCGTTCGTGGCCTGTTACAGGGAACTATTATTATTATTATTATTATATTCGAGGTCATCCAAGAATGATGGCAGCTAGTGCCAAAGGTTCAAAGAAGCCACCATCCGTTATTTGTAATGGCTTGATCGAGAATTTATTGTAATCGGGTGGGGGTTATTCACTTTTGTGAAAAGAAGTCAAAACTTCGACTGTCGTGTTCCAACAGTGTTCACACACGCTTTTTCGAAGTTAACCTTGGACATTTCAGCAGGACTCCGCACCCACCCACAAGGCACAATCAACTCAAACTTGGCTAAGCAACAATGTGCCTAATTTTCTAACAGTAGAGGATTGATCTTCTGCTAGCCCAGATCTAAATCCATTATAAACTATAGTCAATTTTAGAGGAATAGTTTGATACTCTAATGTTGATTCTTTAAAGTGAGTCCTGATAGCTCCAATCAATACTTTTTCAATGGATGTAGTGCGTGTTGTCGTAGATGAGTGGCCCTCCCGGATATCTTAAAGCTTGTGTAGGGGCTAAGGCTAACCTTTTTTGAATAAATTGTAATTACATTTATATATATATATATAAATTGTATTTATATTTACCAATAGCTATTTAATAAATTTTGAAAATATCTTGCAAAAATAGGAAATTGTCTTATTTTATCGTTTTATATAAATATAATTACAACAGATTTATTCAAAAAAGGTTAGCTTTAGCCCCTACACAAGCTTTGAGATGTCCGGGAGTGCCACTTGTCTACGACAACACGCAACAAGATATTGATAAGGCACAGGTAAAACATACATCACATAATATTTATTCCGTCACGATATAAGTTAAAGAACCAATTTTTTTTGGCGTCTTTGCGATTGTTGAGAGTAACGCGAACGAAGGCATTCTTTTGCTTTCACTTATTAAGAGTACTCATTATTGTACAGAACGGCTCGAAATTAACCGAGATTAGCATAAACTAATGTATCAAATTACAGCCCCAGGCATACGTGTGTAAGAATGCGAGCAATAAAAAGCAGATAACACATTCTATATCAGAAATGCAGATGAATTAACGTGAAAACATAATTTTGTTTGACTAAATGACTAGTCACCGAAAATGAATAATTAAATACGAGGCTTATGATAATATAAATAGTGAAAAATCTTAGAAGTATTAAGATAATGTTTTCTCTGCCATTGTTTACGTTACTTTTAGTCTATGGTTAATACTGCATAAATTCCAATCTAAATTGTACATTTCCAATGATTATACATTTAATTTTACAATTTTTGTATGGTTTTATTTTGTAATTCAATCACATTTCTGATAAACGTATGTTATTTTCGTCTTATCATTTGCAAGTCCATGAATGCCAGACATATCAATGGAGTTACTGCTTTTTCTAGTGGTAGTGACATAATTTTTTACTACATGTATGTGCTTGTTGGAGGATAATCAATATCTAACTGTTGGCTCATTGAAAAAAAGTAATGGATATTAAATGTCTGCTCTCTGAATACTTCCGTGCACTTTAAAAGTTAAACAAAAACTGACCTTTAATTATGTCTTGTTTTCTTAATTAATATAATAAATATATCCTGAAAATTTGCAAATGTAACAAAAGCAAATATTTTCAACTTTTGAATTGAAACGTTTTAAAACTTGCACTAAAAGGAGATATAGTATGTAGAGGGTAGGCAATGTATAGCCGAATGATTTTAATTTTCTGTCAATCTAAATGTACGCCTTGTTGAAATTGTGAGCGTACATAGCAAATAAATAATAAAGCGATTTACAATTCTATAGCGTGTGTGTTTCATTAAAGTAATTTATCAATTATTGCTACGTTACGAAAATTAAGATAAGATTTTAGACATAATAATGTATCCAGTGTTAACACAGTTTGTTAGTCGATGAAGAAGTTTGAACGAATTGGTGATTAAAATATTCTAAGGTCTGGTCGTATTAGTACTGCTTGTACATCGGAAAGTATTGAAAGAGTTTCACAATGTGTGCAAGTGGATTCTGTCATCTCTACCAGCCATCGTTAACAAGAAACAGGAATTTGCCAAAATATTTATCAGACCATATCAAACAAAGACTTGCACTTAAAGCCACTTGAGAGCTTCAGGACTATTACTAAGGAACGTCAATGTAACACGATAAGGTACTTTTTGATTTTTTAAACTGAAGAACTGAACTTGGGAAACATATGGTCTCAGTAAGATTGTATAACGTACAACGAAAGAGACGATGAGGATGCTACGAATAATGTTTCCAAAATGTTTAATTTTTTGTTGTGATAATGAGGTTTGATAAAATATGTATTAACAATCAGAACATGCATACTGAGTTCTATGAACTAATTTTTTGATGGTACAACTAACATGTAGAGGGTAACATACAATGATACTACCTCAAATTAGTCAATAATATAAGAGGTAAATATTTAAATATAAATTACGACGCAATTTTTGTTTTAGCCTTCTTTGGTAGATTTCGTCAAGTAGAGTTTGGACTGTCGTATTGGAATGTGCTTCTAATCTTTGCAAGTGCGTAGTTGTTGATTGCAAAATTAAATCTTTGACATAAGGAACTTTGAGATCTATATGGAGGTTGCGATTGTTTGCGGGCAATAGAGCATCAGTTAACATTTGACAAGCATCCCATAGCTTTATCCTATATGTCCAAATAAATCTAAGAACAGTTTATAAAAGAAGACTAATGCACTATTATTGTTTTTATGTCTAATTCCTTCCGCTTGTTTAATATGTGAGACTTCAGGTGAGTTTTTTTGTCCAGATGCATTCCCAGGCATGGTGCTTCTATAGATTGTGGTTGGTGCGGTCGGAAAAGTGAACTGTATAGGTAATTTTAAATTTTGAATAAAGGGAACTTGAAACAAAGCTCAAGCTAAAAAAACTAACCTGTGTAAACGGTGCTTTAACGCAGATATCGGTTCCCTGTTGTTGGTCCTGGGGCTTCCAGGAAAAAAAAATAAGGGTATGGGTAATAGATAGGACAAGTTACCCCAATCTTCCCAGCGGAGCCGAACGGCAGCGTCTTTCCTGGTGTAAAAGATTCCTTCGTCGTTCCTTGTCGAGTCAGAGCAAAGAAAATGAATCGAGTTTTTTACCGGCAAAAATTTCAACCCCGAAAATTAGTTTTTAACAAAAGCCCGCCGACTAACTCTCTGTTAAAAATGCTCCCGTCTTACGAAAAATTTCTGTCAGAAACTGAATACAAAAGAACGACGCCTGCGAGAACATAGCCCGAACAAAAGGCATACAAAAGGCGAAACGCTAACGAAAAAGGCAAGCGAAGCTAAGCACGAACGAAAAGACCCGGCCCGCGGCTCAAACCGCAACATATATCTCCGCGGTTCGCGAGCTCGTGCAAATTCGTCCGATACCTCAAAATAAAAATATATACAAGAGGGAACCAAAATACTGCCGGCCCTAATTTAATGCAAATTAAAGGTAATTTTGAGATTGGCGCAAACAGTGGTATTGAAATGTTATTTACTACCATCGGTGGGCATTCTTGACGTCGTACATGAACAGACTTGTTTTCGTTAATATTAAGTTGCCATTTTATCACTCAATTAAAGATAACATTTAAATGCTCTCCTATGGTGACGATTTGCGGTTGTTGAATTTTTATCACAAGTAAGGATGCTAGTATTGTTGGTAAATTTTCTTGTTAGTGTTAAGGACGACAATGGTAAATCTACGGTATAGATGAGATAAAAGAGTAGACCAAGAATACTAGATTTAACTTTCTAGTAGGATATAGTTGCGCTGACTGATGTAACTTGAAAGGTTCAATAATTCAGATAGAATTTGATTAATAAATACTATTGGTGTGGAAATAAAGCGTTTACTTTATATAATAATCTCAAATGCCACACTTTATCAACCGCTTGACGAACGTCTATAAATAACAGTAGAGCAGTATTTTTTTTTCTTTCAATACCTTAATAATTGTGGCAGAGATACGAGGCATTGTTAAATTGTGAAGAGGCTTTGCCTAAAACCAAACCAGTCATCTGGGAGTAGCTCGTCAAGTATGACGTCCTAGTCTTTTTAGTAACCGTTCGAGGAGTTTAGATGAAACGGGAAGAAGACTAATAGGACGATATGCAGCTGGCTCGTTGGAATCGTTGTCTATTTTTAATAACATTATGACCTGAGTAAATTTGAACTGTACCGGCCAATAAGTGAGTCGAAGAATAGAATTGTATAATGTGGTTAGTAAGGTAATAACTATTTGTGATAGTTTTTTTAGTATCGTTGCTGTAATTAAATCACAGCTAGGAGTCTTATAGATTATAAAGATTTTTATTTCATTTTATACCTCAACAGGAGAGAAGGCTTTTATTGGAAGTGACAACTGCAGGATAGCATTAAAATCCTCATATGAAATTTAAATACTCTAAAAGATAGCGTAAAATTCTTTGCCCTTTTTATGATTTGCTTCAACTCATCCACCCATTCTAGTTCGCAGAGTTGGAATGTATGTTTGCGGATGCTTTTGTCGATTTACTTATTGTCAGAGAATTAGCATATTTCAAAAAAATTTAAGGTATTGGTAAAATCTTTTATTTTGAGCTCTCTTTTGAGTTTGTTTTTAAATTTTCTTACTACATGACTAAACTTCCTTCTATTAGCGATGTGGCGTGTACATTACTACTTCGCTTGTGTTCTGCGTTTCCAAGTAACTAGTTTTTCTTATTGGCAGTAAAAAGTTAACGGTATGGTTTCTTGTAGGTTTTAAAATAAATGTAGCATACCAATCTGCTTCTTGGGTAGTCATAACGCAATTGATTCATTCAAGTTTCTTTTAGGTGTTTTTAGTTTTATTTTGTTTAGAAGTGATTTGAATAATTCCCAGTTAGTATTTTTGGTATGTAATATTTGCCGGACTTCTTTTATAATAATGGTTGCACTTACTGTAAAAATTACAGGTGGGTAGTCGGATGGATAGGTCGTAGTTAAACTCAATACCTATACAATTATTTTAAACTACATTTAAAATAAAAGGTCTAGTAAGTCAGCTATTTTATTTAAGTCTGTCGGCCAGTATATGGGAGATTCTGTGGAAAAGGAGTATATTGTGTTTTTTTTTACCGACTATACTGGACAGCACTTTTTGGTGTTATAGGTCGCAATTTTCAATGCATGTGCTTAGCATTTGTTTTCGTGAGTTGGTGATGAGGTGGATAGTAGATAGCAGATACAATTAATGGACTTGGTAGTTTATTTATTTGTAATGTTGAAGCCTGAAGATAGTTATATTCATAATTAATTAACTGATGGTAAACGATAGTGTTTCTTATAATTATTGCTGTGGTGTGTGTAAAACGCGTGCGTGCGTGTATATGTGTATTTATTTGATTAATCGCATTTAAAAAAAAATTAAAAACATGTATTAGAAAACTTAAGTGACTTTTTATGATATATAAGTAACTGATAAGATAAAACAGCAGAAAAAATACATGAACCAATTGATAGCATAACCAAAAGTATTCAAGGTGTAATTTTGTTAGCCCTTCTGAATTACGAAGTTTTTCAGAGAACTGTAAAATACTACATTGTGGTAAAATAAGAAATTGATGTAAAACAGAAGCTAATAAAACAATGGCAACTTATAAGATTTAAAGCAAACAAAAAAATCTTAATATAATCATAGAGATCTCTAAAATTACTATAGCATTTTGAGAACAAAGCTACGCAAGAATATCCGAGTAGGTTATCAGTTACAGAGGCAACCTATTATTCGTTGTAAAAGGCAAAAAAAAAACTAAAAGGTTGCAACAGAATATTTCTCCATTTAAAGAACGTGATGGTAGTTGAGAACTGGAAGTATATATATATATATATATATATATATATATATATATATATATATATATATATATATATATATATATATATATATGAGCCCGTCCAATAATTTTCGAAGATACGGTGCGCGAGGGTCTCCGATTTCGTTCAAATTTTAGGAGCTAAAAGTAGGTAGTGAAAAAATAAAATCTTCCAATTTTAGCCCTCCACCCCCTCCAGATCCAGAGATATGAATTTTTGAAAATTGAAAATTACCCTTATTTTGCTGTTTTTAAAAAATCCATATCTCGGGAAGTTTGGGTCCAATCGGGCTCAAATAGGACGCATTTTTTTTCGACTGTGAGTCTACTTTCATGCCATCTGGGTCCGGTCTATTTGTACGTGCCTCTCTTTTCTTGGCAGCTTGAAATTCGAGAACATAAAAAACATCTTGAAAATGGACCCAGATTACAGCAACAGCGCGAAAACATTTTAGACGTAATAGCCATGAAAGTAGGCTCACAGACGAAAAAAATGCGTCCTAGTTGAGCCCGATTGGACCTAAACTTCCTCAGATACGAATTTTTAAAAAATGGCGTTTCCGCAAAATTAGAGTTTTTTCCGGTTTTCTAAGTGTCACCAATCGCGCCTGACCGATTCAAATACTTTGAAAAGTGGGGGAATTGTTGTTTTACTAGAATAAAACGATTTCTTAATGGTTTTATCCTTGGCCCGAACTTGTAGCATGCGCGATCGCCACTATGCAGATTGTTCTTTTCGAAGGGAAAATAGACGGAAATTGTGGGAATTTCTGAATTATACGGCGAGTCAGGGGCTCAAGAAGGGTTGAAAAAGGTCGAAATCAGTGCAAAATACTCTTTTGACAGATTAAACGGTGATAGAACCTGATTTTAATAATCTTTCGACACCTTAAACCATTGTTTGCTGTAGTCATTTTTTGAAACAATTACGCTGTGCTAGTCGCACATATTACTCCCGCTAACAGCCAGTGTAAGTCCGTCTGGTAAGTTGGGTGAAATTCGAATTCTGAAGTTTTTCAATTATCACGTCGGGTCAGTGTTGCGAGTTCATTCAAACAGTTTCAGAATACTACGATATTCGTATTTCAAATCTAGAATAAGTCTTCTACTGGGAATGGATGGCCATTCCTCAGTTTTCAGTTTCTCAGTTTCTTGTGTTATACAAGGCTAAACACTTGTGAAGTTATGTTGTATAAGTGTAACGTGTCTTAGTGGAAAAGTAAGTGGACAATGGCTGTACTGGAAATGATGTGTGCTATCGGGAAATTCCTGAACGACAGTTGTTCTGAACCTTATAATTTTGGTTGTTTAAATGAATTCGATACCGAATAATTGAATATCCTCAATTTGAGATTAAACAGTAATTTAAGTGCATATGAAAGTGAGTACATATGTAAAAGGCACAAGAACAAGTTTGTCGATAATTATACGGCTGAAAGGAGAAAATGGTGTGAGCAGAAAGTTACTGAAAGTGACGCGGAGGGTCACAATAACAATGTTGTGAGAACGGATGGTTTAAGGCCAAGAAGGACTGTTGCGAGTGGAGTAGATACTCTAATTAAAGGAATAAGCGATCTTGAGACTTATCCTTCTAGTTCATCGCAAAGTTCAGGTGATACTGAATTTATGACTTGTAGCCAGGGACGATCGACTCTCAGAAATGTTTGTCGAGAACTTGGAATGCCTCATTTTGAATTATCACGGGTTTCTTTGCCCAGAAAAGAAAAACTACTGGTCGATCTTTTAACTGATGTTCAGGCAACATTAATTCGTCAAATAAAAGTTGCTTTTAATCTCGATCTCTTCATCAACTTTTGATAGAAATGCAAAGAAAATTCGACAGTAGTTCAACAATCTCCGACAAGATATCCCTTCTTTTACTTGTTCAAAGGAACTGGAGTTTCGATTTATGTCAAAAGTACTTTAAATGTACTTCGTATATGTTCAATAAAGTACGGAAGCTACAGAAAATGGTAAGTTCTTCATGATGAAAGTTGTAAGATTATTGTCTAGAAAAATGGTTTAATTCCACGTTTTCATATCTACAGGTGAATTAGAAAATCCACAGAGAAAAAAACATTCTAAAATTTCTCAAGCAATGGAAAAAATTATAGAGTTATATTCTGGACCCCAAAAATTCATACATATGTCCAGGGAAGAAACAGAATTTGATAAGAAAGGCTCGAGATGAAACGGGGTTGATGGTCGAAATAGTAAAACAAAAGCGTCTGCTCCTCTACACACTACGAGATTTACACTGTAAATTTTGCAAGATTATAAAGGGGATGAAAATGTACCAAAATTTTCTCACTTTGCGAGTTTGGTACCTGAAGAATGTATTTATGCTGGAGATCCAGGCTCCCACAACATTTGTGTCTGTGTCGAACACGAAAACATTAAGCTCAAGCTTCTTGCTCTGAATAAAAGGATTAATTATCGTGATTTGATAGCAGCTGCAACTTGCGATTCAGATAACTTAGACTGTATGCTCCATCGATCGGTGAATGTCCAGGGATTCTCGGAATTACGCAAGTGCTGGATGATTTTGAGATTTCCTGGGACAGAACAGAGATCAAGTACAAATTCTGGGATACCAAACAAGATACAGGAGCTTCTCTCATTACAATGTGTGAGAAAACAGCCAAATTGAAGACAAATTTGCTAGAGGATTTGTGGAACATAACCAGTCACCATTTTATTGCCCAGACCCAAAAAAATTATCTCCTTACCAGCAAGAATGAGTTGCAATGGGACACCTGTTCTTATGGATTTTTCCGAAAATTATTTTTTTGTGATTCAGAATTCTATCCAGGCATTCTACTATAATAATAATCAAGCAACAATTCATCCCTTTGTAATGTATTTTAAAAATAAAGATGATAATCAATTGCAAGAAAAGATCTTTTGTATTATCAGCAACAGCAAGGATCATTGGGCTTATGCAGTGCATGAATTCCAAGATGAGTTTTTAAAAATTATCAGAGTTGAATATCCATGGATACAGAAGGTACGATACTTTTCAGATGGCGCTCCTACACAGTACAAAAATAAGTAAGATTCTTCTGACATCAATATATTGTATTTGAAATTTTCTTGCTAATCGATTTCTCTGTTCCAGGAACAACTTTGCCAATATATGCCTGGACGAGAATGACTCCGGAATCAAAATAGAATCCTAAAATTTTTTCGCAACCAACCATGGAAAAAGCTCATGTGATGCTGTAGGGGGTGTAGTTAAGAGGACAATCATGCGCCATTGTCTGAGATCTGGAGCTGAGCATAAAATAGTAAATGCTGAAGAAATGTATAAATTTGCAGAACAAAATATAAAAAGCATAAGGTTAGTAGTAAAAAAATTAAATGAATGTAACAATAATTAATATTATAATCATTATTCACACAGATGTGAAGGTTCAACAACATAAAAAAAAATTAAATCAAAGATTTAATAGTGCAAGGGCAGTTGAGGGTACAAGAGGTCTTCATTGCATCATTCCAGTCGATGGTGAAAGTATACGTTTAAAACAAACGTCTTTTGATGAAAAAGAAAAAATTGTTAAGATTTTGGAAAGACAAATAAAAAAAGAAACGAGATGAATAATGGACTTATTTTGTTGATATTTGTACGATATTTCAAGATAATGTTAATCAGAATTGTGAGAACTTTTATATGTATGTAATAAAATGTAGGTAAATTTAGGGGAGGAATTTAATAATCTACAGTGTATTTATCGATCAAAAATAATAAAAAATACGGTTTTATATTGGAAAATACAACATCGACAGTTTTTTTTTGACTTTGACCATTTTCCCATCCTTCTTGAGCCCCCGACTCGCCGTATAATTCAGAAATTCCCACAATTTCCGTCTATTTTCCCTTCGAAAAGAACAATCTGCGTAGTGGCGATCGCGCATGCTACAAGTTCGGGCCAAGGATAAAACCATTAAGAAATGATTGTATTCTAGTAAAACGACAATTCCCCCATTTTTCAAAGTATTTGAATCGGTCAGGCGCGATTGTTGACACTTATAAAACCGGAAAAGCTCGAATTTCGCGGAAATACCATTTTTTAAAAATTCGTATCTGAGGAAGTTTGGGTCCAATCGGGCTCAACTAGGACGCATTTTTTTCGTCTATGAGCCTACTTTCATGCCATCTGGGTCCGGTCTATTTGTACGTGCCTCTCTTTTCTTGGCAGCTTGAAATTCGAGAACATAAAAACAGCAAATTCTTTCATCTTGAAATCTTTTAGCTCCTAAAATTTGAATGAAATCGGAGACCCTCGCGCGCACCGTATCTTCGAAATTATTATATATATATATATATATATATATATATATATATATATATATATATATATATATATATATATATATATATATATATATATTGTATTCTTTGATATTCAATAACTCAAGAGTATACTGTATAAAAAATTATAGCATTTCTCTTAGTACTTAGTTGAAGTTAGTCAGTTAGTTCTAACTAGTACTTTTAGCTGCCAATAGTCAGTTTTCCTAATATTGTTATTCATCCATTTGGTCCAAGCTTAGTCCATAGCTTCAAGTAACACACCCTAAAAGTTCTGTAACAGATTTCAAAAACATATAATCGATTTTTGAAATGTGTCTGGTGACCTAGCAGCAGTAAAATGTAATCATGTAATAAGATTAGGCGGCCTGGAAAATATTTGTCTTAGAACTTACCTAAAATTTTTGCTGTGCGCGCGGTAGTGCTATTTTGTTGGAACTACAGTAATAAATTTTTATGTTTGTTTAGTCTGAGTTCAGGAAACTGGGTAACATGGCAATATAGTAGTTAAATTCCAAATTCCATAACAGTACCCCAAACATGTGACTGTGAAGAGGTTTAATGCAGCCCAGTAAATAAAAATAAGCTTTATCAGTACCTACTAAGCACACATTTTTCCAAAATGTCTTGGCAAGCAGCTTGGTGGGCGTATTAGTTACGTTCTTTAAAGTCTTGGACTATCATTAGTTTGTATGGAGTGAACATGACATCACAGTGTAGAATTTCCCGCATGCCTCTAAGACATTACCAAGGGGAGAACTTGCTTGGCGAACGTTGTAATGATGTGACAACAGCCTGCCTCAATGCTAAACTGGTTTGCCCGAAATTGGGTACCCATAACATTATGATTTCTTTGATTGGAACTCTTCGGCGACGACCTACTCGAAATAGCCGCTGTGTCACAATAGCAGAATCACAATTTTTAAAATAACTCTGCCACACAAACGTACTGTGTTCAACACTCTACGCTATGAGAGGCTTTGTGGTGGTCAAAAATGTACGACTTGAGCGCCGTCCTTAACACATTGCGTGCAGCAGTCAATTAAAAATGGAGATAATTCTGCTAAACCCTGTACATCAATAGATTACATTACAAAAATTACTTGTAAATAGTACAGTTATGTACTATTATTTAATACATAAATTTTAAATTTTCAAAAAAATGAGTTTGGCCGTCAAGCCTTCAAACTGTATGAACATGTGTGCCGAGCTATTAAGGGGTTTCGCAGCCGCGCCTGTAGTCAGTTTAATAAGGCCAGTATACTCCATTATTTATGTGTTATTGCTTTTGCCTTATTTTATTTGTTAATATACAATGATGATATACCATGGAACCTAAAGGATGCTGCAGTAAAGTACCTAGGAGTCAACTTACATTCAAAACTCAACTGAGGGTATCACATAAATAAAAAAATTAATGAGTGCCACACAAGACTCATTCTATTGTACCCGCTGATCAACCGAAAATCCCATCTTAGATCTGAATGCTCATTATTGATCTATAAGGCGATACTCCGCCCTATATTAACTTATGCATGCCCAGTTTGGAGTAACGCACCCAAAACATCATTGAAGAAACTTCAAACTATGCAGAACAAAGTGCTACGTCTTGCAATTAACTGCCCTTGGTTCATACACAACAGCCAAATACATCAAGAGTTAAGTGTTCCACTAATCTCAGACTACATTCACAAGCTAACTAGTAACTTCCTTAAAAAATTAGTGATGTGTACAAGTGCAACTAAATTAAACCTCGGTCAAAAGAACATACACTCTAGGATCAAGCGTAAGCTACCACAGGACCTACTCTAGATTAACTAGCTTTCAGTAATAGTAGAACTCAAATGTTGTAAGTCAGAGGTGTGAATGCACTCACTTAATCCTCTCTCAAAAATTAATGTACTCCTAGTCATAAGTTTATTCGTGTAACATAGCCGTGTATTGCATCTTGTTTGTAGAGCCAGCTAATATATATTATAAAAAAAAAATTGTTAATATATGAGTTATCAATAATCTTAAATAAACAAGGAATCCCTAGCACAGGAACAACTCTATGCATCAAAATGTCCACGAACAAACGGTCCACTCTTGACTTACCACCAGCCCAAACTCAAAATTAAAATTTCTCCTATCTTTATAAACTTATAAAGTTAGATCATAAAAAGATATTCACAATACCATAAATAGTGAATTTACAACTAAATACTCTAGCAATCTATAAAAAATAAATTTAACTAATAAAAACTATTACAGAACGCTAACAAAGTATTGCACTGAAAATCAAATTGAATTTTATATTTTCCAGAACCAAAATTCTAAACCTCTGTCAGTAGTTATAAAAAGCGTGCCTCCATTCGGTACTTAAAAAGATGTGTTAGTAGATTAAAACAATATGCTCTTTCCATAATTACACTGTATCGATTACATAGTAAAGAGAAACAACCCATAATTTGTATGTTAATAACAAACAAGCAAGAAATTTATAAAATAAGAAAACTTCTACATTTCGTTGTAACATTTGAATCACGATAAATTACATAAAACACAGCTTAATGTTACCGCTGTCAATAAATGGGCCATACAAAGTATTGCACCATGCAGTAATCACTATATCAACTGCACCAGACAAAAAATAATCTATCGGAATGTGATAACTGTAACAAACAACACCCTGCTAACTTCAGAGAATGCCAATATATTTTAGAGGTAAAACCTAATCGCCGGTTCATTCAAAATTGTAGACCAAAAAATTAACCCAAATACAACTTAATCATACGCAAGCATTTCCAAAAACCCTCGCAACAATTATCAGTCCTCGACCAGTACAAATACCAATAACATTGATACTTCTTTTATAATTAGCCCAATCCTAAATTTAATTATTAATTTCTTAAAACCATACTTCGCACAAATTACAGGTCTCCTTATACAAATCTGTTTTTCCCTAATTTAGTAATGCATTTCACTTAAAGAACTCAAAATATTAAATCGGAACGCGGATGGAATAAAGCGACAAAAAACATTTTTACGGCCTTTCTAGCAAGGTGTAACATCAATACATCTTGTATCACAGAAAATCGCCTATTACTTTAAAATTCCAGGATACAAAATACACCGTTACCATAGAAAGGCACTTTATGCATCGAGATACGTTGCAATAGTTATCAAAAATAACTAACTCAGAAATGTCTAGACCGTCCTGTACTAACTTAGAAACAGTTGGAATTAAGCTAGTAATGAAATGTAACAGACGAGTAAATTTAATTTGTGTATATAAACAACCACAAAAATCCCTGCTAGAAACAGACATTATAACAATTTTTTATTATAAATGAGCCTACAATTGCTTTTGGAGATCTGAACTCAAAAAGCACCACTTTTCAAATTATTGTTTTTGATTAATGCATTTACTATCCTCATCATTCGGGCCATAAATTGGATGTTCTTGATATTGCAGTGAAAAATAATTTAAACCACGAGGCACTCCAGACTGTATGTATGGAACTAGATTGATATCACGTCCCAGTAATTGTTGTTTTTTTTACAACATTGACGTCTTATAAGCCACCTTTGAAAAAAAATTGTGGATAGTATCACGGCTTGGAATAATTTTAACAAAGATGTATAAACACATATGTATGTATAAATACCACCAAAGACATTGATAAAAAAAATTAAAACAGCCACAGATTCTATCACTATAAATATGAAAAAAAAACGTTTTTAAGAACCCACAATAAACTGAATTATTATAAATTAATATAAAATCATATAATAACTTTAACAAAGCAAATGAAAAATATAGTAAACAATTTGGTACATGAAATTAAAAAAAAAGCTGGATACCTATAGAATTTGTCCATACCAGCATTACTTATTCAATATAAGACTAGATAATTCTGAAACATGGAAGGTAATTTAAAGAATACTAAGAAAACCACAAAAAATATCCACAATAAAAACAAATAACGTAACCTCAACTACCGACGAAGAACAAGCAGAAGTTTTCGTAATTTACCTTGAAAATACTTTTACTTCAATAATCAGCTGTCCTCTTTTATTTACAAACATTTCAGAAAACTATGTAGAATGACGTTTAACCAACTGCTCTCAATGAACTAGTTCACATCATTAGAAGCTCACCTGGTCCTGATCAAATCGCAAACAAAGCTCTAAAAAATCTACCCAAAAATACATATCTTTTGTTTAATCTACCTTTAATGCCTGATTAAGACTAGGCTATTTTTCTAAAGCTTGGAAATATTCTCACATTATGTTGTTTTCAAAACCAGAAAAAAAAAACGAATTAACAAGCTGTAGACCAATCAGTTTATTGCCCACTCTTTCTAAAATCTTAGAAAAAGAAATTAACTTCAGGACAAGTTCTGAAGTCACGCATAAGAACATACTGCCACTATTTCAATTTGGCGTTAGAAAAGGATTTCTTACAGTTCACTAACTTTCGATTGCTATACAGCAATACTTCTTAGACTTAAATCAAGCTTTTAATATAATTTGGTTGCATGGTCTTAAATCTAAGCTACTTAAATGGTTAAACACCTGGAATCTTCAAATTAACTATTATAAGAGCGTGGAAAAAAATTGCTTTACGTAAAATACAAAATCCTACATCGATCAACTTTAACAATATCACAATTTCTTAGAAAAATTGCAATGAACCTGTAAAGTATCTTGGCGTTTAGCTTGATGCTTAATATGGAAATCCTACATCCTACAAAAATTAAATCAAGAATACACAAGACTTTTCCAAATAATAAATAAAAAGTAGACGTCAAAAACAATGCATGTTACAAATATACAATATGCCATTTAAACAAAATTCAAGTGCTTCAAAATAAAGTTCTTCGAATGGCTGTGGATGCCACTTGGTCCATAACAAATGACCACCCACACAGAAAACTATGCACTAAAACTGTAAAAGAGTATATTAAATCAACTACCAAAAGATTTCTTGGGAATATCGACACCTGCAACAATGCTGAATTGTATAATTTAGGCCAACCCTCCATTCATACAAGACTAAAATGTAAACTTTTGGATTAAACTGAGGAAAGCTAACATTGCAACCGTGTAAGCTTTAGGTGAAGAGGTAAGGTACTATTGTAATTATTATTGCTTTTTCTTTTACTGTTAACTCTGCCTTGTATAACATAATTTTTTTGTTTGTTGATCTGGCAAAGACATAAAATAAAAAAAAATACAAAATACTTCTTTGGGCCAAATTCACTTGGCATAAAATTGTAAATTAAATCATGAGTGCTGAAATCGAAATAGTACACCAGTTAATAGTGATACTTATATTTGCAATCTTTTGATAATAATAAAAGTTATGTTTTTTTATAACGGGCAGTTTTTTGTTTAAAACATTACTTGTTTTTGCTAACGATGTAGTCTCTTTTGCACAAATAACTTAAGTGCATTACAAAAGATCCGTGGGTCGAAAGTTTTAGATCTTTTTTACTTGCCTTAACCTATAATAAGGAAAGTAATGTAATCGGCGGAAATTTGACCTACCCAGTTTTTCACATTTCTGGACGAAATATAGCCTCAGGACTCCAAAAAAGTTGGTTTGAGCCATTGGTTCGTGTGTGTGTGTGTGTGTGTGTGTGTGTCTGTGTGTCTGTCGGTCTGTCAATAAACAGGATATCTCGAGAACCATAAGAGCTAGACACTTGAAATTTGGAAAAGTTACGTAGGTGAAGCTTTGGTAATACGTTCCAGGTCATAAAGGTCGCGAATCTAAGCAGTTGAAGATTGAAGAAATTTATGAGAATAAAAATGATTTGTTATCATGAGATAAACATAAATTTAAAATAAAAGTTTAAAATAAAAAGGATTTTAATATACCGGGTGTTCATAAAATGTTTCGGGAAATTTATATTACCGGATATATCAAACCGAGACGAACAAAAAATTACAATGAAATTTTTTGATCCGAGCTCAAATAAATAAATAGCCGATTAAAAATTAATTAAACGGACCAATCACAGCGCGCTCGGAGAGCTACCCGGCCGACTGCGGGAGGAGGGGGGGGGGGAGCGCTTGGCCGTTAGAAGGGAGCACGCAGGCGATAATGGCGAAGGCTGTGCGGCAGAGCTCGCACAACCGTGCACCTTCAGTGACGTAGCAAACTTTTAAGTACCAGTAAATTATTGTCTTGTACTGTTTATTTTAATCACGCTTTCGAGTCTTGGACTCGCGCCTCGTCCTTTTTTAAAATAACAAGTTCCGGGACGAGAGCAGCGCAGGGCCGAGACTATGGACCCGGTATAATATGTAATAATAGAATAAGGAAAGTCGTGTGATGTTCACAACAGATTTTCTTTTAGATATTTTGACCGACCGAATGAAACTAATAATACGAACTGAGGGTGATTCACAGATTATCTTCTTAAAGTGCTATCTCCTATCGGAGGTTAGCAATCATCATAGCTATTATAATTTTTGATGTAGCTGGTCTGAATAGATCTATTGATGAACATCCAAACCATTCCCGGAGGTTCCTCATCCACGACATCCTTCTTCTGCCTCTCGATCTTTGTCCTGAGATCTTGCCCTGTATGAGCAATTGCAGCAAGCAGTACCTTTCACCTCGCATGACATGTCCGAAATATTCCAATTTGCGTTTTTTCAATGTCAGTAGTAACTCTCGTTCTTTGTTCATATGATGGAGGACTTCTTCATTGGAAACGTGTTCTGTTCATGATATTTTAAGTATGCGTCTGTATATCCAGAGCTCAAAGGCTTCCAGTTTTTTCATTTGCTGTTGTTTAAGGGTCCAAGCCTCCATTCAGATCTAGCGAGAGATTGCGATTAGAGAAGAATTGCCTCATTTTTACAAACGCTGCCCACGCCATTTTGATTCTTCTATTGATTTCAGTAGCTTGGTCATTACAACTGTTTATTATGGTCCCTAAATATTGGTATTTGTGCACTCTTTCGATTTCGGTGTTTTCGATTTTTATTTTTATATTGATGTTATTATTTCCTATTTTCTTGATGACCATGAATTTAGTTTTCTTACAGTTCATTTTGAGACCATACTCTTTGCTAACTCTGTTGATATTTTCTAGCATGTTTTGTAGGTCGTCGGGATTGCAAGCTATTATTACAGTGTCATCCGCATATCGCAGATTATTGATCACTTCCCATTCACTTTTATCCCTCCTTGTTGGTCCTCTAAAGCCTCCCGGAATATACACTCAGAGTACACGTTAAAGAGGGCAGGTGATAGTACACATCCCTGTCTAACGCCCCTAAGGATCTCAATATTTTCGGACAACTGGCCATTGATCGCCGCGTGTTGTTTCCAATAAAGATTGCGGATATCACAAGGATCCAAGCCTTTTTGTCTTAAAATTGCTATTAACCTATCGTGTTTTACCTTATCAAAGGCTTTTTCATAATCTATGAATCCTATATACAAATCCACATTCATGTCGAGACATCCCTGTATTAGAACATTTATCCCAAAGAGTGCTTCTCTTGTCCCCATGTTGTATCGGAATCCGAATTGTGTATCGCTAATATCTGCCTCTAATTTTCTGTAAATCCTTTTATGTATGATTTTCAAAAACACCTTTAGAGTATGGCTCATAATGCTTATTGTTCTAAATTCTGAGCAGTCTTTGGGTTTGTTCTTTTTGGGTAGAGCTACAAACACCGATCGTAACCAATCGTTTGGAATACTCCCTTTTTTATATATATTATTGTATAGATCTACAAGTAAGTGTAGATTTTCGTCCTCTATTAGCTTTAGAAATTCTACAGATACGTTATCTGGGCCTACGGCTTTATTGTCTTTGGAGTTGTATATAGCATGTTTAACCTCCTCTAGCGTTATAGCCGGGCTATCCGAGCTGATTTGGTTATTTTCCATTTCTATTTCTGACGTCCTGTCGTCGTCAAAGAGTTCTTTTATGTATCCCTTCCATATTTCTATTTGCTTGGTTATGTCTATAATTATGTTGCCATTCTTGTCTTTCATAATACTTCTCTGTCCCTTCTTTGCTACTCCCGTCATCTCCTTAACTTTTTTATGCAAATTGAATGTATCATGTTTCGTCTGAAGCTCCTCTATTTCGTTACATCTGTCGGTCATATATTTTTCTTTGGCTTTTATAATTTCTTTTTTAATAATCTTATGTATTTCTGTACACTTGTTGTCATCTATGTTGTTATTTCCTTCTCGTCTCCATTAATTTAACGATTTCAGGTGTCATCCATTCCTGTTTTGCATATTGGGTTATTTCTGAAGAATTTTGGTTGGCTGCGTCTATTATTGCTGTTTTGATATTTAGCCACTGCTTCTCGATAGTTGTTTCTTTTGAATTCTTTAGTGTTTCTAATTTTATATTAATATCTTTCGTTATATCAGTTTTTACCGTAGCATTTTCTAAAATTCGGGCATTGACTTTTGGATCCAGACGTTTTCAATTTTATTATTTTCAATTTTAGTTTAAAAGTAGCCACCACTGGATTGTGGTCTGATCCCACGTCTGCTCCAGGGTATGTTTTGGCGGACAGAAGCGCATTTCTATATCTTTTATTTATTAAAATGAAATCGATTTGGTTTCGTACCACGTGGTCGTTGGTGTGTGCTGGTGAGGTCCAAGTATATAACCGTCTGTTAGGGAGCTTAAACCATTAGATATTACCATCTGTTTGTTCTGGCAGAATTCAATGAGTTTTTCTCCACGTTCGTTCCTCTGACCTAGTCCATGTGGGCCAACATAATCCTGTACACTTCCTTCTCCTATTGTTGCATTAAAATCACCAAGCACTATTGTCACGTCATTTTTAGCGATGGAGTTCATCTGTATATCCAGGTGATTATAAAACTCCTCTATTTCATTGTCGCTTTTGTCTGCTGTTGGGGCATAGATCTGAATAATATTGATGTTATTGGTGTGAAAGTGTAGTTGTATCAACATTATTCTATTTGAATAATTTATCACGCTTTTAACTTGCGGTTTCAGTCTATCTGACAGTATTGTAGCAACTCCATATCTGTGGTTGGGTTCATCTCCACCAGAGTAATAAACGCTGTAGTTGTTGTTTATAGTGCATTCTCCGTTCCTGGCCATTGAGTATCGCTGATTCCAAGAATATCTATGTCCATCCGTTTCATTTCAGCAATAACATTTTGTACCTTTCCTGCTTGATACATGCTTTTGACATTCCATGTTGCTATTTTCACCGGTGACTTATTTATCTTCAAGAATGTATTTCTATTTGTGTTTTTGTTCGTTCTGCCGGGATTTCGCTTGATGACGACCTGGGAGGCCCAACATTCTCCTCCCATGCCGGATCTTGGGGTCCGATACCCATGATCAGTAACATTTAGATTGTCAGTCTTCACTACTATGATGATTTTACTAGGAAAAGTAATGAGGTGGTTTTCCGTTGCCTTCCTCATCGCAATATCTTAACCACTTCAATATGATTTATTCCGTGCTTAAGGTTACCTGTTCTTATAGTCGTTCCTGTCTTCCTGACATCCGCCTATACGAACTAATATCCACGTTGCTGCCCGTTGATATGCTAGTTTTGGTCCACCCCGGGTATTATTTTCCCGGTACCACTCATATCTGGGAGGTGTTCCCCTATCCGCCACCTGGGGAGGCGCCCGATGGGGCACTAGCACCCCACACAGGTCACAGATTATACATTAGTTTAATAAGAGACAAATTTCTAAGAAAAGTGTTAACACAAACAAAACAAAAGAAATGTTGAAAATCAGGGTCACAAAAGGATGACCAAACCTTTCTATTGTTCCAAGAATATCTTTATATCTGTACATGCAAGTTACTGACCGGAATTAACGAAAACAATCCATAATAACGTTAAAAAACGTGGCAAAAAAATAAGCATATTTTTGGGATTTTTTTCCAGCAAGACGATGAAATATATCAAAATTCTGAAAAAGGTTTATTATTGTACAAGTTATGAACTATAAAAATTAATTTTTTTAAAGTAATATAAAAGAAAATGACGGCTGCAAAGCTTTTTGTCGATGATGCCTTTTTTCCAAAGGTGTACGGACGGACCAATTGCTCCTGTAATTTTTAATTTAATTTGACAAAAAAAAAATTTTTTTTCGTTATACATCTGAGTAGCTATAGAAGTACGTAGGATTTTTTCGTTACATCGATTTTTGCAAAAATGGCGCGTTTTTTTAAGAAAAGTTCAATATAATCGCCAGAAAATTATTTATAGAAAAAACTATGCAATATATCGAAAAAATCCTTCGCACTTCAATGCAGAATGCAATTGTAAATATACATTTAAAATTTCAAGTCAATCGGTTAAGATTTGTTCGAGTTGTGAGTCCGTCCGACTTGAAAAATGTAGTTTCCAAAAAAACGCGTTTGAAGTTTTCGGTACTGAAAAATCATTAATAAATTTTTGTTTTAATCAACGACAGAAAGTAATTTGCTGCACTTCTGCTGAGTACTTCTACTGAGGAAGAATAAATAAAATATTTATTTGAATTATTTTTTGATTACTTTCATTTATAAGCCATTTCGGTTATTTTTGGAACAGATGGTGTAATACCTAATATAAAGAACCCCCAAAAATATTGTTATTAATATTTATTTTCAACTCTTTCTTTTATTTTATTATCTACAAAAATTATAGCATACACTTTAAGCGTACAAAAAATTATTATATCAATTTTTATAAACAATCAAGTTATTATTAATATTTTTGAAATTCCATAAAGACATTCGTAAAAATCTGAAGAAATTACAAGCCAAGATATACATTGCACTATTTTAATAACCAGCCGATGCGATACGCCCATCGCTCGTAATCAGGACTGCACGTGTCAAGTCTGCAACGATGCAGGTGTGATGTCTGTCACCTTGATTACGGAAACAAATGGTATCATGGGCCATTTGGCATATGCTGATGAGTGAATTTTTAGTTAGTCACGGTTTCTCGGTAGTTAACGTTTAGACGCAGCCTTAATTGTTTTATAACTATTCTCGTTCACGCGCATGAATTTCGTAAACTAAAAAAGTGTGGTGAAAGGTCATACGTGAAAAACTACCAATAAACTGCAAAGAATTCTGCATCAACGCCGACTTCATTCGTGCAAATCTTATCTACATCGCTAAAATCGTAAGTTTTCTGATCAGTTAACTATTATATTTTATTGTATAACTAACTATATATTGGATTAAAGGAAGCTTTCTAAAACTAAATTTTGGCAAAGAAATACGTCATCGTCGTTAATGTTTACTGAGAAAAATTGCTTATAATTATTCATATTTTTTAAATAAATTGTTAATATTATTTATCTTATACGAGGCACAATAGTAAAGTAATAAGACTTATTATAGGATAAGGAGAGTAATGTAATCGACGGAAATTTGACCTACCCAGTTTTTCATATTTATGGGCGAAATATAGCCCCAGGACACCAAAAAAGTTGGTTTGAGCCATTGGTTCGTGTGTGTGTGTCTGTCTGTCTGTCGGTCTGTCAGTAAACAGGACATCTCGAGAACCGTAAGTAGTTACCCTTGAAACCCTTGAAATTTGGTATGCAAGTTACTTGTAGGTGGGGGACGCAGCGCGAAGCTTTTGGTAAAAATCGGCAGAGCCGTTTGGTCGCAAGGTCGCAAAATCGGTGGCAAAGCGGTCGCGAATCTAAGCAGTTGTAGATACAAAAAATTTATGAGAATAAAAATGATTTGTTATCATGAGCTAAACATGAATTTAAAATAAAAATTGGTAAAATAGGAACTCGAAAAAAAATTGAAGCTCAGAATTTTAATATACCGGGTGTTCATACAATGTTTCAGGAAATTTATATTACCGGATACATCAAACCGAGACGAACAAAAAATTACAATGAAATTTTTTGATCCGAGCTCAAATAAATAAATTATAGCCGATTAAAAATTAATTAAACGGACCAATCACAGCGCGCTCGGAGAGCTACCCGGCCGACTGCGGGAGGACGGGGGGGAGCGCTTGGCCGTTAGGAGGGAGCACGCAGGCGATAATGGCGAAGGCTGTGCGGCAGAGCTCGCACGGTTACCTTCAGTGACGTAGCAAAATTTTAAGTACGAGTCAATTATTGTCTTGTACTGTTTATTTTAATCAGCTTTCGAGTGTTGGACTCGCGCCTCGTCCGTTTTTAAATTAACAAATTTGTAGACGAGAGCAGCGCAGGGCCGAGACGATGGACCCGGTATAATATATAATAATAGGATAAGGAAAGTCGTGTGATGTTCACACCAGATTTTTTAGATATATAATTTTCCTAGTTTTCCTTGTACACAAAACTGTTGAGAAAATTAATTTTTTGCTACTTCTATGAAGCAGCAAATTAACTTATTTCTATCACTTTGAACGAGCCCCCTCTTGTGTAAATATTTCCTTTAATTACTTTAAGGCGACATTTATAAGCAAAAAATCGCGACCTTAAAGCGCACGAAAGAATAATTCCTGTTCATTATTGATCGCTTATCGCTTAGGAAAAACTAACTGGGTCAAGACTGCTTCTTTTCCATTGTTTGCCTTTCTATTTTTTCGCTTACGAACGGCCTCCGCGCGATTCGATTAATCATCACTTACGCAAGCACACAAACGCGACATTAGCACAAATTCATTATCTCAACTTCGAACACAAACAAAAGCGACGTCGCTTCAGCGGCAGCATTTTATTATATTCTGCCTTTCAGCTTAAACACAATATATAAATTAGATTGGACCTAGCGAGGGTATTTTATTTAGGCCATCAAACGTGCGCAGTTCGAATAGATCTCCCGAAACACTTTCTAGCTCTAAGGCTTTCCCGTCTTATTGCTTGCATTCCGCACTACAGTGGAAAAGAATCTTGTTGGTATTTATTTATATGCAAAGCTCGTGAAAGTATACAGAAGCACGCGAGAGGAATATAAAAGAAAAAGTCGAATAAACATTATCAGTGCTGAAGTTGTCCCCTTGACAGACATAAATAAGATTAAGTTAATGTCTCATCTTTTGCTTTAATACAAACATTTCAATTAAAGTTATTGTTAAATAAAAATTTTTGAAAATTGGTATTATTTAATTTTTTATTAGTTTAACTGCATGTTTATGATCTACTTTGACAAAAGTAATTAAGTAAATTTAATAGTATTGTGTGTAATACGAAGCGGATGTTGCCATTACTATTTTCTTTACATACATTACTAATAAAACACGGTAAGTTCTGAGACATTACTGCTGTAATCTTCTTTCAAGTGCTATCTGGATCTGAACCTATTCTACTAGGCTGTTTGTATGTCCCACAAGATTGCTGTGGTATGTGGTTACGATTATTCGCATTTCATTGTCTATATGTTCTATTCCCAAGTCTTTGTGCAGTATTCGACGGTTGGCTGCGCCTGCCAACATTCAAAGTGTATTTAACTTCAATTTTTGTAGTATTTTGCTATTTCATAAATTTGCACAACTCCAAAGTTGTACTCCATGAGGTCATATAGTTTTTAGTATAGCTTTATATATTAAAATGTTATTTATGAGAAAAAGCTGTGGGCAATGACCAAGGAGCTAAGACATTTGTTTAACTTTAAAGTCCAATTCTGTAATCTCCAGCTGAGTTTCTGGTTCAAGAGTAACCCAGATATTTAGTTTCCGAGTTGATTGGAGAATATATAACACGTTTGTTCGTAAATGTAATTTGGTAGTTCTTTGCCATAGTTTATTACCACTCTCTATTTGTGAAATCAGTCATTTAACAGGTTGAAGTGATTTTTAAGATATTGCAATGCTAATTTAGATGATTCGTAATCAAACAGTAGGCAGTGTCATTGACAAAGGTGACGATTATAGCGTTTCTATAACTGGGGTAGCGGATGTGTATATTAGGCACAAAAGTGTACCAGTGCACTTTTCTTAGGGACGCCGGAGTCCAGTGGTAATTTAGATACTAAATTATTTTTATTTAAAAAGTTTGCTCATTTAAGTAAAATTTTAATAGCATACAAAGCTGTTTTGGTAAGTTTTGTTTGTGTTTATACAACAGATTGTTGCGCCACATTTGTCAAAGGCCTGTTGTATATTTAAAAACACTGCGGCAGATACACTCCTGGTTTTCGGACTTTTTCATTATTTTATTAATAATTTGGTGTCTCTATTTGATGGTTGTTGAATGATGTTCGCTAAAGCCAAATTAGTATGTTGAATTTTTTTTGTCTAGGTTTACAGTATTTTTTATTACTTTGAACAATGATGAATGTCTTTGACATAACGGTTAGCAACTATTTCATTTAAATTGTTTTATTACAAAATATATTTTTAAATTTATTTTAAAAGAAATGTTCCATATTAATAAACAAGTCCAGTAACTAAAGTTGCTTCGCCGAGTGGAATGCAAATGGTCTAATCAAGCATAAAGCAGAAGTAATAAATTGTATCCAACATAACAAAATTGATATCTTACTTGTATGGGAAACGCACTTTACTAACAGAACGGCGTTCAAAATTCCACACCATATATCATAATAATTATTCTAATTGGACAGCGTATGGTGGCGTTGCAGTAATTATTTGTAACTAAATATGATACAGATAAAGTACAGGCTACAATGATCTATACCAATATACAACTATGGTCTTTTCTGTCGTTCCACTGGACTAAGCACATGTGGGAACACCTAGAAACGAATGGGCTGACCTGTTGCCAAATGAGGCGGCTAAGCTGAAGGACCCTCAGAAGTTCGGTACAATCCCGAGGTCACTGGTGAAGGTGAGGATTCGGGCTCGGACGAACGCAAGGTGGAGCAACAGGTGACAAGCAGCTACAGGGGCTTTGGATAGAGCATTCATTCCTACGCCGGCATCAAGCGAATCCGCTGATAAATTTATAAACAGAAACACCGCACAATTTATTACGGGTCACGGAAACTTCCGTTACTATTTCGTAAGGATAGACAAATTGCAAGAGGAAGCGATATTGGGCGAGTACACAGAAGATGAGGACGCCCAACACGTGCTTCTGGAAGAGCAGCACCAATTGAGAGCGGAGAGGTGACTTATTAAAGACGGACTTGTTTGGCCACGGACGATGCAAGACATTACAAACTTAGCAGGGCAGAAAAACTGATTGAGGGAGTTCTTCAAGTTTGCAGCAGCGATGGAACGTTTGCGTATCTCAAAGACTTAGGCAAAGGGGTTTATATCGCGGGCTCGAATAAGCGCGGTGCAACTATCTAAAATTTAGGTGGCATAGTTTTAAGATAATAAGATAGCGTGTCATAGTGAGAGGCGTGCCAGAGTGTATCAATTGGCACCACTAGGATTAGACTGAACTAGGAGTAAGTTAAATAGAGCGGTTTCATATTGTGAATATGGGGAGACTGTCGCCCCAGATAACTCGTCCTGACTCAGGTTTTCCGTAGTTTTCACGAGTCCTGCACGAAGGCGAATTCCGGGGCGGGGCGGCCAACCACAGCTAAGTTAACTTATAATCAGGATTGACCAAACCCATAGAGGTTGTCAACCAAATAGGCCAATGTCGGTGTAGTGCCGCGAGGCGGACCACTGATTGTAGTAAAAGATCTACTGAATAAATAGTACAACTGTGGTATTTTGACATTATTTTGATGTACAACTCACTAGGACATGGAATTAGTACAGTAGAATAGGAAACATACAAACTGGTGGCCTAGACTATGCACACGAAAAAGAAAAACTTACTGGCCATCGGACACAAATAAGGTTTCAGGCTACTTGATTTCTTCATTTTTAACAGCATATCTCCTAATTATTAGAAACATCCTGAAACCAGCCAATCTGGATCTAGGATTGAGTCCAGGCTTCGCCTGTCACAAACCAGAATAAATTGAAGAGTGATGGAGAAGTAACACCATCTAAAAATAACCGGGGTTGAGCTGGCTGATAGGACCCTGTAGGGGCCCCTGCCAGAGTAAGCGCCTAGTTGTCCCAAGGTAACGGGGCTTCTGTCACCCCACAGAGTACGTAGATTCAGAGTAGTAAAACGAATCTCGGAACAGGACGGAGAAATAGGAAACGACTGGTGAGAAACAGAATAAGAGGTACGCCCACCTGAGACGACTAGATACTCAAAGATGATCAAGAAGATGAGGATAAAAGGGGGAATACCTAAAGAAAGACTCTGCAAAACTTGGAAGGACAACATAGAAGAAGCAGCCAGAAAAAGAGGGAAAACAACAGGGCAAATAAAAACGCTAGATAATAGTAGGCAAGAATACAGAAAATGGCTCAATTCCCCGTGAGGCAAATGGGAGAAAATAAAGTAAGTAATTAAAAAACATTCTGAGATCTTTCCTTTCCTTTCTGATGACACTATTTCACCACACCTAACACTCATATAATAAATCATGTAAATATTCCCAAGCTGGCGTCACCAAAAACTAACTGGTATGTATTTAAAACACACATAGATGAAAACACAATCTTAAATATTCGATTAAAACAACCAGATGATTTTGATAGTGCTGTACACTATTTGATCCAAACTATATAAACATCAGCACGAATCCCCCCCCCCCAATAAATACAAAAAATAACCCGAGGTCAACATATCCATATATAAAACATCTTATTAAAAACTTGTTGTTCTCTCCAACTGAAGTAAAACAAGATATCTCATGATAGAATAACCATAAAGCTTCTCGCTTTGATTTGATCACTGGCTGCACATTAAAGCAGCTACCCAGAAAAGCATTAGTTTTGTTAACCTAATCTATAACAACGTGTTAATATTAGCATATTACATAATCACGTAAAAGTTTTCACAAACCAAATAAAGCTCCAAATATAGTTTCTTTGTATTGTGCAATAAGGTTGCTCCTGTTATGCCTAAAACCATAGAAAGGCTTCTGCTGAAAAAAAACTTTGAAATAAATAGTTATACCGTTCTACCAATTTGGCTTTAAGGAAAACCACTCAACTGTACAACAGTGTTATAGTATCGTTAAAGACATACTCACATGTCTTGAAGAGAAAAAAATATGTACAGCTGCCTTCTTGGACCTTCAATAATCTTTTGACCGAGTTTGGCACAAAGGTCTCTTGTATAAAATTAAATTATCTCTCTCACACCCCACTATCTGATCCTAAAATCATATCTCATAGACCGATACTTTCAAGTAAGATTCAATACTGAAACCTCTATTTTACTTAAAAATCTGGTGTTTCCCAAGAAAGTGTCCTAGGTCCTTCTTTTTATTTTATTCTTATAGCCGACATTTCAGTCACATATTTTATCACAATTGCCCCATTTGCCGATGATACTGTCATAATATCGATAGATAAAAACCCACAAATAGCTTTTAAGAATTTGCACACACCTCAACTAAATACAAGTTTGATTGAACAGTTAACCACACATTCATCAATCAAAATATTATGTGCTTTACTGTTACGTTAAATAACACACAATTACTAGTGAACAGCTCAGTAAAATATCTAAAACTAACACTCGATCAAAGACTCACATGGGAAGCACACATTTCATTAAAGAAAACTCAAAAAAAAAATTCGACAAATAGGTTGGCTAGTAGAGTGTAAATCAAAACTCTACATATAAAATAAAATACTAAGTGCATAAGAAGCTTGTCTGGGCTTACGGTATCGAACTATGAGGTTGTACCAAACCGTCAAATACAAAAATAATACAGGGTCCAAGCGAAGGTACTTAGAATGATTTTCACTGGACTAGGATATATTAGTAATGGGACCCTGCACAAAATTTTGATATATCCTTTTGTTGAAGTATCCCAATGAAGAAACAAGTCTCTACATACGGCCTGAGATCAAAAGATTAAATTAGTGAAGTTATTTTATTAGCTATTAGAGTTATCATTGGATAAGTTCTCTCCTCATGTGTAGTGCATTAATCACATTTACTTATAGCTTTAAATGGCAGGTTGTCAACTTGCAATTTAAATTTTTTCAGAAATTTTACAAATAGATGGCATTAGTAGTTCATTTGAATGATATGATTTATTTCTTTTGGTACTACGTATCTGCACTTTTACTCTGCTTAGAAGCAAACTGCGCGTAATTTGATTTACAGTTGTTAGTTTGGTGTTTATTTTGTAAGCATTTTAACTGTTGTATTAACCGAGCAGACATTTGAAAGACTCATTTTGTTGATTGTATCTGCGAGTTTCATTATTACAGCAATAGAAATAGTGAAGTTTTCCAGGTGTTCTGGCAGCTGGATGGTATTATATAGATCTTCAGTTACACTCTCAGCTGTAATATAATGTAAAAGCTCTTTGATTGGTTGGTTGCTTAAATATGGTTTTTAACACCGTTCTGCGTTCGCGTAAGCATAGTAAGTAGTTCCTAGTACTAAATAGTAATAAAGTTTTACAAATTTTCTTTAAGTTTTTTTTATTAGACTCTATTCTTACAATTTTAGATGGAGTGGAGAAATGAGTATTATCGTCAGATTTTGTTTTGTTATTTCCGCAAAGGCAAGAAAGCTATGTGAAGTTTATGTTGCTGATGCCTTACAAAACACACTTATCAGAATTGCTTTACTAATTTTTGTTTTAATGGTTTTTCACGGAAAGATGATCAACATTCCGATCGACCAACTAAAGTTAATAATGATCAAATGAAAACCATAATCGTAACATCATATTGTAACACATGACATTACTGAAAGAAGTTTATTTTCAAACCATTGACAAGCATTTATAAATGCTTGTATTAATTAAAAAATTCAGTATTTTTGATCTTTGTAAAATAATTTGTATGGTAAAAGTTTCAATGGTATGAAATTGCACTTGGTTCATTTTTTTGCTAATAAGGTCAAGAAGTCCTATGAGCGTGGAAATATAAAGTTGTCAGAAGTTTAAAAAAAGTTATGCAACAAAATAAAAAATATTTCATTAATTACAGTTTATTTATTGTACAAAAATTATATTGTATTTTATACAAAAACACAAAATTACTTTTTCAACAATCTAATAAATAGGGTTGCCGATACAATAATTGATAGAGCCTTATTATGTTGTTGAAAAAAAAATTAAATGTTTCGTACACTATATCATTAAAGAAGAATATATTAATGTTTTCGTTTGCTCCCAAGCAGAGCATTAGGGTTTTACCATCACCATTATGATATTGATCACACAATCATATGAGTATCGGTCAAATAAGTTTAATATACTGTTTCTTTGCCGGTCCTGTGGAGCAGATTTACAACCAAAGAGTTTATGCTATTTTTAAGGCATATAAGTTACTTTTCACTTCTTTTTTCATTAATTTAATACGAAAATTGTAATAAATGGCTTCGTCTATTATGTACTAAGGAGCATCTGCTATTTTTCTCAGAGTTTTAGGTTTCAATCTGCACAACAATACCATATTTTGTATGGCTATCTTAGATTTGCGTCCTAACAACTAATTTATTTAATTTCAAACCCAGTTATTTTATTTTGCTAAATATATGTTTTCTCCACGTAAGTCTGCGAGTAAGGTGCATGTCAATATCTGAAGTTTCCTACTTGTGTAAGTGGTGCATTGTTAAGAATTACTGAATGACATGTTTTCTTTTTAAGTGTAAAAATGTCTTGTGCAGACTTAATTTCATTCACTTTTATATGCATAACCAGTCTAGTGCTTTATTTAGAAAATCTGTAAATTTTATGATGTAATAGTAGGGCCTTTGTAGATTGCAAGATTTGTTGTATCGTTTGTGAGCGTGGTTGTGTTCGTATGGTCGTTGGTAGGTATATCTGCTGTATACAGTAAGTAGAGGATGGATATTAGCATGCTTCAGTACACCAAAGTTTATAAAGTGTAATTTTGTGATTTCGTCTTAGAACTTTGCCTAAAATGCCTGTTAGGTAGGATTTTATTAGTTGATAATAGGTGCGTAGAAAAGGGACTTAGAAATATCCATTATAAGCTTTAAACTAAAGAGTTATCAAACTTTAAGGCGTTGTATTGAAGACTACTTCAAAAAAGAAAATACTACTATCAATGGGGCTTTATTAAGGGTAGAAATACTGTGGACCAAATTTTTACGTTAAGGGAGATACAGGCGAAAAGTCACGAGTACTAGAAACCAACAATGATCCTCTATATTGAATTGAAACAAGCGTATGACAGGGTAAAAACAAAAAGTATACAAGACACTAGAGAAAAAAAGATAAGGAATAATGTGAAAGTAACAACACAGTCGAGGAAAATTAAGGAAGGAGTAAGGCATGGGGCTCCACTATCATCAATATTGTTCAGCCTTATATTGAGAACAAACCATATAAAATGCAAACATCAACAGAACAGGACTCATATATCAGAGAAAATATTGGTGTTTAGCCTTTGCAGATAATTTCGCCATCTTAACAAAAACTAAAGCAATTAGTAAAGAGACTAGAAGAGGAAGCAAGAAATATGCGCCTGTACATCAATGAAAAGAAAACTAAGTAAATGAAATGGTCAGATTGGGAATTTCATTAAAAAAAGTAAGGACGGAAATGATGGAAGATATATGAATTCAAAGAAGCAGAAAAATTTTTAGGAACTAAATTCTGAAGAAATCCAATCAGTAATAAAATATAGGCAAGAATAATGACAGACAATCGATGTGTAACTGCATTTCATAAATATAATGGGAAATAAGAACATCTCCAGGAAGGCAAAAATAAGGCTTTAAAAGACAGCAATCTGGCCAATAATAATATAAACAAGTGAAACATGGATTTTAAACAATGAAGAACAAATTTATTTTATCCCTTAATTGTTTAAAAAACATTTTTTTTATCTTTTGACTTTTTTTCTTCTGAACTAACTGAGAATGCATATAATGTAATTTTAGTTGCTTATCAATATAAGAATATATAGAATCTCTTTTCTGTGCAACTACAATTTTTTATGTATCGCAATGTCACTGCTTCTTTTGTTTTGCCATATTTTAGCGCCACCATAGATAAATATGTACTGTTCGTATAGAAGTATTCCGTACCTTTTTTCTCGGTTTTACTTAGTGAATTTCCATAACAATTTATTAGTCTTCCAAATTTTATCATTTCATATTGTTACTAACATTGCTACTCTAATTTGTTGTTTTTTTAAAAAAAAAGTTTCTTCCTTATTCTTGCCTATTCCATATCTTTGGTTCTTGGGTTCCATTTAATTAACATTTTCACGTAGAGAGCTAACTTGTTTTGGGGATGTTCTCCTTGATATGGTGGAGTTTACGTCAGAATTAACTTGTAGAATAACTATTATTAGACAATAATAATGTTCTGTGATGAGTTTGATATCGTTGGAGCACTTAATCTATTACTTGCAGAAATATTCAGTGCTATATTTGTACCTATGTAATAATCTTAAATGCTTTTTTTGTTTTCTTATAATTATAAATTAAATATGAATAAACCATATTAAATCAAATTAATAATTGTTCGATTACTTATCTGCAAACTATAAGTTGATTGGCTAAACTTTTATACACAGAAATAGTGCAAAATTGTTATTGTTAGTTTTTTAATTAAAAAAATATTAACTGAACGTATAATACATATATATTTTTATTATACATAACAACTCATCTTTAATGGTTGATACTAGAAATTCCAAGGGCCTTTAATGGGATCTCAAACTTATAAAATTAAAATCAATTTGAAATTTTGGAAATACAGAAGTGGGACCTTTTTTGGGATTACGAAGGTCCACTAAAGAAACTGCTAATACAAAGCATCTTGTCATTAATGATCGGATAAGCTAACAAAAGCCTTTTCTAAGATCCAACCCGATCCTCTACTGCCAAAAAAATAATGCATTTCCTTAAAATTGTATTAGAAAATTTAAAATTATGTATTTTGAAGTTCAAAATTGACATTTAATAATTACTAGGTTTTCAGCAAATTGAGGAAAGAAAGTGTTTTGAAAGTAGCAACCACTATATTTTTGAATGGGGTGGTGTGAAAAGTGTATGGCTATGAATTTCAAAAAGTGGTCAGTTATACAAAAAATAACGAAGTTGTCCACATAAAATATAAATAAAATCTCGTTCAAAAATTTTACTAATTTTTGTAAATGCCTCGTACAATTTAAAAAGAACTTTAAAAAGTCTGAACTTAAATGTTCGGCACATTTTAAGTTTATATATTTTAATATAACAAAGAGGTATTTGTTATCTTTATTATTTAACTTGTCTTGTGTTAAATTCAGATTAAAAACTTATTAACACAATTATTAGCCGATTTTCTTCTGCACGGGGATAATCAAGGTTGCTTTGTTGCAACAGAGAAAGGCCCTTACGTTTTTGTAGCTTTAACCGCAATTTCGCAAAATTCCATTGGCTTCCTATTCTTTAGTGTTGCCTCGTTTCAAGGCAAATTGTTTTATTAGTGGTATTGGAATTGCGAATGAAAGCAGAATGCGCCGGGGGTTGTTTTCTCTTCGCTTCCTTTACGACCACTTTTAGTGTTACTGCGCCATCTGTGTCTAACCGATCTCTTCGCAGAAAGTGTTATTTGGTCAATTCCATAATTAAATTCTTTTTTCCGCGGTTATTCTTTTGCTCTGATTTTATAATACTACAATAAGAGGCAATGTTAATGCAATTTAAAATTTATTTAAAGTAGATTTCTGTTATTCGAGTAGATTGCTTTGTTGTACCTTTGATTTCAAACGCACGGTCTGTATGCACTTAAAAAGAAAATTGTACACCCTAAAGAAAATAATTTTACGCGATTTTAAAAGATGCAAATGTAAAATAAGAAATTCTCATACAAAGCGGTTGAAAAATTGCTTGTGGTGTTAAAATTTCATCTATGCACTAGTATTTAGTTTTGAAATAACAAAACTCTGTTGGTATCTTGGCATGTTAATCGCGATTTTCCTGTAGACTTAAAGTTTGGTGGTATGGAGCTTAACTTTATTTTTACCTATCGTACAGAAAACAGTTGAAAGTTTACACATGTAGACTTGGTATTTGAACACATGGAAAAGTCAATTATAGACTACCAAAAACGCTGTACACTTGTGAATTGGGTTCTAGAGAACTGCTCATTTATCTTTAAGTGTCTTTATGAAAAAGTGCTACTCACAGAAAGGCCAATGTATCCTCAAAAATACACAATTTTGTGTGCATTGTGGGTTCATACAATTTTGAGAATGAAACTGGCAACGCTGTTGCTGTATTTGCTATTAGGAGATGCTAACTAACTTTTTTTGAATAAACCCAATAATTTGAACTTGAATGACGAGTGGTTTTGACAAGATGGAGCCACATGCCACAACAAGCGAAACACTCACTTTACTTAAAACCAAATTTTCTGGTCGTGTTATTTCGTAGAGGGGTGACATCAATTGGCTACCGCGGTCTTGCGATCTAAAACTATTCTCCCTGGGGTTCTTTTAAGGAAAAGGTTTACGCCAACAAGCCTTCTATAATTTGAATATTAAAAGAGAACATCACATATGTGATTTTAAATATAGAGCCCCACTTATTAGAAAGTATTATGGAAGAACAAACAATCTTAATATTTCATGGTAACTTGCGAGTTCTTTTTGTCTTGAATAACAAATACAGTATGCTACAGTTGATCGAAAACTTGACTGATATCAGAAAAACTACAAAAAAGTATTTTTTTTTCAGTTGTAGTTGGTTGTGTTTGATTTTTATGACTATCCTATGGATCTATCTTATAGTAACGTGTCTTTCTTTGAAACTAAGTGAAAGGTATGAAATTTTTTATGAGGGTTGGTTTCATTTTTTTACAATATACCTTTTACTTAGTAGTTTTCATTGTTAGCTATTATTACAGTATTATCCGCATATCTTAGATTATTTATAGAAATGCCGTTAACTATTATCCCTCTTTCTTTAAAAATGACCATAGAATATATGTTAAATAGCAGTGGAGATAAATTATTTCTGCTTCTTCTGATAAAGTGTTATACTTAACTCTTTAGTCCCAATAAATATTTGGTTTATTTGTATATCTTGGTGGTTTATCCGTAAATTGTCTACTATTTTCAAAAGCTTGTCAAGTTTAACATTGTCGAAAGGTATTTTGTAGTCTATGAAGCATCCGAGAACATCGTTGTTCATATCTTGTCACCTCTGTACTAACACATTAAATGTAAAAAACGCCTCTCTGGTACCAAAACCTCAGCAGAATCCAACGTGAGTATAAGAAATGTTCGCTTTCCACTTTTTGTAGAGTATAGTATTTATCACCCGCTCATAAGATTTATAGTTTTATATTCATTAAACTATGTAGCATGCGGCATCTTTGGAATAATAAAAAATGTAGATATTATCTAGTCGTATGGTAGTGTCTTTTTGCTTTAGTTATCTTTTTTGCAGATCTTCGTTAGATATTCTTTCGTCATTACATCGCTTTACGCCTAGCACGTGTAGATTGAAATATAATCCTTGATTTATCTCTCTATCGCATAAATTTTATTTGTCTTTGTCCTAACTCGCCCAAGAATATTGGTTGTAGTGTTTTACAAACCTCTATTTAATATTGAATGTGTTTATTACATTGTGCTCATGGTCATTATTGTTTTGTTAATTTATTTAAATCTACTAATGCCTCTTACGTAGAAAGTTCCGGCTGTTGTTCCACCTTTTGGGTGGGCTACTGGGTGGTTTGGTACCTTCCAGTTTATTGTCCCGTGCTATTTCTAGAAGCTTGCTGTTTGGCATTCTGTTGATGTAGTCATTCACCCTCTTCGGTATTTTCATGTCCATCCTACGACTTTACATGCTCCATCTTTATCAAATTTTCTCATTTTGCGTTCTGTCGCTCTGTTATTTGTCTTAACACTTTTATTTTTGTTATGCAATTTTTTTGTGATAAATGTGTCAGCTCTAGTTTCTACTGCGTTTTATACATTTTGACTTTGGATTCTATATTTAGACACTTGTTTTTCCATATGATAACAATCAAACATTCCGACAGTCTTGCTGCTTCTGTCGCTTGAAATTTTAATGCCCAGGTACTTAACAAACATTGACCGATTGGAGTTTTGAGATTACTATGAATCTTGTTTCTTTCATAGTGTTATAACAGTTACAATATAGACATATCAGTAGAAAAAACAAGACTTTCTTCTACCCCTTCTTAGAAATAGGTATAGCAATTCTACTCTTCCATACGTCTGGCATATTTCCTTTATTTAGCACAAGTTAAAAGAGTTTTTCAGTTCCTTATGTAGATCAGTTACTCCGTATTTAAAGAGTTTGGTGTACCGTGTAGTCGAAAACATTTTCAATTTTTTTTAACTTTTTTACTGTTTCTGTCACAGTGTCTCCTGTTAATGTTAAATCATTACTGCTATCGAGTCTTTTTTCCGCGCACAGACCTGTTTCCTCATCCATTGCTTGCATTTGTATGTGTTTATTAAAATTTTGTCTTTTTCGAGTACCGTATTAATTATTTTTTAATCCGATAGTCTTTCCGTATTTGACGGATATTTACATTAAATTTATTCATTATTATAACGTATTTAACATATTCTTCTGCTGTTCTGGTGTTCAAATATTTAATATATGCTTTTCTATTCATTTTTGCTAGTTCGTTTACTTCCAAACAATGCTTTGTGTGTCCTGTTGAACTTTGGTTTATCTTTATAATTTTCAAGACTTTCCTTGTCACTTTATTTATGTTAGTCGTGATCTTTTTCCATCAACTTTCTACTTTATCTTTTGTTATAATGGGGTTTACTTTGATCTTTTGCGATGGACTGTATAAATATAAGATTCGTGTTTTTTCATCTTTCATTGGCTAAATATTACTTCTAAGCCTATATTTGGCTTCTGGTATTTTGTTCAAGCGCAATTTACAAAAAATTAGTTTATGATTAGTTTTAAAATTTATGGACATCCTGAGTTTGATCTTTGTGTTGGACTAACAATAAGTAATATTGTGTTGCGGTTTATGTTTGTTGGAGGTGTTGTTTTTCTTCAGATGTTATTAGCACAAATCTCTACTAACATTTCTTTACTGCTATTCATCTACTCTTGCATTAATGTCTCCTATTATTAGGATTTTTTTTAACTTTGTCAATTCCTAACTAAAGTCTTAAGTAGAAGAATTCTATTTTGCTCGGTGTCATATTTATATATATAACTTTTCTTTGTTAAGTCGTAGTCTTGACTTTTTATTTTTATTTATATAGCATACGTCTTTTATGCTGCATTATATTTGTTGTTAACTAACAGTCCCACGCCTGCTGTTGTTATTTTGTGCTTTTTATGGCTATTGTACAGTAGCGTGTAGTCTTAATATCGTATTGTACCTTTGCTTTTTCTTTAGTGTCAGACATTGCTTAGAAGTCAATGTTGTTGTTTTTTAACTCTTTTGTCTTCACTATTTCATGTCATAATGTTCCAGCAGCCACATCTTATGATATTTTTTTGCTATTGTTATTTTTATATTTATGCTTTTGCATTAATAATAAAAAAATTATAAGAACTGTATAGAGGGTTGCCAGTATAATTCACGAAGAATAATAATGGTTACAATAAAAAAGTACAAAAAATTATTTAATTAGAGTATACACAACAAAAAACTACTAACCTAAAAAAGAGAGAAAACTTTTATGGAAGACTACAGGATTTAATTGGCCGAATACTAAATATCGAAATAATAATTGTCATACGTGACTTCTATGCTAGAATATGAGACATAGAGATAAGAGGGGTAGAACAAAGATTTAGCAAAAACGGCGATCTGATGACTTTTGCATTACAAATGAGAAGAATCTATCTATACATTTCAACAGAAAGTAAACAATAAAATGTGGCGTCCTTCTAGGCTCTTAATTTACATGAGGAGGTGCGCAGTAAATAAAAACAGTCTTGAATAAAAAGTAAACAAATACGGCTGATATGAAATTTGACGTGTCGCGCTCTGAGCGCTTAATTTACTAGAGGAGGTCCGTGCGTTCGTGCACGCACGTCGGGTCCGCTTTCGCTCCTTGCCGAATAGCCAGGCGGTCGCGGCTATAGGGCCATAAAAAATGCGTCTGCCATGGTCATTTGGCTCGCTTTCGCCGAGCTAAGTTTCAATTTTAAACGCCTATAAGAAATACGTAAAACATAAGCGGCCCTTAAGAAATACGTATAATTTACGTAAGCCTTATGTAAACATTTGAAATTTGCGCGTGCCCAAACAGTGGCGGCAGTAATGTTCTTCCAGGCATTTTACATAATTATGTTGCCTTTGTACTGTCATCCCTTTTATGGTGGAACAAATACATATTTAGTAACTTAATTAATACTTCCCTATCCGTTGTAAAAACGAAGCCAAAATGTTGATAATATAAAGGTAGGTTATACAATTTTAGAATCGCCAAATAACATTCTGTTACTGTTGCTAACAATAATATAGGAAAAAATTAAAAATTATTGTACATGAATGTAAGAAATACGTAAAGTTGTACTTTCAATTTCAACTTAGGTATTTCTTATGCTGAACGTAAAACCTAAAAACTACCAGAGTGTATTATAAACGAGCACTTAACTTTGGTACTGATTCAACTTTCGTAGTCGTATTTCCTATTGGAGGATTATGCTTACGTTTATCATAAATGGCCGCTAATTAAGTTGTTCCACGTTCCGATGCAGGAAAAAAGCTGATCCAATTAAAAATTTATACGTTTCCACCTTGCAAAAGTTTTCTAGAAAACGAGTGAAAAATTGTCAGCTAGGACGCCAAAAATACCTTTTGGTGGACAATCCCTTATTAATAATATATTTGTAAGTATACAAATAATATAAATACACATTTAAACATACACGAGGTTACAGATCTACGATAGATTGTGTACTAACAAATAGAGAAGTACGTCAACAACAAATACCGGAAGTACGAACTCTAAGATCATCTAATGTAAAGACCGATTACTATTTATTACTCTGTTAATTCCAAAGAAAATCAAATATCCTGATAAAATAATAAAAGGACTAAAACAAAAATAAATGTAGAAAATTTATAAATCAGACCAATCAAAGAACTTTGTAAGGAAAAAAGTAGAAAAAAAGATAATAGCCAGTCCAATAAACTACGAAGAAAATATGAAAACAGTTAGATCAACATAAAACAAACTTATTAGCTGCCGCTCATAAAGCGCTTGAAACTAAAACTATCAATAGAACTAAAAGATGGAGAGCCAAGACACCATGATTTACAAAGAAAATTAAGCAAAAAGTTGTCACAGTAAAATGTTCACATAACTAAAAATATCTACATGGAATATAAAAAAAATAAAAAGAAAGACACTTAAGTTGACAAAAAACAAAGTACTGAAAAAGATTTTTAAAAAGACTAGAGTCGGATTTATGTAGAAAACAAAAACAAATATAGATGTTTCTAAACCAACATAGGAATGAAATAAAAAAATTTGTTTAATACAAATATATTTAAAAAAAACTTACCCAATATATTTATACAAAAACAAGTCAAATAATGTTCTACAAGAACACACCAAACATAATAACAAAACAAAAAAATAATAATAACAGAAGCAGAAGCTTCACAAAAATAAAAATAAAAAATCGCCAGATGAAGACCAAATAGTAAATAAAATCCTAAAATGCGCAGGAACTAGACCGGTTAAACAACTCCAACTACTTACCCCAAAAAATTGTAAGTTTTAACAAATTTCTGAAAAATGGCTAAGAACAATATTTATGGTATACTGATGTTTCAAAAAAGTGGTCTGAAAAAACCCGATAACTACAGAGGAACAAAACTTACTAAAACACAATGTTGAAATTAACAACGACAATAGTAGCAAAGAAAATAAATAAAAAAATATAATTGCAAACAGATCAGCAAAGGTTCAGCACAGGTCGATTATGTAATGATACCGTGTTTATGATAAGATTATAACGTATCAGAATATCTATGCTTCTTAACAGACAACAAGAAAACATTTGGTAGAGTTTAATTAAAGGACATAATACATCTGTTGTATGATATATATCTTGTTACACATAATAAATGCCGTCGAAAGTATTTGCAAAGATGACAAAATAATTATTAGAACAGAATATGGATTTACCAAACCCGTAAAATATAACAAAACTCTGAACACTCCTTAAGCCCTCTGTTGTTCAATCTGGCAATGGACAAGATCACCAAGAAAGTAGAAACAGAAAGAGGATACAGAATGGGAAATAAGGAACTAAAGATCATCCGTTATGAATACGACGCCATAATAATTGCAGAAAACGAGGATTACCATCAAAGGTTACTGCAGTAATTTCAAATTACTTCACAAAAATAACACGATAACATCCAGTGAAAAAAAAATAATAGTGATAAGTATAGAACCAATAAATGTAAGCTAGTAGAGAAAAACAAATTATTAAATAGTTAAAAGAAGTTGAGTATCTAGGCTTCAATATGTCCAGTGACGGCAAAATAGAAGAAGAAGTGAAGAAATAAATTAATAAAGCAAACACAAAGACTATTAGAGACGACAGAGACGAGAGTATTTAGAAGAATCATAACTAAACCTTAAAGGGATCGAGTAAGAAGTAAGTAGATAAAGTGTAGATGTAAGATAGATAGTGCTAATAATTGGATAAATGAAAGAAAAACAGAATGGAAGGAACATATAGAACAAATAGCAGACAACAGAGTGGTGAGAGTATCAAGAGACCAGTGAGTAGAAGAAAGACAATTCTGCCTATTTATGAGATAAAAGGAAAAAAATTTATTGCGTAAATACATATTTGATTGCCTGTAGACTACATCGCTAACTATCCGTCGCCGTAAATACAATATACATACACAATTCTATCATATAAAAAATCTGGTATCTCGATTTTTAATGTTTGTAAATGTTACAATACAAAATTAGGTGGCATCAAATAGGCAAGGCGCAATAAAAGCAGCTGAAATATAACATTTTATGACGTTGACAGTACAGTGGCAATATTAGACATTTTTCTCTATTGCACAGCCATAAAGTCTGCAAAGAAATAAAAGTTTATTAGGGACAAAATTCTATTTTGCAGTTATTGTTTCACAAAAAAAGCTATACAATTTTTTATGGCCTTCCCGTTTCTATTACATTAATCTTATCTGGCTATGTTAAGATGCTTTAAATTTGTTGATGTCTAGAATCACTCAAGCATATTTAATAAAATTTTATAACACACGCTGTGAGTTATTTTTTATGGGGAAATCAGGTAAAATTTGATCAAATATTGCATAAACAATATATATGTAAATATCAAAAATAGATAAATTGTTCTGCACATTTTTAAAATTTCGTTTGCGCGGGGTTTTTCTACAGGCTCTATACGAAGTTTTAGGAGTTCTAGTCTGGCTTCTGAATTAAAGGCTGTATCTTCTGTTTAAAGAGATTTGTACTTCTCAGAGGGAAATTTCTTCGACTATTGCGTTGTGTCTCTTTACGAGGCATTTGGAAGTATTTGGGGAAATTTACCATTCGTTTTTATATGCCGGTCATTGCCAGCGAATTTCTGCACAGTTCTTTCACTAAAGTAACTTTGCTCTTTCAGTACTTTTTACAGATTTGTAACAATATTATCTTTTTAATTCATATCTCATTTAATTGTTTATTGCTAAAATACATGAATGTTGACGTATTTTTTTGTGATTATAATAAGAACTATTTTTTTAAATAACAAGTTAACATCTGTAATATTTACACCAATTTACAATCTGCTCTATTGTATTTAAAAGAGTATTACATAAATAGCAGAGCAATTCAGAAAGAAACCTCCGTTTGGTCATCAATAACAGACAGGCGTAAAGAACTTTTATTTTACACATTAGAAACTTACAGCAGTACATTAATTTTTGACATAAACGCCATGCAAATTAAGACACTTTCTCTTCTAGGCCACCCTGTAATAGCATCTTGAAGTGCAGCGTCATTGTTAAAACGGTGTGAGGCTAAACTACTGTTTTATTTGCATAACTAGTCAATTTTGATTTATAACACCTTTATTCATTACGTTTAGTTCGTAAACATAGTTTACGATAAATCATTGCTATCTGACGAAAGTTTTTTCATACACTGATATTGTATTACTGCACGCACTTTACATTTGACAAGATTTTCTATGGGAGCATTTATTCTCAGTTAATAAAAAAAATCTTTTACTTTGCTTTTTCTTTCGTTACCGTCTCCTAGCAAAAGGTGCTTACCTAAAAAGTAACACTTAAACCATTCTTCCAACGCTTTTCTTTCCTATAATTTTTTCATGTGTTACTAATCGCAGCATTTTGTATTTTTCCACTTAGTACATGTCCTATATATTTTTATCATTTCTATAATTTTACATTCTCTTCCCATTCTTAATAATATTTCCTCATTTGTTATTCTTTGAATTCATTGCACTTTCAAAATTTTTATATAGCATTTTCTGATTAACTTTCTTCAGCCTTATTTTTATATTTGCTACCACTGAATTGTAGTCTGACTCTATATCAGCACCGAGGTATGTCTTTGCAGATTTTATAGTGTTTCTGATCCTTTGTTTTATCAAAATGCAGTTGACTTCGGACTATTTTATCTTTTCTGGCTTGAGGCGATATCTATGTGTAAAACCTTCTTTTTGGTAATTTAAACAAAGTACTTACTATTGTCAAGTTCTCGTTTTGGCAGTATTCTATTAATCCGTCACCCTTGACCCTTCTTTCTCTAAAACCGAATCTATCTATACATCCTTCCACTTCTCCTTTCCCCACTTTAGCCTTGAAATTGCCTATAATTATAGTTACGCTGCTTCTCTTAATTGCTTTGAGAACTTCGTTTAATTGTTGGTAAAAATTTTATTTGTCTTATTCTTTTCTGTATATATATATATATATATATATATATATATATATATATATATATATTCCATTTCACTCTATCTTTGGCTATTTCTTTCCAGTTGTGTCCTTTTTTCTTTTAGGTCTTCTTTAGGTCTCTTCCCACCACCTCTTCCTCGGTCTCCCCCTTTTTCTCCGTCTTTATGGGATACACCATCTTAACCCCTTTACTATTCTGTCATCAGGCAGTCTTTCCATATGACCTAACCACTGAAGTCTTCTGTCTTTAATTACCTGTATTATATTTGGATCATTATATAATTCATATAATTCTGCATTTGTTCTTCTCTCCCATACTCCGTCTACCTTCTTCCCACCATATATCCTTCTTAGCATTCTTCTTTCCCATACTTCCAAACTGTTTTGTATTTTTTTGTCATAGTCCATGTCTCACTGGTATACAGTACTGTCGGCCTCAATATGGTCTTAGAGATCCGAATTTTGGCATTTCTGAAGATATCCTTTGATCTTATTGTACTATTCATACTCCCCGCGCATCTACTCCCTTTAGCTATTGTTAACTCTATTTCTCTTTCTTCTTTATATTTATTGGTTATTAATGCTCCCAAATACATATACTCCTCCACCTCTTCGAATTCTAGTACTTCTTCTTCTCCCATTTGTAGTCTCAGTTTGTTTTGTTCATTTGCTGCATGTTTATTCTTTAATTCCATATATTTCGTCTTACTTTTGATTATTCTTAGACCTATTTGTTTTGCAGCTTGCAGCAGTTTTCCAGCCATTCCTGTTAGCTCCTTTCTGCTCCTTGCTATTAAAAGTATTATTCATAATCGTTGCTCTCCTATTTATTCCACTTTTCCTTATTGTCGTTTCCAGTGCCGCGTTAAATAATGCAGTAGATAGCGGGTCTCCTTGTCTTACTCCCCTTTTAACTTCAAAACTTTCTGTTATTTCCCCATTTACTTTCACCATGAATTTAGTATCTTTTAACGTCAGCTTTATCAGTCTTATTAACTTTTCTGGTATTGCTTAATACAATTTATCTCTAATTATGGAGACGTAGTCGGCCTTGAAATCAATAAAAATCATATGCATAGGGATATTATATTCGTACGCCCCCGTTAGTATTTGTTTAACTGTAAATATTTGATCATTAGTAAACCTATTCTTGCAAAATCCTGCTTGGTATTCTCCCATAGCTGCTTCCAAATACCCTTCTAATCTTTGTGTAATCACTATTGCCAACACCTTGTACGTTATATCTGATATTGCGATTCCCCTATAGTTGCCGCAAATATATTTATCTCCTCCCTTAAGAACCGGTACTATCACCACTTTTCCCTACTGTTGTGGCATATTTTCTGTATTCCATATGGTCTTTATTAATTCATACATTTTATCACATACAATTTCACCTCCTTATTTTAGGTTTTCGGCTGTTATTCCATTTTCCCCTGGGCTCTTGTTATTTTTCATTTTGTATAATACTTCTTTAATTTCGCCCTTTCTAGGCTTCCTAATTTCTTCATCATGTATCTCCTGTATTTCTTCACTATGCTCTTCTCTTTGTGATACGCTTCCCTCTCCTTGTGTCCCTTCGTATGTGTTTAGCTCTTTTTCAAAATAATTTTTCCATCTTTTTTGAATATCCCGTGTATTACCTAATAGTTCTCCATATTCTCCTTTGATATAGAATTGTTTTCTCTAGGATCCAGTTCTAATGGTTTTAACATCTTTGTAAAAATGTCTTATTTTTTTTCTTGTACTTTTTCTCAATGTCCCTTATTTCATCCTCCTTATATTTATGCTCTTTTGCTCTACACATCTGCTTTACTTTGATTTTTTGTTCTTTATACAGATTTTTGTCTTAATCATTTTGTGTTTGTAAAAACTTTAACCACATCTTCGTTTTCTTGTTTATCTCCTCTTTGCATGCTTCATCCATTCAGTGATTCTTATTAATCTTCCTATTTAGTGGTATATTCTTCCTCATGGCATTTATAATTGATTCTTCCAGTTTTTTCCATTTTTGATCTACCTCACCACTTTGTTCATCGTCGTTCTTATATTCTTCCTCTATACTATTAATATGCTTCCGTGCTACTTCAGTATCCTGTAGCGCCTTAAGCTCATACGTTATTTTTCTTTTGTGTTTTCCCCTCTTTCTTATTATTTTACTTAATTTTATTTCCACTGTCACGAGAAAGTGGTCTGAGTTTGCGTCAGCTCCTCTATACGTCCTAAAGTTTTTAATTTTTTGAGCCACTTCTTCTTCTCCCAGTACATGATCAATTTGGTTTGTTTCCTTTCGTCCTGGAATTTTCAATGTTCCTTTGTGTATGTCCTTTCGTTTAAAGTGGGTGCTCATTATTTTCATCTTCTGTCCTATGTTATCAGTCTTAGCCCATTTTCATTACTCCCTTCGTGTTTACTTTCGCCACCTGCAATCTCTCTATACATCACTTCTCTGCCTACTTTTGCGTTCATATCACCAATTACTAATTTAAGATCTTTCTTAATGATTTTCTGGATCATTTCTTCTAAAGATTCGTAGAATTCGTCTTTTATTTCATCGTCCTTATCTTCTGTTAGTGCGTGTGCGTTAATTATTGTCATCATATTGTATTTAGTCTTTATTCTTATATAGCATAACCTTTCTGATTGGGCTCCAAAATCTTTAACATCCTCCTCTAAATTTTCTTTTATCAGAAATCCTACACCAAATCGCCTATTTTCATTTCCACTTGTAAACAGTGTATAGTTATTAACTTTTTGTATGTTGTTCCCCGCTAAATGTGTTTCTTGTATACCTGCAATATCTATGTTGTATTTCTGTAGCTCATTCACCAACATTAATATTGCGCCTTCTTCGTACATACCCTGTACATTCTATGTACCTATTCTCACGTTTTTCTCATTACTTTGCTGCTGCTGTTCTGTACCTTGTTAGTATTTCTTATTTGTCTTTCCTTTATTCTTATATCCTGTACTTTGGTAATCTTTTAATTCATGTTCATATCCTTTGCCAGTTTCGTTATCAAAAACAGCCAACCTATCTGTATTTATTAGTTTTTTCTCGAGGTACGTGTTATTTTTCTTAGCTGCTCCTCTAAACTGTTCCCCTCCGGACATCTTTCCGTTACTGTCCTTTTCAATCCAATACTTTGTACACTGTTTTTTATATATATTTTCACATTTTCTCTAATTAATTTGACAAAAATTGGCCTTTTCCTTCCTTCTTCGTACTTCCCTAATCTTCTTATTTGTTCTATTTCCGTGTTCCTATTAATGTTTACACCAATTTTATGCAGTGCTGTTAATACATTTCGTTTATTTCGTTCTCATGTTCCCTCTCTTCATCTACCACTCCCTTTATTATTATATTTTTATTCCTGACCTCTCTTTTAAGGCTATCTATTCTTATCTCCTGCTCCGCTATCACGGATTTTAATTTTTTGTTTTCCTCCTTCACCTGTTTCATTTCAAGTGCTACCTTATCTAACTTAGTATTAATTTCCTTCATATTTTCCTCTATTGTTTGGAACATTTTCTCAGTTCTATCGATCTCATTCATCCTTTGTTTTATTTAATTTTGTTTGCCTTAATTTAAACAGTATTTTGCAATATGGTTTGCCTATATGAATGTCTCCCATAGCGTAAAGTGTTATCAGCCCAAGTCGACCTTTCGGATGCGATAACCTTATCCGTTGACGTTAAAATTTATAATATTATGTATTTATTTGCCCCAGGACATCTAGTATCACTAATTCCGAGTGTCTATTTGTAGCCGTTGGATTTCATTCGCAGTATTTTCGAACTATTCTGGTTGATAAGCTCCGCACGTTCCATGTCTCTCATCTAATGTACTCTGCACTGCCTCAACGTCACAGGACGGGCGTCTCTATTCCCTCCTATTGCTCGTGCATGAACAAACGGATGTTTTTTCCGAATTGCTCTTATATATTTACTGTATTGACATCCAGCTATTATTCAAATGTCAGGGTTTGTATTCTCATTAACTAAAATTATTGTTTATTTAGCCTTTGTGTTAGCAATATGTCTAAAATTTTCTGAACAATACTGTTTTTATTACCTAGGAGAGTTTAAAAATAGAATATCGCTAAATTTCCTATTACATTCTCCACAAACTAAATTTTGACATCATTATGTGGCGTTCAGATGCTGATAGTCCAATTTGTATTTACGACAGTTTAAAGATTTTTGAATCATATAATATTTATCCTAGTTTAGTTCATATCAGTTTTTTAGCCGAAGGAAAGCTTGTATTTTAAGTTTATGATTAACAAAACCATTTACTTTTTAATTTAGATTTTATGTACATCGTTAGAGTTTATTGACGATGTTTGTTGGTAGATTTGGTATTATGTTACAATCTTGCATCATTTGAGTAAGCATAGCCTTAAATTCTGATAAGCAAGTGATAATTGTAAAATTATTACACAGAATTGGTCGTTTCCATTATTGTTTTCTGTTGTCCAAGTTACCACTTGCGTGTATGTTGCGTTTTGGTTGTTTATAGGTCTGTTACTTATGATCTTAAAAGTGAAAATGTGAAGAGTGACGAGTGTTTTAGACAAAGTCTCGGAAAGTGATTGGGTAAATCTTGATAAATCTTATATATTCTGTAGTTATCTAAGTGTTCAAGTTGAAATCATTTGGTTAGCTTACATGGCATTGTGGAATAATAAATGATTGATGGCGGATACCCCAGGGATTACTCTCATGTTGTCAACTACACAAATTATGATTGAAATGACAGCTGAATTTAGAAATGTTATTGTGTATTGTTCATGTAGCTTTAAAAAAATGTTTTTCACCAGCTATGCAGAATATCCTTTTAAATAAATTTAATGCATAATTTTATATGTTATTTAAATGGAGTTATATACTTTGGTCAAAACTTATAACAATTTTATGAAAAAGTTATATTACATTTTATAATATTTAAAATTTAAATATTTTCTTGAATAAATTGTAATTCAATATTTTTGCATTTTTGAGGTATATTACAGTGTACAAGACTTTATTTTTTAAGTAGTTAGCTTTAAATATTATGTTAAAAAACATAGTTTGTTAATTATTTTCTATTGTATTCAATTACACTACTTAGTTTTGAAAAAGTTAAACAACATGTACCAAATACTGGAATTTTAGTCATTCTTTAGCAATATTGGAAGTAACAGTTAAGCTTTGTGGGTGTAGCTCAAACAATTTACGAAATTAAAGATTAAAATGCAATATTAATTAAATTAACCGTGACACCAGTCTTTATTTTGGCCTCGATTTAGATGGTCTTTTATAGCACATCGATAAACTTTACTTGGTGCTATCGAAATGTTTCTGATTATAACCAAACTCATAATTATCACGAGAATCCGGACAATTCCGTTTTATAATAAACTGTCATTTGCATAAGCTAAGCAAAATCAGCAGAAAAGGCATAAAAATTTCTTACGCTTCAACGCAGGAGTAAGCTGAATACCAAGTTAATGTTTACAAATTTTTTTTAAAGATCTTCACATTATTTGGTTATTCCGCCAAATGACGACAAATGAGTTGATTTACGCAATACAAACAGGTTAAACCAATAGGTAAGGCCAAACTGCACGATCTATTTATAACATATGGTAGTAGTTTTGAATTCAAAGTTATGCTTTGCGTCTGATGGAATAAGGAAGGTATAATTTACTTTGAACAAATTTATGAAAGTTGGACCAGAGCAGCTGAGTCTGCTTTTGTGGTCAATCGAAGACGAGCGTTTATACAGATGAATAACGGCAGAACATCTGAGACTCAAATAATTCAATAGAAATCGGAACTATGTAAAGTGGTACTGTTACTCCAGTCCGACTATAGTCCTGATTTGTTATCATTGCCTTCCCGTCTGTTTTCATCAGTAATCGGGCGTTACTTTTATAAAGCAGGATAATATCGATTGTGGGATTCCGCATAAGAGTGATATTAGCACAGCATAAGATACTTGTTTCCTAGGTCGCTGTATACTATCACCACAATAGCATATAGTTGTATTTAATTTTATACATTCATAAATAATAATGGTAAAGGTTAAGCCTCTCATATGTCCAGAATACTAAATTTTGTAGTTAATTTTATTACTAAGACCGTTTCTAAAAGAAACAATAAATATTTTATTTATATTGTAATTATTAATTTTGCTTACTTTAAAAGTAAACTATTATTATTATTTTAAATATTAAAGATATTAAGGAAATAAGAAAGTATAAAAATAAGTTTTGTATAATAAAGCATATCAAAAATATTTTAATTATTTTTAATTTAGCATTTCTATTTATAACTATTTCTTCTTTTTGTCAAATTTTACTAATATTAATGGATATAGGATTCAACTTTTTTTTGCTTTTGTTGTTATGCTTTGCAAATCTCCTTTGCTACCTTTCTGCATTGTATTTTATGTTATGTACTTGACCTAGTCAATATTACACACCTTCCCGCTTAATATAGTGTCATGACTGCTCTACAACATGTTAGTACTGATGGAATAAATGTGCCACTTTTTAATGATCTGATCCTTTTGTAATTATGATTGTTCTGAAAGAGTTCTCATATGTGCAACTAGTTTTGCCTATAACCTATATTATTTGTAAACAGTTTTAGTATTACTTTATTTTAGAAGAAATAGAAGTTAAATTCAGTTTTTAAAAGTAACTGCTTCTGGCCATTTCTTTAATAAACTAATTTAATATAGTAAGTGTAAAATTAATATTGAAACAACTCAGTATTTTATAATTTAAGGGTAATACTATCTTGTGTTTATGAACTCAAGGGTCATTTTCTACAATTAATATAGGAAAAATGAAATGATATTTTTTATTTCGGGTTTTCATCCGTATTAACATAACTCTTAAAATATATAAAATAAAAATTTTTAAATTATTTTAAGACAAAATGGGGGCGCCGTGGCTGATATAAGGAAACTTCTCTTTATCTGCGGGCGACCACCTGGAAGCCGCAATTCTTAATGTAGTACAAAAAATAAAAAATATTTTAAAAGTAGATATAAAAATCTATTGAAGTACGTAGGATTTTGTGAAGATATTGATTTTTACAAAAATGGCGTCAACTTGAAGAGAAAATTTTGAGAAAAGCGCGTTTAAAATTTTAAGGAAATTTGTTGTTTACCTTCAATGAAAGTGTAAATACTGAAGACATTTTAGTAGTCAATTTTAAAAGATTAATAAGTACCGACAGTCCATAATACATTATTAGTCGCCAAATAAACTCAAAATTTAAAAACCAATGATTTGAAGCTCGCTCTCAAATTACTCGAGTGAAAGAATCGACTTTTTCGAACATTTAAAAAATTTTCCAGCATATAAATTTTTGGATATCATTTTTGAATAAAACAATGGAGAGTAAGAAAATTACAAGGTAGTATTACCCCTTAAATAATATGATTCTGGGATATATATATATATATATGTTTCAGTAAATAATCTAGAAGGGTTACATATATTCTACTAATATTTTCCAGTAAAATCACGAGAAGAATTACCCAGGTTAAAATATAAAGCTCCCAATTTGAATAAAATAATCTTGCTAAAAGTTGAACTCTGAAGAAGAATTTTATGAATCCAAATAGAATCCCTAACATAGCCATGGTGAATCATATGCGGTTTTCAGTGGAGACTTCAAAAAATATAATACATGTTACAAGGAAACTAGCCAATAGACACTTCTGCAAATGAAATAAATAGTGTCCCTGCTCCTGAGATTGCAACAAATAATGAATGTATGAAAAATGCTGCTATTATAATATGATTATCAGTACTAAACAATTTTGAGCCACGGCTTGATGTTTTGCCCAAGTATTCTCTGTTATTGATTCAGCTATGCACCAAGCGCTTTTAGTGTCAGAAATATTATTGAAGCTATTCCTGCGTAGCTATTCTTGTTTATAACTAAATGTATTAATGAAAGGATAAATAATAACAATAATATGCAATCATCACCCACAAAAATTTTTAATGTAATTGATTTTGTCTTTAAATTCGTCAATACGAAATAGATTTAATACTAATAAATAATATTTGTAATAATAAGACACAAATGTTTTTTAACATGTCAAAATTTTATTTTGTCGATTATAGATTATTAATAAAAATAAATCTGAACAAAGTAATTATTGCATTATACGTTATTTTCTTGGAAACCACTAGGACTATATATAACTCAACAGGCAAACCCACTGAGACATTTATGTCTCAAATTGTTCCCATTACAAAATTATGGTTATTTTACATCAACGAATTTCTATTTATTGCTGTTGAATACAAAAAGTTTAATAGCATATTATGTTTACCAAAGAACTAGTTCACAAGGGTTAAGATTGTTTTAGATTTCAGGCAATTCATTAGCTGCTGCCTACTCTAAGACAACAAATATATTATTAAATAAATACATATCGCCTATAAACACGCATTTTTTCAACTACAATGTTGAAAGAATATTGAACATTTGTCGTAATTTCTGTCTCTTGTGTGTTCATGTATGTTATAAACTTTTTTAGGTTTTTTGTTCTGCTTTAGCTATTACAACTAAATTTTTGCACATATCTAGATTTCTAAAATTTATGAACACTAAGATTATTTCCCATTCATTTTTATTTTAATTTTTTGACAAAATTTTCTAACGCTAATGTGCCTTGAAAAATCAAAAAATTCCGGCATTTTTCAATAGCAAATATTTAGGTTTGTCATTGATTTGTGTATACACATATGCTTAGATATAATACTACAGATTTGTTAAGGTAAACCAGAAAAACGGAATAACAATAGAAATAAAAATAAAATACAAAAATTAAATTTATTTGCAACACACAATTACATTAAAATGTACTGAGAGACATATTATTCAACCCCCATCAGCGGCCATGACATTCTTAAGCCGGGGCCTAAACCTATTACAGACCAATCAAATTTTCTTCTTGTCCACATGTCATTACATAATAGCAGTTCTTAAGCTGTCCTTGGTGTTATAATGGCTCTAATTAATTATTGCTCTTCCACTCTCTAGACTTAATTGTCAAGGGGATTTCAGCCGAAGCTGAAATGGTTGGAATCATTAATAGTCCAATAATTTTAGTATTGGTGCAATATAAATTGAAAGTACATAAATGTTACGCGAAATATGAGTAGAACTTGCCTTTCTTTTTGTTGCATTAGTTGACTGAAGCTTGTGACAACAATGTTTAGTATGTATAGCTAATGGTCAATTTAGTATGAGTAGTACGCAAATTTGTTGGATCTTATTACTTCAAGGTATTGTGTTACAGAAATTTTATTTAATTTAGTTTCACATGGATATTAGTTTTTGGGTAAATTTTAGTATGTAATCCAAAAGAGTAGATTGCAAATACTGTGAATTGTTATTATTTAGCTCTTCAGATTTAGCTGTAAGGTATTATGCTTGTTGTATTGTCTAAAGATGTTCTTTGACTTATATTCATAGAAGTTTGCTTAAAAAGTTATTGATGGTAGGTACATATTCTGTAATTAGCGGGATGAGTTCAGGAGCAATTAACAGAAAAAATGATTTATTTGGTTTTTTACAGCACTAATTTATTATGTGACATATGACACAATGTGGTTTTTTAACATAATACTTTAATATACCTATATTTTTGACACCTATAGCATTGGGCAATATGAGCTGTTTATTTGTTGGTATTGCTATGAGAATCAAATGTCAAATGTTAATAACCATCAGCTTTCTTGTCAGAGGCGGTATCGGGGTTATCGGGTCTTTTGGTAAATTAAAAATTTTGTCGTTGTTGAGAACAAGGTAAATGTTAGCTTGTACAGTGTATCTCGGAGCCAGGCGAAGGATTAACAGAATGTCTTATACCCACTTGCGATCTAGATGGCAGAGTTAAATTCTCGAAGTTGAAGAAGACAGCAAACATAAGATTGTTCCTTTGTTACATGTTTGACAAACGATTTAATTGGAAAATCTGACACAGGCGTTATGAGTAACTTCGATTTCACAAACATAGCATTAAAGCATTTCCAATTTATTTCTTCTGCCGAAATAGTTTCCAGATGCGATTTCAGCCTTATGTCTATATTTAGTAATGAACCAATTAATTCCATTTGTGTGTTTTTTCCTTTTCTTTCAGACAACTAATTTAATATGCAACATGTGTACAGTTACCTCAATTAGAGATATCACCAAATAATTCTTTGTAACACAACAGGCTCATTGATGTAAATTTGAAAGATAACATTAAATTCATTTACATAATATTTGGCATAATTAAAGTAAATAATATTGAGAACCATATTATCTAAAGTAGACCCGATTAGCAGGCACAACCTTTTTGAGCCAGAGCCCAAACCTGGTGCAGGTCAACACAACTTTCTTTTTGCTTAAATGTGTGATTACTCCCATGTTGGAGACTCTTAAGCTATCTTTATAATGGCTCTTATTGAGCTTCGCCTCGACGACGTACCACATATAGTAGTCAAGGGGACTGCAGTCGTGGCACACAATTTGGGGGAATTTCCGTATTAATGGCTTGACAATTGTCTCTAGCACGTTCATATAGCTGTCCACAGTTACCTTCAGATTTTTCTTAACAAATTGACATACCCTTCGTTGCTCACAAGGCTCAGAGCTTTGCAAAAAAAATTTTGTATGCATGAATGTAAGCACTTTAAAAGCATCTTGGTTATTAAGATATTTTTGTCCGACAATAATTTCAGAGAGCCAGCACCGTCGTGCTTGATGTTGTTCAGCAGTACTTAAAACTTTAATTTCCTGTTTATCTAATTTTGTTAGTCCGCAAGACAAACAATTTGTACTACAGGTGTCGATGTACTACTAAACTAACCGTCATGCTAACAGTCATGCTCTGCCCACTTGATCTTCTTTTGCAATTTGCAGACGAACTCATTACTTCTCTAGGGTCAGATTGGTTGCTGTGAATTGTTTTCTCAGCAGTTACCGCCTCCTGATAGATTCTTCATACTTTGGGCTACTTGGGTCTTTTGTTGCATTTTTGTTGTTACCTAATGGAAAACTCCGCATGCGCATAAAATTTTACATTTACCTCAAGGACCCTGTAGTATGTCATTAGATTTATATATATATATATATATATATATATACACATACATACATACATAACCATTACAATGCAAATTTATTTTTTAGTTAATAAATCGACACAGAATTTGGTTGCATAATGACTTACGCCAAATATGTTAGCGAATTTAAATGATGTGGGCTTGTCAATAACTCATAACAGAACTTTATTCAAAATTACAACGTTTGGGGCTGCGGCAAAATTGATTTTGCTGCTATGCGAGGACGGCGGCTTTTACATAATTTGTAAAATGATTGATATCTGCATTTGAGCGGATTAGCAGTGGCACTGCGCCAAAATCTTCTGCCGGGTAAGGAGCATATTTATATCCAAAACGAGCTGAAGTTTTTTGTATAAGTGCCCGTATATAATTTATCATTCGAAATTATGCAAGCAGTTTCGCTACAATTAAAAAACAAATAAATTGTTTGTTGCGTATAATTTTCTAAAATATACTGAATCTATTAATATATTATTTTAAAAGAAATCTATTTTGACGGTATGTATATACCAAAAAGGTTAACAGCATATTTTAGTATTTATTGCAAATATATATAAACATTTATATTATTTTCTTATAATACACTGTATATAGTTGATTACTTTTTAAGGGCTAAAAAACTATTTTCATCTAAAACTTTAACCGAATTTATAAATAAAAAACTACAAAAAATTTATTAACCGTTAACGTTCTATAAACTGCACTATCAGTTCAGCGAAAATAGTCTTAAGTTATTGTAAGTTTAGGGCTTTATTAAAGAAGGCTAGATATATGAAATAGACATATTTCAGCGAATAGCTTTCATATTCATTGCATTCACACAACGCTTAGAAATATCTGCGTCTTTTTATAGTTACCTACCTTTTATTTCCCGATTCAAAACAACAGTTATTTGTAAATTTTTATAATTAGGGAAACTTTTAAAGCAAGGAAAGAAAATAGTAGTATACATAACAAAAAACAAGATACAATAGAGATGCATCTAATCTTAAAAAAATTAGACGATGCATTCATTGACATTCTTTATTGCATGATAATTAGACACGCAGATAAGAAGTAAAAATTATAATAAAAATTAAGATAAAAAAATAAAAAATGGAAATACAGCGAGTTGTTTACCAAGAGAATATGCTTTTACTGAAGTAATTCATAAGAAAAAAATAAAAATTATCTGTACTTTGTACAAATGTGGGAGTTTGATATATACGTCCTTCCTTTTTTATGCACTTAGTCCGGCGTGCGCAACCTTGTGTATTCCCTTCAAGAAGAATTATTTATGCACCGCTATGCTTTTACTCCATACCTTGCTTTTTAGACTCTGGCTCAATGTGATAAACCTACATTTTATCTCCTGTGACTATTCTGTCCAAAAATTCTTTGTCTTTACTGTAGCTGTCGAGCAAGCATTAGCAGAACTCAACAGTTTGCATTTATATTCTGGACTAAGCCCTCTTGGCACAAACTTTATGGAATATAAATTTGTCGTAGACGATTTGACTAATTTATAAGGAATATGCTACATAGTCGATGGTAACTTACTGGTTTGTTAGTACTATTTCTCTAGCTTCCTGAGTTATCTGGTGAGTGGTGGACCTTGACAGGCATATTTTACTTGCTGTTTGTGCATATTTGTCTAGCCACTTTTAAATTTTTCATCCACATACACAACTTGTAGTTCACTTTTAATGTATTGCGTTGTAAGACTCCGATAAATTTGAATCCCTGTCATACCTTCTTACCAGAGAAATCGGATCACTAATCTTGGTTTCTCTTTAGAGCACACTGCTACCAAAGCGAGCAAGTTTAAAGTAAAACAGAAATGACGTAACCACAATTCGTTGAGGTAAAGATCGTTGAGGTAAATCCGAGGGAAAGCCAAAGGGCCATCTTATGGGCATACACAATCCTCTATTAAGTGACTAGTCAGGTTCACATAATTGACAACCTATAATTGACAAAAGTTGCCAAGAATACGATAGCAGAACTGCCATATCCAAAATTTTTGCGTGGTTTTGATACAAAAAGATCAACCTTTTCGATGTAGCTAAGAAGTATACGGAAACTGATTATTAGCAGGATATAACTTGTTAATAAGGTAACCCGCAGCAAGCTATCACATCAGAAGAAAAGTCCTTGAATTAAAGAGAGAATCGATTAGGACCCTGAATGGAATATTACTGACTTGGCAAATAAATTAATTATTAATATAGCAGTGTACCAGAATCTTCACTGCAAATATTTTGTCCTGAATACCAAATATTGATTGAGTTAGTGACCCAAGTATTGCTAAACGGCATTAAACAGGACCTACGCTGACTTCCTGAGATTTTCTTTGGGCGAAAAAAACTTCAGTAAGATGAATCGTTATAATGATTACTGGAGCTGCCAATATCTTTTGAAGTACTTGCCGTTATGCATACAAAATTTCCGCCGTTATGAAACTGTTAGAAATTGTGTGTAGCTCTACTTCTCTAAAGAAGGCCTGCAGGTCATCGCTCACAGCTATATAAGATTACTAGAGGCAGTTGCCAAGCCATGGATAAAGAAGGTAGCCTCTGGGTGGAGTATGTGTTCCAGCAAGGCTCTACTTCAGCTCACAAGGTAAGGAAGATTCAGGCAATTGTTATACACCGATTTGTAATTTTACTGGTTCCCCGACTTGCAGCCATCCTTCAGCCCGATTGAATTTCCTTGACTGTTAAGCGTAGGGTGTGGTGAAGTTAATTAGAGGCATCATAACACCAAGAAGAGCTTAAGGGCCTTATCATGTAATAATACATATAGATAAGGAGGAAGTTGTGTTGGCCTGAAATAAGTTTAAGTCTCGACTAGAGAATGTCGCGGCCGCTAGTGGGGTTATATTGAATAATATGACTTAATACTCTTTACATAAATTGTGGTAATAGTTATGCTAATAAATTTAATTTTTGTATTTTTATGTTATTTGGTTTCCGGACAGGTTTCCGCAGTTAACTAAGTTTAAAAAACTTAGTTCACGGCTTGAACCGCGTCTTATTCGAGCTAATTCTCGACGTTTCGGCATCGGCTTTGATACCATTTTCAAGAGGTTAGTTATTCACTCGGGGTCTCAATCTGCCTACTCCCCAAGGGGAGTCTTTGTATAAGACTGACCTTTTGTGTGTCCTGCTTTGTCATTTATAGGACTAGCAGTAAAAGTTTGATGGGAATTTTGTTTGGTGAGAGATGCATTGGGTTGGGGAAAGTTTGTTGGTTTAGGGATATTGCGTAATTGACAGTGAGGGGTAATAAGGGATTTCCATATGATGGGTAAACGTTGGCTATCATCTCTTGTGTTTGGGCATTGTGGGCGTTTTTTGATTTCAATTCAACTACATCAAGAATTAATAGACGCGGACTTTGATAAAAGAAAATAATTTTGTACCTGGGCAACGGAGAGAGTTCGTGAAGGCGAGCATTTTTTCAAAAAAGGTTTATTTAGTGATGAATCCGCTTTTCGCAAAAATAGATTTGTAAATCGGCACAATATAAATAAATAAACATCGATTCAAGATTACATATCGGCAGCATAGATGAAGTTTAAATGTACGAAGGGATATTTTAGGAGACAAGATGATTTGACCACATTTTTTTGAAGAGGCTTTCACTGGAGAGATATATTTGCATTTTTGTGAGCAGAACTTGTGAATTATCTTGAAGACGTCCCATTTAATATTTTGGCGAGGATATGGTTACAGCACGACGGATGTCCTGCTCACTACAGTAACACTGGGAGCAGACATTTAGATAGGGATTTTTCAAATAGTTGGATAGTGAGAGGTGGTTACGTTTCCTGGCCTCTTCGGTCTCCGGACCCTACAGCTCCACATATGATAAAAAGAGTAACTAACGCGTTTGCTAGCATAACTATTAGGATGTTGCAAAATATAGAAAATTAATTTAAAGATCGAGTACAATTGCGTTTAAATAAAAATGGTGTTCATATTAAGCACGTTTTGTAAGAAAACATAGTAAAGAGTATGTTATAATCGTAGGTTGTAATAATGGCAGTTGTAATTTTTGTGTTAATAAACTTGTTCAAATTTTTAATAAATAGTAAAAGTTATGCTTTTAAGTTATTAAAATGAATACAATTATAAAAAAAGGAACGTAAAACTCTTTACCTTTCTGACATATCTAACATTTTTCGAGACCATTAAATTCTGATTCAATTGTAAATAAATACTGAGAGTTCAACGAAGGTAACTATTGTGTAGTACTTAATAATAAACCAAAAAATGAAGTACAAAAAAAATTTTAAGACAAACTTGAAACTGAAAATTACATATTTATCCATAAAATGTTAATTTTCTCAGTGAAATAGTAATTTTACAAATGATGTCGTTTAGACAAAAATAAAAGAGAAATAATAGGGGCGTCATATTAAATAATAAAATGTATGGTCTTTTGTTTGAAAATCTGGAGTAATTAACGTTTGAATATTACCCTATTAGTTAGCCTGTAGAGAACACTCTGTACAATAACCAAATATTGGATAATTTTCAGTTAGTTTAGACTCTTCACTTTAAAGATGCCAAATATCATTTTTTTAAATTTAATTTCAAAGTCACAGTGATTAATTTTATAAGGGCCTAATTTTTTAGTTTTATTTGCCTTTTTTTGAATAACTTGGTAACGGCACAAAATAATACATCGTTAGAAAGACAATTAAAAGTAGATCATTTGGATAAAAAAATTAGGGTTTTCATTTAAAAAAAATTAAGTGTACTTTCACCACGTGTTTTAGAGCTACCTTGTATATTTAAAAATATTTTTAAAATATACAGCTTAAACAGTTAAACAAACTTGAATAATGTTTTTTTTTACATGCAGTGTACCGTTTCAGATATATCAAACAATTACCCACTAAACGGACACACTGTATAATTAGACAAAAAACTAAAAAGACTGGTTTTAGAAAAATCAGTTTTAAGAGAGCTACATTATTGCTTTCGAGGCAGTTACATTTAAAATCTGGAAGTTGTTTATTGTAAAATCGGCTTTTAAGTAGCTCACTAGGGCCTTTTAAGTTACTCATGTTCTAATGGTAACGATCGTGTAAGTAAAATTGTAAGACAATTGTACATAAGTAAAAAATAATAAAAAAGTACACAATATAAAATTTATAATTATTTAATGAAAACATTGCTAGGAAAAAGATCAAAAACAGTTATACTGTAATATAGTTAATTCAGAAAAAACTTAAATATCTTGCAGATACACTAAGCAACAAATCAATACAAAATATAAACTCGCATTATATTAGGCACGGCGTCCACATTTACCTTTAACATTTCATATTTCAGACTGCTGAAATTTTGATCAGCTGTCGAGATAATTTTACCTTTTGTTAAGCTTGCATTTTTTGTATTGTTACGTCTAGTAAAGCGTTTTTTTTACTTTCTAACCTAGTTTATAATGCGCGTTGACCTTTTCCTTTTTATACTTAAATGCAAAGTCATCTTTTTATTTTCGAAAGCATGGCTGTCACATTCAGATTCAGCCTCTGGAGACAAGTAAAATAACATAAATTTTCCCTAACAGAATTACACTAGATTTAGCTTTTACATTGACAAATATGAAGCTTTTATTAATTTAGTATTTAGTGCCTCATTACAGAATGCGTGTATACAAGGTAGCTTAAGAAAATTTCCAAATAACCCAAAATGAGCATAAGCCGGTATTACCTAAATTTTCTAAAATTTTAAAATTGTTGAAATTGACACGATTTGTGCTCAAAAATAAACAAAATGGTTCTATTTTAAACAAATTAGTAGTAGAAAATTTATTTATAAAATTTATAAAGTATTAACCTTTTTTAATAATGTGTAAACATTAGTTAAGTAGAAGCTAAAATACGGCGCGCTAAGTGACAGTAGTTTATACACGTTAGTCGAAAAATGAATAAAGATAAATAATCAACATTAACTTCTGTGTTTAAAATGCTAAAAGTAATACGGAAGCACACAAAATATTTAATATCACCTATTAGGATATCTTTTATCAAGTTCTTAGATTTTTTTATTCAAAGAAGGCAGAGAGGATATTTCTTTCTGCATCTTTTTTGCTATACTTATTCCATTTCTCCTCATTATCTCTAATTTTCGCTTTATACTTCGGCATTGCGATTTTTATTTTTTCATTTTGAATTTCCGAAGCTTGGGAACTTCGATTGCCAGCATCAATTTTTAAAAATATTACAACATGAACGAAATTTATAACGAACGGGACATTTTCATTAATTTAAAATAAATATTAATGATTTTATAATATAAACTATACCTAAGATTTCAGGCAACATTGATTTGAATTAAGTAATAAGAGGAAAAAACAATTCGTGATTTTCTTACACAAGATTTGATGAGAATTATTAAGTGTTTTAGTTAAAGGACGGGACAAAAGAATTAAATTAGTTAACACAGAAATAAAACTATCTACACTTACTTAATAAAATTGCAAACACTCTACAAACTCAACCAATATTACCTCTGTAAAATGACGTTCGTTTTTGCTTAAATTTCTGTAGTAACCATGACAAACACCTACCTCTTTACAATTGAATAAAAATACCGCTGCATGTATGGAAACAATAAGTAATATTAAAATTAAAATTCTGACAATGATCCTAAAACTGCTTCACACTTAAAACAGAAGGTTTAATTTCTTTAATTTCAGTTAATTTACTTTGATTAGATTCTGTTAATTTTTTCCTATGTAGTTTACTTTTCTTGCGGAATGGCTGATCTTTAATTTTTTTCAATAACTGAAGAAATGTTGAAGTCTCACTACATAACATAATTTGGAACAAACCAAGGAGCATTTACCATAGACCGTAATATTTTTGACTAGAATCGTTTTAAAATATCTGTATTTCAATGACTGGCAGTGTCCCAGAGTTGTATGCCATATGCCCAGATAAATTTGATAATGGTCTTGTGTAATAGAATTTTAGTTTCTATAGAGAATTGCAACTTTCTTCCAAGAATATTTTTTGTATTTTAAGACTAAGCTGCTTGCTTTCATCCAAATCTGCTGCTTCTATGTCATTTGCGGGTCAAATGCAGCTTAGGTATTTAATTAAATTGCGATATTTGTTTATTGTTGAGTAATACAGGTAGCCAGGTACCTCTTGTCAAAGTAAAAGTCGCATGCACCGATCTACCTTCGTTTACGTTTATGTGCTATTTGTTACTTCAGGTTTATAATTTTTGTAAATGAGCTTGAAGATGTTGAAGTGTTATACTTATAGTTGTAGTAGGTAGATCGTCAGTAAAAAGGAGACAAAAGTTGGCCCAGCACATTTTCACGAAGAACTTCGACATCAATGGGAAACAAGGTTGTGATCTCCTCACCTTACAAAAATATCTGTCAGTTAGGTATGACCTTAGTATTTTAATAGTAATCTGAGAACAATGCATTCTTGATTTTAAATTGTAGACCTACCTGCCACACTGTCGAATGCTTGAGTTATCGAGGGATAGCCGAACAGTAGCGTTTGCCTTCAGTCTTACAAATTCTCTTTATCACGTGCTGTAACTGCTTAACTGCGACATGGTTATTTTGAAAGCCGAATTGCTGGTTGAGTACCAAGTTGCTCTGTTCTAAAATATATTCCATACCACAACTGATGGGTCTAGTCTTAATTTCGCTCTAACAGAACTTGATGTCCACTATCGGTAGAATTTTTCTTTGTCTTCCCCATAGTCGTCAATTTTCTTTTTTTTTGCTATTTTAGTATCATTCACGTTACATATGTTGAAGTACCCTTTAATCAAATTGTTTTTTTTTTCAAAATCTGGAGTACCATTAGGAAACGTTTCTAGCTCTTCCAAATTGTTTTTCAAACTCTTACTGAAGTTTTCTGAAATCTAGGAACGTTTATCTAATTACCTAAAATGTTTTCTATTATTACAGTACACAAACGATTGTTTTGAGCACATGGATGTTTTCAAATGAAAGGCTTCTCACGAAACAACACATTCATGATTAGCGTGAAGCGAAAATACAATGTATGTTTTTTCTAGGTTTTTTTAGAAACCTTCAAAATTCCATAAACTTTTTGCCTTTTGTAAGCGTGACACAGGTCAATTTTCAAAATACAGGTCTCATTGTATCCTTTATTTGCTTCATAAAGAAAACAAATTTTATAGTTTATTTATAAGTTTACGGTTTGCCACCTAGCAATATTTTAGCCATGTACAAAGTATTGTATAGAAAATTCCTTTATATTAATATAAACAGGTTTGGCTTAAATCTCTTGAGTACAGGCTCTTCGTCGTCACAGTTTAACAGATCCTTCCACCAACGAATTAGTATGGGCACTTATTCTGCCAAAATAGCAAACAATGCACTTTTGTGTACTTATGGTCTTGACGTATAACCTCGTTCGGAACAAACCATGAGGCGTCTAATACGAAGCGTAGCACTTTTGATTAGAATCTTTCAATAATGTCAATGTTTGATCTGCTTGCAGTTTCCCATAGTTCTGTTCCATAGGAGCAAATAGGGCGTACGATTAATTTACAAAATAATATTTTACTCTCCAAAGACAGCAGTGATTTGCAACCAATCAGCCGGTACATTTGCCGAATCTTTAAGCTCAGCTGCTTTCGCTTAGTCAAAATATGTTTTTTTCCATGTAAGACGCTTATCTAAATGCATACCTAAGTATTTGACATTAGCATATTTAGGCACTTATATATTATTTAACATAATGGGTAAGCAGTTGTTTCTTCTTGTCGTAAAAGTTACGTGGACGGATTTAGTTCCGTTTATGTGGATACGCCATTTCTTAAAACACGTTTATAAATAACTAGACGCCATATTCAGATCATAATGCAATTAAATAATTGTATCATCAGCAAAAGTAGCGACTGTAGCTTCTGATGAGGTAGGTAGGTCAGTAGTATACAGTAGATATAAAAGCGGGCCCAACACACTTTCTTGGGGGACATCAGCTTTGATTGGAGATAAAGAGGGAAAAGAATCCCCGTACTTAACGAGAAAGTGTGAGGTAAAATTTAAGTACTGCATAGTAATCTGGTAGTAGCTTTTTAATTTTGAATAACAGACCTTCGTGCCAGATCTTATCGAAAGCCTGCACGACACCGAGGAATACGGCTGTCTTTTATTTTCGAAGTCTTTTAATATTATATCTGTAACTCTACAGATTTGTTCAATTATAGCGTGCTGCTTGAGGTCGGCAAACTGATGATTAAAAATGATGTTATTCTCCGAAACTATAGGCAGTAGTTTCTGCAAAAATAGTTTTTCAAAAACCTTGGATAATATTGGTAGAAAGCTAATTGGTCTAAAAGAAGATATATCTTTGTTCGATGTATTCGGTTTGAGTGTCATTTTTGTTGCAACCTTCCACTGCTTGGCAAGGTATTGTAGTCTTATCACGGAGATGAATACATAGGTAATGTAATTGAAGCCTTCCTCTAATAGCTCTTTAAGAACTTTTCCCGTAATTAAATCATAACCAGGCGCTTTATTTGGGTTTAAATCTAATATAATTATTACCTTGATGTTATTCACTGTAAAATGTTTAACTGGAAGGCACAATTGAAAGTCTGCATCTAGATTTTGGTGAATATCGTCTTTTTCAGTTGTAGTTAAATGCAATTCAAGTGGACTGAACACATTTGTTAAGTGGGTTACAAAGGCGGCAGCTTCCTGGAGATTACTTTTAGCTCAGCTTTTGTTTTCTAGTCGTATCAGTGATATATGTTGTTGGAGATGTTTTTATCTTTTTGTCGCTTTCTAGAGAAAATATTTCGTTGCCTCGGTAGGTGAAAGGTGTTTTAGGTAGTTTTGGACCAGATGGTTCTTTATATCAAAAATCAAATTGTTGAGATCTGTTGTTAGTCGATTAAGCTTCCCTTTGTTTCCAGGATGTTTTTGTTGTTTGCCACTTTCTTCTTCGTGTGCGCAATTTTGCTATTTTATTTTTAACTTTAATTGGGCAAATTGGGTGTATATTATTTACCATTTTCTTTTGTGTTGTTTTCCAAAAACTTATTGCTTATTGAATTACTCCGTTGAAGTGTTCTACTGCTTTCATTAAATCCTTATCGTTTTTCAAAAATATATCGAGCGATAATGTTATTTAGTTTTATCTTTAAGTTTTACAAAAAACATGGGTAATAAAGTTTTGGTTTTCTTTGACGTATGTTTGGAATGTTCATAACCTCATGTTCTTGGATCTTAAGCTCTTCTTTTATATTATTTGGTTAGTTTCTTAACGACTACTCTGAAGTTACGCTTTTGAATATGTGGAATTCTGTATTTTTTTCTTCTAGAGCTTTAATTATAGTACTGTAATGTTTGGTAGTTTTTGGTAATACTTATACTTTGTCATTATTTGGTATTTTATTTTATTAGTTGTTTTTTGCTATTATTTCTAGGAGTGTAATTAGTGGTTGTATAACTATGAATCCCAATAGATATGTTATGGCAGGTTTAGGTTTTCTTTTACTAGTTTGCTTCTTCTTCTAATGTATCTTCACTTTTAGAAGGGTTTAACTAGTATGTTGCATTTTTGCTTGGTTTGGCTTTGTAATTTTTGAAAATTGTGCCTTTGTTTTTTGTTTACTGATAACTACTAGCCATTCAGCGTCTTGAAATAACCGTATTGTGTTAGCCTGATAATAAACCGAACTTTTCTGATAAAATGAGTTTTTATTTTGTGTTTGCGATATATTATTTGGTTGCATATTTGGATAGAGATTATTTATTGACAATTGCTGCGGAAACTGATAATTCTGTTGTGGATATTAGAATTGATAATTCTGTTCTATTTACATAGTTTGATATAGATGAATCTTGATTAGTATAAGCCGTCTTAACTTGTTCTTATTTAAATTAGTTGAAGGTTAGTTGAATTAATATCTTATCTCGACTGTTAGATCGCTCGATTATCTTTTGTCCGTAACGATACCGTGAGTAATACACCCATTCCGCTTGGAGGCACTACACCGACACTTAATAACTAATACTTAATATCTAATTTTTACAGCTCAATTATGTAGTTTTGTATAGCAGTTCCGCGTATTGACGCAGAATAAAAGCTGTTATACCAGCTCGGCTGCGACGGAAAGACATCCATTGCAGCGCTTCTTCTTCTCCTTAAAATAGCGACTATGGTGACAGGGAGCTGCAAGCCAAGTAGCCTAGGTCACATCTATAACGGGCGCGGGACCCTATCGACACGCTGTTTTTTTCGATACGAGCGGTGCACACTGACAAATTTTGATACTTGGCACACATTTTCAAGGCGTGAGTTTGGTTCGAGCCTTTAAAGAGTGCATGCATTGGGATGTGCGTTGTGTTATCACGCTGTGAACGTTAGAACTGTGATTAAAAATTGGAATTGTGCAATAAGTACAAATACATACACGGATCTACACAAATTTTATTTGTAGGTTGTTGCTGTTCGTGGCTACTAACTAAACTCAAATTGCTGGATAGCTGAGGATGGAATCAATTCAGGCCATGCAGCCCGCCGGCCCTCATGGTTGAGTTATGACAACAAATTTAAATTCAAACATAATATTAAATCCTAATCTCATACCTAATTATCTCCATTATGAAAATTAGTATTAACAGTAACAAGTATTGTAAGTACCCAATACCTTTATACAACCGAATTAGGTTTTAAATAATGGAAAAACGTTGTCAAGTCCCCCCGAATTTGTGCAAAATACAAATCCTTAGATTATGAATCCGTATCAAACACAAATGCAACAATTCTCAACTCCCACTCACACCTCTTCACCTTTCGTATGTACTAAACTGCAATCAGATTCGGAATCTGAAACATCCGTAAATGAAATTTCTTGGCAAGAAGTAAGAAAAAAAAGATATCGTAAAAGAAATCCAAAGAAAATCATATTGTAACAAAGACTGATATTCATGTTACAAATAAATATGCACCACTAGCTTCACAAGAAGATGATGTGGAAATGATACAAAATCAAGCAGACGGAAATAAAAGTCAAAAAGAAAATACTCCAAAACCACCTGTTTTTATCCATGGCATTAAAAATTTCTCGGATATGCTTAAAAACATCAATCTTGTCATTTAGGAAACAGAATATGACTACAAAGCGATGGTAGTTAATTCTATTAAAGTAAACGTTAAAACAACTGACTCATACCGCACACTAATAAAATACCTGCAAACAAAAGATATAGTCTATCACACCTATCAGTTGAAAGAAAATCGAGCGTATAAAGTCGTCATACGTAATCTTCATCATTCAGTTCCCATTGAGAACATAAAGACAGAACTAACCGAAAAAAGTTTTAACATTAGGAACATCTACAATATCAAGATTAGAAGCATTAAAGATCTCTTCCCCTTATTTTTTGTCGACTTAGAGCCGGCAGAAAATAATAAATTTATAAACTTAAATACCTACACCATACAAGTATTAGGGTAGAACCTCCAAGGAGAAAAACAGAATTAGTTCAGTGCTTACGTTGTCAGGCATACAATCACACGAAAGCTTACTGCAATAAACCTTATGCATTCGTGAAATGCGGAGGTACCCACAATACCGCCACTTGTACTAAAATCAACACAATTCCAGCAAAGTATGTCCTATGTGAAGGTCCGCAAACAGCAAATTACAAAGGATACACCGTCTATAGAGAACTGCAAAAGAAATACCAACCTGTAAGATTTCTCCGACCTTAAATCAAAGTCAATTCTCATCACTCTCTAATCAAATTCCTTCATATAATTCTCCCATGAACAACTCCTTAAATCCAACCCATATCATACACAAACATCAAACTACACTATTTTCCTAAATTTCTTAGATGAGTTCAAAAATCTATTCTAGCAGCTAATTCAGCAAAATAGCACTATTTTAAATATGCTGACTACAGTTATAAACACAATAACATCATAATGGCGGAATTTCTAAGAATAGCTGTATGGGACCCCAATGGGCTCCAACAACACAGGGACGAAATTTAAATTTTCCTCAAAATAAATTGTATTAATATAAAGCTTATCTCAAAATCTCACTACACAGCAATAACATGTCAAAATACCAAAATATTTAATTTATCATACAGAGCATACCGATGGAACAGTGCACTATGGTACTACAATCTTAATAAAGGAAAACTTAATGCACCATGAACTACCACAATTCAAAACAGATCGCTATCAAGCCACAACCATTCAAGTCAATAAGTTACCACGACCATTCAGCGGTATATTGTCCGCCAAAACACAAGATCAGCAGCATTCAGTTCTATCAGTTTTTGCATACACTTCGTTTATCATCGTTTATAGCGGGTGGTGACTTCAATTCTAAGCATACCCATTGGGGTTCGCGATTGGTTACTCCCAAATGAAGGAAACATTATGAATGCATAAGTAAAAACAACTTTGGATTTCTCTCCTCAGGGGAACCCACTTATTGGCCAACCGACCCCAACAAAGTGCCCGATTTGCTGGATTTCTGCGTCACGAACAGTATTTCACCAAACTATACCACTGTAGAATCAAATTATGATCTCTTCGGATCATTCACCCTTTATTGTGACGATTAGTTCTTCGGTAATTATAAAACATCGTAGTAGTATGTTATATAATAAATACACAAATTGGGATATCTTTCGAAACTACATTGAAATAAACGTAAACCTAAACATTAAAATAAAAGAACTAGTTGAGTTAGATCAAACTACCAATTATTTAAATGAAATCATACAAGAAGTGGTTCAGTATTCCACCCCCAAAATAGAACATCACCAAAATATAATTAACATTCCCATTGAAATCAAGAAATTAATAGCAGAAAAAAGGAGAGCAAGGTATACTTGGCAAAGAACACGTAATGCAACGGATAGAAACAAATACAACTTATTAACAAACAACTTAAAAGCTAAGTTAAAGGATTTCCGGAATGATAAATTTAATGCATATATCTCTGTGCTATCGAAAAATGACTATACAATTTGGCGAGCAACTAAAGGATTTAAAAGACCGCAAACTACAATCCCTCCAATTCTAACTGAAACAAGGAAATGGGCCAGATCTGATAAAAAGAAAGTCTTCACTCCTCACTCTATAGACAGACATAAAGAAATTGAGTACTACCTTGACTCAGCACTACAGGTTAGCCTTCCAATTTCACTTGTTTTGCCGCATGAAGTCAAAAAAGAAATAAATATGCTAGCAAAAAATAAAGCACCGGGAGCTGATAAAATAACAAAACAAATAATGAAAGAGCTTTCCAAAAAAGGGTTAATTCTAACTGCTACAATATTTAATGCGGTATTCCACCTGTCCTACTGTCTCAAGAAATTTAAAATGGCAGAAATTATATTATTGCTGAAGCCTGAAAAGCCACCGAATTAAATCTCATCCTACCAACCTATAAGTCTTCTGCCAATTTTATCCAAATGGTTAGAAAAAGTTTTCCGCCAAAGAATACATGCAGAACATGAAGAACAAAATTGGATACCTAGCCATCATTTTGGATTTCGTCATGAACATTCTACCGTTCAACAGTGTCATCGCATAATAGACAAAATAAACAAAACTTTTGAAGAAATAAAATATTGTTAAGCACTATTTCTTGATATTGTTCAAGCGTTCGAAAAGGTGTGGCACAGAGGACTTTTATTTAAAATCAAAACAGTACTTTCCCACAAATACTTCCTGGTCCTGCAATCCTACCTGTTAGAGCGCAGTTTCCATGTTCGTCATGGTAATGCAACGTCAAATCCCTGCAGTATCAATTCAGGCGTTCCTCAGGGAAGCGTGCTAGGTCCCATGCTATATATACTGTACACCGCTGATATACCCAAGATGGAAAATACATTAATTGGAATCTTCGCAGATGACACAGCTATATTAGCAACTGACAACGAATCTGTGGTAACCAGCCAATTGCTTCAGAGATACAGGGTTGTATCCAGAAGTAGGACTGTTTTTGATGGAGGGGAGTCTGCAAGGCCGGATGTTATGGAGGGGAGCCTTCGGAACAGGTTTCGACCTGCGGCAATCGCCTGCGTGCGTTAGTTGAGGGTGGACCACTGTTTTAGTGACCTCCTGTTGTGACGCCTCGTCGTCAGTTGCGATGGAGCGAAATTTGGAGCATCGGTACGCCATCAAGTTTTGCTACAAACTTGGAAATTCAGCGACCGAATCCAAGGACATGCTTACGCAGGCCTACAAGAAGGATACCATGAGCCGTTCCTCGATATTTGAGTGGCACAAGTTGGTTCGGGAGGTGAGGGAGCTCGTCGAGGACGACCAACGCGCCGGGCGTCCGTCAACCTCGCGAACGGACGACAATGTGCTGAAAGTTAAGCAACTTCTGAACTCTGACCGACGGTTGAGCATTAAGTTAATTAGTGATGAGCTGCATCTTTCGTACGGGACAGTCCAACGCATCATCACAGAGGATTTACCGATGAGAAAAGTACCACGGCGCGTGGATTGTGAGGAATCTCCTGGCCAAATTCGGCGTTTCTACGTTGACTCAACCCCCCCCCCCAAACCCTCTACAGCCCTGATGTGGCACCGCCGGACTTCTTCCTGTTCCCTCGGATCAAGAGGCAGCTCAAGGGGCATCGTTTTGACTCGGTGGAAGCAGTCCAAGCAACGATGAGGGCGCTGTACAGCATGCCGGAGGACGACTTCCAGAAGGCCTTCGCGACCTGGAAGGCTCGCTACCAGAAGTGTGTGGATGCCCAAGGGGCCTATTTTCAAGAGTATTAAGTCGATGTACCAAAATGTTCAATAATTTTTTTGTAAAATCAGTCCTGCTACTTCTGGATACCACCCTGTATATCTACTTATTTGAAGATTGGCTAAAAAATGGAAAATTAAAGAAAATGAGACAAGGACAGCAAAGGTAATATTCACATTCAGACGTCAACAATGCCTCCAGATCACAATCAATAACTCACTGGTACCACAAGTCGCAGAAACCAAATATCTAGAGATGCACCTAGATTACAGACTAACTTGGAAGACACACATAATTAAAAAAAGGAAGGAAATGGGTTTGAAAGTCACGAAAATGTATTGACTATTAGGCAGGAAAATTATTATCTGTTGAAAAAAGTCCTTATTTACAAGGCAATTATAAAACCAGTGTGGACCTATGGTATAGAGTTGTAGAGATGCTCATACAAATCAAACATCAACATTATTCGAGGCTTTCAATCCAAAACACTAAGTGCTATCGTTAACGCTCCCTGGTTCATATTTAACCAGACAATTCATATAGACCTAAACATACCTTTTGTATCAGAGGTCATAGAGAAAATGGCAACCAAACATCAAAACAAACTGGTATCTCATCCAAATGTCAACGTCCAACCACTACTAGAAGGTAGGCAATATAAACGACTAAAAAGAAACTGGCCGTGTAGTTTATCAGCATCATCTATCTCACTAATTATTACAAATTAGGCTAATTATAATTTAATAGCTCAGATGAATGTACATATGTAATATTTTATCTATAATTCTTTTGTCAAACAATATATTGTAATTTTAAGGGCAAACACCATTGGGTGCCACCCTTTACATATCAACACGGGTCCTACTATTAGCTCATAGAACAAATTTATTGTAAAATGTTCTGATTGCTAATAAATTACTATTAAAAAAATATTTGGCACATAGAACACAAACAGGTGACGCAACACGTTCTCTCTCTTTGAATGCACGAGTCGAACACTTTTAAAAATATATGTACAAAAAGCTTCAACTGGAAAATTTTATAACGATTAACATTTTATATAATTTAATTTATTGTTAATGAAAAAGGTTTTAAGTGACTTTTCGGTCCTCCGTTCTTGTGGAACATTTGTCAATATCTTTCGCGTTATTTGCGAAACTGCTATCTATTGATTTCTTATTTGAGTGCTTTTTCTAAATCGAATATTGAATTTAGTTCGCTAACTTTAAAAGCTTTTTCTAGTTGCGTCTTTTGGACTTTTTTAAAGGTTTCTATTATGTTTCGTTTGGTTGGCTTATAAAATTACATTTGTTTGAAATAGTATAAGTACATATATTTTTATTTGTGGGGAATATTTTGTTTTATTAATGTTTATTTAAAATATGGTTACTTCCAAAAAATTAGCTTAAGCTACGATTCTTTTGAATGGGTTACTTTAATTAGCAAAGTTTTATGCTGACTTAATATTCAAGAGTAATACCAAACAATTTTAGTGGAAACTTAAAGTGAAATGTGCGGCACAAATAAAGCACGAAGCTTGAGTGGTTCGCAATCAAATATAAATCATCTTCAGATTATACCCGATAGCTAGCCAGGAAGCTGTCCATTACGCTCGGTTAACCAGACTACAATACAGCGCAGAACTTCGCGACCTAAAAATTGCGCGGCGAAAAACGGAAAGCGCCACAAGTGGTAGGTGCCACTGACAGATTTGCATTTATATTCCCGTCCACACCAGTCATGATTTTAAATTATTACCATGCATATTCAGCACCAAGGCGTGTGGACGGGAGAGCTGCATTTTAAAGGCCGTGCCGCTCTGAATAAAAACGCACACTTTCCATATAAAAATTGCCGCGCTGCGGGCGGATGAAGCCCAGCTTCGCCGATATTTGAGCCCTTGAAACCCGCAAAGGCTATTATATCAAATTAATTAGCATATCCTGAGCCTGTCTGCATGCGGCTATCTTTGAATTTATGCTGATTGAAGTTTAACGTTGAGGACTTCCCTTTGTGTGAGTTCTGCGGCAAGATGAATGGATACCGACGACCTGCGCTTTTTCTAGGCCAGTGCATTTCTATGGAGGGGTCACGCAAAAACGTATCTATGAGTTGGCGGAGATTCAGGTAAAGCACAAAAAGAAGGGAATAATAAACCCCACATTTAAAATGAGATGTTCTATTGTAACCCAGAAGAATTGTAGTGCTACAAAGAACACAGATGAATATGTATGTACGTTTTTCAAATGCTTTCAGCAAAATGAAAGTGGCAACTTCAAATAATTAATTACCTTGTTTCTAAGTTTTATTTAATCTAATTTTTATTTTGGCGTTAAATCGTCTTTAAGTTTGGTACAGATCTGAGCGTCATTTCAAAATTATGAACGCCACCAAAACGACCGAGTTTAAAACCAAGACTACTGAATGGAGAACAACAGCGTTCCTTGACAGAGGAAGGTGGAAAGCAATAAACAAACCAGCCAAAAATTTGAATGAGGAGGACTTAGTCGGGTAACGAAACGATGAGTTAGTGCACGCAGAGTGGTCTTGGAGAGCACGTGTCATTGTAGCGTGGTTTGAGAAAAATAAATGACTTGGTGTAGAATCAAGTACTGCAAACAATTTCAGGCTATTCAGAGGTATGTACTATTAACTGTGACGCATTGGCGTTGAAAATGTCGCAGTACATGAAATGAAAGTGGAAGCAGAATCAGCTTAATACAGGTCGAATTAAAACGGATCCGATCGAAAATGCGGAGAAGTGTCGACGCTACCAATTGGTGAAGAAAGCTGTGCGAAAAGATCATGCGAAGGAATAAATTTGCCATAATCGTTGATAAACTAGAGATGTGGGGGTGGATTAGAGCAATAGAACAGCCTCAAATGAACAAAGATTATTCTAAAAAATGCGACGTCTCCATGGATGGTCAGGTTGGTGATCATCGCAGACACCTTAGAGGCAGACGAAAGTTAGTCAATGTACGCGTTCCAATTATGTCGTCCTATTTGAAAGCTGATATACCCTTCAACAAGACATTTCTTTCAAACGAGTTTGGCGATTATCTATAGTCTAATGCAGAGGCTCCCAAACTTTTTTTTCTCTTAGACCATTTTGAAAGTTTTGCTGGTTCCGGTAGACCCCCTGCAGCTACATTTCTACCATATTCTCAAAACTCGAAAAAAATGCGAAGATTAGATCTAACTATGGAAATTTGCGTTGCGGCTAAGTTATTGGTTAATTAATTAATTGATTGTGCTGTGTGTGGATGTCAAAAAAGTAAAGTTAGCCAATCAAAAAAGCCATTCCATCCAACTTTACTCCTTTGACATCTACCCACAACACAAGAAACCAATCAATTCTCTCAATATTTTATTTAGAAAACTCCCCATTCGGAGTGGTAAAAATAAAAAGAAAAATAGTATATTTCCTTGTGTTGTATTTATTCAAATATGTAATTATTACACTATTAATTATTACAATGTAATATGATAACAGTCGTAATATAATTACAATAAAATATTAATAACATAACGTAACTTCTACAATGACAATCACGAAATAGTCATAATTTTAATGGGAGGATGTACTTGATGGATTGACAGCAAATTATCAATATTTGGCTTGTGCTTTCTTAGGAATAACCGCAAATCTCCCCGTTCTATGATATTCAATCTGCTCCTTTTTTTTTGTTAAAAGGTTTGTAACGACACTAAAACTTTTCTCGACAAGATATGACGAGGGAAACGCTATCAAAAGCTTTCTCGCAATTCCCACAGTCCAGGATATTTTTCGGGTATTTCTGCCTGCAGCCAAAATGTTTGATACCCTCTTTTAAATTTCACCTTCAGTTCCTCATTAGTGCTAAGCTCGAGTAGCTCCTCTTGTAATATCACATTCTCCACTTCCGTTTCATCAAGTGGATTTATGATCCATGGTGGTATTTCCATCGTCAGAATATCTTCAAATCTGATTTTAAAGTCATCATGCAGGGCAATTAAATGTTGAACGTATGTGTGAATATCCTCATCAAGGCATTCTACCTGTGACAAGTTTGAAAACTGGGAAAATTCGCGCCGACTAATATTTTGCTTCATAAATTTCAATTTTCCAAGAAAAGCTGAAATTACACCCTTTGTTTTTATTAAATTGAGGCTGTCCCCTTGTAATTGTAAGTTAATGTCATTAAATTTTATGAACAAATCTGTCTGCTTTCAAATTGATCAGGTTTTCTTTTAAATCTGGATCTTTACTTTCCAGAAACTCTAAAACTGATTCAAAAAGTGAGAAAAATCTTGTTAAACATGCACCTTTCGACAACCAGCGTACTTCAGTATGTACGAGCAATCGTTGGAAGTCTTAATCATTTTCATCGCACAATTGTGCAAATAAACGCGTATACAATGCATTGCTTTTTATTTTGTTAACTGCATTAATCACAAATTGAAGCGATTGGTGCAATTTAGCACTCAAATTTTTCGGTACTATGTGTTGTCGGTGCATGACACAGTGAATTGCATTTACCTCTCGTATAATTCTTTAAGATGGCTTATAAACCCACGACATCGTCCGGCCATGGCAGGAGCTCCATCTGCTGCCACCGAAATAACGTTTGTGAATGGAATCGGTTTTTCTTTGAAAAAATCACTCAGGACATTAAATATTGATTCACCTTTAGTGTCCGTCTCCAAAGTTTTCGGGAATAGTAGCTCTCCATGAATTTCTTCGTCCATAACAAATCGAACATATGCTAATAATAATGCTTTGCTTCATTACCAGGTAAAGTTGACTCGTCCAGTTGAATAGAAACATGAGTTGTTTGCAAATAATTACACAAGAAACTTTCAATATCAGAGCTCATTTCATCAATACGTCTTTGTACAATGTTGTTACTCAAAGGAATTTTTTTGAGTGTGTCAAATGGAGATTTGTACAGAACAGTTTTTAAAACCTCTTCAACAGCGGGTAAAATTAAGTGTTTTCCAATGGTGTGCGATTTTCCAGATTTCGCTATAAGTAATGAGATATTGTAAGATGCCCGCAAGCCATCATCGTTACTTTCCGACGTTGAAGCGAACATACTGTGCACGGTGGGTCTCTTTTCATATTTTTCCTTCAATGTTTGATAATATTTCAAATCTTTACCTATTTTATCAGAATGACACCTTCTTAGATGATCTTCGAGCTTCGATGGTTTCATAGAGTCATCGCTCAAAAATTTGTTGCATAAAAACCATATGGACAATCGCTTGTCTGCCTTTGATGGAAGACAACCAAATTTTAAATAATCAACACTGTACTGTCGACATTTCTTTTTAGATTCAGCCATGTTTCGTATCAGTTACCTATTTGTAAATAAAAAAAAAACTTTGTTGTAGTAATCTTAAGGTGGTCTTACTTAACAGGATATGGCTATTTTAACAGGATTAATTGATTATTGCAATGAAATAAACAAAGTACCGGCGGCAAACTGATTCTAATTATTAAAAGCAATAAATCGCCAAGATCAATAATTGAGTTTTATGAAAACTGAACCGATTTTAATGTGATGTAAAACATTTTTTCATTAATTATATTTTGATATATTTCTGTAAATTCGATAGAAAATACTTGTAAATAATATTTTGATATCAAAACTTCGCGATTTTAATTATTTATTTATTACTTTGATGCACGTTACGAGTATATAGTATATAAAGACACGTACAATTTATGAAAATATATTTAATGGTTAGTGAACCACCACACAGTCGGGTAATAAAAAAATTACTAATAAAGTAGGGACAAGAAGTTCAACCTTTCTCGGCTTTCTGTTCTTTTATGGAAGTATCTAATAATGGCTCTGTCCAGTATTTAATTTTTAATACGCATCTACTACACGCAAACATTACAAATATACTTATTACAACATAAATATATCTCCTATCGCAGGTGGGTTGGAAGAGATTTCTTTTAGGAATAAGCCTCACTTTTGTACCTACGTATTTTTTTGTAATTTGTCCATTTTTTGTTTACTTACTTGTACAATAAATTGTAAAATAAGTGGATAAATAATAAATAAAATAAAAGTATGTATAACAAATAGGGAGGTAAGTACTTACTTTTCCGACAGTGGCAAACACTAACATCGATTCACTTTACTTTACTTTTCTTTTCTAAATTCGGAAAACAAATGAATAACGTTTATCCGTGGCAATCGTATTTATATTGGTGAAGAATCAAACAAGTTCATGCAAGATTGCAAGCACACACACCACAAGTCGTACTTCGTCCCTTTGCACGTCTGAACGAGCATTGCGGGCGGCGGCAGCGGTAGCGCTTTGCAAGTCTCGACACGTTGTACTGAATATGGAATATGCAAGTTTTTACAAGTAACAGCCGCTGAGCTTCTTAAAATATTTACTGCCTACATTGATAGGTGAACTCAAGCCAACATTTTAGTTCTTCACTATCGAAACCAGATAAATTTTCGTGGACCCCGCTTACGAATTGTGAACCCCCATTCTTTTGTCACGCCAACGTAGACCCCCGTCGAGTCTCCCGTGGACCCCTGGGGGTCCACCTAGACCACTTTGGAAATCAATGGTCTAATGTGTGTTGGTGGTTAAGATTTGTACATCTATCTGATAAGTTTTACTTCCTTAAATCTAATGTAACCTAATGTAACCCGTGTCGTACCAGTTAAATACTGAGTCGTGTAAGTTTCTGCTGTGTACCTAAATAAATGTTAGCTGAACTTAAAAAGTTCGTTACTGAATTCTATATGTCTGTCGGTCTGTCGGTCTGTCGGTCTGTCGCTGTCACAAAATTATGGATTTTTTTAAATTTTAAAATGGATTCTTATAGGAAATTTTACGCTGATTTCAAAATCGAAATCAAAAAGTTTCTATCTCGAATAATTTTCGAGATATTCGACTTCGAATTTCGGGAAAATTTCGACATTGCGATTTTATGAGTAATTCTTAAAGAAAATTTTACGCTGATTTCAATAATGAAATCGAAAAAATTCTATGTCGAATAGTTTTCAAGATATTCGACTTCGAATTTCGGGAAAATTTTCGACATTACGATTTTAAATGTGGTTCTTATAGGAAATTTTACGCTGAATTCGAAAATGAAGAAAAATTCTATGTCGAATAATTTTCCAGATATTCGATTTCGAATTTTCAATTCGAAATCGAAATCGAAAGGTTTTTTAAGTTCGTTCTGGGATTGCTTACAGAGCAATCTCTTCGCCACCATGTTTTTTTTGGTAAAATTTAATTTTAGCATCTCTTAGTAGGATCTTTGTTGGTTCCTTTTCTTTTTATTTTTAAATTATGAGTCTACCTCTTGCATACCTATTTTCTAGTACCCTAAATATATGTTTTCGTTATTTCCTTTTTTGAAAGCTAATGATGGTTATTACAACAGGACCTTCACGTAATTTCAAGATTTCTATGTTCGCTTGGCTTCTATATTTTTCAAATTATTTGTTAATTTCTGATAGACGGTTGCGTGCAATAAACATGTATTAAAACTAATGCTGAGTAGAAAATACCAAATGATTGTTAAGAAATTAATTTTCCAGATATTCGATTTCGAATTTTCCCGAAATTCGAAATCGAAATCGAAAGGTTTTTTTAAGTTCGTTCTGGGATTGCTTACAGAGCAATCTCTTCGCCGACCCCATGTTTTTTTTTTGGTAAAATTTAATTTTAGCATCTCTTAGTAGGATCTTTGTTGGTTCCTTTTCTTTTTTTATTTTTTAAATTATGAGTCTACCTCTTGCATACCTATTTTCTAGTACCCTAAATATATGTTTTCGTTATTTCCTTTTTTGAAAGCTAATGATGGTTATTACAACAGGACCTTCACGTAATTTCAAGATTTCTATGTTCGCTTGGCTTCTATATTTTTCAAATTATTTGTTAATTTCTGATAGACGGTTGCGTGCAATAAACATGTATTAAAACTAATGCTGAGTAGAAAATACCAAATGATTGTTAAGAAATTAATTTTCCAGATATTCGATTTCGAATTTTCCGAAATTCGAAATCGAAATCAAATTTTAAGTTCGTTCTGGGATTGCTTACAGAGCAATCTCTTCGCCGACCCATGTTTTTTGGTAAAATTTAATTTTAGCATCTCTTAGTAGGATCTTTGTTGGTTCCTTTTCTTTTTTATTTTTAAATTATGAGTCTACCTCTTGCATACCTATTTTCTAGTACCCTAAATATATGTTTTCGTTATTTTTGAAAGCTAATGATGGTTATTACAACAGGACCTTCACGTAATTTCAAGATTTCTATGTTCGCTTGGCTTCTATATTTTCAAATTATTTGTTAATTTCTGATAGACGGTTGCGTGCAATAAACATGTATTAAAACTAATGCTGAGTAGAAAATACCAAATGATTGTTAAGAAATTAATTTTCCAGATATTCGATTTCGAATTTTCCCGAAATTCGAAATCGAAATCGAAAGGTTTTTAAGTTCGTTCTGGGATTGCTTACAGAGCAATCTCTTCGCCGGCCCCATGTTTTTTTTTGGTAAAATTTAATTTTAGCATCTCTTAGTAGGATTTTTTGTTGGTTCCTTTTCTTTTTTTATTTTTTAAATTATGAGTCTACCTCTTGCATACCTATTTTCTAGTACCCTAAATATATGTTTTCGTTATTTCCTTTTTTGAAAGCTAATGATGGTTATTACAACAGGACCTCCACGTAATTTCAAGATTTCTATGTTCGCTTGGCTTCTATATTTTTCAAATTATTTGTTAATTTCTGATAGACGGTTGCGTGCAATAAACGTGTATTAAAACTAATGCTGAGTAAAAAATACCAAATGATTGTTAAGAAATTAATTTTCCAGATATTCGATTTCGAATTTTCCCGAAATTCGAAATCGAAATCGAAAGGTTTTTTTAAGTTCGTTCTGGGATTGCTTACAGAGCAGTCTCTTCGCCGGCCCCATGTTTTTTAATATGAATTACCGATTACTGTGTGTCATGGTATTCTAGTATTATTCGCTTCGCAGTAGCTAACAGTGTAATTGCTCAAAAAGTACAAGAATTAAACTTTTAAGTACTTAAGCAATCTCTTCACACTTATTAAATGCGTTGATCTTAAATTCTTCATGCGTTAGTTAAGAATACGGATACTTCATGAGATACTTGCTTGCAAATTTATAGCTAAGCCAGGGAGTTTGCACAGTTTGCCAATGCCACGGCATGGCTTTTTTTAAAAATTATGACAGTTTTGACAATCGGTGGTAAGAGAATAGGGCATAGGCGCCTAATCGATGTAATGTATTTGCGAAACTACAAATTCATTATGCCAGTGTGTTACACAGAATCCGACGCAATAGTCTACTAAGCGAATCTCTTTAGCTAATGTATCTTTTAAATGATCGATTTTTGCTTAACTATAAAATAAAAGAAAGTGCATTCGCTTTGCGAATCCATGAAACAGTAAACAATCTTAAAATACCTACTAAATTCTTGCTTCAAACCGCAGATACATTTTTGCAAACAACAAATGTGTACATTCTTTTTGAAGTTCTTCTTTTGCCCACTAAATATTTTTCTTTGAGTTTGTGGCAAACAATTCTTTTCAAATAAAATTGGTACAGGGTCACTTTTCGTCGATCAGTTACAATAAAGACCAGATTATCAAAAAAATTCTTTACAACCGCTTTCTTTCTTTTGAGTAAACTGAGAAAAAATAATTGTGCTTTATATCAAATGATCGATTTATTTTCAGAAACCGATTTCCTGGCTGCCGAAAAATTAATCAAAACTCACGCGCTGGCTAAAATGGGAGAATGTGCTCAATTGCGGGTGTTTTAGATATATTCTCGTTCAACGAATCTGTTTTAATAAAAAGTAAAAGTCACATTGGTCCAGGATTGGATTTATTTTTATTATTGTTTTTGACTAGAACTTGTACCTGTTCAACAATATACATTGTTATAAAGGTATTTCTAACAAATAGCACTTAACAGAATGAAATAATGTAAATGGTAATTAATAACCGTAAGAAATAAAACTAAGGTTCACAGTCACTTCGGTTTAAGTGTTGTTTGGCACTTGGTTCTTACCATTGTCACTTTCATGTATGTCTTGGGGTAGCTTGCGTTTTAGGCATGTATGGATATTTATTTTGCCTAGTTTATAAGAGATAACACCATTGCAGTTAGCAAGGTTCTTATGAATGGTTTTGGTTAACTTTGCAATGTGTTCTTGAATTTTGAGTAGGCGTAGTTTATGGTAGAGCTGTTGATTTATTATAAAGTAGGGAGCGTTGTCTATCATTCAAAGAATTTTATTTTGTAGGACCTGGATTTGATTTAAACTGATTTTTGAAATGTTATCCCATATCACACACCCGTACAGGATTAAAGGCCGTATTAATGATTTATACAAAAGAGTCATACATTAGATTCTCTTAAAAGAATTTCTATTGATGAGTGGATAAAGTTGTATTAGTCGTGTATGTCCCTCGTTCAATTTTTTTATAATATTTCCATATAAGCTGAGTATCGAGATAAATACCAAGATATTTTGCGGGCTTGTCTACAGCAATCCACTGGATGGGGTGGCCGTTAATTGTAATAAGGAATGGATTTTTGATTTTAGAAGTGAAAATATTTTAGTGTTGCACTTAGAATAGTTAACTGATAAGTTCCACTGTTTAAATCATCTGCTTAGAATATTGGTGGCAACTTGAAGTTCAACTATATTTTGTTCTAAATGTTTTGTTTTTAGTTATCACGACCGTGTCGTCTGCAAAATTGCAAGGTTTGTGGTGGGAGCGGGAATATCGTGCATGTAGATGTTAAACAAGATGGGATCCAGTATACATCCTTGCGGGACCCCTGCGCGTATAGTTCTGGTAGCTGATAAGCTAGTGTGTACTTTGGCGGCGAAAGTGCGATTTTCAAGAAAAGAAGATAATACGGACTTGACATACTCAGGTAATTGAAGATGCGTTATTTTGTATTTTAAGCCCTCTATCCGAACGCGGTCGAACGCTTGTGCTATATCTAAAAAGGTGGTAATGTATTGCTTTGTTTCAAAACCTTCTTAAATGGTCTCAGTCATACGTTGTAATTAGTGGCAAATAGAATGGGCTTTTTTGCTCAGTTTCATTATTTCTTCGTTAATTCGGAGATAAATGACTTTCTTGAAGAGCTTCGAGATTGTGGTTAATAAACTAGTGGGTCGATAGCTGGAGATTTCTTTCTTGTCTGCCTGATTTGGAAAATATTAGAATAATTGCATGTTTCCATACATTTGGAAAGTATCCTATTCTTAATCAGGTGTTAAACGTGCTTACTAAGTATGCTAGTGCTTTTTTAGACAGCTTCTTTATGGGATTCGGTATTTTGTCGCATCCAAACGGTTTATTTATTGGAAAAGTTTCTTAGGCAATGTTGGTTTGAAGTTAGATTCAGGAGTTGGTTGAGGTGTTTCTACGTAATTTATTACTATATTTTTAAATACTGAAAGTTTCACATTTCTTTTCATCCAAGTTATATGTTTGTGTTCCTGAAAAAGTTGAAGGTATTTTGTTTGACTGGCTCAGAACATTTGGTTGTCTACAACAAGCCAGGGTCGCTTGATTCAAGGTTGCTAATATGTTTTTGATATGCCTCAATTCGGTAGGTGTCAAGTTCCTTTTTAATACGATGTCATAGATTATTCACCATATTTTTGGTTAAGGGATTCCTTGTTCTCTGCCATCCTCTTCACAAAGTGCTTTTTGTTTAACTAGGTCCACTATATGTTTGGGTGAAAAGTGATCGATTTCTTTTTGTGCTTATGCGTAGTTGTGGTAACTGCATTCACACTGTCCAAGATGGTTTTGGTATGTGCCTGTTCATCTGATCGATTTGGTTTGGGGATTGAAGATCGTTGGATACTTAAGCTGTTGATCGAGTGTAGCACTAAAGATGTCTCAGTTTACTCGTCCATTTACTAATCTCCGCTCTGGAATGTGTTTAATAGGCACTAGTCTGAACGAGGTTATAACGGGTACGTAGTCTAAATCAAGTTCAGAAAGCACATGTTGAAGGATTTGTTTGTTGAAGTTTTTGTAGATGACTGTCTAGTATGTTTGGTTCGTGGTTGCTTCTATATGGGTAGTAAGTGGGTTCGTCTGGGGCTTCAATTTGGAGGACGTGTATAGATGCTAAGTCGTAAAGTGTATTTCCAGCTGGGTTTGTTGCTCCACATCCCCATATCGTATTCTTAGAGTTCAAGTCTCCTATAAAAATTGTAGGGACACTGGTATTGAATATGATGGAGATGTCTTTCTCAAGAAGTTGCTTTTTTGGTTGTTTATAAACACATACTGCAGTTAAAGTAGTACCATTGTTAAGTATGATTTTGGCTCCTATTGTTTCAAGGTTAGTAGTGTTAATTGTTTGGAATTCGTGATAAATTATATTGCATTTTATGATGATGGCTACACCTCCAGATGCAAATCTAGCCTTTCTATCTGCGTGGTATATCTGATATCTATCAATTTTGAGTTTGTCTAAATTTGTTAGATGAGTTTCGGAGACGCATGCTATGTCAATGGAATGTCTCATAAGAAATGACTTAAATAATGTTAGTTGTTTTATAATGCCGTTGGTATTCCACTTAAAGAATTTTAACTAAAAGAGAGTTTTAGTTTTGTTGTCCATTAAAAGGGAAGGAAGGAGATTTAATATTATGAATTGTGTGATTTGTTCTATAAAGGCCTGGATGAGGTGTAGGAGGGTTGACAGAACAGTGTTTAGGGAGGAAGCTTCGGGCGATGTAAAATTATTTTTTTGGTAACCAATATGGGGGGACGCGGTGGCTCAGATGGTACACCCAGTTGGCTGTGTGCTCTAGCCGGCGCCCGCGAGATCGAGTCTCGCTCAACCCATGGGTGTGTATGAATGTCCTAGGATAAGTGCATGTTAGTGGGCACAATAAGCTTTGAGGCTGCAGTGTCTGTGAGTGCGCAAAAAAACCAATATGGGTTAGGTAAGAGCGTATTATTTGTATTGTTTGAGAGGAGAGAAAAGTTTCTTATATTGTTAGCAGCTGCAGGCTTGCCATCGGGTCTTTTTGTTGTAGAATTTGCCTTCTGTGGTCTTGGTGTTTTATTTATTTATGGAAGTATTTGTATCCCCTAAAGTTAGTGGGATGGTTTTCTCTGCAATTAATGCATATTGGGGCATTACTTTGAGGTTTGTAACATTTAGTGTACAAGTGATTTCCTTGGCATCTTACGCATTGTGGTTCTAATCTACAATAGTTTTTAGTATGCCCTATGCAATGACATCTATGACATTTGGGTGTTTTACGATTAATTTTTTGTGGTTCTACAGTGTGGAATATTATTTTGACGTTGAAAATTTCGTTTGCTTTTGCATTTGCGGTGAAGAGCATTGCACGAACGGGCATAGGCGTTTTATCTTTGTTTAAAAGCCTTGTTATTTGTTATAGAAAGGTTAAGAGTTGCAAGCTTATTGTGTACATGTGTCAGGAGACGCATGCTTTGATTTATGTGGCCTGTAGTTAGGATGGGTCTTTTTGCTAGCTTTTTATAATCGTTGTCACTTGTTAAGGTGATTTTTAGTGACGATGAATTGAGGGCTGTCGAAAAATCACTCTTGATAATTGTTTTGATATTGTTTACAACTTCTTTATGGTTGACTGGACCGTGAATAAAGATGAGCGGTATTTTAATTTGGGGTGATTCATTGACCTCTGCTTCCTTTGGGGCAGACGGCTTGAGATGTTCGGGTAAGTAATATTTATTTCTTTTGAGTAACGATTCAGGATTCAATTGGTACTTCTTTTGTAAATCGGTGATAGGCGGAGATAGGTGGTCGGCATTTCTTTTTTGAACGGACATGGTAACAAGTGGAATTCACCCCCGTAGGGGGTAAGAGTTAATAATTGAAGAAGTTACTGCTAATTTTTAAGTAAAGTTTGTTACCAGAAATAGATAAACGACTGCTTGTTGCATGCTTCTTACTGAGTTTTGTGAGTGTGAGAAAGTACTTTAATTCCGCTGATGAAAACACTTCCTAGCTTCCGTCGATTTGTGTTCACTATGATCAACAACGCTGACGAGAATTTACATTTTGTTTGTTGATATATTAGCAAATCCTTTATGGCATAACCAGAATATTGCCTGCAAAGCTCATAAAATCCTATCCATTCTCAGTTTTTCTCTTTTTATCACTTATAATTATAACTTTAATTGTCAAAAGCTCACTGATACTGCAATTTAGCATATTTGAGTAGGAATAAAAAAATAAAAAACTCTCCTTGAAAGAATACTGAACCGGTATTTTAGCTTGGTTAGTCCCAATAGAAACCTAAAGGGTATAAATAATAAAATTGAGAAGATTACTGTGGAGTGAAAAAATAAACTTGGGCAATTAATACTAACAAAACAAAAAAAAGGAGAGCAATAGAACAACAGAGCTCCTATATAGATTTCCTAAACTATTATTTGCTTTTCCTTTCTATTCTCCTTCTGCTCTTGATTTTGCCTTGTAGTATAATTTACAAATGTTTACATTCTTCATATCACGTTAGGTGCCAAAAGTATGATGTTATTAGTTGTATTCTTTATATACAGCTTTTATTCCGTATCCTTCTGTACTGCCAGATTTCAAAACTTTTCTAATAATTTTATAGCACTTTTTGAACGTAAACGACTTAAGATAGTTGTAAGATTAAGTAGTCTCAATCTGGTACGTTTAATAATTTTAAATTCCATAAAATTGTAATAAAGCCTGGTCTTGCAATTTCTATAGGCCGTCTTATTTTTGAGTGGTGAAATGTACTGGAACTTTTTTTAACAGATGTTTCTACTTTCGTTTTGTAGAACATATGGCCTTTTATTCAATTTAGTAAACATTTATCACTTCTAATTTGATGGTTAAATATTTCTTAAATAGATTTTTTCCATATTTTCTCCGTATTCAACTTTGCACTCTTTCTATTATTCATGACATATATTTAATTTTTTAAGTAAACCAATAGTTTCATTAATCTTTTAATGCATTTTTTAATTAGATGTTGTACCGAATCAACAAATTAATTGTTGTACATGGTAGTACTACACGATTAGTAATAAATAAAAATCATAATTACACTAAGCTCTGAATTTAATTGTTTGTTTGTAATATACCAAAGAACATTCAATTATAGTATCAGAATTTTATTTTGCAGTGCTTGAATTACCTTTAGGTTTGTTTTATACCTTTTTCCTCAAATTACACAACCGTATAGAACAATACCAGAACACAAAAGCTGTAAATTGTACAATGGAAAGAGAGATTAAGATATTGTTAAATTGGGGTCCAGCTTTGTAGGTATTATCGTGAAATCATTACTTACTGAAAAATACCGATATACGATTCGTAGACAGAGAAAGTTATAGAGAAGATCTAGAGCAATGCTATTTTTACTGGCGAGGTTCTTTTGGGCTTGATATTCTTCAAACAATTCTTGGTTTTTATGTGGGAAAAAATTATTCCAGCGCTGTTAAGCTACATTATTAGAGGTTATTTCGATAAATGGGTGTTCAGAACATTATACCTATTTAGAAAAACGTTAAATGCAAAAAATATGGTTAAAATGTATGCGAAGTATTTCTTATTATTTACTTGAAAGTGATGTAAATAAAAGTCTTTTTTAAAATTGGGCAAACATTTTTGAAGGACTAATTTTAAGTTTATTTTTAAATTTTTCCGTTAAGGTTTAATAGTGTCCAGTCTTGCATTTTAATAAAGTTATATTTGTTGATGTTAATTTTAACGTAAGATTATTATTCTCTAATAGTCCGATAACATTTTTTGTTTAATAGAATAAACTTACTTTTATTGGAGATAGTATTTCCTATTTATTTTTGTGAATATTAAAGTACAGAACACTCAATCTGGAGAGTTGTAAAAAAATTAACAAACTAATAAAACACATTCCATAGGTACCCAACAAAGATAGATCAAACAAAAAGCAGATATATTTCCAACACATTTAGAAGACGTATTTCAATCGCATGCAGAACAGATTTAAATGCAAGTTCAAATAGAACCTATAACAAGAAAGGCAAATATAGCAGCAACTACTACCAAGTATCCAGATAAATAAAAAAATATTAATCCAAAAAGCTCCGGGATTTGCCTGGTCAATAGAAAGATATTAAAGCAGCTACTAAAAAAAGTTATTGTAAATTTATATATTTGATCAATGAGGCATTTAGACTAAAACAAGTCTCAGTCTTGTGGAAAACAGCTGAAGTTATCATAATATTTAAGCCGGGAAAAGCTATTAACAATGTTAGTTTATATAGGCCAATATCATTGCTATATATAACTATCTTAAAAGCTATAAAAAAATAAAGAAAACAATTGAAAATCGACAACTCATCCCTCCACATCAATTTGGATTTCGTAGTAAACATTCTACGGTTGATCAAGTACACCGTGTTACAGATATGATTGAAAAATCCCTCTAGCAAAAGTTTTTAGACATCGCCAAAACATTTGATAAAGTTTGGCAGAAAGGTCTACTAATGAAATTAAAAAGATACTTATCTACCCAACATGTTTAACTCTTGGACTCATATCTAATAGACCAAACCTTCAAAATTATTTAAGAAAGTGAGTTCTCACAACTTAAAATAATAAAAGCAGATAACCTCCAGGGAAGTGTTCTTAAGCCAATACTATATCTTTTGTATACGACATCCCAGAGAAAGAAAATATCAAATTAGCCACATTTGCAGATTACACTACAGCATTAGCTATAGGAGATAATATAGAAGCAACGACCAACTTCCAAAGCGCAATTAATGAAATAAATAGATACACAAAAAAGTGGCGTTTACGGGTGAATGAAGAAAAATTTGTTTATATTAATTTTATGAATAAAAAAATAAGACATCTTTCAGTGAATTTGAACAATTACGCAATCCCACACCAACAAAAAATAGCCAAATACCTAGGCCTAAATCTAGATGCAAAACTGAAATGGAAATAACAAGTTACAAAAAAAATACCAAATTAAAATTAAAATATAACAGCATGTATTGGCTTATGGGAAGAAATTCTCAACTATCAGTTCAAAATAAAGTACTGGTTTACAAACAGGTGATGCTACCGATATGAATCTACGACATCCAGCTGTGGGGCTATACAAAAAAGAGCAATTATTCTTCTTCTTAATACCTTCTCCGTGATCACAGGTTGGCAACTATTTAATTAAATTTACTTCCATTCGAAATAATTGCGCTGCACTAAACCCCGTCCGTATATTGCGTAGCCATGACAGGCGTTTTCTTCCTACTGCTCTTTTACCTTGTATTTTTCCCTTAATAATAATTTGCAGGAACATGTATTTATAGTTTCGTAGAACATGCCGAAAGTACGCAATTTTTTGCATTTTGAATGTTTTTATAAGTTGCTTCTCGTTTCCAATTCTTCCTAATACTTCCTCGCTTTGTCCATGATATCTTTAATATCCGTCAATATGCCCACATCTTAAAAGCCTCGATTTTATTTACAATAACTTTTTTCCATATAATTTTTGCCATATAATAACGTTGGCCAGGCATAACATTTTACAAATTTTAACCTCAAGGATAGGCGTAAATGGTTATTACACAAAATGGGTTTGTGTTTAGGAAATGCACTTCTCGCCAATTCTATTTTGACTTTAATGTCTTGATCTGGATCTTAGTCATCATTGATCCAACAGCCTAACTATTTAAACTTTGGAACCTTTTTAATTACTTTTCCGTTTACTTCTAATCGTGGGTTATTTTTTTACAGGGTGTTTGCTAATAATCGTGTGTTTAGTTTTCGTAGTGTTTATTTTCAGACCCATATTTTTACTCTCCTCATTTACTCTATTGACCAGGAATTGTAAATCTTTTAAATTTCCTGCAAGTATTACTAAATCACCTGCGTACTTAATATTGTTTATGATTTCTCCACTTATTCCAATTCCTTCCCTTCTTTCCCATAGTGCTTTCTGAAATATGCGTTCAGAAACTCCAAAATCGAGTTATACAAAATATGGTAAATGCATCAAAAACTCCAGGTGAAGATGGTTGAAAACGTCATCAGGAAACTTGCAAGAAGCCATGAGGAGAATCTTCATAGACATCCAAACAAAGAAGCTTTGCAACTTCTAGTAAATCAAGATCTTCTCCACAAGCCTAAAAGAACGAAGCCTTTTGAGCTACTGTAGTGAAAGTAATAAGTATTTTAGTAATTTAGAATGCAAATAAAATGTTAGTTAATCTTGTTAATTATAATTAAAAAATACAAATATTTTTGATGATTGAAAAATCCAACTAGTAGTGATTTTAAATTGTTTTCTTTGATAAAATTGTCATTGTAATATATTTTATATTTTTTACTAGTCCGTAAACCTCGACTGCTCCTTAGATTATCTATAATTTGCCTACTTTAAAATAGAATTTTTTTATATATATTTATATATTTTCGAAGTTGCTATATTTAGTTGGTACATTTCCCTAGCATTGAAGCCAAACGGACGTATTTACTCATACCTGCGTAAAAACATTTTGTGGGGTTCACGTATAACTGCACCAGGTAGAGGAAGAGGCAACAGGTTATTTATGAACTACATTTAAATTACCTGTCAACATATGAACCTACCTACTGGCCAACAGACATGAATAAATTACCGGACTTACTAGACTTCTTTGTAACTAAGGGTACAGCTCCAGGGTATCAAGATATTGCATCTTGTTTAGATCTCAATTCAGATCATACGCCTGTTATAGCCACGATAAGTACTACGATCATTAAAAAAGAAGAACCAGTTAATTATGTAGCAAGAGAACAGATTGGGATCATTTTGTATATTTAATGGACACCGAGTTAAAAATGAAAATCCCTTTAGCTACTAAAGACGAACTAGATTTGGTAGTTAACGACTTTACCAGAATTATTCAAGAAGCAGCTTGGGAAGCTACTCCTCAAATTCCCCCTGCTAGAAAAAAGGAATGATGTCCAGTAACAATTAAAAAGAAAATTGCTGAAAAAAGATGATGGAGAAGAATTTGGTAAAATACTAAATACCTGTCTGACAAAACACGATATAATCAGGCATACATTGATCTCAAAAGATCAATTAGAGATTTAAAAAATAAGAGCTTTCAGGAATATCTTGAAAATTTAAGATTTAAGATGATACGAACTATGCACTATGGGCGGCAACAAAAAGAATTATGCGACAAACTCAACCAATTCCTCCCATACGAACAGCAAATAACTCTTGGGCAAGAACGGATAAAGAAAAAGCAACAGTGTTCGCTCAACATTTAGAAAATGTTTTTAAACATTTACCATTGGATATAACTCCTGAAGAAGAGTGCGCCATACAAAAATTTTTGGAAGCCCCATATCAAATGTCCAGATTGCCAACGCTAGTTACCGTCAAAGAAGTCAAAGAGGCGATTAAAACTGACATCAACCCAAACAAGTCTCCCGGCTTCGACTTAATAGCAGGAGCGGTACTGAAATAAATGCCTCGAAAAGGCATGGTAATGCTTACCATGCTATACAATGCAGTTCTGCGACTGGGATATTATCCGGTGCAGTGGAAGGTGGCTCAGTTAATCCTGATACCAAAACAAGGCAAACTGCCAAACGAAGTAGGTTCTTACAGACCAATTAGTTTGCTATCTGTACTAGGTAAACTTCTTGAGAAACTTATAGCTAGAAGACTTATGACAGTCGTTGAAGATTCTAAATTAATACCTGAGCACCAGTTTGGATTTAGAAAAGAACATTCTACAATGCAATATGTACATAGAGTAGTCGATTATGTCAACCAAGCCTTCGAAGAAAAATCTTATTGCACAGCAGCCTTCCTCGACGATACACAGGCATTTGACAAGGTATGGCATAATGGACTCCTCTTTAAATAAAATTCACTTCCACATGCTTATTATGTTATACTAAAAGCATATTTAGAGGAAAGGTTTTTCCAAGTGAAGTATGGTCAACATCTCACATAACTTTATCCTATAAAATCAGCCGTACCTCAAGGTAGTGTATTGGGACCTCTTCTATATAGCCTTTATATAGCTGATATGCTTACAAATGAACAAGTACTTACAGCCACTTTTGCAGATGATAAAGCAATCATGTTCAAACATAAAGATCCAACAATAGCCGCTAGTATGCTCCAAACTCATTTAAATCTTATTGACAAATGGAGTAAAAAGTGGAGAATAAAGATAAATGAAGCAAAATCTCTTCATGTCACATTTAACAAATCTAGAGGAACTTCACCGAACGTACCACAAGTAACAGAGGTCAAATATCTGGGCATGTACCTAGATAAAGGTCTAACATGAAAAAAGCACATAATGAGTAAGCGAAAACAACTCGGTATTAAATTCAGTAAACACTACTGGCTGCTTGGGAGAAAGTCTAAGTTAACCCTACAAAACAAGCTATTAGTATACAACGTTGCGTTTAAATCAATTTGGTCATATGGAATTCAGCTGTGGGGTACAGCAGCGAACTCTAACATCGCAATTATAGAAATATTTCAAGCAAAAGTACTACAAGCTATGTGTGGCGCTCCTTATTTCATTAGAAATGTTGACATTCTTATTGATTTCAGAATGGACTCAGTGCAACAGACAGTTAAAAAGTGCAGTGAAAAATATTTAAACAAGTTGGAACAGCATAGTAACACCTTAGCCATTAACCTCCTTGATAATAGTACGAACATTAAACGTTTAAATAGATATAAACCTCTGGATTTGCTTGGCAGGTTTTAAAATAGTTGTAACATGTATTATTTAGGAAATAGTTAAGTTGTGCGTAGCTTTTAAGAAAACTTAGGGTTAAGGTTTTAGTACCTTGGTCTCATGTAAACCCACGTCAATACTATGTACACATAACATTTGCTTATTGTAATGTTCTTGCAGATTGCAAATAGTAAATAAATGTAAAAAAATTCCCTAGCGATGTTGACTATTTACTTAGTATCAAATTAGCTATAAGTATTTATATTTTAATATCTAGAAATTTTTATCTGGGAGATTATTAAAACCCCGGTTAGGTCGGAGACTGAACGCCATAAATTTAAGCTGCTATAATGCAGTTTTTTCGAGAAAATACTGTGGCAATTTCTTGTTGCCTTTTGTAGGGTTTACTTAGTTTCCGTCAAATTTTTGACCGCCCCTAACATAAACAGACGTCGTTTGAAGCCTCCTCTAATCTAAAATACAGATGCTTCGCCAGTTTTGGCCCGCCCCGGGTATTTGTGTTTCCTAGTACCTCCCATACATGGGAAGTATATATTTATTCGATACTCAGAGAAGTGCTTCATGAAAGGCTAACAAAATCACGTAATGATATATTAATGTAAACTCAAAAATGTAATTTGCTTTCGATTTCCTTCAGTTAATAGAAGATAAATTATCTTATTATAGTTAAAGGATGCGGTAAATACTCTAATCAAGCGCGAGAGTGTTACTTACAAATCTGTACTCGACCTGAAAAATTCTCGTTAAAAATAATTTTCAGCGATCTAACTGCAGAAACAATTTGATCTATATTGTTTAAATTAATCACTCGGTGTAAAGTGGTTTGAGAACAATGACAAGTAAGCAAGTGTAGACAATGTACATAAACTTACCAGTAAGTTTTGATAACTACAGTTCGTATAGCATCATATGACAGTAATTTGGTTGATATTTTAATATAATTTTTTAAGAGCCTTTTGAACGTGTGCTGAGATCATAATAATTTCTAATGAGAATCCCGTGGCAGATAACTTAAAATTTTAAGAACCCCTGCATGCACGGGTCAGCTACTTGTCACTTTAAAAATACCTAAGGGCCTTCCACTACTCATACATTTTTTAGGTTCCCAGCCCATTTATTCTTTGCGTAGCAGTTTAAAATATAAAAAATTTTGAATTACAACTGTTAACACTTTTTTGGATTTGATGCTTATAATAATATAGTACATATCTTCGTCTAAGACGATTAAACAACTACATTTTTTCTAAATGAAATTAATTTATGCTTTTTTGTACGCAAAGCTTTCGCAATATAAGCTGTTGTAATTTAATATTTTTTATTTTTGACGGGTTGTTATATACACGACTTTTGGCAATATAAACTTTGTTTATACTTGTAATTGATTTATGTGAGCAGTTTATGTGCTAAGAAAGGTAACTTTGTTGACACATTTATTTATCAGAAGATTGATTTATGGTTACTGTTCCTTGTTTGACGTTTATGCGGGTATACCAAATAGAATATGTAGCTACAGATATCTGTAGATTATGGAAGTATGGACACATTTATACATTTTAACATATAAAAAAAATATAATAATAATAATATATAATAATACATTATTATGTAACAGGTAAAAACAAACAAAAATAATCTTAAACACTGAAAAAATTAACTTGATTATTAAACATTTGTTTAATAAAAAAACATTTTTATTTAATACAGCTTTTACGATTCTAGGCATTCTTTGGATTAATTTTTTTAAATTTCTCGTGGTAAATCTCTCCAGGCATCTTGAAGAAAACTCCAAAGATGATTTTTGGACGCTCCTTTCTTACTATTCTTTCCAGCTCATTTCCAGCATTTTTTGTTCTTCTTGGTTTGCTAGAGAGTATTTGCAACGCTTTAAAGTATGTTTAAGATTGCTGTCTTATATCATCACAAATTTCGTTCCGATTAATTGCAACCCAGATTGTATGGAGTTTTCCTTTAAATTTAAATTCTTTTCTCATAATATCATAGACTTTTACTAAGTCCCCCATATTAACCCAAAAGAAGCACCTCCATACTAAAACACACCCACCTTTCTGCTTGACAGTTGAAACAGTACAGTTCTGTTTTTACTGAACAATAACGCTTGTAAGGGATTCCTTTATTTTAGTAGGTTCTCTACCTTAAATTTTCTTAATGTCTGTCCGTTATTTGTCGTGATCCATAATGTCATTTGTAATAATTAAATTAATTTTATTGATATTTGTTATTTTATCAATACATTATACAGTTGTTCTTTACTGAAGTTATCAGAGATTTTTTTTTAACAAATAACAAATCAGTGTTTAATTTTTTCTGATAGTTTATAGTTTATCATTCCTTAAGCACATATATTTGGTCTACCATTGATCTTTCTCTTGCAAATCTGCACTCATATCCCCCTAGTGTGTATTCCACGTATAATAAAAATAATAAGTTCTCTTGAGAAACATAGGGTTAAAATAAAGTTTCTTTATAGTTTGCAATCTTCTGCAATTAATTTTAACTGGCATATTGTTTTTTACTTTCTTACGTTATAAAGGGTTTACTAACTCTTCTTTGAACTTGTGGACTTCATTTCAAAGCCTCTTTTAGAGATTCATTAGTATTCGTCTTAGTGTATGGTTTATCCAGCCATATCTTTTCTTTTTAATGTTGTTGGTAATACCTTTTTGGTTTGTTTTGTGCCAAAGTTTTTCTTTTAAAATCACTCGCAACCACAAAATTTCTAATACATTTTTCAAACATTTTTCACAAATGTTTGTAATTTGTTTCAATAAATTCTTTCTTAAATACTACGACTCGCACCCATGCAATAACACTAGATTTACCATTAAGTTAAAAATTTTTATTTTAGTGTATATGTTCACATTACTTATATGTCATAAGTCTGGCAAGCTGAAAAATGCTCTTCGGGCATTGAGTATCTTTTTTTTACGTCTTCTCGATTTTATTCTCCCTTGGTAATAATACTGCCTAGTTATGAAAACTTCTGTCATTACCTTTTTTTTCTGATATTTTATTTATACTTAATAAAATAGTTTTTTTCTTAATACTTCTTAGTTGTGTTTTGGCCAAAAGTGGACTGTATCGTAATTTTACATTTAAACAAAGGAATTTCAATCGAAGATAAAAAGCTGGAAGACTCACGTAGGAAGAGGACGCCCTACTGTGGAAATCAGTATCCCGTGCTGTACTCCTGGGGAATCCAGGAAGAGAAAAAAGGGGTATGGGTGAAAAGAAAGAATAAGTTACCCCAATCTTCACAGCGGAGCTGATCAGAAGCTTATTTCCTGGTGTGGGTCCTTCAGCTGATTGTGGCCGAAGTTTGCGATTAGGTCTTTCTTGGTTCCTCGCCGGGTCAGATACAAGGAAACCTAACCGAGTCTTTCATCCGGCAAAATTTCAACTCCCGAATACAATCAGCCAACAAAAAGACCTCCGAAAAGAAGAAAACCTGGTCAGCAAAATATCGAATTCCGGAATAAAATGTGCCTTTCAAACGGCCACCGGGATGTGAAAACTCTTGCCGCCAAACAAAACACGCCGACAAACTCTCGGTCAAAACGGCCATGGTCACGAAAAATTTAAAGCCGGTTGCCCACTTTCTAAACCGTTACAACTAAAATTCAAAAACAAAGCAAACGCAAGAGAACGGAAGGCCGCGGCCGAAGCCGCTTATATACCGGCGCACCGCGCAAACGGGCAAATTGGTCGCCGCTATCTCAAATCAAAACTAGAGCGCGTATACAGAGGGAACCAAAAAACGACTGACTATAATTTAGACTCCAAATAAGAGTAATTAGAGATTAGCGCGAACATTCCCCCGCCCGTGAAGCCACCACCTTCAATATTAATAACTACCACGAGGGACGGTCAAACTCCAAAGTCAAACCCAACAAAATTGCAATACAATAAACGCAATAAGGTTATACGCACTACCAGCCTCTCCATAATGAAACAAACAAACAACCTGGATAACTATATACAAACTATATACACACTATATATATAAATTACATACAAATGATATACAGATGTCAACAAGCCACAAACAATCGCATTATTGAGAAGGGAGTGGGAACAGCTTCACCGTCGGTCGAGTATAAACTCCTTCCGAATTTCGAACTCGAGCTACCCGAACCACCCCATCTTTTCTAAGAAACACTTTATCCACCACCCCCAATGGCCATTTTAAAGGTGGAAAGTTGTTTTGGTCGGTCAAAACCAAGGTACCCGGTTTCAGAGGCTCAGTCGGTTTTTTCATCGTTTCCAAAAGTCTTGTACAACCCGATCCAACAACTGAAATCGACTTAATCGGTTCAGGGGGTATAGGTGACGACCTCCACCGGAAAATTTTCGGCAGGTTTTAGGTTAAGGAAGTGGGCCGGAGTCAAGACCTGAAGATCAGAGCTCAATGGGCAAAGGGTCGGGAGTTCAGCAACGACTCGATTTGAATAAAAACCGTATTAAGCTCCTCGTATGTCAAAATTGCCTTGATAGATTTAATATTTAATTCCTACAAACCGTCACGTAGGAACCGGCGATGTTCGTCGGACTCCAATAACCGCGTTATTTTATCCAACGCGGCCTTTGCACCCACAAAGTTGGTACCTCGATCAGAAAAAATCATTCGACAACATCCGCGTCTAGCCAAAAATCGTTCTAACGCCACTAAAAACATTGGAGTTGTCAATTCCGCAACCAATTCAATGTGGACTGTTTTAATGGCTAAACAAATAAATAGACAAATATACGCCTTACGAAGGACGGCTTTTTAATGGTCTTGCGTAATCGACTCCAATATTAAGAAATGTCTTCGTCTCTGAAACCCGACCACGGGGCAATCTTCCATCAAAGGTGACAATTTTTTTGGACGAACTCTAAAACACCTATTACTTATTATAAGCACGGACACAAGCTCGTACCATTTGTAGCGCGGAAAGATTCCAAAATCTTTCTCTAAGCCATGTGAGTAATAGGTGGGGCCCTGTATGTCAATGGACTCCGTGGAAGTGATCAATTAATAGCTTTACAAATCCGTCCTTCTTTGACAAAACAATAGGATGACGGTGGTCAAAAGGCAACTCCAAATTTGTCAACCGCCCTCTGACACGAATTACGCTGTGTTCTAGAAAAGGAACAAGCCGTAATTGATCGAAGCAAAGATTCCGTTTCCAAGTTTCATGAAATTCTTTGCCGAAATGTAATCGTTGTACGACAAGGCAATAAGTATCGCTCTGTTTCATTCAGGTCCTCTCCAAAAAAATCTTGCCTCGGTGGCAGCCTCAAACCTCAAAACCAGTACACCACCGTAACCCACGCGTATAAGATGAATAACGACCAAGAAACGCTACTATAAAGTTTTTGAGGCCGAAGTATTCGGAAACAAGGAACGCCAACTTTCGGGCTTTTGGAAGTTCGGTTTTGGCGTGACTGGTCACTACTCGATTTATTGGCCACACCCCTTTGAGAGCGATCAGCCAAATTGGGCCTTTTTACCACAAGTAATGTTTAAAATAATTTCTGTAGTGTCAATCCTCTTAAAAGACAGCCTGCAGAATTTTTTACGCCGTCAATGTGAAACCAAGAGTCAACTAGGGAGTTTTCCTGAATGACTTGACACACACGAGATGGACAACCAATTTGTTGTCCATATCAACCCTCGTATATATTATTGCTCCAGTCATCGGAAAAGAGCTTGCCACAGCTACTTAATGAATATCTTGGTTAATAAAATAGTTAGAGCCAAAACTCCCAAAGGATAAACATACGTGCAATTGTAGACAATATACGTCGCTTGGTACATCTTCGACCTTCCGCTGCAATTCAAAATTTAAAACAATCTGACTTGGGATTCCAAAGCAACTAGCACCCGGGTTCGACGTATCTCCATTGTCAAAATTTCTGACCAGAGTATTTTCTACAAATTTCTGCTCATCAGACGACTCTTCCATCATGAAGAATTTGTCCAGCCGTTAACATTCGCCGCTCTTGAACCCTAAACTCGCGATCCCTATCTACAATTCGCGACGGGACCAGACCGTCCACACACATGTCCCCAGAATGACCTCGTCCACGACTAGAAAATCTCGTTTTTCCTCGTCCACCAGCCGATGGACCGCTCGCAGTGCCAAATAGGACCTCACGGAAAGACCAAAGAAAACTGCATTCAACTCCAGGACCCTTCTTTTCATACCCCCACAGCAGCCCCAGGAATCTTAGGTCTTTAGCTCATACCCAAATTTGCCGATACACACGTTCTACCTCTACTGACAAAGCAACCGAAAACAGACGGAAACCCATTAACAAATCAAATATATCGGCTTGTAGACCTGGCCACACGGGCAACAAGTCACTAATTGATGCTCCCGAACTCGTTTTTGCACTTGCATCAAACACCAAACACCAAAAATGGGGCATCAAACAGCCAACGTCAGGGCTAGAATCGGCCGTCAATGAGACGCGGCCGTGTTCCTTCCAAACAACCCAAATGACGTCTTGATAGAAGCCCCCCACCTCCGGGAAACGTCGGAGGCGCGACTCCAGACCCAATATTCTCCGAAGAGCCAGATCGCAAAAGCTCCTCAATTTTTGTAGATCCTCCCCGAAAGACAAAATCCAGAACCCAATATTTTCACGGCCAAAGAAAACAATTCCTCACAAACCTTGTTTTCTTGATTTACAAATGTTGTTGAGAGACCTCCTCGACTTTTCAGAATTTTTGAAGGGGCGTCTTGACTGGTTTTTTTTTTATAACAATCGAACTTACGGGATTAGTCTCTCCAAACCCAAGGGGACTTGAAATGGTACTCTGAAATTTCAATAAACTCCTTATGGTCGTATTCGCCAAAATCTGGCTGACAATCTCGGCACCTAAAATCCCGTCGACTTCCTGGAATGTGGAAAGATTCATTCCAGAGTTCACAGATAGGCCAACTTGGAAATATTAACTACCGCTGACGGCACTGTGTCGACCATCTTTCTGATAATAAAGGGCATAATCGTATACGTAATACTGAAATAAAAACGAGACGTAAAGGTCAAATTAGTTTTATACCGACTGTTTGTGAGGCTGAAGACTTCAGGCGTTCGATTGGCAAGTTGAAACGCCGACACGCCTTGAGGTTAGAAAATGTGACTGGCTTCCAGAATCTAACAAGAATCTCAAACTTTTAAAATGCCCCGACTTGTCGTAAACCCTCCCGACAACTGTCGATTTTTCTGTGGTCTCGGATCTTTTCGGATTTTTCAGCGAACACAAAGTCGTCTCTTTCATCTCCGACAACCGGCCTGCAAGTTTACTCCTTTTCGAAAATTTGAAATGCAAGAGGGGTGATGAGGCAAGTCACATTTGTTACAGGAGATGCGATGTCTACATTCTAGAGCTCGCTGACCGGGTGAGAAGCACCGGAAACACCAACTATGACTTTTTATATGGGAATACCTTTAAAAATTCACCACAATCCTTAAGGCATGACTCTTTCCTTTGCAAGATTCACAATTTTTCCCATCCATACGAATCTGAATTCACTAAAAAATTATGTGTGATACGTGAAATCTTTTTCTGGGTCTTGGGGAAAAGGGTTTTCGAGGTATTAATGAACGGCATAGTTTTTATCTGCTTTTGTAAAAATTGTACAAAGTCTTGATATGTGGGGATATCTTTGTTTAGATGTGCTTCTTCAAACTAACGTCTTGTTATTGGGTCTAAAACTGCTAACCCTCGGTTTCAAAACACGAAATCTCCAATGTCACCCAGACCTAATTGTTTCATTGTTGCGATGGGTGCACAAAAATTATCTAAAACCGCTCTTAAACCTCCTTTAGATTCCGCACGTAAAGTTTTAAAATTGAACACCTGATTAACGTAATTATTTTCCAGCGACCTTTTATCATTAAAAAAGCTCTCCATAGTACCTTATAACTGCTCGCCGTCGCAATAGCAAACCTTTAACGCCGAACCTTGCAATTTTGACACCAAAAGTGTCACCTCTCTAAATCTGATAAATTTCGATTGTCGTGGACCAAAGTGGTGAATAACTCGCTAAAAACCTACCAATTTTGGGACATACTATCAAAACACGGGAGATTTATGGCGTTAAGTTTTAGCGTTTTAGACTTTGGGAGGACAGGAGCTGTGGAACTGGTCACGCGTTCCTTTATTTGTTGAGCAACTTTGCAATAACCTCCAATAAATCTCCAATCGTCGTAAATTTTGGAGTAAAGTTTTAATAGGTACCAATAGTCTAAATAGTACCTTATTCAAATCAGTCAGCTAATAGGTAGATTTCCCAGTAGGTAACCGATTGTAGTTGTTTACTGTTATAGTTTTATATAACTAGTCTTTTTGTGACAGTCAATTTAGAGCCCCATATAACATTCTTTGCATTATATTTCTCCTTGCGTCTCTAGGCTATAAAAAAACCTATTACCTAATTTATGAAAGAAAGCTCCATATTATTCTTACGTTATGGAATTTTTGGTTCGGCAATAGACTACTGCGATAGTTAACGATCCGTTGTTATACTCACTGTAGCTTGAAAATAATCAGCCGATTCCATTTTATAGTGGGACAATTTGTTATTAACGTTAACTGATAAACCGTCGTAATCTAAATCATCAGAATGGTTAGTATAATACGTCTTGAATTTATGAATGTTGATTTGGTTTTTTTGGGTAAAGTGGGCTTCCGGAATCATCAGTATGTCGCTTTTTATTCCTTAAGGAACGGCTCAATTAATAACCGATATTGTACTAGCCCATTGGAATTGCATATTGGTAGTCGTAATGAGGTTTATTAATTCGTTGCTTAAGTAGACTTAACATGCTATTTCGAGTCATAGGTTGATTAAACATTAATTTAAATCTAGATAGGAGTTAAAATAGTGTCATTTTATTAATGTTCCTTTATTTATTTTGATTATTTTGCTTTTTATAAGTTATAATATTGGAATAGGTTGTACTGCTTTTGCTAACAGTACCCTTCGTTCCTTAGAAGCTACAGGAAGAAGAAGAAAATGTGGCAGTTATTGATATACTTGACAGCATTTGTAATTAAAATAAATCACATGTGGCAAGGTATTTTATTTAGGTATACCGTTTTATTTTTCACCTCATTTGATGCATAAATAGGGTCTTGTGCAGTAACTATTAATATGCTTTTTTACTTTGACACCTCATGCACTTTTCGCGGTGATTCCACTAGTACCAGTTGACAATTTAAGTGTTTAATTTCATAACTTTTTTTTATTTGCAACATATTCTAAATCAATAAACAACTTGGGTGGGAGTTTGTTGCTTGGACTATGTCTTACATCGATGATGTTGCGTACTACATGTTTGTTTAATTCTGTTTGATTTCTTCGGTACGTACAATATAATGCATGTTTCTAATAACTCTCCTGCAGGTTTTGCTTTTATGACTCAACTCAGAGTTGTGGTGAATGTTATTTTTATTATTGAAGTGTGTGTTGAATTAACAGTATGCAAATTTATTTTTATTGAGTTGTTTGCTAGAGATCTCATGTTACATTGTTTCCTTTTCCAATATTGGTAAAATATTTTTTATACGTTTGAAATTCAAGTAGACAAAGATTTTGTAAAGGATATTAAAGAGAGATATTGAAATTGTCAAACAACCAAAATAACTTTTATAGTGGGCTACGCCTCCAATGAAAATGGCACTTAAGAAAGAACATTTCTGAGATTAAATAATAGAGTCTATAGAGGATATCCAAGAAAGATTATTGATATTAGAGAACTTAAATGAAAGAGTAAACAAAAAGACGAGGAATCAGGAGAAACGATAGGAAAGCATGGCGAAAACAACAAAAATGGCAATAGTAGAACACTAATTAACTTCTGCATACAGAGCAATCTGATAAAATCAAATTCTCATTATGCGCATAAAGATATCCATAAATATACTAGAGAAGTAATTAGCAGAGAAGAAAAATCTATATTTGGACTATATAAAAATAATCAGAAAATACAGAAATAAAATAAAAGATACAAGGGTAAAAAGAGGACTAGAAATGTACTCCGTTTAATATCTAGTGATGTCAAAAATAAAGATAAATCTAAAAACAAAAAGAAAATAATACTAGGGGAATAAGTAGTAAGAAAAAATAAAAATATAGGGTTTGTCCGGAAAGCAATGCAATTTGTTCTCCTAGTTGCAGCCCGTTCAGACCGGTTGGGTCAGGTGGAGAGGACTCTTAGCTTTACAACGCTTCCAAGCTCGGTCTGCTATAAGTTCTAGGAGTGTCAGGGTCGCTGTTTCCATGAACCTGCTGTTAGTACCTGTGTCACGACGCGCAATGAAGAAAACTATCAAACAACGTTACCCGATCAAGTTCTGTGGTAAACTGAACAAAAGCCTCGCCGAAACCCACCAAATGATTCAGAAAGCCTACAGGAACTTGTATTCTTAATTTTACAGTTGGGTGAAATTATTTAAAAATGGCCGTGACGAGATTGAGGATGATCCCCGCTCTGGACGGCCGTCAACCAGCAAACGTGACAAATATGTCTTGTGTTTATGATATTTTAAATACCGATTGTCGAATGAGTATTCGAATGATACCAGAGACTCATTATTCCGAAAACCACTGTGCACGAAATTGTTACCTGCAATTTGCACATGCGGGAAGTATGTAATAAGTTGGTACCAAATTGCTGACTGACGACCACAAGAACACTCGAGTGACGACCCCAAATAAACTTTTGAAACGTGTGCCAATAAAATTTGTTTTTCTGAACAATGTCATTACCGGAGACAAAATAAACTACGCTCATTGTTTTCTTTGGCGCCAAGAAGGTGGTCCACAAAAAATTTGTACCCCAATGACAAATGGCCAACGCTACTTACTACGTGCAAGTACACGACGGATTAAAAAACAGGGTCGTACGCAGTCGAAAAGAGGTCGTCGCTTCCTGTCAGCTGCACTACGACAATGCTTCCAGCCACATCGCTCTACGCGACCAGAAGTTTCTGGTCAAGCGCAGTTTGGCAGGATTTTTCCAACTTTCTACAGTTTTGACTTCTTTTTATTTCGGAGGATCATGTCTGCCCTGAAGTTAACCCGTTTTGGAACCATTGAACCAATTCAAATCGCCGTCTTCCAAAATGCGTACCGTGCTTGGAAAAGGCGCTGGCAAAAGTGTGTGGGAGCCCAAAGAGAGTACTTTGAAGCATTTTAAACATTTGTGCTTTTCGGAAAACCTTGTATATACCGTGTAAGAAAAACAGATATCAATAAAATATAAGCAAAGGGTGGAAGGTGATCTCAAGAGAAATAATGAAAATATTAATAACTTACCACTTGAAGTATTGTGGATGTGTATTAAAGAACATTAATAATGATAGCAAAAGAGGTAAGTGTAACTACAAAAATTGACAGGAAAAAGAAACAAACGAGGTGGTGGAATAACGAGCTAAGGGAGGAAATACAAAAAAACTACTATGGAAAGGATACATAGGAAACAAATCAGTCGAAAATATAACAGATATAAATATAACAGATATTAGAGGTAAAACGTTAAACTCAGGGTGAAACAAGCGAAATTAAAATAATGGGGGGAGTTGAGCGAAAAAAAACCTCCACTTTTCTAGAAATGAACTATTTCACAAAATAATATAAAAACTAAAACGGGTAAGATTGGTAAAAAAAGATGATATCATAAGAATGAGAAGAGTATTTTGAGGAAATGTTAACAACAGAACAAACGCAAGAAATGGATATAGAGAAAGAAATGAGCAAAATAGTACAGAACATACAGAAGGAAGTAAAGTACAAGAAAAAAATAGAGGAATTAGTAGGGGTTACGAAAAAGTTAAAAAGAGATAAACTAGTTGACCACGATGGGATAATGTCTAGAAACTACGCAAAAAATGCTAACCAAATTACTTAACAAAACATGGCAAGAAGATTTCCAAAGAATGGGAGGTATACAAAAAATATTTAGGAGTGAAGATACGGAGGAACGAAAAAATCTATAGGAAAATAAATAAAAACTAGTGTTCAGAACCATATTCAAACCAATTCTGATCTACGAAAATTAAAGGTGGGTTATTACTCAACAAAAAGAAAAATTCAAATCATAGAAATAAGATTCCTATGGGATATAAAAGGAGTTACGAGAAAAAAACAAAATCAGAAATGACGAGATAAGAAAAGAATTGGAAGTAGAACCGATCCCAAAGAAGATTAAACGCCAATAGCTGAAATAGTTTGGACATATGGTGCGGATAGGAGAGGAAAGGACAACAAAAAGAATACGAGGGTTAAGTTCACAGCAAAAAAGAGGAAGAGGCAGACCAAGGAAAACAAGGAAGTAGCGGATTGACCTAGGGTGAAGAAAAAGTGCTGGGCTAAGGAAATATATAGTGACATGTAGGCATGATCTTACTTAATGTGTTTAACCTTTAATTTAGTAACTTATATAATTATACTGTAATATCTATATGATATATTTATTATTGCAATTTAACTTAACACCTAACGGTACACTAAGTTGACTGATTATATTATATTACGTTTGAAATTAACAGCACCATTTATAAATATGGGGGAGATTTCACATTTGCTGGTGAGTTTCTGCTACCTAACAGTACACTTGTTGATTGAGACTTGTGATTGTAGATACGCTTAGGCTTTAAGTTGATTTGTTGCCATTTATATATCCGCATTATAGACTTCCACATCACTATCGTTGATGATTATTTTTCGTCGTTTGAGGTTTAGTTAGGAATTTGACTTACAGTCGGTTTATGTGATGAATTTTGGCTTAAAAATGTTGTTGCACAATGCAACCTAGCATAAAGCCAGTATTTGGAGGTATTCCATATGTTGGAGGTTGTTAAGTGTATAGAACTTGCTGATGTGACAGGTACACATTTTGCCAATGCAGAATTACCATTAATCAAGTTTTAAATAAGCATTAAAATGTTATTACACTTAACAAAAAGTCCTATTTGTTTCGGGTCAAGACAATCTCCAACCACTGGCTTGCACTAATCTGACACACATATGTAGTAAAAAGTTTTGACTTGTGGGCAGTCGTGCGATTATAGAATTCTATTATTTCAATTATTGACGTTCATTTGTGTGATGATGAGGTCTTAAAACCTTGATTATGAATGAGCTAGAGCTTATTCACTTTGTAGCCCAGATTCACACCTCAGCCGCATAAGTCGGCTATTTGTTTTTGCTTCTCAGATCCGAGAATGAAAGAGAAAGACAAGTGCTGATCTCGCTACATTTGCCTTCCTGGCCGCCTAACTCATGTGCGCTTTATAGGTCAGCTTTCTGCCCAGAATCATCCTAACGTAGTTGACCCCCTTATTTCAGAATATATCCCTACCAAATATGTTAAGGTTTTCCAGGTCGCCAGTTTTTTGGTTCAGAAGAGGGTCGCCGAGGTTTTTTCAGGGCTGACCTTCATCATCAATCCGTTTGATGTTAAAAGCTAGCCTATTGACATCAGGAACAGTTTTACATCACCACCCCTACCGTTTGCGCGCGACTATAAAAGCTGTGTATTACAATAGACTAATATACAATATCGTTTTCACCGTAATTTATAGTTCTTTCTCCCCGAAAGGAAATCCCTCATAAGAGAGAGGACACCTAGCCGGTGTTCTGTATTATTGACGTTTTACAATCTTACTAAGAAGACACGGCGTTACTGTTTAGCTTGCTAAGATTAACTTTACAGTTAACACCTATAGGATGAAAAAGGACCTCCTAGAAGACTAGCGCAAAAAGTAGAGCATACCATAGTTACATAAATCTTAACAATACACAATTTAAGAGCAATATTGGTACTTTACAATAAAAATTAAAATACTAAGACAATCTAATTATAAAGATATACGTTGGTTATTTCATAGGTCAGCTGCAGCTTGCATTTCATTTATTTAATGATGCTCCATTTGAAACAAATTAAAACGGGATTGTGGTTTGTCTGCTCTGTTAACTAGATAATGAAATCTTGTTTTCTACCACTTTATCCACTGAGGTAGCAAGAGTGAGTTGGATACACAGTAATTACATTTATAACGCAACAAATGCTTCAGTAGTAAGCCTCAATTGATAAACCGGCACGTCTGGACCCCAGCTATGTTTCTGTGTGTCTTGCATTTTGTGTGCCTGTCAATCACCTTGACTGTTACCTATAGGAAGCACTTCGGTAGTTCGCTAAGCAAGTTTATAATTTCGCAAAATAGTGCGTAAATGGAGTGTTGGGCCAAAGGAGTCGTGTGGCGTCAATCAATGATGAAAGGGTATGTGCGCGGGCGCGGCGCACCTGACGTCCCCTTCGAGTCCGATTCATCTCGCGCTCGGCGCCTCGACGCCTCGTCATAAATCCGCATGCAATTATGTGAGACTGTTGTCCGTTCGAGAAGCTCCGCTCTGAAGCCTCCAGCACTTGCAAGGCAGTCCGCCGCGTGGTCCCTCTACCATGGTCGTTAAGGTAAGCGCTCATATGCTTGAGCGTCGTTTTAATTTCCATCCCTTGGCGCCGTTTTTGCGCTCTCTCCGTGCATGAAAAGCGCGCAACTTTAATTCGATGCGCTTCTAACCGGGCATCACCCCGAAACTCGCGGCAAGTCAATTTTTACGCGCGAAAGCTTCTCTAAAAGTTGTAATTAAAATTGGCGTTGACGCGCCCGCGGAATTTGCTTGTTCTTCGAGTAATAAGTTCAGGAAAGTTCCTCTTCCTATTACTGCAACTTATTAAAACTTTCATGTATTTTAAAAAGCATATTTATTGAAATTAGAGGGCTGAAATATTTGACCTCTCAGAGCTTTTGCGATGGAAATAAAAGTAATTCGATAAGCGCAGATTGAGCTTTCACTTCCGGGAGATTTCGGCATAATATAAAGTAATGACGGGTAACTTATGATGCAAAGCCCTTTTGATGCCGGCCCTATCCTGGGCCTGTGATTCGCTTCAGAGCGGAATTAAAGAGGCTGCTGCCGGTTATTAGGCCGGCCCGGGCCGGCGGAAGATCGAGAGCGTCCTGAAGCCTCTGAAAACTTTCCCGGGCGTTTGATCTATTGCTGCGACAATGCTGGACAAGCTGCTGCTTCTTGCGGGTGATGACTGCTTGCTCCCTTCGCGATGACATCTGCGAGCCACCTGAAAGGCGCTTTGTTGTGCCGCCCTTTGAATTCGGGCAATGCAAATGGGCAGAACTTCTGCAACTTCCCCAAGCTTGGAATTTCAGTTTGCATGCACGAACGTCTCGGATTTGCGTTTATTAGTGCGCGGCCGGCTCGCCCGCTGAAATTCTTGCGAACGGCCCGGACTTTCAATTAATTTTAAATTGGAAAATGCGCCTGTTTTTTGAGCGCTGCTGAGAGGGCCTAGTCCATCGTGAGCGTGCATAATCAAAGGTATCTTATTACAGTCTTTGATGTCTCAATTTTATATTTCCCTATATTGTACAAACATAATTTAGATATGGCAATACAATTATTTTGCTATAAACTTAATCTAAAATATGATGACGAGTTTACTTTCTTTAAGTTTTTTTTGATACCATTATTAATTATTAAGATTTGTTTGCTCTGCAAATGTAGAGCTACCGATTTTCTTTAAACAATGCGAACAAGGCTCAGAAAAAGTTGAAATTATAACCGAAAAGGCAATTTTGCAGGAGACGGCAAGCAATATAAGAGCACAACGCGTAGCGTAAAACAAAGAGTTCTTTTGTGTATTTAGAACAAAGGAAAAGCCACATAAATTCCGTAATAACGTTTAACAGTTGGAACGAACAGGAGAAATTGCAAAATAAGCTTTCGGGAGCTTAGCTTTTGCGACATATTAGCAAGGTATTTCTAGATATTAAAGATTTATGTTGGGCTTATTAAATTTACATTTGAAGAAAATTTGAACTAATGCATAAGTTTTCTTTTAATATGGTCAATTTATGACTGTAATTAGCAAACCTGAATTATTTATGTAATTTAGATTATTTTAACGTTATTATTACGCAGTTGGTTTTGTGAAACAATTTTATCATTAACACAGGGCAAATATTTTTTTGTTATAATTACTGAAGAGCGGCTTTAGCAAACTCACGTAATGTAATTGCCTAATGCTTATAAAATAAACAGTTTTAGTGCTTTTTATTATCAATCCTTTAAGAAACCTGCAAGTAAACAAAGCGCCGCTAAATAAATTTTGCTGGCTGTTTACTCGCAGTTTTTAGTTTAATCTTGCGATTGCTTTCGAAATAAGCTCAAACAGGCGAAATAGCGCCGGCAGAGCCGAGCTTTGCCGCTGATGGCTGTTGTGAAAAAACTAACATTAACACAGTTATAGAAGTCCAGGAGTTGTCAAAAAACAATCTTGCCCACGCAATCTAAGTTTTGCGCGAGTTTATACACACAATTTCCGACTTCATTTGGCGTCCACGCGAACGGGGCTGCATCGGCGGCGTGATGCTGGTAATTTGGTTTTGATCTGGTCGGCGCAAGCAAAGCTTGTTAATTGTTGGTGTGAATTTGTTCGGGCAGGTTGGGATTACTAGTTGTCTTTATATAAATTTAGTAATATTTATTTTTGCACTTTTTACCAATGAATTAAGTAAATTGAAGAATTCCTAACTCCACAACAATTTTAAAACTCATTTTAGGCGATAATTTTAAAATTTTGTGTCGTCTATTAAATGTTTGTGTATTTTATAATTTTAATGTTAATTTATCAATTACTTAGAAGCACTAGTATTAAGTAAGAATGTTATATATGACAAACGCGCCACTAATCTTAGATTGGAATTATTTCATTTTAAATCAGAGTTTCAAGGAAAGTTAGCGGTTTTTAACAAAGATTGATAATTTTTGTGTGTCCTGTTTTATTATTTAGGGGAATTTTGTTTAGCAAGAGATGCACTGAGTCGAGAAAGGCTCCTTGGTTTGGAGATGCGTAACTAATATCGTGCGGTAATGAGAAGTTTCTATATGAACAATAAGCGTTGATTAACGTTTTATCTTTTTTTGTACTCCAGCATTGGGGGAATTTTTCAGTTTCAATTCTACTAATTGTTTGGAGAATAGAAGAAATTTCTTTCATGCATAAATAATTATAAGAACAACTGAAATGTAAAATAAAATAATGTCGAAAAGGTAATATAAATGAAAGTCTTGCTTTATTTTAAAATATGTGGCCACCGCAACCACGTTAGCCCTAGAGCATTTAGGAAACTCGATTTTATGTAACTTGGTGGAAGAATATTAAGCTATATTTTACGAACGGTTTCTATTCAGCGTTTGTAGTTTGTTTCTATAAATTTGCGCTTGACTATAACCCCAAGAAAATATTTTATCTAATCAGGATCTTGAGGGCCACTTTGCTGGTCATGAAATGGTTTAGTCGCCAAACTTTTTTACCAACAAATTGATCTTATTGCTAGAAGTACAGTTTGACTCACTGATTTATTCGAATCACATTTCATTTTATTTCAGATCATCCAATTTCGACTAAGAGAATTTTGTTATTGTCAACCGACAGCTCTTGTGGTTTGTTGTAATAGTATTCCCTTCAATATTAAAAAAATAATTCTACAGTCGTCTTTGTGCAATAAACAGCAGCTTACGGTTAGTTTTTGAGGACGTACAGTTGTTCTTCAATTACTTTTAGGTACGATTTGTTCAAAAAAAGCGGTCCTCTTTGTATACTTAATCGCTCTAAAAACACCAATCGAAACCAACAGGAACAACAAAAATACCGGGTTTGGTCACTTCTTCCCATGATACTGGCCCTGAGGGGTCAGAAACTTTGACGTTCTGTAAAAATCCGACCATAAACCCTACACGCCTGTGACCTATACAAATTAGTTTTACGTTAGGTAGACTAAGGGGTGATTGGGAGCCAAAACACAAATTGGCGCTCGTTGGGTCATTGTTAATTATACCTGACTAAAGTATGTTGTTAATCGATGCTTGATGGGCGGTTAATTGAATAACAACAGAATCAAAATATTTATCAAATGCACTATATTTATTTATATTATTTTTACATTTAAAATTGTTCTTTTGTTAAAAATTGTAATTAGTTTCCAGTTGTCCTGAGGCTACTCGGAGATACATTACGCATACAGTAACTTAGTTATTAGGGTAAGACATTGTATATGGACGTAAAGGCCACTTTAACCACAAAATTCCCCAATTGTTGTTTGAGAATGCCACAACTTCTCAGCACGCCTTAGAATCGACAAATCTGAGTTTTCATGAATACAAGATCGAATGACGGCGATATGCTCCACACTTCTTGCATTTTGTTTTTTTACAGGCACCTTTTTATCGTATAAAGTAAATGTACATTTCAATTCTTCAACAACTTGTCGAATTGTAAGCTTAGGAGGTCGATTATTGCAAAAATCATAATAAACTATAACAAATAAATTATAAATATCATAAATAGTGATTTAATATTTAAATAACAATAGTGAAGTAAATCAGCAATATTTACATAATTTAAAAAATAGGTAAAATCAAATGTACTTATACCACATTACCACATACTTACAAAAAACATATTATTACCTATCGGATTGAATTATTTTTTAACGCTATTTTAAGGCCCAAAGAAACTGAAAGAAATATTTATTGTCACAGTGTGGCAGATCTTTTTAAACATATTTTATAAAAATACAATTTTTTTAAGAGTATCCGCAATGAGTTATGAATAAGCCGGGACATTTTTACGTCTCAGTACCAACATTTGTTAGCACATAACTTTCCTTCAGGCTTGTCCTCAAATCTAATCAATACCTTACATTAGAATGTTCGATCCATTATCTGGCCTTATGGTGAAAGTATTTGTGGGTAATGTGAACACGGTAGTATAATATTATATCAGATATTAAATTTGATTGAATTCACGAACTTGAGCCTCAGTAATACCATAATTAAATCTTTAAAGCAAACGTAATTGGAGTTTTGTCCAAAATAACAATTAATTCTTATTGAAGCCTTTTCCTATATTTGTTTTATTTAAGAACTTTTGCTCTTATAGTGAATATAAAAGAAAATGAAGTTATTAAATTTTTTTAAATTTTTTCAAATGTGGCAGAAGGAATTTCTGCCGTATTTATTTATTTATTATGCACTTTTTACGCTTATCGACCTGAGGTCCATCAGCTTACGAAATTATTTTTGTTCTTTGTTTTTTGTTTGGTACATTCATTAATTATTTTTGGTTTCCAATTTTCCAAATTTTTTAAAGCAGCCTATATGGAATGCATGAGAACATTTCAAAAATTCAAATTAGCATCATCTAAGGCTTTTCCATCCGACTCTTATTATCACTACTGTCATTATAATCCCGCTTTGAGGTGAGAGTTAATATATTATGATCTGTCAGATCATTATCATCCTCTACGCCGTGTGATGTAGCATTTTTTCTAGGAAGCTTAAAGTCTATACCAGCTTTAAACAATTCATCCCCTTTAGGGTAACACTTACAAGACTAAAGAATAGCTGGAAAATCAGTTAACATTGTTGTTACTTTACACCTATTTTTGTCAATTGATGCTAATCTTTAGTTTATTTTGTTATCAAGAAATACAAAAAAGTTTTTTCTTTACACTGTAGTTTTTTTTAATTTGTAAGACTTTTGTGTTTATTTTGCTGAAAATTATCTTTTTATTTCACTTTTGCTTTTTGATTTTTCTTCTACGCTAAGTACCATGCCATAAATCTGATTTATAAATAACTCACAGCATCATGATTAAGATTTAATTCACGTTTAAATAATCTTTTATCCGCTTACATACGGGATATTCTTATGCTGTTTTTTCCTTTATATGCTTTCTCTAACATATTTCTCTTTTTAATTAATTTAAAAAGTTTATTAATGGCTATCTTTGTCTTTTAAAAAAATTGTTTCTTATGGACTGGCAAATACAAAAAATTCTCTTAACTGAACAGCAAAAAAGATATTTTTATTGCATTAAGCTCTAGTTGCAAAATAATTACAAAAATAGGTTAACTTAAGCCCTTTACTAAAACTTGGTTGTTAGTCTTCTGTAAAACCGATTTGTAGAATCAAAATTAGAGAGAAACGCATGTAAACTGAAAAAATATTTAGCTCTTTTCTAAACACAACAAAGTTGACTCCTGCTGACATTACTCCTTTGCGTTTAAAGTATTAACAACAGCGAGACAAAAACGGCTCATTTTTTCGAATCTTATTTTTCTAATTGATGGTCGTTGTTGAACCCGATGCGAATCTAATCAACATGGTCATTACTAAAAGCTTGCTTAAACATTTATTTGTTTTTAGCTCCATTTTCAAATTTTAAAAAAATTAGTGTAATGGTTAATAAGAATAAAGGCATGAAAACTTCTGTAGTCTAGTAAAATAAATTTTGTAGTCAAAAATTATTATATAATAATATTTTTACTTTTCCAATTATTGCTTCTAACACTCCGTGCATTTAGCAGTTTTGATAAAACTAGCCAAATTATAAATTTAATTCTTTTTATGTCACTTTAGAAACATTTTTGTAGGTTTCTACGTTATTTTGGGTAGTTGGAAATAGTAAACTATCCAATTTATTCTTTAGTTTATAAAATAAAAAGTAACTAACAGTATCAGGTTTCTACAGTGAATAAACTAACAATTGAAACATGGATATCTATAAAATTTGTTTTATTTGGTCTGAATTATTATCAAGGTGCACAATGATGTTATTTTTAGATTATCACTGAGTGAAACCCTTTTAAATTCCTTAAACTGGCTGTGGATTGCTAAAAATCATACGTTGTATTTTGAAGTTTAAAAACTTTTACGGTTATAGTAAATAATAGCTCTAAAATAATAATAATACCTTTTCTTAGGAATATTTAAAACAGTGTATTACTCAAATGTGTCCAGGGATTTTACTAATTGTAAGAATATTTTTGATTCTTTTATTGTTTAAGTTAATTATATATGCTTTGCAATATACTAAAACAACGAATTTACTTAAAGGGTTTACGTGTAACTAACAAATTAAAAACTTTTAGTCAATTGCTGTGGGATAACGGAATTACTGGTTTTCACAAATGTTTCTTTTATTTAGTCATTATTAGATTTTTAAAGTAACATTTCAAACAAAATATATGCGATAAATCTATTCCTATTTATTATAATGAAACCACCAACATCAACAGTTATTTATCAATATTAAAATTACTTTTTAGATCTTAAATCTGCACTTTATCATTCATAATTGTTACTTATATTCACTTTTATAAAAAAAAAATATACTGTGTACAAATATAACCCGGAATTTTGTTATAATTTTTGAAATCTTTATTTATTCTTAAAAATCTGTTTCGTCGCCTTCGAACTAATCCCCCTCGGCTGCAATGCACTTATGCCAGCAAATTTTCCACTCATCAAAACACTTTGAAAAGTCCTCTTTCGCTATGGCCTTCAGCACCTTCTTCGATTCGGCTTCAATCTCTTCTATCGTGTCAAAACGGTGTCCCGGAGCGGTCTTTTCATTTTGCTGAATAGCCAGAAGTCACATGGAGCTAAATCAGGCGAATACGGCGGTTGCGGAACGATATGGGTGGAATTTTTAGCGAAATGGTCACCAATAAATTGAGGGTTTTTGGAACCAAACGAGATTTGACTTTTTTGAGGCACAAAACTTCCTTCAAAATGGTGTTGACTGATCCATTTGAAATGCCAACGATGTCAGCAAGCTTTCTATTTGTCAATCGACGATTTTGGAGTACCAATTTCTTAATGTTCGTCAGTTGATGTGGTTCGTCTTCAATGCCTTCACGACCCTCTTTGAACATTTTATGCCATTCGTATACTTGTGTTTTAGACATATCCTGTTCACCGAAGGCTTTTTGTAACATTCTGAGCGTTTCCACAGCAGAAATATCATTTCTAACACAAAATTTAATCGAACTTCTTTGTTGAATATTTTCTGACTTGGTAAAAATCGAAAAAGTTAATTTTGGTTGTTTACGAAAACGAGCGTCACTCTTCAACTAATTAAGATATGAACCTAAAATTTGACACAGATGTCAGTAGCAGTCCTACCAACTTAAAACTAAAAAGGTTTGTGCCCAACGAAATGCCCGCGCAGTATAAATTAAAAATTCCGGGTTATATTTGTACACAGTAGTATATGATTTAAAAAAAAAAACGGTAGTCGTTAGAAAATACTAAAAATCAAAAAAAGGGACTTTGAGAATTGGATCAATAACGAGAATCAGTTATGTATTATACATCTTAAAGGTAAAATTAAACAATTACAACTTGAGGATTTGGAAAAGTAAAAATTTTTTATATTTGATTTACATTGTTGTGCACTTGTTTACCTTCAATTAAAAGCATCGACATTTGTTCTTGATTGAATTTTTAGGTAGATTTATTTTTTCTAAATAATTTTACTGTAATTTTTTGTTTTATTTCTCCCAGACCTCAAAACCGCCCATTTTGTTCTTCACATGCTTCTAGTCTATTCACATAATAATCTCAGACTGATAAGTCCAAACTGTAAAGGGAGTGCTTTAGTGTAATTCGTACACATTTTTGATTTTTTGTTAAATTTCGACAGATATTTTCATATTGGATATTTATGTTTTTTCTGACAATATGGCAGTTTTATTTTATTTGAAAGTTAAGAGAAGCAATTTTTTCCTCGGCCGCTTTGGTCCGTGGCTAAGGTTAGCAATCTTCATTTTGAACTGCAAAATTGTTTGTTTAAGCGTAAATTTGATTTTTTGCGGGAATTGTTCCCCATCTGCGCTTTTTCAAAATTTCAGACAGGCATGTCTACGTCTGTTCAGTTCACAACGCATAAAATAAAAATTCTCTTTCAAATTTGATTTACTCTTATGTATAAGCCAAACAAAGGCGACTGTTAAGCCCCACATACAAATTTTTTCCAAAATAATATAATGAAACCGATCCTAAGATTAATTTCCTAACCCATCAATGAAATCATTCGTGAAGCAATTAGAATAGAAAAACGCTTTTTTAATGCTTCAATAATAGAGAATTTAACTGACGTTTACAAATGATTTGAAAATTTATAAATATTCTATGTTAGTATCAGCAGTTAAGGATTTTTCTAAGCAGTCATTTGCATTTTACGCAGAATAGAGGTTTCCCTAAAGTTTCTCTTCTCATTTGGTACAACTAACGAATCAGAAGGAAAACCGAGTATCGTAAACCAGGACAATTTTGAGACACTTTTTTAGTTTTTTTAAAATACAGTGATGTAAATGTACACTTAATAAAAATACTTATGGTGTAGGGTGCTATTATGTATTATCTGATAAATATAACATTGTTTAAGCCGTAATTTTAAGCGAGATAGCCAGAATTTGACTTAATAGGTGTCACAAAGTTGTACCTATATGTAGGACAACTTTGTGACACCTATCATTCTGCTACTACAGCTTATTCTTTTAATGTGAAAGGCTTCTTTGAGGCAGTTATTGACACACAATGCTTACAATGCTTAGTTACCTGCTGATACATTTGACATAGAATATTGCCACAGTAGACTTCAAATCTCAGTCATTTCTGAGACATCAAAAAGTCAAGTTTCCCTCTTTTTTTTGGAGCATTTATTTTACAAATTATGTCCCCATCCTTGTACCAGATTTCATCTTTTGTTTTAGGCCACCTCTAGTGTTTCCCCACAGACTCCATAACATTAACAAGCGCACCCCCTCCTTTTTAATTTTTGTTATTATGCCTGGATAATACTTTCCTTCATATGCTACCACTACTTCTTACTTTCCTTATCCTATAATAAGGAAAGTAATGTAATCGATTTGACCTACAGTTTTCATATGTTGGACGAAATATAGCTCAGGACACCAAAAAGTTGGTTTTAGCCATTGGTTCGTGTGTGTGTGTCTGTCTGTCAGTAAACAAGATATCTCGAGAACCGTAAAGCTAGAGACTTGAAATTTGGTATGCAAGTTACTTGTAGGTAGGCGATGTGCTTGGTAAATCGCAAAGCCGTTTGGTCAAGATCCCAAAATCGGTCAGCGGTCGAATCTAAACAGTTGAAGATACAAAATTTATGAGAATAAATGATTTATTATCATGAGATAAACTGAATTTAAAATAAAAGTTAGTAAAATAAGAACTCGAAAAAATTGATACTCAGTTTAATATACCGGGTGTTCATAAAATGTTTCGCAATTTATATTACTGGATAGATCACCGAGACGAACAAATTAACATGTTTTTGATCCGAGGTCAAATAAATAAGTTATGAGCCGATTAAAATTAATTAAACGGACCAATTCACAGCGCGCTCGAGTACTGGGCCGACTGCGGGAGGAGGGCGCTTGGCCCTATTTGGAGCACGCAGGCTGTGCGACGCCCCATTACCTTCAGTGACGCAGCAAAATGTTCAGTATGAGTCAATTATTGTCTTGTACTGTTTATTTTAATCAGCTTTCAGTGTTGGACTCGCCCAGACTCCTTTAAAATAACAAGTTCTGGGACAAGCGCACGCGGCCGATATATATATATATATATATAAAATGCGATAAGGATAAGTACGTGTGATCCTTCATATCACCACTATCTTATCTTCTTTCTTGAAAACCTTAATTTCCTCTTTGACTTCAGATTCAGATTCAAAGTCTGAGCCTGCAAACCATCTATCACCTGACTTAACATACACAACACTGACATCGTCACTTTCTTCAGGATTTTCAATGATGGGACGAGCTGACTTCGTTTTCATTGCCTTTGCATCACTTGAGGAAGCTTCTAGCGCAGACATGGTTGATGAATTCTGCAAATCTAGAGCGGAATTATTTTTTCCAGGTGTGACATTGATTCGCCTCTTTCTGATCTGCTTTCTCTCTGCAACTTCGGTCCTTTTTTGTAAAAGATGTTCTAGAAAGCTGCCACTTCCATTTCTTTGCTTCAATTCATTTTATTCTTGATTAATGTGACTGCATAACCTACTTAAGACCTCTTGTCTGTTTGTAGGATAAATGCCACATTTCCTAAATCCAGCACGCAGATTGGTTCCCTTATTTTCTTCAACTTTATCGAACAGTTTCTTTACCAACGTAGGGAACTCCTGGTTAGGTATTGTTACACTCCTAATACCAACAGTAGACTTCTTCCACTCTGTCAAGATAATCTTCCAGTATCTCTTGAGTGGCCGGAAAAATGCCACATCTAATGACTGCAACAAATGTGTTGAATTTGGGGGCAGAGCTATAAAACGGATGCTATGTTCTTCGCTCTGTCGGATAACTTCAATGTTCATATGTGAGCTTAATTTGTCACCAATCAGTATTTTTGCCATTCTTGCCGTCTCAGAATAGGAAGCATTACCTTCAAAAAAAAATCTTCAAATGTGTTGTAGTCGAACCAGCCAGATGAAGTGCAATTATACCTTGCACCTGCAGGGCCACCTTCAGTCCATGTGCTCCACAAATGCTTGGACTTATAGTTAACATAAACAGTAGCAAGTTCACCATCTGTATTTCCACAGAACATAATGGAAATACAAGCCTTGGTGGAGTTCCTAATTTTCTCAGGATATTTTGTACCCCTCTTCGTAATCATTTTACATGATCTTAGGTCACCTACGAGGTTCGTTTTATTATTGTTCCAAGTGTTGGAACTTGGAATCCCTTCAAGTTCAATGCAGAGATGATCAAAATATTTATTTATCACATTTTCATCAACTCCTGCCCTAGCAATCGATATATTCTGTGCAAACCTCTGGGTCAGAATGGGATGACAAGCCATAAATGAGTTTTGCCACTCAGTTCCTGGGAAATTATTTCTAAAACATGCCACTGTCCTTCCCACACGTCAGATATGTTTTCACAATACACCTAAGGTCAAATCCAGTCACAGGAAAACCATAATCGAACATTGTTATACAATGAGAAACAAATGCTTCTTCCTCTATTTCAGAAAAAACTGTTGGGTGTCCTAGAGTCGATGGATGTTTCCCCTTAAGTTAAGAAACAATAAAAAATACATTTTAGTAATAAAATCAAACAACTGTTAATGCAGTAGCTCAGGAAAAGGCATTAATTTGTAGAATCTTACTTTTCAGCAGCTTTTCGTATGGATAATTTAGTCCGTTTTATTTCATTAAGAGCTTCTGCCAGCGTTTCCTTAGTATAATTGCGGTATGAACGTGACCCAACTTTCCTTCTGCATTTACCAGGCATTTTATAACCTGAAAATACGTAACAATCAGAAATTTAAATAAATACAAAAAAAATTGTAAACTAAACACTACAGGACAACTTTGTGACAGCGGCATTACTGTCACAATGTTGCCCCGTGATTCTTCACGAATGAAGTATTTCCACGAAAGGGTAATTAAATAAATGTTTTGTATCTATAATTTTTTAAGAGAATTATCAATAAACACAATACTTTAAATTCAAATTACCCTCAATACACTGCTCCGTAGGATTCTTTGACACCAGATCAAATTTTAGGCCAACGCTCTGAAGTGCTTTTGAGAGCGACAAACAAAATGGCCAAGCGCCACTATTTGCGGAATGCCATAGTCGTTCTAGCCATTCTAGCAGATGGCAGCACTCCGAACCGCCACAGAATGCCCGCCAGTTTAAAAAATTTGGTGCTCGCTGCAGGTGTCACAAAGTTGTACCCCTTGTCACAAAGTTGTCCTGGTTTACGGTAATAAAAACTTTGTACTTAACTACACACAATACAAAAAGTCTTTTAGGATTCATAAGTCCCCTCGCGGCGTGAATGTGTATGTATGTATATATGTATGTAATAAAAATGAACAATAAGTTACAGTAGAACAATAAGGTTCTGATTGGATTTAGATCAATACAAAATCCACCTGACTGTTAATAGTCTTGTCACAAGGGCCAGTCTTTAATTGCAGCTAAATATATTTATAGTTATTGCATAAGTATCAAAATTTTGTGATTTTTAAGATTTGTGTTTTATTTTTCTTTATATACGAGTATTGTATTCCTTCTTCTTTTTCTTTTCTTGGTAATAAATTGATGTTTGTGTGATCTTTAATCAGATTTAAAATTAGACGCTGGCTTATCATATTTGTCGTGGTCTCTTGATGTTCCATTTTCTTGCAGGAATTTCTTACGTACAATTTTTACAAGTCTGTCTCCATTAACTCTTGAAATGACTGTTTTATTCTTTTCTTCAACAGTTGACCCAATCTGTTATTGGTTTTATGTTGTACATTTCTCTTATTTCCTTGATTTATATTTTAGTGTATAATTAATGTTAATTATTTTCCTAAATAATTTTATTTTATATATTATTATTTGCATACTTTCTGCCATTTTGCGTCAAAATTTCTGAATATTAAAATTTTATCGCTGGAACTGCTTAGCGAGTTTTTAAGGGTAATTTCTGAATTTACACCGTAAATGTTTAACTGTTGATCTTGTTTAGTTTTTAATAACGAATACTGAAAACTAGTCGAAGAGTTATTTGTTACAAAAATTATTCACACACTTGATTTTAATTGAATATCAAAGGTAACTATGTGGGTCATTCAACTAAACTAAATTTCAGTAGTTAACAACAAAGTTAATTAATCTAAGAGCCGGTATTGCAACTACAGCTGTACAGTTCCATCTCATCCTGAAACTGTTTGTGTGGAATACTATTCCTGCATTTTCTTTTAACATTAGTTACTACATCTTTAACATATCCAGCTAAATTCTAGGCAGTTAGGGTGCTTCTAATTAATTTGCCCTCAGACGTTACTTGTAAGTCGCAGTTAATAATTCGGTTGTTAAGGTGGAGTCAGGTTGATTCAGTTTAGCTTGAGAGAAGCCTCAATTTCTTAAAGTAATTTTATAATAATCTGGTCTTATTTCTTGTTTTTAAGTCTATATAAACTTGTTTGATTCGGTTGTAGGTATACAAGGTGCGTCCGAAAATTGATGATAATAATTCCGGAAAATTCGTTTAATTGAAAGTACGTTTAGATACACTTAATATTTTTTAAAAGAATACTCTAACACCAAAATTCTATTACACAATTTTAATAGTCCCAAAATGGGGTGCTCTCAAATTGAATTTGAGACGGGGAAACAAAAATAAATAGGGCTAGGACGGATCCAGGCTGTAAGAAGGTTTATTTTGCTTTAAACTCTGTTAGTAACAGCGACCCATAAGGAAACCAGGTGCTGGTGATGTTCAAGAGGACCCACGCGATTTTGAAACCGTTTAAGTACTTTCATGTAAAATACAGCGTTGACCATTTGTCCGGGTGGTACAAACTTCTTACGGAGAGTACATTTAGGGTTAAAAAACACAATGTACCTGGCTTACATCCTTGATTTGCATTTTTGTTGTTCGAAAGACTCAGTAGTGTGTCTTTTTACTTCTTGAGCACCCTTAAAAGACTATGTTATCAATTTATCTGAAAAATCAAGCTCACTTTTCACGAGGTCTAAAATTTTACGAGAAAGTCAAAAATTTTGAAAATCAAGTATATATGTAAAATTTCCACATTGCAATAGTCTAAAACGTGAGGTGTCGATGGGAGCTTTGTGTGTTGCTCATACTTGACGTCCTCTCTGCATGTCTTATACCACATAAACACTTGTTGAACAACGAAAGCTACAGCTAAAATATATAGATGTACTATAAAGGTTTTGTTATTTAATAAATAGTATTGTTTATTTATGGTACTAAAGTTAAAAAATTGATAATTATTTTCTATATATTGTATAATGTTAGTGAAAGTTTGTTTATTTAAAAATAAATATTACGATCTAACTTTGATAACACTACTCTAAACTAATTTTTAAAGGTTTTGTCTTGGCCTGTGAACCGAATTACTTAGAGAAACTTTGTTGATTACCTCGACAACAATTGGTTTTTGTCGACTATGGAAGAGACCATATAATACGCAATAAATATAATTTAGTGGATTTTCGTTATAAGCTTTCGAGACGTAATATAAACTAGAATTGTAGTATTAATAGCAATGTGCAGATTTAAGTATACTTTGAATACTGTGTAACAGAAAAGCAAAATCTTTTCATTTTCCCCATCAGGAGCAGATTTATTTCCCTCGAAATTAGTTTTGTTGCATTCCCCATTGGTTTGGTGGCTATTAGAATCCCAATGACTATGATTGGATGTTTAATTTTAAACTTTTACATATACTGTGTAAATAAAATGTATTTCGGCATCTTATATTTGAAGTTGTACTGTTTCCACTATTTCCAAAAAAATTGCGCTGTACCCTTTCATTTTATGTACTCAAAATTAAAAAATTTAGTGCGTATGTCTGTAGGATCAGCCAGATTTAATTGGCATGACGACTGCCGTCACTTTTAGCGGATTTGATTGAAACGATTTACAAATGCTTTAGAGTTTTTTCCAGCCGTAGATTAAATACATATATTTAAATCAAATACATATATTTCTTAGGTGTAGTCGAATAATGGAATCGTATGAGAGTGTATATATTTGTGCGTCTCAGAAAAGGTTTCCGTAATTAAAATTAAAAAAAAACAAAACATACAACTAAGTGTTCGGATCAAATCATGTCAATTTTTGAAAAATTTTCGACGTTTTGGCATCAACTCTGGTACCACTATCGGGAGACTGAAGTTAATTCTTTACTTGGGGTCTTAATCTACCTATGTCCTGAAAAGAACTGCGAGTCATAAAAGCAGACTAGCCATTTCCCACGCTTTGAGTATTGAGGGGGTACTTTTCTAATTAAATATCCTCACAAATGATCTTGCTGCTTCCATAAGAGTTTTTACTTGGAAAACTTAATTCATGGACGATTTCTTTATTATCTAAACAAAGACCAGTTCTGTCACAATCATCGCAAGGTAGTTTGTAAACTCCTTGGGATTCGTGGAAGTAATAATCTTTAACTAAGCAGATAAATTCAGTTATTTTATTATTAGTCGTGAAGAATACTTGCATATTTTGTTTGTTCAGTATGCGGCTTATTCTGTTAGTGATACTTGGAACTTGTGTTATAGTAAGTATTTTTAATAATTTAGGTCAAGACGTTAGAACCATATCTGAAGCTGGTAAATTATATAATGACCATAATTATTATTAATTATATAAATGACCAGATTGGACGTATATTTAGAGTCAGTGTGTCAGGATGGCCAGCAAACGGCTTAATCGAATCAAATGGATACGTTGTTTATTATCCTGAAATGATAAACAACCTACATCTCCAATAAAAAATCAGTAATTTTTTACCCTTTTCAGATCGAATCATAATAATTCAGTTATGCGGTTATTCGGATAACGCCAACATCATACAAGTATACGTTCTCACAGCAAACAAAACGAAACAGTTGTATTCCGTGCTAAAAGCTATAAAAAAAACAATAACAAAATATTATTATGGGAGACTTTAAAGCAACGATCGGAACGGATAAAACAACAAAGATTACAAAAGGCATCGGCTTGGGTCACAAGAACAATAGAGGTAACACTTTAATACGCTTTTGCCAAAAACAACAATTAATAATCACCAACATGTGGTTTAGTCCGAGAAAACAAAGATTATATACCTGGAATGCATCAGCAGATGGTCAGAGCATGATCATTAGAAACCAAATTGACTTAATTCTTGTCAATCAACGGTTTAGAAATACTATAAAGGCAGTTACAACTTATCCGGGAGCTGATGTCGCTTCCGACTATAACTTGTTGGTGGCAAAAATGCAAATTAAACTTAAGACCATACCCAGAAAAATAAAAATGAATACAACATTATTAAAATACCAAAGCATTTGAGAAAAGTTTACTATTAAGGACTATCTCAACCAAAAGGTAAAGGAAATGCAAGAAATGCCAAGTAAGGATGCAAAAACGATGTGGAAGCAGTTGAATAATGCAATTATAATATAAGGAAAAGAGATTCTACAAGATAAGGAAGAGGAAATCCAAAAAAACATGAATAACAGACGTATTATCAGAACTCTTTAACAAAGGTAAGAAAGTGAAGAATCGAAATGAAGAACAGTACAGAAGTCTACAAAGTCAACTAAGAATAAAGATCCAAGAAGCCAAAGAAGAATGGATGGAACAAGAGTGTAATGAACTGAAAGAATTACAAAGTAAAAACAATAATTTTAATGTATATAAGAAAGTTAAAGAATTGACAGACAATCATCATAAAAATGTCGCTATGTCTTAAAAAAATTCTAACAGAGTTGTTACTTGACCAAAATAAAAAGAAGGATGAATAGGGAAATTAAATTGCAAATATTTTTGACAATGGCAGAGAAGAAGAAAGAAAAACGTAGCAACTAAAACAGGTCTAAATATAATGAAGGAAGAGGTAGCGAAAGTCATAAGACAAGCAGAAGGTAACAAATCTCCAGACCAGATCAGATTCCAACAGAATGGTTAAAATGTCTTAACGACACGAACATAAAACATCCAACAAACCCTGTTTAACCAAATTTACCAAGAAGGACAAATACCACAAGAGTGGCTTCGTTCAACGTTTGTACCTATATCAAAAAATGCAATGCAAAATCATGTGGGGATTTTAGATTACTAAGTTTAATGAGCCACACTCTCAAATTGCTGCTTTGAGTGATGCAAAACAGAATTTGTACAAAATGTGAGGAAGCTGTAAGTGATGAGCAAATGCGATTTAGAAGCAAAAATTATTGGAACGTGAAATGTTACGTCTGGTCTGTGATGTTATATAGATACTATACTATGCTATACTATGTACCGCATTAAAGCGATTGAAATATGTCATCGAAGAATCTTGTAAATTTCCTGAACAGTAAAGAAAACGAATGAACAAGTGTATTTAATGAATAAGGAAAGGGAACTATTAAATATAATAAAACGAAGAAAACTGGAGTATCTTGGGCATGTGCTCCGAGGACAGAAGTATGAACTCCTACGATTAATATGAAACGGAAAAATTAAGGGGAAAAAGTGGATCGGTAGAAAGAAAATGTCAATATCAACAAAGTATTAAATTGGTAATCGTCAACGATTGATAAAATGAGCAGGGCACAACAAGAAAAAGGTCAAAAATTTTGTAGAAGATCTGTTTTGTATTAATGTTTTGGTGATTGTTATAAATGTTAGTTTGTAGTATTAAAAAGTTTAAAAAATTTGATAGTAAGTCAAGAACTGGATTTAGCGGTTAAATAACGGTTAGTGTGAGGAGGATTTCTACAGATAGTATAATAAAAACTGTTTATTGTTATGATATTGTCCAGAAAAGAAAAGAAATTGTGTTGTTCAGTTTCCATGATTTTTTTTTATTTAACTTCTTTGTTATACAATCTGTCCTAATTACAAGAGACAATAAGTACTTAGCGTGACACATATAATAATAATGAATGCAAGCAGCAGTAGAAACTGCCAATTGCCTAAGGCATGTAGAGTAGGGCTACTCTTTATAAATTTCATTAGGCTAAATATACAAGTGAGTGGTAAAGCTTACAACAATTTAGATTAAGGGTTAAAGCGTGTTAGATGTTCGTTAGGTTTAAATCGTTTTAAACGTTTTGGTTTATAAGGTTCGTCCATCAAAGTGTTCACTAATTGATTGGAGTGTGTCAGTAGTCGGTCTTTATATCTTTTTTTCTATTTGTTCTCTGATAGTGGGTATACGCAAATCACTTGGGATAACTTTATTTGGCACATACCACGGAGCACTAACTATAGCACGCAACACTTTATTTTGTAATCGTTCAATGATGGCTAGGTTGGAGTTGCTGGATGTTCCCCACAGAGAAAGACCATACGTCCAGATAGGCTTTAACGTGACTTTATAGAGCAAGAGTTTGTTCTCCAATGATAGTCTAGACTGATTTTCCTGTATTGTAATCCAAGTTGTTTACGTTTGTTGAATATATAGGTTTTCAAGGTTAAGCGTCGGTCCAAATGGAGTCCTAGATATTTTACGGAATAGCCATGTTTCAGTTGTTGTCCATTGAGCGTAACCACCGGACAGTTGTCACAGTTCATGGTGAAAGTGATGTGTTGGGATTTGCTTTCATTCACCTTAATTCTCCATATTTTTAGCCATTGTTGGATTTTGTTGAGGGAGACTTGCAGGTTGTGGGATGCAGTGGCAGGGTTAGTATGTGATGCCAGGACAGCTGCGTCATCAGCAAAAGTGGCGGTTGTTGTTGTATTCGTGATGGGAATGTTAGCCGTGAACAGCAAGTACAATATAGGTCCCAGAACACTGCCTTGGGGAACTCCAGATACAGCGGGCTGTAGATTCGTGAATTCGCCATGGTGGTTCACGTAGAAATACCGGTCTGATAGGTAAGATTTTAGTACTTCGTAGAATTGATATGGCAGAAGCTTTTTTAGTTTATATAATAGTCCCAAGTACCAGACCTTGTCAAAGGCCTGGGATACATCTAGGATTGCCGCGGAGCAATATCTATATTCATCAAAGTCGTTGTATATTTGATCTACTATTCGGTGGATTTGTTCTACAGTTGCGTGTTGTCGTCGAAAACCGAATTGGTGATTGGGTATTAATTCTTTTTTGTCAAGTATTGACTGGAGTCTTTTTAGAAGTAGCTTTTCAAAAACCTTAGAGAGGATTGGAAGGAGGGTCATTGGTTTATAGGAAGCAGGATCAGTAGGTGTTTTTCCAGGCTTCTGTATCATTATTATTTGGGCCACTTTCCAAGAAACTGGATAGTATCTAACAGTGAGGATGGCGTTGAATATTGGGCAATCGCTTGGACAACAATGTCAGGTAACTGTTTAAGAATCTCCCTGGTGTATTTTTAGGATTAGTGTCCTTATCTATTACTTCTTGTACTTCTAGGATCTTGAATGGCTTGATAGGAAGACTCATTTGAAAGGGGGATTGTAGGGAGTTCATTATTTTAGCATCCATTTCAGGACTTTGACTAGGAAAAGGTTTGAAAACATTAGTTAAGTGCTCAGCTAAGGTTTCGGCTTTCTGTTTACTGCTGCGACCGATTCAGTGCACGTTTGTCTGCTTCTGATCGAGTAGTATGCCATCGTTTCCTCAGGCGTCTTTTTTCGGTTATTTTATCCTTTAGAATTAAGGAGCAGTCGTTGGTGCTGAGGTTTTTCTTGGTGGGTGTGGCTGCCCATGCAGCTTGTTGAATTGTATTGGTTAATTCGATTACAGCTTTTTCTATGTCGTGTTTGGTTTTAAGTGGTATTTTTAAGTTTATGTTATCCGTTAGGCTAGTTCGAAAATATCCCAATTTGTTTTAGTAGTACATAGTATTGGTCTCGTTTGTACATGTGTTATCTTTGAATGGAATGCTATTATAAGAGACGAATGGTCAGCAGCTAGTTCTAGGCACGATTTGATTGTAAAAAGATTTGTATTTATTCCTTTAATAACACAAAAGTCGATTAGATCAGGGGTTTTCCGGCGATCTGTAGGCCAGTAGGTCGGTTCCCCAGTCGATAAGTAGTTTAGATTATTTGCTTTTATAGCTGCTGATAGTTCCCGTTCATCGGTTCTTGTTACTCTCGATCCCCAGTCTTGGTGTTTTGCATTGAAATCTCCGGCAGGATAAACCTATTTCCTAGACTTTTTAAGAAATGAGAGTAGTCATCTTTTTTTGTTGAGTGTTTTCATTGTTGCTATTTTCTCTGCGACTTGGACAGTAGTAGCTTGTAAATGTGGTTTTTCATATTTATCTAGTTCATGATGTTTTATGTTGGATTTGATTATAACAGCTGTTCCGCCATGAGCAGTTCCATCGGGGTGGTTCGTATTGTAAATGCAGTAGTTAGGAAGTTTGATATAGCTTTTGTTGGTAAAATGGGATTCAGATATAAGGAGTATATCAATTTGGTTATTTTCAGGGAATAGTTTAATCTCTTGCACATGTTGGCTAAGGCTATTGGCATTCCAAACAGCTATTTTTAAGAGTTGGGCCATTGTTGTATTTTGGTGATTAACGTGGTTAGAAGGTTCATCATAGTCCCCATTTGTGTGATTAAACTTTTCATCATGGATTTCAACTCTTTCATGTCGTTTGACTGTTGATTTTGGTATGTGACTTGTGGTTGTGGTACTGTATTGATGTTTAAGTTTTGTGTGGGTTGTTTATTTTGCATTACTTATTCTGCATACGAAACCTCAGGAATTAGATATGTTTGTGTTGGTTTGCGCACCTGCATAGTAATCTCGCGTCTTAGTTTTGGAAAAAGTTTTTCTTGTAGTTGTTTGTGCATTGCGCATCCTCTATAGTTTGCTGGATGATTTCCGCCACAGTTTACACACTTAACCTGATCATCCTTGTTTTTCCTTGGGCAGTCTTTAGTTGGGTGGGATCTTATGCTGGCAGTAGTTTTTTGTATGGCCAAATCTTTGGCATTTGGCACATTGTGGTATTGCTCTTTTTGCATGCGGGAGTTCAACTGTTATGCTCGTATTCATAAAAGTTTAGTTTGGTAGATCTCTTTATTGTTATCTTTTTGCTTAATTTCAACTACAAACATGGGGAGTGTACTTTTGGTTGAACGTTGCTTTATTTTCCATATGTTAACTGCTTCACGGCCAAGTGCTTTTAAATTTTGTTTGATTTCTTCGGTATCTGTTGAGTGATGAATGTTCTTCATTATAACTCTGAATGTTTTCTCCTGTTTTGGCTTGTACTTATGAAATTTTGTATTTTTATTCATGAGGCTTTTTATAATAGCCGTATAGATTTCGCTTTTACTGCTTTGAATTTTAACTTCATTGTTGCCTAATGCTTTTAGAGTGTAACTATCCTTCGCAATTTCGTTAAGTAGCCCTATTAAGGGTTTGGAGTTTTAAACATCGGATACGTAGATAGGTGGGGCTTTAGGAACTTTCGAGGTAGTTTCGTCTTGCGTGGTGCTATCCTCCTCATCTATTTCTATATCAAGTGGGTCGTATTTATTATTTGTTTCCACAGGGCTATCTAGCCAATAATGTCTTTTTTTCTCTTGTATATGGTTATTAGTAGTGTCTTCAGGAATTCTAGTTCTTTTTTGGTATGATTGACTACGTGCCATTCGTTTTCCGCTTCATTACAGGCTAGAAGGGTGGTAGGTTGTTGTTGATTTATTGGGTACGTATTTGTGTCTGTAGATAATGATTTGGTGGGTATTGAGTAAATTGAGGATGTGTCGGAAAAGATTGTAGTGGTGCATTATAAGTCTGATATTGAAATTGCTGTTATTGTCCAGCTTGATTTGGATAGGAGTAAAAATTAGGTTGTGAGTAAGCCATGCTACATTGTTCAATAATTTAAATCAAGTTTAGGTTTAAGTTTTGGTTAATTTAAGATTTGATTCAGAAGAGTAAGAATGTAAAATAATAATAAATAAATGTTTGTGATAACTTCCTTGCCGTATCACAGACCTTGCGGTCAATGATAATACTTATCGCTGGTTCACAGCAGGCGCGCGAGCACTGGAGGTCTTTGCGTTTCAGAAGTCAAACTCGAACTATACAATTTATATGAATAAATGTACGTACAGATTGTACTTGACCGAAGGTCAAGTGTATGCTGCTTGATAATGTCCTTATGCAAGCCTGCAGCTGCGCCGCCGCGATAGCGCAGGTACAGTCAACCGCGGCACGAACGGCGGCAGGAACAGCGGCAGGAACGGTGGTGGGAACGATAGCAAGATAATGGCAGGGCTCCGTCACTATGTTGAGGATGCACTCGCTAGGCCCTACGGCCTTGCGGTTATCGCTACGACTCGGTTGCTGCACTAGCAATGATGGCTCAGGTATAACACATCTGCTCACGCCAACACTCAAACGCGGACTAGTTTCCATGATAAATTTGATGTTAGTGTAAAGTTTATTTAGGTGGGAAAGAAATTGTCCGAGCGCACCTTGTGCATAAGGCCAGATAACAAAAGTATTGTCAATGTATTTTGTTCAACAGGTAGAGAGGAGTCTATCTGAAAGAAATCTTTCAGACTCAGTTGTATCAAGGTTTGCCGTGCCAGGTGAAAGTGGGAAACTCATAGAAGCACCATTTGTTTTGGGAAATGAAATAGATGTTGGATAGGCAATGGTTAATTAACTTAAAAACATTTTTATGTATAAAAGGTACTGAAAACTTCTAGAGAAGTATTTTCCTGATTGATGTTGGTCCGTGAGAGTAAAGAATTTAATGGTCACGTTTAAATATATCTTGATTGCTTCTTATATATTGGGTTATTAAAGTATATATTTTTTAATATTATTATTTAACTTTCTTCTTTATTAACAAAATAATAACAAATCAATGAAAAGTACTTACATTGCTCCATTCATATATTCTGAAATTTTTTTGCTTATAGATTAGCCGACCAGCCACAGATAGTAAAAAGTTAAATGTGTAGAAAATACCCACTATTAAACTCTGTTTTGGTTTCACCTGCACACTGCTCAAGTTTTAATAGCCAAGATTTATTTAAATATTAAATAATTATCAGTAATTGCGTTTTGCTTCCTTTTGCAATATTTTTTTATTACTTTTGATATAAAAAGCTACCCCGAACTTATTATCATATATTAGCACTCTAAGATTAAGGATTCTCTTTGATTTTATATTTTATTTGTTATTTTCTTTTTAACCTCATTTTAATATATTTGTAATTGCCGTCGTCTTTAATAATTTTATAATCTCTTACCTGTTGCTCTGTTATGACTTTCAGGTAGGTATCTATATATTATTTTACAATATTGTTGTTTAATTTATTGAAAATTGTTATATTGTAGCCTTTAATAAACCTGCAAGTAGTGGATGCCATTAATTTAATATTTTTACTTTCATTTTCATCAATTTATTAGACTTGCCCAAATGAAACCACTCTTATATAAAAATGCGCTAGCAAAAGTTAAGGAAATAATAACTACCCACATTTTTAATAACTGAAATTAAGTGCGTTCTCATTTTAATGCGCCGATTTAGAATGCAAAGTAGTGGTCGTAATTGCCAGTGCAGTTTTTCTTTCCAGCGGCGGCGGCGCGCCGCCCTCTGGGATTTTCCCCTACTGCTGAGTTAATTAGATTACTTTTAAAGCTGTGCCGTTGCTTTATCGCCCATATACTTTAATACTTCGGCTTCACGTTAGCCAAATACCGGTGTTGCAAACGGCTAGAAGTATCGATGCCGGCTTAACAGGGTGTTGTAATGTATACAAATGGGATTGTTGCCCGAAAAGCACTATTTTCATTTCAAAGCAACACGCCGCTGTTTCCGTTGAATGGGTTTTAGAATTTATGTCGTCAGGACGCTTAAATTTTAGTAATATAGCAGCTGACAATGTTAAACCACTTTAAAATGGCACTCTAAACTATTAAAATTGCAGCTACTAATTATAAGGTTAGCAAGGCTCGTAAACGATAATTATAATTAACTATGAGCTACACATTTAATTAATCTTACATGTTAGTGAAATTTCGTATAATTTTATGGCAATACATTGGTATTATGAATTTTTCTACAGATAGGTTGCTAGCCTTGTACACAAGTTTTTTTCTTTGGTTTATATCGAGGACTGGCAACAAGGTTATCAGGTTACATTACGTAAGACAAAATAAGGAGGCAGGTGAAGATAAAAAATGTCTATAACAAGGATAATAAGAATATACAGATATTGGGCTATGTTGATGCCCCGCAGAAATTATGTCACCAATTTCATATAACAACAAAAAAGTTTAACAGGAAAACAAAAAACAAAATTGGTAGTATTTTTTAAAGATCCAATTTTCAAATCTATAATTTGATATCTAAATATCTAATATTTGAAAACTACTATATAACAATAATAGAGAACAAGAAATAAAAGAACAAATAATAAAAGCAAGTAAAATAGAAGAATGTTCAAATAAAACTTTTTGGGAGAAAGTCAACATTTCATTATCACTCAAACTGTAAATCAAAAATTAGAAACATGCAAAATAAAAGAAAACAAAATGAAAATATTTAGAAATGTCCCGAAGAAAAAATATTAAACATTAACTGTAAAACATCCAGACATATCTATCATAACAATCAGAATAACAAGAAGACATTTTTAACTAATTCATAGATAAGTAGGTATTTATTAAAAATAAAACTTATATATGCTTAATACAATATTACTTCCCCAAACTTCAAAGAATAAAAATTATAAAAGAAAACTATAGGCCTTCAGAATTTCTTTTTTCTGTGCTTTATTATTTACATGCAAACAACACAGTGAACTCAAATAGATTTAAAAGAAACAATGTTCGCCAAATAAAGGTTAATTTGTTGAAACTTACTTATAGAATACTTTTATTTAACAATCCACATCTCAATACTCTTAATTACATTTCACAAAGAAAATGCAGTGTATACAGGGTTGTATCCAGAAGTAGTAGGACTGTTTTTTTCCGCGCGCGCGGAGCGATGGAGGGGGGTCTGCAAGGCCGGATGTTATGGAGGGGAGCCTTCGGAACAAGTTTCGACCTGCAACAATCGCCTGCGTGCGTTAGTTGAGTGTGGACCACTGTTTTAGTGACCTCCTGTTGTGACGCCTCGTCGTCATTTGCGATGGAGCGAAATATGGAGCAGCGGTACGCCATCAAGTTTTGCTACAAACTTGGAAAATCAGCGACCGAAACAAATGACATGCTTACGCAGGCCTACAAGAAGGATACCATGAGCCATTTTTCGATATTTGAGTGGCACAAATTGTTTCGGGATGGGAGGGAGCTCGTCGAGGACGAACGGACGACAATGTGCTGAAAGTTAAGCAACTTTTGAACTCTGAGCGACGGTTGGACATTAAATTAATTAGTGAAGAGCTGAATCTTTCGTACGGGACAGTCCAACGCATCATCACAGAGGATTTGTCGGTGAGAAAAGTGTGCGTGAAAATGGTGCCGTGCCACGGCGCGTGGATTGTGAGGGATCTCCTGGTCAAATTCGGCGTTTCCACGTTGTCTCACCCCCCTACAGCCCTGATGTGGCACCGCCGGACTTCTTCCTCTTCCCCCGGATCAAGGGGTATCGTTTCGACTCGGTGGAAGCAGTCCAAGCGGCAACGACGAGGACGCTGAACAGCATCCCGGAGGACGACTTCCAGAAGGCTCGCTACCAGAAGTGTGTTGATGCCCAAGGGGCTTATTTTGAAGAGTATTAAGTCGATGTACCAAAATGTTCAATAATTTTTTTTTTTTAAATCAGTCCTACTACTTTTTAATGCTACCCTCTATACCGGCTGATAATATAACTTTTATTGTTACTAAAACATTTATTTTGTGACACATAATATTAATTATAGTAATGTGTGTCAATTTAAGTGAAAAGTTATGAATAGTTATGGTGCGCGATGACCGAGCAGAGAAGGTAAACTTAAAAGAGCCTTAAACCTCTCAATTTGCTGCTTTCACGCAGGTGTCGATTGTCACCATTACTACATTATTATTTAAAGTAAAGTTATGTATACATAGTGTTGTCAACAGAATACGAAGCATTTGATGCTCAATCTCAAACATACCCAGTAATTTGCTGTTATTTTATTTTAAGATCTACTGTTCCGCCTTATATCGCATTATAAGTAGTACGAGCGCATTTACTAACTTTATTTTTTATTGTAGTCATATTCTTAGCACTGCTGTCATTCCCGTTTACCATTTTCATTTAATAATTTTTAAATGCACACATTTTCTATAAATAGCAAAGTTTTTGTTGACCATAATTATCATTTTTCTTTATTAATAGAGCTATACCACTTTATTTTTTATTTTAGTTATAAGGGTATCTTCATCGTATCAAAACGCATATGTTGACTATATCTTTTAGTCCTTCTATTTTTAATCTTACAATAAATTCTATGTTCATTTCAAACGGAGAAGGAAAAGTGTATCTTTACCCTACATCTTGTTTGATAAATAGTGTTTATCGTCTATTATTACTATTACAATTACGTATAATTTTTATTAAACGCCACATTATAATTTTCTGTTAACTGACGTAATTTTTTGTTCTTCTATTTTTTTGGCTTATTCAGAAATATTTTCCATTATCTGTAATACTTTAGTCGGTCTTATAACACTGAAGGCAGTATTTTGAAGTAAATGTGGACTGGAACCAATTTTACGCCAGCTCTTTTCATTTGATTATACAGTTATCGTCATTTCAGCACTAGCACCAAGAATTGGCAAAAAATAAAAAATTTGAAATTTGAAACTTTGACCTCAATTATCTCAAAAACTAAGCTAGTGCATCAAAATTACTAAGAGCAAAAATTGCTAAATTTATCATAATATGCACAGCCGGTGGGAAACTCCGAGTTAAACGGGTCAGTTTTATTATATCAATTTTTTTCCAAAACGACACATTTTTGGACACTATTTTTACTACGTTGCCGGTAGGCCGAAACCTACAAGAGGTCGCTTTGAACATTGGAGGGACTACCCACGACTTGAGCGGAAACGCCCAAGCTGCCACGGATTCCTAATTATCCTACCCGCTCCTCCACCGTAAAACCCCCCATATCATCACTTTCACAACCTTCATACAGCAGTTCGAAAGAATCTAGAATATACTAGTGGTATAACGAACTGTTTACAAAACGATGCGCTAGGGATTTGCATTAGGCTTATGCTTTGGACTTAGTTCTGGCATGCTGTATTGAGTTATGTAGAAGTTTACTATGTCATATTGCAGTTCTCTGCAGGTCAATGACCTCAATCAGCCATATTGAAGTTTATTATAGGTTAATGACCCCACTACGACATGTTAGAGTTCACTACAGATCAACGACTCCATTCCGCCATATTAGAACGAAATAATTGAAAATTAGATACAACTAATAACCATACCATGTCCAGGCATCGAAAACAGACCTCTTAACAGAGTTGAAGAGTTTAAGTAGCTTGGATCCACTGTAGCATTAAAAGCCTGTGTAGAGAGACACACACATATAGAATCCAGGCAGATCGTTGTCTGGCATTCTATGCGACTTCCGTATGCCGTTTAATGTCAAGAAACGTATAAAAAGGGCAGTAAGACCAATCCTACTATATGGATTTGATTGCTGGTCGACGAGCAAGACGGATGAACAAAAAATTTACACCACAGAGATGAAGATGCTACGCTGGTCTGGTGGAGTTTAGAAAATAGATAAAATAAGAAATGAATATACCTGTGGTACTTTTAAAGTCGATAAGACACATGATAAACTTCAGAAAACCCCTTACGCTGGTACGGACATGTGATGAGGCGAGATTATGACCATATGACTAAAAGAGTCCTGAATATAGAAGACGAAAAAGAGGTCATGGACGGCCACCAATAACAAAACAAAAGAGACAATCCACAACCGTACAGTTTGACGCAGAAGTACTAGGAGGGCAAATAAATTGGGATAATAGCCAGGAGAAAGAAGAAGAAGAACTAACAATTTTGACTTTGACGGGCCAAGGCTTAGTTTTTTTTTAGATCGCGAAAAACTAAAGTGACCCATATTTCAGTTACATTTATTCTGTTTCCTGCAGGGTAGGGTCAAATATGAAGTACCAGAGGAAAAACCTATGATTCAAATGAGAGCCATCTAGGCTATTTGTCACAGTTAAAACTTGAAATTTTCTATTTTTCGGAAAAATGTTCCAGCCTTGTCCCCTTAATGAACCAAGTCTGTAAACTTGGTTTACACGTAGACGCACCCGCCCCCGCAACCAGAAATATTTTTGTTACTTGAACACAACCAACGCAGCATAACGTCGAAGCAAATTTTCGAACTATTTTTGTCCAACTTTGACCCTGATTATCACGAAAACTATGCAAGTAGGTTGAAATTTCCAAGAGGGAAAAAGTTTCAATATTTACCCTCAAGTTTCCTAATGTACGTATCACAAAAAGCAGTAGATCGAGCACAAAACCAATAATTATAAACATATTCTTTAACCTCCTTTTACCTTAATTGGACCAAACTATCTTGCTCTTCTTCTTATGCTTCTTTTTATGATAGATATTTCTGTGTGTTTTCAGTAGCCTAAACATGTGGTACTCGCCACATACTAAATCAATGCTATAGGGCGGATGTTCAAAAGTTTTCCAACTGTGATTTGTGAGAAATGTTTACATCATTTTAGTGGTACGCAACCTGACACTGTCTTATAGCAGTAGTATACTACCAGTAAAAGCTTCTGGTTGTTTTCACTGGTATGTAGTCTTATTTTTCCTAAAACCTTGCAAAAGTAAATAGTATTAATCGTGGATTATTCATGTAGGAAATCAATAAACACAACTTCTTCAAAAATTCAAAAAAAATAGTTATGAAAAGTATTTTTTTGCTTTTACTAAACAATTCTTATTTTTCAAAAGCCACTCTATACTGGAACATTAAAAATTCATCCTACTTTAATGTATAGTTTAAAAACTATTTTCTTTTGTTTGATAGTGATTTAAAAGTTTTGTAGTTTTAGATTTTTCGTTTAACAAGCTTAAACTCACGGAGCATACATTTTTTAAAATTTCTAAGTCTGTTAATACAATTTTTCTATACGTCCAATACTTGTATTACTCGTTACAGCTGTTTCATGCACTGTGATGTTTCGGTTTCCAAGAATAAGATGATAAATGTTCTCTTGCTTTCAGCTAGGGCTTGGAACAACAAATACTAGAAAAAATTTGCACTTTCGTATAGTTCTCACAAGATAAAGCATATAATTTAAACACTTTAGCTCTCAAGAACTTTACATTTTTGAACTGCTTACGCAAATGTTATAAACTTGCAGAATTAAATAAAAATTTAATAATACATTGTGTAAAATGATACAAAGTCTTCTACTTTACCTATGACGCTAGCTATCAGTTTGACCTTTGCAATAATGCTAAATATGTATGTTGTCGTAAAGTAAAAGGTTCATCATAATACGAAAGGCTTGCTTGTTATATGAATTATCTTTGTAGTTATAAATTTACATTTGCTTCTCACAGTCATTAATTTACCTTTGTTAAAAATCCTGTCTCATCCAAATTAAGTTTGATTAAAATGTTTTTATTGTAGCTTTTTGTGTACATACAAAATTAAAAGAGTTGCTTGCTTGTAGACTTAATGTAACCATAATTTAATCTGATAATATTTAGATTCTTTGTGTTTTGGCATATCTGAAACATCATGAAGGTCAAACTTAATGCTCTATATTTTTTTTCAAAAATGTAATTAACTTTTACTCTACCTTTACTGAAATCTGCACATTAACTTTTATAAGATGTGTTTTATAACATATAAATTATTTAGGAAACGATAAATATTGTTACGGATACTAAGCTACAGCTAAGTCAGTTGCTTATAATTGGAAAATTTAAAATAGATGTGCTGCAATTAGTGATCTGGTGAATATGATATTCAAATAGTTGTAGTAACTTCCTCAAACAGTGTTCGACAATGTAGAATACAACTTTAGGTACATCGATCTTAAGAGACCCATAAAACCAGACTTTCAGATTTATGTAATGGCTAAGACTGAGAATTTAATGTGATCAAATCTTTCAATTACAAGTAGGATTTTACAACATCTTATACATATATTACTTGCAACAGCAACCGAATTTAGTTTTAATTTATTTACTAATAAGTTTGATGTAGACTCTAATCCAGCTGAAAGATTATAACAAAACCACATAGGGGGTTACTAAGACAAATAAAGAAATCAGAACGAAAATTATACAAATTAGTGTGCTGCCAAAAGGGTGACACAATTATGTGTCTTACTTTCAAAGTCAAAAGGGTTATTGTGGTGTTTCGTATGATTCATAATGTTAAAACTCAGTTTGTTGAATACCTTAATCATTAGAAACTTACTATTTTATATAATTTGAGACGGCTGATGTAGACAGAGCAGTCAGTCAACTAAACGTTCAAATGCACCTCTGTAAAAATATTACTGAAGCAGTAGAAGAAGTTATTGTTTTAATTAATTGAAACGTTCATAGAAAATAGCTACATATTGTACTTGGTAGAACATAAACATATATCTGATTTGTTTCTAAAGTATTGGGCTATATAACAAAAACTTAAAATTATGGTAACGAAAAACTTATATATTAAGCAAAAATAGTGCAATATTGAAGGCAACAGAATTTTTTAAAATATGATTAATAAGCGGGCGTATTGTTGTGATGAAGCTATCGATTATTAGTTGCCTTTATACACCGTTTCGGACAAATGTTTTGGTTTTGCATAAAATTTAATGCACAGTTAATGCTTTTCTCGCTGCTTACTCACCAGTGCCTAATTCTCAATTAACAAATGACCAGTGAAATTGTTCTCGTTCACGCATGCGCATTATAATCTATTTACATTGGTTATCAGATTACATTAAGGTTACGCAAATTGTCTATTATATTAGAAATAGCTCATTTTTGGTGACGTTTACTTTGTTTATTGAAATAATTTTAAGTCGCAAATGTACGAACTGCTAACAATTTTGATTTTATTTGAACGAAAAAACGCAGGCAATGCAACAAATTAAAAAATTCTCAAAAATGGGTTGCTCTTATATACAAAATTAAAATATAATAACAAAAACAAATGGGTATTTATTCTACCAAAAATAAATAATTAGGAAGTTATGAAGACAGAGTAGCTTTAAAATAATAAACGGTCTGTTTAATAAAACAATATATATATATACGTTTCAGAAAAGATATTTTTTATTTTGTTAAAATTTTAAATAACGAAATTGTTAGATAATATTTAATCTAGTAAAATTAAATAAAAATATTTCAAAGACTATTAACAATACAGAGAGTATTTTTTAGTCATTATAATTTTAAGTTGCTGAAACTACACGTCATATTACGACAACCAGCCATCGAATAGCCTGTTAATTTGGAAGTATGTGTTAAAGTAGTTCTAGAAGCATTTGATAGCGTTGATTGTAGAATTACATAAAAAATATAATAATAATATACTGAATATTAGGACTAATTTTGTCGTAACAACACTATATAAAAATTTTGCATATTTTATACATCGACTTTTTTTAATACCTTAAAATTCATTACGTATCTTAGTAAAGACATCTTTATTCTCTAAATGCAACTAAACATCAGTTAGCGATTATCTATATTTTTAAATTTCTTAATCTACAACTCAATATTGATAATACCACCTAATTTGTAAGTTCTATAGTTATGTAATTTTGGATTCTGTTTTGTAAATATAGTTATATAAAGTCTTTCTCGAAAGAAACTATAGCCATAATTGAGGTTGATTCCGGGTTAAGTATTTAATTACAAAGCGTACTAAGTATACAGTCCAGTTATGCTGAGATTAACTTTCTTTCAAATTCCAATCGGCTTTTACAAACTTGTGTGATATTTTCAATTTGCACTAAATATTTCATATAAGTAAGAATCACAGCAAATCACAAAGAATCTAGTGATATAAAATTCCTAGCAAAATCTAAAAAATGAAATAGCAAAGTCTATAGTATAGTAAGACGATAGAAACCTTTTAAGAGATTTAAAAATCTAAAGTAAATAAAAACGTAAATAATATTGACTCCTTCTTTTTTCAAGTGTTATTTTAAGAACACACAAAAATACTTAAACATGATTTACGGTTACCATAATTTAGGACAAACTACAAAAAATAATATAAACAAGCCAAATATTTTAGAACATACAATCGAATGCCCGTTTGATTTCGGAGCGTAAGGCCCTTCCGCGGTCGCCTTCTCCGCATTATCAAACAACAAGTGCGAGCCGACCTGAGGTCAAGTGCTTATCGATATTTGTAATTATCACTTCGAATAAACTCTAATTAACAGATAAACCCCCACGGGGACGGGGGGTTCCTCATCACAACAAAATGGGTAAGAGGAATTATAACGAACTTTCACCACCTGTCACACTAAATAAAAAGTATTACTTCGATCTCGCCACACTTACTTACACACTATTACTTATCAAATGACAACATTCAGAGCGCTTCAAACATAATTCAGCAAGGCAAATACGGTGCAGCTGTAGAACAAATGCACATCGACGAACAAAATATTCCTTCTACCTCAACGCAAGAAACTAAAATAAAAATTCCACCGATATTCCTACACTACGCTTCACGTATAAAACACTAAGAAATTATAAAAGATCTTAAGGAAAACGTTAAAGAAGAATTTAATACAGCCTAAAAAGGGGATAAACTCAGAATTAACTTAAGTACTATTGAGGATTACAGAAAAATCACAATGATAACAAATTAAATTACCACACACTTAAAGACCCTGAATAAAACAATTTTTCAATTATTATCCGAAATCTTCCGGTTCCAACTACTGATAAGGAAGTATGAAAAGAGTTAATAAACTTGAAATACCCTGTAACTAAAGTTACCCGTCTTTATAACAAGGACAGAGAGCCCATACCGCTATGCGCGGTGGACCTGGAAGACATCGCAATGGCAAAGGAAATTATAAACTTAAAGAAAATCCAGTGTAGTATCATTGAAGTGGAAGGAAGAAGAAAATCATAAGAAATTCCCCAATGTCAACTCTAAGGACATACACGGAATTATTGCCAAATGGAGCCACGGTGCGTCAAGTGCACAAATAATCATGAATATAATAAATGCTCAAAAAAACCTACTGATCCCCCTCAATGCGTGAATTGCAAAGAACTGTATCCCGCGAACTTCAAAGGATGCAATTATTACCAGAAAATTAGCCGTAAGTCAAACTATAGCACGAGCGTGGATTTCACCAGCCACAACAAAAGTAGCTGTAAGTCAAAATATTCAACAATTAAATTCCTATGAATAACAAGACTACAACAGATCTTTTTCCAAACTACCAACAAAACCTAGAGGAAATCACGAAACCAAATATGAAGAACAGGACCTTCTAACCAGTATTATATCAAAAGTAATTGAGCTATTAATACCACACCTGGATAAAATTATGCCTTATTTAAGAAAAATAATACCATTATTTTCCCCTTATGGATCTAAATAAAAAATTCACAGTTAGTAATATAACAGCCCTAAATTGGCACGCTGATGGCATAAAGAGACAGCGCAGTATATTTATCGAGTTCTTGTTTAGACATAACGTTGATATGACTTGCATCACCGAGACACATCTTATAAATACAGAAATTTTCAAGATAGAGAAACGCAGACAGCATCGGGAGGAGTGGCAATTGCAATCAAACAAAAATTAGTTCACTACCAGTTACTGGATCTAAACCTTGAAAACCTAGAAACAACAGATGTTAACCTGATATTTAAAAATAAAACTGAAATCATACTTCATGCAGCTTATAAACAACCCAATAAACGGATTCTAGAAGAAGACATTTCAAAAATTTTCTGCACAAATAAACCAACATTGCTAATTGGGGATCTCAATTGCAAACAAAAATTCTGGGATGTAGCGCTGATAACCCGAATGGTTCCAGGCTAAATCAAATACTGACGAACCACAACATACAAATATCAGCCCCTAAAGAATATACTTACTACCCCTATAGAACAGATTGTAAACCGGATATCTTGGATGTCGTTTTATTTAAAAACTTTCAAACACCTATCTACCAAACCGTTTTGAATGAACTTGATTCAGATCACCTACCGGTAACACTCTCCTTCTATAGCGAACTACTGCAGACACCCCTATTACCAAAATTAATTGAAGGAAAAATAAACTGGAATATGTTTCAACGAGAGCTTGACAAAAATATCAAAAACTTTGGACCAATTCATTCCACTAGCGATACTGATGAGGCAGTCAAGCATTATACTCAAGTAGTAAAAATAAGTGTACAACCTGCACTAACACCTTGGAAGCAAAAAAAAACCGCAATGGTATCCATACTGCAATCGAAATAGCCAACTTAATTAAACTAAAGAATAGAACCATACGTGAATGGCAACGGACCAGACGGCCGCATCTTAAAACGTTTTATAATCAGCTCACTCACCAAGTCAGGATAAAATTAGACAACTACAGATATAATTTATATAACAAATATATTAAAGAGCTCCAGCCAAGAGACGCAACGATGTGGCAGGCTACCAAAAAATTATTAATGCAACCTAACATCATTTCCCCACTAACAGCCAACGGCAACAGATATCCAGCTGGCGAAGACAAAGCTAATCTTCTAGCATCACACTTTGAAAAAGTACTTACACCCAATTACGCAAACACCGTACAACACCAGCAACAAGAAGTAATTGAAACAAATAATAGTTTCAATAGTCAACACCCCATAGAGATAGAACCAACTACGCCAGCAGAAATTCAAAAATTTATTTTAAAACTACCCAACAAAAAGTCGCTAGGTCCAGATCAAATAACAAATACTATATTAAAACAGTTCACCAAAAAATCATTGGCCAGCCTAACAAATATATTTAACGCCTGCCTTCGAATAGGATACTTTCCTAATGAATGGATACATTTTGACATATTACAATTTCATAAAAGTGGTAAAGAAAAGCACAGTCCGGAAAGTTACAGGCTCATAAGTTTACTTTCAACACTCTCTAAACTGTTGGATAAAGTTGTATATGAGAAGATCCAAAAGATAGTGAATTAACGTAATATCATTCCTCGTCAACAAATGTGATTTAAAAGAAAGCACTCGACAACACACTAATTAATGAGAATTACCGAACTAATAGAGACAAGCTTTGAGAATAAGAAATACACTGTAGCAGCATTTATCGACCTACAAAATGCCTTCGACAAAGTCTGGCACCTAGGACTAAGGTACAAAATAATAAACAAAAGACCAATATTGTCGGGAGTACCGCAAGGTAGTATACTGGGACCACTCTTGTTCAATATTTACATGCACGACTTGCAAACAACTGACAATACTACCCTGGCTATGTTCGCGGATGACACTGCTATCTTAACAAAAAGTGAAAACCTCCAATTATCAGTGAACTATCTACAAAGTGCCCTAGATGAGATGCACAACTGGAAAATTAAAATCAACGTAACAAAGACACAGACAAAAATCTTCACCCTAAAACAAATAAAGAACTTACCAATCATAAAATTAAATCAAAATAAGATTGAGTGGAACAACAAGGATTCAAATAATTGGGCGTCTACTTAGACACCAGACTAGGATGGGGCTTCCATGTGAACAAAAAACTAAGTGAGTGCTATGCCAGACTAGGTATCCTATACCCGCTTATAAATCGAAAATCACATTTGCGTGTAGAGTGCATTATGCTAATATGTAAAACAATACTAAGACCTATTTTAACATATACGTGCCCTGTATGGAGAAATACATCTAATACACATCACAGAAAATTACAAGTTCTGCGAAACAAAGTTGCTCGAATTTCAGTGAATGCGCCATGGTTTGTGCGGAATGACTAAATTCACGAAGAACTAAATTTACCGCCTCTACTGGATCACATAAATAAACAGTGCAACAAATTCTTTGATAATATAAGTGAATGCGACAGTGCAGTGACGTATAAACTTGATCAAAAAGGTAACCATAAAAGACTAAAAAGAAGACTCCCATCGGATTTATGTCAATAAATACATAAGATTCATAGACAAGAAATCAATATATGGATTAAATCGAATAAATGTACAATGTAATATATGGGGAATGTAACCCTCACAATGTTAGTATAAGATAAGAATTAAGACTCACAACCGAATCATGTATAGCAAAATCAATGCTGAGCTGATTAAACTATATTAAAAAAAATGCAATCAATGCAGGGAAGCTAAAATGTTTTAGTGTGATTTTTTCAGTTATGACATCATCAAGAATTAAACGAATACGGATCAGCAAGGCATAGTTGCATTATTGTGTTTTTCTATAATTAAGAATTTGTTTGCGTTAATTAAGTACTGAAAGTCAAATTTTTGGAAATAAAAACTTAATTCTATAGATATAATAAAAGTAAAAGTAATTAACTTATGAATGTATTACTGATAAGGTAATTGCATCATAAAGACCATGCACGATAAATTTCCGAACGGCAAATGCTTGCTAAATGTCAGGCAAAATTTATTTAAAATGTTATCCTTAAATCTCAGATGCTATTCTCTTTCTTATTTTTATTTTGTAATTTATTATATAATTGCAAATAGATACCCAATAAGCAATTTTATCTAAATATATAAAAATATAGAATTATTTCACATAAAAACTACGAAACAATTAAAAATAGATTAATAATGGATATAAGATGTTATGAGATTTATTGAAGTGTTAACAGAAAGAAACAGAAAGGTAACGGTACAATTAGAAAACGCATGTTAAAAGGAGTGAGAGGCATCCTCGTTTGTATGTAGTTTTAATATTACAAGAACAAAATGTAATGTTATTATGTTGTTATAAATAACTTATAAACAAAAATATAAATGGTGTGAGCTTTCATAAAAGATCAATAAAACATTGAGCAGAAAATGTATGTTTTGTGAATGCGAAGTGACATCAATTGCTTTTAATACCAATACCTGTCTCGTTATTGCCGAAGCGTAAACGGATTTGAAGTGCCGGTTATTATACGGCGAAAATGCCTAGCAAAAGGGGACTTAATGTTTAGAAACGTTTACGGATTCACTTTTGACGGGACTAGGTCAAATTTTAAATGTTTCAATTTCGCTATTTTTAAGTACTATAACACATATTAGAGACATTGGATCACATGTATAGCGCAAGAGCATATGCCGAAAAAACTACTTAACGTGAAGATTGAAAATCAAAGGGAGATTTATTTAAAAATCGGAAAAATCCTCTTTTAAACTTTCTGCTACACTATTTATAGTGCTAGGTTCCTGGAAAAAGGCTCGGAAAAGCAGACGTAAAGATTGCAAGAACAGAAAGACGAAAATAAACAAAAAGCTTGTTTACATTAGGCTCTAAAGCACCAAAATTTAACAGGGGAGATTGAGCAATGTTCTATGGTTAGCTTTGGAGTACGCTTAATGGAGCACTTTGCTGTTATTTCCAATGTTTAAATTACAACTATATTTCTCTTACATGTACTCATATAAATAATAAATAACTATTAATTTTGACAATTGCTCAGGTAAATGGCACTTCTGCGGAAACTTACGTAAGGTAACGAGAGTAGTGCCTACAGCCAAACACGCAGAGGGAAGCATGATGATCTAGAATTGTATGGCGACCGACAGTATACAAGAAATTATTGTTTGGAAGAACGCATAAACATTTAATAATATATTGTTGACACCAACATGAACATTTTAGTAATATAATGGGACCTCATACAGATCTGTAAGCGGCATGCAGTGGTTTCAAAGCAATCAAGTGCAACTGTTAGTCACATCTAAACCTCATTGAGTATGTTTATGGCATACTAAAGCAAAAAATAAGGAAGCACAACACAACATCAAAAAATGTTTTAAAAAATCCTACAGGAAGAATAGAATGGTATTACACCTGAAGTAAGTGGGAAGTAAATTAGGGGCTTGCGCAAAAGAATAGCTGCCGTTATTAAATCTAAAGGGAGAAGAACAAAACATTGAATACTTAACAATAACTAACAAATAGTAATATAAAACTGATGTTTTAATTGTAAAGGATGATTTTTTATAGAATGCTTTATACTTTCTTCTACGGCTGTATGTTCACAAGAAAGTTAATTATGACCAGAAATCTCGAATTCAGGTAACCTACCAATAAAGACGGTACATATAATTAAGTCAGTAAATATAATAATAAAGACTAAGTACCACCATTTACACTAGTAATATACATGAAAAGTTAATAAAAGACATGTATGAAACAATATAAAGAAACAAGTAGTAATGTAGTAAAAAAAAAGATTAAGCCGTTTATTCAAATGTTTGAAGACAACAATTTATATTGATCATGTTAAGATTTAACAAAAAAAGACAGGCCATCAATATAGCTTTGAAAGTACATAGCATTGACTTTTCACAAGTTTAAACCCAAATAGAATTTTTCGCATTGTCAAAAAAACATTAAACGTGATTGAAATGTCAATGACATATTTTGAAAATAATCACCATTTTACAAGTCCAACAAATTGATATCTTATTGATTTCGAAAACCCATGCAACCGCAAGAACAACAATAATAATAATACCAAAGTTTACTACTTACCTCGCTAATTATCTAGACCGCACAGTTCACGCCGGTTGTAATTGTCAAAAAACAATAATTTCTCAATGCAAAATAGAGCCTTTCTCACCGACAAAATTCAAAGCGCAAAAATAAAAATAGAAATTCTCTCTTATCCCTGTTTATTGCGTCTGTCAACAATCCACCACGGCATCTCATCTCAACTGAAGAATTTGAAGAATTCTTGCTAACCCTGGGTCCAAAATTTATTGCAGCGGGAGACTTAAAACTCCAAAAATACAGCTTGTGACTCAAGGTTTACCGCCCTGAAAGAAAGTAATCTATTAGCCGCAGTCCGAGGAAACAGCTATAACTACCTTCCGACTGGTGAACCAACATACTGGCCCAGTGACCCAGGGTAAACTGCTAAATTATTTGGCCATACAATGACCAATGGCATAGCAAATGCTTATCAACAAGCTGAATACAACTACGATCTTTTCTCTGATCATACACCAATTATTATAAGCATAAGCTCAACGGTCATCAAGAAATAACCCCCTAAAATAATGTAATAAATGCGCTGATCAGAACATTTCAGGAACCACCTAGAAAAAGAAATTAATTTTAGTATCAGCATAACAGATAGTCAAAACATTAACGAGGCAACCCAGCACTTGACTGCAATTATACAAGGAGTTGCATAGCAAGCCACCCCTAAATAAAAGAAATCACCCGCAACAAAAAACATTCTCCAGCACTTACCAAATCTTATTGCCGAGAAACGGAGGGCACGTAAACAATGGCAGAGAACTAGAAATAGACAGGACAAAACCTATTACAACAGACTAACGCATCAACTACAAAATGCGCTAGCAGAAGCTCACAATGAAACATTCAGGCATTTTTCCTGATGACAATACTATATGGAAGGCAACAAAAAAATTCAAGCGGCCAACTGTAACGATCTCTCTTACCAAAAAGCCCAATAATACCTGCGCCAGATCCAATACCGACAAAGCCAACACTTTTGCAAAACACCTAACTGGCATCTTTACAACACCACAATCACAAGTCAATGTTGACGATAGAGAAATTGAATCCTTCCTTGATGCTGCGTGCCAACTCTCGCTGCCAATTAAACCCTTCACACAAATAAAACTAACAAACGTGCGAAAAGCGCCCACATTGACGTAATTGTTGGCGAAGTGGTGAAAAACCTTTTAGGAAAGCCACCGTACTGCTCACCACAATACATAATAGCATACTTTAACCCTGTTACCTACACTACAAAAACATGCCCAGATAGTAATGATTGCAAAACCTGATAAACCGCCTACCTAACTACAATTCTACATACCAATAAGTCTCGTACCTCTTCTTTCCAAAATTCTTGAATGATTCCTAATTCAAGCACCTTAAGAAAGTTGTGGGCCTACATCAACGTATCCCAATCGCATTAATTTGAATTTCGTGAAGTCCATTTTACCATACACCGAAGTCACCGAATGTTTACACACATAATGCAAAGGATTGAGAACAAGAGTGTATGCCCAGCGGTTTTCCTGGACATTAAAGTCTTCGGTAAAGTATGGTATAGCGCCTTGTGATACAAATTTAAATTGCACCTCTTCACTCAGCTATACTTATTACTCAAGTCGCACCTCTCAAGTCAAAATGAACAATGCAGTATCAGATATCTATCATCAGATGAAATCATGTTTCAACCACAGAGCGCACTATACATGTGATATTTGCGGACTAAACAGCCATCCTGTCAGTCAATGAGTCTCCTGAACAGGCAGTACAACATGTCTAACATCTTGACTTTCTACAAAACTGGTTTTATAAGTATAGAATTACGGTCAATACCGACAAATTAGCACAAGTAACCTTCACCACGAGACGTGTCTGAATGTGCGCAGGCCAGCATTAATAATGTTCCAATCCCAATTAAGAATAAAGTAAAATACCTTGGCATGCACCTCGACCAAAATCTTACTTGGACCTCGCATATTAAGGCCAAAAGAAAGCAACTAGACCTAAAAATCAAACCAATAGCATGGTTACTTAAACTACATTCACAGCTTTCTATATCAAACAAAATCTTATTGTGTAAGGCTATTCTGAAGCCAATATAGACCTACGCAGTTCAACTGTATAGATGCGCTAAAACATACAAAAATCTTTCAGAGATTTCAGTCTAAAATATTTCATGTTAAGTAAGGAACGACATTTTTCATAAAGACTTAGGAGCACCCTGTGCAAATAGCGAAATCAAGAGGCTCTCGACCAAGTACAGAGATAAATTGGCGGGACACCCTCATTAGCTTATCTAGTCAAGCAAAGAGTCAAATGACAATGGGCACTATACTACACCTAAACCAAAACTGAAGTTATCTTTAGGGAGACTGGAGATGGCTAGAGCCCTCCGCATGGCAGTTATATTCCATAAAATTTAGTTAATACTCATTCATATCAAGAGTAGATTGTAAATATGAAGTTTAAATTAAAAAAAAAACAAATAAAACTTAATTATAAAATAATCGACACGTAAAGTTACAAAATGTATTTCTTGATCTTTAGATTATGGAAAAGAATAAAGAAATATGTAACAAAAAAAAATTACTGTTATTAACCGTATGTACGTCAAATTAATAATTAACTAGAAAAATCCCGAATGCATTGTGTTGCACTTAAATACGAATTAGAAACGTTTAAAGTCAATAACCTTCGATTGTGACAGATATGTATGAATACAAACAGTCGTCTTAAATATATATTTAATGATATAATGATGTAATGATAATGATAAAAGAATGTTAAGTCAAACAGATATTTAACAACATTTAGCATAAAAGTCCATATTATAAACTCAAAAAGGTACTGTTATTAAAACGGTATCTTATTGCCTCTGGACTTCTACAGAACTGTGTGCTAGACCCAGATTTATATAGTCTTTTAACAGCTGATATAATTCAATAACTGCAAGTACATCTGTTGATGTTATGACCATACTTCCTTTAACTTTGTTGTTACATTTGCGAACCTGCAATTTAAACTAAGTCAACAAGTTAACAATATCAAATAAAAATTATAGTATTTAATAATACCGTTATTCCGAAAACTGCAGATATAAAATATTTTTGTTATACATCTAAACCACCTCTCACATGGAAGAAAACATCTACACTAGAAGAAAGCAACCTAAAATTAAATTCAATCAAAAACAATGATTACTAGGACGCACTATATTTAATTGCAAGGTATTTAGAATAATTCCAAGAAATCATACAAATATTCTAGAACAGAGTACCAAGATGTGTTGTTAATGCATCACGTTTGTACTAATTATGTAATAAAAAAGTAGTAAAATAGTCAATGCATGAAAGTTAAAAGATTGTTATATTAGACACACTTTGAGTACAAAAATAGACTCTGTGCGTCCTAATAATTTAACCATCTAACTATAACGTTGATAGAAGGCTCAAATGTCGGGTTTTATGATGTACAACTTTTTAACGTGGAAAATAATCACAAGGGTATGTAGCAATAAAAAGTGGTATTTTTATTATATTATAGTACGGTGGGTAATGGGTTAACGAACGGTTTTAACTGTGAACAAATAGGACAACAAATACTTTTGCGAAATATTTTTATGTTTACACAACACATGTACGAATAACGAACGCTTTACAGTACCTTTGTAAAATTATAATTACAAGACTTTAACTGTTGTCCAGTTGTGTGATAGTTACCTTAATGTTCTCTTGAAGTGCTTTTCTAAACTTGTTACATAAAAAACGAAAATATTATGAGGTTCAAAAAGAGTGGAGTGTCAAGAACCGTGCTCACCTTAGAGACCAAGTAAGAGATAATAGCCAACGGTCGAGAGTGGGCAAAATATGTCTGATGTTGATAATTTTGCAGTCTTAGCTAAGAAATATAATCTTGTAGACTCGACCAACTAAACAAGTAATGAAAATTACATTTTAGTAACAAAGTATCCAGGGAGACAGAGAGAATGTTTTTTAAAATTATGAATAACATCGCGACAACTGCTTGAGATTTGTAATTGGGAGTAAATGACAAAAAAGGACTAATGCCGACCATCTTCTTCTTCAGACGTTTTTTATTCATTGGATATAGGCCTTTATCATATTCGTCCATGTGTTTCTGTTTTACTCAAATTGATACCAGTTGAGTATCTCATCATACTAGCGCTATTAGGGTCTTTCAGCACTTCTTCGTTCTTCCCATGGTCTCCATCTGGTAATATGGTCGCTCCATTTTCTGTATGTCTGGCTGCATGGCCTACCCGTTGCCATTTTAAAGAGCCGATTCTTTTTATGATATATAACTTTGATTTTTTTTGCCCATAAATTTGTTTTGGCAAACTCCTTTTTTGACATTTATTCTATTCGTTGTCTCATACATTTTTATGGCCATCATGAATTTGTTATATATGTTTCAATAATATTTATATAACGTTGATCTACCCTAGCGTTTCGTAGATATTTTATTATGGTCCATATTTCTATGGTATCAAATGTCATTTATACTTCTGTGTTATACTCCGTAGATTTCTCTATTACCTACCTCACTGCATAAAGATGTTCTACCGTAGTGTGTTTGCTTCGAAAACTAGCCTGTTCTTTTAATTGGTAGATCTCAAGTTTTCGCTCTGATCTATTTGTAGTTATTCTAATGAATAGTTTATATATCTGAGATAACAGATTAATCAGTCTGGAATTTTCGAGATCAGTGGGATTACCTTTTTATAAAAATCAGGTTTACTACTGCATTTTCCCAACATTTAGGGATGTGATCTTCTGTTATGCATTTATTACTAGTTCTTTTTTGGTTTTTGTGTCGCTTTCTTTGAGAATCTTAGGTATTATATTGTTTTCACTTTTCCACTTATCGTTTTTCATTTCAAACAACGTGTTTTCCAGCTCTTCTACGTCTACCTCGAGTATTTATTCTGAATTGACATTTATTGTTTTATTGTCTTTTTCTTCTTGTATCTCTATGTTTGTTATTTTAGATTCATTTAGGTCCCTATAATAGGATTCTACTATCTTCAATTGTGTTACCCGCTTTGTCTTTTGTATTTGTTATTTTTTTGTGTGTGTTTTGTATTTTAAATATATTTAGACCTCTGTTATTCTCTAATACATTATACTTGATTCTCTTGGTGTTTTAGGATGTCTTGTTGCACCATTTTCTCACTGTCTTGTTAGCTTCTGTATATTTGATGGTGGCTCTTCTTCCGTTTTTGATCAATTCCTTTCTTTTTCTAATAGTCGTTTAGTTTCAGCAATCAAACTTGTTTGGCTATTTTTCTGATGTTTTATTTATAATTTTTGTTATTCTTTTATTGGACTCGTTAATTGATTCGTTTGTGGGCCCTGGGTTTTTTGAGAAGTTTTCTTTTAGCTGTTTCTTGTATTCTTCGTTTTCTTCTCTTTGTTTTTTCCTATTTACTTCTGTCTTTATTTGTTTTCTTTTCCTCTCTATTTTAGTATTTATGAGTATCTTGCTTCTTACCATCCTGTGGTCACTGCCTGTACTAAGTTGGTTAACTACGTCTACATTTGTATTACGTATTTGTGACGTGAAATAATAAAGTCCTTCTTATTTTGTGTTTGTCCATATGGACTTCTCCATGTCCAACTACGTTTCTCTTTATTTTCAAAGAATGTATTTATCAAATATAGCCTTTCTCTTTTTAGGAAATTTGCTAACATTTTTCCTCCCACACAATTATGTGTGTCGTTTTGTTTTCATTTGATGCTCATATTATATCCTCATAGACTGTCTCAACTTCTCCATCTTCATTTGTGGTGGTTGGTAGGTAAATTTGTTTGTGTTTCAGAGATATCTTTTTGCTTATAGCTATTGCGACATATCTTACTCAATCTGATATTGCTTTCAGAATTTTTTTATTTTTATATAATTTTTTATTTGTTTTTATTTTAACTCCTTTTTCTTTATCTTCATCTTCCCTCTGCAAAAGAAGGTGTGTTCTGAGTCCAATCGAAAATGTTGTTTTCCTTTTCTTCTTGTTTCGGTTAATCCTACAATATTCCAGTTTATTCGTTCTTATAGACCTCGTGTTAAAGTCGCAATATTTAATGAGGAGTTTGTTATTGCTTTTCTTGGTTTTTTGGAGTTTTTCTTCTCACATGTCGTTTTTTTGCCTCTCCCAGAATCCATGAGGTTGACCGGGTTTCCGGTGTAGGATTGCGAGTTACCCACATGGGGCAATTTAAACGCCACGCTTGCCAGGCGTCTTGGCGAGTTATTTTTCAGCCGCCTGATCTAGGTCAGTCGCTGTTTGCAGCCGTCCATTCTGGATCAGTCCCTGCTGCTAGTTTTGGTCCGCCCCGTGTATTTGATTATCTCGGTACCACCCATATCTGGGAAGCGTTCCTCTATCCGCCACCTAAGGAGGCGCCCGATGGAGGATTAGCAACCACTCACGGGCCGACAATGCTAATACAGATCTTTTGAAGAAGTGTGAAAATATTAGAATAACGGTTTTAAAATGACACCAAAACCAGTCAGTAGGTTTGGAGATCTCTACAATAAATATGCTATTAATCCGAAAAACCTGAAGAAAAGGAAAAGTAGTTGACAGTCTCAAAACATTGCAAAAACGGAAAAAGACAAGACTGATGAAAATGCATTATTGTGTGTGTATATATGTATTATCGTCAACACGTATAAATAAACTTAGTAAAAATTATGACATTTTTATTTATGCTTTTTGATCTTCAGAACTTAATAAAATTTTCATAAAAATTAAACATCGGTTAACGAACAATTTTGGTAGCAAACATCGTCTTTGTACAGTTATGTTTGTTAACCAATCACCCACTTTTTTTATTTTAATTGAAGTATACCTAAAAAAGAGCTTAAAAGTGTACTTTAATGAAAAATGAATATGGAGGGGAAATTTGGTAAAGCTCCGAAATGAAACAGAAAGAAAATGAGCTTTGCCCATATTCGGGCGTTTAATAATTCCAATGTTTGCCCGAATACCCAATTTTCTTAAAGCCAGATCGCCCGCTTCTTTCAAAGCTTTTCTGATTCGAAGCACTTAAAGCAACAAAAAGGCCATAAAATTTCCCCGTCTGCATTATCGTTGGGAGGCCGCTCGAACGGGGCCAGTGCTCGCGCTGCTTTGCATTAATGGGGCTACCGAACACAGAAGTCCGGAGAACAATACCTTTAAAACCTCTGCGCCTTCTCAGTCCGCGTTTCACGGAAGCGGGTCTCGGTAGCTGCTGCTCACCTAAATCAGGACGGCTGCGCCGGCCCAACATCCCAGAACAATTAGGGGCGGCGGCGGCCCTCCTTCGCCCGGACAGTTCGCGCCACGTAAGCTGCTTCATAAACTTCATAAACATTTACTTTTCTTGACATTATCTTAATGAACCGGGGCTCCAGGAAATTCAATAACTGCTCGAGTATCTTTTTTACCCTGCGGAGGTGGTGCGATAAAATCGCGCTGGTTTCGCGATTGTCCGTAAAAAATGGCCAAAGAAAGAGACTTTCTTTGACGATTTAACTTTATAGCAGATTAGCAAATATAGAAGAAAAAATTGAGTAATATTTACTGAAACATAATTTCTTTAATATACGATTTGTAAAAGCAAATGATATTATCGAAATCATGGCAAGAATAAGATCTAGATTGTCAAAGATCATTCTTAGATTTTTTAGTAGAATATAGAGTTGTTTTTTGCCATTTTTGCAAAGCAAGAAATTTTCGTCCATTAGGTATTCCACGACTGGCTTGGAGTATATATTGATCCTGTCCTTGTAGCTTACACTACATTTTATAATCCCAGATTTTGTTTTATGGTTTTATTTGGTCTATACTATAGTACGTCTACTATAGAACTAAGAAATTTAGACTAGATATAAATATTTAAATTTGCATTACCTCATATTTCTATTTTACATTATCAAATCAGTTTGCATGTAGTCTTGCCCAAAAGTATTTTATTAGAAAGTGACAAATGGAACTTAGGACCAGTCAGTACATTTTCTATAGTTTATTACTCAGTTGTTTCCTATTTGTCTATATGTGTTTTTCCACGTTAGCCGTTTGTCTAAATGCATTTAAAAATATTTAACCTTCCCTGGGAAATTGGAAAGTAAATATAATACAGTTTTAAAAGCTCTTCACATTTGTATATTTAATTAGAAATCATCTAGACAAGATTCAATAATTCCTTAAAAAATAATGTGAAATTACTATTTTAAGTTTATGACATCAGTGTAAGTGCCATTGCGCTGTTAATTTAATTTGTTAAATGGCTTTGGCAGCATTAGCCAATTCTCTGATGTAAAAGGGTATTTAAGATAAAAAAAGGCTTAACTGTTAGCAGAATAAAAATAAAAGGTGGTAATAAATTTACAGAATTGTTGTCAAATTATTTTAGTTTCTAAAAGTAAAACTTTTAAACATATAGAACAACCGGAAAAACTTACAAGTAATAACTGCAATTTATAGAGATGTAAAAACCCCACCTATCATTATAGCTTTAAATGACAAGCATCAAAGCCACTCCCTAAAGAGATTGCCTGAGCTTGACAGTTGTTTCTCCATCGAGAAGAAAACTTTCGGCAAAGGTTTTTGGCAGAACGTATATGAGTGTACCTTAGATAGTCTTGAAGGTTGTAGCAAACGATTAAAGGCCATTAAGTACCCGTTAACAAATATGACAGTCAATCAGGTGTGGCCAATACGAAGTCGCGAAGTTTGGAAGCGACTTCTGTCACATTGTTGATGGGGAATGTGACTATTGGTCCTGCCAAACTGTCAAAACAATTGAGCTGCTCAAAACCTTAGTATCGTCAGGTCTTATAAAGATACTAGACAATAGAGATTGAGTTACTGCTAGACGAGTAGATTTGTCAGGTGCCTTGTTTCTAGCTATTCCAATTGGCGTATACGCAATACAGTTTAGCGGTAGGGTTAAATAAAAGTGCTATTCCTTTACGTGGAAGGCACTGCCCTTTCCCTCTCGGGTTTTAGAACCGTTTGTAAAAGTAAGGGTAGCGTCTAGCCAGGACGTTGGCGAACAGAAGACCGTTTGTAAAACTATGCATAGCCCGCGGTCTTTAGAACGTAAGCGTCTCACCCTGTGGGCAGTGATTACAACGATGATGCAGTTTCTAATAGCGAGCGGGGGTGAGTTAGCCATGGGTCGCCCATTTACACAAAGAGGTTCTAAAGTGGCTTGTTGTCCGTGTCATCCGCAGACGATAGTCGAGGATCCTCCTTTATGCTTATATCTATCCCAACATAGTAAACAAGAGGATGGAAAAAAACCTGCCATAGTTCTCACAAACTCGGGGCAGTGATAAGCAGAGGTTACTACAGACCTATTTTAACTCCAATGTCGCAAGGAAACCATTACTATGTTAAATACCGTAAACACAGCGAAACAGTAATTTCTAGGTTTCATTAATTATTAATAATTCTATATACTTCTTTTGTTGCACCAGGATAGCTTTTAAATTCGAAATGGTTGGGTCTGAGTTTTGTTCTTTCATTATTAGGCTGGGTTATTTAACTGTAGTTTTTCAATAAACTTAATAGTAGTAATAAACTTTTGAGTCTACAATTATACATTAGTTAAAAATTTTTTCGCATTAAAATCATAATTGGGCATCCACTTTCAATCGGGTAGGGAAGCATTTAATTTGCCTACAGCTATGAATGTGAATGTTACAATTTTTAGACATTTGGAAATTATTTATTAGAGTAGTTTACCTGTAATTAGGTCCAAATCCGGTATTTCCTTTTTATTAATTTTATTTAAAATAGCTTGTTCTGTCTCTAGTAAGGTAAAGTTTTTAATATGTAGTTTCAATTGAATCGCCGTTTCTAAAATTATAGATTACCTGTTATAGAAAAGGCTTAAATAGAATTGCTAGATGATTACGAGCCGTTTTTCTTGTCCGATTTTTTCTTTTATTTTTCTACCATGAATAATCAGTAGCTTTCGTCATGCTGAAGTTATTGAAATACCCCTGTATAAATTATTTTGTTGATATCCAACAGTAATTGTTTAAAGTGTTTGGTGTTTTATTAAATTTCCTCTCATCTTCCCTTGATTGTGTTATGTCATCTTTTAACTTTTGTTTATCTGAAATTTTTTCTTTAGACCTGTTTTCAACTTGATTGATTTGTCCAAATATGTTTTAAACATATCTCAGTTAATACATATAGCTGTGTTGTTACACCCCTCCCCCATACACACACTAGTTTTCCAATATATATTCGTTCGAAATATTCAATCTCTGTTCTATTTCTGTATTTGTTTTTATCTTTTATTTTTATTTCAGCGATTGTCTTCTCTTTTGTAATTTCCTTTTTTAGATTTCATTAATAGAAGTAAACTAAACTTTAAAGAGAATTAAATAAATAAAAAATTATTTAAGTTTTAAATTATAGAAATTTTATTAGTAATTGCATAGGCTAAGGGCATTTAATTGACGATTACCAATTTATATTTATTAAATGTCTCTAAACTGATCACTGAAAAACGTTGGAGTGCTCAAAAAAGTCTGTATATATCGTAGTCGGAAAGCACTTTTGCTGTAGGGCAATGACGTTACAATAAAACTTATGGCAACTGCAAAAGTGACATCACAAGAAGGCACGTGACAGCTACGGTGCTCAATCGAGGTATTACAAATGTAGCGGTGGAATTATAATGCGGAACCTACTCCGTGCCTTTATAACGGTGCAAGCGGTTTTTAGTGAAGTAGAACACTTTAGAAGGTAACTTTCAGAAGTTACTTTTTATATGAAGCGATGGCACCGATCTTGTCTGGCGGTAACGGATGGTCAGCGGTAGTAGGCCTGCTTTAACGACTGATTTAACTCAACTCCATCAATGGCAGCAGGCCAACTCTTGACAGCTGCTCAAGCTTGGCTCCACCTGACTTTACGCCACTATGTCGCTATTTTCCGGTCGAAGGTCTTGCTGAGTGCAAATTCGACGGCGATGTACAGCGCAGTCACGCAGGAATTTCGAACACCGATACATTTTTATCGCGTATCGAAATATTTCGCGACCATAATCTTGACGAACTAAATAAAATTCTTTACTTTGTACATGTAAGTATAATTTAATTGTCCTTTATTTTAATTAAATTAGTATTTAAAAATAAAATCAAACGACTTTACGCACAGGAAATAATTGCCTTCCTTAACAGGTTGTAAAATTGTCTAATGAGACTGGAGGTGTCGAGAATCGTCCAAGATCTGGAAGACCATGTTCATTTCGGTCTCTTCAGGCAATCAAAGGCGTGAGTGCTCGAATTAAACGAAATGCTGTATGTGAGCAGAAGATTGTATATCTCCGAAGATTAAAATTTCTAAATTTTCGATGTCTCGTGTTAAGACTTTGCACTAGCTGCTTACAAAATATATAATTGCTGACAGATGTTTTAAAGAAAGGTGGGGGCAAAAAAGCAAAGAGGTTTGTTGACTGAGTACGCGCAAATTGGCGTTATTTTCTAACAGTAGAAAATCGCCCTTCTGAAAATCCAGACCTCAATTCGTTTAGATTATAAATTCGGGACAATTTTAGAAAACACAGTTTACTCAAAAAACATTCTATTTTTGATTCTTTGAAGATAGTGCTGACTGCTGCAGTTAACTTTTCCAGTGGTGCTGCTATAGACAAATGGGCCGGAGTTCTTAAAGCTTGAAGCTTGTATAGAAGTAAATTATAGTTCTTTTAAACAAACCTACTGTACTTATACTTACCACTAACCGTTTTTATGTTTATTTTTGGGTTCACTAATCACTGGTAAATTTACTTTTATTTGTTTATGATCGCTTTAGAACCGAATAATTTTCTTATAGCAAAATAATATAACAATAAGAAAATAAAAAATAATATTGCTCCAACTGTGTAGCCCTTACTTATTTTTGTTCTTTGCCGCACCGAATACTACTAGTACTTATACATTACTTGAACCACATAAATTGTGTAATATAATTTTATCTCGAGCACTAATTTGCATTTAAGCTCTTTAACAAACTTAATTTCGTTTCTGAATATTTGAACCACAGGCAACTTATGTTCATAGCATTTATTGTATCTATTATACATTTATACAGTGAGGTACAGTTGACCAAATTTTGTACTTTAAAAAATAAGATAGCATTTTAGCTGGTTTATCAAGATAAAAACCTTTTCTGCAGATAAAATTTATGTTTTTGTATAATTGATAAAATGTAATACAACTTCCAATTGCAATTTTACATTAATGAATATTAGAAATGACGTCTGAAGGTTTAAGAGCTTACCGATGTAAGCTCTTAAACCTTCAGACGTTTATCATTTTTTTATTTATTTATTTTATTTATTATTTATTAAAGTTTGAGATGTTGAAAATAGTAGTTCAGTTTCCCGTTGAAGTACTTATTAAAAATAATGTCTAAACATAAATGATAAGAGGCCAATAATATTAACAAATAAGTAATCAGTAGAACTGATGTCGGTGATCAGTGTCTTCTAAGGTGAAGAACAATTTATATAAAAAATCATCACTTTATGCGCTGTCTGAATTAATCAGCTTTTGACTGCGTTCTAAGTAACAACTAAGCAATCTTTATCAATATTAGTCCTCTAATCGATGTAGATGGTATTTAAACGTTGTGTTAGTATCAAAGTATCGTCAGCAAAATCAGCAACGGAAGTTGTCTGCCAGGTGGAAAGATCTGGTGTAAAAAGCAGATACAAGTGGACGCCTGTGTTAATAACTTGCAGCTTTACTATATTTGACACAGAAGGTCCTATTAGAGAGGTATGATTGAAATATTTGATAGCAATTAGGAATTACAAACACACTCAATCTTGTAGAGTAGACTTTAGCGTCACAATTTGTCTAAAGATTGCCCAGTATTTATAAAAAATATCAAACCGCATCATTAGCTTTCAAAATCCTTAAAAATTGTTTGTTATACCCCGTGTATTTAATTAATTGTAGAGTGATGGCTTTAAAAGTCAAATTCATGATTTAGTATAAGTTAATTGTCTCTGACTATGGGTGTAAGTTCCGCAAGATTTTATTTTCAAAAAATTGGGAGCGGGCTAATTGCTCTATAAGACGAAACATTTTCGACAGGATCTTCTAGTTTGGGTCATCTTATAAATGGATAGTATATATGTAGCGCTTCTCAGATAGTTCTATAAGTATTTTGGCGGTTATCAAGTACACCTTGTTGCCTTGTGGGGCTTAATCGTCTTAGTAGTACACTTTTAATTTCACTTACCTTAAGAAATTAATGTGTGGAGACATTCGAAAAAATGCGCGAAGAAATTAAAAAACTTTATTTCCTTCCTCCTTATTGATTTTAGTAGCAAATGATTGAAATATTTAAAGATCTTGCTAGAGCTAAAGCTTCACCTTGACTACTTCTAGTCCATGTGTTAATTTAACTAGACGATTGATGTGGTTCTCTTAGATTCCTGTCAACTCTGCTTGGTTTCTGATGTAATAGAGAGGAGTTTTGAGTTTGTTTATCATCTGAGTCACATGCAGTTTGCCATTTCCTTTGTGGTTTGCGTTTTTTTTTAAATTTTCTCTTTAACTATAATAGGACAGTCATCATTTGCATCATTCTGAGATTTTGCAGATGTAGCTTATTATTTGAAATAACCTGGACAAATTTTCAACCGCTATAACAAATTCTTGTTTAATTTTTGAAGCTACTACTAGTGCAATGAATTTATCAATTTCTTCTTATTTTATATAATTGGCTTAAAAAGTAGGAGGATTGGCTTTGGATAGAATTCTTGTGCACACTGTTACTGTAATTGGGGAGTGCTCACCAGCAAAATATTAACAGGATTATTCTTTCTGATTGTGCTGGTGCTTTTAATAGTACAGCAATCAAATAGATCTGGTATTTTTGTTAGATTATAGAGCCAATACGTTGGTTACCTGCGGGCACGTATCGAGATCCGTCCCTTGTAGTGCTTAACCTTGAGTCGTAATTGGTTTGTTGTTATATCGTTGAGTACATTCGTTGTTTTTTTAATGGTCATTTATGTAACATAAAGCTCGTAGTGTTTTATTGAAGTTTTGACAATAACAGCCGTGTCAGTATATGCTGTAACATTTGAGTCATAAGTTGAGTAGCTATATTTGGGTATTTTAATTTACTTTTATCATTGGTTTTATTTACTAATTATTTCTGTACATTTATATTACTAACTATATGGGCATAAGTAATATGTACTGGTTGTGTTTGGAGTTCACTATCTCGTCCGCATTTTAGTATCAGGGACATCTTACCTTTCAGTTCTTTCTAAACTAGGTAACCCTTTTAATTTGCAGGACAGTTAATACAACCGATTTTGTTATGATTGCTTTGCGTTGACACTGGAGATATACCATAATTGTCAGTACATTTGATTATTATGGGCTTTTGTTACAAATGTTTTTAGTAAACCTTTAACAGTGTTAAAATATATGGCGCTTTGCCACCGGTGGTTGCAATCTGACTACTGAATGGCCTAATTAATTTATTTTATAAGTATCTTTATTATTAATTGCTAGCTCTAATTAAAAAGATAGTAGTAGTGTTATTTTAGTTACTAGTTGTATATTATTTGCCATGCTAGTACCTTAATATTATTTTAATTTTTCTAGGCATATTTCGGAAGACAACTTTAAACCTGCGCTCTCCTTTTGCTTGGTATGTATGAAATTCAATTTTTTATTCCGATAAGGCTTAACTATTTTTAAGTATTAGATTAAACAATTTACTGGTACTTTTACGTCGTCTTTATTTAGAATTTTTATAACGTATCGTCTTTTGCTATTTGCGAAAATTCGTATTTGATTTAGTAATGACATCAAAAATAAATATTAGTGGTATGTAAGAATTTTCTTATTTAGAGTTGCATCCTGATTTTTATCTGAATTTATTTTAATGAAGGTTTTGTGTTTTTTTTTTGTTGTCAACTACTTGCCAGTCTAATTTTTAAGAATTTTTTATAATGGTTAGGAAAGTACGTTATTTTTTGGAGACATGTTTAGAGTAGCACAAAATGAGTTTTTTGTTTGCAATAGTTTATATCTTGATATATACTGTTTGTTGGCACTTGCTGTGAGAAATGGTAATGTTGTGGAATAGCATATCCAATACCTAGATCAACTACCAAATTACTAGGAATTTGGTATAGATGTGGTTTGATTGTAATAATAACACACATTTTTAATGCAAAATTAAAATTAACAGGTAAATGCGGCTAACCCTAAGAAAGGATAATGTAAGTGTAGATTGGCTCGTAAACATATCCGCTTGGCTTCGATGTACGAGCTGTACTTTTTCTAATATCAAACCTATTTTTTAATTTTTAATTTTTATATTTACATTTTTCCTAATTTTTTTCTTTCTTTATTTATTAGGGTCAATTATAACCAATTTGAATGTGACTGTGATATTTTTACCTTTTTTAAGTTTCTTTGGATTTTTTGTTGTACTAATTTTCTTATCCTTTTTATAACTTTTACAAATAAGTGATTGATTAGTTTATTAAATAATATATAATTATTATTTTATTGCATTATTGCTACATAATAATTGTTATGTTAATAATAAACCTGCAGTCTAAAACAAACAAAAGGTAAAAATTACAAAAACCTTAACGCAAGCTATTGAGAAATTCGTAGTCATGTTTCTCTTATTTCATCGTTTTTTGTTAAACCGTTTGTTAAGTTGAAAAGTGCCCATATGAATCTTCGTTAAAAAGGTCAAATGATATTTTTAAATAACGATCATTTCGAGTTTGACTTTCAAAGCGTAAAGTTGCTTTACGGTTTACGGTTTGCCGTACGGTCAACAACAATTTTAATCTCACGTGCAGTGCATTAACATACATCGAACTGTTAAAATAGGTAAGAATGTTTCCTACGGGAAACGGACCTGGATTTATTAATAATGTGCCTCAAGCAATGACATCAACAAATATTATGCAACACCAGCCAGCTACGAATACGCAAATGTCACAAACGTTCCTATCACAGCCTTATACATTCCCACGTAACCAACAGCAATTACTACAACCTTACATGCAAAATCTAAACCCTCAACAATCTCAATATTTTCTACAATCACAGCACGCCCCACAACAATTCATTTATGATCACCCACAGCAAATTAACAACACACAGCTAGAAAGAATGATATCAACCAGCGATGAAGAAATTGCAAATTCATCAAACGAAAATTCATGGCAAGTAATTAAAAGTGTCAAGAGAAGAAAACATTCACAAACAAAGGAATAACACCGACTAACATACAATTATCTAATAAATTTAGTGCCTTAAATCCTAACCCAGAAAGCACCGACAACCAAACCGCAGTTATCATCCCTAGACCTCCTCCCATTTTCGTATACGGAGTTGCCAACTTTCCAGAAATGATAAAAAATTAAATGAAATAATTGAAGAGGAGCAGTTCTCCTCTAGAAGTATGTCCAATGATACAGTAAAATAAATTGTAACACCCTGACACCTTCAAGAAACTATCTAAGTACATGAAAGAAAACAATATCATTCACCATACTTATCAACCTAAAGAGGAAAGAGCTCTTCAGTGGTAATAAAATACTACATCATTCCATGGACACTCAAGATATAATAGATGATCTCGAATCCCAGGGGCATAAGGTAAGGAATATCAATGTGCTAAGCAGAAAGGACAAAACACCGCTGAATATGTTCTTTGTGGACCTAGAACCAGCAGACAATAATAAAAGAGTCTACGATATTCGTACGTTATGTCATTGCGTTGTACAAGTCGAACCTCCAAGAAAACAAAACAACGTAATACAATGCACACGATGTCAATTATATGGACACTCCAAGAAATACTGTAACAGACCCTTTAAATGTGTAAAATGTGGCAATACGCACAGTACCGCCAGTTGCAAAAAAACTAGGGAGACCCCAGCTACATGCGCTTTATGTGGAGGTCCACACCCTGCGAATTACAGAGGTTGTGAATATTACCATCTTTTATACAAAAGAAACTCAAACAACAATATTAATCCTCATATTACTCCAACATTATCAAATCTTAATCAACAAACACCTGCACCTATTGTTAACAACCCACTACAAAACTACAACTACACTAAAACAGCCAACAATAATACTAATTACACACCACAATCAGAATGTTAAAACAGAAGATAACATCAGCGAACTGTTAAATAAGTTCCTAGAAGAATTCAAAAACATGTTTAACCAGCTTTTACATCAGAATAGCATGGTACTAAACATGCTAACCATGTTAATTGGACAAAAGTAATGGCTAAGTTCCTTCGAATAGCACTTTGGAACGCCAATGGTATCTTACAATATAAAGAAGAAATAAAAACCTTCCTTCACTACAACCTAATTGACATTCCTTTAATCAGCGAATCCCACCTTACCAACATGTCATACTTTAAGATTCCCGGATACAAATTCTACCACACTAACCACCCAGACAACACAGCCCACGCAGGATCTGCAATATTAATAAAATACACCATCGAACATTATGCACTACCTGAATATGCAAAAGCTTACTTACAAGCCACTTCGATAAAAGTTAAAACTCTACCATTTGACATAACCATCAGTGCTATATATTGTCCCCCTCGCCACCAACTTAAAAAAGAACATTTTGAAGAATTCTTTAAAACGCTTGGCACTAAGTTTCTCGCTGGTGGCGACTACAACAGTAAAAATACTCTATGGGGATCACGGACTACTACCACGAAAGGAAGAGAATTAGCCAAGGTCCTACACGAAGCTAAATACAATTTATTATCAACGGGCAGTCCAACTTACTGGCCAACTGATCCCGGGAAAATTCCAGACCTCATCGACTTTTTCGTCACTAATGGCATTTCAAACTCCTATTTGGACATTGTCCCCAATTTAGATTTATCTTCCGATCACTCACCAGTAATAACAACAGTCAGCACAACTATAATAAATGTTAAAAAGCCACCTAAGATACATAATTCAAAAACTGATTGGGAAGACTACAGGAATAAAATCAACGAAAGCATCAATCTAAAAATAAGACTAAAAGAACCCAATGAAGTAGAGGATGCCTCAAATAACCTAACCACAATATTATTACAAGCCGCTCACCAGGCAACGCCGCCCTCGAAAATTCATGTTAGTAACATTAATATCCCTTTAGAAATTAAAAAACTAATAGCAGAAAAAAGAAAAGCCAAAGCAAAATGGCACCGTAGCCATTCCCCAACCGACAAAACAGCTTATAACCAAATAACAAAGAAACTCAAACGCCAAATAAAGGAATCTCAACATGTATCGTTTAGAAACTACATATTAAACTTGAATCGTTATGATAATTTCATCTGGAGATCCGTTAAAGCAGCTCTCGCAAACCCCTCAGTTCGCAAGCAAGATCCCACCCCGGGACAATGGGCAAGAAGCAACAAGGAAAAAGCCGACCTATTCGCCCAATATCTAGCAGAAGTATTTACTCCTCACGATAAAACACCAAATCAAGAAGTCTCCGACTTTCTGAACAACAATCCTCCTCCCGCAGAACCTATAAAACCAATCATTCCTAAAGAAATCATAGATGTAATAACTCAATTAAATATTAGAAAAGCTCCAGGTCCTGACCTGATTACACCAAAAATGTTGAAAGAACTCCTCAAGAAAGGTATTGTAATGCTCACATATATATTCAATGCGGTTTTAAGACTACAGTATTGGCCCAAACAACTAAAAGTTGCTGAAATAATTATGATCCCCAAGCCTGGCAAAAACCCAAATCATGTATCTTCCTACAGACCAATAAGCTTGTTATCAGCTATCTCCAAACTACTCGAAAAACTAATCCGCAGCAGAATGAACTCATTTTTAGATGTTATCCCTGACCACCAATTCGGATTCCGGTTACAGCACTCAACGATCCAGCAATGTCATCGAGTAGTTCACGAAATTAACACATCCCTGGAAAATAAAGAATATTCTACATCGGCTTTTTTGGACATAGGCCAAGCCTTTGACAAAGTTTGGCATGATGGCCTTCCTTATAAAATCAAGCTCCTTCTTCCCTCTCTCTTCTACCTACTTAAATCTTATTTAAAAGACCGTCAATTTAGAGCTAAAGTAAATGGTGAATTCTCTGACTCATACGATATTAAATCTGGAGTACCACAAGGCAGCGTTTTAGCCCCCCTGCTATACTCATTATATACAGCAGATCTCCCAACCACAACAAATACCTTAATCGGTACTTTTGCTGATGACACAGCTATTCTGGCTAGTCACGAAAGTCCCATAATCGCAGCTTCTTACCTGCAGGACCATCTAAACCTAATTGGAAACTGGGTCAACAAATGGAAAATGAGAATTAATGCATCAAAATCAACCCAAGTAATCTTTACACTGAGAAAAGGTAGATGTCCTTCGGTCACCTTCAACAATGCTCCAATTACACAATCTTCTTCAGTGCGTTATCTAGGACTACATCTTGACGAAAAAATGAATTGGAAAGAACACATAACCAGAAAGAGGAAACAAATAGATCTGAGGTTCAAGGAGTTACACTGGCTGCTTGGAAGAAAATCGCATCTACCACTCGAGGAAAAAATTTTACTATATAAAGTAATATTACTACCCATATGGACATACGGCATTGAATTGTGGGGCTGTGCCAGCAAATCAAATATTTCCATTGCCCAAAGATCCCAATCCAAAATCCTGCGTGAACTCACTAACGCTCCATGGTATATGTCTAATAATACACTGCATAATGACCTCCGCATCCCATACATCACTGAAGTTATCCAGCAAAGAAGCAACAACCATCATACCAGACTTACAACACACAGCAACCCTCTTATACGCCCACTTCTATATCCTCAAGACAACAGAAGGCTAAAACGTCTCTGACCAAACGACATCCGATGAAAACGACGAGGACTCTTCGATGGCAGAGGCCTCATCATGACCGATAAGGATTTTCATATTTAAGATCCTATGTTAGCACATTAGCCTATAGAATACATATTCTGATTGCTAATTTATTGTACAATAAAAAAAAAATAACGATAAATTTTAAAATGTTTTGCTGTTAGTAGGTCTTTCCAAAAAGTTGAAAAAGATTATCTCTAGTTCGCCAAAAAACATGCGTCCCGTATTTGAAAGGTACTAAGTTGCAATCTAAAATAATCTATAATTGTTTGGTTGCTCCATGTATAAAACATACTGAACAACTTCTATGGACTACCCTTTGATAGAAATAACTGCTTGGTGTAATATTATAAAAGCTATACTTTTTTTGATAATCTCCAACAAAATAAAAAAAAACTTATTATTTACAACTAGTACAATCTTAATTGATAATGGAAAATTTATAAATGAAATTATTGTTGTTTCCATATATTTTAAATTTTGCTTTTTAATATGTAACTTTTACATAACCAAAGATTACATAGAAGGTAAAATTTTGCAATTACCCAATAAAGGCTATAATAGTTGATTACTATTTTTTATAGTTGTTAAAAGACTATTTTCTTAGTAGTTACTAAGCAATGCATACATGTGTTTTTCTAATAATTCATTTTTGCCAAAGTAGCACTTTTGTAGCTGAATAAAAACAACGGAATAAGACATGACTAAATTGGAGAATCTGTAGAATTTGATTATCTTATTTTGAAAATTTGAGAATGCTTTGTTATATTTTTTACAAAAAATGCTCTATTGTAATAGTCTACAATATTAACACGGTATTCTGTCAATTACTTTTAAGTATTGTCGATTATATGCACGCATAAAATCTGTATTTCGTTATACCTAATACTTTTGATAATCATAGAGTAGGTTTTTAGTAATGTTCTTGGTGTATTCATCTTTGAGGCATTTTGACAAACCTACAGCACAATATATTTTATTATCTTTTTTTGTAAAATATGACGGTCATTTTATCGTGTTTTTTGATTAGAAAACCGATGATGTCAATGAAATCGGCATTGTAGGTCATAAGCGACAACCTTTATCTTCAATGGTAGGTTGGAGATATTCAAGGTTAATTCTTTTGCCACGTTTTCAAAAATTAAACTTAATTTTCTGAGTAAATAAAATTTATTTTCAGTTACATTTTAATGCATACTGTTGACTTTGTGCAAAGTTTAGTTCATTTTTTCTTTTAGGCACAAATTATAATTATTTTAGTGGGATGATGCCAATGAAGTTTAGCAAGAATGAAGAGTTAGATAGACTTGCAGGCATTTGGTATATTTAAAATTTCAACTTTTTGATTCCACGTTGTTCCATTTCAATAATAAGACCAAAAACTAAATTAAAAACTTTAACTAAATGTTTTTTAATTAAAGATTAATCACAACAATAATTTGTCTACAGTGGTTCGAGACCACATTACTAGTAAAAAATTATTTTTTAAAAATTATTTTACTTTCTTAATTGACATGCTAATCACACTACAAATAATAAAAATGTAAAAGATAGACAGAAAATGCTTTTGGAAGAATAAAAGCAAATAATAATAAAACAACTGTCGTTTAGTTTTTATTATTTAGGATAAACAGTGCAAACTGATCAGTACCAAAGAAGAGATATTGGGCTTTTACTTCTTCCTAACCAAATTTATACAAATGCATTTGCAATAGTCGACAAGGTACGCCCGAAAAGTAATAATACCAAATAAATCTAGAAAATTCGTTTAATTGAAGATGTTTTAATATGCGCTTAATATTCTTCAAAATATCATTATTAAGTTTTGATACACCGTTGCCAACGGTTATGCCACGTCTTGTGACTTGTTTGTAAGTCTTGATCTGAAACCTCTTCCAAAGAATTCGTGATAGTAGCCGCACATTTTTAATAGCTCCAAAATAGTGCCTTTTTAAATTTGATTTAAGCTGGAGAAACAAAAGAAAGTCTGGGCTGTAGGAAACTTGCAGCAACGTTGCCACAAACAACGTTTGGCCACAAACCCTTTCACTAGCCGTGACGCATCGTTCGACTCTTTTCTGTGTCCATTTATATATTTTTACATAAAATACAACGTCGACCATCTTGTCCAAGTGATGAAAACACTATACAACATCTTTAGAGTTAAGAAAGAGATAGTTATCTTTGCGTCTTCTTTGGTCCAGGGGACTCGGAAGTGTGCCACTCATAACTTTGTACTTTCGTGTCATGATCGTACTCAAAAATCCATGTTTTATCATATTTTCTCCAAAAAATTGGTCTTACTTCTCACACAGCTTAAAAACTTACGAGAAATTGACACACAAACTTTCTCCTGTTTGTTCGTCAAAACCATGTAAACCAATTTAGCACAAATTTTTCCCATTTGCAATTTCGTCGCGACGATTTTATGCACAATGGATTTTGGACCTTTGGACGTTGCACTTCATATGCTATCAGCCTAATATTTAGACTACAAAATTGCTTTTACTACAGCTACAGCATCTGAAGTGCAAGACGTTGATGGACACTCTGCACATTGTCCTTCCTTATCTCCTTTCTCTAGAAGCTTTATGCTACTTAAATACTTTGTGTTTTCCATAAAGCAAGCAATTCAGTTGCGAGTCGCACGCAAAATTTTCCCTCGTAGCTCTGATTAACACAAAAAATTAAATTTATTTACGTAATACTTGGTGCAATAAAAGTAAATAGTATTGAAAATCATATTACTTAGTGTAGCTCCTATTAGCTTCCATGAATTTCTTGAGCCTCCTTGATAGAGCTTATGGTGTTATCATGCTTCTCACTGACCTTCACATTGGTCCAGACAGACTACAGTCGAGAGTGAAGAGCGGACGCGAGTCGGGAGCCTAGTCATAATATAAATTGTTGGCTAGATCTTTCTTGCCTTGTACTTACCTCATCCAGAGCTTGACAATTGTCTCCAGCATATTAATATAGTTGTTAGGAGCTACCTTCAAGTATTCCTCAAAGAAGTGAGGTGCTATGACATATTCTTCGCTGTTCACAAAACACAATGCTATCACAAAAGATAGCCACTTCAAAGGCATCTTAGCAGACTTAACGGTTATTTTGGCGATTCACCTTTTTGCCACGGATAAAGTTTTTTTCGTCCAAAAAGAATCTTGTTAAACAGTGCTTGAGCCTTTAACTTTCTGTCTATCTTTTTTCCCCAATCAAAAGTTGATAGTTCGTCAAGATGCAAAATTTGTAGTGCACGTCCTGGTGCTCGGCATGCTTGAGCGTCGACCTCGCAACGCCCATTTTTTGCCAGGTCAGCCATGCTCAGCCGAAGGTCCTGATCGGTCTTCTCTTTCAATTCGCCCACGAATTCGTCACTTCTTTTCCGATTAGATCGCTTATTGTGAATTGCGTTGTAAGCAGTTACCTCCTCTTGGTAGGCAAATTTTCTCTAGTTCTTAGCTATGCCGTATATTTGGGTATTTTTATAGCCAAATGCAATACTTTTTGTCAGCGATTCTAGTACAGCAGCTCTGTGATCGTATTCTTAGTTTATTTTGTTGACAATCGTAGGTTGTTGGTTATGTAAAGCTAACTTTATTGCTAGCTAATAGAGGAGGCTCTTTTTCGACTTTCCCGCATCACAAACCTAAAGAAATCCCGGATTCATCTTAACGACCTTGTGTAGTAAGAGATATTTGTATTAATTGGTAGTTCTTGATTTTGGTTTTTTCTATGTGGTATACTCTGTTGGGCATACAGTTGTTTTGGTACTATTGCAGTTTTTTGCACATTTGTACTGCAACATTTCTGTTCTCGGCGGTGGTGAATACCTAATTATTTATTTTGCTAACAGACAAATAAAATTACTTAACAATATTTATATGCACAACACATGCAATTAATAACGTAAAATTATACTGTATTTATCTGTAGCACTATTTATGTTACACTTGTTTTGCTCCGGCACTTGAATTCCTCATGTTACTACGCTGGGTGATATTTAGGCAGTTCAAAACTAGTTTCAGAGCGTACGCGAAGTTTCTCGTAGCATTTGACAATTTTCCTTTGTTTGAGTCCTTATAGGAATACATCTCGTCTATGTCGCCTGGCTTTAACAAAATCTGTGGTTGCGGACAAGGTATGCCTACAGGTATTACGTTGATTTTACATCAAACAAAGCACTATAAATTTTTTTAAGGTTAATATAATTAATGTTTATTAAGAATTCGTTTTTGTATTAATAGAGAGAAAAATAAATTATAATTTAATGCTTCTATTATGCATGTGCCCTCGCATTATTAATTATTCTGCATATGCAGTCTTTATCCCCTAGTAAAGCCACCTGTGGTTTGTTTTGTTTGCTTTGTGTAACAAAACACCGGACGAATGTTCCCGCTGATTACAATAGGATAACGTTATCTGCTTATTACCTCTATCAATAACGGGGCTGTTATCGTTGTAACGTTAATTACCGCACGTCAGATAGCGCTAAAATGCATCAAGTGGGCTGTTGGGCACTTTTAAAATTGTGTTTCAAAGTTGTGCCGCCCTGCAAAGAAATATTTGATGGGGTGGAAAAATTTTAATCAACGGCAGCCAACTACAAACACTAATCCGAAGACAAGTGCGGCGCAGCAAAAATGCAAATATTAATCTTCGACCGGGGCGACAGCAAACATGGGCCCGGAATAATTAATCAATGCAGCCGATTGAAAAGCATTCGCGGCGAGCGCGGAAGTGCGCGCGAGCGAAGTGCTTTCAATATGGAGATAATCCCGGTTTGTTTTGCTGTTGCAAGTAATCATGTCGCGGCTGAGATAAGGGAGCTTCGAGCTTTCGCGCGGTTTTTGCGACGCGCGAGCTTACGTTATTGAGTTGCAAACTAATTACGTCGGAAGCGGTTATTACCGGGCACTAACAATGCGTTCCAACTGTTACCTCACATCGTTATGCAAATGCAATGCGCTAATGAATACTCGGTACTTGTGCAATGCGTTCTACGAATCGCAGCCCCGATTTGTCCGGCTTAGTTGGAACAATCAAATTCATTGTTGTTCTGCTCTGTACTTTGATTCGAGAAAACCTATTAGGATTTCACAGAGAATTTGTGGAAGTAGCAGCTTCTCTTCATGTATTGCTGTAACACGATTACTATGAGGCTTAGCTTTTGATACAAACTGTGTTTGTAATGCCGATCAAGAAAAATGATTTTATTTTATTTGCTCTAATTAACTGTTATAATCAGTTATAATAAAAATTTACGACGCAGCTTAGTTTTCTTAAAACTGCTACGCAGCAATTACAAAAGATGGAGAAACTAAACAAATTTTTACAAGCTTATAGAAAACTTCGAAAAGCAATGTTTATACCAACAACAATTTACAAATTTATGGGCTACTTAAGAGATTACTTTTTGCCCAAAATATATTTGTCATATAATAATGTAACGTATTGCCTACGTATTGAGGGGTGGGCTTCATTTCCAGCAGCTCTCTGATGCCTGACGGGTGGCGTACTCAATCACTAAAAATGATTGAGTATTTGCGTTCACTTCGAATAAGAGGAAATAATGGCAGTCATCTAAGGCGCGGTGCTTGCCACATCGCCCGCTTCAAAGATGGTGGGCGACGACTGGCTAGAGAGAGCGAACTTATGAGAGTCTTAATCCTTGCGTTTACGAGCCGTGTCCCCACGCATTATTATAATAATGTAACGGGCACGGTTTATAGATTCGGTTTATTTCCATTAAAACTATTTAAAACTAACCCCTAAAATTATCACTAATTAGTTGTTTCCACAGGCCGATCTACTGTCCGGTGCAATTGTATCCATAACGAAAACAGTGTCCAATTTCGACTATCTATTGGAACGTACCTAGTACATTTTTTAATTGATTTGAAATTTACAATCTGTCCTCAAGGATCAATAGGTAAATTATATCTTAAGGTTCTAACGCCCCGCGTGGGAACACGACCTGCAACCTGAGAAGGTTCTCTATCTATACCCGGTCGTCGCGCACCATCTATGATGCGGGGCGATGTCCCAAGCACCGCGCCTTAGACGGCCACCATCTTTACTCCCTGTTCGAAGTGAACGCAGGTACTAAATTATCCCGTTCGCATCGCAGCCCGCCCCTCAACCGCTGTACCACGCTGGCGACACATTAACTCATATATTTGTTAATTTCGATTGTCAATAAAAATTACAAAATAAAAAATATGTAATGGTTTAGAAAGGCCGGATTTATCTAAGTGGCTCAGTCAAATCAAAAATAGAGGAAGTGATCTCAATGACCAACGAAGTGGCCTACACAACATTTACTCAAAAAGAGGGTAGTAAATAGAACGAATAAAGCAACAGGTGATTACAAGAGATTAGTTCCTAACAGTTTTAATCATCAGTGTCAATGTTTTAAAAACGTAATCATTCATAGCGATTTAAATTTAACGAATAGGCTGGGAAATGGATCATCTAAAGTAAATTATATATTAATGTATAACTACGTCAGGGGAGTAGTTCATTCACTACATTCCAAATATAAAAGTTTTATGACGATTACTGTTTCTGATCCGTTGGTCGTTTTCTCTTCAGTTTTCTGAGTGCTGCAAGTGGATTTTGCAGTTGATTAACTCCTACATTTGTTTGTATGTTAAGGGAGATGGTGGAAGTTGTTGGTACTGAGTCTGCCGATTACTTTTTCTACTGTTGGTGTAACTAGATCGTCACGGATGGTTTTGTTGCTTATGTACTATGGTGGATTAAAAATTATACATCATATTTCTGATTGTATCCGCTGAATTATTTTGGCATGAGAAAGTTTGGCGCAGTCCTACAAGTACATACGGACTTGATGATACATTTATATAAAAGTATTTTATTTTTGATCTTAAATTTAGATTTTCTATTAAGGACCCAGTGCGTCTATCGTATTTTGGTAAATAAACTTATATTTTCCTAGCCGTTTTTTCTTGTCCAGTAATACGACTAGCAGTGAAGGTGTTGGTTTGTGTGAGTAGCTCCTGTACAAACAATATGCTGTAGATGTCTATCTTGTACATGTAAACAGCAATCCAATTGTTTCATTTTAATTCCAAGGTAAATTGTGTAATTGGATCTATCGGATGAAGGTGTTTATAAAACTATTGCGTCTCCTGGCCGTATTCTCAAAGTATACATGTGGCATCAACATATCTTATCCAAATAGCGAGTTTAAATGGTGACATAATCGATTATTACTTGTTTTTTAAGTTCCTTAACCCCCACAGAAAAAGATTTTTATGCATGAATTAATGTTAATAATAATAAACAATGCAGCTCATCTTTATGGTGAGATCAACGTTATTCAAACTGTACCTTCCCTCTCTCTATACTGCATTCTTTTACAATGTTTTCGTTTCTACCTCTCCCTATCTGGCATTCAAGTCTCCTAGTGCAATATGTATTTCCTCTTTCTTGGCCTCCTTAAATACTGTGTCTAATTTGTAATAGAGGATTTATGTTTCTTCTTCTGAACTACTTGAGTTTGGTGTTTAAATCTGAATTATATTTATGTTACAATGTCTAGCATTAAATTATAACGTTACTATTCTATTGAACACTAACAATTCCTTAACACAGTTCTGTTTTATTTTTAACAATAATTACTTTATTTTTGTTTTGTCTAATGTTGTTTTCCGAATATAGTAGAAGATGTGGTTGTTTATTTCATTCCTTCCCTTGTCTGACCATCTATCTTCACTCCAATTACATACATCTAAGTTAAATTAAGTTTCTACTTTTCTCGTGTATATCTCTCTAATACTATTGCCATAATCTGCTATACACCCAACCATAGATACTTCTTGTATTTTTATCTCTTGCTCTTTCATTACTTACCACTATGAACTTAAATAGATTAGTCTCAAAAGATAGCATGTTATTTCAATATTGAGTTTTATTACTCTGACTTTGTTGGCTTCAAAGGAAAAAACAACTTCGTCCTTCTTTTACCTCAGATATTGTGGATATTTTTATCTTCTATTATTAGTCCTTAGAAAGCTAACCAAATATTGTGGAGAATTTAAATCATTCAGCGTCACAAATGAAATGACATTTGATACAATTTTTTTCTAAACTTTTGCTTTATATACTTAAGTGGTAATTTGCAAGTTTTTTAAGATTGCAGTCCAACTATGTTTTTTATTAGAGTTCATTTCAAAGGATACGCATTTTATCATTTTATTACGCATAGTAAGTGTACGTTGAATAATGTAATTGTAAAATTGTAATGTATTTTTCAGAAGTGTAATAAAATACTCTCTTTATAAATAAGATATTTATTAATATTAAAATTTGTATGTGCATTTATTATAGCATGTTAAGAAAACACTGAAATGTATTTCCTCGGTAGTATAGTGGTTAGTATCCCCGCCTGTCACGCGGGAGACCGGGGTTCGATTCCCCGCCGGGGAGGTACCTTTTTATAAACTAATATTTTTCATTCAAAACAAATAATTAAATGCATAGAATATTGTTTTTTGTTTAAATTCAAAATAAAGCTTATAATACCGGTTGGTTGTTGAACTAATTTTTAAACGGAAAACTATTTCTAATACAAAAAGCTCATAAGATACTTAAATATGTAAAAAATAAAGTTAAAAGTTTCTACATTAGAACTGAATATAATTAATAATAGCTCTTTGATAACTTAAGTATTCATTACAAAGGATACTGGTGACAAATATAATAATTATTTTTCAATAAGTTTTTTACTCATTTTTATATATGCAATTATTTCAAATTATCTTCTCTACTCTACAATCTTGCAAATTAGACATCTTCTTCTCGTGCTATCCGTTTCGGATGTTTGCTATCAATGTGGCGATTTTTATTTTATTAACAGCTGCTCGAAAAAGTCCAGTGGTCGTCATCGAAAACCAAGATCTTTAGGTTTTTGAGCCATGAAATGCGTGGTCTTCCAGGTCCCCGCTTTCCTTCTACTTTGCCTTGAAGTATTTGTTGAAGTAAGCCGTAACGTTCTTCATTTCTGCTAATGTGTCCAAGATATTGTAACTTCCTGATTTTAACTGTATTTATTACTTCAGTTGTTTTGTTAACTCTGCGTAAAACTTCCACATTTGTCACATGATCAACCCATGGTATTCTCAATAAACGTCTATATAGCCACATTTCGAATGCCTCTAACTTTTTCATTGTAGCTGCAGTCAACGTCCAGGACTCTACTCCGTATAACAAGACTGAGAATACGTAACACCTTAACAGTCTTATTTTTTTCTATTCTACACTTGATCTCTACTGAATGATCCCACTGATCATTGACTGAAGTGCCTAGATAGATAATTGATTTTACTCTTTCAAACTTTTCGCCGTTTATTATTAAGGGTTCAGGTGGAATACTGTTTTTACTTGTAACCATATATTTGGTTTTCTTTGCATTTAACTTTAACCCGTACTGTTGACTGATAGTCACGATGTTAGTCATAATATCTTGCAAGCCTTTTAAATTGTCCGCGAATATGACTGTGTCGTCCGCGTACCTTATGTTATTCAACTTTACTCCGTTTACTGAAATGCCTTCTGTCGCATCTTGCAGAGCTTCGTTAAATATTTGTTCCGAGTAGACGTTGAACAACAAAGGCGATAGAATGCAACCTTGTCTCACTCCGCGTCTTATTTCTACATCATCTGACAGCTCTCCTTCAATTTTGATGTTTGCAGATTGATTCCAATACAAATTAATTATAATTCGAAGATCTTTGTCGTCAATACCAGTGTTTTTCAGTATTTGTATGAGTTTATCATGTTTAACGCTGTCAAATGCTTTATGATAATCTATAAAGCATGTATAGATATCAATGTTAACATCTCTGCAACGTTGAAATAATACTTGTAGAGCAAACAGCGCTTCTCTTGTGCCTAGGGCATTACGAAATCAAATTGGGTTTGGCTCAATTGTTCTTCACAAAGTCTGAAGATGCGTTTATGTATTATTTTCAAAAACATTTTTAGTAGGTGGCTCACGAGACTAATCAATCGGTAGTCGCTACAACATTTGGCACTAGATTTTTTTGGTATAGCAATAAACGTGGATTTAAGCCACTCTTTCGGTATTTGACCCGTATCATAAATGTAATTATATATACTAGTTAACCAGTTTATTGCAACGGCATCTAATAATTTACAAAATTCTGAATGAATTCCGTCCGGGCCTGCTGTTTTACCTACTTTCATTTGTTTTATCACTGCCCGCACTTCATCTTTCATAATGTCCGGGCCCGTGGCGCATGGCTCTGGTTTTATGACTTTTCGCTGTTTATACTCAAAAAGTTCTTTTACGTATTTCTTCCATACTTCTAGTCTTGTTATTTTGTCTACAATGACATTTCCTGCATCATCTCTCATGCAACCTGTTGTTTTGGACTTAAAAAGTCCTGCGGCATCTTTAACTTTTTTGTACATGTTAAAATTGTCATGTTTTCTTTCTAGTGACTCAATTTCAGCACATTGTTCTTTAGCCAAGTTTCTTTAGCAGCCCTTCTTAATGTTGTTGTGAATGGTATTATAAGTTTTTATATCTCCATTCTTATTTCTTCTTCTTTCTTCCATCATTTCTAAAATCTCGTCCGTCATCCATGCCTGTTTTTTTGATTTAGTTGGTTTTAGATACTCATTACTTACTTCTTCTAGTTTTGTCTTGAATTTTGTTAATTCCGCGTCAACGTTGTCTGTTGCAGAGTATTTTAGAAAACCTTTTAATTGTTGTTCCACTTGTAATTTGATGTTTTGGTTCTTTAGCTGATTTAAGTCATATTTTTTTGTCGTTTTACTTTTTATAACTTTCTTCAGTTTTATGCACATTTTAGCTAATAATGGGACGTGATCAGACCTTATGTCCGCACTAGGGTATGTTTTAACTGATTTTATAGAGTTCCTAAATCTTTGACTTACTAGCATGTAATCTATCTGATTTCTTACTATATGGTCGGGTTTATGTAATGGAGATATCCAAGTAAATAACCTTCTGGCCGGCAGTTTAAAGAAGGTGTTTGTAATTACTAATTGATGCTCTTGTGCGAAGATGTTGAGTCTATCACCTCTCTCGTTTCGTTCGCCTAGACCGTACGCTCCAACAAACTCGCCGCATTTCCCTTTACCTATTTTGGCGTTAAAATCGCCCATCACGATAGTCAGATCTTTCTTTTGGAGTTTACTAATAATTTTGTTTAGTTCATTATAGAACAATTCTATTTCCTCTTCAGATTTATCAGCTGTTGGAGCATATATCTGCAAGATGTTGCATTTGATTGGTGTTGTGCTTAATGTGATTAAGATTAACCTTTCCGAAATAGGGATAAAATTTTCGACACATGGGCTCATATCCTTTGAGACTATAATTCCGACGCCGTTATGGTGTTGACCGTTATCGTTGCCTGAATAGTATATAGTATGTTCTGCAACTTTAATTTGTCCTGATCCAGGCCAACGCATTTCACTGATGCCTAAAATATCGACTGATAATCGATTCATTTCCTGTATGGCGTTATGTACTTTTCCAGCTTCATGTAATGTTTTTACATTCCATGTACAAATATTAATTTTCCGCCGGGATTCTTAGCAGCCTCTGCCCATCGAAGGGCTGCCGGGAACTGAGGCCCATTCTCTTTGAAACTTTCGCCATAATTGATTTTACTAGGGAACATTGACAGTGTCAATGCAATTAATGAGGTGGTTTCCCGTTGCCTTCCTCATCGCAGTAACAGAACAGGTCAAATTTAATATGTAATTTTCGCCTCTGTCTATCTAATATTAGGCTGCACCGAAGATCTTCTTCTCCACCCTAAGTAAGTACTGACACTACTGCTGCCTCATGTCAGCTAGTTTTGGTCCGCCCCGGGTATTTGATTTCCCCGGTACCCACCATATCTGATGAGCTTTCCCCTATCCGCCACATGGGGAGGCGCCCGATGGGGGACTAGCAACCCCACACGGGAAATTAGACATAGATCACTAATATTAAAATAAGTTATGAGAAATATCGTCACTTATCCGTTTTGGACTTTGACAATTAATATGAAACTCTTTACTCTGTCGATGACTTTCCTGAGTTCATTAGAAGTTTGACCGAAATATTTTCATAAATCCTATAACTACGAGTGACTCCTTCTACCTAGTCCTGTTCTACCTTCCACCTTACCTTGCAATATTAGTTCCAGCATGCGATATTTATCGTTATTTATTACGTGACCAAAACACTGGAGCTTACATTTTTTGCTAATAAATAGAATTTTCTCTTGTTTTGCATTCCCTTAATACCTCGTCGTTCGTCTGTCCATGACATGCGGAGAATTCAGAGTATCCCACAATTCAAAAAAATTATAGCTTTCTTTACGTGAAAATAGTTTGGTTGAAATATTTATTGAACATGGTGTATCTAGAAAGTTATGGATAGTTAATGCATTGTTGACAATAGCGTTTGGGATAGGTTGTGGAGCACTGAAGGTTTGTGATAGATGTTCTGCAAATATGTCGAATTTTTCTTAGTCTGCCCTTGACCAGCTTTGATCCTACCTCCCTAGTGATGGTATTTATTTGTTGGTCTTTTGAATGTTTTTGTTGCTTTCTATATCGAGTGATCATCGTTTAGTAGGCTAGCTATATGTATATGCTGCAAATGTAGAGCTTCTGAAGTTTCGCAGGTAAATTTATATTATCTTATTTGTTTAGTTTATTATTGGTGTACTTCTTCGAATAATATCTTGAATTTTGGTTGCGAGGACAGCGTTATCATCCAGATCTTTATGTGTTTTTAGCCGAACGTTTAGATGCAGGATTTTATCAATAATTGTATGAAAGACAGTCCAATCTGTTTTAATGGACATGAGTCTTGGTACAACTGGTTTTACAAAGATATGTATTAAGTGAAAGGATTCCCGAAGAATGATCAGACGAAAAATCCCAGTTGGATTCGATGTGAAGTAATTGTGACTGTGCCATAACTACAAAAAAGTCAAGTAGGTCTGGAATTTTATTGGGGTCGGTAAGCCAATTTGTTGGCTCATCGGTTGACCTGAGTGGAAAGTTATTATTTGTGATTGCTCGTAAGGGGTTTCTTCCTTGTAGGGTTAAGCATCTCGATTCCTAATCTGTATACTTCGCATTCTACTCATCCCTAGCTAAAAAACAATTTTCTAGTAGATTAAACATTGTTTCTGTGCTGATTTCATGCTTTGGGGACTGTAAAGAGCAGCTACAGTAAGAGATCTTGGTTTAGTGTTGACGTAAATGATTTGCAGTTTATCAATTTGATATTGGGGAGCTCATAGTGTGCATGTTACGCCATCTGGATGTGTAGTATCTGCATTATATAAAATGGTATTTTGAAAACAGTTCTGTTAGTAAAGTACGCCTCAGAGACCAGCATTATATTATTTTATGGACTTGTAAAAATTATGTTATCTTAGTTTTGTGGTTCGATAAGCCATTAGAGTTCCAAAGGTCACTCGTAATAATCATATGGCTATTATTTAATTAATTTACTAACAACAGTAAACAGTATTAATTCTGATTTAGAAGTTGATTGAAGATTGTCTGGGGCTGGGTTGCAGGCTACCAGTCACAGGTGGCGGATAGTGAACGGCCTCAAGATATTGAGGTTAGCTGCGAAATAAGCAGACTTGTCTGACGAATAAGCAGTCCCCGACCAAGCAACAACAATCAACGACCGAATGACCGCCGGTATATGGTCCTCTTGCTAATCAATAGCTTCGGGTGGAGGAATTAGCAAGGGTTAGGCACCCTCTTGCCCTGGGGCGAAATCGTCCCTAAAGGCGGAAGAACTAACATTGACGAATATATTGGTGAACGGCATGAAGATACGAAGGCAACGGAAACCACCGTATTAAAGATCATATCATAAGATATCCTAGTACAGATAAAATCATGGCTGATTTCAAGACGAAATGTTCCGAGTTTATAGTCCCCAATCGGATCTCCGGTGGGGACAGTTTTGAATAATGCTGAGAGAAAAGTAGTGAAAGGAAAAGAAGAACAAAATAGCGACGTGGAATGTGAAAAGCTTGTTTACAGAAAAATAGACAACACTGTCCTTGAAATGATACGTTTAAAATAAATGTATTAGGTATTAGTGATGTACAATGGCCGGGACGGAAAGTACCAAACTACAAACGGCATGATGTATTACTCTAATAATGACGACCCATCACATCGATACGGAGTGGGAATCATTGTGGATAAAGCAACCAATAAAACAGTGACGAATTTTACGCCTATCTCTGAAAGAGTTATGCTAATAAAACTAGAAGCACAACCAACTAAAATAAACATAATTCAGGTCTACGCTCCAACAGCTGAAAAAGCGAAAACGAAATCGAGACATTCTATGAACAGTTAAATTCTGCACTAAAGTTAACAAAACAACATGAAGTTACAATAATCCAAGGTGATTTCATGCAAAAGTCGGCGAGGTAGCATCGATACCTGTAGGAGAATATGGACTAGGCACACAAAATGAAAAGAGGAAAGACTAGTCGAGTTCTGTCAAACCAACAACTTTGCAATAATGAACACGTTTTTAAACTTCCAAACAGGAGACTATACACTTGGAAGGCTCCTGCAGATGGGATAAGGTATTATAAGGAACCAAATAGATTACATACTCATAAACCAAAGATATAAAACTCTATAAGATCAACAAAACATATCCAGGGGCAGACGTCTCCTCGGATCACAACCCAGTACTAGCAACATGTGAAGTAAAATTTAAGTAAAAAGACAAAGTTAAGCAATAGAATTTTACACGCAAAACTAAAAATATGGAGATACGTAAAAAGTGAAGAACAAGTCAACAGCAACCTAACTAATGCAAAACCAAATATTAAGCAAACAAAATGTCAACGAGAAATGGAAATACATACAAACAGCAATTATGGATGCCGGTAAAAACATCATGATGACAACAGAAAGCTAAAAGAGATGGATGAATGAGGAGATACTTAAACTAACGGAAGAAAGGCAAAAACACAAGACCACAGATCCCACACGATATCAGAATATCAATAAGAATATAAAAGAAAAATAAAATAAGCCAAAGAGAAATGGTTGTCCTATAGATGTGAAGAAATAGAAGATTGCGAAAGAAAACACGACAACTTCAATTTACATAAGAAAGTAAAAATTATGGGGAATAAGAAGAATAAACCAATCATATATTCTGAAAGATGAAAATTAAATCATAACGAGTGTAGAACAGAAACTTAAGACATGGACAAAATACATAAAAGACACGTTTAACTATGAAAGAACTAATACACGCAGTGGATACTAATAAAATATAAATAAATGTAACTGATTCAAGAACATAAAATGAACAGGTAACACTGACTTAAAATTTTCGTTGATAACGCAGGCATGGGCTGGTCATAGATACGTTCGATTTCCTTACTGGCACTCACTATTCAGTGTGCATAAGCAAAACAAATAGAATTTCTAGAACATTTCTTAGCGACTGACCCAGAACTATTAATATCACAACTTGAAATCGTAATAGCCTCACCGCAGCCCTTCCAGAGATCCCTTACCTGAAGATCATTCTGTACCAGAACTCGTACCCTACATAAGGAGTGCTTAAAGGAATCATCATATCCTTCTTGCGAGTCAGGGGTTTTGATAGTAAAAATTACAATAAATTTGTAGATCACCTCTTGGTGACAATAATCAACACGAGGAGGGATCTTTAAAGCAATATTCCGTTTGTGAGAATAAATTACAATATTACTGTTCTTAAACTTACATTTGTATCTTGTAGGTCTTTTAAAGTAATCTCAAAGTATACAACTTTGCATTTCCAGTTTTACTCTTCAGAATCACTCAATAAGATACTCTGTAATTAATCTTAATCTTCTGTGAGATGAGAATCGGATTCGAATGGCTTCAACGCTAATAATTGTGACTTTAATAGCACTGTTCAGATTCTTACCAGAAGGCCATCTAATTTCAATAAATCTTTACTCTTCAGATTTGATTACCTCTATGTAGTTGCTTAGGGTCAAATACAGAGTTCAGCTACTCCAGTTCTTTTAGTTACAAACAATTTTGTAGGTCTTCGGCTACGACTTTATTAGCAGATCATCTATTTATATTTTTAATTTACCTAATTTTAGTTCTAAACATACTTCTGTATTTTTCTTCAATTATTTTTAAAATTTCTTAAGGTGATTATCTATATCTCCACATGTGCCTTTTGTTCTTCAAAACCTCGCGTGCGTTCTTTAACATTTACTTATACTTATTCTTTTAAACTGTAAAGTATTTTTTCATATTTATTTCTATATTCTTGCTTTTTAATCAATATTTTACCTTAAACTATTGTAATGTTCTTTTACGTTTACCTTTACTTTCTAATTTCTTAATTCATATCAAATTTTTAAAATTCCTTTTTGTCTGTTTGCTAACTTTTTAATTATATAATATCTTTTTATTTATTTCTTATAATTCGCTTTTAATCATATTTTTAAATTTTCGAAATATTCGTCCCTGTTTATTTCAATTTGTTTAAAGTTGAAAACCTTTCTTTAAAATATAGTTCCGATTGCTTTATTGTAAGTATATTTTTAATTTCTTATAATTCTTTTCTAAATTTTGGAATGCTCTTCCGCACCCATTATCAATTTTCAATATAAATAAAAAAATACAAAATAAAAAGTTAAATGGTATTGAAAGGCCGGGTTTATCTAAGTGGGTCAAATCAAAAATAAGGAAGTGATCTCAACAGGTGATTAACTCAAAAAGAGGGTTAATGGAATAACAGTTTACAATTTTCCTAACAGTTTTAATCATCAGTGTCAATGTTTTAAAAACGTAATCATTCATAGCGATTTAAATTTAACGAATAGGCTGGGAAATGGATCATCTAAAGTAAATTATATATTAATGTATAACTACGTCAGAGTAGTTCATTCACTACATTCAAATATAAAAGTTTTATGACGATTACTGTTTCTGATCCGTTGGTCGTTTTCTTCAGTTTTCTGAGTGCTAAGTGGATTTTGCAGTTGATTAACTCTACATTTGTTTGTATGTTAAGGAGATGGTGGAAGTTGTTGGTACTGAGTCTGCCGATTACTTTTTCTACTGTTGGTGTAACTAGATCGTCACGGATGGTTTTGTTGCTTATGTACTATGGTGGATTAAAAATTATACATCATATTTCGATTGTATCCGCTGAATTATTTTGGCATGAGAAAGTTTGTAGTCCCACAAGTCCATACGGACTTGATGATACATTTATATAAAAGTATTTTATTTTTGGTCTTAAATTTAGATTTTCTATTAAGGACCCAGTGCGTCTATCGTATTTTGTTGTTAATCTGGGTCTTTTTGGAGTTATGTGACTTTAAAGTTAATTTAGAACATTTGGGAAGCAACTGTCTTGTTTTGAAAGTTATTTGGTTGACTTTGTGGTGAGCATTATTCGTTATATATTTTCTCTTCGAGGCTATTTAAGTGGGTCTGACAATGGTTTGATGCTTGCTGGGCGTCCTTATTGACGGTTAATATAACGGTATCGTCAACGAACGTCTAGGTTTGGACGGGCATAGTACGCAATGTACTTTGATGTATTTGTGAGTTTCTTAGGACCTTGACTGATCAAGTACATTGAGTATTTTTATTGTAGTGGTATAGATAGTATAAAATTTCGCGTTTGTTGTGTAACACAGGACAACTTTATCTATTGTGGTCGATTTTAATTGTAGTTTGCATCTTAAATTCTCTTCTCTCTCTCTCTCTCTCTCTCTCTCTCTCTCTCTCTCTTTCTCTCTCTCTTCTTTTTCTCTCTCTTATCTATTATTACTATCTATCTATCTATCTATCTATCTTGGGTTTATTGTTCATAAGTGAATCACATCTCCATTTCCATTTATTTCTATCCTGTTACGTTCATCCATCCCTTCCTGCCACTTTCCTGATGTCATGTACCATCTTAGTATGCTTCTGGGTTTCGTTTTTCTCCCCATGGTTTCCATTTAGTCGTTTTCCTTGTCCATTTTTTCTTCTTATTATTATTAAATTATTAATATTAATTTACTATTTATTATTATTTTTTCCTTTGGTATCGCTTGCAAGCCTTGTTTTAGATGTTTCAAGATCATATAACAAAGTGAGGCGGATATATTGGTTTTGGTAAATAAACTCATATTTTCCTAGCCTTTTTTCTTGTCCAGTAATACGACTAGCAGTGAAGGTGTTGGTTTGTAGCTCCTATACAAACAATATGCTGTAGATGTCTATCTTGTACGTGTAAACAGCAATCCAATTGTTTCATTTTAATTTCACGGTAATTTGTGTAATTGGATCTATCGGATGAAGGTGTTTATAAAACTGTTGCTTCTCCTGGCCGTATTCTCAGAGTATAAACGTGTCATCAACATATCTTATCCAAATAGCGAGTTTAAATGGTGACATAATCGATTATTACTTGCTTGTTAAGTTCCTTAACCCCTACAGAAAAAGATTTTTATGCATGAATTAATGTTGATAATAATAAATAATGCAGCTCATCTTTATGGTGAGATCAACGTTATTCAAACTGTACCTTCCCTCTCTCTATACTGCATTCTTTTACAATGTTTTCGTTTCTACCTCTCCCTATCTAGCATTCAAGTCTCCTAGTGCAATTTGTATTTCCTCTTTCTTGGCCTCCTTAAATACTGTGTCTAATTTGTAATGGAGGATTTATGTTTGTTCTTCTGAACTACTTGAGTTTGGTGTTTAAATCTGAATTATATTTATGTTACAAGGTCTAGCATTAAATTGTAACGTCACTATTCTATTGAACACTAACAATTCCTTAACACAGTTCTGTTCTATTTTTAACAATAGTTACTTTATTTTTGTTATGTCTAATGTTGTTTTCCGAATATAGTAGAAGATGTGGTTGTTTATTTCATTCCTTCCCTTGTCTGGCCATCTATCTTCACTCCAATTACATGCATCTAAGTTAAATTAAGTTTCTACTTTTCTCGTGTACATCTCTCTAATACTATTGCCATAATCTGCTTGCTATACACCCAACCACAGATACTTCTTGTATTTTTATGTCTTGCTCTTTCTTTACTTACCACTATGAAACTTAAATAGATTAGTCTCAAAAAGATAACATGTTATTTCAATATTCAGTTTTATTACTCTGACTTTGTTGACTTCAAAGGAAAAAACAACTTCGTCCTTTTTTTACCTCAGATATTGTGGATATTTTTATCTTCTATTATTAGTCCTTAGAAAGCTAACCAAATATTGTGGAGAATTTAAATCATTCAGCGTCACAAATTAAATGACATTTGATACAATTTTTTTCTAAACTTTGCTTTATATACTTAAGTGGTAATTTGCAAGTTTTTTAAGACTGCAGTCCAACTATGTTTTTTTTTATTAGAGTTCATTTCAAATGATACGCATTTTATCATTTTATTACACATAGTAAGTGTACGTTAAATAATGTAATTGTAAAATTGTAATGTATTTTTCAGAAGTGTAATAAAATATTCTCTTTATAAATAAGATATTTATTAATATTAAAATATGAAAGTTCAGCTATTATAGCATGTTAAGAAAACACTGAAATGTATTTCCTCGGTAGTATAGTGGTTAGTATCCCGCCTGTCACGCGGGAGACTGGGTTCGATTCGCCGGGAGGTACCTTTTATATAACTAATATTTTTCGTCCAAAACAAATAATTAAATGCATAGAATATTGTTTTTTGTTTAAATTCAAAATAATTCTTATAATACCGGTTGGTTGTTGAACTAATTTTTAAACGGAAAACTATGTCTAATACAAAAAGCTCATAAGATACTTAAATATGTAAAAAATAAAGTTAAAAGTTTCTACATTAGAACTGAATATAATTAATAATAGCTCTTTGATAACTTAAGTTTTCATTACAAAGGATATTGGTGACAAATATAATAATTATTTTTCAATAAGTTTTTTACTCATTTTTATATATGCAATTATTTCAAATTATCTTCTCTACTCTACCATCTTGCAAATTAGACATAGATCACTAATATTAAAATTAGTTATGAGAAATATCGTTATTTATCGGTTTTGGACTTTGAACTCTTTACCCTGTCGATGACTTTCCTAGAGTTCATTATAGTTTCATAAATCCTATAACCACGAGTGACTCCTTCTACCTAGTCCTGTTCTACCTTCCACCTTACCTGGCAATATTAGTTCCAGCATGCGATATTTATCGTTGTTTATTACGTGACCAAGACACTGGAGCTTACATTTTTTGCTAATAAATAGAATTTTCTCTTGTTTTTGCATTCCCCTTAATACCTCGTCGTTCGTCTGTTCATGACATGCGGAGAATTCAGAGTATCACACAATTCAAAAAAATTATAGCTTTCTTTACGTGAAAATAGTTTGGTTGAAATATTTATTGAACATGGTGTATCTAGAAAGTTATGGATAGTTAATGCATTGTTGACAATAGCGTTTGGGATAGGTTGTGGAGCACTGAAGGTTTGTGATAAATGTTCTGCAAATATGTCGAATTTTTCTTAGTCTGCCCTTGACCAGCTTTGATCCTACCTCCCTAGTGATGGTATTTATTTGTTGGTCTTTTGAATGTTTTTGTTGCTTTCTATATCGAGTGATCATCGTTTAATAGCATAGTTTATATGTATACGCTGCAAATGTAGAGCTTCGCAGGTAAATTTATATTATCTTATTTGTTTAGTTTATTATTGGTGTACTTCTTCGAATAATATCTTGAATTTTAGTTGTGAGGACAGCGTTATCATCCAGATCTTTATGTGTTTTTAACCGAACGTTTAGATGCAGGATTTTATCAATAATTTTATGAAAGACAGTCCAATTTGTTTTAATAGACATGAGTCTTGATGCAACTGATTTTACAAAGATATGTACTAAGTGAAAGGATTACCGAAGAATGATCAGACGAAAAATCCCAGTTGGATTCGATGTGAAGTAATTAATTAACTATGCCATAACTACAAAAAGTCAAGTAGGTCTGGAAATTTATTGGAGTCGGTAAGCCAATTTGTTGGCTCATCGATTGACCTGTGTGGAAAGTTATTATTTGTGATTGCTCGTAAGGGGTTTCTTCCTTGTGGGGTTAAGCATCTCGATCCCTAGTCTGTATACTTCGCATTCTACTCATCAATAGCTATAAAACAATTTTCTAGTAGATTAAACATTGTTTCTGTGGTGATTTCATGCTTTGGGGGCAGTAAGAAATCTTGGTTTAGTTTTGACGTAAATGATTTGCAGTTCATCAATTTGATACTAAGGGAGCTCATAGTGTGATATTGAATTACGTATTAATATTGCAGCCTCTGCATGTTACGCCATCTGGATGTGTAGTATCTGCATTATATAAAATGGTATTTTGAAAGCAGTTCTGTTATTAAAGTACAACTCAGAGACCAGCATTATATTATTTTATGGACTTGTAAAAATTATGTTATCTTAGTTTTGTGGTTCGATAAGCCATTAGAGTTCCAAAGGCCACTCGTAATAATCATATGGCTATTATTTAATTAATTTACTAACAACAGTAAAGAGTATTGGGAATTCTGATTTAGAAGTTGATTGAAGATTGTCTGGGGCTGTGGTTGCAGGCTACCAGCGGGGTCACAGGTGGCGGATAGTGAACGGCCTCAAGATATTTAGGTTAGCTGCGAAATAAGCAGACTTTTCTGACGAATAAGTAGTCCCCGACCAAGCAACAACAATCAACGACCGAATGACCGCCGGTATAAGTGGTCCCCTCTTGCTAATCAACAGCTTCGGGTGGAGGAATTAGCAAGGGTTAGGGCACCCTCTTGCCCTGGGGGCGAGAAATCGTCCCTAAAGGCGGAAGAACTAACATTGACGAATATATTAGTGAACGGCATGAAGATACGGAAGGTAACGGGAAACCACCGTATTAAAGATCATATCATAAGATATCCCTAGTACAGATAAAATCAAGGCTGATTTCAAGACGAAATGTTCCGAGTTTATAGTCCCCAATCGGATCTCCGGGGACAGTTTTGAATAATGCTGAGAGAAAAGTAGTGAAAGGAAAAAGAAGAACAAAAAATAGCGACGTGGAATGTGAAAAGCTTGTTTACAGCGGGAAAAATAGACAACACTGTCCTTGAAACGAGACGTTTAAAAATAAATGTATTAGGTATTAGTGATGTACAATGGCCGGGGACGGGAAAGTACCAAACTACAAACGGCATGATGTATTACTCTAATAATGACGACCCATCACATCGATACGGAGTGGGAATCATTGTGGATAAAGCAGCCAATAAAACAGTGACGAATTTTACGCCTATCTCTGAAAGAGTTATGCTAATAAAACTAAAAGCACAACCAACTAAAATAAACATAATTCAGGTCTACGTTCCAACAGCTGAAAAAAGCGAAAACGAAATCGAGACATTCTATGAACAGTTAAATTCTGCACTAAAGTTAATAAAACAACATGAAGTTACAATAATCCAAGGTGATTTCAATGCAAAAGTCGGCCGAGGAAGCATCGATACCTGTGTAGGAGAATATGGACTAGGCACACAAAATGAAAGAGGGGAAAGACCAGTCGAGTTCTGTCAAACCAACAGCTTTGCAATAATGAACACGTTTTTTAAACTTCCAAACAGGAGACTATACACTTGGAAGGTTCCTACAGATGGGGTAAGGGGTATTATAAGGAACCAAATAGATTACATACTCATAAACCAAAGATATAAAAACTCTATAAGATCAACAAAAACATATCCAGGGGCAGACGTCTCCTCGGATCACAACCCAGTAGTAGCAACATGTGAAGTAAAATTTAAAAAGTAAAAGACAAAGTTAAGCAATAGAATTGACACCGCAAAACTAAAAATATGGAGATACGTAAAACAGTAGAAGAACAAGTCAAAGCAACCTAACTAATGCAAAACCAAATATTAAGCAAACAAAAATGTCAACGAGAAATGGAAATACATACAAACAGCAATTATGGATGCCGGTAAAAACATCATGATGACAACAAAGAAAGCTAAAAAGATGGATGAATGAGGAGATACTTAAACTAATGGAAGAAAGGCAAAAACACAAGACCACAGATCCCACACGATATCAGAATATCAATAAGAATATAAAAAGAAAAATAAAAAGAAGCCAAAGAGAAATGGTTGTCCGATAGATGTGAAGAAATAGAAGATTGCGAAAGAAAACACGACAACTTCCATTTACATAAGAAAGTAAAAGATATGGCGGGAATAAAAAGAATAAACTAATCATATATTCTGAAAGATGCAAATGGGAATACCGTAACGAGTGTAGAACAGAAACTTAAGACATGGACAAAATACATAAAAGACACGTTTAACGATGAAAGAACTAATACACCGCAGTGGGATACTAATAATAAAATAGGCCCCGAAATACTTAAAAGCAAGGTACTACATGCGACCAAACAAGTAAAGAGTGGTAAGGCGGTCGGGCCTGATGAAACACCAATTGAACTAATAAAACTGATAGAAGAAGAGACAATAGATGTGCTACTTGAGCTATTTAACTTAATCTACCAAACAGGCATGATACCAAAAGACTGGCTAACCTCAACTTTTGTAGTACTCCCCAAGAAGAAGAACGCAAACAAATGCTCAGAATACAGGACTATAGCATTAATGAGCCACACCTTAAAAATATTTCTGAGAGTAATACACAACAGAATATCCAGAAAACTTGATTATGATATCAGTAACACACAGTTTGGCTTCAGAAACGCTATGGGAACTAGAGAGGCGCTGTTCGGTATAAATGTGTTGATGCAGCGATGCTTGGACATGAACTATGAGATCTATGCCTGTTTCGTGGACTTCGAAAAGGCATTTGACAAAGTCCAACATGAAAACTAATAGAGATTTTAAAATCAAAAGATGTGGATGAAAATGACATCAAGATCATATGTAATCTATACTGGGGCCAAACAGCAAGGATTAGAATTGACAATGAAACATCAGAGGAGATTGAAATTCTCCGGGGAGTAAGACAAGACTGTGTGATGTCACCTTTATTATTTAACGTATATAGTGAGGCCATCTTTCAGGAAACCCTAGAAGATCGCAAGGAAGGGGTAATAATCAATGGCGAAATCGTCAATAATATAAGGTTCGCAGACGATACCGTTTAATAACAAACAACATAGATGATTTACAAGATCTAATACAAAAATTGAACAACACATGCAAGGAGTACGGGTTAAATATGAATCTGAGCAAGACTAAATTTATGGTAGTAACTAGAACAGCAAATGCTAATGCAAATATTACCATAAATAACACAATAATAGAAAAGGTAGACACATATAAATACTTAGGAAGATGGGTAACTAACGATGCAAATCACTCAAAAGAAATAAAGACAAGGATAGAAATAGCCAGAAATACTTTTGTAAAGCTCAAAGGTTTCCTTTGTAATAGAGACCTCAACTTAAAACTTAGAACAAGAATATTACGCTGCTACATCTTCTCAACCCTATTATATGGAGCCGAGGCTTGGACCGTAAGACAGAACGAAGTCAAGAAAATAGAAGCCTTCGAGAGATGGTGTTATAGAAGAATGCTTCGCATTTCATGGGTGAACCATACCACAAATGCCATAGTCCTACAAAGAATGGGCAAAGAAGAAGAAGTAATAAAAACAATAAAACGGATGAAGCTAGAATACTTGGGACACATAATGAGGGGCGAGAGGTACGAGGTGCTAAGACTGATAATGGAGGGCAAAATACAAGAGAAGAAAAACAGAAGGAGACGGAAAATGTCCTGGCTTCGAAATCTTAGAGAATGGTTCGGGATAACATCGGAAAAACTTTTCAGAATTGCTGTAAACAAAGTGAAGATAGCCATGATGATCTCCAACCTCCGTTAGGAGACGGAACATCAAGAAGAAGAAGAAGATTGTCTTAAATTCCGTTAGAAAGTTATTTAATTGGTCACCAAGATTGTCAGTTTGGTTGTTTTCTTGTTGTCCCTTCACAGAATTAGCATATGTAGTGTATTCATATCTTATTTGTTATTGTGTTGACTGGTTTAACATTTGGCTAGGTAGGCGTTGGGGTAGATTTTGATTCTAATAAGGATTTCCTCTTGCGTTACCTCTTGAATGAATTAATTTTTTATATACACCGCACTCTTTAAAATTCGAGGGTATTTTTCACAGAAAAGACATTTTGACGGTGTATCTTTAGTTTTTTGACATAATACTTATTGAGTTATGACTACCTCCATATTTTACAAATTTGAGTGGCCGTTTGCAATATGTTTTAGAGTGTCCGTATAGTTGGCACCTCAGACGTTGAATGATGTTACTTTTTGTGGTGTGGGTCGACGTTTATTTCATCTAACATAAGAACTTGATTTTAGATACCTTTCTTATTTTTTTATATTCTAAATTTACATAAGATAACATTAATTGTTGTTTTTAATGATTCAATGCCATATGTTTATGAGAAATGTGTCCCTTGGCTTTAATACATTATTTTATGTTTGTAATGGGTATCGAGTAGTGGAGGCTTCTTATGGCCACTCCGTAGGCTCTGTCTTGTTTCATTTGATACGTGTGATGTATCATTTTTTCGTCATTCCGTTTTGTGAGTATTTGCATTTAATTTTACTGTATTGTTTAAAAGTGCTTTTCAATAATTTTTCTTCTTCCGTGGTTTGTGCAAGATTTTCAATCATATTTTTGAAGTCTACTACCTTGTAGATATAGATTGAAGGGGTTTAAGGTCTTATCAGTATTTTCGGTAGGAATATTTGTGGACACTACAGGAGTAGTTTCATCAACTCTATTGGTTCTTGTGTAATAGCGTTTTCTTTTTTTATAGCTTGCCATGAGTGGAATATTTTTGTCGCTATCCTCTTTTTTGGAAGAATAAACAGATTGGTCACTAGCTGACCTGCACTGTCCAGTTCACTGCATCTAGTTTGTAAATTGTTGGTAAAGTTTTGCGGTTGCTGTGGGAAATTTATTGGCCGATAGCTTGGCATTTGTGATGTAATTGCTGTTGATTTGGGATTGATTATGGTATCATTGGAGTTTAAAACATTGTTGATATTGGTATGAAAGTTTGGAATTGATTAGTTGCTGGCCGGGTTGACTGTAGAACATGTTGTGTGTGTTAAGAAAAGCATTATCTTTTTACTGTATTCATAATTCTTAGGTATGCAACGAGAACTAAGAATTAAATTAAAATTAAAATTTGTAATAAAGTAAAACTGATTCAAGAACATATAAATGAACAGGTAAATGCGACTGACTCTAAGTAATTGTTGCCGCAAAAAGAATTTCTAGAACATTTTCTTGCGACTGACTCAGAACTATTAAAAAGCGCACCGAACCTTCGGTAAACGCAATAGGCATCCACCCGCAGCCCTTCCAAAGATCCCCCGTTACCTGAAGATCATTCTGTACCAGAACTGCGATACCCTCTACCACTTATAGGATGGGCTGTAAAGGAATCATCATACCTTCTTGGAGTTGCAGGGGTTTTGATAGTAAAAATTACAATAAATTGTAATCACCCTTGGTGAAATAATCAACAGCAGCGAGGAGGGATCTTTAAAGCAATTTCCGTTTGTGAGAATAAATTAAAAATATTAACTGTTTTTACTTTTTACATTGTGTTATCTTGTAGGTGCTTTTTAAAGGAGCCTATATCTCAAAGTATACAACTTGCATTTCCAGTTTTACGTCTTCTTCAGAGATCACTCAATAAAGCTACTCACACACTTACTGTAATATATTAATTCTTAAGTGTTCTTCTGGTGCACTGATGCAGGTAACGTCGGATTTCCAACACTTGGCTTCTCAACACTAATAATTGTGACTTAAATATAGCTTTATTCAGATTCTTACCAGAAGACCATCTAATTTCAATAAATCTTTACTCTCAGATTTGATTACCTCTTATAGTAGTTGCGCCCCTTAGGGTCAAATACAGCAGATTCCCGCAGCTCACAGTCCAGTTCTTTTAGTTACAAACAATTTTTGTAGGTCTTCGGCTACGACTTTATTAGCAGATCATCTATTTATATTTTTAATTTACCTAATTTTAGTTCTAAACATACTTCTGTATTTTTTTTCAATTATTTTTAAAAATTTTTAAGGTCTATATCTCCACATGTGCCCTTTGTTCTTCAAAACTTCGCGTACGTTCTTTAACGTTTACTTATACTTATTCTTTTAAAGAAGAATATATCTTTTTGAAGAAGTATTTTTTTATATTTATTTCTATTTCTTGTTTTTTTACAATATTTTCCTTAAACTATTGTAATGTTCTTTTACGTTTACCTTTACTTCTTCTAACTTTCTTTTAATTCATTAATCAAATTTTAAAATTCTCTTTTTTGTCTGTTTATAATGCTTTTTTTTAAATTATATAATATTCTTTTCTATTTATCCTTATTTCTTATAATTCGCTTTTTAATCATATTTTTAAATTTTCGAAATATTCGTCCCTGTTTAATTTCAATTCTTTGTTTAAAGTTGAAAACCTTTCTTTAAAATATTACGCTCCGATTCTTTATTGTAAGTATATTTTTAATTCTTATAATTCTTTTCTAAATTTTGGAATGCTCTTCCGCACCCATTATCAATTTTCAATATAAATAAAAAAAATACAAAATAAAAAAGTTAATGATGGTATTGAAAGGCCGGGTTTATCTAAGTGGGTAAGTCAAATCAAAAATAGAGGAAGTGATCTCAATGACCAACGAAGTGGTCTACACAACATTTACTCAAAAAGAGGGTAGTAAATGGAACGAATAAAGCAACAGGTGATTACAAGAGATTAGTTCCTAACAGTTTTAATCATCAGTGTCAATGTTTTAAAAACGTAATCATTCATAGCGATTTAAATTTAACGAATAGGCTGGGAAATGGATTATCTAAAGTAAATTATATATTAATGTATAACTACGTCAGGAGAGTAGTTCATTCACTACATTCAAAATATAAAAGTTTTATGACGATTACTGTTTCTGATCCGTTGGTCGTTTTCTTTCAGTTTTCTGAGTGCTGTAAGTGGATTTTGCAGTTGATTAACTTCTACATTTGTTTGTATGTTAAGGGAGATGGTGGAAGTTGTTAGTACTGAGTCTGCCGATTACTTTTTCTACTGTTGGTATAGCTGGATCATCACGGATGGTTTTCTTGCTTATGTACTATGGTGCATTAAAAAATTATACATCATATATCTGATTGTATCCGCTGAATTATTTTGGCATGAGAAAGTTTGGCGCAGTCCCACAAGTCCATACGGACTTGATGATACATTTATATAAAAGTATTTTATTTTTGGTCTTAAATTTAGATTTTCTATTAAGGACCCAGTGCGTCTATCGTATTTTGTTGTTAATCTGGGTCTTTTTGGATGTTATGTGTGACTTTAAAGTTAATTTAGAACATTTGGGAAGCAACCGTGTCTTGTTTTGAAAGTTATTTGTGTTGACTTTGTGGTGAGCACTTCTATTCGTTATATATTTTCTCTTCGAGGCTATTTAAGTGGGTCTGACAATGGTTTGATGCTTGCTGGGCGTCCTTATTAACGGTATCGTCAGCGAACGTCTAGGTTTGGACGGGCATAGTACGCAATGTACTTTTGATGTATTTTGTGAGTTTCTTAGGACCTTGACTGATCGAAGTACATTGAGTATTTTTATTGTACTGGTATAGATAGTAAAAATTTCGCGTTTGTTGTGTAACACAGGACAACTTTATCTATTGTGGTCGATTTTAATTGTAGTTTGCATGCGCATTAAATTACGATTTATTATTATTTTTTTCTCTAGTATCGCTTGCAAGCCTTGTTTCATCATATAACAAGTGAGGCTGATATATTGGTTTTGGTAAATAAACTTATATTTTCCTAGCCTTTTTTTCTTGTCCAGTAATACGACTAGCAGTGAAGGTGTTGGTTTGTGTGAGTACACGTTTGTACGTGTAAACAGCAATCCACTTGTTTCATTTTAATACCACGATAATTTGTGTAATTGGATCTATCGGATGAAGGTGTTTATAAAACTGTTGCGTCTCCTAGCCGTATTCTCAGAGTATAAACGTGTCATCAACATATCTTATCCAAATAACGAGTTTAAATGGTGACATAATCGATTATTACTTGTTTGTTAAGTTCCTTAACCCCCACAGAAAAAGATTTTTATGCATGAATTAATGTTAATAATAATAAACAATGCAGCTCATCTTTATGGTGAGATTAACGTTATTCAAACTGTGCCTTCCCTCTCTCTATACTGCATTCTTTTACAATGTTTTCGTTTCTACCTCTCCCTATCTGGCATTCAAGTCTCCTAGTGCAATATGTATTTCCTCTTTCTTGGCCTCCTTAAATACTGTGTCTAATTTGTAATAGAGGATTTATGTTTGTTCTTCTGAACTACTTGAGTTTGGTGTTTAAATCTGAATTATATTTATGTTACAAAGTCTAGCATTAAATTGTAACGTTACTATTCTATTGAACACTGACAATTCCTTAACACAGTTCTGTTTTATTTTTAACAATAGTTACTTTATTTTTGTTATGTCTAATGTTGTTTTCCGAATATAGTAGAAGATGTGGTTGTTTATTTCATTCCTTCCCTTCTCTGACCGTCTAGCTTCACTCCAATTATATACATCTAAGTTAAATTAAGTTTCTACTTTTCTCGTGTATATCTCTCTAATACTATTGCCATAATCTGCTATACACCCAACCACAGATACTTCTTGTATTTTTATCTCTTGCTCTTTCATTACTTACCACTATGAACTTAAATAGATTAGTCTCAAAAAGATAGCATGTTATTTCAACATTGAGTTTTATTACTCTGACTTTGTTGGCTTCAAAGGAAAAAACAACTTCGTCCTTCTTTTACCTTAGATATTGTGGATATTTTTATCTTCTATTTTAAGTCCTTAGAAAGCTAACCAAATATTGTGGAGAATTTAAATCATTCAGCGTCACAAATGAAATGACATTTGATACAATTTTTTTCTAAACTTTTGCTTTATATACTTAAGTGGTAATTTGCAAGTTTTTTAAGACCGCAGTCCAACTATGTTTTTTTTATTAGAGTTCATTTCAAAGGATACGCATTTTATCATGTTATTACACATAGTAAGTGTACATTAAATAATGTAATTGTAAAATTGTAATATATTTTTCAGAAGTGTAATAAAATATTCTCTTTATAAAGAAGATATTTATTAATATTAAAATATGAAAGTTCATCTATTATAGCATGTTAAGAAAACACTGAAATGTATTTCCTCGGTAGTATAGTGGTTAGTATCCCCGCCTGTCACGCGGGAGACCGGGGTTCGATTCCCCGCCGGGGAGGTACCCTTTTATATAACTAATATTTTTCGTCCAAAACAAATAATTAAATGCATAGAATATTGTTTTTTGTTTAAATTCAAAATAATTCTTATAATACCGGTTGGTTGTTGAACAAATTTTTAAACGGAAAACTATTTCTAATACAAAAAGCTCATAAGATACTTAAATATCTAAAAAATAAAATTAAAAGTTTCTAGATTAGAGCTGAATATAATTAATAATAGCTCTTTGATAACTTAAGTATTCATTACAAAGGATATTGGTGACAAATATAATAATTATTTTTCAATAAGTTTTTTACTCATTTTTATATATGCAATTATTTCAAATTATCTTCTCTACTCTACCATCTTGCAAATTAGACATAGATCACTAATATTAAAATTAGTTATGAGAAATATCGTTATTTATCCGTTTTGGACTTTGAAAATTAATATGGAACTCTTTACCCTGTCGATGACTTTCCTAGAGTTCATTAGAAGTTTGACCGAAATATTTTCATAAATCCTATAACTACGAGTGACTCCTTCTACCTAGTCCTGTTCTACCTTCCACCTTACCTTGCAATATTAGTTCCAGCATGCGATATTTATCGTTATTTATTACGTGACCAAAACACTGGAGCTTACATTTTTTGCTAATAAATAGAATTTTCTCTTGTTTTTGCATTCCCCTTAATACCTCGTCGTTCGTCTGTCCATGACATGCGGAGAATTCAGATATCATATCTTGAATTTTGGTTGTGAGGACAGCGTTATCATCCAGATCTTTATGTGTTTTTAGCCGAACGTTTAGATGCAGGATTTTATCAATAATTTTATGAAAGACAGTACAATCTGTTTTAATGGACATGAGTCTTGGTACAACTGGTTTTACAAAGATATGTACTAAGCAAAAGGATTGCCGAAGAATGATCAGACGAAAAATCCCAGTTGATTCGATGTGAAGTAGTTAATTAACTATGCCATAACTACAAAAAAGTCAAGTAGGTCTGGAATTTTATTGGGGTCGGTAAGCCAATTTGTTGGCTCATCGATTGACCTGTGTGGAAAGTTATTATTTGTGATTGCTCGTAAGGGGTTTCTTCCTTGTGGGGTTAAGCATCTCGATCCCTAATCTGTATACTTCGCATTCCACTTATCCCTAGCTATAAAATAATTTTCTAGTAGATTAAACATTGTTTCTGTGGTGATTTCATGCTTTGGGGGGCAGTAAGAAATCTTGGTTTAGTTTTAACGTAAATGATTTGCAGTTCATCAATTTGATACTGAGGGAGCTCATAGTGTGATATTGAATTACGTATTAATATTGTAGCCTCTGCATGTTACGCCATCTGGATGTATAGTATCTCTATTATATAAAATGATATTTTGAAAGCAGTTCTGTTAGTAAAGTACGCCTCAGAGACGAGCATTATATTATTTTATCGACTTGTAAAAATTATGTTCTTAGTTTTGTGGTTCGATAAGCCATTAGAGTTCCAAAGGCCACTCGTAATAATCATATGGCTATTATTTAATTAATTTACTAACAACAGTAAAGAGGAATTCTGATTTATAAGTTGATTGAACATTGTCTTAAATTCCGTTAGAAAGTTATTTAATTGGTCACCAAGATTGTCAGTTTGGTTGTTTTCTTGTTGTCCCTTCACAGAATTAGCATATGTAGTGTATTCATATCTTATTTGTTATTGTGTTGACTGGTTTAACATTTGGCTAGGTAGGCGTTGGGGTAGATTTTGATTCTAATAAGGATTTCCTCTTGCGTTACCTCTTGAATGACGGTGCATCTTTAGTTTTTTGACATAATACTTATTGAGTGGCCGTTTGCAATATGTTTTAGAGTGTCCGTATAGTTGGCACCTCAGACGTTCAATGATGTTACTTTTTGTGGTGTGTGTAGACGTTTATTTCATCTAACATAAGAACTTGATTTTAGATATCTTTACTGCATTGTTTAAAAGTGCTTTTCAATAATTTTTCTTCTTCCGTGGTTTGTGCAAGATTTTCAATCATATTTTTGAAGTCTACTACCTCGTAGATATAGATTGAAGGTGGTTTAAGGTCTTATCAGTATTTTCGGTAGGAATATTTGTGGATACTACAGGAGTAGTTTCATCAACTCTATTGGTTCTTGTGTAATAGCGTTTTCTTTTTTTTATAGCTTGCCATGAGTGGAAGATTTTTGTCGTTATCCTCCTTTTTGGAAGAATAAACAGGTTGGTCACTAGCGGAACTGCACTGTCCAGTTCACTGCATCTAGTTTGTAAATTGTTGGTAAAGTTTTGCGGTTGCTGTGGGAAATTTATTGGCCGATAGCTTGGCATTTGTGATGTAATTGCTGTTGATTTGGGATTGATTATGGTACCATTGGAGTTTAAAACATTGTTAATATTGGTATGAAAGTTTGGAATTGATTAGTTACTGGCCGTATTGACTGTAGAACATGTTGTGTGTGTTAAGAACAGCATTATCTTTTTATTGTATTCATAATTCTCAGCTGTGCAACGAGAACTAAGAATTAAATTAAAATTAAAATTTGTAATAAAGTAAAACTGATTCAAGAACATAAAAATGAACAGGTAAATGCGACTGACTCTAAGTAATTGTTGCCGCGTTGATAACGCAGGCACGGGCTGGTTCATAGATACGTTCATTTTCCTTCGACGCACTCACTTTCAGGTCGCAAAGCAAAACAAAAAGAATTTCTAGAACATTTCTTGCGACTGACCCAGAACTATTAACTATCGCACCGAACCTTCGGTAAACGTAATAGGCACCCACCCGCAGCCCTTCCAGAGATCCCCCGTTACCTGAAGATCATTCTGTACCAGAACTGCGATACCCTCTACCACTTATAGGATGGGCTGTAAAGGAATCATCATACCTTCTTGGAGTTGCAGGGGTTTTGACAATAAAAATAACAATAAATTGTAATCACCCTTGGTGAAATAATCAACAGCAGCGAGGGGGGATACTGTAATATATTAATTCTTAAGTGTTCTTCTGGTGCACTGATGCAGGTAACGTCGGATTTCCGACACTTGGCTTCTCAACACTAATAATTGTGACTTAAATATAGCACTGTTCAGATTCTTACCAGAAGGCCATCTAATTTCAATAAATCTTTACTCTCAGATTTGATTACCTCTTATGTTAGTTGCGCCCCTTAGGGTCAAATACAGCAGATTCCCACAGCTCACAGTCCAGTTCTTTTAGTTACAAACAATTTTTATAGGTCTATATCTCCACATGTGCCTTTTGTTCTTCAAAACTTCGCGTGCGTTCTTTAACATTTAGTTATACTTATTCTTTTAAACTGTAGAAGTATTTTTTTATATTTATTTCTATTTCTTGTTTTTTACAATATTTTCCTTAAACTATTGTAATGTTCTTTTACGTTTATCTTTACTTCTTCTAACTTTATTTTAATTCATTAATCAAATTTTAAAATTCTCTTTTTTGTCTGTTTATAATGCTTTTTTTTTAATTGATATAATATTCTTTTCTATTTATCCTTATTTCTTATTATTCGCTTTTTAATCATATTTTTAAATTTTCGAAATATTCGTCCCTGTTTATTTTCAATTCTTTGTTTAAAGTTGAAAACCTTTCTTTAAAATATTATGCTTCCGATTCTTTATTATAAGTATATTTTTAATTCTTATAATTCTTTTCTAAATTTTGGAATGCTCTTCCGCGCCCATTATCAGTTCTTATGCTTTCTATTAATTTTATTTTCGAGTTTAGAGATTGTTCTTTGGCGTTCAATTCTCTCAAAGTTCTGAAAGCTTTCTTACATCTCGTTCTTTTAATTTACTTGCAGCTTTGCTACTTTTGGTTAATGAAACCTGATCTTCTTCGACTAATTTATTTAATTAGTTATTGAAATTGTAATGAAACCAATACCAGTTGTAACAAACTCGGTTTGTAGATTTGGCTACATATTTTTACTTGACAATTGCTCAACAATACACGAGTACTCTAATTAACGTACTAATACTATTATTAATTATTTATTTCCACAAACCGATCTGGAACTGGTTTTTTGGTAGTATTTCGTACGCGCCTAAGTACTTGTTTAGTTTGATTTTAGAATCTTTAGAGCTTCGATAGCAATCTTTAAGCGAAATGTAGAATACGCTAGCCCTTCCAGGAAAGGCCAACTTATAATATTTTTGTACATTGTCCATTATTGGCATCTTTCTTGCTTCTTTACATTTAGTATTCCCTTATTTATGATTTGCAGACAGTCTATACGTTTTTGTTGCCTCTTATTAGTTTTCTCAGTATGTATTTTGATTATTGTAGACCATTTCTAAATCTTTTTGAACATGATCTTTTATTGAGTCTATTTTAGAGTACATCCCGTTGAGGTGTTTTATCAAATTTACTGGGTATAGTAAAGCTGATTATGACATCTTTCTTGTGATTGACATAATCTATCCCTTTATCACGCCACAAAATAGAACGGTTGCTGTACTGGAGATTTTGGAACATGCTCGCAATTTTTCGCAATGCTCTGGCGATAATGAGAATTAAGAGTTTTTATATAGTGAATATTTTTAATAATAAATACAATTTTTTAAACAAAAAATATATTTGAAGTACATGAGCGAGCTTTAGAAAATATACCTAACGAATAATAAAAAAGGTGCTCTTTTGTTATAAATAAAAGATATAAGAGAGAGGTAAAAATTATTTTTTTTTATTTTAAGAGCGCTTGTGTGGATTTCTTTAACAATAAAGATAAATTGTTTTAAGAACTTCGACCAAAGAAGCACATCAAATTAAGGAGTATTTGTGACTGTATAATTATTATGAAATATATGTCATAAAAGCAAAATCTTTAATAAAAATAATTTGCTTAAGTACAAAATAACCACTAAATTAAAAAATATTCTCATTTTTACTTTTTGTTTGACAATAACAAAATTCTGTTACATTCTAAATATTGTTGTAGATACGTTATAAACAAATTTAATATAGATAGCCTTTGCAATCGTAAATAAAACGGCAGATGTAATATAGACAATGAGCTAGCAATCTAAAATATAAAAGATTTTTACCTCTAAAATGCTCCATGTAAGCGAAATGACATTTAGGCTTGTGTTTGACGCAAACACTTATTTGGGTCATTACTATAATAACAACAATTTGGAGTATCTATAGAAATACCTAAAAATGAACCAATGTGTCCATAAATCGGCCTTTTTCAGGGAGAACAATAGATGGGCGTTTAATGTTTACTAACTAATACAGCTCTTTCTATAGGGAAATAGAATTTGTCATTTCAAAATTGCGTTGTGCATTATTCTCTACAATGTATTGTAAATCATACTACATTATTATTCTAACATCTCCGTTCTCTTTTATAAATTAGTAGTTGTTAGTGGAATACATGCTCAATGTAACCAGTGAATTGGACGTTATTTTTAAATGAATTTCATTATTTGTAGGAAGAATTTGGTCCTAACTTTTGATTAGTTGTTGTCTAGTAGGAAAGCTGTGAAAACTGGTGATGACTCTACGTCTACAACTAGTAGGATATTACAATTGTTATAACTGTTGGACAAAAAATTTTCTTCAGCATGCTTTTCCATTAGGTCATTTAGTTTTTGTACATTCTGTGAATTTATATGACCAAAGTAATTTAAAAGTTAATAATCGCTAGGCAAACTATAATTTTATTTTAAATTTTCAAAATACTATTAATTTAGAGTCTTTCACTATCTGCTGATAGTACGCCTGTTAATCCATATAGCAAAAATTGTTGTTTTATTATTTTAATGAACATGTTGCCGTTTAGAATCGGTAACTACAAAATTTAAAAAATTCTAAATATCTATCTGCAGTTGCTAGGTGGTTTGTTTTTAAAATAAAAATGTCTTTTGTTACAAGCTTTTTTTATTAATTTAACTACATATGAACAATTTGCGTTAACAAAAGTAATATCTAATTTGATAATATTGTATTTGGTAGAAAGGGAATGTAGCCATTACTATTTTCCCTAAGAAAACAAGGTAATTATTCATAGATCATGAATTACAGTATGTTATGTAACCATTGCCTCTGTAATCTTTTTTTTAACTGCCGGCTGGTTCCAAAATTGTTCTGCTTGAATGACCGACGAAATAGTTACAAATTTTCTAATTTCACTGTCAATATATTTTATTCCTAAGTTTTAGTGAATGGTTTAATTGTTGGTGTACCATGGTCGGTCTGCCATTATTCGTTTGATATCCCCGTACCACCTTCAAGTTGTGTTTTATAATATATATAATAAGGTTTTTGTATAGCTTTATGTATTAAAATCTTATTTGTGAGAGAAAGCTGAGAGCGACGTCCAAGCAACCGATACGTTTGCTTAACCTTAAGGCCCAGTTGTTTCCTTTTGGCCTTAATATGCAATCTTCAGGTGAGTTTTTAGTTTAAGAGTAGCTTCAGTTACTTAACTTCAATCTTGACTTGATTAAGCGAATTGCTTATTATGATTGGAGGACGTATAATACGTTTTTTTGAAATAGTTATCTGGGTAGATTTATCATGGTCTACTATAACTCTCCATTTCCTAAACCAGTCTTGTGACAGATTGGGGTGATTTTGAAGTTATTTTTAGGTGATTTGTAAACAGGCAGTATAGCTGTGTCATTAGAAAAAGTGGTGATAGTTGTATTTTCTGTAACTGGGTTAGTAGTTGTGTATATTAGGTATAAAAATGGTTTCGATACTCTATTCTGGGGAACTCCGGAGTCAGTGTTGTGGTAGTTTGATAATGAGCTGATTATTTTTACTTGAAAAAATTCGTTTAATTAAGTAAGATTTTATTAGTATACAAAGCTGGCTTGGCAACTTTTGTTTGACTTCATAGACTCTATAAATATTATTTTCTGCTACAATTGACATTTAATTGTTGTTTTTAATAGTAATAAACTTTAAATGTAATTTTTGTTTTTCCTGATCGACTCTAAAGTATATGATGGTATTTGCTCTCAATGCCTGTTGCCGTGCACAATCTGATACGGGGCGATGTGGCAAACACAGCACTTTAGTCGATCGCATTGTTATGTCTTGTTACAAATAAACGCGAGTACTCAATTATTGTTAGTGACTGAATGGGTCACCTACCAGATTTCTGGAGCCAAGATTGCATCCGGGTTTGTCTGCACCATAGCCAAACTGGCAGTGTTGCATTTTTAGTCATATCGTGTCCGAAAATATTGCGTGTGCCATTCTTAATATTTTTTGTGCAGCTTTATGACCCAAATGGCTATTTGTGAAGACACTGTTCACAATATTTTTTTTAGAAATTAAAATTATTTCTAAATAACATATTAGAAAAACAGTAAGCCAATTGTTTATTATAAGTGCAATACTTTTGTGTATCTACTAGTAGTTCTAAGTTTCTGTTGGCACTCTTTAACTTATCATGTTTCTATTGATTAACATTGAAATTGGTATTTGGTGTTCGGATTATCTTTCACATTTGTTCTTCTCTCTGGAAATCTTTATTTAAGGAGTTTTAAATAATTCTCTATATTTAAACATAGTGACATTTCTTCTAAGGTGCTTGGTAGATACTGTCTTATTTTCGTTTCTCTGTTAATATAAAAATGTGCTTTTTTCTTTTATTTGACTACTTTTATTAGCAACACTGTAAGTATTTATGTATAAACTCAATTATTTTTTAGTCATTTGATCTAACTAATTTTTTATTTTATCTTGATAGTGTGTGAATATATTGTGTACAAAACTTTTCGTTATTTTTGAATTATCGATCATATCTGTTATACTTGTATCTTTTAGTTTGCGCCGTACATCTATATATTTTACAAGAAATGTGTACGTTAACTTAATGTATTTTTATTAGGTCTCAGTTCTTGTCCAGTATTGGTTGAATATAAGTTTCATTGTTTTATGGTAATATTTGGTTTGCATTTTTATTGAAAACTTACTTAAAACAACAAATGCGTGATAGAAGCATAAACAGTTGTTTCAACTACTTTAGTTACAGTTCAAATTTCATATTCAACTTTCTATCGATGATCAAGATTTATTTATTTATCGTATGGTTAATAGACACATTAAAAACTTGAAATACATAACATGAATAGAATATAGAATACAATACATATATATATATACCACACAATATAGGATATAAAACAATATAAAACATACTTATAATATCACAAACGAATATTTAGCGTATTTATGTAACCTGTTGACTCTGGAGTCGCTAGCAGGAAGTCTTCGGGCCTACCATTATATGATCATATGAGACATACTTCTGTCATGTGTCTGATTATTTGGGTTTCTCCGTCATCACAGAGATGTGATTGTTGCTTCCCCCATTTGTGTGAAGAGTATGCATATCTGACATGTGATGTTCTGATTCTGTTAAGCGTGGACCATGTTTCACGTGGTAAGTCAAAACCCGGTGGCTTTTGAGTGATCCACGGCATGTTATTGTTGTGTTGTGCAATCCATTCTTGGGTCCATGCGTTCGTAAGATTAAACTCATCTTCCGCAATCGTTCTTGCCGTTTTTGTTGGTGGTCGTCTAGACAAGTCGGCTATGGTTGGCATTTTCAATATCTTGATGGATGGGTAAATTTCTATTGTCTACGATCTTTTCATATTTGCTTGTGAGAGCATTTATTCAACGCAGTTAAAGGGGTGGGATGTGTCTTAGCAGTTGATTTGATGACACCAGCAATCATTGTCATGGTGTGATTTAGCCGTGGGACTATTTTCTGTACATGTGGGCTGTTTGACTAAACTGGAGCGCAGTATTCTGCAGTTGAAAAGACAAGACCCAGAGCAGAAGAACGCAGAGTGGAGGCCATGCTCCTCAAGTTGTGCCATATAGTTTTTGAATTATATTGTTTTATTATATTGTTTTCAATTTTTCAGCAGTTCTTGTTAGATGCCCTCTGAAAGATAATATTTTATCAAGGGTTGTGCTCGGATATTTTGGTGTTTTATTATGGGTAAGTATAGTGTTTTCAAATCTTATGCTTAGTTTTCTTCTGGTGAGTTCATTATTTAGTTGAAAGCATGTAACTTCTGTTTTAGTGGCGTTAGGTTGGAGCCTCCACTTGCGGATATAGTTTCCCACTATTTCTAGATCTGTCGTTAGGACTCCTCAATAGAACTGCACCTTGTTGTAAGTACCCAGTCATCAGCGTAGCTAAACTTTCTTGATTTTGTATCTGGCATGTCTCCAATATACAGGCTAAAGGGGGGGGGTAGAGCAGGAACTGATCCCTGTGGTAGCCTCTTCTTTAGTTTCCTTGGGAAACTGATGTTGAGTCCCATAGCTACTTGAAACACTCGTTCGTTTAGCATGCTGTCTGCCAGTCAGACTGTTAGTTTGTAGGGGATTATACGAAGGAGCTTGTATATCATGCCTTCTCTCCATACTGCATTGTAGACCGCCCATAGGTGAATAAATACGCTGAGGTTTTAAGTTGTCTTTGAAATCCTGGCTCAATGTGGGTGATGAGTGATAAAACTTGGTCTGCACAGCTTGTTTTTGGCCGAAAGCCGGTTTGTTCAACCGGAATTGCTTTAAGCAATCTTGTGCTAATTCTGTTATAAATAATTTGTTCTAATAGCTTATAAGTCACAGATATCAGAGTTATTGATCTGTAACTCTTGGGGTTATCAGCTGGTTCGCCTAGTTTTAATATAGCAATTATGTTCGATCGTTTAAATTCTTTTGGAATATTGCCAGTTTGCATGATATCTGTGAAAAAGTGAGCAATCCAGACTTTTGCGTAATTGCCACATTTTATTAAGAATTCAGTGTGGATATTATCACACCCTGAAGCTTTTCCTGGCTTGCAATCATTAAGAGCATTTGAAACTTCTTTGCAAGTGTAGGGGCGAGAATGTTTCTGTGGCTTGAGCTTTTAGGGTTTTAAGTTCTTTATCCTTTTGTGCTCTGGATGTCGCTACTATGTGTGGAGCAACGTCATTTTGGCGGACAGTTGTCTTTTGTCTTTGTGCGGGGGCTTCGCTTCCTAGTTTCTTTAACAGTTTCCACGCTTGTCTGATCGATGTCTGGAAATTTAGGCTTTCTGCAGTTTCTGTCACCTTTTTCCGTCTTGCCGGATCTAGGCTATAAAGTAGCTCGTATGCTATTTCCTGATCACCAGTTTCAAGGTAATTTTGGTATATTTCGTCACTGTTTTGGGACCATCCGGGAATGTATTCCTTGCGGTAATCTCTTGGTATACACTTTTTGGCACTAATCATTACGGCGATGACAAACTTGTAGTATTTTCTACTGGTAGGGGTATCCAGCCTAAGCATTTGTCTATTTCCGTGAAAAATTTGTCCATTTGGTTTTTGAAATTCCATCTTGGGCGAGGGATACATGTGATTCGAGGAATTTGTATTCCTACTTCTACTATGACTGGGCGGCGCTTACTGTGCGAAAAGTCAGGGAGAACATTTCGCGAAGCATCTACAGTCTGGCTTTTGTGGTCAGTCGAGACAAAACATAGACTAGGATTGTATTCGTGATTCAAGCTGCTGATTTAAGCGTGTATCGGTATTTAGCACCAAACACAAAGGTAAGGTGTTTATCTTCTACACATTTTACTATTGTGTTGCCATTTGGGTCACAGTTTCTATACTTCCATTGCTCGTGATGACTATTGTAGCCACCCACGTACACATTAGGGTGGGAGTGTATTTGGATAACTTGGGCTGGCCAGAATATGGCTGGCGGCTTGTAGGTGTGGACGTAGAGGCAAGGGAGACGTTTTTTATATCTTTTTAATATACGCCATATGATTGCTAGTACGTAGCTGCTAACAGTTTATAGCCCGGTATTTTTCCCCTTTTTTTGTAGTTGCTCTTCTGTTTCACAATGAGTTTCCTGTATAACGACTAGGTCGATGTTGTCATTTTTTAGAAGTTTTGCTAGATACTGGCTTTTTGAATAAGTTATGCTTTCTATATTTATGTGACAAATTCGAACAGAGGGTCCGAGTTTTCTAGTCATCAAGTCCTGAGAAAGACCGTTAGCTTTGTCTGGTAGCATATCTGCTCTTAGAGATAGAATGTTAAATGTTAAATGTGTCTTATGGTCAGGAGATCCTAAGATTATCTGACTGCCAGTATGTGCTAGTTCTTTAGCGTTATCCAGGGTGCACCACGAGGAGGCGAACTAGCTTTACAACCCGATGATCGAGATTTCGCCATTTTAAAAGTCAGTCTTTAGTCTTGTTATAAAATTATTACAACTTTGGAATTTTTGCTGTTCAAAGTCACTATTTTCTTTAAAAGAGTTTTAGCAATATGTTGACATCTTTCCTTTTATCGAAAACAACTTTTGTTCACGCATGTCGTACTACATTTCATATATTAAATGTAATAATTATTTTATATTACTATTCTGACAAAGCCATTGTGCTAGAGGTAACCTGAACAAGGCACATTCACATGCAAAAAGACCAAATCTAGCAAATTTGATATAAATTTGTATTGTTATGCAGAAGTGTTTTCTACTTATAATCGAAACATGAGCAGATTTTCAAGATACTTAAGTTACCTCAAGTAGCCTACAGACTAGACAAGGGCTTTTTCCGTGAGCTTTAATTTCAAATGATTTTAAACATATAAAGTACAAATGATTTTAATTTATTTAAGATATACCATTATTAATTATTTTTGTGCAAGATGTATAAGTGTCTAAACAATGATTAATTTTATAAATGTTGCTATTGTAAATAAAAATAATGGGCTTGATCACTTATGCATAAGCTGATCAATTACATTTACAACATTACTGAATTGCTAGATAGATAGTAAAACATATGCAAACACAAATCTTCTATTCCAGGTTGAAGGTTTAATTATATCGAATGTAAAAAATTATCAGAACAAATTACGAATTAATTAAATCAGTTTTTTATCTACATAGAAGTGCTGAACAGAAAAATTAAACTGTCTGAAAATAAAATTCGATATCCAGTCAATGGAAATAATGAAATTTAAATCAAGCTGCTTCCACTGTGGTTTAATGACGTTATCTACATTAAACTGACGGTTTATATGCAACTTGTTTGTTTTACAAACAAATAATTGAATGGAAATGGTTTTTTGTAGCAAAGTATCTACTAATGAGTTATGATTATTAATAGTTTGATTTTTCCTAAAAATTAGGTTCTTTCTTACAATTTGTTAATTGCCTTTACTTAAATTCATTTGCTTTAAACAATTTGAAGCGCTGGATAAAACAGTAAAACTCGTTTTACAACGGGGAACAAAACTATTAAAGATTTTTGAATAATATTTTTACTGATACAATGGTGTTTCAAAAAATAAAAATAATGTGATATTTCAGAAACCTAAAAGTTAGGTAATTTTAAAAACTCTAATTGAAAGATAGTTTAAGAAATCGGAAAGCTTAATAAAAAGAATTGTATGAAAGCACAATTGTTTGAAAATTATTTTTATCCAAATGTGTAAAATCATAATTAACTTGCGTAACGAATTTTTGCTATTTAATACGAAAAAATAAGTTTAGAACAATTAAGAGCTCTTTTCTCAATTGGGCAGCTATTAATAATTAAATCTTTATGCTCCTAAATGCTCTAATTATTAACAGCTAATGAAATGTTCCCTTCAGTAATTAGTGCGCCCCCTTCGTAAGCGAAATTTTAATTAAAATAACACCCCAGAAATATCTTTATCATAAAAAGCGGCTCATGATGAAAGTGTAGCGGTAGGCCTACATAAAGTTATTTTTCCATTAGGGAATTGAAGCAGCCGTGGTTTTATGACAATACAGGTAAATGCTCTTTTGAACAAGCCTAATCCGACAGGCATGAAAGCAACATCTGGCAAATTACGTGTAATGTTTTATATTTTGCAATTGTATTATACCCACGTGCAAGGATGCAATAAATTATTGAGTATAATAAACGCCACATTGTTAATGAGAGATAATTAGTAACTTTCCATTTTATAACTATATTTACTGTGATAATTTTTTGTATTGTTATACATCTACAAAAGGAAGCCATAAATAATCAAGATTTTCTAGCTTACAATAGCATTTCTTTATTACTTTTTATTTTCCAGCGCACTTGCTTCTTGCAACTTGTTAATGCTTCATTAAGAATAATTTGCCATAAAAATTAACTATATTTTTTTATTTACTGTAATTTACTAATTTATAATTTATTTGACACGAATAGTTAAACGTAACTTGTATAACACAATATTCCTTATAAATCTGAGGCAATTTGACAATCTATTCGATTATGTTATTTACAATGAATACTAAATCACTAGCTCTAATTTGATTTTAAGGCTATTCTTTACTAGATGCTTTGCATTTTGTTGAATGGTTTCTGTACCAAATAATAGGCGAGTCTCACAAGCTTACGGTAATAAGATGTTTAAAATTTTTTATTTACGTTATTCATATGAGGTACTCTAAGGTTTTATTCTTATTATTTATTATTCCCAAAGTTGAGAAGCTCCATACACCCAAATCGGTCATAATAGTTTTGTTGAAAAATTTGTTGTTTAAGGACAGTGGAGAAGAGCAGGATAGTTGCTTCATTTTTAGATAAAATCATTATCAGTTTGCTTTTATATGAGATAATCATGAATGCCTTGGGACCAGGTCCATTTCTAATATTTATTTTCTAGTTTTAGACCAATTGTTGTGTAGACTGATCATTATTTATCTCTCAATTCAACAGACCATTTTTGTGATAGTGGGGTGACAAGGTTTTCTGATGCACACTTTGGCATACTATAGATAAATGTTAAGTCTGCATCGTTAGTGAATTTTGTAATTATAGATTTTTTGTAAGATAGCAGTAGTGTATATTAAATACAAATATGGGGACAGAATACTACCTTGCCAAATACCTGCCTTGATTTTTAATAAGCGAAAATGATTAATCTTGGCTTAAAAATTTCTTTGGGTTGAGTAACCTTTTTAAGTGTATTTACTAATAGAAATATTATTTTAAATAACACCTTATCAAACTGATATTATATCTGAACAGGCCTAAGCAAAAATTTAGGCTATTTGTGGCTTTGTGGAAAACTAAATTAAAATTATAAGATTACACCATGTCTTTTCTGTAGCATAATACATTCTAAAAAACTTGTTAAATATTTTTAATATCAGTTTGAAAAGGCTTGTGGTTATGGGATTTTGACTTGTTCGTAAATTACGTCAGATTTGCCCAATTATGAAATAGTAGTCAATATTTATCTGTAAAATGATGTGATATGTTTCTAAAGCTAAAAATGGTTTGTTTATTTCATCTTCATTATTAACATAATGCTTTATCAATAACCGATTTATGACAATAACAGAACTTCCTTTTTGAATATTTTAGTGACTCATTTTAATGAATAATATTATATTTAATAACAGAAGATAATATATTTACTTTCTAGTCGTTGAGAACTTTCTTTGTATTTTCAGTGCTCATATTGCATCTTGAAGGACTGCTATTAGTCCCTGTTAAAAAGCACAGGTTAGTCTTAACTTGTATTGTTGTTTTAGATATTATTAGTTCGATAAGGTTTTACAGACAATGTTTTTATAATAATTGCTACTTCGTCATCTTATCTGGATGGTTTGTAAAGCGTATGCGTAATCAAATATTTGTGCATTTTAGTAGTGTAGTAGCAGTGTTCCATGATGTGATACGAAACAAGTGTTGTATTTTTAATACAATTTATTAGTTGTGTATTTGACCATAATGTTTTTATTTTTTAATTATGCATACATTATTTTAAACTCAGCTAAACATTTTTAAATTTGCACAACAAAATTTATTCACTTTTGTCATAAGTCAATATTACGTTTATAAGAAATTACTTGTGCATAAGTTGGTCGGTTTTTAATTGATAGTTTGATATGATAGACAATTATTTTAGTATAATAGACACAAAAAGAGGGAAATTATTTGTTAAACGATTCATATAGCATTTAATATCTTTTAACGCAGTCAGTTCGTGAATTTTATTTTATTGTATTAAATGGTGCTATATACTCGGTCTGTTTACGTCAATTGTATTGCTTATCAGTATTTTGATTTAGAATCACTCTTTATTTTCTATTACAAATATGCATTTAATTATAATGAATTACCTCATTCACCTAAATAGGCAGTGGTTTTTGTGCTTCAGGTGGGTATTAACTATTAATGTATTGTTGAGCACCATTTATAAGCTCTGGTGATTGAGAAATTGTTCTACATACCAAGTAAATATATAAAATTATTATTAATTATAGGTAATAATTTACTTTTGCATTCTATTTGCTATTTATTTATGTTTGATTTATGCCTTGATTAATTAAGCCGTTTATGTGTTTGTTGTTAAAATAACATCAATAATTTACGTAGAATTTTGAGTACTAGAGTTTTATATAAGCTTGGGTTAATTTGAAAATTGACGGAAATTTTGATTTCTGATTGCATAGCAACAATTGTATAAATAATTGTTTCCAAATTAAGTAATTTTTTTGAAACATTGTAGTTTTCGTTATAAAATATTAGATATACAAAATAGATTCGTATATGATACGTTGTATTTATAAATAAAATTTACGTGTAAATAAATTTTTATTGGGTGCAGTTTGGATAAGAATGCATATAGAAATCAAAGTCAGTTAACAACTAATTGTAACAAACATTGATTTTATCATCAAACTCTTTGAGAATTAAATATTTATAATTATCATTTTATTTTTGAATTGATTTTGTAATATGTATTTTAGGGTGCCCCTTATAAGACAAAAAATTCTTTTTTAAATTTTGAAACGCATACCCTCTATATCTTTTATAAATACAAAACCATACTCAAATAAAAATGGAATAAACTAATATTTAGTAACGATGAGTAGCGATACGTTTTTGTGCTTGCTGCACAATTTTTCTACTTCGTTTTTTTATCAAAAAATTGATTCTGATGGTAACAAGGCAGAAGTTATCTGTATGCTTATTTGTTTCAATAAATTGAATTCGATGTTTTTACTCGTTCAGAATATCTACATTTTGAGAAAACTTGTTAAACAATAAAGGAACTTAATACGCTTACAAACACATTTTCTTGTTTTTCTTCTGTTCTCTTCCAATTTAAGTTTTACCATCTACAAATGTATTTATGCTACAACGTTTGCAATTTTTTATTTTCAGCTAGTTGTTTCATCGATATTTTTAATATTGTTTCGTTTTCTGGAATGGTGATTTTTCACTTAAAAGGTCACATTATCCATTATGTACCAAAAACTTTTGACTTTTCTCGTCTTCGGGGTATTGCAATTTTGTATTCTTCTATAACGGAAGACTTTTCGTCCCATGTACAACAAAACTTCGGAAATAATAAATTAGATTTGAATGTTTTAACTTCTTATACTATTTTTAATATTGTTATCAGGTTTTTACTATCCATGTTTCGATAATTTTCTCCAACTTAAACCATTAAGCAAGTGTATTTCTATATTAACTGTGATTGTTATTGTTGACCTAAGATTGTAGTATATACTGCATTGTCTGCAGAGTACATGTCCCCGGTCTCTGGTCCCCCAGCCGTGTGAAAAGTGTTTGGGACCAGGCGGAAATACACGAGCGATGGTCGTAAAGTAACTTAAAGCACACTGCAATTTTAAGAACTTAAATTTAATTAAATTATTTATATTCTGCTGTTTTAGTTTTTCTGTTCTTTTTTTTTTGCAAATAGGCATTATTTGGTATGTAACGGGTACAAACAGCTGAGCACAACAGAAATTGCATGAGAAAACGAAGAAATGAGCAGACTACAGATGAAAGGGCAGCAACAAATGACGCGAGGCGACATTTATGTGCCGAAAGAAATCCGGAAACAATTGAAATAGAAAACCAAACAAGACGACGACGACGTTCTTAAAGAACACCGGACAAAATAGCTGCAGAGAACGAAACAAAGCAACAGCAAAGTTTACGAAGAATTTCGGAAGGACTAGCGGCAAGAAACCAAATAAGGTGATTGCCACGTTCTCAAAGAACGTCAGAAGAAATAGCTGCAGAATAGTAACGATTGCTACAGAAGATTCGTAACACTTGCATTTTCTATAGCAGCCAAGCGTAGCTGGGTGGATTTTCTAGTTAATAATAAGACTCTAACAACAGTTCTGAATATACTGTCTACAAAATGTATTATATATTTGTATTTGTTCTATAAGTCACAAGAAAATGCATTATATACATATAAGGTTTTATTTTTGTTTAGAAACTTTTACGCATAAAATCTGAATAGATTTTGCTTTATGTGGTGTTTACTATTTAAATTTTTTAAGTTTTATACATAATAACTATTTAAACATTTTTAATATTAATCAGCGATTTGAGATATCTAAATTTGGAATACATAATCTATAGTTGGTAAAATCTAAAAAACAATTTGGTAGATCTTGTGTGTTCTAAGCCAATTTCTCAATGATACGTTAATATATGATTAAACCTGATCCTTGTTATATATCTTTTTTAAATATCTAATTTCCAAAATTAGTTTAATGTTTTGTATCGTTATATAGACTTCATCGTCACCTGAATTTTGAATATTTAAATATTATTTTTTTGGTTCTTTCTATTTTTTAATTAAAAATCGTAGCTAATAAATACATTCTCATATCTTATCATAACAGAAGTTACATTTAAAAAGCATATTACGCTGCTTTACTCAAATACTTAATTAGCTACAATTTGGAAGTCCTTAACTGTAAAACCAATAAAAACATGTTAAGTGTTGCCGTAAATAATGTGAAAGTAGTAAACAACACTTTTTACAGAAAAAAGTATCCAAATTGCAATAAAAAACAAATATATGTGAGTATTGCAGTCTTTGGCAGTTACAAATAGAGGGCAGTTAATAGTAGGAAATAAAGTCATTTATTTATCAAACTAATAGGTTTCATATGCAAATATATTTGAGCAGGTCCGAAAAAGTGTTACATAAAACTCTTTTGCTTACTACTAAATTACCAGTACAAATTTATGACTAAAAGTATGAATACACTAAATTATTTTTAGGTAATTCTCGGGTATTTTTTAATTTATATTGCCATTTCTTTATCAAAATAGGTTGCCTCCTATTGCCCAATAACATTTTTTATATAATTCTTTTATTGGCTCTAAGTTGTTACGCATACTGCCCAATGCGACATTCGTTGCCGATTAAGACACATCTTTTCCGTTAATATACTGATATATAATTACAGCACGACAGCCGCGACCTGCAAAACTGGCGCGCGGCGGCCTCGGGTTCGAACCCAGGCAATGACAAACATCTAATGCTCTCCGGCCGTCATACAAACACACCTTTGGCGGTCGTAAAGTACATTCTACCCTATCCACTCGCCAACCCGCCCGGCAACCGTGGCGTTTAATTGCCAAAAATTCCCCAAAAAGGGAAGCCTATGCTCAATACTGGGCGCCACAAAAGGCTGAGAAAAAAATTACGTACATGTAATGTTTTGAATTATAGGGAATTTGCACTAATACTAAAAGCGTACTACCAGAGATATAAAGTGTTGTAACGCTTAAGTTTCTTGGGTTTGAAGCCGTAAGTATATTGTTTGGTAGATTGTTTAGGTGTTTGGATACTACATTATTTGATAGTTTCTTTAATAACATGCACTTTAAGGTCATTATAGATTATAAGGTTCAGCACAATGCAAAGAGCTTTGGTTATTGATCTCAAAATTTTACACTGAAAGCATTGTATTTTGGTTAGATTAAGTAATAGGACTTTGTGGGGATTAAATCTAGTTCTAACTATTTAAACTTTGTATGTCAGACGTCTGTTTAAAGGTTGCTAGGGTTATGCTTCTAGCTTATGAATATCCGATCAAAATTAAGTATAACATTGGATCAATTACGCTTCTATAACGAATACTAGATGTTATGAATAAAAGTAAAAATGATAATATTCTACACAAAATCTTCGCGCAAGGTATGATTTGAGTATTCGAAAAAAATTGTACGGTAAACATTGCGTGAGCTTGTGAAATAAACCTATATGACACGCTCTGTTAAAGGTTTGTCTTATCTTCTTCTTTTTTATAGCTATTCCATCCATCGTCGGATGTAAGCCTATCCAAGCCTTATCCACTCCAATCTGTTTTTTGCTTTTCTCATCCAGTCGTAGCCTGCTATCTTTTTGATGTCGTCAGCCCACATAGTCCTTTTATGTTGGTGTGGTCTACATTCAACAATTCGTTTGGTCCACCGGTTATCTTGCATTCTGTGGTAATGTGGCCAGCCCAGTTCTACCTTAATGAGCATATTTGATGGATTATGTCTGTTACTCGTGATCTTCTCCTAATCTCTGTGTTTGGAATGCAATCTGTTAGGGTTACATTAATTATACGTCTTTCCATTGATCTTTGTATTTTTTGTAATCGTTCAATTATGTCCTTATTCATTACCCATGTTTCCGTTCCGTATGTTAATACGGCGAGTATATCTTGGTCAAATGTTTTTGATTTAACTGTATTTGGCAAGTTTGATTGAAATATTTTATTTAGTTTTCCAAAACTGGCCCATGCTAAAGATATCCTTCTATTTAAATCTGCTTTTAGGTTATTTTTTGTTATTTCAAGTTTTTGTTCTAAATATATGTACGAATTTACTTTTTCGATTTGTGTTGTGAGATTCGTATTATTGATTCTAATATCATTCGTCATATATTTTGTTTTACTAATGTTTATCTTTATACCTATTTCATTTGACTTTTCTTGTAACTCATTGAACATTGTTTGTAGTTCTTTTTACATTCTTTGAATATCACAATGTCGTCGGCAAAACATAGATGGTATAACATTTCGCCGTCTATAAATATACCTTTGTTATACCAGTTAAGCTGTATGAATATGTCTTTCATTGTCAGTGTAAACAATTTCGGTAATATCAAGTCTCCTTGTCTCACTCCTCTATTAATTTTGATTTTGTTAGTTCTTTCTTCTATGAACTTCACTTGAACTGTGGCACTTTCGTATATATGCTTTATAATATTAGTATATCTTTAATCTATTTTACAGTCACTCAATGCTTCAGGACTGTAAATCTCCAGAACATATCCATAACATAACATTGTATTCATTTGCTTTGTCTATTAATGTTCTTGTAACTTGTAGGTGGTCAAATGTATTGTGACCTTTGCGAAATCATTCAATTTGTTTGTTATTTTTTTTGTGGTTATTTTTGTAAACATTTTTCGTCATGAGACTAATTGGTCAATAATATTCCAACTTTTCCTGGTTTCCTTTCTTAAATATTAAAACCATCGAAGCGTTGTGTCACTTATCCGGTATCCTTTGCTCAGTAATACATTTATCATATAGCTATTTTAATATATTTAGTATTAGTGTTCCAGGGGCGCGTCCATTTGACATTTTCTTCAAAATGTGTTTCACTTTGTCTATCTTAATATTTGGCATTTGCACTGACTCCTCATTTAAAACTTGAAATCTGTGTTGTTCTCTTTTTTCTGATGGTATGACTTGGTATGGTGTAGGTCTTTATAGTATTTTTCTACAACTTCCGTTATTTTCTCTTTTTCGTTTATTAATCCGTTGTTATTGTTCTTTAGCTTCATTATGTTACGTTTACCTTCTGACAATGATCTTAGAGTGTTTTTTTTATATTATTTCGTTCTTCTAGAGTTTCCTGTATTTTCCGAATTTCATATTTTCTTGTATCTTTTTTTTTGGGTCATTTGAAACAAATTACCGTTAGGACAAAGAAGTATAAGAAGACCGCAAAAGAAACCGATCATAATTTAGCTACACAGACAGACAGGATCGAAAGTTAATAAATCGCCAGCATGGTCCGTGGTTGAGAAGCGGACTCGGGTTTATTTTTCGGAGATCTCTGATGCTTGGCTAGTGGCCTGCTCAATTACTAAAAATAATTGAGTACCTGCGTTCACTCGAACAAGGGGTAATAATGTCGATCGCCTACGGAGGGGTGCTTGCCACATCGCCCCGCATCAGAAGTGGTGCGCGACGACTGGATACAGTGGCGGACATATGAGAGCCTTAGCCTATTAGTTCTTAGGTTGTACTCACACGCGGAGCGTAGAGCTGTACCATGACCATTAATAAATAAGATTTTACTCGACGGCCGGTGTTACATGAAAGATACGCGCAGGCACCAGTCTAAAAGAAGCAACTAGAGAGGCGGTGCATAAGATGCAGAAAAGTTTTTTAAACTTATTTATTTTTATTACTATTAACTTTTCTATGCTTACAACTTGTCTTGTTCGGATATGAGTATTTGATGCAGTCATACACATTAATATAGTTTGCGTAACAATAATATGAAGCAGTTAGTTGTAGTAAACTCACTTCTTTAATATGTGTTTTAAAAAAAATGTGGTATAATAATATATATAGTAATCTTTTATCATGGAAATTGTATTTGAATCGTTTTTAAGGCCTTAGTTTACCATTTTGAAATTTTTTGAAAACATATTAACCATTACAATTTACAGTAAAATGCTTGAAATCTTCTTTAATTAAAAGTAAATCTTTGGCAATTATGTTGTTGGAAACGTACGAGGGCTACCTGATTAGTTTTTAATACTTTTTTCTGGAAACGCTGTAACTAAGTTTGGATTGCTTACTATATTGTATCCCATATGTCTATATTAATTTCAAGATTACTTTGTGAAGTATTAGCTTGTTTATAGTTAATCAATAAAAAGATAAAAAAAGATTTTCTTGAAGACTTTCTGATGTAACTATTGAGTTGCTGAGTACAGCGAGTACCGTAGTATCATCAGTTTATGTAGCAACCATGGTATTACCAATTATTACATCAGCTATATATAAGAGATATAGAATAGTTTCAAAACACCCCTTTGACTTAATTAGTAATAAACTAGTATGGTCACTCTAGGAATTTAAAGAAAAAGTATATTTTCACTAAGTAGAACAATACATCTGTACAGCAGATTTTTTATTGCCTTTGTGTTACATGTTACTAAAGGCTTGACTAATATCTAAAAATTATGTTGAACAGTATATTTCTCCCTTGGAAGTATTATTAATTATATCGACTATACCATACATGCTCATTAGTATTATGTTAGCTATTAAACTCAAAATGACAGAAAAGAATAAGCTCCTGGTTATTTATAATCGATTGTAGTCATTTTTAAAATTTGTTTTCAATTGTAGAGAAACTAGAGCTATCCAAGTATTAAAATTTGCTGTATTATTTAGGTAACAAGTCGTATAATATTTCTTCATTAATCAAAAGTTAGTGTACTGCAAATTTGTATCTGTTTTGTATTAGAATATCTATTCTGGCAGGGTGTCTAAAATATTCTCTTCTTATGTTTTGTTTAATTGTGAGATTTGGAAACAGCTGTTAGGTGACCTGCAAATATCAAAGCTTTTCTTCACTACTTATAATCCATCTACTGTTTTAATTTTTGATTAGTAGAAAGGGTGCTCGCGCTTTTCAGTTTTCTGGGTTTTCTAGAGTAAATACTCTGTTGCCTGTGTTGCTCATATGTTACAGATCAAAACAAAATTCTGCTTTTGATCTTTGTTATGTCTATATTTTTAATTGTTTCTCAATCCAAAAAATGAATATTTATCCGATCAGTCAGTAAATAGGTAAGCTTTATGGTGGTTAATGCAATTGTTTTGTTTTTTTCAAAGCAATGTACGGTTTTGTTCGCTTTATTAATGCAATCCGTGGCCCACAATGTTAAAGTTTTGCATTTCAATTTCCTCCAGAGATAAGTTTATTTCGTCGAGTTCCTCTCTATGCAGTGTCATCGGGATATCTAATGCTATACATGTAATACCCTGGTATCTAAAGGTAATTAGTAAATAAAGTGCCTTTTCGATATGAACATACTAACTATATTGTAATTTTGTAAAAATAATTTTTCTTGTCAAGATTCATTGTAATGTCCATAATGAACTTTTTCATCATATTTCTTATTACTGTTTTTATTTAAGTTATTTATCTGTTATGGGTTTTGTTTCCTATTTTGTGCGTGTTATGCCGCACATATTGTTCTAAAAGTTCTAAGTTACTTTGTATTGTTTTTTAACTGTAGCTCTAGCTTTTTCTATAGCTGATATGTACACTCTTTGTAGTTAGAACGGTTATTTTCCTTTCATCAACGCGTTTTACTTTCTTGGCCCGATGTTGGACCATTTTTTGTGCGCTTCACATCATATGAACTTTTATAGCTCGCTTTTTATTGTTTTTAGTAACCTGCAACTTATTTTTTCTACAAAAATTTCTGTGGTAGTAGTGAATTGGAATTTTTTTATTTTTGAATTTATACTAATTGTTATGATATTAACTGTTATGTATAATATGTATTGACGGCAAATATACATTCTAACCATGCATTTTGACTGTACGTTGTTGAATTTAGTTGCATAAAAGTGATATTGGTAACATAAGGGTTATTAAACAGTTTAGTTGCACTGTTATAATTTTTACAAAGTATAAAACAATACAAATTTCAGATTAAATTTGAATAATAAAATGTAATAATTGCTTTTATTTGGTCTGAATAATAATAACTGTATCTTGTTGGGGGAGCTATTCATCGATAAGTGCTGGAGGATAACATTCTCGCCTCAACCTAAATGTTACGTGTAAATTTTGTTTCGTTGGTTTTAACGCGCCACTTTCTTAGATAGCTTTGCATTTTACTGAGATAGATTTGAAAACGGTGAGATGCTACAATGGGGTCTTGATGGAATGACAAGACTTTTGATAAGAAAGTGGTCTTCCTACGTACTTTATTTGAAAAATATCTATTAGTTTAAATACCCCTTGATTGTTTGGTAAAAATCATTTGGCAAGTCATTTTATTGTAGAACAGTATTTTTTAACCCATTAGTTAACTTATTCATTAATCTATCTGTCTACTAATAGGGTGCTACTCACGGAAGTCAAACTGATGATGTGAAATAAAGTATTTTACAAAATTATTGGTCTCAGTTGTAATATTATAAGTTAGTTTATAAAAGATTATTTGTCTAGGTGGTTTATCAGAATTTAAAATAAATATTATAGTAGCAAACCTTTACTTGCCACGGGAGTATTTCGGTCTAAATAGTGCATTAAATAACCTTGTCAAATATTTATAGCCTTTTCGGGAAATTTTTTAAAGACTTCACTGGTAATTAAACCTAGAATTTGTTACCTTTTAGGCTTCAAATTTAAGAATACAGTTTTTTTTGGTTCTGGAAAGTTTAATTTGGTAGGATTATTTGGAATAATGCAGTTGAAAACTTTTGAACTATTTTCTCTTCTTTAGAAGTTGCTTCTAAAGAATAGAAATCAAATATTTTTCTAGATTTTCAAATATTATAGGATTTATAGGCGTGCTTTCTTACCTAAGTTCCATCCTGTTTGCGGGGCGATGGACTGATTATTCCAGTTCTTTTTTCAAAGAAAGCTTTTGTAGAAAATAGCGGGTAGCGTTAAATCAAGTAATTTCTTAGTCGTTTAAGGCAAGTTTAGGTGTTGTTTGATTTATTTTTATTCTGTCATTACACTATTAATAGTTTGCACTATGCACAATACTGGAGTGCTGAGAATAAATAGAACTAAAGAATGGTTAAAGGAAAGTCAACTCAGAACTTAAGGAAATTTAGGCTGATATTTTTGATGATTAAGGCGCCCAATAAATTAGGTTATTTTCTAATATCAGAAAGTCAATGTTTGTTCTCCAACAGATTTAAGTTATGTGGGGTTATAGCTTTTATGAGTGTGTAGTTGCCGTTATAGTCGCCACAAGTGATAAAATGGTTTTTGAGAATGTTTTTTTTTAAGTACACTTGGGAGCAAAACAATCGACTCAGCAACATGCTCGACTTTTGAGAGAATGTGTATCGACTCCAATAGCATTCCAAGTAAAACTCAATGTACTTTTTGATTTTTTATTGGGATCGGACCTATTCTAATAAAGTTATGGGCCCAAGAATATATGTAATACAAAAGAGTTGAAAAGGAAAAGGTGATTATAAAAGGGGAAAAATGAAATCCTCAGTTTAAATTAATTTAACGATTTTTTTAATATGTGGTGTTGCCACATCTACTCTTAATTGCACTTTCCAAGCGATTACGTATGGATCGGATGACTTTTCCTATGCTGTCTTAAGGGATTGCTCCATCACGCTCCCCGATGCATGATTTCTGGCTCGGACTCTTCACTTACGCTCATCCCAAACATGCTCAATTGGATTCAAGTCTGGAAAACACGGAGGTCAGTCTATTTTCGATATACCGACGTCAGCCAGATAGGTAGTGGCCACTCGCGCATTGTCGTGCATTAGCACGAAGTCCTCACCAACAAATCCCGCAAACGGAACAACATGATCCTCCAGAATGTCTTTGATATAATGGTCCGCTGTTAAACTTTACGAAAAGTAATTTCTCTTTGTAAATTAAGCTCTTAAAATTAGCATAACGTCGATGTCGTATTGTTTAATAAATGTTTTGATTTTAGTTGATATTTGTTCCATGAGGTTTTTCGTCACATGTTTAAGTACATTATTATTAGCTGATCGAGATAACAGTGTTTGAAGAGCGTTTTTTGTCTTTTGACTTGGTAGAGCTCTGCCGCTAACAATTTGTGCACGCGCAATTTTTGGTTGAACTAATATCGATGGGTCTCTATTTATTTGTTTTAGATTGAGTAGTAGAAATGCTTTCTAATGCAACTACTTGCATACGTTTTTTAATTCGTTGAAATTCTATTGCAAAAAACCTATTTAACATTGGCACTATTATTTAGTTTAATCCATGGTCTTCTGTTGCAGAAAATTTTGTTTATCCTAATCGATGACACTTTGTAGGGAGCAATTTTAGCTATGACTATGGAATAAGGCATAAATTTGAACCCAAATACAAAGACTGTGGGGTGGTTTATGGTTCTTTTTATTTATTTTTTGTTTTAGGTGTATTTTACAAGTTCTTAAAACGACTAGATATACTTCCTTAGCATTTTCTATTTTCTACAACGTGCCAATGTTTTTAAGAAGTGTAAAGAACTTGAGCTTATGGTTTTTATAAATAGAGAATATTAGATAATTGGTTAGGTGTTGGAATTTTAGGAGATATCATTGGAAGCTATTGAGTTTGATTTTTTGTTAGTAATGATTTGATTTGCTTTTATACAATTTGTTAGTTGTTGCAATGACTTGGTGTATTTTGAAAGTAGGCCATAAGACTTATTTAAATACTCATATTCTATTATAATTTATATAAAAATGTGTGCCGATAAAATTCTTATCCTAAGAACGGTTGACTTTGGTAGGTTACTTACGTTTGCGTGACGCTTAACTTCACAATGCACTGGTCATACAAGGCGACTAATGAGTTTAAGAATATTTTAACATATGTAGCCCTGGCTTTAAGCAGTAAGTAATATTCTGGTTATTTAAAAATTGATATATCGGAACATGATAATCTTCCTCTGGCTTCACGAGCACGAAACTCCACCAATAAATAAAAATTAAAATTTTTATGTATTAGTTAAATGCAAGTCAAAATAAAAGCCGCTTTTTTGGTTAAAAAGTATTACAATTATATCATTATATTTTAAAAGCAGAGCTTTGAATAGAAAATGTGTATTATGTAAAGTTCTGTGCCTTGCTTGCTTCTTGTTGCATTATAAAACTTTTACGCTGCACGCGTCGCTTTTAAATGTGCATTTACACCGCAAATTGCGGGAGCAGATGTCATTTCCCTCTGAAACTTTTCCTGAGGCGTGGTAGCGCTGAAATGTAGGCCGAATGCAGTACTAAAGCATTACTACTTCAGGACCTTTTATGATCTATGGAGAGCCAGGAAGGTACTTGGCAGACGAAAGATGATCGCATTACGTCATGCGTTATTTTAATTTTTCACGAAATTCCATTTCTCCCGCATAAAGGGTCATGAATTTATAATAAGTCGCGACACAGTCTCAGCAAGGCAGCGGTTCCAAAACTCAGTTTTCACAGAAATCACGGCGGCAGTTTGATTAAACAATTTGTTATTTTTCGTTGGTATTTAAAAATAACATTAATTATGTCAGTAGCAACACAAAGACCAGTTAAAGAATTTTTATTGCTGAATACATTACTTAGAAAAAGTTGATCATTAATTGTTGATGCGCCGTAGCGTATATTCTTCTTATACTAAATGTTTATTTTCTTAAATTGCTAGCAATTTTAATATTTGTTGTTTCTTTTTAATTGCGTTATGTGTATGCAGCGGTGTAAAATACTATTAAAATTCATACTAGGTATATTGCAAGTTATGAGTTGTAAGAAGCAGAATGAAACAAAGTAATTGCTAATTTTAATGTAACAAGAGTTAAGTAAGAATAAAAAAAGTGTGAGATACGCACCTCTGTTACCCAGGGTAGGCTTAAAAATATTTCGCTTGAGGATGCTGCATTGGCATATTAATATAAAAGAATAAGAAAAGAAAATAGGTCTATCCACAAGAGAAATTTAAATTTCAAAGAAAGGGTTGGCCTGAGGAGATTGCAGTAGTGCTCAATATCGTTGGTGATTATTTGAGTAGGTTATTTGGATATGAATGTGAATAGCGCTAATGTTTGTAGAAGCACATGGATGAATCAAATATAAACCTAAATTACATCGTTTTTCATTTATCGAAGTATAATAAAAATATAAACTTTTTACCATCGGCTAGGCAAGATTTTTATCCCACTGTTGTGAAATTAATCTCCCATTAAATTGCATCTTTTAGTGGTTCAAACATATGGTAATAGCAGAGTGCTAAATTCCTATTATAAGGAAGGCATTTGAGTGTGTCCAGAACAAATCCTTAATTTCTTGTCGAGAAGCTGGATAACGTTTCCAATTGTCTGAGTATTATTGAAGCTTACATCGACCTAAAAGTCAGTTTCTGGAATTGTTAATCGGCGGTCGTCCTTATAAAGGAGGCGAAAAATGTTATCACACTGGCATGCGAATGACGTTGATAAACTTTATTTTAAACTGCTTTTTATCTTTTCAAAATTATTTGTGCCATGCGCATACTTGAATTTATCATTACACACTTCTGCATTGGTATGTAATAGAGAGACAATAGAAATTTTAAATAAATTAAAAACTTACAATTAATATTTGATTAAACTTCCTTTACCACCACAAAACGTTTTTAAGTTTTTGGGCATGATACTGACTAAATCTAAATGGTCTTCTAGGATCTTATCTGCTATTTTTTGTCGTGGGGTTTACGACTGGAGGCTGCTCTGATTATTGTAAGAATTTAATTTGTTTTCCTCTTTCGACGCGGCATTGGAACATTATCTATGAGAACATTTTGCTTAATAAGAATGCTATTACATTACTCATAATTTTGATGCACCTAACGAATTTACGATACCATCATACAAAATTAAACGTAATCTACTACGAAAATCCACACAATCATGCTATCTTCCTCGCATTTTACAGTCTGATAAAAGAACTTATTACTATTATTGTCACTAATTTGGCAGCATAGCCTCTCGTTAGAAGAAAATCGTTCGACCAAGAACACATTCCTGTTGCTCAATCTTGCATCTTTATGGAAGCATATCTGCAAAACTTTCTTCTTGGCAACGCATTTGTACAACTCCACACTACATAAACATCATTAAATAACGCTGCTGATTTGTTTTTGCTAATTTCGCTAATTTAGCCAGTTTCTCGGGCTCTTTAATATTTTTTTGGTCGCCGATCGTGTTGTTCGTTTAGATGGCCTTACGAGTCCGGATATTGGCAATGTTGATGGTTCATTTCTTCTGCTAAATTTATTAATCTCTGGCCTTTTTCCATTTAAATATTTTTCTCAATAAGTACCTTTTTAGTACTCCCAATATTTGTTAAATATCTGTTGTTAAAAAGTCCATTCTTTTGTGAATCTGCACTTTGATTGATCATGACATCACCTTGCTTGTTAGAATTTCGTTCAACGTGTATACACACTTGTTTCCTGTTATCAATTTTGTCGTTATTTTATCTGTAATTCCCGGTTTATCTCAATTATCGTACCAAGATAACTGTTTGATAATAATTTTATTTTCATATATTTTCTCGTTCGAATTCTTTGTCGTTACATTGCAAGTATTCCGTTTTTTTCTTTATGCATTGGCTCATTTTCTATTCTACGTGCTCCAATCTACTTTCAGCATCCTGCTTCAAGTTAGAATGCAACATAACCTGCGAAAGTTATACATTAGTGGCGCTTGTATTATAGTAATTCAGTTCTAACGTATTTTACTTTCTCTGATGATACTTTAAAGTATGACTTCAAATAAAATTGCCGATGACAAATTTCCTTGCCGTAAGCCGCTTTTAACTTCTAACTTTTTTGATAGGTTTTACCACATTTACTCTGTTAGTAGTTACTAATCTTATTTCCACCAACCTGGTTCGTTTTAAGCTCAAATTCACTTATTCTACAGCTTTTTATAGTTATTATTTTCTGATGTCGTCATATTATTATTTAAAATCGTTAAACACAATGTGCTTATAGCTTTTGGTACAATGGATCCGCATAATATTCCCCTAAATGTCTTTCAATTTTTTTAATAGCTGAAGAAGGGTTATTTCTCTGTAATAGTCGCACCCAGCTCTAAAACATTTTATTTAAAAATGTGACATATTATCGCCTTTGTCCGGGTCTGATCCATCCTGTCGTCTTTCCATATTTGCACCGTCACTTTGTGCATTCTTTTCCAGGGCTCCTTGCCTCCATATTTAATTAATTAATGCCATTAACTTATTGTCACCACATTTTTTTTGTTTTTTAACCTTCTATTATTGCCACGATTTGCCATTATTGTCAATATTTTCATATCGAATTTTTATAAAGGTTTTTTTTTTGTTATTTACTAGAGCACTTTTGTGACTGGTTGGGTTCGTGCTCTTCTTCATTCAACAATTCTTCAAAATACTCGATTTATCCTTTCGCTTCAATGGTTTTTCTATTTGCTCACCGCTTTTTAGTTTCGTAATATATTTATTTATTTATTTGTCTCCTTACTTTGCTCTCTTCAATCTTTGGAAAGTTTCTAATTTTTAATTTTTAGTATTCTTCTTCAAGCTCTCAATCTTTCTTATTTTGTGTTCTCCTTTTGCATCAATTTATTGCTTGTTTAATTCTTTTTTCTAACATTATTTTTCTTGCCTATGCACTTTATTTCAGTATAGATTTGCACTCTTTGTCATACTATTTCTCTTTTTTTTTCTCTTGTTTTGAGTACTATTTTTTACTGCTTCTCCCAACACCCTGCTTATTTCTTTCAAGTTTTTGTTAATTTTGCTTATTTCTTTATTTATTTCCCCAGGAAAAGTATTAGTAAGAACAAATAAAACATAAATATAACAGCATACCCAATTACAACCTAAAAAAGTCCTGATGTGTTTTAATATAAAAATAGAAATAAAAGAAATCTACAGACCTATCATAGAAACATATTATAATATAATACAAACTATAAATAATGAATATGAGGAAATACTGATTAAATTTATGGGATTAGAAACACAAAAATAATTATTTATTTGTTACATTTGTTGTTTGAGAAATGCTTTTTTATTTACTGAAACTTGCGTGTATAAATTTTTTTAACGAATTTTTCTCCAGTAGTCTCAAAATTGCATTTATATAAAATTTTTCTCTTCTATATTACATACTACAAATAAATTTTGTTCTATTCAGATAAATGTTAACGATAATAAACATTATTTAGTTAAGTTCTTCTACCTTTTTCAATTTTGAGGTGTATGTTCTTTTTTACCTCTGGAAAATTTCATTTAAACGATTTCATCGTTGTATTATAAATGACGAAAAACTTTAGGATTTGCTTTTAAAATTTTTTTTCGGCAACATTTACTCAAATAAAAAAATTAAACATGCACAACAACTTGTAGCTAAGCAAACTTGGCAGCTTTTGACTTTTCGTCGACACATTTACATCTGTGTATTGGATAACACGCTGCAATGTTTTTTTTTTTTGTTATTTATTATCTTATCCTGTGAACTAAATATTAAAGTCAGTAGAATGTAAATTTTAATTACATATATAAAAACATAGATCTTTTTGTATCTAAAAGTACCGAGATGATTATTTCTCAATTTTTAATAACTTTGGCTTACGAAATTACTACATGACTTCTGTTTATTCTGTTTATTAACTTTCTACAGCGAAGCTTATAGTAGAAAGTTAATGAGATTTTTATCCTGTCTGTCTTTCTGTGTGTCTGGAGACAAGATAACTTCCGTTTTATTCAACGGATTCACTTTAAACTTGGCGTCCACACATCTTAGATCAGTACCTTTCATGGAATTGATTTTCAGCCAAATCAGTTAACGGCGACCGGAAGTGACCGTTACGATTTCGCACCGCTGTAGAAAGTTTCCTCTACGGTATTACACCGTTCTTGTTGCTATTCTTAATGCCTTGTTCACTTCTATTCCTGTTTCATGTAGTATTTCTCCAAAGGCCACGTTCCATGTTTTTCTTGGTTTTTCACTTTGTTTTTATTTATCTTTTTGGATTTCCATATTTTATTTACTTATTGGTAATTTTCAATATTACTAAATGTTCAAAACTTTTTAATTTTTATTGTTTTGTTTTTTTAATGTCTTCACTTGCAGCTTTGTTTATATATCATTAGTTCTGCCTTGCCTTTTTTTTGACGCTAAGATTTTTCTTTTTTATTTCTATTGCTTGCAATTACCTCCATAAGTTAAGATGAGTGTATATGTCCGTTGTGGTATAAAAAATCTGAAATCTTATTACCAGTTCTCACTCTATTGCCCCTTTTGTGTGCAAACTTTTCTTTTAAAACAATTTTATAGAGCATTTTTCAATATCACTTGCTTTACTTTCATCTATTGCTTACTTTTAAACATTTCAGTATGTTATAAAGCAACTTGTTGTTTGCCCTATTGTTCATTTTTATTATTTTTTTAAATATTACCCCTGATTTTCGGTTATCTTCAGCATTTATTATCTTGATCTTCTCTCTTTGCCTTTTGTTACTGTTGTGTGTAACGTCATTCTTAATTTATAAATACTTTTAATATAATTTTTCCCTAAGTTTTTTTCTAATTTTCCAATTTACCATGTAGTATGTTTCTTGTTCTTCTGGTACCACACATCTTTTTTACATTTTTACCAATATTTATTTAAAAAAATTTCAACATATATTAAGGTAGTTGTTATTTTGCATTAATTTCAATTGATTGGGTGAAAACTTATGACTTAAAATATATTATTTCTTTATTTTAATTTTTCCCTACAGTATATCACCTGCAGTAAAAATTTTCTGTAAATATATACATTTTCTAACTCTGAGATGACCAGAGATTACTGCCGGATCGGAAGAAACGGTTATTGCCACGTTAAAGAGGGGATTTTTTCATGTATATCCCTCAAAGAATTAGCTGCCGAGCTCCGAATCCCTCGGCGCTACGGTAGCTTAAAATAAGTGTAAGGAATGGACAGGAAAGTCGATCGTATTCTATTCTTGATTTCTTCTAATGCCAAATGTTCTCCACTGACGTTTGCACAAGTCAACGAATGATGGTTTTGAAAGTAATTCTGGTGCTTCAAGAATCTTCAAGGAATCAGTAGGAGGAAGGGACAACACTTGACCAAGCAAAAAAAAAAAGTAAAATAAAATTGCACTAGATAGGAATCCAACCATCGACCACCGGATTACAAGCACGACGCCTAACCGACTGAGCCATTCGCTGACTTGTGCAAACGTTAGTGGAGCATGCATAGAACATTTGGCATGAGGAGAAATCAAGAATAGAATACGGGTAGCAATGAAACCGAAATAACAGCAAGATAGAAAATACAACAATTCTGTTCTATGCGCTAAGTAATTCATTCATAAGAAAGAAAAAGTAAAATAAAAGTCAAAAATAACTGTACATAAAATTATATTCAAAGCCATTTCGCTATATAGAAGTAAATGCTGGAACATAACTAAGCAGATAGAAACTATAGTACAGGCTATAGATCTGAAATACCCGAGAGCGGTTAAAGAGCTAAGAGAAGAAATAAAAGTAAAACCAATTTTAAAAGATACTTTAGAACAGAAGAAGTGTCTGAATATTTGGCTATCGCTGCAACTGACTGATAAAATAAAACAGTTTTTTGGCCAAGGTCGGCAGGAGCGAATTCAAATGTCGGTGAAGCTTATGATTGTTCGTGCCGCCCCAATAGTTCATTTGCATGTTAGTAAACACAACAAGCCTATTTCAGTTATCGTTCTTTTGTTAGTTATATATTCTACTAACTTTTATACTAAAAGTTGATATCGTTTTAAAATATTGCTTCTACAATATTGCGGAAGTACATATAGATATGGTGTATACTTTCGTGGTAAATTCGTACTACACGTGTTTACATTATGGTATTCTGCAGATTATCTTTTTATCTTACAATATGTTCATTAATAAAGTCGCTGTTGTAAGTTTCAGGAAATCAAAATAAAAAAATAATAAAACTTTTGTCTTAAAGTAGACATTATGTGCTATTGAGTACTTATCCATTATTTAGTCCAATCACCTTTATTACTTATTACAGCTTTACACTTACTTTATATGCTTTCAACGTTTTCTGCATAATCATTTGGCAAAAATCACCATATCTTCTTAATTTGAAATGGGAGCTACTGCACCAAGTACGTTGGCTTTCTTCTTTGAGCTTGATTTTCATATACAACCACACATTTTCAATTGGCGCATTACCGGCCATTCCATCGTAGTTAGTGTCATTATTTTGTTGTTTCTACACATTACACAGTTTGCTGTCATGTTTACGACCATTGTCTCCTTGTAGCACTCAACTTGTTCTGCCAGAACCAAAAAGCTTTTCAGCAGAGTTCAGCAAGCACTTCTGGTAGGTGCTAAACTTTTTCTCGACATTTAAATTGCCCGTAAACAGAAAGAGGCCACCAAAATCTCATTTATAGAAGCATCCCCAACATAAACTTTCACAGTTTATTTTACTGTTAGTTGAAGAATACGAATACTTTTCGCTGACCACGCTTAAGAAAGACCATGCCCAGAAAGGAGACTCCACCGTGAGGATTGCCCCAATCTTGATCCAGTGGTTTTTCTACGTGCTTTTCTTATAATAAAGATTTCTTCAAAATGATCTTTCACCCAGGCCACTTTAAATAGGATTTATAGAAAGCTAAACTCTTTTTTTGCAGAATTTTATTTGAGCACGGCGCATCAACAGCCCTGGCTCGCCTTCATAGAGACTCGAGGTTGCTTTATTTTTTTCGTTGTTGTGGAGACGAGCTATTTCCCTTCTGATCTCCAAATATTGCTTTATTTACTTTTTAAAGACTGCTTCCGACTTCCACATATATTTTGGAGCCGCTTCATACACCAGTTACGGTTTTTTGCAAGATTCACTAAAACTACTTCAAAGATTTTGTACTCATTATAAAAATAACTAATTCAGCGACATCAACAACATCTGTATTGGTTTTACAAATATGGATATTTTCAAATGTGGTTCCAGCTATAATAAGCATTTCATATGTACGTAAATAGGGTGCAGTAAATAAAATAGCGACTTTCAAAGCATTCCTGTTAAACTTATACAGTTCTTAAATAATCGAATGTTCAACAGCTTTCAGTTGTGTTTTAATGCAGCTTAGTAAACACTTAAATCCTTTATAAGCCTTCATGAGCTTGTTCGTGTTGACAAAAGATAACACTGCGCCCATGCTATGTAAGTAATCTTCAGCAATTTCATTTCGTGTCACATTTCCAAGGATAAGCTGCCTGATCCGGTTGCAGCCGACTTGCAAAGCACAGCAGTCGAAGGCGATTTGCAAACCTCATTTCCTCCGAAGGCGCGCAACGCAGCGTAAAGCCGGCTGAGGCGGCGATGCCGCTGAAAGCCAATTTGGAGCTGTAAACGAGGAAAATATTAGTTTTTAGGACATGAAACGTCCGGGAGCCGGCTTTTTCCGCCTTACTGACGAACAATAATATAAAGCGCCCTTACGGAGATGCCCTTCTCAGCTTTACGCCCGTAATTACATCCGTAAGCGCGGCCGAGGTGGCAGTGCATAAAACAGAGGTCGAATGGGAGGCACTCGTTCGGCAAGGTTTTAATTGCTTAAGAACCTTATAAAGAAACATGAGAGGGTTGGCGCGTCGCTGTAAATGTAATCTTACGGTTACTAGCGAGCGGGAGCAAGGTGAAAATGTTTAATCTCGTAATGAAATTTCGGCCTCCTGCTGCTTTTCCTCTGTCAGTTAATCTAATATTTCAAACAGTTATTTGAAGGCATTACATTATATTACCTTCACTGGTTTTTGGGAATTTAACTGAACACGACGCATGAAAATAACAAAGAACAAAATCGAAAATGTTATTGTATAACGAGGAGTATATTTTATCATATGTTGTGATATAATTCCATATCTGAAAAAACAGCTAAAACAGTCGTTTAACATCATTTAAAAATTCTTTGATATTTTTGTTACTCTTGTAATTTGAAATAGTATTCTCTTTTATCTTTTAATATCGGCCATGAGGTTATTAAAAATAAACGCTTCAATTACAATAAAAAAGAGGTTTTCCACCTTTGTCTAATGAGGAATTGGGTGTTTATTATTTTTCTCCAACGCATCAGTATTTATTTATTTGGTTGTTGAAAGTTTGAGCTTTATTAATAAACATTTTATACAAATTTTATAGTGTTATATTATATAGTTGTAATTAATTGAAATGCATGGCACCTACACGGAATATGGTGGTAAAATCCATTGTTAATCGAATTTGTCGGCTTCAACCTTTTGAGCTCTTGTCGTCAATGTCTACCGATTCTTTTAATAGTATATTTGGTTGAGCGCCTAGCATGTTACTTTTTGTATTTCTTTATTAATTATTAGACTATCCAAATCGCGTTGTATAACTATGTTGTATAAAACCATGAGTCATTAACAATGAAATATAGTGTTTTGGCTTGAAGTGCCTCAGGTTTGAGCCTTATTAACCAATATTTTATGAAAGATTTCTTCTAAGCTCTTATGATTTATCCAAATGTTTTCTCCAGCTATCAAGATAGATTGATTCCTAGGTACTTGGAGCTTCTTGCTGCTGGTATTTGTTGATTCTTTAAGAATGATTATTAAATTGATTTTGTTTAATTTATTTCAACCCGCCATTTTTGGAACCATAGTTGAAGCTTATTGAGATGACTTTAAAAGGTTTGGGAAACCGTACAAGGATTGGAATGATATGTCAATATCTCAATATCATTAGTGCATGTAGTGACAGTTGTGCTACTATCGATAGGTAAATCTGAAGTGAACAATAGGTAAAGTTGATTTTGCTTAATAGTAATTTTGCCAAACTTTGTGAAACACTTAGGTAACGTCAATAAATACTGCTAAAAATATTTTTTATTCTCAGTCTTTTGTAATTTTGTTTACAATTTGACAATTTTGCTCAATTGTGGGGTGTTTCCAAAATCGAAATTGGTGACCAAATGACATCAAATTGCCCATAAATATTGAAGTAACATTTTTCCGAAGACCTTGGAAAATATAAATAACAAATGTAAGGTATTTTATCATATTTTGGTTACTCTAACTTTCCATTGTATGCGCATTAAAAAGCCTTAATATTGCTCTCAACAGAAGAGTTGTAAATTTGATTTTTTTTTCGGAAGTTCTTCTCAAAATCTTACCTGTAACTAAATTGCAGACGGACGTTTTATGTGAATTTTAAGAATTGCGCCTTTATGGGGGAGCAACACTAAATTTTCCAAAAATCTATTTTTTTCTGTTTTGCCTAAATCAATAGTTTTACAGCCAAAGAACATGTATATTAGTTCCCAAGTAAAAATTCGCACTGGAAATATTCAAATGCGCGCCAAACGCTGACGAGTTATTCTAGCACTCTTGAAGTTTGGAGCGCTGGGCGCGCATCTTTCATCAATTATAAAGCACCTTCATGCGTGCTGGCGCATGAAGGTCTTCAAGCCTTGCAAGCTTCCCGGCAACCCTTGGCCGAGGAAAAGCTTCTATACGGCTCAGGGATAGCAGACTAAGAGTCGATTTTCCCTTCCTAAACTTAAAACGCGTTTTTTCCGAAATCATGTTTTAAAAAGACGCCATTTTAGACAGCCGCTGTAAAAAAACAAGGCGGTCAACAAAAAAATAATTTTTGTTGTATTTTATTAACCTATAATAAACTTACCAAGTTTCATAATGATTGATTAAGCCGTCTTTTTAATTAAGAAACAAGAAATACGTTGAATTTTAATATTTATAGTGTTGCTCCCCCTTAATCTCAATAAATTTCAACTTTTTGCCTAGTAAGCACACTTAAAAGATGTATCTAGATACTGCTAAACATTATCAGCTTTTTCATCTGAAATAATGGAAAGAACCAGTTTAAATACTTTCACCAAGTAGCTTCCAAAAGTCGAGGCCTTTCTTAATTGCTTCTGGTATATGTGCAATTAGTAGTTCGAAGGGTTGACTTATGTTGTATTGTTTGCAATAATCGCTTTATTGTCTTCCAAAACAAATAATAAGTCAATTTTGTAAGCGAAAACATTTTTAAATTATTTTGTACAGTTTGGCTTGTGCCAGGTGTACTTTAAGTTCTAATGTTTCCTGATTAAGTTTGCATTTGTTGTTCGTATGGCGTATGATTTGCCATCTTGGTTTTCTGCGATTTTCTTTTTCACTGTCACAGAACACGTTGTACTAGTAATGACCTATACTCATTCCGATGTTGTTATCCAAGCATCTTGTTGCATTACTTCTTTGAAATGCTCCCATTAACTGCTTCCATTAATTCTTTCTCTCTTTTTAAGGAGATATCCAATGACATCTTTGCGTCTGCTGATGTTTTTAATAAATCCCAATTTATACTTCTTCTGTTTAGCGTAAACGTCTCCTCTTTAAATAGAACTTGGATTTCTATTATTATTATTATTATTGATGAGTAATCAGCTGATAAGTCTAAACACGATTAGGGCTCTGTAGTTTGAGTGAGTTCCTTACTCTACACAAAATTAAGTAGGTCGAGTAGTTTAACCGAATCAGTCAGATAATAAGTTGGCTCTTCGGTTGATAAGTGATGTAACCCTAAATTATTAATGACTTTTGACTGCTTTAATTTTGGTTTTAATAATCATGGAACTTTGATGTACGTATATAGTGTTAAAGTCACTTTCGGCAATAAATCTGCCTCCTAATGTTCGAAAGAAGTACTCGTAATGGTTTTACTTGTTAAAATTGCCAATGGACTTCTCCAATTTTTAATAACTGTGGTGGTAAATTTAACATAATTTTGTTTATCTACAGGGGGTAGATAGATGTTTGATAGAGCCTCTAGTAAGAATAACTTAGAATGTTGAGTATTATAGGCTACGTATTTTGTTATTTTCAAAGTCTGCGTTGTCTCTATGTTGTGTCAGTCAAATATTGTTAATAGATGTAACATTGACTCAATTTGTTTCATTAGAGCCTCCAACCTATTTTTTGAAATTTAGTTAAATCTTCCGATTTGTTTGAGTAGCGGCTGATGTATTGTGCTACTTGTAGTAGCAGCTGCAGTACCTTTGGTCATTTGGGCGTATGAAATATTTGATCGCACTTGTTAAGCTGCGTATTAAATTGCGCTACCGAGCTGGAGAGAAGTAATTCTATTGTAATTTCTTATACATAAACAACCTATTACAAAATCGCTTTTTATTTTATACTACTTACCATTTAGTCGAGTCAAATTAGTACACGTATCGAGACGTTTCGAGGAGCATTCGATTCGTAAGAGCACTAGAAAAAAATGTTACCACATATTTTTTTGTTATAATGCGAAAGTGCATTTGTGCACGCAAAAAATGCATTTATTTGATGAGCTTTTTGCAGACACAAAAGAACATTTTATTTCTCGCTTAATATTGGCCAAAATAAGCCCATTCGCGTTCTTTTTGGGTTTTTTAAGGTTGCTGATAACAAATTAGAAAGTGCCTCGATGCACTTGGGGGAGGGGTCATAATTCTGGGAATGGGAGTGATTTTAGAGAATTACCTCAAATTTGTTTGTTTTCCGAGTTTAAACTGTTTTTGGGGTCGCTGATAACGAATATAATGTTCAAAAGGTGTGCCCCAATGCACTTGGAGGGGAGCATAATCCTGGGGATGGTGACGATTTTGGGAAAAACCTTAAATTTGTTTGTTTTTTTAGTTTAAACTGTCTATATAAGGGTTTTTGGGTTTGGTGATTACGAATATGATGCTTAGAAAGTGCTCCGATGCACTTAAAGGGGTATTATTCTGGGGATAGGAGTGATTTTAGGAAACCAGCTCAAATTTGTTTGTTTTTCGAGTTTAAACTGTCTGAATAAGGGTTTTTGGGGTCACTGATAACGAATATGACGTTTAAAAAGTGTTCCAATGCACTTAGAGGGAAGCAAAATCTTGGGGATGGGGGCTATTTTGGAAAACGAGTTGAAAGCTGTTTGTTTTTCGAGATCAAACTGTTTGAATAATGGTTTTTGAGATTTCGGATACGATGTTGCTTCTCAAATTAAACTCCAACGCACCGAAGTGAGAAAATGCCCTGGGGCACTTTAGGAAAAGGATACCCTGGGGCACCAAAGTACGCGTAGGGCATTTTTTAAATTTCAGTATAATTCAATTTTAATTATTATAAAAACGATTTTTTTAGATGTTATTACACAAAAAATATTGCAGGCACACAGACAACCCTATCAGTGTCCAGTATTAAATAAATAAAAGTTGTTAATATTTCAAAACTGGTTTTTAAGGTTCTATTAAGTAAAAAGTTATAAGTAATAAAATATCTTCAAATTTGAATTTTATATGGTTTTCTTAGCCTTTCTCTTTTATCAAAGTAAATTGAAATTTTCATAAAGCAATTTTGAGCAACAGATTTAGAAAGAAAAACGTTACAATAATTAAATTTTCACAATCAACCTTCTCTGTCGCAATAATAATCTTCCAAATATATATTCATTTTCCATCAGCTAAAAAATAAAATTCTCTATTGTGCTGAATCGGAAACTGCCGAATTTTAAGAAAAATGCTATCATATATACGCAGTTTAAACTCCAAAAACAAACGACTTTGAACTGCTTTCCTAAAATCACCCCCATCCCTGGAATTATGCCCCCAAGTTCATTGGAGCACTTTCTAAACATCATATTTATGATCAGCAAACTCAAAAACTTTTATATAGACAGTTTAAACTCAAAAAACAAACAAATTTAAGGTTTTTCCAAATTCGCCACTATCCCCAGAATTATGCTCCCCTCCAAGTGCATTGCCTTACTTTTTAAACATCATATTCGTTATCGGCGACCCCAAAAACTTTTATTCAGACAGTTTAAACTCGGAAAACAAACAAATTTGAGGTAATTTTCTAAAATCACCCCTATCTCCAGAATTATGCCCCAAGTGCATCGAGGCACTTTCTAAGCATCGTTTTTTTTTGAACAAAAACCTCCGAGTAACGAGAATGAGCTTATTCTGGGCAATATTAAGCGAGAAATAAAATATTCTTTTGGGTCTGCAAAAAGCTCATAAAATAAATGCATTTTTGCGTGCGCAAATGCACTATCGAATTATAATAAAAAAATATGTGATAACATTTATTTCTGAATATGTTATGAATCGAATGCGCCTTGGAACGTCTCGATACGTGTACCCGCTAAAAATATTCGAGCTTTTTTACTAATTTGCCTCGACTAATTCAGCATCTATAGGTACTTGTAATGGTTATAGCTGGTGATAAAAAACTATATTTTATTGTAATAAATCTGGTATTGTTGTGGCATTTGAGATTTAAATTAGATAGTTTACATAAACTGTTTTAAGGCCCTTTGCAATGGATATTAATACCTTTATGGAATATACGGCTGTTGGGCAACTTGCATTGAAAGATGGGTTTGACCAACATTTGTTGTCATAAAAGGATGATAACACGATTTTTTATACTATAATTTATATAATTATTTATTACTCATTTTAAATATCTATAATGTATTAGAGCACGTACGGGATCCTAAAGTCACACTTTTGTCTCGTCGCTCGACACGAAACGCGTTCAGTTGCAAGCTTACATTTCAAGAATCCATCTTCCCATAAAAGATATGCCGCCTAAAATTACTCTGTTTTTTATACATTTGTTGTCAGAATAAAATAAAAGCAAAGTTGTTAGTTTAAAGTGCTATAATAAATTCTAAGATAATAATGACACTAGGTAAAAGAAATATGTTCTTAGCCAGATAACTTTTAGCAGTACACTGTCTCTTCTGATGAAAATCGATACTGCCAACTTAGAAACAGTGCTTGCAAATTATTATAATGTTATCGTAGATGCCACATAAGAGATTAAAATATTGACTTATAGACTTATTTCCAATAACATTTTATGTCTTATACAAAGATTAACATTAGTTTTCTGGTAACAGTTTGACAATTATAATGATATCAATACAAATTTACTAATAAATTTAGGTATGGGACCAGAGACTTGCAAAAGTCTTGAACCTCTACTCAAAACGGTCATAAAATGTATTTATCTTTTATTAACATGTTATAATAACCCATATTGTTATGTAGTGAGTCAACCCTTTGCTTTGATAACAGCCCTAATATTGCGAGTGAGACTTTTAGTCAAATATCTGACGTTTTTTAAAAATAGTAGCTCATATAATTTTGCGATCGTTGGAATCTAGGGCGAAACCGACGTATTAATTCAACATTAAGTTTTTCAATAAACTTTAAGTCAGATCTGGACTAGCTAATTTATTTCTGTAATATAACTGTGCATAAAACATTCTTTTATTGTGCTGATATAAGCAACCGGTTTGTTGTTCTGTCGTAAAGTGGACTGTATTTTTTCGCTTTAGTTAGTTTTACGAAAACGTTCATTCCACTTTATAGAAACAGTCACCAAACTATAACTCCATGTTCAAATTTCACCGTCCGTCAGCATTGCAGTCCGCCCCTCAACCACGGGACAACGCTGGCTTTAAATACATGCTGTGTTGTATTTAAGCTTATTGTAAGTTTTTGTTTATTATATTCCAAGTGGAGCTTCCGGCACATACTCTTAAAGTCTTATTTGATTTAAGACATTACCATCTTATCGCCCACAAATTCTAAAGTGCGAATTGTAAAACAATATTGTATTCCATATTTAAATTTCTCTTCTAGATGTTTAAAGCTTTCAAAATGCATATCTAAAACCTTAATTTGGAGTATTTATAATTAAATTTTATTTGATAGCATTTTCTATGTTAATGTATGATTTGCTTTCTTTATATTCGGGATACAAGATAAATCCGGACTAATTTAAATTTGAATATACTACTGTATAGTATTGCCATGGCTATTGTTGGCGTTTCTAGAAGCCATGTGTTTTTAGAAAAGAGTCCTAGCCTCAAAATAAACAAGTTGTCGCGAACAAGTGCGGAGAATAACCGAAAAGCCACGATTATCGAAAGTCTTCGCACTGGCGTTCGGAAACTAAAATAATTCGATTCTTCGGATACCGCAGTTTCTGTACGAGATTGTTGCAAAATATAATGCTTCTGAGAAGTCTAGGAAATATTCCGGTAACTCGTCAAAGTTAAGCCAGTGAAGATCACGTCATGCAATCGGATTTTTTCAGAAGAAGGAAATTGTCGCAAAACAGGTTTTTAAACGGGTTCTCATAAATGTCGTAGTCTGGGGGATGGGATATGTATTTCAGCAGGATAGTGCATTGGCACATACGAGCCACTTAACCCAAAACTGGTTGTCGGGTAACGTGGACTTGTCCCGGTCTAAAAAATTCTGCCCCCCTCTCCAACAAACCTGATTTAAACCCCCTCTACTACTGTGTTTAGAGCGTACTCCAAATGGTCACTAACAAATATGGCATATTTACGGGACGCTATTGAAGCAACATTTGCTAATATAGATTGCTATGCTTTACAGAGAGCGTGTAAACGCTTCAGGCCAAGGATGGAAGCGGCTGAAAGGGGTTATATCAAATATTTTTATTCTAGACAGGCCACACAATTGGCATGCAAAATAATTTTTGCAATTTTAATTTTGTCAAATAAAATTTTATTTAAAGAAAATGTTTAATTTGTCCGAATTTAAGCGTCGTACCCTGTAAGCAGTTTCTTTATAATTGTCTTTACTCTCGTCCCCCCAAGTGATTTCCATAATTTAGTTAAGAAACATATCAAACATTTTTTTGTAATCAACAAACCAGGGATCATCAGACTAAATTTACTTTCTATAAAGTGCTTAAGTACAAACATGTTGTTATTACAAAACTTTCCAGTTTTCTTTTTTATCAATTTCTAAGATAATTTTTGACGTTTTAGCACAGATTTGTTGGTTTGGAAACGCTGCGTAACTGCTATCACAAGATAGCCAAGCTTTAGCTATCGCTTCTTGTGTTTAAGCATTAAGAGCGTGTTTCTATTCCAATTGTCTTAGAAATAGTTCTACTGATAGGATGAGAAATAAAAGAATTAACTTTTCAATACAAAAATTTTTATTGCTACCAGTTTCTTTAAGATGTTAAGCAAGTGCCGAATATTTGTTGCCTTTCCGAACAGTCAAGAAGTGCTCATATATTGTGCTTGATATTTGCCTATTTGGCGATATATATATATATATATATATATATATATATATATATATATATATATCATCTAGTACTCTCCACAAACTATTTTATGTATTAACTAGGATCCATTATTGTTCAACAAAGAAGTCAGTTATTTTGTTATTGGTCGTGAAAACCGTATGCACGTTTGTCTCCTTAATATAAAAATTATTGTATTGGTAATGTCTAATGTAAGATGAGAGCGTTTTCTTGATCGCAAAAATATTGGGAGTGGGAGATATGCCTCTTTAGGGGTTTGCATTCTTCTGCGATAGTCAATATTTACTTGTGCTGCTTTAGTTATTATTATTTTCTCTTTATGGGTTAGTTACTGTTTGTTCTTGAAAACTTTAAATAATCGACTTAATTTTTAATTTAAATGTTGGATTTTTCTCACGCTGCATTTCTGAATAGAAAATAGAGAAATAGAATTTTAGATTATGTTTATTCAGTTGGAGAAATATTGGGCAAATTAATTATAAATGTATTAAAAATGTTGATAAAATGTTCTGAGTCTTTACTCATAGCGATAAAAGTTTCAGTGGTATAAATTTAATATAAAGTTTTAAGGCTTATCTCAGAAATAATAAGTTTAGTATTTTGGAGATACCACAGCAATAAATTTCAAGTAAATCATTTTGAGGTACGTAAGAACGACTGAGTTTTTTATTTGAGCAAAGCAATGTTGGAAAACGAATAGAAAGTTCATTATTATTGGAAAAAGTGAAAGCTCACTCGAGCATGGTGTGTAGTAGTTTCGTATCTTATGAGGCAGATAGCACTGTAAGTTGCGTACTAAAAATTAAAGTTAGGATTTGCTGTAACACTGGCAAAATGTGACGTCCACATTGTAAGGTTATTTATAGAAGCATAATAAATGTCCCTAAATAAGCATTAGGCGCCAACCATAGAAAATGGTTTTGTGCCAGTATATCACAATATCAGAAAATGTTATTACCAGTATCTTAATATGAAGATAAATTATAGCGAAGCTATTTTGTAAATAAGAATAAGAGAAAAGTATTGTTAAGGTAAAAACTATAGCATTGAACAACATTTAGTCAAACTACTAAAAGAGTTCTTACGGGTTTTAGCATAACCCTTAGAGACGTATAGGAAAACGATGTAGTAATTAATTAATAATGTTTCACTCAGTTCAAATCTTGAGGGAACAAAAATAGAGTGAAGGTATGTAGACTCGGTAGTATAAACATATAAGACGGCTTAAAGTAAGAATTCTAGCGTTGCTGTGAAATGCTAACCATCTTAAGGCACTAAGCTGTATATGAAGGTCCTTTAAAGCTCTCACCAGTTGTTTGAAGGAGTTGAAGTCTTATTAAGTAAAATATCTTGGTTAAAACAATAATTCTAGTGTGTATAACATTTTTATAAATTCAATTATACAAGAGAAACCATAAAAAATAAGAAAATATATAACATCATTGTTTTCAAATTTTATGTTTAGGATTTATTTTATACATCTCTTTCAAATAATTTAGAAACCTTGCTAGATATTCAATTTTGGCTTTCCGAAAATGAAAAATTGCTTTAGCGATACTAATGTTGTTCTTCCTATATGTTCATTTTATTAAAGCTACTTTTGTAATCGATTTTAAATTGTATATAGAAACCTAAATGTAAAAATATTTACACCATATTTCTGTATTGTTTGCTAGCAGCGCCGTTTCAGTAATCAAGGTGAAAGAAAAAATTCGATAATTTTCCTTTTGCTACTTCGCATTTGGTGATGCATGTAATGGAATATAATTAATGTTTGTGTATTTTTCTCTTTATTCTTAAAGTAATTATAACTCTCTTTAGGTGAAAGTATTTGGCTTTTTCTGTTATTTATAAAAATAAAAAATAACATACCAGAGAAACGGAGCTCTCTTGCCTAAGATAAACAATAAAGATTTATGTTTATTTTTTTATTATATTTATGACAATGAAGGGTTTATAGTACACCCGTCGAGATCTCAATTATCAAATGTGTATTTTAATAGTATAACTGTACATAGTTTTATAACATGGAGTAAAGTGATCATCGTTATTAAAAATTTCTTATTTAATATCTTTCCAATTTGAAGAAATAATCCAAGGTCCCGATAAAATGTAATTAATTTTTAAAATCGTCTTTCTATATGTAGTCTATTTTATGTTTTTTTGTTACTTACACATTTATACAATATAGGAATACTTTTGACAATAAATTTGTTATAACAAATTTGGTTAAAAGTAAATTTTAATGTGGAAAATATAAACAATGAGCTTACAAATAGTAATGTTAAGACCAATACGCAACGGAGTAATTATAAAAAATGTTTAAAATAGATTAATGTATAAATAAATGTAATAGTGTTTTTGGAAAATTAATTAAAGGAACAATTTGCATAATTATTTTGGCCTTGGTCATTGTTAGTAGTGATATCAATAACTCGTAGAGAAAATTTAGGAATTGGACTGATTAAAGTTATAGGACCAAGCAATTCAATAGTGTCAAAGATTTGTTACAAAATATAGAAGATTTCAATATCGCTTTAAATAAAAAGAAACAGATTATAAACTATTCTACAAGTCAAGCAATTTTATTGTAGTAAGCATGGCTTTTCATCAAGACGATATTCAGGTTATTGTCCAATATTTGTAAACAGCAAAAGGCTCAAAGCGAGACGATTACTTAATTACGAATCCAGTTGGAAAATATTTAATTTTTGGCTAGTAATTATGTGATTAGGTAATATAAATGTAATGTCCGGCAAAAATATGTCTTGCCTAAGGAAATAAAGTAATCGGTTTTGTAAACTGCCAGACAGCTGTTTGTGCTATTAGGAAGAACAAAATTTGCTTAATTTATTAGGTGGCAAAGTAAGTTTTGCGAATGAGTCAAAAAACCAACAATTTTATTGACCAACAGTAATTATAATTATTCAACAGCCTTATTCGAAGTATGCGCTCCCAGCCCAGATTGTTCAACTTGTCTTTGATCGAATGTGCAGTGTGAGGCTTGCATTGTCTTGAGAATGTTGCGAATCTGCTGTGGAGAGCTCTCAAATTCGTCGGCCAATGCTTCGGTTACCATTGACGGATTCTTCTCATTTGCTTCAATCACTACATCTGGATCGACTTCATGTGTTGGCGCCGTTTGCCCGATTGACATTTGCGGCAACCGCTCGTGTGTCGATTCATACTCATAGAGCGGAAAGTTGCGAATGATCTTTTTTGTTAGTGTCATAGTGCGATATACTGGACCGATTAATTGGAAGTTGTTGCCGCAGAACGCTACTACGAGCACTTGGACCGTTGCAATCGAGCTTTCCCACGTCGACGTCTCCGCAATATTATCCCGCTTCAAGACAATGCCAAACTTCACACTGAAAGTCTGACAAGTTGAACGATCTGATCTAGGAGCGTATACTTCGAATAATGTTGTTGAATAATTATAATTACTTCTGGTCAATAAAATTGTTGGTTATTGACGCATTCCAAAAACTTATTTTGCCACGTAATATATCAGCAAACGTATAGATTTATTAGTGTACAGTTTAACTTTATGTATTTATAACGATCGTTTGGTAATTGCTATGATCGCAAAACTTTGCTGCTGCGAGGCATGGTATGTCTTGGCTATTGCCATAGAAATTCTCGCCGTTTATTGAAACCATACATGGTAAGGTAACGTGTACGGATTGTTGATGTGCAAGAAATTACATAATATTAACCGTTCAATGATACTAAAGTTTGAGATAAACTACAATGAGATTGTCAACTAAGATTGATATAGAGTAGTACCCTACAACGGCAATATTCTGCCAACACTTACAAAATATTTAAATTTTTATCTAGATTTCAATGCAAGCAAATTTTACACACAGTATTAATTAAAAATTGATTTTGTAATAAATAGTGTTAACATTCAATTAATTGAAAAAACAATTCAAGTAAGATAACAAAAATTATTGAGCGAGTCAATCCGAACACAAACATACATCATATTTGATCTTTCTATTAGTCCGGACAGAAATACACATGTAGCTGGAGACAACGGCCAATTTGAAATTCTCTCCCTTTCAAATCTCTGCGGTACCGGAAGCTTCGGGCCGGCTCGGCGAAAAATAAACGAAAACGCGTATCGGCGGCGAATCAAATTTTCAGAGGGATGCTTGCGAGGGAGCTCATCAATCAAAACGGGCTGCATTTAGACAGCCCGATTCGACAGGAAATCGCCAAAAACAGACAAAACCGACGGACTGGCGGATGTTCTACGAGCGGCCGCAATATTTGCCCGGTTTTTAATTGCTCTCTAATGAAACTAGCAGGTAAACCTGCGGCATTTAAAGCAGTTTGGGGTTTTCTATTTGTCGTGTTTCTTTGAGCGGGCATAAATTAAAATTTTTAGAAATCCCTTGCTATTATTTTCACTCAATAAATAAAGGTTTTGCATTAAATCTGTTAAAAATTAAGAAAAAGGTACTTTCGCATTTTTTTGAAAAACATAAATTATAAGAAAAGCACTGAAAAGCAGTTTCCCGCCTAAAGTCACGTAATAGAATAAAGAGCTATACGCCCTATAAGTGGAAAAAGAAAAACAGTACTAATAAAAAGATTGGTAAATAGCTACAACCAACAATACACACTCTTATCTTATTACGTCACTAACTAAATTTGAATTATAACTTTAAATTACATAAATAACATTAATTTTTTCTCTTTACTTTATAACAATTTACTTAACTATCTTTTGTAGAACAGTTTATTCTTTTGATAAAGAAATTAAAAATTTACAATATCATACCTTTTCTCTATACAGGAGATATTTACATATATAATGTTAATACATTTAAGTTTTCCAAACAAACGGATTAAAAAGTAATATTACATAACCGTGCATATTCTAGTATTAATAACGCTGAACGTCTTAACATACTTAAAATTTGTTAAAGAAAATCAAAACAGCCACAGTTTTAAATTCGGTTATTAAAATGACACCCAGTAATTATTAACTTTATATTTTGCAAGTATTTATTAAGGATATTTAAATAATTGCAGTTATCAAAATGTAATTGTTGATCTTTAATACATAATTCTTAAATTTTGATTATTTCTCATATTCAAGTAGCGATTTAGGTTATGCGACTATTTGATTTTTTGAATATTTAAATTTCTAATCTTAAAATACTTGCATTTTCAAATTATTCAGATGCAAATCCTAGCCCTAAAGTTGTTTTAAAACAAAATAACATTTAATTTACACTGGTAATTCGTAAATGTAAAGCAAAATTATTAGTAAGACAGTACAACTCTAATTAATAATATAAGACTATACCCTCCTGTATGAGTTAAAGCCCCCGTTAGGACCCCCTTGACTGGCTACATATTGGTGGTAGGTCACTCGACAACACCCCACTACACTATTTCCACACTGCTACGCATCTACACTACACTGTACTACTCTCCACTTTATACTTCATTTCCTTCTTTATAGGTTGTTAGCTCTTGCTGTTATTTAACAATTTGTCTCTGTTTTGTCCTGCACCAGATTTTCTCCTTCCATCTTGTTGTCCCCACTCTGTTAATGTCTTCCATGACTAGTTCTTTTCAACTTATTTTTGACCTTCGTTTTAGTCGTATCTGCAGTTTGCAATTTGTCATCCTTTTTAAATACTTGCTCACTCATTCGGTTTATCTGTCCATACCATCTTATTTCTTCCACTTTGCTATTTGTTGGTCTTCTAAACTGCCCCTCATTTAATTTCTTTTCTTTTAATATTTTTTTTAATTAGTTTTCTCTCAAGTACTTTTAATTTTCTGCCGCGTAAAACCACTGGTTTTAGTACTGTTTTATGTATTCTTAGTTTTGTTCTTTTGCTTATTTTTTGTTATTCGTTATCATTTTCTTTCCATAGTACATTTGATATTCAGACTGTTTCTTTTTATCTATAACGCAAAGTTTAGTTTTTTTAATACACGAAGCGAAAGCACTATCAACAATAAAAAAATGCAAAGGATAAAAATGTTAATATTAGACATGCATCTTACAATTGAAATTTGATAGGTCCATGCAAGCTAGATAGAGTTTATGCATGGACGACAAACTAGGGCATAAAACTAGATGGAACTAAATCTGTCTATGTCAACTTTACGTGTCACAAGACTGAACAGTTACCGTTGACGGTCGGCGAACAAGTATTTTGATATGCTAACACCCCGAAATATCTAGATGCCACATTTAGATAGAAGGAATACCTGAAAAAGAAGAGAAGAACTGAATATCAAGTTTGAAAAATGTAATGATTGATCTCAACACACAAGTTAATGCTGTACTAGTTATGCTAAAACTTGTTTGAATATGTGGCTAGCAACTATGAGGCTGTGCCAGCGACAACAACATACAAATTTTTCAGAATAAGGTGCTAAGGAACACAATATACGCTCCTTGGTGTGTCAAACATAATAATTAACATCGAAATTAGACAATTTGCTAAGAAGGACGAAGAACAGCTTTATAACTAAACCAACACCAAAGCAATCCATCTACTGGATCTGGTTGTTAGTACGACTGCTCAAAAGATGTAATCTTTTTAATTGAAGTGCAAAGCAGAGTACAGTGTGCATATTGTGATTTTTGTGTGACAAAAATCAGAGACACTAATTGATTAGTTTTAATATTGGAAATTATTCATTAGTCTGTATCGTAGACTAGTTGTGTTGTGATTAAGAGCCGTGAGATGATTCAAAAAACTTGATGAAGTTAAATTGGCCATACGCAGGAAAGTATACAGCCATGAAAAAAGTTAAAAATTTTATGTTGAACTACAAAGTGTACAGAAATATTATAATGATTAGTATAAAGCTAACGCAATTGAATTTGTTTATTAACCTACTTACATATCTACAATCTTTTCTTATAATAACATAAATGAGTAATGGGTAAATCATATGACTGTAATAATAACTTGAGAGAGATTCATCCAACTATTCCTAAATAAAAACTTACTTTTGGTTGGACCGAAAGATTAAGCCACGTAACTATTGGTACATTAACCTTTTGGGTGTGATGGGTTTGTAAGCAAGTTTTTTGGTAAGTTCACTTCTATATCTCATAGAGCATTGTAATAAACAGATGCTAATTTTAGATTTTGTAGGATACATATCAAATATCCAGGATATGGTTGCTAAAACATCAAGGAACGTTTACTATCGAACTAGGTGTCTTCAATCAGTGCAAAATTTTAGTATTTAACTGTTGTATACAATCCTAAAGTTAAATTTAGAATGTCTATATTGCCTTCAAAATAGTTTGATACAGAAAACTTTTGTTTTCTAAAGCAGCCGGTATTGTCTTCTAATCGACCAACTTACTTGTTTAACCTTCAGGTCAAGATGTTTGCTTGGGTACTTTATCGGCATTATTTTATTGTTGAGTGTGGGTGACTGTGGGTATACGTAACTTCTATGTATTTGTCGTTGTTGACCATTGGTGTTGCTGATAGATATCGCTGTAGTGTCACCAACAAAAGTTACTATTATTAGAACATCTGCAGTATATATCAAATAAAGGGGCCTAGCACACTTCTTTGCAGCACTCCACCAGTAATGTGTTGATAATTCGAAAGGACATTTTTCAAGCTTACTTTGATTTTATTGTTCAGATAGGATTTTATGAAAAATATATTTTTGTAAAAAAATACCAAATGTATTTAAATAACAAGTAGATATCCTAGACATTATCTGAAAAGACCCAAGTATAGTGTTTTTGGTTTTCAGTGATTTTATTATTTCTCTAACAATTCTGTTTGTTGTGGGTCACGTGTGCACTGGAATAACTTGGTGTAAGTTAATAGTTTTTGCCATTTTTTCTAGGATCAATTTTTCAAACATTGTAGATATTAATGCAAATAGACTTATTAATCTGTATGATGCATGTTTTGGTTGGCGATTTTTCATGTTTAGCTATTATTATTAGTATTGTTGGGAAATAAATGTTAAATTGCAAAGTAAAACTTAAAACTGAAATAAGCAAATATTAAAAAGAAAATAACTGACAGAAGTAAATTAATGATTTAATGTAGGTACAACAGTAAAAGGTCTAATTAAAAGAGAAAACGGTTTGCAAGGTAAAGTACCCGCGGGTGAAATGAACGCCTGGTCGAGCGAGATAAGTGATAACCAAAGTTCAAGGCAATCCAGCTATAATAAATAACAAAATAATAAATACACTCGAATTAAAACATAGCCAGAATCTGTCAGAATCGAAAAAATACTTGAGAAAATTATTTTAAAACTAAATAAATTGGATTCGTTAGAGGAGCGAACTCAAACTATGGATATTAAATTAAACGGCATACGTAAACAATTCAATTTAGAAATTTAAATCAGAAAATGATTTAATGAAGAAAGAAAATAAAACACTTAAATCGTTAATTATAGATCAAGAAGAGCGGATTGAAACGCTAAAAAAGCAATACAACAGAAAAAAATATATTGCGAAAGGGATACGGGAAAAAGAAAATAAATCAGAGCTAAAGAAGAATGGAAAAATTGGAATATTATTGCGGGATATGGGAGTAGATATAAATATGCAAAAATAAGTGCAAAAAATTAGAAGATTATATAATCCGACCGCAGAAGAGCTAAAAGAACGCCCGATTTTGATCGAATTAACAACAATGATAAGAAAACACGAAATTATGGAGATACTCAGAAACCTCAAAGGGAAAAATATTTGGATTAGCGAGGACTATTTCCAAAGAATCCAGAAACAAAGAAAAATCATTATTGAACATATAAAGACACCAAGGAATTATGGATTACGAGCGAGTAAAACGTTATACGCTAATAGTAAATGGCAAGGCTTAGACTAGAACAGCTACTAAGTAATGCAATAAAAATAAGATGAGATAAAGGCAGTGAGAACGCAGGAAGTAGCGGCATGAATAGGGAAAGAGTGCAGAAAAGGAAATAAACAAAAATCTGAAAGTTAAGACAGTAAGCGAAAAATCCCCGGACAACATAGAAACTAAGAAATAAGAATTACAAAAAGTGTTTATGCAGTTTATACCGGAAGAAGTGACAAAAAATTAGGTCTCAGCATACACCAAAACAAATCCCAGTACTTGATAACATCTAGAGGAGGAAGAGAAGAAGAAAACCTGATAATAAACGACAACGGGCTTGAGAAGGTAAGGACGTTAAACACTTAGGGGCGGTAGTGACCGAAAACAATATAACTTAAGACGACATAAAAGCGAGAATAGCAGCCGGAAATCACTTCAAAGTTGTTAGCATTCGTAGCACCCATCTGGAGGACAATTTTGGCATTTTCAGGTCTTCAAGCAGGATTGTTAGCGCAGATCCCACGGAAATGCAAACTTTGGTGGCGATGTGTTCGACACTCATTCGGCGATCCCTCAAATCAAGTTTCTCTACTCGCTTGACCGGTTGGTGCGAGCCCGAGGTGGTCTTAGTTTGTTCTACCTTCTTTGATCTATCGCACATTAGACACATCCATAACACCATCATCGCATGTCTCATTCAACTGGTGATAAATTTCAGTCGGTGTCACACCACGTAAATGGAGAAAACAAATGGTTACACGCTGTTCTTGTAATGAAAAGGTCGCCATTTTAAGTATCAAAAGTAGTCTTCATTCTCGCCGCTGTCACTAGAGTCCTGTGTGCCGTGCAGTGCGTATTTTGAAGCAAATCGCATGTGTCAGTCTGTTCCCAGTCCTGAGAAAAATATTTGGAGGTATTATAACTTAAATGCACCCCGTAGTTGACGCTGACAGCGACCACAGTAGACTGAGGACGAAAGGCTAGCAGAGGGTAAAGAGCAACATCAACGTAGCTGCCTGCACCGAGAGACTTCACACTTCTACCGCGTTGAGGCATGTGATCCCATTTTTCGATTCGAACAAATTAGGTTTCTAATTATTTTCTGAAATATAAGAGAAAAATGGAAGGTGTGTGAACTGATATTCAAAAATTAAAAATAAGGCTTTCCAACTGATAAAAATACAAAAACTATATAACAGCTTCTATACCTATTGTGTTTGTTAGAATATATTAGCAACCCAGGCGATAGTTCAATTTCAGTCAAGACGTTAACAAAGTAAACACCCTTTGATACCACTCCTAAAAGTATTTTAATTTAATGTATATAGAGTTTTAAAATTAATATACATAATTAAATTTTGTTATAGATAACGTGCGATAAAAATTTCAAATAAAGGAATATCTAGGAACAACTCTGCATATACAAAAAATATTAATCGTTCGCAAAACAGGGTGCACCGTTCATTAAAATCAAATGTTAACAATTCTACACAGAGAGAAAAAGACAAGATTTTTCAAAGAGTTATTTAGATCATCCCTTATTTCAAAATTTTCTTAAAAAAACACGGCACTTCTAAGCAGATTGTTAATTCTTAGTTTTTCAATATTAAAAAAAATATTACATTAATTATCAAGACGCAATGGTTGGAATAAAAAACATATCGGACGTGGATTTGGATGGTTTCCAGTAGATGAAGCAACCGATATTAAAGGTCGGTATATAGCTAATCTTGTGTTGGGTACGTTAAATGGAAAATAACTTAGAACAGGTTATTTGGTCAGTATAAAAAGTCTAAAAAAGACTAGCAATGTAACGATAACAGGATTCGTTAATGAATCGTTAAGTAATAAAATAATGTTAATATTTACAACTGAAAATTGTATTACGTATTTTAGAGATCCAAAAATTAAACAGCAGTTAGCTTATATTAAATCTAATTTTGTTTGAATAGAGAAGCGAGAACTTTCACTATATGAAAGTTTAAGCGTCATTGAAAGCTTGAAAATATATGTTTGTGCTCGAACATTTCAATTCAGGGGTTCTCAAAATTTTCCAAAGAGAACAATAGAAATGTGAGCGGATAGTAATAATTTTCGTATTCAAGTTAACAAGTAGAATAAATAAAATTTGTGTTAAATGGTAAATAAATAAATGAGGGCGGGTTACATGGTTAAGTGTGCCCACTTGTTGGGAATTAATCATGTTTGGGTTTTGCTCATGTAACGACTTTGCTCTTAATTTTGTCAGTACTTTGTAAAACAAATTGGAATTTTTCGTCTTGGAAATAACTTTTTAGCCAGCCCTTGTAAACAGTTTGCAGGCAACAAACATTTGTTGAGCAGTTGAGAAACTTCGATTGTCCACAGGATTGCGCCGCAGATGTTTTTCTTGTTCAGGCACGTCTGCAAAGCCCTAGATAAAACAAATTCGCACCTTTTTTAGTTGTGGCGTGATTGTCGATGCGGCTGGAACGATTGCATTAGCGCGATTGCGGTGGTGAACTTTTGGTGTTTGTGATGAGACAAAGTGCTTGTGTTGTTGCTGCGCAGCGTCGAAAGCTATGTCCTCCGATGGTGACGCAGTGGGGCCACAAAATAGTAAGTGTATCAGATTCTTGGTCCAGGGCAAGGAAATCTTCTTGTGCTGCCCTTTTTAATCTGCTTTTATTGTACGAGGCTCTTTCGAATTGTAGTAGACGTTATCTAAAATAATATTTAACAAAATTTTTATACGTAAAGTTAAACCGATTTCAACTTTACGTATTTCTTAGATTGAAAAGTAAAACGTAAAAATTACGGAGTGCATTATAAACCAGCGCATAAGCGTTGCATTGATTCAACTTTACGTATTACGTATTTTTTATGGACGGCTTATGCTTACCTCCACTATGAATGGGCGTTAAATTAAATTATTCCACGTTTTTGATTCAGGGAAAAAGCCGATCCAATTAAAAATTTATACGTTCCCCCTCGCAAAAAATTTGAGGAAAGGCGGCTGAAAAATTGTTAGCCTAAGATATTTAGCAGTGTGAATCTCGTGTAGTTCTTGCATTGTTATGGGTCGCCCTTTTTGTATCGTTATAATTATTCCCATTATTTTGTAAAACTTTCCTAATGCTTTTCTCATGCAGTCTTCCTAAGCTATTTTTTATTGTTCCGCACATTCTTTGAAATGACGTTACTTTATTATTAACACTCTAGTTATAGTCATAGGTAACATCGTATCTTAAATATTTTAAATGACGACTTGTTCTAGACAAATGTGGTCAATTCAAATTTTTTATCTAATTAAATCTTTCTTTAGAAAAACCATTACTTTCGATTTGATATTTAGCAATTATAGTTCTTCAAAAGAACGTTTAGCTAATTTTTATTTTAGATTATTTTTAAAGAACGCAATGCTTGTTTTGTCGTCGGCAAAAAGTGAGGTATTTACTATATGCCGTAATTTAATTCTTATTGATGCTTTTTTCCCATGTTTTAATAAGAGGGTTGGGTTTGACTTTCGGGGCGTAAGGCCATTCCGCGGTCGCCTTCTCCGCATTATCAAACAACGAGTGCGAGCTGACCTGAAGTCAAGTGCTTATCGATAGTTGTAGTTATCACTTCGAATAAACTCTAATTAACCGCAACCCGTAAATATCTCAGTACAACAAACAAATCCCCACGGGGAGGGGGTTTCTCATCACAACAAAATGGGTAAGAGGAATAATAACGTACTTTCACCACCTGCCACATTAAATAAAAAGTATTACTTAGATCCCGCCACACTAATCGCAGCTCACAAATATTACTTATCAAATGATATCATTCAGAGCGCTTCAAACATAATTCAGCAAGGTAAATACGCTGCAGCTGTAGAACAAATGCACATCGACGAACAAAATATTCCTTCTACCTCAACGCAAGAAACTAAAATAAAAATTCCACCGATATTCCTACACTACGCTTCACATATAAAACACTAAGAAATTATAAAAGATCTTAAGGAAAACGTTAAAGGCGAATTTGATACAGCCCAAAAAGGGGATAAACTCAGAATTAACTTAAGTACTATTGAGGATTACAGAAAAATTATCAAACTTTATAATGATAACAAATTAAATTACTATACATTTAAAGACCCTGAATAGAACAATTTTTCAATAATTATCCGAAATTTTCCGGTTTCAACTACTGATAAGGAAGTATTAAAAGAGTTAATAAACCTGAACTACCTTGTAACTAAAGTTACTCGTCTTTATAACAAGGATAGAAAGCCCATACCGCTATGCACGGTGGACCTGGAAGACACCGCAATGACAACGGAAATTATAAGCTTAAAGAAAATCCAGTGTAGTATCATTGAAGTGGAAGTAAGAAGAAAATCAAAAGAAATTTCCCAATGTCAACTGTACGGACATACACGGAATTATTGCCAAATGGAGCCACGGTGCCTCAAGTGCACAAATAATCATGAATATAATAAATGCTCAAAAAAACTTACTGATCCCCCTCAATGAGTGAATTGCAAAGAACTGCATCCCGCGAACTTCAAAGGATGCAATTATTACCAGAAAATTAGCCGTCAATACAACCTTTCAAATCTAAGTCAAATTTAGAGCACGAGCGTGAATTTCACCAGCCACAACAAAAGTAGCTGTAAGTCAAAATATCCAAGAATTAAATTCCTATGAACAACAAGACTACAACAGATCTTTTCCCAAACTTCCAACAAAACCTAGAGGAAATAATGAAACCAAATATGAAGAACAGGACCTTCTAACCAGTATTGTATCAAAAGTAATTAAACTATTAATACCACACCTGAATAAAATTATGCCTTATCTAACAAAACTAATACCATTACTTTTCTCTTATGGATCCAAATAAAAAATTTACAATTAGTAATACAACAGTCCTAAATTGGAACGCTAATGGCATAAAGAGACAGCGCAGTATATTTATCGAGTTTTTGTTTAGACATAACGTTGACGTAGCATCACCGAGATACATCTTATAAATACAGAAATTTTCAAGTTACCAGGGTACAATGTATATAGGAGGGATAGAGAAACTCAGACAACATCGGGAGGAGTGGCAATTGCAATCAAACAAAAAGTAGCTCACTACCAGTTACCGGATCTAAACCTTGAAAACCTAGAAACAGCAGCTGTTAACCTGATATTTAAAAATAAAACTGAAATCGTACTTCATGCAGCTTATTAAACAACCCAATAAACGGATTCTAGAAGAAGATAAAACAAAAATTTTCTGCACAAATAAACCAACATTGCTAATTGGGGATCTAAATTGCAAACAAAAATTCTGGGGATGTAGAGCTGATAACCCGAATGGTGCAAGGCTAAATCAAATGTTGACAAATTACAACATACAAATATCAGCCTACCTCTATAGAACAGATTATAAACCGGATATTTTGGATGCCGTTTTATTTAAAAACTTTAAAACACCTATCTACCAAACAGTTTTGAATGAGCTTGATTCAGATCACCTACCGGTAACACTCTCCTTCTATAGCGAACTATTGCAGACACCCCTATTACCAAAATTAATTGAAGACAAAATAAACTGGAATATGTTTCAACGAGAGCTTGACAAAAATATCAAAAACTTTGGACCAATTCATTCCACTAGCGATATTGATGAGGCAGTCAACCATTATACTTATGCAGTGACAATAAGTGCACAACTTGCACTAACACCTAGGAAGCAAAAAATAAACTCAATGGTATCCATACTCCAATCGAAATAGCCAACTTAATTAAACTAAAGAACAGAACCAGACGTGAATGGCAACGAACCAGACGACCACATCTTAAAACGTTTTATAATCAGCTCACTCACCAAGTCAAGTTAAAATTAAACAACTACAGATATAATTTATATAACAAATGTATTGAAGAGCTCCGGCCAAGAGACGCAACGATGTGGCAGGCTACCAAAAAATGATTAATGCAACCTAACATCATTCCCCCACTAACAGCCAACGGCAACACATATCCAACTGACGAAGACAAAGCTAATCTTCTAGCATCACACTTTGAAAAAGTATTTACACCCAATGACGCAAACGCCGTACAAAACCAGCAACAAGAAGTAATTGAAACAAACAATAGTTTCAATAGTCAACACCCCATAGAGATAGAACCAACTTCGCCAGCAGAAATTCAGAAATTTATTTTAAAACTACCCAAGAAAAAATCGCCAGGTCCAGATCAAATAACAAATACTATATTAAAACAGCGCACCAAAAAATCATTGGCAATGGAAACATTCTCACATATTACCATTCCATAAAAATGGTAAAGAAAAACACAGTTCGGAAAGTTACAGGCCCATAAGTTCACTTTCGACACTATTGGAAAAAGTTGTACATGAGAGAATCCAAAAAATAGTTAATGAACCTAATATCATACCTCATAATCAAATGGGATTTAAAAGAAAGCACTAGAAAACACACCAGTTAATGAGAATTACCGAATTAATAGAAACAGGCTTTGAGAATAAGAAATACACTGTAGCAGCATTTATCAACCTACAAAATGCCTTCGACAAAATCTGGCACCTAGGACTAATGTACAAAATAATAAGACTGGGAAAGTGAGAGTGAATACTGTCGTATCAAATAAAAACCTATTGGCAGAGTACCGCAAGGGTACCACAATTATTCAATATTTACATGCACGACTTGCAAACAACTGACAATACTACCATGGTTATGTTCGCGGATGACACTGCTATCTTAACACAAAGTGAAAACCTCCAATTAGCAGTGAACTATCTACAAAGTGCCCTAGATGAGATGCACAACTGGTTTCACAACTGGAAAATTAAAATTAACGTAACAAAGACACAGACAAAAATCTTTACCCTAAAACAAATAAAGAACTTACCAATCATAAAATTAAACCAAAATAATGTTGAGTGGAACAACAAGGATTCAGCAATAAAATATTTTGGCGTCTACTTGGACACCCGACTAGTATGCGGCTTCCATGTGAACAAAAAACTAAGTGAGTGCTATGCCAGACTGGGTATCCTATACCCGCTGATAAATCGAAAATCACATTTGCGTGTAGAGTGCATTATGCTAATATATAAAACAATACTAAGACCTATTTTAACATATGCGTGCCCTGTATGGAGAAATGCATCTAATACACACCACAGAAGTGGTGCAAGTTCTGCAAAACAAAGTTGCTCGAATTTCAGTGAATGCGCCATGGTTTGTGCGGAATGGCCAAATTCACAAAGAACTAAATTTACCGCCTCTACTGGATCACATAAATAAACAGTGCAACAAATTCTTTGATAATATAAGTGAATGCGACAGTGCAGTGACGTATAACCTTGGTCAAAAAGGTAAACATAAAAGACTAAAAAGAAGACTCCCACAGGACTTATGTCAATAAATACATAACATTCATAAACAAGCAATATATGTATTAAATCAAATAAATGTACAATGTAATATATGAGGAATGTAACCCTCACAATGTTAGTATAAGTTAAGAATTAAGACTGACAACCGAATCATGTATAGCAAAATCAATGCTGAGCTGATTAAATAAAAAAAATAAGAGGGTTTATAGGCAAGTCAAATAGAAGAAACAAACAACATCCCTGACTTACGCCCTGAGTTATATTAACTAGCTCTGTAATCTTTACCGTGATTATTTTCAATAATAATTGTAGTGTGTTTATAGTTCTTACATAGTTCTGTTACGTACCTCGGAACCTCTTTGTTCTTTAATATTTTCTACATTTTATGCCCAATGACTATAAAAAACCTTTGTATTAATCTATAAAGGAAGCATGTGTTTCTAAATTTATTTCTCTCCACTTTTGTATTACATATTTTAATATGAATATCAAATCTGCACATGAATAACTTCGATAGAACTTGTTTTGTTTTTTTATGTTTTATGAGTCACGTCCTAAAAGTATTTCTCAAAATTATACAAACCAGAATATATCAGAAATGTGAGCAAAATAATAGTGACTCTCAATTTGTGTTCAAAAATGGGTTTGAAACACTAGAGGGCTTTATTTGACATACAGGTGTTTACTCAACGCTGTTGAGATGTCAGTATAGACATGTACTTCATGGACTATAAAAACATTTGAAATCGTTCAGCATGATAAATTACTCGAAGTTCGCAGTGAAAATGGTCTACCATAAACGGCAGAGATATACATATAATACCCAATCTATGCTGGTGTCAGACAGCGGTTGTTAGTGTGGATGGTCAGCTATCACATGACATGCCCATACTGAGAGGAGTAAGACAAAGTTGTGTTCTCCCCTGTTTTAATTTATATTCTGAAAAAATATTTTGTAAGGCTCTCGAAGAAAGAGCTGAAGGGGTCATAATCAACAGAGGTGACATAAACAATTTGAGATACGCTGATATTGTCCTGCTAGCCATAAACATGCAAAACCTATAAATACTTTTATCAGCAGTGACAAACTATAGTGAACAAATGGGGCTGAAACTCAACGTAAAAAAAACAAATGGTATTCGTTAGTAAACAACATAATGGCGTACAGAATAATATACTTATAGGAAAGGAGTTGACAGAGAGACTAACGTCGAATAAATATTTGACCAATATGTCAAGGAAAATTTGAAATTAGATGTAGGATAGAGCAACCAAGACAAGCCTTTTAAAAAATGAAAAAAATTTGACCTGTAGAGTCTTGTTCATTCTTTTATAAATTCGATTATTAAGATGTTATGTCTTTGGTATCCTCTTGTATGGTGTTGAAGCATGGACCCTTACGGATGTAATGTACAAAAGACTAGAAGCTTTTGAGATATGGACCTATCACAGGATTTTGAAGGTCTCATGGATAGACAGGGTCACAAATGACAAAGTACTACGACGTATAAACAAATCACGTAAGATTCTTAATACCATCAAAAGAAGAAACTTACATATCTGGGCCATGTTATGAGAAATGATAAATACAAACTACTTCATATCATTGTTTAAAAGAAATTGAAGGCAAACGCGTCCCAGGAAGACCTAAAATGTCGTGGCTCAAAAATTTACGTCAATGGTATCGCCTTAACATTTAGAACAGCAGTTGATAAAGTGAAAACCATGTTATTGATCGCCAATGTTCTCGGAGAGTACGGCACTTAAAGAATGAGTATGGGTTTCCTGTATCGCAGTTTTAATTTCTTTACTTCAAAGCTTTATTTCTTTCTGTTGCAGTTTTTATTTCTTTTATAGTACACTTCACATGTTTTATGTATTGTATTTTTCAAATTTAAACATTCTCTTTCTATTCCAAGCTGTATTTCTATATCTGTTAAATATTTTCTACTCTTGTTTGGTATGGGTATTTAATAACAGCATCTTGCAACAAATAGGTCTTGCATGATTCATCACTTTTGTTTTCTTTCTTATTAGAACTTTTTACCCTAGGCAGTGGCAGTGCAGGTTTGCTTCTAACCAAATAGTGGCCCGTATGGGTCTTCAAATAACCTGTCCAAATTTTGGTTTATTATATTATAACTGATTACGCTCTGTTTTCTTTTTAACTATCCACGTGTTTTTATTTATTAATATATTTTTTTAAATATATTTGCTATTTTCAAGTTTACTATTGCTTTTTCTTAGTTTTCAATTATTTTATTTATTGGTAACTTTCCTATTCTAGCATTTAGATCACCTATGAGAATTATGAAGATATTTTTATTAGTGTGAATATGTTTATTTTAAAACTTTGTGTTTCTGCTATTTTACCTTTTTCTGAGACACATTCTTTGTCATAATACTTTCCTTAATTTATTTATAACCTTGTATAGTGTTTTATTTAGTTTTATGAAGTATTGTAGCTAGATCAGCTATGGTTCTAACTTTCTGTGATACCCCACTTTATCTTAGTAGATTATCATCAGTATCTAAGGTCTCGCGTAACTTATTTTAGTTTCGGAAAGTATCGTTACATTGATTTTTCTCTTCTTTATTACTTTATATAATTCTGTTTGCTTAATTGTTATACCTTTTATTATATTCCATGTTGCTACATTAATTCTACCATTTACCCGTTTTCGTTTATTATTAGCTTTGCCTTGTTCGTAGTTTTTAAATCCGTTTTTTTCTAAGGGTTGCATTAAAATTGCGAATATTTAAGTGAAACTCCTAAATGAGTTTACCAAACTCAATATCAAAATTTTTGGCAAACTTTTTTATTCTAACATGGGTACCTCGAGGAAGACGTGGCTCCTCATCACGTACCATCGTCTTGAATAGAGAGAAGCTGTAGACCTTACGGCATCACTATATTTGTTCCTGAGCTCTTGGTCGCTCTCGTTTATCTGCTTTATTAGTATAATACTCCAGTATTTAAAAAGCTAATATCTGGTCATTAACAATTACATTACTAATGAAGCGGAAAAAAACGTCCTACGTAGTGTCTATAGCAACAGTTTCTATAGTCCACTATTTTAAAGACATTTTAATTATATTTATTTAAGGATCGGAAGTACCATACAATTATTTAACTTATAGATTAGATATTAACACAAATTTACTTTTGTTGACCAATACAATATTGGTGTAAACTATATGTCACATTCTAAAGTGCCTATAGTTCCAGCGGCTCGTTATAGAATTTAACCCAGTTGGAAAGTTGTTGCTTGCAGCCCCGTAATTGCGTTCCTAGTTGTGGCTGCTTGCACGCCGCGAATCCAGCTAGTTGTTCCGTATTTTAAACAAGACTAATTAGTTCTATTTAACCATCTCTATTTAGAGCAGGAACAATCGTGTCGCGCGCAATTTCGGAACGAAAGCCAGAAAGCAAGGCGGGGGCGCACACCCCGGATCGGCTTCTCGCCGAAAATGCTTTGTTATAATTTTCCGGTTCGGCGAAGTTGCCGAAAACTGTTCCATCATTAATTCAAAGTTCCTGGAGGTATTCCGAGTGGATTATCGTGTTGTGTGGAAGCGCGGGGTTATTTTTCAGTTCCGTGCCGCGCCGCTGAAAACAATCCGGCCGGAGGGAACACGCCCTGCGAACACGCACTTCATGCCGCGCTCCGGGGGGCGAAAACACGCGCGGGCAAATCTAAACAAAATGCCCTCCGCCGGCTTTATCCCGAAATTCTGTTTGCCGATTTCTCGGCAAAGCTTTGAGGATCCGCTTTTGTTGCGAGGAGATGGTTTCCCAACAGGTTGTCCGCCCTAGCTCTGACCTTTCCTTTATACTTCGCCTAGGGTTTTATGCAGCCCCAATAAGGCCCCTATATTGAATTTTTTGTCTTTGCTCGGAACCGAGCCATGCAATCGGGAGAAGTGGTTGTTTCGGCTGATCCAACAGTTGGGCGTAAACTGGCGGTTTTTGATTTAAAAGCACTTCTTTTTTAGTTTTTGGTGAGCAATTTTGCAAATAAGTTTATTTAAGTTAAAATTAATATCATTTAGATAATATTCGTGTATCATTGTTTATGTTAGCATTTATGCAAATAAAAAAACAAATATAATTTTTCATATTACAAATAAAAAAATTGCCAATAGACATAAAGAACTGAATTACGTGCTCTATAAATTGATTCACTTGTAAAAATAATAAAAAGATATATATCTACAAACTTCTTTTAGTTTACCTATCAAAAACAACATTATATTTCAGAAGTACATTTTACTGGTTTGATCTTTATTATTAAGTGTAATGCTTGCTCACAGATTAATACGAGTAAATAGGTATAATGTGAATTATAAAAGTAAAAGTTTCCAAAATTTATTTTTTATGGGTGCGTGTGTACCCAACAAGAATGTTTGCTAACCTAAAATTTTAAGATTTTTAATTCTAATTACTATATATACAAAATACACATACGAGGGTGCTCTGAAAAGTTCTCGGCCTCGATCAGAGATGTTAATGCCATAGATAATTTTTTTTCTTAAGTGAATACATTATTCAAAAGTACGCATTTGAAACTGCAAATCAACCTGTCATATATTTTACTTTTTATAGTTTTTAAACTAATATTATTTTAGTTTACCTTAAAATTAAATATGGCGCGGTATTAAATTTTTCCTGAGAAAAGATTTAATGTCCAAAGAAATTCATGTAAAGTTTATGACAGCTTATGGGGATTTTCTCTTTCGTATTTAACAATTTAAAAATGGGCTGCCAAGTTTTAATGTGGTAGCAGTAGTCTTAAAGATGATCTCCCCAGAAGACGTCCAAAAAATCCAACAATAAAATGATTAAAGAAGTACACGAAATGGTATGGGATAACCGAAGAATTAAGATGCCCAAAATTGCTGAAGCTGTAGGCATTTCAAAAAAGTGAGCAAGATATATTTTGAGTAAAGATTGCATATGAAGAAGCTTTGTGCTAGATGAGTGCCATACTTGCTAACAGAAGAACCAAACCTTCGAATAACAGTTTTGGAATAACGCCTAAAGCGTTTTAAATAAAATTAAATTGATTTTGTTAGTCGATTTATTAGCATGGATAAAATCTGGATTCTCCATTACACACTTGGGTTTAAACAATAGATAACAGTAAGTTATTCAGCTCCAAAGAAGGCAAGTCTGTTCCATCTGCAGGGAAGATTTTGGCATCAATATACAGTTAACAGAATAAAAATATCAGAATTTTTTAGATCATGCTCTCATCTTCCTTTCTCTTTAATTCGTTAACTGAGAAATCATGATTTCGTTCCAGAATGTATTTTAGGATTTTTCTCTTTATTTACGTCAATAAATAATGTTAATTAAATTATATCAATAATGGCTTTCACCTGTTTGATCTTCTGCTTGGTGATCTTCTCATTGGTCTGCTACTTTCTAACTTTCTTTGTATTATTACTTTTCTCGGTTGTATCCATTTTTGATAAGCATAAGATTTGTTGAATTAGAAAAAGTTCATCCTGAGTTCCGACTTTGTTTAGTATGAGCATGTTGGTTTTTCCTTTTTTGTCTATCAGATTCTTTTATTGTCTATAACTCCACTTATATCAAATGTCATAATTTTATTTACTGAGACTTATTTATAGCCTACAATATTTACTTTCTCTTATAACATATAAAATTATTATAAGTTGATCTCCGTCTTTTACCGACACAGTTGTGTCGACCACGCATTGTTGACTAGTTTTTCTCATTAAATCAGACTTTTTCACTAAAAGCATTGATTTCTCTTCTCATTAATGTTCTTTCCGAATGTATGCATATGTATTTATCATTTTAACTATTCCTTTATTTGCTATATATGTTAGTGATTCAATACTTTTGTTTCTTTAAGGAACTTCTATATATGTTGTCATTGAATACAGCCAAAGGCTATTTTGTAGTCGCTAAGCCATATCGCACAGGTAAGTTGGGTTCTGGTAATTTCTCTTTTAATTTTAAATGTTAATTAGCAAAGTATTTGTGGTTTATATAATTTTATAGTCATTAGTCTATTAATTACAGTAACACTAAACTGGAATGAAATAACAAAAAAATGGTCTAATAATTTTCATACTTTTTGTGAATTTTCTTTATGTTCTGTTATTGCTATGATTTAGTCTCTCGTTATTATTCTCTTTGCCACACCTTATTACACAAATTTATCGTATATCCCCTACGTATTTTAATGCATTATATTATTCTAAAATTATCTGATTTGCTTCTGACGTTTTGTATACTTTCAAATGCTATATTGCTTTTCTGCTTTCCTGAAATTTTTTGTCATTCCTATTTTTTTGTTTGTCATGGATTATAAAACTATTGTACAGTTTATTTAAATACTATGTTTCTAGAATCTTTCCTTCTTGTTTTTTATGGTTTGGCATGTTTTGGGTTAAAAAGTTCTAGTCACCAAATTCGTTTTTAAAAAATAGGTTTGGTTTTTTCGACATCTCTCAATTTCTTGATTTACCCTTGGGTTTTTATTTGCTTTCTTTAGAATTTATTCTTTGCTCGCTTAGCCCCTTTAATCTTTTTGTTACTGTCAAGGTGTGTTGTATTATTTAAGACTTGTTGGTATCATATTTATTATTTTTCTGTGGTTTTGAATTTTTCTGATTGACTTTGAAATGATATCTTCCTTTTTGACTTATTTATTTACTATTTGTGCTTTGGTTCATTCTTTATTTATTTCTCTTTTAAACTGTTTTATTATATTCTTAATTAATTGCTTCAGTGAAGTTTTTTTGTTGTTTTGGTTTTTTTTAATTCCCATCTTAGTCCTGATTTTAGATTTGAAAGTTAGATCTAAATTTTACCTAAGAAAAATATTTGGATTCTGTACTATTGGTTGCTATAAAGTCAATTTATTTCTGTATTTGCCTCCCAGCGACTTCTCAACATTTTTTTTTAGTTTATTTGCAGATTAACAATCAGAACCATTTTACATAATAAACATATAAGGTCCTATGGGCTAATGAGATGACGGTAGTGACGCGAGGGGAGTCCATCCATCGATGTTATCCCATTAGTTTCTTCTTAGATCAATGGGCCACGTTCTTTGTAGTCGTCTAGGAGGTGGATCATGTTGCAGGCTGGATGCCAGGACATTGGGATGAACTTGAAGTCGCAGGAAATGGTTGTTGCTTTTTTGAGTACGTTCTTCTACAACTGTTGCCATTTCTAGGTCGGTATGCAGGGTGTCGTTGCTAACATACCAGGGAGCATTGACTAACATTCTCAGTGTGTTGGATTGCATGCGTTGGATTATGTTTACGTTTGACTTGCAGGAGCATCCCCACAGCTCGATGCCATAGGTCCAGATAGGTTTAATTATTATTTTATGAAGTAGAATATTATTTTCTAAAGATAGACACGATTTCCTACCAAGTGACCAGTACATTTTTTAAGTCGTAGATCAACTTCCTTTCATTTCTTTAATATATGCAGTTTCCACGTGAGTGTTTTGTCTAAATGAAGGCCCAGGTAGCGGGCTTCATTTGCTTGAGGAATTGCTATATTATTTAGATGCACTGGCGGGCATTCCAAGCGATTTAGGGTAAACTTTATCTGGGTGCATTTGACTTCGTTCACTTGGATTCTCCATTTGTTTAGCCAGGTTTGTAAGAGGGACAGATAATGTTGCAAGTTTAAGGAGGCTGTTTGAGGATTGGTATGATGAGAGAGAAGGACTGTATCGTCAGCGAAGGTGCTTATAGTTGTAGCTACTGTTGTAGGTATGTCTGCCGTGTACAATGTATATAGAAGAGGTCCAAGAACGCTGCCTTGTGGTACTCCGGAGTTTATTGAATGAATGGCAGAATATTCTTGGCCATACTTTATCTGGAAGTGTCGATTTGATAAATAGGATTTTATAAGTAAATAATATTCACTTGGAAGGTGTAATTTGAGTTTATATAAGAGCCCCTTATGCCATACTTTATCGAACGCCTGTTGTATATCAATAAATACTGCTGGACAGTAAGATTTAGAGGCCAGTGCTGTGTTGATCATATTTACGACGCGATGACATTGCTGAATGGTAGAGTGATACTTTCTGAATCCAAACTGGTGGTCCGGGATGCAGTTTTCCAATATATCTGTTTCATGTATTCTCCTGACTAAAAGTTTTTCTAACAGTTTAGAAACTTGGGGCAGTAAGCTTATTGGACGGTAAGATGTAATTTCCTCAGCAGGTTTACCTGGTTTTGGTATGAGGATTATCTGTGCGAATTTAAGTGGTAACGGCCAATAATTGAGACGTAAGATAGAATTGAAAAGGTTCCTTAGAAACACCAGACCGACTCTAGGTAATTCAGCAAGCACTTTACCGGATATTAGTTCGTACCCTGGTGCTTTTTTATGGTTAAGATGTTGAATTTCTTCTTCCAGCTCTGTACAGGTGTATCTCTTGATAGGTAGCAACAGTTGCAATAGTATGTCCAAGAAGCTGTTTACTGTATCATCAGGATCATCTGAGTAGGGCGTAAAAACGTTAACAAAGTGTCGTGCAATTAAGTCTGCCTTTTCCTGATCTGTTCTAGCCCACTCGTTATTTGTTTTTTGTGGCCGTTTGTTTGCTTTGGCGATTTTCCAAATGCTATTATCTGTTCTTGATAATTTAGTTAGATAATGGTTAAAAGTTTCCTGCCTTATCTTGTGTAGTTGGTTGTTTAAGGTATTTGCGGATCTATTATACACTGTTTTGTCAGATGGATGTTGTGTTCTATGCCATCTAGCTCTCACTCTTCGCTTCTGTCGAACTAATACAAGTATGTCATTAGGAATATTTATATCTCTTTGAACGCTGTTTGTGATCGTAGGTGTGGATTTTCATGCTGCACTTTGCAGAGTAGTGATAAAGTGATCAGTAGCTTGCTCTAATTCCTGGGAAGTTTTTAAACTAATATTTGATTGTAGGGTTTCTTGAAGAGTGGCTCTGTATGAGTCCCAATCTGTTTTATTGTTATAAAGTGATGGTCTTGGTGATTTTTTAATTATCGTTGTACTGATTGTAGCGACAACTGGTGTATGATCTGAAGATAAGTCAAGATTGCTGATAATATCCGTATAGTTAGAAGAAATTCCATTTGTGACAAAAAAGTCCAGCAAATCAAGTGTTTTATTATGGTCCGTGGGCCAGTACGTTGGTTGATAGGTATCCATATTTTTCTTCTCGTAGGAGGTTATATAGAGCCCTACCCCTACTGGTAATTAGTCTAGATCCCCATAAGGTGTGCTTACAGTTGAAGTCTCCACCGCATATGAATGTACTGCCAAGTGATTGGAAAAACGGCTTGAGGTCCTCCTTGGTAATATTATGTCTTGGTGGACAATAGACAGCAGATATGATAATTGAGCTTGGTAATTTACAAACTTGTATTGTTGTTGCTTGTAGGCATGGATTCTCATATTTTTGTAGTTCATAATGAACTATTGAGCTCTTTATGAGTAGCGCTGTTCCTCCGTGGGCGGTACCATCCGGATCTTCCGTATGATAGCATGTATAGTGCGGAACTTTTAGATAAGATCTGTCCGTAAAATGTGTTTCTGATATAAGAATTATATCTATATTAAAAGTTTTGAAAGTAATTTGATTTCTTGAATTTTTGATTGGATGCCATTCGCATTCCATAAACATATTCGTAAGGACTTAGACATTAACGACAAGTTTATTTATGACAGTAGACAACATGTTTATTATCATGTTGTTTTGTTGCATTAGCTGGGTGAACATCATTTTGAATTCTTCTAAGAACTTTTGTAAGATTGTGTCTTGACTGTTGGCTTATACAGTGTCACCTTGTACTACTTGGCTGTATTTTGAGGGTGTGAACTTTGAGTGTTGTCTATTGTTGCTGGGTGGTGAGTGGTTTGAATTGATAAACCTGTTTTGAGTCTGTATGTCTGGTTTCAGTCTGTTTTGTAATTCTTTGTGTACTGTACAGCCTCTATAGTTGGAGGGATGATCACCGCCACATAAAGCACATTTAGCCGGCAAATCTTTTGACATGCAAGAGTCTTAGTGTCATGCGGTCCTCCACATTTAACGCAAGCGTAGGGACGGTTACAGTAGGCTTTGGTATGGTTATATTGTTGACACCTCGTGCACTGGACAATTGATGTATTTTACGTGGCGGCTCCACTTTTATAACGTGATTATTTAAGAATTTAAGGTTGTAAATGTCTTTATTGTTTTCAGCAGGTTCCAAGTCTACAAAAAACATTGGTAAGGATAATTTTGTAATTCTGTGTTTGATGTTTGTTACAGCTCTTACTTTGAAACCTTTCTCTTCCAGTGATTCTGCTATTTCGGTAGAGGGTACAGTAGGATGGAGGTTACGAATGACAACTCTATAAGCTTTATTTTCTCTCATCTGATATGTGTGGTAAATTATACCTGTTTCCTTCATGAATGTTACTAACTTACGGTATGTGTCTGGAGTATTTGCACTTAGCTTAACTATATTGTCAGCCATTGTTTTTGTTTTATATTGTTCTATTTCAGTAACAGCTGTTAGAGCATTTATCATTTTATTATAATCTGTAACTCCATGTACAAATATCGGAGGTGGTCTGGGTATCTTATTTTGTTGAACAACCGGTGCGACTTCAGTAATATCCTCATTAAGGCTATTAAGGGCAGAATATCTATTATTTTGTGTGACATGTACTGCTTTATTTTGTGCTGATTGTTTTGTTATTCTTTTCGTTTTTCTGTTTTGTACACATTGCCATTCTTTATTGGGCATTGTATTCAATTCCACTTCACTATCACTATCGGGTGTATTTATTCTGTTTGATAAATTATTTGTCGTTATGTTATTTAGTTGCATTGATGTAAAAGTATGATTAGTTTGTGTATTCATTTGAGATTGTAAACTTGGGATCTGCACATTTGGCACATATGTCAAGTTGTTATGTAAATAAGGAGTATTGATAATAGGAAATTGGGGATTTACCTGGCTATCCATCGGGGCGAAGCTATTATGTGATTGAGATGCTAGCTGCTGTGTTAATTGCGTTGACGGAATATATAAATTATTATTGCTGTTGCATGCCATTTTAGTGGCATGTGGATTCGTTTGATATAACTATTTTACGAAATGTGAGTTTATAATTATTATACTTCACTCAGATTACACCAGCGTATTGCTGACCTAAGGTCAGCGATAACCGCGTTACACACTTTCACTATTATCGCTCAGCACACGTCTTTACGGTATGAAAGTCAAACGCGGACTCGACTTCTCAACATGTAATAATTACAATGACGCTATATAGTGAACAGAAAGTTTGAGACTCCCATATATCCGCCCTCACTGCCCAGTTGGCGCGTACTATCTCTGGTACGGATATGAGATAAAAACCCTTTTACTAACTACAAATTGAACACAGATACTCAATTTCTTTTTGGTGACTAAATAGGTCGCCGGTAAGAAATTTTTAAATCAGAATCGAACGAAACTAAATAGATCCATCCGTACTGCACTCAACTACCTTAACCGCTCGAGTACCGACTAATTCTTTCATGTAAATAACCGTCTTGTATGGTACTTCAAAAGTGTATTTGTGAATACTAGATTGTTTTCTATAATTTTTATTTAAGTTCATATCTTCATGCCATTACAAATTCTAGAAATACTAACTTAAGTTATCGTCATTTTCTTTTTGTTCTATCCTGGTATTTATACCTCCTTGCACAATTGTAAATTTTCTTATAGGTAGTTATTGTATTATTTAGCTAATAGTGGAAGTTGTTCAGATCGTTTTTTGTCGATTTCAGTGTTGGAACATACACCTAAACTGTCTAGCATAGAGTAATTTGGTAGGAATTGTTCTGTCGTTTACGTGGTTATATCTCAGTAATGTATTTTTCAAATGGTGCGATACCATTATTGCTACTTGAGCTGTCGCTTTGGCTCATACGAACAAGATTACTGCTCCTCTGTCCGCGAGAAACTTATGGGTGTATGTGATGTCTTAGTGTAAGTGCATGTCAGTAGGCACAATAAGCCCTTGAGGCTATAGTACCAGTAAGTGCGCTCCAAAAAAAAAGATTGCTACTCGGCTTATGATTTGTTTGTTATTTTTAAAGTAGACGGTATTTATTAACCCTAAAGTCAAGTGACAATTTTTTTAAATCATTGTAGCAAGTCCTATTTTTTCCATTTTAAATGAGTGCTTTTTCCCCTATCTCTAATTTCTCTACCTGAAGAAGGGTCTTGATTCTTCAGGTATCTATTTTTATTTTATTTCTTATATCAAAAAAAATCTATTGTAATTTTTATAGTATTCTATAATATTTTAAATTAAATGCTGCCATAATTACCAATTACTAAGGTAGGTTTTCGGTCTTTCTTTAGTAGAGAGTATGTAAGGAGAATAAAGTGTACTGTGAGTAAGATTAAGATTAAGATTAAAACATGTTTTTTCTGAGTCTTGAGAGGTGAACAGAAAACCAAAACAGGAACAGCAGGGTGGTTTTCTGAAGTAGGGCTACCTTCTGTCAATCCTATAGACAAATATCTACTCGCTACCTGAAGAACATATATAAATGGTACATTTTTGTCTTGCTTTGTATATTATGTTTCCATTTTTTACAGCTACGATGTTTTAAATTTACTTTAAAATGACGCGTTATTCTTGTTTAAATTAGAACATATATTCGGAAACATATATACGGGAAATAAATACTGGTACCCTTTTGCTGTTTTTCTATTTTTGTTTTGCTACAATATTTAATGTGTTTAATTTTGGCTACGATATATGGTTTTTATAACCTGCTATTTAATTATTGCTTTGTGTAATTTTTTAACCTTTTTTAAAGTTCCAGCTTTTATCATTATTTATAAGTAATTTTCAAGGAGACAAATTTATATGTTCCCTACGTAAGGGCGAAATGATGAAAAATTTCACCAATCTCGCTTTGATATTGTTTTGAGCAATAATTACCGTATGCAAATAAATACTTACTTTACAACTTTCTGGCCTATTCTACATGGGTATTTTTCACAAGCATGCAACTGCGTCAACTCTCGATAAGGCATTAAATAATTGATATAATTTTTTTCCAGAGGAACTTAGCTCTGTGAGTTATTCTCACATAATTATTACTAAGTTTGTTACATCAATATGCAAATCCCTTTTATCTATGAATTACTTTATGCTGCTGTTTATGTTTTGAAAATAAAAGTTAAATGACAATCTTCATCCAAATATTACTCAAGACGTAGTGAACCTTGGTTCTCGTCGATACATTTAGTGTTTAAAATGATATTATTGCAAGTGTGTTCGCAAGCAACGTATGAAAAATTAATTTCAATACATAGTTTAGTCATCCTGCATTTATTGCAATATAATGCAATGAAAGTTGTTAGTTACAAATGCCATACTTTAATTACTTAAATAAATTTTAAAGTTAATAGCTTTTTAAAATTTCCAAGAAAAATTGTATGAGATTTATAAAAAAAAATGCAATTAGTTGTAAAAGCATATAATCCAATCATATAATCCAACAAGTATTTCAGAGTCAAGAAGAAAAAATAATTTTAACTTTTATTTTAATGGGTTGTATGGCCAGAAGCGATTTCGACTGTAATTAATCTGTTTATTAACAATTATATTAAACAAAATATGTATTCAACTAACATTTAAAAATAAAGCACAAATGAAGATTTGAAAATATTTAGCTTATTTGGCGCGAATTCCCATTATTTAAAGGTTTGAAAGAGTTTTTGATGTTTTTTTTTGTCCACTCTTTATATGATGCTTAATTTTGTTTATACATATGTAAAAATTGTTTTTCTTGTTTATTTAAATTTTATTGTAATTTTCTTATTTGTCTTAAATGCATTGGTATCCTGTAAACAGAACGAATTTCTGATAGCAAGTTTCTGAAGTTCATTACTATATATTCTGGCCTTTTTGAGCCACATTTTTTGATGAAGATTCACTCTGCAAACAATAATAATTGTGCATAAATCCTCTTTAACTAAAACCTCAGAGCAAAAAATGCGCTTTGTTATTGTGATTGAATTTTATTTATTAATATTTATAAACCCAAATTTAACTGTTAGTAAATCATTGAAAACCTTAGAAAATAATGCAGAAAGGAATTATAAATAAACAAACTCAATTTATCGGGTAACAAACTACAAACAGATATAAAAAGAAGCAAAGTTTATTGACAATTTTATTGTAAACTATAAACAACATATACGAAAAAAGCTCAAAATAGAACACCGTGAAAGAGCAACACAAATAACAAGAGATGTCTTATTTACATTGTAGTACATGGGAGAAACAAATATAGTGGATTTTAGCCGTCAGGTAAACGGAAAAGAGCGCGGTTTCTGAGCGTTGTAAGTAGGGATGCCTAAAGGAGATTTTCCTCGTAGAATATTTGTTTTAAATATTGTTTAAGTATATGTACGTATTATGAACATTCAGTTATTGTACGTTTTATGTAAATTTTCCACTTTGAGTTAGATATTAGTGTAGACACTCTTAATCGGACATCTAGGTCTAGGAATTTATGCTAATTTCAATTTCGTATCGTAAACATGTATTCAGGACCGGGCCTGTGGGCGTACCATCCATATTATCCATCCATAATATTAAACATCCTTTTTGGGATTGGTCAGGGGTGTGGTGAGTCAGTCTACATTTTCACAGTTTTCTATCTTATGTTTAAAATCTTGCTTAATTTTTTCCTATTCTTTATGGCGGATCTCTAGTTCTGGCCTTCCATAATATGCAGATCATTTTCTACCTAGCCTTTTCATCTTCCTTTTGGTTTGTCTGTTCGTCTGATTTCTTTGGGTTTCCATTTATATATCGTTTTTGGAGTCTCTCCTGTGAACGTATTCATACCATCAAATTTTGTAATTTTATGAAGTTTACTGTTTTCTTATGTTTCTTATTTTAGGCCGTTTATATTTTCTTTATGTTTTGTTGGGGCCTATTATTTTCCCAATGATTTTACTTTTGAAAGCTATTAAGTTTTTCCCATCTGTCTTTGTTAGGTTCATGGTTTTACTAGTGTAACTTACCACTGGTCGGATTACTGACTTATACAACTTAATCTTCAATATTTTACTCAAGTTTCTGTTGCATAGCAGATTTTTGAATATGTAATATGCTCTATGTCTTACTTGCATGTTTCAGTATTGATCTACTTACCTTTTGCTACGATCACTATATATCGTCAGCGTATGCAATTTAGTTTTCTGATAGCCCCTTCCAATAATGTATTAAAGAGCTGTGTAGACAGGGAATTTCTCTGGCTAACTCCTATTTCTATGCTAAACTAGTTTGTTGTACCTCCATCTATTGGAACATTTGTCTCTGATGCTATTATTTTCATTTTTATCAAGTTCATAAGCTTTCCCATTTAAGTAAACGAATTTCTTGTAAGAATTTATGCGGGTTAAGGCTATGAAATGCTATAAAGTCGTATGAATATTATATGCAGGTTTATATCGTGTTCGAGGCATTTTTCAATTACCTATGTTAATATATTCACCTTTGTTGGTAATCATCTACCTCTCTCTTTAAATATGTGTCTAGTTTTACAAATAATTGAGGTTAAAATTTTGTAAGTAATATTTAGTAGCATAATTTCTCTATAGTTACGACATAGTGTGGTGCCTTCTCTCTTTAGTATTGGAGTTAGTATTTCTCTTCCCCAGTCTGATGGCATGGTTTTGTTTTTCCATATTTCTGCTATCAAGCTGAATATTTTTTTTTGAGTGTCTTCACCTGTTTGTTTGATTAGATCGTAATTTATTTGATCTGACCCAACGGCCTTCCCTGCTTTTAGTTTACCATCGTTGTAATTTTTTTTGTGTTAGCAATCTATCGTCTCTTTCATCGTGTGGTCTTTCTGCCTTATTGCTTTTTGTATTTACTTCTTTGTCTTTGTATAATTTAGTGAAATATTTCTTTTACTTCTCATTGTCAATATTTTCAATTTTAGCTATTTTCTTGTAGGTCACTTTCTGATATAGTTAAATAATTTTGTGTCGTTTTTGCTAGTTGCTTCCATTTCATTTATAAACTTATGTATGTACATCTGTTTTTTTACAATACTCTTGTAACTTCTGTTCTTTTTTGTATACATTTAAGTCTAATTCATTTCCTGTTCTTATTCTTTTTAGTTGTGTTTTGTTTTTCTGGTCTGTATATTCCAGACATTCTTTATCGAACCATTTATTCTTTTTAGTGGGCACCGTCCTTAGTACTTTTTCTGTCGTTTCTATTATAGCGTTTTTGATGTTTTGTCAATTGTTCTGTATGTTTTCGCTACTTTTTCCTTTGAAATGTCTTTTTATTTTTTTATTCTAAATTTCTTATTTTTTAGTTTTTTAATGTTTCATTTTTATGGTTTTCTTTTAAAATTTTCAATTTTATTTTTACCACTATGAGAAGATGGTCTGAATACACATTTGCGCCCTATACGTACTTACGTCGTGGACTGCCATTTTTTGATATAAGTATGTGGTCTATTTGATTTCTTGTTACTCTAAAAAGTATCATTAAAGTTATTTTATGTTCTGATCTATGTTTGTATTTAGGGCTTATATTAGGGTGTCCTTTATAAGACAAAAAATTATTTTTTTTAATTTCAAGACGCATGCCCTTTACATCTTTTATAAATTTAAAACCATAATCAAATATAATATTTTATTTTTCTAACAAGATTGCAACCCTTGCTGACCTAGTCAGAAAGTTTTTCAAAACAGGTGTTTTTTCCTATTAAATTATTAAAAATGCAATAAATGAGTAAATAAAAGACAAAATGAAATTACAATATAAAAATATTTTTTATTACTAAAAAACATAAAATTACTACAATCAGCCAGGGTAACTCCTTTTTAAGGTATGCTTTTCACAGTCCGGAACAAATTTCTATGTTCTTAAACACAGCGCAACAGGAATTGATTTTGCTGTTCTTCAGCCGTGATGAGTTCGTGAAAATCTTGCATTAATCTGGCAGCTCTTTCAGCAATGTTACTCACAACCTTCAAGTTATTTACTTTTTGTTTAGCTCCTAGAAAAGCATCATTATTATTCTAAGAAGACACACTTATCTGAATAAAACTGTCGTCGATCTGTAGTTGACTTAGGAATGCTCTTCTCTAATACGAAATCGTTCTCGCCATCAATCGTGCCTGATGCATATCTCTAGGGAGCTTGATTTTTATTTTCTTCTCTGGATCGCCACCCAAAAAAAAAAACAATACGCATAGTTTGATCAATCTGCGATAATCAACTCTTATAAAGGTTTTGTCCAGTTCCGCTTTATAATACATTGACAAAGATACAATTTTTGTATCAGAAACATGTTTTACGAAATCGTCGCATAGTTCAATCTTAGTTGAATCGATGTTTTTCCAATTGTCTCTGAACTTTTTTAAGAATGGTGTATTTGAGCTGCTAGTAGTTTGCTTAATCTTGGTTTCAAATACATTTTTTAAAATAAATTCATAAACATAATGAGGACGGCGAAAAATAACAATTCTTTTTCTAAATTCTGTTCTAAAAGAGCACAAGCTCGATTAAAGCGGTTAGTATTCGATGATTTTGTGTCACAACACATTATTTACACCTTGTCAAAAAGGTTCCAGCTATAAAGGCAGTTGTAACGGCTTTCATCATCATCAACTATGTCATCCATCGTCGGATGTAAGCCTCCCCTAACGTATTCCATTCTTGTCTATTTCTTGCTCTTTGCATCCAATTATGGCCTGCGTGTCTCTTTATGTCGTCCGTCCACCTTGTCAACGGGCGTCCTCTGCTTCTTTTTTCAGCTCTAGGCCGCCATTCAATCAGTTTGCGAGTCCATCGGTTGTCCTGCATTCTCGCTATGTGGCCGGCCCAGTTCCATTTTAATTTGCATATGCGGTATCCCACATCCGTTACTTTTGATCGCTTTCGAATTTCGGTGTTTGTTATATGGTCTTGTAAAGTAACTCCCAACATACGTCTTTCCATCGCCCTTTGGGTAGTTTGTAATTTTGTGATTATGCCTTTATTGATTGCCCAGCTTTCAGTACCATAAGTTAAGTTAATACTGGGAGAACGTGTTGGTCAAATGTTCGAGCTTTAAGTGTGTGAGGAAGTTGTGATTTAAAAATCATATGTAGTTTCCCAAAAGTTGTCCATGCTAACGATATCTTTCATGTGAGGTCTGCTTTTAGGTTATTTTTAGTAAGCTGTATTTTTTGACCAAGGTATATGTATGAGTCCACTTTCTCTATTATTTGCTCTTCTATTATTATGTTTTCGTGGTTTTCATTTTCTATCAGTTCGTTAGTCATATATTTTGTTTTATGAATGTTCATTTTCATACCGATTTGTTTTGATATTTCATTTAATTCAACTAACATTCTTTCCAGTTATTCTCTACTTTTACTTGTTAGTACGATATCATCGGCGAAGCGCAAGTGATTTAAATTTTCTCCATCTATCGCAATACCTTTATCGTCCCAGTTCAGTTCTTTAAACATATCTTCCAAGGCGAGAGTGAAGAGTTTGGGCGAAATAGTGTCACCCTGTCTTACTCCCCTTTTAATGTTTATTGTGTTTGTTTTAGTTTCTCCATTTATTTTCACTTAAAATGTTGTGTTTTTGTATATGTTCTGTATTAGTGTAGTGTATCTGTGATCTATCCTATTGTTACTCAATGCCTTTAGAATTGCCCAGATTTCGATGGAGTCAAATGCTTTTTCGTAGTCTATGAAAGCGATCCATAAAGTCATATTGTACTCGTTGGCTTTCTCTGTCAAGGTTCTGATGGTTTGCAGGTGATCAAGTGTAACAAATCCCTTTCGAAATCCGGCTTGTTCTCTGGGTTGATACTTGTCTAGTTTGTTTGTTAGTCGTTCTGTTATTATCTTTGTGAAGAGTTTATACATCACTGACAAGAGGCTAATTGGCCTATAATTACCTAGTTTACTTTTATCTCCTTTCTTAATTAGTAAATTTTACTTATACACTTGTTATATAGTTTTTCCAGTAGGCTTAGTATTGGTGTTCCCCCGTGTTTAAGCATTTCTGCAATTACTCCGTCTTCTCCGGGTGATTTTCCGTTTGCCATTTTGTTTAGGTGGTGGGTTTACTTTGGTGTCATATAGTGTTTGATAAAAGTTTTCTATTAGTTTTATAATTTGTTCTGTTTGTGTTATCTCTTCGTTCTTTTCATTTATGAATTTTGTTATGATATTTTTTCCTACATTCATTGGCTTTATGCTATTCTTTAAACTCTTTCCTTCTTCTAATGTTTCTTTTACTTTTTTGTTGTAATTTCTAATGTCTGTTCTGATTTTTTTTTCGGATTGTTTTATTCATCTCTATAATTTCATCTCTTTTTAACTGTTTTCGTTTTTCTATTAAATCGAGTGTTTCTCTGCTAATTCGTTTTTGTTTTCGGTTTGTCTCTTTTGCTACTTTTTCTGCTGTTTCTGTTATACATTGTGTTATTTTGGTGTTTAAAGTATTTAGGGATTCATTGTCGTTTATGAGATTTACTTGATGTTGTATTTCTTCTTGGTAGTGGGATTTTTTTAATTTTAGGTTGTCTGTATTTATTTGACTGTGTTTATTCTGTATATATTTCCGTCTTTCTATTTTTGTGTTGATGTATAACTTAGCTCTCACCATACGGGGATCGCTCCCAACGCATATTGTATTTAGTATGTTCGTGTCCATTACAATGTTTCTGTTATTATTGATTATGAAATCAATTTCAGTTCTTGTTGTTCCGTCAAGGCTCTGACAAGTCCATCGTCTTTGATCAGGTTTTTTAAAGAACGTATTCATTATATACAAGATATTTTCTTGTGCGTAGTTGATAAGCATATGTCCTTTATCGTTTCGCGTTCCTGAGCCGAATGGTCCCATCCCTAGTTTATTGTTCTCTTCTTGTTTGCCAATTTTAACGTTAAAATCTCTCAATATCAATGTGTATTTTGTTTTACTACTTTGCCTTGCTCTGCTTATGTCTTCGTAGAATTTTTCGACTTCTCCGTCTTCGTGGCCTGTTGTCGGTGCGTATGCTTGTATTATTTTTAGTCGGTATTGTTTATAAATTTTTATTTCTATTAGAATTACCCTTTCAGATATACTTTTATACCATGTTATATTAGCTGCTGTGTTTTTATTTATTTGTAATGCGACTCCTCCGATTTTGTTTTCTTCATTTCCTCTTTAGAACAGTATATATCCACTTTGTAGGGTGATGCAAGTCTCTCCACACCTTCTGACTTCTGATAATCCTACAAAGGTTCATTTGATTTTGTTCAGTTCTATTTCTAGTTCTGCTAGTTTTTCTTCTGACGCTAATGTTCTGACATTAAAGGTGGATATATACATTGCATGTTTTGCTTTTTGTTGTCTTCTCATTGTCTGTTTTCTATTATTCGAATTTTTGCCTCCCCCAGGAATCCATGAGGTTGACTGTATTAACAGTATGAGATTCTGAGCTGTTTGCTCTACTCACTTGGGGTAAATATGTTTTTAAATTCGACATTTCATACTTTGCTGGGGGGTGTTTAGCCATGACTCACCGCGCTGACCAAGCGTGTTGGTGAGGGGAGTGAGGATAGGTAGGGATATATAATGTAGGTAAGGAATTAAGCTAGGGCATGATTGCTCCCTGTTTCAGGAGATGGGAACAATCAAGAGCTCTCGTAGGCAGGATCTCTAGGTTCCTGAAGCAGGTCTATACTTTACCGTGATCGTAAAGTAGTACCTACCCTACCTTAGTAACGGCTTTAGTTTAATGTTTATCAGGAGAACTCTCTAGTTTTGGTACTGCAAGAAGTTGTTCTGTGTCATCAAATAAAACTTATAATTGAAAAGCTTTCTTTTTTTGAATTTTCCAAGCCTGGTAATAGTTTACCATCCCACTAAACTATGACTACAGGTACGTTGTTTGGAAAGTCAGTTTTTATTGCTTCTGTCCAGGATTTTCTCGTCTGAATACGAATTTGTTGGATTCAGGATTTGTTTATAGAGAATTCATCGCAGCTCTGACCCAGTGCTTTATATACGAAGTCTCTTATACTTAACAGACACTGGTCTAAAGATGCGATTAGTTTAGGTGTTATCAGATTCTCTCTACTTCTTTTAGAACTTGTGTCAGATTGAAGTGCGGCGCAGCGAAACCCTTGCAAGCTGAATTCAGAATTCAGAACCTCTTCTTCGTCTGAATCTTGTAGACATTGCAAGTCATGTGTAGAAGAAGTCGATGCAACTCCCAATAACTCTTTTTGTCTTAGTTTTCTCTTCTCTTCATTTAATATTTTTTGTCCAGTCCTTTCTTCTTTGCCGCAAACTTTTTGTCTACACCAGCTAAACAACCCGGTCGACCTGGCTTTCTTTGTTTCTTTAAAAATGTTTTATCTTTTTCGCATCGTTTCAAAGGCATCATCATGTGCAATATCAAATACGTTATCTAGGTCTCTATCAAAATTATTTTCACAGTTCTTATAAATATCTTTAGTTTTTTACAATTTTTTTGCAGCTCCCTCCAAACATGATATAAATCAACAAGTTTCTTTACGCAATTAGGAAATGCCTTTGTAGGAATTCTTGCTTTTTTCAAACTATAATACATTCCCTAATTACAGGATTTGCATTTTCACTGATAGTGAGCCTGACTTCGCGAATATTGTAAAACAAAACAGCGACAACTTGTCGATTAGATGGTAATTTTTTACAATTTCTTTGATGGCTAGGCACCCCAAGAAGAAAAATTCTTTGCTTATGACTTCGTAATTCAACAGATATTATTTATGAAATAAAATATAGCGTACTAATAATCTGACAAATCATATAAAAATGAAAAATAAACATGTAGTGTTAGGTCGCAGGGCAGCATTCGCGCAACTTGTAAGAACTTGATTAAAACGCAAGTCGGCACGGGTCACCGTTCATAAAAAGTGCTAATATTTTTCTTGCGTACATTGGATCATTACCGAAGTATTTAGAACGTATGCGTTAAAAAAATTCGAATATAAAAAATAAGGGATACCCTAATATACATATTCATTGCCACTGCCAGGCCACATAATTTCGCTCCGTTATTATTAGTCACGTCATGAACTGTGTTTTTACCTCATACATTGTAATGTATGTAATTTTCTTTTTCAATTATTGAATTAAAATCGCCTGTCATTAGTAATATATCATTACTTGATAAGATGTTCGCATGTCTCTTCTAGTTTTTCGTAAAAATCCGTTTTATCTTCTTCGTCTGCATCCTTAGTTGGTGAGTATACATTTACTATTGTTATGCTAGCTTGTTATTTTTCAAGGTTATGTTATTCTTCCATTTATCATTTTAAATTTAAATACTGTTTTTATGTCTTTTACTGGCCCATCAGCCCAGATCTATTCCTGCCATGTTTATGTTCTCCTTTATATGGTATCTTGTATTTTCCCTTGTCAATTTTCCTTTCCTTGCCATCTTATCTCTTATAGGACTAGTATTTTTTTCCGTTGTGTTAAATCTTCAACTTATTTTTAATTTAATATTATTTTTCAATGCAATAACTTTATCCTACATAATGACTACTTTTGTATTTAGTCGTAAGTGTATCGATGTTAATGAAATATACCATTTACATTTTTTTCTTGTAGCTGTGCAAGTGTGCGACATTCTTACTGTCGATAACAAAAGCCCAATACTTGTAACGTTTGATCGTATGGTTATAAACCTAAACAACCCATCCGATGCGAGTGCAGAGTCAAGATTAATTTGCTTATTAGTGAATGTTTTCCTACCAGGTGACGTGTAATGATGACTCTAAATTTTTGATTCTCCAGATCGGCGACATGAAGCTTCTGTCCAGGGCAAAGACATCATTTTTACGGAATGTTGCACTAAATCAAGGCTTTGTGTTTCGTCGTTCATAATCTTTTCCATTCTTTTTCCAGCCATGCAAGCCTTTTGACATCTAAAATGTAGCCATTTGTCGTCACTATCATCATTGGCTTTTGCAGGTTTTATACTTTTGAACGCACCGCGTTGCCATCTGGTGAGGGAAGAATGTCTTATTCTGATTATACAAATACGTGCCATACCAACTCGTGATAGCAAGTGTCTCGCCCACTTCAAGTAATGCCCGGGCACACGATGTGGTGTTATCTAGAATCTCCTGTCGTGAACCTGTTCTTTAAAACATTCTCGTGCGATAATCCTAATATGCTGCCGAGTACACGCTGCGATATTCTTGACCGCAAATATACCAAATAAGTTTTAATTAATTAAGAACAGACAGAAAACCCACATTAAGTTAATCTTTTAATTGCAGCATTACCCAGGAGATCCACAGGTTTTTGTATAACGCGTTTCTCATGCCTGTTAAGAGGAAAGTTACCTGAGGACCAGTTGTGTTGTGTAAACCGACTATTTATGTTTTCTCCTAATGCATTTGCTAGGAGAAAACCATATCTGCCAAATATCACATATGTGATTCAAACTCGTGCCCTGGCCTCTGATACTAATCTACTATTCTGTGTACCACATGCCTGCTGTTGAGATTAATGTTTAACCGCAGTTTGACATGTAAAACAAAAATTTATTTACTTCGTCTATTTAATCTAATCTAAAGTTATGTTTTTTTACTCTACTTGTACTTAGCAAAAGCTTTAAATTGACATCCTACACGTTTTCCTATCACATAAGATACGCGTTCTCCATTTAATTAAATATTATTGATTATTTCATTGACTAATGAGTTTCAAACCCTAATATGCATATGGATCAACTCCACCCATCATTTAATATAATATATTGCACATATTCCTAAATCCCTGGTGCCTTTTCTAGGTTACACCTCCTTTGAATATTGCTTTGTTTTATTTCCAGTATTATCTCTTGGTCCTTTTAATTTTAGTTTCTTGTGTTTTATATCGCTAAACACAACTGTTTTTTTTCAAATATCTTTGATTATTTATTTTTTGCTCGTCCATTTTCTTGTTCAGTCGTCTCCAGCATATTCCATCCATTTCTAAAGCGTAGAAGGAAAGACTTTCAGAACCCTATATGCACCGTCCTTTCTACGATGACCCGTCTTATATTCAGGTTCTTCAAACCAGACTATTTTTTACTCCAGGTAGGGGACTAGGCCTAGCCTAAGATAGCCTCCTTCTTTATCGAGACTTTGTAGTGGAAACAGTAGCTGGTTAGTTACTAAATCCATCAATTACTTACCATAGGCAAATGTGAAAATTAATTTATGCTAATTATTTATTAATATTATGTATATATTCTGTAAGTCTATAATCTTTTATATCGATCTAATTTTGTTTATATTTATTTTTTTATTTATCAGCTCTACAATTACAGATAATTTAAACTTCTTGCTTTTGTTAATTTATCCTTTTTATTAGTGGCAGAATCTGCAGGAAAGATAAAAATTTTATACAATTATTAAACTGCTTAGAATCAAGCTTTGCCAAGTCACAATTACTAATTTACTAGAAACTGTATCTGACCAATAAAGCAACTTAAAAAATATTATTTTTCATATTATATTATCATATAATATTCTGCCTGCAAATCTGTTTTTGTAAATTAAAAGTAAGTTAATGCAATTGTGGAATGAAGAATGTGGAATGTCGAGTGGAAAAAAGTTTGCATCTCCAACACGTTTTTAGGTCTTTTTTTGTCCTTTTTATAAATTTACGGAACGTTACACTTTTCCTATAAAATATCTTAAAAGTATTATACTTTCTACGTTAATTAATTTTATTATTATTTTATCTGAATTATGTTATTTTAAATTATTTTGCACTTGATAATAATAAATGTGTCTTTGTTATATTACCTAGTAATTAGTGCTGCTTCTTCCTTCAGACTAAACAGATTCGTTATATTTTTCTATATATTTTAGAATCACTTTGCCGTTAGTGTTCCCTGTTGTTGTCTAGTAAGTTTCTTATCTCTGCATTATTTTTATATTTTTATTGTGAACACTATTTTTTCGTTATTTGCTTAAGATATCTGAATTTTCCTGTTCTTTATTGATTCTCTTGCTTTTTATTTGGTTTATTTTACATTATCATTTGCATAAATTTGACTTTCTAAACGCGTTGCTGTTATTAATAATGTAGTTGTAGTGGTTTTTAGCATTTTATGGTTTCATTCATTGGATTATTTATGAGTAACTCCTCTAAACCATTTCTCTATATTTTTCAGTTTGCCTATAATTTATTATATTTAATTAATTTTCGTCTTTATAACCTTACTGTGACAATTTATACTGATTAAACAGTTACAATATTCTTTCGGTCTAAGATCTCGTCTTTGTGATTCCATCAAGATTTCTATATATTCATTTTTGATGTCTTTATAAAACAAGTTATTTACTACTTATAGCTAATGTTGTTCAAGGACATTTATCAATATTTGTTTTCTGACGTTATGCTATTCTATGCCATCAAAAGTTTTCTTCTTTTTGTAATTTTAATTTTGACATTGACATTTCCAATTAGAAATATATAGAGGTTCATTGACTGCTTTGCTTATAGCTGTATAAAATTGTTTCATCTCTATTTCTATGGAATCAGTAGAGTGCACGTACACTTGAAAAAAGTTTAGGTAATAGGAACTTGATATTTTGTTATTAAAGCATATAATTCATAGTTATATTACTACAAATAACAAAATATTTTATATTCATTTCTTGTTAATCAAAATTGCGACGCCATTTATGTTCTCATCTTTTTTCCTTTATATTATCGTGTATTTTGTTTTTTTTTATTTTCTCATAATGTTATTCTAACTAAAAATCCATATTTGATATTTTTTAGTTTTTGGTTTAACAGTCATAACTTGTCTTTCGCATGAAGGGATTTTGGACTTGGAGTGATCTTTATTTTCACGAAAGGATCTTTGCTTTTTACCCTTTGTCTTCTAACATTATTTGGTGAGTAGATTCCATTTGGCAATCTGATCCAACTCGGACATTTTTAGCTTTTTCAATCTTTCTATTACAACAAATGTTGCATATTTTGCAACGATAAGACTACTAGAGACTGAGGACTTGTAGTATTTAATCTTTTCTTTTTGGAGACAGATGGCTATAATTAGTCATGCTGGCGTTACGGATTGGAGAGTAGATAGCGGTGGTAAAGCTATTAATATTAATTAGGATTGCATAGGTTGGGGCATGATTTCCTCCAGGGCTTAAGAGATAGGACATGCAACGGCACATCATGGAAATAGATCGGATCCACACTGGAATTGTAGAAGAATATTTACAAGTTACCTACATTAGTATTCCACTTACATAAAATTCTAACAGAAATCATAACAAGTCAAAGAAGAAATCGTCTAGACGCTTTTTAACCACCAGAACAAACAGACTTTAGAACAAAATAGAATATTTTAGGCCACGCACATACTGTAAGGCAGGTTATGAAAAACGCATCTGAATACGACCAATCTCTATATATTTAGTATTTTATGACTTTAAAAGGGCATTTGATGAATTGAAACGTTAACCAATCGTTAATGCATTATGAAAGTAAAGAGTTTGACTACAGGTATATGGAGATAATTAAAAATATATATATATATATATATATATACTCAATAAATATAAGAAAACAAATTAGACAAGACGATAGATTTTTTTTTAATTCTTTGCTAACATATTAAAGTATGTTTTTAAAATTTTAAATTAGCATGGCCTAGAAATTGACCTCAGTGGAAAAAATGTGCCTACTGTAATATTTTCTGACGATATTGTTTTATTAACAAAATACTATACAGGATTTTACACAATTTTTTTAATACGATAACGCACCTGAAATACCTTAAAGTACTTAATCATTGTGTTTTGCCAATACTCTTATATGTACCCAAAAAGCAAGAGTTTACTTGTAAGGCATAAATCTAAATGAATAGATTCAAAAGAAAAAAAACATTAAGAACGTGACAATAGGCATTGCAAGCCTAAAATGGAAATGGTCAAAACACCTTATACGTTGAGCAATGATAAATAGAGTTAACCAAATGAAGAATAGACTAATGGCGTCTTCAAATTAGGTGGAAAGACAACATTAGCAAGATAGAAGTTTGAGAAGATATGCGCTCAGAGATGAAATACTTAAATGATAAAGATAAAAATTATGAAGAGAATGCCATTAGGAAAACCCAGAAAGAAAATCAATTTGTAGTTGTAATAAGGCAATTTTAAAACCTAAGGAGCAACTTTTATTTAGACTTTAATCAGCGATACCCCATATCAGACAGTGCAAAAATTGGTATATGTGAAAAAATATAACCAATGAAATATGGTATAGCTGTTTAAGATTGCTATTGGTGAACAAAAATAATACTTTTGTGTCAATGTAAAAAAAAGAAAGGAACGGCAATTGTAAAACATAATATACATATAAGCATTTATAAACACATATATGGTATTTTTAACCTGTGACTATTACTGCTAATATTTTTCGCCAACATCTTAGAGGTCTTACTTTTTTTAATCATTTATTTGCCAGCTCAACAATCAGTTACATGTTATACATGGCAATGATAATAATAGTAAGGTAAGCAATAACAGTACGTTCTTTTATAGTTTATGAGGTAGGTTGTACCCTTACAAGTATGTTAACTAATTGTTATATTAACTAATCAATGTCGAGTTCGGTTAGATATAAATCTTGTGGTAATTTTCGTTTGAGTCTTTGGTGTATGTTTGGTCTGCCTAAGTTGTATAGAACTGCACCTTCACATTTATGTAAGTTTTCAAAGAATTTTTTGGCACTCGCGGCGATGTAGCTTTGGATTGTTGGTATGTCCAGTTCGTAATGTAGTTGTTCGTTCCGAATGAACCAAGGAGCATTCACTGCTATGCGGAGAATTTTGTTCTGTAGTCTTTGGACTTTTCTATGTTTGACTTTGCAGTGTTGCTCCAGATTGTTGATGCGTATAGCACCAACGGTCGTATTAGAGATTTGTACATCGTAATGGTGCATTTGGGCTTAAGAGATGACTTTCTATTAATGAGAGGGTAAAGTTGTGCCAATCGCGCGTATCCTTGGTTTAACTTGTAGTTAATATGAAGTTTCCAGGTAAGTCGAGTGTCAAGGAGCACTCCCAGATACTTGATGGCTGCATCGGCGGGATTCCAGGCAATAGTGTTGTTGTTGATTGTTAAGCTGGGAGGGTTTCTAATTCTTCTGAGGGAAAATATTTTGCCTGACATTTGGTGTGGTTGATGTGCATATTCCATTGGTTGAACCACGAGCATATTTGGTTCAGTGCAGTCTGCTGCTTTTCAATGGCTAAGATAAGGTCAGTGTGTTGGGTCAAGATTGCGGTGTCGTCCGCGAAGGTCGCTAGGGTTGCCTCTATATTAGGGATATCTGAAGTAAAAATATTGAATAATAGGGGTCCCAGTACGCTTCCTTGAGGTACGCCTGCATAGATGGACTTTGTTTCAGAAGATGCGGAGTTTATGCGCACCGCAAAAGTGCGGTTTTCTAGGAAGGAGAAGACTATGGCTTTAAGGTAGCTGGGAATTTTTATCTTGATGATCTTGCTTTTGTTGTTTAAGGAAAACAAGTTTAAAAATTGCATTAAATGCTAGTACAACACTAAAATACGCGATAGAAGCAGTTATTCATTAGTTGGCAAAGGGTTTTTTTATTATCCACTATTTTCTCTTATTATCAAATAATGTTTGAACACATATCTTTGCTAATTAAAATACTCTGAATAAGTAATTTCTTTGTAGATTTTCTGGAAATTTCATCAAATAATTGTCTAAACATTAGAGATGGCAATAAATGATGTAATGATCGATTTGGGTTTTCTGTGTTTTTGAAAAGACTACCAAATAAAACGTTACTATTGCGAAAAGGCTTTAAAATCTTAATCACTGATATAATAGTATCTTTTTGATATTTTTGTATTTCTAGTTTGCAACCCTAATTTTATAAAAAAATCTCATAACACGCATAACTTATTTGTACCTATCTTATAGTTCTTTAACACGAATTCCGTTATATACGACTGAAGAGCTTAATGCATTTCTGAGCAAAGTGCTTCTCAGCGAGCGGTGCACCTCCATTTGTTCCAGTTTACAAAGAACTGGCATTCAGCGGTAGCTGCACGCAAATGAATAAATCAAAGGGATTTCCGAGCCGACAAAGTCTAATAAAAGTGCCGTCACACAAGTTGCTGTCTCTTCGCATTAACCAAGCTGGCAGAGCGCCATTTCATAATTACCAAAGTTGTCTCATCCCTCACGGAAGCATTTTGAATTCAGGGCAGGCGTTGTTTTTACAAGTCACGCGAGGTGATAGGAAAATTGATGTTGTGTCCGCTGGCGTATCGCTTATCGCTATAGAGTTATTAAATTTTATTTGTGGGGCGCTAATTGAAACGCCGTGAAATGACGTTTCATTTGTTATAGCGCTTTGGGGTGGTTCTCGGAGAAAATGCCTTATGAGAATGGAGAATGTAACGTTGTGCTAAAATAAACTCGTTAAAATAGGTGGTTAAGAAATAATGTGTTATATACGTGTAATGCGTTAACATGTCATTTGTTGTTAATAAATTCAAATAACAAAATTATCCATAAATAGTTTAGATATAAATATTCACACTTTTCAAGTAAAACTTACGAATTTTAGCCCTGGAAGAATATCATAGTAACGATAAATTGTACTCTATATTACTTTGCACTAACAATTCTAAAAGATCTGTACATTTTTTGTTCTTTGGAATTTGTTTGTATATTTTATTTCGAAAAATAAACCTTAGTTTAAAGTTAGCATTTTTATTAAATATATATAAATATTAAATAATTTGTTCAACTATTTTCTTTTCTTTTTTACTATCCCATTTTCATAGAATCTGAGTTAAAAAGGTGAGCTCAATTTTCGAACAGATCTGTACTTGTCAACGAATAAAAAAGACCATTACAATTATATTTCTGTTTTCTTGCAAGTAATCAAAATAAATGTGGAAATTATACCATTCATACATTTGTATATAATTGCATTTGTAGTAAAGCGCATTTAATTGATATGAATTTGTAGACTATTTAACACACAAGCGAAATAATGACGCATTAGCACGACTGTAATGATGTTGGTAATGATGACACGAACAACTTTCACCTAAAGGAAGATGAATCAGAAGATAATTGAGTTGTTGGGTAGAAATTTGAAGGAAGTGGTCACTATTTTAGTGCAACTGAAAACTCTGATAATGTTGCTGGAAAATCCTTATCTTACAACTTACGAGTTTGAAAAACAAATGTTATGTTGCTTTTGATGGTTTAGACTATAATACAGAATAATCAAATGTAAAAAATAAGTAAAGTGCAAGAGTACAGTATTATTTGTCGCGCTTCGACTTAATAAGAAAGCGCATTACTTCCATACTTAACAAAGCGTTTAAGTTGTACTTAAAGTTGCAATGTGACATAAAATTGCAATCTATACCAGTGTAGAAGGAAAACGAGTAAAGTATGATAAAGCAAAATAATAAAAAGATAATATTTATTAAGGTTTTGTACCTTATTTAGAGTAAAACAAGGAATAGTTATACCAAAACACTCAGATCTCATTATTATAGATGCATTTAGCCTTAAGCAGAAATGTAAATATAGTTCAAATCTACGGACAGGCAACTAAAGTGTCGAGTAAAAGATGGAAACAACAGAGAAACATCTGCAGAATTAGAAAGGCAAAAAAAAAAGAATGATGAGATACTGACCCTCATGAAAGAACAAAGACTAATCTAAAAGATGCTAAGAAACAGTGCAATTAAAAGAGAAATATGGTAATTCTAACATGTAGAAAAGAACAAATGAGATAATTAGGAAAAAAACAAAATTTGTTATACAATAATTTATGCAACATAAATTGTCATCTTATTACAGAAACGATGAAAAAATTGGAGTTATAGAAAGCCTATGTAAGAGAGATACCCAACATAGAAGTGTCGTATATATGTAGAGGCGACATATATCTCTAAAAAAGAAGTTGAAAACGCTATTTATTCGTTGAAAAGCAACACATTGTAAGATCTTTGTAATATGCACATATATATTATATCAAATTATATATATTACAGATACTAGAAAAATTTAGTAGAGTGTACATAAGAAAATGTGCTTTATCATCTATACTATTCAACATCTACTCGAGTAGAACCTTTCATGAAGCAATAAGCAATTATGTCGGCGGTGTAAAGGCAAATGGTAAAATAATAAATAACTTTACGATTATGTTGCAAAGATTACAATTTTATTGGAAAAGCCTATCGGATAATGTCAATTGGGTTAGCGAAGAATATAGTTTTATACTAAATACTTTTAAAACTAAATGGATGACTGTCAGCAAAAACGTTTAACTACCGAACATACCTTACTAAACACCCCTATAAAGCGAGTAGAAAAATATACTTACCTGGGCACTTTAGTACATGCAGACTGGTAGCAGCCAATAGGAATTCGTAACCGAATAGAAAAACCTCGGTCGGAATTTTTGAAGATAAAAAATCTATTTATCAGCAAAGACTTTAATCTGGTCTACATAAATATTAGAATATTACACTGTTACATTTTCTCAATTCTAATGTATGGCATAGAGGCCTATACCCTCTCTGAAGTGCTGCTAAGAAATCTAGAAACTTTTGAGATGTTGGTATATCGACGCATTATCAGTATATCATTGGCAGACCATATCACAAACAACGAGATGTTAAGGAAAATTCAAAACCAGAAAGAAGTTGTATTTATTACCAAACAACGTAAACTTCAGTATTTTGGTCACGTAATGAGAAACAACAAATATCATGTACTGCAGCTAATATTGCAGAATAAGATGGAAAGTAGAAGAGTACAAAGCAGAAGCAGACATTCATAGTTATATAACCTACAAAAATTGTTTGGTCAAACTTTTGCTGATCTCTTTAGGAGACCGTCGAAAAAGTAAAGATGACCATATTAACTTCCAACAAAAATGATGTCTGATAGACTTAGCTAAGAAGCTAGTATTATCATGCATGCAAAAGAAATCTACAAATATTACATGGTAAATAATATTTTAAAGCCCTAAAGCCTTTTATTGGCATTTCTGATCTGTCAAAGTTATAGTAGCTAGTTATAGTAGGAAAATATGTTCATCGTATTCTAGCAGTCAAGTCCACAAAAGATAATCAAACTGATAGACTTATAAAGGCAATATTTGTGATAAAAATCGCATTAGATTATAAGAGACCTAAGAATAATATGCTCAAAAACTAAACCTTAATTACAAAACTAACTTAATTTAAAAGTAATCAAAACCTGTTTGGTAATTCATTGCAATATTGCAAAAGTCTCTTATTATTTCTTGTCTGGTTCATAAGGTTTGTTGCCAAATCGGGTTCGATATCGCTTGTTGTAGTTGCCTATTTCCCCTTTGACCTTGGATACTTAAAGATCATTTCGAATAACCGCGTTTGTTACGTACCAGTGTGCGTTTACTTTTGATTGGAAACATTCAAGTATCTCCTCATTAGAATTGGAAGCGGTACTCTATTCTATAGCACCATAATTATAGCTTTATGAACAAAACATTTGTTTTAATGTTAAGTTTTAAGTTTCGACCAAGTAGCTAGTACATTCTGGCGAGTGTCAGACCTAATTGTTTTATTTTCGTAAATAGGTGCTTTCACCAGGTACAGTCCAAGATACTTTACTTCATTCTGTTGTGACGTTGGATGTGGTTCAGATAAACAGGAGCAAGTTTTTTGTCGTGTAGTAAATGTTATAAGTGCAGATTTGGTTTTACTAACTTTTATCTTCACTTTTTAACTATGATTTTATCGCAGTTAGAATGGTTTGTAGAGTTTATGTGATGGCAACTGGATTATTATCAGTGGCTAGGCTAGCGGTATCATCTGCAAATATGCTGCTAGAACTTCTAGTATAGTCGGAAAGTCGGCCATGTATATAAGTATAACAAAGGCTCAAGGACGCCGTCTTGTGGTACTCCAGCATTTATCGCATACAGTTCAATTAGTTCAGTGCCATCTTTTAGTAGGAAGTGTCGGTTTTGCAATTAATCGTAACTTTTAGCTAAGAGTTTAGCATGCCACTTTTTGTTTTTTTTGTTTGTTTTCAAACTCTTCAATGACTTTATCAACAACTCAGTGAATTTGCTCTATCGCGGAGTGTATCTAAAACCGAACTGGTGGTTGGGTATGTTGTTGTTATTCTCAAGGATTGTAGAGAGTTTAGTTTGTAGAATTTTTTTGAGCACTAAAGGTTATGGGTAGTAGGCTTATCGGTCGATGCGGTTTGATCTCATTTGGAGGTTTCCCTGGTTTTGGGATTAAAACGATTTGTACTACCTTCCACTGATATTTTATTCCCTTGTAGGGCAATTGTTTAAGAATTTGGTCATACCCTGGTGCTTTCTTAAAGTGGGGTGTTTTAACAACTCTTTGAACTTCGGCGATTTTGATGCGTGGTGCTTTGAGTTGGTAAGTTGTTTCAAGTATCTGTAGTAGATCTTTTATTCTTCTGGTTCATTTTGTGATGGGTATGGTTGGAAGATTTCGGAGAGGTGCTCTGCAAAAACATGCATTTTCTCCTTATTACTTTAACTTTATGTTCCTTGACGGGCCCTGTAAATAATAATTTCAGTAATTTTCAAATAATTTTATAAGTATATGTCAATATAAGTGTGCCTTTGTAACATAAAACGCATAACCCCTACAAAAAATAGAAACAAAATTTGCAAGCCAGAGTTGTGTAAACCTGAATATAGAACAAGTTCTGCATCTTACGGTTAACTGATCTACAGACCATCAGAATACTTGAAGTAATATCGTATATGTTAGTTATGATGTGATAAAAAGTAATGGTACATTAAATTACTGCTCTCTACCCTTTTCAATTTACCAGATTTAAATATATTAAGACAATTAAATAAAATAGCTAAAACTACAGTTCCTAGCGATTTTATCATTTAGTTTAATTAGAGAAATAAATTGGTTCTTTTTTATTTTAATTAAAAATAATTTGAAGTAAACACAGTCCAATAAAATAAGTTTGTTAAACTAAACTGTACTTTTTCCCTGCTTATAATGATGCCTCTTTATAGCAAAACTAGTGAATTTGTAGTTTAATAAATTTTTTACAGCTCACAATCAATAATATTCTACTTTTTCATTTAATAACTACAATAGATTAGAGCCAATATTAGCACGGTTGCTACAATGCGCACTGTTGAACTAGCTTTATATAAAAATGGCTAACTATTGTAATCACAAATAAGATTACTTGAAAAAGTTAAAAACTTTTTTCTAATTAAAAAAATAAAATATCGGCTAAAAGTTAGGTAACTCACTTGAGTCCACTTTAGTTTTTTTTTATTAAACATAAAATTAGCAATCGAAATACAATAGTATTTTATAAACTAATGTGTTGATTTGATAACTGGCCTGGCAAAGGCCCGTATCTTAGTGAAAGTCAGTGTGACAATGTCGTTTGAATCTTCCGATCACTTCTTGACGTGGGAGGTCAGACAGCGGAGATTAATGTGAACAGCGATTTTGTCGGGATGTTTCGTTGTTCTATCCTGTATGATTTGTGTTATGTACGGGATACCAAATCTACATGTAACATCTGGTTGGTTATGTACCACGATGCGTTGGTTAATTCGTAGTATTTTAGACCGGCATCGTTGCATAATTGCAATGTTTGACTTGTCGGCACAGTCGCACAGCTCCACACCGTAGGTCCATATAGGTTTTGATCATAGTTTTGTATATTAGAACTTTATTATTTAGTGACAAGGGTAAATTTCTTTTAAGGGGCCAGAAAAGGGTTTGAATCGTAGTTCTACGTGTTAATATGGTTCCACCAGGTGAGTTTGTTGTCGAGGTGAAGATCTAAAGATTTCCATGGAAATAGTTTGAGAGATCTCGATATTGTTTACATAAATTGGTGGATAGCGTGCTTTTCTCAGAGTGAACGTCGCGTGGTTTGATTTTATGTCGTTGACTTTTATCTACCATTTCTTGAGCCAGTTTTTGAGAAGAATAAGGTGTTTCGCAAGTATAATAGTATCATCGGCAAAAGTACCTGTTGTTGTGGTAGGAGTGGTTGGCAGGTCTAGATAGAAGAACACTGTTCTGAGGGAAGTTGCGTCGTTGACTCGTGTTTTACTACCGATGGGTTAGCTAGCATTCTAGCAGCGTATGGAAGAAAGGGAGTTGGATTTTGTGAATGAATCCCTTATGTTAGATATTATCCAGATGTCTAGAAGGATGGCAATGCAGTAAAATTTTTCCTTAAAAGCTGTGTTTATTACACTTGTGTGATTCAGTGACAATGTTCGATTGTTGAATGAATTTTACGAAAACTGAAATCATAGTCTGATATTTAGTTTGTTGCTGTGAATATAGAGTCAAAAGTTTGTAGTACTAGCCTTCCAAGAAGTTGGGGGGTCACCGAGAGCAAGGTTATTGGACGGTAAGATGTTACGTAGTTAAAACCTTTACCTAGCTTGAGGATAAAGATTATTTCAGCTTTTTTGAATTCTATAGGCCAGTACTGGCAAACCAGCGTGGTCCCGTGGTTGAGGACCCGGGTTCAATTGCCGGTGCTTTGTGATGCCTGGCGGGTGGCCTGCTCAGTCACTAAAAATAATTGAGTACCTCGTTCACTCGAACAAAGGGTTATAATGGCGGTCGTCTTAGGCGCGGTGCTTGCCACACCGCCCCGCACCAGAGATGGTGCGCAACGACCGGGCAGAAAAAGCGAACGTATGAGAGCCTTAACCTCTCAGTTCGCAGGGCGTGCTCCCACGCGGGGCGTAGAGCTTTATCATTACCATTATAGGCCAGTACTGAAGTCTCAAAATAGCGTTGAAGATGTAAGTCAGGAGTTACGATTCCCTTTTTGAAAAGTTCATGTAATATTTTGGGTGTAATTTTACCTACCCCTTAGGACTTAGCCGTTGTACCTCGGATTTGATGATCTTAGGTGTGATTGGCGGAATGTGAGTGGGGGGAGTTTTAGATGGTATGCGATTTCCTGTTCGGATCGTTGAGTGTTCGTGTGGTTGAAAGACATCAGTGAGATGGTAAGCAAATAAGTCTGCTCTTTCCTTGGCGCTTTTAGCCCAACATAGTGCTGGTGGTAATTTTATTATAGGCGGAGAAGTTGTTTGAGGTTTTAGAAAAGATTTAATTGGTTTCCAGATTGAATTGTTGTACCTGCTAAAGATTTATACGTAAATTTTGAAATAATTTTCTAATAGGTTCTTGAGCTTTGTCTTTAGTTCATTACTTATAGTTTCATTTTTCTCATGCATGGTGTTTTTTTTTGTTATTAGGCTATGGTTTTTCATTTTTGAGCAACTAAATGGGATATTATTATTGAGTTTTTGTGATCGGTGGAGAGCGCGGCTAGTTCGGCTACTGTTGTTAGTAGCGTATTTAGTTGATTGACGGGGTCGTATACTTCCTTTAGGTTTTTAAAGCTGAATTTCAGATTTATGTATTTATGTAGAATATAACGATATTGTTCCCAATCTGTTTTTAAGTTGTGAAATCTGTTGAGAGGTTCTTTGTAGATAATGGCTGCACTAATTGTTCCCGTTGACAGATAGTCGTAATTGTTTTGTTATAAAACCTTTACCTTTGGTAGTAGTTAATCGTAAGCCGCATATGGTGTGTTTGCTATTGAAGTTGTTTTCAGAAATGAATTTTAGTACCAGAGTGTAGTAGAAATTTTTGAAGCCCACTTTTTTTATGTGTCAAGGACACTAAATCGCCGCCACCGTAAATTTAAAGGGTAATGTGAGCACTTTAATAGATGTGGCTTGAAGTGTAGTTTCTTCTTAATTGGACAGAACGTAATGTTTAATGTTTTGTTTTATTAAGATGGCGGTTTCTGCGTGTCTAATTTGATCGAGATAATTAGTGTGATAAGTTATATAGTTTGGGATTTTAAAATAGGATTTTTTTGTAAAGTGTGTTTCACTTATTACAATTATCTAAACAAAGAAACAAGTTAAGTTTGCCTTTATGTCTTAATAAGTCATTGGTGATTCATTGTGTAATTATGAGGAATTTATCTATCGGTTGGTTTATTGAGTAGCATTGTAAGCATGTTTAGGATTATGCTGTTTTGTTGAAACAATTAGTAAAACATAAATATAAAAAGTCATTTAGGAACTTGCTGAGAGTGAGAGTAAGTGACTGTTCGGTAGTGTTTGTAGGTTGGATTTCTGCAGTTTGGACTATGATAGCGTAGCTCGTGGGATGACGAAAATTTAGAAACTGACTTTGGGACTTTAAGAAGGAAACTTGAGTTCTTTTGTTGGTAGTTTTGGATTTTAGTAGGTTGTGATAGCATCCACAATAGCTGACTGTATGATTCACTTCACAAAAGCCACAAGTTACGGGCCTGTCTTTGCTCTTCTTACAATTTGCTGTGCTGTGTTTGCCTCCACATTTAACACAAACAAATGGTCGAGAACTGTATGTTTTAATGTATCCAAACAGATGGCAGCCATGCATTGTATTGAGGTTCGGCTGGTTTGCGGTGGTTTTTAGCAAACCCAGCTTCCAAGCTGGAGACCAGCTTTTATTTGTCATTTCTGACATCTGTTACCTTTTATAATTTTTGTTCTGTGATAGAGACATATAGAGACGTAACGTTTTTAGTATTTAATTAAGAATCATAAGTCAAGTCCAGACGACATATATCGGCCTGATCAAAAAATTTCGAGACCGGTTGGACTAGAAGTGTCCGCAAATTTTTCGGTTCCGGCCGCTAAATTTTTGCCGCTGTTCACTTTCATTTAAATATAATGCACTGTCATCAGTTTCAATAAAATTTTGTTAAATCCTATAGTTTAGTTTCATGCATAGGGTCTGCTTTGCTATACCCGTAAAGCAAATATTCGCTTGTATTAATATATAGTCCAAGAGCCTGGTCGATTTTCTACCTTGAATTGCCAGACGATTCTAATGTTTTCTAATCGATTCATCAGGAAAACGTGTCCCTAAAATGACAACGGTGCCAGCGCAAATCCTGCCGAAAGTATTTTATGTTAATTAATAATCGTACGCATTTTTAAATATATACCTTTTGTCCCGGACATATAAAGAGCACTAGAGTGTGCATTGCAATACACACGATTAGGAAAACTCACGGTCCGGGTTCCATCCTGCCGCAACCCCCGGCACCGTAGCAATAATGATAGTGGTAAAATTTAGCTAACTACCTTTTACCTCCTAGACAAAAAAATTGTTATCAAAAATTGTAGGTAGAGACCTAATGAATAAGAAACACCAACGGTGCCAACTCTCAAGTTGCCGGAAACCCCCGGCTTCTGTATGCGGCGGAATCTTTATTTTTTAAGAAATCGAATATTTCATTAACTCACGTTATTATCTTACGCACTTACAATTACAAAAAATGTGAATAAACAATTTTTACGAATTAGGTTTTCTATAAATTCATTTATAAGTCTGGCTTTTTCCTTTTTTAATATTATTACGTATAAAGTCATTCATTACATAAAAAAATATTTTTGAACTATAAATAAGTGTTTGCACTAGTTTAAAAGTTTAAAAAGTTTAAAATTACGAAGTCTGACAACCCTGAACTGTAGTGTGTTTGTTAAAAAAAGTTACTTTGCTAAACGACAATTATTTGAGGGTTGCGGGGTTTCATTATGAAAACCCTGTTGAAATAAATATTCATTGTTATTTAAATTATTTTATTAAAATAAAATTACTGAAAATTCCAATCTTAAATTAAACTTAAAATTAATTTTGAATTTAGAAACAATCAAATGGCGGCTGGTAACAACTTATAAGTGTTTGCATAATTTAATTATCATCCGGATCAGAACTGTTGATTGAATCATACAAATCATCGCTCTTTACTTGTTTGTTTTAGGGGGGGGGAGCTGCTTTTCAAAATGTCATCTACGCTTAGGGGAGTAGGATTTCCCTCAAACCAAACTGATTCTAATATATCCCTCATTACCTAGCTACATTCTTCGGAATGCAACGTAATGCATTCTTGTTTTATTGCATTTCCACATTGCAGTCAGAAAGATCATTCTTAAAATTTTTTTGCTTCAACGATTTGAAGGAAGGTGGTATCGTGCACGAATCAAATCCCCTGATTTTTATGAGCTTTTCGTTGCCTTTTTTGGAGGAATTTATTTTGTGAAAAATAATGGACTCACAGTGTTTACATTATTGCATTTTTTTATTGAGTACATCAATGAAATGAATTCTTATAATTTGTCAACTTTTTCATAGTAATTTATGTGACAATTTACATAAAGATGTGAAAACCCTTTGGAATAATTCCTTTTCTTCTAAAACGTTAAACGGTCTTGTGTTTCCCCTGCAGAAAAAGGCTGCAGTGTAGTCACATCCGGTAAAGGCATGGAAACCAACCAAAACACTACACAATAACGGTCCCAATGTTTCGGCTAATGTTGTGCAATCTACTTAATCCTAATCTACTTTTTTTCCTACAGTTCCTGCCATCCATACTTTCAAATTCGGGAAATTTTGCATGTAACCTAAGAGCAAAATAAGTACATCCGTGTCAACGGCTTTCACCATAATTCTACTGTTTGGCTCCGATTTCGATACATTTTTTTTAATTAATTTTTTATTAGCAATCAGAATGTTTACAATATTCTATGAGCTAATTTTATGTACAAACGATAAGAAAGGTCATGAGAGGAAGGCATCCAGTGAGGCCACCCCTAATTTAATCTCTTAAGTCTACTGGCCACTTCCTTTTCAATCTTCTGTATTGAAATGCTTCAGCTAGCGAAGGCATTGTTACGTTTGGATGATTTGCTAGGGTGTCGTGATGCTTCATTGCTCTTGCTTTTATTACATCCTGTACGTATGGCACATTGAGGTCAGTGTGAAGAGTTACGTTTGACACATACCACGGAGCATTAGCCAGCATTCTAAGTGTTTTAGACTGGAATCGTTGTATTATGTTTAAGGTTGAGTTACTAGCGCATCCCCAAAGTTCGCAGCCATATAACCAGATGGGGCGAATGATACTCTTGTCCATTTCTTTACGTTTTTTACTGACATTTATTTTCCATGTCAAACGTCGATCGAGATGTAAACCTAAGTATTTCACTACATCTGTCTGCGGAATAGGTATGTTGTTTAGTAGGATCGGTGGACACGTTGAACGTTTGGTGGTGAATGTAACATGAGCAGATATGGATTCATTTACTTTCACTTTCCACTTTTCCATCCATGTTTCTAGTAACTTAAGATGTTCTTGTAATAGTAGTTACGCGATAGCTGGATTCTCGTGGCATGAGAGCATTGCAGTATCGTCGGCGAAGTTTCCAAGCTGGGTTTGCGTTGTGGTCGGTAAATCGTAGGTGTATAGAAGATATAGTATCGTCCCGAGAACGCTGCCTTGGGGGACACCTGCTTTTATTTCTTTAATCTGAGATGTTTCATTACCTACTTTAGTTTGAAAGTAGCGATGTGTTAGATACGATTGTAGAAGTAAGTAATAATTGTGTGGTAGCAATTTCTTAATTTTATAAAGGAGGCCATTCTTTCTAAAGTTCACTTTCGTTTATATGTTTTAGTATTAACCTTTCCAGCAGCTTAGAAATTATCGGGAGCCGGCTGTTGGGACGGTAGGATTTAATCTGGTCAGTAGGTTTGCCTGGTTTAATGGCCAGTACGCGAGTCGTAGGATTCCATTGAACAGGATTTGTATAAATCGATGACCTTTCTCTGGTAGACGTTTTAGAACAATTCCCGTTACAAGGTCATCGCCTGGTGACTTATTGTTGTTTAATAGTCTGATCTGGGTTTCAATTTCCTGTAGTGTGAAACTACGTATGGGAAGCGACATTTGTAAGGGTGTTGCTAGGTAGGTTTCTATTTCTTCATCAGGCTCATGAGAGTTAGGTTGGAAAGTGATTTGTAAGCGTTCCGCAAATGCTTCAGCTTTTTCTTTGTCGGACCTGCTCCAGGGTCCCACTTCATCTCGTATGGGCGGTACGTGTCCCTTGGGTGGTTTAATTTTCTTGGTTGCTCTCCATATTGTGAGGTCATGTACAGATAGTGAGTTAGTATAGTATTTAAAGGTTTCATTGCGGATTTCTTGCAGTCTACACTTAATTTATTGTTTAGTTGATTGAATCTGGTTTTATCAGCAACATTACGACTACGCTGCCATGTTGCTCTTGCGCTTCTTTTTTCTCGAACTAATTCCCTTATTTCAGTTGGAATATTTGGTGTATTGCACTTTAGATTATTAATTTGTGGTGTTGCATTCCATCCTGCTTCCTGTATAGTTGTGATTAAGTGATTGATTGCATATTCGAGGTCATCGTTTGTTGTTAAGCGTAGGTTTGTATCAAGAAATTCGTTAACATGAGCTTGGAACGCTTCCCAGTTGGTTCTTGCATTACTGAGGGTAGGTCTGGGTTCTACATATAGTATTGTTGAGCTCACAGTTGCTATTATTGGCGTATGATCAGAGGAGATATCATAGTTGGAGACAATATCCATGTAATTTGAGGACATACCGTGGGTAATAAAGAGGTCTAACAAATCTGGAATTTTAGTGGGGTCCGTTGGCCGTATGTTGGGCTACCCGTTGACAGAAAGCCATAGTTTTTATCTTCTAGAAGTTTGTACAGTTCTCGTCCTTTAGTCGTTGTCAGACGTGAGCCCCAGTGTGTATGTTTGGCGTTAAAATCTCCGCCGGTGAGAAACCTTGGCCCTAATAATTCGAAGAAGAGCTGTATCATTTGTTTGGTAATGTTATGACGAGGTGGACAATAAACACTTGCTATAACTAGGGGTGCTGGCAGTCTCTCAACTTCTATCATGGTACCTTGAAAGTAGTCTGCGGAATAAGAAGGTAATTGATAATGTTTTATGGAACTACGAATTATTATGGCTGGACCACCGTGAGCAGTGCCGTCTGGATGTTCTCTATGATATACTGAGTATTGAGGTACTGTAAAATAAGTTCTTGAGGTAAAGTGTGTTTCTGAGATTAATAAGCCATCAATATTATTGAGACGTATAAAGGTGTCTACTTCCAACTTTCGTTGTTGTAACCCGTTGGCATTCCACTGTGCAATCTTTAAGTATTTAGCCATTAGTGGAGTAATTTGTTAATGACTGTAGTTAACATATTTAGTATCATACTGTTCTGCTGGAGTAGTTGATTAAACATATTTTAAACTCTTCAAGGAATTGTTTTAGGCTAACATCTTCACTAGCAGAGGTTGATTTCGTACTGCTTGCGCGTAGTTTGAATATATATTCGTTGGTTGGTTGGTAATCGACTGATTGTTTTGGTGTGGTAATGTTTTGTTAAGTTTGGAGGTCGGAGAATTGGCTGTTGCTTGTGGGGCTAGTACTTTCGTTGGAGCTCTTGATATATGGAACTTGTAATTAGCTGGATGTGATCCTTCACATAGGGTACATGTAGCTGGAGTTGCACGGGATTTTTGACAGCTTTTTGTAGCGTGCGGACCTGATTTGCCCCACGGTTCCGGCGGTTTCCGGCAACGTAAGAGTTGGCACCGTCGGTGCTTCTTATTCACTAGGTCTCTACCTACAATTTTTGTTAGCAGTTGTTTGTCTAGGTGGTAAAAGGTAGTTACCTGCGTTTTTCCACCCTCATTATTGCCACGGTGCCGAGGGTTGCGACAGGATGGGACCCGGCACCGTGAGTTTTCCTAATCGTGTACATTGCAATGCACACTCTAGTGCTTTTTTATATGTCCGGGACAAAAAATGCTTACGATTATTAATTAATATAAAATGCTTTCGGCAAGATTTGCGCTGGCACTGTTGTCATTTTAGGAACATGTTTTTATGACGAATCGATTATAAAACATTAGAATCGTCTGGCGATTCAAGGTAGAAAAATCGACTGAGATCTTGGACTAATACGGTTGTATTGAAGGTGCTGTATTTTGTAGATGTCTTTGTTGTTTTCGGATAGCTTCAGGTCTACGAATACGTTTATTGGTTCTTTTGTGGTTCTGTCTTGAATTGCTCATGTTCCTGACTATGTGTCAACATTAGTGAGTTATAATTTTTTTTATCTATTAGAATTGAATTATGTAGGTGTTTATTGACCACCATATACGCCTGTTTCTCTTTCGGTTGGTATGCATGGTGAATTATTTGTTTGTTATGTAGAAATTGGGTTAATTTTCTGAATATATCCGGACTATTACTTGAAGTTTTCACCGAGTTATTTATTAAGCTTTTGGTAACATATTGCTCATCGGCTGCTTCTTCAGCAATGTTTTCCTTTGTTTTCTGTAAGTTTGTAACTCAGTAAACAAATACTGGGGAGCGAATTTTGTCTTATTCCTTTGTAGTATTATTGGAGTTGTGTTCTTGCGAATTGTTTAGTGCGTCATATTTGTTAGAAAGTGGTATTGCACTGGAGTCTGGGTTTTCTTTCGCGATTTTTCTTTTTTCTGCGTTTTGTGGACATAACCGTTTGCCAAGGGTGTTCTTAAGATGGAATAGCATTTTATAGTCTATCGTCGCTAGTAGAAACCATTCTAAGAAGTTGATAAGGGTTGTAAGTTGGGTAGGCCACGATATATTGTTAATAATTGCGAGGTCTTGGTATAATTTGACTCATTTGTGTGTTATAGTTAGTTAAACTGGGATTTGGCTGGTTGTGGAGGATTGCTGAAAGAGGTTTGGAATTGGTAACATTTGTATAATGCGTTGAAATTGGCCCTGCAGATCTTGAATTAGTGTCTGGGCAAGTGTGCAGTTGAAGCCCGGGCCCGTTTCCTGCCAGCAACATTGTGATAATTTAATAGGAAAATTCCTGTGCTTTGGAGGTTCCGTTGAAGTATTTTAATTAAAAGACCCGTTAAACGCTGTTAACAATAAGGTAGTCACGACCGCTTTATTGGCCAAAGCTGAATAATAAATTTAAAATTAAATTTAGTCTGTACTGAATTATTTTACTTTACTTGTATTCCTGCCTTTTTTTAAATTACCTGGTATTGTAAAATTTATATATTTAAAGTTTCCCATCTTCTTATTTTTAATTTTATTGGATGTGCACAATATTAAACTACAACTACAATATTAACATAAAATGCGGCTGTGGTTATTTTAAAAGTCAGATCCCCCTTTATTAAAGTTCACCGACGTAGGCCTGCGAAGCGAATGTCCTTTGAAGCACCGCAGTAGGCACCTAACGTAGGGAAGTGCCCTTGAAATGCAAACACTTTCCGAGCTAATATTTCGCAACCACCTCCGCATGCAGATTTATAGCGCAATTGTTCTTTTGAGCGCCAACTAGCGTGCTCGACTTTCCCAGCCGCACTCAGAAATAAGTTCGGCGTTGCTTCTGCTATTTTAAGGCCGCAAATATATCGCTGGGAGCGCTTTGCACGCCTGAATTTCTGCTTCGCCTGATGTATTAATGTTTTTTGGATACAAACTCGAACGGGGCTAAATCGGCTGCTATTAGCATTTTCGGCTGCTGGATGCGAAACCGATTAAGCTAACGCAGCAAATGCGAGCGGTAGTGGTATCCGACCGGCGCGCTAAAGCGTCCAATATTCAAGTTGAAATTAAGCGTTGAAGATAAGCAAGCTCGTGTTTGCTCTCTTTTCGCGGTACATTATCAAGGCAGATGCGCATAAAATACGAGAAAAGATAAATAAGATGGTAATGAGTCGGGAAAATGCATGTGAGGCGTTGGGATCGCGTATAGTTATATAAAGCTAAATTTATATTTACAGGACGATAGTCTAAACGTACAATGCAAATTACTAGAGTTATTTGGAGTGTTAAAATTATAGAATAATTTAATTTAATTAAAATGCAGCAGTAAAATAATTTCATAAATTACCGAGGAAAACTTTGACATACCTTGTTTGGGCATGAATGAATGCATCAGTACATTTTCTTATAATTTACATAACTTTATTATCATGATTTTTAATTGAAATAAATCTTACATAGCTAACATTAAGCAGCTTTTTTACCATACGCTATAACGCTTGGTAGATTGCCAGCTTTCATTTAGTTATTTTTAAAACTTTTTTCAATTATTTGTCTTGCGCTTTTTGTCTCAGTAAACTCAAATCTGCTCATCTCTGTTGCGATATTCTTCTCACCTTTTATGTTCACGCCCTTCTTGTCTTCCTATTCTATTCTTTTCCTGTGATGTTGCTTCAAACCTTTGTTTCACTATTTAGTCATTCTGCATTCTGTACGCATGTCTCAACCATCCTAATTTATTTTTTGTAATACATATTCTCTTGTACTTTCTTACATTTTTTCAAAACCTCATTTCTGTACTTATAAACTTGCTCTGAGATTGCTCAAAGCTCACTTCCGTAAGTCATTATCGATCGCATTACTTTTTTCATAATTTTCACTTTTATTTATTTTAGTATTCCCACTTTTCCTAAAAACGTTCCTTTATAGCAAAGAAAGTTGTTCCTACAATGGCTGTACGTTTTCTAGTTTTATTTTCTATTTTACCATTGCTTGTATGTATTCGCCAATATTTAAATTTGTTCATTTGCTGTACTCCTTTCTTTTAAATTGTTATGTTGTGCCTTATTTCATCTATTGCTATAAACATCAGTTGTCTCTTTTCTGTATTAATCTCCATGTTTGCTTTGTTCATTTCTTTGCTGTATTTCTTTAGGTTATAGTGCAGCTCTTTGCCCTTCTCTATTTCTGCTGAAACTACAATATCATCCGCGGATAGTAATTCAAACACTTACACCATTTCCATTTTCTTCTACCTATGATATATTTTTTGTTTCTTTGTTAAACTTGTTCGTTTATTATTCGTTTATAATTAGTATGAACAGTACCGAACTCAGTACACATGCGCGCCTTAAACCTCTGAGTCTTCATTATTCGTTCGTACTGCATTTATTGTCTTCTTATATAATATTTTAATCATCTTTATCCCTGTTTTGCTCATGCCACTGTTTTCTAATACTCCCAGTATATTTGATCTGATTGCAGAAGGCCTTTTTTAGATCTTTTTGGTGTTATTTTATTTTCTCTGCTAGCCTCAGTTTTTGTATAGTTTTCTGTAGTTTTACTTTTGATATCGTGTTAATGCTTGTATGTTTGTTAGCTGTGCTCACTTTCCTTGAAGTGCTACCTCCATATCTCATTTTCTGTGTTTCTCTTTATCGAATAATTTTCCTTGTTTGTTTCTGTTTTCAGATCACGGTATTTCTTTTTTTTTTTGCTCTTTTTATCTCATTTTAACATCATTTACTTTATCTTTTTAATTTTTGTAAACTTCTTTGGTTTTGATTTGTTTTCTTTAATATTTTTTCATTTATATTATTCCGTTTTATTTTGTTTTGTCCATCAGTTAGTTTTATTTATATATTTATTATCTACTTTTGTTATTTCGCAGCTTTTTGCAGCTACTGCTAGTATGCTTTGTATTAGCTAATTCCATTTGTTTTTTATCCTTCTTTTTTAAATATCTGTTTACTTTTATTTGTACTAGTACTTGAAACTTCCGATATTTCTTAATGTTTTTCTTATCACTTTTCTTTGTTTGACTGCCTCTTTTTCTACTTTTATATTTATTCTTACTAAATAATGATCGTTAACAATTTCTGACTCTCTTTTCGTTCTTACATCTTTTATTAACTTTAAGTCTTCCCTATCTGTTTGTTAGATTTCTAACCAGAGTAACCAGTATCATTTTGTTATTTTTATTATATCATATTTTTCTTTTTTTTTTACCTAAATATTCCTATAGCGCTTTTCAATTTATTTTTTTAATTTGATATTATGCTCTTTACGTTTTCATATACTCATTTTAATATACTTTTCTTGTTATATAATTATATATTTGCTTTTTTATCTTTTTGATTTGCTTTATTCATTTCTTTGTATCTTATATGATCTTGATTTTTTCCGTTGTCCTAATCTACGTCCTTTGCTTGTTTAGTCTGCATATTTGTTTGCTTTTTAGTGTATTAGTTTTTTGTTTTTTCACTACCCTTTCTTTTTTTCTCTTCCTTTAATTGTTATTTTTTTACATCTTTCTTCCGCTCTCCCTTTTCCCGTTTTTTCTATTCCTTAACTATTTTTTAAATTTATATTTGTATGGTCTTCTCCTTTAAGTCACATCGTTTTGGTTATTGATTTTTGTTCCGGTTTTTATTACTTATACTTATACTTGTACTTAGTTGTTTAATTTTTTATTCTAATGTAGCTATTGATACCCGTTTTTGCTTTTGCATACTGTCACTTAGTTTGCTACTTCTACTTTCAATTTATTCTTTAAAGATTGACTTGCCAGTCATTCTTTATTTGGCTTTTTTATGATTTTCTATCATTTTTAATTTTTCAATTCTACCTTCTAACTACTTTTTTGATGTCTCAAACTTTTTGTCCTTTTCTTATTTTCTCCTAGTTTTTTTCTTTTTTATTTTGACAATCATATTCCATGCTATTTTTGGGTCTAAACTCGGCTAAAACTCGGACTTACCAGCACTAAGTAACTTAATTCCTACTTATTCGTTAGAACTCAATAATCTTTTCGTTGTTTCACACCTGTTATTAATTCTTGCATGCTCGCTTTATTTCTAAAGCTCAAAACTTCTATAAAAATAGCTATATAAAATAAGTTTCTACTCGGATGATTTATCTTAGGCACTTAAAGTTACGCCGGCTCTCGTTCATAGAACCAACCGGATTCCTTCAATATTGTAAAGTAAGATAATTGTTATAACTTAATAAATGAAACAATTGATGTATATTTTAAATTATTTATATTGTATACATCAGATATAAATATTTTAGACTTGTCATTTCACTTTTCTTTTGACTTTAGTTGTGGCTTATTTTTGAAAATAGTTAATCAACAAAATACTTTTTAATATTACAAATTACAGTTGTTATCTATTATCTATTAGAAAACTGTGTATTAACGATTTTTGCTGGTTATAAAACTTTGTAAGTAATTTTTTTCTCCCAAAATACTTTAATAATATGATTATCGTTTACTCTCTTAATTTAATTGTTATTTTGTTTTTAGTTTTTTATGTATGGTCTTTTTTACTGTTTTCTTTACTATTTAATGTGTAATAATTATTTTGCGGTTTTAGAACATCTAATGATGTCTTCTAACTTGCATTTGCATTTTGTTGTCTCGTATTGTCCCTAACGCCAACATATACATTTATTTCACTTATCCCTCTGAAGTTCACAGATAAATACATATACATTATATGTTTTTAGTATATGTATTTCATAAATTGTTTTAAGATGACCGTATCAGGTAAGTTGCTTCTGTGTTATATCTGTGATAGTATTTTCTTGCGTGTCCATGTTCTCTTTAGTTTGTTCGTTTGTTATTTTATTGATTTTATAAATTCCTGTCAATCCTCGTAGTGTATCTACTTCCATTGAGTTTATGCTTAGTTCGTTGTATTTTGTATTTTACGACATAAGCGAAAACACTCCTAATCACATTATTGTATTGTATTTTTCTGTTTCTTGTTACTTTTTCTAATTGGAACGCCTTATTCAAAGCTCTTAGTGTCCCCACGTTTGTCATTTGCTGACAAATATTATATTCTAAACGTATTATTATTATTTATATTTAAGCCTCTTATATCTGTTTCCAAATACATATACTTTTATTTTATTTATGTTCGTTGTCCCCTTTTTTTTATACTTCTTAAAGTTTTTGACACACACACTTAATGTTTTCTCTTTGAGCCATCTGCCATTTTGCATTGTCTGTATTGTATTTCATAGCCGAACATTTTCCTTTCGACATGCTTCAATTTTCTTTTAATATAAACTTAAAACAATTTAGTTGGAAAAATATTACCATCAGTTTATTTAAGATCAATTAAAAAAATAACTTTTTTTCGAGGCGTAGTTCCTTTTCATAAACCGGTGCATAAAAGACGCATTACATTACATAATCTTTCAGTTCCGTCCCGCTTCTTTGCTTAAGTCTCTTTTGAACCAACTTGCTTAGTACCCTTTCAAATCGAGTTAATAGGGTTATTGCAGCTTTTTTATCTCCAAGTTTATAAATTAGGTTCCTGTGTGCACTTTCCACTCTTCTGAAATTTGACATTTATTAAAGCATCTCGTGGAATGATCTTCTACCATCTTATATAATATTTGAGAAGCATTTCTTAATAACTCCATTAAAGTATTTTTTATACCGTTTCTTTTTTGGCTTTAATTTACTTTTGAATATGTTGACATGCTAGATACTCTGTCTTTAGCAAATAATTTTTTGTAATGTATTATACACGTCTAATTTCTTAGAATACAATGCATTTAATTGTGGAAAATTTCTTTTCTTGGTTGTTTTGTATTTTTCACCTGTTTTCTTTCCATTAAAGCTGCGTTAATAGATATATATATATATATATATATATATATATATATATATATATATATATATATATATATAATTGACAGCCAGCATGGTCCCGTGGTTGAGGGGCGGGCTGCGATGCTGACGGACCCGGGTTTAATTCCCAGTGCTCCCTGATGCCTGGCGGGTGGCCTACTCAGTCACTAAAAATAATTGAGTACCTGCGTTCATTCGAACAAGGGGTAATAATGGCGGTTGTCTTAGGTGCGGTACTTGCCACATCGCCCCGCATCAGAGATGGTGCGCGACGACCGGGCAGAGAGAGCGAACGTATGAGAGCCTTAACCTCTCAGTTCGCAGGCCGTGCTCCCACGCGGGGCGTAGAGCCTTACCTTACCATTATTATTATTATTATATATTAATTGCTCCGTTAATTTATACTTTCCCTCATTCAACTATTACAAAAAGTTGTTTATAAAATCACTTTGTTTTTATCACGAAAATTATGTAAATGAGAGCTTAGTACGTCATTTTTGACAGCTCCTTTTTAATAAAACCATCTAAGTAATATATAAAATGTTCCTCTTATTATATAATGATCTGTTTGGCAACTTGTTATCCTATGTACTTCAACGTTTATAGTTTTCACTTAACTATTTTAGGTAACTGTGACATCAATAATTGAGTAAAAAGTTTGGGTTATTTAACTCACCTAAATTTGTATATTTATGGATATCTGTATACTAATAGAATCTGGTCAGAAGTTTTTCTTTGTTTATATAAATCTACTTTTCTGTTATTGTTGTCATTTAAATTTACACGTTCATTATTATCAAAATCACCAAGCAGGACTAGTTTTGTATAATTTTAAACATTAGATGCGATTTTGTTTAAATATACCTTTTCTCTATAAAGTTGTGTTTATTAGATGAATATACACCAATGATTATAAATCATTTTTTTAAGATATTTATGTATGTAGTTATAGGTAGTATTTTCAGTTGTATTTCACTTAAACTTCTCGTATATATAACAAAGGAACTCATCTTTTGAGTTTGCTTTTTGTAATCCTAATGTATAAGTGAATGTAGTTGCCATTATTTTTAAGCTTGATGTCTTTTTCTGAATTTAAATGTAAGTAGACCTTTAAATGTACCTATTTCCGTTTCCTTTATTGTTCTCTGTTAAATCTCATCCATAGCTATACGCTTTTTAGCAATAAATAATCCATTGAAGTGCTACTCTACGACCTCAACCTTCATCCTAGTGCAAGGTCATTTTTTGTTTCGGGGTAGGTATTATATTTCTGCACTATCCTCGGATCGTGCTGGATTATATGGGGAGGCGCCAAATGTAAGTAAATCCCCACACGAGAGATGAATTTAAAATATGTTTGTTAAATTTCTATCGAGTCCTGCTTGTTCTGTTTTTTGTTCCGATATCACCGTTTGATAATTGACGTTTATTTTTCTTAGACTTATTTGACTCATGTGTCTAATATTAACATACTAATTTATAATTAGACCTATTAATAGATGATATCCTGGAAATACTTCAAATAATATTCCTATAATTAACCACAAAGGTTGAGGGTACTCAGTATCAGAAGTATATTTTTAGCCCTAAATACTGCAATACCTTTAATAGGTTGATAAGTTTGAATCTTTTGGATCGGAGAATTTCAATATTTTTCTCCATTTAGTCCTGTGTCTATAAAGTTTATGTATGACGGGAAAATCACACCAAAGAAAAACTACAAAAGATATTCAAACCTAGTAAATTGTATTTTATTTAAGAGATATTAAACTAGAAAATATTGGTTTCAAAGGGTCTTCCTTTGCTCTTGAAAATCGCACTCAGACGTATCAATGGTAAACAATAGTTTTAGTAAAATCCCATGAAAAGTAGTCGCAGGGGTTTAAATTAGGAGAATATGGAGTCCAATTGATGCTTCCTCCTGTCTTTGTCTAAAACGATGATATTTGGACTGAAGACACTTGAGATGGCGTCCATGTTTTCTTACGTACGATGGACGCTGGCGCCATCTTGCATACACCAAAATCCACGTTTCATCAAATTACGCCTGATATGATCAAAACATTTGTCCAAAATTTGCACCCTATATATTTGACCAGTGACATTTTCGGTTAAAAGGTAAGGGCCCACTATGCCATAATAACTGATGGCACACCAAACAGTTACCGCATTCAAATGCAGAGGGCGCACTGTGGGGATTTGTGGCTTTTGGAACCCCCATATGCGGTAGTTTTGGGTGTTTACAAACCCTTCCAATTCATAGTTGCACTCATCAAATCTTTCGATAATTCAGTTTGTTTGCTTCGATCGTTTGTGTGAGAGTATTGGCAAATTCGAATCTATCCTTGATTACCTTTCACTCAAGGGCTGGTGGATTTGAATTTTGTAGGCGAAAAGTATTTTTTGCTTTGTTAATGTTCTCTTCTGTCCTTATTGATTAAGGTATTCCGGTTCGACCTTCGTTATACATAAACACTCCCCGTATTCTACCATTTCTTAACCAAACTGTACAAAATATGTAATTTTATTAGAAAATTTAAATTTTGTAAAATTTTTTAAAAAATACTAACCGAATCTTGAATCTAATGTCGATTTGTTGTCTACTTCCTTCTTCCATATCGCACCATTTCATTTGCATTCTTCCCACTACTGTACCAGAATTCAATGAATTGTACTCTTTGAGCGATCGGGTATTTCTCGTTCGGAGAAGATATTTTCAGCAAGCTAAAGCGTGTTTTGTTGACATTTTATAGCTCTTGATATTCACTCTACTCAGATAAATAGTTAAGATGGCGACACTTAGGCCACCTGCATAGACTTTCTAGACAGGATGTATATACACGTTAGGATGAGGGATTACCATCACAGTGAAAACTATTTTTTAAATTTCTTTGTTGGTCAAAGTTTTGTCATATGGTTTCATTAGGGTCGTATCATGACACATTTATTATTTTTTATTCCACTTTTGGCAGTAACTCTCAGTGGTGTGCTATAAGTTAAAATTGGTATAATTATAATTATAGATCTGACGCTTTGGCTCATACGGACACGACCATTGCTCCTCTGTCCACAAGCCGGCACAGGCAAGTTCGAGTCTCGCTAGAAAATTATGGGTGTATGTGACGTCCTAATTTAAGTCCTGGAATAAAGTGCATGTTAGTAGCACAATAAGCTCTTACGGGTGCACTGCCAGTAAGTGCAAAAAAAAATTAGAATTATACAACAGTATTTTATTGGTAAACGGTAATTTTGCGACCTAAAAGTCTGTAAATTTAGTTGTTTTTATTTTAGGCTAGATGTGTTTTTTTAAGTTCCTTAAGTGTAGGCATTTAGTGTTTTTTGTTTTGCGTTGTCTGTTGCGTGTTTAATTGGACCTGATAAAATATTTTAAAGTGTCTTTTTACACTCTTGTTTTAATTTGCGTAAATAATTTGTAAAATGTTCGCATGCTAAGTTAGCATCAAAATACATTCTCTATGGAGTAAAGAGTCTGATATAAAAACCAAATACAAAAATAGGTTTAGCCTACTGTCTTAGCAAACTTCTAAGTGCAAATTTGTTTGCGATTTATCACATTTAATAAAAAGGTCTCTATTAGAAAGGTATTTTTCTAGTATTTATCTCATTGTAAGGTACTGTAAACCTATTCGTTCCTAACGTATATAACATCAATAAAGATTGCCGTTTGGTTTTAAAATATTTATTAATTGAATCTGTTACTCCGCGCACTCGTTCTAATATATTGTTTTAAAAAATTATACTGCTGTCTGGGTTCTACTTATTTTGAAGGATTCATTAAGTAAGAACATTTAGCGTAATAGTTCAGAGTATTGCACGATTTTATTTTGAAAGATGCGGAAGCTTTGCATGGATGCTTCTAGCTCAACTACTATTTTGTAGTCTAAGTGAGCATTATACTATTGAACTTTTTAAATCAAATAGATGATAAAGTAGATAATTTAAGTCTTACCTGATAAAGTTCTCATTTCTCATCTTGGTGATTAATAGGTATATTTTAATGTTAGGTTTCATAGTGTCATCTGTATGTAGTAGATGGTTAGTAACATGTTCATCTGTGTCTACGATAGTGAAGAGGATTTTGGATTGACTTCATTAAATTGCATTTGTATTAGACTTTTCTAGCACAACTCCACAGTTTCATTCTTTAAGTCTAAATAAATGAAAAAGTTTTTGTAAATAAGTAATTGGTTTTCTGACGATAGATGTGATTTACGACTTATTAATCCGTTAAGTTCCTTTGTTTTTAATTTAATGTCACTTAAATTTTAAGTTAAGATGAAAGCTTAAGTATAGCTAATTCTTATTATAATATACTGACTTGATTAAGTTTATCTTTTATGTAGTCTAGAGACTAAGTTAGGTGTTCTGATTTTGATTCGTCAACCTTTATTTTCTATTTATTTCATCAAAGTCTAATAAGTGCTATGACAAGTTGGGTGACAACTACAAGATCGTCTTAAATTTTGAATGGTATAATGGCAGAAGTACCTATTATTGTACTTCTAGAATATGATATGTCGTATATATAATCACATGGAGGAAGAGGTGAAAAATAGTGCTTTAAAGTACTCCTGATCGAATATATTGTCAACTCAAGGATTTAATATTGATTTTAATTTTTTGGGTTTGTTCGTATATAGATGACCTTAGTAGATTGAAGTATTTAATAAGAAAAGTTTTTCTTTATTTTTTAGAGTAAGCTTAGGTACCAAACTTTGTCAAAGGGTTAGCTTACTTCTAGGAAGACCTCCGTACAGCACTACGTATTTTTCATCTCATCAAGTACATTAAATGATAACATTATTATACTTTCAAATAAATTGATGATTTGGAATTCACTCACAAAAATAACGGTCATGTTTGATACATTCAAGAGCTTTCTTTGAAAGTTTTTTAAGTATTTTAGTCAAATAAATTGATACCTGGTGTTTTTTTTTGTATGCAATTTAGTAATTTCCTTCTTGATTACTTTGGAGCAAATAATCTTATATGTTTATTTTCTGAGATGGGCAAGGTTAAATTCTGTTCGATTTTTTTAATTGAATCACTGTTTTGAGAAAAAAAAGTTTGATAAGTACTCTACTAGAACAGTTTTTGAATGTTACTTTAGGCCTGCAAAGGAGTTGATTATTAACACATAAAAGATAATTTATTTATTTTTGTTTTATATGTTTTCAGATAGTAATATCATATCTGGATAAATTTTATATATTTTTTTTGCACTCCCTCAAATTGTTAATTATTTTATTGTATTTTTTCTGCTGTTCGGCATGTGAGTTCACTGCCAGATTGATTTGGTTCTCCGTTTCTCTACTAATAATTTTTTGATTTCACAGGGTATATTATTAATAATTTGTTGGAGTTTAATATGTGGCATAGATCCGTTTGGAAGCATTCTGAAGTAGATGAATAAAATTGTCTGTTTCGCTGTCAGTGTTTTCTAATATTTTTAGATTTATAGTTAGGTCAGTATTCTTATATGTGATTTGATTTTGTGTCTCTGTTTTGAAATTCTGCTTATTATTACTTTTATAAAACTATGGTCTAATAAAATAACATAAGTCAAAAATGCATGCATGTGCTTAAGAAAATCCGTTAAATACAAATAGTTTAATAAACCTAAAACTTTTTTGGGGTGGTGCACCGGAAAATTGTCAATTGAGCCAAGAAAAACAGTTTTCTCTGGCCACTTCTGCTAATTCACAACTTAAGACTTAAACGCCACAAAGAATTCTTACTCTTAGTTGTTCCCAGCTACAATTCTTAGTTTATATTTAAATTATATTAATATTTCCAGTTTCATTCTTTTATTAGTCTATGTTTGGGTGAACAATAAACTGTGGTAGAAGCAATTTTGTATGGAAGGACTAGTACTTATCATAATTTTGCTTAAACCTGTTTCTTGCATTTTAGTAATTTATAATCATTGATGCTTTCTTTCACAAGTACCGCAGGATCACATGGGCACTACCACTTGGGTTATTTTACTTATTTTTAGAGATATTACAGTGATTTCTAGTGGAGAAGTAGTTTTTTTCGAATTAGTAAATTATCAATTATTTTATTTTCTGATAGTAGTTGTATTTCCTCTTTATTTATTGGAAAGCCGTTGGTGTTATATTGGGTAAACTTGAGAGTCTAGCCATTTTTTTATTTTATTTTGTTGACAATCACAGTAATCATATTGATTATCATGATATTTGATGAATTAATTTATTTAAGAGATTTTTAATTTATTTGGAAATGTAGTTAGTGTATTAGTTATGTTTTTATCATTTAGCTTTAGCTGCTGCTTTAGCGTAGGTTGTATATTGTGGATTGAATATTTTATATGTATTTTTTGTGGCTACTAATGGTACTTTGGTTGCTGCGTGTTTCTTTTATTATGTCCTCTAATTAGTCTGTGATAGTGGCTCACAGCCTTTATTACTAGCTGTGTTTTTCTGTTTTTGTATTTTTGCTGTAATATGACAATTGAGATTTTGTAGCTTATTCAAATATTCGACTAAAATTTTCAACCACTTTAAGAAATGTTTTCTTTATTTTTAACAAATTTATTAGAGTAAGTGATTTATTAATGAATTCCATTTCGAATTGTCCATTGTACTATATATTATTATAAAGATCAAAATAATTTGTTTTGGGAGCACTTGCGTGTGTACTATTATTATAATTGGAAAATGTTTTGAGAATATGTTTCAAAAATTAAAAATTAAATTGTTATCCATTTGTTATTTATTTCTTCCGGCAGTTCTCTGTCTTTAGTAGTGCTTAATTTTGAACTCTAATGCGCATGCTTGGCATTATAGTCTCCGGAGTTAAAAATCTATTTTAAATATATAATATTTATAATAAAAGAGAATTATTACGCCTTATTGGGAAACGGTTAGCAGACCATTCCAATATTTAATGGGTATTGATGCAGCTTGTAAATCTTGAGGACTGCATGTATAAAGCTCGTAATGTTTTATTAACCTTCTGGCATTGATAGCTTTACCAGCGTGCATTATACGATTAGGGGCTCGCGTTAACGTGATAGCAATGAACTAATTAGAGATGAAAGATATAATTTTATATTTATGTTTTGTCAAGCTGTTGGTGATCTAAATAGCTAATTTGAACGCACCGGGTTATTATTAATTTTAGAAATTAGAGTAGATAGCAGGTTTAATATAGTTCTCATTTGACCTATCAGGGTTTTCAGCATCGTTTTAGTGCACTTACGTTACTAGCTTCACTTATTTCATGTAATTCATAGCAGGTTTTGTGGGGCCTAGTGTAGATTACCACCACTCATGTTGAGACATTGCATGAATGTTGGTATATATTAAGCATTTCAGACTGCTGTTGTTGAAATTATATGACATTGAGATATTCGAGGTTGGGTAATTAGTACTTTAAATTTAAATACCGAATGAGCCAATTAATGATAGTGTCAATTACATTGTTATTTTCTGCGTACTCTATGAATAGAGCAGCTTTTCCTTTGTTACTTTTGGCGTATTAACCCAAAAGATTGCAGTTGTGGTATATAAAGTGTAACATATATTAATTTATATATTTTATAGCTTTTTAGAATGAATTATCCTATAGAACTAAAGTTTTTTTTTAAGTTTATTTGCAGATTAACAATCAGAACCATTTTACATAATAAACATATAGTAAGGTCCTATGAGCTATTGAGATGACGGTAGTGACGTGAAGGGAGTCCATCTATCGATGTTATCCCGTTAGTTTCTTCTTAGATCAATGGGCCACGTTTTTTGTAGTCGTCTAAGAGGTGGATCATGTTGCAGGCTGGATGCCAGGACATTGGGATGAACTTGAAGTCGCAGGAAATGGTTGTTGCTTTTTTTAGTACGTTCTTCTACTACTGTTGGCATTTCCAGGTCGGTATGCAGGGTGTCGTATCTAACATACCAGGGAGCATTGGCTAACATTCTCAGTGTTTTGGATTGCATGCGTTGGATTATGTTTACGTTTGACTTGCAGGAGCATCCCCACAGCTCGATGCCATAGGTCCAGATAGGTTTAATTATTATTTTATAAAGTAGAATCTTATTTTCTAAAGATAGACACGATTTCCTACCAAGAGACCAGTACATTTTTTTAAGTCGTAGATCAACTTCCTTTCGTTTCTTTAATATATGCAGTTTCCACGTGAGTCTTTTGTCTAAATGAAGGCCCAGGTAGCGGGCTTAATTTGCCTGAGGAATTGCTAGATTATTTAGATGCACCGGCAGGCATTCCAAGCGATTTAGGGTAAAATTTACCTGGGTGCATTTAGCTTCTTTGCACTTGGATTCTCCATTTGTTTAGCCAGGTTTGTAAGAGGAACAGATGGTGTTGCAAGTTTAAGGAGGCTGTTTGAGGATTGGTATGATGAGAGAGAAGGACTGTATCGTCAGCGAAGGTGTTTATAGTTGTAGCTACTGTTGTCGGTATGTCTGCCGTGTACAATGCATATAGAAGAGGTCCAAGAACGCTGCCTTGTGGTACTCCGGAGTTGATTGAATGAATGGCAGAATATTCTTGGCCATACTTTATCTGGAAGTGTCGATTTGATAAATAGGATTTTATAAGTAAATAATATTCACTTAGAAGGTGTAATTTGAGTTTGTATACGAGCCCCTTATGATATACTTTATCGAACGCCTGTTGTATATCAATAAATACTGCTGGACAGTAAGATTTAGAGTCTAGTACTGTGTTAATCATATTTACGACGCGATGACATCGCTGAATGGTAGAGTGATACTTTCTGACCCCAAACTGGTGGTCCGGGATGCAGTTTTCCAATATATCTGTTTCATGTATTCTCCTGACTAAAAGTTTTTCTAACAGTTTAGAAACTTGGGGCAGTAAGCTTATTGGAGGTAAGATGTAATTTCCTCAATAGGTTTACCTGGTTTTTCTATGAGAACTATCTGTGCGAATTTAAATGGTAACGGCCAATAATGGAGACGTAAGATAGAATTGAAAAGGTTCCTTAGAAACACCAGACCGACTCTAGGTAATTCAGCAAGCACTTTACCGGATATTAGTTCGTACTCTTGTGCTTTTTTATGGTTAAGATGTTGAATTTCTTCTTCCAGCTCTGCACAGGTGAATCTCTTGATAGGTAGCGACAGTTGCAATGGTATGTCCAAGAAGCTGTTTACTGTATCATCAGGATCATCTGAGTAGGGCGTAAAAACATTAGCAAAGTGTCGTGCAAATAAGTCTGCCTTTTCCTGATCTGTTCTAGCCCACTCGTTATTTGTTTTTCTTAGTGGGGGATTTGTTTTTTTGTGGCCGTTTGTTTGCTTTGGCGATTTTCCAAATGCTATTATCTGTTCTTGATAATGTAGTTAGATAATGGTTAAAAGTTTCCTACCTTATCTTGTGTAGTTGGTTCTTTAAGGTATTTGCTAATCTATTATACACTGTTTTGTCAGCTGGATGTTGTGTTCTATGCCATCTAGCTCTCACTCTTCGCTTCTGTCGAACTAATTCAAGTATGTCATTAGGAATATTTATATCTCTTTGAACGCTGTTTATGATCGTAGGTGTGGATTTCCATGCTGCATTTTGCAGAGTAGTGATAAAATGATCAGTAGCTTGCTCTAATTCCTGGGAGTTTTAAACTAATATTTGATTGTAGGGTTTCTTGAAGAATGGCTTTGTATGAGTTCCAATCTGTTTTATTGTTAAAAGGTGATGGTCTTGGTGATTTTTTAATTATCGTTGTACTGATTGTAGCGATAACTGGTGTATGATCTGAAGATAAGTCAAGATTGCTGATAATATCCGTATAGTTAGAAGAAATTCCATTTGTGACAAAAAAGCAAATCAGGTGTTTTATTATGGTCCGTGGGCCAGTATGTTGGCTCCCCAGTTGATAGGTATCCATATTTTCTTCTCGTAAGAGGTTATATAGAGCCCTACCCCTAGTGGTAATTAGCCGAGATCCCCAGTAGGTGTGCTTACAGTTGAAGTCTCCGCCGCATATGAATGTACTGCCAAGTGATTGGAAAAACGGCTTGAGGTCCTCCTTGGTAATATTATGTCTTGGTGGACAATAGACAGCAGATATGATAATTGGGTTTGGTAATTTACAAACTTGTATTGTTGTTGCTTGTAGGCATGGATCCTCATATTTTTGTAGTTCATAATGAACTATTGAGCTCTTTATGAGTAGCGCTGTTCCTCCGTGGGCGGTACCATCCGGATGTTCCGTATGATAGCATGTATAGTGCGGAACTCTTAGATAAGATCTGTCCGTAAAATGTGTTTCTGATATAAGAAATATATCTATATTATGAAGTTTTGAAAATAATTCGATTTCTTGAATTTTTGATTGGATGCCATTCGCATTCCATAAACATATTCGTAAGGACTTAGACATTAACGACAAGTTTATTTATGACAGTAGACAACATGTTTATTATCATGTTGTTTTGTTGCATTAGCTGGGTGAACATCATTTTGAATTCTTCTAAGAACTTTTGTAAGATTGTGTCTTGACTGTTGGCTTGTACAGTGTCACCTTGTACTACTTGGTTGTATGTTGAGGTGTGAACTTTGAGTGTTGTCTATTGTTGTTGGGTGGTGAGTGGTTTGAATTGATAAACCTGTTTTGAGTCTGTGTGTCTGGTTTCAGTCTGTTTTGTAATTCTTTGTGTACTGTACAGCCTCTATAGTTGGAGGATGATCACCGCCACATAAAGCACATTTAGCCCAAATCTTTTGATTTCTTGCATGTCTTAGTGTCATGCGGTCCTCCACATTTAACGCAAGCGTAGGGACGGTTACAGTAGGCTTTGGTATGGTTATATTGTTGACACCTCGTACACTGGACAATTGATGTATTTTTACGTGGCGGCTCACTTTTATAACGTGATTATTTAAGAATTTAAGATTGTAAATGTCTTTATTGTTTTCAGCAGGTTCCAAGTCTACAAAAACATTGGTAAGGATAATTTTGTAATTCTGTGTTTGATGTTTGTTACAGCTCTTACTTCTTCCAGTGATTCTGCTATTTCGGTAGAGGTACAGTAGGATGGAGGTTACGAATGACAACTCTATAAGCTTTATTTTCTCTCATCCGATATGTGTGGTATATTATACCTGTTTCCTTCATGAATGTTACTAACTTACGGTATGTGCCTGGAGTATTTGCACTTACCTTAACTATATTGCGAGCCATTGTTTTTTTTTATATTGTTCTATTTCAGTAACAGCTGTTAGAGCATTTATCATTTTATTATAATCTGTAACTTCATGTACAAATATCGGAGGTGGTCTGGGTATCTTATTTTGTTGAACAACCGGTGTGACGGCAGTAATATCCTCATTAAGGCTATTAAAGGCAGAATATCTATTATTTTGTGTGACATGTACTGCTTTATTTTGTGCTGATTGTTTTGTTATTCTTTTCCTTTTTCTATTTTGCACACATTGCCATTCTTTATTGGGCATTGTATTCAATTCCACTTCACTATCACCATCGGGTGTATTTATTCTGTTTGATAAATTATTTGTCGGTATGTTATTTAGTTGCATTGATGTAAAAGTATGATTAGTTTTGTATTCATTTGAGATTGTAAATTTGGGATCTGCAATTTGGCACATATTCAAGTTGTTATGTAAATAAGGAGTATTGATAATAGGAAATTGGGGATTTACCTGGCTATCCATCGGGCGAAGCTATTATGTGATTGAGATGCTAGCTGCGTGTTAATTGCGTTGACGGAAATAGATATTATTATTGCTGTTGCATGCCATTTTAGTAGCATGTGGATTGATTTCATATAACTATTTTACGAAATGTGAGTTTATAATTATTATACTTCACACAGATTAAACCAGCGTATTGCTGACCTAAGGTCAGCGATAACCGCGTTAAACACTTTCACTATTATCGCTCAGCACACGTCTTTACGGTATGAAAGTCAAACGCGGACTCTAGAACTAAAGTTGACTCACATTTTTTTAAATGCATACCTTCTTATACCCTGAAACATTATTATAAACTTGTTACTTATCTGATTGCACTACCTTTCTGTTCGGCGTGCGAGTTTACCGCAAGATTGATTTGCCTCTTCGTTTTTCTGATACTAAGTTTTTGATTTAGCAGGACATATTATTAATTATTCGTTAGGATTTGAAATGAACAATAGATGGTGTGGTAGTATGCTGAGGTAGATACATTAAATTGTCTATTTCGTTATCAATGTACTCCAATGTTTTTTTATAAATACATAAGTACTTTTATTGGAGTTTCCTTGCCATTTTTGTATTTTTTAGTGTTCTGCTACAAGGTTTGCCTTTTTTTGGTAATATATGCCTTTCTGTGTTTTTATTTTTGCTATATTATGACAATCGAGATTTTGTAGATCGTCATGCAGTTTCTTTAACTATTCTAATAAAATTTTCAAACACTATAAGAAATTTTCGGTTTATTTTCAAAAAACTATCAGAGTAAGTCATTTATTAACAAATTCTATTTTATATTATCTATTTTACTATGTGTTATTATAAAGAGCAGAAGAATTTGTTTTGTAGAGTAGTTTGTGTGTGTATAAAATAAAAATCAACCATTTCAGTCAAAATTGTGACTCATTTGTTATTTATTTCTTCCAGTATTTTTTTCTCTAATGCGCATGTTTGTGGTACAGTCACCGGAGTTAAATCTATTTTAAATTTATAATACTCATAATGCTCTTATTTATTATGACGCCTTGGTGGGCAATAAGCCACCAAAGGGTTAGTAGATCATTGCAATCTTTAATGGCTATTTGTAAATCTTCAGGACTGCATGTATAGTTTATAATGTTTTATTAAACTTGTAACATTGATATCCTTACTAGCGTGCATTATACGATTAGGGGCTTGCGTTTATGTGATAGAAATGAATTAATTGGAGATGAAAGATATGATTTTATATTTATGTTTTGTCAAGCTGTTGGTATTCCAAGTAGTTAATTTGAACTAGGTTATTAATTTTAAAAATTAAATCAGTTAACTATTTTAATATAATACCTGTTTGTATCACCATTTGTTTTAATACACTTTCATTATTAGCTTTATTAATTTGAAATAAGTTATTGCACTGATATTGTACTTGTTCAAGTTGTGTATTCTTCAGAGGCGCAAACATTTTGCGTTGTACCTCTTGTGGACCAAACAAGCCTTATAATTTACGAAAGGGTTACTTGTGGCAGTTAATGCGATGTTCTTTTGACATTGAGGTGTTGCATGAGTGCATGTATATTTTGCGCATCTCAGATTTTCGCTGCAGATATTATGAGTATGGCGAAATAGGCGACATTTTGGACATTCAGATATTTGGAGCTTGGTAATAGAAACTTTAAATTTGAATACTGAATAATTTAATATAATGATAACGTGGATATTATTACTTGCTGTGGACTTTTGCTTTTAACTTTTTAATTTATGGGTACTTTATAAATAATGCACTCTTTTAATCTTCCTCCTTTCTCAAAACCTTTCCTAGGTTTTTTATCTGCACAAATGATTACGTAACTTTAGGTATTTGTTTTTATTTTAATTTTGTTCTTTAATAACAGCACTTATATCCTAATTTGTCCAATTTTCCATTTTCACATCAACTATATATTCATAATTGTTGTGTATTTTTAGCTCTTTTATAATTGTTTATGTTAAACATTTTAATTAAGTATTTGTTAACCATTTTAATATTTTGCTAATGTTTTATATTTTTTAACTTTCTTTGTACTTGAAATACTATAAGTACATCTGTATTTTATTCTTTTTCGAGTTCTTATTAATTCTTTCTTAATGCGTTTTTTATTTTTGTTTAAATTGTATTTATTATAGTGCGGATAACAGTATTTTATTAACGACATCAGGTAGGGTTATACTATTGTAACTTTTACATATCTACTTCTTCTAGTTAAACAGATCTTGTAAGGTTTATTTCTGTTTTAAAAGTTATATATTTATTTATTCAGTTTTGCTTATCTCTATAGAAGCATATTTTCTGTCATATTTAGTTAGTTCGAGTACTTCTTTAGTTTCTTTTGATTTTGATATTTAGAGCTGATATATTAGTAGGTATATTATACGCAACCAAATTTGCTAAACAAGTTGATGTACCTTTTACCTTTTGTAATTTTATTAACATTTATTAACGTTACTGTTCTTTATATCTTGTTTTTTGTTTTATATCTCAAATTTTTTAGAAATTAATTTTACTACTTATAGAATGACTTTATTTGCAATAGGAAATTTTTATTAATATTGTTACAGGATTTAAATTTGATCTACTTTAAGGATTATTAAAATTTGTCAAAAGTTTCATAACACTTGCAAACATTTTTATTTTTATGTGTCATTAATGTCAACAACAACAATTATACTTCAAAATACCGTCAATTATTTTTTTAATGCTCTCCAAGGTGTAGAATTTGTCTACGGTATCAATCTACCGACTTTGAAATAAATAATTTTTGACATGGGTTCTTCAACTTGATCAAATAATTCAAAACTGCGACTACCCAAAAAGTGTGTCATAGAAATTGCAACATCTCCACTCCAACCGGTTCAATAATTTGGTCTCTAAATTTCATATTACTATGAACAGGTGTCATTGAAAGGGAGTTTCTTTATGGTTTATCAATGTCGAATACATTTGCTTTAAGACTTTGTAAATTGTACTAGCTATTGAATATACAATTCGTCATTTAGTAGTACATTTAGTGTACCGTACCAAACATAAATCATAACTTTCTTCCTAAAGTGGCATTGTCAAGCAGCTGGTAGAGGATTTTGGCCCCGAAAAACTTAGCTCTTACGGAGAATTCTCTATTTTTTTAATAATAGCAAATAAAAATAACGACAAAGATTCTTACTATATCATAAACACGAGCATCAACGAAAAATACATAAAAACAAATTTTCTATGTGTGTTTCTACATGTTTGCACAATGAAATCATAGAAATTTGTCTGTTTTTCTATATAATTTTATGTAATTTCTTATTAGTTATTTAGAAAAAAAATTGTCTCTTTTATTTTGCGAATCATTTAAAAAATTTTTATTGTGGATCTGGACTACTATATTTTGAGTTAAATAATCTAATATATTTGAGGGTCCTTTGATCTCGACCGCCATTGTTATAGCAAGTCTATTTATAAAAAATACATTTTTTAAAATTACATTTATAAAAGTATATTTGCAATGTACATGATTTATTCTGTTTATCCATATTAATTATCTACTTACTTTTTAATTTGTTCTTTTAATTAATTTTTTTTTTCATTTTTTATAAGATTTTATAAACATAAATTTGCACTTTACTGATTGATTATCAAGGTTAAGTATAGCCATTTAGTTACTGTTGTTCAATGAATGTTCATTAATTTGATCTTATTTCTGTGTTAGTTCATTTGCCAAATTTCCTTGGGATCTGAGCTATTATTCTTGATTAACTTATCTACATTACTTTGTTAGAGTTCCTTCTCTGATCTAACTCGCATTAATTAATTATGTGTTCTATTTAGATTACATTTTTGTATGACATCGTCATTTTAATATAACATTATAATAGTTCTCTTTAGTGTTTGACATTTGATTGTATTATTTTCTATTGCTTATATTTGACATTGTATTTATTTACATATGGTTTGGTTGAATTTGTACTATGGTATATCGGCCCTAATTTAGCATTGTGACTCTGCGGCCTTTTATGCGCCCCTTTTCCTAATTAAGGAAAATCTGTGTTTTCAATTAATTTTAGGATGTTCTTTATGTTCTCGTGATTGTGTAGATTGCTACGGAGATTTGCCCTAAAGAATTTCTGCCTTTTGCGGTATAGTGCTGGGCAGTCAAAGATTATGTGTGAGAATGTTTACCTTGGTTTTATGCTATGTATACCCGTTCCTGTTCTTTGGGCAGTGCGGGATCCGTCTGTATACCAGATCAGCCCACTTCTGAGTTGTGATGAGTTGCCTTTTGCTCAGTCATGATCGTAACTCGCATTGAAAGGTTTTTCAAATGAGTAAATCGGTAGGGTGTGGTCAGTACCCATGCTTAGGATGGTATTACCGTTGACCACTTCCAGTATTTGTTTATGCCCACATCGTTCATTGTGCCTATGCCAGGTACTGGTGGATTTTATTCTATGTGCAGTAATTAAAGCTTCTCTATTTGTAATGAATGCATTTAAATAAAGGCACAATATAAACAATTTTGAAAATGGCCGGAAATATTATAAAAGTTATTCAGGGTTTGAAGTAGCAGCAACGAGCAGAACAATAGAGAATGTTGAATGTGTCTGACTGACAATCCGAGAAAAAGAAAATGAGTTGAGAATTTTAAAAACCAAAGTGGGTAAAGTTTTCACAAAATATCTTGGCATAAAACGTGTCACTGAGACCAATAAGATAAAACAGTTGTTCACAATTTCTACAAAGCACTTTCCAGATCAGTAAAAACGACGACAGGCAGTGAATTCCCAAGGAAACTGGGACCTGTTTCCTATACCTTTATAATTTTTACTAAATATATTACTTTTGGAACAACTTACGTGATTTATATCTTGATTCCTTTTTAATTTGATCAACCACAATGTACTTTATTTTTTTAGTAAACTATCCAATATTATTCCTTTATAAGTATTATGGTCACGGCTCTTAGTTTTTTAGAGATTAACACTATTATATTCATTCACCGATCTTCAAGTATGTTACCTTCTGTTATTGCCTTTTTTCTTATTTTTGATAATGCTTTTTATTAACATTCTATATATATTTCACCGTCTCTGCAGTTATGTCATGTAATCTCGCAAATTTTTCTACTTTCACACAACTATTTAATTTTTTGTCTTCTATTATAATTATTATTTCTTCTATCTGTTGTGTTATTAGTAAATTAAATTATTTTCGCTAGTAATTTTACAATATAGTTTATCTACAATATTGTGAAATTATTTCTGATCACCTTCATGTAATTACTTTAACTTGCTTTCTGGCATAGACTATACCAGTTCTTTATCTATATCAGGTAAGCACTTTTCTGGAATCTAAATGAATAGATTTTTTTGAGTCTAAGTTCTGCCAATATTTTAACCAGTTAAGTATGCCACATATGAAACCAGAAGTAGTAAAACTGAAGTTAAATATTATAAATTTTTGAGCGGACTTCTGAAGTTATTCGTCATTTATTATATTCCAATTTAAATTCTGCTTTAAAATGGTTTAAAAGATCATTTTTTGTTTATAATTTGTAATTTATATTGTGTTACAAATTCTATGAAACAATCTAAACTGTAAAGTAGTTAATTTTATTAAGCATTGCCATATGAGTTTAAGTACAATTTCTTCAGTTGCTGTTTTACATTTGTTTGATTTGTTAGTAAATGAAGAGAAGAAAGTAATGTTTGCAGTAAGCTTTCTAATATGACGAAAAATACTAAAAATATTCTACTTATAAAAAAGCTTGAAGCGGGCATTACTTTTTCGAATGACATCAAATAAGGAACAGCAAATTTGAGCCAGCAACCGGAATTGGAAGCAAAGAAGCGTTCAATTATAATTGATCTTTCAGGATTTAGTTGATTTTTACGACTCACCTTTACGTGATTACAAATAAATAAAACTTAAATTATTTTTTGATAAAAATATATGCACTTTTTTATGTACATAAAAATACAAAACAAACGCTTTTTTATTTGTTTAAACAAAATGCAATTATTTGCAAGGCTATGGGAATAGATTTATTTATACAAATTACGTGCTGTGTTTGAGCACTCAGCAATATTTCCTTGAATAAATATGACTGCGTCTTCCAATAAACAAGCTCAAAAACTAATTTTTGAATACGCTTCGATACAACAATATCTAAATTACAACGACAACATGTTATGTCATGACGTAATGCCATGTAAACAAGCGCAGGCAATATTATTACAATAAGCCGATCAAATTTGTGTCAGTATACAAGTGCAAGTCAGTGCACAAGTGGTGTATGAGCAGCAACAGTGCTTATTCCATCAATTTTTAAATATACAAAAAATTGAGAAGGGCTCCCACTGAAGACAAAAAGGGGAAACTTACTATACCTATTTTTTCAGACTTAGCATGCTTTTTGAACAGAAACTTTTCGGTGCAAAATAGCGCAGACTCACTTAAAAACATCGAAGTATTATTACACGTTAATGTCGTTCATCTTTATCAAATGATTGCGTTTCAGAACGCGTCAGGTTTGATAGACAACATCATTTTGTTATACTAATAGAAAAAGCCAAAAAGGGCTTACAAATCAATAATTAGAATTATATATCATGAACACTATGTTTTCCTTTGTTTAAAATCTTTCAAACGCTTCTTCTTCTTTCTCTTTGTCCCCATTTATACCTCACGGTGTTGGGTCTTTTATCCATCTCTTGAAGGTGTTCCTTTCTCTTGCCATTCTCCGTATTTCAGTGATGTTTTTTCCTCTTTTCCTTGCCATTTCCTCTATTGATTCTTCCCACTGGATCCTTGGTCTTCCGCTTTTTCTTCTTCCTTCGGGTCTCATATTTAACATTTTCTTGTGTATCCTTTCCTCCCCCATACGAACCAGGTGTCCATACCAGCTTAGTTGTTTTTCCTCTATTTCTTCTACTAGAGGTTTTACTTCTAGTTCGTCCCTTACGCTTCTGTTACGTACCCTATCTCTTCTGGTATTGCCTATTATCTTCCGGAGGTACCTCATTTCTGCAGCTGTTATTCTGGATTTATGCTTGTCCAGCATCGTCCACGTTTCTGATCCATAATTGAGTGTCGGTGTATAGATGGTTTTGTATAAGTGTAGCTTTGTTTTAGTGCTTAGTTCCTTCTTTCCTACTAGAGTGTTGTTTATTTGGTAGTAGACTCTACTTGCTTTGGCTATTCTGTTTCGTATTTCTTTGTCGATCTTCCCGTCTTTATTTATCATTGTTCCTAAATATTCGTATGTTTCTACTATCTCTAGTTGTTGTCCATCTATTCTTACGTCTATGTTTTCTTCTCTTTCTTCTTTTGTGATGTGTAGAATCTTACTCTTGTTCTTGTTTATTTCCATTCCTTTTTCTTGCAGGCAGGCATTCCATATTTGGATGTTTCTTTGTAAGACATTTACCTTGTCGGATATTAGAACAATATCGTCTGCGTAAATCAGATCTTGTGTGTAAACTAGAATTAGGTTGTGGTACCCTAATCTTTTTTTTATTATTGTATCCATGTAGGCTACGAAAATAAGTGGACTTAAGCTGTCGCCTTGTTTAACTCCCTTTTTTATTCTAAACTCTTCGGATGTCTTTCCGTTCAGTCTAACTGTTCTCGTCACATTATTGTATATGCTTCGGATTACTCTTTGTAATTTTGAATTTGTTCCTAGTTCCTCTAATGCGTTCCATATATGTTTTCTTGGTACTTGATCAAACGCTGCTTTTAGGTCGAGGAAAGCTAAGTATATGTTCTTGTTCCTGTCTAGTGATTTCTCTATTATAGATCTAAGAGTATATATGTGATCTTGCGTTTGTCTGTTTGGTCGGAAAGCTGTTTGCTCTTCTTCGAGTTTATTTTGAATCTGAGCTCTTAGACGCTTTTCTAAAATTTTTGAGTATACTTTGAGCGCGACAGGTGCTAAGCAGATCGCCCTGTAGTTATCGCAGTTAGTTGTATCTCCTTTTTTATGAATTGGTATGATTACATTTCTTTCCCATTCTTGGGGTATTGATTCTGTTGTCTATGCTTGTTTGAATATTTTCTGTAGCCATCTTTCTACTACGAATCCCCCCTTTTTTAATAATTCCGGTGGTATGTTATCTTCACCTGCTGCCTTTCCATTTCGGGTTTCTCTCAGGGCTCTTCTTACTTCTTCTACACTTATTTCTTCCTCTGCATTTTCCCCGCTGTCTTCTCGGTTTGTTTGGTTTTCTAACGGTCTTTCTATATCTTCCTCATCTTCTCTCATTTTAAATTTTGCTGCATAGTGGTCCTTCCATGTTTTCAGGATGTTTTCACTGGTCGTTTGCAAATCTCCGTTTTGGTTCCTTATGTTTCGTACTTGTTTTGCACTGTTTCCTTTTAGCTTCTTGACTACATTCCAAAATTGTTTTTGTTTTTCCATATAATTCTCGTTTAACTTATTTCGGAATTCTTCCCAGTAGTCCTCTTTTGCTCTTTTTACGGCTTCCTTTGCCTCTTGTCTTTTCCTTCGGTATGTTTCTTGATCGTCGGCACTATTTGTTCTTTTGAACCTGCACCAGGCTTCTTTTTTATGTTTGATCTTATTCTTAACCGTTTCGTTCCACCATTTGGTTCTTCTTTGGTTCTGGCCTGTTTTCACTCTTATTTTACCGCATATCTCGTTTGCTGTCAGGATTATTGTTTCTTTGAACTTTTTCCATCTATCGTTGAGATTCCAATGTTCTTCTGTCTCTGCTTCTTGCTCTTCTAATCTATTTAATTTCCTGTTAAGTTCTCTTTCATATTCCTCCCTTTTTTCTTGGTTTTCCAGTTCTTCTAGTTTTAATCTTTCGTATACTATTGGTGTTTCTTTGGGGGGTGTTTTCAGAATGGTGTCGGTTATCAGTAGTCGGTGGTCGGTGCTGAGTTCTGCTCCTCTTATTACTTTTACGTCTTGGATTGCAAATCTTATAGTTTTAGAGTATGTTATATAGTCTATTATGCTTTTTTGTCCTCTTTCTTCTGCTTCGTACGTAATCTTGTGGATTGTTTTATGTTTGAACCACGTATTTCCTATTAGTAATTGATTGTTTATGCAGAAATCCAGCATTCTATCTCCATTGTTGTTTAGAGTTTCTTCTCCTCCATGTTCTCCCATAGTTCCGTATCCTTGATCTTTGTCTTTTCCTATGCGGGCATTCCAATCACCGAATATCATTACGTGTCTGTTTTTGTTTTGCATTTTCTCTAATACTCTTTGAAGATCTTCGTAGAATTGATCCTTGTCTCTTACATCCGCGTCTTCCGTTGGTGCATATATTTGTATTATACCGACCTTTTCTTCTAGCTCAAGGCTAACTGTTATGATCCTTGAGTTTATCGGCTCCCAGTCAATTAATTTGGTTTCTAGTGCTTCACTTGTTATGATCCCCACTCCTTCTTTCTCTCTTTCTCCGGGGGGCTTTCCTATATATCTCAGTGTGTATCCCTTGTCCAGTGTCTTGAGTCCTTGACCCTTCTTCTTCACTTCACTTATTCCCAGTATCTGTAACTTATACTTTTCCATCTCTTCTACTACTTCTATCTCTTTCCCAGTTAGTGTTTTTATATTCCATGTCCCTATTCGTATCCGTTGTCTTGCCGGTCGTCTCCTATTAAGCAGTCCTGTTCCGATGCGCTCGTTTTTTCTCTGAATCGATTATACCTCGTGTGGGTGATTGGCCCAACGACGAGGGCCCCGTTACCTCGGGACAACTGGGATCCAGTTATACCCCTGGATACTGGGTCGCCAGAGCCTCGTTAGTTATCCAGCGGAGGGTACCGCGTGTAGGTGAGGTTGACATTTGGGTGACTAGATGTTGGCGTCACCCCTTACCCTCCATCTTTCAAACGCATTGTGCTAAACACTGTATGTGTTTTGTCTCTCATTAAAATTATTTTTTCAAAAATTATCTATGTAACACAGTAATGTAATTTCATGCGTTGCCAACAACTTAATACAAACTTTTATATAATTCTGGTATCTATATGATTCCTAACTTATCGAAATAATTCATTTTTAACAAATTTCAGTTTGATTGTGACCCGTCAAGTAGGAGTCTGTAAAGAATATAGGTACATATATGTCTTGATACTCATCTATATAAATAATAACAAATAAATAATAAACAGGTAAAAATATATATTTAACACACAGATTTTAAATTTATTTATAGAGAACACTATTTTTCTTTTAATACTTACATTTTTTTGATGACCCTGACCAAAGTTTAACCAGTTTCACATTTTACTTGAACCAAAAAATAGTCATTTTTATGTACTCGAAAAAACAATAACAATTTAAACCTTTTGGTGTGATTTAGGGGCTCAAGCAATTATCTTACGCAGTTATACTAAATAGTTTACAATAAAATCTTCGGTGATTACCGTTAGGCAAAAAATATCTAAGAGTCAAAAATAATTGTAGTTATCACATAAGGTTGTCTCAAAAGTTTTTTCTATTATTTTCGTAACTACTTTGTCTGGTAGACTCGGAAAGTATAATGAAATAAGACTTGTCGGGAGTTCACGCCGGCTAGAGACCGTTTAATCCGAAATATTCCAGTAATTTTCACAGCGGAGCTGAGACGCTTTTAGAATTAAATGTGAGAGTATTTAAAGGTACGAGAAACTACCCAAAAAACAATTGCAATAGCTACACTAAATTATATTTATTATTGTCATTTCTTATTGTTGATGTGATTTTTTTCAGTCGTCATAGTGCTAACGCTTTTAAGTCCTGAAAAATTAAGGAAGCAAAGGCAATAGTGCTAACAATACTGCAAATAAAATTTGTGCTATCTATACATTATATTTGCAAGGTTTAAGTTGATAATTTTCGTCTAAAAGGCGTTGGCTGCCCATCCACCACACATCTCAACAAAGTCGTGGTTGACAAAAATTCGTGATACGCTGCTAATTAATTGGCAAGTACTTTAAACATTTCCAAAGCAATAGCACACAATGACCTCATAAACTTGCATCAGCTACCAAAAAATACCTTCTTAAATGTGTTGGCACGCATATTTTACTTTTTCACCAAAATAAAGAAAAACCTTTTTTAATAGGGTGGTTACTAAGAATGAGACCTTAGATTCTCTATAAGAATGTTAACTGCATAAGATAATAGAAGCTTTTAACACTAGCAAAACCCGATCTTTTTATATTTGTTATTTTTTTATTATTCTTTTTTCACTTTTTTTCTTGCTGCTAAAGTTTGTTATCTTTTACTCCAGCATATCTGCATATATTGTTTGTTTTTCTTTTTTATAGTTTCTTCTGTACTTTTTCTTGAACTTGTAGGATTGTTTCGTATGCTTATTTTAGTTGCTTTGTTGTTATTCTACTCAAAAGATAATTTATTCTAATCTTTACTCTTTTACATAATCGTATTTTGCACGTTTACTTTTTTTAATGTTGGTTTTTTGTATTTTAAAATATCAATCTTATATTTTCTTTCCCCTCATACTAATTGCTTTAGTTTTTCTTCTCTATTTAAAATTTGGACGTTCCAAGATTTGATTATTAATTCTGATTTTTAATAAGTTATCGTTTTTATTATTGTTTTCCGTGTTCTTTGGTTCTGTCGTTTTCTGGCCTTTCTTTGCCATTTTCGAATATCGGTGTCTTTGCGAAGTCGTCACCATATTGCCTTACTTTTTATGTTTATTCACTTCTTTGTTTTTTAAATGAGGGTCATCGCCTGTGTTTAAAATTTTTGATACAAAAATTATATCCCTTTCTTTTTTCTCCACTCTTACCTTTTCACTTACTTTAAATTACAACTTTTTTTGTGTAAGGTCGTTTTCAATAATCTCTCAATATTTTTCTGCTTGCTTTCTTTGTTTAATAATTCCTTTTTCTAATTCTTTATTTCCACTAGTGCTGGTTGTTTTCTATTTCATCGCAGCTTTTCCCTTCGATTCTACTTTTAATTCCTATTACAAGTTTTTTACATAAACTTTAGCGTTTCCTTTTACTTTTAGTCCTTTAATAACTATGTTGTTTCTTCCAAGATGTTTTTCTAGTATATTCACTTTATCTACTAGCTTTATTATTTTCTTTTTTCTATTTCTTTTATTTCTTGTTTATTTATGCTTTAATACTTTGCAAACCTGCATGGATTTCAGTATTGAAAGTAGTTTTTAGTAATTTCAACTTTTCCATGTTTCTATGTTCTTGTCTTCTTTCTTCTTGTTTGAGGTAATCTTTCCTTAATAATTAATGCCCTTCGTATATTTATGTTATAAAAGTTATGGCTGTTTTTTATTTTTGAAAAAAACTCCTGTTTTTTCTTCTGAGTGTGGAGACCCTCCCATTTTATTGTTTACTTCCTCGTCTAAAGTTTTATTTGAACATCTTTTTCTTTCTCCATAAATTTTCAGTCTAGAAACGTCGCTTTAACACGTAACTTTACTTTTACTTATTTATACGTACAGCAAGGTCGTCTACCTGTTATCAACTTCTTCTGTTTATTTAATATTTAACTATTACTCACCTTTTTTATTCCTCCAAATTCCTAATCGGGATCGCGTATTAACAGTTTATCATGTCAACCTAACTCACAATTTATAATTCACTAATAAATGGTAAAAACTTAAAAAAAATGAACAACGCTTTATTATTGATGTACGTAGTTATTAAAGCACAACGTAAATTACAAGCGTCATTTTTGATACTTTAGTTTTTTAGCCATTTTGTTGATTTACAAAAATTTTGTCTATAACTTTGCGTTAACTTTTTCATATTTAAAATTAGTTTTTGTTTAATCAGACAAATATGAGTAAATGCAACTAGCTAATAGTAAATACAATTAAAATATTATAGCTAATACAACATAAGCAAAATTATTATTATATTTTCGCCCTTTCAAATGAGCACGCCTTTACTCCTAGTAGCCAAATGAAGCAATTCAGGCTCGTAAAATCTCGAAAACGATAACAGATGATAGCCTGCGCCAAACTGATTACAGCTTTGCAAATTTCGCACGTTTGTCCCCCGTCCAAATTCAATTAGCCCCCCTAATTTGAGGGCAGCAATTTTATTCCGGCGCTATTAACAGCGCCACAAATAGCCCGGTGCTGTTTGCATAATCCAATATTGCAGGCAATAAACTTGTGCCCCGCGTTAAGCTCCGCGACTCTGACTAAACTAACAATCAATTTTAATAATAGCTTTCCATGCTTTACAGCGACAATAAATTTTTGCACGCCGCGGGGTTATTGCAGCGTACACGGGCGTGCGAAATTTCGGCTTGGATTTAATCACCCGGCGTTATTTACAACTATGCGCGTGGCTCTGGCGGTACACGATCACCGCTAAGAACACAAAGCCCAAGTGAGATATAAATAGCGTTGAGCTATTCGGTTTAATGCTATAATAATTTTGAAAGCAACTAACTGAGACGTTTAAAGTAATTTTACATAACCTATCTCTGATAGTTATTAGGTACTTTCTTTTCTTCTATTCTTCTCTATATGAACTGTGGAAATCTCCCACTTGCCACTAATGTAAAGTTAAATAATTAGGGTAATGGTAAGGCTCTAACGCCCTACGTGGGTGCACGGCCTACAAACTGAGAAGTTAAGACTCTCATAAGTTCGCTCTTTCTGCTCGTTCATAGCGCACCATCTATGATGCGGGGCGATGTGGCAAGCACCGCGCCTTAGACGACCGTCGCTATTACCCCTTGTTCGAAGCGAACGCAGGCACTCAATTATTTTTAGTAACTGAATTGGCTACCCGCCAAGCATCAGAGAACTCCGAGTCCTTTCGCGCTACAACTCGCTTCACAACCAAGGGACCATGCTGGAGATAAAGTTAAATAATAGAAGGATTAAGATATTTTTAGAGAATTTTCTAAAAATAACTGCTTTTTTAAGTAAATTTGGCCGTAGTAAAGATAAAATTAATGTGGCATGTGTTAATGATAATTTTTTTGAAACATCAAACTCAACTCCACCAAATGTTAATGTAAGATCTTCACGTTGCGAAAAATGAACAACTCACCTTTTATTATCATGGATGGATTTGACATACCCTGGAATCCCAGAGACTCAGCTATAAAATATCTTGGAGTATACTTAGATAAAATACTGACCTGGAGTTTCCACATCAAGCAAAAAGTAACCAAATCTCACACCAGACTCAGACAATTATATCCCTTTTTAAATCGTAAAACCTCACTTCCAACCAAATGCACTATCCTACTATATAAATCCCTCCTACGTCCCCTGGCACTCTACATCTCTCCTGTCTGAAGCAACACGAGTAAAACAAATATACTAAAACTTCAACAATACCAAATTCCTACGAATTGCCGTTAATGCTCCATGGTTTATCCGAAACACACAACTTCACCACGAATTAGGTGTCGCCACAATTCAAGACTATATGCTCTCGGTCACTAGGACTTTCTTCTCAAACATTGCCAAATGTAAAGGTGCAACTCACTTCAACCTTGGGCAGCGTAATATTCATTATAGACTGAAGAAACAACTCCCTCAAGATCTTATCCCAAATAAAGGAACCTAGCAACCACCACCTTCGAGTTTCCGAGGCCACCACTACCTGCCTCCATGTATTACACACTGCTACTTGCAGAGTCTAAATTCAGAACGCGTATAATGTATATATGCCATAGTCTTAGTCATATTTAACTACTTAAACCTGTCATGTATAACACTGTAATGTTGATCTGACAAAAAATGATAATTTTTATAAATGTTTAATCGGTCACTTAGAAAGCACCTATTACTCTTGTTATGCATGCCCTGATGTATGTTTCGCTATTAAACGTTTTATCTGAAACCAATTGAGCCTACGTCCTCAAAGTTTAGTTTAATTAGTTAATTTTGAAATAAAAACGAGAGTGGCTACAGATTCTTTATTATAACATACTACTAAGTAATATGTTAAAAGATAATGCTTTTCCTATTTAAAGTCTGCTATGTTTAATCTGTATAGCTAATCTCAATTTAGTGATTATAAATTATATACAAAGTAATTACAATCTGTCGCATAATAACCAAAACTAAAATTCCTGTTTTTATTATGCAATTTCTTATAGTAGGATATTTTACATAATTCACTGACATTAAAACAAAAATATATGCATTATTATAATTTATCTGGGAAACCCCCAAATGAAATGACATCATATAGGCCTATTTCACTTCTGCCAATAGTCTCAAAATTATTTGAAAAGCTATTTCTAAAGCGACTCCAGCCAATAATAGAAAGAAAAGAACTGATACCCATACATCAATTTGGATTTAGAAATCAACATTCCACAATAGACCAAGTTCACAGAATAACTAATATAATTGAAAAAAGCCTGGAAGAGAAAAAGGTATGCTCAGCAATATTCCTAGATGTCTCACAGGCGTTCGATAAAGTGTGGCATGAAGGATTGAACTATAAACTACGTAAAGTATTGCCTAAACAACATTCTGAACTACTAAAATCATATCTCAGTGATAGATTTTTTAGGATCAAACAAGGAGATAAGTATTCTGATTTATGCGAAATTAAAGCAGGGGTACCACAGGGCAGTGTCCTGGGGCCAACACTATACCTTCTGTATACCAACGACGTGCCCACCAGCGAACGAACAACTACAGCTACTTTTGCGGACGATACCGCTATACTAGCAGTAGGGAAAAACACTGAAGAAACAAGCGAAGCACTACAGCAAATCATAAATGAAATAGAAGTATGGACAAACAGATGGAGAATAAAATTAAATGAAACCAAATCCGTGCATATCAACTTCACGAACAAGAGAGATGAATACCTACCAGTCATACTAAACAGTAGCATATTACCACACGCTAATACAGCAAAATACCTTGGAATGAACCTGGATGTAAAACTACGTTGGAAGGAACACATTAAGAAGAAAAAAGAAGAATTAAATATTAAGTATAAGAAGATGCACTGGTTGTTGGGAAGAAAGTCCCAGCTGTCAACTTACAACAAATTACTACTTTACAAACAGATACTAAAACCCGTATGGACGTATGGCTGTCAAATGTGGGGATGCGCCAGTAAAAGCAATATCAACACGATCCAAGTCTTTCAAAATAAAGTGCTAAGGAACATTATTAATGCGCCCTGGTACGTCAGAAACAGTGATATTCATAGGGACCTAAGGATAAAAACTGTGTCTGAAGAAATCAAAACTATAGCTCAGAAACACGAATACAGGTTACACGAACACGTGAATATAGAGGTTCTACAACTCCTCGACACTGAGCAACTAGAAAGAAGACTTAAAAGGATAAAACCATTTGAGTTAGTGTGAGAGTGTAACAGTGCAAAAGCAGAGTAAAAGTGAGAATATGTGAAAATAACGTGTGTGCCAGATTACTAGAACTGAGAAGACAATCGTTGGGTAAAATCTCATATAGTTCACTAGTTAATTTAAGTTATAACAAAATTGCTGGTTAGTCTTTAAGACTAGTTGTAATAACTCTAATAAAAAAAAAAAATTATAATTTATATAATGGTTTGTATTATATTTTTATAAGAACAAAACCTGTCAAATTAATGAAACCAATTGAACATAGTTGTCGACTTACATATGTATGATATAAATAAATAACATAATAAAACAAAAATATAGACATAAAAAGATCATATCAAGAGAACAAGTGAGTACAGATTTGTAAAGCAAATAGTGCAATAGGGTCGTTGAGGTAACTGCTAAAAAAACAACTCACAGCAAGCGATCTGTCATAACAGAACTAATGAATTAGTGTGAGAATTGAAAGGGACGATCGATCAAAATCCTGGGCGGAGCTTGACTGACATGGTAAAAGAAATGGACGTGGCGAAGTCGACAGTTAGGCTAGCAGTGCACTAGGACCTGCACTACAAGTCTTTCGTCCTGAGGAACTGCAAACTGTTAAATGAGAAAAATAAGAAGGGCAGAAGGTTAAAGACGCTAGCACTGCTGCCTTCCTCAGATTTTTTTGGGCCAAAATAACTTTAAGACAGGAAAAAAAATCGCTAAAATAACCATTGGATTTGTCAAGATTTTTCTGGAGTGCTATTATTTTGAGATCACAGCACATAATCCACAAAATGGACAGAATATTCGGCTGCTATCAACACAAATGTATTCCCATTGTAAGGAAGGACAACTTTGAGCTTTCTTTTGGATGAATTTACGAACAGTTTTCAATTGGTACTTTCGTACAGAATGTTAAATTGAGTCAAAAGTCAAAATATGGAAGAAAATTATTTTATCTGTACTTGCACCAGAAAAATGAAGTGGCAGCTGCAAGCAGGTTCTTGTCTTTAAGTCTCGAACCAAGCAATTCAAAATTTTCTTTAGTCAGATGTAAGTCTCAAACCAAATCGTTTAGCTTAGACTGAAAAGAAGCTCTGGTGCACAGCTCTCCAGACTCATACCCCTCGATGTTATCTCCATTTGAATCACGTGTGGAACCGTTTATTTCAGATAAATTTTTTGGTGGAATTGGCACTGGTACGTCTGGACCATAAGGAACTGGACGTAAAATGGATGGCATATTTGGATAAATAAGTTTTTTCATTTTTCAAATTAAAACCGTAAACACCAGTGACAAAAGTAACAATCATTGCTGTGATTTCGTGGCTTTTGACGCACTTTTGAAGCTCCAAATCTGAACGCCTCTTGTTCACCCGTCTATGTTCTTCAACACATATGTAGCAAGCGTAGTTTTGTTTGGATCTATTTTCATTCCGAAATGCGCGAGGTACACTTGTCGAAGGAAACTTGTTATATTTCTCTTTGCCTTTCCACCATTAACTCACCACAAATGTAACAAAAAGTATCTGAAAAGTTTTTACAGCTTTTTGAAACAATTTATAAAATCGAAAGTACGCTTTATAGCCTAAAAATAAATTTTCCACCGCCAAAAACGCGCTTGACCACAGAAGAGAGAAGAAAACTAGATTTACGCACGAAAATAGCTGATGGTTGAAACAGCACCGAGAGTTGCACGGTGCATGAGTGGCGCAGATAGCTGTCAATAAACATATTACATCTTGTTAAGTCTCGTTACAGCCTGTCAAATCTCAGTTGTACTTTCAACCAAGCTGTCGACTTCACGCATTCACTTAGGAATGGAAAGCTAACTCTTCCACCGTCTCGTCATCTTCAACCAAAACAATTTTGTAGATTCCCTATTGGACATTTAGTTGTAATGGTCCAATGTACCTTAAAAATAGAAACAAAAATAATTAAAATGAATAAATGAAAAATGTAGCAATTTTCATTATTAGAAAACTTAAGGGGTCAATAAACCCTCTCCGCCCCTCATCCGACCATTCAATACTGTGCTATAAGAATGCATAGTATAAGCCAAAAGGTGAATATATTATATTTATTTATTATAAAAAAAAACGTTTTATGTCCATCTTATAATACAAGATATTAACCATTTTAAAATTTGCGATTTTCCAAAAATCCTAACGCATTAGTAAACAATGAAGATCACTATATACATAATTAAATACGTAAGAATCAACAACCATCGTAGGCTTGTGTGTTAGGTACGACACATGTCCGCTTTAAAAACACAAGTAAAATTCTGACTAAGTAAGACATGAAACTTTGTTTATATGTATTAATACAAATGTATTGCTATTTTATTTTTATTTGTTAAACATTAAATAAACGTTTTACTTTAGAATATTCTAAGCTAAATATATTTTATGTGAAAATAGTTATATTGGTTGTAACATACATTATATTAAGTAACTTGTAGTGTTAAGCTAAATTAGCAGTTTTAAGATAAACCCACCCTACATATAGCTTTTATACAAATTAGCTTAATATTACATTTTACAGTACATTCAAATAATGTGTTCTTATTTGTTACAGGTAGGTTGCAGATATTCCCGTCTGGATCGGGTACGTAACAAAACATTTAAGTAGTAATATTTGATCCTGCACTTTTCTTCTTTCTATCGACTACGCTCCGGTGTATTTCAAATCTCCAGAGTAGACTTTTCCAGCCTTAACGCTTCAAAATAGGCAAAAGTTTATACAAGCACCGGTCCGATAAGTACGTTACTAAGAATAAAACTTTCTATCGAAGTTCCAGCTTCAAAACAGGCTTTTTGCTTAAGATTCAGCCCAAGATCTTATCGGAAGCGATAAACTCCTCTTTCTGTTCCCACATAAAAGCACAAAAACGTAAATGCCCATAATGTCTTCAGTTTTTTCAATTCTTGGGCCAAAATGATGGCAATTATGCATGTATTCCAAAAGAATGTTTGCTACTTTAGTGTATTTATTTCTAAATATTGTAGGTACAAAAATATTTTTGTATGTACGAGGGTATTTTGAAAAATCTTGCTTCTTTTAGAATAACTTTGTTAATAAATAAGTTATAATGCCTTCTATTAATTATATTTTTAAGAAAACTTGACGCATGGTATATATAATTTTTGAGTTGACAAAAAGCACTTGAAAATGAAGGAAATGTTTACATTGCTTTTTATTTTCTTAAAAATGATTGCCGATGAACGGTTGTTGAAGTTATTACGGCAGTGCTCAAAAAACTTGCAAATTATTTTGCTTTGCGATAACATCCGATCTCATACAGCTGTTTAAACTCTACAAAAATGGGAGACTTATTGATGTTCTGGACCACACTGCACAGAACTAAAAGGAACATTTGAAGAACAGAGATTTGACGACGATGTTGTTATCTAAGGCTTTATGCGCGGTTAGCTGGTGTCATAACCATGCTTAATTTTCAAGTAAAATGTAGTTTGGTAGATTTTAAGCCCATTTGCTTGCTCTGGTGAATATGTGGGTTCTCTGTATTAGACGCCTATCTAAATGCATTAAGAGATATTTAGCTACTACAAACTACAATACTCTGGAGTTATTTAGTTTAACTGGAGGGCAACTGTTCCTTAGTATTCTAAATGTAACTTGTATCGGTTTTGTTGCATTGGTCTTTATGCATCACATCTTTAGCCATTTTTATATAAGGTTAAATTGTGCTGGTAAATCTCCAGACGCAATCACGGAAATTTTGTGAGATGATCAAATAGTAGTTTTATCGATATATGTAGCTATTAATTTATTCTGCGTAGTTGATATGTCTGTTTTATATAAAATGTAGAGAGTAGAACCAATAATACTTTCCCACGGGACTTTTGAGTATATGCTGCTCTTCTTGATGCTTCATTTGCAGATTTTTGCTTTTTAAAATGTATCTTTCAAAATTGGCGGCTAAACAGCACTTCTCTCAAATGTTTAATTAATTTTTCTCAAGTCTATATTTGTTCAACTATAAACTATTTTTCCCAAGTTGGAAATTAAGTATTGCTGGAGTTTCTTTAAAAAAAAGTTTTAGTGCCTTGAGTAGGAGCTGTTCAAAGAGTTCTTCTGCAAAGTTTCCCCACTTTTTGTGTCATAGTTACCTGTGCTACTTTCCACTTAGCTAGAAAATATGGCTAAAACAGCATTACATTTAAGCCTGATTAGATTTGGCTCCTTCATTTACTGTCTTTTAGGATTTTTCTATTAGATCAGATCTTGGAGCTTTCTGAGACTTTAGATTTAAGTATGGCCACTTTTGCATTACTAATTGTGATTTTCTTAATAAATAGGGACTTATCGTCTGGAGAACCTAATTGTTGTTGAATTCTGCTTTCTCAGCAGATAATGGTTAAAATATGTTTGCTAGATGTGGAATAAAAAATCTGGACTATTTCGTTCCCATCGTTGACCCAACTACCTTTAGCATTTCTAATCGGAGGTCTTACTTTGTGAACACTTCAGTTGCTTTAGTAGTCTTCTACAGAAAATAACCGCCAGCTTTCTTTAAGTCTGTATTGTTTTGTTTTTTATATTTCGAAGCACATATACATGTGTTTCTTTGATTTAGCAGGTAATCTAGTATTTTGTTATGCTTTTCGAAGTCTTCTTTTTTAAACGATTATAATCGTAACGCCATTAGAGCATTTTGTATAAATTATCTTCATCTGCAAGTTCAGGTGTAGACTCCCGGCTAACATTTTATATGTCACAGTTCTCTACAATGTCTTTTTTTATTTTTTAGTGAACTGTCTAGTTTACTTCTTTTGCTATTTGGACCTTTAAATAATTGCAAACCCGTATATTTAGTGTATATGTTGGGTGGACTGTTTTAGTATTGAACTTATATATTTATTGTAACAAGACTAATACAGTCATATGATCATATGATAGATCAAGAGATTGTTTCATAGTAAAGTAAATCTAGTATTTTATAACTGCATGTCTGTCTATAGATATAAGTATTCCGAATTATAAATTGTAACAGCTCTCTCATTTTCGTAAGTATTGTCCTTAAGTCTCAATATTGGTGTTTCGCAACATTGTCAGCGGACAATAAACTGATTCTCTAGTGTTTTGAAGAAATCATTGAACTGATTTTGTATTACTGAATGTAAAAGAGATCGTAATTGTAACGGGACTAAGCCAATCTTAAACCGCAATGCTGGTAATGTCTGATAAAATTATTAATTATGACTACAGCGCCTCAGTGGGCTGTTCTAGCAGGATATAGTGTTTATATAAAAATAAAGTGACAAGCGAGAAGATTATTGTGCGGTAAATAAGTAGAAAATTTCACTGGTAAAAGTTAATCATCAATTTCGCAAACGAGTGCAACCAGTTGCTAAAACTAAACGTTAAGACACACTCTAATTACGCACTTAATAACTAACTAAATTAGAATATGCACATATTACTAACCTGAAGTAATAACAATAAAAGGTAATTAATAACGGTGGTCCAAGGCGACGCAGAGCTGCAAGTAATACAGGGCTAGAACGAGTACAAATTATATAGCAGCAGGAAAGGTCAACTCGGGTACGTGTACGAATTAAATAGTTTTCTGATAATAGCGTCCGTGAGATACTACTCTTGATGCAGCCATCACACTGTTTAAAAACGGAAGATATGGAAAAAATAAAAAGGTGTATTTTTATTTTAAAGGAAAAAACAAAAGAAACCCAGAAGTTAAGAAATGAAAAAAAAAATTATGAAACTTACTGAAAGAGCAAAATGATAGAATTGAAGGATTAAAACGTGAAATAAAAATAAACATTATAATAATACAGCGAAATTTTAAAGAAACCCGGAATAAACATAAATTCGAATGCGCAAGTGAGTGAAATTAAAAACACAAAGATATTTAGAGCAAACAAAAAGAGGCCAATTCTTGTCACGGTTTTGCTATAGGAAAAAAGTTAGAATGAATTAAAATGGCTAGGAACCTGAAAGAAACTAATATATGGGTAAATGATGATTTTACATAAAAGGTACTAGAGGATAGAAAGTAATTTATTCTGCATATAGAAAAGGCAAAAGTAGATAGAAGAAATGTTTTTCTTCAGTATAAGAAACTAATAGTGGATGGATAAGTTTATGATCGCTGTAACTTGGAAGAAGCAAAAGATAAAATAAAAAAATAAAGAAAAAGAACAATAAATGAGAAATCCCCAGAGACAAATGATAAATTGAAACAAACAAAAAAAAAACTTAAGAAAAATATAACTGGATTGGAAGACCATGATGAAAATGGCAATGGAAAGACTACAAAAAATGGTAAAAGTAATGGCAGTAAAGGGGGCATAAAAGCGAGTAAGGTAATAAAACAAATAAAAAAATTAGAGTTAAAAATTTGCACATGGAATGTGAGAGTTTTAAGAGAAATGAGAAAAATAAACGAACTAAAAATGGAACTGAAATGATATACGATAAATATCGCTGCTCTACAATAAGCGAGATGGAAAAACAAAGAAAGAATAGACGAAAAAGATTTTATAATCATATATTTAAAAAGATCTAAGGGAGTCTAGCATAAAGTATCATTTATGTCATTAGGAAAAATCAAAGACAAAATAATAGAAACTTAGCAAATTAATGAGATAATGATTTACATAAAAATATAATCGAAACCTTAAAGCGTAACGATATTAAAAATTTATGCACTCACTGAGGCAGCACAGGAAGAAGGTGAAGAATTGGTGAAACAAGAGAAATGCACAAAAAAGATATGATAGTGGTGCTGGGTGATTTCAACACACAAATTTGGAAAGAAGACCACAATAAACATATAGACTAGAAACAAACAATTGATAATTATACTAACAATGAAAAAAATTATGCAAATTGGCGGCAATAACAAATTTGGTTACCAGCAGCTTAAAATTTTGAACATTCTGAAAGGCATAAAGTGACTTGAAAATCGCCGGATTAAAAAAGTCAAACACAAACAGACCACATATTGATCAATTAGAGAAGACAGCCTTTGATAAAGACGTACGCACATATCGTGGAGCATGCGCGAATTTCAAACATACTACAGTAGTGGGGAAAATTATATTAATAGTTAAAAGATCAGTGGGGAATAGAATTATTTCAATGAAATGGGATATTGAAAAATGAAATAATACATAAAGGGGGATATGCACACGAGATAAATAAGTTGTTAGAAAATTAGATGACAGGAGTAAAGAAAATAGAAAATGAAAAAATGGAACAATACTAAAAAATTAATTGAACATAGAGCCGAACAAGCAATAGGAAGAACAGCAACAGACACTAAAGGAAATGTTTAACGGAATACAAAAAAAACTAGTGAAGATAAAAGAAAAGCAAAGCTAAAATATAAAAATCAAAAAGCAAGATATAAATACAAAAGAAAAATGTGCAAGAAAATGACGAGAAAAGAAATTGGAAGCAAGAGAAACTATAGGAAATAGAAAACCAAAGTAAAAGCAATAACATTAAGAAACTTTATAAAAGTTAAAGCAGCAAAGTAAGATCCATAACAGCAAAAAGGAAAAATAAAAATAAAGAAGAACAGGCTATAAAGGCAGAATAACAATTTAATGTAGTATGAGGAGAATATTTCAAGAAATTATTAACTGAAAGTAAAGCACAGGAAGAGATAAAGTAGACTATACTACAAGAATGTATAAGGTAACCAATAAAGTTCTTGCCTTTGAGTGAAGGGAGAATATGTATGCAATTATTATATCACATGGTTTAAAAACCGGTCGCTCGAGAGTAAAAATATAAGTCGTTATAAAAGCAGGTCCACCGCGCACTTTCATCATTCGTAACTCGTACAGTAGCGAAGACAAATTGAAGTGTCCAAGGATCTCGTTCGATGTTGTTTGCTTTACTACTTCAAAGTGGGCTTATCAGCAGCTGCATTAAGTCACCGAATATGTCGAACGTTTGGGAATAGTGCTGTGAATGAACTGTAAGGTATTGGTTTTAAAAATTCAAGTCAGAAGATTTGTCCCTCTGTAATGAACCTCATAGTGGAAGACCACAGGCCTTGGATGACGAAGCCCTGCAGGCGGCCATTATGGAGGACAGTAGTCTAATGTGTGGTGAACTTGCAAGACATTTTAATGTTTCTGATGAAATAGTTAGACTTTATCTCCACCGTTTAGGTAAGACGTACAAGCTGAGCAAGTGGGTTCCGTACACGCTGTTGGAAGTCCACAAAAGACAACGAGTGGCAGCCTGTATGTCGTTGCTTTCTCGCCATCGTACTGCATCTATATTCAATCGAGTGCTTACCAGTGACAAAAAAAAGTATGACACTTCCAAGTGTTCAAAACATTAATTGTCCCTTACAGCGCAAGATCACCTATGCACCCAAGCAAGATTATGCGTTGTGTCTGGTGGACAGCTCATCAAGTGGTTCACTATGAACTGCTACCAACAGGCCAAACGGTCACTGCGAACCTGTACTCGCAGCAATTGGAACGTGTGCAACAGGCATTGCAACAGAGGGAGCCAGTACTAGTGAATCGCAAAGGTGCACTCTTCTTTCATGACAACGCCAGATCGCATGTCGCGCGGGTGGTCAGAGATACCATACAGAAACTTGGTTCAGAGACTTTCTGCCATCCTCCTTACTCACCTGACCTTGCGCTATCCGATTACCACCTCCTCGACTCCCTGGATAATCATCTTCATGAGAAATCCTTCATCAATGAAGCAGACTTGCGCCAAGCCCTCGCGGACTTCTTTGCGTCCAAAACTCCCGAGTTTTACCGCAAGGGGATTGAACAGCTGGAGACACGTTGGCAGAAGGTGCTGGATGCCGATGGCGATTACTTTGAGAACTAACAATAGGCTACACTTACTTTAAATCATTTTATTTTTGGCCATTAAGAACGGCAAGAACTTTATTGGTTACCTTGTAAATGTAGGAACCAACTTATGAAGGAATAAAAGGAATTGTAGTAAATAGTCTTAATCTAAAAGTATCTGGGAAAGACGGAGTCAACATAGAAGTAATAAAATATGGAGGAAAAAAATTGAAAAGTCACATATGTGATCACATTAAAGATATGAAAAAAGGAAAAGAAAATACCATATTAAGCACAAAATTAATCTTCAAAATATTGTCATCAATAATTCAAAAAATACTCGGAGGAAATGCAAATACACTGATAGGAAAATGCCAATTTAATTTCAGGAAGATAAAATTAACAATAGACGCAATATATGTAATGATAAATATAGTAGAAAAGGCGCAGGAGTACATTATAAACATCGAGCTTCTATTTATTAATTTCCAACAAATCTTCGATTCGTTCAATATGAAGAAAATTAATGCATGAAGGAACTTAGTGTAGCGACAAAGCTAAGAAGAATTATTTATGCTATATTGAGGTTGATCAGGGTTATTGTCAAAAACACATAAAGGAGAAACAAAAAACTCATAACAAACAGAGGAGTTCAACAGGGTGATCATTTTCTACAATGCTGCTCAATTTAGCAGTAGAATACATTGCACGACAATTAAACAAGGAAATGATAAGAACAAAAGGAGGGCAAATGATCGCCTATGCAGACGACCTGGTCATAATTATAAAAAGGTGAGGTTTAATAAGAAAGTTAATTAAGGAAGGAGAAAACATAGGCATGAAAATAAATATAAAGAAAACATAAGTAATAAAAATTTATAAAAAGACATATTATATATATATATATATATATATATATATATATATATATATATTTAGGCAAAATGAAATTTAAGAAATGGGCCAGTTTAAATACCTAGGGTGGCAATAACTAACAAAGAGGGAAAAGCAAAAGAAACAAATGAAATACAAAGAAGTAGGTTAGACGAAGATGGGTATTGATTCTCCTCAGTAAAATAGATATAGAAAGCTCCAAGAAGAAGCGGAGCTATCCCTACAAGGGGTGCCAAGCCACATGAAGTATATCTTGGGGATTTCAAAAATCATAGTTATATATAATTTATATCACATCTTGAACATTTAATCGATTAGTGACTATGGCTGTTAGCAGTGGCAGCACCATTTTTATATTTTCAGATAGTTGGAGCATTATCTTCTCTTTTATGACAAAAGCTGATTCTTTCTAGGGGTGTAATTTTAATTGAGTTCTGCTTTGCTTAGGCCATAGTAACAAGAATTTGGAATCTCGTATTTTTTGGTAGACATGGCACCCCTTATAAGTATTCGGATGAGCTTGTGAAGTGTAAATTTGTTCCGAACATTTTTGGGTTTGGCACAACTTTTTATAAAATAAGCGTGTAACACACTTTGGTTGCCGTATACAATATGTTTTGGTGTGTTCATATCATTGATAATTAATGCACTATAGAATTTCCCATTTTTGAAAGGATGGTATAGTTACTTTGACGTGTTTTAGTTGCTTAACTTCGTATATTTTCTTATTGAATTCGCTAGGAGCAAGATCAACAAAGAACATAGATGATGGCTCTTTAGAAGTTCAATGTTTTACGTTCTATAAGCTTGCAACTTTGTGGCTAAGGGTTTCTATTTACCTCTTTAATCTATTTATGTCCATAGGGTAGAGATTATTTTTGATCACGACTCTAAAGTTAGACTCTTCTTCTAATTGATCCGTGCAGAATTGTACATTTAGATCCTCTAGTCTAGCTACTACAGTCTGATAGTTGTCTACACCTGGCGACATTTTAACTTGATTGCTTTCTCTTACTCTGAGAGCGCAACCGTTTTTAATAATTGTATTTAGTGTATCTGTCAAGGGTTTAACATTTAAAACATCATTTTGTTACTTAATTAGTTGTACATAGTTCTGCTTCCGTTATTGTCTTTACAAACAGGCGGAGATTGAAAATTACCAGTAATATGAACTGTGGATGAAAGGCTATATTGTATTAAGGCAGTTCTACATATTGCTTATAGGGAAGATATGCAAACTGATGTTGCATGATTTTGAAGTTCCCCGGTGACGACTCAGTTGCATTTGCAGGTATAGGTTGCATATAAGGCATATTTGAGAACTGATTTGCGTCAGCTCTCTCTGGCTGACACTATAAATAGTTTATGAAAACTGACATGCAGCACGAAGTATTTCTATTACATGCAAATAAGCACTTTCTCGTAGAGTTACCACATTTAATGTGCAATGTCGAGCGGCGAATTCATTTAAAAGAAAAAAGTAAAGGGCGAATAATGCTTATAGTCGATATTGACCTGGCCAGTAAAAAATTAAGAACGTGCTTAAAAGCAGCAAAATGTCTGGCTTTTACTAGAAAGCCGTAACGAAATATTATTGCATTTTATACTGATACTCTTTTATGAAGTAACGAAAATTTATTACCCAGATATTTTAAAACGCCCGATAAAAACGTTTGCTTTGTTATGCACCAGAAACACAATAAAATTAATGTCGCTGTAGCTACAACCATTTGATTGTTAACTAAATGCCTATAAAAGTGTCATGAAACAGCTATAAACTACCAGCCGTATTAAAATATGCCGTAGTGTTACATTTGCTAGTCTATGCAGATGCATTAAGGCTCTTAACCTGCAGCCATTACTGGCTTTAGTACCGACGAACTGCAGTGGGTAATAACGTTATAAAAACTATTTTTGCTTTCAGCATTTGCGTGACTGTGTGTTAGTTTTGATTTTACCTATTTATTACTTTATTAGCCTTTATGGTAACACAAACGTTGTGCTTTTTATGGCCTTGCCTTTCTGCTACTTTGTAAAGGTTGCTGATAATTTCAGTTTTATTTATTTGCCAAAGCTGCTGTGATATTTGCTCATAGTTATTTATATTATTTACTTATATCTTTGGCAGCCCCTTTTACTTTTTATTAAAAGAGCATTTAGGTGGCTGTAAAATTTCCAATAAAGTACAATATTTTTAAATAATCACTATGTAATAATGCAAAAGTAATTTGTTTCTTTTATCAAATTATCCAATTGTACATTGTACAGAAATAATTTAGAAAGCAGGTATAAATATATCAAAAGAGTTTTTGACTAAAAAAAATTATTTTTATATTGAATCGTTTATAAGAATGTCTTTAACAGCAAGAGAGATGTGAGCGTGCGATATGAATAACTTGGCGGAAACTGCCATGAAATTAAACCATTAATTGGGAAATATGCTGCGACTAACCATTAAGAATATTACGTACATATTTCGTGATAGGAAGGGAGTAATTTACAGCCATAATAGCCCTCGCCTTCATATATTAAGTTTAAACCAAAAATAAATGACTAAGATAAGATAGAATATTAGGTCATACCCATCCTTTTTTCCTACAGAATATCTCTAGATTATCACTAATTTAAATCTCTGCAATAAAATTTATATATTGAAACTTTCCAAACATATAAAAAGACAAAAACTATATTAAGGCCCAAATGCCCCAAAAATTATATTTTTATGTAAAGTTCTGACAAATTCTGCCTACGTGTGGAAACAAAATTTTCGGACAATTCATTCATTAATATAGCCAAAATTACTCTTAAATATTAAAAGAACATTTTATAATGGAAATTTATTTATGTTTATTATTTGATTAGAATATTCAAAATTAATTAAACTCGAGAGAAAGGATAAATTGATGTACTTAAAGAAGACTTAGCAAAATTGATTAAATTTGTTGATTTATACTGTTCGCCTAGAAATTTTCTGAATATGTGGCACTTATACAATATCATCGCTTTTTTTATCTCTGCATGTAGTTTAGAGTCAAGTCCTATACTTTCCAGCTGTCCTTTAATTGACTTAGGAACTACTCCTGTGCTAGACTTAATAATTGGCACGACTTTGATGGTCTTCATCTGTACTCACTGACTGACTGATTCATCAACGCCCTGCTTAAACTGCAGAACGTAGAACCTTGAAACATTAGGGTTTTATTCTCTGTATAACGTAGGAACATACTAAGGAAGGAGTTTTCAAAATTCACTCCCCCAAGGAGGTCTAATGGGGGTCTTAATCAGAGCCAAAGTTTTATGCTTTTTCGAAAACGGCTAGAGTTAAAAATGTGAAACTTGGCAGGAATAATCTTCGGTCAAATTGAAAGGACTAGTGTTTTGAGAATTTTTGATCCGACCCCCCACAGGGGCCAAACTGAGGGTCAAAAGTTTTAGATAGACGGTCATTTACTACCAAACCAGTAAAGATAGACCTTTGATATTTGGCATGAATAATTTCTATTTAAAATTAAAAAACCTTTATTTTAGGAAATTTTGATTGGGCCACTCAATGGGGCTAAACTGGAAATCCAAGATTTTGGGGGAGGGGGGATTCTTTTACTTTTAAATCAGTAAAGATAAACCTTTCATATTTGGCAGGAATAATCTATATTTATAACCAAAGAACCTCTATTTCAACAAATTTCTATCCGACCCCTCAGCGGGGATAAATTAGGGGTCCAAAAGTTTATCCTTATAAAAGGGGCCCAAACTATGAAAGTGTATCGAGTTAGGTTTCGTTGAACGTATTTCAAAATGCTATTAAAGGGTGCACTTCCTTAAATGAAAACGCAGCCCTGCAGTGTTAGATGGGGAAGGGGATCCAAAGGCGACTCGAGCCGGCCGGTGTGGTGTTAGATGGATTTTTCCGTTGTAGTTTCACGTCTCAATGGACGGAGCGTATCCGTGGTACGTAGAATTCCTGAGAAACAGAGGAGAGATTTTAATGGGTGCAAGTCCCACATTTCCATGTGAATTATTTTTGAGTAGCAGGGCGTACGTTAAGCATTTCCCCTACTCTATATGAAAAAAGAAAAAGATGGCAGTATCTGGGTTTGTTGTAACCTTCTAAGTCGTAGCAGGTCATTTCTTGACTCCTATAATTATTTAATTTCTTTAAACAGAGGGATATTCTCCATCTACATACTTATTAAAGATATTTGGTAGAAATAATCTATAGTTAAAATTAGAGAATCTATGTTTCAGGATATTTATTAATTGTGGGTTCATCTTATTAATGGGTGCACTTTCTTAATTGAAAACACAGCCCCGCAGGGCTAGATGAGAAAAGGGAGCCGGAGGCGACCCGAGCTGGCTAGTTTTGGATATGCGTGACACTTTGTTTTTCAGGTCCGCATACTTTCGTTTCTTTTCTTAAAACGCAGTTACCAGATTATGAGTGTTAGGTACAGCTATGTCTATAAGAATGGTCTCTTTATTTACTTTATCTTGAAAAACAATATTGGGTCTATTGATAGGGATGCTTTTGTTAATTAGTATTGACCTATCGTAGCATAGCCTGTACTGACTGTTTTCAATCACAGTTTCAGGAGTGACTGTACTTACGATATGGTATTGCATTTTCTAATAATATAGTTGGATTATGTTTAAAACCTAGTTGTGGCGGTATGTATACTCGTTTTGTGCCAGCAACTCTTCTTATGTGCTGGATTGTCTCAAGTTTCTGTTTACATTTTTTACATGAGTCATTCTGCATTTCTTGTTCGTGCAAAATGTATTTTCTATAGTTATGTGTCATTATCACTTGGTTGTGTATAGCTAACATAAAGCTTGTAGTTTCCGGGTACAGCTCTCCCATTTGAAGCCATTCGTGCATCGCACTTTTTGTCGACTTTTGGGATTGTAATTTTCTGATGGTCTGTAATTATTTGCTTATTTTGTTGCAATTGTTGATCTTTAAGATTAAGCAATGTTTACAGACATCATGTAGGTAGAGAGTTGATCTAATAACTTCTTAGGGTTCTCAACTGTATAAATTATGCAGGTCTATTTGGTAAAGTCATCTTTTCATTTGTGATGTTTGTGAAACTTGGTTATTTCGGTTCTTATTAGCCGTTGCATCTGTTCAAGTTCTGTGTTGGTCTATTTTTTATGCCAAAAGTATATGTTAGTGAAGGAATGCCGTAGGTGTTTACGCATTTAATTAAGTTTTTAGTGTTTAGCATTGTTTGTAACGTCATTTGGTAAATTCATCTCTAATTTGTTTCTTAACTGTGGTGTATTCTATTCGACGAGCTTACAGTATATCGGGATATTTGTAATTTTTGTCATCTTCCATAGGTTCTATATTACCTTGGTGTGTTTTAAAAGGTATTTGTTCTATATTTCCCTTTTTAATGTTTAGTGTTTTGTACTTCTCTAGACTAACTTCATTTTTATGTCAATTGTGAACAGTTCTACAAACTTTATCAGTTGTTGCAATTGTTTAGCTATGGCGGCATATATTGTGATGTTATCCATGTACAGTGGAAGTGAAATCTACTGCTTGTAGTAGAAATCCGTAACCTAATTTATTTAGCACTCTTGAGAGTGGTTTAATGCTAGGCACAACCAAAGCGCGATCAATAAATTTTGTTGAAAAATTTCTCGTATTTTTATAGGTTTTGTATGAATTGCACAGAGGTGAATAAAGGTTAGCCATATATGCATTGCTTATTGTAAACATTTTCTTACAGTTTCGTATACTTTATAGATTTCTAGTGTTTTCATCAGCCATGAATAGAGTACATAGTAAAATGCTTTGTCGTAGTCAGTATAGCAACTGAGTAGATTTCGTTGCTTTTTCTGTGCTTGACTCGGTACGACTTTATCTATAATTAGCTGTTCTTTGCATCTTCTTGAACCTTTTCGGCATCTTTTTTGTTTTTCTGTAGGTATATGATTGGCTTCTGCGTGTTTGCTTATAATGTTTGTTATACATCTTTTCAGCATTTTATATACGATCTGGAGACCAAACAACAGGTCTGAATTTAAGTGGGTCAATAGATTTCTTCTGTTTAGGTGAAAGGTAGTTTTTTCCCTCAGTTGTAAATGTAGGCATTTTAGTAGAGCTCTTTAACCATTTGTTAAAATAAGCAAGTAGATATGTGTAGGTGCAGGTAAATTGTAAATGCAGTCATTGCAGTTTCCAGTTGTAGACTTTCTGAATTACTTATTGCAACACGTTGAGTGTGATATCAGTATCCATTATGTTTTCTATGTTACTGCAGTATTTGGTCTCATCTAAGAAGCTTTAATATTGTGCTGAGATACTGATAATCACAAGTTGGACCAGAAATTCTAAATTTTTTTTGGTTCTGTATGATGATGTTTTGACTAATATTTTCGCCTCTCGTGTTGCTTTCTGTCTTGATAATGTAAAAATGTTTCTCGTTGAAGAAATTATTCTGGTTTTTCTTTCTGTACATTTTCGATATCTTTTTAATCGTCCAGATAACAGCTAATTTTTACTTGTGTGCATCTAAGAATGTGGTGATAGTGCTGTTTGTGTTGTCCTTAGCAGTGTGTACTCTATATAGATATAGAGTACATATGGATAGATCCAAGATCTTGTTGACTATATATTCAGAGAGACATACTATGTTTCGTCTAATGCGTTCTATTCTGGTCTGAAGTCGCCTTTTCCACGGTAGTTGGTTGTGTTCTTTCTTTTTTATATCCGTCGTTTTAGATTACGTTTTTGAGCCGTTAGCTTCTAAAGTCGTTAATACAGCGCAATGCATAATAGTGTAAAATTCTTTAAAATTATTTATATTTGTTCCAGATGTTTTGGTAAAATATCAGCATTAAGAGTGCTTACTATGCTGGCTAACTTTTTATATGTTATATTTTTGGGTATCACTGGTCTAAATGTCGGATTTGTGCTATTGTATTCTGCAAATGTTTCTTTAAACTAATTTTTAATTTCTGCGATCTCGATTGTCTTTTAGATGCGTTTAAATTTTCATCTGTTTGTGATTCAACTTCTTTATTGTTTGTTGTATCTGTACGGTGCTAATGTCCGTACTGTTGCGTTCGTTTATATTTCGTAATTCAATTTGGATTTGCAGTTTTATTTGGTCTATTAACGGTGGTGGGATGAGGTTATTTCTAATAATTGCGCGTACTTGATAAACGCCGTTCTGTAACGCTCGTTGTTGACTATTTGCTGTTGAACACATTGCATAGTTTTTTCGATAAATCGTGCAGTCAGATTCCAGTTTAGTATTTCTGTAGCATGTTAACATGGTAAATTCGTTGACCTTTTGTGTCTATTTCATGTGTTTCTGCACCCTTCTTTTTCTCCTGGAAAATACTTTCAGCAGTTATGGGTTATGTAGACGATGTGGGGTTTTCATAGCGGCCCGCCTGACCAGTGTACAATCGCCACCGGTTCGCATGCTGTCACCCTCAGCGTTGGCTCCAAAAACGCCTTGACGTTTCCCAGGCAACGGGAGATTTACGAGGCTACTGAAATTGTATCTTTCAATATTCTATGTGTATTTTCCATTTTTCTGTTGTCCGTCAATGTTATTATTGACGTTGCCCTGTCCTCACGTTTATTTTTCTTCTTCTTATTATTATTGAATTTAATATTATAATAATAATTATTGTTATTATTATTATTTTAATCTTAACTTCATAGGTACATCAATAAATTCCTATTATTTATACAGGTTTTGATATTAAATATCTATAGAAAATTTATATAAAAGAAAAAGTTTTTAATAAAAAGACTTTGTGAGTCGCAGGATTACCATCTTATATCATTTAGAATCATTAGACAATTCAATAATTTTAAAAAGATAATCAAATAGTAATTCGCATAACAGATAAATCCCGTTGAATAAATTTACAAAACATATAATTATAATCTTTTAAGTTAACCTCCTTAAATGTTTTTATGACTTTTAATTACAATGAGATGATTAAATACCTCTACAAACTAACTTTTGCATTTGAATTGCCTTCTGTGAATATTGTAAGTGTACATTTATACAGTTAGTATCTAAATACACGGAAAAGTCTAGCAAAGGGTATTAGAAATTCCGCACATTTTCAAACTGGCTGTTAGAGAACACAGCATTTGATGCTAATTTTTGTAAAAAAAATTAATATTGAGAGATGAAGCTAATTTTTATTAAATGGCTTTGTAAATCGTCAAAATTCTCTCATTTGAGATAGTAAAAATCCATGTACTAATTAGTAAGGGACAATGCATCCACAAAAATAACTCGTACTTTTTTAAGAACGAACTTAGTAACGTTATTAATGTCAATGGTGTACGCTATAAGGAAATGCTAATTGCCTTTTTTCAAACGATTGAATGACATGCGGTTTTCAACGTGAAACCAAATTTCCTGGTTGTGTTCTTTTGCACACTGTTTTGCACACGATCGACCACCGCTGTTAACATTTATTCTAAAAGTGGTACAGCGAAAATGTAAAGAAACCTAAAAATGTTGATTAATATACAAAAGTTTAAAAATAAAAAAATAGCGAAACAAATTAGTAAGGCGTTTCTTCTTTGTAGTAATCTAAAATATTTAACTTTTTTGCTTTGTATGTTATAACGTTTTCACTACATATCTCAGTGAGTGTAATATGTAACAAAACAGCGCACAAAATTGGGATTCTGGGAATATTTTTTACTATTTCACCTGATTTTATGAAATTTAGTATTATAATGGTAATATATACTACATTTCAAATCCGCTGGAAATACGTATTTTACAAATAGATAGACATTGGAATAATCATTGTCGTCGTCATCAGTAGCTCATTGGAGTTAAATCTTCTCTGATTTTTTCCATGTGCGTGTATCGCTTATATAATCACCTCAAAATATTTTTTTCATAACGCTCATCTATCTTGATTGCGGTTTGCCTGACTTCTTTTATTTTTTTTACATTTATTGTTCTTCGTTCTCCAAACGTGTCCAGCCCAATTTTATCTTAGGGAGAATAAAAAATTCTTAATAATTACAATTTGCACTTGCAGGTCCTGAATACATTTATTAACACTTTCAGAAAGATTATTTAATTACGTTAAACAAAATCTTTTCTTAAATAATTGTTTGTCATGCATTTGGTCTTATTCTTGTATATGGTTAACTTTTGTCACTTTTTGTGCATCTGCTTGTACTACAAATATTTTTTTGTATTGTTGAATGTATCACATCAATTCAATTTTTATATTTAGATAGATGTTATTTTTTACGGCGTCTATTTAATTTAATTAGGGACTAAATATACAAACAATATCTATGTGACACATGACTAAATTATATATATAAAAAAAATTATGAGTGCTGCTGCTGCTGCCGTCACACAGGTCAAAGGTCAAATCGTTCGTGCCTTTCCGTGCCGACCCGAGCGCCTCCGAAAGACAAATTTCGGTCCGGCGGCAGGCGCGACCGAGGTATTATATTTCCGGAACCGCAAGCGATACAAAATTTTCGTTTGAGAGCGGGTAATAAAGCACTTATATATAAAAAAAATTATGAGTGCTGTCACACAGGTCAAAGGTCAAAGGTCAAAGGTCAAAGTTCAACTCTAATTGGGTATACGTAAATGCGTTGTCATGGCAACGGCGTACGTCAATTATGTCAAACAGAGCTTTTTAATCGTGTTTTTATTTATTTTTAAAAACTACTATGCGAAGGGGCTCAAGCATGTCGGAGTTGGACAAGCTGTCCGGGGTCCGCTGCCAGACCTCGTAATTATTAAAATTTATTTTATGGCGTATGTGGTGGCGTAAACAACTCTTGAGGTCGCGTTCGGCAAAAATGATGTTCGTAAAGATACACGGAAATTAAGTTAGTTTGATTAACAAAAAATAAGTACTTTGTGAGTGTAAGTAAGTGAGAGTAAGGCAGTGGTTTGACATTTGGGCATTTTAATAGATTTGATAAATTCATTTTTACGTTCAATATACTGTAGGTCCACTTGGAGCATTACCTGGGTCACGCTTGCGTGATCTTAATACAATAATCTTAATCCTTTCAAGCGATACATATGGATGTCTAAACAATAACAAAGTAGGTGAATTGGAAATATTTAAAAAAAAATAAAAAGGCGATTGGATCATTAATAAAAAAAAAACAATCTAAAGAATAATACAAAGTTTGATATGTACCAAATAACAAAAATTAAAAACTATACAGATGATGATAGTGAAAAAAAGGAAACAAGAAAATCAAGACAATAAATGCTAAAAAACAGATAATTCAGGAAAATTAACTTTATACTTGAGATGACAAAAAGAAGAAAATTATGAAATAGCTAAAAAATGAAACCAGTGAGCATTTATTTATAAAAGAATTTTAAAAATAATATTAGAAATAATCAAAACTACAACAATTAGAATAATAATACTTTACAGATTTAGTAATAACCGATAACAATAATAATTTGGGAATAAACCTTAAAATACAGTAGAAACATATAAAGGATATTTACCGGTGAATGGAAAACTTTAGAAACTAACCTACCTTACATGCGTAGCACGAGAGTGTCATATAGCTGAACGGAAAGGGCTGGTCTCCACAACTTGTCGAACTCTTTTGTTGTTTTCTGGTGTTCTAACGGTCCGATTACTTCCCCGAGTTTTAAACCATTTCAGTATTGTTGGGCGAGACGGGACGGTACCGCGTCAATCAACATTGATGTGAGTTCAAAATCTTCGGTGTGTCTGTACCACCAAATGACCGAGTGCAACAAAGGTGTCGTAAACAGAGACTTGTAACTAACGAGTGTGTATCAACCATTGCGCATACATTAGTTCCCTTACTACCTATGTTATACTAGATCCGCCCAGCTACGCTTAGCTGCTATAGAGAATGCAAGTGTTGCGAACTTTCTGTAGCAATCATTACTACTCTACAACTATTTCTTCCGATGTTCTTTGAGAACTTTGCAGTCGCCTTCCTTCGTTGCTTGCTGCTATTTCTTCCGGGGTTCTTCGTAAACTTCGCTGTCGCTTTACTTAGTTCTCTGCAGCTATTTCTTCTGGTGTTCTTTGAGAACGTCGTTGTCGTCTTACTTGGTTTTCTACGTATACGTCGCCTCGCTTCATTTATTGCTGCCCTTTCATCCGCAGTTTGCACACTTCTTCGTTTTCTCATGTAATTTTTGTTGTGCTCAGCTGTTTGTACCCGTTCCATACCAAAGAATGCTCATTTGCAAAAAAGGACAAAAACTAAAACAATAGGATAAAAAATTTAATTTTAAGTTCAGTTTTTAAACTTGCAGTGTCCTTTAAAGATACGACGATCGTTCGTGTACTTCCGAGTGGCCCCTAACCCGTTATTTTGGCAACCAATGCTTTTCACAAGTGTGGCGCACCAACACAGCGCCTTTTATAAAAGATACGATTCATCTCATAAACGTAATACTCCCCCGCCGGACCCTGCATCTACATAATACCATAAACACGAGAGGTACTTTGAAAAAACTAAATACCAGGATAACCGATGAAAACAAAAATTTTTAAGCCATCTTTCCCAAACAAAAAAGGAGGGTCAACCTACACAAAATTAACTGTATATAAAACTGACAACGAAATTTTCTTTATGACCACCAAAATCTCAGATAGTGGCTCCTAACGATATTTATAGCGTGACAAATGTAATGCTTGTAGTTTATGATATTAGAGTTATACTCGCCATAACTGAAAAGATTGCGGAAAAAATCTCATAAAATTGCCACTTTAAGAAAATACAAGCATTTCTGTATCTTAATAATATATCCGAGTACTACTGTTTTCTTAGTTTGTCTTTTTTGTGTATTTTAATAATTAACTTCTTTAATAATCATTTTATATTATTTTTTATACAATTCTTACTTTTTATATAATTGTGGCAATTTTTATTTTTGTTGTATAGTTAATTTATTTGCTTTTTAGTTTCTACTGTTCAAAAAAAATTCTATTTTTTTAACTCTTTGTTCATGAATTTATTTAAAAAATAGACACCAGAGAGTAAAATTATCCAATCTACCGAGATAACTTATATGAAAGAAAAGTTCTATATAAGTTCAGGAACAAACTAACTTTAATAACAAATAAATATTATATTATTATATTACTATTTTTCTTGAATATCGTTCCGAGAGTATATTATAGTCTTAGTTTTACTTAGTTTTTGATTTTTCTTGCTTAGATCTTATAAATGGACGTATGTTGGATTCCAACCGCTACATTCTGAATCTCTTTCGAACTAGCCATAAATCAAACAATTATTTTAATTTAGGGAACTAATGCCTTCATCGTCTCACAGTACTTTTTTATTAATTTCTTCAGATTTGGAGTTGTTCTCTGACAGACTTAGTTGCCTTTTTGTTTGTGATTTTGTTACTATTCTATTTTAAAGGGAGTACAAATAGTTCTCCGCGGTTTTTTATCAAAAATTGGGCATTTGAGGCTATCCACGAATCGATCCAATTTTTGGCATCTTCATATGATGTGAAGTGCTGCTCAGACAGGTCATGTGCTATCGATCGGAACAAGTGATAATCGGAAGGGGCAATGTCTGGTGAATACGGCGGGTGGGGTAGGGCTTCCCAATTGAGTGTTTCTAAGTAGTTTTTGGCCGGTGCCGCAACATGTGGACAAGCACTATCATGCAGGAGAATCATTTTGTCGTGTTTGGAGTAGTAGTGGGCGCGTTTTTCTTTGAGTGCGCAGCTCAATATTATCAAATGTGTTTAGTAGAGAACCCCAGTAATGGTTTCGTTCTGTTTGAGGAACTTATAATACACGACACCAAGCTGATCTCACCAAATACACAACATGAGTTTTTTCCCATGAATGTTCTGCTTGGCTGTCGATGTTAAAGCATGGCCACGTAATCTCCATGATTTCTTCTGCTTTTGATTATCGTACTGGACCCATTATTTATCACCAGTGATCATAAAATGCAAAAAAACCTTTTGTTTATGCTTGGCAAGCAGTATTTCACATGTGCAAAATCGGCGTTCAACGTTTCTCGGCTTCAGTTCATATGTAACCCAATTTCCTTACTTTTAAATCATTGCCAACGATTTTAAACAATGTAAAATTCACTCCTAATGTAAGTGCAACTTTTTCTTGCCTTTGGTAGGAATCTTCCTCCAACGATGCTTCCAATTCCGCGTCTTCGTATACCTTCGGCCTTCCGCTACGTTCTTTGCCTTCGACGTCAAACTCACCGTTCTTCAACTTACGAAACCACTCACGACATCTTTCTTAAATCAGCCTCACCATATGCTTCTACAAGCAATCGATGCGCATCAGATACAGATTTCTTCAAATTAAAAAAATAAATCAAAAGTTCCCTAAATGACGCTTATTGGACTCAAAACTCGATATTTTCGCATAAAAAAAATTATGTGATGCTGATACAAAATCGCTAATATTTTAAGATTGTGGTGTTGCCAGATGTCCAATTTTACGATATGACGTTTTACATCTGACAATTTCAACCATAACTTACTGGTGGGCCCATCTTTTGTCAAACGGCGGAGACTTATTTGTACTTATTTTAATTTCAACATTTGTATTTTTTTTTGTTTTCTTGGGGTTTCTGAATTTTTGAATTTTATTTCGTAAATTTTGTCCTCTGTTATTTGGAAAAAAAATTTCCAGAGAAAAGAGATCAATTTCTATTATCTTATGGACAACTTCCCACCATTTTTTTAAATATTTTTCTCTGCATTATGTTAGAGGAGCATTCTGCTACAGGTTCCACAAGATCATGTTTAGCTTTTTTTACTTCCTTCGTCATTTGTTTCAACTTAAAATTTGACATCAGCAGGTGATGAATAGAAATCAGCTTCTATAAATTTGTCTGGTTTAATCAGTAAAATTTTTGCAGCTGAAAACAATAATAAAAGTCTAGTACCTAGAGTTTGTGGCTTTTGTAGGATACAAACAATAACAATGTGACTCTGTTTTTCTTATAATAAGTATTTTGATAACAATATTGATTGCAAATGTAGTTCAAGATTAGGAAAATTGGGCCTCCAAAAGTCGGCTGCGTATTACTAACTAAATACTGAAGCAAATCAAAACATAAATCTTCGTTTACTCGTCCTTGCTGTGGTAGGTATCTCGGCGATATAAAGAAGATACAAAAGTAGACCCAACACATTTCCTTGAGGAACTTCAGCGCCATTGAGAAATAAGGTTATGTGACTATGTGACTATCTTCGCACCTCACAAGAAAATGTCTATCAGTTAGGTATGACATTAGTATCTCATATTAATCCGAAAGCAGTGCATCCTTTGTTTTAAACGGTAGATCTTCATACCACACTTTGTCGAATACTTAAGTGACATCGACAAAGACAGCTAAACAGGAGCGTTTGCCTTCGAAGTCTTGCGAAATTATGTTTTTACACTGCTGTGCACCTGCTTAATTATGGCGTGGTTATTTTGGAAGCCGAATTTATAATAGCTTCTTAAATATTTTTGATACAATCGGCAGTAGACTAATTGGGCTATAAGAAGTTACATTTGTAATTCCTTTTCTTCTCTTCTTGGCTTAGAATTAAATGGGTAAAATATGGATTCCAAATGTTTTGCAAAAGCAAGGGCTTTTTTCGGGTTACTCCTGTCCCAAGAATTATTTTTGAGACGCTGAGACGTCATGTGGTTTTGTGGTTGTATAAGATTCTTGGTCGCTTTCCAAAGGGATGCTTTATTGTTTGACAAATTTGGCGTAACTTACGTTTTTCGTCGATTTTTTCCTTGACCGTAATAGAACAGTCGGAGGTTTCTATTTTCTCGGCGTTTGAAGGTGTTGCCAGTTATGGGGCTTGTTGGATAGATTCGTTAAATATTTCAACAGCGGATATTTATTTTTCTTTCGATTTTAAAAATATATCAAGCCGTGGAATCTCGTTAGCTGTCGTTCTGAAAAGATCCCAGTTCGTTTGTTTATTACAAAAGCTAGTAGGTTTTAATTAAGGTATCACTTGGGTCCCTACGCTTACAATAATTAGCGAGTGGCCAGCTGATAGATCGAGGCACAAGTCTAGTAATCTGGTATTTTTGCCATGTCTGATGACCAGTACGTTGGTGCCTTTACGGATATACAATACAACCCATTATTGGTTATCGCACTCAGTAATTCTCTGCCTTTAGTGGTAGTAAGTCGCAAACTCTACTGAACATGTTTTGCTTTGTAGTCACCGCCAAAGATTAATCTATTTTTGTTTGTTCGCAGTGTTCTAATTTATTGTTGTGCTTGAGTACTCAGTAAGCTTCTGAGATTACTAAAGGACCTTTCCAATCTTACATTACTATAGTAGTAGCTTAAAGACGTTCTGAGTTGTATTTTGGAAGTTTGTGGTGCTTGATTGCGTTTTTGACGATGATCGCATGAGCTCAATTATCTGGGTGCTATATATATATATATATATATATATATATATATATATATATATATATATCGCATATTTTGGGATTGTTAGATAAACTCGGTTTGTATAATATAATTCAAATATCGGCGTGATATCTATGCAGTGAATTGACCGAAAGGTTATAAGCTTGTGTTTATGTTGTGCTGATCACTTAATTATGCTGGTTATTATTTAGTTTAGAAATGACGGTAGTCATAAAGTTTCATATTGCCCATTTGTTGCATTTGGGTTTTTAACATGTCTTTAAGTTAGTGTTAGTTGGCCCGGTGTTGTATTAGGTTCATATTGCTGGTTGATTCCGGTTCCACTTGAGCATAATCAATGTTTGACTGAGTCCGTTGTGCTGTGTATTGATAGGTACAAACTGTCTGCTTCTTAGCGGGGGAAACAATTTTTGCTGTAATTTCTAACAGACAAGACAGCCCTTATAAATCGCAGGGTAGTTTCCACTGCAATTCACACATTTAACATCGGAGATTCTTTCTTTCCGTTGGCATTAGGCAGTTTAATGATTGCCGGTGCATTTAACACAACGGGGGCTCAGTTACAAAAGTTTTTAGTATGCCTAAATTTTTGGAATTTAGCACATTGAAGTAGTTAGTTTTGTAGGTTCAAACTTTACCAGAGAATGTGTCAGTTTATTCATGTTGTACATATTTGTTGTTTTCGACTGATACAAATTTTACAAAAAACAGTGGCAAGGCGATTTTTGTGCTACTTTGTTTAATATTTGTAATATTAATAACCAAATGTCCGTGTGTTTTTAGCTCTTCCTTTAATTATTATAAGTTAGCGGATAAGTATATACTTTTCAAAACTACCCTGAAGCTTCATTCTTGTTTTTGCTAGTAGATGTAGAATTCTATATTTTTTTCCGTTAGAGTTTTAATAATAGCAGTATACTTTCAGATTTTTACTTCATCGTTATTTAAAATCTTTAAAGTGTCTTTAGTTTTTACTATAGCTTCTAGTAGGTGCACTAAGGGTTCGATTGTTTTAACACCGAATATGTATACAGGGGGTGGTTTGGGCTCCCTTTCAGCTGTTTCTTTATTTTGATATCCTCTGCTAGGCTGTCGTTTAACGGCTGAAATCAGTTTGTAGGGTTTAACTAACATTCCGAATGTTGGAATAATTTTTGTAATATGTTGTTGTTATTTCTACGTCCTCATTTGACAATCAAAGGAAGGAAATTATTTTGTAACAGGCTAATATAAAAATGCATTATTTTGATGAACCGCGTTTGTTGCAGTTGTAAAATATCATTTATAGTAATATTAGATTGTGGATTATTTATTGGAGCATTCGGATAGTTTTGTACATATTGCATCTGCTGATTTTAATCAAGTTGCGTTGGTACAAATTGTTGGACGTTTTGTAATGGAATAGGAATTTGATTTTGATAGAAAGCCACCTTATTTTACAAATACCATACATGCACTTGGAGCATAACATACCTCAAAAGTCATATGACAAGTGTTCTAGTGCTAAACGCAGGATAAATTCTAGTGGCGAGGAACCTACTGCAACATTTTTCCTCACAAAACAGCAACTTTGACAGCAGGAGCAGCGGTGAGGAGCTGCAGGCTAATAGAACTATTCTATATTGCTGATGGGCATGAGGTCCCACTAACATTTTGGCAAATTTCAGGTCTCCACTAGCGGAAATTGTTTATGATTATCACAACGTGGGCGCTGTACATAAACAAATTCCGTCACTCGTAACAGAACCAGAACTGATGATGCGACATGCACACGTCAGCTCTGTTTAAAAGCACGATCTGAATCCCTTACAAAATATAATACAAATTACATTCTAGAACTATAACTTTTGAGCTACATAACTGTTTTTTGTCTTACTTATTTTACTTTTTTACATTCGAGTTTTATGTATGCAGTATGATTTTGCTTCTCATAATATTTTATATTTTTTTGTCTAAAACGAGTCTAAAATGCGAATGAGCTACATCTTTTTTTTATTAACTTCACTTTAGTACAATCTATCTGCATATACAGACAATAATTGTTGCTATAATAGGACATGAAGAGAAATGCTCATTTGAGCAGTCTCTATAAATTATATTAAACAATAATACAATACATGATTATTTTATATTTATGTATTTGTTTTGTTTGAATTAAAGAGTTGTAAATGGATATTTCGTTAAAGTGTAACGGTCAAGAAAGTCTGCTGCTTTTTAATCTTCTGAGTACATTTTCGTCATTATACAGTGTACTAGCAAGTGGGTTGGGATAAGTTGAGACCCTGTCTGTGCTTAGTACTAATTTTCTGATTTCTTGCCAAACTGTGGGTACCTATAGATCAGAATGTAATATTGTGTTGGGAACATACCAAGGCGCGTTGATTATAGCTCTGAGCACTTTGCTCTGAAACCGCTATATTATTTCTATGTTAGATGAACTTTCAGTTCTCTAGATTGGAAAACAGTATGTCTAGATAAGTTAAAGCGTATCAAAAGCTTATGGTCAGTTGATAATGCTGAATTTCTTCCCAGTTGCCAATATATTTGAGTACGCCAAGTTAATCTTCTATCTATGTAAAGGCCTAAATATTTAATTTCGTCCTTATGTGATATACGGGTAACGTTTAATGTTGTACCAGAACAGTTTCCACGCCTTATTGCAAATATGATGAGTGATGATTTGGCTTCATTAGCTTTAATTTTCCAACGTTGTAGCCATTTTGCTAACTGGCTTATGTGTATTTGTAGGTTTCTAAATGCAGCGAGGGAATCTTCATATTTTTTTTATTTATTTATTTTATTAGCAATCAGAATTTACAATAGAATTCTATGAGCTAATGTGTTGATCTAAGAACTAAGTAGCTCTTCATTGACGTGGTGAGGTCTTCTCCAGTGACAAGTCCTCTTTAGACATTTTTTAGATCATTAGGCCATTTCCGTTTAAGCCTTCTCGTATTTTGTATTTCCAGAAGGGGATTAAGGAGTGCGTTGATGTGGTGTTCTAGCTTTATGTGGTGTTTAATACTTTTTTCAGTTATGACATCTTTAACATATGGAATTTTCAGGCCTGAATGAAGTGTGTCATTAGTAACATATCATGGGGCATTGGAGATCATACGTAATATTTTTGACTGAGTTCTCTGTATAATTGCCATATTCGAACGACTGGTACAACTCCAGAGCTCAATTCCATAAACCCATATTGGCTTTAGGATCGTTTTATAAATAAGGAGCTTATTTTCAAATGGTAATTTTGACTTCCTACCAAGTAACCATTGCATTTCATTAATTTTAGATCGATCTGTTTACGTTTTTTAACAACGTTTTGTTTCCATGATAGTTTATTATCTAAATGTATCCCCAAGTATTTTGTACAAGATGAAGTAGGTATTTGTATGTTATTTAGATAAACAGGGGGACACAGGTCTTTTCTTAAGGTAAAATTAACTTGTACAGATTTATCTCCGTTGATCTTGATTTTCCATTTATGTGTCCACTCTTGTATTTGATTTAGATGATTTTGTAGGGTAATGGTTGCTAGTTGTGGGTCATCGTTGGTAAAAAGAACAACAGTGTCGTCAGCGAAGGTGCCCATTGTAGTATAATCAATCATTTACTGGTAAATCCGAAGTGTACAGCATGTATAAAAAGGGACGCAGAACACTGCCCTGTGGTACACCGGACTTGATCGGTTTCATGCCAGACACATCTTCATTGACTCTTGTTCTAAATTCTCTGTCGCTTAAGTAGGATTTTAGGAGATTATAGTATGTTATGGGCAAGAATGTTCTAATTTTGTATAATAGGCTCGAGTGCCAAATTTTGTCGAAGGCTCTACTTACATCTAAGAAAACCGATGTACAGTATTTCTTGTTTTTGAATGCTTCATTAATTTTGTAACAGATCCTATGAATTTGTTGTATCGTAGTGTAATTTTGACGAAAGCCAAATTGATGTTGAGGTATCCATTCTTCGCTGTTAGGATCAGCAACTATTCTTTGCAATATAAGTCTTTCCAGTACTTTTGAGATTATAGACAACAATCTTATTGGACGATATGATGAAACCTTGTTTAAGTCTTTGCCCGGTTTAGGTATTAATATTATTTCTGCGGCTTTCAGTTGCTTGGGCCAGTAATTTAACTTAATGATAGCATTAAATATATAAGTAAGTAACACTAGTCCTTTTCTGGGTAGTTCTTTTAACATTTTAGGAGCCACGCCATCTATGCCAGGAGATTTACGGTGTTTTAGTATTTTGATATCTTTTTGAATCTCTCTAGGAGAGAAACTTGTTACTCCTCGAACATTGGTTGTGATGTTATTTAATTGTCTCTCTATCTCATCATCGACTACATCATTGTTGGGGATGAAGACTTCCTCAAGGTACTCTGCAAACAATTTAGCCTTTTCCTCGACACTTCTGGCCCATCTAGAGTTTGGGTCTGTTTCATTAAATATGGGAGGCACTTGGTTTTTAGGCTTTCTTGCATTTTTTACCGGCTTCCAGATTAAGTTGTCGTATCTGTTCAAACTAATTATGTAGTCATGAAAGGATTGATTTTGCACATCTTTAATTTTTTGTTTCAGTTGGTTACTTAGTCGATTGAAAGTATTTTTATCAGCAGGTGCTTGGGTCCAGTGCCAAATTGCTCTGGCTCTTCTTTTCAGAGCTATAAGTTTTTTAATCTCCACAGGGACGTTGAATGTAGACCTCCGGGGATACACTGGAGGAGTTGCTTGCTGCGCAGCCTCCTTAAAGATGCAGAACCACTTGTTTAATGCTTCGTCAATTTCTTCTGGAGTTTTGAGACTAACTTTTCAGTTTATATTTTCTTGAATATGATTTTGATACACTTCCCAATCGGGTTTTCTGTTGTGTAATCTAACAATATGCTTTTTATGTATGGCACAAGAGCTGATAGTGGCTATTATCGGAGAGTGATCCGAGGAAAGGTCATAGCTAGGGACAATATCCATATATGGTGATGAGATACCATTCGTTATGAAAAGATCCAGTGGGTCGGGAGTTTCGTTTGGATCGGTAGGCCAATAGGTAGGAGTACCTGTAGAAAGGAAATAATAATTTTGCTCATGGAGAAGTTTTGCCAACTCTCTGCCTTTAGTAGTTGTTATGCGGGATCCCCAAAGGGAGTTTTTACTGTTAAAGTCGCCTCCTACAATAAATTTTGTTCCTAGAGTCCGGAAGAAGTTCTGAAAATGTTCTTTTTTGATGTTGTGACGCGGTGGGCATTAAACGGAAGCTACTGTTAGTTCATACGGGAGCATTTTAACTCTTATTGCTGTGGCTTGTAGGTGTACTGTCTCGTATTTAGGTAATTCGAAGTGGCTGATAGATTTCTTAATTAATATGGCTGCACCAGCATGGGCAGTATAAACTGGATGGTTGGTGAAATAAGTTAAGTAGTTATGTATATTAAAGTAGGATCTGTCTGTGAAGTGAGTAGTATATTAATAGAGTTGATATGAAAGAATATTTCAACCTCCTGTTTATGCTGTAGAAGGGCATTGGCATTCCATTGGGCTATTTTTACAAATTTAATGAATTTTGTTGGCCAGGGTTGAGAGCATGTTCAACACCATGCTATTTTGTTGCATTAGCTGCTGAAACATAGCCTTAAATTAATCTAAAAATTTGCTCATTATTGAAGAAATATTTACTTCATTTTGTGCACTGTTTAAATTGTGTTCACCTATTCTAATACCTTTTACTGTATTCGCATAACTAAAATTTTGTTGGACATGGGGTGTTAGTATACGGTTTGGTGGTGTTGTGACTGTTATTGTATTTTGCTGGATATTTAGTCTGTTATTCGCATTATTGGGCTTTTTTAACAATCTATAATAGAATTCACAACTTCTGTAATTTGCCGCACAAAGCGCATTTGGCTGGAGTTTCTTTACTCTTCTTACAGTTAGTTCTGTTATGTGATCCTCCACATTTAACACAAACGAATGGTTTATTGCAATAGGCTTTTGTATGGCCGTATTGTTGGCAGCGCATACATTGAACTATACTGTTGATCTTTTTGGGCGGTTCTATTGCAATTATTTGATTTTGAAATTTAGTTACTTTATATATATATGTATATATATGTTTATTGTTAGTCGCTGGCTCTAAATTGACGAAAAACATATTTAGAGGCTCCTTGGTAGCTCTATTTTTCACATTTAAAATGTTTCTGACTTTATGTACCATGGTATTAAGTTAATTCTTGATTTCACTTGTATCTGTTGTGGAATGCAGGTTTTTGATGGCGACTCTGAATGCTCGATCTTCCTTCAGCTGATAAGTATGATGTACTATGTCGTGTTCGCGCATATGTCGTATCAATTTTCTGTATGTTTCTGGAAGATTACAGTTGTTTTTTATGGTATTGTCAGCTAACGTTTTTGTAGAGTATTGTTCAATTTCAGCAATTGCATTGAGGCTTTTAATTATTACCTGATAATTTAACACCCCGTAGACGAAGATTGGAGGAGGCTTTGGAATTGTATTGTCGGCTTGCTTGTTGTTAGGTATTTCCGTCTCCATTTCTGTTAGTTGGCTGAATTTATTACTTAAAGTAATGTCGTGACTATTTGGGGGACGTATCTTTCTTTTTTTTTGTTTGTTTGGCCGTTTGCCATGAATTTTTGTTGACATCTTGTTCAGGAGTTTCATCGTCGCTTGTAGAAAACATGCGATAGTAGAAGTAAGTAGTATTTGAAGTATGTTGTGTATTTTGAGCTGGTGGATTAACAAGATGCTCTTGCAGTAAGTAATAATTAACACCATTTGGTGTTGGTTGATTTACTTGCTGAGAGTTGGAAAAAAGCGGTAGTTGAGGATTTAATGGAACAGCCTGTATAGCATTGTTATTTGAAACATGTTGATGGCCATAAATAACTCCTGGGTCATTAAATACCGGTTTCATTCTTTGGTTTTATTATTGTGTTGAATATAAATATGACTAAATAGTAACTTTGCACTTATCTTATTTGTATTTGACGGGTTAGCTGATATACCCCTGATATCAGCTTGTTTATCACAGCGCAGTTGATAGCAGAACACTCAAACACTTGCTTAAGCTACGAATTTCATGCCACGAATGGAAAATTATTGTGTCGTCAGCATACGTAGCAATAGTTGTTAATATGGATTCTGGTAGATCAGCAGTATATAGAAAGTATAATGTAGGTCCAAAAATACTTTCCTATGGGACACCTTTCCGAATGATGTATATTTCAATGTATGCTTCTTAATATTTAATTCTAAAGGTTCTATTGGTAAAGTATGATTTTATTAATGAGTATACCGGATGTGGGAAATTATGTTTAATTTTATACAATAGGTTATTGTGCCACACCTTGTCAAATGCCTGACTTATGAGCTACATCTGAGGGACGTCTGGCAAACTTTTTTAAATGTTTTATGATTTTGCAACATAACGATGTGATGCATTGTCATTCTAAAAAATATAAAGAAAGAGTTCTCTCCTATAAATGTCGTTAATCTGACTTTAACGTATTTGCAACGTTTGTAAAATTGGTTAAAAGTCTACAACATCCTTTTAATTATTACCCAAAGATATTTTAGCAAATTTTTTGCTTACTTGCAATTTTATTTTTATAAAATGATATTTATGATTTTATCGAATTTGTTGTTTGTCAGTAGAATCTAAAACGTTAAATTTTTAACAAGTTTTGGTTACAGTTTACTCCAGGACTCGATCGATTTTAACAAGAGCTTTTTCTTTATCAATAAAAATGGACTATAAGAACACTGAAAAAAAGAACTAAAAGCTGCTTTCAGATAATTGGTCAATTTTTAACCTCTACATTTCAACCAATTTGAAATCATCTTACGTAATCAATCATCAAAATTTATTAACTGGTGCTCTGAGAGCGCATCATCAAAGTTCAAAAAGTTGAGTTGTTTATTTGGTATGTATATTTTGGTACTCTCATAAAAACTACACTTAAATTTTCTTTTTGTAATGCCAACTAGTACTAATTTATAGTACACTTTCCTTATAAATCGTTTATAATCTCGCGCGCTTAAATATGTTTAATAAATAAAGTTAGTCATAGTTCTTCCTTCAGTACTAATTAATGCTTACATGTGCAAGTTTGAATAATATTTCAGTTCTCAAAACAATTTTTGGTTGTTTTTCTATTTTTATAAATTCAAGTTAACGCTGCTCACAGCTTTTAGAATTTTTTTATAGATTTTGTTGCCTTAAAATTGAATTAGCTTGGATTTTCTTTATAATAATCCAGAACGAGAAATGGGTACTAAACCACGAACTGTTATGCCAGAAATGTTAAAATTCGCGATGTGTGCTTTGCGCGCGTTCAACGTGAATATATTTTCCGCGCCATGCACCCTATTTTTCCCGCAGCCGCCCTCGCCGTTATAAATTTCTGCCAAATTTCGTCTGACTTGACTAACCCCTGCCGCTGCGAGATACCCAAATTGTGTGCAAAACTAATTTAGTAACTGGAAGGCGTTTGGTAGGAAATTTCAGTTGTGGGCCTCTTCCGAACTTATTATCAAGAGAGCGTTTTGTTAAATTTCCGCGGAGATGCTGCTTAATATACTGTTAATCATAATGAACGCATCCTCATCTAACATATATTTTTGTGTGCATATTTCTATTTAACACTTTGTTTACAGTATAGAACAGAAATGCTTTTAGTTATTTTTATAGAAAATTTTTATAGAGGAGTTGCTTAGTTATTGATAGAAAAATGTGAAAACAGAGCTTTTTTAAAAATAACTTGTAAGACGTTAGGTGTTTCAATTAAATGCGCTTCAAACATGACATTTTCTGAAATAACGTATTCTTGCAAATCTACATAAATACAAAACTACTTTTAAAATTAGAACAGTAAGCAACATATTAACGCAATTTATAACATATAAATTTAATCTTCTTTGTACAGGATTACGCGTAAATAATCAATCCGCTTGGTCTATAAATTAATTAAATTAATGTAATATAATGAGTCCTACAATCAGCAAAATTAAAATAAATGTCTATCAACAGTATCCGAACAATTTTGTGCGCCTATTAACTGTATTGATGCTGTCGATACAGTTCTTACTTATTAGCTTTGAATAAGGAAATTCTGTGCATACTTTTGTCTTAAATATACAATTGAAAAACTTGCCTATAGTTTGGTCAGCAGTACATATTTTTTAAAAACAAGCACGTGACCTCTAAAATATATGACAGGTCTCTCTATCCTGCTAGAAGAAGTGTTGTCACTCTTTTTCTGTTGTAGAAATAAAATTTCTTTAATAAAACCACATAAGCGTCTGTATATTATGTAAAGACCAATTTTTGGCTTTTGTAGGAATTGCCCATGCCACTAAATCAGATCTTTTAGACGTACAATATCTATTAAGAAGAACCTACTCAGTTACTGAAAATTGTTGACTACCTGTGTTCACTTCGAACAAGGTAAATAATTGCGATCGTCTAAAGCTCGGGGTTGCACATCACCCCGCATCAGAGATGGTGCGCGACGACCACGCGCGTTGCCGAACATATAAGAGTCTTAACCTCCCAGTTTGCAGACCGTGCTTTTCTCTAGAGCCTTACCATTATTGTTATTACCATTAACACATATTAAGGTTATGTCTTTGTCAGACTCTTTCTGTTTTATCACAGCTTCCAACATAGACCATGTGAGTAATGTGATGAAGCAACTCATTAATTTTGTTACTAAAATTAAAACAAAACTTTTTAAAGTTATTTGTATGAGTGTAACTTACAATTTTCTGTTAGTACGTACGTATTTGTTTGTTAAGCCTACACACATTTAAATGTGAAATTTTTAAGTAAATACACATTTTTATGGATTGCTCTGTATAGCCAATACAAATGTAATTTATAGCCATCACTATATAGTAAACAGAAGGGACTAAATTTCCTGCTGTTAATTTAATCAAAACAACGAACTGTTATGGACATAACAGTATACAATTTCAAATAAAGTAAACACTAATAACTGTTTTAAATTAAATAAGTAACTAATAATAGTAGTAAACAGCAATGAAAATAAACAAATCACTCGAGCCTTGAATATAAAGCTAATTAGATTGTTTTTTACTCTACAAAGGTGGACTTACCTGAATAAACAAAAAATGAATCTTAACGTTAAGTAAATAATAAACCGTTATTTTTAAATGAAGGAAAAAATTAAATAAAATGGCGTCGACCCTATGGTCAGTTTAAAAACAACTGCAAGCAGGAATTTTGAATGTAAACAAAAGCAGCTAAAATGGAAGCACATATTACATGGTGCTCTCACTTTGCCGGCAGGTGTGGAAATTTGAGTGTGAGAGCTATTGAAACCATAAGTGACTTGCTCAGTGTTTAGAAGCAGTAAAAACACTTAAATATTTAAAAATTGGCCGCCTAGTCAAACGACAGTGTACGAGTTATGTAACATTTTTGAAAGAGACAGCAATTGAGCAGATCTGTTGTTAGAGCGGCTCCTTACGAAAAACCCGGATCAGCTTCCAAAAACGAAATTTGAAGAATTTAGGCACACTCGTCCTCTTTCAGGAGCTCCTGGACAGCCAGTTATACGGAGGAAAGCATCTCAGCTTTACAGCAGCTCCTCCAGCTAGAGTTGTCGCCCCAAATTTACCTCCAACTCCTTACCGGAGAGCAACCCAGAGTACGTCACTTTTCTCTAGAGCAGTCCCAACGAGAAGCAGTTTTAATCTGCCCGGAAATGCTATCGCATCTGTTGCCAAACGAAAATAACGATGGTTATGCCTTCTCCCCCGCGCCCACCGCTATTCTACAGAAGAAAAAGGCTTTGTCAAAGCGGATGATATTTCCATTCACACCGATGGCTACCGACTGCCGACTTGCTACCTGAGGGAAGCGAAAATTTAACATCACTTTCACTTGGTGAAGGCAGATCAATCTCTGCGCACCATTATGCACCGCTGAAATATGTCCCAAACCAGGAGATGAAAAAAGTTCCACGAAAACGACATCCCTGAGGAAAGGCCCTAGTGGTGACCGATGCTGTTTCTGTTTTTAAAGCTTAAACAGTCCGAAAGAAGAAAATATTTACCATCTGTACAGCGTCCTTAATCTGGCAGCCAAATAAGAAAAAGTTATCAGCCAATGCCACCAAGTGCCAGCGCTTTAAGCACGCACAGCGCTGCCCCGAAGTGTATTAAGTGCGGTGAAGACCAACACCTTTGGAACTTTAAGAAGCCCCCGAGTGAGGCCACCATCTGCGCAAACTGCTAGGATTTCCATCCAGCCAGCTTTAGGTGTTGCTCTGCATTTCTAACGTCAATGTTTTGCCAGACAGCGACTATATTGGATAGCACATATGTTGCAACGACTCGCAGGATGTTCCAGTACTTACCACACAAAAGGTCCTAGAGAGCTCCTCGGCGCTTCTAAGAGCCATACAAAGCATCTCAGCGCTAACTCAGAACGCCAGAACCTTTTTGGAGCTTGTCGTAAGACTAACGTCCTACACAGGCGTCATCAAAACCATCCTTGACATGTTCAGGAGTACCTAAACCGCTAAATCATCATAAACTTTCGCCACCGTGAAAGCGCCTAAAAAGCTTATTATTTCCCAATGCTTGAGCTTTCCATGGAAGGAAGGGTAGGCATCTTGATTGCCAAGGAAATAGTGTTTACTTACACTAGCACTAATAATAGAATGTTTTTGGTTTTGTCCTCGGGTTTATTTATGTACGTCAAAAATTGTTCTGCCTTAGTCTAGTAACTATTTTAACCCCAGAAAGCCACTTAATGAAATGATTTATTATAAGCTTACTTCCAGCCATTTCTAAATTATTGTAAAAATTAATTATCAGTAGAGTTTAGGCAGATGCGTTTTTTAGAAGAGATAATTACACAGCACCAGTTTGGTTTCAGCCATAGACATTCTGCTGTTCAGCAACATTATCAGGTAATAGATGTAATGTTAAACTACTAAAGCCATGCCTTTTGGGCATTTAAAAAGTTTCCAATAATATTTCGTATTTTTCAGATCATACCTTGAAAACCACTATTTTCAATTAAAGTCCGGTTGCTGAGCATTGAAATTAAGAAAATAAGCTCTTATGTGGCATACAATACTATCCTTGACCTCTTCTCTAACTGGTGTATACTGCTGATTTTTCCATATTAGAAAACATTGTTGTATAAATCTTTTCGAATGTTGCTATCTTACTAAAAAGGCTCTTAAACAGCTAAAACCATATCAATTTAATCTGCAAGTTATTGGAAAAATGGCGTCTGAGTTTAAGTCTATCCAAGTTGCGTTTATCTGCAAAGACAAGAGTGTTTATCCATATTACTAATAGTGTTAATATAAAACAGCTCAGTAAGAAAACAATACATAGAAATGCAAATGCAAGTCTACTAACCAAATGGTCAATACACACAATGACAAAATAAAGAAGAGAAATGACGTCTTACTATACAAGACTATATAGGCGTACGGAATCGAACCGTGAGGTGCTATAGTTGCTCAAACGTCAAAGTAATGCAAAAATTTCAGTCTAAAACCTTACGTGTCATAATGGATTCTATGTAATACGTATTCTGCACGAAAACCGTACAGGCAGTACGTCAACAAGGTTATAAACCATTATATGATTAACTATATCATCAAACCCAAGTATTTGACCCTTGCCAGATGATACGCACAGGCGCTTTTGCAGAAAATGGATAATAGATTCAGTAATTTAAATTTAAGCTTAAGCCAGTCTTATGTCTTATTATAAGACAACGCCCTTGGGTGTTATCTTAGCATGTTATGTACATAGAAAAACAAATTAGTTTATAGAAGGACTCTTTTTTACACCACGTATTTTAATCAAAATACTTTGTCAACTAGAAATTTTTTGGATTCAATTTAGTTTAAAATAATTATAAATTCTTTATTTTTTAGTTTTTATTCTATGAAACCGACTTGTGCAGTGGTCTTTGGAGCTCATACAATCTTAGTACATTTATTTTCTTTTCTAACTGACACGATATCCACAACTTTAGAAATTTCCTGTAAAGCAGTACATTGCAATATATTTCTAATTGGGCAATATATTCGGTTCTTAAAATTCTGTTTTTAATTAACGGCATACTGTTCAATCCTTGCACTCAAAAGATTTTAGAGGCATTTGAAGGAACCATATCCTTACATTAATATTTAAGTTCGTTTTTCTTTTGCAGGGGTGTTGAATTGGGCATTTATTCTAATAATTGAGTAAATTGCACACATAATGCATAAGTGTTGTATAAAGTATAACAACTATTTAAAGAAAACATTTATATGTAAGAATTATGAAATGATTATTTTCATTTGAAGCATGTAATACATTATTTGCAAAGATATTTCAGATAATTATAAAGTATAATTTGGTTAAATAAAGTTGCAGTATTTTTATATTTTTTAACATATACTGCCGACATGTTATGAGGCATGGATTAAGGTGAGACAAAAGTATTTTAATTTTTGAGTAGTTAACTTTAATTCTAATCGATTCTAAATAAATTGTTTGCACAACTAAACCATTTGAAAAGTTATATGTTTTAGTGAAGAGCGTGGTTCGTAGGTTATTCGTTGTTCTAGTAAACTTTTGAACTTAGATAAGTGAGCACATGCCCGATCTGAATACCGTTTTTTACAGTATTGGGAAAAAACCAAAATTTGGCTCAAATAATCTACGGGTAAAACGTGAAGATGTGATATTAGGCCTAAACACTGGTTCAAAAAATCATTAGCGGTAACAACAGTTTTTAATACGTCCACAGTTTGTAGTACTTCAAACTGTGGGAACATTTCCTTACGTAAGCACTGATAGTTATCATAGGAGCTTAACCATCCTGATGAATAATATAACGTCACTAGCATAAGCTGGGCAACTCAACAAATGATTTAAAAAAGTGCCTTACACTTGAACGTAAGAGCAAGCTGAACATCCTATTAATATGTATAAATTATTGCTTGACAATTCTTTCGTCGTATTGTTACTAATAACAAAAAGTGTATTTATTTTTATAATACAAACAGATTAGTTAAATACGACCAAGTTACAGAACCTTAATGTAAAACGTAAGCCAAAGTTAGGATTTGCCCTAATGTAATTGTAGTTTGATTTACTTTAAGCGTATCAAAATATTATAAATAATTTAATCTAAATAAAATAGTTTATCCATGGAAATGGAAAAGGAAACAATGCTTATAACATAAGCTCATTCTCTTTTTATTTCTAAACTTATGCGTTGAATTAATTAAGAACGAGAACGGGTTGCCAGAGATGAACTTCAAACGGATACCCTTATCATTAACTAGCGAAATAAAATTATAGTAATAAGCTGCGAATTTCGCCATTTAACCGATTCTTCTGAACAGAATGATCAAAATATCCAGTATGTCACTGCATATAAACTCCCATATAAGGTTTCTTCTTTTGACTAGGCCACCAAAATCATCATACCATCAAATTGTTTGTTATCATCACGACAAAGCCGAGTAAGTCCTAAAGAAATAAAGATCGGTTGAATCCTTCAATATCTAAATTGTTTGCTAAAACTTTTTTTGTAATGAAGACCACAAACCACAAACACACAAGTGAGGTTTATAGCGAAGAACAATCGTAACACAGATGGAGCTATAGTCCAAAAAAGTGTCCAAATTTAAGGAGAGCAATACAGATAACCATGCAAATGATTCATAGTTTTTACACAATTTAAATTTAACACGGTCGACTTTTGAGTTAAAATGAAAAGAGCGTATTAATCTTGAATAATTACAGCAGTCCCAAAAGCGTTAGATAATTTTAGTTGAATATGTTTTCTATTCGCTGCTTTCTTCTCCGTACAAATTAATTTTTTTTAACATTTCCTAAGTCTTCAGAGAATCGAATTGACTCAAGCATATGCAAAATATAAACTGGATAAGAAAGCGGAAAGAGCAATCATTCAATGTTTTCCTTATACTTAGACCACCAAATTTGGGAGAAAACGAAGCGTTACTCTATTGATCATTGCTTAACGAGATGTTTAAAATTTCTTCTCAACAGATCTTAAGACACAAGCCAATGTTAGGTAGACCAAAGAAGGTACAAAACTTTTGGTACAAGAAAAGAAATTGTTAATTTCTTGTAGTTTATTTTCGAAAATAAAGTGCATAGCATAGTGGGTGATCCTAGAAGGGATAAATCATCTTTAACAAATTTAATTTTAGGGGAAAACTAGCAAAAGACCAGCGGCAGATTTCTTAAATGTGCCAAAAAAAATAATGGAAGTGTTGATTGTGAGGCTACAGGATTCAGATTGGATACTTACATACATACATACATACATACACAAACGATCCTCTTCTACCTTAATTATCGGATAAAGAACTAAAGTTGTCAAATGTCCTGTCATCAAGATACCATTTGCTTTATTCATTTAACAATGAATTATTAATAGGATGAATCAAAAAGCTGAAATTAAAATGCCCTGCAGGATTTCGTAGCTGAATTCGATTAGAAGAATTAAGAAATTGTAATTCATGTGCGAGAATGGAATCTTGACAATAGGCTTAATAGAAAAAATGGTAAAAGTATGGTATCCTCTCCTTGATAATAATAACATATTCTTATTTTTCTTAACATCTATTTTAAGCAAAATTTTCTCTGAAACTGCATACTGATCTACAAAGTTTCTCCTATAATGAAGCGCTGCCCCACAGCCACCACGAAGAGCAAAACCCAATTTTAATGTAAATATTCTCCCATATCAGAGTGAACCAATTTACAGTCCAATTTAAAAGTAAGTTTTTTAAAGAAACTTCTAAGATCTACAGGTCTAATTCCTCCATTCTTAGAAAGAGTACAAAGCAAAGCTTTGTTTAGAATAGGTACAATTTCTTGTTAGGGTCTGATTTTTAATATTTTATTTTGACATTATCAGTTAGTGATTGGTTGATCTTAGCTGAAACTTGAAGAACGTAGTATAGGAAGGTGAAATGGTGTTCCCAGGACAAGGTGTTGTTTGAATTTACACATTAAGCTAAGTTCTTAAGTGTCGGACCATTATTATCTCTAAATTTTATAGTCAACAGATTAACAGACTGTATGTGTGTTATTATAAAACAATTGTTGGGGAAGGTAAATAACACCAGACCACATACTAGCACAAAACAAAAAAAAATTGTAGGAACGATGAAATTGCTTTTAATCCTGATTTGGCGCTATTATATGTTCCGATCAGTGGTATTAACTTAAATACAGTGTAATTCCTGTAAAATCATTCACCAAAATGCGGTAATGCATACATTGTTGACCTAATGATTTCAATTATTCGCAATTTGGCAGAACAAACATTTAGCAGCGAAATTTTAAGTTTCAGTTGCACGTACTTCAAGCTCGAAATGTTTGTTCGTTCGGTGCCGTTCGAATTCAGAGGGCTCCGCTTTGAGGCAGCTGCGCCTGCAGACGCTTTAAGTAAACAAATTTCTCGTCTAAGCAGATTTGCTTCTCCAACTATCTCGAGTTTGACCAGTCATGCTCAAAGGTCCTTTCTATCCCGTGAAAACAACTCTTGGCAAAGTAAACCTCTCCTCACGTAATTTACATTTTTTCGTGACGCTAATTCCCTTGTAGAAACTCGCTTGACGCTTGAAAACCGCTCAAAACCGTTGGGTTAATGCAGTTCCGCGTGTGAATTCTGAGAAAAAATTTGCTATTTTCGGCTTGCTGCCGTGTGATTTACGGAAATTAAGCTTTTGGCAATAAAAATAAGTGACAGCACGAGCAAGTATTACAACTTTTTGATTAAGATTAACTTTTATAACTGTTCATAAATCATAATAACGGGTGACTTAGAATGTTATGCTTATTTGTCTTTGAAATAGCGCGGGATATAATAGTGGAAGAGGGGCGGGTGGTTATGTGCTGAATAGTAGGGAGCATGGAATTTATCAGTTGCAATGGAGGAGTTTCCAGGAGCAACGTGCCTTTTGTGTGCGCAGTTATTATGAAACCAACAATTACGTAACTGTATATAAGCGTTTTCAAATTCGTTATGGGCTTTGGGTTTAGAAATTCGAGCATAGTGGTTCTACCGTGAATTCCAAACCTGCTGGCTGCTGGCGTACGGTGAAAACGCTAGCAAATATCGATTTCGTACGCGCTAGCGGTCCAGCGTTCAGAGAATTTTGCAAAAAGACCCGTTTTTATGCCTACAAGATCCAGTTAGTGCAAGCTCTAAAAGCAACGGACTACCCGATATGCCTCGCTTTTGCGCGAAAAATGCTTTCGCAGTTTGAAAACTTTTATGAGATTTTATTTAGTGATGAAGTCCATTTTTATTTAGATGGGTACGTTAACCGTTAAAATATGCGGTATTCGTCAGAAAACAATCCTCGGAAAAAACATCAAGAACATCTCCACAACCCCAAAGTCACCATTTGGATTGCAATTTCTTCAAAAGGGCATTATTGGTCCGTATTTTTTTAGATAACCATGGGCGCGTACTTACTGTCAAATCTAAAATATACACCGCCACGATTCGTAATTTCTACAGTATGGTTCCAGCAAGATGGGACCACAAGTCACATAGCACGCGCGGCATTAGAGGCAATTGGAGAATTGTTTCCGAACAGGCTTATTTCTTGTAGAAGTGACATTAATTGGACACCACGGAGTCCTGACCTGGTCCCACACAATTTTTTTCTGTGAGGATATCTGAAACATCGAATTTACATGAATCCTCCGACTAATCTGGGTCAACTTAATGCCTGTATACGAAAATAAATTGTAGAAATTGGACAACATATGTGTGAACGTGTTTTCGCGCATTTGAGGTCTTTCTTGGATGAATGCTAACGCTGTGATGGCAAGCACCTTAATGATGTAATTTTTCGCACATAGCTTCCACATTTCATGCTTTAATTTTATCATAATTACGTAAATATGTCGCGAAAAGTTACTATGTTCCATTATTTTGAAATATGCATTCCATTCTGAGTTACCCGTTATTTCTAAGCTGCAACTTCTAGTACTCTAAAGGTGTTAGCGTAATAAAAGTTAAATATAAACACAATCGATGTGCGAAACATATATTTTAGTGTACGCGATACCGTGGCAAGCAACTTCAGTAGGCAGACATGCACCTGGCTACGAGTCGCCGCGATCTACCCTAAATCATGCAGATGTGCGCGTTGAAAGGGTTGGATGCTAACCGCACCATTCTCTCGATCGTAAATTAGTCGAAGGTAAGGCTCGAAACTTGACTTGTCTAGGAGGCAATAGAAAAAATATTCTCTATAAATTTGGCAAGTAAAAGAAACCAAATGCCCGATTAATTTGGCAGCGGAGAATAATAGTGTGCGCCAACCGACCTTACAGCTATTAAAAGTATGACCGTTATAGAAAATATTTTTCGAGTATTTGCTCCGATACAACTTTAAAAGCAGATTAAATTTTGAAGAATATTTTAGCAAAATAATTAAGTATTTATGTTGCCTCACATGAGATGCAATAGAGCACGATCATTCTTTAATTTCAATAATTTTGACTGTTGATAAGAAAATAATCAACACTATATCGCATAATTATTTAAATGCGTAGAAACTTCATAATTATTGAATGCCGGACAATTTCATTGTATAAAGTAGTTGCAACACAGATGATATAAGCATTTTTAAACTTAAATCCAAAAATTTAATTGCGTTTATTTAATATAACTACAAAAGTGTGTTAAACACTTTTGCTTGGAGGCATATTATATACGTAACTATCATAATTTTTTATCACTTGTTAACTATTAGGCATCTAGTAAAATTACTCTCTAATATTAGATGATCATACTGTAATTATCAAAATGACAAATGACATGGATATTTGGTTGAAAAAATATTCTTTTATTGACTTTTTCCCGAAATTCGAAATCGAAATCGAAAGGTCTTTTTAAGTTCGTTCCGGGATTGCTTACAGAGCAATCTCTTCGCCGGCCCCATGTTTATAATATACATTTACAATTTTCTTGGATGAAATATCAAAATATCTTTCAGTACAACTTATTATTTTAACAAAAACCGCACGATACTGTGACTACTATAAATGTAAAGTAGAAAAAATAAAATGCACACTTAAATATTGTTTCAGATATTATCAAAACATAATTTATTCTCGTACTACTACTATAAGGTTGAACTTTTAAAGAAAAGTAACATCAAAGTTACTGAACAATTCTTATGCTCCCTTCATCTTGTTAATTGTCTGTTTTAAAGTGATTTGTAAGATTACTATCTCACTATAAAGAAAAAAATCAAATGATTTATAGAGTTTATACAATTTATTGTAGGAAATAAATAATCTGATAATTTATTAACTACCGAAAGTGTCCTGACGCTTAAGAGGTAGTTAGTGACATTACAATCCCGCCAGTGTGTGTGTCTGTAATCACGATAAGTCAAAAACTAAAGCTCTAATTGACACCAAATTTGGTACACAAGTATTTCAGACCAAAATAAAGCAGGAGTTCAATTTTCAACCACAAAATTACATTCTTTCGGTAGCTGCAAATTTGGATTTACACCCTTTTCGTTTTAATCAGCTTTTAAATGTGCAACTCACCAACTCACAAAGTTTTCAACATTTTAATGTTGTTAGATCAATATTGATATGGCAACAATAAAATAAAATTAGCCAAAAAATCAAATACACTGTATGTAAAGAAAAAATTAAATATTTTTGTATATGTGGGTGTTTTATCTGTCTATAAATTTATTGAGGAAGCTTTGTATGTTGCATTTTAATGTAAATTAAAAAGACATTTACGACTTATTGTATCGCTGGGATTCTAAATAAAATCTTACAACTACTGAAGCAAAACCTAATATATTATTAAATGATAACTACTTTCAGCATTATAGTCGTGCTTTAATTTTCAGAGCGTATCCATGATAGTAGGCAATTAAATTTATAAACAAATACATTCTTCAACGCTATGGCTCTCCGCAAATGTACGACAGGGTCGAGTATCTGGGCACAATGGAATTTATTTCTAGTGATGCTAGCAGCCAAATAATGATGTGTTAACGTCATTTACCGCATTTATTATTTACAAAATCTCCAACAATACTTATAATTTGTACCATCATTCTATTATAATAGCCAGCTATACCCAACTTGCGGTCAGGGAGGAGAATGGAAACAAGTGAATTACAACAAACAGAGAACATAGCCCAGAATATTATGAAAAAGCTTTTAAACGAACAAAATTACAAGATTGTTATTTAAGTACCTCAATTAACGTTACCAATAGATATAACAAGTTGTAACCCTTAAATGAGGAAGACAAAGGAAGGAAAAAGTAAAACTCATAATCCTATTTTTGTAGATGTCATCAAGTTCATTCAATCCCTAACGAAATTCTAAAAACGCAAAGATTTAGTAAAGATACAACAAATATCAATAAACAGCTACTCAAATATCGTTAAAACCCTATTAGAAAACATTCACATACACTATTCCACACCAATTAAGGCAAAAAAATTATTGAGAGTAGTTTTACAAAATATGCACCCATTAACAAACCGAACATTATTAAAAGAAGAGTTAGAAACTCTTATGTAAATAACTATCAAAATAAACGTTATCCGCCAAAGAAAATATAAAATATCATATCGGACTAAAATTTTATTTTAATAAATAATCAAAACTTATATAGCATAACCAAGGCAATGAATGCAATTGTTAAATATAAAGCTCTGCATTCTAAGTTTTCAGTTCATAAAATGCCAGCAGTGTGGACATACCCAAAGCGTTTGCTTGAGATAACCACGATGTGTAAAGTAAAACAAAACCATATCAAAGGAAAAAACGCAGTGAAAATATTAAGCGCCTTTTATGCGAAAGTATCTGTTTTGAAAATTGCAAGAATTGCGCAGTTTATAAAAAATTACAGAAGAAAACCTATCCATCCCTAAGAAAAAAACAATTGATAACAAATCAAGTAGTACCAATAAAATATCATATTCTTAGCAAGGATTATCATAAGCACAAGCAAGTAAAAAGCCCAGCAACAGCAAATTCGACAGCCATTTTCATCTGAATATCCTATTTCACAACAATATGCAACAAATAACGGTTGAGAAAATAATAACATGGCTAGAATGGCAAAAAGATGGAAACACTACTAAATCTTTTTACAGTTATGCTTAGTAAAATGCCTCAATAAACAACCCTCTCAGAATTGCAGAATGGAACGCCAACGGGTTGACTAGTCATATCCAACAGGTTAAATATGTTGTTCATAAATTGTAAATTCGACATAATGTATATCTTCGAAACAAACTTTACGTCCAAGTTGCTTTAAACTATCTCATTACAGTATATACGATACACAGCATCTAAGAGGATAAGCAAGAAGTGGTAGTGCAGTTATCACTTAAAGCAACATAAAACACTAGAAGCTGCCAAAGTGTTTTAAATCCAATCATCAAGCTACTATCATAGTAGACAATTCCAATAAAATTACAGTATCTGCCGTATATTGTTATGCAGTAAGTAAAGAACAATTGGCAAATCGGTTCACAGCTAAAGATTTCAACACAAAGCATATCCACAGCGGTTCTCGTCTAAACACCCTAACAGGACAAGTATTGTAGGCCGTGCAAAAGTACGACTTTTATGCTGTTCAAAAGGCGAACCTACGTACTGACCTTTAGATAGCTAAAAATCTGGGTTATTAGATTTCTGTATAATTAAAAAGTTTTCGCCAAATCCTTAGTAGCTAAATTCTGACTACATTTCTCGCACATCTATATTTCCATCCTAATTACTGTTAATGTAAGTAATAAGATTAATCCACCCACATTTCCCACCAACTGTAAGAATTATTCAGAGCATTACTAAAATCTAAACTCCCTTAAAACCCCTAATCGAAGTATGAATATGACCTAGACGATGTAGTTTAAAATATAATATATAATTTCGAAATCAATTCCAGATACGGCAAATTCGAATGTTAGACAATACTGCCATTATCAAAAATAACATTAGAGAAAAAGAATGCTCAAAAAGAAATGTTGCATGTGCTCTCAGATACAATTTGGTACAACAGGGCTGTTAAAAATTAAAAAATACTTAACGACCATAGCAAGTAGGATTTCAAAACTATATAAACAACTTATCAGCCGCCAAAGATACTGAATATTTTTATAGGGTGTCATAGAGAAAATCGATCGACCACAAATACATCCGCTTATTAAAACTGAATATGGCCAATGGACGAGAGAGGACAATAAGAGAACAATAATTGCATAACATCCAACTAATGTTTTCACTTCTTTTCCATCGAAAATTTCGTTTGCTGAAGAAGTTCACTTTTACAAATTTCTTGATATCTCATTCCAGATAAAACCAACTAACTATTATGTCATTTACAAAAAATTTAAATTTAATACAAACTAAATTTGATTTGATCTGATTAGAGGAACATTCTTCGAACTTTTAATTGAGGGATTCAAGATGATCATGAATTGTAATGTTATCCTGAGGCTTAGGTTCATTCCTACCTAGTGCAAAATAGCCCAAGTAACCCTGATACCTAAACCAGCGAAATAATATCAAAGTTCTCAGAGAAACTCTTGTTGCCTCTCATTGATAAAGGAGGATTTTACTGTTAACTAGATACATTGAGTTGTCACTAAAACAAAACATGACTTGAATACCAAAAATTTGGCACGGCAGCTTTCTTATATTTGATCCAAAAATCGATCAAACATAGCTTACGACATACATTCGTTGTGATAATTCAATTTTATTACCACTAATAGACAACTTATGATAAAATATGGAAATGCCAGAACATTTGTGTTGCCTATTACACCTAGAGTGTTAGACCTTATATATATATACCACCAACCTACCAACAACTAGCAGTACGGTATTTGCCACTTTTAATGACGACACGACACTAATGACTTCAAACCACCATCCACTTGTTGACTTGAGATACCTACAAAATTATCTTAGCAAAACAAAATATGGCGAACTCCAGTTAATATCCAAAATTCTGTCCAGGTGACATTTACAACTTAAAGAGGAGCACCTCCTTACCTGTCAATCGTCTTCTGCAATACCGTCTCTATTTAGAGGTTGACGACCACCTGGTTCATTTGTTTTCTGTTACTCACAGCTCAGAAAAGTTGTTCGGCGCTTATTCCAGTCCATATTTTTGTATTCGGAAACAAGATGACTTTTTTAGTAGTTTCGGAGGATATATCCAAAGTATGCAGTTTTCCTTTTTTTTACTTACTAATTCTCTAACTTTCCCTACTCTTCTTAACAATTTAGCGTTACCTACTCTATCAGTCCAAGATATTTTTAATTTTCTTCTTATTGTCCACATTTCAAAGAAGTCTATTCGTTTCATAACTGTTTTTTAACGTCTTGTATTATTTGACATCGATTTAAACTTAACGAAAGCACGTCTGAATATTTCAATTCTTGTTAAAATTTCTTCATGTGGTTCTATCGTTATTTAACAACGCTAACATATTTTGGAGATCTTCAGCGTTTTAGGCTAGGATTTCCATGTCGTCAGCATATTGGATGTTGTACATAGTTTTTTCCTTTATCCTAATTTCTTCTGCCACTTCCCAGAGTGCTTTCTGAAATATTTCTTTAGAATACAAATTAAATAAAATCGACGAAGGTATGCAACCTTGCCTTACACCCCGTTTGATTTCAGTTTCGTTTGTATCTCCATCTTCGGTTTTGATTATCGCAGCTTGATTCCAACAGATATTTTTAATTAGGCGTATATCTTTGTCATCCAATTCTAATTTTATTAACCATCCTATAAGTTGAGCAAATTTGACTTGGTCGAAAACTTTCTCGAAGTCAATGAAGCAGACGAAAGTTGTTTTTTGAATTCTCTGTAATTTTGCAACAAAACGTTTACACTAAATAAAACTTCTCTAGTGCCCAATCCACGACTAAAAATGAAGTTGCAGCTCTATTTTTCTTTGACTGTTTTTATTTATTTTCGGATCAAGATTTGTACAACTTTATATTTGCTTTTATCTTTGTTTTCCTTTGTCATCCATTCTTGCTTTGCTTCTTTCTTATGCACACCTAATACTTCCAGTGATTAAATGTAAATTTCTTTTTACAAAAAGATGAGACTAAATATGTCGGTATCTAACTGAACCGACGATAAAAATAAGGTCCACATATATGGCATAAAAGATTTTATCTAGGCCTCACCGTTAGAAAATACTACTGGCTTATGGGATGTAAATCACAACTCTTTCTTAAAATCAAGCTACTCGTGTACAAAGTCGCCATCAAATCTATTTGGTGCTACATTATTCAAATATGAAGGGCAGCTAGCTAATCCAATTTAGCAAAACTACGGTGCTACCTTTCTACTGCGAATAACTATCACTACCTGATTCCTACAAAATCGACTATTACATGCAGATCTCCAAGTAAATACGGTTCAAACTGCAATAGAAATAAACAACGTTAAATACTAGGAAAAAATTAATGACCACAGAAATTCTTTAGCAGCCGTACTCTTAACTATTCAACCTAAATCCCCAATATTTCTAAGCCCAAGTTGTCATAATTAATATACTTTGCAGGTGGAGTATGACACAGGGTAAATACACACTATGATATATTTTTCTTTGTAATTTTAGATTTTACGTTAAGTAAAATAATTTTGGAGGTGAAAGAAATTACAGCAACTTCTAATGAACGTAGGCAAAGTACAGGAAAAATTTTAAGGAAAAGTATGAAACTGTAAAAAATGCTTTTTGCCAAATTTCTTGTCTCGGTGAAATAATAAATAAAAACCCTTGCTGACAATTAAATTGTCTAAAAACGGCATTCCACGAGAAACGGCCAATATTGGCAACTGAATGGATTTCATAATCCTAAAATAGGCACATCACGTTTAATTACACAGTCATACGAAAATACGAATTTGAACCTCAACAAAAGCGGTTTGCATATTAAATTTCGTAGTAAAATATGCGCTGCCGCGGCCATGCAGCAAAATTCCGCTCCGAGTGGTTATTTGAAGTCGAACTGCGGCTATTCAGTCCCACCGCATTGTACAACTGCATGCAGATGTGTGCAATCAGCGCAGTTTTACCCCCACGGAGCGCTAACTGCCTTCCGTGTAAAAGTGTTCCGACGCAAAAGTGGCAGGAAAATGAGGCACGCGGCGAACGTCGGAAGGCTGAAGCTTCCGAACGACTAATCGCACGCTCTCCAATCCATCGCCCAAAATTTAACTGAACGCCACAGTTGACGTCGATACGCCAACACGAATACACTGCTATTATATAAATCAATTATCGATTTTATCAATAGTTTCCAGAAGATCCAGAACCTTGAACAGTTGGAGTCAGAAGTATTAACAGAGGCCCTAGTAAATGCTTCTGCTCTAGATGAATATTGACAGTTGTACCTTATCCATTCTAATGCAAAAGTTGTTACGGATTTTTACGTTAGAATCTCCCAGTAGCACATCAATTATTCGATTAGAGTCCTTGCCGCCTAAGTTAATTGTTAAATTAAAGTAGAAAATAAAGTAGGAAAATGAGGCACGCGGCGAACGTCGGAAGGCTGAAGCTTCCGAGCGACTAATCGCACGCTCTCTAATCCATCGCCCAAAATTTGACTGAACGCCGCAGTTGACGTCGATTTCGGCTCGCATCGCTCGCGCCCGTTACGAGAGCTTTCGCGCGAGCTTGCATGCTTAATCAGGGCATAAAACTTTTTTATTGGACGTTCGCTCGGGTTTCCTGGAATCCAATTGGTTGCGGCGCGCTTCCCTGGAATGTCGTTAGCGATAATGTTAATAAGGAGCGCAGACGCTGCTAATTTTGCGTAAACTGAATTATGGGAGCTGGCGATGTAAGTTTGTCCGTTAAGCAAAAAAGACATAATTAATTTTATGGTGGTTTGAGTTTAATTTCAGGTTGAATTTATAAACATATTAATTTATATATAATTTGTGAACGTTAATGTATTCAGAAAATAATTACATTGTAATTATATAGTAATGGATAAATATCAGAAATTTTGTGTTTTTAGTTTGGAAAACTTCCATCGACAACTCATAAAATATCTCTCACTTTTTCTTTTGGTTATCGTCTCGTTAATCTTTTTTCTACTATATGCTGGTTGATAAATTTATTTTCATTGGTCGGTTACTGTGTCCAATATTGTAATAATTCTTGTTAGCATGTGCACTTGTAATATCCGATAAAAACAATGTTTTTGGTTTATCAGAATATGGTTACAAAGGTATCATGGGATTTGTATTGGACTCTAATGTTTTTATATTTGATGACTTGCTGCGTCCAAAAACAAGACTTTCTTTATGTTTTAAATTGACTTGTTATTTGTTTGTATTTAAATGGATTCCTACATATCACATCTTTTTATCTATATTGAAAGATTGTCATAAAACTTGAGAACAGGAGCGATATTTTGTTGAAAATGTAATTTCAGTTAATTTGTCCGCATTAATTGCTCTTTTGTTTGAACCACTCTGGCAGTAAATTTAATTGGTTTTGTAGTTCTGTAGAGGAAGCTTCTGAATATAAATTGGTTGAGAAAAATGCTATATTGTTAGCAAAACCATCATTGTGATATTCATGTAACTGGTAAGTCAAATGTGAAAATCAAACACAAAATGAATCAAATTTAAAATTCAATTTATTTTCTATAAGTCATGCATAGGATCATAGGGAAAACGTTGTAAGTAGGAATACCTAAAGGAAGTTCTCCCTGACAATGGGACAAAATCGCCCCAAATGTTAATAAGGTTTAAAGTACAGTTGGGGTACAACATTCTTAAGAAGTAGTACAAATATTTTTAGAAGAACAAAACACAGTTAAAAGTGGAAGCCAGCAACGTTGCCCAGGAATAAGCTATAATACACAATATTACTTAGGCAAGTTGCCAAATTGGACAAAAATTAAAGTTGTATTCTAGACTACATTGTCATACTGTTCTTACAGTCAGAACTTAGATAAAGTTTTCATATATATTTTTATCGTATATAACAATAGCAGTCTTATTATATGCTATATTGTTGTTTAAGGCCAACTTGTTCTAACATATGTTATTTTAATTAGAAATTTGCTTTAGGTTTACAAAGTATTTGTGTAGATTACAAAATGAATCAAGACAAAAATATATACGTAGAAACAGAATAATTTAAAAAAAGTAACAGAAATAAACCAAAAACAGGGTAAATATTTCTACTCCTTAAAACCTATATATGACCTTAAGTTTAATAAATTAAGAACCACTTTAAATCTTTACTAAAACACTATATTGTAACAAATTTCTAAACACCTCCGGTAACGGGTTCTGAGCCGCCACGTTCAAGCAGTAAATATAATGCTTTCAATAGGGCTGTAATGGGTCAGTGGTCAAGATCATCGTTCCTCTGTCCTGAGCTGGCGCAGGCGAGTTCGAGTCTTACGCAACCCATGGGTGTATGTGTTGTCCTAGCTTTAAGTGTGCATGTTAGTAGGCACGATAAGCCATTCTGACTGCAGTGCCGGTAAGTGCGCCAATAATATAAAAATGCCTTCAATGCAAACGGGTGTCAAAAAACGTGGGGTATTTGTGCACGTGCTCGAACAATGTAAATGTTTACCAGATGATTCAGAACGAGTATCTATTGTATAAAAACCACGCAGCGGTCCAGAGAAAAAAGTGGAGTATCAAAAGCTAAAAGAATTATACTAGGGTGACATAAATAAATTATGAAGTGTAATTTTACGTTAGTAATTCTTCCTTTATCTAGTGAATATAAATATTATTAATCAATTTGATTTCTGTAAATAAAATAATAATAAAAAACATGTTACTGAAATTGATTTTAGAGAAACTTAAGGTCAGGATTTTGATTGTTTATTAGCTAGTTAAGTCTTTTAATGTCCATCTTATTTAAATGGTTAATCAACTTTCACAATTGACGGTGCAATGTGTTTGCATATTAAAGTAAGGATAAATACATAAAATAGAGAAAAACATTAGTAATGCAAAGTATTAAAAGTAAAAGCAATTCCATATTATGTTTTAGAATAATACTTTTCTCTATCTAAAAGGCTTCCGCGGTAAATGATAATTGAACAGTTAGGCTTACGGGTTCAACCGCGTCGACGATTGGGAAATATCCGACATTTTGGCATTCACTTTGACGGCATTTTCAAAGGGTTTAGTTTTTTACGTGGGGTCTCAACCTGCCTACTCCCGAAGAAGAACAGAGTCAAAGAAGAAGACTGTCTTTTGTAGTCTGTTTTTTCGGGCTTCAATATTTTTTATATTATAACGATTGACGCCCCGGACCAAGTATTCCTGGAAGAATTGTAAACTGTTGCAGCGGTGGAGCAGCGCATGGACATTTAAACAGTTCTAGGCGCGTTGCGAAGAAAGATTCCGACAATCTGCTTGACTTCGTTAAGCCGAAACGATTGCAAAATTAAGCATGTAAGTATTGAATAATATTAATAGTTCTTCTTAATAGGCCTTGAAGGCCCTTTGGGGTCGTAACAGGATAGATCTGCTACAATCTAAAGCCTACGGTACACAAGGGTAGTAACGTGGCTAGCACTACGTACCGACCGCCTATTATTACCCCAGAGTTTGACCTCCAGGTACTCATTTATTACAGCCTGAGTCGAGCTGGGCCGTAAAATTGCCAGCGATTGAATTGGCGAGAGCGGGATTCGAACCCGTAACTCTTAGTTTCGTAGTCTAGCGATCTATCCACTAAACCACCACGGCTCCATTGAAACATATTACAAATAATCAAAATGGGAAAGTCTGGGCAGTTACAAGCAGTTACATTTAGATATGTTCGCTAAACATTACAAGTGAGGTGGGAAACAGACTGTCCAGTGGTAAATAATAATTAGTACTAGTGCGTTATTTAATTATCCGCTAATGGGTTTCAAAAATTAATAGTGCTTATACAGGGTGGGGCAGTCTAACAGCGCTATTTGTAGGCAGTAAAAAACAAACAATCTTTTTAAAAATTTATTGCAACAAATGTTAAGAGCATAAATGTAATTTGGTATAAAAGCTAAATAAATTTCATTTTTTGAATATCATCCAGGAAGATGGCGATTGCTATTTTGTACACATTGTCTGAGTCTCGTACGGAAATTCTCATTGACACATCGTAGTATCGCCGGTGTTATTGTACGAGCTTCTTTTTAGATCTGACGATTTTGGAGGCCAGTGAATATCCCTATTCCTATTGATGAGGCGAATCGAAAAAACGTCTTTCAGAAAGTTCATTGACACCTTGGATGTGCTACTAGCTGCTCTATCTTGTTGGAAATTAGTGTTTCCAGCATTTGAACATAGCGCGCTGGTGTTACAATAACCGCATGGCCATCATCATCCTTAAAAAAATAGGAATCAATTATTTCATTTAAAGAAACTGCATACCAAATTGTAAATTTGGCCAAATGAAAAGGGTCTGCTACAGCCCAATAGCAAAAATTGTGTTTATTGACATATCCACTAATGTGGGAGTGAGATTCATCGCTCATCCACAGATTATCAGTAAGCTGTAGGTCGTCTTCAAGCATTTTATACAGGTGTAGGTGTAAGTCATCATGCAAAATTCTCCTTACTGTTCGAGTTGGAAGTCCGAGAGCAATGTTGTGGTACCTGGCAGATCTTCGAGGGCTTCTTGTAATCGTTACCGGTCTAGCCGGAGCCCTAACAATTCTTGCACTACTACTTCTTTTTTTATTGTTTGACCCATTGTATGTAAGTTGTTAGTACAAACAGCAATTTCTAATTGGAGCAGGATTACCAGGCGAAAGAGGAAAATCTAGGCGAAACGCGCGTAGTGCTTCTACGCAACTTCGATCATTTTCTAAATACGCTGTAACAGCAAAACCTCGTTGTTTACCAATCAAATGCTGCCTGGTTACTAAACTTACAACTGTGTGAAATGTAAAAATTACTGCTTACTTCTCCTGCCACACATCCGCACCAGCTTCTTAAAAACTTGCAGTTTGACTGTCCCACCTTGTATATTGTAAATAATTATTAAGTAAAAATAAATAACTAAACCTATAAACCAAATTTATTACAACTCTTGTTTGGGAGTGGGGTTCGTAGCAATTATTATGCCGACCAAGCCCAGTTGTATAAAATAAAAACTGCGGAGCTAAAAAGTGAGATCACAGAAAAAAAATTGAAACGAGCTTTGATCGACAAAGCTAAGAATTCAGACACGTATCTATTTAAAACCACGAATGTAGAAATTGTAAGAAAATCACATAAAACGTCAAAGAACATTTTAAAATCTCGAAAAAAAATATAAGAAAACTTGGGAATTCACCTGAGTATGAAGAGTATTTCAAAAATTTGAGGAATAATTGCAAAAATGAGTGTATACTCAAAAGATCGGATCATAAATTTAGTTGAAAGAATTAGATAATGTTCAGAATATTAAATGAAGAAACAAAGACAAGTGTGGAAAAATACTTTTTTATTTAAAAATGTGAAAGGAGGAAACTATAATAAATAACAATAAATATGAAAGAAATAATTGTAGGTAAATACAGAGATATATTTTAAAAGTTTAATGAAAAAAAAAACTTCAATTGGGATAAACGAATACTTTAGAATATTGAACAAAACATTTGAAGAGATTTTAAACAAAAGTAAATGCATAAGAACACTTTTAAATTTAAATGAAAAGGTAAAGGTAGATACTGAAAACCATTACAAATATCTAAGACAAACATTGAAAACATAAATAAACACGTAAGAGGTTTTATAACACCAATAGAACAATCATTTTCAACCAGAAGAAAAGGTATAAGAGTTGCGGAGGACTGCTTTGTTTGACTCTGCATCGAGAGCAGTAGCTTGATTTTGGATTTGATGTTCTAATGTAACCGTCAGTGGTCAAAACTGCAATAAGAAAAAATTAACATACTGAATCTAACGACAAAGATTTACGTGGCACAATTAGACTCGTTAAATTTAGAAAATAGTCTTTTGAAACAAATCTTAAAAAACGTCGATGGTGTTGAATTCAAGGCGCGATTATTAGTGACGATAGTTAGAAGTTTCATGTCACTTGTGTGATGTTAGAAGAGCACGTTAAGATTAACAAGACATTTTAAAAGATTTAAGGGGAGTTCCGTTCGTTGAATTGTAAAATGACATGATAAAATAGTGCTGGAAAAGCAAATTGTGTACCTCGAAAACAGCCATTTGGAAAAAAAGACAATCCTCTATAAAAATTCTGTGGCAAAGAAAAACTTATATATTGTATGTAACAAAAATATCCTCTTTGATGCGGATTATTTTATTGATCGGCCTGAAATGTACGCGATGCCTAATCAGTTATACACTGCTTTTACCACAGTAGCGCAGGTCATCTTAGTTATGGTACAGAACTACTTTAAGAAGGCAGCAGTGTAACGGTTGAGGGCTGAGGGCAATAAGTGAAAACAGCCTGATTATAGCCAATACGAATACACTGCTATTATATAAATCAATTATCGATTTTATCAATAGTTTCCAGAAGATCCAGAACCTTGAACAGTTGGAGTCAGAAGTATTAACAGAGGCCCTACTAAATGCTTCTGCTCTAGATGAATATTGACAGTCGTACCTTATCCATTCTAATGCAAAAGTTGTTACGGATTTTTACGTTAGAATCTCCCAGTAGCACATCAATTATTCGATTAGAGTCCTTACCGCCTAAGTTAATTGTTAAATTAAAGTAGAATTTGTTTATTTAGCGTTTTAGAAAAGGGTTGTTTATATTCCAACCGTAAAGCTATTATTATTTTAATAATTAGTTTTAATTGAACAGTGAGAATTGAGCTGAATTTGTGTAACATACGGTTACATCACCAGTATTCTCAGTATTTGGTTATCTAGCGGAATAGATCATTTATAATTGTATAACATCGATTATAAGATGATGACCATGTGTGTGTAAAATAGTGTAATTTCAATTTCAACAAATGTCAAGACAAATAAACGTATCGGGTTGATAAATTATTGAAAATATTAAATCAAACACATTTCAACGCTTACTTTTAACTGTTACCTTATTATGATTACGTAATGTTACATATTTTGGCAAAATATTGGACTATAGCGATTATAAATTCTTATTAATAAGACACTAATATAAATTTAAACAATACAGCTCAGTTTCCCTAATTTTCGCGTTTTTAAAAGTTATTGGCTTTCGAAGAAATTAAATTTTTCTTAAAGCCAAATTAGGTAGACTTTGTCAAGCCTATGCGGACTAATTTTTTTTGAGTACTAGGAATTCCATGTGCATGCTAAGGTATCGAAAAAAAATTAGTAAATTTTGGTAAAAATCATTAGTTTGACAATATTTTTGTCAGTGATGGTAGAAATTTGTGGCATATGAGTTGGGCCATTTGTTTGCCTAGCAGAGATGATTAAAGGCCTATGATATTTTATTTAGGATATTAAAAATCAAAATAGTCCTGTAATTCAGGTGAAATAGGCGTATGAATACATGATTTGATAGGAAATTGATTAAACTTTGTTTTGCAATATCTCGTTTGGCAATGTTGCGTTTTAGAGAATTCGATTTTTGAAATTGACATTTTTTAACTTTAACGCCCCAAAATTTTAAAGCGTTAACTTTTGGATAACACGTGTAGGGACACTTTCGATCGCCGTTTTATGGGCTACATAAAATTCTCTGAAATTAATTTTCTATTTTTAATGATTAACGAAATACAGATAAAACAATTTTTCATAAGATTTCATAAAAAAATTTCATTGCTAAAAAGCACGGAATTTAATTTTTGTAGAATTATTTTTTTAGTTCTAGTTTTAAAAGTTTTTGCTCTTAATTTATATAGGGGTTTTTGTAATAATTGAACATTGACAGTACTCTTACAGGCAATTATTATCGCTCATTAAAAGTTATCTCCTACCCCTAGACTCACTCTGGCTACTATTAACCAAGCGCAGATTTGGAAGAGATAGTGGGAACTCCAGAATTAAAAGCGCTGGCCCTTGTTTGACTATCCTAAAACTCGTCACATCAGCCTTTAGACCTTGCACCAGGTAAATTGACGGGTAGATACGAGAATCGTAGGTCACAGACACATTGCTGTCATTTTAGATTTTTTTAAATACATTTTTATTTCTATTTACAATCTGTAATACATACAATAAGTAAATCCAAGGCCAGATAATTAATAATAATAGGACGTGACCAAGGACACGGGAGAGGTATTCTAACGGTTACTTCTTTGTCAGAAAAATGCATGTGTTCGATTAGTATGGTGACTGTAGCCGGTTGCAACTTGACCAAGTGTATTAGGCAAATTGGTAGAAAAGCAATTAGCTGTGATGAAAGTAAACTAGTCGAAAGTTGCGTCAGGAAAATTATCCTATAAGTGACGCTTGTTACACTTCTTATTTCTTCTTCATTAGGTGTTCTACATCCACTTCTGGATGTAGGTCTCTCACAAATTCTTTCATTTGGTTCTAACCCGTGCTTGTTGATACCATTTTTGTTCACCTATTTTTCTTATATATCCTCTATCCATCTCACCGATGGTTGTTTTTTTACCTCTCCTTGTTTCTCTGGATCTTCAGTGGCCGATGTTTGATGTCCATTTGTTGTTAATATCCCGAGCCATGTGACATTTCCAGCTCCATTTCAGTTTTGCCATACGTTTTATGATATTTGTTGTTCCTGTTCTTTGTCTTATTGCCACATTTGTAATTCTATATCTTGTGGATATACCCAACATTATTTTTTCCATAGCTCTTTTGCACTTTTTTTTGTCAAATGGTTTCCAGTCTATATGTAGCTACTGGTATAATATATGTGTCATATACTTTTTGCTTTAGATTTATGGGTATGTTTTTATTCTGTAGTATGTGTCTGACACCCATGATAAACCAACCGATTCTTTGAGGTATTTTTGGAGTACGATTTTTTTTTACCGATGGTTATATTGTATCCCAGATATATAGATTTATCTATGTTATCACATAGAATGCGTTTTTCCTCTATACTAAAGTGAAAGTTGCCTTTACTTATTATTTTGGTTTTGCTAAGATTTGTTCGGAACCCTATTCTTTTAATTGTTTGATTAAGTTGTTGTTGTTTATTAAGATCGTCCGCATATCTGAAATCTTAAAATATTTTTTATCTATTTTTATGCATTTTGTTCCCACGCAAGTTCCTGAAAGCGTGTTCTACGGCGAGGGTAAAAAGTTTTGTGACATTGTATCACCCTGCCTATTCCTCTTTCAATTTGGATCTTTTCAATTTTCACGTCGCCGTTAATTTTTGCTTGTAGCATGTCGTTCCCTTATATGCATTCAACCATTTTTGTATATCTGTAGTCTTCTAGCAAACTCAATACTGCCCACATATTAATACAAAAGTTTAATCACTTTGATAATAAAGTCCTTTCTTGATTTAAGCATATCTGTTGTTATTTGTTTGGTCTTTTTCTAGACATTTTGTATTTTTCATTTGTTAAAAGTCTTCCTTTATTTCACCAGATGTTATTTTATATATATATGTGTCTCCTCTAACCCTATGTTATAAGATTTCTTCGTGAATGATGCCACTATACTGCTGTATTTCTTAAACACTTTACTAATAAATGTGGTTTGAAATGCTTTCCTTATTCAAATAGAGTTAAACATAGAGTTTTTGATGCAGATATAATAAAAAATTCCAGTTAAATGCTGTTCCGGGACAAATTGTTTGCAGAGAATGCGTGGCAAGATTTCAGGAGCTAACAGTTAAAGGAAACACGCCTAGAGAAAAAGTAAAATAAAACACTACAAACATTTGATCTTTTGTGTCCAGATAATAGCAAGCAGCACAAGACATTCGACAGAAAGAAAATGATTGCATCTAAAGTACTTGAACAGATTCAAAGTTCTCTTAGTAGTTTATTAGCTAAATTCTAGATTTGCCTGTTGATACGGTGATGGATCATAATAAGTTAAGCATAGAATCAATGATTTCAGGTATTAAAAAAAATTTAAAGTGTAAAATTCTGTTGCTCACTACCTTGCCAGTAACCGTGTCTCCATCGGTTGTAATTGAAAGTATCGGTTGCTCCACATATATAAAAGAACCAAACAGGTTAAAATTAAACAAAGGAGCATTTTATGACTTCAATGCAGTTAAAAAGACAAGTAGTCTTTAATAATTATTTATTATAATTCTAAGAAATATCTCAGGTGTAAAAAAGTGTAGTAGTGTATCAAAAGATAAAATTGAGATAAAGAAACAAAAGGTTTGACACAGCTTACCTAGTTTATCCTTACAAAAATTCCAAAATTTTAATTTTTTCTATTTTCAAGACAATAACTTTCTAAACCGCAAAAAATTAGGAAAACTGAGTTTTGCTTTTTAAATTTACCACTATGTCTTACTATTACAAAATTATAATAGCTACTGGCAAATATTTTGCTAAAATATATATGCACATATAAATAGTGTTAATAAAATTTTGTTTATATAAGTTAAGACCTTTTTAGCTTAATTGTAATGCGAATTATAACTCGAAATCAACCATGTTATGATTATAATAATTATAGAATGCACTGAAAGGCTGTTAGGCTTCTCAAATATTAAATTTGATTGGACTTGTTATAATACATTTTCAAACAATAAAATGCTATTGATGCGCCTAGGTTTGACTATATATATAGAAGTATCTCGCAGAACACAAGATACCTATTTTACATTTTTTAAGAAAAACATAACAATAAAGAAACAGTTTTTTCATGCATTAAAATATAACGTAGAATATAAAAAAATCAAACACAAACAACTTCAAAGAGCAATTATTTTGAAATATGAGAAATGATTAAGCAATTTTGACCTGATATAAGTAAAACACTTTAGGTGTTCGCAACCCAAGTAACAAATCTCATGACAGTTGATTTTAACACCCGAAAAAACAATAGACCTACTATAAATATTTCAGTGTTACTTAGAGAACTCTTATTTAATCATTATTGAGAATAATTTATGTATTTTTCTATATAGATTTACAAATGTATTTAATTAGTAATAAATAAGGATTATAACAATGTAGTGTTATAGGAGTAATAATTTTTTATTCAAAAATGTGTAACAAAAAACCCATAAAGCATATAAATTGAAATACATTACACAAGCTTACAATTTATTGATTATGATTATTATACAAAAACACTACAGGCAATGTTAATTTAAAATTGGCTGGATGCTCCGCCTTACGGCACTACACCAGCACTACCGCAACCGTATTTAACAATTTTACGCAATCCTGTATTTTACAATGCTCAATTTCCTTAAAATTATTGTGGCCGCAAATTTACCTGCCCCGGCGTTCGCCTTAGTGCAGGACCCGGGAAAACCACAAAAACCCGAGTCAGGGCAGGCGACTCGAAACCGGTGATGGCTCCGAGTCCTCCTAGCTATTACATCACTACGCAAAGAAACAAACTAAAATCTACCTTAACTTGCGCCGCACTTAGTGTCTGTTAGATTATTCAAAGAGTTTGCGTCTCGCACAACACTTGGTTTTCCCAACCCCCGCGCGTCCATCACAAGTTCGCTTCAACACGTAATCTCGCGCACCGTTCCGCAAAAACCGCAAGAGCCGTCCACCATTCACGCACGTTCGAAAGTCCCTCGAGCTCCTCCTGCGTTCGTAGCCATCTCCAGCCGCTGGTAATCAGGGTTCTCTCCGCCCTGGCCCTGGTCTCCTCCTCTGCGTTGCAGGTCAGCAGGACGTGCATGGCGTCGTCGACCCCCCCACATGTGCATCTGTTTTGATTTTCCGCCAGCTTCCGGATTCGAACTAGGTATGACCGGAAGTCGCCATGCCCAGTAATAAGCTGGACGGTGTGCCGGTTAAAGCACTCCGCAGCTTGGCGCGCCATGTCGACCGTGGGAATGAATATCCGCGCATGTCGTCCCGTCTCCGCTGCTTGCCATCTCTGCTCCCATCTTGCTCTCGTCCTGACTCGTAGTCGGTTTTTTACGAGCCCTATGGTACCGTCTCGAATATAAGCGGTCCATCTCCTGCCGCTGCCTCTTTGGCCAACTGGTTCGCACGCTCATTGCCTGGAGTCCCGACGTGCGCGTTGGTCCAATGGAACCGGACATCGATCTCGGCCGACAGCGTCTTTGCAAGGCTCCACACCTCAACCTGCAAATCCGTCGACGCTCTCATACTCTTGAGAGCAAGTAGCGCTGACTTGCTGTACGATATTACAGCGCATCTTGGGATCGTTGCTCTGTGCCTTTGTATATAAGCTAGGCACTCTTGGATGGCTATTAACTCGCACTGAAAAATAGTGCTTCAGACTGCGAGTTTTGCTCGTTCGTAGTGTATTTTTCGTTTCCTTGCATGACCACGAACGCGGCCCCTGCTCTCCCGTCGTCTGCCCGCGATCCCTCCGCGTAGCAGCACAGTTGTCGCTCCTCCGGCTCCGCCACGCTGAATGGGATGCCGTCTCGCTCGGCCGGGTGCCCCGTCTCCTCCATGGACTGCCTCTCGAAGCTGCTGCTCCGGCCCGGTCGTCAGCCTCCTGCGATCGGCCGCCTCCTGCAAAATAAAATTACACAAGCTGTAATACTAATACTTAAGTTGCACGTATATTTTTATTCTAATCCCACCAATCTTATTCATACTAATCAATGTTTATAAATTGGCATCGAAATTAATTATATTTACCAAAATAAAATGTTCAACAAACAGAAAAAAGTAATTATGTCTTAATTACACATTAAAGTCGATTGCTAAATCAATACAACGATTTATGATGATGAGTCAAGCAATATTAGTAAGTAATGAATACGAGCTAATAAATTGTAATTGATAATGTTTGGAATAAACCACATGGTGTAATAAAAATAAATTATGAACATTATACTGGCAAGAAAACTTGTCTGTTACAATTAATGTGCAGAAAAATCTATGACTAATAACACTTGCATAAATATATAAACCTACTTTTATAAGAATGAATGAAATATAAACAGAAATTCTTTTTTAAGAGCCGTAAGGTGAAAAACAACCTTCCAAAAAAAACTCTTAAAGCACAGTTTTAAACGACATGTTTAATATAAGCAATTTTTAGAGCGGGCAAAAGGCAGCTTAAAATAAAGGTCAGAGTGATTTAGAAGAATATTTGGATTGTTCTCTACTTCCTCGAGGATGATCAATGATTAACTGTTACTAATATTGCTCTAGAGGTCAAAATAAGTTACAATTAATACTTAGATAATTCTAAACACAATTGTATTTTACCACAATGTCCCACTTTTTACAGCAGTCCGAACTCGACAAGAAAATTGAAGATTTGTTTTTAACGCCATTAGAACACTATCCTTTGGTCCACTCTTCAATTACCATTTGTTTGGATCTTTAAAGGAAACATGTGTAGGACAGAAATATGATGACAATGTTGCTCTCAAAGCGCATTTATTTTACTATAGTTAAGTCAAATGGTCATCTACCTGGTGGGGAAAAATGTGTATCTAAATCAAGAGATTATGTAGAAAAATGACTTTGTTTGTATTTTAAGAAAACAAAAAAAGACATTAACATACCGTTAGTAGGCTGCAGTGCTGATAAGTGCAATAATAATAATAAAAATATATTTTGTAAGAATATCTTAAAAGTGTATTGCAATTGCCGATAGTTAGAGCACTTTACGAAAACTAATAAATTAATTTTGCCACAAAATGGTTACAGAAATAGATTCTCTCATCAACAACGTGGACATATGTTCTACATACTGAAAATCACGTACACTCTAATTATATAGTACAGAATGGTTGATAAGTAATTAAGCATTAAAATTTGGCTCGGAAGTTGTAGTATCTCTAAGTAGATGATACCAAATAATATTTAATATTTTCCGGTTTACATGAAGATTGGCCTGAATTGTTTGAAAATATTCTTCGGAGTGACAAGACCGTAATTTGTATCGGGTGTTTTGTCAATCGTCATAACCGTCATATCCAGTAACTCTGTCACGAGACAGTGATTTACGAAATGACGGTTGAGGGCATGCAAGCTTAACAAAAAGTGAACGTGTGATGCAAATAACAAGACTTAGCCTTGTGTGTGAGATCGCCAATGCAGATGTTCGAGAATTAGGTGACGACATATGATTGATATAATATTGGTAACCTTATTTTTATTCGAGGTAGTGCGCCACCCCATTTTATTATGTCCGTATGTGCTTCAACCAACAATTTTTGGGACGTTGGCTAGGATGAATGGCCCTAAGATTTTTACTTATGGGGTTACGCAAAGAAGGAAGTGTACAGCGTCAAATCAGAGCTTCCCAACGATATCCAAAGCGGTTTCCTTAAAAAAATGTGCATTTTGTTCCCGGTGCCTGCGTTAACATTTAACGATTTATTTTTATTTTTCTATATAATATAGCACCCGCCCAACTTGTTTCGACAAATTTGTATTAGAAATACAACCTCTATTAGCAATTTTTAATTCTTAATTACTTTTCACCTACGGTGTGTTTAATATCAATTACTAATTATATATCTTCGAAAATCGGAGGCTTTTTAGGAAAGATATTTTTTTGCAGACATGGGAATGTTTTTTATGTACTACGCCCTCAGCCGAGATCAATTGCTGAGTTCAATAAAAGAGCAAGAAGGTATCCTACCGATTAAATTCTATATCTCGTATTATCCATTACTACCCTGGAACTGGCATCAGGTATTAGTTTAAGGCAGTAGTCTTTTAAGTAGCGTTAGATTCCGTCTATAGCCTTATGTTCAACGAACTTAAAAAGTTCGTTACTGAATTCTATATGTCTGTCGGTCTGTCGGTCTGTCCGTCTGTCTGTCGCTGTCACAAAATTATGGATTTTTTAAAATTTTAAAATGGATTCTTATAGGAAATTTTACGCTGATTTCAAAATCGAAATAAAAAAGTTTCTATCTCGAGTAGTTTTCGAGATATTCGACTTCGAATTTCGGGAAAATTTCGACATTGCGATTTTATGAGTAATTCTTAAAGAAAATTTTACGCTGATTTCAATAATGAAATCGAAAAATTCATGTCGAATAGTTTTCGAGATATTCGACTTCGAATTTCGGGAAAATTTTCGACATTACGATTTTAAATGTGATTCTTATAGGAAATTTTACGCTGAATTCGAAAATGAAGAAAAAATTCTATGTCGAATAATTTTCCAGATTCCAGAAATCGAAAGGTTTTTTTAAGTTCGTTCTGGGATTGCTTACAGAGCAATCTCTTCGCCGGCCCCATGTTTTAAAGTATTTTCCATCAGGTTTGTGATTTTCTTCAGTTTTCTCCTTTGTCATAATCTCTGTTATATGCTCTTTATACAAATTGACTCCCAAGTTGCCTTTTATCTCATTTAGTGAACATTGCCATTCCGAGCATAAAAAACGCACGCTTTGCTTCAACTCTTGGATCCTTACAATATATACAAGATTCCTCATAAATTTTATCGTCTCTTTTTAGTAATATTAATAGTTGCCAAGGCCATTAAGCATTTGTGTTATAGAATAGTTTGTCTCCCCATAATTCATGGTTGTCTAATATTTTATAATTTTTATTAATATTTTAGCCTCCTTTTCATTTGGGTTGCTCCAACATCTCGCTATTTATCTATGTTTTTAATTTACGCATTTTATTTGTTCTAAAAATTTTTATTTTTTTCTAACAAATTAATGAGAGGTAGTACTTAAACTGCCTCGTATGAAATAAGCCACTAAGCTATGAATTCTTCTTATACATTGCCAGGACTCTGCTTTATTTAGAATATAACCAATGTGTTGTTTCATTTGCAAATTTCTGTGGAGGATTAAACCTAAATATTTAATTTGCTCTTTTGCTATCATAGTAACGTTTTGTAATTTGATTTTGTATCCCCCATTTAAAATTACCGTATCGGTCTTTTCCACAATTAGCTGCAGTTTACCATCTAACTTGCTGCTAATTATAGTGGCTACCGGGCACCATTAAAACCATTTTTAGTATAAGGGTTACTAAAATGCAAATGTCTCAAGTTTTATATGCTTTCATTAATATACCAGCATTATTTTTAATAACTAGCAAATGTTTTATGATAGACATGCCGAATCTAAAGCTGTATTTTTTTGTTCGATATACCCCTACCTTCTTTTATTTTGTTGGCTAATAGTGTTCCTTCCAGAAAATTTCTAAATGTGTTTAACAGGTAAATGGGTCTGCAATTTTGTGTATTGTTTTCTCTAGCGTTTTTATTAAGCATAGTTTAACCACTTTCCAAGTATCCGAGAATATTTCTTTTAGTATGACGTAGTTTAGTCTTTTTCGTACACTTTTTGGTCTGTTTTATATGCGGATTTTAGCATTTTATTGGTTTTATCCGGGTTGAGAGCTGTCTTTTTTATTATCTTATTATCTTGGATTACTGCACTTAAAACATAGTGTTTTTCTATCTGATCTTTTACAATCTAAAATTGTAACATTGTGGGGCCAACATTTCCTACACCTTTCAATTTTTATTATCTTTTGTACTACACATTGGAGAGGCAGGCGTGTAAATAGCCGCTCTCGTGGATGCGGGTGTTGGATACGATACCGATGCGGCTCGTAAGGACCAAAAAATGGAGAGGCAGGCGTGTAAATAGCCGTTCTCGTGATGCGGTGTGAAAACGTAGTACGGCCCGTTTGGAAGGTCAGCCGATAAGGCCAAATCGTCCCTTAAACGGCCGTCGCGTAAGCGGATGGGGGCGGCTACCGATATCCACCAACGAATATTGCCAAATCGCTCACCTGAATCGGCTTCGGCTTCGGCTTCGTCGGCGATTCCCAGGTGGCCGCCTCTGCGTTGCGGATCGGTGTCTGCGGGTAGCGAATGTTCTTGCGGGTTGAGACACGACCAAGTTGGCCGAGCTGCGGTGCGTGAATGTGCGGTGTTAAAACACGACCAAAAATTGGCCGCGTTGCGGATTGCGACTGTGCGGTGTTAAACACGACCAAGTTGGCCGCGTTGCGGAACGTGAATGTTGCCGGGCTTCGCGCCTGGCTTGGCGGCAGGTCTTTTCGGGCAATTTGCATTCGCCAGCACCTTTCATATCAAAAGGTGCCGCCGACGGCGTATGCAGACTTGTCGGCGGAGCAAAAGCCCATATGCCGTTTTGTGTGCGATGGCAAAACGGGCAGACATCACAGCCGCCAGCATGCCGCCGCGAGATAAGCGGTTCAAGGGCGAAAAGGCCGCCAGACCACACATTTTAAATTTTCTCAGCATATTCTTTTGTGATTCTTATTGTCGCAGCCTGAGTGTTATTGACATTTGGATGTAATTTTCCTGTTATACAGAAAATACACCTAAATTATGAGCTAGCTTCCTTATTGTGTTTATTTATTACCCTTGGTTGACAGCCTAGCCGATTACACTGTTACGTTAATGTAACTATGAGTTTAATAAGCCACGTCCTAAAGGTCTTTCTTTGAGTGATATATACTAAACCATATAAAAAGTGCGAGGCAAGATGAACTAACAACCAGTTCGGATTTTGCTGCGGTTTTGCTACCAGAGAGATGATTTTCGCCTTTAATGTGTTAAGGTATAAACAAAGATGAGATGCTTTATAAACTACAAAAGCCTTCGATAATGTTAAAATAACAAGGTGTTGAAGATACTAGAAAATTCAGAGATAGACCACTTAAACATATATGTAATATCCAATCTTTATTGGGGCCAAACAGGTAAAGTAAAGGCAGAAGTCACTTTATCAAAAGAAGCAGAAATAAAGATGGGAGTCAGGGAATAATGCATATTATCACCGCTGCTATTTAACATATATTTTGAGGCAATTTTCAAGAGGTATAATAATTAACATTATTTCTATAAATAATTTGAGATATGCGAATAATACTGTAATCCTAGCGAATAACATTGAAGATTTTCAGATAATGATAGGCTAAGTAAAAATATGGTCTTGGTATGAACATTGTTAAAACGAAATTAGTAGTGTTTATATGCATCATAAGAATTTGTGTATAGGGGATAAGAAAATTTAAGAAGTCCACCACTACAAATACTTAGCAACGTTATTAATAAAAACAATCAGCACAAGCAAGAATTACTAGTAACTAACAACTAGTAACGAACAAGTAGGATTCATTTTTATTAAAATGAGAAAAATATTAAAATTATATGATTAGTCATTTGAAGTTAGAATAAAAATGGTTCTATGTTACCCATTTCTGGTTTTAATATACTAAGTAGATAGCGGAACACTAATAAAAAGAATAAAAAAATAATATGTAAAAAATTACTAATATGTACCGAAATACTACAGCGACTTAATAAAAAATTCACGATCGGAAACCGAAAACTTTGGACTGCATGAATGAAAGACGACAAAGCCGACGCCAATTTTTTGACTATATAATTTACGAAAATGGTTTAGCACATCAATTGCAGTGTTCAAATCAGCAACATCTAAAGATAGCTATTATTTATAATAAACAATCGGCGACGGAAAAACTAGGCCAAAATATTTATTGTAGAGCTTATAGTATACATTAGTACGAGTTACGGACTGAGAATAAACCGAACATGAAAATAACATTATAGGAACTATGGTCAACTAGAAAGTTTAATCAGCATTAATTAACTAGCACTAAGCGATGCATTACAATAACTTCTATAGTTTATGAGAATTCTGAAGGTTATATGTGCAGAAAGCTTCTATCTTGAGTTACCGCAAGTTATATCGTTTATAGAAGATAACTGCAATTATCATTTATCTGCGACAATCATTAGAAAAAGTATCATCATGATTGGCTGTATAATATTTTATATATAAAAATTATTTTAACTCACTAAAAGTCACATTTAGCAATCTTTGATTATGAAACATTTAAGAAAAGTCACAAAAACATAGTTCGACTACGCAAATTTTAAACCAACGCATTTATCAGAACTGTACTTACATTCATTATATTTTTGTTGAAAGCAAAATAAATTGTCGCTATTTTTAAAGCCAAGTTTAGTTAGCTTTTGCAATGTAAATCGTGAAAAATGGTAATATCTACTTGCCACAAAAGTTCATTTGAGGCGACGTACTTTGACCTACTTGTTCATCCGGCGGTATATGGAAAAACTTTTAGCGAGTTTTCAAAGTAAACAAGCGCTCGAGGCTCAATCTTGTAAATTACTGTTGGTTTGTTTTTATTACTTGAATAATAGGTATCAGCTTACCTTTTGCAAATAAATGGGATTGCGGATTTTAGAACGAATAAGGTAATCTTAATTACATTAATAATGTAATGAAGTTTGCGATATTTCACTTACTTTTAGAATAAAATAAAAATAAAAACTACAGTTTTATAAGGTGTGCAAAAGATATATAATACGCCGCCTTAATATGAAAATACCATACATAATTTTTTGAAACTTTACTACAGCTTTTTCTACATATAAACCTAAATTAAACGGCTACAATTAGTTTTACGATTTGAGTTTAACCCCATTATTTGCATACTATGTTTTGTCTCTGGATTAAAAAGTTTTGTTTACTACTGGAGAGGCAGGCGTGTAAATAGCCGCTCTCGTGGATGCGGTGTTGGATACGATGCCGATGCGGCTCGTAAGGACCAACAAATGGAGAGGCAGGCGTGTAAATAGCCGCTCTCGTGGATGCGGTGTTGGATACGATACCGATGCGGCTCGTAAGGACCAACAAATGGAGAGGCAGGCGTGCAAATAGCCGCTCTCGTGATGCGGTGTGAAACGTAGTACGGCCCGTATGGAAGGTCAGCCGATAAGGCCAAATCGTCCCTTAAACGGCCGTCGCGTAAGCGGATGGGGGCGGCTACTGATATCCACCAACGAATATTGCCAAATCGCTCACCTGAATCGGCTTCGGCTTCGGCTTCGTCGGCGATTCCCAGGTAGCCACTTCTGCGTTGCGGATCGGGTTTCTTGCGGGTAGCGAATGTTCTTGCGGGTTGAGACACGACCGAAATTGGTCGCGCTGAGGATGGCGAGTTTCTTGCGGGTTGAGACACGACCAAGCTAGCCGAGTTGCGGAACGTGAATATATGCGGTGTTAAACACGACCAAGCTGGCCGAGCTGCGGTACGTGAACGTTGCCGGGCTTCGCGCCTGGCTTGGCGGCAGGTCTTTGCGGGCAATTTGCATTCGCCAGCACCTTTCCTATCAAAGGTGCCGCCGACGGCGTATGCAGACTTGTCGGCCGTGCAAAAGCCCATATGCCGTTTTGTGTGCGATGGCAAAACGGGCAGACATCACAGCCGCCAGCATGCCGCCGCGATATAAGCGGTTCAAGGGCGAAAAGGCCGCCACACCATACTCCCCGCCTTGAAAGGTCCTGAGCTTTCAAAACATTATTACCTTATCAAGGAACTATTAACAGCGGTTTGAAACAATATTGTCATTAAATTCCTGAAGTTAATTATTATATTTCAGGTGCGTTAAATTGCGGTTAGATTTATATCGTAACAAACTATATATAAATGCCCTATTAATACACTATCTATATATACATGAGTCAGCTAGAATATTATTTATTGGGTTGGCAAAGGTTTCCAATAAGACAATACAAGCTGATCCAAAAGCCCCTTGCGGTTTGTCAAGTTCAAGCTTTCCTCTGTCAATTCAGAAGAAGGTAAATCATCTTGTATTTTAGCAATACGATTGCTGACAAAAATAGACCACCTATGTGGCGATGAGTGGATCCATGAAAGCGCTATTGTAGAATCCGAGAAGGCATAAACACCTGTAATAGGTACACGAGCGGAAAGTTTATCGCGGACCACGCGAACAAGCTTAGACAACAGCAAAGCGTTAACAAGTTCTAATCGAGCTAGCGTTGTTATTTTAACTGGAGAAACCTTCGACTTTGCACATAAAAGACGGACGGTGATATTACCTTCAGGATCAGTGATGTGTAAATAAACACAACAACCGTAACCACTGAAGCTCGCGTCACAAAAGGCTACGATGTTCACTACAGCTTTTCCCACAATGCCAATATGGCGCGGAATTTTTAGAGAAGAGAGTGCGGAAAAATCTTTTGCAAAAGCTGAAAAGCGACTGATGATGGATTCCGGAGGAACCTCATCCCAGTCTATTTTAGCTAGCCATAGTTCCTTAATAAAATTTTGGCGTACAGCACAACTGGAGCTACAACGCCAAGTACGTCGAATAAGCGGGCAACTAGCGATAGAATCGTGCGCTTTGTGCATTTATCTTCTACAGCGATTGTTGTTAAAGAAAAGTAATCGTCAGCAGGATCCCAGGTTAAACCAAGGATTTTAAAATTGTAAATATCGTTACCCATGCCAGAAAAATTTACTGGTGAGCGGTGAGACTCGGGAAGAACCTCCAATAAAGCGGGTGAATTAGTGGCCCATTTGACAAGGTCGAAAGAGCCTAATTTAAATAAATCGATTAATTCGCGAGACAATCGCATGGCAGTCTGTTCATCGGGAACCGAATCGACATAATCATCCATGTAAAACTGAGTTTCTACCAGTTTAGAAGCCTCAGGAAGCGGTCACTATGCTCGCACGCTAAGTTGCGTAACGTACGCATAGCTAGGTAAGGGCTAGGCTTTAGCCCGAAGGGTACGCGGTCAAAATTGTAAGTGCGAATAGGTTCGTTCCTACTGAAACGAAATAAAATTCGTAAGTATTTACGATGGTGCTCGTTTACTCCGATGCGCAAAAACATTTGTTTTATATCAGCGGTCATTGCTATTGGGAATGTACGAAAGTCGAGTAACAACGAGAACAAGTCGGCCTGCAAATTAGGTCCGACATGCAAAATGTCATTAAGTGACAGCCCTGAGTGCGTTTTAGCACTAGCGTCTAAAACGATACGGATGCTGTCCTTATCTGGTCTGACAACGGCGTGATGCGGTATGTAGTAACCCTCCTCTGTCAATTCAGAGTCAGGCACCTGGGACAAATACCCTGCGTTATATAATCGGCGATAGTTTTATTATAATTTTCGCGTAGGGTTGGCACGCAATCGAATTTACGCTCGAGCGCAAGTAGACGACGGTGAGCCAGAGCGCGTGAATTACCCAGCTCCGAGGGGTTTCGAGAAAAGGGTAAATCAACAAAATATCTGCCGTCTTTAAATAAAATCGAAGAGTTAAAGTTATTTTCGCAATCTAATTCATCTGGACTAATAAAACGTTGAGATGGAATTTCCTCTAACTCAAAGAACTTCCGTAAACTTGACTCAATGTCAACGTTAGCAAGCGCGGTAAACGAAGATGTACTATGTAGGCAGGTTGCATCATAATGACATGCAATATCTCCCATAAGTACGTAACCAAAGCTGGTTAATATAGCGGGTGGTGCGCGATTACCAGAATCGACCCTATCTCCCAAATAAATATAAGGAAACAGTTGAGCACCAAGACAACGTCAATTTCTCCAGTACATTCCAGGATAAATCGGCAAGCGGTAAATTATTTAAATATGACATATCTTCATTTAATGTAATGAAGTTTGCGGGAAGTTTGTCTGTAATACAGTCAACTACTAAAGCACGAATGTAATATTTGTTGTTAGGATTAATTCGCGATTCTATTGCGAAATTAATAAAACCGTGTACAGGTCGCGAGGTCATACCAACACCTTGTAAAGATGAATTGCGTAATTTAATTATGGGAATGTTCAAGCGTTTACAACAATCCATAGTAATTAAGTTATTTTGCGACCCGTTGTCTATTAAACACCTGACGACGAGCGTATTTCCGTTTTTCCATGTGCATAGATCTGTGCGGTCGATAACAATATAGCCGAACTCGCACGCCGCACTAAGCGAATACAGAAGACGTGTGAGGTTGCGTTGCTGAATGCGCTGACTCAGCTATTATGGGCGCACGGTTACCTGCTTGCGGTCCAGCCGCCACAGACGGCTTTATTCGGCGATCATTCTTTAAGTTCGAAAAATGCAGTAAAGAATGGTGCTGTTTTTACAAATTTACAAACGTTCCGTGATTTACATTTAGTTAACGAGTGAGATAGACTTAAACAGTTTATACAGCCGCGTTTCGCTTTAATTAACTCGAAACGCGCTTGCGGTGATTTCATATTTTTAAATTCAAGGCAGCGAAACAGCTGGTGTTCTCTGTCGCATAGCGGGCAACGCGTATTAAAAATCTGTTTACTCGACACAAACGACTTGCAGGCACCTTGTGCGCCACGGCCAAGGCTGTGATAAGGTAAACTGGAATTTGCGCGGCTTGGTCTGCGAATTATTAACATGCGAGCGCTCGAGTACTTTGACATAATCTTGCGTAAATGAAATAAATTGTTTACAGGAAGGTAATTCTATTCCGCTCACACTATTTTCGAATTGTTGAAGCGTTTGGGGATCAAGTTTTCTTAAACCACAATGTAACAAGACAAAATCTAATAGGTCGGGAATGTCTAACTGTTTTAATGCGGCGATGGACGCGGAATATTTTCTATATATGTATTCAAACTAACAGCATTACCGACGCATCCTTTGATGTCCAGAATGTTATTTAGATAATGACTGCCTAAACTACGTTTATCTTGATACTTTTAACAAGACTATCCCATATAATATTATAAGTATCCCCTGTAGGAATAATACCTGCGGTTAATTTTAAAGCGTCATGAGTTAATTTACTAATCAAATACTGCACACGCTGCGCGTCAGTCAAATTGTATTTAAATGCACATTGCTACGAAATATTTCGTAAAATATTGGCCAGCTCTCAGTCTTGCCATCGAAAGAAGGTAGTTCAATTGGCGGTAATTTTACGATACCTCTTTTTGATCTAATGTAAATGTTTTGCTGTTTGACAATATAAGGTTGCGTTTATATTTAATACTCGAATATAAATCTTCAATAGAATTTAAACATGAGTAGTCTGGAGGAGTCTGATCAATTTCAAACTGCAAATTGTTAATTTCTTCAATTATTGTTTCAAACCTGCTGTATAATTCACTAATAGCTTCAGTTTGAGATAAAAATAGTTCGTTTGAGCGTAATTCATAATTTGAAATATTCGTTGACGTATTGTATAAACGATTAAATCGTTCGAAAATCGCCTCTTTTTGGCAGTTAACTGAACTAATTTTAATTCAAGCTTATCCATTGTAAGGGAACTTTACTTGAATAAAGCGTAATAAATTGTATCTGATACCGATCCGGCTCGAAGGACCAAAATGGAGAGGCAGGCGTGTAAATAGCCGCTCTCGTGGATGCGGTGTTGGATACGATGCCGATGCGGCTCGTAAGGACCAACAAATGGAGAGGCAGGCGTGTAAATAGCCGCTCTCGTGGATGCGGTGTTGGATACGATACCGATGCGGCTCGTAAGGACCAACAAATGGAGGCAGGCGTGCAAATAGCCGCTCTCGTGATGCGGTGTGAAACGTAGTACGGCCCGTATGGAAGGTCAGCCGATAAGGCCAAATCGTCCCTTAAACGGCCGTCGCGTAAGCGGATGGGGGCGGCTACCGATATCCACCAACGAATATTGCCAAATCGCTCACCTGAATCGGCTTCGGCTTCGGCTTCGTCGGCGATTCCCAGGTAGCCACTTCTGCGTTGCGGATCGGGTTTCTTGCGGGTAGCGAATGTTCTTGCGGGTTGAGACACGACCGAAATTGGTCGCGCTGAGGATGGCGAGTTTCTTGCGGGTTGAGACACGACCAAGCTAGCCGAGTTGCGGAACGTGAATGTATGCGGTGTTAAACACGACCAAGCTGGCCGAGCTGCGGTACGTGAACGTTGCCGGGCTTCGCGCCTGGCTTGGCGGCAGGTCTATGCGGGCAATTTGCATTCGCCAGCACCTTTCCTATCAAAAGGTGCCGCCGACGGCGTATGCAGACTTGTCGGCCGTGCAAAAGCCCATATGCCGTTTTGTGTGCGATGGCAAAACGGGCAGACATCACAGCCGCCAGCATGCCGCCGCGATATAAGCGGTTCAAGGGCGAAAAGGCCGCCACACCAACTACAAAATTCAAAATTATATTGGCACTTCTAATTTTCAAACACAAGTGGCGCTTTACAAATATTTGATAAAAATATAAAAATTTATAAAAACTGTAAAATGGTGATTATAAGTAAATATAATGAATTTTTGGGTTATTCAAAATTATATAAGTGTGTGACAATACTAACATTATAATTTTCTAGGCTAGCTTAGTTTTCTTTGGCAAATCGTTTTGTCAAACAATTAGCCTTTAGTTCTTGTATTAGACTAAAATAAGTGAGTTTTTTATTATTTAATAGGTATCTTAGAAAACTTTCTAAATTTCTTTGTTATATTATGTTACTTTAATTAAATTACTATATTTATATATGTTTGATCATTGTTTTAGAACTGCATTTATGTAAAAGTTAATTGAAATTCTTGCAATATTTAACTCAAACACCCAGGCATTGCATATCGTGATTTATATTTAAAGTTGTTACACTTGTTATATTTAAAATTAAAAGTTTATCTGTTAGTAAGCTATTTTTGTAGAATTACGTTTTTGGGTGCTTAAAGATCGTTAATGTTTGAGTTAATTAATTAATTAAAATAAGATTGGTAGTCTTTTGTGCTGAATAATTGCAAACAGTATTGCACCAAGAAAGCTGTTGTTATACGGTTTTGATCATTTTAATAATAGTTCAATATTAAGAAAACGTTTTAGAGTATTGCTTGCATGCAAAAATATAAAATGAAAATAAAGCGAAGCGTTGTGGTTTTGCTTAAAATCTTATATTACACTTTGTTTCTCTTATATTAAGACAAGCATACTTTCACATTCCTTTTTTAAATATTTTGCTCTTCTACCAATAAATTTTTATATTTTTAAGCTTTTTGAAAAACACACATTTTATTTTCCTGCTCTATAAAGTATAGCACACTTCACAATACTTTAAATTTTGGTGTATATGTAACTTAGTTATAACGACCTTAAATTGGTAATTAATTTTTATTTTTTGCTTATGTATAAAGAAGCTAGAAATACCAATTTGCATACAGAAATAACCAGGCTGCTTCTTAAAACTATGTACCAATTTTTTAGCGTTCTAAATGTACTGTGATTTATTTTAGTATTTTAGATTTTCCTGTACAGCTGTTATAATTGGTTTATAAAAGTATCTGTCAGAACAAAAAAAATACTTATTTTTGTCTGTAGTTAAAGTGCAGTCTATAGAAAAATTTTATTGCGGGTTTTATTCCTGAAACATTTATAGTATCTACCCAAATATTCTACACAAAGCAAATTTACAATAGGCTTAGAATTGCTTTGTAATTTGAATATTATTTATTTTTGTAACAGCGGTTCAATGCTATATATTATGTTTGTTTCTTGTACAGAAAAATGGGGTTTAATTACGTCATTGCCTCTTCAATAATTTATTAGACCTAGACTTTTAGTGGGATTAACATAACATACATATATATACTAACAGATCTCAGTAATGCGATTTCAAAACAAGCTATACAACACACAATCAAAAATAAAAGGGATTAGAAATACAGACTATGACGTGAAAAGATGCACAATCCAAGAATCACGTGACTTAAGTTATAAATAAAATGAGGTAAAATATATTACTAAAGCAATAAAAAAAAAGTAAATACATTTGCGGCAATGCTACGAGTATTGTAAGTGTATAATGAATGAATTAGGACGCGTCCTAAAAAGGATATAAAGTGTGATTTTAATAAACTCCGAATCAGTGTTCTTAAATTTCAGAATGTGTTAATGAGACGCCATTAGGAGTCCTACGTCTTGTGATGTAATGGAGAGAACTAATAATATTTATAGTAATAATAGTAATATTAACACCCAACAGCAATAAATAGTAACATTTTTAAATGCATCAAAAAATTTTTACTTCTCGAGGAAATTTTAAGGGAAACACTATCAGTGGTGATCTAGATTGTGGAAAGCTAGATTACTGCTAACTGTTATAAAAGAGAAATATTTCTATATAGCATCAATAAGCAAATCTACCTACTGGTCATCTGGTCTAAAAAATATCTCTCATTGTTTACCATAATCTCTATTGGAAGAAAGTTCTAATTATGTTACGATAACTCGCCCACTATTCTAACTTAAAATTCACTAGTTATTCTATAAAAAAATTCCTTTCAATTATATACATAAATAACAAGTTGAAATGAGTTTAAAGAAATAATAGATATTAATTATTCCTTAAATGTTTATTTAAAAAAATGAGGATATCGTAGGTACTATCGAAATGGCATTTCTACAATAGAAACTCGAGCAAAACCAGACGTTATCTTTAGCTAAAACAAAGATACAACTACAACCACGCTTGAATAAAATAATCAGTAAATATCAAAATAAAACTTTTATTCACTTTCTCAAAAGTTTAACTACTACTGAGGCTACCGATTGCTCTTTGTGGAAAATTAATAAACATCAACAAAAGAACTACAATAATCAATCCCCCGACTCACGAAGACGATAAAAGTTGGACTAAAAGTGACAGTGTCAAGATAAATGAGTTTACAGAACATTAAAGAAAAGATGTTCTTAACAATTCTAAGAAGGGAAGGTTCACAGATGTCAGTCCTGGAATTGAATAAAAAAGTGTTTTTGTGCTTGAAGTGTGTGGTCTTCTTGTGTGTCGGTGCGCTCTTTTCCTCTATTGGACATTAAGGTCACTTTAAGGCCCATTAAAATTTGGCCAAACTGCCTATATTTGAATGAGGTGGCGCTTCTTGTGCTGTCACTTCAAGCGAGGCAAGGTAGCGCAGTGGTAGAATGCTGGACTTGAGTGCTGGAGGTAGCTGGATCGAACCTCAATTTGGCACTTTTGCTTTTACCTTACCTATTAGTGTATTTATGCTTAAAATACTGGTCTTTGGCATTTTTATAGGATTTTAAGCACTTTTTCAGCAATTTTTGAGGAAAAATCAGACATTTTTTGGTTAAAATAAATCTTTATTCATGCAAATGTGATTTGTTGTCATTTAATGCATGGTTAAAGCACAAAAGCATATGACAATAACCACATTTATAAAACAGTAAGCTTCGCAGTTTTGATGGCCACACTTCCCATTAGCATCCTTGAAGCTGACTTCATTAACATTTTAAAAGACTTGCTTATCTTCATCGCTATATCAATTTTTATTCAAGGATACTTGTGCATGGTTTTAAACACCAATGACTGCAACCGATTAAAAGCAAATAAGTGCATTGCAAATATATTGAGTCTTCTGTATATGTTCAAATCAGACAAAATATTGAACATCACAAAATTGTACATTGCTTTCACCAAAATCTTGAGCCACCTGAAGCAGTATACATTCAATGGCTGGACCATTCCAGACGTTTTTGGAGGTATATTTAGCTGCTTGTATTGCCCATCAAAGCATTGGTCTAACAGGGTTTGGTTTTTTTGTCCAGTCCATGAATCTTGCATTAACACGAATGGCTGATTTCTAATTACAGGTTTCAAGCATTTATTGTAGAACTTCATTACCAACTATTTTGCAATTTTACCAGAGGAACTGCAGTTTGTAATAAAATTTGGCATTGGGTTGTTCTGCAGAGTTTTAATGGCAGTTTCCCCAAAAGCACCGCCTGTTTTTTGTAACACGACGAATAGTTTACCAACAAGCTTTCCATGCATCATTAGCAATAGCTGCCCCGTGTAGCTGTGTGTTGTTGCGTTCATTGCTTTTTCTTGAAGCAACTCTTCTTTTTTGCCACATGTTTCTAACGTTCGCTTCTAGTAAAATTTATAATTAAAGCCTGATTGACCTGTGTTAATAACATAGTTAGGATCAAACTGGAAGATTATTGAGCGAACCTTAAGCACAAAGTCAACATCTGACTTTGCTATTTTCTAATAGTCAATATTATATCTCGTTGTAACCACTTTCATTATCTTACGGGACGCTATTCTCTTTTTTTTTTGAAACAATATAACCACTTGCGGGAAGCCTTAAATTCAAACTAGATTTTTTGAGCTTTTTGGTTCTCAAATGATGATCATGCAGTGGCAGATTCTGTGATCTTGCACTTCCAAACTGATTCGCAAACGTCTCTTCAATAATTTTTTCACGTCGGGTTCCCTTCTGCTCCCTTTGTTGTTGATGATGAAGTTGCTTCGGGGAAGTAAGCTACGAAAATTTTGCTTGAACTGAACGAAAAGGTCTTCTAGGGCTCTTATGTTTAATAATACAATAATTCAAACCGTTGTTTTCCGCTCCCAAGTCCGCAAACCATGTCCGCTTGCTTTTATGTTTTGTACTTCTCATCACTATCAGGGTCATTGTCAAAATCTAAAAGCTTGTTGTTTTCGTTCTCCGCATATATATATATATATATATATATATATATATATATATATATATATATATATATATATATTGTATGTAAAAACATAAAATATACTTGCTAAGCGTGCCCTTTGCAAAGGCAGCCATCTGACCCTTTATAAAAGATTTTCGGTATATAAACACACAAAGAAATTAAAACGTATTATTCAAATATACAATAACTGTAATACACTCACAGCAAAATATTATAAATGCAAATATTTCATTTCTTTAAAAACTCAAACCAATATCATGAATATTAGTCACTACTCTTCTACAAATGCAGTAAGCGTTTCTCACCGGCTTTAAAGGCCAAACAATGCTGGATCGTCTACAAAACAATGATAAACAGAGTTTTACAACTTTCTTACAAAATCTAAAACTATGTTTCCACAACTTCCTAACCAAAGCTACGTGATTTTAAATGTGCTATTAACCGTAATAAATAAATCGACATGATGACTTTATTAATATATATATATATATATATATATATATATATATATATATATATACATATATATATATATACATATATATATATATATATATATATATATATATATATATATGTATATATGTATGTAAATGAGAAAATCAGCTACTACTATAAATACTAAATGGTGTATTACAAACTGCATTTGTGTACATTCGAACATAAGGTACACACTCATGACTTAGATTAGTAGTTGCGTTCATTCATTTTTATCGTAGTAGTCTATCACCATCTAAAAACAGTAAATTTTCTTTCATCACTCAGAAATACATGTATTGTTAAAAAGAACTGGAATGATAATAGGGCAATTTGGTAGTCAAAGTTAAATAATTCTGAAAGAAGAAATCTACTATGGGTAGCTTAAAACTTTAACTTTATTTTTTTATTTACTGGGGAATTTGCTCTATTAACTAAGATAAATAACGGGATCTACTTGACTTTGCAATTGTCAGTAGTATAACAAAATATATTTTATAGTACGAGTTATCTACTAATCATTCCCCAATACTTATAACACCACCAAGAAAACTGCTGTAAGACTCTGTTACAACTATACTAATTGGGACTATTTTTAAACTTTGCTTGTTCAAGAAGTCACTCTTGGTATTAGAATTAAAACCACGCAAGACTTTGAGAATATAATTGATCATTTTACCACTTTAATTCTAAATGCTGTAAAGCAGATAACATTCAGTAAATTCTCAAATATAACTAAAACTAGAATGTACCTCATTATATACAAGATCTGATCGTTGAAAATGCAATGCTGGAGAATGGTGGCAATGAAATCACCGTTTGTATAAAATCTTTAAAGAAGCGCGTAGTGACCGTTTTAAACATTGAACTGCCACTTTTGTAGATGACAAATTTGGAAGGTCCACTATAGCGATTCTACCAACTAAAAAAGGAATAGACGGCAGTTGAACCAAGTCAGATAAAGTCGACAGTTTTGTGAAATGCTTTGCAAACGTTTTTATGACATCGCCAGATTCAGCGATATCTTTTTATTTACATATTTCTACAATCTGTCTTGACGTGACATTCAGTAGATGGTTTAACATACATAGAATTAAACATGAAAGTCATGTAGGAGTTGCATCCATTTATTACATTCCTTTATTATCTTAGTCTAGTTTGACATAAATATACTGAGGATCTTAACGGTATAGGTGAAACTGTCAGTCATTATTGTTCAAACCGGTGAAGTAGGTCTGACGGTTAAACCTTTTTAATCGCGGCTGCCCCTCATTGTCACGATCCAGTAATCGCTCCACTAAGATGTTGGGATGAGCATTGATGCGGTCACTATACCGCGCACTGTATTTTTGAATTTCGTCGTTAAACGTAAGAATTGCAAGGTCGCGTCGTATTCTTTTATTGGGGACGTACCATGGTGCGTTTACTATGGCCCTGAGTACTTTTGATTCGAATCTGCGTGTGATTTCGATGTTAGATGTATTGGCTGCGTCCCAGAGTTAGATGCCGTAGGTCCAAATAGGTTTTAATATGGCTTTATATAGTAGTAATTTGTCTGCGCTTGGTCCAGATATGGGTTTTCCAAGTTAACCTTCTGTTCAAGTGAATGCCAAGATACTTCGCGCTATCCGCCTTATCCGATTTGGTGGTTGCTTCAGCGAATGACGATGTAACAGTAATTGAAACCTTTCTCAACGCACCTTTTTCGTTTTTATTGAAAGCATTCTCAGATTCAACACCAAATACGGCTTACCAACACCCACATTTAATATCAGACGCAATATACAAAAAACCTACCAAAAGAGCTTTAGTTTACTTAACACCATCTGTAATAGCCTTTTGAGACTGTTATTTCCTTATTTAGTGGAAGTATGCTCAGTAATTATGATTGCTAAGTATATACCCTATAAAACCTATATACTACAGATATATAAGTTGCCTTCTTCTAATGTCTAAAATTTCAAAAATCTGCTAAAACGAATCAAAGTAAATAAACTCATATCTAATAATTTTGTGTCACCATTTTCGGTTTCAAGACAACCATTCTACAGTGCATTAAAGATGCCAAACTGTTATCAAAATAATGGACAGTTTTTAAACTTAAAAAATTTTTCTGGTAATTTCTTAGATATCCAGCAGTCAGCTGATATAGTCTGGCATAAGGGTTTACTCTATATAATTAAGTTGCACTTTTCGGGCCAGATACACCTTAATTCTATAGTTCTACTTAAGTCAGTAAGTATTTTAAATTAAAATTAGTGATATAGTTTCAAGTTAACTAACACGCTTTTGTTGGTGCACCACAGGGAATTCTACATGGAGTAGAGGTGGAAAAGTAAACTCCAATAGCGGCGTCTGTACCCATATTGGGCGGCCGCACAAAGCGTTTTGCTCTAGAGGAGCGGCTGATTAAAAAGTCGCCGACTCGCTCGCCAAGAGTGACTCTTTAACGCCAAATCATCCTTCGAGTAACTTAACATAAAAAGGAATTTAAAAAAAAATTTCACGTAGACAGGGTTAATCGCTCATAATCCCACACTAATACTCCGGTCTCTATGGAGGATTATGGGAGAGACAAAAATTCAAGAATAAAAAATAAAAGAATAGATCGTCGTGTGAAGATGAACATTGGAACTCTGAATATAAGATCACTCTGTACAGAAGATAGATTAATACAATTAAAAGAAGAATTGATACATATTAAGTGGGAAATTGTTATACTCAGCAAAGTCAAGAGAAAGAGAAAATGCTGATTCTGCAAACAGGAAACGCATTATATTATAAAGGAGAAAAATAATAGTGTTGGAATTTTGATAAACAGAAAATGGACCAAAAATATTTGCTCAGTGGTGGAAACATCATCAAGAGTTATATGCATAACTATTAAGATAACTAATCGGTTTACATAAAAATTATTCAAACGTACGCAAAAACATCTAAACATACTGATGAAGCAGTTTTATGAAGACAGAGAGAAGACTTTAGATAAAAACAATATTTGTTATACACTTCTAATCGGAGACTTTAATGCTAAAATTAGGAAATACCAAAGAGGAGAAAAATTCATGGGTGTGTATGGGGTAGGAACACATAATGACAAAGGAAACGCGTTAATGAACTTCGTTAAAGTGAATCAATTAAAAGCAATAAATTCATTTTTTCTGAAAAAAAATGGGCGTGGAAAAGCCCTAATGGGATCACAAAAACGAGATTGATTTTATCATCTCAGACCGTAAAAAACATTATAAAAGATGTATCCGCTCTCAACCTACTAAACATCAGCGACCATAGAATGGTAACAACACGAGTAGAAATAAATACAAAATTAGAAAGAAGAAAATTAATTGAAGGGGAACTAGAAACATAGATCATACAGATGTGTGAAACAAAGGGGATACCTACAGAAATATACTACAGAAGACGTTTTCAAGCAACCCGATTAAAGAGACCATAAATGATAAAGACCTTTATAATTACATTATCAATAACATAAAAAAATGTACTTAAAAGGACAAACTAAACTTAAATAGGAAACAAGTAAACTAATAGACCGAAAAAACAAATAAAAGTTAAATATGTCAGAAGAAGAAATAAAAGAAATTAACAAGAACATCAGAAAGCGAGTATGATTAGACACACCAGAGTACCAGAAAAATACTGTTATAGAAACCATTGAAAGAAATAAAGGATCAAAACTATTCAGAATGAGAATACAAGAAAAAAAAGTTGTAAATATAATGGATGATAAAGAGAATGCACTGTGCAAATTCTACAAAGACCTGTACTCGTCGATGACTCAAGAACGATCAACTAGCTCAAACAAAAAAAAACGAGCACCATAGGCCAGATATTGTACAGAGAACATACTAGCAATTAGTAAACACTAAATAAAACAGACACTAATGCAAATGAGAAATAATAAAGCTGCAAGTTTGGTTGGAATAGTATTAAAACTAATAAAAACAGGAAAGGGAGTTTGTTTACGTCATCTAGAAACATTACTTAACCAGTATCTAGGGGACGCGGTGGCTCAGATGGTTTAACCAGTTGGCTCTGTTCTCTAGCCGGGCACAATACCCAAATCATGTAAAAACGCTATTGCTGGGCTAACTCATAAAGAAAAGCTAAAAACTATCGACTGATTTTGTTGTTGTCCCGCAGATATAAACTTTTAACAAAAATAATAGCAATAGAGGGAGATATAGCACCTTGGATTACATACACAGCGTAAGGTATGCTACGGAAAAAGCGCGCGAATACAACCAACCCTTCTACTTAGTTCTATCGATTCTGGAAAGGCATTTGACACAGTGGAAACGTGGAAGCTGATCAATCCATTGAAGAGATGCGAAATCTAGTGTAGGTATACAGATTTAATTAAAAAAATATACAAAAATCCAAAAGTTCAAAACGACAACATACCCGCAACACCTTAAGAGTAGAATGTTTAATCAATACATTCTTCCAATACTCACATATTCCTCGGAAACACGGTCCCTTATGGAAACCATGATGAAAAAACTGAAAGTTATGCAAAGAAGAATGGAAAGATTGTTGTTGTAAGTGCGACTTTAGGATAGAAAATCAATCGAATGGATTCGAGATAAAACCAAAGGTGAGTACGTGGCACGACGCAGCGCAAATTTGGAACGACAATGGACAGGTCATCTTCTGTGGCGAGAAAACGATAAGTGGAGCAAAAAGGTATCAGAATGAAGGCCAAGAATAAGAAGAAGGCAACGAGGAAGACTGAGAACCAGATGAAGAAAGGACACCAGTAAGGTCGCAGAAACACAATGGATGGGAACGACGGCGGATCGAATGGCATGGTGAGAGCTTGGAAAAGCGTATGCTCAGAGATAGAATATTGAAACGCAGGGGATAATGATGATGATGATGAATAAACCGTTATTCAACGAAAGACTTAAGTGTGATTTTTATAATTTTGTGTCAATAATGTTGTCATGGTTTTTGAATTATTGAAACCATATAAAAAACATTTCTAAAATTTTCCTGGGATTTATCTTTGTAATTGCATTTTGATTTTTATCAATTTTTAATTATGAATCTAAACTTCCATTGTGTTACAGCTGCATATGTATTCTTAAGAGTTTAATTATTAGGTTGTGCCAACATTAACAATGCTGCGTTAACTGTCAAACATAAAGTTTAACGGAAATTTTAAAAAATTCATGCACGAACCTGCCGCGAAAAAACAAGCAGTAAATTACCGCAGGGTACAGGTTTAATATGAAGGCTAATAATTTGTTCCGCAGACGCTCCCTAACTCAATTAAAACCTCGCCCGCCCTTTAAATCTGTAAAACTGATGCAGAATGGAATCTGGAGCAAACTGGCCGGTTCATAAAACGAGCGCTGCTGTTTTGCTTTTAGCTGCAATAAAAATGTTATCCATGCTGAAGCTGCAGTAATTAATTTCAGTAATATGGCGCAGCTTCAGCCGCATTAATCGACTTTTGTCCAATTTTATTATCTGCATGGCCCTAGGAGCTTTTCCTCATTTATTTATGAAGGATTGTGTTTGGGGAAACCGCTCTGCGAGTACGATTTTTTGTTTGCTCCGTAAACAAAGTGCGGCAACCGGGGGTGACGCAAATGTGGTTTGAGTATTTTTAATAGTAATTTCCTGTGCTCTTTGGTGCTTTTTAAATAAAATCATAAAGTTGACAAATTTTTTTATCTATGTAATTGCAGACTACTTCAAACAGTATAAAAAGTTAACGTTAATGACAATTAAAAGTTACGGTTTAATTGTTTGTTTTCTGTTATCTCAATTAGGTAATGTAGAAACATTAAGCTTTTTGTTTTTTGCCAACGGCACGTGCACAGTATAATTTTAACGTTATTACTGAAGTAATGCGCCTATAAAGGGAATGTACTACATTATTAAAATTCCTTAAATTAAGATTTTTTGAATATTTCTAAGCGGGTGCATCATAAGTCAGCACTGTTTTAATAAAACGTATTAAAATTGTTAATTTATTTAGATTGCGTAACAGTAGTTTTATGAAACTGGGAACACTATAAATCTTAGATTTTATTGTAGTCGCTTACACTTATAAAGAATTACAATTATAAAGAATCTTTCTCTCAGTAAGAAACAAAGCAAAAGCTCAACAGTTGCGATAATTATGTGGTAAATAATGTTTAAATAAAAATTTTGTAATAACTTTTATTGAAACAAAATATTTTTAATGCATTTGATTTGTGCTTTTTGATGTTGCTTTCCTAAAAGATATGATGATATTGGTTACAAAGCCATTTACACACAAATTATTTCACATGATTATTGCTTTTAAACCCCTTACCTCCTTAGTTGACCGAAATAGGTCATAGTAGCAAAAACTCGAGTGGAAGTTGTAAGGATAGTTAAGTTGTTCAGTGGATTTAGCTCGAACTATGGCGTTGTTTTAAAGAAAAAGTGTACATCTTTTACGTTTACCAACAAATCGCGGCAGTATTAAACATTGACTGCGTTTGTTGGTTTAAAGAAATCGTGAAATACTACACCTATGGCATGCTAAAATATGGTTCCAAGTATCTTCTCCGTATATAGCTTTGTTAGACTTTAGTAGGTGGTCTTTTGTTCACTATTCCTTACTTGCTCGTTTGAACTCCGGAACACAATAATACACTTTATTATTATCTTCATGTCAAGTGCATTTTATGTGATAAAGGCTTCAGAAGCCAAATTTAAAATCGTAAGATTACCAATTACCTTACAATCGCTAGAACGATTGAAATTTGTACACAAAACTGTTATGAATCATATTCTTAGCGACAAACAGCTACAACTTTATACCACCTAAAATTTTGCATTTAACATTCAATTGTAAACTTTCGTAATCTTTCTGCTTCATAAGGATTCCAATATATACAACAAGAAGCTCAACATGCTCTACCCAACAGATATATACTCCATAGTTAAACTTTACTGCCACCGGAAGTTATATAGTCCTATCAGGTAAGGCAATTTAATTCTAATCAGACCTCTCAAAACATTTTACTCAGCGATGTATGTAACTAAAATGTTCAGGTAAACTCGATAAACATAGATAATGAAATCACGCCAGAAACATCAGTAATTAAAAAGCTTTGATAAATCTATTACTGAAAGTCATAAACAGAGTACCGTCTCTCAACAACCAGAAACTCCAAAGTCGCTACCAATCTACAAATATAGAGAATATTATAACAAATGATTGAAAAATAAAACAATTTAGTACAAAAGTTTCGATTAGCTACCCGGTTAAAATTAATACCCTCTCTATATACTCCTATAGAAAACTTAAAATACATCTCAAAAACAAAGGAAACCATGTCTATCAACTCAAAGAAGACAGGGTGTACAGAGTATTTATTCGTAATATTTATTACTTCATTCCCACCAAATATATTACATCTGAGTACGGCATGGTCACTAAGAATCCTTTAGCACTATTTATAATCGATCTTGGGTTTGATGCAAAATATATAATATCAAATACTTAATCTAAAAATATTTGCCAGCACTGCGGACATGCGAGAGCAAAAGCATATTTGTATTATCTTCAGAGAGCAACGTAACATCACCTTATGCAGAAAGCTTAAGCGCACTTTGTAAAAGCAACCATGCGAACAACTATAAATAATGCTCGTTGTACCTAAACTTACAAAAAGTAAAAATATATCATTTAGAGAAATAGCAACAAAAACACATCTACACGCTCAAATAACTTTCCTCTTAGAAATCAAACTAGCAATGTACCTTCTGTTCTTCCATTTAACAGTTTTGTATGCACAAGAAGCTCCAAGCCCGTATCTTACACAGAATATTAATGAACTACCCCCAAACTTTCTTACGAAATTTAAGGAAATGGTTGCACAGCGTATGAGCTAAAATAGTGTTGATCTCAAATATGTTATCAGCCGTTATAAACAAATTAATAACTTCATAGATACGCATTACACTATGGAATGCCAACATACTAGTTATAATAGCATTTTTACATTTAAAATTGTCTTAATGCTTACTTCGCAGTTGCAAATAACCAATTACAGCAATTATTTCCTATTTATTCAAATTCCATTATTAGAATCAGTTGGCACAAACCACTTTCTGGAATTAGTAATTGCCGCAATTTATTGGTTATCGCGGCATTCAATTGCCAACGCAAAATATCAAGATTTCTCTCAATCGCTTTTTGTTGGGGTAGAAACTGAAATGATAGAAATACAATTTTGAGAGCAATATTAAGTAGTACTAAAGTAATAAAACTGCTTTAGGCAATGAAAAATCCTAATTTCAATTACCTTTTCACCGGAAAACCTATTTATTGGCCTATTGGTTACAACAAATTCTCTTATCTACAGAATTTATCCCGTCGATCATTTATTCTTGCAACTGTCAGCACAACTATCATCGCCAAACAGATTCCCGCACAGGTGTTTTCTATAAGAAGTTATTTAGCTTAACGAAGCGAAGTGAACAATAACGCAAATGAAATTTAAAGATTCCTTTATGTTCCTTGTCAAATGTTACTGCTCCTGAAAGTATTCGCAGCCCCTGAAGTTTAATTACTAATGCGATTTGCCGACATCCGCAATTTAATAGTGAGAGAAATACTGCAATGCTTACCCAGGAAAACATTAGTTTACTTATTACAATCTATAATAATATTTTACTATCGTGTTATTTCTCAGTATCATAGAAGTATGCTGAAGTTATCCTGGTTGTTAAAGCTAAAATCTCATCGGCACAACCGACATCCCAGAAATTCATAGGTTTTTCCCCTCATGTCACTTTTTAAAAATCTAAGAAACCATACATTTCGCTCATATAATTCCATCTCATCATTTTGGATTTAGAAAAATAAATTTGACAATGTACTAAAGACATCGTATCGTTACAAATTTAATAGAGAGCTTCGAAACAAGCACGCTTGTTTTACAAAATCAAACTACACATTCCGAGCCAACTGTACTTTGTACTCAAGTTCTACCTTAGCGGACACGCAGTCTATGTTAAAATAATTTACTTAATCTCAAACAATCAACAGATCTTTATTTAGTCTATACAGCCGACATTCAAACCTTAAAAAACCATTATAACCACATTTATCCATAATACAGTAAAAACTATCGCAGCATACATACAAGACCAGCTGATTTACTGCCAGCCAGCGCTGAACATGTGGAAAGCGACAAGTTTGCACAGACAACTTTCACTAGCAAGTGTATTCTATGTCTATAATTAATAATTAATAATACCCAATGGTTCATTACATTTTAAATAAAATATCTTGGATTTTATCTTTTCAAAATTTAATCTGGACTAAACACATTAAAAGTAAAACAACTCATCTAAATCTTAAAGTTAAGTAATTGGTTAATTGGAAGGTGTTTCCAGCTCTCATTATGGCATAAATTACTTATCTATCTATAAAGTAATATTACAAACCTTTATGGTCTCACCCGATCTAACTTTGGAAATGTGCAAAAGCATCACATACAAAGACTTTTTAAAACTGTAATCGCAAGGCTTACGCAGCATGGCAAACCCCCTTGGTATATCTGAAATGACACTCCCCACATGATGTGCACTTACTTACGTGATGGAAAAAATCAAACAAAGTGCAAGTGGTTATTACTCTGAAAGATCATAAAAAACACCTAACAAACTAACTGATTATCTAACCAGTAGTCAGAAGGTTGAAACGTCAGTGACCACATGACTTAGTCTTGGACCATTAAATACTGGATGACTCCTCTCGAGTTAACTTACTTTTCACACATTTGCTTATTACTTTAATATGAAATAAAAAGAGTTTGTAAGAAATTTCAAAGCGCGTGCCCTTTATTTAGCAGTTAAGTGACAACAGAATGTTTTTATGATTCAAACTTACTAAGACGTATAATTCATGAACTGTTAGCCGCCCTCAATAAGACCAGTAAAGCAAACAACGTTTGTCTAGATGTTTTTGATACGAGTCTAATGCATGTGGGTTACATATTCGACCTTACTTATGAAGAACATATTGTACTTTTAGAACACTTGGACTCTTAATAACATATAAAACTAATTTATACAGAAGATGACAGACTTTATCTAATCTTAGCATTTAAATTTTAAAATATCGACAATGTAACAAAGCTTAGTTCAAATTTGACTCATTTTAGTACATTACGATACGAGTGCGCAAAGTAGGTCGTTCCCACACGAGCGAAGCGAGTGCGGGATGATATACGAGCGCACGAGTATCGTATACTATTTTTCGGGAAACGTATTTGCGTGCGCAAAGTACTACTTTCCCGCACGCTTTTATCCTTACAGCTTAGCGTGCAGGAAAGTAGCTGAGCGTGTGGGAAAGAAGATGAGCGTGCGGGTTTGTTTACATCTTGCTAGCTTGATCTTACTAAGTAGACCTGAGAAAACCTGCATCCATATTTTGTCTCCTCACTCGCTGCTTTTTTTATTTATTTTATTTTATTTTTTAATTTACCGTAAAAAATATTGAAACAGCTTTTTACATTTTTTTAATCGGGAGGGCTTCGCCCCCCCCGAACCCCCCTTTCCTCCACCCTTCCCAACGCCCACGCAGCACCGCAGTATCGAACTTTGCGCACTCAATAGGAAAAATAGTATACGATACTCGTGCGCTCGTAGGTCATCCCGCACGAGCGCACTCGTATCGTAATGTACTATTCCCACGTGTATAAAGAAAGTTATATAAAAATAAAATGTTTTTTTATTCCGTTGGTATAGTAAATCATTTATTTTTTTAAATAAATGCGTACTTTATAACTTAAAATCCCATTTTTCTATTCACATAAAAGTAAATGACTTAAAATCTGTAAATGGTAACTCTTTGCATAAATTTGTTTTGGATTTCTACATTAATTGATATCTTTATATGAATATATTATATATTTTTATATGACAAAAATACTTAAAATATACATTCTACACTCTATTCTTTGTAAGTATCTACTGTTAATTTCATCAGTTTCTTTAATTTTGCTTGTTTGTATACGCATTTCACTGTTTCTATATTGTGTTTTTTTTTTCATTTTTTTATATTGTTACGTGTTCCTGTTTATGTATTTATGAATCTCCAGAAAAGCATTATAAAATTTTATTTGAATTATTTGGTTTTACAAATATAAGCAAATTTTTAAATTTAAATATGCATTTTATTGAGAACGTATTTTTAAGTAGGTTTAAAGTTTGAATTTTTAGTTTCGGTATAGTTTGTATACTTTTTATTTTATAGTACAATTAACAATCGTATAATTGTTATAATTTACCCGATTGTCTAATTAATGTCAGTGGAGCTGATGAAACAAATTGCCTTCTTTTCTGTAGTATTAAGAATATGGGAGTCGTTATTGCATTATTCCATTTTCTAACCGTTCTCTTCAAGGTGTTATTTTTCTACTCCGTTCTGCTCTTATAACCATAAAACTTGTTTTTAAATTTATGTTGCTTTTTTTCTTACCGGGTCAACCGAGTTCACCGCCTCCACTATCTGCTTTCATGTTTGGTTGTATTAAACTGAAGCAAGTAAGAACAAAATATTTTCAATACCCCATTCCGATAAAAAATTGCTTTAACCCCAAATGTTTGAATTGTTTCTTACTTCTAAAGTAATTGTTTATATAATTACTGTAAGCAACTAAAACGAAAGCTATATATACAGGAATTTTAGTATCTAAATATTAAAGAAAATAGTCAAAGATAAACCACAAAATTGGTAAGTTTATTTAATGGATAACTTCTAACATTTGGTAGATTTGGTTTAACAAGCATAATACCAAATGGTAATTTTTTGAGGTAGTGCACCGTTTACCTTACCCAAGTTCTGTTCTTTCAATGCTATTAATCATAGTTAATGCGTACAATGAGACCATTTTATATTATACATTTTTCTCTAACAATTTTTGATAATTTCCTTAGTTTTTAAGATTCTAGATGTATTTTAACTTTGTACATTGCATAATCTGTCCATATTATTGATCTTGAAGACTCTCTGTTTTTATTTCTTACGGATGTTCAGTTAGACTTACTGTAAGTCATTCCCATAAATTTTATTTTACGTAAAGAATTAAAGGACTTAAAATATTTATTTTCCGGTTTAGATACAATTAAAAAATTTATAAAATATTGCCATTCTTTTCATACTTTCAATTACCTTAATTGTTTTTTTTTTCGCGCTTAGGTATGTCTTTCTTAATGGATCCATATTCACTGCAGCTTATAGCTTATTGTGATTACCCTAATTAAATAAATTCAAAACCAATCCCTAAATCAGCAGATACAGGTCCTTTACAGGGTGTGTCTGGAAATCTTCCAGTTTCAGGATTGGTTTCCCAAATATACGTTGCTGTTTCCGGTACAACGCATCGCACTTGGATAGGATGTGTAAGGCTGTTTCTGGTTCCTTGCATGCAAGGTCACTATTGAATTTACCAATTTTACAGAGGTGTTCTTTAACAGTCGCATATCATGTGAGAAACCCTTTGGTTATCTTTAGCTGTGGCCTACTTAGGTTAAGAGGTCTGCAGCTCTCTTTTGGCAAGGTCCCTATTAAAGGTTTTGCTGAAATAATGTACATTCGATGATGAGTGCGTGTCTTCTCCTTAATAAAGCTTCGGACAGCACTTCGTGAAATTCTCTATTGCAGGTTCTGGCTCTATATAAGCCTCACTAGATCCCTACCTGGCCAGTTCATCGGATTTCTCGTTGCGGTAGATACCGCAATTCCCAGGTGCCCATAACAGTTTTACTGAGTTATGTTCTGCCAGTGCATTGAGTTCGTTAATGTATTCCCATACCAGTCTAGATAATGCTTTTGTGCTTGATAAAGCCTTTAAAGCTGTCTGGCTGTCTGATATAATATAGATTCGTTTGCTCCTGTAAGCCCTATTATCGTTTTCATGCGCACACTGTAGTATGGCGCATATTTCTGTCTGAAAGACAGAAGCGTACTGACCCAGGGAAAAGCTTAGTTCTACCCTAGGAGCCTCAGTATATATTCCAGCTCTGATACCCAGCTCGGTTTTAGAATCATCTGTGTACCAGATTAGGTTACCAGGTGCAAGTGCTTGTCTAAAAGTCTCGCTGCTATTTCGATCCTGCATAATCACCTCGAATAGAGGGTCGACTTTAATTGTTTTACTAATTATTATTTATTAAAGCAGACTCTCAAAATAGTGGGAAATTTCATTTAAAACATCCTTACTTATAATTGTATATAATTATACATAACAGTTGGGCTGAAAAGTTCGTAGGCTAACATAGAAAAAAAATTTTTTTTGATAAAATTGGATTTTATTATTCAATATAATTGCCTTCGAGGGCGATACACCGATTATAGCGATCATACAATTTTTCTATACCATTTTTAAAATATATTTTGTCTTTAGCCTCAAAATAAGCTTCTGTTTCGGCAATTACCTCTTCATCGGCGCTAAATTTCTTTCCAGCGAGCATTCTCTTGAGGTCTGAGAACAGGAAAAAGTCGCTGGTGGCCAGATCTGGAGAATACGGTGGATGCGGAAGCAATTCGTAGCCTAATTCATGCAATTTTGCCATCATTTTCATTGAGTTGTGGCACGTTGCATTGTCTTGATGAAACAGCACTTTTCTTCTTCAAATGGGGCCGTTTTTTCGTGATTTCGTCCTTCAAACGCTCCAACAACGCTTTGTAATAATCGCTCTTGATGGTCTGGCCCTTTTCAAAGTGATCAATAAATACTGATGCCATAAACCTTGCTAGCCGATTATTGCGTCTTTCCACTCTTTGGATTCGGTTCATCGCGTGCAGTCCACTCGGCTGACTGTCGATTTGACTCTGGAGTGTAGTGATGAAGCCATGTTTCATCCGTTGTCACATATCAACGAAAAATTCGTTATTACCGTTGAATATCGCTGAACATTGTTCTGAATCAACGACACGTTGAAACTTGCTGGATTGTGAGCTCGCGCGGCACTCACTTTGCACACAGTTTTCGCATGTCCAAATATTCATGCAAGATATGTCCAACACTGTATTTTGATATCTTCAGAGTCTCAGCTATCTCGCTTAACTTCAATTTACGGTCATTCATAATCATTTTGTAAACTTTTTTATGTTTTCGTCCGTTACAGCCTCTTTCGGGCGTCCACTGCGTGCATCGTCATCGGTGCTCATCTCGCCTCGTTTAAACTTGGAAAACCACTTCTCAACGGTTGATTTTCCTGGTGCACAGACTAAATAATGCTTATCAAGCCAAGCCTTGGTTTCAACGGTATTTTTTGCCAAAAGCAGTGTTTTATTAATACTCGAAATTCCTTTTTATCCATTTTTTTAAAATTAACAATAGTTGCTTCACTCAAAATACGATATCTCCTAAACTAATAGTCCGACAGTTGTCAAATTTATACACGAGTCTTTTGAAGGTTAGGGTTAACTAAAAAGCACATGGATTTAATACTACTAGCGCCGCTTATGTGTCAGCCTACGAACTTTTCAGCCCAACTGTTAATTATACAAAATTCCTCATTTAGAAAAGTACAATCGTTATTTTTATAGTGCCACAAGGTAAATATTTGCACATTACTATTAAAAGGCAGCGAACAAAGGTGAAGGATGCTGTGTTGAGGATAGCTGAGCTGAAGTGGAACTGGGCGGGACACGTGGCAAGACTGAAAGATGAGAGATGGACAAGACGAATGATTGAATGGAGACCCAGACAAGACGCATTCAGAAGCAGAGGTAGACCACCAACAAGATGGGCCGATGTTAAAAAGTTGCAGGAAATTGGATCCAGATCGCACAGGACAGAAACAAATGGAAGGGTTTGAGGGAGGCCTATGTCCAGCAGTGGACGACCTAGGGGAAGAAGAAGACTATTAAAGAGATCTAAGATCTGCAGTTAAAAAGCATCTTTTAATATACTGAAATAGGCGCACAAGCAAAATGGTTTATTACAATAGAAGCAAGCAAAACACTAAAAACTTTAGAGGATAAAAAAGTAAGAAACAAAAATGTATTTTCTTTCAGAGCGAATTTAACGGAGTAATAAAAAATTGGTAAGTCACCATCTAAGATCTGCAGTTACAAAGCATTTTTAAATTTTTTGAAATAGGCGCAACAAATGGTTTATTACAATAGAAAGCAACAATTACTAAAATTGAGGATAAAAGTAAGAAACAAAAATGTATTTTCTTTATGTACCAAATTTGATCAACGGAGTAATAAAAAAATTGGGTACGTCACCATCTAAAATAATTGTACACTCTGTTTACGCAGTTTCTTAGAAATTTTTTATGATAAAGTAACCAATTCCCAGAAAGATAATGCGAATTATGCAATTCGTTGGATAAAACAAATAAATGGTAAACGTTTGTGGAAATTTCAAGATGAGTAATAAACGTCATGGAAAGTCGTATATCTTTATTAAACACTTATTTAATTAAATTTGCCTTTTAAATGAAAACGAATGTAATTTTTTATCATTATTTTAGAATATCTGCTCTTTACAAAATAATTATTTGTAAGTATACAGACTTACTCATTAATTCTAAAATATTCTCCAAGTGAATCGATGAGCTTGTACCATTAGTGATGCCTAAATATCAAATTCTATTAACGTTCGTTTAACTTCAAATATTACTGGAATAGATAAATATATTTTCTCGTTGAAGAATGCAGTTATTGAAAAATTAAAAAGTGGGAGAGAGAGAGAACAAAAGATAGGTATACATCGTGAAAGAAGACTCGACTAATTAAATACGTCACCAAAAATTAAATAACTTTAAATGTTAAGCGTTTTTAACAATTGCACATGGAGAATTTTAACAAAAAGTAAAGGTTTCTGCGTTTGAATAATTTAGTTAAATTAAAAACTCAGCTTTTGTACTACTTCGTAAGTTAAATAAAAAAAGTGTTTTTTGGCTATTATATTAAATACATTTATATATTTTTGAATGTAAAGTTTCCAAAGCCAACTAATAAACAACAAATAAATGTGAGATATAATTTTATATGCACTGCTTTTAGCTTTGTTAATGTATTTCAAGCACTTCAATATGCTTCACGAAATCACGGTAGAAAATTTGTACTTTTAAGATATTTTTTTCAATGCTACATCATCACACAGCCATTGGAGTCCACTGCAGGAAGTAGGTCTTCCTTAAATTTTGCAGTTTTGCAATTCAAGGGAGATTTTGGCTATTAAACGCCACGTTTGCCGGGCGGATTGGCGAGTGGATAGGAGTACGGAGGATAAGAGTATGTAGATTATGGGTAGGATTAAAATTGGGACACCCATTTTCCCCGGTGTTAGGAGATGGCGAAGAATCGAGGCTCGCGTGGGCAGGGTCGCCTTCCTGAAGTAGCTCTATTCTCTGTAGGGGTTCTAGAGGAGTATCTACCCGCTACCCACCAATACTACGTACTACAAATGAAAATGCCCTAATCATACCATTTGTCGAATACTGACATGAGATGGTAAACTTATGCAATGCAAAACGTAGAGAGTGTGCCTTTATGGTTTGTTAAGAAAATAGAAGACTTGAATAATTTATAGTTAATCTAGGTTAAGCATCCAACACTATAATCGAAACATTTCTTTTATAGGCGAAATGGTAAGAATAATTTCAAAAAAATTCAAGCAAAGATTCAGCGTAATTCAGAGGTATACTACAAATTTTTCAGGTAATCACGCGACTACTGTTAGTTGAAAATGATCATGTAGAGGTCATTTCTAGTTGGGAAAATTTTAGTGTGATGCATAAATTATTGCTCTTTCATTTCATTCACGTGTTGCTGGAATTAAGCTTTCGGTATGCAAAAATTATCAAAATTTGCCTTACAATAACAGTTATTTGAATCATTTGAATGGCAAACCGATACAGACATTTGGAAAATGGTTACTTAAGTTTCCTTGTGTTCCGGGGTTGTATTGCAGCTTTTTCCATTCCATTGATCTTTGAAATGCGGAACATGCTCTTATAAACATGTCCATACGACCTCAATTACATTTTTTTGCAACTTCTACTATTTTTCTCTATACACATTATGTTTCTTATTGTTTGGTTTCAAAATCTGGAGATTCTTGTTAAGAGTCGTTTCTAATGTTTTCAGTTCTTTTTTTATTTTCTCCGTTAATTGCCACGACTCCGCTCCGTATGTTATTAAACTTTTTATTATACTGCTACATATTTGCTTCTTCTTTTTGTTACTTACATTTCTATCCCACAGTAGAGAATTAGGTACTATGACGGCTTGTTTTTCCTTTATTAATCTTTATTTATTGTATTATTGGCCATTCTATTCCTATGTATTTATATTGACCCCCCAAGTATTTAAATGATTGCAGTCTTCTATTTTTAAGTATTCAGTTTTTTGTCTTATTATCAAAAATTCTGTGTTATTTATATTTACTTCTAATTTTTACTTTTTGTATCATATGCTGTATAACATCTTGATCTTGTGGTATAAAAACTTGGCCATCAGCAAAGCATAACAAATATAAGGTGATGTCAATTATTTCTATTACCTCTACATTTATTTCCACATTTATAGTATTGTATTTGCATTTATTTTTAAGAAGGTTTGATATTGTAAACCCTTGTCACAATCTTATTTATTTAAATCATTTGGATAGCCTTTTTTCTAGATTTATTTTGATGTTTGGTCTTTGTATAAGTTTTCGACTGGTGAAATCAGTGTTGTTCTAATATGATAAATTGTTAACACCTCTGAAATTTTTGTTGTTATACTCTAAATACTAAGTGTAGTTATCTTTCTGCTTCAATTTTTTTATATGATTTTAAATAGAATGAATATATTGTCCTTACCTAACCTTTCTTTTTTAAATCTGCTTCCTTATTCTAATTCATGTTCTTTGTATTGAGCTTTACTTTTATTTCTTAATATACATATGTCTATATATTTTATTGTTATTGATATTTATTTACAATTTTTGTTTTATTTCTTATGTATCATGTGATAGTGGGAATTTTAATAGAAAGAAGAATTTTTGCGGAACTAAAACTTTCTTATTTCGAGGAAGCTTACTAATCAATTTGCATCTACGTGTGATAAAATGGCTACAATAAAAGTAGCAACTCTAAATCACATTGAAGCCTTCCAGATGTTGACCTTTTTGACATCTTTTGGATATTGTAAAAATCGTAAAACATCATATCAACGGACATTCTAAGAAACACCAAAATTAATTTTAAAAGTAGAAAGTAAAATCAAGCAAAAAATAACATTCTTGGTTACGTAACAAGGAACGGGGCAAAAGGCTTAATGAAGATTAAAAAAAGAGTGTGAAAGGTCACCTAAAAAGAATAGCCAATAACTAACATGCATACAAGCGTAAAGCACAGAAAGAAGAGCAGATAGGAAAATAAATCAGTATAAACTATTTAAGAGCTTCGGATTATAATTATTGCCTGATTTACAATAATGCGGTTTTGATTTATTTCATTTACAAAACAGAATACAAGATAACTAATTAGTGTTCTAAGAATAATAAATTTTCAACTTTAGGTCGACTAAACGGCCATTCATACCCGGAACGTCACATTTTTCTTTATTTTTGTTTTAGTTTTTTTATTCAATTTTGTTTTCATGCTTTTGTCACCTTCTGTATAGTCTGCATTATTATATTTATTACAATATCAGACCTTGACTCTATTATGCGGCTACGTATTTTACTGCTTTATTGTATATTTTTCTTTTGCTTTATGGTGAGAAACATATCCTAATTAAATAATGTAGCATAGATTTTCCTCTTAATAAATTTATTAAGACATGCAGAAATGTTAACAGCTATATCAGCTTGATGTGTTAACTTTTTTTTTATACTGCTTTTCCGTTGTGTTTTTTAATTTCATGTATAATAACCATAAAGGGGAGAGAAAGGTGCTCAGTAGAGGAGTTCTTTTTAATCGAATTTTATTATTTTTATTTAGTTTTTATTTTTTAATTTTATTTAGTTCTATGAGATTAAAGCTGTTTTTAGTGTTGAAGTAGTGTTTAGTAGATGTACGACTTTAAAAATCACATGTTGCTGTTTTTTTTTGCAGTGCTGCTATTTTTTTCCATAGTTACATTAGTTATTTGTATAAATTTAATTTCTTTGGTTATTATTTCTTCTATGGTAGTGTAAAATAAAATACTTAGTTAAAACACTAGTTTCAATTTTTGTGGTAAATGTGTGGGTTAATATTTTATTCTTCTAATTCGTAATTATTTGTTACATCTGTTTCTGGTGCTGATATCAGCTCCTGTATATTTTTCGAGCATTCTTTCATTTGAATTAATTTTAATTAACATTAAGTAGCACTTGAACTTCTAAAAGCAGTAGAACGCTATTATGAATTTAATAATTCAAATTGCTATTTGAGTTATCACCTACACATTTATTTGAAGGTTCATTTTTTGCTTTTTAAATATACTTCTTCAATTTATTTGTTTTATATGCCAAGTTTACATCTATACATTTTTAAACAATAACTTTTCTACTAATGTCGGCTTATTATTATTTTTTAATCCCTTTTGTCGAGACGAGACAAATATTTCTAGAATTCGAATACCTCAAATATTCCAAGATTCTAAATAATTGGCTTTATTTTAGTATGTCATTGATTAAAATTGTACTATTAAAATACTAAATTCATAAATATGTTTCTGTAAGTCTAGATTTTTATTAACTTACTGATAATACACAAGGTATTTAAATTTTTTAATTAATCTTGTTGGAATTCTCAAAATTATTTGTATGTGAGTATTTGCAAATATTATTTGCCCATTTCTAATACAAAAGTATTTTAAAAGCTATTGCTTTTTAGCTAATTAGTATGATAATGTTTCTTTAAAGCACATGAAACAGATGTTGCAGTATTCCATAACTCATTGACTATTAGGACATTCAGTATCCTTTGACTGTATTATCAGTCTTATAGTAGTGACCAAAATGACAAGTGGCAAGAAAATTCGGTTAAATCTGTGGCTGAGGATTATACGCCTATTGGCCAGTTTTGACGATTTAGTGCTACCTCTCACAATGCATGTATGGATGTTAATATTACTGTGCGTCCAGAAAAAAGTGCAACGGGAAATTCTAGCTACAACAAATTTACATGATTAGGTTCAACATAATCGATCCTTGACAGACACAGATAATAGTACTAAGCGTGTGTAGATTAATGGTTATATAATAGTCACTGGGTTAATAATAAATATATTTTTGAAACTATTGAATTTGTATGAGTAAATATCTGATTTCTTCTACAAGATAAAGCTATTTGTTTAGCGTCAGAATGCGTATGTGGGACGATATATATATATATATATATATATATATATATATATATATATATATATATATATATATATAGAGAGAGAGAGACGATAATTTTGTGGGGAAATAATAATATCCCTTAATATAGGACATTCGAAGATTACAGGAAATATATGGGTTATTTGTACGCTTTGTGTGTTAATTGGGTTATTTCAATAAAAGTAATGCTCCAGGAATTATTCTCGTAAATTATGCTTAAGCTTTGTGTATTTCTGTTTTATTCCGAATGTGTTCTCAACATTTTTCAATTGCCTATAATACAATGCATATGCTTTTTATGTTTATTAAACAACTGCTTCACTAACGTCATGTTTTACTTTACTGCATTTTGTCACTCTGTTGTGTTATGACATATTAGTATATTACAAGTAAAATATGATTTATTATGTTATTTTGTTTATATTGTCTATTATTATTGTATTAATACATTATAATATTATAATTGTAATAATAACGCTCAAAACTCTGAATGGGAACAAGGCCTGCAAACTGAAAAGTTAAGGCACTCATTTATTCTCTACCCGGTCGTCGCGCACCATCTCTGGTGCGGGGCGACGTGGCAAGCACCGCGGCTTAGACGGTTGTCATTACTAACCCTTGTTCGAGTGAACGTAGGTACTCAATTATTTTTGGTGATTGAGTAAGCCAGCCATCAGAGAGTTACTGAAATTAATCCAGGTCCGTCCGCACTGCCTCCACAATATTGCTTTACATAAATAAAATGAGAAATGAGCACCTTAAGGATATATTGCCATTGTTTTACCTAGAACATTGTAATTATAAGTTTAACATGCGCATTAGTTAATAATGGCGATAATTAATGCTTAACTTACAAAACTAATAAAAAGAATGACTATAAGTGTATAATCCCCTGTCACCGCATGGTTTTTCTCACTTTTGGCTTTAAATTCTGTCCTATTTTCTTCAACTTTTTTGTTTTATTTCAATCTGAATCTTCTTTATGTTGTAAATGAATTTAAAAAAACATGTACTTGTACCCCTAAGATTTCTGAATTTAGAGCATTCCTAGTATTTACAATAAATTTTCAAATTTAACTTTTTTGAGAATGAATATTCACTTGTTAAGAGTATGTCTAAAAAAATCAAATGAAACAGGCTTAAAGATAAACATTAGTAAAACAATATATATAACGAATGATAAAAGAACCAATGATATGAATCTCAGATTACAAAATCAACAAATCGAAAAAATAAATTCGTATATATATTTGGGGCAAAACTTTAAATAACAAAGAATAACCTAAAAGCAGATTTAAATACAAGAATATCTTTAACATGGGCCAACTTTGGCAAACTAAATAAAATATTTCAATCAAACTTGCCACATACAGTTAAATCAAAACATTTGACCATCATACATTCCCCGCTTAACGTACGGAACGGATACATGGGCAATGAATAAGGGCATAATTGAACGATTACGAATAATGCAAAGATCAATGGAAGGGCGTATGCTTAATGTAACCCTAACGGACCGCATACCAAACACAGTGATCAGAAGATCACGAGTAACAGACACACTCTATTAAATATGCTCATTAAGATGGAATTGGGCTGGTCATATCGCCATAATGCAAGGTAACCGATGGACCAAACGAATTGTTGAATGGAGACCGCGCCAACATAGAAGGAGCGTGGGATGCCCGCAGACTAGGTGGACTGATGACATCAAGAGGCTAGCAGGGTACGACTGGAGAGAAAAACAGAAAACAAATGGAATTAAATAGGCTTGGAGAGGCTTACATCCGACGATAGATAGAATAGCTTAGAAGAAGCAGAAACAGATGTTTAAAATGTCATAATAAGTCAATAACATCCATGCAAAATTTTATTGTTCTTGCTCTAACCTTCCGCTACAATAATCAACATTACCCTGAATTAAAAACATTGTGATATCTACAATAAATACTTGTAATTTTATAAAAGCCAAATTTTGATTGAATAATATTTTCCCTAGATTTAAGAATAGTTTTTTAATTGGTACAAAATTTGTGACAAGTGCAGTATCCTCAATCTTCTTTTTACCTTTCAAGTCTTTGCAATTCCAGAACACATAGAAACAGTTTCTATTTTTCTTTAGCTGAAGCATATCAGCAATGAGTGAAAGAGAAAATTCATTAGTAGAGCATAAATTGCCTTAGAATATTTTGCAAGTTTTCCAGATGATGGTTGAATATCCATTTAAAGAATAAACTTTTTTACTCTTTTATTAATTTGGTCTACTATGTATTTAATCAACGTAGTTATTTTTATATGAAAATGGTATTTACAATACAAAATTATTTTAAAGTGAAGCCTGATAAGCTTTACAGAAGATCTTATATTCTTATATTGAACAACTGGTAATATAGTCTCTAAATTATCTACCTTCTGTATTTATATAATTATTCAATTATTTCTATGATTCGGAATCTCTTATAATACAAGAAAAATAAAGTATAAATAGTTTTTTGTAGTTAGCTACGTTTGGATCAAGAAACTGATTATCCAAATGTTATTGGATTGTATTTTACTAAGTCTTACCTACTACATTTGCTCAATAACTACTGAAAACTCTTGTTCATCTTTTTTTAGATATATAAATAATGGGTGTACAAATAAGTTTCCGCCGTTTTCAAAAGATGGCGCCACTGATAAGATAACATCGAAATTGTCAGCTGTAAAAAGTCGTATAGTATATGTTGACATCTGGCAACAGTATAACCTTTTATACCACTGACTTTTTGCTAGCACCACTTAGTTTTCATCGTGTTAAGATGTCAAGTCTTGAGCCAAATAAGCGTCATTTGCGGGAATTGCTAATTTTCTTCTTTAATTTAAAGAAATCTGCAGCTAAGGCGCATAAGCTACTCGTAGAAGCAAACGGTAAAGTTAATTTTAGTGAAAAAAGTTGTCGGGAGTGGTTCCAGAAATTTAAAAGTGGTGATTTTGACGTGGAGGACAAAACACGTAGTGGAAGGCCCAAAGTGTATGATGACACAGAATTGGAAGCTTTACTGGAGGAAGATCCGTGCCAAACGCAAGAAGAGCTTGCACAAGAGTTAGGAGTGACTTAGCTTTACAACGTCTCAAGGCCCTGGGTATGGTTCAAAGCGAATTCTTACGAAGCCAAGAGACGTCGAGCGTCGCTTATTCGCTTGCGAACAATTGCTCAAAAGGCAAAATCGCAAAGGATTTCTGCATCGAATCGTGACGGAGACGAAAATGGATCCACTACGACAACCCAAAGCGTAGGAAGTCATGGGGTAAGCCCGGCATGCCTCTACTTCGATGGCCAAGCCAAACATTCATGACAAGAAGCTAATGCTGTGCATTTGGTGGGATCAGCTTGGAGTAATCTATTACGAACTACTCCAACCTAATCAAACCGTCACCGGGGAACGTTACCAACAACAACTGATGCAATTGAGCCGAGCATTGAAGATTAAACGTCCACAATATGCCAAAAGGCATGATAAAGTCATTTTCAGCATGACAACGCTCGGCCACATGTTGCAAAAATCGTAAAGGAAACGTTGGAAGGACTGAATTGGGACGTCCTACCCCACCCGCCGTATTCACCAGACATTGCTCCTTCAGATTACCACCTATTCCGGTCGATGACTCATGGTCTGGTTGAGCAGCACTTCACTTCTTACGAGGAATTGAAGAAATGGGTCGATTCGTGGATCGCCTCAAAAGACGAGCAATTTTTTAGACGGGGTATCCACTTGCTGCCCGAAAGATGGTCAAAAGTAGTAGAAAGCGATGGGCAATATTTTGAATGACATTATTTGTACCTTCTTTTTACAATAAATTCTTAATTGTTTATAAAAAAACGGCGGAAACTTATTTGTAAACTATTTTACAAGCATAAAGAAATTTAGAACATTTTAAATTAAAAAAAAACATGGACTATATGTGATAAGAGGAATATTACAGAGAAAGAGATTTTCAGTAAATAATAATTTATATTAACTCAATTTGGTGCATCAAAAATAAAAATTTTACTTAAAACATGAGATTTTATACTCCAACGCAGTGTTTAAAATAAAACTTTAAATAATTTTAATGTAATATCTTGTAATACAAACGACACATAAAAATATAAAATAATCATCTAAATTGTTTTGTTCTATTTCTTTTGACTACAATATAATTTGGCAGTTTTTGAATAAATTTTTATCGAATACATTTGTATCTACAACCTATTTTTTACTAAATTCCATTAAATTCCAAAATTTTTAGAAATCCACAATTGTTTGTAGGGGCCTCTTAGCGTCAGAAAATTAACTAAATATCGCAATTTTCACTCTGCGAAATAATTAGGTAATTAGAAGCGTTCGTCCAGTAAAAGTAAAAGATAACATTTTTTATAGGGTTTTTGTGCTGCTGTTTTCAATTACATTTTGTTGTGTTTGTTCAAATAACATACTATCTCCAGTGCTGAAAACATAATTATTTCCCACCGGTGTACAAGATAGAAATGTTCGTAGTGGTATTATTTTGCCAACGCCATTAAATTCGTACATTTGCTTTTTTTAAAACTAATAGCCGATGGACATTTTGCGCATTCAATTACATAGGTCGTTACAGTTATAACTTCTTCCAAGTCAAAAACATATTGGAAGCGCTTAGCTGAGATGTGTTACTCCACCCGCCATATTTACTAGACATTACCTATTTTGACTAGTTTAGTTTAGATCGATGGCACACATGCTGGCAGAGCAACACTTCAGTCTCGTGTAATGTCCAAATTGGGTCTCGAAATGGATCGCCTAAAGGCGTTAGTCTTTTTCATTTTGCCTCCTGAATAAATTTTTGCAAAGGGACTGAAGCTTTTAATTTTATGCATTTTTAAACTACAAACTCTCGCTAGGCTAACATATCCTAAGAACGGAAGCGCCGGCGGCACATTATCACAAATATATGATTACAACCAGTTATGAATTAGTTAATTCGTTTTATGTGCAGGTGTGCAAAAAATATTTTGAAGTTTGCCATTACCATGAATAACTTTTTAACCTTTGAGCGCCCGAGGATGACACTTAGTTTTTCGGATTCTACTCTTCAATCTGAGTCGAATGACACTAGTCTGAGGTCTCTACGATGTATGCACCAGAAGTTTAACGATGTACAATAATAGCTAGTTAACAAAATTGTGTGTTTGTGGAGCATTGTAAATCGAATAACTAATGCAGTGTCTTGCTCCCACTACCTGACTGATTTTTAAAAAATCTTTATTTTTGAATTAATGACTAATGATATTCTCTGGCAAAAAGTTGAGGTCATCTTGAAGTTGATATATTTCTAGAACTTTTAGAAAAAATATTACATTTTTAAATTGTAAATTAGTGTAACGTATTTTGTGGGCTAAATGTAATATTCAATACCAAATTCAGAAGCATGTCTTTGGGTTTTGAAAAAGCAACAAATTTACATTTCAAACGAAGGTAAACTTTTTATTATTATTAGGGCGAATATGAAAGTAAAACAATAAGAAAACCAATAACGTATATGACCTTCTCTTGTGTTAATGGCTGCCTGAAGTCGACGAAGTATACTTTCAATTAAATTGAGAATCACGTTCTGGTCAATGTTATTTCACTGTTGCAATAGCAACTCTTTCAGTTCCTGGGCAGTCTTTGGAGCTGGTGTATATCTTCGGGTACGTATCCCAGCTCATCCTAGACATATTCAATAGGATAATGTCTGGACTGAGGGCTGGCCACTCAAACCGCCTAATTCCCACATTATCAAGATACCCTCTGACAACTCTGGCTACGTGCGGTCTAGCATTATCTCGCCCATAGTAACCATAAAAGATATAACGCAATCTTGTAGAACCTCTGTAATGTACCTGTAAACCATTTTGTATGAAAACCAATTTTGTGCGTGCTTATGGAGAGATTCTCGCCCAAACCATAACCGATCCACCGCCAAATGGAATCGTCAATACAAACTGTAGAGTATCTTTTTCTAGGTCTATCCTATACTTGACTGATCTGAAAACAATACCCTGCTTCAGTCCTCATTATTCTATGCCAGGTAATTTCGGACAAAACCGGTCTTGCAATTCGATGCCGGCGTTGCAATGGTGGACCCGTAGCCATTATTCTACAAGAAAATCTCCCAGCAGAAAGTCTTCTTCTAATGGTTCATTCACTAACTTTATATCTCTAACCGCAGAAGCTTTGCTATTCAGCAAACTTGCGGACACCAAAAAAACAGTCATATCTTTGAGTGGTGACTATTTTTAACCGGATTCTGGTTTTCTGATTATCAAGCCAGTCTTCTCAAAGGGCTAGTGCGCATTTTGTACAGTACAAAAGCTCTTACTAACAATTCTTGCATTTCACGTTGTTCTCGACCACATTATAATAACGCTATAATTCTTGACACAACAATAAGACCTAAAGGCATTATGATCTGTTAAATAAACCCTTAAAACACTTCATTGTGTGATTAAAAAATTTTACATAAGGAAATAAACGTCAAAAACCGACTCACAGTCACTGAAATAAAAAATTTTAAATGCAACGATTGCACGATATTTAATAATACCCGTAACTACGGTAACAATATGATAAATATAAGGTTTTTCGGAAAACAATTGCTTAAAATATAAGCGTTTAACTGAAAATTCTAAAATATATCACAATTTCAATTTGACTTTAACTTTTTCCTCGCCAGTCTTTTGAAAATTGCTATTTTATTTTAAGTGTAGCAGGTATTTTCTTCTTCTTCTTCTTTGTCCATCCCTTATACCCTAAGGTGTCGGGTCCTCTATCCATTTTCGAAATCTCTTCGTGTCCCTAGCGATTTGTTTAGCTTCTGCCATGCTTTTCCCCCTCCTTTCCACTTCCTTCCTGATAGTTTCCATCCATGTTTGCCTTGGCCTTCCTCTTCCTCTTTTTCTTTCTCTTCTTGCCTCTTTCTTGGCAGCCTTTCTTCGCCCATTCGTGTCACGTGCCCAAACCACATTAGTTGTCTTTTCTGTAGTGTTTCCACTAGCGGTTCTAGGTCTAACTCATCTCTTGTTGTGATGTTCCTCACTCTGTCCCTCTTTGTTCTTTCGACTATACGTCGCAGGTACTTCATTTCCGCAGCCGTTAATTTACGTTTGCTCTTGTCTTGTAGCGGTATGCTTTCTATTCCGTATGTTAATGTAGGTAAGTGTATTGTATTATACAGGTGGAGCTTAGTCTCTTAGCTCAGCTCTTTCTTGTTGATTAATGTTGAGTTGATCTGATAGTATACTCTAGTCGCCTTGGAGGTTCGGTTCCTTAATTCATCTGTTACTGTTCCGTCTTGGCTTATTATTACTCCAAGGTACTCATAGCTCTCCGCTTGTTCCAATTGCTCTCCTTCACGTCTTATGTTCAAGTTTCTTTGTTCTTCATCTGTGTTCTTACTTATTCTCATTATTTTGCTTTTCTTCGCATTTATTGTCATTCCTTTTATTTTAATTTCATTGTTCCAATTATTTATTGCTTGTTGTAGTTTCCTTTGGCTATCGGCTATGAGTAGTATATCATCTGCGAAGACGAGGCTTTGTATATTGATTGCCCCCATGTTCCAGTGTCCTAGTTTAGTGTTCAGGTTTGGGTTCCTGCTGTTCTTAACTATTTCATTCATCATGATAATGAATAGTAGTGGACTGAGGGAGTCTCCCTGTTTTATCCCCCTCTCCATCAAGAATTTCCCTGATTCTTGTCCTTGTATTCTTACTATTCCTTTCGTTCTTCCGTATAGTCGTTTTGTGGCTTCTACAAGTTTTCTCGGGACGTCAATTCTTTCCATTGAATTCCACAGGGTTGCTCTTGGTACCGTGTCGAAGGCTGCTAGGAGGTCTATGAATGCCAGGTGTAGCTCTTTGTTTCCTTCAAGTGTCTTTTCTATTACTGTGCGAAGCGTAAATATGTGGTCTTGAGTCTGTCTGCCTTTTCTGTATGCAGCTTGTTCCTCTAATAGCTCGTCTTCTATGTGATGCCTTATCTTTTTTTCTAGTATCCTGGTGTAGATCTTTTGTACGCAGGATGCCAGGCATATTGCTCTGTAGTTTCCACAGTCGTTTGTGTTACCTTTTTGTGGATTGGTACTATTATGTTTTCTTCCCAATCCTCGGTATTCCTTCTCCTTCGTATACTTGCTGGCATATCTTGTGTGTCCATTTCTTTATACACCCTCCGTATTTGATTAGTTCAGGGCTTATTCCATATTTTCCTGTAGATTTTCCTACTTTCATGTGTGCTATTGCTTCTTCTGTTTCTTCCAAAGTTATTGTTTCGTTTTCTGTCTCTTCTTGTTCTTCTTGTTCTACTCTGATGGGGTTGTATTGTTCTTGTATGTTTGGTGCTTTGAATTTTGTACTGTAATGTCTCTTCCATGTTTCTAATATTTGTGGCAGTTCTGTAACGACTTCTCCTTCTTCGTTTCTAATGCTCCACACCTTTTGTTTGTGCATTCCCCTTAGGCCTTTAACTGTTTTCCAGAAATCCTTTTTGTTGTTTTTGTTGTCTTTGAATTTCTGCTCCATCTCTCTACCAAACTCTTCCCAAGCTTCCTCTTTGGCCCTCTTCACTACCTCTTTTGCCTCATTTCTCCTTGTTATATAATGTTGCCTGTCTTCTTCTCTCTTGGTCTGTAGGTATCTCTTCCAAGCTGTTTTCTTTTCCATTACTATCCTTTTTACTTCCTCATTCCACCATTTCGTGCGTTGGTATCGAGGTGATATTTTGATTTTCTCACAGATTGTTGTTGCTGTCTCAAGTATTACTTCCTTGTCTTGTCCATCTCTCTTCCACGTTCCATTCTACCTCCTGATGGTGCTCTTGTTGTTCGTGTTCTAGTAATCTGCGCTCTACTTCTTGTGCGTATTCTGTTTTTTTCTCGGGCTTTCTTAGTTCAGTTATTTTTATTTTCTCGTAGCCTTTCTTCGCTACTTCCTTTCTTACATAGAATCTCGTGTCCGCTATTACTAGTTTGTGATTTGAGTGGATTCTGCCCTCGGATGACCTTAACGTCTAATACTGCTTACTTTGCTCCCTTTGTGTATGTGAAGTAGTCTATTTCACTTTTGGCCTCTCTATTTTCTGCAATGAAAGTTATTTTATGTATTAGTTTGTGATTAAAGAAACTATTTCCTATTAGCATTTCGTTACTTATGCAGAAGTCAATCATCCTATTGCCATTGTCGTTTAACACTCTGTCTGTACAGTATCTTCCTAGAACTCCATGTCCTTTGTCTGGGTTCTTTCCCACTCGGGCGTTCCAGTCTCCAAGTATAAATGTGTGCCTGCTTCTGTCTCTAGCTTTGTCGAGCACTTGTTGTGGACTTGTGTAGAACTCTTCTTTTTCCAGTATGTTGTCATTTTCTGTTGATGCATAAATCTGTATGAATGTAGTTCTTTCTTCTAGCTTGACATCTATTGTCATTATTCTTGAACTGATACCTTCCCATCCTATCACCTTTCCGGTTAGGTCTTCGCTAATTATCACTCCTACTCCCACCTTTGCTCTTGTTCCTAACTGAACTCCAGAGTAGAACAATTTGTATCCTTTTTCGAGTATTTGTTCTTTGATTCCTTTCTTTTTGATTTCTGAAAGTCCTAGGATTTTAACTTTATATCTCTCCATTTCTTCAACTAACTCTATCTCTTTCCCATTTAGTCCCGTCACGTTCCATATTCCAATTCTTGTCCTTTGTGCACGCTTAGGTCGTTTTCCATCTTTCCGTCCATGTCCGAGACTTTCTGTATTTCTCTGAATCTGTATACCTCGTATGGGTGATTAGCCCCGACGACGAGGGCCCCGTTACCTCGGGACAACTGGTATCAGGTTATACCCCCCGATGCTGGGTCGTCAGAGCCCCGTTCGTTTTCTACAGAGGGTACCACGTGTAGCACCCTCCGTGTAGCAGGTATATAATGCATAAATCATAACCTAATAATTAATTGTATAATTTGCTTTTAAACGGTTTAAATAACCAAAATGACTATAAACCTTAATAAACCCTCTAGCTTGGTCCAATTTTAATTGATTAATGGTAGTAGTAAGATCTTTAATATAATTCCAAACATTATCGTCATAATTGACAAGTTAAGTCATCCCCTAGTAAGTGGAATGTTTAATATTTTCTTACATTTTCAATATAGACAACTTTTAAACTTGCCTTAAAAATTGAATAATTGTTTCTGTCTGTATACAACCATTTTAAATCTATTCTTGGAATCAACAGTACGTTATACACCCCCCTTAAATCACACAAATATAGCTATTTCAACTGCATTTTCACATAACAATATATTTTCTAGTTAACGAAGGTGACTACATTCTTCTAGTTGCACAGTGTAAATTATTGTCATTCTGATAAAATCAAGATGAGTTTAACATTTGTTTGCCAGTTACACCTTAATTTAATTTAATGCAAGATTTGACTACGGCCCACTTTATGGCAACTAAACCTGAATAAAGCCTAGCCGGTAGTAGGAAAAGCCAAATAAACTTTTTACATTTAAATTGCGAGTAGGGATTGATCAAATTGTTACAAGAGAACGATTTCTTTTATAATACGTCTTTTAAAGCTTGATATATCTAATATCTGATAGTGTACTCTTTTATATACGATGCGTTCTAACTAAAGAAATAAAGAGTGCGTATCTGTATAAGATTCGAAGATGTATTACAAAATCAAATAATATTTGTTACCGTTTAAAGGAAGTTTGAGGGCAAAAAACAGTGAAACAGTGCCCATTAACTGGGCTATTTACGTGGGCAGGCGTTTCCTTATTTGCTAAAATATTCAAAACGATTTTAGTGTAATTAAAATTAATTTTCTTTGGCGTTCAATTAAGAAACTCTTCCTCCAACCAAAAATTTAAAAAAATATTTTTTTAACGACTTTTCGAACAACTGTCATACAAAAAATTGAAATTTACTGAAGCAACAGCAAACGAGTATAAAACTCTCTTGATAAATACAAATTTATTGGTATACCCTAAAATTGTTATGGTTCTAATTATGTGGATATCAGCGATATTCCAAATTATTCTTATGAAGAATTGTTTAAATTTGATAATTAACGTAGCGCTGATCTTATTGAAACAGTAATTTTTTTTAGAAAATTAAAGCTTCTGTTAGCCAACCCAATCTTTAAGTAATGAAAAATATGCAGTAATAGGGTCAATTAATCAAAAATTTACAGTTAAACTCTCTGCATTATTTGCTTTCTCCGTTGTAAGTTTCAACATACAAAGCCGGAACTTACTTTTGACTGTTGTGAGTAATCTAGATTCATCATCGAGTATTTTTAATATTGGTCGTACGTCCTTTTAAAGTTTTTGCAAAGCTGCAGTCAAATTTTATTTTGAAATTCTCGCAATAAATTATTAAGAACAACATAAAAAAACTTTTTACACGTATAAAAATTTAGTGAATATTTCAGAGGGTGCATTATGTTTTACACAATAAGGATACAACAATAAGGCAGTTGATGTCATTAGGAAAGGTAACCCTAAAAAATTTAAACAAAACCCTATAATTTGCTTTGAGTAATTTACAAAATTTAAAAATGCACATAGCTCTTAATTGACCAACATTTGTATACTTAATATAGTGCAATTTATAAAACGCTAAGGTCGCTTTTTAAAACTGGGTCACGATCAGTGTGTTACAGTTGTCGGAGATATCTACTAAATACAACTTAAACTTCATCCATTATCGTTTTATGGTTTTATCACACCAACCTCGCTACATTGCGAGCTTATCATCTCTAGTCCCGCATTTTGCACGAGCAGCCGTTTTCAGGCCAAATGGCGTCTGCAAGCCATGAAACTTTCAGCGCTGGCTGACATCGAAACCCAATTTGGCGGCGCCGAATGTGGGCTGCCTTGGAGCATGCAAAATGCAATCTTAACGTGCTAAACTGCTATTACCAGGCCCAACTTAGTTAGGCTCTGAGCGACAAAGGTCCTGCGCCGACTACAAATTTCGCCTATAACACGAAATAGATTAGGTTTTACGGCCCTGTCGATCCGCTTTATAGCCCTGTCAACATTTCGCCGCCTCTTCCGCGCCAGACGCCCTAGTGCTCGCCCAGCTTCGTGCCTCGGTGTGTAATACTGTATAACGAAGGGGTTCATTAATGCCCTCAAATATCTCTACCGTCCGATGGACGTCGGATCAAATTGGAATTCAAATAACCCCATAAATATTCTTTTCGCTTTTAATTTAGAATTACAAATAAGAAAAGTGACGAGGCTGTCGCATGATACTGTTGTTGCTTTATTTGTTTGTATATGTCACATATAGTTCATCCTCTTCTTGCCAGAAGACAACTTACGTTTGAAAATAAATAAAACCTAAGAAATGTAATCTACTAAGAGATGGTATGCAAATGTATTACATTATATATTATTTATTACTTTGTGGTTACGTTAGTTTAAGATGTAAATGAATGACATTCACATTTAATATTAAGATTTCTTGTTGCTCCTAAGAAAGCTTCATAAGTTGGATAATAGTTTTCAAAGAAAATTGTGTGATGGTATGATTGATATCTGTTTCTATAGAAAGAGAAAAATTCCGTATTTTAACCCATTCTTACATACTAAAACAACATCTTTTCAATAATAAATGCTAAAGATATCTATGTGACTTAGCATTAGTATACAAAGCATCTAAAAGACTTTTGGGCGCATCACACTTCTTATTATTTATTTCAATTAGGTCTTTATTCTGTTTGTCTAGCTCGCTTTATTAACTATATGACGAGAATCAACTTTATTTCCATCTCATTTTTGAGGTATTTTACATATTTTTGCAATCTTCTAATCGCCCATTTGTCGCACGTGTTTATTTTTTTTTTCTTAGTTTAGCACATTTTATTCTTATTTTACTATTTTTATTCTACCTCTTAGTATTAGTTATAAAAATTGCTTGTAACGCCTTCATCTTCGCTATTCTTTTGTTTTGTTTTCTTCATTTTTACTATTATTTCATTCTAATATGTGAGAAATGTTTTATATATTTTATTTGTTTTCCAGTAATAAATATTTATTGTTCCGCACACCATTTATCAAGCATTCTACTTTTTGTGCTGCTTTTTTGTTTGTTGGCATTTCTGCTGGATCAGTGCATACAATTCTGCATAAATACCTGAAAATGCTACCAACGCAACGCACCAGCGACGCAGGAGTTTCTTCCTGACAATTTGAAATGATTTTTCATGCTCCCTACTCACCTGACTTGGCTTCTAGCGACTTTTGGTTGTTTCCAACGATAAAAGACACTGCCCGTGGTCGCAAATTCACTAGTCGTGCCGCTACTGCACCAGCAATTTTCCAGTGGGAAAAACACACGCCTAAAAGAACGTTCGTGTACGGCTGCAGGGAGATTACGTCGAGATGTGACACAAGTTTCACAGTTTTCGTGTGATTAGTCTATGAGAAAAAAATCGAAGATGTTATAACTTGAATGCCCCTCGTACATCGATGATTTTCTTGGTGTTTTCTATTTCCTTTTTTTATAAATCTTTTTATTGATGTGGTATTCTTTCTTCTTCTATAATTTTTTAAACATATTATGTATATAAATTAGCAGGATGCTGCCTGCATATTTAAGATATTTATTGTATATTACATTGGGCCTTAACTTTTTTAACTCTTATACTGCTGCTGTCCTCATTCATAATATTATTTACATATTTTGCTATTACGGAATTCTTCACTCTCATATATAATTCTTAAATATTTTTTATATATTAGTTCTCTGTGTTATTAATTGTTACTTTATTACTTATTCGTGTCTTTTATCTCATAGCACTTTCTATACTTTTTTTAGTACCAGTTTATGATTTGCATCAAAGTTTGCTAATGTTAGAGATTTTGTAATTTATTTAGAATGTGTTGCTATGTTGGTTATAATATAATCAATAATACATTGCGGTTTTCTAAAATCAAACCGCGTTTTCTCTTGTATGAGATCATCATAAAATGCATTACTAATTTATAACTTGTTTATTGCAGAGAAATTTTCCAATATTATTGGTTGATTAAACCGTTATTCTATACCTGATCAAATATTATTCCCTATTCGACCATTAAAATACCCTAATAGAATTATACTTTTACGTTTTTTCATTGTGTTCATTCGATCTTAGAATGTCCCCATAAATATCTATTTTTGTTTCAAATTGACATAATTTTTGTTTCTTGTTCTTTAAACTTAAGAGTTTTTTCATTAATGTAATTAATATTTGTTGTTTACGTACTTTCTGTTAGTTAATGCTTGCGTTCTTATTTGTTTACTTACATCATTCTACACCAATAAGTAATTTACTCTTACCACAATTCCCTTTCCCTTTCTCTTCATTTTACTAACAACATATTCATCAACATCATGATTTTCTATTTCTGTTATTACTTCTTGTTCTTTAATATTCTTCTATTCTTAAAGTTTTTTTGTCACTTATAGTTTTTCTGTATTTTTGTTGTAACCGAATCTGTCCTATTTCGAAGCTTAACGTAACTTCATTGAGTATATATTATTTGTTTTTCCCTTTAGACTGATAGCTTTGCTATGATTATCCATTAGACGAATGTACCATAATTATTTTCTTTAAATAAGTGTTTTTTCTTAAATTCGTTAAAACAATAGTTATGAGTGATGTACGATAATATCAAAATAAGAGAATAAAAATTTTCTTATGCAATTTTAATGTTTTGATGTGGTTTAAAATTATTTTAATTATAATCATGTATATGCACGTAAACTGATACTTAAAAAATTTGAGTTTATTTTTATTTTCTGTGGCCAAAGGTGTCAACGTTTGAACTGTGGAAATAGAAGTCTCTCTAGTATTTCAGAATTTGATAGTTTAAATCTCTCCAAATTTCCAGTAGTAGTGAGCACCATTGGATACTTGTGGATTTAACTACTGGAAAGTAAACATAACAAACATAGTGCTCACTGATCATCAGAGAATTTTCTGCTCTTCTATTTTGTTTCTTTCGGGGTGAGTTTTCTAAATAAGGTTAGCGATTGCATTAGCCAAACGTTTGCTCTTCTACTATTTTAAATAATTCTTGCGATTTATTCGAATCATTCTTTTTTCTAATCAGAATGTTTTTTATTTTTCTTATTTTACTATTTATTTTCTTTGTATTATAAGCTAACTATTCTATCTATTTATTCCTTATATGATGACCCAGGTAAGCTCTTTTTATTGTTGATAAAAGTTTTTAATTGCAATTCATATATTATAGTATCCGAACTTTCACTCTATATAATAATATTGAATATTTTACCACTCCCCATCTCAGTTCTAAATTCAGATTTTTATCAGTCAGATGTGTTTTCATTTTTATCAACTCTTGCCTCATTATTTTAATTCTACTCTTATTTCTAAGTTCAAACAGCAACTTAAGTATTTGCAATCTCGTTTATTTTAAATGTGCTAACTTGCATTATTTTTGTTTTATTATTATTAAGTTTCAGACCCTTTAGTGTACTTTCTTTATTAACTTTAGTAACTTAATCCATTGTTGTAATGTTGTAGAACGATCTGCTATCGTCGGAGAATCCAATATTATTTTTTGTCTCAATTTATTTTCACTACTAAATTACATTTATTTAAGACATTTTGGAAAATCATCAAAATAAATATTAAACATTGGAGTTCATATGCAGAGTGACATACACATTGTTTAATTTCTATGTCAGCCGTTTCTTGTCCTTTCCTTTTACCTTTATTTGTTGGTTTTAATAAAGATTTTCAATTAATGTTACGCCAAAAGTGGACTGCATCGTAATTTTAAATTTGAACGAAGGAACTTCAAACAAAGCCAAAGCTGAAACACTCACCTCTTTTGGAAGCGGCGCTCTCCAGCATACATCTGTTCCCTGTGCTGTAATCTTAGGAGATCCAGAAAAAGGAAATAAAGGTGTGGGTGAAAAGATAAGATAAGTTACCCCAATCTTCACACAAAGCCAATCGGAAGCGTCTTTCCTGATTGCTCGTCGGGTCAAGTACAAAAGAAATCGAACTGATTTTCTCACCGGCAAAATTTCAACTTCCGAATGCAATCGGGCAACAAATTGACCTTCGGGAACAAATCTCGCTCAAAACGCTCTCGGCCACCAAAATTTAAAGCCGGTCACCCGCTTTCTCAACCATCACAACTCAAATTAAAAACAAAGAGAGCAAAGAGCGAAGAGCCAGGAAGGCAGGCCGCGGCCAAGCCGCTCCGCTTTTATATATCCGCACGCGGGAAAATTGACCGCCGCTATCTCCAATCAGAAACTAAAGGGCGTATACAGGAGGAAACCAAAATACTACCGGCCCTAATTTAAAATCCAAATAAAGTAATTGGAGATTGGCGCGAACGATTAACCTTACATGTCGTTCATCTAATCCGGCTGTTTTCAGCACTATATGAGCTTGACGTGCTTTACTTTATTAAATGTTTTTTGTTAATCTATTAATCAAAAATGCACATTTTTGTCGATCTCTACATTTGTATAGAAAACAAACCTTTATGTGTTTTCTTTCCGTTTATAACCAAATTCGGTGCCACTTTCTTCTTTTCACTTTTGATGCATGCGGTTTTGCAGTACTTTTAAACGGTGTTGATATCTATAATGGTTAAACGATTTTGAATTTGTCTTTTTGGGCAATATTATGAAATCTGACTCCAATCTATCGTCCAAAATATTTCGAGTTGCATATTTGTATAGCTTTTTCACTTCCATCTGTCTTATAACAAATTCTACTATACATTAAAAAATATTTGGTCTCAATGCTTCTTTATTTTTATCTTTATCTTCAACTTAAACATTTTTTTTAATATAGTCGCTTCAGATCATACTCCTCTTACGTCTATTACAATTTCATTTTTTATTTTGAATTGTTTGTGTTTTTTCTTATTTATGCCTATAAAACCTTTTATTTTTTATATAATCTAAATTATCGCAATGGTAATTTGGAGTTTCAATTTCTCAACATTTCGATGTCATCTATTTCTCTTTTGCATTTTTATTTGTCTATAATTAGTTTCGTCGGTGTTTTTAAAAGATCTACATGTATAGATGAAATCCAATATTTTCACTGTCATCCGACTTTGTTTACATGTTTCATATTTCTTACATTTACTATATTCGCTTTTAACTTGTACCACATTTCCTCTATATTGTTTTGTAGATTGTGTGATATGTTCAAGGATATATTAACTTTCTACAGCGAAGCTTATAGTAGAAAGTTAGTGAAATCATTATTATTATCATCCTGTCTGTGTGTCTGGAGACAAGATAACTTCCGATCTATCCAACGGATTCACTTCAAACTTGGCATACACACATCTTAGGTCAGTATCTTTCATGGAATTGATTTTCAGCCAAATCGGTTAACGGCAACCGGAAGTGACCGTTATGATTTCGCACCACTGTAGAAAGTTTCCTTTACGGCATTACACCGTTCTTGTTGTTTTTTGGTTCATATTTTTTAAAATATATTTTAAAGTTTATTTACGTTTAACGGAGTCCGGTCCTGGCAAGTGATAGGAAGATTGAAGAGGGAATGCCTCTCAGTTTAAATATAAATAAGTGAAAATTTAATGAAATTAAATTCAAATAGTGATTACAGTAAGGTAAAATAGGTGAATAGTGTTAATATAAACAACAGATAAAGGTAAGATCAGCGAGTAGAAAACTTAAAATAGATCGCGAAGGAAATAAACACCGATGACAGCTGACAGGCTGAGCGCGTGAACGAAACGGCGGAGCAATACCAAACCGCGGGCTTTTCAAAATACCGCAGGACCGTATTCTAAATCTTACAGAATTTTGAGAAATAACGAGCTTTTTATAAAAAGAGAACGACGACCTCCGAGGAGTGGATCCGGGTCGGTTCTTAGTCGGTTTAGTAAAAATGGAAAATAAAGACGAATATACCCAAAGTATGGTGAAACTACTACAAGAAATAAATGGAAAATTAGACAAAATGGAAGATAGTAACAAGAGACTTGAAACTAAAATAGATAACCTTCAGGCAGAACTAAATAACGTAGGAATGGAAAATGAACAAAAAAGATCAATACAAGAAGAGAGAATAGAGAAACTAGAAAGAGAAATAAGAAAGAAAAGAATAATAATACACGGAGTGGATGAAGGAAATGAAGGGAGAGAACGGGAACTAGAACTAAAAGAAAGAGTTAGAATTATAATAAAAGATATGGGAATACAGACCAATATGGAAGAAGAAATAACAGAAATCAGAAGATTGGGAAGCGAACAAAGAGGAAAAAGAAGACCAATACTAATAGAACTAAGGGGCCACAACAAAAAGATGGAGATACTAAAAGCTACAAAAAAATTAAAAGGAACAGAAATGTACATGGAGGAAGACTTCACAAAAGATATACAGGAACAGAGAAGATATCTAGTGAAATACATGAAGCAGTATAGAGAAAAAGGAGATCACGCAATACTACGATACAATAAATTAATAATAAATGAAGAAATTATGTCCCTGGAAAAACTAAATCAAATAGATAAACAGAAGAATAAGGAAGTAGAACGAAATGACGCAGAAGACGAGTATGAGAGAGAAAGAACACAAAAAAGGAAGAACAATGAGTCAAAGATCCCCAGAGAGCAACGAGGAAGAGACACTAAGAGATAAGTTAACTAAAATAATAAAACAGGACGGCATACAAAAACTAGTAGGGAGCGATGGAGGAAACTAGACACGACAAGGCAAAGAATGAAGGCTAACGCAAATGGAAATAAGAAAATTGGCGAAATGGACAAACCTAAACAGACGGAAACATATAATATACAAAAACATAGAAGAAAAGAGGACAAAATTAAAAGAAACAGGAAGAAAAATGGGGAACAAAAGAAATGGCAATAGGAATATGGAATATAACAACACTAACAGGAAAGAGATAGAGGTAACAGAAGAAATGGATGAATATGGAATTGATATACAAGGAGTAAGCGAAACTAAGAAGAAAGGAAATGGGACAATAAAACTGAGCAAAAGAGGGAGTGAGAATCATCGTGAATGAGAAAATAAACCAAAAAGTCATCAAATCAGAGGCAATAAATTGAGAATGATAATCTTACACCTGCAAATGGAAGAAAGAATAGTAATTATACAAATATACGCACCAATAGAAGGAAGTGAAGTAAGGAAAATTGAAGAATTCTATAACGAATTACAGAAAAACATAGATGAAGTGAGAGAGGATACCGATAAAATAATAATAATGGGGACTGGAACTCTCGAGTAGGCAGAGATGTGAATAGAGGCTGGGGATGGGCGGATATGGAGAGGAAATAAAGAATACAAATGGAACTAAAATGATAGAATTCTGCCAGTTAAACGACCTATTGATAGGAAATACTTTCTGGGAACAAGAACTAGAAGACAAGTACACGTTTGTGGCAGAGGAGAGACAGGCCAAAACTATAATAGATTATATAACCTATACACCGGAATTAAGACATAGTATACAACAAATAATAACCGAGAAGAGGGCAGAACTAGGAACGAATCATAGATTAGTAAGAGCGACATGGAAAATACATAAGCCAAAAACAGAGAACGAAATAAAATTTATAAAGGTAAAGATAAATAAGCTAAAAGAAGAAAGACAGGATAAAATATCAAGAAGAAACAGACGAAGAGTTTCATAGACAAGAAATACAGAAAAGTGAGTGGGCAATGGAAGAAAGATGGAAAGTATTTAAAGAAGTAATATACTCAAAGGCAGTAAGTGTCTGTGGGATGACAAAAATAAATAGTAATAGGAAAAGAACAAACTGGTGGAATGATCAAGTAAAAGAAGAAATACGGGAAAAGAAAAAGGCCTGGAAGAAATACATACAGACTGGACAGCAACAAGATAGAGAGGAATATATAAATAGGAGAAATAAAGTAAAACAGGCAGTAAAAGAAGCTAAAAAGAAAAGCTGGGAAGACTTTGGAAGAGAGATAAATAAAACATATAAAGATAATAATAGGATTTTCTGGGCCAAAATAAGAAAGATGAGAGGAACCCAACGAAAAGAAATTAGAGGATTAGAGATAAAACAACCATATTACAACAGACAAAAAGAAATAATGGAAGTATGGAAAGACTACTTTGAGCAGAAGTTTAAAAGAAAGGAGACAATGAAGAAAGGAAATCAAATAGAGAAAGGGAAGAATCAGGAGAAGAAACAGAACAGATAAAGAGAGGAACTAGAAAATTCACTGAAAAATAAAGATTGGGAAAGCAGGGGCGAGGACAAAATAGAACCGAAATGATAAAATGGAGGGGAGAAAAGGGTAAAGAATGGCTCTGGAAAATATGTGAGGAGGCATGGAGAACTAAGAAAATTCCAGAAGACTGGGAAAAGAACTTGATAGTTCCAATATATAAGAAAGGGGATCAGACGGAATGCGATAATTATAGAGCCATTTATCTCTCCTCGGTGTGCTTTAAAATATATACCAGAATTCTGGAGGGAAAACTTAGAAAACTGATAGAAAATAAACTAGAGGAGGAACAAAGGGCATTTGGGGCAAATAGGCAAGCTAATGACAACATATGCATATTGAGGAACATTATAGATCGAAAAATAGAGGAAGAAGATGAACTACTGCTTACCTCTCTAGACATAAGAGCAGCTTTTGATACAGTTGAGAGAGGAAAAATATGGGAATGCTTAGAGGAACTGGAAGTGACAAAGGAACTAATAGAGGCCATCAGAAGTATATACAAAGTAGTTAGAGGAAAAATTCAAATAGCTGGACTGACATCCGGTGAATTCAAAATGGAGAGCGGCATAAAACAGGGCGATAGCCTAAGCCCACTACTTTTTATAACAATAATGGATAAAATAGCAAAAAATCTAAAAGAAAAAACGAAAGGATTGGATACAATAATAGGATATAGAAACCTTGAACCAGTCAAGGTGAAAAGTCTAATGTATGCAGATGACATAGTCATAATGGCAGATACGGATAATAAATTACAAAAACTAGTCAACATATGGGTAGAGGAAATAGAGAAAATGAAAATGGAGGTCAACATTAAGAAAAGTAAAACAATGATAGTGAATCAAAACCAGAAGAGGGGACAAAATAGAGAAGTAAAGTGTAAAGGGCATAATATGGAAAGAGTCTCAACATTTGAGTATTTGGGAACAATAATAACAGATGATGGCCGAATAGAAGCAGAACTGAGTAACAGAATGAGGAGAGGGAATAGGATCTACTATGCATTACATAGAACGATATTGGGAAAAAAGGAGATAGACCAAAAAGTGAAATTAATGGTACATAATGCAATAACAATACCAACAGTATTATACGCCAGTGAAAATTGGACGATACAAACCAAACATGAGGGTGTAATAACGGCCATAGAAATGAAACACTTGAGAAGGATAGCGGATAAGACAAAGTTTGATAGAGTACGGAATGAGGAAATAAGAGAAACTTTACAACAGGAACCAATAGTGAACAAAATCAAAAAGAGACAGTTAACATGGTACGGTCATATACAACGAATGAAACCAGAGAGAATATGCAGAAAAGTGTTCGAAGCAAGAAGTGTAAAGAAAAGAAGAAAGGGAAGACCCAGGAAGAAATGGATAAGTCAAATCATTGAGGTGGGAAAAGCAAGAGGAAAGACAGTAAACGAAATGAAAAGTTTAACAAGAGACAGAAAAGAATGGAAGAAATGGGTTAAGGAGGATCGTGACGTATAAATCCGACGCTGGAAGGCATAAGGATAAGAGCGAAGAAGAAGAAGAATTTACGTTTAACGTTCCTCTAATATTTTTTTTGCTGCTTCTGGAGCTAAATATGCATTTTTTTATAATTGGATTATGACCTGAAGTAATGTATAGGTTTTTTGCACTGTGTACATTGCTGGGGCAACCTTTATTTATGAGTAGGTAATTTGTCTAACTTTCAAGTCCATTTATAAAGTGCAAGTATATATTCTACGTATTGGCATTTTTAACCGTGCGTTTCTTGCTCTTTATCCCATATTTTCTTATATTCTTTTTAACCTCACTTTGCCCAACTTTCGAATTAAAATCTCTAATTATAATATTTATATATTGTTTTTGAATATAATATATCTCTAAGCTTTTTTTTTTTAAAGGTTACATTTATTGCTAGATCAACAAATACAATTTTGTTATACATAGCAGTGATGTTGTGTAAATTATATACATAACTTTGATTACATAACATAAGGAGACTTTTAGCTGTCTCAGCAAACATTTCAGTGACTGTTTCAGTAATTTTCACGATCGGTTAATATAATGTCCTGAGGTAGTTGACGTTTGAGTCTTGTGTGTATCTTTGTTCGAAAGAGTTCATAATGAACCGCACCACTACACGCACGTGAGTTGATTATAAACTTTTTGCACTTTTTTAATGTAGTCTTCAATGGGCATGATTCCTAATTCTTGGTGTAGCTGTGTGTTCCGAATGTACCAGGGCGCGTTGACTGCAATTCGAGCACTTTGTTTGGAACCTCTGTATTTTGCGTAAGTTGGTTTGAGACGTGTTGCACCATATCGGTGATCCATATAGTATAGTGTCGTAGCAGGGTTTTGTATAACAGCATAGTGCATTCAATTTTTAGGAAGATTTACGGTTAATTAGTGGGTACAGCTGTTTGAGTCTGGCTATCCTGGATTAATTTCTGGTTAATGTGAAAGCCCCAACTCAGCGTGTGTCCAGGTAAATACCGAGGTATTTGACTGCTGAATCGTTGATTTCCACGGTATTGGTTTATTATTAATGTGAACTAGGTTGGGATTCGTGATTCGTCTAAGAGTAAATATTTTTGCTTGGCATTTATCTGGGTTTATTTGGGTATTCCACTGTTGAAACCAGCGAGAAAGCTGGTTTGTGGCTTGTTGAGAGCTTGTACTGCTTCGTCCAATGACGATGCTTGAGTGAAGATGGCTGTGTCATCCGCAAAGGTGGCGAGAGTTGCCTTAGTTTCAGGCAGGTCAGAGGTGTAAATGGAGAATAGGACTGGACCCAGGACGCTGCCCTGCGGAACACCTGCATGGATATTTTTGGTTTGTGATAGCGTGGAGTTCACTCGTACAGCAAAGGTTCTGTTTTCGACAAATGAGAATAAAATGGCTTTTAGGTAGGGAGGCATGTCAATATTTAGGATTTTTAGCTTTAAACCTTCAAGCCACACTCTGTCAAAGGCCTGTGAGATGTCTAGAAATAAGGCCGCAGTGTAGACTTTGTTTTCATAGCCACGCTCGATAAGTTCGCTTATACGTTGTATTTGATGATATGTAGAGTGGCCTTTTCTAAATCCGAATTGAAAGGTAGGGATTGTGTTTTGGTTTCCAATAACGGCATTTAGTCTAACTTGAATTATTCTTTCCAGCAGTTTGGATAGGGTGGTGAGAAGACTTATTGGCCTATAACTGCTTATTTTTGTTTTGTTTTGCCCGGTTTTGGAAACATTAGAATTTGGGCATGTTTCCATGCTAGGGAAAGTAGCCTAGCCTTAGGCAGGCATTAAAGATTGTGCTTAGGCTGGCTAGGGCTTTCTTGGGAAGGTGCTGGAGAATAGAATTTGTGAGTAGATCATGTCCGGGAGACTTTTGGTTGAGAGTGTGTCTATGTGAGTTTTAAGTTCCTTGGGGAGGTGGGCTTAATTCTATCGGGTGCGCACGTTTGTTTCAATGCAGGTTATCGTGTGGTTAAGGTGTGTTGGAGTGCAAGTGATGATAGGAGTGAAGGTCCTTTCAAGGTGTAGGGCAGCGAAGCTTTATCTTCATCTGTTATGTAGTTGTCAGTGCCTGTGTCGTTTGTTAGTGTAGGCATTTCATCTCTTTGGTTTAGGATCTTTTGGTTGTTTTCCATAACCCCTGTCCCCTGGGCTAAAGTTGGCTATGTGTTGTTGATAGGTGTTGACTCTGAGTAGATCGAGTTCTCTTTTAATCCTATGGGCAAGGTTGTTTAGTCGGTTTTTGATTGAAGGACTTCTAGTTCGTTGCCATTCACGCCTGAGTTGACTTTTCTCGTTGATTAGGTTAATTAGATGCCTCGGAGGGTAATTGTACTCTGGTAGGGCTGTTACACGCGCTGGTGTGCATGCTTGTCGTGCACTATCGCTAATCAATGTGGTGAGATTGGCAATCGTTGCGTCAATATCTTCTTGGTTATGGATATTTGTGGGGCATGATATTTTGTTTTCTAGTATTTTTCAAATTGATCCCAGTTCATTTTGCCGTTTATTAGCTTCGGTACTGGTTGTTTCGGTACTGGGTTATTTGTAAAGGACACTAAGACAGGAATGTGGTCTGAGTTGAGTTCGGTTATGACTTGTTGGTACAGCGGCTTGTTAAAATTCTTCTGCAGAACTATGTCAAGTATGTCTGGCTCGTGGTCTCTTCGATACGGGTAATAAGTGTACTCGTCCGGTGCTAATATCTGAAAGGAATTTGCTGTTGCCAAATTCTCTAACTTTTTACCCTCAGGGTTAGATGCTCTGCAGCCCCATAAGGTATGTTTGGCATTTATATCACCAATAACCAATAGCGGCTGATTTGTATTAAATATTGTTTGTATGTCTTCGGGTACTAGTTTTTTATTTGGCTGCCTGTAGGCGCTTGCTACTGTTACTGTACTATTGTCATCAAGTGTAACTTGGACGGAGGTCATTTCAATATTTAAATTAGGGATGTCGGGCAGTCGCGTATGCTTAAACCTTCTTTTTATTAGAATTGCTACCCCTCCTGACGCAATCGGAGCGTTCCGGTCCTTTCGATAGACGTGGTAACCTGGGATATTAAAGCTGGTTGTGTCGTCTAGGTGCATCTCAGTAATGCAAGCGATGTCTACTTTGTGTCTAGCTAGGAAGGCAATGATTAGGGATCGTTGGTTTTGGAGCCCATTAGCATTCCAGTTGAGGATTGTTAAGCACTGAATTGGTTTTGGTTGGTTATGGTCCATTATATATATCTCTAAGCTAAAAATAATAATTTTCGCATCGTTTTTGTTTGCTGTAAATTAGATTTATATTTATGGGTCTCTTTTTAAATTGTAGAAGAAAAACTTAATTATATGGTATAAAGTCTAAACAAATCGACTCAGTTGATTATCTATAATTATTGTTACACCATTTAGATGATCTTTCTCTCGATTTCCTGAGTCAATATAATTTTATTATCGGACCTGAAGGATCCGCAACTGGACCATTTCACTTCCTTGACTCTTAAAGTTTGTATATTAATTCTGCTCATTTTTTGCATAATATTTGTTAATTTTTCTAGTTGTATAAGCTCCCAAGATTTGAAGCGCCTATTTTAAATTTATCATTAATATTTTTTCACTCTAAGATTCTTAAAATCCTCTGGTAACTGAAAACTGTTAAAGACTGAAAACCATTATTTTATTCTGTATCTATTTCTGCATCGCGATAGTCTTGCCAATTGAAGCATCCATAGGTGCTGCCAACAATTTTTATAGCAAGAGGTGTTTCAGTCTCCTTGATTCCCACCTTTATCTTTAAGACTCAAAACCCGCCTTACAAAAGTTTAGGGGCCGTTAAGTGCAATGTTTGAAAGTTGCTTCTTTTAATAATTTTGGTTCTTACGGAGTATTTTATTTTATCCCGCTATATCTAGCGACCATTGAAGACATTTATGCGTTGCAAAGCGAAGAGAAGAAACATTGTTTTTAGAGCAATATTAGGTAGGAATTCTTATAAATAATAAATAAATCATTATTATTAAGCTATAAAATATAATAAGTTCATAGAATCACAATGAACGGTCTGACCCACATTTGTTTGGATATTTAAAAGCAGCTAGAGACACACGGTTTTATTGGAAAACCCACTGTTAGTGTAGAAACCGTATTCTGATGAGTGGTATGATATCTGTTAAAACGTACTTATTTGGAGTACATAAATACAACCTCGATTTTTCTAAAATAATGTATTTACAGTACGGCACTTAAATCCGTATAAATTAAATATATTTGTAAACAAAATTTTATTTGACAAAAAATAAATTACAAAAACTCCTGCATACCAATTGTGTGACCTACCAAGAGTAAAATTATTTGATGTAACCCCTCAGCCACAGTGGCCGCCTCCATCCTTGGCCTGAAGCGCTGGCACTCTTTTTGTAACGCAGCTCTGTCCATATTAGCAAATGCTGCATTAGTGTGTCTGGACTTGTTAGTTGCCTTTTCGGCTGCACTTCAAATCAGGGCTATTGGGGAGTCAGAATTCTTTAAAATTCTCGACAACCAGTTTCGAACTAAATGGCTCGGATGTATCGGTGCACCATCTTGCTGAAATACATATCACACCCCACCCTCCATCCGCCCGTCTGTCCCAAGCTACAGATTCCATCTACGATTTTACATCCGTCAGAACATATATATTACGCTTTCCTGACATTTTTTCCAAAATCAACCCCTAAGTTCTTTCTACGACTGCGAGAGTTTGCGTCACGCGTTTTCTCGAATGACTCTTTCACAACGGGTTAACGAAACCTTCTCCAGACTCCTCGAAAGCCTTATATTTAGCATTAATGTTGTACACACTAGATTTCAAATACCCGAAGAACCGAATTACTTCAGTCACCGAATACCCAGCGCGAAGACTTTTGATAACCGCAGCTCTTCGGTATGACGCCAACAACGACCTAACGCGGCAGTGCTGTATAGCGGGATAGTTAAATTTAAATTTGTCTGAATGTAAGCGCCCTATCCTGTAGTGTTGTTTACAGATAATCCTTTTGCTGATCAAACTAATTATCGGTACAGTCGCGGAAACTGAAAAATTTAATTTTTCAACAAAACGACCTTTTATCGTAATTTTATTTAGACTTCCGTAAACATTAATGTCGAACTTTATGATTATTGAATTAAACGTGCTTTTTAAGCCGATTTTGCCCTTCTTTCTTGGCATATAATTTTTCTTGAAAATTGTATATCTGTATTCTGCGAAATGTTGAAACGTGGATGGCAGAAATTCGAATACAAGATTGTTGTTTACCGCGTCAACAAAGGGACACACACGCACGCGTGACATTTCCTTTAATTAAATTGGTTTGTGGATGTTTACGTTCATGATCAAAACTACAGCATCCAAAACAGAATTGAGTTCAATAATGACTTCCGCTGCCATTTGTACTTACAATGGCTAAGTAATAGCTTCAACAAATTACTTATGCACGCTGTAATTGTATTTATCTTTTATTCGTTATTTTTCCGCATCCAGAAAATTAAGTTAGCGCTGAATGCACCTGAAAACCCCGGCCTGCATGCTAACGTTTCAATTAACCGTGAATAATGGATGGGCGCTCGAGCGGCTGCAACTGAGACATAATTAATTTACGTGGAAAACTGCAGCTGATTTAAAACAGCCCTGATTAAAGTTTAACTGCAGGTGACACCGGTGCGACCGACGCGCGGCAATCCGCCCTAATCGGCGCAGCTCGGTGAGTTGCCGGCCGGATTTTTGAAGCGAGCTCACGAGGGGCGTCGTAAACGCGAGATTTAGGGCCGCGGCCTTTAGCCGGAAATAGAGTTCCTTTAAGGAAACCTGTTGGAGCGTTTTATGTACGTGAGCATTATTGTATAAGAGCAATAAAAACCCAATGAAACGTCGGCACTGCGTCGATGGGTTAGTAAAGACGTCGTAAAGCTCCGCCGCGAGCGGGCGACGTCCTGATGTTAAGGGGCTAATCGAAAACTACTCTTTGTGCTGTAAAAAACTTTTTAATAAGTTGGCGATTTCGTATTCCAGTTTATTTGGTTCTTTATAATGAAGTTTAAAAAATTGAGACATTCTAAAAAGTTACGTAGATTTTCTTACAATAAAACTTAGAACTATGACAAATATAAGAGAATATTTTAAATTTTACTTAATTAAAACTTGTTAAATTGAATTAGATAAAATAATAATAAAAATTTAAATATTGCAAGATATTTACATTGGACGATAGTCCATCTTTTTTGCAGAGGAGGCAACCTTAGTAGGCATGGCATGGCAATCATCAACCTATACAATAGCTATCTATGAGTTACGCAAATTTTCTATTGAATAGTTAAAATTTTTTATTGTCAACTTTTGAGTTTAAATTATTAGTAACCAACTTGTTGAGAAGACCGAGTATGGTTGTCACAGTTTTCGATTTCTAATTTTTATTATTTTTTTGAAGAAATGAATCGAAAGCTTCCTGGTCTTATGTTGTATGTCAACTAATTGAAATTATAAATATAAATGCTGGTTGTCCTAAAACAAATAGAAGTGTGTTTACTAAAATAAAAGAAAATTATACACAACTAAGACAACCTGCCCCGACACCGGATTGGTTGTCACAGACCTTGGGGTTGATTGTCACTTTGGATGTCTACTTTGAATGTACCAAACAGGAATAGTAAACAATAAAAAAACTTTTATTCATAAATTATTGTTTAATAGAACTTTTATCAGACTTGTATTTGAGAAATGCAAGTATACCATAGGTAGCTAATATTATGGCATTTTCTTAATTTTTATAATTTTAACAAAGATTTCAATTGCAGTATATAAAAAAAAAAATTTTTTTGTTACGAAATTCTTATATGCGATTAGGCTAGTACGAGTTTAATTTAATCTGTTAAACATATATAAGTGCCAGGACTGCAAGCTTTGTGTGCCCAATTTTTGCATTTGACGCACTGCACCCATTTTTCTTTAGATTTGTGATTTGAAAATACATCAAAGCACACAACAAAGTAGCAGTCTTCTTCATCTTCTCTATCTTTTTCTATTTATTTTTGTATATTAATTTTCTCGATTAACAACTTTAAGAATTCATCATGTTATTAGACTTTAGCACGTGACCATAAAATTACAGATATTGATATCTTGTATCCTTATTGAATTTCCACTTGAAGAGAAATTGAAATTTATTAAAAATTCTAGCATACCTCTGTAGTTATGTGAATGAGCAACAGTAGTGCGTAAAGATAAAGAAAATGTTTTAAATGCATAATTGCAACCATTCTAAATCAAGTTTTAGACTACCTTTAAATGGTAGTTAAAGAATTAAGGGTTTAGATCAAAAGGTGGATTACAGTTTGATATGAAAAACGAGCCTATAAAATAACATGTGATTACTAAACAGACAATGTATGAATTAATTAATTTTAACCTTAAATTTAAGTTTAATGGCACCAGTAGTTAATAATTACTTTAAAAATGCCAAAGATAAATATTTTTCAAAATTTAGTCAAATTCTAAGAATGCAACCGAAACCGTATAATTTTGTTAAAAAACAGGTTTTTCTTACCTCGTACTTTTCAGGTGAAAAAACACTTATGTACTTAGGGCTTGATTAATAACTTTCCTGTCTATTTCAAAATATTTTTGCGGGGGAGTGAAAAAATTCCTATAACATTTATTATCCCGTGGCAAAATACTCTTTTACCTGACCAAATTATAGAAAATATTTGTCCTCTTTTACGCTCACCAAGATAAGTCGAGGATCGATTCTTACCTTCTACCGATTTAAAAACGACAAAAATGATGAGATTGCGGTGACCCGTGGTAACGCGCACTTCTGCCTACCCATATTTGTCGATGGCTCTCGCATATATTAAAATACATACACATTTTCATATCGATTGTGTTTTTATTTACTCGAACATCTACAGGTTATTTGTCGATCAATATTGTTCGAATATTCTTGCACTTGATGTGGTTTAAAGGTGTTATTTCATGTAAGTTGAAGCTTTCTTATCGGACCAACGTTATCTTTGATATAATTTACCACCATTTGTTAGCTGCAGCATCCATCCGGTAATTTAAACCGATCATTATATTAACCCATCTATAATTTTTTATTGGGTTTTGTTAAACAAAGAGTTTGCTGAAAATATAAAGCGGCACACTTTGGCGTCCGACTGCAAATTTTATTACTCGACGCTAACTTATCCACTTGATTACCCCTTTCATGTTTTATGCTTCATGAAAGTTTTAAAATCGTTACTTGACCAAAACTTGTTATAATTGTGTATAACTGTATAATTTATTTGACTTATTGATTTTGAACTTGAGTATTTGAAATTGATAACTATTAGACGAAATTAAAGTTTTTCTGCTATTTTTAATATGTTTTATTAACATTGACGTTTTTGCCATAGCTTAACATCAATTTCAACTTAAAATGGCCTTAAGTACAACTACAGCCCAGAAAATTTGTCCAATATACAAAAATTCTTGACTTTTATTTATCTAAAAAACTATTGTCTTAATAACTATTATTGTGCTTATTGCTCTTCTTTATATAGGAGACCAAAGGATATTTGCAAATTTCCCAAAACCTCTCCGCCCATTTATACTCGGCCAAAAAATAATTTTCTACCAAGTTGCACCAATTTTTATAAAATATTGTATTAATTGATCACAATAAAATTAAAAGACTACTCTTCCAATATGAGTTTCACAATATGTAAATATATTTTTTAATACACTTGACATTTGAACATTTGAAATTCTGAACACCATAGTTTTTGTGTTTATAAAATTGACATTTATTTGCATAAAAAATTTAAGTGTAACGGAGGTATTTTATAATACAGATGCTAAAGTTCAATTAGCTTCATTACTGCTAAATGATACAGCAATTCTGAATTTGTGCGTAAAAAATATTTTAAGGAAATGTTTTTACACACAAAGTAGCTAACCAGTCCTTCCAATATTAAGACATACAACACATTGCTACAACTAAGTCTAATGTTCCCGAATGAGGATAGATTTTAACTGGTTTTCGATTAGAGGTTGCATTTATCAAATATTTTTGCATGGTTGGAGTGGAAACTTTTATTTAAACTAACCGCTGCTATCAAACAGATTTCACAAATAATCTATTTGCTGATTCTGGAACGTACCGTTATCTAAATACGAACTTTACCCAATTGTTTGGAATTGTATAAGAGAAACCTAACAAATTGTGCACTTATTGATGACACCTGAACTTGCAATTATATACCAGAAACTAATATGCAGTTAAATCGATAGATTTGACTCAGTGGATCGTTTTTAAGAACGCTAAATCTAATCAACTAAAAATATGTTAGCATTGAAGAATTTTTAATTGTCAGTTGTCTTGAGAAAAGGAAACAGCTATTAGATAATATTACACAATACTTTTGGACAAGCTAAAAACGGCCATTCAAAATGCTCCGAAATAATTGAAAAATTATGCAACATCATATTGAACAAAACATTGCAACTATTTTCTATTCACATTATTGGTTTGATTTGACTGGAAAAAATTTTTGGTCAATTAAAAAGATAATTAAGGCTATAGTTTATATTTTTTATATACATAATCTTGTAAATGTTAATATTATAATTTTTATATGTATTAAAAAGGGGAATATGTCTAAGGTGTGTTAGATGTGATTGGAGTGAAGTCATTATAAAAAGAAAATTATGGAAAACCTCCAAATTATTATTATGACAACTTATTCTAAACGCCGACTTCTAAGTTTTGCATTACTTAAATAAACGTTGCATTTTAACAAAAACTTATAATCATATTTACTGCTTGAAACTTAGCGTACTCTATATAGTCACTGCAGCAATACCTCTTTGCTTGCTCAGTTCGTTTAACATTCAGCGTTCAATAGGGTGTGCCATCTAAACCCACAAGCAAGATAACTGACTGGTTTTTAAATTATGTGTTGGAGCTAACTATTCATTGAGCTGTGACGTCTAGTGTTACTTTTCACTATAAAAAAGATATCGTTTTCCTGCGCTTTCAGCTAAATGCAGTGGATTTAATCGATTGGGTAAACACAATAGTTTCTGTAACTCGTAAGTGTTATCAATCAAGATCAGAAATTTTTAATAAACAACATATTTTATTTCTTTGATGTTTATTGAAACTGTTTATTCATAAAATATTGATATATTACAATTGTAATAGAATTACAGTTTTGACAACAGTAGCAGTCAGCACATCGTCTTATTGATTTGATTCGTAAGTTTTAAATATTAGTTTTTTGTCCACTAATATATAAACATAATGTGTTTGGGTTGTGAGAAGATACAATAGAAAAATTATGTATGTAATAGATAGTTTTATTTTGCACGTTGTATCAACGAACTTCCTATAATAAAATTGCAAAATTACCTTCTTCTAAGATATAAAAAAGCTTAACGAAATTGTCACTTTGCTTTATCAGTACCTTGTACATTTTTTAACACCAAATAGGTACAGAAAATTCTTATTATTTACATAAGGATAAGGTTTGTATAAAAGCAACACTCATTTTACATTCAGGAAACCGAGAAGATCTAGTATTTCCCCCCAATAATATAACTTTACTTAAATATTCTTAGTTTGAAAAATCAGCATATATTTTTGTACTCTTTATTGTTTGTACGCTGCATTTCATATGTTTCTACTGAGAAAAACCTTGTAATCTAACTAAGCTAAAATATTGTGCGACCTTGCTTTCTACGTAATCGCCACGTGATTTCTGATAGATTATGACTAACACGTTGCCAAATATCACTTACTACGTTCTGCATCTTCTGCTTAGAAAGTGTTCACTTAATCCAATAAAATCAAATGTTCTTTTAAGCCCAATAGTTAATGCATTTGGTTCTTCCACTCAAAATCTAGCAAAATATCTTTCAAACTCTTTAACCTTTTGCAGAGCAAAGTTTATCCTACATCCAAAACTTCTACCGTTTTCTAGCAATACTCAGAACTTTTCCTACACGCAAAGATAATATCATGGTCAGATTTTTTCTTTACCAATATTCCAATTTATGAGACCTTATTGAAGACAACTGTAAATCGAAAAAAAAATTATACTATTTTCTTAATTATTAGTTAACCATTGCCTATCCGATATACGCTTTAACTTTCAAAGTAAAATTTACTGTCAAACAAAAAATGCTTTTATAAATTTCTCACTTTAGCTCGTCATAGCAAACCTTGTTACGATTGATGGGAAAACTGAAACGTAGTTATTGGATACGACAAGTCTATTATAAATTTACTGTTTGGTCTCATGGACAAGATATGCTTCCCGAATTCCTTTTCTACTTAGATGAAATCCGTACCAGCATCAAATTTTAAAAAATCTCTTCTATAAATAAGTGCTAAATAAAAGCCAAATCCTACTATTACCCTGTCCAAATTCATTTTGTTGCAAAATCATCAGTCGCATTATATCTTTCAACATAAAAAAACAAACTACAAAATTAACTTCTCTCCCAAGCAAACACTTCCAATTCCTTAACTAGTAGAGTAGACCAATAAAAAAATCATTGTTTTTATGGAGTCATAGTTCTCATTGTGGAGAAAATAGTTTGAAGCCCCGAGTAAAAAGCTAAAATTTGCTGTAAGAACATTGTATTATCCTATTTTTATGTTATCCATCTAACGTCACAAGATAAAGAAAGAAAAGTTTGTCTGAAACAACAATAAAGATATTCTTTCAAGTAGCAACTGACAAATATATTATGTTTAAGGGTACGAAACCTCAACCATGATAGAACTCAAATACTGTAATTAGCCGAAAATAAAACTAATTATAAGTTTATAAAAGTATATTTGTTAGTCCTTATAAATAATTTGTAATACACTTCTTATACACTAATCAAATTTTTTATATAATGCCACTATACACACAAAATCAGGAATAGAGTAGGCATCGTTTCTCAACCAAGTTCAGTTATAAAATAAAAGGCGATCAAAAACAGTAACAATCCGCGCGAATGAGTGTATGCTTTATGCGAGTTTTAAATTGATCTGTTTAGGAAATTATTTTTAATTATTTTACTTTGTTAGGGGAAAAACAAAAAAAGACTAAGACAAAAATTGTAGATATTTAAATGAAGATTGTAAAATTATTATTTTTTTATAAATTATTTATTGAGTTATCAAATTTAAAAATTAAATCGCTTGCTATCTTGAAATAATTAAAGAAAACTAATACACAATTTATAGACATAAATATAAAATACTTCAATTTTGTTTTTAACACTAGAACTCAGTCTATAAAGTAAATGTTTACTCGTTTAACACCAAATTTTTGTAATGTAATATTTAGTAGAAACTGTGACAATTGCATTATCATTTTCGTTACAGAAAGGAGTGGCAACTACCAATTTGGCTATGACGCACTATACAATAATTTTGGGAAGTAAATGAGTTGTTCATGCATCTCTAGGGGATTTTGTGTAGTCCAGTAATGCATATTTTGCTTGTTCACAAATTCTAGTAGATGTCAATGAGCTGTATTGATCATAATAGGGTTAAAATTTCAATTTTTTTGTTAAATTTTAGTTCATGTAATATTATCTACACACATTTACAGGCGATTTTTAAAATAGGTGCTTTCCTCATTGATAATCATTGGTTGATTATCCAAAACACTATGAATAGCTAACTAATTATACCAATTTAAAATGGTTCTTATAATGAGTACGTTATTAAAATTTGTTCAAAAACATGGCCGTGTTTAAATAAATTAATTCGTTTTATCGTAAAGTTTAACAAACAATACACGTTGCACATTTGATCACCCTTTCATGTTCTTTTATTTGGTTACAGTAGTAACTTAATATTGATATGACTTACAAGTTATAGTGGCTTCTGGTACACATAAGTTGGGACTTTAAGTATAATTTTTAGTTTATCTCTTAGAAGCAATTCTGAAAAGTACCGGAAGTTTTAATATTTAAAACACTTTTTAAAATGCCCATCAGAATCTCCTTCGATTTTTGTTTTATCGATTTAACTTAGTTAAAGTCAGTTTTTTAAAATTATTTTTCTAATTGATTAAACAAGAAAAAGTCTCAAGGCAACATATTTGGAGAATACGGTGATTTTGGAGAACTATTTGTCACTTAAAATAGTTTTTACTGAACCTCTTGATAAGATGATTTATCATCACTTTATTTCCAGTATTCTTCTCTGTACAATTTTTGCTACTGAAATACAGTTTTCTTTATAAAGATTGATCATCAAATATTTTCTGTGTCATTTTATACGTGTCAGTAGTATTAGTGTTACTTTGCAAATTTTGAAGCAACTTCAATAACATTAATCATTTTAAAAATTAAAAAAGGCATACAATTTTAATAAATAAACTGCTGTAACTTATAAACTGAAATTAGGAGCAAATGTCCCTGAAGATTATACAAACACCAAAAAAAAAGTTTTTTGAGCTACATCTATCCCGCAAGTTTTAAATTCAAATCACCTTATTCTTTTTAATTTTAAATGCAAAAGTACAATCTACTCTTAACATTATCGAGTATCTAATAATTGTGATAGCAATGAAAATGTCACGAGAGGAGCATTAGACAGCGCCAATCTCCCGTAAGGGTCTTCGGGACTGATTGGGTTACTGCACTAGGTCCAGCGGCCATTGTCGTTTTAGTCGTCATGTGACTTTTAGTTGACGGGTAAGTTGGTTTATGAGGTCGTTTGAGTGACCGTGTAGGTCGTTAATGTATGTAGTAGAAAGCCTTTTTTTTACTTGTTACGTAAAGTACTCATAAGTCAGTGTGGAGAGTTTCTTTGGTAACGTACCATGGAGCGTCTGCTAGCATTCGGAGTGTCTTCGACTGAAAGCGCTGAATGATTTTTGTGTGTCGCGCAGCTCCGTGTCTGAACTCCATCTGTCCACACTGACTTCAGGATGGCTTTGACGATTAACACTTTGTTTGCCAAGATTTGTTTGATATTGAGGTCTATGCACTTATTTTTGTTTTTAATATGTAATCTCCAAGTGAACTTCTGGTTTAAATACATACCGAAGTATTTTACCTCTGTTTTAAGCGGTATGGGTATGTTACCGATTCTGGTTTGCGGGAATTCAGTGCGTCTTGTGGTAAATTTTACTTGCGCGGATTTGTCTGCATTGATTGTAATTTTCTACTTGTGGAACTAGTTTTGTAGTATAGTTAAATGAGTTTGAAGATGTTCTGCAGCTGTTTCAGGAAGGCGATTGATTGACAGAATAACAGTGTCGTCTGTGAATGCAGCAACGACTGTGTTGTCTACGGTTGGTGTGTCCACAGCGTATAGCAGGCATAGCAGTGGTTCTAATAAGCTTCCCTGTAGTACTCCACTGGTAATTTGTCACAGGTCTGATACTGAACTTTAACTTGGTATATTCTGTCTGCTAGATATAATTTGAGTAATAAATACAATATCCTGTGAAAAATTAGTTTAAGTTTGTATATTAACTCTGTATGCCAGACTTTATCGAATGCCTGTTTTATGTCTAGGAAGACTGCTTCACCTGTATTTTTTTAGACTTTTTATTATATGGTTGACTATTCTTTGATTTTCGTGTAAAATTAAATAGGATTGCCTAAATCCAAGTTGATGCGGAGGGAGCAGATAATTGAGGTCTACTGGTTTTCATTTGGTTGAGTAGCAGTCTTTTGGAAAGTATGGGTAATAGGCTTATTGATCGGTATGATTGCGATTGGGTAAAAAATTTTCCAGCTTTAAGGAGATGAGTAAAAGAATTGCAGCTTGCTATTATGGATTGTCGTAATTGAAGTTATAACTTTTTTAGGAATATTTGCTAGTATTTCGCCTACTATGAGGTCGCATCCAGGGGTTTTTCGTTGTTGGCATGTTGAAGTTGTAGAGTAACTTTAGCGAATGAGAATGGGTTAGTTTTTGGTGACAGTTGACATAGCACATCTAGGAAAGCTTCTATTTCTTTATCACTATTGTTGTCTTGGGGTTGTGGTGTACTAAAAACGTTTGTGAGGTGATCGGTAAATGTTTATTTTCTTCATGTCTGATCTAGCTCAAGTAGCATTTTTTGAACACAGCGGTGTATACTAACAAAATCTATAAAGATTTAAATAAGCAGTGAATATAAAAATAATAAAATCAGTTAGTATAATATAAAATAATTGAAAATATAATTACCATATACTAATATTTACATTGTAAGAATTTTGCAGATTTCCTTCAACAGTTGGTAATACTCAATTCAATGCAACAAGTAGTCATTAAAAGCTTTGCACAAACACGCAAAGCTTATCAATGCATTATTAACTGCCATCGATTGCACCAAGGTCTCATCAAATAAATAAGTAATAATCTCTGGACTTGCAAACGAAGTACGTATTATTGGCGTTCTGAATAACAAAGAAAGTCACGACGCATAAATAATTCGTTGGCTGGGCATTAAACACGCGCAGGGCACGTTCCATCTGATAATCTCCAGCGACGCGGCCTATTAAAAATTGAGATCAAATTCCTGTCAGCAGCGAGAGAAACTTCTCGTTGGTTCGTGTTTACTGAATAGAATCGCGGCATAACAAGAGGTTCTTCGGGATAAAGGGTTTTAAAAGCTTGCGGTTTTGTTGCGAGACCTTTTAGATTCCGCGGGGTGTAATCCATTACACGGGAGGCAAGCGCCTGATAAATTTAGGCGTGATTTGGAAACTAATGTACCTGTGAGCTGTTTTTCCGGACTGGTTTTGGTCTAAATTAAATATTTAATACTATTTAATTCGAAACAATGAGAGTTTTTCAGAATTATCTGTGCTTTGAAACCACTTGAAGAGAGGCATAAATTTTAAATGGCGGTTAATCAAGGGCAATAACTACACATCATTTAATAGGTTGAGAATAAATAAGGGCATTTGAAAAACTATATAATAGAGAATAATACACTATATTTCTAGACAAACTAAACATAACAAATTAGGAACTTAGAGAGAAAGGCTTCATAATATCCAGAAATATGTGTACATATGTGTATATTTAACTTTAAATTATATTGTTGAGTTGCGCAACAATAGTAAGAGACAATTCATTGAAAACTTTATAGAGTACTAACAGCAACCTAATACCACTGTAACAAATTTGAAGTCACCCAGAATAAAATAAAATAAGTGCTTTATCAGTGCACAGAAGTTCTATCGCACATTTAACCAGTAAAAATATGGCGCAGGCATGCTGGCACGGAAAATAACTAAAAAGATTAGTGCTGTCAATTATTTTTTGTTGTTATTTATCGTCTTTGGAATTTGTAGCCACTTCTTTTCCCGTTGCTGCACTGAGCCAAAGTACCCTTTTTCCAATTTGGGGAGGGTATTGCATATTGCCTATATCCTTAGAACTTGCTTTACCATTTACATACGAGTCGATGTACACGCACCCTTGCCTATACACTTCTATGTTGGCCTTATTTCCAACTATTAGTTTGCGCGGTAGGTTTAACTCACAAAATTATTTAATTACTTTTTGTCTGCCATCAAAGTGTCCTAAATTTGACGTCAAGCGCTTGATCTGCATCGCCATCTCTTACTGAAGTAGCCTGGCTACCCTTCCTTAAAAATGACATTTATCGGCATATCTTTTATTTTTATGCGGTTGTCCACTTTTCTCATACTTTGGTCAACTTTTGGTTATACATTAGAAGAGCTAGGTTATCGTTTTCATTGACAACTAACTCTTACAGTTTGTTCGGTATCTCTTCTTTTAGAAGGATTGGTAGCAGTACGTCCATCGCCTGCTTCAAGTCGTCCTTGTCAACAAACATTGTTCTGATGTTCTTGTAGGTGGCCGATCTTACGAATGATTTGATCTTTGCTGTGTAGTTAGCTAAGGTCGACCAGCTACTTCTTGTGCTTTTCTACTGCCGCCACATGCACCCTCATGGTCGCGCCTAGTCGGTATCGGTAGCTAAAAAATTTCGCGCAGGAGAAAAATCGAGATCTTGCTTTTCTGTTTGTAGATAGAGGACAGGCATTTCTACCTCTCCTACCAATGTCTAAACTCATCAGTTAACGCATGATAGCCGTTTAAAGTGCGCAAACGTGCACTGTTATCCTTTTTGTCACAGGCCTGTTGCGTGGCAAGCGCAGCATTGTTATCACCTGGCCGTTTTTCTCGGCCTTTAATCACTTCCAGCAAACTATGATGCTAATGTAGCGTCCGTCTCTAAAATTTGCAGACCGGGATATCCGAACATGGAAACCTAAATCTTGTGTATTATTCTTAGTTTGGCTACGAAACTTGGCAGTCCACTAGTCAACACAAATTCAGAAAGAAATAGAAATCACACTCACTATTTACCATAATTAAATACCCACTTGCATTAAACAACTTAACACGACGGATGACAAACTTGGAATAATTCATAATATAAAATAAAATAAATCATATTCTTTCTTAGTACATAGAAATGCCAACGAGAAAATGCCAAAAGCACGTTTTATTTCCCTGACAATGTCTTCTCCTTTCAGTTCTTCTTCTATTTCCTTATTTATTTTTATTCTATATTCGCTGTCTCCCATTTTCACTGGTCCTAGGACCTTCCTCATAATTTTTCTTTTGAGAATACGCAGTTGTTCCTCCTCTTTTTTCATCTTTCTTATCGTCTCTGCTGCATATATTATTGTGGGTCTTATTAGTGTTTTGTATACTCTTATTTTTGTTGTTTTCGTGATTTTCCGGTCTTTCAGTAATGGTTTATATATGTTGAATAATTTCAACCCTCGGTGAATTCTTCCTTTTATATCCTGGTCTCCGTTATTTTTGTTGTTTATTTCCGTTCCTAGGCATGTGAATGTTTGTATTCTCTCAAATTTTTGACTTTCGATTTTGTATTGGTTTTGGTTATCTCGTTTTCCTCGTTTGCAGCACATGTATTTTGTTTTCTTTTCATTTATTGTAAGACCTCTTGCTTTTGCTTCTGTTTCGATTGTGTTAAGTGTTTGTTGTAGTTTAGTTTTGCTTCTTGAGACTATTACTAAATCATCCGCATATGCCAAAATTTGCATCTCTTTGTTCACAATTGTGCCTGTTTGGTCTGTTTTTCGTATGATGTACTCTAGTGTTCTCATCTCCTTGTCTTACCCCTATGTTGGTTTCAAAATAATTTGTGTCCCCTTCTTGTAATTGTACTGTCTCTTCTGAATTCTCCATCGTCATTTTAGTTAGTCGTATTAGTTTCGATGGTATTTGGATTTCTCTCATATCCTCTAATATTTGTCGTCTTTTAATTTGGTCAAAAGCTTTTTGAAAGTCTATGAATAAGATATGGAATTCAATATTGTATTCGTACGCTTTTTCTATTATTTGGTTGATGATATGTATGGCGTCTACTGTTGATCTGCCTGGGCGGAATCCACATTGATAGTCCCCGATTTTATTTTCCGTGTGGATACTTAACCTCTGTTGTAATATACATGTAAAAATCTTGTATGTTGTGATTCCCCTATAGTTACTGCATATTTCTGGGTCGCCTTGTTTGTATATCGGTATGATTCTTCCCTTTTCCCAGTATTTTGGCATCTCCTTTTCATTCCAGATTGTTGTTATTAGTTTGTGTATTGTTTTGTGCAGTTCTTTCCCTCCATATTTTATCATTTCTCCGTTTATTTCATCTACACCCGGGCTTTTACCATTTTTAATTCTTTTATAGTTTTTCCACTTCCTCATAGGTTGGTTCTTTGTCTATGTATTCATTTCTTTCATTTACCATTTCCTTTGCTCTTCATCTTCTTCCTGAATAGTAGGCTTTGATAATATTCTCCATATATCTTTAATCTTTTTCCTTCATAGTATGTTTGTCCTTGGTTATCTTTCATTCCTCTTCTCTTGATTGGGTAGTTTCTTCTTGTCTTTTTATGTTTTTGTACATCTCTAGTACAGTTGTGTCTTCTATTGGTTTCTATTTCTCTATTTCTTGATCTATCCATTCTCTTTTTTCGTTTTAAATAGTTTGTCTGCTTTTTCTTTATCTCTTTATATTTTTCGTGGTCTTGTTCTTTCCTGTGTTTATCCATTTCAATCTAGCGTCTCTTTTGTTTATTTCTCTGTCACATTCTTCATCGAACCATATTTTATTTTTTTTATTTTTTCTGTGTCCTATGATTTTTGCAGTTATATTCGTTATGAATTCTTTAATATTTTTCCATTCATTTTTGATTTCTTCTGCTGCTCTCTCTTTTGGTTGGGTTATTTTTTATTCAATTCCTTCTATATATTTTTTCTTGGTTTCCATATTGTTTAATTTTTCAACTGCCTTTTTTCTTCTTTGATTAATTTTCTCCCAATCTTTTGTTATTTTTTGCTTTAGTTTTGTTATTACCAACAAGTGATCTGTGTCTGCGTTGGCACCTCTGAAGGTTCTGACATCTTGTACAGCTGTTGCTATGTTTTTTGAGACTAACACATGATCTATTTGGTTGCCCTTGTTTCTTCCGGGTATAAGCCAGGTTTCCTTATGTTCTCTTCTGTGTGGGAATTTGGTGCTACTTATTACTAGGTCTGCTGCTGCCGCATAATTACATAGTTTTAGTCCATTGTCATTTGTCTTCTCATGAATAGTGTGTTTGTCTGCAACCCCTGAGCCATTCTTCTTTCCCCACCATTGCATTAAAGTCCCCCAGTACCATAAGGATGTCTTGTTTTTTTATTCCACTGTTACTTTTCTAGTTCTTCATAAAATTTGTGTTTTTCCTCCTCTTCGGCTTCTTCCGTTGGTGCGTATACATTAATGATAGTGATATTTTTTGGTTTCCCTCTAATTTTTAGTCTTGATATTCTTCCATTCACTGGTGTAAATGTCATTATTGTTTGCGTTGACTTTTTTGCTACCATAAAACCTGTTCCATTCTTTCCTAAGGTTTCCTCTCCTGAGTATACCATTGTAAAATTTGCATTTCTAATTTCTCCCCTCCCTTTCCACCGAATTTCCTGTAATGCTAATTTTTCCCGGGATTAATAATGTTTTTCTGTTCCACGTGCCTATTTTTATTATATTTTTCTTTTTTTGCATTTGTTTTTTCTATTTTTTATTACTTTAGCTTGGTTTGCATTTATGTCTAAATTACTATGTCCATTTCCATTGCGTTTCGTTGCTTTTATTTCCGTCCGATTTTTTTTATAGCTAGTTTATTAAGTTCTGCTATTGTGCTTGTTGTTAGTTTCAGATCGTTTCCTTTTGTACATGGTGCAGGTAGGCTTTGTGTCCAGAGTCTATTCTTCTTGGGCACTGCCCCTTTGATAACTACTGTTTTCGTTGTTTGATCTGTCTCTTCGTCTGTTAACCTCTCTCTTTTCTTGGAGTCTTTCATTTTTGACATTAAAAGAAGAAGAGGGTGTAAATTCGTACTGGATTCAATTTGCAGCATAAGTTTTATAAGTAATTTAGAAAACGTTGATTAACCGTTTGTTATATTAGTGTACCAGAGACCATCGCATATGATGATCTAGGTGAAATAAAATACTGATTGACATTTAATTTACTCAATTTGCCGCTAGTTTGTTATGTTATGACTTGAGAAATGCGTTGAATCTCTATAAACAAAATTTTTGCGTTGTCCAAATAAATATGAATCGATTTAATATCTGAAAATCTGAAACTTGTTTTGATACAAGAAAGGTACTAGCGGTAAAATCATTTAGAAAGTTCAGTTGTTGGTTGAATAATATACATAAGGCCATAAATAAACCTTACAAGATACGCAACTACAATCCTATATTTCAGATGTATCTGCATAGTCTACTCCGACCATTTCTGCCTGGGATGATGCAGCATTTTTGTCCATACGGTCTAGCTTTATACATATAACAGAGTTGTGTTTATATACACAACAATCCAAAATTATTAGCTTAGCTGCCAATATACTTTGAGGATCCACATCAAAATGTATCAAACGTTAATTTATTTACTTTTCTCCATCTTTTTGTACTCCCAAGGCGTCAGATGTTCTTTTTATTTTCTGTATTTTCTATTTTTTGTCATTCTTTACACTTCAGTTTCTGTTTTTTTTTTTTTGTTCCGCCATATCTGGTATATTTTTTCTTTTCCGATACTATTCTAAAAAGTTTGTTCTCTTCTAATCTGTTTTAGTCTCTTCTTAATGTTATATAGTGCACTCGATTCAATCGTATGTTACTAGCTACCCTTCTTAGATATTTTATTTCTGTTACCATTATTGTCAGTTAGTGCTTATCCACCATTAATCAGCTTTCTACGCCATACATTAGAGTTGAAAGATATACTATTCTGTATATCCTCAATTTTATCATATTTTTTATTGTTCTTTTGTCTTGTGTTATTTATTATGTAATGTCCTGGTTTGCTTTATCCACTCTGTTATATATTTCTTTGTTTAATTTTCTATTGTTTATTATCACGATTCCAAAATACCTTGATTTCGTTCGAGACATATTTATTAATTTGTTCTTTCCATATATCTACCGCGTTTTACAATTCTCTTTAATTTTTTGTGATTGATACTACGTCATTTGCATATATTAATTGTTTTATGAATATTCGATGCATTTGCGTCCTACCAACTTTTGTAGTTTATTGTGTGCTTACTAAACTTTTTTATAACTTCGTTAGTAGTTAAAATAGACATCAGCGAGCTCCATCTGGCTTTTTGTTTCACTCCTCTAGTCATAGTAAAGGTTGTTTACGTTTTATTATTTATTCCTACGCTACCCTCTACAATTTTGTATATACTTTTGATTGCACCGCAAATTTGTATAATTCATAACTAATTTGACTAAATAACTGTTACTCGACATAATAATATGCGGTATGCGGTGCTAATAGGATACAGCGTTTTTTCAAAAAATTTTTAACTTATATAATTTCTCAATTATCCAAGTAGGATGTCAAGGAACGCCGCATTTTTCTTAGAAACAAATTTGTTTTTTAACTTTGCAAGGTCTTGGGTGAGTGTCCTCCGTTTAAATTAACATTTACCTTTGAGAGTAATGACTGATTTAACTTATCCACTTTTATAGTACCAAATACACGATTTTAATTATAGAAGGTAACCAATAAGTTCTTGCCGTTTTTAATAGCCAAAAACAAAATGATTTGCAGAAAGTGTAGCCTATTGTTAGTCCTCGACGTAATCGCCAACGGCATCCAGCACCTTCTACCAACGTGTCTCCAGCTGTGCAATCCCTTTGCGCTAAAACTCAGGGGTTTTGGATGCAAAGAAGTTCGTGAGTGCGTGACGCAAGTCTACTTCATTGGTGAAGGATTTTCCATAAAGATGATTGTTCAGGAGCGGAAGAGGTGGTAATCGGATGGCGCAAAGTCATGTGGATAAGAAGGATGGCACAAAATCTCCCAACCAAGTCTCTGTATGGTATCTCTGACCACCCCAGCGACATGTGGTCTGGCGTTGTCATGAAGGAAGAGTACACCTTTGCGATTCACCAGTGCTGGCTCCTTCTGTTGCAATGCCTGTTGCACACGTTCCAATTGCTGCGAGTAAAGATCCGCAGTGAGCCATTTGGCCCATTGGTAGTAGCTCATAGTAAAACACTTGACGACTTGTCCACCAGAAACAAAGCATAATCTTTCGTGGGTACATAGGTGGTTTTGCGCTGTGAGAGACAACCAATATTTGAAACGCTTGGAAGTGTCATACAAAACCCACTTTTCGTCACTGATAAGCACTCGATTGAATATGGATGCGGTACGGTGGCGAGAAAGCAACGACATACAGGCTGCCACTCATTGTCTCTTGTGGACTTCCAACAGCGTGCGGAACCCACTTGCTCAGCCTGTACGTCTTACCTAAGTGTGTAGATAAAGTCTAACTATTTCATCAGAAACGTTAAACTGCCTTTCAAGTTCACCACATGTTAGACTACTGTCCTTCTCAATGCCCGTCTGCAGGGCTTCGCCGTCCAAGACCTGTGGTCGTCCACTAGGTTCATCACAGAGGGACAAATCTTCCTACCTGAATTTTTGAAACCAATGCCTTGCAATACGTTCATTTACAGCACTACCCCCAAACGCTTGACATATTCGGCCACTTGATGTAGCTACTGATAAGCCCACTTTGAAGTCGTAAAGCAAACAACACCGAACGAAATCCTTGGACACTTTCATTTGTCTTCGCCACTGTACGAGTTACGAATGATGAAAGTGCGCGGTGGACTAATTGCATACCTATTCTCCCTCCATTCAATAACAAAGCAAAAACGGCAAGAACTTTATTGGTTACCTTGTATTTATAGTTGTTTTGAACCGTAAAACATACATTAACACGTAGATTAGAATATGTGCTTTTTAACCACTAACAAAATATATTGTCAACTTTAAATTTGTAGTATTATTTTACTTTTGTAAAGTTATCAGTATCATTATTTTGATTAAGAACTGTTGCCTCACTCCTCTACAGTTTACCGCCATATGTCAGGGCTCTCATATTTTAAGTTAATGTTCGGAGGTTTCAGTTTGATTTAATATAATAACTCTAATTGCTATCTTAGGACTATATTAAATTTCAGTTACGTGATATGTAGTGAAGATTCGCGATTGATCCCAACACAAACAATTGTCGAGTAGCACTAAAAATAATTTTTGCGAATGTCTATTTCATCAAGTAAATGCACCATTACTAACGTATCACATTTTTAATTGTTTTTAAAGGTGCAACTTTTATGTTTGCACAATAGAATTAATACATTTTATAATTATAACGGCGTATAATTCTTTTGACAATGTATTCGGGTGCCTATTTATCCCAATTAATTTTTAATTTTGTTGACTGTTGCATTAATTTCGACCTAATTACCACTTGGTTTATTAATCATGGGTCACTCAGATGTAACGTGCTTCTTCTCTCCAGGGTATCTTTTAGTTGAAGATTCTGAGTGTTGCTGGGTTGTATCAACAAACAAATCGTAAAGAATAGGACGCTGGACTATTTGTAGAGTAACTCTATTTTCTTCTGGACTTGTCCAATAGCCAAGAATGGTTGTTGTAAGCTCGAGAGCACCGCTGTGTCGTCTGAGCTATCATCGTGGAAAATGTCAAAATGTTTAGGGTGTAGAAGTTGACAACGTCAGGAACAACACCGAGTCTTTCGAAACGCTGCTCTAACAACATAACGACGCCAATTTGATTTAGAACTTCCTAGCAGATATGAAGGACCAGATCAGTTAGAAAATTGGCAGCAAGATATAAGATTTTTCCGCACACAGACAATTTGATAGGTGAAAAATGGCTAGGTGGAATCTGACCTGATTTTCCTAAATTAGCTGGAGGTCTTTGACTGCTGTTCTTAATGATCGTTAGATCACCTGATTCGCCGGTTTCTGGAAAGTTGGCGGGTGACTGATGGGACGGTAATTTTGGGGAAACGCATCGATGCTTTCTAATCTTCGAAAACAACGTTGTCAATAGTGATTCAGACTACTGTCTTCTTCAGAGCTCGATAGCGATGCCACCAGCTCAACTCAGAGCCTTGCTCTGCTTTAGAGCCCGTATTAAGATGTAAAGCGTGTTGCAATTACGGTTGTTGTCATTTTGAATCTTATAGCAAAGTTTTTGCTTAAAAATAATTTTTAAATAAGTCATAGATCTATTATTGAAAAGTACTCGACAACAGCATCAGTTACCATATTTGCTTCGTATATTAATTATTGTTGTGTATGAAAGTACGAGAATTGCCAGAGCATAAAATTGTTTATTGAAACTGGAAATGTCTTCTGAGATTTAATTTTCTTTATATCCTTGTACATGCTTTTCAAGCAACTAAATCAAAGCTTTGCTTCCTTTATTCTTTCGGAAACTGTCGATAAAAAAAATTTACTGCATTGAAGTAGTTGGGGCTCTTCACTTGAGCCCAATATACAAGTTTATAGAACTCCGCTTACATAAATACGCTTTGGATCATTTATTGCTGACGTTTTTTGTGAATGAATTCTAAAGGTCGTTTAATTTACCGTGGCTACTCGCTTTGTTTAATAAACTTGATTAGAAAATCTATTGTTTAAAATTTTGATTGTGCCCCAAAATAGAAAATTAAGAGTTTACGACCATTTTGTATGTCTGGCAATTGGATAGAGGATCTAATTTATTGTAATTATAAATATTAATACAATTTTTCGCAGGTAGTTTAGGGTTTTAAAATTATATAAATCTCACAAACAATTTAATTAACTTTAACAAATTATTTTCTTTGTTCCACTGTTATCATACGTCTTTATGTATTTGATCGGAAATTGAAATGATATAATAAACTTGACGTTTCGTCCCGTAGTAACTTTGATGTTTGGAATCAAAGTGTTGTTAGCGATTCGTATGTATCTTGAGATTACAAGCAGCCCAATAATACCCCGTGTAGAATGGCAACTTAATTGATGGCAATTTGTGATCGGTAATCATTTGAGTTGTCGATTGATCGAGTTCAACAGTGTTCAATTGTTTGAAATAACCAAACAACTACTTTGCTTAATTCAACGTATTTAAATACAAAGTCGTCGAGGTAAACCCCGGTACATTAAAAAACAATGAAATAACATTAAAATATAAGGAAAAATAAATTTATTTAATAGTATTGAGATTCTTATTATTCAGTATACCCTCATCAGTGATCAGACCTTCTCAAGCCATAACCTAAACTTCCTCCTTTTTCATATGTGTCATTATCTGTATGACGGAGGTCCGTCAGCTGTCCTTGGTGTTGTGATGTTTCTGATTGACTTTTGTATCGACGACGCCCTACAGGTAGTAGCCAAGGGGATTGTAATCAGGGCTGGAGGGTAGCTAAAAGTCGTAATAATACAAACTGTTATAGGCATGCCCATGTCTTTCTGTCACTTCAAAGACATCTTGGCAGATGCAACTGTTACTTTGGAGATTTACTTTTCTGTCCTAAATGAACTTTTTTTTTGTGTCAGCAATACTACTCTTTAACTTCGTATTTATGTTATGTTCTTGAATAAACAAGTGTCGTCTCCCCAATAAAAAGACTTGCAGTGCAAATCTTGGTGCATTGCTAAACTAACCGTCGACCTCTCTACACGCGTTTCTTATGCTATTCTGTCCTTAGGATCCTGATCGATCTTTTTATTTAGTTCGCGAGCGAGTTCATTATTTCTCTTGCGATCCGCTTGCTTGCCTTGAGTTTTTGGGTCAGCAGTTACCGATTTTCTCGCAACACAATCTAAAAAATTCTGATTTTAAAATTATCCCTTCCTAAGTTTGCTTATATTGTCTTACATTAATTTAATTGTGTTTATGATTGAAATTTACTAATGTTATCGTCAATTTTGCTGAAATATTTTTCAAATAATTCCGAGTCTTGTTTTAAGATGCATGATTTTTATTATTTATTCATAATACGATACAAAACCTTTATTTTGAAGGGTCTTTATTTAGTTTTTTTTATAATATTACATGTGCTTATTTGAACTTAACAATTAACGTATAAACTAATTTAGGCAATAAAAAACCACATGCAATTTTTTTATGAAATTGAATAGCAAATGTTGTCTGCAGACAATCGCGTCTGACAATCTATCACGTGAGAACATAAACCTTCTGCAGGATATTCAAACAAAAATAATTCAGAATAATTAGATTAAAGTCAGGAATTTCTCTGTATCTACTATGTTAAGCTAAATTACACTAACAGATTCCTACTGTTAAATATATTTTAAATGCAACAAATTATTTTTAGGAGAAAGTTACAGTGTCAGTCAATACTATAGAGTTTAGGACTATTTCTGACTAAAAATCCAAACGATTTGATTTTCATTGTCACTTTAAATCTGCCTTACTTTTTCGGCATTTAAAAAATATTTGCTGTAATAAAAAATATCTTAAAAATAGCGAAAATTTGATGAAACTTAAGAAAATGATTTGAAATTGTAATTAAAATAAAATATCAATTTTAAATATTTTTAAAAATAATATGAAATTTATTATTTTTCATTCTAAACCTAGGGGCTAGATTTAGAGCAGACAACACAATATCAGACGTCGAAAAACACATATGAAACAAACACTCCTGTAACAATCTGAAAAATTCATGGAGTAAAATTTTAATTTTAATACAAACCTGGCAGGGATATCAATCACTGACATGAGTAACGTAGAAATAAAAAAGGAATTCGAATGTAATCTTCCAACATCTTTCTAATGTTGAAAAAAGGTTGGGTCTGCGTTTCTACAGGTTAATTAAATTATAACTGCTGTAAAAAGAGCTAACATTATGAATAAAACTTGTCCCTTTTTATGGGGCTTTTAGTTCAGTTTCTGGCGAACTACACTACTTTATTTACAATTTTTGTCATCGTTAAAGCGTCTGTTTAGTAGACATGAATTTTTAAATATATTTTATTATAAAAAAAATCTATTTCACTTTCCTTAACTTTTTCTTCTCCGTGCTTCATTAACAAAAATTATCAGAATACTACCAGAAATCAAGTTTATTTACTGTGTTAAATAACTTTTATTTTGAAGGAGAAATGTTGTTAGATAGATTAAATACCTATCGAAGGGGGCAATAACATAAATAAATTTTAATAATTACGAGAACTAAGCGACACTGGGATAGATACATTAAGGCATAGTTTTGTTTTAATTTTATAACAAGCTAAAACCAAACTTTCCTTCAATAACGGCCGACTTTATCAATCGAGAGAGCGCAACGGGGTATTAGAGGTCGACCTGAGCGAATGAACTGTGCGATAAGCCGACCCGCGATTATCGGAGTTTGAAACTAAAAACTGTAAATATTTATTTAAAGTACTAGTGTAAATATTTATGTAAATTTCAAATGAGTAACAGCGTAAAAAGGAACATAGATTTAAATAGCAGTGAAGAGAAAGAAATAGAGATATTCAAGCCTAGTAAAAAAGTAATTAGATCACCAACTGAAGAACACAAACAGAAGCCAACAATAACAAATATGGCAGATTTCAAGAAATCAAGAATATGATGCTAACAATGACTGAAGAAATAAAGAAAACACCGAAGAAACACGTAAACTAAGAGAGGAAATGCAAAAAAAGAGGAAAGATGGCTAACGGAGAAGAAACAACTAAAAATAGGATCACAAAATTAGAAAACCAGATAGAAGGAATGGATAAGGAGAAAAGGAGAAACAACGTGGTGATAAAAGGAATAGGATTTGACCCACAACAGAAACAAAACGCGGCTAAACAATTCCTAAAGGACAGATTAATGGTAGAAGCAGAAGTTAACAAAGTAATAAGCATAAAAACCAAGGAGGGACGATTAGTAAATATTATTGAAGTAAATGCATGGGAAACTAAACAGGAAATTATGAAGAACAAATACAAATTGAAAGGTAGTAAGATATATATTGAAAATGATCTAACACTAAAGGAAAGAGAAATACAGGCTGAGATAAGGAAAATTGCTAAGGAAGAAATTACCAAAGGACACAAAGTAAAAATAGGATACAGGAAAATAACCATTGATGGAGAAGCCTACATTTGGGATGATGATGAAAAGGGCGTAACCATAGCAAAAATTGAACAAACCAAACAAAGGAATAACAGAGATGACGAAAATGGCAAAGAAAAGGACAATGAAGCGGTATACAAATTATGGAAAATTGGAAAATGGAAAATAGGGACAAAAATGAGAAAGACGAAACACTAACAAAAGAAATAGAAAACAAAGAGAAATACAAATAAAAAGAAACTAAATACATGGAAACTAGGAGCTTGGAGTATTAGAAGTATACAAGGAAAAGAAGTGGAATTAATAAACGAATTTGAAGCAGCAAATTTAGAAATATTAGTGATAAATGAAACAAAAAAGAAAGGAAATGGAGAAATCAGTCTAACAAACGGGCACATATTAATATACAGCGGAGTACAGAACGATCAAAGAGCAGCAGGTGGAGTTGGCTGTATAATACACAAAAAATAACTGAACAAATCAGTACCTGGAAAGCAATATCGGAAAGAATACTATTAGTAGAATTAAGGAATAGACATGGAAAGATTATGACAATAATATCAATATACGGACCAGACGAAAATGAAAGAGTAGAAGAGAAAGAAAAATTCTGGGAAGAATTAACAAATACCACAGAAGAAGCAAAAGGAAGTATATACATAGCAGGCGACTTCAATAGTAGAGTAGGGAAGAAAGATGAAGAATATAAAGAAATAATAGGACAATATGGAGAGGAAGTGCGAAACAATAACGGGAAAAGACTTTTGGATTTCTGTCAATTGCAAAACATAATTATAACCAACACATTCTATCAACACAAGGAAATACACAAGTTCACTAGAGTACAAATAAATAGAGGGAGAAATCAATCATAGATTATATATTAGCACAAAAGAAGAGAAGAAAATATATTAGATGTAAGAGTGAAAAGAAGTGCAGAAATCTATAGCGACCACTACTTGCTTATAGGAAAAATAAGACAAAATGACACGGAAATAGAAAAAACATTAAAAACAATAAAACGAAGCCATACAGCAATAAAAACATATAAACTTAGAAATAAAGAAACTGCAAAAATATATCAACAGAAAACAGAAAACAAACTAAAGAACAAAATGGACGTAATAAAACAGGCAGATGCACAAAAGGATGGAAGCTATTTAAAGAAATCCTAATTAATACAGTGAAAGAGATATGTGGAACTTATAGGATGGAAAACGGGAAAAAACAAACAGCCTGGTGGACAAATGAGATAAAAGAAGAAACCATGAAGAAGAAGAAAGAATGGAAAAAATACTTAACAAGCAAAACAACAGAACAATACGAATTATATAAAAATCAAAGGAAAAAGTAAAGGAATTAGTAGCAACAGCAAAAGAAAAATTATGGACAGATTTTGGAAACAAAATGGAAAAAGATAGCACAGGTAACCAGAAATTATTTTACAAAATCATAAAATCCTTTAGAACAGAAAAGCAGAGAAAAGAGATATACATAAAGAACAAAAACCAAGAAACAATAACAAATGACACAGAAATAATGGAAAGATGGAGAGAATACTTTCAGGAGTTACTAGGACAACAGACACGTACAACAAGAATTATTACAAATGAAACGGGGAAAACAAACCAGATAGAAGAAGAGGAAATTGAAAAAATAAAATGGACGAGCTGAAGAATGTAGTAAGAAAACTAAAAAATGGAAAAGCACCGGGAGATGATAAAGTTACAGCAGAAATGATTAAACACTTGGGAGAGACAGGGATGGAATTACTACTAGAAATATTAAACAAAGCATGGCAAAGTGAAAAAATTCCAGAAGAATGGGAGTGGCACTAATAACGCCAATACACAAGAAGGGAGACAGAAAACAGTGCTGTAACTATAGAGGAATAACGCTACTGAACATTATTATAAAAATATATGAACAAATAATCAATAACAGATTAAAAATAATATTAGAACCCCAACTAGCAGAACCGCAAAGTGGATTTAGACCAGGGAGAAGTGCGCAAGACCACATCTTCACAATTAAACAACTAATAGAGAAAAGACAACCACAAAACAAAAATCTTTACCTAGCCTTTATAGATCTGCAGAAGGCATTTGACACAGTTCCTAGAGATAAAGTATGGAAAGGACTGAAAGAAAAAGGAATAAATAACAAAATTATACGAGTGATTGAAGACCTATATGAAACCAACAGAAATTATATAATAAGTACCAATAGGAAATCAGAAGGGTTCAAGACAGAGAAGGGATTAAGACAGGGAGGAGGACTAAGCCCAACCTTATTTAATATACACATGGACAATATCATCAGAAAAACTGAACAAAACATAAAGAAGTTGTTTGTAGGACATAGAAATTTAGAAAGAGTAGAAATAGCCGAGGGAGTTTTCGCAGACGACGTGGTGTTAATAGCAGGACAGGAGAAAACTTTACAAGAAAATATAAATACATGGAAAGAAGTACTAGAAACAGAGGGCATGAAAATAAACATAGATAAAACTAAGATAGTGGTAATTGGAGAACAGGATATTAGAACAAATATCAGAATAGAAGACATCAAAATAGAACAAGTAAAGGAATATAAGTATTTGGGAATAACATTAGACAAAACAGGGAAACAAGTTGCAGAAATAAACGAGAGAATAAATAAAACAATAAAACTGTACTATGCAATGAACAAAAAATTCATAAACAAGAAAGAAATAAGTAATAAAACCAAGATAAAAGTCTTTAATACAATATACAGACCAGTACTAACCTACGGAAGTGAATCGTGGATACTCTCAAACAGACAAAAAAACCAAATTCAAGCTACAGAAATGAAATACCTTAGACGAATACTAGGAGTAACCAGAAAGGACAGGATTAGAAACACAGAAATAAGAAAAGAATTAGAAGTGAAACCAATCATACTTTTTATAGAACAAAAACAACTCAGTTGGTGGGGACATATACAGCGAATGAATAACAAAAGACAAGTAAAGGCAGTATACGAGGCCAAGACACAGACAAAAAGGAAAAGGGGAAGACCAAGGAAACAATGGAACCAAGTGATAGAAGAAATACTACAAAAAAGAGGAAAATCATGGGAAGAGGCAAAAAGGGTAGCAAGAAATAGAAAAGATTGGAAGAAATTTATAGAAGAAAAATAAAAATAAAAATAAAATGTAATTATAGATATATAATGTAATATGAATAAATAAGAATGTAAACCCGACACCGAAAGGTATAAGGGTAACGATTATAATAATAATAATAATTTGTTTTAATTTTAGGTTTGTTAGCATTTTACATAATTTTATAAATAATTTAAAATGGCCAGAATATCTCAAAATAACTATTAATTTTTGTTATATTTGAAGTATTTAAATAATTTACTAAATATGTAGTGTCTTGTGATTAATTTTAAATTTTATTAGGATGGCGAAAATTCCTTTGTTTTTTTAATGTAAATGTTATTTATTTAATATTTTCAGAAAGATAAAAATTAAAAATAAATTTCTTTATATTGTATAGCATTTGTCCATTTAAGAGCCAAGTTTTCTAGGCCTTGTTTGTACTATTCTTGTAGATTGAAACAAGATAACTAACGATAACCCATTTTCCTACTTTCTAAAAGTTAAAAAAGTGGTATTTGGTCAAGCAGTAAACTACTGACCGAACTACATGTTAATCCGATTATGTCAAATCAGGACTATAGGCGAAGCAGGGTTACAGTTCGATTTCAACAATTCGATTTTACAATAGGCTCAGCAGTTTGGTCTCTACTTAAGCACTGATTTTATCAATTTAAATTGAAGGATAGGTTTATTTTTTATCACTGATAACAACTCGGCAGAAGAATCAAAGATCCTGGAAATTGCCAAACAGTTGTCTCCACACTTTAATCTGGCATTCAGCTTTTTTTGTGGCGACTTATTATTTATTGAAATTGTCCAAGCTTTTGTGCTTCTACTGGGTTATAAAAAACAGATATTATTACTTTAGGCTAATTAGTGTTTTCTAAATACAGCTTACGTAAAAAATGCGTCATAGATCAAAACAATTCGTAATCAGAATATTCAAAATTGGGACTATAAGCTGGGTGAGGCAAGATCTCGATTTAATTCAGGTTAGTAATTTTGCCTATGGTCTTTATAGCTCAATGAGTGGATTTTTAAGAATCTGGTGATAAATCGAAACACAATATTTAAAAGCTTGTGATTCAATCAATTTGTTTGGATCTTGTCTTAGTTTCTTGTGCGTTGACACAAATAATTCTAGGCAGTCATGTGAGAGGCAACAAGTTTAGTCAACAAGTTATAAATATTTCTCTTTAGCTTTAAGATTTTATATATAGATACATTTGGAACTAATTTAAAGTACAACCGTCAACGTTCTACCAAACCTATATCATGACATTTATACCAAAATAATCCTGTCGAGTAACTAGCGGTTGATTTTGGTCTCGAAGAACCCTGTGCAAGCCACCACATAGCTTACAGTTCCCTCTTCTTTGTCATTGCAAATTACTTTTACAGTATTTACACTCGTTTGTGATTGATCAAAATTAGATTGGTTTACTTTAACTCTATATAAACAGCTTAGTATTCACAATTTTTCCATTTGGAACCAATTCAAGGTCAACATTTTACCAAATCGTATAATAACTTTCATGTCACAACGGATTTGTCAAGAAATTCTTTATGAACTATTAGCTGAGAATGTTTTAACAGCTTTGCAGTTTTATGTGTTCCACAACTCTAGGCATGTCTGCAAGTCTTTTCTATCTCTATATACTTAGCATAACATGCTTTTATCATATACAAGAAAAAGTAAGTCGAAAGTATTATATCGCGTTCACAAACTTAATAAAGTACTTACAAGAATAGCATCAAGTAGTTTATGTTTTGTTTGGACAAATTAGGTGCTAATAAGAAAATAATTTCAATGTTCTGCCAAAAAATAACTTCTATAGCAGACAGATATGATAAAATATGCTTCAAAATTAAGTCGTCCATACTGACCACTTGCAGTACCACATGCACACAACATAACGCACACCTCTAGTTATAAAAAGCTTAGATCGGCCCGAAGCCATAATTTGGTATTGTCAGTGCACTGCAATGTAATGGATAAAACATTTGTTTTCGTTGGGAAACCGATAAAAGTATTTTTATTCTCAATTTTCTTGTTCACAAATTAGATTCAGTAACTAACTTTTAGTATAATTAGCTGCACGATTATGCTTTTTAGATTGACACACTTGTCGATGCCGTTTCTGGTTAGTCAATCAACATTTATGTTGCACCTAAAAAATGCTTAGTTACCATATTCACTTAATACTATTTTTATTACTAAAAGTAACAACCATCAGTAAGTTTAGTCTAAGAAAAAATACATTTCAATACTATAAAGATCATCAATGCGATATTGAGAAGTTCTGGGAATATGTAGCATCACATCTACTTACGTTTAGCAACAATAAAATCTTCAGGTTGGTGGTTTCTTAACTTATTTTATTATATATTAAGTTGTAAGTTTTATTTTAGTGATATAAATTTTAAATACATAAAAAATCAGTCCTTTATTCAGATTTCTGATTAAAATCAAAATAACAACTAAAGAAACATTTGTATTAGCGATTATACTTTGTAAGACGCAATGAATGATTTAGAATAGAGCATACAGAGAAAACATAATTCAAAATTTTATTAAATGAAACAAGAGGAAATTATCCAGTGCAGAGAAGTCAATATAAAAATAAAGATAATTTACGTAGTAATTCTGTAGGCCATATAATATCACATTCTTATTTACCGAGTTTAGCAAAAGTAATAGAAGGCAATACACAGCTTTCGATTAACATAGAACACGACAGAGACGTCTATTTTCCAAGTTATTTAAGAAAGCTGGTTGAGTATATATATATATATATATATATATATATATATATATATACACACACACACACACACACACACACACATATATTTCCTAATATTGTCGCATACTTGGTTACAGTCGATAAATAAATTTTACATTTATAGATTGCGCTTATAACGTTCAGTTTATTTTTCTCTATGTAGGTACAATTGGTTCGTGGCCAATAGTTTTTTATAAAATACACATTGATGTCTCATAAACTGCTTTTAATTCTACTTATCAAGCGATTTTCGTACATGTAGCCAGTACCTTGTAGGCTATATGGAGAAGATCTCTTTCTCTACAGTTATCTCACTCCTGTTTTAAGAAGAGACCACATCATTGCCTTCACCCGAGTTTAGAGTTTTTTTTCTGCATTTCACATTTGCAATATCACGTTGTGGATCCTCTTTCAGAGATCCTTGCCACCAAATTTAAGCAATTCTGTCACTAATTCACTCCTTCCAGAATTTTTATTATTTTTTAAACCTTTTATTATTGCTATTATATTTACAATGTCATTCATAAGTGAATAATGTTATCATGTCTAACTATTTTTCACTAATTTGAAGTTATGTCTATAACTACACAACATAATTACTAATAAGTTAGTAAAGCAACAAATATTAAAATTAGTCGTACATTAATTCTATTTTAATTATATATTAGGAGTTTTTTAATAAAGTTTTTTTTGATTAATTTTATGCTTCATATTTTATTATTTTGTTTTTACTTTTTTATTTAAATATAATTTATGTATTACCAATAAGTGTTAATTACTTTTTTGTGCTACCTTTATAATTCAGCAATAAGCTTTGATGTTCCAGAAAATGCATTACTACACTGTATGTCCAACAATGTGCTTTTTCTTTAAATGATAATAAATGTAGTCTTTATTATAATAATAATAAAGTCCAATAGCCTAAATTTTAAAATATCAAACTAAATAAAATGCGTGGCTACAGTTATTCAAATTGACGATGACCTTTACTTAGAGACATGCAATAACCAAGACCAATATATATCAAGCATTTTATTTTCAACTGCGAGGCATCGTCTAAAATTTGCTCTTTTAACTAAACAATTATTGTCGTTTTTTGCCATAAATTCTTTGAGGCATTTCCATATTTAAAGAAGTGAATTGGACTGAGGTCCCAAATGTACAAAAAATTTGGCACTACCTTTTTGTTCGATTCATTTGTTCCAAAAAGTGTATCGAGATAGTTCCTTACATTGTTATGGCATTATAGAAGTACTTTATCTTGTCCGAAAGTAAAGCTAAACCTTTTAGACGTCAAACAACTCATCGATGCATAAATTGACAAACTCCTGCAGCATGTTCTAGGTAAATAATACTATTGACAGCTTCTTTTTAAAAATAATGACACTGCAATGTTCTATAGTAATATTCTGCATCACCTAACAATCTTCGGTAAATTAAAATTATGTTACATGGTGACATGCATTTGTCGAGGAGATGCAATTGTGTCGATTCGTTGCGCCATTTAAGTTAAAGATTGCCTCATTATCCCAGACAATTTTGGATAACAATAATGCACTTTTCACAGATTTGTCCGAATATCGTTCATAATATAGTTCCTAATCCAAAAATACTGCATCGTTTTTGTTTAAATTAAAACGGTTATTTCTTAGTCAATGCATTTGTTGCCTTTAGTTTGCTCAGCACATTCTTAGATTAAGAGACATTTTAAACTTTAGTTATAATTTTTATGCACATAGGGACAAACATTTTTCTGACAAAATTAATTTTATTTTTTAACATTAAGCTCTTAAGTCGATAGACTTTTTTCAACAATCCTCCAACCTCTTTAACCCGTCCAAATAGTAGTTAGTGTTTTGTTCTGTAAAATACACATTTGATAAAAAATCTCTGTTCTCCAAACCAAACTTTGAGCTTAAAAAACAAATAATAGTTGGTCGGAGCCAGATCGGGTGAGTATGCTGGTGGTTAATTAATTTAAACTGCAATTTGAGAATTTTGACCAAGGCGATCGCCGAAGTGTGAGTCGGTACCTTGTCTTGATAGAAAAGTGCTTTATTTCGTTCCAAATGGGACCGCTTTTCAGCAGTTGCTGCCTTCGAGTGGTCCATTAACGATGCGTAGTACGTAACGACCCCGTTATTGTTTTCTCTTTTTTTAAGTCAACAGAATTTCCTGATTATCCCAAAAAACCGCCTTCGCCTTTTTTGAAACAGGTTCACCATTTGCAGTTTACTGTTTTGACTGTTCCGTTGTCTCAGGAGTGTAATGGTGGACGCAAGATTCACTGACAATAGTAAATCGACGCGAACATTCCGACTCATTTTACTAAAACCGCTTAAGCAAGTCTTTGGAAATGTTCATACGAATGAAATTTTGGTTCAAAGTGAGCAAGTGTGGGACCCAACGCGCGGACAGCTCTCTCACGTATCATCTTCTATAGTAATTTCAACAATACTGAGAATAACATTCATTATATTAGTTCAACACATATACCCAACAATACAGCTTTAGAGCTGCAACCTACTGCGCATTTGTTCCATACTGCAAGCTGCAATGACAATGTAAACTCTGCATTACTGCAGGATAATGCACCACATTTTCTTGTCATGTGGTACAGTGCGCAATTTACAGTGATGAGATAAATTGCCCATAATTTATGAGACCCTAGTTATTCGCTGACGCAAAATATGACACGCCGCTTTTAGCTTCAAGTGGGCTTTATAATTCTTCATCGATAGGACAGTAAATTTCCCGTCCAAAATATAGCCGAGCGCTTTCGAGCTGCCGGGGAGATGAAATTTTAAAATTCCCAGGCGCGGCGGCACTATTTTGTAGGCACCATGGAAGATTAAAAGTGACGACATCCATAAATTGCTTTTATCGATTCTACTAACCATTAGATACTGACATAAAGGAACTGAAATACGTGACATGGAAGGCAATTTGACGTAGCAGCATTATCTTTTATGGATTAACATTTACTTTAACTTTGCACGACTACCGCGAGTGGGGATCAGTGAGTTGCGGGGACGGTGAATTGAAGTGTTTCTGGCAGCAAAACTGCGACTTCCTAGATTTTAAACTAAACATGAGATTTTTCAGTTTACTTTGACTTGTTCTTGGAGTCGTTTTACAGCACGCTCACATTTACGACAGAAAGGTCCCGGAAAAGCAGGCATCGCAGCCGCAATCGCTCCGAATTCCTAGAGTGATGTATTGCGCCCCTTCCGAAAAAAATTGGGAACTAAGGAGGTGATCAAAAAGCGGCGTTTTATTGTAGCTGTAATCTTACAATGGCTCTTGCGAGGTTGTCTTTCGTCGCATCCGGTTACACTCGAAGGAACTGTCGCTCGCTGGAGAAAGGAAATAACAATTTGCAGCGGGACCCACCACCTGCTGCTATTGATGTATGTGCTCCAATAAGGCGGCAAGCGACAGAAAGGTCGCATTGACTTGTTAGAGTGATAGAATGTCTCTTTTGCATCGTTTCCTTTAAAAATGGAATAGACGCCTTACTTTACAAAAACATGTTTACCACGAATGTATGTTCGCAGACGAGTTCAAAAACCTCGAATTGTGACAAATGCTTCTCTAGCTTTGCTGGAAGCTGCAATTTTTCTTATTGTAATACGAAAACAAGGCAACGACAGTTAATTTACTGCCTAGTTAAGTCAGTATTTTTGAAAACAAATTTAAGTCTTGCTGTTTTTGTCTTGACTAAAAAATTTCCATTGAAGGAATGGATTAAAGTGATAAACATTTAAAACTTGCTGGTACTATTTTTTTACAGAAAATTTTAAATTACATTTTGTAATATTCTGCTCTTGTTAATTTAATAAAGCGTCATATCTTTGAACAACTATTGAGCTCCAAACTGTCTTGAAAACGATTATTTAAACGATTTTGGTCTATTATATCTTAGTTACCTTACGTTACAACATTTCAAAAAATTTATGCATAGAAAAGTTGTTTTTAATAAGGCACATTTTTATTTAATTAATCAGCAAGTTCATGTTTATTAAATACGTTTATAAAAAGCCTAAGCCTGCTCCTACCTTCAAATATACAATTTTTATGACTTTAGTACCGTGGTCTAGATTTTTGTACTTTCTTTTCACAAGTTTTGCTACTTTTAGAAACATTTCTTAATAATTGAAAAAATAAGGGATTAATAATTAATTAATAGCCATTTTGAAAAAATAACACTTAAAAAAGTTTAAAAAATAATTGCATAATAACTAATATGTAGTCTGATACTACGACAATGACGAAACTAGCAATACCTAGGATATATGAATATTGATCATACAAAAGCTACCGATGGGACGATGTATCAACAAAAATAATTAAAAACGTTAGAAAGGCAAATAGGAATGTGCAATATGAACTAACTTCCGCAATGTAAAAAACAGGAACTGTTCTAAATAAGCTTCATAGACATCATTTTAAAAAAGGAAGAAACAGAAAATGCCAAGCCTATAAAACAACAAATCTAATGCAGGATACGTAGTAGAGTCATTTACAGAAGAAAAAATAATATAAAACGGTTTTGCATTTAGAAAAAGCTCAAGCGCCCAAAATAGCACTACACTTAACAATAGGAAAAGACTGAGAAAGGAAAGAGATACTTATGTATCGCTTACAAATATGAAAAAGGCCTTCGATAATGTTAGATGGCCAAAATTATTTAAAGTGCTATCAAGAATTTGTACCAAAGAAGAAAGACATAAAAATAATAAGAAATGGAGACCAATAATCTTTAATGGGCAATCACAAAAGCAGAAAACATTAAAACCACTGTTATTTAATGCTTCTACATAAGACACGCTAGATGGATTTAGCAAAAGAATAAGCGTATATAAAGATTATAAGAAAGAAAAATCTGGTGTGAACATCACACGACTTTCCTTATCTTATTATTTGGGTAATTCTGCCAAAAATCCTGTGCTTACATTTTTTTTCGAGTTCCTATTTTATCAAATTTAATTTTAAAAACATGTTTATCTCGTGATAACAAATCATTTTTATTCACATGAATTTTTACTTTCCTTATCCTATAATAAGGAAAGTAATGTAATCGGCGGAAATTTGACCTACCCAGTTTTTCACATTTCTGGACGAATTATAGCCTCAGGACACCAAAAAAGTTGCTTTGAGCCATTGGTTCGTGTGTGTGTGTGTGTGTGTGTGCGCGCGCGTGTGCGTGCGTGCGTGCGTGCGTGCGTGCGTGCGTGCGTGCGTGCGTGCGTGCGTGCGTGCGTGCGTGCGTGCGTGCGTGCGTGCGTGCGTGCTTGCGTGCGTGCGTGCGTGCGTGCGTGTGTGTCGGTCTGTCAGTAAACAAGATATCTTGAGAACCGTAAGAGCTAGAGACTTGAAATTTGGTATGCAGCGAAGCTTTTGGTAAAAATCGGCCTAGCCGTTTGGTCGCAAGATCCCAAAATCGGTCGCAAAGCGGTCGCGAATCTAAACGGTTGAAGATACAAAAAATTTATGAGAATAAAAATGATTTGTTATCATGAGATAAACATGAATTTAAAATAAAAGTTGGTAAAATAGGAACTCGAAAAAAAATTAAAGCTCAGGATTTTTAATATACCGGGTGTTCATAAAATGTTTCGGAAAATTTATATTACCGGATAGATCAAACCGAGACGAATAAAAAATTACAATGAAATTTTTTGATCCGAGGTCAAATAAATAAGTTATAGCTGATTAAAAATTAATTAAACGGACCAATCACAGCGCGCTCGGAGAGCTACCGAGCCGTCTGCGTGAAGACGGGTGGGGGGGAGGGGAGGAGCGCTTGGTCGCTAGGAGGGAGCACACAGGCGATAATGGCGAAGGCTGTGAGGCCGAGTTCGCACGGTTACCTTCAGTGACGTAGCAAAATTTTAAGTAAGAGCCAGTTATTGTCTTGTACTGTTTATTTTAATCAGCTTTCGAGTGTTGGACTCGCGCCTTGTCCTTTTTTAAAATAACAAGTTCCGGGACGAGAGCAGCGCAGGGCCGAGGCAATGGACCCGGTATAATATATAATAATAGGATAAGGAAAGTCGTGTGATGTTCACACCAGATTTTTGTATCTTCAACCGTTTGGATTCGCGACCGCTTTGCGACAGATTTCGCGACCTAGTGACCAAACGGCTCGGCCGATTTCTACCAAAAGCTTCGCACTGCGTCCGCTCTCTATAACTATCTTGCATACCAAATTTCAAGTCTCTAGCTCTTACGGTTCTCGCAAAAGTAGCTTTTATCAAAAAAAAAATATATTTTCAATTTAATTTGTATAGAACGTCGCATTAAACGCGTGCGATACGGGTAGAGTATATTAAGCATAAAAGAGAAAATTAAAAGCTTTTGAATTGTGTTACTTCCGAGTAATACTAAAATTCACATGAATGAACGTAGTCAGAAATGAAAAAGTACTAGCATAAATACAAGAATAAAGATTCTCCTCGAAGAGTATAATAAAAAAGGAGAGACACTGACATGGCTAACACATAAAAATAATATTGAAAACAATAATAGAAGGTTCGATAAATAGAAAAAAATGCATCAGGAATTCCAAGATATCAATATATGCATGAAATAATGAGATGAATGAATTACTGATCATACCATATATAAAAAGATTAACACAACCAGACAAAACTGCAAGAAACCAATCGAAGAAATTGAAGACTAGAAGAGAAAGGAATTAGAGAAAAAGGGAGAGAGAAGGAAAACAGGATAGAGGAGAAAAGAGAAAAGATTTCGAAGAAGATAGAAGGAAAAAAGGGATGGTGAGTGGGGGAAAAAGAGAGTTAGGGAAAGAGCGATAAATAACTATAAAATTTCAGTTTTGAAGTTATCATAGCAATATAAAATTTCAATTAACTGTGAACTGTTTCAACACAAATAAAAATTTGAATCAAATTTAAATAATTAATACATAATTTGTATGTACTAACTTCATATATAAAGGCAGGCGTTAAATAGCCGCAAACTGGTCAAGATACCAATGCGGCTAAGAAAAAATGGAGAGGCACTGAAATAGCGCTCGTGTAGATGAAACGAGAGCGAGTGGAAGGAGCGATAAGGCAAATGTAAAGGACGCGGATGAGGGAGAGGACCGATATCAACCAATGAATGCAAAGCTCGACCTGAATGGCTTCGGCGGCAATAAGGTGGCACTCTAGTGCGGATCTGGTACTGCGATGTTGAGATAACGACAAATTTCAGTCTGCGTGAATATTTGCGGATGCGAAATGCGAATTTCAATGACTGTGAACTGTTGTGCGCACATGAATGCTAAAAGCCCATCGTTTGTGCGACGCAAAATAGCTGATATCAAAGGCTCGCATCGCCGCGATATTAGTTGAAAAGGGCCAACCAGTATATATACTCTTATATTAATTATATGCATTGAATTTGTATTTTACCATGTAGGAAGCTGGAATATGGAAAAAATCTACATATCAGAATTACTTTTTGCTGATGATATGATTATATTCGGAAAAAGTGGGAAAGAACTAAAAGAAAATATCATTGTATACAACTTAGAACTAAAAAAGAAAAACATGAAGGTAAACGGAGATAAAACCAAAACAATCATAATAGCACCAGACAAGAGAAGACATCGTATATATATAGAGGGAAGAAAATTGGAACAAGTAGAGAAGTTCAAATACCTAGGTGTATGGATACAGGAAAATGGAAAACTCGATAACAAGATAAATGAAAGAGTAGGAATTACAGGACGACTATTTAACTCTATAAAGTCCTCTTTTCTAGGAAAAAAGGAAGTACCAAATGACGCAAAAGTAGAAGTATTCAAAAAAGTTGTAACACCAATACTCATCTATGGCAGTGAATCATGGACAACAGTGAATAAACATAGGAGCAGGGTCGAAAGTACGGAGATGAGATTTCTGCGTAAAATAGAGGGCAAAACAAAGAGAGACCACATCAGGAGCACAACATTTAGAGAAAATTTAAAAACTAAAGCGGTAGCGGTATTAGTGCAAGAGAGACAGTTAGGGTGGTTGGGACATATAATAACAATGGGCAAAAACAGAACAGTGAAAAAAGTGTTTGAAGCAAGACCAAAAGGGAAAAATAGGATAGGAAGACCGAGAAAAACATGGAAGGAGGAACTAAAAGAGGCAGCAGAATCAAGAAACATAAAGTGGGAAGAAATTCGCACAACAGCAAAGGATAGAAAAAAGTGGAGAGAACTGTGCAAGACAAGCCCGAATCCATAAACCACAACTCAGCTCAATAGCTTTACACCGAAAGGTTTTGGATTAAGTAAGTAAGAATTTGTATTTTATTGTTTTTATTTGTCTCAAATTTACCATTTAATTCTTTAAACATTTTTTATAAAAATTAAATATTATGGTCCCAGGTCAGTTACTGTTATAAAATAGATTAAAAGTGTAATATATTTACAGTACTAAAAATGGAACAATTTCTAATAAATTATGACTTTCATTATGCTGTAAAAAATTATATGCTGTAATTTTGATTTTAATTGTTCTGTGTTTTTTGTTTCTTCTAAATTTTATGCAATCGTTAATTTTGCCACCCAAAATTTGAGAACGTAGGTCGTCAACTGATATATAAGAGTGTAATTGTTATTATATATTTGTAATTGTTTCTTTTGGTTGAAATCTGGTAGTTGATAATTTTATTAAATTTTTGTTTCCATTAAAATCAAATTAGTAAGCTGTGTAAATCTGTGATATTTATAATTCAATATGTTTTATATATTGAGCCGAAAAACTAATTTACATTATAGAAATGAATAAAATTTCAAACCAACCTATCAAACAATGTAAATTATGACAGCTTACAATATTAAGAACAGGTAATAATTAAAATTAATTTTTTTATTCTGAATAAATAGTGAACATTTAAAAGCGCAATTAGAAAACCGAATGGTGTAATATCCACTTATTCTTAAAAAAGGGAGGGTTGATATTAATAATTACTTTTTATTCTCTAATAAATTTATATTAGACTGATATCTTTTCTAAACAGTACTCCCTATTGTAGCCGCTTTGTCTCCTAAACCTTGATTTGCGGATTTGACTTTAGCAGTCACTTTTTTACGCTAGCTAATTAGGGTATAAAAATCACTGCGTGCACCGTTGTACCATTGTTTCTCTTTAATCTTATTTTTTTTATTCTAATGCGGCGGGGGTTAGTGGAAAAACCAGTGGCATCTTATTTAGTTTTCACTAGATAGTCTTCCGAGCAATTAGGATTCGCGTACTTAACACATTGTGAGACAGAATAACAAAAAATTGTGCATATCTAAAGTTCTATCCAACAGTCTCTTTATGAGGTTGTTATACAATAATGAGAACCTGAATAATATGTTCTTAACTATATTATTATCAATAATGTCTCGTACTCATAATATAATGTTCAAAACATTTTTTTTTTTTGAAAGTAAGCTATAAACATGACAGATAATGCAGACAGTTTCTATTTATAGAGTAACATCTTATAAATTAACAATCGTATAGGTGTAAGTACTTATGAAGAGTATGAGTAAAGACTCCTTGAACTTTGTCATAATATTTGTCTGGTACCAAACAACCTTGAGGATAATAAACAAGATTTTCGTAGAAGTTGCTTCTGACATTACATTTCTGCTCCAAACTAGAAAAAACTTTGTTAAACTCAAACAAGTCATCCTAACGTTATTGCTCCTTTCTAGAAAAATACAATTTTAGCCAATAATAATTCAAATTTTCAAAGTTATTGCCAAAAATTACACACATCAAATGGCAATGAAAAAATACAAAATAATACGATCGTACTGCTACACTACACTTAATATCTTTTCTGCAAAATTAACGTTTTTTCAGTTTTATTATTATTCTTATTATTATTTTCTAGTAATTATCGTCTTCTTCTTTTGATGTCATTTTCTATTTAAAGTTGGTGACCACTTATTTAAAATCTTGCCACGTGGAATATTCGTTCCACTGTTACATTGGTCAAATCTCTGAGATTTCGTAGCTATCTTTTCCTTCAATTCGTCCTTGCATTATGTTCTTCAATAATAAGTATTTGTCATTTTAAAGAATATGTTCTAAATAGGCGGTTTCTCTCATTTAATAAATTTTTATGAGTTTTCAGCCTTGTTGCGTGTTAGGACCTCTTGATCTGTAATTCTAGCAGTCCAAGGAATCTTCAACATACACCTATGGAGCCATATTTTAAACAAACATTTTTTTATTATCTTTGTTTTTATCATCTAGGTTTCTACCACAGCTAAGACCATAAATAACATTCCAAGAGTTGCAATTTTGTTAGAAAGCTTAATTGAAGCATATTTTATAAAAGCTTTTTAGTATATTTAGATTCTAGTTCTTATTCCCTCGTTTTAATCTAAGTATTTATAATTATATCGGCATATTTATATTTGTCAACTTGTACTAGGTATTTTCTTTGTAGTGCGAGAGAAATGCATTATCTCTTAATTTAAAATTTATTAGGTTTTACTTTAAAATAGTTAAATTATAACATACATAAGGTGATTAAACGTTTAGAGTACATATTTGCTTTAGGCAAGTACTGATTTTGTGATTATATTACTGATCAAATCGATATTTAAAAACTGTTTCATTAAGACACACATTATAACACAACCATTGCTCTTTGAAATCTTAATTTGGCATTTTTTAACGTTTGATCAACAGCATCTGTTGGAATGCCAGTTCCATTTTTTCAACAACATTTATTGTACGCAAACCAGCCATTAATACCCAGCGCTAACCTGCACCTGTAACAATTATCAAATCAAACATATGTCCTTTTCTATACCAATAATATCCCATAACCCACGCGTTAGCCACCATGGAATCTTAATGACCAGTATTCAGCACCAGAAACGAAGGAAACAAACGATAGCCAACCCCAAACAAGCTCTTAAGATTGACAAGTAGTAAAAAAACCAAAAAACTGTCTATGTTTCTTTCTTAATAACCTCAAACTGCAAAGCCAAATCAACGATAACAACAGATTTAATATACTAAACAATACACACGAAGATAACATTATAGAAACAGCTAGAAAAGAGTCACAGACTATAGTTAACAGACCACCCTCTAGCTTACATATGCGACGTAGTAAATTATAACTAGATGATTACAAATCTGAAATTAGAAATTAAACGATACAACTCAAAAACACTGGCAACAAACGTCGTCAAGGTAAATAATAATAATAATTCTAAAACATATCGAAAATTTGTAAGACATCTTTACGACGAGAAAATTATTTTTTATACATATCAGATTAAGGAAGAAAAAGCATTCAAAGTCTTCAACTAACAGTTCATATCGGGTTAATAAAAGAAGGATGAAAGATAAAGGGTATACTGTACGCAATTTAATGAAAATGAGACACAGGGTAGACAAAACACCATTTCCTTTATTTTTTGTAGACCTCGAGCCTGCCAGTAACATCAAAGAGACATACAACTTAAATCTCTATTACATATAATCAGTGTACTCGCTGCCAAAAATACGGACACAGCAAAAGTTACTGCAGAAAACTATTTGCGTGCTTAAAATGTGGTGGCAACCACAATACGATATGTACAAAGACAAAAAAACACTCCTACACCTTCCCTAGAATGCAAGTACCACAAATCCCAGACAACACGATGACTACTCCCCATAGCGAGCAACTAGGAATTTGAAGAAACCTATCATTACTATCCCTTCTACTTGTAAAATAATGGTTCTTGGGTCCACTCTGACAAAGAAAAAGCTGTGGTATTCGGCGAACACTTAGCTGCAATCTTTCAACCCTACAAAACAGACAGAACTCTACAAAATTACTATGAAATTCTAAAATTCCTTCAATTATCACTCCAATTCCACATGCCCATTAAACAAAGTACAAACAGAAATCAAAAGCTTAAAAAGTAATAAAGCACCGAAATACGGCCTAATTACATCATAATCCACTGCCAAGAAAAGGAATAGCAGCTGTAACACGAATATATAATGCGATCCTAAAAACCCCATACCATCCAATTCAATGCAAATTGAAGTCAGGCAAGTTATCTCAATCACCAGCTTTTTACAGACCGATATCGCTGTTACAACTCCTCTCTAAGCTCTTTAAACAAATTCTACTAAGAAGACTAGAACCTATTATAAAAGACCTGCATTTAATCCCTGACCATCAATTCAAATACTCAACATTGGAATCACTCCATAGGATAATGGATAATGTAGAAAAAGATTGAGAGGAAAAACGGTCGTGTCTAACAGTATTCTTGAATGTCGGCCAAGCTTTCGATCAAGTCTGCCACACTGAGCTGTCACATAAAATCAAGAAAATCCTACCGCAACAGTACTATTTGCTTTTCAAGTAGAAAACAGATACTTACGAGTTAAAATAAATGATAATCATTCACCAATCTACCCAGTTGAGGCAGGTGTACCGCAATGTAGTGTATTTGGACCAACATTATACCAATTGTTTACGGTGGACTTAGCTGCTATTGGCAATGCTGTAATTGCTACGTTTGCGGATGACACGGCTGTATTATCTTCACATAGAGATCCATTTCAGGCATCAATTTATCTACAAAATACTCTGGAAGCATTAGAGTTTGACAAAGACTTGGTACATCAAAATTAATGAAAATAAATCGGCATCAGTGGTTTCACCTTCCGCTAAGTTGATATGCCAACTATAACCTTTAACAGCACTAATATACCACGCAAAGAGCACATCAAAACCTCGGTATACATCTCGACAATAAACTTAACTGGAGGCTAAGCGAAAACAACTAGATATATCCGTGTAGATAAGATGTTCTGGCTCTTAGGACTCAAATCCCAGCTCAATCTAACAAACAAGGTATTGTTATATAAAATAATGATAATGCCGATATGAACACATTGGATTCAGTTTTGGGGATCTGCTGTCATCGAACATCGAGATCTTACAACGACTCCAAAGCAAAACAATTCGCGCAATAGCAAACGCCGAATGGTATGTGGACAACCGCACATTACATAACGATCTAAACATCCCGTGGATTAAAGATGTCATTAAAAATCGCTGCAGCAGATACAAAGATCGGATTATTAATCGCCCTAGTGTTCTAGTGTCAAACTTATTAAATAATGTTAACGCAGTTAAACGCCTGAAACGGACAAAGTTTGGTGCCCTAACAAATTCATATATAAGACTTGCATACCTAATATAATGACAGGAGGCCACTCCTGGTGTTCCTCCCCACATGTTATGTACGTCAACTTATTTGCTTGTTAGTCTAGTTAAAAAAATTGTCGACAACGAGAAACTATGCTAGAAATAACAGAAAAGTTTTATAAAAAATTGTACAGTTCAAAGAAACAAGAAGAACAGGGAGAGAATACAAAACAAAAAATAACCAACATAGGATCAGAGGAGATGCCCGAAATAACAATAGAAGAAGTATACCACTCACTCAGGCAGATGAAGAATAACAAGGCGCCAGGAGAAGATGGAATTTTGACAGAGATGATAAAAGCAGGAGGAAAACCCATAATATCAAAGCTATGTGATCTTTACAATAAATGTCTCATGGAAGGACGAGTACCCGAAAGTTTCAACAATGCGGTAATTGTAATATTATATAAGAAGGAAACAAGGCGGATTTGGAGAATTATAGACCAATCAGTCTACTCTCACAGGTATATAAACTATTGACAAAATTATTACAAATAGACTTAATAACAAAATAGAACAGTATTTGACAGTAGAGCAGGCTGGATTTAGAACAAACTACAGTACACATGAACATCTATTAAATATGCGAATTCTCATAGAAAAATCAGTAGAATATAATCTGAATGTACATATGGCCTTTGTTGATTTTAAGAAGGCCTTTGACAGCGTAGAGCACTGGGCAATCAAAAGGTCGCTAAATAATGCAAGGGTAGATCATCGGTACTCAATGCTTTTATCATATATATATATGAACATGCAACGTCGACAATACAACTTCATGAACATACTAAACCCAATTAAATGCGGCATAAGACAAGGAGATACGTTATCTCCCAAATTATTTACGTTAGTTATCGAAGATATATTCAGACAACTTAACTGGGACAATAGAGGCATACTAATAAATGGAAAACGTCTAAACCATCTCGTATATGCAGACGACGTAGTACTTATCACAGAAAACTCTGAGGAGCTACAGAATATGTTAACTGATTTAGAACAGCAAGCATCTAAAGTTGGTTTAAATATGAATTTACAAAAAACAAAAGTAATGTGCCCAGAAAATCCAAGAATAAATGTAAGAAACATAGAAATCGAAAATGTAGAAAGCTATATATATCTTGGAAATATGATAACGTTAGGAAGGCCTAATCAAAAAATAGAAATAAACCGCAGGAAAAGACTAGCATGGAGCGCGTTCGGAAAACTAAGTAAAACACTAAAAAATAAAAATATACCTCTGTGTTTACGTAGCAGACTATTTGATCAGTGCATATTACCGGTGTTGATCTACGGAGCACAAACATGGACCCTCACCAAACAGTCACTGAGCCAATTGAAAGTGACGCAAAGAGCAATGGAGCGTCAGATGTTAGGAATATCCCTAAAAGATCGTAGAAGGAATACATGGATTCGAACCATCACGAAAGTTAAAGATGTTGTGGAGGCAGTGACAGAACTGAAGTGGGGTTACGCAGGACATGTTGCTAGATACCAAGATGGAAGATGGTCTAACACTTTATTAAAATGGAGACCATACCTAGGAAGAAGAAACAGAGGACGACCCCCAATGCGCTGGACCGACGACCTTAAGAAAACGGCAGGGTTAGCATGGATCAGAGAGGCTCAAAATCGTGAACACTGGAGAAACATGAAAGAGGTCTATGTTCAGAAATGGACCGAAGATGGCTAATGATGATGATGATGATGATGAATGTAACTGAAACACTTCTTAGATCTATTGTAAACATAATTTATTTTTAAATTAATTTCTATTTTGAATTAGAATTTTTAATTCTAATAAATCAACCTAATAACATAAAATCCCATTTTTAAATATTCAATGTTTTAAAGACTATTCAAATTTTGACATAATAATGGTCAAATCTCGAAAACCTTTAAAAACCGTGCTACACTTATCTTGGGTAGAGCTTTCTTCTTTTGCTCAAGAATCATACTCAATATTATTTATCTACTATATTTATGGTTGTCACATTTAATAGTTGAAATGAAATTATTTAAAAAGATATATGATTTATAACTGTTTACAAAGTCATACGTATAAAATTTAAATTAATGTAGCTTGGGGGTATTACAGTTTCACGTTATTTTAGTTTTGTTTGTTAATTATGTTTAAAAATTATTTAAATGCTTTCGTGACTGCTTTTTAAAATAATTGCCAAATGGGAATATTCTCTAAATAAAAAATAAACTATTAATTTATTTAAGTTGAAATATTGCAGCTTATTTCGGTAATTTAGCAAGTTACTTCATTAGTTAGAAAGTGAACACCTTTTCCAATGAATCTACAAGAAACTGCTTTTAGAATAATGCGATTTAACTAGCTATATTAAATCGGCTACATCAATAACCAATCAAAACTGCTAAAATGTATTGTATTCTCCTTTACAAAAAATGTTTTTTATTATTTATGTATTAGTGAAAGATAAAGAATAGATGACGTTACTCTTGAAATATATATTTGTTAAAAATACTGAAGTCCCAAAAGATGTTATAAATAATAGTTGCAAAATGGTAATTTATATATTAAAATATTGTTTAACATATCTATTTGCATTTGTTACACCCATCACTATAATAATAGGAAGAGGTACCAACTAAACAAAGTCTCGTCTTTCGTAAAAATCTAGGGTTATTCGATTTTTATTTTTTTTTTGCAGTTAAGAAAACCTGAAATTTATAACAGTCATAACATTTCAAAATTTATTATTTAGCGGACTGCTATGCGGATGGAACCGGGTTCCATCCCGAAGTTCTCTGATGCCTGGTGGCTGGTCTATTCAGTCACTGAAATTAATTGAGTATCTGCGTTCAATTGTAACAAGGGGTAAAAATGGCGGTCGTCTAAGTCGCAGTGCTTGCACTTCGCTCCGCATCAGAGATGGTGCGCGACAACCGGACAGTAAAGTCGGACATATGAAAGCCTTAACCTCTTAGTTGGCAAGCCGTGCTCCTACGCGGGACGCTAAAGCGGTATCATTATTATTGTATAACATATAGTTGCTATTGGTACCGCAAATTTTATCATACATTTCTATTACGTATCTCACAAAATGTTTACCCCAAATACTAATAAATTTATAATAAAATTTAAAAACAAAAAAACATTAGTTTTCATTATAAAAGAAGGTACTTCTAACATTCTAAACTATTACCAAAAAAATGTGTTCTAGTATAACTCAAATAATTTTATTATTCCTATCTCGCTTAGAGTAACTTCTTGCAGTCATTTTAAAAGTTAAAGCACACATTTATGTATTAATTTCTTGGATAGTGCTATTGTAAGCATTTTACTTTTGTTATTTTCTAACAATTTAATTCCCATAAAAAGAAACATTTTCATGTTATTTATAAAGTAGCCTTCAAACACTTCCTATTTTGTAAGGTGTGATTTACTCTAGGCCATTATTTTTTTTCGTATGGAAGTAATGCATAGTTGAAATATTACTGAGTGACCTGCAGCTTATAAAATTACTGACTAGCTACAAACATAATATTTCCATCTATCCATCCTTTTTTAACATTATCTAGGCGACTATAATTTATTTTGGACTGCCCAGGCCAAAATTACATGCGAAGGGGTTACATGTGAACCCAAATCTAATTAATTTTTTATGCGACTAGAAGATTTTATTAAACTACCACAAACTTTGCTTGTTATACTTTAAACAAATGTTTACTGTAATTGAAATGTAAATAAATAAATTAAAGCTTACGTCAACAGTTATGCTATTAATTATTCTATGCACTAGCACGTAAATAATGAGATGGTTGCTTTAGAGCTGTGTCAGACTTAATTTAAAAATGATAAGGAATGATGGAGTTGAAGGTGTACTATAAAACCAATATTTATCTATCAGTAACAAATTGGAGCACGGATTCTGCTTGTAGAGCCTTATTTTTAGGTATGGTGTTCAATATACAAATAAAAGGTGGTCTCATTTTATTTGACTGTGAATGTATTACGTTGTGATTCTAATATATATTATGCTTATTCGTATTGCCTACTACATCACCTGATTAAAAATACTACATATGATGATCTTTCCTCATCATAAATTGTTTCTTCAAGTGCTAACAAAATTCTTGAATTAACACGTCTGCAAAGTAAGGGTCATTTTTTTAAATGACTTAAAGTTAATTGATAATAAATCTTTGTACCAAAAGGAAAAACAAATTCTTAAAAATAATTAGCCCTTTTAAAGGTAATTTAAGTTAAAGATCTTAAAAAAGAAGTTTAAGGTATTTTTGTGATAACCAAAATAAAAAAATCCTAAAATGCAGTAGCTGTGCCATAATTTAAAAAAAAAATTCTAATCGGCAAAACAAAAAAGATAATATGAGTGTAGTCGCTGAATAACTAAAGCCAAGTATTCATTGAAAGTAGAAAAAGATTATGTGTAAGCGCCGTCATTATTAACTTTCGACAGCGGAACGCTATAGGCGAAAGTTAATGATTTTAACATGGTGTCTGTCTGGAGACACGATAACTTCCGTTATAATCATCGCATTCACTTCAAACTTGGCACACATATACCTTGGGTCAATACCTTCTTCGCTATTGAATTTCAGCCAAATCGGCCAGAGGTCAAGGGGTCAACGGTGAGGTCGAGTTTTCAGAACACCGTATTCTTTTGCATGCGCTTTTATGAAGAGATAAAAAGTCTCGGAGCGAACCCATGAAGCACCAGAGTTTCAACATCAGCGAGTTCTCAGAACATCATAATTTTTTGCATGCGCTTTTATGAAAAGATGATAAGGCTCTTTCCAAAAAATCTCGGAGCGAACCCATGAAACACCAGAGTTTTGACGTCAGCGAGTTCTCAGAACTTCATGATTTTTTGTGTGCGCGTTTATGAAGGCATAGTAAGGCTCTTCGCAAAAAATCTCGGAGCGAATCCATGAAACACCAGAGTTTGGTATATGCGTTTATTTCACCTCTCGCTAAGTAGCTACACCGCTATCGAAAGTTTCATTTATGGTTTTACACCATTCTCGTTGTAATTTAATTTATTTACGCAAGCACTTTGTAATATTCTTTAAATGTTTTTTGGACAAGTTATACTACATAAATCAGAAAATGTACACTAAAATTGTCAGCTGTTGCGCATTTTATGGTTACTCAACTCGTTTTAGACCTAAACAAGCTTCAATTGATGCGCTACAACGATGTAATTTATTTATTTGAATGTACACTGGACGAGACACTAACTAAACTATAAAAGACCTAGTATTCTCTTGGTGACTGGTCCTTTAAAATTCACACGAGTATTTTTGACTATTTGATGGTACTACTTGCCCATTCGGTCACTTACACTGCCATTGTACAGAGCTAGTCGCCCATATTCTAGCATGTAGACTTTGAGGCTCATGTTCGTCTTGACCTCTTTGGCCACCTGAAAGGGTGGCTAGAATCTTTGCCTTGTAATCTTTAGACTGATGGTGTCTTACAATGTTACCATAAATTGTTCTAAGAGCTCTCCTTCAAGCGACAACCAAAAGTTATTGTTTTTGAATAAATATCTGATCTCTAATAAACTTGGATCGCTTAAACATTTTACCCTATTTTCCATTGGCTTAATGATTAGATAATTCAATACCAAGACGGATATGAGGATTAGGACTAACCAATAACTTTCTTAGGATATTCCGACCTTCAACTACTGTATTATTAGTTTGCTCGTTCCCATTGATGTTGACGCAGTGTAAATGCTTAGATTGGGGTTAAAAAGCGCAAAAAACGCATTGTAAGGTACAGCAGGATGGTTTCATTCTACAGATGCGTGCAATTAAATTGAAATTTGCTAAAACCCACCACTATATTATATTCGATAAGATTAAAGACTTGAGATTCTGCGTCGTACGTTTCAGCTAGTCTTTTCGAGTATCCAATTATTAATGCTGGTTTTCTCTTTCAAGTGTCAATTTATTTCATTTTATAACAAAACACACTTAAACAAATCAAGATCCGAATCCACCACCATTGTTGGTGTTCAGCTACAATACAGTGAACAAGTCATCAATGGAAGTACAGTAGATTACTTTACTTTTGGTCTATTTGTCTTTAATTTGCTTATGATTAAATGCATTATCAAAAGTGTTATTCTAACAAAGATGAGTATTAATCATTGACAGTTAAACTTATCTAACATACTTATCTTTAGCTTTTTATTAAGCTTGTCATTATCTTCTTGTTTAGTTATATGTAAACTTCTGCTAATTTAAACAAAAATATATTTTTTGGTAAATCATCTAGTGAATCTGGTATCACAATTGCATTAAACCCATTTTTTAAAGAAGCTGCCTATTTCTGTTGTTGATGACTTGGAACAACTTATCAAACTAACATTACTGAGGTCATTTTGACCGGCTACCATAGATTCTTAAGAATCGAAATCAGTGTCGCTTTTCTCAAGTTTTCTCTCTTCACTATCTTCATCATCATTGCTTTTGCTATCGACAAAGTTCTTTGTCGGATGGGGAAGCACTGGACCTTGGTACTGTATTGGTTTAAAAGCTTTGGCACAGTAACGAGAGTATCTTTTATGTCTTAAAATATTTGAAACCTCACTTGCAACAAAGTTGGGTCACCCTAACAGATTTGTGATTAAGTCCAGAGAACAGGTTGAGTGACCCTTGAATGTAGCACTTTTGACACTATTGCATCAATTTACTAAAGACATGTAACAACTTTTACAAACTTCAATAGGGTACCAGTTCTTTGGCTCGTTCTTAATGAATACATGTAGTCCAAAGTTTTTGAAATGGTGATACAGAAAGTTTCTGACAGAGAAAGTACGTTGTAAGACGTTTTGCTTTGATCGGATGAGATTCTTTTAATGCCAAAAAAATCACTACAAACTACACAAAACTTTAAAGCATCATTAGGGCGAGAACGCTTTGCTTTCTTAGATTGTTCTGAGAAAGATACTAACTTTGGTTTTTGTAAATACAACTAAAACACAATTGCCTCTATTTTTCTTTATTTGCCTACTCATTCAAACACTTATTCAAATTATTTGTTCTATTTTGTGATAAATTTTGAAATGTGCAGGCGGTAATATGTTTCTGTTTCTCAATTTTATTCTACTGAATGTTGATTTGATATATTCATTTAACTAATGCCATTTTTGCAATAAACACCTTAGAGTACAAACTTTAGAATTAATTTGCTGAGAAACAAATGTCAAGGGGTCCCCCCGGCTAAGATAGGCGTAATGCCCCCAGATTTGGAATTTCTAATGAAGCAAATAATGTTTTATCTTGAGGTAAAAGTTATACACGGACATGGTTTATATGGTTCCAACCCTCTCCCTCCAAGGGTCAAAAAGGTTTATTTTTTGTTTTAATTTTTTTCTGTCGATGTGTTTAATGCAAAATTCTAAAAAAATTCATCAAAGTAGGTTTTTAATAGACCTACCAGTAGAATTTTTTCAAGGTCATCCAAGGTCATTTAGTATCTCAAAAAAATTAAAAACAAATTTTTCGTTTTTTGAGGTAGAAAACGTTGAGTTGCACGCAGTTTTTTTCTCTATTTTATAAAAGTCGATTAATTTTACCCTTGACAGGAACTTTTAACACATTTCGTGTAGTGCGCCACCCCTAAAAATCAAATTTTCCGCTTTTTTTCGATTTTTTTAATTTTACAGGTAAGGGTTGATATTTAGCAAAAAAACTAATTACAACTTTTTTATAGCATTTTATAAGAAAAAAATTTTGGTTTTTCTTTCTAGCTCTAATACTAAAAAAGTTATGACTAATTAAAATTTTTTTCCTATTTGGTTTTTCAATTTTTGTCGATATTTACCAATTATAAGGGCACAGGTGAATATTTAGCAGAAAAACTCATGACATGTTTTGTAGCATTTTTCAAGACGAAAATTTTAATTTTTGTTTTATATTTTTAGACTTAATACAAAAAAATTATATGTAAAATCTATTTATAAGTTTCTAAAAATTACATAGCTACTAATGTAGAAACATTTTTTTCTTAATTTGTGATTGTAGTAAAGTGAATTATAATAATATATAATATTTATGTAAACTACACTTTTAATCTTCATCGCTGTTTTCATTTATCACTGGTACAAAGTTATCTATATCGAAAATATTGGACAGCATTTCGGCGGGACTCACTATTTTTGATAACCATCGGCCGTAAGAAAGATGATATATCAAACTAGCCACGTGAGAACAACATCCAACAGTGCGTAGTCCATTAGCACAAGTACAACAGTATTGTTGTATCGCATCGATACCTGCGTCTTCTTTGTTGTATTTTACGTAGCATTTGTATTCTTTCGTTTTATATGACGATTTTACGTCAAACCTTAGAATACCTGGTTCCTCTTTAATGAATTTTAATATCAATATTCCATCTTTTGTAATCATTTCTCCTAAGTAAGATATTGCTTGAGCGAGTTGGTATGAACCAGCAAATAAGGCTTCAAGATCTTCCAAAGTCAATTCAGGAAAATCCATAAGTTCTTCTGAAGTTGTACTTTGGAACTGATTTTTTATTCAAATTTTCTGCAGCAACCTTTTCAGCTAAATCGTTGACCTCTAGGTATGTCTATTTCATTCTATTGACTATAATATTTGTCTTATCATTCATAAGGTTAACTCGTTTTCCGAATTGATTTTGTAGAAAACATGCAATTCTACACCACAGTCCAGTAACCGGCAATATGCTGTTTCGAAATTGGTTGTGCAATAATCGGTATTTTTGGCACAAGATACCGTTAATCGCTTCGATTACCCAACGAAGTTTAGTGACAAATCTCGAAAAGTTTGATTATTTAGCAGTTAGTTGATTCCTTTTACCTTTAAGAACTGGCATGAGGGCAATGAATCCTTTATTTTTCAAATGGTCCACACGATCTCAAAACCTCTTTCCAAGATAAAAATATCTCCAGATTTAAGAATTTTGCTGATATCATTTGGGTTATTTACTACGCTTTCTAAGATTTGAGCATCGTTAATATTTGCGTTAAATGGTCCAGGTAAATCAACTACATATCCATTTGAAGTGCAAATTGTAAAGGGCTTGCACAACGGTGCCTTTTTTTGTCCTGAATATGACTTTTTTTGATAAGTGTTGTTACTGCTTCTTTCGTGTCGAAGATAGGTTCCATCACATATTAATATTAATTTATTATCACTAATATCGTGTAGTAATTGAATTCTTGCTGCTGTTTAACTAAGAAAACACTCTCTGCTCTTAGAATCTACTCCAAAATATTCTGGTAAAACTTCTTTCTCAAAACAATCCAATACTGAATGAATAGAATCATTTACAACTCGCTCTTCAACTTCCATTACAGCTGCAATAAGCTTATTTGAATTTTCAGATTTTAATTTGAATAAAAAAATAATGAGAGCTTGAAGTAGATTTCGATTGCTTAAGTTAATGATTTTACTCTTTATTCTGACATATTTAGATACGTATATTTGTCTATAACACGTAAATTTGAATTTTTTGATAATTTGTCCAGAAATTTTTTAACTTCATCAATTTCAATATCGGATTCGTTAGAATGAACACTGATGTCTTTAAGTTCGTTCTTATAAAAACGTGAACCTAATAAATGTATTTTACAATATCGGTTTCTTTTGGGAATAAAAATTCGTTTTTTTACAAAAACTTGGATTCTTGCGTCGAAAGGTACATCACACATATTGTGTCCTGAAAAACAAATGAAGCAATATCTTTTAGTCGAAATTACACTATCAAACATTGTTACACTTTCTGGTGGAGCTTTTTGGATAGGTATGCTAAATCCGGATGATAAACTTGACACTTGAGAAGTTAAAGAGGTTAAATCTTCATTGGAAGATAAACTGTCTTGACTTTCCATTTTAAAACTTTCTGAGTTACTGTAGAATTGCGTTGCAAGATCTTCAATATTTCCTGATTCTTGAAAACATGCAACATCTTGAATTAATAAATTACTAGATTCCAATGATTCAATGGGTTGTTGCGAAGGTGCGGTTTTTGTTATTTCTTCCGAAATCGTAGAGCTTTTACTCTCTAATTGAGAATGTCTGGAAATAATGCTTGAGCCACCAGGATGATCTGCGATATTTTTAGGTCTTTGAACAGTTACGCCTCTTAGCTGTGTACTCAAGCCTTGAGATTCATAATGTTTTTTGGATTTTCGGCCCTAAGTATTAAAAACATTTTTGGCATAGAGTATCGCCAATTTGCACAAAATAACCTTATTTAACTGAAAAATCTTCAGCCTCGAATCGGGTTTTTATTTTTTTTCTCTTCCTTTACATCTCGATTGTTTTCTTAGAAATATATTACACTTAACGCATTTTGAGCAATCTATTTTTTGTGTTTTAAACTAAGTATCGGAATTCTCGGACATATTTGGCAGCTAGAACAAACCAAAGAAAAAAAATGAACAAAAGTTTTAAATATTCTATAGACAGTAAACAATGTTTACTAGGTTTCGAAAGTATGATAGTTTTTCAAAATACCATTTAAGACACAAGGGGAAAGAGGGGAGAGAGAGAGAGAGAGAGAAAGGTTGGAAAAGGAAGGAGAGGAAGGAAGGTTCTCACCCTAGTGGCAGTTTTACACCGGCTCGTCCTATGTCCTATGTCCTTCCCGGATTGGAATGGCAGGTTAGAGGCATATGTAACACTACTTATTGCTCAGCTGAGCGCTTTACTATTAGTACGCATGCGGCGGCTGAAGGAAAGTACAATTTCATAATTTTTATGAATTCCAATCTTTTACTAACTATTTCTCATTATTAAAAACTTCAAATGTTCATTCGTAAGATAGTTTACATTTTAATCTCAAAGTTTGATATGTTAACATATATTTAATGCAATACGATTACTATGCTAACAAATTATAAATAAAGATTTACACATAATTTTTTTGTATTAAGTCTAAATTTATAAAAATAAATCTAAAATTTTCTTCTTGAAAAATGCTACAAAACATGTCATATGAGGTTTGAAATATTCACCTGTGCCCTTTAGCTAATTTAACTATTAGTACGCAAATTGAAAAAGTTCCTGTCGCAATAATTTATGAATTCCGAACTTTTATAACTATTTCTATAGTGAAAAACTTCAAACTGCGTGCAACTCGTAACGATAGTTCTACCTTAAATCAAAAGTTTGTATTAACATATATTTAATGCAATACGATACCAAATGACCTTGGATGACCTTGAAAAGATTCTACTGATAGATCTATTGATAACCGATCTTGATGAATTTCTTCAGAATTTTGCATTTAACACATCGACAGAAAAAAATTAAAACAAAAAATAAACCTTTTTGAAGGAGAGTGAAGGGGGTTGGGACCATATGAACCATGTCCGCTTATAATTTTTACTTCAAGACAAAACATTATTAGGTTCATTAGAAATTCCGAATTTGGGGGCATTTCGCTTATCATGAAGTAGTTTTGTTACTAAAACATTCAAAATTCAGAGCAGACGTGTAATTAGTAAAATCTTTGGGGTATAAAGCCATTTTCATTCTCTTTCTCTACTATTTAACGTAATTTTTTTCTTATCTAAATCGAAATAATGTATGTGAAGATGACCTATCAGTTTTCACTTCTATTCCAAATATAGTCTCAGGACATCAAAACTGTTTGATTTGACTTTTGATCTTCTGCTTCTTTCTAAGTGACTGGTACTAATTAGAGTTCAGTACAGAACCTAAACTTCATGACTTGAAATCTTACGGATTTTCTTATGTGTCCTCCATTCTAATTTGGTAATACAGATAAAAGACATTTGTTTGTTCGCTAAATCGGATTTGGAAAATGTTCGAATCTAAATGTGAAGATTAAAGAATCTTTATAAGAATAAAAATGATGTTTATCATGAGATAACATCGGACAATACCACTTGATCAAATTCAACTCGAAAATTGCATTATGTTATACATTATGACCGGTGTTCATAAAATATTTCAGGAAATTTATATACCGGATAGATTAATTCGTTGTAATAAAAATTAGTAATTATTTTGATTCATATCATACAAAATTTAAACGATAAATATTACCCCAACGTTGAAAGGATACTTAACGCAAGCTACAATATTTGCATCCTGATGACCAACAAAAGTGTAAAGATTTAGCTACCGAAATAAGAACACGCAGGCGAAATAAATATTCAGCTGCAGTTACTTTCCGTGACGTAGAAAATTTTAAGTACGAGTCAATTATTGTCTTGTACTGTTAATTTTAATCAGCTTTCGAGTGTTGGACTCGCGCCTCTTCCTTTTTTAAAATAACATGTTCCGGGACGAGAGCAGCCAAGAGCCGAGACGATGGACCCGGTATAATATATAATAATAATAGGGTAAGGAAAGTCGTGTGATGTTCACACCAGATTTTTTAATACGGAATTCGACTCACTGCGTTAATGTTGAAGAGCCATAAATTTATACTCTTCCTCAGTATTCACAAAATGTTCAAATTATTTAGAACTGTTTATTTTGACTTTTACATCAGTTCTGCTCATCACTTTCTAAGATACGTGGTACTAATTAGAGTTCAATAAGAGACATCTAAACTTCATAAAAGCAATCATCTTACGGATTTTCTTAATATGTCCTCCACGCTTACTAATTTCTGGGGTATTATGTGACAGATAAAACGACGACATTTTTTTGCATTTTTATCTGTTATCATTTGGAAACATTTTCGAACAGATGCATGAAGACTATTAAAGATCTTTTTGATAACTTTGTTAAAAATGTTTCTTGCAAGAACAGTCGGACAATGTTACCACTGTCAGATGTTCAAGCATAGTCAACTCTGCTATTATGTTATACACTTGGGATGCCAAGTTAAGAATCAATCTATGCTAAATACTTGAGGAAATTTAGGAGCTTTAATATTCGTTTTAAAAAAAGATGTAGTAAATTTCATCCGATTTTTCATCAGCTTCATCCAGATTTAAAATGAAAGAAATATTATCCCCAGAGTTGAAAGGATACTTAACGCAAGCTACAATATTTGCATCCTGATGACCAACAAAAGTGTAAAGATTTAGCTACCGAAATCAAGAACCCAGACGGCAAAAATAAACGACTAAATTATATATCCTTGGCGTACTTTGTGAGGTATGTAGACGATATTTTAAATTAGTATAAGTCAATATGAATTGGTAAAGAACAGTGAGATGGATGACTGTCAATTAACTGTTGATGAAACTGCTCCCATCAATAATGAGACGAAACAAAACTTGCACATAGGCAAAAAAACTACACTTTTTGCCTCACAATTGTCACTTGTTTTAATCATTAAAAGGAGCACTTAGAGGGTAGAGATTTAATAACAATCTCGTTGTCAAAGTAATTACTGATTAGGCTAGTGTCACAATCACCTTTATTTTATCATAGCAGAATTATAGTTAAAAAATTGTTTCTAAGCCAGGATTATGTAGAAAAACGTTTTGTGGGATTCAATAAATTAAAATAAATAATTTTAGTTTATATTTTATTTAGGCACGTAATAGTGAAGTCCCATTTTATATCAACTACAACTGTTTATTTAAATCCGTAAAATTATTTTAAAATGCGTAAAATAGTTGGCTAAACTACTCTACTAGCAACGCTCGTCAACGATGCAGTCATCCTTGCCGCAGATCTTGATGCGACAGAGGCTCCTGAAAAATTACAAAACTATTTTAATCAACTCCAAAACTGGCTTAAGCATTGGAGAATTAATGTAAACGCTGATAAGCCTGTCAAGTCACTTTCACTACAGGAAGAGCCGAATATCCTCTATCCACTTCCGGAAACTGCCCCGGTTGGCTGCCATTCTTTTTATTTTTTTTAGTTATTTTTTCTCCTTTCTGCTTCTGCTCACCTTTCTAGACTTTGCTCCCAAGGTTTTTCTTGATATCCTTCTTCTTCTTCTTGTTCCCTCTGGCCTTGCTTTCAATATTCGTCTTGGTTCTTCATTTCTTGACATCCTAACTATGTGCTCATACTACTGAAATTGTTTTCTTTACTTCTTGAACTAGTGGTTCTTGACCTTGTTCTTCTGTAGTTACTGTGTTTTGTATGCGGCCTCTTTTGCTTCTCCCGGCTACTATTCTTATTAATTTCATTTCATTCGCTGTTATTTTAATTCAGATTTTGTCTTTTATTGTTCAGCTTTTAGTTCCATACGTTAATACTGGTTTATATATACTTTATACACTCTAAGCTTTGTTTGTGTGCTTACTGCTTTTTTCGTTATTATTGATTTATTTATCGCATAATATACTTTGTTTTCTTTGTCTCTTCTGTTTAGAATCTTTTGTTATATTTTTTTAGTTTTATTTATTATCGTTCTTAAATATTTGAGCATATTTTTCTTGTGTTTGTATAAATTTTTTTAATCTTTATTATTTTACTCTTTTTTGTGCTTATTTTTATTCCTATTCTTTCTATAGCTCTCCTCTATTTGTTTATTGTTGGTTATAGGTTTGTAGTTGAGTCTGTTAGCAGCACTATATCATCTGCATATATGACATTGTATACATATGGACACTATGAATTTAAATTCCCTATTTTCACATTGAATCATGGTTCTCTTACTTGTTGAATAATCTAATTCACTACTATTAGGAACAGTAGAGGACTCAGTGAATTGCTTTATTTAATCCCTTTTTCCATTTCAAAGCTTTGAGATTCCTACTCTTAAAGCGCACTCTGCCTTTTTGTATACTCTTTTTATGGCTTGTTGTAGTTGTATTGTTACTCATAGTTGGGTTAACAAATTCTATATTGTTTGTTTGGAAACTGTGTCTAAAGCTAAATAAAAAGGGGCTATTTGCATTGAGTGGTCATTTGAAATTATACTATTTAACATGATCACCGGATTCAAATAAAAAATATTTTCAAATTGTATAAAATATGTAGGTAAATTCATGTCTTTTAATTTGGCGTGCTAATATTACCCCCAAATTAAATAAGTGCGTTATTAGATTTATCGGCTTATATTAATTTTTAATTGCATATTTATCTACATACAGCAATATTTTTATTTATTCTCTAACTTATTTTATAACACAAGCTGTAGTCTCAGTTTCTAAGATTGTTATTTTATTCGATATAAGCCACAATTCGTGCAAGAGCAAATACCGTCCCTGAAGTCCAAATTTACATATCTTCCGATTAAGACCTTACCTGGTATTAGCACGGGCAGCTCGGGATATTGCCGAGAAAGATCTTGTGATTCCAATCTGCGTTGAAGTAGGCCCGAAGTTGCGACCCTTCGCAGGATTTGGTATTGATCGGCGATGGAGAATTCCAGATGAGAAACCGACCTATCCGGCATGTTGCATCGGCTTTCGCCTCGACGAATTCATATTGTATTAAGTTATTGAACTTAGAATAGCAATACCGCAACCTAGAAGTTTCCGCGGTGAAGGTCGATCCTCTTTTAATTATTGACAGGCAGATGATTTTGTTCTATGGCGGCTAAAGTCACTCTCCCAGTTTCCCGGCTAAGTAGTAAATTTGCTTAACTTCCGCTTTAAGACCTTCAAGCTCGTCACCGCAGCGTTTAGATTTGGAGCTAGCAAATCACGGACTCTTGATTCCGGGGGCAAAGAATCCAGGACGCGCGACAAATATGCCAGAGTGAATTGTGGCGGCGGAGGTGCCCCGCACAAAGATAACGGCGGTCCTTGGGATAATTAATGTGGAGTCTACCGCGGGACTTCAGCCAGAACTCTCCCTTTGAAAGGTCGCAGCCGCGAGGGAGCTGCACAAACGACATTTAGATGAAAGCGGTTTAAAGGTAAAAACCGCACTCGGAAGTGCGTACCCTGTAATAGCGCGATTGTGGCCTGTTATGAACTTGACCTTTGCAAAAGTGGGGAGCTGGTAAATGTCAGCAGATAATTGAAATCCGACAGTTGCAGATAATTAACAAGGTGAGCATTGTTGGTCTGTTTTGTGGCTCGATAGCTCTGTTGTTGGATAATGTCATAAACGTAATATTTTTCCGCTACGCTTAATGAGAGCTGTCGGTCTAGATGAATGATGTACCTATCGCGCATTATCTTTATTGCGGCTTTCCGCCTCAGTTGTTTCAATAATGTACACTTCAAACAACGATGTATATAAAGGCTGTTACGTAGTAATAAAATATGACATCATTATCAGTTTCGATATTGCATTTAAATATAATCAATAATTAAAAACTTTGTTTTAAGATAATACGTTCAATCATTATTTTATAGCTTTGTTGTGATAATAACAAAACAATATTTGCTGATATAACTAAATAGTTTAATACATAAAATCAGTAAGTTAATAATGTTATGTACGCGATTCAATATGCAATCGAGTGATACTAAAATCATTTTACTTTAAGCAATCTTTGTTTATTAGACAAAATAATGGAAACACATGTGGAAGTCAGAATATTTTGTATTAATACGGTATCGGTTCACCGATACAAGTCTTGAATAGTGGTGAGTGGAATTTGAAGCCATTCTTCATGCAGCACAGCCTCCAGTTCAGGTAGAGACAAAGGTGGTGGAAATCGACACCAAACCCTGTTCCCCAAAACAACTTACAGAGGCTCAATGATATTCAAGTCTAGGAACAGGGAAAGCCAGGAAAGATGTTAAACTTCATCAGCATGCCCTTAAAACCATTCTTGAACAGGACCAGCGGTGTGACTGGGGGCATTATCATCCTGGAATATGGCATTTCTGCAAAAATGTCGTTACAAATTCGGAAACATCGACTCGGCATCATGCACAATAATTGGTCATTTTGAGAAGCTCTTTTCAACTACACCTTTGTGCATACAAAATTTAACTGACGTAAAAGTTTAAGCTCGCTGGCAATTTAACTGTTTGTTTTTAGAGCATTATGAAATGGATTCTTAGTTCAGTCAAACGAATTTTTTTTCTATGAGACGCATTTTCAACCCGACAAGTTCATAAACACACAAAATTGTCGTAACTCATGAAAAGCAGATCCATTTTTAAAAAATCACTGTTCGGTATAGATTTGGGCAGATTGCGTGGTAAACTCATACTCCTTTAGAAATTCTGAAATTGTAAACGGTAATATGGTAACTCAGTTTCATCGGTATTAACTGGACAACATGGATTTCAAAACAAATGTGAACGGCTTCACCTCTTATATAGCTGGAGCAACAGACTATTTGCTGTGCTAACAATTTCCTCATTGCGTACTTTTGCAAACATTAACATCAGCAAGATCTTGTAATTAAACACCGTTCGACTCTTCTTTTTGAAGGCTTACCTGAAATTTAAAGTCTACACCAGCAATTCTAAAAAACAAACTGATCGGAACAGAACTTAATAAACTAGATAATTATAAAATCAATTTAAACGTCGTTTTCTTTTAAATCTAAATCCGGCTTTTAATTTGGTCCACGAAATATACGTCAATTTACATTAAAATCTGGCACGTTTTAAGTTGCGCTATTTTTCCTGGTTTTACCCATTACATATACATGTTTTAATTACGCGAAAAGATCAATTTTCCGTCGTACGTTTTGGGAAATTCGAAAAGAAAGTGATAAATTTGAAGTCTTTTTTATGCTTGAGCCAAATCATGCAGTACAACTCTACAGCTCTTTTCAACTTTTCAAGTGCAGTAAGAAAGATGGGGACAGACAGTTGATGCTGAACCCCAACTACCAACATTTGTACTTGTGGTCGAGTTCGCTTGAACGGCTTGAAATATCGCTTTTAAATTTACTGTAACTTATTTTCCCGAGCAAGGCTCAACATCGTAGTCGTTTTTGTCACCAAGTGTAAAATGATACAGTATGTCAATGTTTATTCAAATATTACAAACAACGCAATTCATTTTTGTTTGTTTTATTAAAAAATTGGTAACAAAATAAAATGCCCTCTATAATAAATAAAACTATTGTTTCATTTTACTCAGATCGTTAATGCTTATATTGTAAAATTCAAAATTTTATCTATTAAATTATAGTTAGAAACACTCAGTATGCATATTTATTAAAACTAAAATCTTAGAATTTATAACAAAGACGTCAAAATAAGTTAAACGAAGAAAAATTGATCTAGATAAGAAAAATGTTATATCATGGTTATTCAATAAATAGCTCTCATACAATTACCGGCTTGTAAATACTATCATCTCCACAAATTATAAATCTCTTTAATGCCAGAAAATTGCATATTAGATAGCTACATTTTTTTTCTCAAAGTATAATTTTAATTCCCAAAGCAATATGTGAGATTGGACAAACCTTATGCAACCAAAATTAGCACTGAAATTTAAGCAGCAGACAGTCGAGATATTTTTAGCTTGTAGCAACAGCAGACAAAATAATGCCCGTCTATATGTACTAACAAGAATACTAAAATACACGAGCAATTTAAAGTAACTGGCAGGCACAATTACAGGGTTATTGCGTCTTCTACAAAGTACATCTTAAAAAAAGCTTTTGCTTAAGAAACGGCAAAATACGAAAAGGCAAAATAAGAATAATCTCTAGCAACAAATTTCTTTCGAAATACTTGATTGCCTTTTTAAAGTGTTTTTTTACTTTATTGTTGACAAATTCTAACTACCTGTTACGTAGAGTTCATTAAAGTAATATTTTTACGTGTTTGGTCTATGTCACTTTAACAAATAAACAATAAGTTAGTCAGCGTTTCTTGTGTGTAGGGGTTGTTACACTTAAAATTTAATTTGAGTACTACTTTTTTGCTTTAAATAGAATACATTATTTTAAATATCTACAAAAGCTATATTAATTACAGTTTTATTTATATTTGGTTATTTTTTTCAATTTATTATCAACCCTCTTAACATATTACGACAAAACTTTCAATTCTGTGTAAGGCAAAATCCGTAATTTTACATTTAAAAAGAACTTGTAATATGTAGCAATACAAATTTTTTTCTTTATTTAATACAGAACTGGTTTTGTTGAATGTGTTGGTTACTACCAATAATGTCCAGCTAACATTTACGGAATTGTCCCTCTCCCTTGTCTAGCACAATTAATGTATTTTATATTTAGCTAATCATCGATGATCTTGTTTTATTATTATTATAAATAAAAAACTGTCCCTACATTATCTGCATTACTCTAATTGTGACATTGATCTATCAGGAAATATATCACAAAAATTATTTATTTTATTTTTTATTTCATTCTAATAATTACTATTTTTAAATATACGTGGAAATCATAAGCAGCTTTATAAAATTAAATTTATTGTACCTCTCCTGCAAATCTCTCTGAAGTTGATTAATTTCAGGACTAGTATGTTTATTTTATTTAATAGATTTAATTGTTACTATTATTATTTATTAATACAGTTTAGTAATAACATGGCCGTGGACGTTGTAGCTTTTATGACAGTGGGTAAAGATTTGTAGGTTAACTAAACAAATTTATTTTAACATCAAGATGATCATATAAAACTAACATAAAGTACAAGAAAGTTTTAGTTATGATGAAGTGCTGGAATTACGTTCCTCTTTGTTTACGACCAAAGAGATTATTACCGTTGTTAGAAAGATGCTAGATTCCGACAGACACGTGACCTATCGTCAGATAAAAAAGTGTCTGGACTTACTCTCTGCCAATTCATGCAATTTTGCAAGACCACCTAAAAATCTATTTTCGTTTAGTTTAGCCATAGAACAGATGGAACAACCATTTCATAGTGCTGCAAAATGTTCTATAAGTTTGAAGGTGCAATATCTCACAAACCTATTTTTATTTTTACGATATACGTATTAAAGTTTGGAAGAATGATATTTGCCTTATATATTTTTTTCGCTACTACTTTTTATACGGTTTCTAATTTTTTGTATGGTGCAATCTAAAGGCAGCTTTACACGACGCTGGTAACTCGTACGAGTTACTAGCGTCGTGTAAAGCCGCCTTAACGTTTTTGTCCTTACGATTTGAAAAATAATTTTTTTTTTTTGAAGAAACTATAAATAATACAAAACTGCTTAACTGTGTCGGCTGTTTTGTTGCAATTTTGCAAACTTTGACAAAGTTTTTAGAATAGACCCAATATTTTTAATTATTGAAGATATTTTTCTATTGTAATAAATAAGAAGAAAAACCAAATTTTACGAACTTCAAGATATAGAAATAAATTATTGCATTATTTTTTAATTGGCAATAACGTTATTTACAATATACTTAACAAAAGTATTCAGTAAATGTGATGATAGGGAATGTAGTGATAGGAGAAATCGTCCATTGATGATACTCCCAATGATGTCCATTTACGGCAGGTTGATAAGTAGAAAGCTGGTGAATTAATGAATTGCTGTGCATCTAACTTCTGGTGGTAATTTATCGCAAATTTTTTAATTTTATCGGCAACGAACGAGATTGTTTGATTAGGGCGCGTCAACAATTGCGCGGAGTGTTTCTGATTGAACTGTTGTAGTGTTTTTATTCGATTCGGTTTAACACTCCCAAAGCTGTATACCAAATATCCAAATAGGTTTTAGGATTGTTTTGTAGAGCAACAGTTTGTTTCGGATCGATAGCTCTGACTTTCTATCGAAGAACCAGTACATTTCACGGTATTTTAGATTTAACTGCTTGCGCTTGGTTTGTATGTGTTTGTTCCACGTGAGCCGCTGATCAAGATACATTCCCAAACATTTTACATCACATTTTTACTGGTACTGGTGTAATGTTAATATTAACAGACGGGCAAACACTGGTTTTTATAATAAATGTTACTTGGGCTGACTTTGATTGATTAACTTATATTCGCTATTTATCTAACCACGTGCTGATTTTATTAAGATGCTGTTAGAGGCTGGAAGTTGCAGTATCTGCATTCTCATGAGTAGAATGTATTGCCGTGTCGTCGGCGAAGGTAGCAGCCACAGTGTTGTTAGTTTCTGACAGGTTAGCAATGTAGACAAGGTAAAGGGAGAGGGCCCAGAACGCTAACCTGCGGAACACCGGATTTGATGGGGTGATATAAAGATAGTTCGTTATCACAATTGACGGAATAATAGCGGTCTGTTGGATAGGACTTAATGAGCAAATAATAGTAGTTTGGTAATGACTCTTTTAGTTTAAATACCAAATTTTGTCAAACGCCTAGGACACGTCCAGGAACACAGCGACACAATAGTTCTTTTCTTTTAGAAAAGATGAGATTTCATTTGCTATTCTGTGCGTTTGATGTGTGGTTGAGTGACCCTCTCTAAATACAAATTGGTGTTGTGGTAAATTTTGGAGTATGTCTGTATCTTGGTTGTCTTTTAAGAAACAATTTCTTAAATAATTTGCTTATTATAGGCAAGAGACTTATTGGTCGATACGAAGTCATACTTTTTGGTTCCTTGCTGGGTTTGGGTATCATTAACATATGTGCATACTTCCAAGTAATCGGGTAATAGGAGAGACTTAGCGCCCTGTTAAAAATCGTGGTTAATAGTGGTATATATATTTTTGCACCATTTTTAGTATTTTTCCAGTTATTAAATCATGACCTGTACCTTTAACTAGTTCAGCCTTTGAATTTCAATTATAACTTCGGCAGAGAAAACGGATTTATTGAAAGTGAGATTTGACACGGGATGTCTAGAAATGCTTCTATTTCGTTGTTTCCATGGGCTGTCGTTGCTTCAAAGAAAGTTAGATCTTGCCCATTTTTCATCTGCTTTCCTAATAGGTCATTTGGGTAATTGAGGCCTTTTAAAGTTCTTCGTGGTTCTCTAGATTGAATGGTCCTCCTGTTTCAGGTTTGTTAAATACTTAGTATAATTGTCATTTTGTATCTCCCTTAACAGGTTATAAAGTTTACGTGTTAGACGATTGTAGATAGTTTTATCTACATTGTGTGTTCTCTGCCATCTTTCTCTGGCTCTCCTTTTTTCTGCAATAAAATCTTTAACTATGAGAGACAAGGAGTAGGTTTTTCATGATTTATTTTGGTAGGGGTTGATTCCCAGGCGGTTTTTGGATTATGTTAGCGAGATGATAAGTCGCTTCACCTGAATCATCGGGGTTTTTGTTCGTAGTTTAAGATTTATGTTATTTTCTAGGTATTGTTGAAAACGTTCCCAGTTTGTTTGTGTCGACACTAGTTTGGAGATGATTTTTTTTTATAGTAGAGGTGCTTAAGTTTATTATAACTGGAGAGTAGTCTAACGACAGGTCATTGTTTGCTTCTACCATTATGCAATTAGTAGCTACACCGTGGGAGATATAAAATCTTGTAAGTCGAAAAGTTTATTTGGGTCCGACGGCCAATAAGTGGGTTCTCCAGAGCAGTGGCAAGTGAAGTTATTTTGTAGGTTGAGTGTTGAGTTCCAGTTGCCACCCGCAACAAATATACTGCCCAGAGTAGAGAAGAATCTATTGTATAGAATGTAGATAGCTAAGACAACAAAAGACTAACAGGAGGAGTTGATTTAACATTTGTAGTCTGTATGAATTTAGTTTGGTAGTTTTCCACTTCATAATACGATATGGAATTTTTTACGAAAACCGCGGATCCCGTATGGGCAGTGTCATCTGGATCCGTTGTATTGTAGATAGAATAATTTGGTATTCAAATCAAGTTTCTCGCAGTAAAATGGGTTTCACTTCACTAGCATAATGTCGATTTTATTCATAAAAAAGCTATTAATTCTGTTTATGGTTTATTAACCCATTTGCGTTCCCTGTCCCGATTCGTGGTATGCAGTTAATTTGGTTCTGACAGTTGTTAACAAGTTGAGCACAGTATTGTTTTGATTCATTAGTTGAGCACACATATTTTTAAATTCAGCTAGAAAGGTGGTTAATTGTACTCCTAAGTTGCCTTGCTCGTTGGGACTTCCTTTGTCAATTTGACTGTAAGTTTGCTTGTGGTTTATATTTGACATAAGGTTGGGTTGCGGTGGAGTGGCTAGGATAGGATTAGATGATGGTTATGATATCAATCTTCTATTTGATGTTGTGTGATTATTTGTTTTGTTACGCATACTCATTAAGTTTTTGTATGTTAAACACCCTTTATAATTAGCAGGATGGGTGCCCTCACATAGAGCGCACTTGGCTGGCGAGCTTTTCGGCTTTGTACACGTTTTGGTGTCGTGGTCACATCCACATTTGACACACTTGAACTGTCTCAGGCAGTAAGCCTTCCAATAGCCTTAATTTTGGCATCTTGTGCATTGAATAATATCTCTTTTTTATGCGGGGCTTCAATAGTTATTTTGCAGTTGTAGAGGTTATTTTACATCAAAAATGTTTTTATTGTTTGGGCCAGATTCTAGGTCTACATAGAAAAGTGGAAGCGGATCCTTGCTAACCCTGTGCCTTATGTTTATTATGTTAAGTTTTTAGAGTGCTTCATTAATTGTGTCGGAATGGTATTATCGAGATATCTAATAATTTTTCTATAGGAGTCTGAAGTGAGTGAATTGATTTTTACTGTATTGTTAGCAAATGTTTTGCTGTGGTATTGCTTGTTGCACGGCAACTTTATCTATGTTATCAATCATTCCATTGCAGTTTGTAACCCATATATGTATATAGAAAGAGATTTAGTAATTTTGTTGTATTTTCGTTACTTTCAGAACTTTGTAGGTTGGGTGGTTCTAGATTATGGCCAGATAGTCGCTGGAATCAATTTTGAGTTATGGTTTGCGGCTGCATCGAATTAACATGTTCAGCTGGTTTGTTCGAGCGTTTCCTTTTTTTTTGATCACTTGCCAGAAGTCAAACAGAAGTCAACAAAAGTTGAGGTTGGAGGTTGTTGAGGAGGAAATAGTTGATTATGCGGGTTATGAATAGGGTTAATATATCTGAAAATTTTGCTGGCCGCCATAAGGTAATTGTTAGTGCATTTGTTGCTAGTTGGGGATGGTTATAACTTAAATTAGTTACATACCCGTAAGTGGCGTTAAGATTGCCAGTATTAATTGGATACGTATTACTACATTAGTTGAAGATAGGAATAATTTTAACTCCAGTAATTAACGTAGATTGCACTGTAATTATTCACTTAGTCTAATAAATGTCCCTTTATAACAGATACGAAAGCTAAGAGCCTCGCATTTATCGCGCCCGATAAGCGACCACACGTTTACACTTTCTTGCGCGGAGCGGACCGAGTACGACCTTACGCTTCGAAAGTAGAATTACAACTATTTGCATTATTAAACAACATAATAAACTGGAAAAAATATAGCAAACACACTAAATACATTTGCTGTTGCTACTTTAAGTCGTACATATAATTGATTGACAGCAGTAAAATCTGTCGTATTTAAATAAATTGAGGTGCAGCGGCAGTTCGTCCATAAATACATGATTTGTTTTATTACTTCTTTTTAAAATTATTACATATTTATTTGAAAACCGAGATCATCTTGTATATATATTTTTCTATAAGGTCGTGCTTTTTATACCGATAATTTATATTGTGAATTACACATTATTATTATTATTTATAATTATAATTACAATATTATTATTAAAAAAAAATCTTTTCTCGTCAAGAGCTTCTCTACTTAACAAAAAAAGTGTAGAAGGATATGTATCTGTAGATAAAAATATGATTACGTATTTTATACGAAAAACTAGAATTTAAAAACGTTCCTAATGTACAATGGTGGATTTGATATTCTTAAATATTAAAACTTCTACAAATAATTGCTTCATTTATGATAACAATTAAATCTCAAGAGTTTGCAGGTCTCGACATACTGCTTCAGAAATGCATATATGAATGACCAACCGTAATAATATTCTAGATTTATATAAAAAGTAAAAAAGAAGACAGAATAAAATTTATAAAATGTAAGCATAGATAATTGTTATAACATTTCTTACGTTTAAATATTTTATCCTGTTTAACTATTTTTCAATTAGAAATTATTCGAAATATTGTAAAGGTGACAATTAAAATATATGTTCTATTTTACATACAATTTATTTGTCTAGGGGTTAAGTCTACTGAATCATTTATACAATATTTAGAGTATTTAAAAAAAATTACAATTATTAAGTCAAATAGGAAATAATAGCTAAATAGTAGAGAAAGTGCAAATTCTCCAACATACAACGACCAACATATGAGATGTTGAGCAAACGGACACAAAAAATTATATTTTGTTGTAGATTTAGAAACGTCTCACATCAATAGAGATGTAGACAAGTTTAACATAAAAAATATTTAGTAGTCAAATTTGAAATTCCATAGGTCACAGGAACATGAATGCTTCTGATACCAAAAACTTGGCTAGTCAAAAGAATTTTTCAATACGTGAATTACACCGACATGCATCTTACTTTATAATGAGAAGGTTCAAAATATTACGTAAATAAATATTCATGGAAATTACCTCATGGAATATAAAAATCTTCTCTATAAGAAATTTAAGCAAAAGAAATCTTTTGTAGTGCAACAAAGGACACAATGTTAAATCGGTTGACGATAATTGTATCTACAGGGTAGTGTCCAAAAGTAGTAGGACTGTTTTTTTAAAAAATATTTATTGAACATTTGGTACATCGACTTACTACTCTTCAAAATAGGCCCCTTGGGCATCCACACACTTCTGGTAGCAAGCCTTCTAGGTCGCTAAGGCCCTCTGGAAGTCGTCCTCCGGGATGCTGTTCAGCGCCCTCGTCGTTGCCGCTTGGACTGCTTCCACCGAGTCGAAACGATGCCCCTTGAACTGCCTATTGATCCGGGAGAACAGGAAGAAATCCGGCGGTGCTACATCAGGGATGTAGGGGGTGTGAGGCAACGTGGAAACGTCGAATTTGGCTAGGAGATCCCTTACAATACACGCACCGTAGGACGGTACGTTGTCATGGTGGAGCTTCCACTTGCCCATCAGGTCTGGTCGCACGCGTGTGATCCGATTTCACAGCTGTGTGAGCACTTTCACGTAAAATCATGCATTTACAGTCTGTCCAGGAGGTACAAACTCCTTATGGACAATGCCACGACGGTCAAAAAATGCAATCAACATCGATTTCACTTTCGATTTCGATATTCTGGCCTTTTTTTACGGGGTGACGTTTTGTTTCCGGGTCGTATTGGAAGACCCAGGTTTTATCTCCGGTGATGACATTATCGAGAAAATGTTCATTCTCTTCCAAACAGTTCAGTATTTCTTGGGAAATCTCAACACGCAGTTCTTTTTACTCGTCACTCAACACTTTCAGCACCGTTTTCGCGCACACTTTTCTCATCGACAAATCCTCTGTGATGATGCGTTGAACTGTCCCGTACGAAAGATTCAGCTCATCACTAATTAATTTAATGCCCAACCGTCGGTCAGAGTTCAAAAGTTGCTTAACTTTCAGCATATTGTCGTCCGTTCGCAAGGTTGACGGACGCCTGGCGCGATGGTCGTCCTCGACGAGCTCCCTCCCCTCCCGAAACAACTTGTGCCACTCAAATATCGAGGAACGGCTCATGGTATCCTTCTTGTAGGTCTGCGTAAGCATGTCCTTGGTTTAGGTCGCTGATTTTCCAAGTTTGTAACAAAACTTGATGGCATACCGCTGCTCCAAATTTCGCTCCATCGCAACTGACGACGAGGAGTCACAACAGGAGGTCACTAAAATAGTGGTCCACACTCAACTAACGCACGCAGGCGACTGCCGCAGGTCGAAACCTGTTCCCAAGGCTCCCCTCCATATGAAAAAATAGTCCTACTACTTCTGGATACAACCCTGTAAATCACAAAGATGTCTAATATATCTTATATTAATGTTATGGAAACCAGTGGGATATTATATCGTAAAGACAAATTCATTGCTTTTATTAACATCCTCTTCATTGATATACATTTTAGAAGAACATCTTATGGAACATAGCTATTTTAAAATTTCAATCAACACAATACCTTTACTAGCACCGCTATAATTATCAAAAATTTACTATTCTATTAAAAAACTATCACATTTAGCGCTAGCATGACCACGCGCAACGACTAGGCAGTCATAGCGATCAAATGACTCCCCTAACCTCTCACTTCGCAGGCCGTGCTTCCACGCGGGGTGTCTGAGCCATCACCATTAGTTAGCTTTATATTTACAAGCCACATCACTAGTAAATAAAGTTTGGCAAAGTCTGCTTGTAATATTTAGTACTTTTTATTCATTATGGCTTCTTCTTCTACTCTTCAATCCTTGGATTGGTCGGCAGCTTTATTCAGCTGCTATGAGAGGATAATGTGGTGGCTTCTCCTTTCCTTCCACATCGTAGTTTAGTAGCCCGTTGGATAAATACCATCTTCTACAGCTGTACCAATGTATTCATATCCACCTGCAGTTGATACTGCAAAATCTGTTGCTCCCTTGCAGTTACCACTAGAGCCATTAAATTCCACTAGAAAGTTGCCTCTAGTAGCCCCTCACTAGTTCTGTTTGTTTGTTGAGACAGTTTACCGGGGTGTGGCCTCTATGCTCTTATGTGCATAGCTTCTTGGAGTCATAAGTGAGAGTTGGGAATCATTTCGAAACCAGTATCTCAGAACGACCCTAGAGTCCGACACTCTCGAGTATAAAGGTAGTACCCCTAAATTATTTCCCTACACATTAGTTAGTAAATTTAAGTCGAAAGGCAATTTTCTTATTAAGTATTCTTATTTGAGTTTAAATTTAGATTAAGTACTTCTATAAGTGAAGAAATATTAAAAGCTGCAAACACCATATGACTAAAACATTTATTGAGGGGCTAACCTACATATTGGTCTACATAAATACTCCAGTAAACAACAGAATTTGCTTAACCTGTGATGTTTAAAAGAAATAAACGTACATTTTCTCTTATTTTAACTTCTCTTTGAATTATTTTTAATATCAACCACATAATGTTGTAACACAAAGAATATACTATCGCTTACCAATAAATTCGTTTCGCATCGTAAAATATACCTAAACAAAATGTGGTTATAAAAAGGCATCACCATTTGCTGAATATTTAGTTCACACCTTTAAACCATTCCCGGTAAAACTACGTAACGGGGAAGACATTCGTAGTCTTATAGTAATGCCACATTAAGTCCTCCAATTGAAATTAATTAAACAAAATCTAGTATCTACAAATCACTAATTTAACAAAAGGTTCTGGGTTACAATCTAATTACTGGCACAATATAAAAACCTCTGCAACAAAAAAGCTACCGGCAGAGTACTTCACTATTGAACATGTTTACAAGATTGCAGATAAAATCACCCAACACTTTGAAGAGCAGAAATACTACGACAAAGTATTTATAGATAATACAAGACAATAAAACAGGAAAAGGCGGTTGCATAACAGATTATTATCATGTTTCTTAGAAAAGAGGACCCAAAATTGCTCAATATTTTAAAAAAACTTAAGACACATTTCGGAAACAACATCCTTAAAACATTTAAGTGCACGAGTAGCACAACTAATTTTTGGGTGAACTTGAAAATAAATATCTCCAACACCCCCTGTGAATCAACTCAAAGAAAGAAAATATTTGCGTTATTCGGCGTCATTTGGAGGATAACCGTTGAATAAGATAGGACAGTGCTCATATAACATTAGACGTAATCTTATTCAACAACGCCCACTTCCATTAGGTGCTTAAAGCCGACAAAATATTGAGAATTTGTTCTGGACTACACTAAATCATGCTCCCTGAAATCGCTCAACCATAATCATTTTTAAGCTACTTAATGAACGACTTGATGTATAAAGATTTTATTACGATTTAGCTGTCAAAGTATTCGTGCGCAATTAACTGGTGTTACAATTACTTTTATTTTATAATAAGAAATGAAACTACATATTTTTTAGGAGTAATGTATTTCTAGGTTAGAAGATTAAGGGCAGAGAAAAAGCAATGGAAAATAACCCAAGTGGATTATATTTAGATATGCTCTAATAATTCATAACATATATTTAAAGATGGAAATAGCAATACAACTACTCAGTGAAAGAAATCGGACTGAGGCAAGAAAGGTATCAGATAAACGGGAAAATACTTAACCATCCGAGGTTTACGAATGATACCATGTTGGTGTTTCGAAGAACTATAGACAATTATCTAGGAGACCTACTCAGAACAAATAAGCCTTACAATAAATATGCAAAGAATCAAAATAACGAACAACTAAAAAGAGGAAAGAAATATAGAAATACTTCTAACATATTCTAAAATGTGTCAAATAAACCCAAACAGAGAAAACTGAAAACATGTTACGTCTGTTGTGATCAGCATTTAAGGGAAAATATTTATAACTCGTACGCCTTTTCAGTACAAACATATCGCAAAAAACATGGACTTTCACATAAAATAAAACTATGAAAAATCAAATATAAAACATAAAAACAAAATAATAAGAATTGAACATATCAGACTAAGAACTGAAGTAATAGGTGTTACAGAACACATAGAAATAGAAAATAGAGATGGGTTGGTCACATTATGCGATAGAGGGATAGCAGGTAAAACAAATAAATACAACAATAAAAGAAAGAAGGAAAAAGAGTGTTTACAAATAAAATGTCGGATAATTTAAAAAAGATTACCGAATTTGGTTGGCCAAAAAAAAACATCAATTCGAAACAAGTGGAGAGAACTTGAGGAGCCTTACATTCGCCAATGGATGGAAAATGGGCAACATAAATATATAAGCAAGTACATAAACTGATAGCACTACAATATTTATCTGTAGAAAAAATTGACTTAAAGAACATTTAGATACAGTCAATCTTGTACAGTTAATCTTGTAAAGCAGGGTAGTTTTTTTTATAAAACAATAATAAAATCGCTATAGACTTATGGAATACAACTATAAAGTATCTTTAAATTATTTTCTTTTACAATTTGGAGTAGATTTCAATTAAAGACACTTAAAATCATAAAAAACTGTACGTGATATGACTCCAGAAAAACCACAAGATGACAGAATTTAATACACGTTGTCAAAAAGACAAATACTTTAAAGAGGTTTATTAAATAGATGTTTACTCTCAGGCTGGCCATTACGGGTTGATTTTTTAAACACTTTTATTTTCCTAGAGAAAACAGTTATACCACCGTAGTTCGGTCGCCAGTCTCGTAAATTATCTAAGCAGGAATAATTGCGGGTAAATGAAATTGGAAGTTATGCTGGTTTTGTCTCTATTTTATCATAGCTTCTCACATCCCTTGACAGTGTAAATTAAACGAAAAAACTAATTTACATTAAAATTAATACTTTAAATTTTATTAACCGTAAAAAATTTTGACAGTTGAGCAACTTATTTGATAGAATAAAATACACACACATTTATATTTCATGTATTAAATGATATAGAATTTAGAGTTTAACGTTAAATATTCAATGTCCACTAAATATATTTACAACTGTCTACTTCGTATAGCACTTATTATTATTACAACCCGTACTTATTACATAGCTATCATTATTTTTTTTAATGCCTTATATGTTTCTTTCCGTTCTACGTTTGTATGAAAGCTTAATAACAGATTTATAAATATAAAATATATATATATATATATATATATATATATATATATATATATATATATATATATATATATATATATGAGTTAAATTGCTTGACAACTTGGTCTAATATAAACATCAAAAAGTTAAGAGTTTCTTCCATGTCTAACGTTTAATTATATCTGAAACGGTTTCATTTCATTGTCAAATATCCTAGAACAACTGTCAGTGTCGCATGTGGAAAAATTAAATAACAGAATAATTAATTAAAACAAATTATACAATAAAATCCGTTAACAAAGAAAGCATTTTGTTACGTTCAAGCTAGTCCTATTTTTTGATCGACTTATCAGACCTGATGACAAGAGTAATTTACCATTTGCAATTTTTTTTAAATAAAACGGTTTATATTTTTGCAAAATGTATTTGCGCAGTTGCATAAGACAGTGGGAAATTAAATTAAATTACGCCAGAGCGCGCAGCACTTTGAAGCTTCACCTTTTTCATTCCTTTCTGTAAGTTTATTTATTTTATTAAAGTCCCCACAAGAAACTTTGGTGTGGAAGTTGTTGTTTGATATCAACTATGCATTTACAATAAACCAGAGATTTGATAGATTAAGTTTTTATGTGTCTACAACAGTCTTCAGTCAAAATCCTAAAGTGCCATCACCATATTCGAAAATTTAAATTTTCAGTGAAAGTTAAATTTTGCTTATAAAGTTATAAATCGTGTTATAACGGCACGCGATATGGAAAACAAAAAATAAAATAGGATGTAAGGTCAATTAACAAAAAAGAACCAACTTACATGGTTTGGATATATAATTAGGATACGTAAACAGAAATTTACAAAAAATAATTTGGAGGTTAAAATTGCAAGTTAGAAAACTTAAAGCTAATTAGAGCAATATACTGAATAGTATCTTAAAAGTAATGATGTTTAATGGGAGAAAGTAAAAAAAATAACTAAAACACACTTCAGCATCAGTGATACAGTCTTCTATTAAAAGGTGTTATTTATGTTATGTACAACGTTTTTATTAAGTGCATTAAGATATTTTTATTTAAAAGCATAACACGAAGTTTTTCTTCTACAAACGGTTATTTATTTAAAGAATTTTTCATAACGTTTTAGCACAATTGCGACCCGATTTCGTGAATTACAGCTGTGATATTGTTTTTAAGTATTTAAATCTTTGATAAAGTATTGATACACGTTTTATCTGTGACGTAGCTTTAAAGAAAATATGTGATGGTGTCATATCGCATGATCTTGATTATTAGTCGAAATTTGCATTTCGAGAAATTACTTGTCCAGAAATTTATGACACAGTAACGCAATTGTCTCGCGACTTCTGTGGCACATAGCGCTGTCTTTGTAAAAATAGACGTCGTCTACAGCATTCACTTCTGGAAAAAAAAATTAGTCATTATTTCATGATACACACACCATTTACTGAAGCAGTCTCGTCAGCATTATTCTTAAAAATGCGGATCAATCATCCCAAAAAGCGCAAAAAACTAATTTGTTAAAGCGGAGAGGAAATTCTCGACCATCATATTGGATTTTTAAACCACCAAATGTGACTGTTTTGTTTATTTGTGCACCCAGTAAGGTGAAAATGCGCTTAATCTGTCATTTTTTTAAATGAAGGCTGGTTTCTTGCTTCTCCAATATTTAATTTACATCGTTGTTCATGATCTGGTGGCTTAAGTTGTGTCAGCTGAATTTTGTTAGCTTTCAGACCCAGATATCTATGCAACTTATAATACAGACTGATTTGTGAGAATCCAATTGTCAAAATCTTGAAATCGATAAATTCGGATTTTCTACAATATTTTTAGATGCAACAGTAATATTTTTAAGATACTTGTCTGGCTTTAAGTTTTTTACATGGAAAACTTTATCAAAAAGTTCAAATTCTTTGATTAGCTTCACAGTTGCTGCACAACAAGGCGCTTCATTTCGAGCCAAAATTATTATTATTTCAAACGACACCTTTTAGTAAATATAGATCTGGTTTATAACTGCTTAGTATAAGAAGTAATTTGTTTAATTTACTTAAAAAATAATAAAACTAACCCATTAATTGGATCACAACATTTTAAAGTGTATCTATTGCAGTTTAGTTATAATAATTGCAATTTTTTAAAGAAAAAATGGTTTAGAAACTTATTTGTTAAACTTTTTTAAAAACCTTCACCTTCTTCTAAAAGTGCCCTGCAATAAGGTTTCTTTGATGAAACAATATTTTATTGATTTTAACAGTAGTGGTATATGTATTATATGTGGTTCAAAAGTGAAGAATTTGTTTAAACAATCAAAAAGTATCATTCGACATAAAACTTCTAATCTTAATAGTGAAAATAATTTAGAACAAATGACGTCTTGGCAGAAGTACATTGTTAACTTTGCAATTTATGCTAAGAGTATTGGAAACGGTTGTTGAACGTCGAACAAAGTAGAGAAATTTCATTGAAAAATATAATTATAATTTCTTATGTTTTTATAATTTGTAAAAGTATTTTAAAATAAAATTTAATAAATCATAGTTCTACTTATGGAATTAGAATCAGGTTACTAAGCAACTGAAAAGCAAGGCCGCTGGCTGCACTTCCTAACAAATATGAAGTTTAGTGGGGTCCTTCAAAGTTGGACAACTTTTAACTGCGTTTTCTTCTAGAAATGGAATTACGTCGTAACTTCTAAACGATCACAAGCAGTTTAAGATAGTTTCAAAAGTTGCTCGTTGAGGAAACTTTAAATTTCTGCCGTGCACCTTTTAAAGATAATTTAGGATATTTTATATTTATTGCTAATATTGTAAAAGTAAAGCGCACTAAAACTAAAACTAAGATGAAAATCAAACTAAACTCATTAAAAAATTTTTAGTTTGTGGTCTTTTAGATCTTTTATTCATTTGACCACAACTTTATATGTTAAAAAATTTGCCAATATCCCACTTAAAACCCCGTTGTGAAAGATATTTTAAATGTTTATCAGCAATATTCTAACAAAAATTAATAAGAACTATTTTTAATCTCCTTATTGCAGAATCACTGCATTCCATATTTTAAAAACATTTAACTGTGCGTTGCTTTGCAACTATCCTACTCACAATTTTATATTTTTTAGTGTACTTTACCCAAATACTGTAGTAATAGAAACCAATTGTATTTTGTTCACCTTTAAAGTTTACAATAGAATTTTTGAGTGGTAAGAAGGTTGGTAAAGAATTTATTAAAGCAAATTTCGAAAGCTATACTATTATTTTAAAAATCCTGAAAATTGTTAGAAAATAAGCCTAAAATAAAAATTTGCTAAAGCAAATTAAAAAAAATCGTTCTCATAGTAAACTAATATCTTCGAAGGATTTTAATGATAATAAGATTAATTTAATTTAAATTAGTTGTTTTTGGAGACAATATATACCGGTATTGTAAAAGTCAAAACTAGGTTTAGTGAGAAATGTTTCAACCAACAATTAAAACACAAACTGAAATAATTTCAGAACATTTAATAAATCAATTCTAGGATATTAAAAATGACACTAGCAAATGTTAAAGCATTAAAGAAATACATTGCAGTTCTACGAATCAATATCTGTATTTAATAATTCATATCACTTTTGCGTTCAAATGCTCGGGTTAACACAAAGTTTAGCTAACGTCCATTGCGTGATGCGAATTAAAACGGCTTATAATCACTTCTTCAATGTACATTTGGGCTCCCAATGCACGTTACTAAAGGTGAATTTAAAAAGTTGATATCAAGTGTCCTTTCAAAAACTTTGGGTAGAAGTAGCATTAATCGAAAATAGTTAGTTATTTAATCTACAACTTTACCATAAAGATTAGGATAATATTTATATGCAAATTTGTTCACAATTAGGGTTTTTGGATCTACAAAATCTAAGCGGACGTAACCATGCGGAGAATGGTATCTGTAGAGCAAATGTTTGTACCGCTTAGAGATAACTCTACTCTTTCCCATCCCATTGTTCCTATAAAGGTTTTGGTTATTTTTAACTGACAAAAATTAATTGCTTCGGTGGATTAGTACACTATATAATTATTTTTTTTTTGGTTTTTATTATTTTATGGTAACAGTTTTTCAAATAAAAATGGGCAGCATTTGTTCTAATAAGGATATTGTACTGATCTGTGATTAATAAAAAAACGAAAAAAATAATTTTACATCAAAATTCAAAAACTTGAACAGAGCATACTGCTTCAAACGTAAATATGTTGTTAAGCTTGCCACTTCAAAGTGGAATTATTTATGCTGCACACAAAAATGTTAATACATAAAGCTCTCGCGCGCATTATCCAAAAAATATTGCAAAAAATATAACAGAACTATTACCGATCTCTTATTCACCATGCACCAAATTCTAAAATAATTCTGAGAATTTAATTATGATGTACGAAGTGTATAAATAAAGCAATGAGACTGATGGTGTAGCGTGCAATCTGGGAACATCGGGGGCTGCCCGCTTGGAAGAAAAGCGGATCGACATCCGATGCGCGTTCAGTGCGAGTCAGTAGCGATTTGTTCTGTAAAACGTTTTTGGCGAGTGCGTTTTGACGATAAATGACTGTAAAGTCGAACAATGGTGTGAGATCCGGTTTTGCTTTAGACTTGGGCACAGTGCAACAGAAACGTTTGCAAAACTTTAGCATGCCTATGGAGACACTGTTTTGTCAAGAGCGCAAGTGTTTCGGTGGTTTAAGGCATTCAGAAGGAAGAGAGACACTTGAAGATAAACCGTGCAGCGTACGACCTGCAACTGCACGGAATGACACCAATGTCGATAGCTCTGGCAGCTTGTGCGTTCTGATCGTCGGCTGACAGTCATAATGATCGGGGAAGAGTTGCATTTGGCGCAGATTACCGTTCACCAGATTTTGACCAACGAATTGGGAACGCAAAAAATATGGGTGAAAATGGTTATGAAAAACCTTTCGCTGAAACAAAAGGACAACCCTAGGAACACGTGCTTTGACTTTTTTAAGCAATTGAAAAGGATCCTCGTTTTCTGAAACGAGACTTGGGTGTTTCAGTACGACCCCGAAACAAACCTCCTTAGCCCTCTTATTCACCCGACTTGAATCCGTGTGATTTTTTCTTTTTCCCACATGTGAAAATGCATCTCAAAGGACGTCATTTTAGGACAGTATCGAACATTGAAAATATCGTTACCGATCAGCTGAAGGCGATTCTAGTATTCGCGTTCCAGCACTAATATGACGAGTGGATGAACCGTGTGTGGCTTTCCAAGTCAATTACTTTGAAGAGGACAATTCCCAAGTGTAACTATCATTGCCTGATCAAATAATAAAGAATCGGTCTCATTACTTTATCTGCACACCTCGTACACCAGTTATATATTGATATTAGAAAGACGTATGACAACATCAAACGACATGCAATATATAAAGTATTAAAATTCTTTAAAATTCCAATTAAATTAAAAAGAATTGGGTTTATTGTGAAAATGACAATAAACGCAACAAAAAGCAAATGTAGAATAGAAGAGCAGCTTTTTGAAGGCTTTGAGATAAAAAGGAGTAAAAAATATACTAAACCTAGTACTAAAAAGAGAAATAAGAAATATTATCCTCAATCCAATTGAAGTAGTATAAAACAGACAAATATAATTACTAGCGTTTGCAGACGATGTGATCATAGTAGGAAGAAACAAGAATGCGATTAGTGAAGCATAATTAAAATAAAAGTCACCTAACAGTTTGGCCTATAGGTAAATGAAGAAATAAGTACATTTTTAACTAGAACGACACAATGAACAAAAAATTGTACTTGCTAACAAAAAATTTGGAAAAGCAAACAATTACCTTAAAATATATGTAACAGGAACGAATAGCATTGACAAAATTAACTATACAAACACTAATAAGATCTTAAGTACTAACAATCAAGAATTACTAAATCGATTTGAAAGAAAAGTTTGGAAGAATATAGTTTGGCCTGGAATATGATAAGAATTTGGGTGGAAGGCAACTAAGAATACATTTTGAACTACAAAAGAAGAAAGCGGGCCACAATTATTGCAGTAGATCAAAACCCAGAGATTGAGGTGGTTCTGACGTTGTGGCGAATGGAATAATATGATATCCAAAAAGGGCAATGAATAGAAAACTAAAAAGAGGATCATTAAAAAGCCACTATAAAAAATAAATTGATAATATTATAAACGACCTAAGAAAACTTGGGAAACCAAAATGAAAATACTTTATTCAAGACAAGGAAAAGTAAAAGTAGATTGTGCTACACGCTGTTTTCACTTACATCGAAGAAGAAACATTCTGGCTAGAGTAGTAAGTATTTCATTAGACAATTCTTATGAAATAAACAAATACTTTGAATAGTCAGAAACTTATTAACGTTGTAGGTAATAAAGTCTTGCATAAATAGTGTGCCTATTTTATTCTCCACATGTGCACCGCAGATCACACAACCCGCATTGAATCTATTTTTGGTAATTCCATTGTTGCCGTTCTGAACAAAATGTACTTCAAACTTTAGCAATGTACTAAGTTTTGCTTTCAGCAAAACTTTTATTCTGCGCAAAACAGCTGAAATACTTTAAGGTCAATAATAACGTAGTCGCTCATAATTCGGATAGTGAGCGACCAAGGAAATTTTGGTGCTTTATAAAAAATAATTCTATCCCGTAAAATTTTTAACTTAACTAAATTATGTTACGAACCTGCCAATGTTAGAAATCTACTGTAAGACAAACATTGTTTATTTATGTACAGTAGGCTTCTTCATCTTCTTCCAGTTCCGTCTCCTATCGGAGGTTGGAAACTATCATTGCAATTCGCACCTTGTTCACAGCAGCTCTAAACAGTTCATTTGTACTACAGCCGTACCATTCCTTTTGGTTTCGTAGACAGGAAGTTTTTCTTCGGCCCACACTTCTCTTTCTTTTGAATTTGCCTTGTACAGTAGGCTAAAGAATATAAAAACCTGGATATAAATGAATCGTGTAAGATACTATTTAGTAACCAATAGTATGTTAAAAAGTTATCTAAATCAGACCATTAGTTCAAATGTGTACTTTCTACAATTAAACATAGAATTGTTGTAATAGTATGGAGATGCGTACTAGCCCAAGGAGCTGATCAACTACTTAGACATCTCCAAGAATTACAATATTACATGTCGTCACCACCGTAATTAGGCAGGCCTTCTCGATATATTTCCTAGCACTCTCCATTTTTAATTTTTCTCTTATATTATCTTTTCTTATTTTGTCCATTATCGTTATTTTTACTACTATTCTCAGGTATTTCATTTCTAGGACCTGAATTTTGTTATGTGACTTCTCGGTTAAGATCCATGTTTAGCCTCCGTACAGTAATGTCGGTAAGTATATGGTCATTTTTGTTTTATTACTGATTTCTTTTTTGTTGAAAAATCCTCTATTAATACCATGGAACATTTTTGTTTTTGTGGTAATTCTGTTATTAATTTCCTCATCTAATTTTTCAGTATTATCTATAGTTATTCCTAGATACTTTATATTTTTAACTTGCTTCACTATTTGATTGTTGATTTGTATGCTTACTCTTCTCTCCTTGTTGTTTGACATCACTACTACTTTTGTCTTGATAATATTAGTTTTCATTCCGTTTATTTCCAGTTCTTCCAACCATAGATTAACATTGAATTGCAGACTTTTTTGTATTAGCCATTATTGGGACATCCTCTGTAAATCCGCAATCGTCTACGTCTACCGATTTCAACATGTAATGCGCAACAATCATCTTCTTACTGTTACTGCTAATATTTCTTATAATTTCGTCCATAAATATACGAAAAACGAAGGTTGCTCCTTTGTCTAACTCCCTGAGCAGTTTTAAATTTTTCGGTTGTTCTTTCTAACTATATTTTATGTTTTTTTTTGTACATTGATTTAATAGCTTCTATCAAGTTATTTTCAATACCATTACTCTCTAGAACATCTCATAAATTTTGTTTCATTAACTTGTCGAAGGTCTTTTCTAGGTCAACAAAGTAAATATATACTTCTTTATTGTAGAGTAGTGATTTCTCTAGTACATTTCTCATTGTAAATATGTAATCGTGGGTACTGTCCAGGTCTAAATCCTCTTTGTGCTTCATGCAATTTATCTTCTACATCTTTTCTTAATACTTTATCTAAAATCATCTCGTACACCTTACAAGATTAGTAAAGCAATGATACTCCACGATAATTGGAGCATGTCATCTGATTTTCTTTTTGAAGAATAGAACTATTACCGAATTTTTTCAGTCTTTGGGTACTCTTATTCATGCTTCATTAACAATTTTGTATAGTAGCACCATATATCTTCTCCCATATATTTGAGTAATTCTGCTTTTATGCCATCTACTCCTGATGCTTTCCCATTCTTCAATTTTCCTGCCGCTTTCTCTACTTCTTCAAATTGTATACTGTCTCTTCCTTCTTCTGGCTTTAATGCCCTATCTTGTGCTCTTATTTCTTTTTTTCCTATATATCAACTCCATCCAACATATCTTGAAAATACTGTTTCTATCTGCCCATAACTTTATTATCTTCAGTAATTATCTTTCCCTTTCTGTCCATAATTTGTCTCAACCCATTTTCCTTCCTTTGTTTCTCATAATCTTAAGAACTTTATAAAACACCTTCTGGTTTGATCGGATGTCTTTTTCCATCTTGTTCTCAAAATCATTCAATACCTTAGCTTTGGTTATTTTAATTTTCTCTTTTGCCATTCGTTTCATTGTTTCATCATTTTCATAGGCTTCTGCATTTCTCCAATTCTGCATCTATTGTTATATTTTAAAATTTATCTGCTGCATCTTGTATCTCGTTCGATATTTATTCTCCATATATACCTTTCTTATCTGCTGTTCTTGATATTTATATATTTTAATAATTTATATTTCATTTTTGTTAAGTTCACATACTACCCTCTCATACTATTTTCCCTTGTTATTTTCCATTTTTGCTGCTAGCAGCTAGTGATAAGTCGATGATTCGGAACCTTCTAACTCTTACATCTTGTATGATGGTTTTGTTTGCTTCCTCTGTAATAACATAGTCTATAATTGATCATTCGTCTCTTCCTGGTTCTTCCCTATTGTATTTGTGGCAGTTCTTATGTATTTATAGAAGGAGTTTTGTATCACCAGTTTGTTTTGAATGCCAAATCTATAAGTTTCTTGCCATTTCTATTTATTGTTATCTCTCCATAAATGCCCATCACTCTTTGTCTGTCTATACTGTGATTTCCTATTTTGCCATTAAAGTCCCCAGTAATTATAGTGGGATTGTCCACTTCTTCATATACCATTGAAACTCATTCCAAAATTGTTCCTTTTTACCCAGCGCATCATTTTCATCCAGTCCATATACTATTATTACATCCATTGTTCCAGTGTTACTATGTGCGAATGTCACTTTGATTATTACTTTACTTATTAATTTTTATTCAACTAGTTTCATGTACTTCGGGGTTATCGCACAACCTACCTCTGCTTCAGCTCTTTTATTGATTTCTACTCCACTATAAAGTAAATCATATTCTTCCACAATTATCTTTCCTACCCCTTTATTTTTTGTCTATCTAATTATTAGTATTTGTATTTTATATTTCTTAATTTCTTTGATCGGTTTCTTTTCTTTTCTATTTATGATCCTGATAATTCATGTTCCTATTCTATGCCATTTACTCTCGTTTTCACCGTTTTTTGGCGTTCTTTGGACTGGTTTACTTTGCTCATTGTAGCACATCTCCAGTTACAGATTCTCTGTGTTTGAAACATAAAGATTTTAAAATCTAGAATTTGAACTACATGACCATTTTAGCTACATTCAGTCCGACTCAAATATTCATAGTTAATGAAAATATCTCAATATACACGACTTGCATCTCAGATTTGTTTACCAATTACAGCAAAACGATCTCAGATTCTAAAAAAGCGTAAAACTTTGGTCTGGGTTTATACGAAGCTGTGCTGTTAGACCAAAAGAATTTTTATGGTATACTGTTCTTCTTCCAAGTATAATTTGCAGATTGTGCCTATCGAAACTTTTAATACCATTATATAAGTTATTATAGTTAACGGCGCTCAAACCTTGTTTTGGATAAAACATATAGATACTTGATTTGCATTCATTTTAATTCGATAAAATAAATATTGAGTACCCTGAGGGTTACCGATGTGAGTAAACGGGGTAATTAATTAGAAATATTTTAATGTATGTAAAAAAGAACAACATTTATTTTAATACTTGCAATTTATGTAAAATTATACAAAAAAATATTTTCATAATTTTAATTTGTACCCTTATTTTTATCATACAGCTGTTTGCTGTCTTCAGTGCTTACTTCTGCAGTATGTGAGGTCAAAGATCTTTTTGAGATTCATAACACATTCTTAAAAAAAAACATTATTAAATACGAGGGTGAATCAAATATAAACGAGACTTATTTTTTAAAAAATATTTTATTTGAACTTGAAACAAAAGAATAGTAGATTATTTTTCTACACAATCTCCTGATTTAGAAACACATTTTTCCCAACGTGTAGCTAATTTTGAAATGCCTTCCTCGTAGAATGAAGTTGGTCGTTTTTCCAGCCAATTGCGCACATAGACCTCAACCTTCGCATCGCTGTCGAATCTATACCCTCTCATGGCTTCCTTGAGAGGACCGAGTAGGTGATAGTCGCAGGGCGATAGGTCAGGGTTGCATGGAGGGTGTTCAACTGTGAACGATGCAATTTCTGCTCAATTGTCAGAAGGCGAGGCACCCACCTTACGCACACCTTACGAAACCCTAGCTCCTCTGTGATGATCTAAAAAGTGCTGCCATAATTTGTTCCAATCTCAGATGCAATCTCATCGATGGTCAGATGTATGTCACCCTCAATAAATTGTTGAAAGCGGACGATGTTTTCGTTGGTAATGCTGGTGCGAGGTCGGCGATCATGGCTCTCATTTTCAACATTCTCACGACCCTCCACGAACTTTTTGTGCCATGCGAACACTCTAGCTTGTAACAGTGTCTCTTCCTTGAACTGCGCAGTCAATCTCCTCTGTATTTTAGCCGGTTTTACACCTTCCGTGGCGAGAAATTTAATGATAATACGCTGCGCAATTGGCGACGGCACCTCCTGCTCAGACAGGAACGAACGAAATCGCCCGCCTGCTTCCCCCACTCCTGACATCCCTACCCAACACCTGACGAAGCAAGAACTCTCGCGCGTTAATATTGCGCGCCCGAGATCAAAAGTCTCGTTTATATTTGATTCACCCTCGTAATTTAAAAATTATTATTTGTCATTTCATTGTTTTAGTACAAATTAAATTATTTAATAAGTTTATTTATTAAAGTTTATCTTCAAATTTACATTTTACAATTTTAAGTTAGTCTACCTAATATCAAAAGCGCGACTTAATTAAAGTCCTTTATTGCTAAACTGTTACATTTATTTTTAAAAAGTCGACGATTTACCTAATTTGATAACTGCGCTTATTGTCTATTTGCACCAAATTTCGCTTTGGAAAAGAAGGGTGATTTGAAGTTGACGTACTCAATCAATTTTTTTTACATATTCGCCAAAAGTGGAAAAGGTATCAGATAGGTGATTTTGTAGATATCTGAAGAGGGAATAATCTAAAAAAGCGAACTCTATTAAATACACCGAGTCTGATAAAATATTTCATTTTAAGTTAAAACTAGTGTGAAACAAAATTTCTGCTTCCTCTCAAGTGCGTCATTAACATGCATGAGTTGCTGTTGGTAACTTTGGCCGTTACTATTTCACCAAGCGGAAGCAACTTGTAATGTACAACACTTCGCTGGGTCCACAATATACGCAGTAATATTTTTCGATGTAGATATTTTGACAGTGCACTTAAATAAAACCACTGTTTCACCATAAAAAAATCTACCTTTTTGTCGCAGAACTTAAATTCGCACAAAAATGTTTCTTCTTTAATTGAAGGGGAGGCATAGTAATATCATATTATGTACTTTGAACTTCTTGTATAATCTCCTTAAATTGTGTGGATGCTTATGAATAGCTCGAGCCTGCAAATATTATTCCCCATTTCGATTTTTTTATTGTAAGGACGTTTGACGCTATTCAGATTAAAATTTCCAAAATTTGCAAAGTTGCTAGGCGACGTTGTTTTCATTACTGATTTTTAAATTATATTGATAAAACATACACATTCTAAAGTTTTTGTAAAGCTAGTAGATGGTGCAAACTGGCAACATGATATCAGAAGACATCAAGATAAAACGCGGTCTCAGGCAAGGATGCGTACTTTCTCCTCTTCTGTTCAACTTGTATTCGGAACACATCTTTCAGCAAGCTCTGGGCAGCATAGATGATGGAATCAGAGTCAACGGAGAAATATTAAATAATTTTAGATATGCGGATGACACGATAGTGTTTACAAACGACATCACCAGTCTCCAACGAATTATGAACAGAATTACAGAAGTTAGCAAGCGGTTCGGACTGACCCTAAATACCAAAAAGACCAAATATATGATAATTACAAAAAATCACATTGTTGACACCGGATTAACGATTGACAACAACAGGATCGAACGTGTGCGAAAATATACTTACCTTGGGACAACAATCGATAAAAACTGGGACCACTCACTGGAAATAAAGTGTAGAATTGAAAAGGCGAGAGCAGCGTTCGTAAAAATGGCCATTGAATTAAGACTACTGAGATGTTATGCCTTCAGCGTGTTGCTGTATGGAGCAGAGACGTGGACACTGACAGAGGCATCAAGACGAAAAATAGAGGCCTTCGAGATGTGGTTGTACCGCAGAATCCTCCGTATATCTTGGACAGAGCATGTAACCAACCACACCGTGCTGAGGAAAATGGGGAAACAAGAAACAGAACTCCTCACAACAATAAAAGTTCGTAAGCTGGAGTATCTAGGGCACATCATGCGCAACAATCAGAGATATGGGCTCCTACAATTGGTCCTCCAGGGTAAGATCAAAGGAAAAAGAAGCATCGGCAGAAGACGCATATCGTGGCTGAAAAACCTGCGAGTATGGTTCAATACAACAACAACTGGACTGTTTCGTGCCGCTGTTGATAAAGTCCGTATTGCAATCATGGTTTCCAACATCCTAAACGGATCGGAACTTTAAGAAGAAGAAGTAGATGGTGTTTGGTTATACGGCAGGTATGATATAAGGACTATTATCCTGAAGTTAAGTTAGAGACCGAGAACTAAGTTACGCATTTAGTAACAATCTTAAGAAATGAAACAAGTCTTGTGGGTCAAATTTTGAAAATTTATTATTACGACGTTTATGGCAAACCATGTTACGAAGCTCTGTATAAAAAGAATACTGCATATTATGCACAAATGTTTTGTTATACAAGTTTTCTTATTTTAGTAGAATTTGTTGCATCTGTATTGCATTTATCTATAATTTTGTACATTATTATAAGTTTTTGAGATTAATTGATGTTTATACCTTTAGGGTTAGATGTTAAGTTTTTCATTCTTTCATTAAAAATAGCAAATGATTTCTGCAGCCCTTATGGATCAGTTAAGTAAATGCCTTTTACCTTCCAATTAATATCGTATTTGTTTTTTTTTTAAATTTTTACCCGTATTACATTACATTTTCTTGAATTTTAGTAGGTAACTATTACAGACTTCCGCTGAATTTTAGCATTTGTAACAATGGTTGAGTTTAACTATTTTTAAATTACATGCACTCAGACATTATTGCTCGTCTTAAAATAAATTTTCATATGCGATTGGGCAGGTTTAGAGGAAATGTGTCATTTAAACCCTTGCAATATTTTATCGATAGTTACATTCGGACCGATTCCATATGCATTTTCTAATTTTTTTGTATAATGATTCCACATTTCTCTGATAGGAACCAATCAATAAGATGCTTTCTTCTTTGGTTTTGTTTTATTACCATTGAAATATAAGTACTACTTATTGTGGCGCCAAATATTTCCAAGTTATGTTTATTGGTATCCCATAAGTCTAATGTGATGAGCCTATGCGCTCAAAACCAATAAGCTAATTTTGTTCTCTTTGGGGTGCACTTAACATTACAGCTTCAATGGCATATTGCGCCTACTATTATGCAACCTTACATACCTTAATCATTCCGAAGACAGTTTATATTTTCTGTTTTTTATAGATCAGTTGACATGTTTTACAGTAACATAAGTTACTGAATAGTTTATAAAATATATCTATTCAATGCTATTTTATATTATATATTTTAAAACTCGGTGCCTTTTTCTAAAAAGACTGCTGCTTTAAATTAAGTGCTTGCTCAAGCGAGCTTTTTATTTTATTTGTTGTTTTTCGTTACACAACTTAGCTGACTAAACAGTTACGTAAAATGTATGTACTGTAGTGCTTTTGTGTGCGCTACTTCAAGCTACGAACTAAGCAAACAGGCAAATAATTAAAACAAACACTAACAAACTCGTTTATGTTTTTGTTGTATTTGTTTTTAAGATATATATAATTATTTATTCCATGCCGTTAAGATTTTTAATTAAACAATCATTAATGTTTATAACTACTAACACTCTTCTGTTTGCTTTTGAATTGCACAACTAATTGTTTGTTTTATTTATTACAGGTTAACCGCTCTAGGATGAGGTAAGTGTTTTAGTATTAATTTGTTATTATTATTAATACTAAGGTTGTAATAATAAGAAATAAATGTATAAAATATGCAGTTTAATGCTTTACCTATAATAAAAAAATTGTTTTTATCTTTGTACTAAAATGAAATTAGCAATTTGTGTAATAAAATTGCAAGTTGCACTATATCCTTGATTATTTAGTAAGGATAAAAAATTTGATTTTTGAAGGACTATATTCCATTTTAAAAAGGTATCACTGTAGTACGTTTTCTACATACATTAATTTTTCTATAATTTAAAGATGAAAAAAATTGGTTACTTAACTCTCAAATACTTTATTATCTAAGAAAATGTTCAAATAATTAAGATTGAGTAGATTTGTAATTGCTTATATTAAGCTGCTTTAATAAGTCAATTCTAATTTATTGGTGTGCATATCAATTCAAACAGAAAGTATAGAAATAATATTTAATCAGTTTTAGTTTTGTTTTTACACAGAGTTACATAAAAAATATATTAACTTGTACTGGGTGGCCAATAAGTCGGGAAGTAAAGTAAAATTTAATTTTCCGGTAATTAACAAAGATAAAAATTTAATTCATTGACTGTACATTAGTAGAGATCATAGGGTTTAACGAACAAGGTTCTCAAAATATGAGCCATTATTTTCAACGACGCGGTGAAGCCTTTCCTCAAAACTGGTAATTGCATTGTGGCGCATATCTTGATCAATGGTCGCAAACTCTTCTCTGATTCGTTGTTTCAGTTCGTCGATGGTCAAAGGAAAAAATCGCAGACATTGAGATCCGATGAACATGCAGGCCAATCAATTCCATTTCCGGTTTTCTTTTCCGCATCCATACCGATAATTCGTACACCAAATTTTTCAGCCATCATATCCAAATTTCCTAGAGACATCATGAAGATTAAATCAAAATTTAAACCATGAAAATTTTTAAAACCTTGTGTTCGGTGTGGTGTCGCGCCATCTTGTTCGAACCAGTATTGGTTAATCATTTTCTTTTTTTTCGCCTCTTCGAAAAACGGAATGAGAACTTGGTCTCGGTAGACATTTTCATCGACATATTTGGTGAGAAAAAACGGTCCAATAATGCCACGCCATGATATGGCTGCCCAAACACTGACTTTTTGGGGGTGACGACTCTTGACTACAGCCAGGTGTGGATTTTGTGTGCCCCAATATCGGTAATTTTGCTTATTCACATAGCCATCCAGGTGAAAGTAAGCCTCGTCTATGAAATGGATGTGTTTGAAGTCCAAAGTGTTGTCATCTTTTAAGGCCAAAGAGTGATTGGCGAACTCGAATCTCTGGTCAACATTCACTTGAGTGAGTGGTTTTTGAACTTGAATCTTGTAAGGAAACATATTCAACTTTTTGAGTATGTTTTGCACTGATGTTCAGCTAATTTGCAGCGGTTCTGATGTGTTTGCCAGTTGTTGGGGCGCTTTTCTGGTCGAGGTGGTCGGGTACTGCTCAAAGTTTTCCCTAACTTTTTCCACATTCTCAGGTATGGTGACAGTCACTGGTCGGCCAGTTCTGGAGTCGTTGTCGTCGAGGACACTACCGGTTCGCTCAAACTTTTCAATTAACCTTAAAAATAATCTATTAAAAAATTTTGGGAGAATTTAATTTTTGTTTACTCACATTGTTATCGTCTTCAGAGTCAGTTTTGTGTTCCGATCGAACTCTGCTCGGAATTTTCTTAGAGCCATAGTGGGCGATTTACCATTTGAGTAATACGCCGAGACAATAAACACCCGTTCGGGAACAGTGTATGTGATCGGATCTGAACACATCTCACCGAATGGTCATCAAATGTAAACAAAACCCTATCGTCTGTCCTTCACATCAATGACGTCCGATATGTATTCGGACACTATAGTGGACAATAGTAACCAAATGAAATATTTCCCGACTTTTTGGCCACCCTGTATATTATAGTAAGAAAGTGTTGATTAAAATTTTAATTTGCTTATACGTTTTTAGAAGGATAAGTTGAGTGATTTCTGAGCCAAAAGTTCTTACGCAACGCCTTAGACCACACAGCCATAATATTTTATAATGAAGATTTATATGTATAAAAGCCCGAGATATCAATTTCACAAAAAAGCTAAGGTTTTTTCGACAAATCGCACAATGAATCCATCGGGCGGCTGTTTAGTGTCTAACTATTGTCATATGACCAGAAATTCACACAATGGTGCATTTTATGACTTTTTAATACAGTCACTGGGTACTTTTAAAAACAACTCTGATGTAGATAATTCTTTGTTCAATGAACAAGTCCGTATAGATAATGATTTTCATATTTCAACATCGTAGTTGTGTTCAAATGGATTTTTAAATATATATTTCTTTAAATGTGTAAATAGAAGATACTATTAATAAACTCCAGAGTTCTAGTATTTGTTTACAATATATTAAAGAATCTAAAATCTAAAAAGCGCTAGTCGTTTATATAGTAATTACCAACAGGCCCAAATCTAAGAGGAACTGATTGGAGTTCTCATTTACATTATTCTTGGTGGATGATTTGGTGTGATATACATTATTCATGAAGCAATGGTAAACTAAATTCAAGGGAGTATATATAGACAAATATGTTGCATATGGATGTGAATTGTTTAATATGAGTAATACAAGATTGGTTAGTGTTGTCAACTTCTATACAAGAAATTTTTTTAGAGATTTATGTAAATGATAAGAAAGTGTTTGTAAAAAACTGTTGTAAGTTATAAGGTTATGTAGATAGTAGCTCTCCAGATATGCGTTAAAACTGTTAAATTGGCTTGCAAAATACGAGGGGTTTTTCGCAAAAAATATTTTTGGCGTCCTAGGCTGACAATTTTTTATTCCCCCAAATTTTGACAAGATGAAAAGGTGGACCAATTTATTTACAAATAATAACAGTAAGATAAGTCGAAAGTAATATATGCAAAATAATCCTGAAGGTAGACAACCAAACGTACCTTTAGAGCTCAGCCACGACACATTTTATATCAGCTGTCTTTGTTTATTTTCTATTCAAATGTATAGTGGATACCACCAATGCTAGCCGTATTCTACGGTGTTTCAAGCTACTACTTCTCTCATTGAAAATAATGAGTATTGTAGCGATAGTTACACCCCACGTGTGGCTAGAAGGAAGTCTTAGCAATAATTTAATGGAATTCTGTTCTAACGTTTGAATGTTGGTAATCCACAGAATTAGCGTTAACATGTACTCTCAAAATTACGAAATATGTATATGTAATTGGAAGTTTAGAAAATACAAAAGTTTAGAAGGAAAAATTATGGAGTAGTTAAATTAACCTGAATGATGTGATAAAGAAATATGGCAGTAGTTGGTAGCTCTGGATAGGTCATTTTCTTTTTTATGAATCGGCATGATTGTTATTAAACGCTATGACTTAGGGTATATGGACGTTGACTATATATGATTATACAGTTTTAAAAGCAGAAAATGTCCAAATTGCAGAAAGTGCTTTGTCGTGGAATATGTTATTTGATCTGGACCGGGTACTATTAGGAGTTTAATAAAATAAATCTTTTATTGTACTTATGTCGAGGGTTTTTTTCAAAGTGCGGTATATCGTTTTTAATTTACTTTGCGGACTAGGAAATGAAACTTGTAGTGCTTGTCTCTGATACCGATGCAAAAGTTTCCCCTAAGATGTTTGCCATAGTAAATAGTTTAATTTCTATACGACTACTGCATATAAGCATTGGTGTTGGGACGCGGTGGCTCAGATGGTTCAACCAGTTGGCTGCGTCCTCTACCGGCGCGCGCGAGCGCGAGTTCGAATCTCGCTCAGCCCATAGGTGTGTGTGTGAATGTCCTAGCATTTAAGTGCATGTTAGTGGGCACAATAAGCCCTTGAGGCCCTTGCCTGTAAGTGCGCAAAAAAACATTGGTGTTTGTGAGCAGATTTAATTTGGTTGGAAAAGTTCTGTTTATTTTAAACTGCTGCAGCACAGGACTTGAGTCACCAAATAAATAAAGTTTTTTTCATTTAATTTTTATTTTGAAATTATTTCTGCTGTTTTAATAACTCTCTCTATTACTTGAGAACGGTGTAAAAATAATATTTGTAGCAAAACTTTCTCAATCTTAATTTTGACCATTCTTCCTTCTTCTTCTGCATGTAGCTCCTAAGAAGCGAAGGGCGCCCAAGGTATTTCTAAAGCAGCGTGATTGGCAGGATTACTAGGCCTGCGCATCGTTGGTTGAGTCCGTTGTTGCTGATATTTTCTGCACCAGATTCCTCCATTTATTTTTGTCCTGTGCTATATATTTAGCTTGTCCCCATGTTCTGTAGTTGTAACGCCTTTAAAACAATTCTTTTCTATGTGTCCCTCGGTCTACCCCTCTTTTGTTTTCTTTGCGCTTTAAAATCTAGGTACTTGTTTTATTATATTTTGTAATGTTACTGTTTGATTTTCTCAGTGTATGGCCTATCCATTCCCACCTGCTTGTTTAAATTGTAGTTTCAATTTTGTCCTCTTCTGAGATTGTCTATAGTTGCTTGTTTGTTATCTTTTCCAGCCAGAATATGCGATGTATATGACGAAGGCTTTTGTTTATATTTTATTCGACATTTGTTTATTAATCGACCACCTTTCCACACCGTATGGCACCACACTTCGTAGTAGCTTCGTTGTTGTTCTGATGTTTTTTATATTCTAAATTCTCTTTAGCATATTGAATTTAGATTGTGCTAAGGTTATTCTATTAATGTCTTTCTGGGTACTTCTGTTAGCGTCCAGTATGCCTAGGTAACAAAATTTGTTAATTTTTTTTAATCCTTAAGTTCACCGAGTGTGATGTTTGTTTCTTCTTAGTTCCTTGTTGTATGTATTTTTGTTTTCTTCCCATTTATTTTCAGCCCGACATTTTCGCTTCAGATTTTAGTTTGTTGAGTTTTCTTTGCAATGCTTGTTTATTTGCAAATGTCATTTGCGAATTTTATATCTTCTCTAGTAGTAAATATGCCCCAGTGAATTTTGTTTTTCTTTTGTCTTCCGTGTGTCTTATAATCCAGTCCACTATAGTAAAGAAAACAATATGCAACCTTGCCGGACTCCTGTTTTCATACTGATTTTCTCTTACAGTCTGTTATAATGTTCAACTCTTGCGGAGAAATTAAGTATACAGTAATTTGATTACTCTTATTAATTTATCCGGTAGCCCTCAACATCTTCCACATCATCTCTCTTGAGACTGAATCGAACACTTTTTCAAAGCCCATAACATTTACCTATATAGGTTCTAGTCGTTCTCAGTTGTTTGTTCTAAAATAAGCCTCAGTGTACAAATATGGTAGATACATAAACGTCTCTTTCTGAACCCCGCTTGGTTTTCTAGTATCTATAGCTGATTTCATACATTTTGATATTATCTTAGTCATCATTTTGCTTGTTGCCGATAATAACATTATTAGTCTAAAGTTTTCGTAGCGAGTGAAGTCACCCTTTTTCGGTATTTTTATTAGCACTCTGTGTCCAGTCTTCTGAGATGTTTTAGTCATCCCACTTGGTTTATTAAAATGTGCATTACCTCAATTTTATGCTCTTGGTATGTCTTTAATAATTCAGCAAGAATTTCGTTTATGTTTGGCGCTACTCCGGTTTTTATTTCGCTCAGTGCTTGTTCAATTTAAATCTTATTGAACTTCTCTTTGCTTATATCTAGTTGTTGGATTATCATATTGCTGTTCACTTCCTGTGTATTTTCCTTTGCTTTGTAGATCTTAGTGAAGTGTCGCGTCTATTTTTTTATATATTTTTTTGTTTGTTCTGTAGATTTTCCGTTAGATCCTTTAAGTTTCGTTAATGGTTTGTTTTTTTTTATTGGTCTGCTTTGTTATATTGTATAGGATTTTTATATCTTTATTGTGAGCTACTATTTCCGCTTTTTTGCTAGATTTTCTATGTGTGCTTGTTTATCTTGTCTTTCTTTTCTTACTGTTTTGTTCTTGTCTCTGTATTTTCTTTCAAGTTCCTTTCTTTTTTCTTTTCTCATGTTTAACAGTTTGATTTTTATTTCTCGTTTTTTTTTCGATTGCACCTCTCATCGCTTTTATACATCGTAGCTCGTTTTTCCATTTTTTTAGATCATTATATAATCAATTTGGTTTTTATATTATCCATTTTGAGATACTCATATTGCGTTGTGGATATCCTTCTGTTTGAAAAGAGTGCCGCCAATTACTATTTCGTTTATCTCCCAGAATTCAATAAGCTTCTGCCATTTTCGTTCATAATCCCTAATCCCTGCTTTTTATGGCATTTTCATTTTCTACATTGTTATTGCCCACCTTGGCATTCAGGTATTCTTTAAATTTTTATATCCCTGGAGTAATTGCTTTGTATCTTCTCCCATGTAGCTTGCATTTCTTCATAGAATTAATTTTTGGTGTCTTCAGTTTTGTCGTATCTAGTGCTGTACATGTTTAGCATAACAGAGTTTTTGATTTTGGCTTTAAATTTTGCCTTTCCGATATGGCTTCCTATTCCATTAGGCTATTTTTTGTTGCTTTATTATTTATTATTGCCACCTCTTTTTCTGTTAGTTTAGATTCTTTGCCTATGGCAGAAGACAGTAACATGTGTCGGTTTGTTAGCGTTGTTTTTCCGTTTCCCTTTCATTAGCTTCGCTTAGTCCCAAAATCTTCATAGTATATCTTGTTAGTTTCGTACATGATTTGAACATTCCGACATCCAATATAATTATTTATTTGTTTTCTATTTTGTTTATTTTATTTGTTGTATTATTGTCCGTGTTTATTGCCGTTTTTGCCATTTCTTCTCCTATGTAGGAAACTAGTTTTTTACTGCTCTTCTAGATGTTCTCGTGATTTTGGCTAGTTCACTCTTAACTCGTCCTCCTGCGACGGTATTCTTTGGTTTACTTTTCTCGTTACTCTTCCTCCTTTTTTGCTTTCTTTGTAATCTTTTCTTTGTTTTGTGTTGCCTTGTTTCTTGGTCTGTTCATTTGTTCTAATAGTTCTTTCCGTTGTACCTATATTTCTTTGGAAAAATAGTCGATGCTCCATCTAGTATTTTTTCAGGTTCTTAGAAGCTTTCAAAATTTATTTTTTTTAATTACATTGGACAAATTTACAATTATAGTTCTAATGCTATTGCCCGTTTTCTTTTTCTTAAACGTCTGATGTTAATTATGTAGTCTTTGGCTGTAGTTTTAACACTTGTCTTATATTTTGGATTGGTGGGTCTCGGTAATCTTCGTTCTCCATCTCTTCTATTTCAAAAATAAACAAATTTTTCTTTTTTAATTTTCTTTTTAACAGTAGAATTTAACTTGCTATTCTTGCGTTTTCTTTCTTCATTTTTATTTTGAATGTTGTTAGTTTTATATATATGTTATTCAGTTTTCTTTCAATTTTTTTCCATATTGTTTAATTTCTCTCTTAGTTTTATCATAAATTTCTCCATAGTGTCTGTTATTTTGTGTGTCGTTTTTAGCGTCCCGTATATTGTTATCGCCAAGATTCTACTCAGTTCATATTTTAGCCAATATACAAGCCGACTTTTAGTTTCCAAACGCAGTTGGTTTAATATATGGATATTTCTTCTTAATCCGTTTCTGAACGCTTATTCTTATCGGCGTTAACGTCTGCGTTTCAGTTGGCTTACTGATTACCGGTCTTACGCGGCGTTAAATTTGTTTGTATGATGGATATTTTATTGGTTATATTTTTATAATAACTATACAATCAGATGTTTCAAAATTTTATATAGATGTAATAGGTTGCTCATCTACTAATTAAATTGTATTGTCTGTCCTTTGTTTGATGTATTCTATTTGGCACGATTTTTGATTGATATCTGGATCACAAAATTCTATGTGATTTGGTCTTTAATGCCAAGACTTAGTATATGTATTTATTGTTAATACTATCAAAAAATGCCTATTGATGTATTTTTCAATAGCTTTACCAGAAGGGTTGGTTTGGTGACATTAAATATCCGAGAGAGTTGCGACCTCTAAAATCTCCTACCAGCAACGCAAAACATTATAATTTACTTACTAGTTCTTCTCTATTAATGTTAGCAATATTAGGAAAGTATACGATACAAACAATAAAAGGATAGAATTACATAAATGTACTACAATGTCTTGTAAAGATACCGTATGTGTGATTTGTTTAAAGTTACAAAAATTACCACTTTTCCCTAAGTAGTATAACAATGAAGTGGTAAATAACTGAAATCTGAGAATTAGCTCATGCTTTTATTCTTTGCAAGACTATACAAATGGGACTGTGTAGATGAATAAGGTGGCAAAAATCTTTGTAGTGCGTATTAAAACCCTCTATATTTAACTTTATGGTGATAGCAACTTAAGAAGAGATTTACTTCAGTTAGCAGCAAGCTATTAATTCTTCTCTCAAACAAAATTATTTCTTCTATGCAGTGAAGTAATGAATTATGTGTCTCTAGGAGTGTACTGGTTTTAGTTTGACTTCCAAATTCAAAAAAAGGGGATAAGAACATTCTCGATCTATGGGTCTTCTCACTGGTAGTTTTCGGGATTTTTGGCCAGAAATTTGTAATTTGCCGCTTTCGTATATTTTGGGATTTTAAAAACTTGCGGTACCTTTGCGAGATTATGCTATGGAATAATACTTATACCATCGCAGCTGTTATTGCTAGCATTAGTAGTTGCATTAAAGGTGTTGCATTTTGAGAAAGCTTTCACAAGAAACATTTTTTAGCGTCAGATATCGTTTCGCTAGCTTTAATTTGTTGTATTTGCATCTCTTATTTATGGGATAAGCACCCATATGAATAACATTACCAAGTGATAAATTTTTTTTGCTTATATATATATCCAAAACGTTGACATTAGAAACAGCATAAAGATGGAAGACGATCGAAAGTCATTTGATGCTACTCTTATGCTGTCTTACATCTTCGTATTAATCATCGAGATTAAATAACATTAAATGACTTATTTTATAATTTGTTGAGGATTTCTTTTATAAAGCACAAAAACAAATCCCTGCAAACCATATAATACTTCTACATAAGTTCAATGTTCCGTGCAAACTTATGTAACATTTATTCCATGAGCGTTTTCTAAATGAAAACCGACGTGCTTGGTATAGGTTTGTTACTTCAATTACGTTTTTTTCTTACTTGGGTAAAATTAGTTCTAGAAAATTGCTTTAATTATTTTGCAAACCCAAAAGAACTAACTCCTTTCTATTAACTAGAATAAATCTTAATATACACTGCTGCATCGCACCTTTTTGCCTACATTTTGGGCCAAAACGCTAGCTTTAGTTTATTTTTCCTTAATTTGAAAAGTTATTATCTGAACTATTTGCTCTTTAAGAGAGATTATACACTAATCAGTTGAATTGAAAAAAGTGTGTCCATTGTATTCTTATAAATAGATGGGGATAATGACGTCGACTACGGGAGAACCCCGCTTTACCTTGCTAAAGCTACTTATGCCTCCTACGTTGGAAAAAAGGACTAGAACTCCGAGTTTACTAACGAGCTTACTTTCGTATTACAGTTCCTGGGAGAAATTTTTAGTTATAGAAATCGTAGATTTTCGTGTTTATTAAATAAAGAAAATATTTCGTATTACAAGTTTTCATTAGTAGAGGTGAGCTTTTTGCTGATTTACACTTTTTAACTAATATTTTATATTTTTCAAATGTAATACGCTTACTAGAAAGAACAAATATCATAATAACAGGGACCACAGTTTTTTGTTCGTTTATATAGCACTACTTGGATGGGTATTTGTTAATAAATGTTTTTGCTAATTATTTGTACTTTCGTATTAATTAGATAAATTGAAGCAAAATGATTATGGCATCATTAGCAACAGGTAACAGCAATTTGTCATCAGTAAGGGTAAATAGAGGTCATCATATATCTCCACAATTCACTATAAAATTTCAACGTAGTTGAGCATTGCCATAAAAAGGGTGATTTATTAATTTATATTTTAAAAAGCTTCGAATCAAAATTTAATAAATCTTATGTACATGTATTTCGCATTTTCATATTATTTGATGTTTTTATGTTTGCTCTTATATAATGTTTAACAATTTAAATAAAAATTAAAAGATTACAACCTAGTAAAAGAATTTAAAAAATATGATGTCCTATAATTAAATTTTGAATAAATTCAGATGGAAAAAATAAAGTACAACATAAAGTGAAAACCAAAACAAAACTCTCTTTGGTTGTTTTGTATTTAAAAAATAAATAAAATACGTACTACTATAAACAGCAAAGTGTTTAAACAGGATGTGACTTACATTCCTGTACAATTTAGAACCTGAACATGTTCAGTCCAATTTTTTCAAATTTTGGTTTTATAGTGAATATAATTATTTTAAATGTTAATTGTTGTTATATTCTAGGTTACTCACCTATGTAACAAAATTCTTTTTAATTAGAAATATGTAAAATGTAAAAAAACAATTAAAAACTTTTCGGAAATCATGTCAAGCGGACCATGTCAAATTGGGCGAATTATAAACTTTGACTTGATTAATTTTTACTTAGCAATGGTTTTTGACTAAGCTGGGATATTGTAATTGTTAAACATGCTTGTGGTAAAAATAATTTGAGTTTAAAGATACATAATGATTGTTGTATAACAATATTATTTTATATGCTTTAACATTGGAAAAACGTTTAGTGTTGAATGTATCTCATCTAGTATAATATAATTTTAGCTTGCCTTACAAACAAAAATGAAATTTGTGTTTAACTGTATTAAAACATAGGATTAGAATTTAAGTGCCCTTGTTGAACGATCATATGTGAAACGTAACCGTAGTGATATTACGGACCCGAACACTTTTTCATTTGATAGCTGTGTAGGTTAAATCTATACTCAATAACTGCTTGTAAATATTTTAAATAAATTACATTTTAGTTGCTTCCTCATTTATGGGAGGGGAGAAATGACACAAAAAGAAACTCCAATCACCTATTATGTCCTATTAGTGACTTGCAGGAAAAATATATATGTGACAGCCTACATCGTTGCTTCAGGATAACAAATATTACATATCAGAACATCTAAAATCTTCAGGTGTCATCAAGGAATAATAATACGACTCGAAAATTAAACAAATAGGAAATCAGAGTTAAAAGTCCGCCAATATTTTTACGTGGACGAGCTTTTTTTGCCGATTTCAGTAGAACAGTACTGAAAATCGCTCTTTTGACTGAAGTTGACCATCGGGTTTTAGCAAAATTTTCTATTCTAACAAAAGACCGTTCTCAATTTCTATTAATAATGTCCTACTTTCCCTAACAGAACAAGATTTAGGAGCAGAACTCACCGCATATGAACATTCTATAACTAGTATATGATAAAAATGCTTAAAAATAAAATTTACGACCTACAGCCGATAAGAAATCAAATGAAAAGTTCAAAATAAACAATATTCTTCATTTATTAGTTAAGATGAAGCCACGATGACCATCTAACAACATGCTTCAATGCCAAATATGCCAATTACCAACAATTCCTAGATGCCTGAAGTGTCTCGGTGACCATTGTAATACCAACTAAAATAAAGACGAAAATACTTCTCTAAAACCAAGATAGAAGTATAATCAAAATCTTTTGCGACAACGCATTTACCATAAACTTGGAATACATAGCAAAAATATGTTATACATGATTTTCTCAAACAAAGTGTTAGTTGGTGAACAACGTATTATGTTTTTATGAGTAGTAATAGTATTGAAACTAGAAGATAATCGGGGAGTAGGCCTATGCTTAGTACTTGCAAGTTACAAAAATGAAGAAAGTAGCTGAAAATAAATTATCATGTAAATTTAAGGTTTCCGAAGATACATTCAGCCACAATTTAAAGAAAATCGATCTCATATAATGTCAGCGCAGTATAAAACCACGATATACCGATAATCAGCTTGCAAAATTCCTAAAAATGTAGAACGTTACGCGAAAAATTTCTAAAAGCTATGTTAAGGTTTATTACACTCTGGGTACTTTGACTAATAAAATGGCATTAGCCGGAAAGTTGGATCTTGATAATATAATCCATATATTCTCTAGTACAAGATCTAGAAAAATACTTGCAATCACTTGTAGTATAATGAAGTTAATAATTTGTTGTAATAAAAAAAATTATTATAAAAAAATACATGCAACTATACCTATATATGAAAGAGTTACTATTATATTATTACGAGTACTTTATATTTAAATTATAGTTATATTAAGTTATAAATTTTATTGTACGTTAGGGGTCCAGTGAATCACGGCAGATGTAAAATTTTCTTTAGGAATTACACATTATACAACACCGACAAAGCAAAATCCAAAACTTACGCTAACCATTTGAAAGAAACATTCGTTTCTTGCAATCATTAAAATATGTGTTTGCAAATAAAGTAATTAGACGTACAGAAAGACACCAACTGCTCACCGGAAACCAAAATAAGCTAACTTATCCTAAGCAACTATATTTGGTAATAAAAGCAATTTTATTACTAAAACGTCAGACTAAACTAAAATAGCCGATATTATGCTTAAAGAACTAAAACACTAGCATACTTAGCAACCACATACAATACATTCTTAAAAACTGGCTATCGCTCTAATAAATAGAAGCGTGTGCTAAGTATTCTGTTTCTAGGCTAAATTACAAAATTACAATTATCGCTGGTCTTTCAGTTTAGATTCTGAAAGGGATACTCTACAAGCCATCTATTACAGAAAATTGTTGAAGCAATAGAAAAAGAATGTACATTTTAATAATACACAGTGACATTTTTTGTGGGCTTATCTCAAGTTTTTGATCCTGTGTGAACTAAAGATCTTTAATACAATATCACTAATTTTAAGTTTTTAGAATGAAGGCCATTTTATTCTCATATCTTAATAACAGGATATATACAGTTAAAATTAATCCAACAAATGTTTCTTAAGGGAATACCTAGGGTTTTACTCTATTTTTACCCCTAACACAAACACATACTTAGCATTCTTTGTTGATAATAGTGCAATAATGGTTAACAATGAAAATATCCTATACCCAATCATGTAACTGTAAATTGTTACAAATATGCTGACAAAATAGTTTGAGCAGGTAATCTTACAATAAATTACGTTATAAAATTATTCACTTTCAGGGGAATTAGCAAGCTATCACCAATAACAATAATAATCCTTGCAAACCGATTTCGAGTGGTTAGATGACAACCAAGTAGGAGATGATTTAAATTAAAATAAATGAACAAATTAAATGTCTACTGAAAGCTATAGCAAAAAATAAATGTAGCTTAAAAATTCTAAATAACGATAAAGTGAAAATATTATTAAAAACCTCTCAAAAGTATTATGCTATAATTGAAGCTCTAAGGGAAAGAAATGCAAAATTTCACACCTACCAGCAAAAGCAAGAGCGAAGATTTAGGATAGTTTTGAAAAATTTACATCAATCCACTAACTTAGAAGAATTGAAAGAGCTAAAAACATACAGGCATTTCGTTAATAATATTGCAAATATTAAACAAAGAAGCACAAAGATCACCTTACCACCATTTTTTTGTAGAATTGATACCGGCCGAGAACAACAAATAACTGTACAACATAAAAGGTCTGACACATTCGGTGGTGAAATTTAAACCTCCAAAAATAAAGAGCAAACTACCTCAATGTGCTGAATGCCAAAAATTTGGGCATACTGAAAACTTTCGTAACAAAACCAGCAACTATTTAACTGCCCAATGCCAACGGAAAGAAAGAATCTTTGATACTAAATGTGTATTGCAGTAGAAACCACACTGCAAATCATAATGGATGTTTTGTCTACTAGGAATTACAGCAAAAATTGTTCTCCGCTAAGAAGCAGACAATTTGTACTTACTCGTCAATACACAGAACAATGGAATCATTCAATTATTAGTTAGGTAAGCAACAAGCGGAAGCAACCATCGATACGCATCTAATACAACACTAGCCCAACCAACATCTGTAAATGAATTAAGTGAGAGATCTGAACTTAAAGACATGTTAAAAATTTGAATGCAACTTACTTAAAAATCCTAAAATATGCGACATACCCAACACATCATAGTCAAAAACGCAATTAAGCACCACAAACTTTCAAAATACAACTTGGAACGTCTTCAAGCCATGATATAACAATCGACGATTGGAAAGGGCTTTAATGATCTTATCAACTTACTGCCCAAGAACAACAATCAATTAGAACACTATGAACATTATTTTCAAATACAAAACATGTTTAGTGTGATTCGCAACTTACTAATACTAAAAACACAGTCAAACTAAAATATTGGTCATCAGACACGGAAAAATATCAGAATGACTCGATTTATGTATTGGAACATAAAAGACATTAAACCAAATTATTTCAAAGCAGCATCTTGTCTAGATCTTTCAACTGACCACTCGCCAATAATTGTAAGAGAATTGTAAAGAACCAATTGAAAATCTTCTAGTCTCTGAAATAAACAAACGAATTGGGATCTCTTCAAAACAACAGTTGATAAAACTCTACCACTTGATGTATCTTTAAAATCGAAAGAGAATTTAATCTCCGCTCTTGAAATATTTAAAAAGTCTATCAATAAGCCGCACAGCTGACAATACCTTCAAACGCTAAGAAAATAGAAACCACTAACTGCCCCATTATAGTGAAGAAAAAATTACGAAAGAAACGTAAGTTACACCGAAGATGGCAAACAATAAAGCATCTCAAGAAACTTCTCTTCTATATCAAAGACACACAGTTCAAACTTACCTAAAAAATTTGTCATCTGCGGAAGCCAGCGACTACTCCCTTTAGAAAGCGACCAAAAAGTAAAAGAACCGCAAAACTACATGACGTTCTTGCGTCTCGAAAATAATACTAGGGCCAGAAGTAACGTGAAAAAGCCGTTGCTCTTGCAAAACATTTAGAATCCGTATTTTATCAATTCGATTCTTAAAAGAAAAGAAATGCCAAATTTCTTAAATATCCTTTCCAGATGTGCTTACAACTAATAACTTTAAGGTCAACAAGATCAAGGCTACAATTATGAATCTAAATATACACAAATGGCCCGGATATCACTTAATTACAGCTAGAGCGTTGCGAAAATTGCCTGAAAGAGGTTTCATATTTATCACTTACCTAATGGATGCTGTTTTAAGAGTAAGACATTATCCGAAACCATGGAAAGTTGCCACAATTTATTAACTAGGAAAAACTCGTATGCATTACGTAACACTTTATATATGAAATCTTAAATACGAATTAAATATATATATATATATATATATATATATATATATATATATATATATATATAATACAAAAATCGTCTAAAATGTACATACTTATGTAATGATACCTAAACCTGGCAAACTAACTCTAGATACAAGTTTCTACAAACTAATTAGTCTATTGCCGATTGTATCAAAAATTTTTGAGAGACTATTACTATGAAACCCTGCTACACTCGAACAGACGCACCGTGTAGCAAACAAAATTCGCAAGACATCGAAGGCAAACGCTACTGTTCGGCTGTCTTTTTCGGTATATAGCAGTAGCGATATGTGGCACAGGTTTGCTCAAGCGACCGCGACGGTTGTCCGACCAACGTGGTGAAGGAAATTTCACCGACACGAGTGGGGCTGCGTAGACTCCATGACGCAGACTCATAAAGGTGCTTCTAGCTACCCTATCCTACAATTGTGGGCAATGGGGGCGAAAAGTGTCAGAGGACGTGGAGAAGAGACTCACGCAAGTAATCTCGACGGCTGCTCGTCCAACGTGGTAAAGAAAACTTACCGACACGAGTGGGTAGTGCGCCTTTTCCCGTAGCGCGTGAAACCCGTAAAACTGCTCGTGGAGCTACCCAATCCCACATCTGTGAGCAACGAATGACGCTAGACAGTAATAATGGGGTAGAGGTACCATGTGAGTGACTTCGACGACTAATCGCCTAACGTGGAAAGAGGAGGGGGCAAGCCAATCGGGGCGGGCTCTCCGGTTACCTCTCTGTGGTACCCTTAGGGGTAGTGGCACCGCTTTAGGGACAGAAGGGCTTCGTTCTCCACGTGTGAGCGCATGCCCTTAAGCCCTTTGGCCCTCCACCACCCGTCAAAGTCCATCCGGTCCATGTCGGATATTGCCAGTAGAGCTGTGACACCTCCGGCGCCCGGATCAGTAAAATAAAGTAGTCTAGTTTGGTACCTGAGCTTCCCAGACTCGACTTGAACGATTGTCCGGGTGCGTGCGTTGTGAGTGTGCTGATCTACGGTCATACTGTAAGGGATAACCTCCCGGTTTGTGTTTGGAGACTCGGCAATAAGGGTACTAAGTACCGCATCCGGCAAGCATTCGACAAAATATGGCATCAAGGTCTACTATTTAAAATCAAGAATGCACTGCCCTTGAATTGTTATGATATGCTTAGGCCATACCTAACTGACAGACATTTTCTTGTGAGGTGAGGAGATAGTTACACATCCTTGTTTTCCATTGGCGCTGGAGTTCCTCGGAGAAATGTGATGAGCCCACTTTTGTATCTTTTTTATTCCACCGATCTACTCACCACAATAAGAAGTACGACTTCCACATCCGCCGACAACATCGCAATAGTTTCGTAGCACATCAACCCCAATATACCCCCTCAACATCCCCAAGTCCATTTACAAAAAGTAGTAACTTGGACAACAAATGCCGCATAAAATTTTACTTTAAGAAGAGGTATCAGTCCACTTGTATTACTCAATAACAAACAACTACTGCAAGATAAACACATTAAGTATTTATATATGAAAGAAAGTAGCATGGTCTCAAAATACAGAAAATGTACTGGATCCTAAGAAAAGTCGCAGTTATTTACAGAAAGTAAAATTCTATTATTCTATTATATTAGCCATTATCAAACCAATTTGGGCATATGGCATACAACTATAGGGTATAGCCTGCCATTCAAATATAGATGTTTTAACACGATTCCAGTCTAAAGTATTAAGGTCTATGGTAAATGTTTTTAATGATTATTTTCAGTTCTAAAAAGTCAAATTAAGCTTCTTCTTATTCTGACGCTTGTTGTATGATTAGTCATGTAATACTATTATATAAGGCAATTTATTTTGCTGAACTAGTACAATCTATTATTTTCTAATAGTGTAAAAAATATAATACTTATATCATTCAGAACCAATTCTATTTCGTTACAGTTAGTTAAGCTGCTTACAGATTCTCAATTTTATATAGTACTTAGAAAAGATATGATATTGAAGTTCTCAAGTATATAAGCTCCAGAAACAAAATTGGTTTTTGAAGGCTAATGATATATTGACTGATTGTCGGAGCAGACTGCTTCTTCTTAACTAAGTTTTATTATAAAAGCAACAAATAAAGTAATTTATTGTTTAAATGTGGAAAGAATAATTAAACCAACTTTTATCACAAAAAGCAGTATTATTGTCTCTCACTAAGCTTCCAAAAGAAATGATTAAAATGCTGCCTAAAAGGAAGCTAAATAATAAATTAGGGTGGGTCTGAAAATGAGCCGCCAACTAAAAACTCACCCAGCACTCCGAATGTAATTAGACGCCGTTAACTACAAAAACTGAATCAAAAATTCCCTTTGTTGTGATACGCCCCAAAGAAAGGTGTTAATTAAGCGGCGCCCTCGAAGGCCGCGTTCTGAGAGCGAGAGCGCACGAAGGGCCGTAATGATTTTCCGCGCCCTTCCAAGACTCGCAGGGCTTCCAGGAAACCATAATATTGCTGCAATTTTTCCGCCAAATTAGTTCGCCACAGAATCCCAACTCTCGACGGAGCAGCCTGCAACAACTCCGTTTTATTTTGCAACATACCCGCGGCTGAGCAGAAGTTCCAGAGAGGCATGGGGCCAACCGAGACGTAAATAATTTCAGCGGATGTGGTGGGCCGAAATAAGAAGCCGAGCAAAATTATATTAACCTCCGATTGAATAAGATCACAATTTCTGAAATCTGATTGTGCCTGAGTTGGATGCGCAGCGGGGCTGAAAGCGTTTTGGTTTTCTGAACTTTTTGGGGCTGCCGATGTTCGTGTATTGATTTTGAAGCAAATTGGTAATGTATTTTTAAACTCGTCATTTAAGATTTTTTATTATTCTTTTTATTAGGTGTTCTCTAACTGTTTTAGTTTGAACCTGTATTATATAATACAGGCAGACTGACTTGCTAATGATTTTGCAGTGGTATTTCCATGAAAAATCCATAGAAACAAGTTTATTAATTAAATTTATGCGGTAAATTTAGCATTTAAAACTTTTTAGTCCATGAGTTTATTTATTCTCAAGCAGATTCTCTGCATAGGCATTAAAAAATCATAATTATTTGTTTAAGGAATTTTTACTTCAATTCCTTATTTGATCAGCCGTCGGATTCACTTTTGGTCATTTAAAATGTCTTTGTTTCTTTCGAAATATTTTATTTTAAAAGCTTCTAATAATTTATTAATTTAAATACTAGACTGTTCCATAAGTTCAGCAACACTTTTGAAAAACTAATTTTATGGATTAACTTTTCTAAAAACAACAAAAAAGTTCTTCAAAATAGGGGTCATTATTTTCTACGAACTTTTGTTACTGGATAGCAAGTTTTCGGAAATAGTCCAGCCCTGGGCGGTTGAATCGAAAATCTTAGTACGCTTCTGTCAACTTCATAAGGCCAAATCGTCTAAACTGGTCCTCTACGGCAACCAATAATTCCATTGAATGAAAGCGGCTCACTGAATCGGTCGAGTCGCTCTAGACATTAAGCTAATGCGAAGAATGTTAACGCCAATTCCAACTGTGCGTAAATTTTTCTTAGTCTTTTGGTAGACGAGTAGTGGCGGTCATGAATGCAAAGTTGTCTTAATGGAACAAAGTGCTATATCAGAACCATGCGCGGGATATAAAGTTCCGACGAAAGGAAAAGTTACCATCACAAGTTTTCGGATCGTAAGACACTCACTGGGCTTTTGAATCGAAGAATTCTTAGTACGCTTCTTCAACTTCATCAAATGATTTAGAACTGGCCTCTAAAAGTTCCATTGAACGAAAGTTCCACCATAATGGTCGAAAATCTAGACTGTTGCTGAATGCGAAGAACTTTAACGCTCAACTGTTCAAATCTTGCTGGATCGTCAGTTGTCTTAATGAACGATGCTGATTGACCAATCAAACGACTCTTCAACTTCTCGTACCGGACTAACGTAAATTCGCATTATCCGAATCTGCACAAGTTCAAAAGTGCCTTAAAGTTGCGACAAATATTGACTCTTTTGGAAACAATCTTCAAAATGCAGTTTTAGATTATTTCTTCTGACGGATTACCCAGATCCACTTCTCGTCCGACGTCACAATTCACAATTGTTGAGTAGTTGCTGACAAATATTGACTCTTTTGGTACCTTGCATTTTAGTTATTTTATGCGGATCCTGTCAGTACTTATACACAAAGTCAAGCTGTTGCAGATGCCGCTGAACCGTTGATTTACAAACTTTAAGAACTGATCTTAAACCTTGAGTCCTTGACGAAAGCTCATCCTCAATGTTTCAAGCAAGTCTTCATTATACAACTTTAATGGCCACGTATACCATCTGGAAACAGTAGTGCAGCGAACGGTTCCTTCGCCTTCGGCGTTGAAGATTTCTTTGCAGTATCTCTTAACGAAAGTTCCTGCTTCCAACAATAGCACATCAAAGCTCGGAGTTAAACTTTGTTTAAAACTACGTGAAATCCAAAGATAAAACTTATTATTACGCTATAAACACAAAGAATACACAAAAATACACAAAATTGCACAATAACCATAATTTTGGCCAGTGTTGCAGAACTTTTGGGACAACCTGTATTAGTTTATTTGCAGAAAAAGGACAAGCTAGGAAAAGTTAAAATAGACCGCACAACCTAAAATAGATTAAATAAAAACTTACCAACGAAATGCATCATTAAAAAAATACAAAGTAATTCTAAAAAATAGTGATCATTTAAATTTAAATTTAAAAGACCACAAATCAGCTACGTCCTATATTAAAATATGCCAGCACCTGGGCATGGTGCGACAATAAAAAAATCATAAAATTTGCCACAGTTTTCGAAACTTTTGTTGCACCAATTTCTATTAATGATGGAAAATTTGGTCTTGGAAATTACATTTCAGTGGTTATCACTAATATAACCTTTTACCACTACTGAAATCACGTCTGGCATAAAAGCTACAGGTTGTGACCTTATAACAGCACAAGTGATAAAGAAAAAGCTAGTGGGTTGCTAACTACCATGTTTAGTCAGATATTAAATGTAATGTATTTTCCAATACAATAAAAATACTTACAGATCATGATATTCAAACCAGGTATAGCATCTTAATACAATTTTATAGGTCCCATACGTCCTTACCATTACCAGGCAAATTTTTGAAACATTTTTTTTAAATAAAATTATCAAATATAATACCTAAACATAAATTGGGTTTCCGAAAAAATTATTCTACTATCCAGCAAGTTCATCAAATATTAAACAAATAGCTATAAGTTTGTACTGCGAAATTTTTAGACATTAAGAAAACCTTTAATAAATTATGGCATAAAGGCTTGCTGTATAAATTAAAACATATATACTTTCTTTATCTTAGCCATAGTCATTTTGCTGTGAAGTATAACTGTCTTTGTGTCATCTTTGTGTCATCTAATAAAAGTAAACGTTCCTCAAAGCAGTGTGCTAAAAACATTTTTATATCTTTTTTATACTTCCGACATGTCTGAAACTACCAACACTGCGATTGCTACATACGATGATGTTGCAATACCTTCTACTCACAACGACGCTATTGTAGATTTAAAACCAATTTAAGTACACCAAACGGGCTGGCAAATGCAGAATTACAATCAACAAAACTAAATCTACGCAAATAGCATTCCTAACAAGAATTATCACGTATCCACCTGTTACGGTAAAAAATATCCAATCCTCGCAAATTCTAAAACAACTTATCTCAAACTTTATTGTGATCAACGATTGACTTAATATCAATATTTTAAAGCGAAGCAGAAACAAACTGACTTAACGTGCAAACAAGTATGTAAACTCCTCGTCCCAATTCCAAACAGTTCCTTGAAAATAACGCCCTGTTATACAAGTTGATATTAAAACCTATCTGAACATATGCATATAAAATTTTACCATGAGGGTGTGCTAAGAAAACAAGAGTGAACATTGTACAATAAGCCCAATCAGGTATATTCACGTCACTAGCAAACACACCTTGGTACATAAGTAGTATAACAATTCTTGAAGACCTCAATATACCATTTGTGTAAAAATAACCTTATTCAACGTCTTTTAGATGCACTACCAACTAAAGACTAAAAAAACAATTAGCTTTTTGACTTAATTTAAATATGAATTCAGTTTATCACCGTAGTGAACACAAAAGCTTCATTTCTGGATGAAGACTCTACCACATGTACGCAAACATCATATTTAGTATATACCTTTTTTGTAATCAGCAGGCTGAATTGTAAATTGAAATGGATTATTAAAAATAACGTAATTTTTTAAATCAACATCTTGGTTGAAGGTAAGAGCAATTTTAAGAATGCTTAGTAAAAACAACAAAGTGGCGCTGACGCGCATCTCCACATGTGCACGAGGGATGACGGTACTTAACCACGCGCAGCATTCTATCGTTTAATCATATGGCAGAGAGTAGAAGTATGGCCGCTCTACTCAGTGATTGCACCATCAAGGAAGAACGTGCTGTAGTACGTTTTCTGGAGGCAGAAAAAATCTTGCCATAATATGGAGCACGCATCGTGGCATTAGTAGAAGGTCTACGAGCAGATAGTACGCTTTAAGGAGAAATTCAAGCCGACGTGGACACTCATTGACATCACATACGGACAAACACATCTACAGGAAGGATGCCTTAATCTGGCACCGTCCGATTATCATATATTCCACCCCTTAAAGGCGATACTGCGCAACAACAAAGTTTAATTAGGAAGGTAAGGTTCTGCAAGTGATGCAGTTACAGCTTCTTTAGCAAGTGAAAAGTGCCATGTGCATTTGTTCTTTATTACTGGTAATAATAAAGTAGGTATAACTTTGGGCTTAGTATATTCATTTGTAAGACTTCTGATTTTATAATTCGTGGTCATATTTCACTCGAATTTTGTTTTCTCTTCAAATGATTTGAGGATGACAAAGTCACAATGTAGTATGTCTCTTTAAAGTTTATATAAGATAATTATATTATGCTACATTCTGTACCAAAAGCTTGATTCTAGTCTGCAAATGCTGTCGAGCAACAGTGCTTTTCTTCGAATGTTAAATTAATTTCATATATAATCATGTCCAGTAATCCTTTCTATACCTCACATGGTAGTATGGTACGAGGTTCATTTCCTCTATAATTGATTCTAGTTTTTAACAAATACCTATTTTAGAAGTTTTCATAGGTAAGAGATTGATAAGTCTCTTCTTCTTCTCAGAGTGTCATCTTCGTACGAAGGTTGGCGATCATTAGGGCTATTTGAATTTTATTCACGGCTGTTCTGAACAGTTGATTAGAAATGCAATTATACCAGTCTCTTAAGTTACACAGCCATGAGGTCCTTCTTCTACCTACGCTTCGTTTACCCTGTATTTTTCCCTGGATTATTAGTTGGAGCCATTGGTATTTCTGACCTCTCATTATATGACCCAGGTATTTCAGTTTTCTTTTCTTGATAGTGAATATTAACTCTGGCTGTTTGTCTATTCTACGTAGAATATTTTCGTTTGTCTCTCTCTCGCTGTCCAGGAAACTTTTAAAATTCGTCGGTATAACCATAACTCAAACGACTGTATTTTCTTTAGGTGTACTTTGTGTAGCGTGTTGCTTCTGTTCCATATAAAAGTATTGAAAATACATAACATCTAAGTAATCTTATTTTTAACGTATTGTTTATATCTTTACTGCAGAAGAATTTTTTCATTTGCATGAATGCACCTCTGGCTATTTCGATTCTACTCCTAATTTCTTCTGTTGAATCAATGGAACTATTTACCTAGATTCCTAAATATTTGTATTTGTCTACTCTTTCTACTAACTTGTTATGAATTCTTAATTGGGCATCTACATTTGGTGTTTTGTAATAATCAATAATTTGGTATTCTTTAAATTCATGTTTAGGCCGTATCTTTCGCTTAGTTCTCGCACTTTTTCTACTATTCTCTGTAGGTCTTCTATGTTTTTAGCAAGTAAGACTGCGTCTTCGGCATATTTTATATTATTTACTGGCTTCCCATTTACTTTAACACCTGCTCTTTCTTCATAAAGTGCTATTTTTATGATTTCTTCGGAATATATATTGAATAGAATGGGAGACAATATACATCCTTGTCGGACACCTCTTCTTATTTCGATCTCATCAGATACTTCGCTTTCTACTTTCACAGCTGCTTGTGTTGTAATATAGATTTTGTATTATTTGTAGGCTGTTTTTATCGATTCCTTTTTCTCTTAAAATGTTCATTAGTTGTTGGTGTTGGATTCTGTCGAACACCTTCGCATAGTCTATGAAGCAAACATAGACATCTTTATTAACATCAATACTACGTTGCATCAATATATTAAATTCAAAAAGTGTCTCTCTTATTGTAAATTCTGTTATGGATTATTCGTAATAACATTTTTAGCGTGGCTCATAAGGCTAATCGACCTGTGATCCTCGCACTCTTGCGCATTTGGTTTTTTGGGGATCATTACGAAAGTTGATTTCAGCCATTCCTTAGGTATAATGCCAGTTATGTACACGATATTAATGAGATCTAATAATGCATCAGTTTGGTTGTCATCATTAATTTTAAAAGTTCATTTTGTATTTCGTTGGGGCCAGCAGCTTTTCTATTTTTTGCTTGTTTTATTGCCTTGATCACTTCAACCTTGGTTATTAGAGGACTATCTTCGTTTTCTGAAACGTAGTTTTGTTTTATTTCGTTGTCATCAAAGAGTGGTTGTGTATATTCCTTCCACCTTTCTAGTTTGCGTTGTAGATCTATGATATTACCATTACTGCATCTGAGAATACTTGTTTGCTTCTTCTTAAAAGTTCTAGTTAGTTCTTTTACTTTCGTATGAATGTCGAAGTCGTCATGTTTCTGTGGAAAAGTTTCTAATTCTTGACATTTTTCACTTAACCATTGTTCCTTCGCTCTTCAGACTTTTGTTCTTATTTCTATTTGAATATTTTTGTATTTAGCAGTATTGGTGGTTTTGTATAATCTTCTTTCCTGCATTCATTTTAGAATTTCATCAGCCATCCATTCATTCTTCTTCTGGGGCATTTCGGGTTTCATGCATTCTTTACTTGGTTCTAATATAGCTCTTTTAATGTTAGTCCATTTCTCATTGACATCATTGCATTGTCTGTTATTTTTTTTAATGTTTTTATTAATTTCTTCTTGTAATGGGCTTTCAGTGCCGTCGTCTTTTAGTTTATCTATTTCAATCGTCTTTTGCCTTGACGTTATTTTAATTTTCTTTAGCCGTACTTACAAAGTAGCTACTACGGGATTGTGGTTAGAAGATATGTCGGCACCGGGTAAGTATTATAGGATTTTAAGCTATTTCGAAATCTTTTTCTGATCATTATAAAATCTATTTGGTTCCTGACTGGCTTTTGTTTCGTGTCTTCTGGAGATGTCTATTTGGTAACTTAAAAAAGGTGTTTGTTATTATTAAGTTATTTTCTTGAGCAAACTGTACCAGTCTTTCCCTCGTTCATTGCTCGCTCCAAGTCTTGCCTTTGCCCAATTTTGCATTGAAATCGCCCATTGTTATTAGTATTTTCTTTCTTGGTTACTTTTAAAACTTCGTCTATATCTCTATAAAATTGTTTTATTCATGGTCATCTTTGTCTGCTGTTGGGGCGTATACCTGAATAACATTCATTTTTCCTACAGAAGTTGCATATTGTATTAACATGATCCGATCTGAGAATAGAATAAAGCTCGTAACTGACTGATTAATTTTTGTTTCTATGATAACTGCTACTCCGTGATAATGGTGAGAGTTTATGTTTCAAGAGTAGAACATCTTATATTTGTCTGATGACAATTTTTAATTAATTGGGTTTTAACTTGAGTATCATCTGAAAGACCGTCTATACTATAGTATAGACTATAATTAGCAATAAATACACGTTTGTGGGGAAGTAATAAAGTCGTAGCTTTATTTGGTAAGCTACTTCTTTTAGTTGTAATTATTCGTATCTTCTTCTTCTTTATGTTCCATCTCCGCTACGGAGTTTGGAAATCATCCTAGCAATTTGCACTTTTGAAATTGCTGCTCTACAGAGTTGATTGGAGCTACAGTTATACCATTCTCTAAGATTGCGCAGCCACGACATCCTTCTTCTTCCCACACTACGTTTGCCCTTGATTTTTCCCTGCATGATAAGTTGCAACAGATAATAATGTTCCCCCCGCATCACGTGTCCCAAATATTGAAGTTTGCGCCGTTTAATTTCATCCAATGTTTCCGTTTCCTGTTTATTCACTCTGTTTAAGACATCCGTATTCCTTATTTTTTCGAGCCATGAGATTCTCAGAATTCTCCTATATGTCCACATCTCTAATGCTTCTAATTTTTCATAAGATGTTTGTTCAATGTCCATGCTTCCATTCCATATAAAAGTGTGGAGTGAACATAACATTTCACTATTCGTAATTTAAGTGTTAGGGAGAGGTCTTTGCTGCATAGGACATTTCTCATATTTAAGAATACATTTCTTGCTTGTTCTATCCTAGAGGTTATTTCGCTGGTATTATCATTTTTATCGTTGACTATAGTGCCTAAATATCTGTATTTCTTTACTCTTTCAATTTGCTCTCCTTGAATATTTAAGTTAACGTTATAGTAGTTTCTTTTAGATATAATCATGAATTTTGTTTTCTTTGTGTTTAGGCTTAGTCCCATTTCGTCACTAACCACCGCGATTCTTCTCATTACTCTTTCCAGGTCTTCGAGGGATTCTGTGATTATGATGGTATCATCCGCATATCTGATGTTATTGATTGCAATTCCATTAACTCCCACCCGCCGTTTCATTTTCTAATACTTCGTTTATTACATGTTCTGAATAGAAGTTAAATAGAACTGGTGATAGGACGCACCCTTGTCTGACCCCTCGTTTGATCTCGATTTCTTCTGATGTTCGGTTTTCTATACGTATTGTCGCTTTTTGATTGTAGTAAAGATTGGCAATAATTCTGAGGTCTCTTGTATCTATATTCTTATTTTTCAGCAATTTCATTAGGGTGTCATGTTTTACTTTGTCAAATGCTTTATTGTAATCTATAAAGCAGACAAAGACGTCTTGGTTCATGTCAAGACACCGCTGGATTAATATATTATATGCCATAAGTGCTTCTCTCGTTCCCAGTCCCTTCCTAAACCCGAATTGTGTGTTCCCTATGTGCTCCTCTAGTTTTCTATATAATCTGTGGTGGATAATTTTAAGAAATACTTTTAGTGTGTGACACATGAGGCTAATTATCCTATACTCGTTGCAGTGTCGGGCTGCAAATGTGGAGATCAACCATTCTTCCGGAATAATGCCAGTTGTGTATATACTGTTGAATAATTCTTGTAGCGTATTAATATGTTCTTCTTCTAGCAGCTTAAGAATTTCACTTGGGAGATTGTCTGGTCCAGGTGCCTTTCCGGTTTTCGTATTTTTTATGGCATATTTTATTTCTTATACAGTTATATCAGGGCCACTTTCTTCTATCTTCCCTTCGTCTTTCACCCGATTGTGTTGAAATAGTTTTTCTATATACTCCTTCCACAATTTTATTTTTCTCTCAACATCTGCTATTATTTTCCCATTTTCGTCTAATAAATACATGGTTTCCTGTTTTCTTGTATAGAGATATTAATTAGTGTATTGCTTAAAACATCTTGATTAGCCCAGGCTTGGTCTATTTCCTTATATAAATGTGTTTAGCATCAGCTCCCTATTTGAAAGGAATCTATTGACCGATTTAATGCTTTTATTTTTTATAAAGAATTTCTTTTTAGTTTTCGATACTTTTTTAAATACTGAGATGACCTAGTGATACCATTTTTTATTTAGTGGATAGTGTATAGACCCCAGAATTTTTTTCAACTTCTTTTTCTAGCAATATTTTGATATATTATAACTAGTCGTTTATTCATTTGATCAATATTTTGAGAATACTTTAATTGTTGATTTTGCCACTTTTAGTTTTTAGTGGGATATCCAAATTCAATTGATTGTCCAATAGCAGCTTATAGTAGTTTGGTGGTTATAACAAAGGATTGATTAGAGTATTATAGAACAGTGAGATAATTAAATACGATTCCCTTTGTTAGAAGAAAGCAAAAAGGATGCTAAATCTTTGCTAGCTTAATAGGATAGTAGCTACCTAAACGTGTTAACAGATAGTCTAGCAGTAGTTCTTTTATTATATAACAAAACTATCCTTCTTCTACATGGTAGTAAAAGTCTGGTTTAGTACAGTATGTTTTTATTTATAGTTTTTAATAGCCAGGAATTTTTTTTCCAGTAAAATAAAGAAATCCTTTTTACATGTGGAATCAGTTATTCTTGCCAATCTTCTAACACGGTGACTGCAATTTGTAAGAACTCTGGTGATACTTTACTTACTTGATGATTATGATGGCTGAGTCATCTTTAATTAATCTTGCAGCATCAGGAGTACTTGTTTCATAATTTAGACTAGCGGTCGACATAGGAGTATAAATATACAAATATATGGTTTTTTGAATTTTACTTTCCTACTATAAAAATTTTTTCAATTATATGTAACTCCCCCTTTTAATATTGCTTTTTCTATTTAGTAATCAATCACACATGGATTTGCAGCAAGAAATTGCTAAACAAACAATAAATTATGATTTTTATATAGTTTAATTTTTTTTCTGGTTTACTTTTCAAACAAACTGTACATAACAAATTGGTCCACTCTGTATTTCGTTTTAACAAATTCCCTAACCTAAAGGTAGAAAATTTGACAAAAAAACTTCATTTTGACGTTTCAAAAGTTCCCTAACCTAAAGTGAGAAAATTTGACAAAACAAACGTCATTTTGACGTTTCAAAAGTTCCCTAACCTAAAGTGAGAAAATTTGACAAAACAAACGTCATCTTGACGTTTCAAATGTTGGTCTGACATTGCAGATGTCATCTTCAATTTTAATTACCAACTACATATAATTAGCATTAAAAAAACCATTCGTTACCAACCACGCAAAATTATGGACTGTAAAGTCGCTAAGTAAAAATTTAATTTTTTATTATTTTCGCTTTTTACTTTTGAAAGAAACTGTATATCACAAATTGGTCCACTCTCTATTTCGTTTTGTCAAATTTTCTAACCTAAAATGTTAAATTTGACAGAACAAATGTCATTTTGACGTAAATATTGGTCTGACATTGCAGATGTCATCTTGAATTTTAGTTACCAACTACATATAATTAGCATTAAAAAAAACATTTGTTACCAACCACGCAAAATTATGGACTGTAAAGTCGCTAAGTAAAATTTTAATTTTTTGTTATTTTCTCTTTTTACTTTGAAACAACCTGTGTATCACAAATTGGTCCACTCTGTATTTCGTTTTGACAAATTTTCTAACCTAAAATGTTAAATTTGACAATACAAATGTGATTTTGACGTTGTAAATGTTGGTCTGACATTGCAGATGTCATTTGATTTTTAGTTACCAACCACATATAATTATGCATTAAAAAAAAACTAACAAATTACTTCGAAGATGATTTTAGAAAATATTGAAATAATTATTTCTATAATACAATATGCAGAGGAACTGCTTGCTGCTACCAGCTGGCACCATCGAAATTTTTCATCGGCCGGTAGGGATCGGCCATCGGGAATGTCAAAATTGAAACGCGAATTTTGACCGAAGGAATAATCGCAGAATTATAATTTTCAGTATATGCGTGCATGAGGGCCGTCTTTCAATTTTAGAGCAAACGAAATTTTTTTATCGCTTCCGGTTCCGGAAATGCCAAATTTCGGCGCCCCCGTACGAGCTGCACGAAAATGTTTTGTACGAAGAAAGTGCCCCCTTTTAGGCTCCACAACTTGGTAAGGGAGCCGCCTTCGTATCTCTTGCCGTTTCGGAGATATAAGCGAAAACGTGATTTTTTCCAACTTTGGAGCCGTTTTTGGGCAGGAAGATGGCGAGCAAGGGCAAGGGTTGTTCAGGGTTTTTTGAAGCCACTTAATAGCTCTACAACTTGGCTTTTACGGCAAGTCGATATCTGCGAAAAAACGTTGTTTCTTTCAGCCCCGATAGCGTCCTTATATCAACATAAATGTTTTTAAAATTTGAGAGTGAAACTTTATTATGGGTTCTATAAACTCGCGAAGACTCCCAGAGGTTCCTATCTGTGAGCGGCTCCCAGAGAAAACAATTTCAGTGTGTTTTGGAACGCGTTTTGACACATCCAATATTATTGTGTGCTCGTACCGATAACGTCGTTTTAGTACAATTGAATCGAACTAAAGAACGGCAAAAATCGCGTCCCGCTATCTCTTGCCGTTTCCGAGATATGGAAAAAAAATTTTAAACTTTGACCATTCTTTTCACCAGGAAGACGTCGAGATGGCTATGTCATACACTATGTTTATTTTCTTCAATATGGCCGAACTATCGATCCATGAGGGTGCGGTTTGAAAGAAAAGTTTGTTGAAAAGGGGGTGTAACTCATTTGTATATTTATACTCCTAATTTATACTCCTAATATACTCCTAAATACTCCTAATTTATACTCCTAATATACTCCTAATAACTCGATTTTTTAAATAAGTATTTGTTTGAAAAGTTTATTTCGAAAATAAGTATCATAAAATTTTTCTATCTACGTATTTCGCTATATTATATCGTTTATAGACTGTTGTGGTTAGGTAGTTTATAGGAGTGCTAATATAGTTACGGTTAGATTGCTTTTGTAATGGTGATTGTAAGTTTGTATAATGAGTTAGTGGTATGAGATCTAATTCAAGTTAGTTTTTGGGAATGTGCTAGTTTTCTTGTATCTATTCAGTATGTTAAGGTGAGTTTTACAGCTGAGAGATTACATTTGCATAACATATATGGTATATTTCGTTATATTAATGTCTTTTTTTTCGTTTCTAAGCTGAAGCGGTGGTCTTGTCGAGCGTATTTTATGCACTAGACTGACCTGGCGCAACGATTTCTCATATGTCTACAGCGTTGATTGTGAGATTTGTAATTTCTTTTTGATTATTCAAACTCAACTACTGTATTTTCGTGCGTTAAATTTTAAATATACTTCTAATGTTCTTGAGTGCAATAGTTATAAAAAATAATTTATTTTTTGCTTAACTTTCCTCTTACGCTATTAATGTTTAAAACTTTGTGTCCTTTTCTGTAATTTTCTTTAATTAATTAGATTGATTAATTGGTTTAGACCTATATAATCAGTACTGAAACTTTTGTGTTGTTGTTTTTGCACTGTAGGTGGACTGTAATTATTATATTGGTGTAGTTTTAGAATTTTTGATACTATAATTTAGTGTTTTTTGTTGTTATCGACATGTTGCCGCGTTAATATCTTTTATGTTGGACGTAAGTTAGATGTGTCAAAGTGTCAAATAACCAAAGAGGATTAGATTTTTGATTTATTGGCCTGGATAGACAGAACTCTAAGTTAGTGTGAGGTACTGCTAATAACTTTGTGACTTCACAGCTACATATAAATAAACGTAAGGTTTTGTGTGTTATGCTACGCTGTACATATTGCTTATTGAGAATTTGTAGACCCTCAGATACATCTAAAGTTGCAGATATGTCTATTGAAATAGTTGTAGTTGCGATATAAAGTTGTTAGATAAATCGTTGCTGTACAAATGGCACGAGTTAAGAACGCTTTGTTGATTTCTTGTATTTTTAGAAATTTAGCATTTACTTATTATTTCAATAAGTACAAATACTGTTAACTTGACCTCAAGTTAACGTGTGACCACAACTTGATGTGTGCAAATACAGACTGGCTTTTACTTTGACTGGCCCCATTGTTACATCACAATAACAGTCTGAATAGCGCAACAACTAGGCAGAAACAATGTATATTTAGCTGTTTAAATTTTTGCCGTTTTTCTTTACTTAAACTATTTGGTATACTGAAATTTAACAGTTATTCCTAACGAACCCTTAACGTGGCTACTACATGCATATGAAATACAAACAGCTGAATATTATGTATGAATAAAACTTAGCAAATCCAATTGATGGAGTTCAAATTATGAAAAGGTAAGACAATATTTTTATTCTCATTCTCTTAACTAAAATTTAAAATTACCCGAATTCTTGTTTGTCACTTTTAAGTATCCATGTTACTATTTTTACCACTGATTTAGTATATCTAATAAATATGTTCGTACACTATTAGTTTTAGTTGCTCTTCAATTTTTATTTTATTTAGCACTTCTTTATTACCTTTTGTAATATCTTGTTCTTCTTGTAGTTCTTTTTTTATTATTATTTCTATTGTAAGTTATTGTACTTTTCTTATAATGAATGTATTAATTATTCTTGAAAGGGCTCTTTCTTCCTCTTTTCCTATTTTTCGGATTTGTTGTTATTCTATCTTGTTTATGTTTCAAATTTATTTTATTTTATAAACAAATCTACAGTTTTATAGTAAATGTAACAAATAGAAAGGCAAACGGATGTTCTTAGAGAAAACAAAGGTAACAGTGGCTAAGTACAGTGCAGCTATAATACAGGGTGTGGTAGTCAAACCGCACTATTTGTAGGTATTAAAAAACAAACAAAATTTTTCTTTTATTTATTGCAACAAATGTTAAGAGCACAAGTGAAAATTGGCATAAAAGCAAAAAAGTTTTTCAATATTACTCCAGGAAGATGGCGACCATCATTTTGTATACATTGTCTGAGTCTCATACGGAAATTCTCACTGAGACGTCGTAGTACTACCGGTGTTATTGCACGAACTTCTTGTTAAATCCGCACTTTTAAGTCCAGCATAGTCGCTGGGCAAGTCTCAAAAACTTTCGATTTAAGATATCCTCCTAAAATATAATCACAGAAGCTTAGGTCTGGCGATCTTGGAGGCCACTGTACATCCCCATTTCTACTGATAAGACGGTTTGAAAAAAGGTCTTTTAGAAAGTTTGTTGATACTCTGGCTGAGTGACTATTTGCTCCATCTTGTTGGAAATGAATGTTCTCATTCACAGGAAATCGTTGAAGTTTTGGAATAAGACAGGTTTTCAGTATTTCAACATAACACGCTGATGTTACAGTAACTACATAACAGTTATTATCTTTGAAAAAATACGGAATAATTATTCCATTCGAAGAGATTGCACATCAGACTGTAACTTTGGCCGGAGGGAGAAGCCGTTAGTTTCAATTGAAGGTTGGCAATAGCCAAATAGCAAAAATTGTATTTCTGGACATATCGACTGAGGTGGAAATAAGCTTAATTCCTCTTCCATAAAATATCAATGAACTGGAGGTCGTCTTCAAACAGCTGCAACATGTGATTACAAAAACCAACGCGAATAGGACAATTTTCGGGGTTGAAGGCATGGACAATTTGCATTTTATACGAGTGTAGGTGTAAGCCATCATGCAAAAATACTGTGGCGCCTGGCAAACCTTCGAAGGCTTCTTGTAATCGTTACTCCTACAGCCTCCAAATTCTCGGGGGTCCTAAAAGTTCTTGTACTATCACCTCTTCTTCTTATTGTTTGACGTGTTATATGTAAGTTCTTAGCCTAAACAAAAATGAATTTCTTACTTGGAACAGGAGCACGAGGCGGAAGATGCAAATATAAGCGGAACGCGCGTTGTGTTATACGTAACTTCAAGCATTTTCTAAATACGCTGTAATAGCGAAATCTTGTTGTTCACCGGTCCAACGCTGCATGGTTACTAAACTTCCAACTGTGTGAAATGTGAACGTTACTGCCTCTTAACCTCCCCCCTCCCACACACTAAAAGCTTCTTAAAAACGTAGAATGCCCCACCTTGTATAAATGCAATTTCGAGAAAGAAGAAAAAATGTATGTTAAAAACAAATATAAACGCAATACAAAAATTAAATTTAAAAAATATTATATTTTAGAATACTTGCCAATATAGAGAAAAATATGCAAAGCACTGGAAAAAAGTAACAATACAATAAATACAAGAAACGCTAGCGAAAATAAAAAATAATAAAAATCCTAATTCATATAGGTTACAAATGAAATTGTTTAAAGTAATAAACAAAAAATTGGTAAAAAATTATATTTACTAGTCTCAGAAATACGACGATAGAAGTCTACGTACAGCTAGTGGTCTCATTGTTAATAAAATATCGAAATAATTGTGTGCTAATATAAATCTAAAATCTAGTGATCTATCTAACATTTAGATTTTTTTTAATATTGGGCTTGAAACTTTACGGCCAATAAAATATGCAAATGTGATTGAACAAGTAATGTGGGGTATCTGGGTGTTTAAATTAATAATTTTAGATGTAATAATATGAAAACAAATAAAATCATTGTTGCATGATCAAGATGTATCTATCAAAGTTAAATATAAAGAAATACGGGCGATAAGAACTAATGCTAAATTATCAAAAGTGTACAAAAATAAAAACCGTAGTGAAACAAAACTGATTACAACGTCTGGGCCACATAACAAAGTTAGCAAATAACCAGCAAACAAAAACATGTACGAATTGCTGTTGGGAGACGGAACAGAAAAGCAGATTAAAAAAAGTGGAGGAAAATTAGGAAGGAAGATCTACCCAACTGCGCAATTACAAATTGCTTATGATAAAAAGAATCGAAAAAAATACAAGCTGTAGGCCTTTAGGCCTGAAGAGCTGTTTTGTAATTAAGAAATTACCATATCATAGAAACTATTTTTTCTTACACTCTTTAAAGTGTTTGTTACAAAATGAGCGATATCTTGTAATGAGACAGTTTAAGTTCGACTTTTAAATTGGTTCTATATTTAACATTTGTTTGCTTAGACCACTTTGTTGCATAAGGTTGAAAATTGGTAAGGTGTTGTTGCTGTGATCCAACAAAAACTATATTTGTTACATACTTATATTTAACAAATTTTGGTGTCATAAATTTTGTAATAGCTTTCGTTTTATTTAAATTTCTGTTAAATTGCCTTTTTGGAATTGAGTGTTTATATATAAATTTTTTAAACGTAATTGGATTTAATAAATAACAAAGTTAACGTATTACTGCAGCCTCATAGCTCGAACAAACGGAATGCCTGATTTCTCATCCCAAAGGTTGCTGGCCACGTAATTGCTATTTTAATTGAAATGACAACACAATATCTTGCTCGTGCAGTTCAGAGATGACATTCTAATTTATTACGGATTCTATCTGCATTACCTAAGCTGCTTTTAGTCATGCAATTTTATACTCCAGAATTTAATATGCATGACTGGAACTTTTACGCAAATAAGCTGTCGCGCACAAAATTGCCCTCTGAAAGTTAATAGCCTATTAATGTGATTATTGTAAAGAGCTTCCGTCGTCTTCGCGGTCTTTGATGACACAAACCAAATAGTGACTTTTGTAACAAAGTGTTCAATTTGTATAAAAGATTGAACAACCTATTTTATGTTGAAAAGGCGTGATTAGTTATAAAGCTTCAATGTAAAATGTAAAAAGCTGCGCTTACATTGCTTTTGATGTCGCAAATCTCTGTACGTTTTAGTCTGCTTCTGTATATTTTAATCGTTTATAGTAGTTTAGTCTTTCTTGAGCCCAACTTTTTTAAGATTAAAGTAGTTATATATATAGACAATCCCTGAGGTGAATTAGGAAATTATTGTCTAGTAGCTTTATACGTGGAGTTGAGTTTGTGGAGCGAAAGCGGATAGACGCGAAATTGGCTGGTGGCGATAAAATACTCGAATACGGGTTTTGTCACACCGACTTTTTCGTGAAGTGTAAACTGAATCTGAAAGTGAACATTATTAGCAATTTAATAAGAGTGAGCAGATAATTATAAATAAGGAGCGATTATAGGGCAGTGTAAATAGGAACAATCAAGAATACAAACGAAGAGGTTTTAACCCGAAGGCCAAACGTTCCCTGCCTTGCGGGCGGGGACGGGAGATAACGCGACCCGGACGATACGGAAAGTTTATTTACCAAACGTACAAAATCTAAATTCAGATAAAATATTGACAAAAGGGATTATAAATGAGTTCAGGATCCAAAAGAGATAGAGATCTAAACAGTAGCGAAGAAAAAGAAGAGATTTAAGAAAATAAAATAGTAATTAGATCACCAACATTAAAAACAGAAAAAAAAGTAAGTGAAAGAAAATGGGAGATCTAAAAGAAATTAAAGACATGATTAAAATTATGAGAGATGAAATTAAGAAAAGTACAGAAGAAAATCAGAAACTACGAGAGGAAATGGCAAAACGGAAGATAAAATGGGAATCGGAAAAAACAACTCCAAAAGAGAATCGAACAACTGGAAGATAAGTTTGAAAAAAAGAAAAGAAAAACGAAAGTGTAGGTTGATAATCAAGGGGTAAAATTAGTAGAAAATCGAAAAAAGAAGAAACAAAACAATTCCTCGCAGAAAATTGGGAGTAGAAGTAGAAATAAAGAATGTAGTAACACTGCAAGGAAATAAAAAACTACAAGTCTGGTTGAAATGAAAGACTGGGATAATAAACAGAAGGTCATGAAAATAAATATAAACTGAGAGGATCCACCGTATACATAGACAATGATATGACGCCAAAAGAGAGAGGAATACAGGCCGAAATAAGAAAAATTGCAAAAGGAGAGAAAGTAAAGGTAGAAGAACGAAAATCGGTTATAAGAAAATCATCATAGAAGGAGTGGAATAGTCTGGGATGATGAGGAAAAAGGGTTAAGAAAATCAAAAACTGATAACAAAAAGAACCAGGCCGAACTTATAAAGAAATATGCGATGGACATGGACGACGATAAACAATATAAGATGAACAACAAAATGAAGAGCGTAGGAATAGACAAAAGTAAAGAGAAAGAAAAGGATAAGAGGAAAATAAGCAAAATGGAACAGGAAAAGTTGAGAATAGGAACATGGAATGTGAGGGGAATTAAAGACAAAGAAGAAGATTTAGTAGAAGAAATGATAGAGCATCAAGTGAAAATCCTAGGAGTAACAGAAACCAAGAAGAAAGGAAAAGGTATGAAACGAATCCGTAAAGGATACTGGCTATTTTGGTCAGGAGTGAAGGAAACGGAAGGAGCAAGATATGGGGTAGGATTAATAATAAATCCAAACATGCTAAAAGACATTATAAAGGAAGAATATATAAATGAACGGATTTTAAGATTAGAAATGAAGCTAATAGGAGAAGAAATATGAAGTGTGATAATAGCATATGGAGAAAACGAAGATGCTAGAAAAGAAGATAAAGATAAGTTCTTTGAGGAAGTACAAAGAGAAATAGATAATGGAGGAGAAAATGTAATTGTTATGGGAGACTTAAATGGACGAGTAGGAAAACAGAATACAGGTATAGAAAAATACTTAGGGAAAGAAGGAGAAACGACCAGAAATAATAACGGGGACAGAATCATAGAAATCAGCACAGAAAACAATTTAGTGATCGCAAACACAAAATTCAAACATAAGGATATACACAAATTCACAAGAGTAGTAGAAAGCAGGAACGAGAAGTCAATTATTGACTATTTCTTAATAAGTAAACCAAATGGAAAAGGTACAAGACGTCAAAGTAACAAGACAAGCAGAGATAGGAAGCGACCACTACTTGGTAAAATGGACCTAAAGAATAAAAAGAAGAAAAAGAAGATAAGAGGAGAAAGAAATCAGTGGAAACTATAAAACATATAAACTAAAAGAAACAGAGAACCAAAAAGATATAGGAAATTATAACCAAAAATTTAGAGCAAAAGATAATACAAAAGGGTAGAAGAAAAGTGGGAAAGATTTAAAGATACCATACTAAATGCTGCGAGAGAGAGTTGCGGGACAAAGAAAATAGCTAATAAAATATGAAGAAAACAGCATGGTGGAACGAAGATATAAAAGCAAAGATCAAAGAGAAAAGCAGGCATGGAAGAGATACTTAAGTACAAAAAAAAACAGACGACTACGAAAATATAAAGAAACAAGAACAGAAACGAAAGCGGCGGTGAGAAAAGCAAAAGAAGAATCATGGATAAAATTTGGAGAAAAGATGACAGAAAACTTTGGGAGAACCAAAAACTATTTTACGGAACCTTAAAACAACTTAGGAAGAAAAAGGAATATAATATGATGAACATAAAGGAAAGGACGGAAAAATAATAACAGAAGAAGATCAAATAATGGAAAGATGGAAAGAACATTTCGAAGAACTAACAAAAGCAGAAAACAGTACAACAGGTGAAAAGAAAGAACTAGACGAAAGAGAAGAAATCGAAGAAATACAAGAGAAAGAAGTTAGGGAGGCCATAAAGAAAATTAAGTTAGGAAAAGCAGCAGGAAGAGACAAAATAACACCGGAAATGATAAAGTTTATGGGAAATGAAGGAATAACTAAATATACAGAATTGCTAAATGAAATAATGAAGACAATGGTAATACCAAAGGTTTGGAATATAGGAATCATACTCCCCATACATAAGAAAGGTGACAAAAGAGAATGTGGTAATTATAGAGGAATTACGTTAATAAGTGTCCCCGCGAAAATACTGGCCAGAATAATTGAGAAAAGAATAAGAGACAGAATAGAAAATACAATAGAAGAGACTCAATGTGGTTTTAGGAAGGAGAACCACACAAGATTTAATATTCATCATTAGACAAATCAGCGAAAAATTTATTAAAAAGGAAGGAAATACATATGTGCTTTATAGATTTAGAAAAGCTTTTGACAGAATACAAAGAGAACAAATAGGAAAGCACTAGAAAAAGAGGAATAGAGGAAAGAACGATAGAAATAGTAAAAGCAATGTACAGAAGTAATAAAACGTAGTAAGGACTAACAATGAAGAGTCACGAGAGTTCGTAACAGAAATAGGAGTAAAGCAAGGATGCGTGCTAAGCCCTTGCTGTTCTCAATATGCTAGACGAGGCGATGAAAATGCAAAGAAAAGATGAAGAAGATAAAATTGGGATACTGGCAAATGGAACAAACAGAAATAAACGAACTCATGTTTGCTGACGATATGACGATAATAGCCGACACAGAAGAGAATCTACAATACAACCTAGAGGTGTTAGAAACAGAGCTACGGAAAATAAACATGAAAATAAACATAGCGAAAACTAAAAGTATGGTAGTGGCCAGAGAGAATATAACACACAAAATAAAAATACAAGAAAAACAAATTGAACAGGTAGAAAGTTTTAGATATCTAGGATCAATAATCGAGAACAACGGCAAAATAGATAAAGAAATTAATGATAGAATGGAGAAAACAGGGAGAATCTACAATACTCTGAAAACGAACTTTTTAGGAAAGAAAGAAGTACCAAGAAAAATAAAAACAGAAGTAGTGAAAAAAGTGGTGAGACCGTCAATAATGTATAGTAGTGAATCGTGGTCTTTGACAGAAAAACATAAAATAAGACTAAATGCAATGGAGATGAGGTTCCTAAGAAGGATACAAAATAAAACGAAAAGAGATAAAATCCGAAATGAAACGTACAGACAAGACTTAAAGATAAAACCTATAATGGAAAAAATAGAAGGACAATTAAGGTGGTTTGGTCATGTGTGTCGTATGCTAAAAAACAGATTAGTGAAAAGAGTGTATGAATCGCGAGTTCCGGGTAAAAATCAAAGAGGAAGGCCAAGGAAAACCTGGGAAGAAGGAATAAGAGAGGCAGCAGCAAACAAGGGAATAAACTAGGAAGGTATAAAACAAGTAGCCCAGGACAGAAAACTATGGAAAGAAAAATATACAGCAACATAACAAACTCTTCTCCCACCTGCCTTACACCTAACGGTAAAAAGGGCATAAGGATTAAGTAAGTAAGTAAGTAAGTAAGTAAGCTTTATACGTTCTAAAATATCCTTATATTAAATTATTGGATTAAAATTTTTGTTTTACTTACAGTAGTAGACAAGACAAAACTTGCTCACACTACTGAACAACCTAAAAGGTAGGGCCTTTCTGAGTTATTTTTGTTAGTGCTATTATACCACTTACTATTTATTTTTTATGTCAAAGCTAAACGTTTAATTCTAAAGAAACGCATTTTCCTTTTGCTATGGTATGATATCAAAAAGCAAGGGTGCAAACTAATCCAAATTTTACTTTATTTCTAAAAATAATGTTTTATTACATTTTTTATTGTCATTAACACTTAATATATACACGACAGCGTCTGCTAAAAAGAAGGACTTCTACGAAAGGCCTCTCGTCATGTAAGAATGGTTCGGAGAATTAATAATGAACTCTTACTTTCAATAATAGCAAATAATAAACCTTATCGTAGCCGATAGATACTATGCCAGCAAACGTAATAGACAAAACGCTCAAATGTAAATTAAGATAATTACACCATAGCAATTAATCCTTTGAACACCCGTAACCAAAGTAACACCACAATTTACTATAAGGTACTAAAGTGAAAATTCCATTTATATATTTTTACTATCCATCACGTTTAACATAACAAGCAGAGTTTCAAAAAATAACACAAATGGAAATTATAGAAAAACTTTAAATTTGAATTAGATAATAAACTGGATTTTTACATATAAAAAGATTCTAGATTTAAATACTAGACTCAGGCAGGGATATTTATTAACAAAAAATTAAAAAACTATGTGAGATTCACGGATCACAGCTGCTGATAAATAAGAAGTCACATTGCGCATTGAGTGTGCTATGTTAATCTTTAAGTTTTTTTAAGGACCAATTATACGATTTGCTACAAAATAAAATAACTGAGACTGCAGTAACTGCATGAGAAACAAATTTATAAAGAACAATCTATCTAATGAGATGCATTTTTTAGATGAACTACATACCAAATTTTTTGATAATGTTAGTGAAAAAATATATAAAAATATCAAAAGCTAGAAAAAATACTACAAGACTTCCTGTAATGGTACCAACAACTCTAGTCAAACTAACTAACACTTTGCTTTTTGTGAAGAAATTAAATAAATTTTGTTAAAATAAGAAACCCCTACATTACTTTACACTATTAGTATTAGTTCTAATTGTATTCGTGTAACAGAAAAATGTAGAGCATAATTAATATAGAGTTTATTGAATTAAACTCAAAAACAGCCACAGGGCTAACATTAAAATTTTAATGTAGTTTGGTAGATTGTAAACAGAGACATTATAATATTATTTTTCATATAAAAATTCCCTAGATATCGCTTTAGTATGCACCGCGAACAAGGAAATATTAAATTTAAGAGCGTAATAAAAATATCTGAAGGCAAAGCGACCAAACAATGAAATTAATATTGCTATACGTACTGTATAACTTCAAAAATCGTAATTGCAAAGCTACATAAGCCTGCAAAATAATTAAAGAACTTCTATACGAAAAACTTATTTTGACATAATTTCACAAATTTAATTAAGCCTGGTAAAACATCAGCTAACTAGGAAAGGCCACATTCTAAAGAAACTATCTTTGCTACTTTCTTCTATTTTTCAAATAATTATTCCTATTATTTTATAATTTTGCTATAAAAAAGACAATAAACAGCAAATTTAAATACATATTAGGTATAAATCAATTACTGTACACTAATTAAGATTTTAGTATTTCTTGTTAAAATTCATTTGATTAATATTTTATATTGTATAATCATAGAAACAGTTAATTAAATAATAAAGGAATAAACAAACATAACAGTCTAAAAACATTTTTTTAGAAACAAAATTGTCCAACACTTGTCAAACAAGAAATTGAGGAAAGAAGAAGGCTCAGGAGGATATGTCAACGCAGTCGATATCCATCAGATAAAGAACGTTATGAGGAAGCAAACAGAGGACTAAAGCAACTTATACAAAAACTTAAAAATTAATCCTTTAACGACTATTTAGAAAACCTCTCTGCTACAGAAGATACCGAATACTCCTTGTGGAAAGCCACTAAACGAATTAAAAAGACTTCAAACCCCATCCCTCCAATACGAAAGGAAGATGGAACATGGGCTTGATCAGATATCGAAAAGGCAAATGTATTCGCACAACACCTGGAAAATGTCTTCACACCATGGCGTATAGTCGAAGAAACAAAAGAAATAAATGATTATCTTGAGGCAACATATCAGCTGTCGCCGCTACCAGAATTATTTTCTGTAACAGAAGTAAAAGCCCTAATAAAAAACAACATCAACCCAAAGAAAGCTCCGGGATATGACCAAATTACTGGTCAACTCCTAAAAGAATTGTCACGCAGAGGCCTAGTATTATTAACAATTATATTCAATGCCGTTCTAAGAGTGGGACATTTTCCTGCCCGGTGGAAAGCAATCAAATCTAGTAACGTCATACAGACCAATCAGCCTGCTTCCCATTTTAAGCAAACTTTTAGAAAAGTTGTTAAATAAGCGATTAATGCAAGTAATAACAGAAAACCAACTGATACCGGAGCTCCTTCAGAAGGCAGCATAGTACCGTTGAGCAGGTACGCAGAGTTGTTAATGTGATCGAACAAACTGCGTTTCTTGATGAAAGTCAGTCATTTGATAAAGTCTGGCATGATGGACTACTTTTTAAACTTAAATCAATTTTGCCTCATGCATTATACTCAATCATAAAATCGTATTTAGAAGAAAGATACTTTAGAGTCAGATATGACCAAGACGTAACACAACTACATCCAATTCGAGCAGGGGTACCACAAGAGAGCGTCTTGGGACCTATACTGTATTTACTCCACACAGCTGACCTTCCAGCAGAAACATACACCCATATAATGTCATTTGCTGATGATAAAGCTATTCTGACAGTCCACAAGGACCCAACAGCAGCAGCAAATCTACTTCAGCAATACCTTAATCTGCTTCAAGATTGGGCTAACAAATGGCGTGTCAAGTTCAATCAAGACAAATCTGCTCACGTAAATTTTACAAAATGTCGCGGAGTCATACCCTCAGTCACACTCAATGGACAAACACTGCCACAGACAGATTTAATCAAATACCTGAGTATGCACTTAGATAAGGGATTAACATGGAAGTCACACATCTTCAATAAAAGGAAGCACTTAGGTCATAAATTTAGACAACATTACTGACTACTCGGACGGAAATCTCCACTAAATCTTAAAAATAAATTACTAGATTACAAAGTTTGTTTTAAACCAGTGTGGACGTACGGAACAGAACTATGGGGCACTGCATCAAATTCTAATATAGACACACTTGAAAGGTTCCAATCTAAAGTGCTACGTGTCCTTTGTGATGCTCCGTGGTATATTCCTAATAATGAAATACGTACTGACCTAAATATTAATACGGTTAAGGACGAAGTAAAACAGTGTAGTGTTAGATACCCCGTCCGGTTAGATGCACACCCGAATCTGTTAGTTATTAACCTCCTAGACAATAGCGAAGAAATGCATAGACTTAAATGACGCAAAAACCTTTTAGATCTTAAGTTAATATTCCAATTTACTTCTGTAGACATATGTGTATATAGAAATAAGTTAAGATCACTGGATCGCAACTTCCATGTTACCACATGTCATATATAATCGTAACACGCATTTGCTTGTTGTACTATACAGATTGCAAATAGAAAATTTAGCATGGAAAAAAAACAAAAATATACGTCTTCAAATCGTCTTATCTGTAAAGCGACTGTCGTTTCCTTAAATTCTGAAATCATCTTAAAGGAAAAAGTTTGCCGTGGGCTCCCTGAGCCGCTTTAATGAGGGTAGAGGTCAAGCCCCAGCGCTCTCCGGCCCTTATGTTTCTGCACAACGCACATATTTTCGCAGATTTTATCTGAAACCCTCGCGAGGAAAAGGCAAGGAAATGAAATGAGCCGAATGTAAACACCCGTGACGGGAGCATAACGAGTTTGGGGGGCGGACGTGGAGAACCGCCCGAGCCATTGGTTTCCATTTATGTGTTTTGGTAATGAGCAACGGCCGATGCCGTCCTCGTAATTAACTCTGCAATCCCACATAATGGAATAGGGGATGCTGCAGGTAATTGCACTGCGAAGTGCTTGAAATGCAACTTGCAAGTTTACAAAATCTTACTGCAAATTAAATTTGTTTATCTAATAAGTATTAAGACGATGTCTTAAATATTGCTATAAAATAACAAAAATTTAAACATTTTTTATAATAACAATTGATGTTATAATAGCAATATTTTTATTTAATTTTCTTTGTTATGAATCTGTTTAATATTTAAAACTTTTTGTATAAAATGGACTTCAGCAAAATATATTTATTTTTCATTATATTTTTTACTTAAATAAATATGATGTAAGAAAGAAAAGTATGAGTTGCAAAATGCGACAATTGCTAACTTATGGATTCTTTTAAAATCAAACTTTGATTTATACGTAACAAACTTTGTGTTCTAATAATACAGTTGTCAGCTTTTAAAATATTTTATTAAAAAGTTATACCGCAATCCCAGTTATTTGTTAACTTTTTATATATGTAAGTTTCTAAGCGTTCGATAACCCAACGTCACTTTAATTTTCTACTGGGTTTCTTGACATCTGTCGGCTTCCGGTTCCCAATAATTTCGCCCTATTTATTTCTGTTTTTTATTGTTCTTCCTCTATACTATTCTGTTCTATTATATTGTCTATTTATTCAGTTGATTTGCATCTCTTCTATTCTCTGGACATGCTCATAACACCTTAATTGCATTTTTTATTATTTTGGTTCGAATGTTTTCAAATGTTTTATTTTTTTTTACTTATTGTCATCTTTATTACATATTTTGTTATACCTATATTTGTTCACTATATTGTTAAATATTTAATTTGTTTCTTTGACTACTTATGTTTCTACCCTACAATACCTCTCACGCTATATTTTTCTTTTATCACATTCTGCACCTTACTGTTGGCCATTCCAATTATATTTATGTGGATCCCCAAATAGGCGTAATAATCGTAACTATTTAAATTTATTCCATTTTCTACTTTCAAGCCTTTAGTTTTTTGACCCATTGCCAAATATTTTGTTTTATTAATAATTTTGCTATTAGAACTGGATCGTCCGTAAAGTGTAATAAAAGTAAAGTTATGTCATCTATTTCTACTCTGTTCTATTGTTTTATTTTGTATGATATATAATCTTCCTTTTACAAATTTACTTTATTGTTTTAATTGCTGCTCTCAGTATTACAGTATTACACATTTGCTTGTTTTCTGTTTTATGTGTGGATATTACGTGTCCTTCCTTTCATTCGATTACTTATTTTTTATTTTAGTTATTAGTCTAGCTTTTTGTTTGATGTTTCTTACCTTGTTTCATTAACTCTGTCAGAATATTTTTTGTTCCAGGGGATTAACCGTTTTTACCACCTATTTTATGTTTTTTTATGTCTATATCATTGTTAGGTTGTATTTATACATTTTTTTCTACTATAAAGTGTGACCTATTTTTCATGAGAAATTTTTAGTAGTACTTTTTCCAATATTTCATAAATATTATTTATTCTAATATCTTTCAGAAATGTATGTATGTGTAATGTACTGTGTTGTTGATGTTATTCAGTCATTTTTACTTTTAATTGTCGCTCCAGTTAAAAAGATTATCTTGAATTTAACCAAATGGTTTTCCCTAGCGTTGCTACTCCCCCATAAGCTCATACATCTTGAATCTTCAATAGATAACACTATCGAGTCATTATAAAGTCTATTATAGATTTCAGTTGTCTGTTAGGCGAATTCCAAGTGTAATTTTATATTGCATTTTTAATAAAAGCCTTAGTTAATTTTTAAGTTTTACTTACAATTAGATTTACAAGTCTTTGTCTATTATTGTTTATTTTTTGTTCTCCATAAGGTGCTACTATTTAGTCATTTATGTTTATACATATTCAGGATTTCTGTCTCTTGATATAATTAATTATCTTTTTTTTATATTTTTCCTCTACCATTGTGTTAATATTGTGAAATTTGGTTTTGTTCAATAAATTTTCATTATGATTTGGTTTTATACTCACGTAACTTTATATTTATTTTTATTATTCTATATTTGACCTTTCCAGTATTTCACGTACTTTATTAATTTCTTACTTCTCAAATACTCTCTCATTATTCTTGCTTCTTTATACATTGCTTTATAAATGTATGTAAATGTCTTGCTATTCTATTCTTTTTTTTTTCGTTTCTGTTAGTATTAAGATGTCTACGTTTATTTTTTCTGATTCCATTTTTATTTCTCTTATTTTCATATTTATACCTTACACATTCCACGTTCTGATTTTCATAGCCGCTGCATTGTTTCTTGTAGATTCAATCTACGTGACTAAATTATATGAGGATTTGTAGCAGTATATACTTCTTTTTGCATATATCGGAGTGCTATCCAAACGATTTAATCCTCAATCTGGAGAACAAGTCCAGTTTTTTTACGATGGGTATTTTATTTCTTTAGTATCTTCTGATACTACTAAATTCCCATAAAGACGGAGTTTATAGTCTTATTCAAGGTGGCGCAAAATTCATCACCCGATTTTCTAATGGAGTAGCTTTGTTTACCAATAAAAGGAATTTGTCCTATTTGTTGATTATGTTTATTTAAACGTTTAAATTTTTTCACATTAAGTTGGGAAGATAATAATCGGTCAAGTGGTTGCCGCCAGAATTGATGTACATTCAGGCTCGTTTCACGGCAATTTCTATGACTTTTCTCAAAACTTCTGACCATAAATTCTTCACTTCTTGTCTGGTGTTCTTCTTTAAGGCAGTCAATGTATGTGGCTTGTTCGTATAGACCCGTGACTTTAAAAAACTCCAAAGGCAGAAGTCTGGGTGATCTTACAGACCAGTGCAAATTCACGTCATTACTCATAAATTTACACGCGATAGGCAGCCTACAGGCAATGACTGATGTACTGTTTGCACTTATGGGAACTTCTTCGATTTTCATCAAAATGCGCTGTAAATACCGTCTTCTTCTTCTTTATGTTCCATCTCCGCTACGGAGTTTGGAAATTATCCTAGCAATTTGCTCTTTTGAAACTGCTGCTCTACAGAGTTGATTGGAGCTACAGTTATACCATTCTCTAAGATTGCGCAGCCACGACATCCTTCTTCTTCCCACACTACGTTTGCCCTTGATTTTTCCCTGCATGATAAGTTGCAACAGATAATAAAGTTCCCCGCATCACGTGTCCCAAATATTGAAGTTTGCGCCGTTTAATTTCATCCAATATTTCCGTTTCCTTTTATTCACTCTGTTTAAGACATCCGTATTCCTTATTTTTTCGACCCATGAGATTCTCAGAATTCTCCTATATGTCCACATCTCAATGCTTCTAATTTTTCATAAGATGTTTGTTCAATGTCCATGCTTCCATTCCATATAAAAGTGTGGAGTGAACATAACATTTTACTATTCGTAATTTAAGTGTTAGGGAGAGGTCTTTGCTGCATAGGACATTTCTCATATTTAAGAATACATTTCTTGCTTGTTCTATCCTAGAGGTTATTTCGCTGGTATTATCATTTTTATCGTTGACTATAGTACCTAAATATCTGTATTTCTTTACTCTTTCAATTTGCTCTCCTTGAATATTTAAGTTAACGTTATAGTAGTTTCTTTTAGATGTAATCATGAATTTTGTTTTCTTTGTGTTTAGGCTTAGTCCCATTTCGTCACTAACCACCGCGATTCTTCTCATTACTCTTTCCAGGTCTTCGAGGGATTCTGTGATTATGATGGTATCATCCGCATATCTGATGTTATTGATTGCAATTCCATTAACTCCCACGCCCGCCGTTTCATTTTCTAATACTTCGTTTATTACATGTTCTGAATAAAAGTTAAATAGAACTGATGATAGGACGCACCCTTGTCTGACCCCTCGTTTGATCTCGATTTCTTCTGATGTTCGGTTTTCTATACGTATTGTCGCTTTTTGATTGTAGTAAAGATTGGCAATAATTCTGAGGTCTCTTGTATCTATATTCTTATTTTTCAGCAATTTCATTAGGATGTCATGTTTTACTTTGTCAAATGCTTTATTGTAATCTATAAAGCAGACAAAGACGTCTTGGTTCATGTCAAGACACCGCTGGATTAATATATTATATGTCATAAGTGCTTCTCTCGTTCCCAGTCCCTTCCTAAACCCGAATTGTGTGTTTCCTATGTGCTCCTCTAGTTTTCTATATAATCTGTGGTGGATAATTTTAAGAAATACTTTTAGTGTGTGACACATAAGGCTAATTGTCCTATACTCGTTGCAGTGTCGGGCGTTATTCTTTTTTGGAATGGCTACAAATGTGGAGATCAACCATTCTTCCGGAATAATGCCAGTTGTGTATATACTGTTGAATAATTCCTGTAGCGTATTAATATGTTCTTCTTCTAGCAGCTTAAGAATTTCACTTGGGAGATTGTCTGGTCCAGGTGCTTTTCCGGTTTTCGTATTTTTTATGGCATATTTTATTTCTTCTACAGTTATATCAGGGCCACTTTCCCTTCGTATTTCACCCGATTGTCTTGAAATAGTTTTTCTATATACTCCTTCACAATTTTATTTTTCTCTCAACATCTGCTATTATTTTCCCATTTTCGTCCAATAAATACATGGTTTCCTGTTTTCTTGTAAGTCTTGTTGCTTCCCTTATCTTTTTATGAAGATTATGTGCGTCGTGATCTTTTTCTAGTTTTTCGATCTCTTCGCATTTTTTTGTAAACCAAGCTCCCTTGGCCTGTCGAATTTTATAGCGAATTTCTTTTTGTGTGTTTTGTATTCGTTCTTATTGTTTTGTTATGTCTTCGTTTGTCCATAAGTGCCAAGATTTCTTCTGTCATCCATCCCTTATTTTTATTTCTTTTCTTTTTCTGTAAATGTTTTTCTGTTGGTGTTACTAAAGAAGATTTGAATGACAGCCAATTTAGGTTGATATCATTTGAAGAAGTTCTTCTGCTTTTCAGATTCCTATCGATATTCTTTTTCACTTTTTCCTTGTACGCCTCATTTTCTAGGCACTTATAGTCAATACGAGTATGAACTGATGTTGCTGGCAATTTTTTAAGCCGAACTTCCATTTGAGTTCACGTCTGCGCCTGGGTATGCCTTTATTGATTTTATACTATTTTTGTATCTGTTGTCAATTAGTAGATAATCTATCTGGTTACGGACAATTTTTTCCTTATTGTCTTAAGGTGATACCCAAGTATACAATCTTCTTGGCGGTAATTTGTATAAAGTATTGGTAATCACCATTTCATGCTCTTGACAGAACTGAATAAGTCGGTGGCCTCTTTCATTTCGTTCCCCTAAGGCATAATCTCCAACAACGTTTTGCACCCTGCCTGTCCCAACCTTGGCGTTAAAGTCGCCTAATAGAACTGTAATATCTCTACTTTTTGTCTGCTTAATGGCATCGTCGATTTCTTCATAGAATATTTCTATTTGTTCAACCTCTTTGTCCGCCGTGGGTGCATAAACCTGTATTAAATTTAGTTTCCTGTGTTCTAATTTTATCTGTAATAGCATCACACGTTCAGAGAACGGAATAAAGTTTATGACTGAGTTGGACAAGTGTTTCTTTAGCATGATTGCCACTCCGTGTCTGTGCTGATTGTCCTTACTACCTGAGTAGTAAATTATATGTTGGCTACCAATTTGACATCTTCCTTCCTTTGTTCATCTTGTTTCACTGATGCCCAGAACATCTATATCCATTCTGTTCATCTCTTGCGCTACATTGTGGGCTTTACCTGGTTCCTACATACTGGTTACAATCCACGTTCCGATTTTAAGGATGTTCTTTTTTCTTCTCTTGTTTATGTTGTTTAACTTGTTAGCTTCATTCAAAACTGTCTCCCCCGGAGATCCGATTGGGAGACTATTAACTCCGGAAAATTTCTATATGAACTTTGCCATGATGATTGTACTAGGGAAATCCTTGTGGATCTTTAATGCAGTGGTTTCCCCTTGCCTTCTGCATTCCCCTGCCATTGACCTATTTGGTTCTTCTGCCTTTAGGGGCGATTTCTCTCCCCTGGGACAAGAGAGTGCCCTGACCTCAGTTACTCATCCGCTCTTGTCAGACCGTTGGCTGCTGAGGGAGACCGCTTATACCGGCGTTATCGGTGCCATTGTTGTTGCTAGTTTTGGTCCGCCCCGAGTATTTTATTTCCCCGGTACCCGCTATATCTAGCAGGCGTTCCCCTATCCGCCACCTGGGGAGGCGCTCAGTTGGGGATCTAGCAACCCCGCTGAGAAATACCGTCTATTGATGCCCAATTGCGTGGTCCGCCGCTTGGTTGATGTTTGAGGGCTCTCTTGTGTATCTGCAGCCACAGCAGCGATATTCTCGACCTAATAGTTGCTCCAGGGCCAATCTCCTTGAGGCGAGTGGCGAAAAGTCGCAGCGTTTGTCCAGTTAGTGCTACACGACCAGGAAATCGACGACGAAATTTACCTTGAGTCAAAACCACCGACCAATTATTTGCCAAAAACATTGATCTAATTATTCCGCGTTTTTGAATGATTTATAGTTTGTCAACGTGTATTCTGCATAAAACATTTGCAAAAATAAGAGCATCTTCCGATAGGGCGATGACTTTTGCGTTATCTATTACATAAAGCGGATCTTGCCAACATGATAAGTATCACAATTCTTTGAATGTCTTGAATAAGTGTGTTAATGGGCAAAATAGGTCAAAAAGATTGAGGGAACTATTCTTTATTTTTTGCATCTTCCACAGTTCTCGCTAGATTTAGATCAAAATTGACATTCATGTTTTCTTGGTATACACCTAGATACAGTCCAAAAGTAGAAAGAATTAAAACCAGGAGGTGAGGAAGTATGATTATAAATATTTTTTATTCTTTTGCTTAAGTTACATTAATATCTGATTAGATTTACATTCAATTGCTACACTACAAAATATATATACCTTTTCTTAGAGTTTTAGCACAAGGGATTTTTTTATGTTTTATTAGCTTTGCTTTTAGCACTAAAAAATAACAGAACGGCTAGTTTTATTTTGACCATTAAATTGAACCGATCCAAATTAAGTGCTATTTTCATTTTTAAAGCAGATACGTTTAAATGTGACAGCAGCGATTTTAGTTTAAATAGCAAATAGTTTTCATATACTAAAAACAAAGCTGAATATAAATGTCCATAGCAGTACTAAAAAAGCTAGTTAAGGGTAAATTGTTCGACAAAAGTAGAAAAGATAGTAAGCTATATTTTAAATTCTGTAGGGTTTTATTTAGTGGTAGACAAAATTATTTATAAAAGTTTACTTATGACTACAAAATCTAATGAAATTGTCAGAAAATTTTAAAATGGACAAACTGGTAAAAATCATTATTTTATTTCAATGGCTTTAACAAAGGAGTAAATTTTATACTGCTTTACTAGTCTCTTAAAAAAGCACGATATATTTAATGCCAATGAGAATCCAATCTCTGTATGTAAGCCTATAAACAGTCCACAGACCTAAAAATAATTAGACAAAATACAAACATCAAGTAGATGCAATTGCAAGTGAGAAACGGGGTGACAACACTACTTATATTTGTTTTTTAACTCGCCTGGCCTACGTATTCCACATACGCTAATATCGCAAAGAATAAGATTTAAAAAAATAATCCCAAATTAGATCTAGAAACAGTATTTGTTTTTCCATAATCTGGTAAGTAACAAATGAATTGCTTTCTTAACTGTTGGCACTTTTTATAGCAATTTGTAAAAAACATAAAAAGGATTTATTGTAGTTTTGGATACGTCAAAAGATTAAGAGCAATTACACTTGCAAATATTATAGAATAATTAATTATGGTGTCACTACCAACATATACCACGCATAGACTGCAACCCTGAGACATGCCATTTTAAAACCTTTTTGTTCTCATTATAATCAACTACCAAATAAGTAGCTTTACATAAATTCTTTCCAAAATGCAAGTCAGTTTTACGGCTATATGTTACTTAGATATAAGTATGCTAGAACTATTTTATTTGAATACCATAAAGGTAGAATTCCAAAATGCGGAATAAGGCTTTTAGATAAAAATATTCGTGACAATAGCGAATTTGTTAGTATTTCTAACTAGCGTACAGAAAGTTAAAGTCCAAAACAAAATTAAATAGATTATTTGTCGATCATAAATAAGCAAAATGTTACTGGGTCTTTACAAGGGCAGCAAAATCCATAAAAGAGCCTAAAAGTGAACAAGAAAAACAAAATCAGTTTTCAAATTACCTGCCGTTTCTACTTTGACATAAAATATAAACGAGTTGCATTCATTTTTACTAAAGTAATTAAAGAAGCGTCTTCAAAAGACACTAAATAGAAATATATTTGGGCCTTACAGGCAAAGTTTAATTGCTGTGTTTGTATATCACACTTCTCAAATTTATTTTTAAAAGTAGTGAATCCGGTGCATACCTTAAAAATATCCAATTTAAAGTAAGCGATTATTATAAATTTGTGAATTTCAAATCCGACAATAAACGTCGTCTGTATTTTAAAAACAAAGATTTAAAAAAATTGTTGGTTAGCTTAGTGTTCTTAGTGAAGGTTTTTTTAATTATATATATATAAAAAAAATTATGAGTGCTGCTGCTGTCACACAATTGTTCGTGCCTTTCCGTGCCGTCCCGAACGCCTCCGAATGACATGCGGATTCTGGCTTGGCGGCAGGCGCGGCCGAGGTATTATATATCCGGAACCGCAAGCGATAGAAAATTTTCGTTTGAGAGCGGGTAATAAAGCACTCGTTACATTAAAAATAATATAAAATTGAGCTGTTATAATATAAAAGGTTTATTACAAAGAAAGTCCTTATTGCTTGGAAAAAATTTTAGTCCAATTTAATTATATTAAACAGCGTTATTTAAAAGAATATTTTTTGCCGATTTTGCATGGAATTATATGGTATTGTATGCAGAATTCAACCAAACTATGATTTTATTGAGGTGTCTGGTATTATAAGTTGTCAAGAAAATTTTTCTTTGTTTTCATAAACCTATAAATTATTATTTTTGTTTTAGAATACCTTAATTTTTTTAAGGGAATGCGCGGTATAATAATTTGGATTATTTTTTCTTATAACTATATCGGTGTCTCGTCCTCAGTAGAGATTTTGTCGCAATATTCTATGTTATTGTTATAGTTAAATTTACTATTTAAATTTTATGTGACACTTAATTGGCATACAATAATAATAATAGTAAGACTCTAATGCCTTATGTGAAAGCACGGCTTGCGAACCGAGAGGTTGAGGTTCTCATGTGCTCGATTTTACCGCCCGGTCGTCGCGCACCATCTCTAAGGTGGGACGATGTGGCAAGTACCGCGCCTTAAACGATTGCAGTTGCCATATATCGAGCATACAATTTATTAAAATCAAATCTGATTTTGTAAATTAGGAGAAAACAAGCTTTAAAATTGGAAATATGTATGTTGGATGATTTTATGAGCAGCTTTGATTCGAATTACTTTCTCGTAACACATGTATGTATATCTTTGGGTGAGTTTCTGAGCGATTAGCAGAAATTCCTTAGACAACTGTCCTTTCTAACGATATTGCCGTATAGATTTGAAAAATTATCATGACATGACAAGAAGAAAATATCAAAAACTGTGCAAAGGTGAATATAATGTGGTAATCTTGTTATTTGTTACTGTTTATATATAAAATTATTTTAATTTTTTGTCCAAATGTTGTGAAACGTGATTAATCGCGTTGAATGTGTTTCTTTGTCACATAATACACGTACATGCGATAGTTCAAACAAATTGTAGCATTCCTTCGTTGATAAATCTGAATTCATTGGTAGTGCGATCTTGTAGTTCTTTAAAGGTCATTTTTAGTAGTGTAAACAGAGTTGTTAATATAACCTTAAACAAGTAATTATAAGGTGGCGGGTTGTGAGATTAAGGAAACCTTCTATAGAATGCTAAGTTACTTTCAGAAGATTGTCTAATCCAGCAGCGCAGGAGTTTCTTGTTTAGGTAACGACATAGGTCAGCATAATAATGAGGTAGGAGTCTCATCTTGCTGAAATATGAAAATTCCGAACTGTTAGGTTGTGGAAACAACTTCTGTTGCAAGATATCAAGTTATGACGTACTCGTAGTAGTGTTTTCCGTTAAAAAGAACGGCCTATGTACATTTTCTTTAAGACTACACAAAATTACTTGGATTTTGGAGAATTACACGTAACTTCCACAAAAGCACAAGAAATTTTCGCGCTCCATATTCGGATATTGTGACGGTTTACGTTTCCATATTAAAATAAATGTAGTTTAGTCTCTGAATACCAGTAGAGTAAGAAAATTGTAGCTTTCCAATGGTTCCTAGACAAAATTACAAAATTTGAATCTCCTGGTGTACTTGTCTGGCTACGAAACACCAAATTTGCGGTCTGCACAATTTACTAACTTTCATCTCTTTACAGTTTTCTTAACAACACTTTGACATCTACTTGTTTTATCATTACACAAGCAATCTATATTCTTAAACTGTCCATACATTCGTAAATTATTCTGGCGGCTCCGTAATTTAGTATAGTTTAAATGCATGATGCGCTTTTCAAATTCCAAAATACAAAAGGCTTTTTGCTGCACGCAAAAATTGGAACTTGTACTGCAACTTAATCTGTCACAAAAAGCTTATAAGCGCACATTTTAAAATTTTTTTTATAATATATTTACTACCAGACCAACTATACATAGTAGAGTTCAATTAAATACAAATGACGAACTAAATCAGCAGTTGAGATAGTTTGGCATCTCTAAGTAAATATATTGAGGTTAATCGGTGGATTCATCTGGAGTGGATATTTTGTCTGGCAAGGCAATAATACACAGAACCGTCGCAAGTAGGTTGGCAAAGGGTTTCTGCGCTGTGGCATTGATGTATTTTGGTATTGGTGAGATACCCAGTTGTGTGTTTACAGCAATGCGAATTACTTTGTTGTGTAGCCTTTGAAGCTTATCTACGTTAGTTTTTGGAGTTTTTCTCCAGATTGGTAAAGCATATAGAGCCAGCAGTTAAATGAGGGATTTATACAACGAGATTGCGCTTCCTGTTGATTACATAACTTTGATTGAATTTGTGGTTAATATGCCTTTCCACGTCAGCTGGGTGTTCAAAAGCATTCTCAGGTATTTGACTGCTTGATCAGTAGAATTCCATTCGTTGTCCATATTATTGACTTTAATGTTAGGCAGGTGTAGAATACGTTTTAAAGTGAACACTTTAGTCTGACACTTCGTAGAGTTGACTTGCATATTCTACTTGCTCAACCAAGAAAATATTTGATTGGTCACTCGTTGCAAATAGGAGATGGTTTGTGTAAGATCGGGACTTTGTATCGTCGGAAAGGGTTGCTAATGTGGTGTTGACTGGTGGTACATTTGAAGTATAAATGTTTAAAAACAGTGATCTCAAGATACTATCTTGTGGAACTCCTACCAGTATGATTGTAATTTTAGAAAAGGCCAGGTTAATTTTAGCGTAAATGTTAGAATTTCTAGGAAGAAGAATAGTATTATCCTAATATAATTAAGGATGTTTAACCTAAGCAATTTCCTTTTTAGACCTTCTATCCAAAAGTCAAACAAAGGCTTAAGTTACGCCTGGAAAAATTACCACAGTGTAACATTTGTTTCTATATCAAGTTTCTATGACTCCAGTGACTCGCTGTTGCTGATGGCTGGTTGATGCCAAAACCAAACTAGAATGGCGGAACAATGTTAAGTGATGACAGTTGGGCAAGTAAGTGAGAATAGATAACCTTTTTGAATAGTTTGGATATTGTTGGTAATAAACTAATAGGTCTGCAACTGTCAATCCGCTTTTTACATCTTCCTGGTTTTGGAAATAATAGGGTGTGGCCATGCTTTAAAGTTCGAGTAAAATAGTCGATTCTAAAGCATGTGTTAAATATTATAGTGAGGTAATCTAGAGGTTTCATGATTGGTTATGTAAGCAATCCATTTGGTATTAAGTTATGTCTTGGCGATTTTCGTTTGGAAAGTTTACTGTATGTTCTATATCTTGAAGTGCATATAATTTTAGGTGTGAAAACAAGTTTTTCAACAAACAAACAAGATGTTCAACGAAAGCCGTAGCTTTCTCTGCATGTGTTTCTCTGTTTCTGAGATTAAAGTTGGTACTTCCTTCTTTGTTTTCAATATTTTTTGTTGCTCTTCAGTGTTTGGGTCTCCTGGTACTGATTCTTCTATATATTTTGGCATAGTGTTAGCATGTCCAGCTCCTTTTTAATACGATGTACTAGGCTGTTTAAGGTGCTTATAGTTTCTAGTCCGTTGGCATTATCTTCTATCTTGACTCTTCATCTTTATTAGATCAATTATATATTTTGGAGTACTATGAATTAAAAAGTTCAGAGTTGGTTTAGGTTGTAGCATCGCTTAGTGCACACTGCCCACAATTGTCGTAGTAAGTTTAGTTACCGCTTGGTTTATGTTTTCTGTTATCTCTAGGTTGATGGGGTAATGTAGATGCTAATCTAGGCTTTATCACAAATAATTGGACCGGTGACTAGTCGAGGGATGTGTTGTTTACTTTTTGTGGTGCTAATGAACGATATGAGGATAGACAAGTAGTCTGAGTCAAGCTCATATATTATTTCTTGATTGATTTATCTAACAAAGTTCTTTTGCAGCAGGTTGTCGAAGATATCTAGCTCATGATCATGTATGGGTAATAATTATTGCTAAGTTTTCCAATTTAAATCTATTGAAGTTAGACGCTCTGCAACTACGTATTGTGTTTTTACTATTTAGACCTCCGATAACCAATACTGACTTAGTTGTGTTAAATAATGCTTGAAAATCTGCTTCGCTTAGTTTTTTGTTCGGCTCCTTATAAACACTTGTTATTAAGTAAGGTTAATTATTTTTTTTTAATTTATTAATAAGTTTACAATCTGTCACGTAGTGACATTCAGTAATTGGTTCGACATTTGATATAAGACATGTAGAAAAGTTTCCAACAAAAATTTCCTTATTCTAATTCTAATACTAATACTAGCCGGTTTGGTAATGACGGAATGAACAATTAACTTTGACACCACATAACATTATGCGAAACGGTTTGGTAGGCCTATTGGCTTAAATATTTTAAGTCTGAGTTCTTCATCGTCAGAGTTTAATAGTTCTTCAACCAGCGAGTTATGGTGAGCACTTATTTTGTGACGGTGGCGAACACTGCACTTTTGTATTTCCTCGTCTATTCTCGAAATACCTAGGTCCCTGTCGTATTGTCTCGTTCGGAACGAACCATGGGGCGTCTACTAAAGAACGTAGCAATTTTGATTGAAATCGTTTGATTATATCGATATCTGATTTACTTGCAGTTCCCCATAATTGTATGCCGTATGTCCAAATAGGCCGTATGATAGATTTGTAAAGTAATATTTTACTCTCCAATGACATCTGAGATTTGCGGCCAATCAGCCAGTACATTTTTCGAATTTTTAAACTCAAATGTTTTCTTTTGGTGAAAAGGTGTTTTTTCCAAGTGAGACGCCTTTCTAGGTGCATACCTAAGTACCTAACGGTATCGTCTTGCGGTATTTGTTTGTTATTTATTATAACGGGTGGGCAGGCACTTCTTCTCAGCCTAAAAGTTACGTGGACTGATTTGGTCTCGTTTATGTGGATACTCCATCTTTTGAACCATACTTCTAAGAGGTCCAAACATGATTGTAGATAGTTGGACGCCATATACGAATCGGAATGCGATGAAAGAATTGCTGTATCATCCGCGAAGGTAGCAACCATAGCTCCCGGTCAGCAGTATATAGTAGGTACAGGAGCGGGCCCAGCACGCTTCTCTGAGGGTTTGTAGGGAATAAAGGGGTAAAAGAATCTCTGTACTTCACTAGGTAGTGTCTATTGATGAGGTAGGACTTTAGTATTGTGTAGTAGTCTGGCGGCAGGAGTTTCTTAGTTTAAATAATAGACCTTCGTGCCATACTCTATCAAAGGCCTGCACAACGTCCAGAAATACGGCCAAACAATAACTTTTATTCTGGAAGTCTTTTAGTATTTTGTCTACGATTCGGTCGATTTGTTCAATTGTACCATGTTGTTGGCGAAAGCCAAATTGGTGGTTGGGTATAATGTTGTTTTCCAGCACTAAAGGCATTAGTTTCCGCAAAAATAGTTTTTCAAAAACCTTTGATAACAGTGGTAGGAGACTAATTGGTCTAAAAGAAAATAGCTCATCGCTCGGTTTGCCCGGTTTGAGTATTGGTATGATTGTTGCTACCTTCCACTACTCAGGAAAGTATTGTAGTCTTATCACAGCGTTGAATAAGTAGGTAATGTATTTGTGGCCTTTCTCCGGTAACTCTTTAAGAACTTTCCCGGTAATTAAATCGTAACCGGGGGCCTTTTTTGGATTCAGTTCGGTTATAAATATTTTCTTGACATCATTTACTGTAAAAGGTTTAATTGTTAGACACATTTGAAAGGGTACATCGAGATATTGATGAATCTCGTCTTCTTCAGTTGGAGTTGATTGCGAATCAAATGGTCTGAACACCTTTGTTAAGTGGTTTGCAAAGGCGACACCTTTGTCAAAATTACTTCTGGCCCAGCTGTTGTTCTCTAGTCGTATCGGTGATATATGTTGCTTAGGTATGTTTGTATCGAATTGTTTCTTGTATTGGAGAGCAAATTTTTGAGTTCTGTTGCAAGTCGATTAAACATTCTTTTATCTTCAGGGTGTTTGGTTGTTTGCCACTTTCTTCTTTGCTTGCGCTTTTCAGCTATTTTCTTTTTGACTTCAATCGGACATATTGGGCTTATGTTCTTTAACATTTTCTTTGGTGTTGATTTCCAGGCTGCCTGCTGAATTACCTTATTGAAGTTTTCCACTGCTGCTACTAAATCCGTATCCGTTTTTAAAGGTACGTCTAGTCCTAATGTTTCATTTACTATTTCTCTGTAATGATCCCAGTTCGTGAATCTGCTGTGTAGACATTGTCACTATTATTGGTGAGTGGTCAGAGGACAGATCCAAACACGACTCTGCTTTGCAATAATTTGGATTGATGCCCCTTAAAATACAAAAGTCTAACAGGTAAGGTAATTTCGCCATGTCTGAAGGCCAGTAGAGGTAGTAGAGGTTGGCTCTCCCGTAGATAGGTAGTGTAGTCCTTTATTTGTTATTGCCTTCAACAATTCTCTGCTTTTAGTGGTGGTTACTCTCGATCCCCAATACTCGTGTTTGGCATTAAAGTCTCCAATCGATGTAAATCTGGTACCTAATGTTTCGAAATATTCATTGAAGTGTTCCTTCTTAATGTTGTGTCTTGGGGGGCAGTATGCCGCTGATATGTTTAATGGGTCTTTCCAATCTTCGATCGTAATTGTAGTTGATTGTAGATGGTGTGGGTTATATTTTGGTAGTTCGTAGTGCTTGATATTATTTTTTATTATAATTGCTGATTCAGCATGAGCGGTGCCATCTGGATGTTGTGTGGCATAAATATTGTAGCCTTAAATCTTTAGGTAACTCCTGTCCGTGTAGTGGGATTCCGCTATTAACATGATGTCAATTGAATGTTGTATAAGAAAAGCTGTTAGTTCATCTTTATGGTTTGTCAGGCCATTGGCATTCCACTCAGCTATCTTAAGCTGTAGAGCCATGGTTGGTTTTTGTGACAACGATTGTTAAAAGATTTAGTAAGGTTCCCATTTGTTCCATTATTGTTTTTAACATTTTTTTTAGTTCAACGATATCATTGGAGTCGATATGTTGTGGAGGTTGTTGTTGTTGATCCATGCTATTACCAGCGTGATTAGTATTTCTTACAACTTGAGCATAGGCAGAGTTTTGTAAGTGGTTTTGCTCTGACTGCTGTTTCATATTTGGTAGTACTTTGTTTCGGAGAGGCGGATACATTTTTTGTTGAATTTCTTTGTAGATTTGACAGCCTCTATAGTTGGCTGGATGGTTGCCATTACAGTTAACGCATTTCACGTTACTATCTTTCACTTTTCGTGGACATTGGATGGCTATCAATGCACTTCACACATCGCGAGTCTCTACTACAGAAGTTCTTAGTGTGCCCGTGTCGTTGACATCTGGCACACTGCGGTACCTCGCGTTTAGCAATTGGTGGTTCAATAGTTACTATAGAATAGATTAGTCTGGTAATATTATAAACTTCTCTATTATTTTCCGCAGCTTTCAGTTCAACAAAAAACATGGGTAAAGGTGTTTTGGTAGTTCTGTGGCGTATATTTACAATGTTCATGACTTCATGTCCTTGTTTTTCAAGCTCTTGTTTTATTTCGTTTAAGTTGGTTACTGGGTGAAGATTTTTAGGACTACTTAAAGTTTCGTTCGTCTTTCCTTTTATAGGTGTGGAATTGTGTGTTTTTTCCTTTAGGGTCTTAATTATGCCAGTGTGTAATTCAGTGGTTTTCGGTAAAATTTTGACCTCATCGTTATTGAGAGTTTTAATTTCAAAGTTATTTTTTGCTATTGTTTCTAAAAGTTTGATTAGGGGTTGCATATCTTTGACACCTGCTATATAGGTTGGTGGGGGTTTAGGTTCTTTTTTGCTTCCAGTTGTGCTGCTATTCGCTTCTTCTACTGTATCTTCACTTAAAGCATCATATCTATTAGAGGGGCTCAACCAGTATGTTGTAGTTTTGCTTTGTTTGGTCTGAGTTTGCAATTTTTCAGGATTACGCAGTCGTTTTTTACTTTCAACTACGTGCCAATCATTGTCCTGAGATACCCGGCTTGTTTGAGTCTGATGATAAATTGGATTGTTTTGATAACCTGAACTTGAACTTTGTGGTTGTGGAGTATTGTTTACTTGCAAATACGGATAGAGATTAGTTATTGGCAGCTGTTGCGGGAGTTGATAACCTTGTTGTGCATATTGAAGTTGGTAGTTTTGATCCACTTGCATAGGTACAAACTGTGTGTTTTGTATATTAGGTGTGGCTTGGTTATAATAAGTCATAATTAGTTGTATTTAAATAAATAAATTTAAATGTAAATGTAGATTAAATGAATTTTATATTCACCTCGACCGTGAGGTTGCACTATTATCTTTGTCGTCCGATACCACTTGCACTCGGTGTTGAACCTTGCGCTTAAAAAAGGGTGCGGCTCCGCTGTTGCGATAACACAGGTATCCGGCACGCACGTTCACTCGGCTTGAAGGCTCGGGCCGAACTGTTAATTATTAACACTATCTTTATGCTTCTGGCTTTTATACTGATTAGTGGTAATTTAAAAACGGAATGGTGTGGAATTTCCGTTTTGATTATAATTGGCCTTCAAATAGTAACCTTATCTGAATTTTAACCATTGAGATATATCTACTTATTAACCAGGTATTTGAAAGACGTCATTTTGGACGTGTTTTTGAAATGCACATTATGTCTGGAAAGGAACTATACGAATAGAGATCGCTGAGCTTTGATCCCGTTTGAGTTTTAGTTTAGGATTGTTTATTTCTTTAAGGTTCTTGGTTGATTAATGGCCTATTTACGAACAAAAGAAGGAAGGTGTTGTAATAAAAGTTTTGATTTGAAAGAGTTAAAAAGTCAATAATTAATTAGGTTGAGGTAATTGACAGATATGATTCCGTTCCATTACTGATTGGTGCAGTTGATAATTGTGGTGTGGAAATACGGTTAGGATTAAGGAATGGAGAGTTGATTGGGTTGACTCGTGTTTGTGAGATTGGGGTTTATGATACATGTATTCGCTGCAGCTGTTGGTCCTCGATAATTGGGTTGGTTTTTTAAGTTTTTTTTAGTGTTAATTTAAATGGTAGCTACATCCTCGATAATTTGTAGCATGGTCTCAGCCACAATTAATACATTAGGCGTGTTGGTGCATTGATTATGTGAGGGATCAGCAGGACGCTTAACACATTTTGGATCTAATATACAATAATTATTTATATGTCCATAACTCTTGCAGTAATAGTATTTAGGTATGTGTGTTAATTATTTTCTTATTTTTACGGTGACAATAGAATAGTACAATTTACTTAGTGCAAAAAAAAATTTGTGACAGCATTTTTATCAGATAATTCAACAGCACATAATGGTATCGGTAGTTTACTCTTATTAAGTATTTGCGTTATTTTATGTTAAATGTCCTTCTCTGTTAATGAAAAAAAGACGTTCTTAATTACGACATTCAAGGACTGCGTTGAGATTTTGAAATGTGTGGGATTTTATATCATATTCTTAATATCGGATGTCAGCGCCATGTGATTGATAGCATTGCGGAAATAAAGAGGTGGAATTTCTGGCCTTGATTCTGATAGATTTGATGTATTCTTTGTTTCGGTAGATTGACCACATGTAACATTTTTGCTCTTCATTAAAAGACGGTAACAAAGCGTCGTTTTTAGGTTTATTTAGCGTTTTTTGTATTACTGTTATAATGATAAGATACATACATACATATATTGTTTTGTTTGCTTGTGTATAATACGATAACCAAAGATTCGGCCGTTGGCCCACTCAATATGAATAAGGTATTTAACTTTCTGCGCTCGGAGCGGCTATAAACCCTTCTATACGCGTTGAAAGTCAAACAAGAACTGAATTTTAAAATGATAGGTTTAGTCACTGTTCGGTACATTATTCCATTCTGTAACTTAGAGCTGTAATGTTGTAGATTATGAAAAACTGATAAATTATTTCCACTAATCTGCTACTTGCTAAAGAGTAAATTGGTTACCTATTCGCAATAAATTATGTTCTACTTTAAAATATCAAATTGGTTAATTGATTAATAAGCGGCCCGCTTCTATTAGCTTTCGAAACAGATTTATACCTCATCATATTGCAGCGAACTAGCGAATTGAAACTCGAAATCGCCGCTAACGCGCCTGATTGCGGCATTAGCAGTCTATTAGTATTTATAGCAAACCGCAGACCCCATTAAAGCGCTCAAATTGTTTTCGAGCGAGGGAATCCGCCTGGCTTGCGAAGTGCATCCGAATTCAAATTAGTCTTTTATTCTCCGGGCGGTTCTTGGAAAGTTTTCTGCGCGGCGGGATCAAAATTAATTGTCCTAAGTCGCACCTCTGCAATTTAACCGGCGGCTGGGGCGGAAATCGAAGCCATTGGATATAACAGACTTTAAGGGAAGGAAACAGAGGCACCACTAATATTTATTATACAAAATAGTTTTGCAATGAATATTAAAATGCAAAAAGGTATAATAAATAATTTTTTAAATATCAAAGTAGCTCACTTTGTTTATATTTGTACATAAAAATGGAATTTTAGTCATGGACTGCTTAATTAAAATAATGCGGACAATCAATAAACAAAGAACAATTCAGAGTAACTGCGTTTTTAGTTTTAATAATTAATAAATCTGCAAATCTAAGTTATGAATAATTTATATCTGGAACCGTTTTATCGACATAAAAAATGTGTTATATTTATATAATAATGAAGAGAGATACAATAATGTACACAAAATATAAAAAAGTAGTACAAGATCTGAAAACAAATAAAGCCCTAGGGACGCAACAAATAGTAATAATAAAACATATAAGAAAAAGTAAGCGTAACGTATTGTATCATGTAATATGTGAGATGTCTGGAAATGGGACATTATCATAAGACTTTGCTAATAAAATAATACATGTTCCAAAAAAGAAAGATGTAGAAAAACATAAAAACTATCGGACAATCATCCTCACATCATATGCCTAGAAAATAGAAAATCGTTAAAAAAACAGACAACATAAGGACAACGCATAGAGGATGAGTTTGGGTTCAGAAGAAACTTGGATACAAGGAAAATAATTATTTACTAAATTTGTTAACAGAGAAAAAGGCTGCGATAAAGTAAACTAGAAGATAACGTGCAGGACAAGGACATAAAAAAGTTATAAAAATGGGTGTTTTTGCCACCGCTTTTTAATCTGTACTGAATGAATTGAGGAAGTGACTAAGTGAGATAGAAAGAAAAAAAAACTTAAAGGTCAAATTAAAAGGAGAAAAGTAAAAATGATGAGACATGCCAATAATATCGCTATATTACGAGAAAGTGCACATAATCTTCAATTAATGCTTAGTAAAATAAATAATATATTAATAAAAGAGTATGAAATGAAGATAAATTAATCTAAAACAAAGATACTATTATGTGGTAAAGACAGATAAGAACAAATTAGAGTAAACAAACATATAGTTAGGGAGTATTGTAACAAAAGACGAAAAGGCTACAACAAATCAAAGTCATGTTTCTCAGGAAAAACAGATTACTAACATCAAATAAAATCTCATTAGCTGAAAAAAGAGCTGATAGAAGCATTGGTATGGAGTATAGTATCTTACGATAGTGAGATGTGGACGGTTTCCATCAGTAAAAGGAAGAGAATCTAGTGTTATAGATGTCTGTTAGGGAATGGGATAGATATATAGGATTACTAAAACAGATATAAAAGAAAGAGCATAAGAGAACCAGAAAATTATATATGATATTAACAAATGTGTTAATGGTGCACATTTTAAAAAGAGAATCTTGGGAACTATTGACGAAATACATAAGAGTATAATACATATCTCTATAAAAATAGAAGAAGATGAAAGCAGATAGTGTTGAGTCAAACCAATCAAGAAAATTGATAACTATGAAAGACGATGATGATGCTGGCTAATTGGGATTTATTTGTTTAACCAAAGTAGATCTGTGTTGCTGTTAATTTTCAATACCCTAAAATAATGTTTATTAGTAAGAATAAACATAAAACCTGAAAAACTTTACCTACTTCAAAGTTTTGTAGAAAAAAATTAATACAAAACTAAAGCTATAAGATTTTAAGCGTCTTGTGCTTTTAAAGTCTATACATAATTAACTATTGCCCAAATAATGTCTTATATGTATGTAACGATAGTATTTCAAAGCAAAGTTTAATCAATTAATTTCGAAGAACGCTATCTATTTTCATTTCACTCACTGTAAAGTCTTTCCGATAATCTTCTTAGCTATATTCGCAGTATCATCAATTCAACAGAACTCAACAAGCGAAATGTCCTCGGGCTCTTTGTTTAAGAAAAGATGATTAACACATTTTTGTTTTATCTGTTTTGGTTTCCAACAAAGGGATGTGTACTGCAGACAACATTTAAAACCTTTTCAACAAGTTATTTTGGAATTAATGATAGTATCTGAATTAGTTAAAACATTAGTTACCTTACATGACAAGTTAGTTTCATAAAACGTTTCTAATAATAACCAATCAAACATATTTCTATACCAAGAAACAGGTAGATTTCGATGCCCAAAAATTAAAATGATGTGCATTTTAAATAGCTATGGAATCCATTATTCTCTCTATTGTTGAAGTCACTGGGTTAGTTACTAACGTAACCCAGCCAGACGTCAATAGAGTCGCAAAGCCGTTTATTTTGTGCCCCTTAAGAGCCATGAACCAAGATTTGTATAACCTCGAACAATAGTTTCTGCAACTGTTATACTTATATTTTCCCGAACTCTATCTCATGGCCAGGATTTACCAAGCCATGTTTAAAAGAATTTAATTTTAAGGGTTGATTAAGTTATAGGTCTCAATGGTGTTTTTTTATTCGGGCGGCCTGTGATCCCAATGAAAATTTGTTCAAGCAAACATGATATGTATCTTGTGGGTTTCTTCTATCCTTGTTTACATCTTGCGATTATTTAGAATTCTCCCTATTCGGCCGTAATTCTGTTAATATAAGATAAAAGCGCTTTGTCTACCACAACCGATTCTGGTTGTATTTCTCTCTGGATAACGTCATTAAGAAATAAACAACAATAGAGGTACTGCCCTTATGAATATACGGACTTCTCAATATGTACAAAGATGGTTTACCACTGTGGTCCACTATTAGTATCATTGGTGGCTTCTTCCTATAAACTGACAAATAGTTGCCCTGTTTACTGCAACCGCACATTGGACATACCAGCAGTAATCTGAAAGATTTGTTAACTGCTTTCAAAACATCTAGCTACAGGAGGGAGACCTAATGGTCAGTTTTTCTTAATGACTTCTTGCAACTCTTTCGATAGCGTCTTACATCCAGCTACTTTGTTTGGTAAGGTGTGTATTAGAAACAAAAGCAAAGTAGCGATGGCAAAGCCACTCATCCCTGTGATGTCAACTACTACATGAAGAAATTTAAAAAGATTTGTTATCGGTGTATTAGCAATATGGTTAATAATTCTATGTAACTTGGCACACAGTTTTTCATTAATACGTTGGAGATAGCGTCCATAGTTTTGATCACGGATGTTTGTCTTAGGAATTAACAATGATAACTGAAGAATATAAAGGAAATGTGAGGAATATTTAGAATGTTTCTTTCAGTTTAGTGAACTGCTTCAAAAATTTAGATAAAACGATCATCAAGCCGACCCACGAGAATTAAAATATATATTAACTTTTTCCTTTAATCTATAGTCAATTTTATATGGGGTTTTAGAGGTACACGCTGTTCCATATTTTTTAAGTTTAACTCTTTATTGAACAAATATTTTCTCTTACAACTTTAGGTAAGCGAAATGCTAATACCCGTTAGAATTCGTATTTCCATTTGTAGTCTGCGCAATGAAGTATTATTTCCATGTTTATCTTTCCAAATAAAAGGATTGCTTTATGTATTAGAAACTAAATTTAAGGAGAGTGGTATATCTTTAATTTAGTTATAAAATAAAATTTGTATCTAACATGTTAGTCTTAAACAATAATTGAACTTTAAAACACATTATTGTTTTGGTTTCTGGTACTTGCTGTCACAAAGTACAACTTAACAAACTTAATATATTAATAATTTATTTTTGCATAAAATTTGGATCTACTTTTTAGGGATGATTAATAATAATAATAACAAGAATTACTCAACAATTTTACAGTCAAATTCAGTTATAGAGCAACCTTAGCATATAAGTTAAAATTTATTGATATAAAAAAATAAAATAAGTTGCAGGTCATTTAATATATACAAAACAACTGTAGCTGTAATAAATTTAATTAAACTAAATTAAATCACATAACTATAAACTTTAGCAAAATAACTTGCTTTAGTCTTAATATTTTTTTATTTCCTTTCATTACACATTAATTTGTTACTTATGTAATTTGGTACTTATGTTAATTATGTAACGGATTATGAATAAAAATTGCACTTTGTAACTTGAAGTACATATTCGAAAAGCTTCTACATAATTTTAGCTCGCAATATTTAAAATAAGATTTTAACTTTCGCAATTTTCGTGTAATGTTCTTATTTGTTTTTTCGTGTTTGCTTTACTGCTTAGGATTTCTTATATAAACTTATATATCACTTTTTGCTGAAATTCCTTCATCAGCTACTTTAAAAATTGTTTGCCACACAAATTACATTTACTTTTGTTTACAGCTTATCTTTATTATATTTTTATTTTGTGCGCTAATAAGTATTAATATATTGTTTTATAAAATCTATGTTTTATTGCTTGTTACTTATGCACTTTGAATGATTAGGTAATATTTTTACATTTAAATTCTCATATAATTTTTATATTCTTTCTTTTCTAAATATTAATTCCTACCGAACTTTTAATTTTTCCATTGCGGTATTTTATGTTACTTCTAATAATGCCAATATATTTGTTAAACCAGCACTTAACTGTAGTATTTATTAACAAATACTTGGTAAAATAATTCTTGTACGCTTTTATACATTGTTTAACCTAAGTTAAAGAAAAGTTTCGGCATTATTTAACTTTTCCTGCTGTTTATAATTGACATCAAACAATTAAAATACAAGTACTGAAACAGGGATTAATACATACATACATCAAATTGCAATCTAATAATACCAGTTTCATTTTATAATTAAGGGGACCCTACCCTGAGATGTTCAAAAAATCGAAAAAATTTTATTTCATTTTTCAATAGTTTGAACTGCCAAGAATGTTGTCCTGAAAGAGTTTTATGATATTCAAACTCGTTACAAAGTTACAGCGAAATATCGGTCAACGGTCTGAGGAGAAGCATGGAATACAATATCACAATTATATTGGTGACGGTGATAGTAAGACATTTAATGCTTTATTGGACTGTAATCCATATGAAAATGTTACGATTATAAAAAAGGAATGCATCGGACACAAAAACGCATGGGAACCCGTTTGCGAAATGTAAAAAAGAATACAAAAGGTCTTGGGGGCAAAGAAAATTTGACGAATAAATAGATAAATGAGTTAACTATTTATTACGGATTGGCAATTAGAAGAAACAAAAACCGCAAGGAAGCAACGAAAGACGCTATTTGGGCATCATTTTTTCACAAAATTTCGACAGACAAATATCCACAACACGTTCTTTGTGATTTGTCTTGGTGTTCTTGGCTCCAGGCAAAAGAGAAAGATGAACTGCAAAATTACAAACATTACAACCCTTTACCTCAAAAAGTGCAAGACGCAATTCGATCCAGTTTATACGAATCTTAGTGCCGAAGAATTGTTGAAAAGATGCGAAGGAGGCTTCACACAGAACTCCAATGAAAGTTTAAACGCACTTATTTGGTTAATCGCTCCGAAAACAAAGTTCTGTGGTAAGCATACAATTGACTTTGCTGCTAATGCAGCTACTGCTACATTCAATGATGGCTACGACAGCGTTCTTATGATGATGCAATGTATGGACTTAACCACTGGAACAAACTGCTACGTATATTTCCAAAATTTGGACAAGAAACGAGTTGCAAAGGCGGAAGTGAAAAATTTTGCAAGCAGTAAAGAAGCGCGACAGAAGTTACTGGCGGCCAAAAAAGCTACTGAAGACAGCTTCCACGAAGTCGAAGGGGACGTGTATGGTGCAGGGATAGCTGACTAATCATATGGTAAAGAATCAAAACATTATTTACAAGTACTATAACTTTGAAGATAATTTTTTTAGCTCGTAGTCACCAAATCTCTGAACCTATTTATAGAATCTACTTATTTCTTTCTGTTTAATGATTCAAAATAGTATATCTACAAAGTGACGTAGGATTTTTTCGATACTTTAATTATTTGATTTTTGGTGCACAATTGAATTCAATTTTTCTTGTCGAAAAATTACGTTTTTCTTTCAAAACGCCGCCATTTTCGTAATTTTTCGAATTTCAAAAAAATCCTACGTCACTGTAGCCACAAGCCTATGAATAAAGGTTCTTTCATTCAAATTGCTTTATCTTGTTTGAGTACTTCTCGAAGGTGACCACCAGCCGGCAATGACAAAGGTGCGGTGCTCGACTTAGCCGATGATTATGGATCCCCTATATAAGATTTTTTAATGAAAAAAATTGTTTAATATAGTAGAAATAATACTCTACAACATATAAAAACTGGGGTTGTTTTCATTTATATTTCTGGAAGAAAAAAAATCGTAAAACTTTGCCTATTTTTAGCGCGCTCAGGGTAGGGTCCCCCCTTAAGTGGTTTTACCTGCTTTTGTTCATATCCTTCATTTTATTATTGAAATTTATTAAAAATATTATGTAAATTTCAGTTACACCTCTCACATAAAGTTGAATAAAATGATTTACGTATCAGAATGACTTAGAAAGTTGTAAGCTTTTGCAGTTACAAATTGGGAAAAGTTATATAAAAACTTTTTAAATTTAAATACAGGGCTCAACTTACGTTGCAGCAAATATAACATTTTCCGATGAACAACAAGCATTTGAAAGCAATTCAGGAAAAGGTTCGAAAAATTTAAATTCCACTCTATCGTGGGCGTTCCATCATACAAATTAAAATTTCACATTAATCATTCTTGATAATGTAAAAAAACACTATACAAATAAATTTTACAATTAAATATTCTGGAAAAAATATTCGTAAACCAGGACTGTATATAGATACAAAATAAACTGTAGAATTTAATTTTTATAGGTTTTAACGTAAATCAGCCTTGATTTTTACAGTAACATGAAGTTTAATGCGTTGTAAAGCAACTGTAACTAAAAAACATTTCAAGTTTAATTTTAAGAAATAGATTAAGCTAAATTTTATAATTAAAATACCTATACCTTTAATTTACTAATCAGATCGCATAATTTACAGATCCATTTTTAATACTACCTTATATAATACTCTTATCCTAAATTTCACACTAATAAATAGAAAAAGCACTTGTTTCGTTTATGTGAATTTGATATCACTCACCCTAGAAACGCAAATTAGAATAGACATGTAACGTGACGCTTACTCGTGTGAAACTAAAGGAAAAGAAAAAATAGCTAGTAAGATAAGCGACAGAAAAAATATCTTATTTTATGCTGTCGCGAGAGGTTATTTCTGGGTAACCCTGTTTTTCTTAGTAATGTTTCCAATCGGTAAGTTTCATAGCTGCAAATTCCAGAAAATTTAAAGTGATTATTGCTTCCAAGTAGAACCAGAATGATTGAACGGAAACACACAATACACAGTTATTTGATAATACAAGAAGTTTAAAACATTTTGGTTGGCCTTATACGAATACTTTAAAAAGTAACAGAAAAAAATTAAAGTACAGTATGAAAAAGATAAATAAGCATGCAATTTAATTAAAACATTAAACATTAAAGTATTTAAACACACATACAACTGATTAAAATTGAAACATTAAAGTAACATTTTAACCAGTGAGAGATAAAAACAGAGCGACTAATAAACTACCAACTCTACAATATAATGAAGTTGTTAATAAAGCACTTAAATACAAATTGAAAAATGTAGTCTTAGATAGAATAAATTAATCTAGGATTATGTAAATTATATGTCTATAGTAATACATTAAGGTATAAAATAAATATGTGAAGTGCGATATTACAATAAGATAAAATTACAACATGGCTGCATTTTAAAATACATAGATGTAAATAATTTATTGGTTTCTAAAGCCAACACAATTTTTAAGCTATAAATTGCACTTCATTGGAATTAATCAGCTGAAGAAAGACTGAATCTTACATTTTTAAGTTTACGCTTATAAACCTGTTTGTAACAGATCAAATTGCAGCACGAGCTTTAGTTTTACAATTACGACTATATAGTAGAAAGCATTTTATGTTTTGTAATATAGAAAGTGTTTGTCAATTAACAATGTGGGTTTCGAAGACAGGACAATACAGAAATACCAGACCGCTAAAGTGTTCTACGATGGTATCGACAGTTTAAGGGCTTAAGTTACCAAACGCTTTTTAGAAAACTGCAAGAACAGTTCGGGTGTGTTTCGAGCGTAACCCACAAAAATTGAAAGAAATATTTCTGCAAGATGCTCTACCTTATTAGGGTGCTGAAATATATCACTAACTAAACGAGGAATTCTCGTACCGCTGAATTGGGCGATCTAATAAAAAAATCTTAACGCTGTCTAGATAGCGCGTTCTGATTTTCTTTATGTACATGATAAAAACTCTAAATCATTTGTAACAACTCCGACTGCTATGCGTTACAATGAGAACATAGAAGTTTCGAGACCTAAAAGTGGAAACACACATTTTATGAAAAACTTGACAAACAACTGCTGACGCTTTAAAAACATTTTCGTTTATCGCTCTCATAAGCAACAACCAATCTATCAATTTATGTTACTTTTCCGTTCATTTCGCTTACATATTAAAAATAAAACGGAGTTAATGCCAAATGTTTAGTACCCGGGTTATTAAATTTTTCTATTAAATGGAAAATGGAAGTCGATAAAGCATTTCGCAAAATGTACTATGCCCAGGTGCAGTATAAACCGAAATAGAAAGAGAGAAAAAATAATATCCGATGCAATTTTAAAGAAAATTCTAGACTGACCTCGATTGAAGGCCTTTAAATGTGTAGTAATACTTCTTCTTCTTCTCGAAAGTTGATGCTCAATACAACTATTGTAACTTTGGAAGTCACCATGCGAAATAATTTGAGCAAGTCAATGACACAAGTTATGTAACCAAGAAAATTCTTTATCCATTCTATCCGCTAAAGTGTTCTACTAGATGGTATCGATAGTTTAAGGGCTTAAGTTATCAAACGCTTTTTAGAAAACTGCAAGAACAGTTCGAGTGTGTTTCGAGCGTAACCAACAAAAATTGAAAGAAATATTTCTGCAAGATGCTCTACCTTATTAGTGTGCTGAAATATATCACTAACTAAACGAGAAATTCTCGTACCGCTGGATTGGGCCATCTAATAAAAAAATCTTAACGCTGTCTAGATATAGCGTTCTGATTTTCTTTATGCGCATGATAATAAGTAGTAATACTTCTTCTCCTCCTCGGAAGTTGATGCTCAACACAACTATTGTAACTTTGGAAGTCGCTATGCGAAATAATTTGAGCAAATCAATGACACAAGTTATGTAAACCAAGAAAATTCTTTATCCATTCTATCCAATACTTATTGTTAGTTTCTAATATGGCCCATTAAAAAAATTTTTCATTAAGCATCACTCACATCAAGGGATTTTAATTTTTTTAAAGATTTTTTATCCAGTGTCTGTTTATAGAACCCATATAGCAATACTAATAATGCTTAACACCTAAGCATGCTCATTCTTAAAGTTAATGAAAAATTCTGGGCTGAAACACTTTTGGACTATTTTATTCTTGACATAATTTTGTCCTAGAGTGGAACTTTCATTAATTATGGTGACAAGCTACCTACATTGGTAAACTTTGTAGATCATCTTGTTATCTGTAATAAGTTGATGTCTAATATTTTTCAATTATTACTAACATTTTTCTTAGTCCATATTCAGGGCTGCTTATCAGCTAATTTTTGCAAATTTCCTAGGAAGCTTACAGTTGGAAAGATAGATTGAATGTACCTGATGTTATTAGATTTACTAGTGTTTGCTATTTTTGCTGTCTCTTTTTTCAAAGTTTCTTAAAATACATTTATAACAGGTATTTGGAAAAAAGATATAATTACCTCTTTGTTTTGATATTAACTTTTTCATCAGAGCATTATCATATTTTACTCTGCCAGTCTCTACTAGAGATTTAATGTTATCATGATAATCAATATTAAGTCTGTAAAATATCTAGAAGTTTCGCATATTTTATATTATCAAAAGTTTTACTGTACGGTAATTTATAAACACGTATATAGGTACATGTAAACGTCTTTATATTAAAACGTTAAACTTTGTACTAAAACTTGCAACTGTAAATTAAAACTCTCTAAGACTAGTATTATTAGTACCAAACATAAATGTTTGGATATCAAAGTCTAGTTGAAACCGTTGAATCAAAATAGTTCAAAAATTGAGAAGATAAATTTATTTGCTAATTTCTTACTTCTATGCCCGTAGATAGCGAGAATATTTCTGATACACAATATTTCTAATATAGCAGTTGTGAAGATGTTGCATATCCAACAATATATAGAAAATAAAAAATATTACATAGTAGTAGGATAAATTTTCATATTATTTATTTTGCCAAAAATTCAGTGCTTTTTTCTGCTATTCTTCTTTTTCTACTCTTATATAGGCTATTAGGCTATTTCTGATCACACATTTTGTGTAGTACTTTGAGCCATGTTGGGCGTACCCCGGGCAGATGGCTAGTCTAGCCCATTAGAAGAAGCAGAACATACTTTGCGACCGCTAAAGATGTTTGGATGACGGCCGGAGAGCACTTGATATTTGCCGTTGCTTTTGACCTGGGGAGTCGAATCCAGGCTCGCCGCGCGCTAGTGTGGTAACCCGAGGTCTTTACCTCGCAGCTGTCGTGCTATAAACTGTTCTATTTACTTGCTTCTAGAACACTCCATTATATAAGTTAAATATGTTTTAAAAAACGCAGATATAATGCGTCTATGCAAGTACCTTTGATTGCATTTACTAAGTAACATTGAAGAAGAAAGTATTAAGGTACAATCCACAAATACGTAAAAATAAGAACGCTATAGTGAGTTAATTCTAATAAGAATAAAAAACCAAACAGTGCAAAAAGAGGCAGTACATTTGAAAATGTTAGGGCGGAAAAACGTCAATATGAAAGGAAAAACTATTCGTTACAAGTTTAACCAACTTGTCTTGAATTTAACCAAATTTAAGAAATTTGTAAGGTTACACAAAACCAAAGATTAAATTAATAAACAGTTTTATAATGACGACGTGCTGTACCACAAAAATCTGTAAAACATTTTTAAAGCATATGATTATTGAAAACCCACATACGAGGGTTTTTTTTTCAAGGTCCGATTGGTCGCTAAATGAAAATCACAGTCAGAATCAAGCAAATTTTATATGAAACAATGTGATACAACATTAAGCTACTTTTCGACGTAATCGCCGTTCCGATTCATACATTTGTCGTAGCGTGGTACCAATTTTCCAATACCTTCATTATAGAAAGCAGCTGCCTATGTATTTAGCCAATTCTGTACACTGGTCTGCAGCTCGTTGGCGAAAGTTTGTCCTCCTAGCCAGCGTTTCATGTGGACAAAGAGATAAAAATCGGAGGGAGCCAAGTCAAGACTGTATGGTGGGTGATCAAAAACTTCCCATCCAAAACGCTGCAGGAGGATCGTTGTTGCAACTGCAGTGTGCGGCCGCGCATTCTCATTAAGAAGGACAATGCCTGACGACAACACTTCTCTTCTCTTGTTCTGAATTTCCATTCGAAGACGTTGAAGAGTCTTGCTGTACGAAGGTGCAGTGATGGTTGTACCACATGGCATGAATTCCACCAAGAAGACCTCTACGGTCCTAAAACACTAGCCATACACTTTTTAGTTGAGAACGTGCGCTTGAACTTCACTGGTTTACGACTCGGGGATTGTGAATGCATCCACTGTTTGGATTGCTCTTTCTTTTCTTCAGTTTCGTAATGGACCCATGTCTCATCTCCTATGACAATTTTGTCCAAAAACTCATCTCCGTCGTAACGGTAGAGCTGAAGGAAGATTAATGCGGCGCGCATTCGCTGAGTTTTGTGATGGTCAGACAGCATCTTGGGAACCCATCTCGCGGAGAGTTTGCGGTACTCGAGTCTTTCACTCACAATGGTATAGAGAGCTGACCATGAAACTTCCGGAAACAAATCACTCAATCCAGAAATTGTGAATCGACGATTTCCGCGAATCGCCTGATCCACGCGCTGAACAAGATCATCGGTTGACACTGGCTTCCTTCCCTAGCCACCTGCATCATGAACATCTGTGCGTCCAGCATCAAAGTTCCTGCACCATTTCCGCACTTTGCTGTCACTCATGAACGTTTCTCCGTACACTTCATTCATTCGTCTATGAATTTCAGCTGCATTGCTTCCTTCAGCATGCAGAAATCGAATGAGTGAACGCAATTCACATTTGGCGGGAGACTCTATTCTTCGAAGCATGTTTATGTGCTCCCTACGTACTCAGCAATGACAACCGCGAATCGACGCGTTCCCCGGGCCAACTGCAGACACAGCACAAGACGTCTGCGCACAGACCTAGCGGATTTTCCCCGAAGCTTTCCTTTATTGAGCAATCGGACATTGAAAAAAAAAATAAACCTCGTATACTAAAAATTTGGAAACAAAATGTTTTTACAAAAAAATCTAGAAATATTTATATGCATTTTTCTAAAATATCTAAGTTAAGTCAACTTTTTACTTAAGATCTACTGTGTAAACTAGACATATATTATGAACATTAAGCACGTTATGAAAAAAGGTATATTTAAAAAACAATTGTAATAGTGCATCAATTAAAGTACAAGAAGCGTTCCGATAAATGGTGCTGATTAGTGGAAACTTTTCAAAAGACAGTTATTTGCCAAACCACAATACTTTTTTAGTTTTTAAGTTATGCCATTCGAGGTAAATAAATATAATAAGCTTAAGTAGGATTTTAAGAAAGTAAACATTGCGATCAAAAGGAGAACATGTTTGTGTTAAGTTTTATTTTAAACTTTTCCAAAGATATTTAAACAACTTAAGTATTTGAAAGAATAAATAAACAAAATGCGGTGCTACAAATAGTTAGATTGTTTTGCAGGATGTACAATATCAACCAAGAAAGACTTCACCCCTAAACAATATTGATAACATTGCGCGACTTATGCTATGGTGCTCAAAAATCTCTGCTTACTTAATCATATCACACAATTTTAACAGAATAAATTAAAATGCCGCGCTTGCGACTAGTGATTATAAGGAGAATTATGTGAACATCAATCAGGACCCTAACAGACTGTTTCTTGAGAGTTTCAAAAATGAGAAAAATATTGAAGCGCTGAAGAGAACTGACTATGCATAAATTTATTTTTTATTACAATAGTTCGGTCCTTTATTTAAATTACGCAGATAGCACACATTTTCTCTTAGAGGCGATTACTTTTTAATATTTAGATAACTGTAGTGCAGTTGTCTTTTATGTAAGATTCTAAACTTTTCTGGTGTAACTTTCATAAAATAAACATAAACTACTACGAGTACATGTATTTATTACTTCTTTAATATATAGAGGACAAAAGAAATTTAATATTCATTACGGATAATTTAGAAATAAATTACATCGCTGACAAAGTGCGATAAAATTCAGTGTTTTAGAATCTCTGTAAAACCATAAACAACGTTGTTTTTAACAGAGTGATCAAGTTGTATTATAGCAGTAGTACAAAATTTACAGTTTTATGGATATTGGGCAGCTAAATTCCATGTGTGGCTGTAAATATAACCAAATCAGGCTGGGAGGGACCAAAAAAGAAAAACCTATTTTCTTAAGTCACGCTCTACAATATCACCAGTCACGAAAAATCTGGTACAGAGCTAAATATACACAGAAACAAAAATAATAAGAAAATTATTTTTAAAAATATAGATTTTTAAAATTATTGCCTGAATCATTTTAGATGACACTACAGATCTTTTTTATCTTATAAATATCTTAAATAACGGAACACACAACACACCAATTCAGAAAGAAAACATAAAACTGAAATTTGAACTATGTAAATATAGTTAACAATATTAAAAACAACTGTTTAAATATTAAATAGTGTATTTATTAGTAGAATACGTTTTAATATATTTGTATGTTATTTTGACATTATACTGGCCTTTGATATGTTAATTTTCCGTTACCAATTATATCTTTTAATAAAAATAAGTTCTAAAAAAATTATGGTGAAGTTTTTGATAATTTTATCAAATTATATTGGCTATCACACAGTTATTATTTAAAATTTATATGAAATAACTAGTTGGTTTATTTTATTTCTATATAAAGGAAAAAATTACAACAAATTTTATTATAGTCAAATTACTTACAAAAATGTATCCCTTTTAATAAAACTTTTATAGTTTAATGGTAAATTGAATTTTTGGTGTACTCTAATCTCAAATTATTTTATAATAAATATAATGCCCTACTTTTTGTTTTAAAAACGTTTTTATAGTAATATGGATAATTTTGGAAATCTGAGTTGTAACAGATATGTTTATCGTAATAATGTGTCCAGTATTCCATAGCGTTACGCAACTAAAAATGTAATTTAATTAGTTTTTGGTACATTTATTGACTGTTTAACTATTTTTTAATTGCAAAAGTTCTTACATTTTGTATAGAAATCAATTTTATTGAGTTGTAAGTGTAACAATCTTAATATGCAAAGTTTGCAAAATTTTAAGCTAATATACAGAATAACACAAAAATTGTCTAATTTAAATACATAAATTATAAGCCTACGACCATTATATTTTCTATACATAAACTTTTTGAATTGCCTTTAAATTGTTTGATTTTTAAAGCATGGCTGGCGTTCAGTTATTTTTCCAATTAGACAAACACGACTTTGCACTTTCTACCCTTCCACCAATTTTATGCTAATACCACTCTGGAATATAATAGTTTGAAGCTATCTACTTGTTGTTTAGACGTTGACACTGACCCGTAGCAAGATAGTCTATTTCGTTACAACATAATATCCTCCTAAAGTAAAGGAAGCCACAAAGAGCCTACAGTAATTGATAAATGTAAATTCAATATTGATGGGGCAATTTAATACATTAGATACTAAAACTGATGCAAATCTAAAATAAACTAGATAACTTACCAAATTAAGTTCAGAAAGGCTGAAAAGTAACCGTAACCGATCTAAAATTTAAAGTTAAAGAGATATTTACTAAATTATAAAAAATAAAATGAAAAAACCAAGTAAGATCAAAAGCTGAAACTGTTCTTTAAAGTAGTAAAAATCATTAAAGCAATTTTTAAACCTACACTTAACATAGGACAACAACATTTAACTAAGGTGAGCTGTAGAACGTCAACGCTGACAGGCAAAATATATAAAATTTAACCGCAAAGAAAATTTAAAAAGAAACGATAATGGTATGCAAAAGTAAATCTGACTTAAAATGTGCACTATCCCGTAGTTAAAACTTGGAAGAGGAGGATGATAGATGCACGTTATACACAAAGAAAACAACAAGCTTAAGTATAAAAATTATTGCGACATTGCACTGCTAATTGTAAGTATCATAGACAAAGTAGCATCCTCAGTCACATAATCATAATTCTGGGAAAGAGCAGAAAAACTTAGAAAAAATTAATAAGTAAAATTTTTGAAAGCACATAATAAAAAAACATTACAACATTTATAATCTATTTTAAGAAAAATTAAAGTTTTCAAAAAAATCAGTTTTTAGAATAATCCAAAAAAGTCATCTACATAAAGAAGTCTCAATTTCACATAATTTTCAGTTACAAAATTTAAAGCCATCTAAACTTTTAAATGTATGAAACAAAATTTAATCAAGAGAGCAAAATATAAAATATTATATAAAAGCTTCTTTATAATTATTTATTTGTCAGATCAACACTACAATTGTATTATACATGGCATTGTTAATATATTTAAAATGATTATTCTAACTTATGAGATGGCTTGATACCTCGAACAAATCTGTGTGGTTATTCATCGTCGTCGGATAAGAATTGATCTTGAGGGAGTCTTCGCTTTAGCCGGGAGTGAATGTTTAGTTTACCTAGGTTATAGTGAACTGCTCCTTCGCACGCCGTGATATTTTTGAGAAATTTATTAGTGGTTGTTTTAATGTAGTCTTCGATTGTTGGTACACCTAGCTCATCGTGTAGTTGTTTATTTCTAATAAACCATGGCGCGTCCACTGAGATTCTTAGGACTTTGTTCTGTAGTCTTTGTAGCTTGGTTATATTAGTTTTTGATGTTGTACTCCAGATAGGTACCGCATAGAGTGCTAAAGGTCTTATGAGGGAAGTGTACATCATAATTGCACATTTTGTTTTTAACTTTGACTTTCGATTTAATAATGAATATAGTTGTGCTAATCTTGAGTAGCTCTGGTTGAGTTTGGAGTTGATATGCTGGTTCCATGATAATTTGGTGTCTAGAAGTACTTCTAGGTATTTTACTGGTTCGTCGGGGGTATTCCATAGGACGATTTCATTGTTGACATGAATGCTTGGTGGATTGCGTATTCTCCTGAGTGTAAATATTTTAGCTTGGCATTTGCTCGAGTTGATTTGGATGTTCCAGTTGTTAAACCATTTACATACTTTGTTTATTGCTGTCTTAAGTAATTGAGTTGCTTGTGTTAAGTCGTTGCTTAGAGTGATAATGGCCGTGTCGTCAGCAAAGATTGCTAACGTAGCGTTGAGATTTGGTATGTCAGATGTATATATATTAAATAATAGAGGTCCCAATATACTGCTCTGAGGGACTCCGGCTCGTATACGTTTGGTTTCTGAGACTTCGGTATTAATTTTAACTGCAAAGCTTCTGCTCTCAAGGAAAGAGAATAGTATTGCTGTAAGGTAGTTAGGTATTCTTAGTTTTAATAACTTTCTTTTCAGCCCTCTAGCCAAACCTTGTCGAAGGTTGAGCTACGTCTAGGAAAATGGCTGTTGCAAACTGTTTGTTTTCATATCCGGTTTCTAATACTTCTACTATTCTCTGGAGTTGATGTGCAGTTGAGTGATCTTTTCTGAAGCCAAAATGACGTGGCGGGAGTATGTTAAGTGAAGTCACTTCATTGTTGAGACGAGTGTAGATTATTTTTCTAACAGCTTGGATAAGGATGTCAGAAGACTTATAGGTCTATAGTTTTTAAGTGGTTTTGTCTTTTCTTGGCTTGGGGAATAACAGTATTATAGCATGTTTCCACTGTTTTGGAAAGTAACCCATCCTCAGGCAACCGTTAAATATTGATGCAAGGTAAGCTAGGGATTTAGTTGTTAAATGAGTTAGCACAATGTTGGGTATAAGATCGTAGCCGGAGTCTTCCGTTTGGGGAGCCTGGCAATTAGGGATTGAGTTCGTGAGGCGAAGTTGCTTCGATATGTTCAGTGACGACAGGTAAGTTTCTTTCGATGTAGTCAATTGTTGCTGCTACTTCTGTTGGGCTGCAAGTTATTTTTGGTGTAAATACGCGTTCCAAGTGATTGGCGAACGCTACGGCTTTTCTGCGTCAGTGTAGTAGCTGTTGTTGTCATCTGTTATTGTTGGAATTTCGTTATTCTGTTTTAGGATTCGCTTGGTTGCTCTCCACATACCTGGGTCACTGGGTTCAAGCTCTTCAATGTATCTTTGGTAGGTGGTTATTCTTATCTCGTCTAGTTCTTTTTGAGTTGGTGTGTTAAATGGTTGAGCGTTTGCTTGTCCAGTGGGTTTCTGCTTCGTTGCCATTTGCGTCTCGTTTGGCTCTTTTTATGAGCTCTGTTATGTGGCTTGAGTGGTAATAGTGTCTCGCTTTGCTATATACTTTAGGTTTTTTAGATGTTGCATCGCGAACGCTGCTTACGATGGCTGTTGTGAAGTTAGTTGTTGCTTCGTCAATATCTTCAAGTGATTTTAACTTGGATGGTAGTTGCAGATGGTTATTTAGAGCTATTTGGAATTTGTCCCAATTTATTGCTCCATTTATTAGACGAGGAGCCTGTGGGTTTATGTGTGGAATGGCTATAAAGGTTATTAGTACCGGAAGGTGATCTGAGTCGAGCTCATCGATGGCCGTTGAGAAGTTTTTATGAAAGACTATATCCAGGATGTCAGGCTGATGGTCGTTACGATTGGGGTAGTAAGTGTAGTTGGATGGGGTTTGTATTAGGAATCCAAGCTCGGAGGAGAGTTGTTCAAGTTTGATGCCTTCCGGGTTGGTCGCTCTACAGCCCCATAGCGTGTTCTTGCAGTTTGGATCACCAATTGCAAGGATAGGATCAGTCGAGTTAAATATTGCAAGTAGATTTGAAGGATTTAGCTTTTTTTTGGTTGCTTATACATGCTAACTATTGTGTGACTCTGATTATTTAGAGTTATTCTGATACCGAAGGCTTCCATGTTTGGTGTAGTTGGATCAGGTATGGGGTTGTGCTTGATCTGCTTTTTAACTAGTATGGCTACTCCTCCTGCCGCTTTCTCTGATATTCGGTCATTTCTGTAGACCTGATAACCTGGTATTTTGAGATTGTCTTCTGATGAGAGATGAGTTTCAGTGAGACAAGCTATGTCCACATTATGTCTTGCTATGAAGGAAATTAATAATGATCGTTGAGTTTTGATACCATTCGAGTTCCAATTTAGGATTGTTAGCTTCTCTATTGTTTTTGGTTGTTTATGGGCCATTGAAAAGGAGAGGAATGAGTGTATTTGTGATAAAAGCTTTAATTTGAGGGATGAATGGGGTTAGGAAGTCTATTAGAATTTTGATTAAATTGTTTGGTTCTGTATTGTTGGTTTGTTGTTGTGACGTAGGGTAGGGTATATTGGTTGTGTTGTGATTTATATTTGGAGGATTATTACGTAGCGCCTGCGTCTGCGATAAATTAAGCGGGGTGTTCCATGCATTTTCTGTATGTAGACGTCTGTTGAGGTTGGGTCGGTTTGCTGTTCGTTTTTGAAGTAATTCTAGGTGATGTTTACAGCCACGATAACGTGATGCGTGGTTTTCCCCGCAGTTTGCACATGTTGGCGGTTCATTTGGCTCTTTAGGACACTGATTATGTAGGTGTTTTCCTGCGCATTTCACGCAGCGGGGTTCAAGGGTGCAGTAATTTTTAGTGTGGAAATATTGCTGGCAGCGGTGACATTGGGGAATGTTAGTTGGTTTTTTTCTTATTTCAACTGCTACTATTGAATAAAATATGGATTTTAATTTGAATATTTTTTTTGCGTCTTCGTTATCTGTTAGATCTACCGCGCAAACGGGCAGTGGTTGTTTATCTTTGGTAAGTAATCGCGTTATTTTAATTACTGGTAACGTTTTAAGTTCGTGTTCGAGTTCTTGGATTGTGAGCGAAATTGGGACATTTTTAATTACAACACTAAGTGGCTTGCTACTGGGGTTTTGAAAGGTGTGAAACTTGATTTGATTTACTCTAAAGTGTTCGGAAACTTTTCTGTAATTTTCTGCTTTGGTTAAATTTATTCTTATCGAATTTGTGTTGCAGAGTGTGGTGAACTCGCCTGTTGCTATCTTTTCGAGGTCAGCGGTCAGCTCTTTGTGATTAATATTGCTTTGTAGGTAGATGGGCGGAATTTTGATTGTTGGTGCAACAGTTTCAGGTTTCTTGTTAGATGCGTGTGCCTGATTGTCGTTTAATTTGTCTTCTAAACTAGGTGGCAAATAAAACTTGTTTTGTGTTAGTTTTGGAGGTACCCAGGTGTAGTGTTTCCGAACTTCATTTATCGGCGGTGATATGGCGTCTGCTTTGCGTTTGTTTAGCGTTTGAACTTCCATTGGTAGATCATTGTTGATTGCGAGAGTATGAATTTTAGCAATTTAAAGGCAACTTACTGGTTTAGCTGCTATCTGCGGGTTAATATGATGTAAAATGTATTTGTAACGTAGGCACCAACTTGTTTACACTTCCAGTCGTGGTATACACGTCTTTGCGCTAACAAAGTCAAATGCGAACTCATTGTATAAAAGCAAGTGTAGCGATTAAAAAAGGCTTTAAAGCATTTTCGCATATTTAAAGAAATTCTTAAGAAATTTGAAACACTACACAACGTGGTTATCAAATAATTGAGCAAAGCTTGAAGGGGAATAAAGGACAAAATACAATGGGAGGCTAAAATTGCTTATGTGATATATAGTGGCAATATTTAAAACCAGTGACCAAGATTGCTTGATAATAAGCACATTTATATTCAACTCAAATGCACACAAAACAAAAAAAATCAGATGTATAAACTATATATTTAACACAAATATATATTAACAACAGAATAACATGAAAACAAACAAAGACATTAATGTAAGACAAAATACAAAACGTGAATAAGCAAAATTAAATTATATTAAAATCCGATGGGCGGCAGGTTAGCTGCCAACTCTCCGGACTGCGGAAAAAAATGCTCTTGGGATCAAAATTCAAGACGGAACAACTAAAAGAGACTTACCACGCGTGATGTTCTCTTGTAGCTGAGCGGCGGATGTTAACGTATTTTGGCTTGGGAGCGTCAAACCCGGGGGGTGGGTTCTTACTTGGCTAGAAGTAGAATCATTGGAGCACCACGGACGGGTGTAGAACACACAAAAGTCAACAGACAAACCGTAATCAAAGCGCGCTATTGGATTTTCACAAATTAAAAGTCAAAATATGGTCAGCTTCGGTTGGCGGCGAACTTCTGTTCTCAAAAAAGGTTCAACTTGGAGTGCTAGGTCGGTGGTGATACGGTTTTTTCTCTGTAAAATCTCTTTTAGCTGTGAATAGGGGCGAGCAAGCGGACAAGTCTAGGTTGCGGATAGAGATGGAATTAGGACTAAAGGTGGTTTAGAGGTGTGCACAAAACAAAAATAGGAAAGAAAACATAAAAAGAAAACTGGATACATCCTTAGAAACGTGACTTCACCAGCAACCCCAATTTAAAACGGCAGTTAAAGCGCTAAAACCACCACCAATTGTATTAAGCCAATTTAAAGATTGCAGAGTCCTACAGTGTGAGTTAAAGACAAGAAAGTTTGAATTAAAAACAGTAACGGGACGAGTTACAGGGGATGTGAGGTAGCTAAAAATTACAACAAATAAGAAATAGCGTAAATGAAGCAAAACAGAAGAGGAAGTAAAATAGAAAACAAATCATAATGCAGTTGAAATTCAAAAGTATTCCCAGTATTACCAAAAGCTGGAAAAAGTCAAAGAAACCTGCAGAACAAAAATCTACTAAGAAATAATTTATTACACAGCCTAATGTTTCAATTGGAGGAACAGGAAAAAATTTTGAGTAGCAAGAAAAGATACTAAGGAAAATCTTAAATAGTTTAATAAAAGAAAACAGCAACGAATCTACAGCTTCTAAAAAGAAATAATAGATTTAAAAAGCATTATTGAAATTAAAGCAAAACTCAGAAAAAAAAATTTTTGTTGGAGGGGGTTTGAATGCAAAAAGTCTAATATACGATTTAAGAAGAACTGTAAGAAGATGCAAGTGAGCTAAATTGCATCTACTACTTTACGAGAAAGTCTACCCACAGATAAAAATAAAACATCAGATCTGATTATTTGTTTTAATTTACAGGAAATTATCAGCAAACTATATTAATATCGAAGAGAATTTTGATCTGAAGTTCGATCACTTGCTAATGGTATTAACATTAAACAAAAAACTAACTAACAAGTGCACTGACTGGAAATTCCTTAAACGTTGACTAGCAGAATTCAGCGCAACGTACCACTGAAAATAAAGAAAAATTTGACCAAAAGGCTAAATGCCTGCAGACTGCATGAAATATACACGCTAAAACTTAAGAGAAAAACAACAGGTAACAATTATTCCAAGGAAATCAGGGATCTAGTTGCAAAAGAAAAGAGTTGGAAAAGTAACACCAGACAAAAACCTAATGGATAAAATAAGACTAAACCAATTTATGCAACAACTAAGAAGACAAATAAAAAAAATAAAAAATAAACTTATAAAGAATTACTAACAAATTTGTCAAATCCACAAAGACAACGATTACTTTCTGTGAAAGACAATAAAAATTAAATGATTTGTACTCTAAACTCTGCCAGTAAGGATTGAAAACGGTTAAGCAAGAGACAACAAGCAAAACACCTCAAAAAGATATTCCAAGCGAACGAACAACAAACACAACCACTGAAAGTAAAGGATGGACTAGATGAGGAAGTAAAAAAATTTATTTACTTACAAGAAGTAATAAAAGAAATTAAGGAAAACACAAACTCTAAGAAACCCCCGGAATTTTATCAATCACAGAGACAGTATTAAAACAGTTACCTGGAAAAGGAACAGTAAAAAACTTAATAAATTCTACATTTAGACTGCAATACGTGTTAAGCATTTAGAAGTTCCTGAAGTAATGATGCAAAAACCTAGAAAACCATCACACAAAACAACATTATATTGACCCATCTCATGATTCTGATAATCTCAAAACTTATCGAAAAGCTGCTTCTTAAAAGACTAAAATAAATAGAAAAAGAACCGACTCTTAACACATCAGTTGGTTTCAGAAATCAAATCTTTATTGTAACCCACGTCAACAGGCCCACGATTGTAATCGATGAAACTCTTGAAGAGAAAAGGAATCTTTTTAGATATTGCACGGGCTTATGATAAAGTTTGGCATCAAGGATTGAACCATAAACTTGGAGGAGCACTGCTAAGTCAATTTTTTGAACTGCTAAAGTATTAGATTGTAGATAGATTATTCAGGATTAAACAAGAAAATAAATACTCCGAGTTGAACGAAATTATGTGTGATATTTCTATAACCAACCCACTTTCGCATATAACGCTCCAATACTAGCAACAGAATAGGACACTATAGAAACTACATTAGTGCTATAGAAATCCTTGAATGGACTAGATTTATAGACAAAAAGATGGTGAATAAAATGAAATGGCAGCAAATCTGTGTATATCAGTTTCATAAACACGAAGGTTGAATATTTATCAGTTATACCAAACAACACCATCTTACCACATGCTAATATAACAAAGTACTTAACAATAAACTTGAATGCTAAACTACTATGGAAGAAACGCATCAGGAAAAAAAAAGTAAAGTTAAATATAAAATATAGAAAAATGTTCTGGTAAAAAAGTAACATTAATAAAATCCAAATATTTCAAGACTAAGTACTAAGGCATATCATATATCATGGTATGTCAGAAACAACGATATCCACAGGAAACTAAGGATAAAAATTGTATTGAAAGAAGTAAAAACATTGACAAAAAGTACGAGGCAAGGCTTCATGTAAACATCGAGGTTTTACAACTCCTAGATAACGCAGATGTAGAAAAAAAACTTAAAAGGATAAAGTCATTTAAGTTAATGTGAAGTCATAGAAATATCGGTCTAAGTGTTAACACTTAAAAGTGTGTCCTAAAATAATATAACTGAGAAGACAACCGATGGGTGATATCTTGTATGAATATTAGATAATTTAAATTAGAAAGAATTGTTGGTTAGTCTTTAACTCGTCGCAAGTATATTTACGATAAAGATAGTTTTGTTGTGATCCAAAAATGCAGAAAATCTATATGAAAGGCGCAAACTACTTTTAACTATCAATACTTCCTTTGGTTGTACTTGCACTTTTCACCCCTGTAAAATCATAAAATGGAGGGATCGTTTTGTTCGTAAATAGTAATCTTTTTAACAACTTAGACTTCATTTCCCTAAAAGTGGTATAATATAATTTAAACATATATGATTTATGTGTTAAGGCCCCTTTTTATGCCAGTAATTATGCAACTTTATTGCAAATCATCATAGCCATAATGAAATATTAAAGAAAAGTATTGCTATTATTGTTTTTACACGAAGATAAAGTATTGTTGCTATCATATATGTACAAGAAGACACAGTGTTAAGTTTGCTTCAATAAATTTGTTTAAAAAATATCAAATTGCAAACATCCTTCTTTGTGACATTTTTTTAAAAACAATAGAAGTGATGGTTTTAATAGAAAACAAACTTCTTTTTATTATTCAAAACTGATATATCTGGTTAACATGTAAACGAAAACGTCGATGCGGAAACCACACTCTGGCAAAGTTGCCCCTTTATCGAGCTGCATTTGGCAGCAAAGCGATCCAAAGGAGAACCGCTTGGCCGGAATGCAAATACCCGCAAAGTTAGATTGGAATATCGATACACATCAAATTCATATAATTAAAACGCTTCTCCTGCTTAATTAACCTGAAATACCGGGCCGGCTAAATTAATATTTCGTTTCACTTCCCGCCTGCTTCAACTTCTAGTTTTTAATTAAATCTTTCATGCGTAAAGTTGCGCCATTTTTTAGTCGATTGCTATCTTTCGATTTATTTGCGAATTCTTTTTGTGCATACGGAGGGTGTGTCGATTTCATCAATCATAATGAAAAGCAAACAAAGCAACTAATTCTTGAATTTTTCCACAACCGCTAACAGGCGTAATAGCCAGTTGAGTGACATTTGATCCTGCGAAGAAGTTCATCGCGGAGATGCGAGACAAAGGACTTAATACGAGGGGAGACTACGGCAAATAGCCGTGTATTTATCTTCGCCGGCATCTAAGAGGAAGCGTCATTCTGGAAAATAGGGTTCGGAGCTGCCGCCCTTATCAAGGCTGCATCTGGCAGCAAGAGCTATCCAAAAGGAGAACCTCTTGGTTGCAACACAAATATGCCGCAAAGTTAAATTGAAATAAGAGCACGGGCAAATTCGAATAATTATGTGCTGCTTTCAGAGTAAACTTTAATTAGCAGTTCGCTTCAATTTTATTTCGCAATTTGTTTTCCACTTCTTAAGAAAATTACTTTTTTAGTTTACTTTCACAAGTAGTCGCTAATATTGTACAATTTACTAAGTAATGCAAAAATTTTAAATTTTAATAGTTTTTATTCTTATTACAATTAATTAAAATTTAATAGCTTTAATTAAGTTTATTGAAAATAATACTAATTAATTATCAATGGATTGCTTTACTTTAAATTTTGTGCATTACAGCATTAGTATAAAATAATATAATTATAAAAGAATATAATATATGGCAAGTTAAATGCTATAAGATATCATTATCAAACAAAAAACAATAATATGGTACCTTTTTATAAATAATAAATGTGTATAGTGGCTCAGCTTTTAGCGTAAACATTCTACTCACATATTCTTTACTAAAAATAAGTAGCTTCTTGTTTTTTCCTTTTCTAAGATTTAAATAATAGGTTTTTGTTAATATTAGATAATAAGTTAATAAGTGACAAAAAACACTTAGTCGAAGACGTGTTGATACTAAATTGGTTTGGTGTTAGAAGCGATCACGCAATGATGAGATTAATATTATCAAAGAACAATATAAAATGATAAACAAGAAGACCACTAGACCATGGATAAATCCACCAAATGCTGAAAAATTTGAACGAGATATTAATAATGTGCTCTAGAATACTGACTTGGAATAAAACGTTAATAGCTTAAACAAAAAACTATTAAATGCAATACTAGTAAGTTAAAACACACCCTGTTCCAAAATATAAAGAAAAGAAAAAATTAGTCCAGAAGAACTTAATTAAGAACTTAATGTAAAAGAGAAGGAACATGAAAAATCAGAAGAGGATATAAATTAAAGAGCTAAAAGATATCAACAAACGAATATCAAAAGCTATACGGAAAGATATCAAAAAACACAATACAAAGAAAATCAAAGAAACCATAGAAGATAACAAAAGCATAAAAGTGCTACGCAGAAAACTCGGAAATGGAAAGAGAGAAATAATTAAAGTTAAGAACAAAAAAGGGGCTGCTACCACAAACAGAAAAAAATATTAAAAGTACTAGAAGATTTTTATCAACTGCTGTATGAAAGTCAAAAACAGACTCGGCTCTAGACTTTACCTTGAAAGAAATAGATTTAGCATTAAAGAAATCAAAGAACAATAAGACACCTGGAGAAGACAAGATAATTACTGGAGCAATAAAGATTTAGAAAAATAAGATACTTATACAATATATGCCTGTACAGCAGTTCAATACTAGATAAATGGAACAATGCTATTGTGATAGTGTTTCACAAGAAGGGTGATATAGCTGAACTGGAGAACCTATAAGTCTTCTAAGCCATCTGTATAAACTGTTTTATTATAAGGAGCATACCTACAAAACTTAAGAAAAAATTATACTTTTACCAAACACTGGAGTTCTCGTGTCGGATTTGGAACCAACGATAACTTACAAAGCGTCAAAACAATAATTGAAAAATCAATTGAATACAAAAGGCCACCAGTTCTAGTCTTTACAGATTTCCAAAAGGCATTCGACACAGTTGAATTTGAGGCAGTTATGGGAGCGCTGCAAGTTGACTATCGGTACACAAGAGTTAATACACAACATCTGCAATAAATGCAGAAATGACGGTAAAACTACACGAGAATACCAAACGCATACCAATTGGAAGGTGAGTTAAACAAAGGGACTCCGCCAAGTTGTTTACGGCAGGACGAAAATATGATTTTAAAAAGCTAAATTAGGAAGGAAAATGCCTAAACATAGACGAATATAACCTAACAAACCTTCGATTTGTCAACGACATAGTTTTAATGTCAGGCAATCTACGCGATATTTCGTCAATGTTAATATTACTTTTAGAACGCTGTAGACAGCGAGCGCGTGTGGATGTGCTATATCGTGTCCGATTAAGTTATCACTAGTGCCCGCTCTTGACCCTGCAACGATTTATATTTAATTCTGCCGAATTTTACACCAAATGTGTAAGTTAAAGACTTTTACTACATTTTTAAAAATTGCTGATTAAAAACTCGCAAACATCATCAAAAATTCTGTAAATACAGAATATGTACAATGACTCAATTATGTATATACCCCAGTCACAAATTTTATATAATCCACAACAACCTCAATTTGGAAATCAACAACCACTTCAATTCAATTATGCGCCGCTCCCGCACACCAGTAATGTCATGCCGACGCCTCAACATCAGAAGCCTCTGCCACCACCACAAAATTATACTAATATAAAATTCTTCTGTTCTGTCTCAACCCCTAATCAAAATCCAAACCCGCAACTAATAACAGAAGCAACAGAACAAATAGATATCAATGACTCCTTCGAAGAGGAAGTAACAGAAAATCAAAACCAACACAAATGTCAACAATACAAAAAACCATACAAAAAACGTAGAACTACAGCCGAACGAACACAACCAGAAAATGCAATCAACACTCAAAATCGATTTACTGTACTAGCTAGCGGTGGCTCACAAGAGACCCAACAAGATTCTACTGAAAGTTCCGCACAAAAAATTCCCAAGCCCCCGCCTGTATACCTATACGGTGTTATGAATTATGCCCAAATGATCGAAAATCTAACAAAAGTCTTAGAGCGGGAACAATACAGCACTAAAGCACTTTCAAACAACACAATTAAAATAAATACTAATATTGCTGACTCCTATAGAAAACTAATCACCCATCTAAAAACTGAACAATTATATACCATACCTATCAATTAAAGGATGAAAGAGCATACAGAGTAGTAATTCGAAATCTACATCACTCTGTTGACACCAAGGAAATTAAAGAGCAACTAAAAAAGCACGGCCACACTGTACGAAATCTCACCAACATCAGACACAGAGCAACTAAAGAGCCTCTGCCTATGTTCTTTGTTGATTTACAGCCGGCTCAGAATAATAAAAAAGTGTTTGAATTGAAGCACCTTAATTACCAACTAATAACCGTAGAACCGCCCAGAAAGAAAACCACAATAATACAGTGTACACGATGCCAGGCATATGGACATAGCAAAACTTACTGTACCAAGCCTTTCCTCTGTGTAAAATGTGGAGGACAACACAATACCACTGTCTGCAAGAAATCAAAGGAAACTCCCGCGCGATGTGCACTGTGTCAAGGTTCACACCCCCTCAACTATAAGGATTGTCAAGTGTATCAGCAACTACAAATAAATAGAAGTAAATCGTCTAGTCTTCCAAGAACATCTATTGTAAAGACATCGAATACACCAATAACTACGCAGCATGCATACACCTCAAATTTAGACAATGCAAGTTATGCCCAAGCAGCATCACAGCACCACACGAACAGCCAACTCGAAGATAACAGCAACAATGACATCTCACTATCTCAGTTTTTAACTAAATTTGAAACAATGTTCACGCAGCTTATGCACCAGAACAACACGATGCTTAATTTGCTCATCATGTTAGTCAACAAATTGCAATAATGGATACTTTACACATAGGATTATGGAATGCAAATGGACTAGCCCAGCATCGCATTGAAGTCGAGGTCTTTCTTAAACAACATAAAATCGACATCCTACTGATCTCAGAAACCCACTTCACCGAATACAGCTACTTAAATATCCATAATTATTCAACATACTCTACAAATCACCCAGCAGTGGCGGTGCAGCCCACGCTGGCTCAGCAGTAATTATCAGTAATAAAATCTCTCACCATATAATGGAAGAGTTCTCCACTGACTACTTACAAGGTACCATCCTCAACGTCAAGAGTATTAACGGTCCGCTAGTGTTTGCAGCCATATATAGTCCACCTAGACATAATATTCGACAACACCAATACGAAACATTCTTTCAAAAATTAGGGAATAAATTTATTGCTGGGGGGGACTATAACGCCAAAAACCCACTTTGGGATCCAGACTAACTACCACCAAAGGCCGAGAAGCTGTTTAAGACGCTGCAGACACTGGTGAGCCCACATACTGGCCGTCAGATCCAAACAACATTCCTGACACAATGGACTTCTTTGTCACCAAAGGCATCTCCTCAAATTACTGTAAGATAGAAACCTGCTACGATCTTCTCTCTGATCATTCTTCCATAATCGTCACATTGAGCACATCAGTTATAACCAAACAAAAGAAACCCTCATTATACAATACACACACAAACTGGGACATGTACAAAAAGTACCTCACTGCCAATATATAAATTCCAGCTAATCTAAAGACACCAGACGAAGTTGACTTAGCCGTGGAGCACTTTAACAATATCGTACATCAAGCAGCTCACATTTCTACGCCAACCAAACATCCCAAGGCAGAGCTTATTGAAAACTACCCCTTTTACATTAAATCCAAGCTTGCCGAGAAGAGGAGAGCTAGGAATGTATGGCAACGAACCAAACATCCTGCGGACAAAACTTAAAAATTGATAACAATGAAGATAAGAAATAATAAAATATAATATAATATATATAAATATATATATATATATATATATATATATATATATATATATATATATCTTGGGCACGGAACACAAATCTCCAGAGTTACCCACGCATGGTCTGCTTAAAGAAGACTTTGGAGGGAGGGGAGGGGTCTTCAAAGATGATCTGCCGATGTATTTATATAGACAAGTTTTCAATAAGTACGTGATGCCGATTATAACATATGGCGCTGAAACTTTAACCAACTCAACGACTATAAAGCTTAGAACGACACAGCAAAAATGGAAAGATCAATGCTTGGCGTGTCCTTAACGGATTATATTAGAAACAACGAGTTGCGCCGAAAAACAGGTGTGACTAATATAATCACACGGATAACAAAACTCAAGTGAAACTGGGCCGATATGTGGCTCGTATAACGGACAAAAGATAGACGAAGAGACTACTTGAGTGAAGGCTGAAAGCCGACCTGCACAAAACTAGCAATTAACAAATAAAACTGATTTTTTACCAATTATGTAATCACAAAATTTTAATGAAACAATCAGCCCCATATTTCCGACGCAGACTAACATGTGCACAAGTAACACGAAATCAATAGGGCTTCTAACCAAACTTACAGTGTCATCTTAAATAAGTTTTTAGATGAATTTAAATGTATGATTGGTCAATTAATACAACAGAATAAAATAGTGTCAAATAGTGTTTACAATGCTAACAAATAAGTTTACATAATGGCTGCATTCGTTAAAATTTCCCCATAAATTGCTAATGGACTGGCTTAGAACAAAGAAATCACATATTGCAATTCCAACAAGGTTTTAGATCTCTTAGATGTTTTTGCTTTTTTCGAACATTACATACAAGTAATGCCAAATTACCATTTATCTTCCAACCACACACCAGTATAACAACTAAAATTAATTAAAAAACAAAATTAAGAACAACAAAAAAAAGAAAAACTCTACATATTAATCACAATTATGCAATAAGATGTCAAACAAGCTATACAAATCTACCACACAAAAATAAAATTTTGCCTGAGGCCAAAAATATTAATTCCAAAAAAAAGAGCTAGAAAAACATGCCAAACAAGTTGTACCCTAACAGATAAAGTGCAATACAAGCATCTAAGCAATAGACTCGAACTAAAACTAAAGGAATTTTGAGACAACAACTTCTCAGATTACATCACAAATTTTAATAGACATGACATGATAACAGTAACAGCAATTCCACAAATACATGTTAAATTCTGTAGACTAAATTCAAAGGTACGCCTTCTTGCAAAACAGCAACTGTATCTTGAATTGCAGTACCTTGAATGCACAATACACGCTACTTTGTCCATACAGAAATACGAAGAGATATAATACTTCTAAATGAAAAAGAAAGTTCCGGATATAGACCAAATTGCTGCCAGGATGCTCAAATAACTTTCAAAGAAAGGGCTAGTTATACTGTCGTATATATTTAATGCAATAAGCAGACTTCAACACTTGCTACAAGTACAGAAATCTTCCGAAATATTTTTACTACCAAAATCTGGGAAGGACCTAAAGAATGTAACCTTGCAGCTAACGATAAGTTTACTATTAACTATATCAAAACTATTAGAACGACTACTGCTTTATCGTAGCACACGCCTACAAACTATAATTCTATATCATCAGTTTGGGTTTTGTTCAGAACACTTTACAATACAACAATTCTAATCCTATACGAGAATCAGGTGTTCTTTAGATAATTAAAAAAAAAACGCTTAGTGGCCCTTACCGTAAAGTGTTCTTAAATGAACCACTAGCCCAGTTACAGAAACATTTGAAGGTGACACATTGATTAAGGCAACAAACGACGATCCTCAAAATACATCTACTAATTTAAGGATGGCTAAACAAATAGAAAGTTAAAAGTAAATGAACAAAATCTCTCCATGTATCTTTTAATTTAAGGAAACAGCAATATTTACCACTAACCATCAACAACATACATCTTCCGGAATCAACAAAAGTAAAATGTCTTTGAATCCGCAAAATTTACTTACAAAGAACGCATACAAAAAAATAAATAAATGAACTTGCGCTTGAAAGTCTGTGCCAGCTGCCTGAAAGAAGATCCAAGCCGTCATTAGAAAATAAGGTTCTCATATTTAAAACTGTTATTAAACCAATATGAGCCTACAAATTCAGACAAATCCAACACCGCTATAATCTATCGATCATAATCGAAAATCCTCGGTGCCATGGTTGATGCTTCATGGTATGTTAGTAATCAAGTGCTGCACCAAGTTCTAAACACCACGTTTCCAAAATCAGAGCAACATAAAATTAAAACGATGTTGGTCAATTGATCCGAAGTAAGATAACAGGAATTGATCACTAAAAGAGATCTTAGTGAATTTAGTATAAGCAAATATTAAACCAACAAAATAGAATATGTACTTCTGGTTGCTTTTCCAAAAAATACTGCAAACAAATCATGTATCTAATTTTGTGTTCTTCAGCACAATTCTTTATCATTAAAATATAAAATGTATTCCGATTTTGAGAATGAATTTAAAATCGAAAGCAATTAAAAAGGTGCTGATCAACTTATTCTTAGTAAGTTCAGTTAAAGGGTTTGGACTCAAACATAGTATAGTCTGTACATGTTATCTTCAATAAAGTCCTTTATAAACTATCCAGCTATTAATTATTCCTATCATAATTAGCTCCACGAACACTGGTTATAAAAAGAGGAGCAGCGGCTAAGGATATTCGAGAGGAGGATCCTATGAAAGATTTTTGCCGGTAAATGAAAGAAGAGAATAGAGGCGTATTAAAGAAGTTAGGGCTCTTCATAACAAACTCGGTGTAGTTAATGTCATTAAATCCATGCGAATATAATGGGTAGGACATGTAATGCGAATGGCATCTAACACCACAACTCAGAGAGCACTCAAAAGCGTGCCTACAACAACGACCCAAAGGAAGGCCGCGCATAAGATGGATCCACAATGTGTTTCAAGATCTCAAAAAGATCATTATAAACAACTGGAGAGAGAACTGCTCAAAATAGAACAAACTAGAGAAAAATTTTTGAGTCGAAAACCCTTGGTAGGTGGTCAAAACCGAGAGAGAGAGATAAGCCTACACAATACTTCTACCACATTGCTGATTTTGTAAGTTATAAAGGGCACTCATTTGATCGGCCAAATCGATTTCGCTCATTATTTCATTACAAAATGATTTTGTTTTTGAGAACTTTGTTGGTATTTGCTTTTTCTGTTAACAACTGGCACTGTATTACTTACTTAATATCTTTTTATTTTGTTGCTATAATACCAGATTCATTTACTAGGAGTATAGCGCTCCACTTACGTCCTGGTTTACTTGTAATTTTTTTAGACATATTTTTGAGTAGATATAGCTGTGATCCTACAGCTGCGCACGACAAGGTATTAAACAATTTAAAAAAATCGTTAAATGCAAAGCGATATTTGAGGTTTATATCATCTCACACAAGGTGCTTACAAATCTTTTCGCAGTGTGCCATTTTTGATATTACAATTTTTCTAAAGTGAGTGAGTATATATCTCCAATAAGCATTAATTCTTGCCTAGAGATTCACTTTTCATTTTACAGGCTTCATTGCCGTATCCTGATTTAGAGTAAATCAGCCATCAAAACTTTGTCTTAACTCGTCTGAAAATGTGGTTGTAATTACGGGTTTGTTTGCGCTCCTTTTCAGCTTAAGCAGGCAGAATATTGCAGGTAGTGAATTATCAATTAGAGATTTCCAACTAGTTTCTTAACAGATGCGGTAGGGGTTGATGTTTGTAATTTTTTTTATCGGAAATCAGTGGCCGTTAGTCGTTCAATGCGAACGTTTAGTTCTTCCACAAAAGTATTTTTGTTTGCGAGTATTGGAATGTGCTGAAAGACAATTCAAATCTGGTTAATTTCTGGATCAGAAACTATCCCGAGCTTCTCTACACCAATGAAAACGTAGTCTGTGAAGCCTGTAGTGAAATGGTGTGTTTTAAGTTTGTTTTCTTCCTTCTTTGATAAATATTTGGTGGGTTTTTGAATCTTCAAAGTTTAGACAGTAAATAAAAAGATGCTTTTGTCGTATATGCCATCTCAACGGAAATTTTCGGTGACACAACATATCGGGATAGAACCACACAAGTTAAAATGCAAGAAGATGAATTAATTAAAAGTTGTTCAATTATCTTAGACGATAGACCGTCGTTCATGACTTCATCTAATGAATAAAGAATATGAATTTAATTCTGATTTATGCGAAACGATAATTTGTGCAACATATCTTTAAAAAAATCTACAAAACCCTATTTAAGTTTTTTGAAAAAATATTCGAAGAAAAGTGCTCCCGATGAAAGTACGGCAAGAAAAAACTACTACTGATTCACACCTACAACGATACTCTGAAAAAGTCAAGAAGATCGTAGAAAAACGACACTTTTATTCTATTGTGGGTGTTACATTTTAATTTTTTAGTAGGATCTATGCGCGAAGATGAGCCTAGTAAATTTTATTTTACTGAATATCGACAATTAGACAAAACTGACCATTTAAGTGTTTTAAGATCGGTCAATGAATGTTTCATACATTTTTTTGCACCTAATGTAGTTCCTACTGAAAAAAATTTACTTATGCTATCAGACGCCGCCCATTACATAGTTAAAGTTAGGCAACAATTTACCCAAATTTAGTTCACGTGACTTGCTTAGCTCATGAATGTAAAATAGTAGCTGATCATATTAGATGTAAATTTCCTGATGTAAATGAACTAATTAGTGGCGCAAAAATTGTCAAAAGCCCTGTACGGGTTCAGTTTTAACGGAAAATTGTTAAATGTATCTTTACCTCCAGAACCAGTGTCGACTAGGTGGAGAACTTGGTTGGAAGCTGCAATCTTTTATGCTAAAAATTTCGTAGCAATTAAGAAATTGCTTTTAGAATTTAATGCCTTAGACTGCTATTACAAAGGCACAAAAACTTCATTGGCAAATCAACTAACTTTTATCAAAACGCATTACAGTTTTGTAGTAAAAACTATAAATAATTTATATAAGCGGAAAATGTCTTTAACAGAATCCGTTGAAATAACTAAAGAATTTAAAGACAATATTTTAAAAGTTTTAGGTAAAATTGGCAATTCGATTAATAAGAAATGTTTACGGGTTTTAGAAAAGAGCAGCGATTCAAAACCCTTGAGGACATTTACAAAATTTAAAAAAAAACTTTGAAAATTGATGTAGGTGTATAATTTCCTGCTTTAACAAGTTATATTAAATATGCCCCAATTACCTCGGTCGATGTTGAAAGGAGCTTTTCATGTTATAAAAATATTTTGTTAGATAAAAAACAATTTCTCGTAAATAACTTGAAAAAAACACATTGTCGTAAATAATCTAAAATATATTTAGTCTTATTATATTATATATACTTCCCCATTTATATCAGCTTTTGTAAATAAATATAAATAAATTTTATAAAAAATAATATGGGTTTATTCGAATGAAAATATTTATAAAAACACACTAGAACAGAACAGCAAAATTATAGTTTTACAAAATGTGCATTATTTAAATTTTTCGTATATCTTGTGCATATTTTGTCATTTTTTATTGCATATGTATGCGCATATTTTATCAAAATTGTTTGGATGTAAATCCGCTTTATTTAAATTACACACACCACTTTCCTTGGTTCGCGGCATAAATTTTCCTTAATGGTACCCCCAAGTTTTCACAAACGGATTCGCTAGTCCAGAGTGTAAGCTGGGTTAGGAAAAATGCGGTTTTACAGCAGGATGTTAGATCCAGTACAGAACGGGTGAACAAGTTAAGACGGAACGGAACACCTACTGGATTTGCAAAATGACGATATACGCAATGATATATGTTTTTTTTCAAACGGCACCAACCGAGAGCGGGCAAAGCCTCAATTTAAACTAAAATGGAATGTCTTTGATTAATTAAAAAAGAGGCACGATGCGGCCGCAACAGACAATATCAGCATATATAATGTTATGCTATTACTATTTATAAAATTTTCAAATATTACTTTAAATTCGTTTAGCAATGTTGACAGGTGCTCTGTTATATTAGGTGATTGATGACTATGTGTGAGCGTTAGCAAACAGAAAATTGAGTGGCTAGGCAAGATCTCAATTTAAAGTTAGATAGAGTTTGTTGTAGGAAATTTATTTGCATCAGTTAAATTTATGTAATGCATTTGATTGGGTGCATGTGGTTCCATATAGTTCTAAACAATATTTTTTTACAAATTTTTGGTATAAGGTTTTGTATTATTTGAAATAGGTGATGGTGATTGATAACTGTTCTTATTTACATTATTTTAGGTTACTTATAAATATTTGTACCTGCTGCAGTTTTGCAATTAACTAATTGAAGTATCTTTTGATCCATTGCAGTTCTAAATCTTGTCATTTTTTTATTTTTAACGCAATACTAAAATCGATAGCAATATGTGTTCAAGTGCTTGTAGGCTTGATATATTTTTGAGGATTAAATTTAATTTTATTTGCACTATAAATATTTTTTTATTATATACAGTGCAAATTTACAAGCTGCTCTATGGGAGCTATAAGTAAATGGGATGAAAGCTAAACTATGAGAGGAGGTGCTGTCCAATGACAGCACTCTAGTGAGTACAAAAGATAAGGATGATCATTTACTATGTTTTAATTATTGTCTGTTGGTCATCAGCCGTTTTCTAATCTCGGGTGGATCTCTCAGTTGATGGACTAAATTATTGGGATGGCCAGCAAGGTTGTCTAGGTATTTGGTGGTTAGTCTGGAAATTTCGTCTACTACGAGTGGGTTGTCTGATATAGAGTTTTGTTGCTGACATATCATGGGACGTTGAATATCATCCCGAGGACCTACGACTGAACTCTTTGGAGGATTTTGGTGTTTGAAGGCTTTGCACATCCCCAAAGCTGAACGCCATACGTCCAGATTGGCTTTAGAACACATTTATAGAGCAAGATTTTATTTGCTGTGTTTGAGATTTTACTTATGTCCAAGAAGCCAATGCATCTGTTTAAGTTTTAGGTTGATCTGCATCTTCTTCGTTGACAATCGGTAATTGAGTCCCATTAAGTAAAACGGGTGGACAGTTTGTGTGTTTGTTTGTAAAAGTGATTTGAGCTGATTTGGTTCGATTTGCTTGCACGCGCCAGGTCTGGAACCAATCTTGAAGGAGAGTAAGGTGAGTTCGTAGTTTCTCGGTGGCAAGTTGGGGGTTGGTATCAATAGCGGTGATTGCTGTGGCGTCGGCAAATGTGGCGAGGGAGGTACTAGGTGCGAGTGGGATATCTGCGGTACGCCTGAAGTGATTGAATGATAAAAAGATGCTGCGGTGTTATATTTGGTTTGGAAGTATCGATTATTCAGATATGATTTGAGTAAAATGTAATAAGGGGTAGGAAGGTTGAGTTTGAGGAGACCGTCATGCCAAACTCAGTCGAACGCCTGCTGTATATCCAGGAAGGCAGCTGTACAGAGTTGCTTTTCTTCTAAACTTGCATGGATGATGTTTACTAGTCTATGACTCTATTGAATGATGAAATGGTACTCGCAAAAACCAAATCGGTGCAAAGGTATTACATTCTCTAAGTTGACATTTTCAATAAGTCCTTTCAATAGAATACGTTCAAATATTTTGGATGCGATTGGTAAGAGACTTATAGGTCGATAAGACGTAACGTTATTTAGGGGTTTCCAAGTCAGTGAAAAGTAGTCCAATCGTAACATATTATTGTAAATTGTTGTTAACAGAACAAGACCTTTCCTAGACAGCTCTTTGAGTACTCGACCAGTAATCAAATCAAAACCGGGCGCCTTCTAGTTATTGCTTCTTGAGATTTCTCGTTTAACTTCTGATGGAGAGAAGGCGCGAATGGGTAATGTCATTGGACAGGGACCGTCTAGATAGCTCATTATCATAGCCTCATGGGGGTTGTTAACTCGTGGTTGTGGTGTGCTGAAAACTTCGGCAAGATGTATAGCAAAAGTGTTGGTTTTCTCATTATCCGTTTTCGTCCAACTATTATCTACCTTTCGTATTGGGGGGATGTGAACCGTTGGTCGCTTGAACTTCTTAGTTATCTTCCAAATTGAATAGTCCTCCTTGTTATGTAGGTCTCAAACTCAGTGTTGTGTGTTTTTCAAAGCTGATTTTAACTGTCTTGTGAGCTTATTATACTCCATTTTATTAATGCGGTTTCGACTCCTTGCCATCTGCATCTGGCTCTCCGATTATCAGCAATGCGTTCTTTGATGAACAGCGGAGAGTAATCATGAAATGTCGGTGCAGTGGGCTGAGGTGGTATGGAGTTCCAGCCGGCCTTGTGAAGTACTCTAGTAAAGTAATCGACTGCAGCGTCAATGTCATCTGGATCTTGGAGTTTATAGCAAGGTTGATATCGTCCGTGATGAACTCACAAAACAGGTTCTAATCGGTCGTTGGGCGTATGATCGGATGAGAGATCCCAATTAGCTTCGATGGTAGTGTAATTAGTCGCTATGTTCTTTAGAGTGAAGAAGCCGAGTAGGTCAGGTAGCTTATATGCATCTGTGGGCCAGTATGTTGGTTGGCCGTTAGATAGATAAGAATAGTTGTGGTTTACGATGGTTTATAGTAAGTTTCTGCCTTTCGTGGTGGTTAGCCTCGATCTCCAGTTGATATGCTTGGCGTTTCAGTCTCCGTCTATTAAGAATTTAGCACCTAATGATGATTTATGGCTTCCGCCGCATTTTACGCATTTATATGGTCTCGTACAATAGAATTTAGAATGTCCATAAAACTGGCAGCGGAGGCATTGGATTACGGTTTTCTTTTTATGTGGAGGTTCAATCGTTATTTTCATATTGCGTAGATATTTAAGTTTGTAGATCTCTTTGTTGTTTGACGCAGGTTCAAGATCAACATAGAATATCATTAAAGGATGCTTGTGCTCTCTATGTCTAATATTCATAATATTTCGGACAGCATGACCCTTTTCTTCTAATTCTTGCATATGTGCAGTTGGGATCTAGTAGTGCAGGTTACTGATTACAATTCTGTAGGCTTTATTTTCGTTTGATTGATAGGTGTGGTAAATGATTTTTTCATCGTTAAGATATTTGATGAGTAGAAATGCCTGTAAATATTACCTAATTAAGAATTTTGGACTTTCAGTAACATTTATATTTACCACCTCGATATTTTCATAAAATAAACATTGCACACTCGTAATACCATCTTTAAATTAAAAAACGGCAAACACATTTTAAATGTAGCAATTATCTTCCAAATGAAGTTATTTCTTAACACGTACTTGCAAGTTTATACAATTTATATGTGTTCTTATGCCGTAAGACATTCCATACCTTATTTTTTATGTATCAAAATTATAGATTACAATTTAAAAATGATGACTATCAAATTTGACAAAAATAATAACGTTGGCTTTTTAGATACAGACAATGACCCTCGATGTTTTCATTCAACGTGGAATATTAGGCCACGTACCCAAATGACTACCTTAGTGCGTGATCAGATATTCCGCATGTTACTCAGGAACGTTTGCCTTTTGTTAAACCAGACTACTGGTCTCTTTAACAACGATCTTCGCTTTTCATTCAATTGGTACCTCAGTAATTCATCAATTGATTGATCGGCTGGCCAGATCCATTTTCTTTTAAATATTGGAAGACACACTTTACAACGTTTTAACGTACGACCAATGGGCGCTTAAAAAAATAAGCCAAGTCAGGTTGCTCATCAAGAGCGATCACGACGTTGTTGCTATTCACACTATTCACACCAAATTTTTTCAAGACATTTCGGCTAATTATTACCTTTTTTGCGCCAGACTGCCTCAGCCAGTACGCATTTGATGAGTAACCCACTAACATCATTCGCACATTGTGTGAATCAAAGTTCGTCCTTACGAATAGATACATAAGTGTGGCCGCTAATTTTGCGTAGATGGCTAATATTTGAGTGGAACGACAAAATAAACGGATTTATTCGAGATGGCCATTGTTTGCCACCCATCTATTATAGCACGCACTACATTCGTAAAAGTATTAACTGCAGCTGTTAGGGCGCGCTTCAAAGAATCAAAATTAAAAGTCTTTTTAAGTAAACTATGTCCTTTAAAACTATCCATAGTTTGTAACTTAATGGATTGTGATCTGGGCTATCAGAAGGCCCTATTGTTAGAAAATGAGGCACATTGTTGCTCAGCCAAGGTTAAATTGACCCTGCCTTGTGGGCGAGTACAGAGTCTGATCCAACAGTCACGTTAAAGAAGCGTGCGATTTATAGATTTCACTACAACTTTAAAACACAGTGGCCAAAGTTTTGACTTCTTTTTCGTAAAAATAAATGTCGGTCACTCCATTATGACAGGGAACCAAACAGAAATGGCCTTGAGTACTGGGCAGGACTTAAATGTCCACAAGGTGCTAAGAATCTCCCAGCCTGTTAGGATCGCTACTTGGAACGTAAAAAGTCTATTTCAAATGGGAAAATTTCATAACACCGTAAAAGAAATGAATAGACTAAAAATTGATTTACTTGGGATAAGTGAAGTTCGATGGCCTAACAATGGACAAATAAATACAGAAGAAGGAGAAATAATATATTATTCGGGTGATAGTAACACATTAAACCAACATGGTGTTGCAGTATTGGTATCTTCAAAATTTAAACAATATGTAGAAAGTTATCTCCGCTTTCCAATAGAATTATAATGTTGCAACTAAGATCTTCAAAAATAAAATCAACATCATTCAGGTATATGCACCAACTGCAGAAAGTGACGAAGACGATATAGAAAAGTTTTATCATGATTTAGATCAAATTCTAAAAGTAACACACAAACACGATATGAACATAGTCTTAGGCGACTTTAATGCTAAAGTCGGCAAACAACGCTGTCAGGATATTGTAGGTGATTATGGATTGGGTGATCGGAACAACAGAGGCGAACGATTAATTCAATTCTGTCAAGAACACGATCTGGCCATAATGAACACATGGTTTAAACTTCCAAACCGTCGTCTATATACGTGGCGTTCCCAGCAGATAATCCAGATCACATTATACGCAACCAGATAGATTATATTATAGTAAACAAACGATTTAGAAATGCTTTTAAAGCGGTAAAACTTATCCTGGTGCAGATGTGGCCTCTGATCATAATCCCGTAGTTGCCAATATAAAATTACACTAAGAAAAGCACGAAAACCTTGTACAAAGAAATTTGACATTGAAAAGCTCAGAAACAGCGACGTGTTCGAAAGAGTGACGGAAACATTCAACAAACGTTTAAAAGCGAATACAAATTTAATGAAGGCATAGAAAAGAAATGGGCAACTATCCGATCCATTTCAACAAGCACTTGTGATGAAATGCTTAAACCAGAAAAGAGGCAAAAGAAAAACTTGGATGACGGATACTATACTCGAAATGATGGAAAGAAGAAGATTAATGAAATTATGCAATAATAGTGTTGCATATTGGGAGTTGCACAAAAACATAAAGAAAGAAATAAGAAAAGCAAAGAGTAATTGGTTGAAAATAAAATGTGAAAACATTGAACATCTGGAAAAATTACATGACTCAAGGAATCTGCATAAGCAAGTCCGTGAATTAAATGGAAGAACGTATAATAATAACCAAGGTAATATATCAATAAACTCAAAAGGAGAAATTCTTATCACAATTGAAGATAAAATAAAAGAATGGAAAAATTATACATACAAATACAAATGTAAACAAAGACAATATCCTAGAAATAACAAAGGATGAAATTATACAAGCAATAAAATCATCACAAACAGGAAAAGCCTTAGGACCAGATGAGGTACCTACTGAAATTATGAAACTGATAAAAGACGAAAATATCCCAATACTAGTAGATCTTTTCAATTGTATATATAAAAGCAGGACAATTCAAAAGACTGGTTACACTCTGTGTTTGTAACATTGCTAAAATTAATAAACCAAAACAGTGTAAAGATTTTCGAACAATAAGTTTAATGAGCCATGTTCTCAAAATATTCTTAAAAATCATACATCGCAGGATCTACAAGAAATGTGAAGAACGACTAACAGAACATCAGTTCGGTTTCAGGGATGGATTGGGTACACGCGAACCTTTATTGTTTATGCGAATTTTATTAGAAAGATGCCGTGATGTAAATAAAGATGCATGTCTGCTCTTTATTGACTACGAAAAAGCTTTTGGCAAAGTCAAACATGATAAACTTCTTGAAGTATTGACTGCGATACAACTAGATCAAGCTGATATTCGTGTAATAACCAATTTATACTGGCACCAAACTGCAGGTGTAAGAGTTGATGGACATAGTACGGAAGAAATGGACAGTCTGCGCGGAGTAAGACAGGGATGTGTGTTATCACCCTTACTTTTCAACTTGTATTCAGAAGAGATTTTTAGACAAGCTTTTGACAATTCTGATGATGGAATACTATTAAATGGAGAACGAATAACCTCAATAAGATATGCCGATGATACGGTATTAATGTCTGAATCAGCTCAAGGATTGCAAAGAATGCTGGACCAGATATCAGTCATTAGTCAAGATTTCGGTCTCTCCATAAACACAACAAAAACAAAATCAATGGTGATCAGCAGAAATCCTCAAGCAACGCAAATAGTACTACGGCATAACAATAGAATAATTGAAAACGTATCTCAATATCGTTACCTGGGCTCATGGATAAACGATCAGTGTAATTGTCTGCAAGAAATCAAGGTGAGAATAGAAATGGCCCGCTCAGCATTTATGAAAATGAAAGCAACATTATGCTCTCACGAGATACATCTACAGATACGTATCAGACTATTACGCTGCTATGTGTACTCTGTGCTGTTTTATGGTGCTGAAACGTGGACATTAACGAAGGATGCCCTTAAAAGAGTAGAGGCTTTTGAAATGTGGACATACAGAAGAATGCTTAGAGTTCCATGGATCCACAGAGTGAGTAACAAGGAAATTTTGAAAAGGATGCAAAAAGAAACAGAATGTATTGAGAAAATAAAAACAAATAAACTGCAATACTTCGGCCACATTATGAGAAACACTAAATATCGGTTATTGCAACTAGCACTACAAGGCAAGATTAACGGCCGACGCCCACCAGGTCGCAGACGTATATCTTGGCTGAGAAATCTAAGAGATTGGTATAAACTGACATCATCACAACTGTTTAGAATTGCAGTATCCCGAATCATGATCGCAAACACTCTTTCCCGAAGAGTATGCACTTGAAGAAAAGAAGACTCCAGCATAATACACTTCTCATCAAACCATTACAAATGATAGATGATGGTCTTTCTGAACTTTCAGACTTAATTAGATGCTTCTTTAGACAATATTACATATAGCTTGTCACTTTGTTGTAAAAGCTCTCCAGTGTAAAATTTGTTTGTGGCTATCATGCATACCCAGTCATCAAACCATCTGTCAACAAATGTCTCGTATGTCTTCTGTAAGCAATTAGTTTTAGATCTTGCTTAATAATAGACATCAAAGTTTTGTAAATTTGCATCTTCTGGTTAAGAAGAGGATTTTGTTAATTTGGGCACTTACGACTTTGCCTGCCTCAACAGTCCGAACTGAACATGATCTTCCAAATCTTGGACAATATTCGACAGCTCCCATCCCATTAAACAATTTTATATCCCGATACACAAACATGCGGCTAATTCCAAGAGAATTAAGGATCTTAAAAATTACAATGCAACTTACAACTTTAAGACTTGACGATTGGAACTGTATCTGACTGTCATAGATATCTCTATGCTTTGTAAAGCAAGGGTAAGTTTAATTTTGTGACGGTATATTAACATTAAAACGTTAAGCAAATTGGCGGGTGATTTAGGATATGGAAAATATGTAGTTGGATTGGATGAGATTAATAGCTGGAACATAATTTTCTCTAGTGAACAGAAGGCGGCATTATCGTTAACTAGCAAAAGCAAGATCTTTGAGCAGATTTGGGCTTGATCGAAATCGTAGAGCAGTGCCAACCGTTACCTCAACAATTGGGACACAAACTGCAAATCCTATCAATGATAAAACTAATATAGGCCTACGTTTTCAACCCAACATTTTCTAATACAAAGAAATGATTTTAATAATCAATTAAAATAATTTAGATAGGCATTGCTTTAATATGGTAGCACTCAATTCTAACAGCTAACTACAAACAAAATAATTTATATACATTTACTACTAACTTCATTTTACGTTTTTTTTATGACATTCCAGAATAGATATTATCAAGATGGATATCTTTGAAATTATACAGAATTTCATTAAGAAAACGTCTGGCCGCATTTGCCACCCCGTGTTTCCACGTTACCTTCCTGAGCTGCCTTATTCGGGCTAAGCCCGGTTAATTTAGAACGCAATGTCACCTGCCCGGCTTGAAGCCGAGGGCGGGGTTCGATGTGACACGCGACACTGATAACATAACGCTAACAAATGAGGCAGACTCGACACGACCCTTAGCGCCGGGGCGGCGCGCGGGCGTAAGTAGGTCTGGCGATGAAATTCCGACTGCTGCGCCGCGGCGCATTACAATATTGCCCCCGTTTAGCATTCCTGATCAAGCGTACGCGTCGGCGAGCGGGCCTCAAAGGGAGGTATTTTTAGAGCCCGAAAACGCTGCTTTATTTGCTCGCTCGTTCCGCGGACGGCTATCGCGATTTCAGCCGGCGCGGCGCCCTTATCAGCAGATTGTTGGTTTAAAAATAATTTTAAAATAGCAGCTTAACGTTACGGGCAACTTTATTTAGATACGGAGAAATGAACGTTTTAGTTAATTGTTTTAAACACGTACGTTATGTTTTGCCTCACCGTACCGCAACTAAACTTTTCAAATAAGGGATTAAAAGTTTCAGATTATTACTATTAGATTTATTATTAATATACGCTTGCCAGAAGAACAATTTGGAATATATTTCTAGTTAAAGAGTAAAACAGAAAGAAATGGGAAAGAAAGTATCCACTAGTGTTTTAATTCATTTTACAGATTGTAATAAAAAAAATTAATTTAGGAAGTTAAAATAAAAAATAAGCTAAAATTTATCATGTTTAATTAAAAGCCTCAAAAGAAGTCAGTTTACACATAGCAGCTGGCCAAAAATTTTATTTTATACAAAAATAACCGGTAACCATAGCAACAATACAAAGCCGTTTAATGAGTCTGGGAAACATATAAAAAAAAAAACTGGTGCCAAATCTTATTATCCTGAAATGTAGTAACCTCGTCAGGTTTTTAGGTATTTCACATTGTTCAATTTGTCCACTTTTAATTGTAATCCATCTTATACCACACTTATGTCAGCATATCACAGTCTACCAAAGCCACAGCAGCAGTGATGCTATTGCGAAGATCACAGAATTCAGCAAGGGGTGTCTTTTAGGAACTTTTACAAGAAAAAGTCACAAGAGGTTACATTGGGAGTCCGAGGTACTCTATTAAAGAGCCATTTTCTTATCTTCTGCGTTATACCTATCTTTTTTTATTTATTTATTGTTTGTTAACAATCAGAATTACAACGGCATTCCGTAAGTTAGTTATCTGGCTTAAAAACTAGGTTCTTCTTCATTGACGTGGTGAGTTCTTCTCCGTTGACAAGTTCTTTTAAGTCATTAATTAAATCACTTAGTGATTGTATTTTAAGTCTTTTTGTATTTCAAGATTCCAGAAGAGAGTTTAGAAGTGTATTGTGTACTTAATACTTTTTTTTGTTATATCTTTGATATGGCACTTTCAAATATTTATGAAGTGAGTCATTAGAGACATACCAAGGGATGTCAGAGATCATATATAATATGTTTCATTGATTCTCTATATTATTTCCATATTTGCCTTGCTGGTACATCACCAGAGCTTAATACCATACATCCATATTGGCGTAAGAACTATTTTGTATATTAACAGTTTTTTTTTTCAAGTGGTAATTTAGATTTTCTACCAATTAGCCATTGTATTTTTTTAACTTTTTAATTACATGTTGTCTATGTTAGCCTGTTATCTAAATGCATCCTAAGTATATTGTAGTAGTTGATATAGGTATTTTTGTATGTTATTTAGATAAATAAGAAAAGACTGATCTCTACGTAAAGTTAACTTGTAACTTTATTAATCTTAATTTTCTATTTGTGTGTCTACCTTTGTATTTCGTTTAGAAGATTTTGTAGTGTAATGGATGTTAGTTGTCAATCATCGTTGGCTGAAAGTACCAGAAAAGTGCCAATTATAGCATTTTCGTTTACTGATAAATCTGCCGTGTACAAAACATATTATAAGAAACTCCAGACTTAATTGGTTTCATGTCAGATACATTTTTATTAACTTTGACTCTAAATTTTTTGTTATATAAGAAGGATTAATAAGGTAATAGTATATTGTAGGCAAGAGTATTCTAATCTTGTACAATAATTCCGAGTGCTAAACTTTGTCAAACATTTGACTTACATCAAGAAAGACCGATGTGCCAAACTTCTTGTCTTCTGATGCTTGATTAATTGTGTGACAGACTATGTGTTTGTCGCATCGTAGAATGCTTTACTGTTGGGATCAGCAGCAATAAAAGTCTTTCCAATAGTTTTGAATGATTGGCAACAAGTTTATTAGACAATAAGATGATCCCTTATATAAATCCTTGTCAGGTTTTGGAATTAATATGATTTTCGCATTTTTTAATTGCTTAGTTTAAAAATATCATTATGGGGCTAAGGCACTGGCCGAATCCCCCTCATGTCATGTAACTAAAATCATACATTTACTTATTACTCCCATAAGGAATAGATTGTAAATATACAAAGTTGATAAAAAATATATCATTAGGACTAATCTTTTTGGCATTTCCTTTAAGATCTTAGGTATCACATCATTTGTACCGGGAGCTTTGCATAGGTTTAAAAATTTGATTTCATTTTGGAGTTTTTTTGAGCGAAAATTACAATTCCTAGAACATCAGTTGGAATACTTAATTGTCTCTTTATCTTATCATCAGGGACGTCGTCGTTAGGGGTGAAGCCTTTCGCAAGGTACTTTCCAAGTAATTTACCTTTTTCTCGTCACTTTTGGTCCATTTTGGGTTACGTTTTGGTTTATTTTGTATTGGACGCAATTGATTTTTGGGTTCTTGTGAGCTTTTACTGACTTCTGGATTGAATTGTCATACATATTGAGGCAGTTAATTTAGTCGTAAAAGTGAATTTTTAATGAGGTGTTTCAGCTGGATACTTAGTCACTTTAAAACATTTTTAGCGAGCCCAGCTTCTAAACTGGAGACCAGCTTTACTTTTGTCATATCCGTCGTCTGCCACGCCTTATAAATTTTTATCTGTGATAGATAGAGACATAACGTTTTCAGTATTCCACTAGGGACCATAAGTCAAGACCAGAAGCCAAAAATCACCCTGATCGAAAAATCTAGAGACCGGTTTGACCGGAAGTGGCCGTAAATTTTTCGGTTTCCGCTATTCACTTTCTTTAAATATAATTCACTGTAATTCGTTTCAATAAAATTTCGTTAAACCCTATAGTCCGCTCTGCTTTGCCTGTAAAGCGAAGTTTCGCTTGTTTGCAGTTGTTTCAGTCACTTTGCTCTGGCTTTCCTTTTCACAGCTATGAAACTAATGAATTATGTAAAATTTTGATGACAACTTTGTATGGTCGGTCTTGCTTAAGTTGATATGTATATCGTTTTCTCACATATAATATAATAATTTTCTGTATGTGTCTGCGAGATTATAAACTGGTTTTTGTCGTATTTTCAGCTAATGTTTTTGTAGGATATTGCTCAATTTCTGCTATATCTCTGAGTGTGTTAATCATTTCTCGGTAGTTTAACACACCATACACAAAGATTGGAGGTTTTGGGTTTTTGTTATCGGCTTGTTTATTGTTGAATATTTTAGCCTCATCTGTTGGCAAGGTAATATTGTAGCTATTGGAAAGATTTACTTTCCTTCTTTTTGTCCGTTTAACATAGATTTTTGGTTTACAATTATTAAGTATAATGGTCAGGTAAATTTACAAGTTTTTGTTGCAATAAATATAAATTAGTATCACTTGATATTGGCTGATTTGTTTGTTGAGAGTTGTAAAATTGCAGTACTTGAGGGTTAAATAGGACTGCTTGTATAGCATTAATAACACCTAGACCATTACAAGTCGGTAGCATGTTTAGTTTTTAATATTGTCCTGAGATTATTTTTAATACAAATAGTTGTAGTTACCTTAGTACAATTAGCGAGTATTGGTGATAACAGCGGTAACTTTGCTAGAGCATACTTGATAACAGAGCTCTTAAAGACCTTCAGTACACTGCTAGATAGAGTATCTCAAAGCAAGAGAATTTGGGCTTAGTATCAATATTAGTAAAAAAAATGTTAGTAGTATCTAAGAAATCCTCAGACAGTTAGCTGTGGTCAGTAAGATTCAATCTGTGATTATCTGAACATATTTTCAAAACTACAAGTCCACCTTGGCACGATAGTAAACAAACATCAATTGAAAGAAATCTTAGTCAAGAATAGAACCATAGCAGCCTTCATGAAATTAGTGCAGAAGACTACTGACTGCTCAGAACCTGAGTCGTTATGCATGTAAGGACAAGAATGGTCCGTTGGTCCCCATATTACGTGCACTTGTATGGTCTAGAAGGTTGGATCTTTCCAGACAGATGAAGAGAAACTTCAAAGAGACTTGAATCCAAGTATGCGATTTATAGACGACTAGTTTCAAAACTCTCTTGGACCGACCGAATTTACGAATCAGCAGGTTATGGGCAGATGCGCACTGCTTTGAGATCTTACGCTGACCATTAAGATAAGAAACTAAATCTTGTAAGGCTTACACTTTCCAATCTCTTACAATATGAGATATTGCAGCTCAATGAAGTTCAAAATTGCGAGACGAAGTCAAGTCTTTAGAACTTGCACGTTGGTTAGCTGTAACCTGGAAATGGTTCAATCTTAATCAGCCGTTTACTATTCTTCGAGCAGCTATATCAACATCGAGTCAAAGAGTATGTGATCAGACAACTTTCACACCGGAATTTCCTATAGCACTTAAGAAGAAGAAGTTGAAAACTAGTGGTAACTGCTTCTAAATACGTTGATCATGCAGCTCTTACAACGGACGTGGTTATTTGTATATTAAAAGCGGAAACTGTAGTCAATCTTTACGAGTTTACCAATATTGCGATCCTCATACTGCTGCTGTTTTCTAGTAGAAAAATTCATCTGTATTATCTGCCATATTTTCAACACATCCACCTCAGTTTTCTTGAAAGAAAAGTCGTCCATACACCTTCTCCTTCAAATTAGTCAAGAGCTTGTTGCGTGGTCTTATCATTTTATAAGCTGTTTACATTTTGGTCCCAATTACGCACATAGTGACGATTTATCTTTCCAGACAGATGAAGAGCTGCTTGCAAACACAAATTTTGCGTTAAAACTTTACAAACGCTGCCTACAACTTAAATGCACGTACTCCACACGCACTGCTTTGTAAATTGCCTCATCATGACTTCAATAAAGTTAGCTAAATCTTGTAACATTTCACTTAATAGTCTCACAACTCAGATTTGCTAAAAGTTCTTTGCGAACAAAGCTTTAAATATAACATGGAGCTGTCCTTACAGTTTCTTTAACATCAGATTGACATACTTTCAAATCAATCCACTTGAGAATTAAAACTAAATGATTGTGCTTTAGACAGCTTAGTCACAATGGAATTTCCTATAACTTCTGTAATATTAGTTGTAATAACTACTGCTGTCTCTAAAATCGTTGTCATGCAGTCACAACGGACGTGGTTCTTGTGTATTTAAAAACAAAAAATAAGTAATTTTACGAGTTTACCAAATTCGATAGTCTTCAAGCTGACATGTTCTGTAGGCAAACTACCAATATGCTTGGTATAGGATTGCTTTACAAGATCACTCACTATACTCACTGCTAGGCTTGTTGCGTGGTTTATTTTTTATAAACTGTTTACATTTCAAGCAAAAAAAACTGGTTAACATTTTGAAGCAGCCAATCTGCTTTGGTTAAGGACTTTACAAACGCTGCCTACAACTAAATGAAGTGACTCGATCTAGATTTGTGGCCTATAAAATGCCTTCTTTCAGTCATCGCATTCAATAAATTATGGTTAAATCTTCAACATTTCCTTAATATTCACAACTCAGCTTGGTAATTTTGCAATAAGTAATAAATATAACATGGTTTTACAGTTATTAAATCAGATTGACATACTTTCAAATAATCCACTTGAGAATTAAAACTAAAATGATTTTCTTTAGTCTTAGTAAATGGACTTTTTAAATTTTGTTATATTAGTGTAATAACACTGGTCTACAAAAAATTGACAGCACTAAGATTTTCTCGGAAGAAATCCAGGTGGGAGTCCAAGAAATGAAGTTTCAAGGACATGCTGCATCCCATTGCTTGGTATGATTGTACAAGATCACTCACTATATCACTGTAGTTTTCTGCTTTATAATTTCCAAGAAAAGAAGAGGAGACATTTTTGAAGGGCAGCCAATCTGCTTTTTGTTATGGATTTAATAGTTCCTGAAATTGTTTGACCGATCTAATTTGTGGCCCTATAAAAGTGCCTTCTTTCAGTATCGCATCACTAACTTTTGGAAATTTTGATTTCAAATGCATAAATGCTGCAAATTGTTATCAATTACTTTTACAAATTGCACTGGAGGTAGGTATACTTTTGTAGGATTCACTAAGGGTACGTTTGACACATTTTTTGTTCAGGACCAAGCGATTCACGTTTAAGCCATTCTTTCCTAATATAATGAGATTTCCTATCCCCAAAGTCCCATTCACATAAGAAACAACAGAATTTAGTACAGTCAATAAAGACCTTCAAATATCCACAGATATTCCAGTTTTACGGCAACGCTGTGACGTTTCTGCCACAAATTCACCTACTCCCCAAACGCGAGAATCCGATCAGCTTGGGCCAAACGTATAATACAAAAGGTGATATCTACGCATATATGAACATGTCCGAACATAAATGAACCTGCGTATTCTTGCTGTTATGTGTTGTAACCTCATTCGTCTCATCACATAGTGGGTAGCACTAAATAATTTTGTTGAATAACGTAATAACAAATCATACAAAACCTATAAGAATCAGTAAAATTAGGAAATAAAAAAATGCATGTCAAAAAAATCCTAGCCTAATGGAAAAATTCTGACAACATATTCGAATTTAGGATGTGAAATATTACTAGAATGTTTTTGTGAAAAAATCATATTGACCAGTGTAATCACTAAGCGCGTTTTAGTTAACATTAAGTGTAACACATTTTCTTTCAGAAGATTTGTACGTTCCTAATTCCTATTTTTTCTGTCATTGTCTATGCTCTTAGTATTCTAAGATTTGAATTTTTCAATAAGTTGAGCATTTATGTTTATTTGCATCAAACAATTAAAATTAAAATAACACTCTCTGCGTGAACTAAGTAGTATTAAGACAGTATTGTGCTTTCTGTAATTTTTTTTTGGGCACAACAATATGAATAATTTATGTACCATGATTATACGCTGCGCATGAAATTTCGTCTTTTTCATAGCACGACGAAAGTGCTTTTAAATAACCATAATTTTGTGGTAGTTAGCTTACTAGCTCTTAGGATATGTCAGTAGTCGATTCTTTAAATTATAGATCATTTTCTAGGGCATTCATAACTAATTTTCCATATGCCGAACTATTTTCACACATACATAAATAATGACATAACAATGTAGCAGATTTTATATTATTTTTTTTATTATTCTATATCGGTTGAGATTATTTTGTATTCTAAGTGCATTATTACTAGAGAATTGGACATAACTTATATTTCAATTTTTTTGATTCTGAGGAAGTCTATCTTCTCTTACTACTTTATCATTTTTTTATATATAAAGTTTACACTTTCATGCATTATATAGAATTTTCCACTATTCACTAGTACAGCTGTTTTAATTTTAAATATGCTAACATTGCGACTCATGCTTTAATTATTAATTAAAATTTTCTGTAACCTCAGACAACTCAAAGTGTGTAAGTATTTACAACTAGATAATTTTTTAATAAAGTTTCTTATTGCTCTCTCCGTTGTAGAATCTAATTAAAAATTAATTGTATATATGTATTTGCTAAATGGTTAATACATATGAGATGTACTTTTCTATATTATGCATGGGATCCATAAAGGGCGTGTAAAAAGTTTTCTGATATTTTAATATTTAGTTTTACTACTATTTTTTATGAACCATATAATAATTGATCTTGTATCGATCCGGATGAGGGACCCGTCTTTTACAAACCATTATCATTCGTAATTATTGTCTAAGCTCTTTTGTGGCCAATTTTTTAAAAATAATTTGTACAGCCATTACTCAGCAATTATTTTCAAAAATGCAAATATCTTCTTCAGTCACACCGGTTTTTGGAAAATGTTGGTGACCTTCCTTTTCAACAACTGTCTTCTCAAAAATTGTTTATATAAATCTTCTTAAGAGTATTGTTCCCAAACTGTGCTGTAAGAGTTTCCAAAATTTTAGACAATTTTACACCTACTGTCGTAAAAATTTTAATAATAATCTGTTAGGCAATGAACAAGGATACTTTTTGATTTAACATAGTAATACTGACTAAAGAAGTGACAGTAAAATTTACCCTCGGAGAAAATCTGCGACGGGCATCCTTACTTACAACGCTAAAAAGCCACACCCACTTCCATCCAACTCACGACGCTTAAAAAATTTGATTTATATTTGAGTCGTCCTTTTAATTTGACTCATAACTATTCTACCACTGTAAACAAAAAGTAGTAATGTTACAAGACATCTCTTCTTCTAACGTAGCCCAAAAAACTGTAGCTATCTTTAATGGCGTTATGGTCGGTCGGCACAGACCGCCATTAGCTCGTGCCAAATTAATTGGGCATTTGGTTTCCTTTACCCGCCAAAATTATAAGAAATATTTTCCTTTATTTTCCCCAAGATAGACAAGTTTCAACCCTTACCTACAACTGGTTCACGAACAACAAGAGCAGGCAGTTAGCATTCAGTTGTTGCAAGAGGCACATCGGCCTGAACTAGTACAGATCGCAGCGAGCCCTAGCCAGGTGCACGTCTGTCTACTAAAATTTACCTGTTACGGGATCTTCTACATTAAAATATACGTTTTGCACATTTATTGTGTTTATAGTTACAATATATTACTATAGAAGAAAGGTCAATATGCTATCAAGCTTTCACCTTATTATTCATATAGCCTTAATTATTTAGTCTCAAATCATTACTTATCCTCGCTAGTTGTTACTTTTTGAGAAAGCAATTTAAAAATGTCAAACAAATTGAGATTGGAGGTACAAGAATGTATTGTTTTTATGAATAGATATCATACAAGTCCGAAATACCATACAAGTTATAAAAACCTATATTTTGATAATTAATACTTTATATTCTCTCTCCCCCCCTCCTCTCTCCCATACATTCTCATACGCGTAAGTTATTTTGATATAATGATTTTTTAAGATATAGTCAAGCTACCTTAATACAGTATAACCTCCTATGGTAACCACGGCTCCCACCATTTAAAATTGTTTAACTTAGAGAGGCGTTGAACTTATAGAAAAATCGGTCTTGAGGGATAATAATAACGTGAACAGTTTAAAAGGTTAGATATTATTTAAATGTAAAGGTGTATATTATTTATTATAATAGATGTAAACATATTTACAATTTTACATTAAAAAAATTGTTCTTTTAAATATTTGTTTGTTTTTGTTTACTTTAAGTTTTCTAATTTTTTTTACAACTGTAAATTTCTTCCTCTACACACACACACACACACCCACATATATATATATATATATATATATATATACTGATGTTAACAAGGTTCCAGATCTTCTGAACTTTTTTGTAACGAATGGTATCTCTCCAAATTATATAGACATAACACCAAATTATGATTTATCCTCTGACCATAACCCGATTATTGCAACAATAACCACAACAGTAATCTCTAAAAAGACTCCACAACATGCACACAGACTAGGAAATCTTTCGTCAAACACTCCAAAATATAATCAACCTTTCAGTAAAATTACAGGAACCAAACGACATTGAAGAGGCTTGCAGTAACCTAATCGACACTCTCCAACATGCTGCAAAAACTGCTACGCCAACAACTGTCCAAAAACTTAAAACAAACAATATACCTCTTGAAATAAAGCAGTTGGTGGCAAAGAAAAGAAGTCAGGTCGATTTGGCAGCGTACACGTAATATAGATAATAGAAGAGAATACAATAGAATTAGCAACATCTTGAAATTAAAACTCCAAGACATCAGAAACTCCTCTGTGGAAAATTATCTTACCAATCTTTCAAGATGCAACAACTCTATCTGGAAGCCAATAAAAGCAAAGAGAAAACCAAAAGACACTTCCTCTCCTATTAGAAAAAATATAGCACCTCCAGGCCCGCGGTCAAAAAGTGACAAGGAAAAGGCGAACTTATTTGCGGAACATCTTACAGAAGTATTCACTCCTCACTACAATGATCGAGCACAAGATGATGAATTTTCCACGCCGACGCTAACACAAGACCGAGTAAAACTATTCACTCCAAAAGAAATACAAGAGGGAATTAAGAAACTGAATCCAAGGAAAAAGCCCCAGGGATGGACAGGATAACTGGCAAAATGCTACATGAACTTCCCAGAAAAGGAATACTCAAGATTTTATATGTCGTTAATGCAATTCTTAGGCTTAATTATTGGCCAAAATCTCTTAAAATTGCACAAATCATTATGATACCCAAACCTGGAAAAAATTTGACTGAGGTCTCATCTTATCGACCATTAAGTCTTCTGCCAACAATATCTAAGCTCCTCGAAAGACTCCTCCTCAATCGAGTTAAGCAAGAGCTAAATCAGCAGGCATGGATCCCCGATCACCAATTTGGTTTTCGCCAAGCTCATACACAACAATGTCACCGCTTAACAAACGTAATTAACAAATCAATGGAAAACCAAGATTATTGTACCGCTGCCTTTTTGGACGTGAAACAGGAATTCTATAAGGTGTGGCATCCTGGACTTTTGTTCAAAATCAAAAGAACACTACCACTACGATATTTCACCATACTGAAATCCTATCTGGAGGATCGTTACTTTGAAACTAGAGTTAACGAAGAAATATCCAACCGTCATCCCATATTCTCTGGAGTCCCGCAGGGGAGCATTTTGGGCCTAACATTATATGTGCTATACACAGCCGATCTTCCAATGACAGACGAAACAGCTATTGGTACATTTGCCGACGATACGGCGGTTTTTACGACACATGATAACCCTGTTACAGCTTCATCCAATCTCCAAGCACATATAAATCTCATTGAAACATGGCTAAATAAGTGGAAGATCAAAGTTAATGAAGCTAAATCTACACATATAACCTTCACACTCAGAAAAGGTCAATGCCCACCAATAACGATGAATCAAATAGCGATACCACAAAGTGAAGCTGTCAAGTATCTAGGCTTACACCTAGACAATAAACTTACTTGGAAACTACACATATCAAAAAAACGTAAACAACTAGATCTGAAAGTACGAGAACTTAATTGGCTCCTTGGACGTCAATCCAAACTATCGCTTGAAAATAAGATATTAATCTACAAAGCAGTAATACGACCAATCTGGATATACGGGATATAGTTATAGAGTTGCGCTAGCGAATCAAATACAGCTATAATACAAAGAGCACCAATCCAAAATTCTAAGAAAAGGTCAGGACTTAAAACAGGATGTTTTTGTTCACAAAAGATATTCAATCATAGTTTACCATTAAGACTGAATCTAGTCCTATTAGACAACTCATTTTAAACCTATTTTTTAATTCTGGAATTTTTTGACTTTCGTATGACAAGCGGCTTTAACTTTTCTCTCATCGCACTGCAGAAAAAAAAGAGCATTTAGAGGTTCTTTTAGCAATTATTCTTTTTAGATGTTTCTTTCTTGTAGGCAAAAGTTTTCCGCATCATTTGTTTATAGATAAACCCACTTTCGACCCCATTAAAAGCATTTTTTAGGTCATAATCTTCTATTAGATCTAAGACTTTTCCCACTACTTCCTCAAATTTTACATTTGCAGGCTAGCCATAGATAGCTTTTATATGTATAGTAATAGCAGGTAGGCCTACCTGGGTTGGGAGAAAGAGTCGTTGACCTATTCAGGTCCAATATACAATAGCTTTGAATAGAGAAAGCAATTTGCATTGAACTTTTTTTATTAAAAGAATGTCTGAGCTATTCAACTTAGTATTAGTATTTTCCATAAAAACCAAAATTTTTGGTAAAAAAAGTGTTCAACGCAGGTGTTCAAGTTATAGAGGTGTTGAACTGCGAAGTTTTGCTGTACGTATTTTTAAGTTACTTTTTTGTAAAGTAAATAAGTTATTTAAATAGACATTTTATATAATAAAAATGTTTATGTTTGTTAACTTTGCACATTAACTGAAAGTTAAGTAAATACTACATGTGCTTTGTTATATAAATTACAACTGTAAAAGATATTAATTCTACGGTAGGTAATTTTCCCAAATTAAAAAAATGGCATTTGGGAATAAATTTTTTATTGCCGTTTATACGAGGTGGGGCAAACCTTTTTCTTTAATTTTAAAGGAATATTATGATGCAAAAGCTGGGGTCAAAATGGAATAAGTGATTTCATTAGACGCAAATAATTAGAAAATTTTGTCTAAAGAGATCTTAATAGCTTAACATGTCGTGAAAGAATAAATAAAGCTTTCACTGTTAAAGAGTAATAGAGGTTAGTAACAATGGCTCTATTATGGCCACGCGACGTCTTCTCCAGGCACGTACTGAATTTGTGCCTCAGGCCTCCGTTTCCGACTAAAAATTGATTTTGTCGCGGACGGGGAATTTTAGAAGTACCGTGTCTGTAGTGATAATAAAGAGAGAAAGACCTAAGAGAGCACTAACACCTACAAACGTTATGGTAAGACGCTGAAATTTGGTTGTATCTTTTCCCAAAAATGCTGTTGTTTTTTATATGTCTAGTGATATTTTTCAGCAAATTTTGCATTAAGATCTTTAATTTCATTGCATACAAATGTCTAGAGATGTATAGAAACATATTGGAAAGCGTACCACATAGCTCATAAACGAAACTTTAGTTATCGCAGTGATAACAAGTCACAAGATAGCTATGAAAGCTTCTACACATCAAATGTGTCGCTGTATATTATGCGGTGAGTAAAGTTTGAATCATTGTTCCTTCCCAAAAGAGCCTAATGTGTTACTACAGGCTTGTATCCAGAAGTAGTAGGACTATTTTTTCATATGGAGGGGAGCCTTGGGAACAGGTTTCGACCTGCGACAGTCGCCTGCGTGCGTTAGTTGAGTGTGAACCACTGTTTTAGCGACCTCCTGTTGTGACGCCTCGTCGTCAGTTGCGATGGAACGAAATTTGGAGCAGCGGTACGCCATCAAGTTTTGCTACAAACTTGGAAAATCAGCGACGGAAACCAAGGACATGCTTACGCAGGCCTATAAGAAGGATACCACAAGCCGTTCTTCGATATTTGAGTGGCACAAATTGTTTCGGGAGGGGAGGGAGCTCGTCGAGGACGACCAACGCGCCGGGCGTCCGTCAACCTCGCGAACGGACGACAATGTGCTGAAAGTTAAGCAACTTTTGAACTCTGACCGACAGTTGGGCATTAAATTAATTAGTGATGAGCTGAATCTCGTACGGGACAGTACAACGCATCATCACAGAGCATTTGTCGATGAGAAAAGTGTGCTTGAAACTGGTGCCGAAAGTGTTGAGTGACGAGCAAAAAGAACTGCGTGTTGAGATTTCCCAAGAAATACTGAACTGTTTGGAAGAAGACGAACATTTTCTCGATAATGTTATCACCAGAGATGAAACCTGGGTCTTCCAATACGACCCGGAAACAAAACGTCAGAGCAAAGAGTGGCACACCGCACAATCACCCCGTAAAAAGAAGACCAGAATGTCAAAATCGAAAGTGAAGTCGATGTTGATTGAATTTTCGGACCGTCGTAGCATTGTCCATAAGGAGTTTGTACCTCCTGGACAGACTGTAAATGCAAGATTTTACGTGGAAGTGCTCACACGGCTGCGAAATCGGATCACACGTGTGCGACCAGACCTGGTGAGAAAATGGAAGCTCCACCATGACAACGCGCCGTGCCACGGCGCGTGGATTGTGAGGGATCTCCTGGCCAAATTCGACGTTTCCACTTTGCCTCACCTCCCTACAACCCTGATATGGCACCGCCGGACTTCTTCCTGTTCCCCCGGATCAAGAGGCAGCTCAAGGGACATCGTTTCGACTCGGTGGAAGTAGTCCAAGCGGCAACGACGACGGCGCTGAACAGCATCCCGGAGGACGACTTTCAGAAGGCCTATTTTAAAGAGTATTAAGTCGATGTACCAAAATGTTCAATAAATATTTTCAAAAAAATCTTTCCTACTACTTTTGGATACCACCCTGTATCACTGCCTAAACTAATGTTTACTTTCATTCCAGTTTTTTGCACCAAATCTCGATACTTTCTAATTAGAATACGTTTGCTTCCAACAAGATGAACTCACAACCCTCACAGAAAAAGATTTATTTCAAGTACTACAAGTGATTTTCTGGGAGCTTGACTTCTTCCTATGGGACTCAAAATTAAAATTCACAAATATGACCCTCTAAGCACCACAACATACAATTAGTCAAAAAATCATATGTAAACCACTCAAAAGAGTTATCAAAATTTCAGAGTACGATTTCATTGTAAATGAGGAACAACACTTGGCCAATATTCTATTTAAAACACATTGGTCCTGTAATTTTACTAAGTAAAAATAAATTTTGTGTACCTCATATTGTTTCTTCCCATTCGACCCAAAAAAAGAGAAAGAAAGAGTTTTGTTTTACCTTGTATTTATATAATTAACCAGCTATTTGAAAAATATAAGAACAAAGTTGATATATATAATAGTAATAAACCAGTTTTTAACAATGTGGAGCACTTAAGAATGGCTACAACTTTGATAAACTAAGACATCTTACAAGTATTAATAAATAAATAAGCCTGTACTACAAAAATAAAGTACGATCAAGCTAAGCAGGATACTTTTGAAATAAAACTTGGTTTAAGAAATTTATGTTTTTTATTACGAGGTCTGGCAGCGGCCCCCCCCCTCCGGAGAGCTTGTCCAACTCCGACATGCTTGAGCCCCTTCGCATAGTTTTTAAAAATAAATAAAGACACGATTAAAAATCTCTGTTTGACATAATTGGCGTACGCCGTTGCCATGACAACGCATTTACGTATACCCAGTTAGAGTTGAACTTTGACCTTTGACCTTTGACCTGTGTGACAGCAGCACTCATAATTTTTTTATATATATAATTCTGTTTATTTATGAGTATGTAAGGAATTATTAAATTATATTTCAAAAGCACCTTTTTATTGCTACACTCGAGGAAGAACGTAACTACCTACAGGCTCCTTTAAGACTAAACCCACTTATTTAGCGCTTTTTATTTGCAGATACAATGGATGCGATTAAAAACCTAAACAATGTAAAAGCGTCAGGTATGATATTATTGTCAAAAATCTGAAGAAATTACCCCACGAAATAGTAATGGTTATTGCATAAACATTCAACACCGTCATAAGGTAACAGTGTTTTCTCATTTAACCACTATTTTGCCAAATAATTTCTATTCTGAAATTGTATCCAATATTAACCATGTTGTTAGTATTAAAAAAATTGGCACCCATAATAGAAGATCAAGAATTCGTCTATCAACATCAAATCCGTTTCATACAGCAATACTCCACTGGGTAACCTAGATATTTGATGTTATTTTTACAATACACAGATATGGCACCATAAAAATAAATAAGACTAAAGAAACTACCATAACTACAAAGTACAATACCGCTAATTCGATCTTGCTAAACGGCATACAAGTTTCAGTTAAAGACAAAACTAAATACTGGACAGACGGTTCACATAGAGAGCCATATCACAAAAACAGAAAGTAACTAGACCTTGAAATGAAAAGAATTAATTGGCTTCTAAGACGAAGATCTAAATAAAAAAATTTTAGTGTATAAATCAATGATAATTTTAGTGTGAGCGTATGAGATACAACTGTGGAGCTGTTCAAAACCCTCCACTATAGCCAACACGAAATATTTCATCTCCAACTAAACTCTCTATAATGACTTTAAAATTTCATGGGTCAATGACGAAATCAACAAGTACATAACTAAGTGAACATAATACATAGCCACCTAAATGTGACTAAAAGTGCTCAACTTACTCGACCATTCAAATATTCTTTCAAATAGATATAAAACTCTGGTCTTCACTAATTTGTATCTGGGGGACTTTTTCTTAAATATCAATGTATAGTATAAATTTTTTTAACAACGTAAATTTAGTTAACCACACTATCGAAAATTAAAATTATTTAACTTTACAATAAGGTGATCAATATTAAATACCAATAATATAGTTACCAAATAGGACATATTTAACAAAGTGAGAGAAAAAGTTCGTGAATGAAAATGTGTAAAACGTAGATGTGGAACTTGGGGGGGGGGGGGAGATAGTTCACTAGGATACATAAGGGTTTAATTTTTTTTAGATTTTAGAAGTTATATATATATATATATAATCAAAAGCCATTTACCTTATTGGTGTTGGCTTGTATGTACATTATACAATACTTATCTACATTCTTAACTTAATTAAACTGAATTAAACTGGATTGTCTGTGTTATGAACAAATTTATTCCATTCTTTTCTGTTGTTTGTCATTGCTTTCGCCTCCTCCACTGTTTTTCCTTTCCTTGTTAGTATTTTTCCTATAGTGTTATCCCATGTTTCCTGTGGTCTTCCCCTTTTCTTTTTGCCTACTTTCCTCGTTTCCCATATTCGTTTGACTTGTCTATCTTGATCCATCCGCTGTAAATGGCCCCACCACGCTAATTGTCTTTGTTCAATGAAGCTTGTTACTGGGTTAATTTCTAATTCTGCTCTAATCTGACTGCTTTTGATTTTATCCCTCGAGGAGACGCCTTTCACTCTTCTTAAGTATTTCATTTCTGTGGTTTCTAATCTTAGTTTCATTTTTTGTGTCAATACCCATGATTCGCATCCATAAGTCATAATAGGCCTGAAGATTGTTTTATACACCGTAAGTTTGGTTTTTGTGTCACTTCTCTTTTGTTTATAAAATTTGCGTTCATTGCGTAATATAGTTTATTACATTTCTCTATCCTTTCAGATATGTCTATTTCCTGTCTTCCGTTATTATCTATAGTGACCCTAGATACTTGAACTGTTTTATCTGTTTAATTTCCTCTCCATTTATTTGCATCTTTATCTTCTGGTGATCTTTCCCAATAAGCATCACTTGTGTTTTATTGGCGTTTATCTTCATACCGTTATTTGTTAGTTCTTCGTTCCATATCAGTAGGTTTCGTTGTAGTTCTTCTTCGCTTCCTGCCATTACTATAATATCGTCTGCAAATGCACAGTTTCGTATAAATATAGGTTGTAATTTTCTATATCCTACATTTAACCCTCTGATCCTCTGGTGACATGTTCGTATTATTTCATCCATAAAGATGATAAATAATGCCGGACTCAGTACCCTCCTTGCCTTAAACCTTCATTTGTAGTAAACTCCTCTGATGTTCTGTTATTGTTTATCACGTAGTTCCTTGTCTTTTGGTACAGACTTTTAATTACTCTCGTTACTTTTGGGCTTATTCCTCTGTTGCTTAAATTTTGCCATACTCTCTCTGGGTGTTCTATCGAAAGCTTTCTCGAGGTCGATAAATGCAAAGGCGGCTTTCTCGTTGTATTGAAGTATTTTTGTAATTATTTGTTTCACTGTAAATATATGGTCTTGTACGCTTCTACCCTTACGGAAACCACTCTGTTCTTCTGTTAGTGTTGGTTCTATGACAGTTCGGAGTTTACCTTCAATTATTTGTTCGAACAGCTTTAAAGGTATGCTCAGCAGCGTTATGCCTCTATAGTTGTTACATATTTTCTTATCTCCCTTCTTAAATATTGGTACTATCTGTCCTACTTCCCAATCTTTTGGTATATTCTCTTCTTTCCATATTTTGTTAAACATTTTTAAAAACGCCTTTGTTCCTTGTTTTCCCATTTTTTCAACATTTCGCCAGTGATTCTGTCATGTCCTGGTGACTTTCCATTTTAATTTTCTTTAGTGCTGTTGTCAATTCTTCTTCTGTTATACCTTCTTCTTCGTTTCTCTATGCTGTTGTTTGTCTTCTGTCTGTGTATTTTCTTCATTATTCGTGCCTTGGGTCTGTAGGAGTTCTTGGAAGTATTGCCTCCATCTGTTCATTATATCTATTGGGTTTGACAGTACCTTTCCATTATTATCCTTTATTACTGTGTTATCTGGTGTTTTCCTTTCCTTAAGTTTTTAAAACTTTATAGAATAGTTTTGGTTCTCTCTGCTGTTTTTTTCTAACTTTTTCCCAAAGTCTTGCCACGTTTTTTCTTTCGCATCTGTCACCATATGTTTTACTATTATACGTTGTTCTTTGTATGTTTTATATGCCTCTTCTGTCTTTTTCATTAAATATTCTGCCCACCTCTTCTTCTTTAGTTTAACTTGGTCTTTTATTTCTTCACTCCACCAGGCGGTTCTCTTCATATGCTTATTTGTCTTAATTACACCACATGCGTGTCTGGCTGCGTTTATTAGAGTGTTCTTTATCTTCTTCCACATCTCTTCCACATTCATCTGTTCTAGCTTTTCTTCATCTGTTAGTAGTTCTCTTATTATGTTCTCGTATTTCTTTGCTATTTCTGTTTCTTGTAGTTTATAAATACGTATTGTTTCTTTCTGAACTGCATATTCTTCTCTTATTGCTTGTTTTTGATTTTCAGGTCTCTTTATCTTTCCCGTTAATAGGTAGTGGTCGCTGTATATCTCCGCTCCTCTTTTGACTCTAACATCTTTCACCATCTGCCTGTTATTTTTTCTACTAGTATGTATTCTAATATAGATCTCTCATTTCTGCTTTTAACCTCTCTTGTAATTGTGTGTATCTTTTGTGCTGGAAGAATGAGTTTGTTATGATTAGGTTATTACGGGAGCAGTATTCTATTAATCTGTTTCCGTTGTTATTTCTTTTATCTTCGCCGAATTTTCCTATCACCGTTTCTGTGTTATTTTCTCTTCCCACTCTACTGTTGAAGTCACCTGCTACAAATATTTTCCCTTTGCTTCTTTCTGTTATTAATGCTAAATCCTCCCAAAATTTATCTTTTATTTCCTTTTTCTCGTTTTCGTCAGGTCCGTAGACTGCAATTAACGTTATTTTTCTTTTCTTGATTTCTAATTCCACCGTGAGGATTCTTTCCGACCACCCTGTCCAGTTTGTGATCTTATCTTCCCAATTCTTGTTTATAATGCATCCCACGCCTTCTGCCGCTCTTGCATTTTCTTTCACTCCGGAGTATATTAGTCTGTGTCCGTCCGTTAATATCTTTTCTCCTTTCCCTTTTTTCTTTGTCTCTGCAAGTACCAGTATTTCTGTTCCTATTCTGTTAAACTCATATATAACTTCTTCTTCTTTATTCATTAAAGATTTTAGAAGTTAATAAAAATAATTTTTTTAATGCTTTGTTGGTTTATAAAACTCAAAGAGGAGAAAGGGTCATAAATGGGATGTTCCTACATTGTAATATATAGAAGCAGCCGCATTTTTTTTTACAAAACTTCTACTTTACTATTTTTAGTTTTGCAGTTTCCAATATTATTAATAATATTACAATTTGCGTTCAATTTAGCGTCTACTAACAGCCCTAGCTTCTGATCTACTCGAGAGGCTCAACTAAACTGGAGCGATTGAAAGCGCAAATACCAACAGCCACACGATCCACATGCAGACATCCTCGAAGAAGCAAAGGCTTAACAACATATAAAGGGCACTTAGCGGAATTCGTAGGCAATCCAGCCATAAAACACAAATGGCTGCTTGAGCCGCTTTTACGACATTGCGCCCGAGATTCGCTGCCGCAGCCGAATCGAACTCGCAGCGTTGGACGATGTATTTAAAATCGCGCCGCGGGGCGAGGGAGGTTTGTTTTAGGGATCGGCCCGCAAATTGCCTTCGATTAAGTTGGAGACTCAATTAGGGAATTCTGTTTTTGCAAATTATTTACTGAGCCGGATGAAATCGAGCAAGGTGATCGGGGAAATTAATTAAGTTCTGCCTAATGGACGCGGAAAGTGGCTCCGCTCTTCTCTTTGCAGGGGGTCAATTTACATATTTTCAGCAAGAAGCAAATCTTGATAAATGCCATAAAACCCATCAAATTGATAGTGTTTATTTTGTTACATTATTTTCTTAAATGTATTTTTAATTTTCTATTAAATTAGTCATTGTTATTAAAACGCAAAATTCCATGCGGCTCCTCAAGTTTTGCACAGTTCATTAGGCAACTAAATTTACTGTTCAAAATTGTTCTTTATTAAAATTCCTTGGTTTTTGTTTAGCGTCTATCGACTGACCATCAATGTTCTAGCTCGATTCCGTTTTTTTTTTGGACTTCTTTAAAGTAAATTCAGCAAAGTGCTCTAAAGTAAGATAAAAGAAAAAAAAGGTGATGGTGACTAATAAAAGGCAAAAGGCGTTTCTGAAGATATTACGAGGTACATTCAAGTTCTAAGGGCCTCTTTTCTTTCTCAGCAGTGAGAGGTAAAAAATGCAGGTAATTTTAAAAGACACAGAAAATATTTCTGAATTTATGATATATTATATATGGCATCACTATACAATATACACAGGTCAAATTACTGCCATTGCAGTGAATGTTGCTTTATGTACTTAAAATGTTGACGTTTAGTGTTCAATAATAATGTGTAATCACCCATTTTCTCCTCTTGCATGGTGAAATGCCTATCGCCAATCGAGTGCGACATGCGGCAAAGGCGTTAAAGATGTTAAAAATTTGCGTTCGTAAGTACAAAAGTTTAAAGAAGGTCGAGAGGTGTGTGATAATGAACCGAAGCAGTCTCGGCCACAAATCAGCCGCACCAAAACCATGATTTCCCTAGTGGAGCAAATTGTTATAGAAGACCGTCGATTAAGTGTGCGTGGTATTGCCTCTATAATTGGCATTTTCATAGAATCTATAGAGTTTTGCATGACACGGAAAGTTTCAAGGTGGGTTCCACGATTACTGACCAACGAACACAATACTGGGCGGATGGTAATGTGTCAGAGCATGTTGACATGTGATGTAACCATGAATTTTCGACCATGAAGCCGCTGTTACATCAGCAATTTTTCAGTGGATAAAACACACTCCTAAAAAAGTGTTTTCAGCTACCATAGAATCATAGCGACGACGTTGTAAAAAATGTGTATATCTAGACGGAGATTAAGTTTGAAGGAATAAAAGTTTCACTTTCTTGGGTAAGTATTTTTCAGAAAAAAGTTGGAGACATTAGAACTTAAAGATACCTTGTATTTAACATATACGACGTTCTAATTGATACAAAACTAATTGTAGAAACTAAATAACATGTTTTCCACCATAATATGTTTTTTTGTGAGTATTAACTACTTTTAAATATATTTATTAATTATTTTCTAAATATGGCTGCATAAATTTTTGGTATGGTAGTTATTAAAATTCTGTTATCACATATGTTTTACCATGAAACTACTGTCGACTTAAAATTTAAGTACAAAACTTACTAGTTTAGGATTTAGTCATCGCATTTGAGTTTTACTGCAATTAAGGCAATTTTGTACCTTAAAGGCTTTAAGTTAAATGCTGTTGTTTCACTTTTTTAAAATAAGATAATATAATCTTAATCTTTTTTATTATATTCTAAACAAAAAGATCCAGCTTTTTTAATAGAAGTCTAAGAGTACGATCTTGTTTCATTCTGTTAATAATCGTTCTTTTCATGGCTTTAGAACACTTGATCTCTCCGATTTAGAAATCTTTAGTAGTTTTTTAGTTTTATTTTGAGATAATTCTTTTTATATATCTAAATATTTTTAATACATTCCACGTAACCTAATGATAAAAGTAGTTATTATTTTTTATCTGTTTTTATTTGTTTACCAATGCGTCTATTTATCTCTGGATGTCTAATTGTTATAAATTTCCTTCATATAGGTGAAATGCGACGGTAGCCACAATTCAACAGAATCACGGAAACCAAAAGATACGCCTGCCAGGTGCGTTTTCTGCAGAAATAGTCACACTACCAACTAAAAAGAGTAGTCAGTCTACAAAAACGTTCAAAAGCTTGAGGTAAGACCGAATAAAAACTATCAAATCACAAAAAATACCTAACAGTGCACAAGAAACAATTCCACATATTTTGAAATAATACAAAAAACTACAACACAAAACCAACAGACTAACTTAAAAATCCAACTGACCACGCTTGTCGGCAAACTTAAATCAATGTTTTCTCAAGTAATCAAATAACTAGTATGGACCTTTGACACAGCTGCTTTATATAGCCCATCGAGACATACTATCTCTGCAGAATAATATAGGGTGGCACGGAGCCAACTAACATTTTTCAACTAGTCATATATTAAATACGAAAGCAGGGAAAAAATAAGTAAAAGTGTCTATAAATACGACCAAGCATGCCGTTTATTTACCACCGATTACAAGGTTATTTTTGAAAACTACATCAGGCAGATGGCCTCCGTTTACATCAATGCATTGTTGCAAACGTTTCTTAAAGTTGTAGTACACAAGCCTCCGTAGGTTCTCATCAATGGTTGCAACTTCGTCACCAATTGCTTGCTTGAGTTCTTGAATACTTACGATATGTCTCTGAAACATACGGTCTTTTAGGAACCCCTACAGAAAAAAGTCTGGTCCCCTGAGGTCGGGCGACCGAGCTGGCCAAGCGATTTCGTCGAAACAAGAGATAACAGTTCCGAACATTTTACGAACTACAGCTATACTGTTTCGCGCAATGTGGGCTGTTGCTCCATCCTATTGAAAATATAGGTTTTTAGGGTCAATGTAAGCTGTCTTAACTTTTTTTTAATAAAGCTTTCTAACATAGTCACATAACGTTCTGAATCAGCGATCACTGTTTGTTCATTGTCATTTTTAAAGAAATACAAGCTTACAATTCCGAAATCACCGACTCCACACCAAACCGTCACTTTCATGCAGTTCCTTAGAGTATCGCATGTTCTGCTTGTTTATTCAGCCAGAAACATGAAAATGTGCTTCGTCGACCATTAGCAAATTATTCAGGATGTCTGGATTTTCCCGTAACAAACCACTAATGGTGGTGCAAAAAGCAAGTCTTGTTTCTTTGTCTCTTTCGTTAATTTGTTGCACAACTTGCAGTTTGTAAGGGTAAAATTTTATCTTTTTTAGCATTTAAACCTGTTCTACTGATGCTTAAAATGCGAGATTGCTGACACGCCGAAAGGAGAGGACTGCGTTCAACAGCTTTCCTTACTGTCTGCAGGTTTTTTGGCGTCCGCACTGTTCGTGGAGCTCCATGCTTCACGCCTAACATGTTATCAGTTTCTTCAAATTTTTTCACTCAGGCCAATATGATAATGCGAGACGGTACGTGACTATGTCGACCAATATTAAACTGTCGTCGACTGACATGCTGCACTTCTGCTCCGCACCACTCTGTATAAAGGACTTTTCAAGTCTATGGGAAATAGATTTATAATAGGTGATGACTTAAATGCTAAGCACACCGAATGAGGGTCAAGGCTAATTATCACCAAGTGTAGAAATTTATTAAGGGCCGCCAATAACAGTAATTTTTTATTTCTATCTATCGGAGAATCAATATACTGGTTATCTAACTCTAACAAGTTACCAGACCTTATTGCCTTTTTCGTACACAAAGTTTCTCAATAAACTACCTTAATTTTACACCAAATTGAGATTTCTCATCTAATCACACTAAGTACCTGCCATCTGCAGACCTACCACATCTAAGCTCAACTTTTGAAACAGACTAGAACGCTTTCAGATCATATATTGATGAACATAAGAAAAGGAGTTGGTAGTTGGAATAAGACACATCACAATAGTAAATAAAATAATAAAAGTTTTTAGTTCAACTCTAAATAACAATGATAATAATATCCCAGAATTGAGGAATTTCAGCCCTTGTCCAATGAGATCGCCAGTACCGCTTTTCAGTATGTCTAAAATGTCTGAGAAACTTTTATTTGAAAAGCTTACAAAGTCAATTAACCATCTCACCAGCAATTCACTCAGCCGCCCAACAAAGCCATGGAATAATAAATGACATTTTAAAGGGTTTTTGAAGAGAATAAATTATATAAAACAAATCTTTGAGGGTGTGTAGCATAATAGATTACTACTTAAATTGAAGCTTACTCTATTCACACCTTACTCCCTTTTATTGATATCAAACTGAAAACATCCACTTATTACCCTATCACATCCGGAGTTCCCCAAGATAGTGTGCTGGGGCCATTTCTCTACCTAATTAAATACTGCTGACATCTCATTAACAACCATCACCAAAATCGTCACTTATGCAGATGATACCGTATTAACTGCTAGTAATAAAACCTCCAAGTGGCCTCTAATAACCTTCAGCGCCACCTCAATCTCCTCGTCAAATGAAAAGTCGCCGTAAATCAACACAAATCTGCACATGTTACATTTATAATTCGAAAGGTTAACGTCCTGGAGCAACAATAAATAGCATTCGTCTTCCTGTGAAAGAAAATATAAAATGCCTAGCTTTAACACTTGATCGAAAACTCACGTTGCGAATAAGAAAACACAAGTCAATCTGAATATGCAGCAAATTAATTGGCGAGTAGGGCAAAAATTTAAACTCACGTTAGACAACAATATTTTTTCATAGAAATGTATAATTAAGCCCATTTGAACTTACAGGGTACAGGTCTAGGGCTGCTCTAAACCTTCCAACATTAAAATCAGCTGAAGGATACAGTCAGAAGTATTAAGAATAATATTCAATTCCCCCTGATACGTCAGCAAAAAAACCATACAAAATGGCTCGGGCATTCCCAATCGACGATGAAATCCGCGAGGTAACTAAAAGATACTTAAATAATCTTCCTAAACATCCTAAACAGGATAGATTTTAGCGTTCTCTTAGTGTTCCACTAGAAGACTAAACAAATATTGATCCATAGTTCTTAAAGCAGTTAATTCGGAGTGTAGCAACCACACTTCTTCTTTCTTTTGTATAATTCAATAATCATATTTACTTATTACTCCTATAGGGCCGATTGCAAAAGCTCTAGTATATAATAAAAATCTCTCCATATTGACTAACAAGTGTACGCTACGTTTGACAGAAATATTTCGTAGATAAAGTTGATTTTGTATGTTACTTTCTTAGTATATAGGATTAGGGAATATAGGGTTAGTTGCTATTCACAGTTATTATAAAAATACAAATTTTATAAACTAAGATAAAAAACAATTATCTATATATTTCAAATAATTTTGCATAACTAAAAACAAATTGAATCATGGTTTGGCCTATCTGATAGTTTTCTTACATATCAAACAATTAGCGATAACATTAACAAATAATTGTATGTTAGTACTCAATAGTACAACCGTTTTTAGTAATATATATATATATAATTAAAAACATGTCTACCCATAAGGGTGTAAGGTTACACTAAATTTTTTCACAATAGCATTTCACAGTCTTATATTTCACTAAACATTGTCACATAAACACAATAACTCCTTCAGTTTGATATAAATTTTTTCCACTTGTTTCTATCTACTGCTGACCTTTTGGCATCTGTCCACGATTTTCCCTTCTTCTTCAGTATTTTTTCAATTGCATCATTCCAAGTTTGTTTTAGTCTTCCTCTCTTTCTTGTACCTATTGCTTTGGATTCCCAGATCCTTTGTAAGTATCCCCACCATCCCAGTTGTCTTTTTTCAATAAAGTTTTCCACAGGTTGAATCTTTAGTTCTCCTCTAATTGCTTCATTTCTAATTCTATCACGCTTGGTTATACCTTTTACTCTCTTCAGATATTTCATCTCAACTGCCCTTATCTTACTTCTATCTCGGTCAGCTAGCACCCATGACTCGCATCCGAAGGTAAGAATTGGTCTGAACAGTGCCTTGTACACTTTCATCTTCGTTTCTCTTGATATTTCTTTTTTATTTATAAGGCCTTTACTCAGTGCATGATACACTTTGTTGTCTGCCTCTATTCTTCTATTCCCTCTATACTTTGTTTTCCTGTTTCTTCTATGGTTACTCCCAGATATTGGAAGTTGTTCACTATTTTTTCTTCATCTATTTAGATCTTTACTTTTTTCTTTTCATTTGTTACTACCATTATTTTAGTTTTTGACTTATTCATCTTCATTCCGTTTTGGCTTTAGTAATATAACTAAAAGTAAATACGGGATAAGCTTGAACTAAATCTAATTGGATCTATTTGGCAATTATAGTAGTTTAAACTTCTCGGGTCTACTTGTTCCCTCTTAATAATGGAGAAAATCCGCTGTCATTCTATTAGGGGGTGAAAGCATAGCCTATTTTGGTATAGTACGCTGTAATAGTAGATACATGCAGATATTGATAGGCAAGTTCATTTGATATGTACTAAGGAGTATTTACAACAGCACCCAGTATCTTTGACTTGAATCACCGAAGTCCACAATGGTTTTAACATTACTTTATGTGAAAATTTTTACCCTCCAGAGATAACTGGCAGCGGCCACCCAGTAACCAGCATGTCATTAGAAATTTATTATCGGTTGAGATAATTATCTAAACACTTTACATCTGCTATCTATGGAAGTATTCAGAAAAACTGTGGGACTAGTTTTCTTACCTAAAATAAAAGTCACGTTTTAATTTGATTTCACACTCTAATAATCTATTGTTGAGGCAGCTTTGGATTTTATTTAAATGGTGTTGCAAGTAACATGTTATTATGAGATGCCATAATATTTGCATCATCGACAAAGATTGTTAGATATATAGATGAAAGATCAAAAGTGCATAGTAACTACAACGGTGATCCTAACACACTTTCCTGAGGCACTCCTAAATTGATAGGATGGAGTGACGTATACTATTCTTTTACGAGACATTTATCAAATATGATTATAAGTCACTGTAGTAAACATGACGACAATTAAATTTTATTTCGTACAGGACTTAAATGCGCCATGTGTCAAAAGCTTGCATAATATCTAAAAGAGTCGCTGAACAGTGTCTTTTTTCTTGATAAATGTATATTAAGTCAATTAATCTGTATTTCTTTATATAATAGCGTGCTGCTTTCTAAACCTAAACTAGTGTTTTAGTCTTAGATCTTGTAGAAGTTTAGTTATTTTAAGGAATTTTATAGGACATTTTTGTTAAGGCCGAAAAAAATTGATAGGTCGGTAAAAAATGCTTCTTCAGGAGATTTTCTAGGTTTTACATATTATCAGTGCAACTTTTCAATGGACAGGTAAGAAGTTGTTAATATAACATGAATATGCACGTGATCAATTTTACGCAGATTTCTGTTAAAATCCTCCAATTATTACATTACACCCGGGTGACTTTTTATATTCAATTTAGTAAGTATAATTTTCCTCAATATCTTCTTAATAAGTAATGCTATCTGGAAGGAGGTGCAGAGGTATATATAAATCTTATCCTTTTCTTTTAAAGTAATTTGAACTGTATATGGTGCAAGCATATCTTTTAAATATTTAAAAAAAAATTCGCCTTGTCCAGATCGATTTTTGCTTTTTTATAGTCATATGTGCATTTGATTGTTTTGTGTGTTTAATTAAGCTTTGTATTATGACAAAAGTATCCATACCATTGAGGTGGTGCGTACTGCAAATGAAATAGTTATGAATTATTTAAGTAGAAACATTTAATATAATAAGTTTCAGATATTAATGCAATATGTAATCTGTTGTATAATATACACGTTTTTAGTTACTTCTTATGTTGGAATAGTCTAATGAACGGCGACTCTTAATGCATATTGGACTATTATAAAATTTTTGAAATAACTGTGGTTAAAGATTGAGCATAACAGTCTGCCTCTCTTTTTTGTATCAATTTTATTAGTTGAGCATTAAGAAGAGAAGATGACACTTAAACAACAAAGTTGTAATTACTTACTGCACACTTCTACTCATACTTGATTAATAATCAACAGCCAATTGTTTTCAACAAACTCGCGATTTCTCGCTGTTACTAATATGAGCTCGATGCACGTGTATCACATTTGCAACCGTACTTTACCCTATATCAAACATTTTATGCTGCTTGAACATTTGGTTTCTTGATAACACATGTGTGTATCTAACATATATCGGATAAAGTAACCTACGCTAACCTTCATTCAACTACAGCGTCCTCGTGTTGCCATATCGAAAAAGAAACAAAAATTCTTATTTAAATTTGGTTCGCCTGTGTACTTAGAGCTTATATTTAAGAAAAAATAACACACGGATTCTATTAAAACAAAGACAAACTAAATTTTTCAATCTACTACATAATCCAAGAACAAAAGATGATTTTTTAATAAACAAAGTTAAATCATCTCAAATCATAAACAGATACTTTGTGCCTACAGCTTCGGTTTCAGTCATAAATAATGTTTAATATAATACGTTACATTAAGGGTTTTGTCTCTATAAAGAATATTCCAATTTGTGGCCTTTTGTTTACATAATTCAGTCAGATATTTTTAAATTAAAAAATATGCTACTTTGAATGCCTAACCCATTAGTCTGTCACCGCGAGCATTATTCACTAATGACGGCCATTTTTCATGGGACATTGGAGCCATCATTTCCATTTATTAGAGGCCTTTAACGACCGGTTTGAATTATTAAGAGCTTTTAAATGGTGCTGCACAACAACTCAAAGCTGTTTTTTAAATTAAATTAATGTTTTTAAATTATTTAGTAACAAATTTTATTTAAATTTGGAATTAATTAATACATGCAAAGAAAGTACAATACAGTTAATTACACATTTAAGTTAAGGTGGTTTACATTTTTTGTTATAGGACTTGCGTGGTCATTCTTTTTTTTTTCTGGTGTCTTGCTTATAAACAATGGCTTCGGCTAAACTCCTTCAATTATGTGAATAACTATTTCATTCGCTGACATTAATTTTCAAATATCTTAGTTTCTTGCCCTTTGCCATTTTAATATTCTGGTACATTGTAAATATTCCGTTTCTGCAGCAGCTACTCTTTTTTATTGTTTTTCCTTATCGGTTCAACTTCACTATCATAAGATAGTACTGTTTCAGCCATAACTCGGCCTATAAATTTCTTGTTACTTTTAATGATATTTTTATTCCACCAAATTAAATTTGAATTTTGTATTATTTGTCTTACTTCTTGTTTTAGTTTAGTGTATTTACCAATAACGGCCCGTAAATATTTATATTTGTGTACTCATTTCAGATAAATGTTGTCATTTAGCACAATTGAAATGTTGCATTAAAATTTATTATATTATATTATTAATCTGTTTCTATAGATTAAATCCTTATTTAGCTAATGCAGTACTATTATTATAAAATTCTTGAACTCTTTTAATTATGTATTTTGTTATATTATGTGTTTTCAATGTAATCAATAATCTGTGTCTGGGTACATTACCATAAGCCTTCTTAAGGTCAATAAATCTGATATGCACTTTGTCACTCTGGTTGATTTATTGTCTATTGATTGGTGGATAATAAACGTCTACACGTAAACATTCAGCCAGGCATAAATCTGCTTTGATCTTCAGCAATAGCATTTCCAATTTGTTCTCTCAGTCCATTTTGCAATATTTTTTCCAAAGTCTCATAAATATACTAATTAAAAAAATCCAGGTTTTTCGTGTTTTTTTTAAATGGAAAAATGTATAAGACTTTTCTCTGGTATTTTAAGTTATAGAAGATCATTTTTCATTCAGTTCATTATTTCTTATAACAATATTATGTCACTACCTTGAATCCTCTCTTTATTTTTTTGCACTTTATCTTAGTTTATCTAGTGTTATCAATTTATGTAGTAATAATTATTATTTAAGTTCTGATATTTATATTCTTCTTTGCTTTCCACAAACAAGAAATAATAATGTTATTTTTATTAATTCATGTCAGTTAATAAGAACAACTTTTCTTTACAATCTTTTTTAATTGTTTTTATTTTTATTTTTTTAGTAGTTCTCTGTTTTCTTTTGCTTATTTCTATCCATTTTATTTTTTAAAATATTTTTATATAATTCATCTCTTTTTTAATCAATTTGTATTTGTTTTGTAAAACAAACAAGTTCTTTCTTCTCAGTTGTCTTTTTATATTTTGTGTAATGGGCCTTTAATATTTTTATATTTCTTTTATACTTAACTATTGCAATAGCTAGATAGATTTAAAACATTCGACAAACGTAGATATTGTTTTAGTTTTTGTACCCCATTTATTGTTCTCTCTTGACTAATCGTAAAGGAATAAACTATTTTGGGTTCCATAAAGTGGTGGACGGTTCCACGGTTGCAAGCTTTTCTAACTTTTATGTTATGTGCTTTGTTGCTTTTTATCAATTATGTAGTAAATCATACATTTTTGTTGTAATAATGGCTTTTATCACATGCAGATTTGAGTGCTAAAAATAGTTAGTATGCTTTAAGAGGCAACAAAACTCTAGCTCAAAAAATGTGTTTGATTTTCTTTATTTTTCATACATTCCAATACAAAAGATAATTTTTGTAGATTTACTCAAATCGAAATGGCGAACCCAAAGTGTCGCTTTACGAAAGTCGTTCCATAAGCGAAAACAAAGCTCCCTTAGCTTTTTAGTTAAAGCAAAAACAAACAATTTTTGAATTCTCTGTGAATATCTATCGGGGTATTGCAAAATACGGTTTGTTGCAAAAATGGTGGATATGAGAAAAAATGTTTTATATTCCAAAAGTAAAAGAAAGATTGTTTTTGCAACAAACACACTTTCCAATATATATATAAAAATCCGTGCGCACTTCAAAAGAAAATGTTATTTTAAAGCGTCAATAGAAATTTCAAATCGATCGGACAAAAATTGTTCGAGTTTGTTCCCGCCCACTTTTAAAAATGCTACTCGTATTTCAATATAATAGTGTGTAAGATTTTAGTTAATATTTAGTTTTATTTTACTCTTCTATCTTTCTAACATTTTTTAAAGCCTGTCAAACCCCACTCGTAGCCGTAGTCAGAAAACTTTCGGAAAATTTCATATAGTAATTGTGTCAGTTCAGCTTAACTGTAATGACTAATATTTGCATAATGTGCACTACACTTATCAATCCATTATTATAATCACACACAAAATATCCGCTGTTAAATCAACAATAATTTTCCGGATGTATACCGATTTTCGAGTAATTGACCGGAGTTTGACATTGAAAGAGTCGTTATTTTGTGTAAACTCTCAGAAACAACGAATAAAAAGATTGCCGTTGTTTAGTTCTTTATAAATTGATTTAATTGCATTGAAAACTTTTCTTGAAAAGACTGGCTTACGTTTATATTCGGTCAGGGCATTGGTAGTTTTTGCTTTTTGCTATGTGCACCATAAATTTTTTTAACACAGTGGTTTTATGCAAATACTCTTTCGAAACACTTCTTTGCAGTAAAAAAAACCAAGATAATCCTTTATTATAAGCACTCTCAAAACGTTGCTTATTTGGCGTAGCGTGTTATTTATTACGTTATACTTATTAATATACATAAAGCTATAAGACCCACTTATTCGCTTACTAAGTGACTCATTGATTAAAAATCTCTAGAAGAGACAAATATTAGTATTTAAATTTTAGATGTGAATCCACCTTACCTTAAAAATCACAAAAAATTCAAAAATATGTAATATTGACTGTTAGAGAATGCATAAAAACAAATCAGGTTGTCCGAAAACTTCTGCAACACTTGCAAAAACAGTTTTTATAGATAAACTTATTTAAAAACAACAAAATTATTCTTTGAAATAGAAGTCACCATTTTTTACAATCTTTTACCACCGATATGCAAATTTTTGTATTTGGTCGAAGGACGGCTTTGATTCGAAGAAGTCTTGGCCGTTTCTTCAATTTCATCAAATAATTTAAACCGTCGAAGCTGAACAGTGCATGCGGACGGACGTGTTTCTCCGTGTGTGCTGTGGAGTGCGTTATCGTACCAGTGTTTGCCAGCCGGCCGCCGGCTGGCAGTGACTAAGTGCGCTAATTGCCGTGGGAACTCGGTCGTCGACTCGCGGAATAAAAACGTCTGCTAACGGTCCGCGAGATTACAAGTGCCGAACGATAAACCGATTGGAGGTCAACTTGTAATATTAACTTTAAAATTTAAGAAACTGAAAGTGACTTTTAAAATAATTATTTAAAGACTTTTAACTACAACGAGTGTTATACGCTTGATATGTGAACGACGTGCGGTGAATTGCTTTACGCGATAACCACAATCGCGCGCCTCGCTGCTGATCTTAGGTCAAGCGCAACGATTAAATAGTTGAATTATCCGACTAAAGTTTTCGACTTTCAACTAATGGAGTAATATGTATCCAATTAATATTGGCAATCTTAACGCCACTTACGGGTATGTAACTAATTTAAGTTATAACCAGCCCCAACTGTAACAAACCTACCAACAGACACCTTATGGCGGTCAGCAGAATTTTCAGACACAATTTAACCCTACCCGTCATTCGCATAACCAATCATTTCGTCCCCTACAATTTCCAACTCCAGATTTTTATTTAAGTACAGCAGCTCACTCTGATGACCCACCGACAATGCAAACTAACGACAGCGATGACATCGAAGTAGATGGAGAAACCAATGCCCACTCTTGGCAAGTGACGAAAAAAAGAAAACGGCTGAACAAACCTGCCGCACATATTCCTACGATGCAACCGCAAACCATAACTCAAAATCGATTCCAACCACTATCTGGCCATAATATAGAACCAACCACCCCTCAGAGTTCTGGAAGAAATGAAAATGCAACCAAAGCTATTAAGCCTCCTCCTATATTTATATATGGGGTCACAAACTACAACGGAATGATTGAGAATATTGCTAAAGTTGCGGAGAATGAGCAATATTACAGCAAAATACTTGCTAACAATACAGTTAAACTCAACCCACTCGCTTCCGAAACATACAGAAATATTATCAGGCACTTTAAGAAAGAAAACATTATCCGTCACATCTATCAGCCCAAAGAAAAGCGGGCATACAGAGTAGTGATCCGATATCTCCATCATACCATTCCGACTTACACGATTAAAGAAGAACTCCAACAACTTAACCATAAAGTCCGAAATATAACAAACATAAGGCACAGGGTTAGCAAAGATCCGCTTCCACTTTTCTATGTCGACTTGGAACCTAACCCAAACAATAAAAGTATTTATGATGTAAAATTCCTCTCCAATTGTAGAATAACTGTTGAAGCCCCACATAAAAGACGAGATATCATACAATGCACAAGGTGCCAAAATTACGGCCATTCGAAGGTTTACTGCCTGAGACAGTGCAAATGTGTCAAATGCGGTGATGGCTACGACACCAAAACGTGTACAAAGCCAAGAAGCTCGCCAGCCAAATGCGCTCTATGTGAGGGCACCCGTCCTGCAAACTATAAAGAATGTCTAACATACAAAAACTTAATAAATATGCGTTACAAAGCAAATAATAAAACAACACCTAATAGAAGAGTGATACTTTCACAACTATCTAACCCTGTCCCAGCCACTCCGTTGCAACCCAACATGATGCCACATATAAACCATATGCAATCTTATAGTCAAGTCGTCAAAGGAAGTCCCAACGAACAAGTCAACCTAGGAGAACAACTAACCACCTTTCTAGCCGAATTTAAAAATATGTTTGCTCAATTAATGCATCAAAATAATACAATGCTCAACTTGTTAACAACTGTCATAAACAAAATAACTCCTTAATGGCCAATATACTAAGAATTGGGACGTGGAACGCAAACGGGTTAATAAATCATAAACAAGAATTAATAGCATTCCTACAAATGAATAAAATTGACATTATGGTAGTGAGCGAAACCCATTTTACATGTTTCGAATACCCAATTATTCTATCTACCATACAATGCATCCAGACGGCACTGCCCATGCAGGACCTGCGGTTATCGCTAAAAATTCCATATCACATTTTTAAGTGGAAAACTATCAAACAGAATTCATACAGGCTACAAATGTTAAAATCAACTCCTTTTGTTGGTCTTTCGTTGTCTCAGCTATCTACAGTCCCCCCAGACATAACATCTCTACTCACCAATATAATAGCTCCTTCTCTGCTCTGGGCAGTAAATTTATTCCGGGTGGCGGTTGGAATGCTAAACACACACACTGGGGTTCTAGAATTATACTAACAAAAGGTCGTAATCTTTTTCAATCAATCACACAAAACCACTTCACATGCCACTCCTTCGGAGTGCCCACTTATTGGCCGTCAGACTACAATAAACTTCCCGACTTATTGGATTTCTATATCTCCCATGGTATAGTTACCAATTACGTAATGGTAGAAGCAAGTAATGACTCTCCACTCGCCAGTCATACTAAACTTATGTACCTCTACTATCAAAAAATCACTCAACCACAAACTAGTATCTGCACAAACAAACTGGAAACTTTTTCAATAATACTTGGAAGACAACACAAATCTTAAACTACGAATAAAGACCCCCAACGAACTAGACGAAGCGGCTAATCACCTCACTAATGTAATCCAAAAGGCTGCCTGGGAGTCAACCCCTATCGGAACTGATCATGAAAAACCTACTGCTTCCATACCTATAACGGTTAAAGAACTGATCGCAGAAAAGAGGACAGCCAGAGGAACGTGGCAGAGGACACATAATCCTGCTGATTAAACTATCTACAATCGTTTAACGCGTAAACTTCATAAACTATTAAGAGAGATACAAAATGATAACTTCACTGAATATTTAACGAACTTGAAACAAGAGGATCACTCAATCTGGAAAGCCACGAAGAACCTTAAAAGGCCTCAAGTACCCAAAAAACCTATCAGGAGAGCAGATGGAACATGGGCAAGATCTCCTATAGATAAAGCAACCACTTTTTCAGAGCATTTATCCGACGTTTTCACTCCCTTTGAAGCAACGGCAGCCCCTGGAGACAACGTAATCGAAGCATCTCTAGACATCCCGTCTCAAATGTCACTGCCAATAAACCCGTTTACTCCCGCTAAAGTTATATATGAAATTCAAAAACTGAACCAATTTAAGGCGCCAGCTCATGATTTAATAACTGGAAAAATTCTAAAAATGCTGCCCAAGAAAACTGTCGTACTCCTAACTACGATTTTCAACCAGATTTTAAGTCTCTCATATTACCCAATTACCTGGAAGTACGCACATATATTAATGATACCCAAACCCGGCAAGGAACCAGAAAGTGTGACTTCGTATCGGCCAATAAGCCTTTTGCCTGTAATGAGTAACTATTTGAAAAACTGTTTCTTAAACTACTTCGCCAAGATACAGATATATTTCAACACCTACCACAACACCAGTTCGGTTTTCGAGAGGGTCGTTCAACCACACATCAAACGCACAGAATAGTAAGTGGAATCTCATCCTCTCTAGAAGAAATGAAGTATTGCGCCGTTGTGTTCCTGGATGTGTCCCAGGCCTTCGACAAGGTTTGGCACACAGGGCTGCTATATAAACTAAAAGAGTCATTACAGAGCTACTATTACTTGCTCCTTAAGTCATACCTAACAGACCGCTATTACTCTGTCAATTGCGATAACGAACTATCCCCATATTACCACATCAAATCCGATATCCTGCAGGGAAGCGTTCTGGGCCCCCTCCTTTACCTTGTCTATACTGCTGACCTGCCAGAAACTGACAGCACTGTGACTGCTACCTTCGCTGACGACACGGCAATACTTTCCACCCATGAAAATGTGAATAGTGCAACTTCCAACCTCCAACAACACCTCAATATGATCAGCACATGGTTAGATAAGTGGCGCATAAAAGTTAATCAATCAAAGTCAGCCCAAATAACTTACTATGAAAACCAATATTTGCCCTGCTGTCAGCATTAACAATGATCCAGTACCGGTAAAAACCGACGTAAAATACTTGGGACTACATCTTAATCAACGGCTCACGTGAAAGAAACACATACAAACTAAGCGCAAACATTTAAACCTCAAATACCGTGAAATGTACTGGCTCCTTGGTAGACATTCAAAGCTATCGATCCGAAATAAGCTGCTACTCTACAAAACGATGCTGAAACTAATTTGGACATTTGGTATACAACTTTGGGGATGTGCTACACCGACCAGAATAAAAATACTGCAACAATTTCAGTCAAAAACCCTCCGCGCAATTGTTAATGTGCCCTGGTTTGTAACCAACCAAACAATCCACCAAGACCTAGACGTCCCACAGCAATCTACTAATTCACCAGCTTTCCACTTATCACCCACCAATACGAATACTGAAGAAAATATGGCCTGAAGACCTCACCAACCTCCCGTAAATGGTGCTCCTAGGGAGTGTCATCAATGGATGACTTCTCCTTTCACTGCCTCCCCTAGCATCATATTTACTGAATATTTTTGTTAAGTAGATTGTAAATTAACATTATTGTCAATAAAAAAAAATAATAATTTAAACCGGCGACCACGCAATTGAAAAGAAGAGCCCATAATCGGACGGAGCAGCATCTGGACTGTAGGTTGGATGTGGAAAAACTTTAATGCCGCCTAACTCTTCAAATTTCTTCTTAGTCTTCTATAGTTTGGCGTTGTTTTGCTGAAACAAAGATCGCTTTCGGTTAGCCAGGGTCGGGCACTTTTCTTTCAACTTTCCTTCAACTGTAGACTCAACTGCTGATAATAAAGTTTAACATTTATAGCGCGGCCATTCAGCACAAGTTGAAAACGCAAAATTTCTTTAGAATTTCACATTTTTCCCAGCGTCGTTTCTATAGTTTAAAACATTTTGCAAGGTCCTATGTTACATCACTTTCGAAAGTTTTCTGAGAGCATCTGACTTTTTTGGCGTCTTCTTCTACCTTTCGGTGTTAAGATTGACATATGCCTTTTATTTCTTGCTAACAGTGGCCCATGTTCTTCTTTTGCTTCAGACCGTATCTTTCTCATCTTTCAAGATTCCTTATGTTTACCTCTGCATCTCTTTCCTAGCGAGCTTTCCAGACCAGCTTAGATATTGCATCATTTTTCTAGCAACATATCCAAACTATAATATTTTTTTTGTTTTATATAATCTTGGAGTGCATTTACTTGCAATATATGTCTTATTTAAGTTTTTCGTACTTCGTCTACTTTGTTCACATTTAAAATAATCTTCAAAATTTTTATTTAGCATTGTATCTTCTATTTAGTATCTAGGAATCACTTTCACAAGTTAGAGATGTAACTATTATTGCTTTTTATTTTGACTTTAGTAGTTATTTAACAGTTATTTTTTGAAAAATGAGCAATACAATTTTTTATATATTTTTATGGCATTATTAGTTCTGCTTTTAATTGACTTTCGATATCCTCTTTTTCACTTATAATAGACACAAGGTGTTTAATTCTATTTACTTCGTTTAGGTTCTTGTTTCGTATTACTATAGAAAATTTATATTTTCATCGTTATCGTCTTTAGTATAATTTTAGATTTAAGTACATTTATCTTCATTCTCGCTTTTATTACTACTAGAAAAAAAACCCTTATACATTGTGGAACACTTGTTATATAAAACCTTAAATACGAATTAAAAACTTTTAAAGTTAATGATTTTCGATTGTGACAGATACCATATATATGAATACACTTAAATATACACCCTGTCCAGAAAGTCTATGCAGACAGCCCAGGTGTCGCCATCTGTTAACGACTTATCCGATTAGAGTGAGTATTACGCGGTATCAAGAGCTATTGAATGTCAACAAAACACACTTTTTAGTTTACTGAAAATATCTTTTTCGAACGAGAGATACTCGATCGCTCAAAGAGCGCAATTCATTGAATTCTGGTACAGAAGTGAAAATAATTCAAATAAAACGGTGCGGATGTGGAAGGAGGTGGACAGCGAGCCGACATTAAATTCAAGAACAGTCTTTCCGTGAACTATTTTTTAATTTTTTTTTCAGTTTAAAAAATTTTTAAATTTTGTAAACCATAACATTTTTGTACAGTTTGGTTAATAAATGGCAGAATACAGGGAGTGTTCATTAAGAGGACAAAGTTCAAACCGGAAAACCACAATTGATAAAGATAAAAGAGAACATTGACAATGTCCAGAAACACATTGAAGAAACTCCAACTTCTTCAACAAGAAATGCTTCGAAAGAGTTGGCATCTCTTCAAACATTCGGAGATTTAGAGCTTTTCGCCTATAAAATTTAAATCGGCCAGCCTTTGAATGAAAAGGCGATCAAGAACAGATTCCCATTCGCCACTATTCTCACACAAATGATCGAATCAAAAGAACTTGATTGTCGGAAGATTTGGTTCGCTAATGAGTGCCACTATGAATTGGAAGAGTTTGTAAACACCTAAAACTACCACATATGGGGGTCCCATCAGTTAGTATGGCATAGTGGGCCTTTACTTTTTAACCGAAAACGTCGCTGGTCAAATATATAGGGTGCAAATTTTGGACAAATTCTTTGATCACATTTGAGTCCACCGTACGCAAGAAAATATGGACGCCGTCTCAAGGGTCTTCGGTCCAAATATCATCACTTTAGACTCAAAGACAAAGAGAGGAGGAGGTATCGATTGGCCCCCTTTTTTTCCTAATTTAAACCCCTGTGATTACTCCTTATGTGTTTTTACTAAACATTGTTTACCATACGAGTAGGGGTGCGGTTGAGAATCTCGAAGTTTTGAAAGAAAGAATTTCAGAGACCATTGAATCGATTTCTGACGAAAATCGACAAAAAATTATTATTACTTTTTGAAACGTCTAGATGCGGTCTCCAATAGCTAAGAAAGACACTTTGAAAACATTATTATCTAGTGTAGTATATTTTAAATAAAATACAATTTACCCGGTTTGAATGTCTTTTGTAGCTTTTCTTTGTTATGATTTTTCCCGTGATACATAGACTTTTTGGACACGTTGTATATAATGATGATGATTACGTTTCATATATTTAAATTTCTCTGTAGAGTGGTTCGTTTGCTTACAAAAACTATAAAATTGTTGGCGTATAGAAAATTTTTATTTTTGACTGCCTTTATAAGCAATCACCATCACAAACAGCAATGCATTTGGAAGCCCACCTTGTCTTATTCCTCTGTGTTTAAATTTATTTTGTTTAACTTAAATATTTTTTGCAATATGCTTGCGTCTAAATATCCATTCTTGTGTAGTTTTTTCTGGTTTTTGTTTATGTGTGGTTCTATCAAGGCTCGTAATTTGTATTCTAAAATATTTTTCTAAAGTTTGTCTTTAAACAAGTTTCTTTATAATTAGTACAAATTGCAAAATGATCTTGTAAATTGGTAAGACAACTGCTGTTTTTTAGTTTTTAAAGGTTGTTTTTGTTAAATAATTTATGTAGCCGTTTAATTCCTGTATATTTTAAATATTATTTATTGAGATTTCTTAAATGTTTACATCGTATACGTTTTGTTGTTTTCGTATAGGTGCTGGCGCTTTCCTCATTCTCTAAGACTAAGAAGCATTGTTTTTATTTTTTTCACTTCTTCATCTAACAATAATTTCTGAATTTTTGCCTTAATTGCTATAAAATAACGCTTATTTTCTTATCTCAGTTGTTTAAGTGTGCCAAATAATAATTATGCATTTTCTTTGCCTTGATTCTTCATTTTATATTCAAAATATTTTCCAGATCTCAGTTAAGTATCTTTTGTTATGTTTTTAGCATGCGTCCGTTGTATTTTGTATGCTTCATAGTTTTCCTCTTAGTTTAAATTTCATCCGGTTTTCTTCTTTTTACATTCTTAATAACAATGTTCCAGCATGGTATTTGTTTATTTTTATCTGTTTGTCTGGAAATATCATTCCTCTTGGTATCAGAATGGTATGATTTTGTAGAATACTTTTTTAAATGTTTTCTACTTTTTCTAAGTCTATATTGCTAAAACTCTTTTCCGACTCTTCCACATATAATAACCTAGTATTTGTATACTTGTATAATTTATAAAATTTAATGTTTGTATTTGATTTCTGTATTCTTACTATTTTTACTACTAGATACGCTTGTTCTGCTTTTAGTTTCACTTTCTTTGCCGTTTAATAGTATCTGAACCATTATCGTGTCCACTTTTCGTTTTCAGGTCTTGTATTTTAACTTTGATTATTTTTTTGAATAGAAATAATTTGTTAAACGAATTCCCACTTCGTAGCCTTATTGCTCTGTTGCTATTGGCGTTAATAAAAATTTTTCCGAATTTTTCGCAAACTTCTTCGGATTCTTCTGAATTATTTTCAACACACCAATTTAAATTTCCAATTATCACATTATGTCCTTCAATGTGATCAACTTAATTTTGCATTTTCTGCCAGAATTTTTCTTTTACTTCCTTTGGCGCATTTGCATGCATAACCTGTAATTATTTTATTTGTTTTATTTAGATTCTTATACAATAAAGATATTGCTTGTTCCGAAATTAGATTCCAACTAATTGTATTTCCGATACAATCTTTACGTATTAAACATGCAACGCGTGCCCGTGCTCTTTCAAGTTTCGGTATGCCGCTGTGAATTATTAAGTGCTCATTCCCTATAACGAACTGGCCCGTTCCTTTTATTTTGTTTCAGTTAATTCGACCAAACTCGTACCAGCTTTTTTAGTTCATCAATTAATTCTGGTTTCTTTACTTTTAAACGACATACATAGTACGCCCAAAAATGCTGTTACACACTAATTAACACGGCAAAATAACTGTTTTTACGCAATAGTTTCTACATTTATTAAACAGTTATTGATAAGTGCAAATGCAACGGATTTATTTAAAATACTCACCCTTATTTTGTACATAAGATTTAAGATGTTCACTTGTTTATGTCAGCACACACTACATCAAATGGACTAGTATTGACTGCAGTAAACATTATGGAGCAAAGTATACTTTTTACAACTGCCGATAATCAGTAATATAATGGATTCAAGCATGCGCTACCAGTAGATCAATCTTTTATTGTTAGAAAATTAGACATATTATTCCTCCGTCAAGTTTGAATTAACCGTATGTTGTGGAAGGGAGCTAAAAGATCCACTGTTTATATTTAAAAAAAAGTGTGATTCAAGGGTTTAACTACACATACAAAATATTCTGTTGATACACAGTGGCCAAAGTTTTGATTTTCCTTTCACATAAAAAGTATCGGCAATTCCATCATAATAAGCTCCCCACCAAATCATTAGGGCTGCTGAGCGATGGCTTCTTTAAACCCTTCGTACTAGCTGCAATACTTCTTTAAATGACTTAACGTACACCCTGTTGTTTTGTTTGTTGAAAGAATTATCCACTGTAAAAAATTTTCTTTACTTTGCTTTTTCTCTTCTTTCTTTAAAGCACCTGCTAACAAATGTCCCCGTATGCCTTTTGTCAGCAGCTAGCCCCAGATCTTGTTTAATAGTACAAGATGTCGATGTTTTGTAAATTTACATTTTACGAGACTAAATCTTCTGCTTACGAAGAAGATTTTATTTAATTTGGGCACTAACGGCTTTGACTGCCTGAACAGTTCGAACTGAACGTGCTCTTTCAGATCTTGAACAATTTTCAACATTTCTAGTCTCATTAAACAACTTTCAGACCAATAGATAAACATATGCCTAATGCCGAGAGAATATAGGGTGTTAAAGATATTACACTTTTTTCAGTTCTACACTTACGTAATTTGTCACACCACTGCGTCGGTAAATAACCAAACTGGACAAAAAAGCAATGTAAATTAACAATTGTAACCATATGTTAAAGTCACAGATACCTCTATGCGGTGTAAAGCAAGAGTAGGTTTAATGTTGTTATTCGTTGGAATTCTAGGTTCATTCCTAGTAATGATTTTTTAGAACTATTCCTACTTCCGTTTTCCACCTAGACCATCCCCATCTACAGTCAATCGTTACTGAAGTTATTATTTTTGCTATTCGTTATCAGTTTTTTGACTTTTATTTAGAAACATTTTGTTTTCTATTCTATATCTATAGTATGCAACTAAATCAGACAAAGTCGTTTGAATAATATTTAATACAGAGATTAATTTTGAATTCATCCTCGAACAGCTTTCTGCGTACACATATAATAAAGTATAAAAAAATAAAGAATTAAGAAATTACAAATCAGGGTAACCTGAACGCAGCAATGAATATTTCCAGAACAAATTGAGGCGAACAAAACAATACCCATCCGGCCATATATTTTCATCGCGGAGGGCTCCCGTCGACCCTCTAAGCCCTTTTCAATACCCATTCGAAATCTGCCGCTTATTGCACTGTTTTCCATTAAATGCACAGTTCGTGCCGACCGTTTCCACTCCGCGCTCCAAACCAAAGGATTTACGGCGAAGTAGCGCGGAATAACCGATACGCCGCATCAGCGCCGGGGAGCAATCCTTTCGGGCGCTGCTGCAATTACGTGCAAGGAGATCGGTGCATACCATTAGACCAGTGACGAGCGCAATGGTTCTCCCGGGGGAACCGATTGTTGGGTAATTAGCGGCGACGTCGAGTCCATCAGCTGAATATTCTGCATGCTGCACGCAATGCGGGCATTAACGGCCGCGTTCTTGAATCGATATTCTTGCATTAATTACCTTTAAAATGTGGGATAGCTTTTTGTGCGCGGCACGGCTAAAAACGGAATCCGCCACTCAACTAGCACGTAATAAAGGAATTAGCCATTTATATTGACTTACTTTATTATGCAAAAAGTCCTTAATCGGCCACAAAGCTTAACTACAAAAAGATTGATTCACATTAAGTTTTTTGCAACTAAGTAAACTGTATTTAATTTAAGCCCCCTAACCCATTATAACTCCAAATTTAAATAAATTTTAATAGTTCTAGAAAGCAGCATTTCAGTTTTACCAAGGTCGTGGTTCACTCTGCCAAAGCCACGGTGGTATAACCGTTCCACCAAGTATTAAAAAAAATATATTACTCAAACCATACCCTAAGTTAAGGACAATAGTTTCAGCGGCGGAAGAGAGGTAAATAGAAATTTACAACGACAATAGAGCAGATGGACCACCCTATAACGAGCAGATAGATCTCAACAATTCTGAAAAATAATATAGCTAAGGGAATAATACCCTGAAATTACAATTCTTGGTCCTCCAGGTTAGTGGTTGGAGTAATGGGTCATCAGCTCATTTTCTGGAAGACCGTTAATAGGCCCATACCAAGCCTTGGAGCAACGGACAGATCAAACGGTAAGGTAAACGGCTACGAAAATGGACTATGCATTGTGTAACGTTTGGAACATACAAGAACTAAACAAAAAACGTAAACTAATCATAAGAGACATGGATAATTGAAAAATAAAAATAATCGCAAAACAAAAAAAGGAAACAGGTCAGAAATAATAAGGCACCGATAAAAATCTAACCCGTGTGAACCTTAAATGGATGCAAAAGAAAATATCAATTATAGGGGTTTATGTTCCATCACGTTAACGAAAATAACCATTTTTTACAAAGCTCAGTGATATTATTGGGAAAATAGGAAATTCACAAGAAATTCTATTGTTAGGAGACTTTAACAGCAGAACCAGAAAAAAACAAACGACAAAATTATAGTTCATTGAGAACCAACCATACGACGCACCATAACACCGGCCGTGAAAGCCTATGCATCTATTTGACAAAATTATAAGTTACTATGGAAAAAATCAAATCAATAATAATGATAACAACATACAAAAATCTAGTGTGAACATCATACGACTTTCCTTATCCTATTATTATATATTATACCGGGTCCATCGTCTCGATTGCCCCGTTTAATTAATTTTTAATCGACTATAACTTATTTATTTGACCTCGGATCAAAAAATTTCATTGTAATTTTTTGTTCGTCTCGGTCTGATCTATCCGGTAATATAAATTTCCCGGAAAGCGAGCAGCACATCCGGGAGGCGAGCAGCAAAAGAAGCAAAAAGAGACTCGCCTGATGACACTTGATGGTTATTTCTTAAGGGGCTGACGACTGAGCGAATTCTTCGGTTGCTCAGGTTTTAAGGGCTCAGCTATGCTCCACTCTGCTGGTGGAGTGCAGAATTTCAGAGTGGAAGCACGTCGAGCTCGCTGGGGAATGCAGGGCTTGCCCAGGACTGGTGGACGCCGGGGGCGCTTTGCTCTGATTGGAAAATGCCGTGGCGGCTATGGTCGGTGGCGTTCAGGTTGACTTGGGATGGCTTAGCACGACGCTGCGCAGCAGGTCAACTACCCGGTGTTGCCCACGACGCCACAAAGTCGACCTCAGGTAACATTCCATGGGATTACAAATTTCAAAGAATGTCCTTTGTTTGCTCACCGGCCGAAAATTCCGAATCAGGAAACATTAGCCCTAGCGAAATCGGGGCCAATAAATAAATAAATATATATATGATCACAAGTATGGTAATGTGCGACTACAAAACATGAAGATTTGTGTAAGAAAACTGGAGAAACGTGGAGGCCACTGAACTGGACGCAATAAGGCAAACAATGAGAGTTTCAAGTAAAGAAAGAATAAAGAATGAAGAAATTAGACAACGCATGAGTATAGAAAATAGTCAATTAATACGGTATAGTTACTATGGTATAGCTACGTTCGAAGAATAGAGAATCACGCAATATCCAAACTAATGTTAGAGTGGGAACATAGAGGTAGACAAAAAAAAGGAACACTAAAAAAACATAAATGGAAATAATACGAAAATCAACGAGTGAAAGAGATTTAACAGAATGGAAAATGGACATCAGACAACGTAGAAAAATGTTCTAAACCGAGAATATAAATATGTTTATGTTGTATTTTTATATTTTCTTATCCGCTATATTAATTCTTTTTTTTTAACTAAATATTTCAGCGTTGGTGATAATACATAGCATTTTATTTTGTAATACTTGCAGTTTGTTTAGCTTAATTTTGAAGGTTGCGCCCCAGACACTGGAACCATAAATAAAGATTTATTCGTACATAAGAGCGTCACTTTTAATTTTTGAGTAAAGTTTTTCGATTTATAGTAGGGTATAATATACCTGACCTTACGTATAATTCTAATACTTTTTTATTTATGTGTAACTGTCAGATTAATGTTCTGTGAGGTAGAATCTGACATATTTCACGGCACTATGTTTTGTATTCCACGGTATGGAGCTACCACTTATAACTCTATTAGGCGAGTTTTCAGGATGATGAAAGTGTGAAAATTTTAGTGTCGTACTTGTTAGCATTGAGTGTTAAGCGTTATGCACCATTTAGTAGATTATTAATCAATTTAATTAACACTACAGGGTTGTATCCAGAAGTAGTAGGTCTGTTTTTTTTTCCGCGCGCGCGGATCGATGGAGTGGGGTTTCCAAGGCCAGATGTTATGGAAGGGAGCCTTGGGAACAGGTTTCGACCTGCGGCAGTCGCTTGCGTGCATTAGTTGAGTGTGGACCACTGTTTTAGTGACCTCCTGTTGTGACGCCTGGTCGTCAGTTGCGATGGAGCGAAATTTGGAGCAGCGGTACTCCATCAAGTTTTGCTACAAATACGACCAGACCTGGTAGAGAAGTGGAAGCTCCACCTTGACAACGCGCCGTATCACGGCGCGTAGATTGTGAGGGATCTCCTGGCCAAATTCGACGTTTCCACGTTGCCTCGCCCCCCTACAGCCCTGATGTGGCACCGCCGGACTTCTTCCTGTTCCCTCGGATCAAGAGGCAGCTCAAGGGTGATCGTTTCGACTCGGTGGAAGCAGTCCAAGCGGCAACGACGAGGGCGCTGAACATCATCCCGGAGGACGACTTCCAGAAGGCCTTCGCGACCTGGAAGGCTCGCTGCCAGAAGTGTGTTGATGCCCAAGGGGCCTATTTTGAAGGGTATTAAGTCGATGTACCAAAATGTTCAATACATTTTTTTTTAAATCAGTCCTGCTACTTTTGGATACCACCATGTGTTTTAAAGTTTCATTAATGTTGTGTTAATACGATGTGTTTACATAACAATTGCGATACTGTTAGGATGCATTGCTAGGGCCTAATATGGAACCTTGTGGCACACCTACTCGTACCTGAAAAATCTTGTGTAAGAATGATGTAAGTACGTTTATTAACTAAAGAGACATTTTATATAAAAGGCCTTTAATACAGACCGTTGAATGTCTGGGCGACGTCATGAAATGCTATAAGTGTGTGGTTTTATCTTTGAGTTCTTCTTCAATCTTTTCAGTAAGTCGTAGTAATTGATATGTTTGTTCATTATGATGTTCTAAATCTAAACTGAAAATAAGGAAGTACGTTGTCTTTTCTCAAAAAGTATTTAAACAAGTTGTTATTACTCGTTCGAAAAGTTTAACTCGATTATCGCGCTATTTGCCTGGTTTGGGGATCATCACCATTATGGCTTGTTTCCACGCATCGGCGAAATATTTAATATGTAGGCAAGCATTATATACTGCTGTTAAGTAACAGATAAATTTTTGATATTTAAGGACCAGATTTAGTATCATATCTAGTTTAGGGCTTTCTTGTATTTAATGCAATTTTAATTCCAACAGATACTGGTTCTAGAAATCTAGAATTAACAGCAGTACTATTAGTTATAGAGCTCGTTATTTGCCAAGAATGATTTGTATCGGTTAGATTTGGCAAGGTAGAAATACATGGTCAATTAGTTTTGCAAATAATTTATGTTTGTCTTTATTTTGGAGGTAGTTTTGACTCCATTTTCGGAGTTAAAATGATATCTGATTGTTTGAGTATCCTTTCAGTGATTTTGTGCACCTTTTGACGCTTGAGAGTGAATTATTCTATGTAGCTGTTGTATGATTCAATTCAGTTTCACTAATCTGATCAATATATTCAGATAAGCTTTATTTTCTGGAGCCTAAGCATTTCGCCATTGTCGGCAAACCTTGTGGTTTTCTTGTATACATTAAAGTATATATACTGAAGTTTTTAATTTTACAAAGTGATGATAAGATCTAATGTTCCCTGAAACTTCTGTACGGCCTGGGTAGTCGTAGTTATAAAAATTGTACAGCACTGTTAATTTCATTAGGAGTTATTAGGTTACAAAGACATTTTAATTTGTTGTTCATTATGTTTCGAAATTTGTCCCAATTAACAGGGCCATTTATTAATCTTGGGAGACGTGAATAATAATTTGGAGAACAATTAAGCCTAAATAAAACAGGTAGATGATCTGAGCCTAGTTCGGTAAGCACTGTCTAGTTAACTGCCACTTGTATATTTTTGTGCAGGATAATATCAAGAATATCGGACAAGGAACTGTGTCTAAAGGAAAAATATGCATATTCAGGTGGTGCTGATATTTGCACTACTAGTTAAGAAATTACTTTTTCTAGTTTTACTTTATCGGGGTTGGTTTGTTTACAACCCCGATTATAATAGTAATAATAGTTTTCCGTAATAAGCCTTTGGGGTCATAACAGGATAGGTCTGCTACAATCTAGAGCCTACGGTACGCAAGGGTAGTAACGTGGCTAGCGCTACGTACCGAACGCCTACTATTACCCCAGAGTGTGACCTCCAGGTACTTATCTATTGCTGTCTGAGTCGAACTGGACCGTAAAAATGCCAGTGATCAAATTGGCCAAAGCGGGATTCGAACCCGCATTAGTAGAATTCGTAGTCTAGCGAACCTATCCACTAGGCTGTCGGCAACGTGAAAGTTGATTACCAAATATTTGTTGGTTATTTTGTATCACTTCGAAATAAAATAGGTTTTAATGATATTATAAAATTTTTAATCTTATTAATATAAATAGTGAATATTTCTAAGGCAAATTGGAGAATATTGGAGGTATTATTACAAATGGCAATGGTTGGAATGATGGTTTTAAGAGAAGAAATATTGAGGACAAATGTAGGAAGGTGTTTTGGAGTTGTGCTGCGTATGTTACATTGGATGTAATTTTACCAGTGATTAAGGCATTAGGGCCAGAAGATCTTATTGTAGGATATGCAGATTTATTGGTAAACTGTTTTATATAGTGGCACTCTTTATAATTTGCAGTATGTTTCTCCACACAATTAACACAAACAGATTTACTGTCATATTCATTTATTGTATACTGTGAGTAGTGACTAGTTTCAGGAGCTAAAAGGAGACTACGTTAAAAAATAAAATTTAATTTGTCAAAAAAATACTTGTCTTTATGTTAGGCTCACAACTTTTTAGACTGCCTACGTATTATTATTATTAGCATAACCATACAAAAAAAGCTAAAATGCATGTATAAAAATTTTATAACATATAATTTTAACAGCATTGAAGTCTAACCACATCTCAATATTTCCAAACTATCTCATAGCCTTAAAACAACTTTTTTAGTATTTGGGAATATTTCACTGTTTGTTAAAAACCATAGTGCAAACACAATTTTTTACTAGATTAAGCCATTGTCTGTTATAATAGAACTATTTTACTGTAATATGGCAAAATGATATTAATATTGTACTAAAGAAAGACAATCCTCTCAAGACAGAACAGGGTTTGATTAGGTGAGAAAGGAACATAATTTATTTGAAACAGTTCCTTAGGAAAATCCAGGCCATAGTTTTTACATGCTTAAGTACATTAATTGTCAAACGCTTCCTATTTGGGTAAGTAAAAATTCATTTATAGAAGATTGGTATTGCTCGAAAATGTTTTAGTAGATCATAATTGGTCTCAAGTTCTTTTATACGACTAGCATTACAACTGTATATAACAAATATTTAACACTCTTACAAACTATTTAAATGACGAGGAGCTTTTCATTGGTTGTTTTCGATAAGATTCAGTAACATTTTACACGTCTTATGCGAGCATGACTAAAACTGCGTCATCATCAGGTTCTTGCTGACTAAATCTGTTTGATGATTTTATGTGAAAATATATATCTTTCTTTCTTTTCTTTCTTTAGCCTTCTTCAATCCATTTGCGGATGAAGGCCTCCCCTAGTTCCTTCCATCGTGTCCTGTCTTGTGCAATTCTTTTCCATGCAAGACCGGCGTGTAGTTTTACATCATCTATCCATCGCATCTGTGGTCTACCCCTTGTTCTTTTGCCTAGCCAGGGTCGCCAGTCCTGGATTCGTGCGTTCCACCTGTTGTCCGTTTGGCGGGCATTGTGTCCTACGAATTGCCACTTCAGGCTAGCTATTCTTTTTCCCACATCTGTGACTTTTGTCTTCTCCCTTATCCAAGTGTTTCGTTTTCTGTCTTTTAGGGTTATTTGTAACATTTGGCGCTCCATGGCTCTTTGGGTCTTCATAAGTTTGTCTACATTTCTCTTTGTCAAAGTCCAGGTCTGGGCCCCGTAAGTAATGACGGGCAGTATACAGCTGTCACACACTTGTTCTCAGGTATTGAGGTATCTTTCGGTTTTTTAATATGTAACTTAATCTGCCAAAGGCAGCCCATCCCAGTTTCGTTCTTCTTGCGATTTCTATTTCTTGATTTTCTTTATTAAGTGTAAACCTTTGCCCTAAGTATGTGTATTCTTCTATTTGTTCTATAGTGTTTTGTTCTAGTTCGATATTCACTTCTTCTTCGGAATTTGTCATGCTTTTTGTTTTTTTGGTGTTATCTTTAAACCCACTTTTTTAGAAGCTTCATTTAGTTCTTGGAGCATTGAGTTTAGTTGGTCTCCATTTGTTGCAAATATTATGACGTCTTCTGCGTATTTTAGATTATTTAAAAATTTGCCGTTTATATTGATGCCTTTTCCCTCCCAGTTTAGGCATTTGAAGACATCCTCAAGGGCTAATATAAATAGCTTAGGTGATAATGGGTCTCCTTGAAGGACCTCCTCTGTATTGGGATTGGATCGGTTTCTTCTGACCAGTTGACTGTTATGGTAGTATTCTTATATATATCTTGGATTATTGTCATATATCTGTGGTCTATCCTGCTGTTCCATAGACTCTTCTCTACTGCCCACGTTTCGATGCTATCAAACGCTTTTTCATAATCTATTAGTGCTATGTATAATGGGAGATGATATTCATTTGCTTTCTCTATATAAAAATATATATAGACTCCTTGAAATCAAATATTACTAAAGAAGGCTTAATCCTTCCAAATCAGATAATAAGATAAACTGTAATAACAGATCATTTTTGAATTTGTTTTTTTTGCTCTTGACAAACTACAAAATAATGAAAGCTATTATTGTATCATTTAACTGTTATTAAACTAATATTGTAGACGTAAAAAAATTGTAAGCTTGTTAATATTCAGGCATGTGATTTCATACATTCACGTGTAAATAAATTTATTTCACCAAAAAGTGTTATTCGTCTGGTTATTACAGAAAGATAAAATTACTAAAAAAACCGAATAGTGCTAATAGATATCAGCTGAAATATTTGGCAGAACCCTTTTCAGCTAATTCTTTAGGTCAGTCCACAAAATTGAGAGGATTTAGACATTTATCACCAACAGACACATTATGGAAAAGCTTTACATTTCTGCAATAAATTATTTTCTGAATTGTTGTTAATTCGTTAAAATTCCTTACATTGTAGCGATACGGCATATATCTGAAGAATAAAGTTTTGACAAACAAGATAAAATTCCCCTAAAAGATTCTAAAATTTACCTCCCATGTATATCTTTGAGAAGTGGCAAATATAGAATTATGTGGACAAAACTACGAACTTAAATTAACGGTTCTAAAACCAATTTAAATTTGACGTTTTCATTTAATGAAATCATTGCTTTAAGTGTTTCGTAGTACCTTTATTTAAGTTCTAGTTGCATTAAAAAGAATTGTGGTCCACAAAAGTAACATTAGTCGATAACTTGCAAAGTACTTCCCAAGCAATAATCAAAATAGATATATAATTACTTATAGTGCTTAACTTTGATCTCTTTTTACGCATGGGTCTGTTTGGAAACACCATTAGCATGCAAAAGTAGAAGTTTTGAATATCAATGAAAATATTAACAGTCGAATTAAGCACGTTTTAATAAAAGTTATTACTTCTCTACCTTGGCAAACAAAAATTGTTATTTCTTTAAATTTTGTTAGCAAAAAGCATTTTTTGATTCAGTAGAATAATCTGAAAATTGGTTTAAGTCTTTGGGAGTTTTTTAGGAGGGCGTCGTAAATTTATAATTATGTGAAAACTATGAATAATGATATTTTTTAAATGTACAGTTATTTATAAAAAGATGCGACAAAACATTATAGGAAATGTCAGATTTACGTATTTATTTGCTCTATTCCAACTAGTTACATTCATTCTGGACCTTACATCAATAAACTCTGTTGAATGAAATTGAAATTATCATAAGTTTAAAGCTATTTAAAGTAGTGTAAGATATTTTTCTTTAAAGATTTTTTTAAAATGATATGTTGCTGTTTTATTTCAATTTATTTTAAGTTGTTATTGCGTTCTTGTCGACTGTAAGAATACTTTGTTATTTTTTGTATTAATTTCCTTTTATAATTATGTCATTCCCTTTTTTGTCTCTATCGTACTTTAAAGTGTTTTACTTTTATGTTCTCTTTTATGTGCATGCGTATACTTATTAGGTTTTAATTTTGTCTGTCAACCAAAGATGTTTTTAACTATTGTAAGATAAGTGAAAAATTTGGCATCATCTTCTAGAAGAAATAGTTTTGCATTTATCTAAATATAAATACAAAGTAGAGCTAAATATTTAATGCCAAAGAAATGTTACGAATGAAACGTTAGTCTGAGGGCGCAGACGTAGGTAGAAAAAAGTTTTGCCTCTAGGGGACTTTACTAGTCAAGATAACATAGGCAAATAAAGCAAAAATTTTGCTCTAAAGGTTTACATTTAGAATAATAAATCCGCTGTGCTTTTCAAACGCACAATGAACTGACGCCTCAAATCCCCGTTCCCGATCAAAAATCTATTTTGTTGTGGGTAAGGAAGTTTATAAGTATTTGTTCTGTAATAAAAAGGAGCAATAAAAGCTTCAGTTTTTGGTGAGACTATCTGTTGGTTTCTTTATTGATGAAACGCATTTTTACTTGTCGAAATCCATTAATAAACATTATTAAATATATAATAAAAATTATTATTAGAGTAATAACAACTTATGAGATACCTATGAAAGGCCTCTCCACATTAAACTAACAACTGTTGGGTGTGCGATGAATAAAAGGGGAGGAAAGCCAAAGTCTTACGGTTATTTCCAATCAATATATGAAAATGCTTCGATAGTCACCTACCTAACCTTGACACACTCCAACTGGAAAACATTTGGTTCAACTCACACAGCAAAAGCTTCGCATCAAGTATCGCGTAAAATGTTTCCTGGGCGCCTAACCTCTTAAGGCAGTAACATTACTTGGTCAGTCCGCATACCGGATTTCGCCCCGTATAACTTCTTTCTATGAAACTATCTCAAGTCTAAGATTTGCAAAAATTAACCTATAACCGAATAACCCAACGAAATGCATTACGTCAAAAAATCAGACGTATTGCTCAACGAATGTTGAAAACTTAATAAGCAATTTTGGAATATGACTTCAAGTGTGCATCGAAAATGAGGGACATCACTTAGCCGATATTCAATTGTATTTTTACTTTAAAACAATACATTTTGTATGTCTTCTATTGTTTTTTCTTTATTCAATCTGATAAAAAATGCGACAGTTTTGTGCTACCCCGCATGTCAGTTTAATTACCTATATTTTTATTACTATTAATATTCTTTGGTGCTTTTACTTTAATGTCCTAGCAATACTTGGACTATTTTATTTAATGTTATATTTAATGTAATTCTGAAGTAGTTGTAAAAAGGTCAATTTGTTTGTTTGTATAAGGACAATTAGGCCTAAGATCAAAATTAATTTGGCTAATGACAAATTTAATTGTTTCTTTACTAGATGGAGAAATGCTAAATCATTTGAGCCGACGTTATGATATACACTGTGTCCAGAAAGGGTAGGGTGTATTTGTATCTGCGCCGCCCATGTAACGGCGCGATAAGTATAGTTTGTTGCACTGCTCTTTGGAGATATAGTAGCCATGGAAGTGTACCCGGGAGACCATCTCGCTTTTTGCGTACTTGCCTATTATCGCAATGGTGATTCTATAGTCACAGCTCAACGTTTATATCGTGCAGAATTTAAGGTACGGAATGCACCGAAGGACGATACCGTCAGAAAATGGATTCTAATGTTTGAAAATACCTCTTTGACTGCAAAAATTTCCAATCAAGGTCTCCCGCGCTCTGTTCAAAGCTACAAACGATTGAAGAAGTTAGAGTTTCAGTGCGTGAAAATCCGTCTCAATCAGTTCAAAACGCATTCGAGAACTTAACATTAAAAATCGTCGTTGTACAAAATTCTGAAGTAAGATTTATAACTTACAGCCTACAAAATTCAGTTTGTTCAAAATCTGAACGTTACCAACTATCCTCTCCGGTTGACTTTTGCAAATAAAATGCTTCAACGTTTTCCAACATTTGAAAAAATTCTGTTTAGTGACGAAACAAACCCTACTGCCGCTACTGAGCCAACGCAAATCCAAGACAGATACATAAACGATCATTACATAGTCCAAAATTTATTGTGTAGGAGACATGTTAAGAAACTTTTTGGTTCTACAACTGCAGGAGTTTGAAGGTTTTAATGTGGAAACATGGTTTCAACAAGATGGAGCCACTTGCTACACCTCAAACCAATCACTCTCGTCGAAGCACCATCAAGTGGCCCCCGAGAATACCCGATCTTACAACTTTTGATTATTTCTTTTGGGGATACCTTAAAGAGAAAGTGTATGCAAACAAACCACGACCTTTACTACAATTGAAGCACAATATCCGCACTGAAAGGGCCGCCGTTTCCAGAGAGATGTGTTGACATGTGGCGACTAATTTTGTTAGAGAGTGCTATCAACGCGATGGTCAACATTTAGACAACTTAATTTTCCAAAACTTTGTCTAAAGATTCAAAATTTTAAAAATTTTTTCTGACTTGTAGTGTTTTTTTTACTAAATTTACAAATACCCCCTACCCTTTCTGGATACCCTGTACTACTCAGGACAAAATAATGACAATCAATACACATAAATACTATTGAATAATAGTATTCAATAAAAATGCAAACAAGTGTATCAAGAATGTTGTAAGACTGTATTAGACAGAAATATTATGATGCTGATGTTTGTTATGTTTATTTTATATATCGATGCGTTTTTAAGATTTTTTTGATCTCCGAGTTCTCTTAATAATTACTTAAAATGAAGTAAGGTCTGTCATTGTAATAATGTAATTTGGTAATTTCTTATTTCTTTTTGAGATTTGATATTCAATGTACTAGTTTTGGCCTATTAACTTTGATTTAATAATTAATAAGACGTTTCTTACACAAACCACTACTTTACAAACTTTAAATATAAGTATTTACAAGAAAAAACGTAATTTTATTTTGTTCTAACGTTAATAATAAAAACACAATGAAGCTCGCCGGTATTACTGGAAGAAGATTAGTAGACGAAGCAAACAACGAACAAATAAGGGAATTCCGTTTTTTATCGCAGGCTTTTTTTAGGTAAACACAAAGGGCTTTGTTCTACTGTGCAAAGCTTTTTACGGTTGCGATTCACCTTGCGAGTGAGCTCATTTAATATTTGTTTTTAAAAAAGCTTATTAATGCAAGCAATTTAAACATTGTTCGGAAAATCTCTACTATTTAATTATTAAAAAGTTATACAGCATTTATTATTCGAACACATAAATATATTTTTTAAATAAACAGAACTCGCTGCTCTACAATTATTTTGTTAAAAACATAACACAATTATAATACATATTGCAGTAAATTAGAAATAAATATTCTATGTTGAAATAGGCAATCAATTTAAGCTAAATATTTATGAGCAGTATATTTTCAATTATAAAGTAACTCAATTGGAAAATGGCACAGCTTATTCAATGAATTTTCACCGTAATATAGGTGCTTATAGTTTTTTTATGATAGCAAATAATTGGTCGCTTTATTTGTTTACATCTAATATAATTTACTTTTTTGTTGCTAATAATTATGTAAGATCTTTTACGGGTAATGCATGAAACATTAACATTGTTATTATTAAAGTCAAAAGTTATATATCGAAGAACTTACTATAATTACTAAATTAGAAGAGACATTTTACATTTTTATGTATTTTTATCATTACAATTTCAATTTTAAAACAATCATTTGACTTTTTTACACTACTGTTTTTTGAAATTGAAGCACAAAAAAAGACTCACAACTGAAACTTTGCAGATTGATGTAATAGTGTAAGTTAAATCAACAGTTAAATTTATAAAACATTTATCCATAAACATTACATTTATTTAATTATATATGGTCCTATTTCGGCCTCAATTCAAACGGCGCGTTGTCTTGGTAAAAGAGCACTTTTTTCTTTTCTATCTGAGGTCGTTTTCTTACAATTTCTTCTTTCAAACGCACTAATAACGCCATAGAATATTTGCTATTGATGGTTTTTTCTTTCTCAAGGTAATCGATGAATAAAGTACCGGGCGCATCTTAAAATACGGAGGCCAAAACCTTACCAGCTGACATTTGCGTTTTTTGTCGCTTTGAGCGGCTTTCGCCCTTTGCTGTCTACTCAGCTGACTGACAATTTGACTCTGAAGTGTAGTGGTGGATCCATGTTTCATCCATTGTCACATACCACATAAAAAATCCTTTTTATTGGGCTAAAACAGCTCCAAACACCGCTCTGAATCATCGATGCATTGTTGTTTTGATCGACTGTGAGCAAACGCGGTACCTATTCCAAACAGAGCTTTCTCATAGACAAATGTTCATGCAAAATATTGAATACACTACCTTGTGATATCTCTAAGATGTCAGCTATCTCAAGCAATTTTAATTTACGATTGGCCAAAATTATTTTGTGGACGTTTTTTATATTTTTCGGAACAACTGCCGAGTTTGGGCGATCAGAGCGTTTAGTATAATCGGTGTTTGTACTGTAGCGTTTAAAATCAACAAACCACTTTTCTACCATTTGCCTCGATAGGGCAGAGTCCAAATAATACTTGTCAAGCCATTGTTTTGCTTGAACGGTATTTTTTCCCATTAAAAAGCAATGTTTTATCAACAAATTTAGATTTTTCTATTGTTTTGAAAATTACACAAGTAGCGTCACCAAAATCACTGTAACTTGTGAAATAAACGTCATATTGTCATGAAATTTTGACACGTATCATATAAAGATTAGTACTTTTTAAAACTTATATGGATTTGTCAATAGTAATGCCATCTAACAGTTATCCTACGAACTTATTGAGTAAAGTGTTAGTTCTTATAATCATTTTCTGACTGTAGCACGTTTAATTTAATATACAAATTTAATGTACAATATTTTGTTTTTAATAATATACAATTTCAATAAATCTAATAATCAATAATCTTAACAATGATCTCAATATCAAAAGAACTACGCCTTTTTCAATTGTAATTAAAAAAGCATGAGGTAAAATTAAAACACCATTTGTAATTAAAATATTTTTTTCTTTGCATAACCAAATTACATACAAAATATTAACCGCCCAGTAAAACTGTAATTCTTTATTTCAAATATTAAAACGTAATTGTTTACAACCTATTTTTTAAGTTTGAGGAAATTCTATTCAATCCATTTCTAAGACAATATTATATTTAAAATGCCTTTATTTTATATTTAAACATTGATAATGTTTTTGCTTTATTTGAAAGTAGAGACATAGAGGTTCTGTGTGAAGCAAATCATATGACATATTGCTCTTTTGATGAAATTTTCGATAACATGTTGATATAATTGCCAAGAAATTTCAGCAACGTTGTGCCAAATTTCTGCTTTGAGGTTTGTGATTTGTTGATGTACACTAGCAATGTAATAAAGCGGCCAATTCATATCATCTCGCTGCAAGATAACACAACTATTAAATTTGGTTTGCTATCAATACATGATTTTAACGTCAGTGTAACATGTTGCACCGTCTTGTTGAAACCACGTATCTTCCACATCCATATCATCAATTTCATAGTACAAAAATTTGATAATCATCTCATGATATTGAATTATATTGAAGGTAACGGTAATTTTTGAAGAAGTAAGATCCAATTAATCTCCCAGCCTAAAATTTTCGCCAAGCCATGACCCGTTGATGACGTATATTTTGACAATTTTGTTTATTGATAATGCCGGTAAGATGCAAATGTGCGTTATCGCTATAGATACTTTTTTTTTTAATTTTTACAATTTCTACGCATTGTACCTTTTGATAATTTAACGTTAACATTTACTAATAAGAGCGAACAAAAATATCTACTCTAGTTTTGCGGCAAATTTTAAATGTCACTTCATTTTGAGACACCCTTTACAAAAGTCATGCATTTTTCAAGATAGATAATTTTTAGTGCAAAAATAGAAAGATTATTTAAAATAAATATTTCGAAAACAATAAACTAATAGCTATAAATAAAAACAATATGTTAATTTTTTTTATTTAACTGCATATTTACAATCTACTCCTAAATGCAGAGTAATAAGTAAATTATATACAAGAATATAACATGAGTAAAGTACCCGTTTGTTGGTCATTCTTTAAAATACAACTAATAAGTTAGGTTTAATTAAATCACGTAATGCATCTCTTGCCTTAGGTCCATAGGCCACAGTCTTCCGAGTCTCCTCTCTGTCTCTGGGGGATTGATTATTTCTGACACCAGGCCATTTTTGTGTACTTCAATTCGTTAGAAGTATAGTGCCAAAAGTCTCTCGATTTTCTCGGTGACAAATGGAATGTTTCAGTTATTGTGTAGGGTAAAGTTCGGCATGTACCATGGTGCGTTGGTAATGGGGCACAATATTTTATAATGAATCCTTTAAATTATTTTTTGGTTTGAAGATTTTGTACACCCCCATAATTGTATTTTATATGTACATATAAGCTTAAGGATATACTTGTATAACAATAGTTTATTATTTATCTATAATTTGGATCTTTGTCTCATTAACCATGACATCTCACTAAATTTTAAATTAATTTGCTGTCGTTTTGTTTTGACATGTTCCTTCCAAGTAAATTTTTAGTCTACATAAAACCCTAAGTATTTTATTTTATTAACTTTCTACAGCAAGCTTATAGTAGAAAGTTAATGAGATTATCATCCTGTCTGTCTGTCTGTGTGTCTGGAGACAAGATAACTTCCGATCTATCCAACGGATTCACTTCAAACTTGGCATACACACATCTTAGATCAGTACCTTTCATGGCAACCGGAAGTGACCGTTATGATTTCGCACCGCTGTAGAAAGTTTATTGTACGGTATTACACCGTTCTTGTTTTTACTGGAATTTTAGTATGGTTTAGGAAAACTGATAGAACTTACTATGCGTTTGTAGTGTAAGCAACTTGTACTGATTTTGTCTCATTTATCTTAATTTTCCAGTTCTGTAATAGATCCAGGTGATTCTGTAGGTTTTGTGTTGCATCTACTGAGTTAATGTTTACTAACAGCAATGTTGCTATAATAGTATTGTGTGTTATTGGTAAGTCCTAGGTATAAATCAAGAAGAGAAACGGTCGCAACAATCCTTGAGACACTCCTGATTGTACTTGTTGGAGTAAATGGAGTTTTATTTTATTTTAAGGTGTCGTTCTGACATGTACGAACTGCAGATGGTAATATGGATTAGAAAAACGCTTTTTATTTTATGGAAAAGGTCTGGCGACATCTAAAAAAAACAACAGTACATAATTTCTTTTTCTTAAGGTTTCTAATGATTCTAATTACAATTCTGTGTGTTTGCTGTATAGTTCAGTGGTGTTCCCGGAAACCAAATTGATAGTCTGGCATAATTGTTGATAGTTCCAAATTAGTTTTAATTCTTCTCATCAAGAGTTTTTCGAAAACCTTAAAAAATACGAAGAAGGTTAATTGGACTATATGAACTTGCTTCATTAGCAGGTTTTGCTGGTTTAGGCATTATGACAATCTGGGAAAATTTCCAGCTTATAGGATAATATGATATTATATGAATAATTAAGAACTTTGTCTGCAGTAAGGTTATGTTCGAATGCTTTACGTGGATTAATGTTTTGATTTTTTCGGGCGTTTTTCGGATGAAAATTATTATTAATTTAATTGGATATGAAGATTAGCAGGACATGTTAAGGAGATCCTCAATAACACTCCCATCGTTGTTAATATCGGGCCCGGGTAGTGTAAAAGCTTGGGCGAGATTTGCTGCAAATATTTCTACCTTTTCTGCGTCGCTTTTTCTCTAGATTATGTCCAGTTTTCTGAAGTACTGCGGTATTCGATATTTGGAAATTTTTTGTTGCTTTTCATATAGTATGATTTTCTTTAGAGAGTGAATTTATATAATTTTCAAATGCTGCGGTTTTAGCTTCATAGAGGGTTTTGTGTAACCTTCCTTTTAGTTTGTTGTATATTATTTTGCCATTATTGTTTCGAGATCTTTGCCATCTGTTTCGTACTCTTCGCTTTTCAGACACTAATTTCCAAATATAGAAGGGTATGTTATTATATTTCCCTGCTTCTTGTGATTGTTTTGAAGTTGTGTACCAGACAGCCTCTTGTATTAGGGTGGTTAGGTAGTTAATATCCTCATCCATTAGTCGGCCTCTTTAATTCGAAGTTTTAAGTTATATAGTTTTAGAAATTAATCATATCCGTTGCAGTATTGATTAGTGTTGGTATATGTGCTTTATTTATAATATACGTACCTATTGTTGCAATCACTGGAATATGATTTGAAAATATTTCGTGATTGGTTCAGCGTACAGATAGTTTATTGAAATACCTTTCTGTGCAAAGAAATCTACGAGGTCGGGTAACTTATTGGAGTCTGTCAACCAATAAGTTGGTTTGTCTGTTGATAGATAATTGCAGTTAGGTTTGTTTGTATCCTGTAGTAAATACCTGCCTTTATTTGTTACTGACCTTCCTCTCCAAATTGTATTTTTGGTATTCCAATCCCCTCCTATAAGGAATCTAGATCCCAGTGATGGAAGCATATTTTTCTTTAAAAATAAAATGTCTAGGTGGTCAGTAGATAGACGAGATTGTCAAGGGCCCCGATTTGGTGCCTACTTTAATTTTAGCTGATTGTATTTTGTTTATCTGTTGACGAATTATCTCATAATGGGATACTAAGTTGCTGATAATGATTGCTGCCCCGCTATGTGTCATATCATCTAGATACATTACGTGACACACCTTACAATGTGGTATTTAAACATTGTTCTGGAGGTGAAATATGTATTTGAAATTAAAGCGATATCTATTTTTGTAATAGGAGAAAATTTTGTAGTTTTAGTTTAAGGTTTAATAAACCATTAGTGCTTTATGTAACTGTGCCAATTTAGTTATTACTATACTAACCAGTAGATTAAATATTCCCTTGAATTTATTTAAAACTACTGTAAGTTGTTGCGCCATATTTGGAGGGTTCTAGTTTTACTTGATAGTATTAAAGCTAACCATTAGTTAGAAGTTTACCTTGTAGATGATTTATGCGTAGTGATGAAAATTAGTTATTGTCATTTATGTTTAGGTTTGGATAGGGTGTATTATAACGTGGCTGACTAGTTGTTTTTCCTCTAACTTTTTGTATTTTGGTAGATATCGCATCCTTTGTAGCTATCAGAACCTTTTAATTTGGTTCTTCTTCGGCTTTGTCTGTGTAGTTTCAGTCTCTTGTTGAATTATTGGTTGTTTGCGTTGTTGTTAGGTAGGTTTTTTGATAATTCGTTGCATTTTTATAATAATAGGGTTGTTACATATTTATCATATTTAAATAGGGTTGCTGATTTAGATTTATTGCTGCCACGTTGATTGTTGTATTATTTCTTCTTGCGTTAAAGTGGTGGGCCCACCCCACTGCACAATGGTTTAATTGCGGTTGCAAAAACATTTCTATATATTTATAAATTATTGTCTCCTTGGAAATTTAATTGAGATAACATACCGGTTTAATGCTTTTAAGTAATTAATCGCTCGAGATCAGGAGTTCAATTTTTAATTGCCTTTCAGCGCACACATTTACTTATCACTTGCAATCACACAGAGCGAATTCGTGCGACTTTACTTCGTTAAATTCAAATGCGTATGCTTGTTGTAAGTAATAAAAAATGTAAAAATTAACTCGCTGCTACTTTCTCACATTTGCCGCAGTGCACATTGCGTGTTATACCTATTGTTAGCCTAGTCATAAATTTTATAATACCACTCAAACCTTCTTAAATGGAAATTATATAACGCTAGTTTGCTATTTTTTATTAAAGACACAGCTGCAGATTACATCAACAAGAAATTATTTTAATGGCTGCCCTTTGCCTGCACACAAACTTTTAATCTATTTAATCTAATGCGGCACGTAAGTCATCAATCGGAAAACTAGCCATTGCGTCCATTAGTAAATATTTTAAGGTTTCAATACTCAGACGCTAAAACTGACAGCAATTTATAACTGACTAAGACAGAGATTTGGTGAAAACTAGTCTACCGTGCATATATTTTCTTACAACCGTTTTTAAATAGTTTTGGCTTTGTAATCTGGCACAGAGTCCTATTGAAAGTCTATAATTTTAAAACATTATTGCATTGCGTAAAATGCTTATACTATTTCCTAATACATTTTAGTTGGGGTATTTATGACTTTTCCTCAAAAATAAAGCTTTACACGCTTCACCAAACTACGGCACGATGGCCAATTTAAACCTTTTTAATTATCTGTAATGCTTTTTGGAGTTCTTGGTATGAACCTTATTATTTTGCTTATTAAAATGTAATACCTTTTCTTTTGTAAAAAAATGTGATGATATTTCTTAGAGGCCCACCTATGGAGCGTACTTTTTTGGGTTTTTAATCGGTTTTCCATCAATTACTCTCTCAACAAGTTGCTTAACACTGTCATTTTTGATCGGACAAAATATAGAGTGTAGTGGTATGTATATTTCTTTTCGCGTATTTTTTTGTTTTTGAAGTGAATTCTGATGAATCCGTTCAAGCACTCAATAACTCACCATTATTATTTTCCGTGCACACAATTTTTAAATAATCATATTGTTATTAAGAAATAAAAATAAATAAAGTGTCTATAGACAACTTGAATTGGAAACTGGACGAAATGATAAGATCAACACCATATTTAGTCGTATATTTTCCTTTACTATCTATAACATTCTCATAATGAAGCTATGGTATGAGTAAGACATTCTTTGTTTGTTTACATTCCTAAAATCCTAATATGCTGGAATTTATTTATCGATGTTTATTACTTTGTCTATATGGTTCTTATTACCATTAGTTTTTGGCTGTTTCAAATCATTTATAATATCCATAAGTGAAGTTATTGGTAATCTTAAAAGGGCTATTAAACTGTTTGTTCACTTAAAATTTTAAATTCATATGATAGCCTTGTTTGGTCACCTTTTAGAGCATGCATTTTAATTCCATAATTAACCGAGTGTTACGGCCAAAAATTAACCGTGTTGTAATTTTAAATTTAAACAGAAGAACTTCAAACAAAAGCCAAAGCTGAAATACTAACCTTTGGAAAACGGCGCTGTCCTGCAGAAATCGGTTCTCTGTTCTGTTGGTCCTAGGGGATGCAAGAAGAGAGGATAAGAGAGTGGGTAAAAAGATAGGACAAATTACCCCAATCTTCACAGCGGAGCCGATCGGAAGCGTCTTTCCTGGTGCAAAGAAAACTTCTGGCGCTAATCAAAACACGCCGGCGAACTCTCGGTCAAAACGCTCTTGGCCACGGCAAATTTAAAGCCAGTCCCCCGCTTTCTAAACTATCACAACTAAATTCAAAGCGAAGCGAGCGATAAGAGCCAAGAGTCAGCAAGGTGCAAGAGCAAAGGCGAGCGCCCCTTATATATCAGCGCTCCGCGTGGTCGGGAAAATTTTCCGCCGCTAAAATATACAGGAGGGAGCGAAATACGGCCGGCCCTAATTTAAAATTCAAATAAAATTAATTAGAAATTGGTGCAAAAATCGACTTATTCGGCAAGTAGCAACGGAACAAGCATCGAGTTCTAAATATTTCTATTTTCTTGTCACTTTTGAAATATTAGCTAGTAGTACATGTCTATTTGCACCTTACACAAAGTTTGTCCAAAGTGACTCAGTGCACACAAATAAATAAAAATTAATTTTTGTTATCACATTTATTATCAAAATTTAAATCGATGGTAGGTCATAGTGTTCTTGAAAATATTTATGTCCATCGCATCAGTAGTCCGCCAGTAATTCTAAAAATATTTATCAAATAATTATATTTGTGTGGGTAGTGTGTTAATAACCATTTCTTTAATGATAAGAACTATTTTTGGGAATTTATTTGAAAAAATCAACTTTCTAATAAAACAAAAAGGGCTCTATCTCAGTTTCAGTTAGCTCACTTGCGATTCTAATAGATAAATACTTTTTATTTTTAAATTCAAAACTAGAACGCAAAGCTTATTGAAAAACATATGTCATAAATATTAAATGACAACTGATTACGGTTACCGACAAAGCGCGACATTTGAAAAGCTTACATCCCATCGGCTATATAAACTTATAGCTTTTATTAGCAAAGCTCTTAAGTGGTAAATTGTAGTATACTATATTGCACCATTTACATAGTTTTTCTTAGAATGGAAATTTTTGTTCAATTAAGAACTTTCTCTAAATAAATGAACTGTGGTCTTAAACTCTAGTAGCTGCAACTTTACGTACTCTAAAATGATTGTATTACTCAATGGAACTAACTATAGAAAATATGTCAATTTCACCCAAGTGTTTGTTAATACAGCTATGAACGAACCTCTTCTCTCCATATTTACGGTGTAAGCCACTAAAATCTCATCATTGGGATGATTATTTTGACCTTTTCTCACGGCGTTTGCTAAACAGCTATCGAAGCAGTATGGACGACAACAAAATAAATGTTTGTCCTTGAGTTTTTGTAATTTACATTTAGTTTCAATTGGATTTATTAGTCTACTTTACTATAAATAATCATCTCCCCAAATAAATTTTAATTGTAAATCGAGCGTTTTTTAACGATTTTGTCTTTAGCTAAAATTTTAAGCTCACCCCTTCTTTTATAGTATTTTGTATCAAACAAAATTTAGTGGAAGAATGTTTGATATTTTATTATTAACACACTTGACAGATCTATCAGGTCATTTACTTTGTTATCATATTGTGCAACTTTTATTCTTCATTCTTAAAAGCATTGTTTGTAATAGTTTTGTTAATGCTAACTTCGTTCACCACAGAGGATAGTTGGTTTATGATTCATTATTAGATGTAAAACAATTTGCGTGAAACAAATAGCAATAAGGAGCATAAGGAGTATAACACAATAATAAAATTCGTGCACTAAATAAGCAACAAATTTTACAATTATATTTAAATTTCACAATTTATTTGGCTAATATGATATCCAATAAATGCTTTCTGAATGCCAATTTACCTTTTGTAAATTATTGGAAAAGATACATAAATAGTAACAAAATTTTATAGTCAGTAGAGCTTTTCATAGACTTAGTAAATTTTTAGTAGTAAAAACGTAAATGTTACATCAAAACTTGAAATGTAATTTGGGCACTAACATAATATCCCTACGCATTAACGCTGAGTCACCAACATTTGAAGGAAATGTAATAGCTCTATGTGAAACGCATTTCATCAAAGTTGGTAACGAAGCTGTTCTCTTGAGCTTTACCAGCTCCCACAAAACATACATACCTTTCCCGTAGTAGTAGTATTACAAATAAAATTAGGCTAACAAAATTATAGTTGGGCATTTTAGTTTAACTTACATGTCAACGCAAAGCTTAACATGCGTATTAAGCATGAAAATAAAGGCATAGTTGAGATGTGAAACGAAATTATACAAGTTGCGTTATTTCTAACTCAAAATTAGCAACCCCACTTTATCAAAAGTGTGTTGTATTAACTAAATTAAACGTATAAAATACCTGTTAAATATATATAAATAGAAGAATATATTAAAATATATATTTAGGTCATATTTATTCTCGTCTCTTCTTTTGTTAATAATGGAAATGCTTATTTAAAAACTTTTATACCTAACTTCACTTTTGGATGTGAAAACAAGTATTTTGATTATCTGTGTGACTAAATTCAAGTTTACACTTTTAGAATTAAATTTGTAAGGTATATTCTATCTATGACTAAGAAACATATTTTTAAATTTTGTCCTTAAAAACTTGAAGGCGGATAACTATCCAGTAGAAGAAAAAATAGTTTTTAATTGTTAAAGCGCAATTTAGGGTTGCACCCAATCAGTCTGTAGAGAAGCGATTAAAGATTTTCGAGTAAATTAAAGAACATTTGTGTTTTTCCAAAATAAAATAAAATTGAGGATCAAATACCCTAACATTTTCATTTTGCAATGGATCCTGCCTCTTTTCATTTAACACATTTTTTAAATAAGTGGGTTAAATCCATGAGTGATAAATTACAAAAATAAAAGTGCGACAACTAAAGGTGTATTGAAATAAATTAATTTAATATGTTAGCCTAGAACTAAATAAAAATTAAATTAGTATTTTATGAAAAGGAATTTTGCTTCCAACCTTCGACGGAGAAGGTTCTGGTTGCTGACTGTCATTTTTAACTCATTATATTGAAATTTTACTTTTTATTGTTGGAGACTCAATAATTTAACTTGGATTTATATTTTTTTTGTTTATTTTTCATTTGTCACATATTTTTAATTTTCTCTAGCATGGTAATAAAGTTTCCATATGATAATGTAAATTTGGTGTTTAAAATTATATTTTAATAAAAAAACGTAGAGCACATCTGTTGGTGTTCTTCTTTTACCTCATGTATGATATACATGAATGCGCACACTAATCGTTATTGCTGTATTAGTTTTATTACACACTTTACTGACTTAATGCAATCCTTTATTAATAACGGTTTAAGCTTTCTGATAAACGCCATGTCAAATATAGAAAAAAACCATTTTAAAAATTTTGTTAGAACGAATGAATAGAATAAAGGTATGCTATGTTAACTAACAAGTACCAATAAAATTGTAAATATACCAGTAAAATTACTTTTAAATGTAGAAAGACCAAGTTTTGATGCAAATAAAACAATCCTAAAAGATCAATATAATTCGTATGATTCTAGGCTCAACAGAACACGTGCTGTAATATTATCAATTTCCAGTCTGAATAATTTACTCAGCTCACTACGCAAAAAGGAAGACTTTTATAAAACATTTAAAAATAAAATAAACAAAAAATCTGGAGATGATATAATACCGATCATGAGATCTTCCATGAATTCAGAGACCGGAAATAAGATAATTTCAGGAATTAAACAAAGTTCAATATTCAATACTTACTTCGACCTGATTCCGCAATACAAATATACACGGTATAATACAACAGAGCAAAAATCTACCATAAATTAAGTCATATGCAACAGAAAAATAACACCAGGGTAAAAATAACAGTTAGAATATTAAATACTACAGACATTGGTAGTGATTACCAACTATTATTAGCAAAAATTAGAATACAATTAAACACTAATGTAAAGCAAATAAGGAAAAAACGCAGGAGAGGAGAAAATATTGAAATAAAACTTATGAAAGATGAAACTAATAGACAACTGTACATAAAAAGACTGGCTAGCAAAAAAATAGAAAATGGATTCTCTAAGAAGTTAAAATTGGCAAAGCCTGATAAAAAATAGAGACAAATATCTTGGAAAGTGTCAGAGGAGCCTTGGGAACAAAACAACAATTTTAAGAAAAAACACAAAAACATTATGGTTCTCTAATAAAGTAAAAGAACTGTCTAACAAGAAAAGGAAAGCGTTTTTACAATATAATAAAAATAGAACTCAAGCTACTTACGTTACTTATCGAATAATAAAAACAATGTAAACTTTAAAAAAATATTAAAGAAAGCCACTGGGGAAATTTCTTAAAGAATATGGAAAGGGACTTCTACGGCACACAAAAACAAGTGTGGAAGGTAATAAAAACAGCAAGGCGACCATGAAGAAATTGGTATAAATATTGATTGAGAAGAATGGATAAAATTTTTTAAAAAATTGTACACAGGAGATGTTAAGCCAGACGACAACAGAAAGTTAGAAAATAGAATTATAGTAGAAGAACAAGTAATCCTAAAAAAATAAATAACAGAACCAGTCGAAAAATTAAAAAATAGGAAATCTGCAAAATGTAACAATACCTAATGAATTACTCAAATATGGGGGTAAAGCTCTGCAAGAGAAATTAACAAAATTACTAGAAGAAATTTTTATGAACAAAATAATCCCTAATACTTGGAGAATAGGAGTGGTATTACCAGTTTTTAAAAAGACGACCGAAAAATACCCGATAACTAGCGAGGAATAACACTGTTACATACTACTTTAAAACTAACGATAAGAATATTAAGTAATAAAATTAATAAATTAATATCACTAGCAGCAGAGCAACGGGGGTTTAGGAAAGGAATTTCCTGTGTAGATGCTATTTTTATAATTCAGCAGTGGTGGAGAAATCCTCGGAATTTGATAAACCAGATTATATATGCATGGTGAATTTAGAGAAAGCTTTTAACCGAATACTGCTTTACAGAAAATAGCAATGTTCTAAGAACTCATTGAATTCGTGACATCTTGTTAATTTCATTTTATGTTAATTGCGTAATTTAATTGTATTAATTTTGGAAACTTTAAATGTTTATTTAATATATTAGATAGTTGTTTAACTATTGTAGTGCGCCGGTATAGCAAGATGGGATCGCTTCTATCTTAGACGTTGGGGGGTGGCCATATAAACCACCGCCACCGGAACAGAATCAGATTTGATCAGCAAACTAACAAGATGGTTGTCTTGTGTATAAAAATTCATAATTTGTAACTTGCTGTAAAACGTTTGTTAACTTTGGTGTACAAAAATATATATAAATAGTGTTAATTTGCAACCGACCTAATTATTTTAAATAGTCCGTCAAGCGACCAATGCAAATGAAGTGTATCTAGGATCTATAGAAACAGCAGTAGGAATAAGTTAGGGATATTATCTAATTCTACTACTGTTTAATATTATAATGGATGAGGTAATTGAAGGTGTAAAGTCCCTGTGCGAGACACAGACATAAAAATAGTACGTTATGTTAGCGACGCAATACTACTTGCAGAGGATAAAGGCCAGTTACAAAGGACACTAACAAAAATGATGCAAACTTGCAAAAGACACAATATGTAAATATTAACTAAGAAGACCAAATGCATGACAGTCAGTAAAGAGTCCATAAGGTGCAAATTACAAGTAGAGCAAGAGATAATCGAGCAAGTTACCACATTCAATTATCTAGAAGTGAATATATCTAGCTAGAAAGTATCAGAAGCATTAAAAGCATCATATGACATAACAAATTTATCAACAACGAAATTATAAGCAGGGTATATAAAAGTGTGGTGCGGCCAGTACTAACTCGTGGATATACATAACAGATGAGACATCAAAAAATATTGTTGGTAAACAAGAATGGATCGCATCCGAAATGAAGATATCCGAAATTAATGTAAGATACAGCCTATAAATGAATGTATTAAAACTAGAAGGCAAGAGTAAAACAATCATATTTTGAAGACGAAGGAAACCCGCCTAGTGCGCCAAATTAGAGATAAATTACCAGTAGCAAAAAATTCAGGGAAAGACCGATGAAGAGATGAAGAGGGGCATTGTATAGAAGTTGGAAGAAAAAGGAGAAGACTATACTGCAGAGATTTTCTTTGGTGGGATCTTTAGTTCTTCAGAACATTAATCCGACAATAATACCAAGCTCAAAATTAATGTTTCGTCAAGGTTTGCTTTAGTACAGCTATCAAAAAAGCACAATTCACCCAGCAACTTGATCCTTGCATCTGAAAGAAAAAACAAATGTGACTCATAAAAAAGTCTTTAATTAAAAAAGTAAGCCTAGGTAGAATCGCACAACTAAACATTTATCATATAAATTTATCTACCTAAAACGATTAGATACTACTATCCAGAATACATTTATTATTCAAAACTATGAATCACTAAATTTAAGAGGCAAATCTAAATAACAGCTTGATATTTTATGGTAACAGAAAAATTTATTTTTGTAAACTAGAGAATTTTAGTTAGACATCATCTTGAGGGTCGTGGAGGAATTGCGGTTTGCAAACGCTATTTGAAATATATCATGTGATTATAAAGTTTTTAATAACTTCAGATTTTACCTCCTCGATTGCTACATACTTATATTTATTTCGCTGCTTTTGATTTAGTTTTTCTACACGATCAATAATTCTGGGTAGACTTAATTAACAACAACTTTCTAAAAAATATCTTTGGTATTAACTTAAGGTTCCATTTAGTTCTGAGGTATTTGTGCTAAGTAAACTAATGATAATAAAACTCGTGCATACCATTTTATCATTATCGGGCTAAGGGTGTGGGCGAATCAAATACAAATCAGATTTTTAAATTGATTGAACAATTTCGTAACTTATTTAGATCTCTTAGCCAATTTAAAAAACTGCAAATCGATTATCATCTTTGAGAAAGCGGGAAACAATGCAAATATTCTCAGTCATGCTGGTCCTTGGAGGCGTCCCTGACCTTTATTTTGAACGAATTTTTATACCAATCGTATACTTGAGTCTTTTTAAAGATGTCATCCTCGAAGTATGTTTTAAGTGATCTCAACATTTTGGATGGTTTTAAGCTCTTCATCGCAAAAAACTTGATAATGATTCGTTACGCAACGGAAAAAGACACCTCTTGCTCTAATATTGTGATATTGGGTAAACAAGAGGCAATTCAAGATACTCTGTGAAGGGGGGGGGGGTAATATAACTCACCATTAGGCATTCCTACGTATAGCACTCGAAAGCTGCACCCCTCTTCAGTCACATAAGACACATAAGGAATTTTAGTTTATATTTGACTAACCGGCTCTGGTCGCCTCCGGCGTTTTCATTTAAGGAAGTGCGCCCCTTAATAACATGAACCCTCAATTAATAAATTTTCTGAAACACGGGTTCTCTAATTTTAACTAATGATTATTCCTGCCAAATATATTTAATAAGTATATAGACGGAGAATATCACTCTGTTTAGAGAAATTAAATAACTATAGGAGTCAAGAGATGACAGAAGGTTACAACAAACCCAGATACTGCCCTCTATTCTTTTTTATTTTTTTTTTTGAAAGTGAATAGTGAATTTATCGGCCAGAACCGAAAACTTTGCGGCCACTTCCGGTCAAACGGACCTCGAGATTTTTCGATCAAGCTGATATTTGGCATCTGCACTTGACTTATCGTTCTTAGTTGAATACTTAAAACGTTATTTCTCTTATCTATCACATAATAAAATTGTAAGGCGTGACACATATCAGAAATGGCAGAAATAAAATCTTAACTTTTGACCCTCAGTTCAGCCCCTGTGGGGGGTCGGATAAAAAAAGTCTTTTTAATTTGGCCAAAGATCATTCATGCGAAGTTTCACGTTTCTAACTCGAGCCGTTTTCGAAAATGCATAAAACTTTGGACCCCCTTGGGAGCGAAAAATTCTTTCTTAGTACGTCCCTACGTCATACAGAGAATAAAGCCCTAAAGTTTCAAGGTCCTAGGTTCGGCGGTTTAGGCTGAGCGTTGATGAATCAGTCAATAGAGGTTTTCTCTTTTATACGTATAGATTAATTATAAAATATCCTCTTTTGTATTAATTGCCTTTAATATAAATTTTCTTAAAAAGAAATATCAATTTGAAACTAATAAAGTTAATAAAATTTATTTTACACATAAAAAGACAAGCCGTATTATTTTTGATAGATATAATTCTAAAGGGACAGTCAAAGTTTTTTTTATATTTTCTAAATATATAATATTCAATTTAAATTTTATATTATTAGTTTGTAAAGAAAGTTCTGTTACAGCTGCGAAAAATTTAATTTTTATGCATTTTTTGTGCTTATTATGTTACACCAATCTTCATTTGCATATCCTAGATGGCAATCGACAAGTTTGAGCTCCGGGTTTTGATCCGCTATTGTTGGAAACGAGAGCTTTCAACAAGAGCAGATACGGAAGCTTGCGGAACGATGGCAAAAGGTCGTGGACAGTGACGGACTATACTTTGAAGAATAATTGTTATTGTTTTGGTTATTAATTGGAGCATAAATGTTGAATTTTTCGCAGCTGTAACAGAACTTTCATTACAACCTAGTAGTTGCTTTTCTAGCGTTTTTAAATCACTCGAGTGTCTTTAAAAATCCATTGTAGACCCGATCCTTCAGGTATCCCCATAGAAAAAAGTCACATAGATTCATGTCAGGGGAATATTGGCAAATTAATTCCATCATCAGCAAAATTATCAAAATTTAGGCCCATAACACGTGTTCTATAATTATCCAAAAGTGTCTAAAAAACTTTCGGAGCACAATAAGATCTTGCACGGTCCTGCATAAACCAGTAACCGTTGAGTATTTTGGCTCTCTTCATTCATGTCTCTTAGCAGCATAACTTTCTCCAAGCAGAATTCAACTATTGTTGAATGACTTCTGACCATGCTTTTTTAATGAACCTGGTAGTTTCAAGAAAATCAATATTTTATACATGAAGATCAGAAAAATACAATTCAGAAAACAGAAATCAACTAACACACAAAAAGGTTATAGAACTATTCATAGATGTCAGTAAAATACAATTATACAAATGTACTGTAAAATACTTCGTTATCTGAACATGTGTTTGTTGTTCGAACATAATCTTTCACAGAAGTGTTCGTTGTCCGATTTGTTCGCAATCCGGACTGTTCGTTATTTGATTATCCACTGTACGTTTTACTGCTCCGTTCACATTTTACATTATTCTACAGGGTTTGCGCAGAGAGTATCGGGAATAATTCAATAAAAACAAAAGTATTGAGAGTAACCGTTTATTCCTTTAAAATTATTTAAAGTAGTTTTCCTCGGTGTGTCTGCCACGCTTTGAAAGTTCTTGGAATGCGGAAACTAAAATGCTGTTTACGGCCCTGGGCAGGGTAGTTTGAACCCTCTTCACCGACCCAAAACTGATTTCCTTCAGATTGGATTTAAGTGTTGAGAACAGAAAGAAGTCAGGCGGGGCTAACTCTAAGTTGTACAACGATGTTTGGGGCAACGTTGCCACGTTTTTCCCAGCTAAAAATTTCCTTACGAGCAGTGACATGTGGCTGGGCGCGTTGTTGTGATGGGGGGTCCAGGTGTTGGCGATCTCTTTTCGGGCGCAAATGACTTTTTTCGCAGGCGTTCGAGCACATGAACGTAAATTTTACGTTCACTGTTTGTCCGGCAGATACAAACTCTTTGTGTACCACACTTTTTGTGTCAAATAAGACAATAAGCATTGACTTTATCTTTAACTGGCTCATGTGGGCTTTTTTCGGGCGAGGAAATCCACTTGTGTGCCACTTTCAACTTGTCTTTTGGTGTCGGGATCGTACACAAACTCGAACACCCGTGTTTCATTACCGGTTGTCACCGTGTCCAAAAATCAGGGTGAGGCGCAACACGTTCTAACAGTTCTAGTCAGATCGACACACGCAAATCCTTTTGTTTTTAGGACAAAACCTTCAAAACCAAATTCACACAAATTTTTCTCTTTTGCACATCTTCAGACACAATTTCATGCACTACCACAACACTACTACAACCAAACACAAGCCCGGTCAGAGTCCAACAATTATTTCACTTTCGCCAAATTTTCGTCACTACGGCTGGTTGAGAGACGTCCTTTGCATTCTGAGTCTTCCACAGCTTTTCTTCCCTCACGAAACATCTTGTGTCATTGAAATATCCTGGTTTTTGACATGACTTCCTCCTCTTATCAGGTTCAAAGTCTCGATGCCGGATTTTTTTAGTTTGGCACAAAACTTTATCTCATAACGTTGCTCTAACGTACGCTAAAACATGGTTTGCGGAAAACACGATCCTCAGTCTTCAAGGGTCGCATTCTTTACCTAAGACTCCCCTTACCACCCATCCCGCCAATAACCACGTCTGTCTAGCCGTTCTCGTTGGCTAGAAAAATTATTTTCCATACTTCTCGGTCAAACCAAGTATATCTTAAAGCCATTTCTATTATATGTGCTACACGCCCACTTTTATCATCTTTACGTGCATACTATTTTTATCTATTAAATTTCTTTACATTTCTCTTTAGTAGTTAAGTTTATCTTTCATTGTATCGGTTTTCTTTGTAATTCATTAAGCTATATTACATTTGACATAAGTTTTGCAAAATTCTCACGTTACTCTCAATTTAACAAAACAGTTTTATCTATAGACTAAGAAATGTTGCATAAAAATTCTTTAACTTTTGCGATTACATTTTTTTATTTCCTATTTTATTTACTTTTACGCCTTAATTATGTATAGCTTTATTTATTTGTATTTTTAAAGAAGTATTTTTTTTTTAATTTAGTAGACTGGATTAACACTAAAATAGACATAAATATTAATATTTCAACTTTATCTTAAGTTCTATGGATAAAACTTGCGATTAAAAGTGGAAAATCCTAAGAACTGAAATACACCTTAGCCTTAAGCAGATAAATCCCAATTCGCCTCCAAAATTTCCGCGGGCATCCAGCTCAACTCACGCGTTGCTGCGGAATCCCAAGCGCTCTTGCTTCACAATGGTGGGAAGCCAGCAGATGTAATGTGATCGCGAAATGGCGTAACGCCAATCGATCGGGTGCCGATAGCAGTGCACGGTATTTAAATTCGCCAGTTTGCCTAATAAATAAACCCGGGCGTCACACAAGGGTCGCGGCCTAAGGACGCCTTGCGAATTCACGAGACGCTAAGTGCGCGACTGCTGCGGGAAATCTCTGCAAAGGGAGAAAGCGCGCCCAAGCCTCTGTGGGAATATTCGCTGCCAAGAATGTTGGAGACGCGACATTCCCGGCTTAAAAATGTGTTTTTATGATTTGCGTCGCTTTTGCTAAAATGAGAATGTTTCGTTTCGTAACGCAAATACGGAAAGGTCGCGAGAAGAGGGCTTTCGTAAGATTGAATGCTTGGGAGTGCTTTATACGGTGTATACTGTGAGTTTAATAACATAAAAACACATAGAATTTTTTTCAATGTTGCAGCTATTTAAAAAGGTTTTCGCAGAAAAATTTTACGTCTTACATACTTATGCCTTAAAATTGTAAAAGCACGGAAGAATAAACATTTTGCCTTTTTGTACACTAATTAGAAATTACAAAACATTTTAATTTTAGACTCTCACAACTAACATCTTGTATGTGGGTGTTAGTCTCGCTAGTGGGGTAGTAAGATTCGTACAAGGGGTAGTAGCCACCTGTTCCCTTAATCCTACTGAATTGGATCCTGAGCATGTCCTTTTTCTATTTCAAATACGACCCGTTTTCTTGTAACTCTCGCAAATTTTCATCCTTATTTTCCATTTAGCCTGCCAGTGCTCACTGCTAACAATTGAATATTTGATCACCAGTTTGGCTTTCGAATACAACAATTGATCAAGTACACCGAGCAGCAGACACAATTGTTAAAGACTTTGAAAACAAACGCTACTGTTCAGCGGTTTTTATTGACGTCAAACAGGCCTTTGATAAGGTTTGGCACGAGGGTTTGCTCTACAAAATTAAAAGTTTTTGTCACCAGATCTCTACCAAATACTTAAGTCATACCTTACTATCAAAAACTTTCTCGTAAAATTTGGCAAATTTCAAACATTTTTACAACCAATCAATGCAGGAGTCCCACAGGGCAGCGTTCTGGGTTCGATTTTGTATCTACTTTTTACGTCAGATCTTCTCACATTAGAAACAACATCAGTCGCTATTTTGTAGATGATACAGTTCCTACTATCCTTGCATACTATCCGCACAGCTGCAAAATCACCTGAACCAGTTTGAATACCGATATAAGAAATGGCACATCGAAGTAAACAAGACCAAGTCAACACATGTAACCTATACAACCAAAAGGGAAACTTGCCCTCCAGTTCAGCTAAACAACTAGCTGATACCCCAAACAGAAGACGTTAAATATCTAGGAATCCACCTGGAATAGACGCGTGACTTGGAGGAAACACATCTGGATGAAAATAAAAGCAATTAGGTATCAAAATACAAAAATATATTGGCTCTTAAGCCGTAAATCTCAATTGTCACTTGCCAATACAATATTATTACATGAAACCATCATTAAACCAATATGGTTATGTGGTATACAGCTGTGAGGCACAGCTAGCACTTCAAACATTGACATACTAAGACATTTTCAGTCCAAAGTACTTCAGTACACAATAGATGCACCGTGGTATGTTCCCACTGAAGTCATACACAGAGATCTGGACATTCCATCAACCAACGAAAAACTAAAAAAAATAGTATTCGCTATAAAGACAGGCTTAGTATCCATCCAAACTCTCTGGTGGACCAACAAATGGAAGAAATCTTAAAAAGTCACGACTACAACTATTTAAGTTTGCGGATTTACCATCAATATTTTTGTAATGTGAGCAATGTGTACTGTGCAGTGTACAAGAGCAGACTAGACTAATGGTATTTTTAGATTTTTAGGATAAGCAATTGTCATATCTTTAAAGTTCACCTAAGGAATACTTGATAGATTATTTCTGACAATTCATATATATATTTTCGAAATATTTACTCAATGTTACTAAATAATATATTGTAAAGTGCATTAATACATTAAAAAAATCTATTCTTTCACTTTTTTGCCTTTCGATTCCAACTCTGTGTTTCAAATCATTGTAATCTTTCCTATCCTCTTTTTTCATTGCCTATCTTCTACTCCTCTTCCAAGAACTTCTTTGTGGCTTATATATCTTCTATGATTCTAGATGGCCTATCCAGCTTATCTTTCTGCTCCTAAGTTCACTCTCAAACAATACTTCTAATTCGTAGTTTATCCTTCTTCTCCATACACGATCATCTTTTAGCAATTCAATATCTTATTTAGTATCGCTCTTTCTTATTGGCATGCACCACGTTTCTGCTCCATGCCAATATAACTGATAACTGTTTTATATATTTTTAATTTGAAGCTTATAGACACCATGTATTTAATCATTCTTTTGTTTACTCTCCGCAGGCTCTTCAAAGTACCTGTACATATCTTCAACATTGTTTTTATTCTGTAGATCGGGTCCCTGTCATTGTTTATTAAAAAATATTTCATTAAAGTTAATAGGTGAGTTTCATGTTATTTTCTCTAATTTAAAATTAAACACTGTTGTAGAGATGAGCTCTTTCTGTTTTCTTAAACGTTCATTGATAGTAAATTCTTCTATTCTCGTCCTAACTTCTCATATTTCTCTTGTTCTTCTTGAATTTGTTTTATTGTACAAAGGTAATATGTCGCTAATTTTTAGTTTTTAATCTTGCATTGATATTGCCCTAGTGCTTCTTGTGTATGTACTATTTTTCTAATGGAACTAAATATTTTGTTTTAAATATTTGGTACCGTATCTTTAATTTTTTAGATTTCTACTTTTTATCTTTTTTATGTATTTGATTTATAATGACAATTTTCCAGTCGTCTGGTATTTGTTCTTTTTACCAACTTTTTTAAATGATGTTATAAAGTGCATTTGTGATGATATCCTTTTTTTATCGGCTCTATCATCATATCTTACCGTCTGGAGCTTTATAAATTTTGTTTCTTCAAATATTAGGTCGTTCTAAAATATTATACACCTTGTATTTATTTTTGTATACAATTTTGTTATGTTTTGGCATTATTTTTGTCATTTTGCTGTGTGTTTAATATATACTCAAAATACTTTTCCTATACGTGCGTAATTCGTTGTGTGCCGTTAACTAAACCTCCCTCACATATCTAAACATTGTTATTCTTGTCTAATGTCCTCTTTTCTAGAAAGTGATTTTCTAATAAAAACATTTTCTGATATATTGTTTTGTCAGTTATGTTGTTTTTTTATCATTATCAGCCTACCTTTCTTTCTTCTGTTATACGTTTATAATCTTCATCGACCTATTTTTTGTTTTTTCTTGTTTTTTTTTGCCTAACACGCTAATTCAGTTATTTTTTTGCATCTTTTACCTTGTCTTATAATTTTTTTACTATTTTATATTAATTTTTAGTATTGGGTTTTATATTTTTTACTTAATGCTCCTTATTTGCTCCTGCAATCCTCCGCTTATATACTTTGATACTTACTAAAAAATGTTTTGCCATCCGCTCTTCCCTCTCTCTCTCTAAAACATCCGTATAATACATTTGATGCATTTTTTACAAAAATATTTAATTCTATTTTTTATTTTTTTATATATTTCTTCGTCTGTTTTTTATTTTTCTTCTGGTACAAAATCTATTAATTGCCTTCCGTTATCATTGTTGCTTTTAGATAAGTTATGCTTTCCCATTTTATAGTAAATTTGCTTTCCCTTGACTTTTGTTTTAAGTCTCCTGAAAGGATTCTTGTGTTATAATTTCCTGATTTATCTATTTCGTTCTCTAGCACTACCTAAAATTTATTTTATTTACTTATTGTCTTTTTCAGATTGTGCGTGTGTGTTGACTAACACTATACTGAAAAAACTTGTTTTTGTTTTAGCTCTTCATTAACTTGGTTTATAATTTATTATCGCACTTTTATATTTTACTTAGTTGCAAAATTTACTCTAAATTATTTTTTATTACTTTACTAGAACAGATTGTATAACATTTATAAACTATAATACTGTCACCTTGCCATCTTAATTCTTGAATAACTAACATATCTATTTTATATTGTGTTATTTTTTTTAGGTAAGTAGCTTATTCTTTTTTACTTTCGTTTATATTTTGGTTGTCCATTTAGTAGCCATTTTGATCATTAAATCCGTTTTTTACTTTATGTACTACTTTTTCACTCGTTTCTTGTAGTTTTCTGTAATTGTTAGTTAAATACATTATTCTCGTGGAAAAATTTGCTAACTATGTGCCTTTCATCAACATTATTATTTTCCATTCATCAACTTATTATAAATTGGAGACACCCGGCGCCATTTCTGTTTAGGTTCTTTTAAGTATGGCTCTAATATCTCCCTTTTTCATATATTTTATTTTTAATTTATATTTTTCTTGTTATATTTGCTAAGACAAAATAAAAAGTAAAATTAAGGTATTCCATCTTTAGGTCTAATTAAACTTCAATCTATCATTCTTCCATATAACGATTTTGAACTAGAATTTTATTAAATAAACTAAAAAGTCAATTTTTATAATATCAAGGAAGTTTACAATAAAATAATATAGAAATAATATATTTGGAGATAGCAGTGGCAATGAACAATAAACACTTTTTCCTTCGCTATTAGTTTTAAGAGGCATACACATAAGCAAAAATATAATATAATTATGATATTTACTATAATTCTCAAAAATTAGGTTGCATTTTCGTTGTGGTAAGAGAAAAATAAATCTTTAACTTAAAGTAAACTAATGTGATCTGATCTTGAAAGCAGTTGTTATATGAAAGCTGGTTTCGTTTTACCAAAAATAAATATTGGTGATTTTAAAATTATCGTACGTTTAGAATATTAAGATAAAACGATGACTACGAAAAAATTTTTCAGAATCAGTAAATTCTTGCTAGTGCCTTCAAGCAGACCGAACGTGCGTGCCGAGCTATACCTGAGTTATCACAACGGCGGAGCCGCAGCCGTAGCCTTGCTTAAGGTCAGGCAAATTTATATATTTATTAATTTAATTTCGAAAACTCGTGTACATTTTTAAACGTTTTCATAATATTTAAAAGTGCGCATTATTAAGAATCCTATTACACTGCATGCGAACGATAAACACTCGGGATCGGGAACATGTTCCCTTCCACGAGTAAAGCAGGACCTGGGACTCCACAATTTAACACTCAAGCCAATAATGGATTCGGACAAAATGGTAATTACTATAATCAGCCTATTGTGCAGTCATCAAACATACCAGGACAATCGTTTATAAATGCACAAATGCCACTAATGTACCCCAACCGATCCCCAGCGAATCAAGCACCTTTACTAGGATTCAATCAACAGCCAAGTCAAATAGCACCTTCATTCACACCAACTTATAATCAATTTCCACCTGTACTATCAGCACAGCAGATTAGTGCAAATTATGATAATTCAGTTAGCAGCAATATAAACTATAAAACCACAGAAGATAACTTAGCATGTGATGATGAAACAATGAACTACAATGAAACACAAAATCAAACCAAACACGCCTGGCAAATAGTAACCAAAAGAAAAAGAGCAAAACGACAAAATTCTTCTGAAATTGATGCCCAAATAGAAACTGCTAATCAGTTCTCACTTCTCTCTGAAAGCAATAACAACACGTCTAATACTTCAATTCCTCCAAAAAGAGAACCGAAACCTCCACCAATCTTTATATACGGGGTCTCAAATTACAAAAGACATGATCGATAACTTACCACAAATAGTTGAAGAAGAAACTTACACTACCAAAATGTTAGCAAAGAATACTGTTAAAATAAACCCCAACACTCCTGAAACCTATAGAAAACTCATCAGTCACGTTCGTGAAGAAGAAATTGTGCACCATTCATATCAGTTAAAACAAGATAGAGCATACCTTGTAGTCATAAGAGGCATCCACCCTTCTATTCCCCTATCAGAAATTACACAAGAACTCGAGACAAAGAACACAAAGTTCGTAATATTACAAATGTCAGGCATCGGGTTACTAAAGAGCCCTTACCTCTATCCTTTGTGGATCTCGAGCCACAAAACAATAATAAAGACATCTTTAAATTAGAATTTCTGTATCATTCTAAAATTCGAGTAAAAGTGCCAATAAACAAAGGTGGGACCGCTCAATGCACAAGATGCCAAGACTATGGACACACGAAAATCTATTGTAGGAAACCGTTCAAGTGTGTTAAATGCGGAGGACCACATAACACCTCTAGTTGCAGCAAATCTAAAAATACACCAGCAACATGAGCTCTATGTCAGAAAAATCATCCAGCGAACTACAAAGGCTGTAAAGTTTATCAAGACTTAATAAACAGAAACCATCACCTAAGATCAACCAGGCCCAGTCCTTTGTCATAAAATATTGCAATTAATACTCCACTACATCCAACAACCCCAACCCCTACTTATGCCCAAATGACCGCAGTACAACCTAACATCCCATCTAACAACACCGAAACAGACCTAACTAGCAAATTTACTATATTCCTTAATGATTTTAAGAATATGTTCAATCAATTACTCAACCAGAACAGTATGATTCTAACCATGCTGACAACAGTTATCAATAAATTAACTCAATAATGGTCCCTCCACTTAGAATTGCAGAATGGAACGCAAATGGCTTATCAAACCATATTCAGGAACTTACGCTATTTCTTAACATAAATAAAATTGATATCCTAATCGCTGAAAGTCATTCAACACAAAGGACAACTCTTAAAATACCATACTATTCCATTTATTATGCTAACCATCCTGATGATGCGGCTCACGCAGGGTCTGCAATCATAATCAGATCTTCAATAAAACATCACGTACTTCAACCATACATAACACACAAAATTCAAAGTGCCATCATAAAAGTAGATACTTTCTCCCGACCTATTACAATTAACTATTTGTCGACTGGAGAGCCAACTTATTGGCCGACCGATCGAAATAAAATCCCCGACCTGTTAGACTTTGCCATAACTAAGGGAATCTCAGACCTACATAGTGATATTGAATCCAATTTAGATCTGCACTCTGACCACAGTCCTGTAATAATAACTCTAAGCACCAGTATTATATGGAAAAAGCCACAACAGAGACTGTCTTCCAAAAAGACTGATTGGAATCTATTCCGTCAACATATCAACGATAATATATCACTAAATATCCGCTTAAAAGATAAGGAAGATATAGATGAAGCTGTGCAGTACCTAACTACGTTAATACAAAGCGCTTCCTGGACCTCTACTCCAGAACCCCATGGTCTTACTCGCAACAATCAGAACATTCCGCTTCATATTAGAGAATTGGTCATTGCACAGCGCAGAGCTCGGCGCAGATGGCAGACTACCAGGAATCCACTTGACAAAACTTATTTAAATCAAATAACGTACAATCTCCACAATGCTATCCAAGAAGCAAAAAACGAATCCTTCGAACACTCCATCGTCAATCTATCTACTGATGATCACTCCCTGTGGAACGCGACAAAGAAATTCAAAAGACCCATAGTATCTATTCCACCTCTACGAAAAGCTGATGGGAGCTGGGCGCGGACGAATATTGAAAAATCCAACAGATTCGCAGAACACCTTGCTAATGTATTTTCCGCTCCTGATATCCTCAACGATGATGAAGATGATGTTGAAATACAAACATTCTTAAACGCCCCCTGTCAGATGTCTCTTCCACCCAAGCCTATTTCACCTGCAGAAGTCAAAAAAGAAATAAGTCTCTTAAATCCTCATAAAGCTCCTGGATATGATCTCATCACAGGTGAAGTACTGAAAAACTGCCCTAGAAAAGCTATTGTATTACTCACAACTATATATAACAGCATACTACGCCTGTGCTACTATACGATACTATGGAAGTATGCAATAATAATCATGATACTGAAGCCAGGAAAACCTCCAACTGATGCCACTTCCTATAGGCCAATAAGCCTGCTTCCTGTAATGTCCAAAATTTTCGAAAAACTCACCAGAATTGCAAACGTAACACATATAGATGCCTTAATCCCTAACCACCAATTCGGCTTCAGACCCAATCACTCCACTATCCAACAGTGCCATAGAATCGTTAATAAAATCAAAGAAGGCTTAGAAGCAAAACAAATGTGTACATCAGCATTTTTAGACGTAAAACAGGCGTTTGACAGGGTGTGGCATGCAGGCTTACTTTTCAAACTTAAACAACACTTGCCAAATCAATTGTTCCTCATCCTTAAGTCATACATGTCCAACCGTTACTTCCAAGTTAAATTCGAAGACTCATTATCTATCTGACTACCAGACTATCAACTCTGGTGTGCCCCAAGGAAGTGTTCTGGGACCTTTCTTGTACTTACTGTTTATCGCTGATATACCAGCCAGCGAGGATACACTACTAGCAACGTTCGCTGATGATACAGCCATCCTTTCTACAGATCTCGATCCGATTCGAGCTTCTGCAAAATTGCAAGCTTATCTTGACCAACTCCAAATTTGGCTTACGCACTGGAAAATTAATCTAAACGTTGATAAGTCGTGTCAAGTCACGTTCACAACACGAAGAGCAGAATGTCCTCCTCTTACCTTCAATAACACTCCCATTCCTGTCAAAGAAGAAGTTAAATACCTCGGCCTTCACCTTGACGCAAAACTAACTTGGAAAACACACGTTAATGCAAAAAGACGTCAATTAGATTTAAAAGTGATGAACATGTCTTGGTTACTAAATCGTAGATCTCAGCTCTCACTACAGAACAAACTCCTCAGATACAAAACCATTCTTAGGCCTATTTGGACATATGGTGTCGAATTATGCGGCTGCAGCAAACCGTCTAATACAAAAATTTTACAAACCTTTCAATCTAAAACCCTCAGAATGTTACTAAATGCACCTTGGTATGTCTCCAACAACACCATACACGACGACCTCAAAATACCGTTTATACACGATGTCATCAGTGCTTACTCTGTTAAACACAAAAATCGTAGCATAACCCACAGCAACGAGCTAATCAGTGAACTGTTCAGACAACCATTGGAAAATAGAAGACTTAACAGAACATGGCCAGAAGACCTAGCTAAGTGAATCCAGAGAGCCGTCAATGGATGGCCCCTGACTCAAGTGAACTTCTTTCAACCTATTTACTTATTACTTTATTAAGTAGATTGTAAATTTGCATTAATCCAATAAAAAAAAATAAAGAATCAGTAAAACATGTTTTTATTTAAGTACATTGAGAGTATGATAAGAAACGTGGCGTCTTTTTGCCCAAATTTAGCGTTTCTTTGCAAACACTTTAATGAAGAGATAATTATTTATAATATCACTTGTGTTTGATTCTCTTCTCTATATTTACCTAAAGAAAGAAGTGTTAAGAATAATTAAATTACAAGATCACTATTATTTATCTCAATTATTATGGCAATAAATATTGTTATTGTGATAGAAGTGCTCTTTAATTTCTAAAATTACTAAATTCTACGCAATAGAATTTAAAAATCAATTTGTTGATGTTTCAAAAAGGTAATAAACTTGCATATGTATTAAAAAATCACGTATCAACAATCTATATCTATCCCAGTCATAAAAAATTAAATCCTACGAAACTGAATTTGATTTGAGCAGCAATTTTTTTTGTCAAAGCTTAATATGTTTACCTTATATGGCATCAAATAACTTTGTGTTGGTTAGTGAAAAAATAAATTCACCGAAAGGTAGGTCAGTCCCTTTTTAATTAAGAAATTAATGTATAGCATGGCGGGCACAAACGCACTAAATACACCCAAACAGACGTCCAGTGGCACTTTATAAGATGCAAACTTTCACTTAGAAAGCAAAAGGTCGTATAATTTTACAAATTACTATTACCCATTCTCGCTGAGTAATTAATATTTAAATGTGTCTGACACAAAGTTTATTTGTAATTTAAAAATACACGGATGTGTTTTATTGTAAATGAAGGTTTGCCTGCGAAAACGTATTTTAGGCTGAGAATTTTTTACTCTCCTTCCCTCCATTTTTGCAAGGTAGGAACATGAAACAAGTATTAGGCTTCTATACCTGAAAAGCCTTATCAAATCGGTGCTGACGTCTGTCTGTCCGTCCGTCGCGACTTTAACTCTAGAAATATTGAACCTAAAGACATAAGGGGGTTATCATTCAAAATCCCATGTCCTAGCGGATTCACATCCTCGAGCTGACATAGGTGGGATATTCTACAACAATGCAATAAGGGTTTTTAGTGTACTCAGCTTCCAATATGTCATTTCTTATAACTTTTAATCAAGGCAACTTTCAAGCTAGAGACCAGCTTTTATTTCTGTCATTTCTGACATCTGTTACGCCTCATAATTTTTTATCTGTAACAGATAGAGACATAACGTTTTCAGTATTCAAATAATGACTATAAGTCAAGTCCAGTGGCCAAAAATCGGAAGTGACCGCAAATTTTTGTTTATGTATAGAAGCCCCGAACATCTGTGGAACCGGAGTTCCACGTCCGTACTAGTTTACAAATGATAACAGTGGGATAAGTTCTTACGGTAGTATATGGTGACGGCGTTATGGTTTAATAAAAGTACTCTGTTGCAACGTCACCAAAGAAATTTTGGATAATCATTAATACATGAAACAATAGCACCCATTTTAAGAAATTAAAAGCACGACCCACTTATCGTTAATCCGCTCTTAAATACACTACGAACAAAGTTGCTTTCTACATTTTGCAAAAGAACGCTTCGAAAAGGCTACTGCTATTTTCTTCCACCAAACCAGCATTCTTTATAGAGCGGCTTGCTTTCGCAAATTTTTTACAACTTTGAAATAGCTCTTTATTATATGGCCCTGCACAAAGCAATTTTTTCAAAATTGAAACACTTATGGTCGCACATTTTCAAGTTTTTGCAAAAGCAATTTTTAGTGATTGCAACACACCGTGTCTGTCGCGATTACATTAAGAAATGAGTGTATTTTTAGCATTCAACGTCAGTACTTTTCTCAAAATAATCTATATATTAGAACTTAAATATTTCTCTCATGAGTTTTTGTTTAACTTGCGAATTTATACTATCTTTGTGAAATTTTAAAATTAGGCACCTATCTATTTCTTATTATACAGCAGTCCCTTTAAGAGATAATATATTATAACTAATTTGTCATACTACTTGCTTAATCGACACTGGACTAACACATTTTGCTTATTTTTATTGTAATTTCTTGGTTTAGATTCTATTCTCATTTTACAATAATATTAGTTTTAGGAAAAATAAACAATCCATGCAATACAAATACTACCAGTAGCTGCTTGCTAAGCTTTCCATAAATTTGAATATAATTAATTTGTCAAAATGGTAATGTAGTTTTTAAGTGACAAATAAGTGTATCAAATAATACATAATATTAGCATACATTATCTAATACATGTCGTAAGCCCTGTGTGCATATAAAAATATCGTGTTACTTGAAGACGACCAGTTTACAATTTTAATGTAAAAAATTTGTAACGGGTAAAAGGTATATCCACAAAATAATATAAATTAAAAACTTCATGAATTAAGCGCTGTGTGTTAGAATAAGAAACCCAAAAATATTGGAAAAATTCTATGAACAAGATATTGATAGACAAATAAGTCATTTTCACCAGGTTGTGAACATTTTCATTGAGATCTCAAAAATTATGGAAGTACTAAATTTTCTAGAACTAAAAGTTCATCATTAAAAAATAGACAAATCGTAAAGAATATTGAGACAAATGCATCAGTAGCAGCTGTTCTGAAGCTGCTTAAGAATTGCCTGTTCATAAAACTTTAAAAAATTCAACGACTTGTTTTAAAAACGTTGCATTTTACCGCATGTCTCCGAATTACTTTTACACAATCGGTTGGGCATGAGAGTGAAAATTGTTATTTTTGTTGACGAAAATTTAATACAGATGGATCGGACACTTTTTCTATTATTGGCATGATATACATAAAAAGTAAGTGATTTTGCACAACAGCGATCTGACGTTAGTTTAGTTGTAGTGTGAAGAGCCGTATCTTAAAATGGACACGTTGATTCGGAGAACTCAAAAAATATAGAATTTGATAGAATGATCTCCACTTTTTGAAACAGCAATAAAAATATTTAATCATCAACCAGTTTTAAAGATGATATCGTTCAAATGTACACTTTAAAATTGCGCATTGCTTGTTGAATTATTTCCATTGGTGCTGCTGCAATTGCGTTGCTAATAGCATCCTTTCATTCGTTGATAGTCCGCGACCTGCGTTGAAAGACTTCAGATTTAGGCTTGTGTCCCTACAGAAATAAATCGCAAAGGGGCAGGGCTGGTGAGCTAGCCGGCCGTAGAATATCACCATTCAAAAAGTCCCATAATTTATTGAGAAATTCTTACAATTTGTGTGGTAACGCTATCTTGTTGGAATCACAGAGGTACATTTCCATGTTTGTTAAGTCTGGGCTTCGAAAATTGCGTAACATTGCATAGATGACAGCCACCGCGCGTCTTGCTTATTCCAAAAATAATACGGCTTTATGGTACTAAGTTTTGTAGTAGTATAACCAAACAGTTATATGCTGACTGTAGAGATGTTGCTCATGCAGTTGTCGATGATTTTATAAAGCCAATATCAAAAATTCTACTTATTGATACAGCCCGATAAATGAAAATGAGCTTTGTCGCTACCGAGCACATTAGCTAAAATATTTACCGACACGTCCCCGCAAATAGCTTGCCGACTGTACCAATCACATTCTTTTAAGTTCCACCATCCACCATATTTGTGTATAAATAAAACATGATATCGCTGTGTAGAATTCTCCTCAAGCTCCGGTCAGATATTTCGAAGGCAAGAGCATGCTTAGTTGCGGAACATTGTGGCGATGTGACAATAACTCACCCCTGCGATATTCTCGTGTGTCCGAATGTTACGAAATTTAATTTTTGTTTGAATGTTGAACCATTTTGTTAAAAATCGTGTACTCATAATATTGTGGTTTTTTGGTCGGAACTCGTCTGTAACAACCTACTCTAAAATGTCTACGAAATAGCCGTCGCGTCACAATCAAAAATAATAATTTTAAAAATAAGTCTCCAATGTAAACGCCGTTTTCCACCACATGATAGACAATAAAATGGCATGTCTTGTGCTGCTCAAGAACATACGATTATAAGGCCGTCTACCAATATAATCTACGCTGGGGTCAATTCAAAAAAAGCAGATCATTCTGCCGGACCTTACATGTACAGCTTCTAAGACAAATTAAAGAAAACACAAGATAATGCCACTATTCATTTTGCACGCAATGATTGACGTGTGCGAGCCAGTTTTACCTATGATATCGCCGCGGCCGAGCCGCAGACTTAAAGGTCAGGCTTATTTATTTATTTATCAATTTAATATTAAATAAGGGGTTCAACTAACTGGTTTTAATTTGAAAATTATCTCGGGTGGTTAATCTTTTAACTTAACATAATTTATACAGCGTATATATTACTTACGATTATTCATATAACTATAATTTTCAACCTTCGGGGTTGAGTAATTATTATTATAAAATATTAATACATTATGGGTATTAATGAAAAGCAAAAATTAGATCAGCTCACACCTATTAATAAAGTAATAAAGCTATGTTCCTGTAATTCCAAAAATATGATTAAAAACAATCCATGTTACCCGTTATCAACGCAAGACACCGCGACAGAGAATGCCTGGCCAACGACATCGCAAAACGCGAACAAACCGATTAAAATTCCACCAATATTCATACACAACGTTAACAACCGCCAAGAAATAATTAAGGACATACAAAATATTACTGAGGATAGGAAGTTCAGCACTGCATATAGCAATAAGCTTAATATATAATATATAATAAGTTAACATCAGCTAATGACTGTTGTGCACTAACCAAATTTTTTTCTTAACAATTCAATTTGGTTCCACACTTTTTGTGATCCCAAAGAAAAACCATTTTCTGTAGTTATAAAAAATGTGCCAAAGAGGAACTTCTAACCAAAAAATTGCCAATAGTATCTAAGCGTCAGCCGACTTCTCAACAAAAACAAACACCCAATACCAAGCTCTGTAGTTATCTTAACTGTAAACGGAGCCACCGAAGAAATTTTTAAATAAAAACAATCTTTCATGCAATCATAAAAGTGGAAGCTCGAAGAAAATCTAACAACATTCCACAATGTGACAAATGCCAAAATTTGCCCATACAAAAAACTAATGCGCTGCTAAACCAAGATGCGTCAAGTGAAAAAATGTGAAAAAATCCTCCGATCCTCCTAAATGCGTAAACTGTAGAGGAGACAATCCAGCTAGTTACAGAGCTAGAACTGCTCAATCAACACACGCCATTAAGAAACCATCGGACACTACCCAATCATTCAAGAGTAACCTTGAATATGACATACTGCCAAGCACCACAATCTAATTGCCACCAAAAGAACCAAAACCTTGAATTATCTTCCCAACCTTCCCGGCCTTTTAATATCAATACAATCTTAGAATCCCTTATAAAACTAATCATTTCTTTCTTGGCACAAATTAAATGATTTATAATAACACATTACCCAACATTATCAATGAACAATCAACTCCCAACAAAACAGAAATTAATAATTCTAAACTGGAATGCCAATGGAATAAAATCACAAAGAACAATTTTCATTTCATTTCTAGCAAGGTATAATGCAGATATTGCATGCGTCACCGAAACCCATCTAACTGAAGGAGAAATATTTAAAATTAGCGGATACCGGATTTATCAAAATGACAGACGCGAAGGATTAGCATGGGGAGGAGTTGGCGTTTTTATCAAACAAAGATTAAAGCATACTAGCCCAATTAAATTATTATAGATCACTTGAAAATGATTACCCTTGCCATTAACTCCAGCAATTTTAAATCTATTCAAATCACAACGGCCTACATGCAACCTAACAAACGTTTCTCAGAAGCAGACATTCAAAATATATTTAACACCACCATACCAACATTGGTTATAGATGACCTAAATAGCAAGTGTTAACTCTGAGGTTGCCAAGCTCATAATCCCAACGGTAACAAACTGAATATTTGGGCTACAAAATATCAGTTTGAAATACACGCATTAGATGAATAAACCTATTATCCCTACAGACATGCCCATCAACCTGACATCCTTGACATAATGATATCCAAAATTCTGCATAATTCAACAAACTGTAATACCAAAACTATCTCAGATTATCTCTGCACTCATAATATTTACAACCATTACACCATCCTTTAGACCCTCAGCCTCACGTCTGATAAAAGGATATGTCAACTGGGAACTTTTTCAGAAGAACTTAGACTCGCAAATTAGGAATCCTGCCCAAATACACGGTACCAAATAAATGATAACTTTCACAAATGACTAAAGGGATCTGTGGAAATGCAATTAAAGTAAAACCAAGTATTCCACCAAGCTACATACTAGATTTAATCAAACAAAAAAGACAATCACGTAGATAATGGCAAAAAATAAAAAAAATTGCATTAAAAATAAACTAAACAAACTAACACACCAAATCAAACGAGAATTGGACAAATTTAGAATATTTACTTACAGAAAAAAATGTTGAACAAACAGAACCAAATAGCATCACGCTGTGGTAAGTCACCAAGAACATTACCAGACTACAAGAAGTAATACCAACAATTAAAACCACTAATGCTACGTACACATCTGATGAAAACAAATGCACCTTGTTTGCTGAACACGAAACCACGTTTATGCCTTCTATTTCTGATAAATAAACTGAAATAGACCTCATACGACCCGAATAGTCTGATACATCGAAAATCACATGCCAATTCCAACCGACTTTAAAAAATCTGCATTCACCATCTGAAGTAAAAGATTATATATGCTCATTGTCCCTTAAAAAGCACCAGGACACGATCTAATATCCAACGTAATTCTAAAAAATCTAAAGAAGAAGGCAATAGTCTACTTGTTCACGCTTTTTAACGCCTACCTAAAAATCCCTACAATCTGAAGCATGTACACATTCTCATCTTTTCCAAACCGGGAAAAAATAAATCTAATTTTAACTGCTACCGCCTTATAAGCCTTCTTCCTACCATATCCAAACTATTGGAACGAATTATTCTCAAGCGTATGAATAAAGTACTGGTTGAACATCAGATAATGCCAGCTATACAGTTTAGATACAGTAGAAATTATAGAATATGACTTTAAAAGCAACAAATATACTGTTGCCTTCAAAGACGTCACCAAGGCATTTGATAAAGGTGTGGGCTGGAAGGCCTAAACATTAATTACTCCACCTATCCATCTCAAAATATTTAACAGCTATCGCCTTTTCTTTCCTAGAAAACAGGTCATTTGCGGTAAGGATAAACAACACGATATCCATTACCAAAACTAATGCAGGAGTACCACAAAGTTGCGCTTTTGGACCTACACTCTTCAATATATACATGTACAATATTTCCAAACTAGAGGAAAGCAAAACTGCACTATTTGCTGACGATATCGCTATTTTTAAACAAAATGAAAATCTTCACGCAGCTATTAAAGTCTACAGATTGCAATACACACTTAATAAATAGTTTACCAAATGGTGTATCACTCTCAAATCAACTTAAATATAAACTAAGATTTTCATACTCGGAAGAATACAGAAACACCATAATATCTGCATACAGACTCCTAAAACCGAAGCTGTAATATGTCTAGGAGTGTTATTTAGATACCAGACTTAAAGTTATCACATTAATATAAAACTTAACCAAGTATATAGTCGATTAAGGTTAGTATATCCACCAATTAACGGAAATACCCTATTGAGAAATGAATGTACCTTACTACTATACAAATCGCTTCTTCGACCAGGTGTAACGTATGCTTGCCAAGTGTAGAGTACGACATCCCTCTATAAACTACAAATACATCACATAGCCGCCGGTTCCCTCTGGAAAAAATAAAAGGAAAAGCCAGATTTGACGTAGAACCGAATCCGCTATCAGCAATTCAAGAAAACCAGTGCCAGTGGTCTGAAAAATTAAATTAAGGCTTGACAAATGTCAGAAATGACAGAAAAAGGGACCGAACGAACCAGCGCATAAAGCGCGCTTTCCCGTAGTGCCCAATTGGTCGAGTTGGTAGCGGGTTTGCTTCGAGATGCGAGGTTTGTGGGTTTAATCTCTTTGGTGGTTGCCATCTTTTTGCAGTTTTTTGCAACTTTGGCTACATTTAAATGGGGGAAAAGGTAAGGCTTGCACTTTTTACAAGGCGCAAAGCGCCTCAACGCACACCAGTCGAAACCTTTACCATCTCATGCATGAAAGTATACTTTAACAAGACCGCGAAGTGGCCTTTATTGTATATTTATCTTGTCCAAAACTAAATACAAAAAATTATAGGTATTTCAAATCGTCTCGAGAAACGCTCAACAAATCCATCACAAATTGTAAATTTGCACAATTGAAGAATTTGTCCGGAATACAACGAAAAAACATAACTAAACTTTACAAAGTAATAATAGTAATGTGAAATAATTAGGTAATAATAATATTCACACCCGTCTCAAGCGGAGATTACTTTTAGGACATACCAAGCTACGAAGATGACGACGGTATTGATAGTGAGTGAACAGTGATTAATTTCAGAGACTCATGGCTTCTCATGATATTCTAGTTACCTTTTAAAATATACTCTCGAGACCATATATAGCATTTGTTAAGTGTTGAGCTGATTACTGGAATAATAAAAAAGAACATCGGCGTTCTCCATTCATCATTACTCTCCTCCGGCCTTAACATCAAAACGTTTAGGGAAATCACAAAGACTTCGTTCAAATATCAAATAATCCAGTTGCTCTGAAGAACTGCAGCAAGCACTTAAACAAAATTAGTCTGAGTTTTTCAAATTATCAGAAGCAATGGTAAAAGTACTTGTTACTGTTTAATAAACTGTGTCATGACTGCAAACAAAGTGGTTTACTGCGGACAACCTATTTCCTATGTATCACATATTTACTATAAAGTATTTTAGCAAATACCATATTCATGTACACCTTTTTATGCACTGTTTTCTAGATTTGTTGGTTTATTCATATTGTGATATTGTCATAAAGTGCTTATGACAATAAATTAATTTTTCAGGATACACTAGTTAATAGTAAAATGGACTAAAAGGGACAAAAACATATAAAAGTCATCCGAATAGATGTAGTTCGCTGGCAAGTGTGTTTTCCGCCTTAAAACAGAGAGCTCAACATGTAACTCACTTTGTATAGCTTAGCGCAGCAAATTTAGCTTCAAATGTGAACAATATGGATTTTATCACACCATTCATCATTTTAACAATTTCATTGCGCCCGTGCTTTCAAAAACAAGCTAATTCATTTTTCATGCGCACTTACATAAGCGGCAATGAAAGCTGTAATAGTTTTAGACTTTATCGACTAGCTATCACATGCAGGGAAGCGTTGTGCAACAGCAATTTAGCATTATGGATCGGCCTTGATAAAGTCCGCTTGCCGCTTACGTGTGCTCGCATAAGAAGAAATGGCCCGATCCGATCGCCTACGCGGTGCAGAGCATGAATTGCAGAACGCCTCAAAACGTCTTCTGGCTGATAAATGCTTTTTTGCCGTTGGGGTGGCGGCGGAGATGAGCATAATGAATTATTTATTAATGGCGTAATTTATCCGAACAATGGGCTGCAAAATCGCCGTCTGCTTCTCCAATACCAAAGCAGGCGAGCAATTGCTGGCTTATGAAATATTCAGCAACAGGCTGATCTGGATGCTTCCATTATTAACTCATTTATTAGGAGTAGCTGCACGGAATCCACATTAAGGCGGCATTAAAAAAATTATAAGCTACACTGAAACTTCTTCATTATAACAGAAAAACTAAATTCGTCGTTTTCTTTTAGAGTTTTCTCTTCTTTTTGTGCATCGTACAGAAGTTCCACGTTCATTAAATGGTAAAACTAGTAATGTTCTCGCACGCTGTTTGAGAAGTTGCAGGAGCGAGTTGTTAAAATTGCGAACGTATTATTGCATAAACTGTCAAAATAGTCGCCTAACCTTTTCCATGTTGTCTATGGAAACTGGATTTACTAATTGCTCTAAATCCAGTTGTCCGATTTTGAAACAATTTATCAGGTTACCTCACTCGCTCCGAGTTCTATCATTGTGGAAAATTTCATAGTGATCGATTTCGTGGTAAAAGCGCTACAGATACAACAGACTGACGGATATTGTCGCAATCACCCACTGTATACCAGAGTACAAGACAACAAATTAAAAACAAAATAACGTTGCAGGAAGTAACATATTAAAAGAGAATTATTTGTGGGAATTATATAACAGGTATTTCAAAAGGAAATACGACCAAGCAGTTGTTGGCATTTTATTTTGTGTTTAGTTTAGTTATAAGAAGCTATATCTCACTGGAAACCTTATTAAATTATTTTCATTAAAATTGCTGTACCATTAAATAATTCCATTATAGTATAAAGAGAAAATAATAAAAGTTTTAGGACCATATGTTTATTTCTCTCTGAAATTTGGTTATATCGTTTCTTAGATATGAGGTCTCGTAGATGGAGTGATATCATGTGTAAAATAGGCATAAAAATTCCTTAGCCTGATTCAGTTTTGGCATGTGTAATTTACGCAATGTAAGAATGCCTCGTCATCGACAAACGGTAAATTATCAAAAAGTTAGCAAATGTGAAAGGAGGCTGGCTGTTGGCCTACATAAAAGGGGTGTTTTTGAAGAGAAATAAACCGAAGAATTGGTTGTCACTGTGGCACGAACTTAGAATTAATGACTTGAAGAAAGTATTATTCATAAAGATCAAAATCTGGAAAACTGAGAAGTTCGTCGTTTTCAGAAGCTTGCGATTATAGAACGTAGCACGACTTTAGATGGCCTATGTCAATAAAAGACCATTATATTATACCTTCTGTCTATCTTCTCCCTTTAAAGCCGACTGCTCACAATAAGACGTACTACGTCCTTTTTTGCGATTATTATTATTTCTTTGCACTGGCAACGAAGATAATAATGGCCAACGAAACAGCATCTGTGGACACAAAAATGCCAGGATTAGTTTAAACAAAACGATGATCACAGAAAAGGAATTAGAAAATTGCATTCGTGCAAGGTATAAATTGCTAAATACTAGTATGATGATCTAGAGAGTTATGATTACAAATCACTTCTAGTCATACTTAGAAGCAAATTTACCAGTCAGACCTATATCAACGTAATCTTTATCGCTTGTGGTAGTACCCGTCCTCCAAATAGTGCTCTAAGCAATATTTCCATAACGTTCGACTGTATTAAACTTCATTCGATAAAATAGTATGAGAACTCTCACATGACCAACCCGATCAGCTAACTTTTAACCGATCGAATATGTTTGGAATATTATTGCACAAAAGTGGTATCTAAAACTCTCTTGAAATCTAGCTGAATACTGGTAGTGTCTCGATAATGAATTCAACTGCATCCATGAAGACAGCATTCGTTTATTGTTTGACTCGATGACAAGAACAACGAAAATTGTCATAAGTGCCCGAGGTGGGCCATGCATTATTGAATAAATAAAAATACTATTGTTTTATAAATTTATAAATATAAATGGTCAGTCTGAAAGGTTTTGAGCTTTACATATAAAAAAGTACTTTTTTTTGTCAAATTCAGTTTTATTTTTTAACATTGTCTCCTTTTAAGTCGATATACTTTTCCATCGATGCTTTAACCTATTTAATCCATCCAAATAGTAGTTGGCATCTTGTTCTGCAAAATTATCGTCTACGGTTGCGATAACCTCCTCGTTTGAGCTTAGAAAACGGGAATTAGTTTTTAGAGGCCAGATATGGTAAATACAGTGGGTGGCCAATCAATTAAAACTGCAATTTGTAAATTTTGGCTATGGCGATCGCCGAAGTGTGAACCGGTTAGGACTTCTTTTCAGTAATTGCTGCCTTGAACTAGTGCAATAACGATGCCTAGTACGACCCTGTTATTATTTCCCTTTTCTAAGTAGTCGATGAACAAAAATCAGCCACCATTACCTTCCCGGTCGATGGAACTGTCTTCTCCTTTTTTTGGAGCAGGTTCGCCCCTTTGCAGTCCACTGTTTTGACTGTTCCTTCGTCTCAAGCGTGGAATGGTATGCCCGAGTTTCATTAACAGTAATAAATCAATAAAATTTCGCTGATACGGCTTAAACAGGGCCTTGAAAATATTCATTCCAATTAATCTTTGGTTTAAAGTAAGCAAACACGAAACCCAACAATTCTTCAGTCAATATAAGGCAAACGCGTTCTTTCAATATGCCCACAACTTCTGCTATTTCTCTAATATTGATTGGACGGCCGTCCAGTACCATTTGAGAAACGTTTTCGATGTTATCGGTGGAGGTTGCAGTTATTAGCCGTTCCAAATGCTCCTCATCAGCAAGGTAGCACGAGCACGTTTAAATTTAGCTGTCCATCTTTTTACGGTGGTAAATGATGTGGTAGATTCCCTGCAAACGGCATCTAGTTCAGATTTAATTTGCGTAGGCATGTTGCCATTCATTTTTATTTATTTAGCGTATGGCTTTACATGCATTGCTCAAACAAATAAACATTTGACAAAAATACACTTAAAAATCAAAATAGAAAGACAGTGTACACTGTATAATGTACAGTTCAGATAAACAACACATTAAAAAAAAGAGCGGCTCAGTTTATAGTACGACAATTTGTTACTTATGTCAATGGCAAGGTTTGTGATCCAATCTAACGCCGAAAGGGACACCTCCAGAAAGTCGGAGTATACAATCCCCTGTATACAAGCGCAGAGGTCACCCACTGTAAATGTGTTGAATGGTTTACCTCGGTGCGCCACAGTCGCATTCAGGTGATGTTGCCTCCCCCATATGTGCAAAGAGTCGGGACTCCTGCCATCTGCAGCTCACATCCAGTTCAGTGCTGTCTACTTTCTTCTGCTTAGTACTGCCTCAAGGCCGGTCATAGCCGTTTGACCGACAGCCAACTGATCGACACCCAACTGATCGACACCCAACTGACCGACAACTATTCAACCGGAAATAAAAAAAAAGTTAGATATAAATATGATCACAGGTTTAAATTGCATATAATGAATTGCATATAATTGCACATAATAAAATAGAAAATAAATAGAACTTATGCAGTTCGGAATTAAATATTGTGTGCAATTCTCGCAAATAATCAAGTACAGAGTTGTAATTATCCTTGTTATTAATGACGGTTTGAAGACGTTGTTTTCTATTTTTATCCAAAGCTGAGCTTTGCGTCAGTAGGTATTCCGCAAACATTTCTTTCAATTTCAATCTCAACAGTATTCTGTTCTTTCTTTATTTTATCAATGAGCATATAAATGCCACCATGAGAGTTTCCTATCAAAACTTCAAAACATCTATGTCAGTCCTTGACCTAAATTAAATTATTAACTTGGATTATCGGTAAGTTGGCTGTCGGTCACTTGGTTTGTCGGTCAGTTTGTCTATCGGTCAGCCGGGTGTCGATCAGTTAGCTGTTAATCGACCGGCAGCTAACTGACCGACACACCAACTTAGCCATTGTGTAGGTATTGATCTGATTGTACCAGAAATAAGTCTCATTGTATTATTGAGTTGTCTGTCAAATAGTTTGGCATGATCCATACTGGCGAGCAATATTCGGCAGCGGAAAACACCAGAACACGATGAAGTACGCAGAATGGTAGTAGTTGCACCCCATGTGGTACTACATAGTTTCTGAATTATGTTATTCCTAGTCTACTATTGCGGCCACATTTTCCAGATGTTTCCGGTACGACAGTGTACGATCAAGTGTTATTTCGAGGTATTTAGGGTACTTATTGTGTTGGAGTACAGTATCACCCAATAGTATTTCTATTTGGGTGTTGGCCATTTTATTGTTAAGGTGAAATGTGACGCTTTGGTTTTGTTAGGAGTTGGTTTGAGTCTCCATCTCTCGAAATATTCTCACAGTGTAGCAAGGTTGTTGTTAAGGACTGCTTCTGTACCATTAAGAGTTTTGTGCTGGGTGGCCAAAGCTATGTTGTCCGTATAGCAGAATTTTTTAGATATTTTATCCGGGAGATCGGATATATACAAATTAAATAGAAGAGGCGCCAGAACTGAGCCCTATGGGAGACCGTTATTATTTACCAAGCGCAACTCGAAAGCTTTTATTTCTTAGCATGTTTTGTATTAAGCGTACCGTTGTTTGATAAGCAATTATTTTAAGAATTTATACACTACCCATCTTTCCAGACCGTGTCATAGGCTGACGTCAAGTTAACAAACACCGCATACGTCTGCAGGTTTTGTATCTGGTCACAGCAACAACGATCAGTTTTGAATCCTGCTTGTTCCTCGATGGCACCACTAATTCTGTTATAGATGAGTCGTTCGAGGAATTTGTATGAGCAACTGAGAAATGTTATAGGCCTATAACTTTGTGGCTGATCTGCTGATTTTCCCGGTTTCAGTATGACTATTGCTTTGAATTTTTTGAAAAATAGATGCTTGTTAAGATTCTGGAGAAAAATGTGCCAACCACTTGATTATGTTTTTCCAGCATGTATTAAAAATTCTGGATAGATGTTGCTATTCAAATACAAGTACTTAATTACGACACGGTATTCAATTTTTTCCATTTTTACAAAAGCACTGACATCGACTGAAACAATCAAAGAACTAAGCGTCCAAAATGGCTGAAACTTTTACAGATGTCTGTCAAAGTATATACGATTGTAGTAGTAGAATGGTTTTGATGAGTAGAGCAGTTGTCATGTTGTCTCAAAACTTTTCATAATGCCCACGTATTTGTAAAAGTAGCAAATTTGCAAAGTTTTAACTAATAATTATATGTTGTCATAAAAGTTCAATAAATAGTAGTATGCTAAGCATAAAAGTATGTTTTGATGAAAGTCTTAACGATAGCTTACTATTTGCAGTAGTTACGCTTAGTAATGTTATTGGAAGTTAATTTTAAACTTTCTTAATAGTTTCTTATAATAAAATATATTTTTATTACTAAATAAATGCACTCATTCTTGATTGCTTCGTAGAAATTTTAGTTTAACAAGCGCTGTTTTCGTTTGGTTCCTTCCTTATATAAAAATTGTACGTCTAAAAAACTATGCAATGTAACTTCTGTAACCGGCGATTCTTGAGTTTAAAATTTCAACAACATTATGTCGATCCAAAGTGCAGCTCAGTGCTATTATAATTTGTCACTGGCTAGTATTGACGACCAAGCTAAACAAGAAGCGGGCATCACTACATTGCAAAGTGATACCTACTTAAAAATAAAATTTAATCGAATATTAATTTTTAGCTAGCAGATATGCTCGATTATCTGAAGATAACTAAGAAATTACTACAAATAAACAACCAGAAAGCTTCCTATAATATGAAGAAGAAATGGCTTTCAAATTGAGGGAAGTAGTAGAGAATGAACAGCACAATTCAAAAATGTTGGCTAACTACTCAACCAAAATTAATTGTTACAACCTACAGAGAATTAAAAACTTTATGAAAGGCAACAAAATTATCCATCACATTTATTGAGACATAAATCTCTATATTTGATAAATCTGATCGCAAGTTTTTTTAGGACGGCCGGTTTTGACACCGGATTCGTTAAAGAACCCTTAAGGGAGCAAAAAATATAATTACGAACATTTGCTTATAACATCAGGGAGGTTTGCCTCTCCTTGCACCTGAAAAACAGATTTAAAAAATCAAAAACAAAATAAATAGATATATATATATAATAATCGACAGTAATATTATCAAGTGGTACTCTCTGCGCATCCTTCACGCAATAAACACATATAAACGTTATGCTTTCGTGTTTAATTTTTTTCTCACAAATATGTTAAAAGTAATATATGAAACCAGGATTTTTAAATGTCGTACCTATATATATTGTAATATTAATACAACAGTGTAGCTAAAAGCAATAAAATAATTAAGCTTGAGTTGGGCATACAACACATAAACATTTTATAAACAATATATTTAATACTTCTTGAAGAAACGGTGACTACCGCTATACTACAAGTTGTGGAAATAACGATATATTTAAATAAACAAATTTTGCAAGCGATCATTAAATTAAAATTATGTCTAAAAATAATATCAAAGAATTGACAAATGGAAAAAAATGGTAGACAAAATATATATAAAAAAATATATATATAAAAAAAAATTGGAAAGAAAAATTTTGACTGTCGATAGGAAACATTCCCTTCCATGGTACAGGAAACAAAAATTGAAGTAAGTTTTGATCCAACAAAGGAAATTAACTTTGCTCTTAACGATTAATGCTAATAGAAACATGAATTTGTTGCTAAAGATTTTAATCCTCTAAATGTACCAGAATTTTGATCAACAAAATGATGCCTCTGATGTAAGGTAGGAATGCCTTTTGTTGGTCAGGAGGGTTTTGGGATTGAGAGTTAGTGTTTTTATTTATATTTTTGATTATATTAGTTAAGGATTTGTTGTAATATCCATTTTGCAGTAGGGTGGTGGTAATGGATTTTATTTCTGTTTGGCGATTTTTCGTATCGGAAAGTCTGATGGATCTGGTTATGAGGGATTTTGCAACCGAATGGATTTGAGCAGTGTGGTGATGGGATTTGGCATTTAGGTAGCGGTTAGTGTGAGTGGATTTTCTGTAGACAGTGTAATAAAAGCTGTCATTAGAAGGATTTCTTGTTATGCGAATATCTAGGAAGGGAAGGGAATTGTTATGTTCAGTTTCCATGGTAAATTTGATATTGATGTGGAATTCTGGAAGGGTATCGTGTCCATGAGGCCAGATAACAAAAGTGTCATCAACATATCGTATCCAGCAGGTAGGTTTAAGGTGAAAGGAGGCGATGGCTTTTGTTTCAAAACCGGTCATAAAAATTCTGTTTTGAGAATACAGAGTAAACACGACAATTGTAGAAATTATAACAAAAAGGGGAAGAAAAGTTAAATCTAAATATTTGTCTCAAAATCTCAGTGGATTAGTTAACGCTCTAGCCCACCAAGCTATCGCACTGTCTCCTTCAGAAAAAGTTGCTTAAGTAATCTATTAAAGACAGAAAGCGTATTTACGTAAAAGTTCGTTTCATGATTACATTTCTCATTTAAATAGGTTTAACAGTTCAATACTAAAGCAACAAAAATTGAAAAACAGACTCAAATATCCAATTTCTCCTGTACGCAAAATATACTAGAAGTAACAAAGAAAAGGCATGTCAAATTTTTTGCTGAAGTCGATACCTAACGACTAAAAAAAACTACAAACAATACACAAATTTTTTTATATTCTACAGAGAATGCCTCCAATTAAAGGTTTTCTTTGAACTAAATTCATAAGGAAATCAGTATTTTAAATACTATTCTAAAAAAGTGTTAGACACAAATGTAGTAACAACAAAAATGTTACGTAAAGTAATTAGTAAAGGAATGCCGATACTTACGTACATCTGCAATGCAATACTTTATTTTAAGTACTGATCTAAGCAGCTCAAAACTGTTGAAATCATATTGGTTCCAAAGCCAAAAAAGTCTCGTCACACCGTTCTATAAGATTTTTGGCTATTATATTAAAGATAATAGGACTTTTACATATGCTAACTAACTTTGATCTACGCGCAAAGAAAGGTTTCCTCTTCATTAAAAGCATTTGAACGAAAAAAGATTGTGCTTCGGTCCTTCTAGATGTTAAGCGGATTTTTGATAAGGTCTGATATACTAGATTACTGTCCAAAATCAAAAAGTTCTTACCACTACTTTACTATAGCTTTCTTAATTCTTATTTCAGTGATCACACATTTACAACCAAAATAAATAAAAAAATGTCTGATAACTTTTCGAACAATTTGGAGTTCTACAAGGGAGCATCTTAGGACTCGTATTATTTAGAGCTAAGAATATATTAGAAAGTAGATAAACTTAAAAATTAATTAAATGTAATAGTTATTGGATAAAAAATCTAAGTTGTTCTTGGAAAATAAACTTTTATTTTACAAGATAATCATAGCCGCCCCAATCTGAAGGTATAGAATACAATTACAGGATAGTATACTCAATGTAGCCATAATACAATAAAATTAATTCAGAATTTTACAGATGTAGACTAATTTACCTTGATATATCTCTAAAAAGGTTTTTCATAAGTTTTTATGAGTGTCCTTTCTCAAAGATATCATTCAAGCTAAAAGCACAAAACATTGTGATAGGATAAAAGTTTATACGATTTCTTTATTACAACCACTATTAGAAAAACGCATAGTAAGAAGATTAAAAGGGTGCTGGCCAGCAGACCTGAGAGGAAAGTAGAGATCCCATCACTGAAAGGGAGTCTCGTTGAGTCATTACCAGAGTGTTATCACCCATTAGCCAATGACTCAGTTTATAGAATACATTGTATTCTCATAGGTAGCAAATTAGTAAAATTAGAATATATTTATTGGTGTTTTCTGATGCTTCACTTGTTTTTTGTCATTTAATTTATTTTTCTGTTTTTCTGTTTTCTATACAACTATATGTAGCATTTAATATATTCAATTTTCATTTGTAAAAAAATGGAAAATTCTCTTTGCAATGTGTGTCTACTCACAATTACTTAAAATTTAATTTTTCTTAACTAAGCTATTTTTCTTCTCTACTTCAATTTATTTTTTATCGTTCCAAAATTTCTAATACATCAACATTTGCCTTTCTACTTTCTTGTATCAGCTCACTTCTTCTTTCTGGTTAATTTTTAAAATATGGTATGTTTGAATATTTATGTTTTATTTTTGTTTTCTATTCGCTTTTTCTATTTTATATTCAATATTTATTTAACTATATTGATTTAGTATTTACAACTTCATTGCATTATATTTTAATATTTTTATTAGCAGCCGCTTATCTTTTACAAAGAGAATTATAAAACGTGATTACATTCTGATATTCAGCATTTACACCTTTCATATTACAGCGAAGCTCATCTATTACTGCTAATATTTCATTACGTTTTCAAATGCCTCGGGCCATTCGAAACTTCCAACATAAAATTTGCAATTCACGCTCGCGCCGAAGTTCTGCTGCAATTATGAATCGCGCCGGAGATCATTACCAACTTTAATTAGTTGAAACATCCTGGCCGACAGACGTCGAAGGCGCTGCAGAAACCGAGCTGCCATAATTCCTTAATTAGAACACCAGTCAAATGGAAACAATGAGTTGCAACCGAAATGGCGCGCGCGCTGCATCGAACTGGAGCGGCGCCGCGTTTTTCCGGAGCCAACCGGAGTAATTAGTTTCAGATAACTTTGCATAACTTCGGAGCCTCGGTACATGAACGATGAAAATTGGTGAGAGCAAACAAGCATCAGTCTTTTGCATAATGGAAGCTTAACTTCCAGAGTTAGCTTTCCCAACATGCGATAATCGAGAGTTCCCGTCCAAGTTGTTCTATAAGAACAGCGAGCACTTCTGGAACAACAACTTCCATTTTCGTTCGCAAACGAGCGTAGCTAAGGAATTTTTAAAGGTAGTGGTTGAACTTAGTCTTGGAAAACGATTTATTAAAGAAGTTTTGCAGCGTCGATATCAAGTTTCCTTTGATACCCCTGCTCGTTTCGGTATGCTCTTTATTAAAGAGGCTGGATTGGATACGGTAAATTTTAATTTACATACATTATCTTGTGTCTAATAATAATAAAAATTTTAAAAAAAATTTAAGTTCAACTTCTTTATAAATATTGTCTCTTGTGTATATTGTGTATTGTGTATATTTATTCCTATTATATGTACTTCTAGCTAAAGGACCAAGCCTAAGATTAAGAATAGACTCATTTGATAGCTTATATATATATATATATATATATTCAACCCTCTCTATCCTGAGTCATTTCTTTTTACATCGCTTTCCTTATGCCTTCAATCTAGGAACGCCTTGGTCATCCTCGCTTCTTTCTTCCTGGACGTTTTCAGAGAGATATTCTTTGTGGCCATCTATTTTTCAGCATTATCATTAGATGTTCAAACCATTATAAACCGTGCAATTCAATTCTATCAATAACTGTTTGTTCTGCCTTCATTTGTTGTCTAATTTCTTCATTGGGTATATATTAAAGCTTAGATATCCTGACACTACGTCTCAAGTAATCTATTTCTACTGCTTGTAATCTGCGTTTCATTTCTGCGCTTATCGCCGAGATCTCACTTCCATAACAGAGAACTGATTTTACCATTGATTGGTTTATTTTTTTTTTGTCTTTTTGAATATGCTTTTACCCCACCATAGCGTGTTGAAATATCCTATTACTTATCTGTTATTTTGAATTCTATGTTTTATTTCTCCTTCTCCTAGTCATTTTTTGATCGACAATGACCCCAAAATAATTAAATTTTTCAACTTGTTTCACACGTGTATTGCCATTTAGGAGGACTTAAAATTGTGTCTCACTATTAACTACCAGATACTCTGTTTTCTCTAAGCTTACTTGTAGTCCCCACTTTTGGTATTCTGTGTAGTCTTTTCAACATAAATTTCAGATCCAATGAATCTTGCGCTATAAGTACTTGATTGTTCACAAAATTTAGTGTAATTGGGTAGTTTTCATTTACCGGTATACCCATTTCTGAACATTTTCTTTTTCATTCCCTCAGTATTAGTTCTACTTAAAAATTAAATAACATTGGTGATAGACTACATCCTTGGCAAACTCCTTTGGTTATTGATGTCGGTGTTGATAATTGTTTTCTTTTTACATAGAACGTCTTGTGGTTATAAAGTTCTTTTATGGTAGCTATCAAATGGGTATTCATATTTAGTTCAGTCAAGGCTTCCCAAAGTTTATTTTGTGGTACAGAATCGTATAATTTTTCAAGGTTAATGAAGGCAAGATGTATATCCTCTCCCGTTGAAATCTTTTTTCTAACATTTGTCGTAGTGTAAAAAGATTGTCGATGCAGGCTGAATTAATACTGATTCCAGTTATATATAAAAAGTTAGGATAATTTATTATCACTGATGAGTAAACCGTGAAATCAAAATTACAATATTATTAAAAATGCAAGCATAAAATGAAGGTGATACTAAACGCACGCATATCGGTTCTGTAAATACCAAATTTAAGAATCAATAGTTAATGGTGATCATCCGATCAAATGATTATGAGCGTATTTCCCAGTTTCAAACTGCCTTTTATACGGTGAGAGGCTACCATATAAGTATCAAAAACAATCTGCTATCATACTAAAAAATCCCGTGAAGCATTTTATTTCTAAATAAAAACATTTTAAGAGTCAAGTGTATTTTTTTCATTATATATGATTATCACCACTAGTTTTCATTTATCAAGATACATTTTTTTAAACTAAAATAATTTTTTCCGTTGTCATCGTCTTCAATCTTAATAAAGTTATCAAACTCATGGGTCAGCTTGACACAGTTTTCGTTATTCTCAGCGAAACCCAAATACAAAGCACCAGCCAAATAATAAGCACAGCATGGAGCCACTCTTACAGCTACAAGAGTAAATAGGAATGTAATCTCTTAACTGCAGTCTAGGTCGTACATCACATAGCAAAGATACTTACGTTATATTATTCTTACGTTAGTATCTTGATGTGATTTTTAATCGGATTATTGTGTTTCCTGGTCTAAATCTTTAAATATGAGGTAGGCCAATGCTCTCTCGGTCTTCTGAAGAGTCAATCCCCTGTTCGAATTTAAATTGTTTTGCGCCAGACACATTGTGTGCGTTTCAGATTCGAGCACACGACAGTCGTATTCTGCAAAAAGTGGAAAAAGATTTGCCCTCTCAAATTTAAATTGATGGTAAAGGTTATAAATAGATACACAATTTTCATGTCTACGATAGTGCTTTTCAACCATTTAGTTTAGAGTTTATGTAAAACTATGTTCTATAAATTTATAAAATAACTATGAAAAGTACTTATGCAATGAATTATTGGCTCTCAATATATATCACGCACGAAGTTCTACAACTGCGTCAGGTGGGGAAGACCCCACAACAATAAAACCTGTAAAAAGACTAGGAAAACTCTAGTCAAATGTGCCTTACGCAATGGCGACCATCCCGCAAACTACAAAGAATGTACTGTATACAGGTACCTAAAAGCTGGAAATATGCCGAAAGTTAGCCATCAAAATATCCAACAAAACAAAAACACCAACATTCACCCTTTATATGGTTCCTCTCAGAATTCTTCCAATTACTCACAAATCGCAACTAACAACAATGAAATTACAGAACAGCTTACCACTTTTAAATCAGAACAGCAACTATCAATCAATAAATTAACCCAATAATGGCCAACTCAATAAGAATAGCGGCATGAAACTCAAAAATCATGTTCATAAAGTAACTCTATTTTTACATTATAATACAATTGATATACTACTTATTTCTGAAAGGTTCTTTACATTTCATACAGCAATAAAAATACCACAATATAAATTATAATATGCAAATTATCCGAACGGAACAGCACATACAGACTCAGCAATTATAGTCAGATCTGCAATAGACCATCATAAATTATCTTGTTGTACAACCAACAAAATCCAAAGTGCGTTAGTAAAAGTTAACTTACTCCCCACCAATTTTTGAAGCCGTCTACTGTCTACCTAAGCATTCCATTACAGCCGATGCATTTTAAAATTCTCTCCTTCTACTTGAACCTCGCTTTCTAGTAGCAGGAGACTGAAACGCTAAGCATACTACCTAGAGTTTCAGGATAATTTCACCTAAAGGGCGATCACTCTTCCACACCATACAGCAACATAACCTAATGTCGACTGGCAAGGTAACTTACTGTTTGATACCTAGGCAAAATTCCTAACCTGCTGGGCTTTGCTGTTACCAAAGAAATTTTTGACATACATAGCAAAAATTAAAGCAACTTCGACCTAGATTTTGACTACTTCTCAATAATAATAACTCTGAGTACAAATATTATATGGAAAATTACACCACCAAAACAATAAACCTCTAAAACTGACTGGGAGCAATGCCAATTGTGCATAAATAGCAACTTAATCTGCCACATAAAATGTACTTCACAAAGCTCATTCAAGGGGTTGTACGACAAGCTACTCCAATAGATCATAAACGAATATACGAAATCTAACCCACCGACTTCGCAATGTCATCCAAGAAAACAGAAATACATCATTTATCTACTACATTTCTATCCTATCGCCAAAAAACCACACGATTTGGAGAGCGACTAAAAAGCTTAAAAAGCCTGTTACTTAAATACCACCTCTAAGGAAACCAAATAGGAGTTGGACTCGTTCAAATCTTCAAACATCTCGCACAAGTCTTCATCCCATTTTCGTACAATAATTTTATCTTTAACTCTGAAGCCAATCTCACCTGCAAAAAATATATAAAATATAAAATATAATAAAGCATCTCCTTAAACAAGTAATAGTGCTCATCGCAACAGCATACAAACGTATGCTTGCTATTTTTCACTTCCTCATTTAATGGAAATTTGTATTAATAACCATGATTGCAAATCCTAGAAAATCTCCGCAAGATGCAGTCTCCCATCGGCCAATAAGCTTACTATCTCTGTTAACCAAAATTTTTGAACGCTTACTGTTATACAGAATCAAAGAAATAACTTCTACAGCAGAGTTAATTTCCACTTATCAGTTTGGCTTCCGCAAATTTATTCAACCATCCAGCAATGTTATAGAATATTCAACTACTTGAAGGAAACATTCGAAGAGAAAAAAATGTGTGCCTCGGTATTTTTGGATATTTAACAGGCTTTCGATGAGGTGGGCTCTTATATAAAATAAAAAAAGCTAGCCTGCCAAATCTTCCTCCTTTTAAAATCCTATTTAACTCAAATTCTATTAAACTACCATGCTATCAGTTCCGGTGTTCCGAAAGGAACTCTCTCTTCTCCGTTTCTAAGACATTCCAATCACCGACAATACCTTAACACTGGTACAATGTCATCTGATACCAACGCTGAGTACACATCTAAAAAGCTCCAATCACATCTAAATCTCCTGCAAAACTGGCTCGATTGGTAGTAGATAAAAGTAAACAGCACTAAATCAACTGAAACTACTTTTACTATTAAACACCACTAAACAAGTCACTGATCACAATCAGCCCATGCCAATAAAAACTGAGATAAGATACTTAGGACTTTACCTTAACCAAAGATTGACTTGGAAAGCTCAGATCAAAGCTAAACGATAGTTATTCAATTTAAAAACAAAAAGTATGCGCTAGTTGATTAGACATAAATCTCAACTGATTATAGAAAACAAGCTGTTGCTATATAAAGTTATCCTAACACTTATATGGTCTTACGGGATTGAAGCTGTAGGATTGCAGTAAGCCATCGAACACCAAAATGTTGCAGACCTTCCAATCGAAAACATTGCGTACTCTAACCAATGTTACTTAGTATGTCAGAAACCAAACCCTCCATGACGATCTCAAAATTCGGTTAATCTCTGAAGTTCATCAGGAATTATACCGCCAGAAGGAGGGTGCACATTTTAAATCATGCCAACCAAGGCATTACCAATTTCTACCCCTATCAACCTGTCAATAAAAAATTAAGTAGTCAATAGTCAGAAGACGTCATTGAGTAAATTATAGAGACCCGGATTGTGACCTAGTCGTGTTAAATAACTTCCTTGTCAACTCATTTACTTATTATTATATGTTAAGAGTAGATTGTAAATTGGAAAGGGAAATAAAATAAAACATATAACATAATGTTAGGAAATCTTCCGTGTAGACTAAAAACATGATCAGGTTAAGCTAGTGTATGTTATTTTTCTCTCGCCACCAAGTGGTTTGCTTCGAGATTTTCGTATCATTCAATGTCACGTATCAAGGTCGTGTACAGTTAATTATATAAATATTTATTGTTATGACGTTCATTACCTTGATTAAGTAAATTCCTTTATAGCATCTGTGCATATTATTTGTTAAGTGCTGACATCTTAACGTAAATATAAACTTCTTCTGTGTATATAATCAAAAATTTGACGAGCATAAGGTAATGCACTGCTGTGTGACGTTTGAGCTTTATAATAATTTTGTTTTGATGGATCTATAGTAATCCAGTATTGTCTGATAAAATCGACTTTTCTGTCTAAATTTTTTTTTAAGTAGACTGCTGTGGATTTCAACAGCTTAAACAGATATACTAGATCTTAAAGATCTGAAAGGTGAAGTAGTAAGATTTATCGAAGGGTTCTGGAAAAATTGATAATAGAGCTGGAAATAGTCATCGTAACGCTGACACCTTGCCGAGAAGATCGTATTCAGAAGACTGCAATTACTGTAGTCGTGCATGGGATAAAATGGCCCGTGCACCTCGAACGACTGTGACTAATAATTTGTGACAATCCAGAGAGTTAAAACATGACCAAAAAGACGATTCAAATGTAAAATATACCTAGAAATGAAAAGAAACTGGAAAAAAACTATTGGGGTAGAAGTAGCTTTATGTTCTCCAGCAGTAAAATCATATTGAGCGAAATGGGGTTTCATCACAGTATAAGACGATGTTTTACAACATGTCCTCAAGAACAAAGATGGATTTTAAAGATTCAAAAGGTTTGCGGGTGGTTTTACTGAGTAAATGCAAAGATATTAAGGATTGGCGCTAAAAATGTATATGTGCAACAAGTAGAGGCCCGGGCAGTTCTTTAAAGAAAATTGCTATTGACATAGCTGGTCCGTTCCCTACAAATAATAGTGAAAATAAATTTATTCTAGTGACGATGGACTATTTCAGTAAATCTGTTCCCACAGACGCATTACAAAATTAAGAATCTACAATCATCGTTGAGAAGTTGGTAAAAGAACTGATCAGTAAATTTGGGATGCCATTAGAACTACATTCAGACCAGGGTTTAAATTTTAGCCAACGGTGTACAAGAAAAATATGCGAACTATTGGACATTAGAAAAATGAGGACTCCGTTCATCCATAATCTGATAGAATGGTTGTGCCCATGAATAAAACAATAGAAAAGTATCTGTCAAAAGTTGCCCTTGGCCATTGACAGAACTGGAATTAATATCTCCATTTGTTCTTGTTGATATATCATTCGTCGATTCATGAGTCTACTGGTCAAACACCATCCAATATTCTCTTTGGTCGCAAACTGAAGCTCCTATGCGACCTACTCTTCGAAAATAAATCTGAAGAAAACACGGAGAAGAATACATCAGTGACCTGAGAAGCAGGATATAAATCCACGACAATGTGTGATACAACATCAACACGACGAGTGACTGAATAAAGGAGTTTAAGTTATAAAAAGACGACGGAGTGTCGTTATATAATCCAAAAGTCCAACGCTACTCTGAAGGTCCATACGAGTGCCGAAGAACATAAATTATGTCGTTTACAGAATACAAAAACTCCTATGTGACAAGGAGTTTGATGCCCTTAAGGTGTGAGCCAGGGTTCGAAAAATTCTTGGGTTTAATGAGTGGAACTCGGCGAGAGCGTTGGAGTGTCATAAAAAGTACAAGACATTTTCAAAACTTTTAACAGACAATAAATAATTTTACGGCTATCAAAATCAACGTAAAAATATGTGAAATGTTCTCACTGTTTTAAAAAAGTGTTCTTTTAAGAACTGATATACTTTCCTCTAGTATTTAAAAAGCTAATAAAACTTGTATTACTTTTATTGCGAAAAAAGACCACAATGCAACGACAAAGATCAATATTTTCTGATTCTCACTGTAAATACCTGCTAAAATTGATATAGACACCTAAGAAATGATTATCATTGTACATTAGAAAACTAAAAATGTGTATGTAAGTTAATGAGCAAGAATTTGTAACTTTTATTAAAAGACTGAAATTATGCTACAAAAAATTCGGACAAGTTAAATATTGCTAGAAAGCAAACAAAAACAGTCATTCTATCTGCTAATTTCTAATGATCAACATGATAAGTTAAACATTTTAATGTTATCGTTCTATAGTTTAGACATTGATATATTCTTAAACTTAGATTTAAAATAAAGAATATACAAAAATTATAAAGTTCTTTTAATTATTTTGCCGAGAATTTTTCAGATCACCCTTGTAGATTAGAGGTCAATTTAATATTAATTATAAATTAATTTAAAACTAGATTTCTTCTTTTTTATGAAAAAATGCGAAATTAAATTACAAAACTGATAATCAGAAATTAATAAAATTTTGCTCCCAGCTCTTGCAACTCCTTATTTATTTTCTAAAGCCGCAATCTAATTACTGATGTTATTAAGCATACACTGGCAGACCCTGCGTCGCGTTCCCGTCTATGGCGCGCCGTGGGATTAAGCAGTGCCGACCCTGCCCGCCAGAGCACAACTCCGGGACGCAGCTGCCACTGCTAGGCTGTTGGACGACAATAATTCATTAAGTTGCTTTCGCTGGAGGTTCAATTATTTTTCAGTTGAAATTAATTAGAAACTGTCCGGTTCGCTGGAGGGCGGCCACCCGAGCGCCGCAGCCGTCCTTCAAGATAACCCCTTAATCCCAAAACGACGCACTAAAGCTAACCCTATTAGGGTTAAGCTGAACAACGACAGGCTAACGTGTGTTCTTATAGGTCTGTAAAACAACGAAACCATTAGTATTGATTATGGTCCATGCTCTTAAATAATAGATATATGTAGTTATCTTGACTAGACCATCAAAAATAGTTTTCAATATTTAATTATTAAATGTAACTAGCACCTAATGCAATTTATTTGAATAACTTGGTAGATAGAGACTTTCTCTGTTTTCACTTTACAGTAGATAACCTTTTTGCAATTAAAACATGTTTTAATCCATCATTAATTTGTATCTTAGATAATTTGTACAATGACTGAAATTATCTGTAAACAGTTAATAATTATATTTAGGATTTATTATATTTTAAATACTATAAATGTTTTTACTCAACTTAGTTACGGTTAAACATTTCATATTACAGCTCCACAGCCTATGAAAGTTTTTTTTAACTTTTTTCTTTTATTTTATTTGTAAGTTTTGACTAATATTTGCCACACTATAAATATTAGAGTATGACAACTTTTATTATTTCTTTACTATTTGTTTACATTTTTTCTTTTATAGTACTAATTGTAATGTTAAACAATATTTAGTTGTAGACCGTCTTTTAATTTATTACAACCAAAGAGTTTTCCTCTTTCTGTACTTTCCTTTTCTACTTAGTTGAGAATCTTTCTGGTTTCCGTGTCCAACAGTAATCAGCAAGCATTTTGATATCCCACTTTCCTTGGTAACGTTCTTCAATAATAGCAATGTCTTGGTGGAACCGTTTTCTACGTTTATCACTGACATCACCAAGGGTTGCAAGAAAAAAGCTCAAATTTGCATTTAAAAAATGTATCTTTAGGCTCATGTTAAAACACAATGCAAAGAGTTCACTGACTATGTTTTTATAATTTTTATACAAAAAGTTTTATGTTACTACTTTTAGTCTCTTACGGCTTCTTCAAATGCTGCAACTCGCATTAGAAGATTAATTTAAGTGCCTACGAAGATGTCATTGTTGAGTTTTGCATTATTTAAGCCCTGATTTTTTAAATATTAAAATCCAATCCTTTTTCGTTCATAAACTTGACGAAATTTTTATGAAGTTCAATTTTCTATGCAATAGCGGTAAAATATTTTTCTTATGTTTATCGGGAACTGTGTGAATTAAGTTTTCTTGTTGGCCATTGTTTAACAACATAATGCAAACTTTTTGAACGACTATCTAACTCACTATTAAAACACCAATTCTTCGTGCATCTAAACAGACGGAAAGATGCCAAATAGTTGCAAGATAAACCGCGGTATCAAAATACACACCAAATAAATTAAAAACAGAACGGTATCATTAAATAAATAATCCTACATTAAAGAACACGGAAGTTATTTTACAGGATATTAACAATAAACTTGAAAATATGATTACGCATAATGCACGCATAGAATTAAAGATTGGTGCATTTTAAGCTAAATTACAAAAAATAAAACTAGATAATAATAACATGAAACGAGAAAACGAAGATAGAAAAAGCAAAACACGGAATTGGAAAAGAGAATAGAGTTTCTCGAAAAAGAAACACGAAAAAATAAGATCGTTGTACAAGAATTAATAAAACTGAAACTAAATAAAAAATATACACCAACAATAATATTAGGAAATTATTAAACGAAATAAACATTGAAATAAATATAGAAAACAAAAAAAAAGAAACAGAACAAGAACAAAAACATGATGAAGGAAGAAATAAAGAAAAAGGCAAGACGATAAGCCAAAGATCGCCAATTAACGAAAATGGAAAAAAAGAGAAACATAGAATGGTGAAGGCGAAGAGGAGTAATTATCATAACAATAATCCAAGAATCTAAAAAATATTAAAGGGTAAGGATCAAACGATGTCGACAAAGGCAAAGAAAAAGGCAATACAAAAGAGATTAAAATAGCAGGAAAATGGAAAAAATATAAATGTAAGAAAGAATGTGCAAATATATATGAAAATAAATAAAAAATGAAGCAAAGAGTAATAAACATAATGAGATTAAGATAGGAACATGGAAATTACTAAATAGTACGGGGAAAGAAGAAGAGCTGGTAGAAGAAATAATACAGCAAAATATAGAAATACTCGAAATCACAGAAACAAAGAAGAAAGAAAAAGGGTTTAAAAAATACATAAAAGATACTGGATACTGTGGTCGGGAATGGGCATGAAGAAAAGAGCAAAAGATATCGGATTAACAAGTACCCCTAATAGACTAATAGAGGTAATACATAAAGATTATGTAAACGAGCGTATACTAATAGTCAAAATGAAATTGATAGACAAGGAAATATGGACAATAATTACGGCATACGGGGAAAACGAGGATACAAAAAAAGAAGAAAAAGGCAAATTTTATGATGAGATACAACAAGAACTAGATAATGGTGGAGAAAAGGTAATAATAATGGGAGACCTAAATGGCCGAGTTCGGAATAAGAATACGGGAATAGAAGAATATTTGGGGAAAAGCGGAGAAGAAACATTAAACAATAACAGAAAAAAATATTAGAATATATAAATATGTGTAAAAAACAATCTTATAATAGGTAGGCAGCGATTATTATCTAGGAATAATAAAATTAAAGGAAAAATAAAAAATCGAAAAAACGGAGAAAAACTAATAAAAAAGAAAAAAGTTTCAAAATAAGAGATGAAAAGCACCGAAAAGAATATCAAAAAATACTAAAGGTCACACTAAAAGATAAAGAGAAAAACGAAAGCATAGAGAAAAAATGGGAACATCTTAAGCACAGCATAATGACTGCAGCAGAAGAGAGCTGTAAAAAACAAAATATCTAATAATAACATTAGAAAAACCGACTAGTGGACAAATGAAATACCAACAAATATAAAGAACAAGAAAGACAAATGGAAAAAATACCTACACACAAGAAAGTGGAAATTTACGAGAAATATAAAGAAAAAGGAAAGAAGTTATATTAGCAATTAAAGAGGCTAATGAAAAATCGTGGTGAAATTTGGACGTAAAATGACAGGAAACTTTAGAGAAAATCAAACATTGTTCTATGGTACAATAAAACAACCCAGGAAGAAAAGGGAGTACAGCTTGCCAAATATAAAAGTTAAGGAAGGAAACATAATAAATAAAGAAGGCAAAATAATAGATAGATGGAGAGAATACTTTGAAGAGCTAACACACACGCACATACAAAATAAATAGGAGGAAAATGAAGAACAAGACGGAAATCAAGTGATAGAAATAGAAATTATAGCAGAGGAAGAAATAGAAGAAGCAATAAAGACGTTAAAAGTAGGCTAAGCAGCTGGTAAAGGCAATATCACATCGATAATAATAAAATACATGGAACAAGAAGAAATAAACAAATGAAATGAAATAATAAATGATATAATAAAACTGCAAAAATACCGACGGATTGGAAAACGGACATTATCTTACCTATATATAAAAAAGGAGACAAGAGAATCTATAATAATTACAGAAGAATAAGGTTATCAAGAAATATCTCAGGAAAACTATATGGAAAAATAACAGAAAAAAGTATAAGAAAAAAATTGACACTGCACTGGAAGAGACGCAATGTGGATTCAGGAAAAATAGAAATACTCAAGACCTTATATTCATAATTCGACAAATAAGTGAAAAATTAATAAGGGTATAGACATACACATATGCTTTATTGACCTGGAAAAAGCGTTTGATGGAATATGGAGAGAAGATAAATGGAAAGAATATATGAAGATATATTGCAGAAAAGAGGAGTAAATAAAAACACCACAGAAGTAATAAAGGACATGTTTAAACACTTCAGACTTATATTTACTGTGCCTGGTAACACTGGGCACTGCGTTAAGCAACCGTCTCTTGTTTGTTATAGGTAGTATAGAGTAAGCCAGTGCGATTGTGGACGTTATACAGGTGTAGTGAGTGACCAGTATGTCCGATCTGACAAGGTTTTACAGAGATCTAATTGTTGATGCCCGTCTAGGTGAAGCATTTGTAAGCAAAACAGCTACGTTATGCGATGTAACACAAGCACTGTTTCGCAAATCATGCACAATAAAAGTAAACAACGGCCGAGAAAGTGAGTACAGAACTTAATCGGCATCTAAATACCCCAGTGTCATCCAAAACAGTGATGCGGGAATTGCATATAATGGGTATCCATGGGCGTGGATGCTCAAAAGTGACGTGCATGGTGCAATGCCCACAAAAACTGGACATTTGGCCGAACAACTTACCTTTTATCTTCTTCCCCTCGTCTGGACGCGTGTTTGTCTGGTGGACGCCCTCTGAAACGATATGGACCGTCTCCGTCCAACTGTATACTATGGTGGCAGCTCTATTATAGTCTAGAGCGCTATATCATGCTATTCGGCAGTCCGCCTTGTCATTTTACACGGTCAGATCATGCTTCCATTCACACCGCTTGCCTTCTCCCATAGTGATTTCAAGAGCACGTTTTTAAATGTTTAATGTCATTTAATTCAACATCTTTCCTGGTCCGACCAGTCTCCGAGTCAACACAATATTAATACAAAATTTTCCGACTTCTATAAGTACTTCCATTATTTTGTCCAATACCTGTATGTACGAACCTACTTTTTTAGACTTCGCGATGACCTACTTATGATATATACGTCGTCTATGTACGGCAACATTATATTTTGTTTGTTGTATAGTGTGCCTCCAGGATTTACAAGCAGCCTTTTTATCACTCTTTAAAAGATAAAATTGGGTGACATGGCATTTCCTTGCCTTAATCCACAGTAAACCTCAAAATTTTATAAAACTGGCTTTAAATCCTTACTTTTGCTCTGATATTTGTTAGGCAGTTTTTACCATTTTTATTAGTTTTCTCGGTACTTTTAGCTCATCTAGCCCGTTGTAAGTTGCTTCTCAAGTGTAAAATCTAGGGCTTAAGAAAATCCTTAGATTAGCTCAATTAAATTAATTGAACGCACCCGCCCTAAACCTGTAACCTATGGAGTTGCTCGATAATAGTGAATGTTGATTAAAACTAATAACTAAAACTATTAACTAACAGCTAAATGTTTTATTGTAACTTAATACAAACATAACAAACTTAACTAATGAAATAAAAACTTTGAAAATGCCGCAGGCATGCTGACACGAAAAGTAACTACCAATCTTATTAGTTGTTAATGTAATTGTGTGTACCGCAAGACACTGCCAAGTTGGCAAAAGTAACAATAATATATATTTAACATGATTCTTAAGCTTAGTGATGCAGATTTTCCAGACACGGGCGCCAATTCTGCGTTATGATTTGAGAGAAGTAACTGAACACAGAAAAATGGCCAGGTACGCCAATGACAACATCGTTGCGACCAGAAAAAGTATTCTTTTTTGCAATATCTGCATTATTTCAGTTAGGTATTTGTTTTGATTTATGCACTTAGGAAATTGACTATTATAAATTTTAACAACATTTTTTCTGCAATCTTCAGATTTACTAAAAAATAATCAACACTTTATTTCCTTCCTTAAATCAGTTATATTTCGATATTTACCACTTTCTAACTATAACAGGTGCCGTAGATATTAGCAGATATAGTTTCATAACTAGTTTATAAAATCTTGGATCAGAGTGCTTGCAGTGCTTTTACAAAATTCGTTCATGATATTTAAATTTTGACGGCGCAAACTTTTAATTACTGCCACATATTTTTTAAGCATGCTGTATATATATATATATATATACATATAACCTTCGATGTTGTAGCTATCATTATTTAAATAAAACCATTAGCGTTTTAAGTTGAAATTTTGGAGTAAATAACATTGGTGATACTGAAAGTGTTAGGAAACTTTCCTCACAACTTAGCATTAACAGAATGTTAACAACTATAAGTTTTGCAAATAAGCCGTCCGAAGTGAGGCCGTGCTGCACAAATAAAAAAAATGGCATGTCTACTGAGGTACTGTTTATTCCACCCTTTATAAGAAACTTAGTTTACTTGTTAAGCACTTTCAAAACAAATTTTCAATGCTTTAGGGCTTTACAGTATACCAAGCAAATTTAAGTTTATTCTGTTAAACTCCTTTGCTACCATCGATATCTTGACGAAGGTTTGAAAATGCAATTAATTAAGGGCTTTCCTGCTCCTCGTAGGAAATAATATTTTGTTCGTAACGAACGTGCCAGCTGGCAAGAAAGAATTTATTAAATTCGTGACGTTGCAGTCAGAATATTTCATTTTGTAAGAGAGTTTTACTTTATTAAACATTGCTGGGAAACGGCTGTGAAGCATGGCAATCGTTAAATATTTAATAAGCCGATTTACGCTTTCAATTTGAAAACATTAAGTATGAAGCCTGTGCAATGCTTATTGTTTATAATATCGCACCAATATAAATAGTTAATTGCCTTATTGTACACTTAAAGACACCCAATTAACCTACACGAATTAAATTGTTAGACGTTTAAAATGTATGGTAAAAAATATTATGTGGCACATCGTTAAAATACCAAAACGTCTATTGTTATAATTGAAATAAAGTTCTATAAGTTTTTGCAAGTATAACATAAAATGGGATCATGATGGTATTAAATGACATAATCATAGGTTTAATGAAAATTGAAAATTTCAAAAAGGTTACGTGTTTAAAAATTAAAGTTTTGTTTAATTCGTTTAGTCAGTTGTAGGTTCGAAATCTGGAGCAGCAGTTTTTTCAGTAAATATCGCAGTATATAATTTTCCACCGTTTACAATTAATGTGTATTGGATCCAATCATGTGCACTTTTGCCGTAATTGTAGCAACATATTCGTTCTCCTTCAAATTTTCTAATCCTCACTTTTCGTGTAAACAATTTATAGTTTTTACCTTCTAAATCTAAGAAATTAACTTAACATTTTCTTTGTACTTTTCTTTTGTACATTGTTTCCTTTTGGTTATTTTAAGTGGGTCATAGAGGACTTACTTTTTTTTTAGCAATGCTAGCTGCTAGTTCTCTTACTTTTAGCTTTCAGTTATGGAATAAGATTTTTGTTAGAAGTTTAGTCTGAACTTTTATAAACTATCTTATAGCTTATTTTCCGGCTAAAATGCTAGTTGCTATTGATATATTTTTTACTATTCGAAGTCATTATATATTTGTTTAAATGTCCAAAAGGTGTTTTTCTAAAATAAATTTGGCTTATTTTTTAAGTATATTAACAGCTGAAACGCCATTAGCCTAAGTTATTTTAAATAAATGTAATTTGGTGTTACATATATATGAAATGGTATAATTCGTTTTTTTTCTTTATGCAAGCCAGTTTTTCTTTACTTATTAATTACAAAGTATTCCACCGACGTTAAAATTCAGCGTTTTGTTTCTTTCTTTTATGATTTGCCCTACTGCTTTTTGCCATGTGGTATGTTATCCCATTCCATTTTAATTATTCTGTTCAAATTAACTCTATTTACGTATTCATTCTATTCCTTTGTTACAAATCGGGCTATATTTATGTTACGAGTAACTATTTGCATGCAAGACCCTCAAAATTTTGAAGTCTTAAGTTTTTAGGGTTTTTGCATTTTCAGATAGTACTTTTGAAGATAAGATTGCCAGAAAAGTTGGTGGTGGTCCATACATTTTTCTTAGGTGTAAATTATACTGGGCTTGGTGTTAAAAATTTTTCTTCTATTCTTATATACGTTATTGGTCCGTAGTATTATGAGCCATGTTGGGCGTACCCCGGGTACAGGTGGCTAGTCTAACCCGTTAGAAGAAGGAGAGTGTACTTTACGGCCGTCAAAGGTGTTTGTATGACGGCCGGAGAGCATTTGATGTCTGACGTTGCTTTTGACTTGTGAGTCGAACCCAGGCTCGCCACGCTCTAGTGTGACAAGCTGAAGCCTTTGCCTCGCGGCTGTCGTGCTCTTTTGAAAAATTTTAATTTCTTACAAACGAAGTAAATTGTTTAAGATAGTTTAAAGAATGTTTGGGAAATTAGCACTAAAACTTTCCCGTAGTCACCTGTTAAATACTAGGAATTAAAATATGTTTTATGTAAATTTCCTGATTTTCTCCCAAATTTTACAAACAAATCAACCGTCTAATTTCCAGTCTTTTTAATAGAGCAAGCATATGATAATGTCCACTTGCATGACTAGCATTTTCATTTATAGCAATAAACCGCTTGAAAAGCTATAGATGTATTTATGAGATATGAATGGAAACATAAAACGGAAGTCGATATTTTGGTCGCGTAACTGAGTTCACCAACTCTGTGTTGGTTTTGTATGCAAATAAAAAATAAAAAATAAAAAACAGGACTTACATGTGGTAAATATATACTATACTACGAAGTAGATTTGGTAAATATATGATAAATGGTCTATCAAAAGTACTATCCAAAAATGCAGAAACCTTAAAAATTTGAGACTACTAAATTTTGAGCAGTTCCGCACGAAAATAGTTGCTCTACACTCATATCTTACATCCTTGTTACTAACTCTGTCAAAACACTAAGGCTAAGGCTAAAGCCTCTACACAAACTTTAAGATGTCCAAGCCACTTATATATAGCAGCACATACTAAATCCGTTAAAAAAGTATTGGCTGTAGCCGCTAGCGCTCGCTTCAAAGAATAAACATAGTGTTGTTGAGAAAATTATATGTTCTCTAAAACTTCCTATAATTAGTAATCTAATAGATTGTTTTTGAGCTACCAGAAGACCAATTCTCCATTGTTAGAAAACGAGGCACATTATTGACTGTGGGCGGATGCGGAGTGTTGGTAAAAGATTCAAAGCTCACTTCAAAAAAGCGTATAATTCAGAGATTTTATTAGACCTTCCAAAACATTCTGTTGATACACAGCAGCCGAAGTTGTAATCCTTTTTTACAAAAATGAATATCGGTCACTTCACCATAACACACCATAATTACAGCTGCTGGACGACGGCCTCTCAAAACTCTTAGCACTAGCTAAGATGCTTCTTTGAATGACCTAGCGTATAGCTTGTCATTTTGTTTGTTGAAAGATTTCTCAACTGCAGAAAATTTTTTCATCCGTAAACAAAATCCTTCTGTTGCTATCATGCTCCTCTTTTCTTTAAATCATCATCTGTCAACAGATCTCCTGTATGTCTTTTCTAAGCAGCTAGTCCTAGACCCAGCTTACTAATACGAGACGACTTCGATGTTTTGGAAATGTGCATCTCTTGAGACATAATTTCCTGTTTACGGAGAGGATTTTGTTTAATTCGGGCACTTATGGCTTTGACTGCCTAAACAGTTCGACCTAAACGTGGTCTTCCAGATCTTGGACGATCCCAGACACCTCCAGTCTCATCAAACAATTTTTTAGCCCGATACACAAATATATAGCTAATGCTGAGAAGATGCAGGGTTTTAGTTTACATTTTTTTCAATTTTACACTTATGTAATGCTATTACAGTAATACGATTTTCTTACCACAATCCATTGGTAAATAACCAAACTTGATTAGAAACACAACGTAACTTACAACTTTAAGACTTGACAATTGCAACCATATGTTAAAGTCGCGGATATCTCTATGTCGTGTACATCAAGGATAAGTTTAAGTTTCTAACAGTATTTATGGGAATACTAGGTACAACATAAAAACAAAGTAGAAGTATTCCTTTGCCATAATGTAATAGATGTTATGTTGGAAAGTAAAGCACACTTTCTAGATAGGCCACCTAATACAAAATGTACAAATTATCCAAATATTTCCTATGCTGGTACTGATATAACAATCAAAAATACAATTTTTTACACAAAATTACCCAAATATAATATAAAATACTTATAAGCTAGAGTAATACAAGTTAAGATGGTGTCATACCATTTAACAATCGCCTCAATATACTGCCCTTCTGGGCACAACATAAAGAAAAAGCACTTTAAATATTTTTTTTTAGACATATGACCGAAATTCATTACATGTGGTAACTTTAATAGTAAGCACACTCTCTGGGGTTTACGTCTTATTAAAATGAAAGGCAAAAAACTAGCAAAGCTTATCTAAGAGAAAAGTTATTTTTTCTTGCCAACCATTATTCCAACTTACTGGTTAACCGACTAGAACGCAGTTCCTCATCTCCTGGACTTTGTCATTGCAAATAGCATTTTTTTGCCATAGAGTTATGAGTTATCTTCTAAACATTTACCATTAATAGAAGCCTTATTATTATCAAAAAAAAAACACTTCAACTGTATAACAAGAAAATTTAATTTGGAAGCCAATTGGATAGACTAGCAAACCCAATTAAAAAGTACCTCCTATAAACGATGAAACGGCGCTCATCTCACAATGAGCCAGAAGTGATGAATAGAAGTTAATTGTGTTTGCTAAACATCTTGCTGAACTATCTATGCAGATAAACGATGAAATAGATGATGAAGTAGAAGAACATCTGTCAAACGTCTCTTTAAATATATCTGAAATATATATTCTATATATATTCTAAACCCAAACCAGTTAAAGTTTTATAAAAAGTAGAATCATACCACTTAATAAGCTTAGTTCCCGTCATTGCTAAACTCATCGAAATATTCCTGGTTCTAAAATTAAAGCCACCCCAACACCGAAAAATGAATACACTTTAACACTTTGGTTTTGATGAATACTATTGAACAGTGCAGCAAACTGATAAAGTATATTATGTTATGAACAAAACATTCGAACACAAATACTGTACCTCAGTATTCTTGGACGTTAGCCAAACCTTTGATAAGGTTTGGCACAGAGGGTTATTATTCAAAATCAAGCATTATCTCCCCATCATTTACTTTAATCGGAATAAAGTCCTGTAGGTAACAGAAATTAAAATCTGAGGCGTCTTAAGACACCGTCATTAAATCTCTACTATATTTATTATAGACGGTGGACCTGAATAAATGACAGAAATACCGCTAATAAAACCTTTACAAGTAACACTGTTACCGGTTTATCAAATAAAAACCCGGAAATGGCTACAAGAAAACTCCAAAATCATCTAAAGCAACAAGTAACTAGAAAATTAAGTTAAATAAAGCTAAAGATTTGTCTACTCGAAAGAGAGCAGTGTCTTTACGTAAATTTAAATAACGTAAATATAGCTCAGTTTTTGAGCACAAAATATCTTAATATTAACCGGCATCGCAAACTCATTTTAGAAGAGAATCTAGTCAAAAAAACGTAAGAATAATATACCTAAAAATATAAGATTTATATTAGTTAATTGGAAGATGTTCTCGTCTATGCTTGGAAAACAAGATCGTTTTCTACAAGACGATAATTAAACCTATTTGGTTCTATGGAATGGGGCTTTGGGGATCAAATACATCGACAATTTAGAGAAGTTAGTACAAATTACTCTAAATAATAACAAACTCAGCGTAGCATGTAAGCAATATAATGTTACATATAGACCTGAATGTATGTTATGTAAAAGACGTTATCAAAGAAAAAACCATCGAGCACCCCACTACAAGCTAGAATATCACCAAAGTGCTGCAATTAAACCTCTGGTAGAACCTCAGCTCAATAGAAGACTCAAAAGACACTGACCAGTCGACCTAAAAAAGGACTAAAGGGAGAAGTGCCTCACCAGGCTAATAAATAATTTCGTAACATGTTGACTCAGAATTGTAAATTCTGATTGAATATCAAAGGTTCAAAACAAAAAAAATATTTTATAGATACTACATAGGTTATGTTATTAAACAAATTTAATTTAAAAAGCTTAGACAATTGTAGACAAAATTTCAGGTAATTAATAGCAGAAATGCAAGAAAATATCAAAGCTTAGCTCAATTATGTGGCAACAATGCATTGTAAGAGAGTTACAAGATAGATCAGTGCATTTCTTCATGTTCCACGAACAGGATCGACTTATTACAAAAGTAACATTGGAAAACCTTGTAATATATTTGATATTTCATTGTTATAAGCTCTTGCAATTACGATTTCTTTCTACAATTGAACGATCAGAATCATCAAAATATTTTTTCAGTGCTACATTCATTAAGATGCTACTTTATTGTGTTCAAAAGCAACCATCTGGTTCCCAGCAGCAGCTACAAGGTGCGGTAGCTCGCCGGTAATTGCATTAAAGAGATATAAAACGAGGGGTTGCCCGCCAAAAGGTATTTTTGGCGTCCTAGGCTGACAATTTTTTACCCGTTTTACCTCAAATTTTTGCAAGGTGCGAGCGTATAAATTTTTAATTGGATTAGCTTATGCGCTCGTTCATAATGCAGTCCCGTAATTTTTAAGTTTTACGTTCATTTCAAGCAATTTTTTATTTTTTTCCTAGATTAATATTGGCAGCAGTAATAGAATGTTTTGTTTTGATTCTGAAGTTGCATAATCTAACTTATTGTCGACATTTTGGTTTTGTTTTTGCAACGGATAGGGAACTATTAATTAAGTTAGTAAATATGCATCTCTTCCTACACTATAAAAGGGATAACAGATACAAAGGTAACATAATTATACAAAATGCCTGGAAGGACATTGCTGCCGCTACTTTGTTTGGTCTTGCGCAACTTTCAAATGTTTATAAAAAGTCTTACGTGTATTGTATGTATTTCTTACAGGCGGCTTACGCTTACGTTCACTATGAATGGGCCCTTATAATCAAAACTTAGCTAGGCGGAAACAAACCAAATGACCGTAGTAGACGATAGCCGCAGCCGCCCGGCCATTTAGCAAGGAGTGATAGCGAGACACAATCGCAGGATCTTTCTCATATAAATTAAGCGCTCAAAGCATGGCTCGCCAAATTTTATATCAGCCGTCTTTATTTACTTTCCGTTAAAACGTATAGGCTATTTTTATTCACTAAGCACGGACCTCCTCGCGTAAATTAAGGTTCAAAAATCACGCCACATTTATTTGTTTATTTTTTGTTCAAATGTCTAGATAGATTTTACATTTAAGTTCAATAAGATCTTTATACTACCTGCGTTGCTAACTTTATTTATACGGGGTGTTTTAAAAAAATCATAACTATTTAGCTTTCAATTTGTTTTGATCGAATGTATTGTTAGAGAGAGGTAGCACCAGCGAGTTTCATTCACCTATTACTTCAGTATTTGTCACGATGAGGACTGGACAACGGATATTATTTTGAGTTCTACGTTTCACGAAGTGTGAGTCTGTAACAACTGTTCAACGACAATGTAGTGTTGAAGTACTACCGCTCAGAATATTAAACGATAGTATAGATAATTCCAAGACATGGGCCTGTTTAATAGAAATCTAATGTTCGTTCCCGAGTGTCAAACGAAGATATGGAAGGCATCCGGCTAAGTTTTACACGTAGCTTCCAAAAATCTATTTGTCGTGCCGGTAGGAAATTAAACATTTTCTCAGCGTCTGTCTAGCATGTTTTGTGACGAAATTTGATTATGAAACCGTACAGGATTCAATTAATGCAAGCTTTTCATGCAGGTGACAAACAACGACATGTAGAGTTGTATGAATTCATTCTCGGCAAGGTGACAGAAGTGACAATTTTTTAACACGCTTGGTGTTTTTTTAAGTGATAAGGTAAATTTCCATAATATAAGAATATGGGGTAAGGAGCAACCTCATCAAACTGTACAGCACTAGAGAGACACTCCTAAACTTAATGTTTTCTGTGCCATTTATAGGTGGAAGATGTACGGTTTCTTCTTTTTCTTATGTAGATATGCTTAAAAATAGCTTTTCCCACTGTTAGAGACCGATTCGGATGTCTTCATTTTCCAGCAAAACGGGGCACCACTACACTGGAGCCTAGATATTCAAGAATTTTTAAATAATCAGATTCCATAACGATTGATCGGCCGTATAGGACCTAACGATTCAGCTTTCTATCACTGGCTTCTAAAGTCGCCGGACCTCACTGAGTGCGATTTTTTCTTGTGGGGGTTTATAAAAGACTGCGTTTATATGCCTCTTTTTTCAACTACAGTGATCGAACTGCGGAACCGCATAATAGCAACCGTAGCGGCAGTGGATCCTGATATGCTCGCAAAAGTTTGAGCTACACATGGACATATGTCGTGGTTCCTAAAGGTGGGGGGAGAGGAATATTGACACCTATGACTTGGTATGTAAAAAACTTTAAGATTAATCCTGTAATATAAAATTAATCTTAAGTCTTTATGTTTATTATTTTTCATAATATAAACATTTTGAATTAAATTATTCTTTTTGAAGCACCTTGTATGTCTTGTGAATAGTATGTCTAGAGTGCACAAAATGTTCACTAGACATTTCTTTTTAGAGTGGCTTTCTTATTTCTTTCCAACTTTCAATTAGTTCGAGAAACATTTCCCACTAATTAATTAGTCGAGCATTCTCCTCGAAAAGTTTCCAGCGATGCTCTTGTGCACTGAAATTATCCAGCTGCGCTCAGTCCGCCGCTCTCGGTCCGTGCATTTGATCAACTATAAAGCTTCCTGAAAAATGGTGTATTGGCCATCTGCGAAACTGCAGGTGAGCTCGCTTGATTTATGGCTGTCGTCTAGCGCAAGACTGTTATTTCCCAGCATATTCGTAGTTGTCAGCGAAACTATATACAGGAAGACGCTGGTAAAATGTCGTCGTAAAGCGAAATTAATGGCCTTCCCGAGTTGAACTATGTGCGCCATCGGTTTTTCTCTTATAAATAAATAGTAACAGGTGGGGCGCAAATAACAGTTCAATAAAGCGGGCAATTACAACACGAAGTGAATTGATACCGAAATAGATTTACTGTATGCTATTGCACTGCTTTGTTATGCATCGAAACTGGAAATTGAAATAAATTGGATTTTAACTTTATTTATGCTATAAATTCGTTGGTAGCAAATGAAAATGTATTTGTTTAAGGGATTATATTGGCTTGTATTTTTTTATAACATAACGTAAACACGCAGATATGCCTGAAAGTATGAGATACTCTACAAAAATCACTAGTTTGAAGTTATTTTTGTCTGCTGAAAATACACATTTTATTATTTATCAGTTATCATTATATCAATGATTTATTAGTCCATTTAGATTTAACAGCTTTTTTGGAAACCTCAACATTTCGTGCTTATTCTTCCGAATAATTTCCATAAGAGTTTTTTCTTGCAACATTATAGTTTCTTCCATTTAGTACGTCTCAATGAAATTTAGATATGGAGATTTCGCAGGACACTCTAACATCTGCACTTGGTTGGTTTAAAACCACCGCTGCTTGCAGATTATTTTGGTGAAATTTTATGCTGCCCATATTGGCGCACCAAGAATGGTTGTATTAGACGGCTACAGATTCGTTTTAGCACAGAAATGCATTGTTTAGCACTTATACGTCCTTCGTAAATAACTATTTCACAATATCTCTTACTTTACTGGACACCATACAACCTCAAATCATTCCGACGCCCCCCGATGTTTGACTATAGGGACCAACCATTGAGAAAGGCAATCTGCATTCAGTAAGGGTATCAAAACCTAAATAATTGTCAAAAAAATTATTTTATTACACGCATTTGTACTTACAGCGGATCTATCGTTACGATTTAAATATTGAGAATAATGGTAAATTATCTCATTAAGCTTACCTAAAAGTTAAACTCGTTTGACCAAAGAACATTTGTCCAAGCTCTGTTAAATGTTGGTGTTATAAACATCACTGTGAAAGAACTTTTTGTTTTTCTTTTGTGGTTTTTTCTTGTTTTGCAGCCTTATGAGTTTGCTTCTCCAAGCTTTCTTCTTGCGGTCCTAATACCAAGGAACCAGCCAATTTTTGCAGACATCATAGCAGCGAGGTCAAAAGAGATTTATTTCCGTTTGTAAATGAGTTACAAAAAAACTTTCGGTCTTTGGTTGAGAAATTATCCCTTTTCGCTTATTTTCTTCTAATTTATGTATGATTCAGAATCCTTGATCCTTAGAGTATTTTGTACTATCTAACGAAAAAATTTAACATAATTTGCGATTTTAACTTGCCCTATTTATATAAAAAGTGAATCTGTAGGCTTCCTACATACTTAAATTTTCTTCTTTTATGCAATTTTACTATATAACTGGCATTTCTAACTCTGTTTAGATATCGGCGATAAAAAGACACGTGCTTACAACAAAAACAGTTTCTATTATTTAAAATATTTATATGCAAAAAGCACATTTTTAAGTTTTGCCTATCAAATACTTTATTGATTTTGGTTTATATGTTTTTTTGAGTATACTGATTAAAAGTATTATTGTCTAATTGTAATCCCAGTTTTAATTTATTTAAATTTTTTTAAAATTGTATTTCCTACTTGAACAAAATTTTTCCATTCTTTTTAACACTTAATTATTCTGGGTTTTATTTTTGTTTTTAAATATTTTTAGTAAACAATGAGATTTGACAATATCATATATACACAAATTACACTGGTAAACACTGTTTATGTCACATGAATTTAGTAATGATTTTTGTTTATGTTGGCACACCTGCATTAAAAAAAATATATAGTTTCGTTCCAGTCACGTCCAGTTTTCTTTGTGATAGCTACATATTCATTTCTAACCTCAATACACGTTTTTGTTTGAAGAACCTCATTTCGTCAACTGTATAACTACTGTATTTAACTAACTTACATTTCATTTATGTTAGCTATACCGTAAATGCCACGGAAGTGTTTAACAACCCCGACAGTTTTTATTAGGTGTGTGGAGAATTAACTTTTACATCTCAGCGTCGAAATTTCACGTTATTAATTGAAGAGTGTTATTTAGATTGTTTTGGATTTCCTGTCGCATCAAGATAAATCCTGGGCTCCACATATACGTTGCGTAACGTGTATGAGACATTTATTAGGTTGGGCTAAACAAGAACCTAGACGTTTGCCATTTGCTATACCAATGATTTGGACAGAACCAAAAGATCATATAAGTGATTGTTATTTTTGTTTAACTTAAACAAAAGGCATTGCAACCAAGCCTAAACACATTATCCAGTATACAAACTTATCGTCGGCCGTCAGACCCATCCCACACAGTGCTGAACTGCCTATTCCAAAGCCTCCAAATCAACCAGAAAGTCAGGATTCTGATTCTAGTGCGGAATTTGTTCTCAGTTAGCATAAAAATGACTCAAGTTATGAACCGTGAACCTCAAAGGAGCCTCATTTATTGCCAGAAAGTGATTTAAATGATTAGTACGTGATTTGATTCTATTAAAAAAACAGGCTGAACTTTTGTGGTCTGGATTAAATGACTGGAATTTACTTTCATCTGATACGAAAATTACAAAGACTTAATAAATGAACTTCTAATGTCATATAAAGCTTTGGGATGTAATATATCCTTAAAAATACAGATTCTGGACTCTCATCTGGATTTCTTTCCAGCAAATTTGGGTGCCGTGAGTGATGAACAAGGTGAGAGGCTTCATCAGGACATTTCCTTAATGGAGAAGCGCTACCAAGGGAAGTGGAGTCCAGGGATGCTAGCAGATTATTATTGGAAACTTAAAAAAGACCTACCAGAAGCTAAATATTCATGAAAATGATAATTATTTATTGTAAATTTAACAATAATTTCTTTAAGTGTAGCTAATTTTTCTACTTTTTACAAAAATATATGTTTCGATATCACAAGGATACCTGATGTGCCAATTTTTTTCCTTAATATATTATTGCTTGTAGGTCCTAGTACACTCAAAATTTGATATGAGTTTTCGTGTGACAAAAAAAATTTAAATTTTGTTAACCCGTGTTACATGAGTGCAATCAATATCTGTTTTATTGATATTGTTTTAAATCAGTAGACCACCTCAGATGGCTGACTTATTCATTTTGATGTCCTGGGAAGAGATTTAAGTAACGAAGATCTCGTCGTGCACCAATAATACATTCACATCTTCATAGAGGGTTGTATTACTTACGTATCATAAGGCACCATAAATTGTTGTTAATGTTTTAAATTGAATTATCTGAACAATTTTAGTATTTGATGGTTTTGCAGAATCATGTAACTGAACCCCATAAATCCAAATTGATTTTATTACACAATTTGTATAAAAGTAGTTTGTTTCTTCAAACTGAGTTTTTATGTCAGTTTATCATCCAATGTCATTGGCTTCGCTTATCTTTAACTGCTAGAGTGACTCCATTTATTGAGACTTCAGGGAAGTTAACATATCGAGCTGTAAAAGTAATTTAAAATTATTCTTCTTGATTTACTTTTATTTACCAGGTGTCAAACTAATCTTGAAGAACATCATTCAGGTACCGTTTGAATGTTTTTAGTTACGTATGTTACAGAAATATAATTGTATTACTTATATTTGAATCATTGGCGGTAAAGAAGAGGTATAGGAAGAGACCCAAACTGCTACTTTGGGGCACATCCGACTTAATATAGTAGTACATGAACATTTTTGTATCAATTCTGATTTGGCAAAATAAGTTTAAATTGGTTTATATCTTAAAAAGCAGTTTTGCGCAGTTTATTTTTATTATTTTGTTTACTATTCTGTGACGATTGAATAATTTTCCTCAAAATGAAATTGGTATTTCTACATCTAAATTAATCTCCCATTTCAATAGCAGCTATTTAAAAATTTGTAACATAATAGGTGATATAAAGTAACAACTTTTAGTGGTAAAAAATCATGGTTAATGAAGAGAGTTTCCAAATTACTGGATTAGCTATAGGATCTTGTTATATATAGTGTTTAACAATGCTAATGCTTTCTAAGAAATTGTTTGATTGTTTCCTTTGTTATTATATCAAACCCTGATGAATTAAGTTTTTTGCATTTTATAACCACTTGCTTAACTTTAAACAATGAAAACGGTTTTATTTACAAAGCTATTTTAATGTTTATATAATTCAGGCACTTTTCTGATATAAATCCAGGGTAGTGACCCAACAGCATCAAATAAAAAATTAAATTTTTTTATTTTTTATTATATTTTAGTAGTCGCATCGTATCATTTAGAATATAACTGTCAAAACTAATATTCATAATTCTGTTATTTAAATACTAATCATTTAATTCTACATTTTCAGTTACTGTTTAATTTTTATTGTTTAAATAAGTATCTAAAGTTTTGTTTCTACTTTAATATCTTTTTCTTCTTTTATATTTTCTCTTTTTCTTGTTATTTTTATATATTTTTATTTTTCTATAATTGTCGCAGATCGTTAAATCTCCTTTTTTTGGGTATTGCTTCCATAATTTCCGGCATTGTCCCTTCTCTCATACTTCACTTATTACCTCGTATGCTCTATACGCTATTAATCTTCTTCTTTCTTCTTATACTACTTTAGGATAGTCTTGATTGATCCATATATTTATTTCTTTTAAAGCTTTTCTATTTTTAATATGTTTCTAAAATATTTCTAAATTTTTCTTATTTCATCTATGTCCTTTGTATTGATGTTTACTTTTATTTTCTAAATACTGTATTAGCCTTGTCTTGTGCTTCTATCTCATATTTGTTGGTATTGTCCTTTATTTTCTTTATTACTATATTTTCTTTCTCATCTCTCTTTCTAAAATACCTATACTCCTTCTTACTCAGCGATTTTCTCCACAAGTTTTGGCTTCTCTTTTGTAACTTGTTTTGTTGCAGCATAACAGCATCTAGTTTCGCATTTAATTGCTGGATGTTTCCACTAATTTGTTCAACCATTCTTTCTATTCTCCATTTCTGCCATCATTAGAATTTCGCTGATTTTGCTTATTTCAAATAAGGGCAAAATTCTAGTTTAATTTATTACGATTTTTTGTCTAATTATTTAATTTCACAGCGTAAGAGACTAGAAGCCGGTCGACCCGTCGGACTAGCTTTTATCCAATAGTGTGAGGTTTGTATGAAAAGTGTCGGAAAAATAGAGTTATTTGAGATATTGCTATAATACCTTAAAAGTCTTTAAAGTACACCTCTTGAGCGTTAAAACAATTTTGCCAGCGGCTTTTCCACGACTCGAAGGCTCCCTGGTAAGCAGATTCCGGAACGTCCTTAAGGGTACGCGTGCAAGCTTCGTTGGCGGCACTTAGGGTCCTATGGTGGTATCCTTTGAAAAAAGATTTTACTTTTGTCAATATGAAATAGTTTCCTGGTGCCAAGTCGCGATTGTAAAAAAGTCCGCCAAGACCTTTGGGACGAGTTTAGCGCAGATCTTTTGCATCGCCAAATTTTTAGCGATAATGCTTATTATTAATGCCAATTTCATTTGCAACCAAACGTACACTTAACCGACGGTCTGAATTCACCACTTCAAGCACACGTTGCACGTTGTCGTCAGTTTTTGAGGTTGACGGCCATCCAGCGCGGGGTTCGTCCCCCACACTTTCTCGGTAATTTTTGACGAGCTTGTGCCACTTAAGAACTGCAGTTTGTGACATGCCTTCCGATTTTCCCAGTCCAACACAAAATTTGATCGGGTACCGATGTTCAATCCTTCGCTGAATTTTGCACTTGAACCGCCACCGAGCATTCGCAGTGCGAGCACGCTCCGACGTACAGTCACGCCAGGAAAAATTGTTTCCAATACCTTTTACACAAATCTTGTATGCTTCTCAATATTATTTAATTTAGAAGGTTGGCTAAAAAGGTCTGACTCACTTAAGAAAAATCAAATATATATGCGCGAATTCAAATGTAATTTAACAACTACTTCTAGAACGTGGCCTCCCAAAACACAAGGCTTCTGACGATTTTGATTGATCAGATATACTCACTTTTTGTCTGAAGTCTATTATTCAGCGGATGCTGAATAGCTGGGGGCAAATCTCAACTCGTTTTTGACTTGCGCTCGGATGAGTCTGTGGAGGTCTTGCCAAAGCTTCTTGTCCACAAAGTCCAGCTGATGCATATGATTCAGCACAGTTTAATGAGATCAAACCCGAGGAGTGTCGCCAGGTTACAACCGGCTTACATTTCCCTCGCCTTTGGCATCACAAATCTCTTGTATGGTGTCTCTAATCAAAAGTTGTCGCTTCCAGTAATAGTGTATCAAGACTCGAAGTTCGATATCTTCAACGCCATCTTGAAACAAACATGAAGCAAAAATTCGAGCATAAAAATGATTTTTTGCCTCATCGACCCTGCATTATTTTCATAAAAAGTAAAAAAATTAAATTATCGGGAATAACTCAAAAACGCTACTTTTGCTTCCTCTATGTAACTTCGTCTTGAAAAAGGAAATCAAGGATGATGACTCCATTTTGCAGTTACCAAGATACTCTCAAAATCTGGCTGTATCTACATACTTTTTTCCAAACTTTGTTATAAATTTAATTAATCAAGTACTCTGCGATAACCGTAAGGTTCCATGGCGAAATGCTCGAAATTAAACGTAACCTCTCATAGTATAGTTGTTACACTAGTCTAGATATATCCACAGAACACTCACTTATCAGGAAGAGAAGTTTAAAAGTGAATATTTTTTTTAATTACTTCGTAAGGTTTTAGACTCCAGAGCCACTATCAATAACAAAGACATTGAACATATCATGTAGGCAGGTCATCCTTTATAATTTACATCTTATATAAGACTTATTTTAATTTCCATTGCTAAAGTCTATTTTGATTGTTGCTACGGAACCTATTTGGTATGTCCGAGGCTTTGAAACGCTTGAGTCTACGTATCATCTGATTTGTCGAAAAGTCTACGCGCTAAGTGATTTGGGTGCACCGATAATTTTACTTTGTATGACGCACTAAATTGTTTGGAAATCTTTTTAACCGTAGGTAGTTGTAGGTCTCTTCTTAGCGTCGCACTGGTCACGCACGATGGGGCGTTGGTAACTTGAAGTAAGAACCTAAACAGGAACCTTTCTAATATTTCTGTTTGAATTGGCGGCAGATCCACAAAGTTGCACTCCGCAACTTCATATTGATTTATACACGAGCTCTTTATTTTCTAGTGTTTGGTCTTTAATTGCTTCTTTTTGGTTTTATGTAGGGTCTCCGTATTAGACTTCTGTCTAAGGTGATACCTAAGAATTTAGCTTTTGTATCTTGAGGTATAAGTTGTTTGTAGAGGTAAATTGGTGGGCAAGCAGATCTTTTTGTGGTGAAAGTTACATATACAGTATTCTGTTCACTAACTCTGATTTTCCAACTTTTAAGCCATTTTTCAATATTGTTTATATTTTCTTGAACAAGATTAGATGCAGTTTCTAAATTTTTTTGTGATGCAATCACCGTAGTGTTATCAGCAAAAGTTGCTGCTGTTGTACCTCGTAGTACTGGAAGGTCGGCAGTAAAGATCAAATACAAGATTGGCCCTAAGATTCTTTCTTGAATGACACCTGATTCTATTAGTTTTAGGCTTGTTTTATTTATTTTCATGTCTAACGCAGTAGTGTCTACGGTGTACTTGTTCGATATTTCCATGCTGTTCTCTAAGGCCAAACTGATGATCAGAAACTAGGTGCTTTTTTTTAAGTATTGGTTTAGGTCCTTTTAGCAAAATTTTTTCTTACTTTTGACAATATTGGCAGAAAGCTAATTGGCCTGTATGACGCTTTCTAGGATCTTTGCTAGGTTTTGCTATTAGTATGATTTGTGCTACTTTCCAGGATGCTGGAAAATAATTGAATTTTAATGCTGCGTTAAAAAGTACCGTTATATCTAGAATTATGTTTTCTGGAAGTTCTTTGAGTAGTTTGCCTATGATTTCATCCCATCCTGAGGTTTTTTTGCTGTTGAGGTCTTTATCAATTATTTGTTAAACTTCATCTAGGAACGTATGGATATGTCCTTCTTCATTTTCAGTAATTGTTCTTGGAAAAGGGCTGACGTTTTTTTTAGATGTTTGGAGAATGCTTCTGGCTTTTCTATATTTGTTCTAGCCCATTTGCCAATTTCGAGTTTGATTAAAGAATTGTGCTGCTTGGGGCCTTGATGTTTCCCGTCGTCTTTCAAAAAGAGTAGTTGGTGTCTTTCATTGAGGAGAGTTTGTAGAGATAGTTGTGGATAAGCGCATATTCCCGTGTTCTAGGAATTTTTTAAATTCTTTTGTTACTTTGTTGTGCCTAGTTTTATCTTACGGAGATTTTGTTTATTGACAACGTTTTCTTAGTTTTCATGTTTCTAGGATTTTTTTAGATGCATCAGAACCTGGTTTTTGCTGCAGTCTGTTATCTATTTCTGAAGTTGCTGACCAAGCAGCCTCTCGAATAGTTTGAATTAACAAGTCAACAGCTAAATCTAGCTCTTTCTTGTTTTTGAGTGGAATTCAAGGAAGGTATGTTTTACTATTATGCAGCATGAATAATCTGTATTTATACACCATGTTAGCGTTAAGAGTCGCAATTATAAAGGAATATTCGCATAAAAGGTCGAAAAATGATTGTATGTTTAGGTCAGTTTGGGGTATGTTTTTTGTTATACAAAAGCCTAAAAGGTCTGGTGAGTATCTTCTATCTGTAAGCCAGTATGTTGGTTCGCACATGGATAATGACGTTAAATTATTTTTCAGCAACGCTAGGTACAGTTGTTTCCCTTCTGGCGTAGGCGTATTTGATTTGGATCCCCACACGGATGTTTAGCGTTGAAATCGCTTCCGCTGATAAATCGATTACCAAGCGTACAAGAAAATATTGCTTGTACTGTTCTTTTGAGATTTTATGTTTAGGCAGGGAATATGTTTTTTTATTTTAACCCCTTTATTTACAATCTGTCCTAATTGTACTATGGACAATAAGTAGTTGGTGTGTATATATTATAAGCAATAAGCAAAAACATGCTAATGGACATGCAGGGTCAGGCTCCAGTAAGCCCCCCTATAATTAATACACTATTCTATACTGCTAGCGAATGATTTGAATTGAAGGTACTTTAAGTAATTAACTAGTTTATAAACTAATGGAATGGCACTGGAGTAACTTAATGTTCAAAAACAGCATTGAAACGCATTGGTAGTTTGTTTGGTTTAAAATGCTTTAGGCGTTTTGGGAGATCTGGTTCGTTCATTAGAGAATGTACAAGGTCGTTAGGGTGTGCTGTTAATCGGTCTTTGTATTTTTGGGCAATTTTTCCTATGTCTTCTTTAATGGTTGGAACACTTAAGTCATTTAAAATCACTTTGTTCGGCACATACCACGTCGCATTAACTACAGCCCGAAGCGCTTAATTCTGGAACCTCTCGATGATGGCCAGGTTGGTGTTGCTAGCAGTTCCCCAAAGTGAGAGACCGTAGGTCCATATTGGTTTCAGAATCACCTTATAGAGCAATAGCTTATTTTCCAGCTAGAGTACAGAGTTTCTTCCAATCATCCAGTATAGTTTCCTGTATTGTATCCCTAGCTGTTTGCGTTTATTAAATATGTGGGTTCTCCAGGTTAAGCGTCGATCTAGATGGAGTTCTAAATATTTTGCAGAGTCTGCGTGTTTTATTTGTTGTCCGTTAAGTGAGATCGGTGGACAGTTATCACGGTTGATGGTGAACGTTACATGTTGGGATTTGGTTTCGTTTACCGAGATTCTCCATACCTTGAGCCATTGTTGCAATTTATTCAGAGCGGTTTGCAGGTTGGAAGTTGCAGTATTCGGATTTAGGTGCGAAGCTAGAATTGCCGTATTGTCAGCAAAAGTGGCGGTTGTAGTTAGGCTTGTAGTTGGTAAGTCAGCTGTGAAGTGTAAGTAGAGGATAGGTCCTAGCACGCTGCCTTGGGGGACTCCCGTTAGTATTGGATGGAGGTTTGTGTGTTCATCTTGATAATTAACGAAGTAATGTCGATCCGTTAAGTAAGACTTTAGTATTTCATAGTATTGGTATGGTAGATATTTTTTTAATTTATAGAAGAGGCCCAAGTGTCATACTTTATCAAACGCTTGTAAAATATCTAGAAACGCAGCGGAGCAATATCGATATTCATCTAGGTCGGTATGAATTTGATCTACAAGTCGATGTATTTATTCGATAGTTGCATGTGAGTGTCGAAAACCGAACTGGTGCTTGGGTATCAATTCTAAATAATCTAGGATTGATTTTTCCAGTGATAAGGTCAAAGCCTGGTGCTTGCTTGATGTTGATTTCTTTTATAATTACTTCTTGTACTTCCCAGCGCTTGAATGGTATAATCGGTAGGCTCATTTGGAATGGAGATTCCAGAAAGTTGTTTATTTTAGTATCTTCCTCCGGACACTGGCTAGCGTATGGTTGGAATGCGTTGACTAGGTGGTTAGCAAACGTTTCAGCTTTATCCTTACTATTACGAGCTAATTGGCGGTTTGATTTGGTGATAGGTGGTATGTGAGCTATTGGCCTTTTGAGTTTTCTAACTGCTTTCCACAGAGAATAGTCGGTGGTTTCACTGGCTGTAAGGTTCGCAAGGTAGTGTTGTATGCCTTCGTTTTTAAGTTGTTGTTGAAGTTTCTTTAATTTCTTTGTTGCCCGGTTTGTCTGCTTCTAGACGGGTAATTTGCCAGCGTTTTCTGAGATGTCTTTTTTCCATTATCTTGCCTTTTAATAGTGTTGGGTAGCTGATGGTAAAAGTAGTTTTTATCACATGGGTGGCTTTCCATGCTGCTTGTTGGATTGTACTAGTTAATTGTAGTACAGCTTCTTCAATATCATATTTGGTTTTCAACGGAACTCCCAGGTTCAATTGTTCAGTTGTTATTATTTCGAATAGGTCCCAGTCCGTTTTAGTGTTGTGAAGGACTGGTCGTGTTTGTATTTGTGTTAGTTCTGAGTGGATTGTAATTAGAATGGAGGAGTGATCAGCTGCAAGTTCAAAGCAAGATTTAATATCATATTTAGCCCTTTAGTTATACAGAAGTCAATTAAGTCTGGAATCTTTCGGCGATCTGTTGGGCAATAGGTTGGCTCGTCAGTTGATAGGTGTTGTAGATTGTTTGCATTTATAGCTGCCAGTAGCTCGCGTCCGTCAGTTCTTGTAATACGAGATCCCCAGTCCTGATGTTTCGCATTAAAGTCGCCGGCTACAAAGAATCTGTTTCCAAGACTTTGGAAGAAATGTAAGTAAGTGTCTTTTTTTGTTGAGTGTTTGGGGGGTCTATAGACCACAAAAAATTTTTAGGATTTCTGTTTTGTCTTCTACTTGGATGGTAGTAGCCTGGAGTTGTTCTGTTTCATATTTAGCCAATTCATGATGTTTTATGTTAGACTTTATGATAACTGCCGTTCCACCGTGGGCGGTTCCATCGGGATGGTTAGTGTTGTATATACAGTAGCTTGGAAATTTAATATAGCTTTTGCTGGTAAAATGTGTTTCTGTTATGATCAGTATGTCGATTTGATTAAGTTCAAGGAAGAGTTTGACCTCTTGGGCCTGCAGGCTAAGTCCGTTGGCCTTCAAAACTGCTATAGTTAATAGTTAGTACATTATGTCATTTTACTAATGAGCGTGGTTAGGAGATTCATAATAATCTCCATTTGTGTAATTAAGTTCTTCATCATGGATTTGAGTTCTTCCATGTCGTTTGACGGGTGATTTAAGGGCATCGCTTGTGTTTGTGGGGTTGCATTAGAAGCCAAGTTTTGTGGAGGTTGAGTATTTTGTCTTGCTTGTTCAGCGTATGTGACCCCAGAGATTCTATAATTTTGAGTAGGCGTGCGGGTGTGTGTAACTGCGATTCTTAATCTTAGGAAGAGTTTTTGTTGGAGCTGCTTATATACTATGCATTAACGATAGTTAACAGGATGACCCTCGCCATTACACATTTAACTTGATCATCTTTAGTTAATCTCGGACATTCTTTGGTAGGATGATTTCCTATACATTTGACACAACGAGATGTTTGTTGGCAATAGTTCTTGGTATGTTGTAACCTTTGGAATTTGGCACTCTGTGGCAGTGTTCTTTTAGCATGTGGCGGTTCAACAGTGATTCTTGTGTTCATGAAGAGCGTAGGGTTTTATAAATTTCTTTGTTGTTGTCTTTTGGTTTCATTTCAACAATAAACATGGGGAGAGGGGGTTTGTTTAATTGTTGTTTAATATACCAAATATTAACTATTTCGTGACCAAGATTATCTAGGTTCTGTTTTATTTCTGCGATGTCTGTTGAGTGATTGATATTTTTGATTACTACTCTGAATGTTCGTTCTTGTTTTTGTTTGTAAGTATGAAATTGTGTGCTTTTATCTAAAAGGTGTTTAATAACAGTTGTATAGATTTTACTTGTGTTGATTTGGATTTTGACTTGTTCGTTGTCAAGTGCTTTTAATGTGTAATTGTTTTGGCGATTTCATTCAGTAGTGTCGTTAGCGAAGTAATGTTTTTGAAATCGGATACGTAGATAGGTGGAGGTTTGGGGTCCTTCTGAACGATTGTTGTCTGTGTGGTGTTTGTTTGGTTGTCGTCTATTTCAATATTTAGTGGGTCATATATATTAGAAGTTTCTACTGGGTTGTCTAACCAACATTGGTTTTTTTCTCTTGCCTTTGATTATTTGTAGTGTCTTCAGGGCTCCTGGGTCTTCTTTGTAATTGATAGTGTGCCATTCGTTGCTTGTCACGTTACTAGCTAAGAGGCTCGTAGAGGGTTGATGCTGATTTATCGGGTACATATTTGTCATCGGTCCATGGTAAGGATTTGGTTGGTACATGGGAGGTTAGGATTGTATAGGAAAAGTTTGTTGTTGTGATGCATTATAAGTTTGATATTGAAATTGCTGTTGTAGATTGGTTTGGTTTGGATATGAATTATAGTTAGGTTGTGAATAGGACATATTTCATAATTTAAATATTTGCGAGGTTATTTGCGTTCAATTCAATAACAAATAGTGAATGATACCTGTGGTATCAGTGACCTTATGGTCAATGATAACGGTTAACACTTGTATTACAGCCGACACTTATCGCTGACGTTCTTTACGCTTCGAAAGTCAAGCGCGAACAAATTAGAATTTGTAATTTGGAATATGTATAAAATGACTCATAATTCTAATTATAATAGAAATTGTAGGCCTGACCTTAGCAGCAGGTAGAGAGTTTTGGGGATTTATTATCGGAGCGTAGCACTCGACCGTCCGCTCAAAGCACAAGCGCGGAATTAGGCAGGGAATATATGGCTGATAGCTTGATGGATCCGAGGTAATCGTAAACAGTGATGATAGTTGTTTGCAAAAAGTCTTCTAAAGCTTTCATTTTCATTGTTTTATGGAAGTTTTTATTATTATAGCAGAACCTCCATGAGCAGTGTCATTTGGGTGTGATGTATCGTAGATTAAGTAGCCAGAAATGCATAGATAACTTTTGTTTGTAAAGTACGTCTTGGAGATAAATATTACGTCTACATTATGATGTATTATGAAAGTTTTTAATTCTTGGCTTTGTTGGGCCAAGCCGTTAGCATTCCAGATACCTATTTTTAGTGAATTAACCATTTTTGGTTTTGATAATTAAAGCTATGATAATATTTAGAAGTGTGTCCATTCTTTCTGCTATGTTGAGTGGCAAAAGACTGTTGTTTAGCAGTGGATATTAAGGTTACGTTGTAGTTTTTGTAGATAAGAGTTGGCTACTTGAGATGTTGAAGGAACAGTGGACTGTCGGTAACTTATACATATATATTTTTTTTTTTTAATGTTATCTCTAAAAGTGTGGTACAGCTTCCATACACTACATCCTTTATAACTAGCAGGGTAATTTTTTCCACAGTTACAACATAATTCTAATAAGGAGATTGAAAAAGTATTAAAAATAAATGCAATTATTTTTCAAATTTACGTAGATTATTTTCCCTAGATATGCTATATTTTGCAGTGTTTGGGTAATATTCGTATATAATTACGTTGTAATTTTCATATAAGTGCAGAACAAGATAACTGCAAATTTTAAATTAATTTTGCATTTAAAATTTTAAAGATACAAAAGAGAATTCTATACGGAAAAAGAGAATCTCAATAACTAGTCCCCTTTTCAAAGGATCCCCTATAGAGTAAATATTTGACTTCACTTACCATTTAGTTTGGATTTCTACAACAAATACCTTAACTGAGTGGATTTTCTGATAGAAATCTAATAAATTAAGACGAATGTATTCAGGATCTGATGTTTGGCTTCCGACTTTTCAGCGGAATTGAATTACTTCAGAACAACAGCGGAATTATACATTCTTCGGCTATTGGAGCGGAGAGCCGAGATTTTCCCGGCTGCGAGCGGCGACCTCATCAAACTTGTTTGGCTGCGCTGGCGAGGAGTCAATTAGCAGATTCCCGACCCCCGACCTTCGCCTTCGTAAACAGTTCCATTTATAGTTGATATACTCGCGAGGGCGCGGCCCGATTTCCAACTTTTTGAATTAGGCCGCATCCGAGGGTCGAGCGCAAACAGGCATATTCGGAATTGGATTTACCTTCCGGGACAGCGCGCCACTCAAGACGGCCGGATTAATGCGGCGCCTGGAAATTAAACGCGCACTGTTTCGGTCCGCTTTGTGCTCGAAATTAAAGATCACCGAGCGTGATTTTCACGAAAACAATGGGCCTTAATTACTGCTTCGGAGACGGTCCGATGGTGATAAGCGTTCTTTTTTGTTGGGTTTCCAGTTAAATGTTGCGTAATATTCCTTCAATTTAATTAAAACAATCGCTCTAGTTAGAATTTGTTATAAACACGTATCAGCAAAAAACTAATAACAACGATTTTTATTTTGTGTAATACTTATGTTCTTTGCTTTTTTGCTTTAGATTTCTATGTCAGTAACGTGTGAATAGAAGCACCCTTTTGTCTTAAAGCAAGTGTATCATTATAAGAGATTAACGCCATAGAATCAGAAAGCCAATGAAAAACCACATGATTATATTTCTATGAGAACATTATGAATATGGATATAAATAACATTAGGCTTAATGCGCTATACGATCCTGCTGGCAACCGGCACAAATTTGGTTTCGGACTATTTGGCGAATGTAAAATGGATAAGTGTAAGACCTAAACATCTACAGCTAAGAAAAAAATATTAGAATTCAAAGGCATTTTATCGGCCAGTAAATTATATACGATAAAGAGGGAACTCAATACAGAACATATAAATATGGGAAATATCCGAAACACTGGAAAGTTCAAGGAAATTTTTATACAATAAACCATGTTGTATACATCTCGAGTGTAAGAAATACAAGTACTAATGGAGTAGCATTTATTGTAGACAAACGCCTGACAAAAGATGTTGAAGGCTACTAACTCATCAGAAGCATCATTTCCTCCAAACCAGTAAAGCTCCATATCATCCAAGTTTATATGCCTACTTCAAATTTCTCTAATAAAAAGGTAGACACAATATACACTTAAATTGAGGACGTCATCAGCAGGTTACCGCGAGGTGACTTTAACAACAAAAAAATACAGACTCGGTAGAAAACGACAGAAGAGGGAGACTTACACAGCCCACAACTGATAATAGTTTATCAATTACTGATTAAAGTTTTAAGCACCATCCTCAACCTCTCTCCATTTGGATTCGACCGTCCGGAGAACATAAAAATTAAGTTTATTTTATTTTAATAAGGATCATATTAAAAACATTAATCACCAATATTAGAGCAAGACCAATTTATTATTCTGGTCATAAACTATTAAGGGCAAAAGTAATGTTAAAACTACACATAACAAAGAAACAAACATCTAATCGAAGAACAGAAATAATAGCTGGTGAAGCTCTGCAACCAAATCTTTAAAAGTTTAGCTCTTTAATCTAACAGAAGACCCAGAAGAACTATAGCGCACTACAAAGCAATAAGTAGCAGAAACCATAAAACAATGCAATAAACAGAAAAAAAAACTTACTGGAAGACGACGACATTGTCATAAAATTTACGATCTTACAATTCAAATTGATTTGAAATTGACAGTAAGGTTTGCCGGGCTACCTACTTTCCTAACAACTGTCACAAGTTAATCCTAATGCTTCATTGCGACAGCGCGTTATTTAGTTTAGAGGCGTCGTAAAATATAAAATTATGGTATGACTTTTTATTAACGGTTAGTGGAATATTATTTTTTGTGTTTTGTGTGTTCTAATAACGTTGATCTATAATCTACAATCAAATTGCATAGAAATAATTTATTTTTTTATAGATGACCAAGTCACTTTAACCAAGAAAATTATTAAAACTTTTAAAAGAAATAGAAAATTTAAATTCTGATGAAATAACGATGTAGACATTAAAACTGACAACAGAAGAAATTTTATAACCGACTGGCAGTGAGTCCCGAGATTTACTTGATTCATCCAGTACCTCTGATGGTAAGAGTGTCAGAGTTATAGAGACTGCTTCATCAGCTGATGAATTAATTACACCCCAAGATCACAACGCTAATAGTCAGACCGTTAAGTCTAGATCTTAGAATTATATTTTCAGGTCGCTTAGCTATTCGAGGAAAATATGGTTCTAGATGATTAACTAATCTTAGAACACAAAGAGGTCGGATTATTGTAATTAACGTTTTTTCCCCTCTTTATCAAAGATAAGATGTTGGAGAAATATATATAATTATTATAAAATTAAAGTGGTCCGGTCCGTGCATTGAAGCAGAGTGGACGTGTGCGGGCCAATTTTACCTGCGATATCGCCGCGCCGAGCCGCAGTCTTTAAGGTCAGGCGTATTTATTTATTTATTTAATAATTTAATACCTTTAACGCATAAATCTACTATTGAATAAAACAAAGACTTTACCGATAAGAGCCCCTGCGGAGGGATTCTTTATTCAAGATGAGCAATCCTAATCTTAAACGAACCAGCTCTACCTTATCGCCACCTGTATCCGAACCGAATAGAAAATATTTATTTATACCCGAAAATCTAATAACCAAAAATAAATTTTACGTTACGGAGAAACAAATCGAGAATGCCGGTAAAACCATTTATCAAGGTAAACTCGCTGCAGCTATAAAAGACATGGATATCTCTGTTACCGCTCCGTCCCAATCTGTTAATACTAAGGAGAATAAAATAAAGATCCCGCCAATTTATCTGCATAATGCAGGCAAATTAAAATTTCAAGAAATAATTACTGATCTTAAGGAAAAAGCTACGAGTGAATTTACCACTGTAGTTAGAAACAAACAATTAAGAATAAATCTCACCAATATAGAGGATTACCGAGTAATGACTAAGCATTATAGCGAGAATAATCTAGCCTACCACACATTTACAAACCCAGAAGTTCGCAACTTATCTGTAATAATCCGAAACGCCCCTGTCTCCCTTACGGAAGATGAAATCAAAAACGAATTAACAACTCTAAAATATTCGGTACAAAAAGTAGCCAGATTATACAACAAAGACAGATATCTGATCCCACTATGCACGGTGGAACTCGATGACACCCAAGAAGGCAAAGAAATTTTCAAACTAACAAAACTAAACCACAGCATAGTAGAAGTAGAGATACGAAGAAAGTCGAAGGAAATTCTTCAGTGCAAAAAATGCCAACTGTACGGCCACACACGTAACTATTGCCACTCGCAAGCACGCTGTGTGAAGTGCACTGGCAATCACTTATTTACCGAATGCCCTAAACGACCTGGAGATGATCCTCAGTATGTAAACTGCTTGGAAAAGTACTCAGCGAACTACAAAGATTGTAGTTATTACGCTAAGGTAACCCTGAACCAAACAAGAAACTCTAGCTTTAGAACTCAAAACAGATCATACGCCCAAGCAGTAATAGACAAACAAAATACTACGACTAATGAGTCATCGTCCCAAAGACGTTTTGTATCCAAACCCAACGTTTCCACTCCCGACGAACAGCAATCATCAATCGACCTTATCTCCACAGTACTTAAGAAATTAATAGAACTGCTAATCCCCCATTTAGACAAAATGATGCCATTCCTAAGAACGTTATTACCAACATTGATAGGCAATGAATCAAAATAATCCTCAGTTAATAAATAATATAACAGTGACAAATTGGAATGTCTTAAATCTCAACGTTCAACTTTTATAGAATTCATGACACGACACAACATTGATATCGCGTGTATCACAGAGACACACTTTGTAAGCACCGAAAAATTCAGAATTCCTGGGTATCACGTATATCGGAAAGACCGAGAAGCTGTAATAGCATCAGGAGGAGTTGCAATTATGATTAAAAAGAAATTCAGCCACCACCTCCTCCATATGGGTGTTCTTCAAAACATAGAAGCTATTTCTATCAAAATACACATGAGAACTAGTGGCTCTTTAACCCTTACATCTGCATACAAACCCCCAAATAAACGGCTTGTTAAAGACGAAATCGGTGAATTGTTCAGCAGCAACGAGCCCACGTTAGTTTTAGGAGACTTAAATGCAAAAAATACCATATGGGGATGCCGTGCTAGTAATCGAGACGGAATGAAGTTGCATAACATTACGGCCAAACACAGTATATTAATATCAGCTCCTGACGACTACACTTACCATCCATACCGAACAGTCCATCAACCTGACATCTTAGATGTTATACTGCATAAAAATGTCACTTATCCAGTGTATCAAACAGTGGCATCTGAATTGGACTCTGATCATCTTCCTGTCATCATCAGCCTCCACAACACCCCTCAGATAATACCTCCACCGCCTAGCTTAGCGCATGGTAAAACTGATTGGGACAATTTTCAGTCAACCCTTGATCAAAAACTCCTTTGAGTGGGACCACCTGAACTTCCCCCGGATATAGACAATGCCGTCCTACAATACACATCAGCCTTACTAGCAAGTATACAAGAAACAACCACTCCATGGAAGCAAAGGAAAGTTGCCGAGCATATTAGAACTCCCAACTACATACTTGATCTAATTAAGCGAAAGAATAGATATAGAAGGGATTGGCAAAGACACCGGTTACCATACCTTAAAACACTGTACAACCAACTATGTCACTTAGTAAAGAATGAACTTGACAGTCTAAGAATCCAAAGATACAATTCTTACCTTGAAGACACTAAACCCGGTGACCCATCTATGTGGTTAGCTACCAAACGATTATTAAGACAACCGAGTATAATCTATCCTATGATATCAAATAACGCCAGATACTCCTCCGATGATGAAAAAGCCAACTTATTAGCAACTCATCTTGAACAGGCATTTACGCCCAATTTTAAAGAACAAGATGAACACTTCGAAAGGCAGATAACAAGAGCAATCGCAAATATGCAGTTACAGGATAACCACGAGATAGCTCCTACATCTGTCCAAAAAATTAAATCTTATATAATAATATTACCTAAGCGTAAGATCCCTGGGCCCGACCTTATAACAAACGAAATGCTAAAGCACTTATCAAAAAAGGCTCTGGCTTACTTAACCTCAATATACAACGCCTGTCTCAGACTAGGATACTTTCCGACAGTATGGAAAACTGCAAATGTGCTCCCCATCTATAAAGTAGGTAAACCGAAGGAAAACCCTGACAGCTACCGACCTATCAGTCTCCTGTCAACCCTGGCCAAGCTCTTAGAAAAAGTGATACTTTCCAGATTACAAGATTATCTCCACCAAAATGATACTATTCCTCCTCTTCAATTTGGCTTCCGAACCCATCACTCGACCTCTCACCAGCTTCTCAGAATAAGTGAATCAATTGAAAGAGGGTTTGAAAAGAAAGAATACACTGCGGTTGTATTTATAGACTTGGAAAGAGCTTTCGACAAGGTCTGGCATGATGGACTTCTATATAAAATGGGGCTTTTAAACATTCCAAATTACCTAACTAAAATCATTCACTCATTTCTCACTAACAGAACTTTTAGGGTCCGGATCAGCTCAACCTTATCTAGTTCTAAACCTATTCGGGCCGGAGTACACCAGGGCAGTATTCTGGGACCCACCTTATTCAACCTGTTCGTTCACGACGTACCTACAGATCTCAACTAAACGCTGGCCATGTATGCTGACGATACTGCAATTATTACACAGAGCCTCAGTCTTGATACAGCAATTGTACTCCTACAAAACTCTATAAATACGTTATGTGCATGGTTTCAGAAATGGAAAATTAAAATAAATTCTGATAAATGTCAAACAAAAATTTTTACCCTCAAGAGATATGAGCAAATTACAAAAATAAAAATAAATAATAACGAAATACATTGCAATCCAAAGGACTCAGCTGTTAAATATTTAGGCGTGCACTTAGACGCGAAACTGAACTAGGGGTTTCATATCAATAAAAAACTCAACGAGTGCCACAACAGACTGAGTGCATTAAATCCCCTTATAAACCGCAAATCTCACCTCAGACCTGAGTGTGCTGTACTTATCTACAAAGGAATTCTCAGACCAATTCTTACGTATGCATGTCTAATATGGTGCAACACATCAAAGACAAACATGAAGAAACTCCAAACAATCCAGAACAAAGTGCTCAGAATCGCCATCAACTGCCCTTGGTTTGTGCGTAATAATCGAGTTCACAGTGAATTAACTGTTCCATTAATTACAGAGTTCATTAATAAATCCACTGTAAAGTGTTTCCAAAATCTAACCTTGTGTTCAAGTGCTACCAAATTAAATCTAGGCCAAAAAAATATTCACAGGCGTCTTAAACGTAAACTACCACAGGACTTAATTTAAATGTGGTATATAAACCTAACTCAATGTCAAATTAAGATAGAAATGTAATTTATCAGTTAATCCCCACTGGATTAAACCTCAATGTATGTAGTTTAGTTCTTATTTAATTGTACTATAACAACCAAGCCGTGTATTGCATTGTATATTGCAGAGCCAGCTATAATAAAATAATAAAAAAAAAATAATTAAAGTATACTCAACAAACTCAAAAAATAGACAGTGTTACATGGCTTTCTACTGTTATATTTGAGTTCTAAAAATAACCATTTGCTCATATGAATGTTCTTCAATTTTACGTACAGTGCTTCTCATTTCAAAACTTGCATGTTTTGTGGAAAATTTAGATTTCTTGGCTATTGCCTCAGATTTGATGATAAGTCTTCCTGTCGAATGCGGAACATTACTGATATGCTCAATTGAAAATTGTAAAATATATATTCTCCAGGCACTTGTATCGCAATAGAAAAGTAATCAATAACTTTTACAAACAGCCTAATAAATAAGGCTTAAAAATTATGATGGTTGCATATATTAAAACAAAATGTTTTCAAGGCGATGCCACATTTGGGCAAAAATGCTAAAAATCGAACTTCTAAGTGATTTTTATGTAAAAAAGTTTTAAAGCCGATTTATGGCTCCAATAGATATATCACTATAGATAAAATGGTTTTAGTCGGTACCTTTCGCTATTAAAATTAAAAAATCCTCCTTATAATTTGACCACAGTTGGAACTTTACAGAAGAACAAACGTCAGATTCTTAAAGAGGTTTATAATTCAAAGATTCTCAAAGTAGGTACACAATGTTCTGTTTTGATGGTGACAAAAGATTGATTTGCTGTAAACCAAAGAACGATAAAATGGTTTATTTACTATCAGTAGCTCAGGATACTATTAAACCAACAAGTGGAAATCCAAAATAATAGAATTTTGTGATTCTTCAAAAGGAGCGGTCGATGTAGCAGACCAAATGTGATCCGGTATGTCGACCACAAAAAGGAACATGAAGATGGCTATTTTGCCTATTTTAAAATATGATAACGTGACAGTTTTAAATAAATATATTTATGTGTTATCTTGAAAATAGCAAAAGACTTCATATAATATAAAATATTTAATACCCTAACTTTACGATCCCGACAGAGAATCTATTAGAGAAATTATACAAATTGAATAGAGCCTCAAGCAGGTCTGATACGAATAGTTTATACTTTGTATCCTTCAAAATTAAGAAAAATTACTTTTTTATAAACTTTTAGTAAAAAAGTTGTATGTCATACACACAATGCTAACATTTGTCTTGACTGTGCTCTTTAATCGTATCAATTATTTCTTAAACTACAATTCTTCCAAAAATTTGTTCTAAAAGATCAATAAACATATTATTTCTCCAAGTTACACATTTTTTTCTTGGGTAGTAAATTTTACAAAATTTTGTAATAACGTAACTCACAGTAAAGTATCGTGATCTAGAGTTAATAGACAAGCGCAAGAAATAAAAATAAAAATATCTAAATAACAGTAAAAACTAAAAAATATTTGAATCAGAAAGTAAAAAAGCATCCAAAAGAGACAAAAACTAATATAGTAACAAAATATGCAAATAATGAAATAATTAGAAAGCTACATGGTAGGGTTTGGTATGCACCAGAGAATTAAAACCACACACACAAACAATAAAAAATTAATATGACGCAATCATCACCGACTTAGAAAATATAGCTGAGGTTTGGAGGAAATATTGTATGAAACTTTACATAAAGACTGAAATTCAAGTTAATTTTAAAAATAACATGTCCATAGAAAAAGAAACATACAAGATCAGAGGTAGGCGAAGTTATTAAAACATTGAAAAATTATAAAGCACCAAGACTAGATAATATAATCGCCAACGTTTTAAGAACTATTGCACAACTAGGTGTTAATATCATCCATTAAATTTAGTTTTTGTTATGGAAGTCGAGAAAAAAGCCAAGTGACTAATGCATATTGATGTTTATAACCCCCTGTCCCTCAAACTGAAATAACTAAACTATAATAATTTTTACTACCTAAAATATTTAAAGAACAAACTGGATTTATATTATAAAAATGCACATTTAAACAAATACTAAGCGTCAGACAAATTATCGCAAACTTCTATAAATAAATACATAAAAACTTACTTGTATTTCGTCGACTACGCTAAAGTATTAGTTAATAAAATATTATTAGGTACATATAGGGCAGAGGTAAAAATAAGGCAGAGGTTGTATTCTATCTCCATTACTATTTAATCCATAGCTTAAGTAATCCTTGAGGTGAGTTTTGGATCACTGAGATGAAGGAGTCGCCGTTGGTGGTCGGAAGGTAAACATTTCAACCAGTGGTGCTAAATTTGAGAACTTTATGACAAAGTTAGACATTAAAGCACAAAACGTATACTAATTTCTAATAGAAATAATACAAAGATAATCATAATTGACTTTACTCCTAATAACATTAAAGGCGTAGCTACAGTCAATGTGGTAAAGCAATTCATTTATCTGAGACCACTAATAACAAATAAAGGAAAAATATGACAAATAAATCAAACGAAGAATAAGTAGTCACGTAATTCAGTAGAATCTAAAAGGTCTCAGCGTCTCAACAGTAACACTGCCACATAAGTTGCCGAAGCCTGGGAAATAAAAATCGATGTCTTTGAAATGTGACGTAAGGCATACCTTCGATATTTTGGCCACATTTTTAAAAGATATAAATAAGAAAACAAGTAGCAGATGAAAAATGTTAGACCAATGAAGAAGCATGGAAAAACACAATTTACACCATCAAAACATGATGCCACCAAACTCTTATTAGAGTAACAGGGTCCACAAAGAGAAATTCTTATACTGTTGCCATTTCTGTAATGTTGTGTACTGATTTAAACTTGCAGTGTAGTTAGCAAAACAACCTTTGGGTGGCACTCGAACTGTAGCAGAGAAAAAAATTGCAGTGTGTCGATTGGTAGGTAATGGATTTTATACTGGTAGACATTAAAACAATTTATTGTATATCCATATTCAGGTAGTATCGGGAGTCGGCCCATTATTTTTTGTTTTGGTCTTTTATTATAAAATTTAATTTTACCAGCAGGTAATTTGGAAGAAGCTACATTTTCAACTATAATATTATTATGGGGTTGTATGCCATGAAATTCAGAGTAAAGCATGTTTTTCACTAACATTTGACTGAAAATTTGTTTTAAATAGACAAAATCTATATTTAGTATGGATCACTAAAATTATTTAGTGCATTACGAACTTTTCTAGGGAAATAGGTGTGTATCAAATGTCTTTTATAAACTTATAAGCGTTATAGACAGGGATGTCTAAAAGCAATTTTCGCACTACCGCTTCTTAGCCATTATTACGATGTTAGAATAAAAGCAGTTTTTATGCGTTACCCTAGACCACTAAACAACTGTATTAAAGCGTTCAGGACCACGAGAATCCATCCATCCGTGGCTTGTACAATTATGAGATTGATAGGGTACAGAGGCAGCCTAACATCGGCCAACCAACATCCTTGTCAGGTCACTCAAGAAGACGGAGATTAGGGGCTGGTCCAAAAACCTTCAATCTCCCCACTAAGTCAAAGTCGCCCCTTATACAACAGATTATTATCAAGAGGGTGTAAATTTTCTTGGACGATAACTGGCATCTAATTATTGTTGAACACGCTTATCAACTTTTGGGCGAAAAAAAACTCATATATGACTGGAAAAGACACAAATTTCCAATTAGAAACGTTGTCTTGCTTCATTATAATGCCCAGCCGTGGTCAAACTTAATAACAAATTAAAATTTTATTTGGACTACACCAGAATATTTTTCCTAGAGTTCCAAAATTATTATTTATTTAACCACTAACAGAATAGAAATTTGACGACGACTATGCTATCGTAAACATAATTACTTTTATTTTAGGTAGGTGGGGACGAAGAACTAATTATTCTTTGGAGAAAATATGTTTCCAAATTAAGAGATTATTCAGAAAAATAATTTTATTTCTTCCACACTACAGTAAAGCTACTGCATTTTAAGCATAATTCCAATTATGGTACTTCCATAAAAATGTGTTTAAATGAAACCAACTGCTCTGAATGAGAAGTCAGTACCTTTGAATACACCAGGTGTGATTTTGTAACTTTGTGATGTATTGTCTATAAAATGTTATTTTTTTAACAAATAAATTTAGCAATTTGATTGTACTATACTTATCAATTTGTGAATTTCTAAACATTGCATCCACAAATAACAACTCATTTTCGTTTAATGTATTTCTACTGATACTTCTAAAATGTCTTTATGATGGATGACTCCAACCTAGTTGATTTTAAATAATTTAAATATGTCTTATTTGATATATTACTTCAATTTCTTTTGTATCAAAAATCAGCAATAAACCCACTTAGATTCCTATTACTTTCTATTATATTTTTGTCACATTGTTAATATGGCGTTTTTATTCTCTTCCTAACTTACGCATGGCAACTAAATTGATAAAGGTTGCGTTGTAATGGACTATTTCACAAAAAGAATGTCTTTGGAAGTAAGAACTTTGAGCCATTTGCTTATCTTTTATTAGTATGGCTTTCTTTTTTATACTTATAGCTCTTTATCCTACTACGTAACTTTAAATGAGAAACCGCTTTTTAATTTTTTTCTTTAAAATAATCATTCTTTTGTAAAAGTACAAAAGTGCGTGTAACTTATTTTAAACAAAGCTATCTAATGCAAAAAAAAATTCCTTTGAGTAGAATAGTTCATTGTTTTATATCGGAAACGTTCAATCTATTTTTTCTTTATTATTTTGTAACTATGCTCCAAAACTCCTTAATCCTAAACAAATCTCCAACTAATGTTTGATTTTAGTTGTTTTTTTTGTCAATTAAAAGTTATTATAAACTTATTATCGTTTTATGGTTCGTTTAAATTTGGATAGTTTACTAAGAATCCGTTAAAACAATTTTATATTTAAGTTTATATATAAATATACAAATATAATATAATAAAAAATTATAATCACAGTTTTTTGGACTTCCTAGAGGTCATCGTAAATAACTACTTGAAAAATGAGAAAAAATGACAAGATCTATTAAAAGAAGACAAATATTTGTGCAGTTAAAGTATTCTTCCAGCAATACAATGTGGAGGTTCATGTTAATTCCTCATTTAACCTACCCTACAAATATAACTATAAGTAACTCTTTCTGTTCTTAAATTTGAAAAACAGACTTGATAAGACAAAAAATTCAACTAACAAGAAATGCATTACCTAGATGAGGTGTGTAGCCCTTAATAAATGATAAAATATAAAATTTGTTTTCTTAAAAAGGTTTGACTTGCCTTTTATCCTAATTATGAAACGCTAATCTAGGATATAATCAATTGTAGCAATTCATAAATACGGATTGTCTTAAGGGGTACGCTTTTCATTTTAAATCGTTATACCTAACTTTCTGACGACAAATATGCCAATAAACAAAATTCTTCATCTAACGCAGTACTCTATTCCCGCTTCGAAGGTCAAAATTCGAAGTTTAAAGTTTCGCAAATGGCACGAGAAAAAGAAAAAAATTTATTTGTATTTATTCAGTAAATAAAATTGTTAGTGATGCCTTCTGCGGCAAAGACATGCCTTGAACGGGCTTCAAAATTTCCTACTACCCTTGATAGCATTTCTGATGTTACTAATTTTATTTTCTTCGTAGTGGCTTCTTTGAGATCCGTTACTGACCCAATTTGTTTTTTGTGTCACGGGGATTTAGATCTGGTGGGTAGGGTACTCACTCAATACCAAGTCCGTTATATTTCACAGAATCCAATGCGATGACTCTTTCACCAAAGTACTCTTCGAGAAGATCAAAGATTTTTTTCAATGCAATGGGGTCGCGCATCCTCCTGCATGAACCAGTTAGCGGTAACCTTTCCCAAGCCCCTTAATTAGGAAAAAACTTATTTCTTGGCCATTTCAAGATAACGATCACTAGTTATGTTTTTGACTATGAAAATAAGTTCTATTACCATGGCTGCAAATCGCACGTCAACCGGTTACCCACTACGTATGTAAGGGGTTTGCTGTGGAGACGTGTTTTTTCGCATAAACTTCAAGATAAAAGTCGGCTTCGTCTATAAACTAAATTTTATTCGGGCCTATTCATCTTTTTTCTATTAACTCGATCATTAAATTAGCAAAGAGAAATCCTCTCTGAGCTGCATTTTTGTTAATTAGCGGGTTTGTCTGTATCTTATATGACTTCTTTCGTAAATCTTTGGAACGATGATCAGCTAATGCCCAATTCTTGGCCAGCCTTTCAGGTGACTACCATTCTTTTCTCCTCTTTTACGAGCTCTTTAACTTTTTAAATGTTTTCGCTGGTTCTAATTGCCCTTTCCTTGTCTTTATTCTCTCAATATCGTCCAAAATACCTCCATTTAACTTACCTTTAACAGGCATATAGTCCAAAGAATGGTGATTAACAAACTTCTTAAACTGCCGAACTTCTTCTGTCTTTGATTTTACAAGACTTCTTATCGGTGGATTCATTGTCAGGGAGTTAGAGATAACAATTCTCATTTAGCATATTTATTTGGTTACCTTGTAGAAAACATTTTAACAAATAAACTTGTTAAAACGTAAATACCTAATTACTTAATTAAAAATTATAAATACCTAAAGAGATCCAAAAATTAACAAAATTCTTTTAAAAATTATTTTTATGGAAAATTTTCTACACGCATTCCGACGTATTTATTCTCTAAATGATTCCATCTTAAGGGGTTTTTCATTGTTCAAAATACTTCTTTAATCTAATACTAAAATCCACGTTCCAGAAATTTTATTTCAGTTCTTTTTACATAAACGAATCTTTTTATTACTTAGGTTTTTTCGGCGCAAAAAAATAATTGAGCAATTTTGTAACATTCACTACAATTGATAATAAACTTGAACGCAAAAATTGTATTTGCACTTTTTATTTTCAAATTTACACAAATGTCATGATAATTTTTCTTTTTCAAAATTTGATAAATTTCGCTGGCATTTTAATCAATTTCATAAATTAATAGCCACTAGATCCTTATAGGTTATAACTGGCATACTAAAGCACTAGAATAATTTTAACTACGGCTTTCCAAACACAAACAAAATTAAACCACACTACTTTATGTAACCACACGCTTATAAACATTAATATACAAAGTAAGCGCCAAAAGTTTCCGGTCTGACTATATTTCAGGGGTAATAGAAATAAAATAATAGGGTTATTTTTTAGTTTATTCTACATGTAATTCAACACAGTTTTTTATACCCTAAAATTAACATTTTCATACTCTTAAAAAAATAATCTGATATAACACTATTTACCACTATCTACCATTTATTACATTTATCTCTTCAGCATTGTGAAAGGTCTCGAAGGTCTTTCTCTTTAGTAAGTGGCGAAGCGAAGCGAAGTCACTTACTAACTTCCCGCCAAATCAATCACAAATGCAATTTATTTATACAAATACTCCAAACCTAAATCAGCAATTGCAACTAATGTCATCTACAAGCGAAGACGAAGAAGAAATCCTAACAACCAACAAGAATGACTGGCAACTCATACGTGGTTGTAAAAGGAAAAAGGTCACCAAACAACTTAATAATACGAATATAACCGAAACCAATAATCGTTATTAAGTACTAACTAATGCAACAGACACGCCTAATACGGAAAACACTGCTACTACAAATTTACCAAAACCTCCACCAATCTTTATACACGGAGTACAAAACTACAACAAAATGATACAGCGAATTCAGGAGATAGTAAAGGATGAACAATACTGTACAAAAAGTTTAGCTAACAATGTTGTGAAAATCAGCAGTGGAACACCAGAAACATACAGGAAACTCGTCAGAAACTTTAAAGAAAACAACATATACCACCATACGTACCAACTGAAAGAGGAACGAGCGTATAGAATTGTAATAAAATATCTCCATCTCCCAACTGATATAGAAAACATAAAAAGAGAACTACTTGAGTTGGGCCACGAAGTTCGAAATATAATAAATGCACGGCACAGAACGACCAAGGAGCCACTTAATCTATTCTTCGTGGACTTGGAACCAGCAGCAAACAATAAAGAAGTCTACAAAATAAAAGGACTTCAAAACAAAATTATAGAAATAGAACCTCCGCGATCAAACAAAAACAATATAATTCAATGTACAAGGTGCCAACAATATGGACAGTCCAAAACATATTGTAACAAACCTTTTGTCTGCGTCAAATGCGGCGGAACCCACAATACCACAACATGCACGAAAACCAAGGCCACTCCGGCAAAATGTGCGTTATGCGGCGGGAATCACCCAGCCAATTATAAAGGCTGCGAGCACTATCATAGATTAATAAGAGCCAATTGCTACTTGCCAATTGCCACGAAAGCATATACTCAAAATTTAAACTCCACACCACACTCACAACATAAAACTTACGCCGAAATGGCAGCCAACAATACAAACAATGCATACAACTAGCGTACTAACAAAATTCCTAGAAGAATTCAAAAACCTATTCAATCAGCTAATACAACAGAACAGCATGGTACTCAATATGATTACTATGCTTGTAAATAAAATGAAATAAACAAACAAAATGGCTAAGCTTCTTAAGATTGCCCATTGGAATGCCAACGGCCTTCCGAGCCACAAATTGGAAACAAAACTATTTTTCGAATATAATTTAATCGACATCTTCCTAATCAGCGAAACGCACTTCACTACTAGAAGCTATTTTAACATTCTCAAATACAAACTATATCACACAAACTATCCAGATGGTACTGCCCATGGGGATTCGGCAATCCTCGTGAAAGAAAATTTAGACCACTATGAACTTCCAAAATACGAAGAAAATCACATACAAGCAACATCTATAAAAATACGAACCCTTTCATACGAAATAACGATTACTGCAATTTATTGCCCACCCAGACATCAACGAAAAAAGGAACATTTCGAAACATTCTTCAAAACACTTGGACCAAAATTTATAGCTGGTGGCGACTACAATTGTAAAAATACTCTATGGGGTTCAGGGCTTAAGACTACTAAAGGTCGCGAATTAGCTAAGGTCATTCAGAAAGAAAACTATTCATTTTTATCTACTGGGACACCAACTTACTGGCCGTCTGACCCAAGCAAAACACCAGATCTGCTAGACTTCTTTGTAACCAATGGAATTTCACAATCATATTCAGAAGTAATTCCGACCTACGATCTCACCTCAGACCATAGTCCTATAATAGTAACTATAAGCACATCGGTGATAACCAGAAAAACAACCCCCAGACTTCAAAATTCCAAACCAAACTGGGATATGTATAGTCAAATAATACACTACAACATAAGCCTAACTGGACGACTACAAACACCAAAATATATTGTAATGAGAAGGAGAATTTCATCCACCTACTTCAGGACGCTGCCAAACTTTCTACTCCACGAAATGAACCCCACCGAATAGTAAATAATATACCATGAGAAATTAAAAAACTAGTAGCAGAGAAACGCAGAGCTAGATCTACCTGGCAAGGAAATCACACGCCGGATAGCCGGAGAAAATACAATCAGATAAGTAGCAAATTGAAATCGAAGCTTCAGGAAATGAGAAATAATTCATTCGAAAAAAATTTGTGTCAAATCTGTCCAGGCAAGACAATTCGATCTGGAAACCTATTAAAAATAGGAGTAAACCCAAACTAGCGATACTATCTACTCGTGAAAATTCCACTCCATCGGGTCCGTGGGCCAAACGCGACAAACAGAAAGCTGCCTTATTTGCGAAGCACTTTTCAAAAGTATTTACTCTTCACAACAATGATCAAGTTCCAGAGGTAGAGCAAGAACTAGCCTTACCTATTCCTACACATGAACACCTAAGACTCTACTCCAAAAGAAATTAAGAACAAAATTCTAAAACTAAACGAAAAAAAGGCACCAGGTATTGACGTAATCACAGCCAAGATGATTAAAGAACTTCCACGGAAAGACTAGTTAAACTTATGTATATATTCAACTCTATATTAAGAGTAGACTACTGGCCCAAATATTTGAAAACTGCCCAGATAATAATGATATCGAAACCCAGAAAAAATCCGACGGACGTTACATCATACCGTCCTATTAGCCTATTGCCAATTCTACCAAAGCCCCTCGCGAAGCTTATACTTAAGAGAATAGAACAAGACATAAATCCAGATGACTGGATTCCAAACCACCAATTCGGGTTTAGACATGCCCACTCCACAGTACAACAATGTCATCGGTTAGTGCACAAAATCAATCAGGCCATGGAAAACAAACAATACTGCACAGCCGCTTTCCTAGACGTAAGTCAAGCCTTCGATAAGGTTTGGCACCGAGCTCTACTCTACAAAATCAAAAACACCCTTCCAATTCAGTACTTTTCCATGCTTAAATCGTATTTACAGCAACGAGACTTTGAAACTAAAATAAATGGGGAAACCTCCGACCGATATTATGTACAATTAGGAGTACCTCAAGGCAATATCCTCGGCCCCCTTCTCTATGTGATTTATATAACTGACATACCTCTTTCTCGAAATACAACTATGGGCACTTTTGCAGACGATAGTGCAATATTGGCAACTGAGAATGATCCAATAACTGCTGCATCAAAACTTCAGCAGCACTTGAACCTCATAGAGGATTGGCTGTTAAAATGGAAAATAAAAGTCAATGCATCAAAATCGGCACACATAACCTTTACGCTCAGGAAAGGCAACTGTCCAAACGTGAAACTTAATTACGTCAACATACCACAACAGGAAGTAGTGAAATACTTGGGGCTTCATCTGGATTAGAAACTAAACTGGAAACAACACATAACAAAGGAAAGGAAACAAATTGAATTGAAAATGAAGGACCTTAATTGGCTAATAGGTCGTAATTCACACTTATCAACTGACAATAAATTACTTATATATAAAACCGTCATAAAACCCATATGGACTTATGGAATCGAACTTTGGGGATGCGCGAGCAAGTCCAACACAGTTATAATCCAACGAATCCAGTCCAAAATCCTTCGTACAATAGTAGATGCACCCTGGTATGTCACCAACCACACATTACACACAGACCTTAATATTCCATACATAAACACAGTTATCCAAAAACGAGCCATCTCACACCACGGAAAGCTTGAAGCTCATCCCAATGAACTACTACGACATCTTCTACAACCCATAGGAAACAGACGATTAGGAAGATTTTGGCCACAGGACCTTCTATGAATCCGAGGCGAAGTCGCTGGATGATGAACCTCTTCATGCCATTCTCTTGTACAATATAAATAACATTGTACATACTCGAGAACGGCTCGGAATTTCCAAATTCTGTTTTCACCAATCGACAGGTGACCAAAACGGCTTGTTTGCTAGTGATTTTGAAACTGAGTGGTCAAAGGTGAACTAGACGGTTCTCAAATTTGGGAGACTGCTTCGCCACTTCGCTATGCGTTGCAAGTTTATTTAAAATAGATAGTAGTCACTAGGGGCTACATCTGGATAAGCGTCTAGGCAAGGTGAATGAGAAAATTTCAGAATGCTACAGCTCCTTGCTAAAACCCAAGCAATAGGATATACATAATTAGAAAGTTCAACTTAACATGCCACGCCGCTTTTTCTTAATAAGGTTGCTAAATTTATGAACTAAGCAAGTTTGTATTGGAAAGCCGTAACCTTACTGATAATTCTTCAGTTGTAATCTCCTATTTTGCAAACACATCGCGCTTGAAAAGCGCGACGTTTTCTTTCTTGTTCCAAATGAAATACGTTGCTCATTATTTTAGAATGAAATATAAAGGCCAATATTTACCATACACACTATTTAAATCTTGTTTAATCGCAATTTAATGAAAAATTTAATTACAACTCGGTACTCAATTTTCAATATTGTGCAACTCAAGTGATTGTTGCTGCACTACAAAAATAAGTCGGTTGCTGAAATTCTTACAAACTGTCAACCAAAGATGGTGCTATCTAACGGTATTGCTATTTTTTTCTATTATTATTTGATTATAGTCAGACCGGAAGCTTTTGGAGCGTACCTCGCACTTTCAGTCAAAACTAACATTTCTGTCTGTACAAAGAATTAATACTATAAAAGTAGGCTAATGTTAACTTATTGGAAAAGAATATTTCACGGCAAGACATAATTCAACAATGAGTGCATACTGTACTGCAATTTTAGATTAACTACTTTAATGTTATGTTATTACAGTAAAACTACTATTAAATTTATGATTTAGATAAGTAACTTTAATTTTGGTACGTCGGATCTATTTAAAGTGAGTTTATTATAGTAGTACTACAATTCGTTTAATATGTACGGTTTCATAAGGCATTACAGCATTAGCCAACTCTTCTATTTTCTGTCGCTTTCGACGAGAACTCGGTCAATAGCACTTAGTCGCCCGCCTCTCTTTTATGATAACAGTGATGTGATTAGACGCTAAAACCATCTTGTCGCATTTAATAAATGCTGAAATTAATGGAAGTTCGGAGACGGAATACTCTCAACTCCGGTTTTCCGTTTGCCGGCGGCGCGGTCCCAGGAGAACCGATGTTAATAATCCCTCCCCCCGACACAGTTAAGACAATGAGAAGACAATAACGCCAGTTACACCGCAGCTCTTGCTAAAAGGCCGTTTTCTTGCAGTGAGCGCATCTAGACGCCGCCATGAGCTTCTTCAGCTCCCTGCAGGAGTATGTCAGCAACAGCGTCGCGGGCCTCTCGCTCAGCCCCAAAAGGTAAGTGGTACCAATCGCATTAAACACAACGCGCCCTTTGTCTGCTGGGCAGCACAAAGGCTTGTCTGATGGAGGCATCGCGCCCATTATATCTTGAAAGCTTTTTATGGAAAACACGATACCGCAAAGTACGCCGAAAGGTTCTGAAAGTTTCACTGCGGGCGCCGTTGCGGAAAAGCGGGGCTCTTGTCGCTGAAAAAGTGTAACGAATACATCGGCTGGAACGCAATAATTCTTGTGCCAAATTTGCCGTTGCCGCAAAAGTCATTGTTAAAAAATAACGGACGTGCTTTTCACAAAAAGGAAAACAAGCAGCAACGGGTAATAAATTAGGCGCGCCATGAAACGTGCGGCGCCTTTGATCTCGGTTTTAGTTTTTTGCGCCATTGCTGGCCGCTACTGGTTCCATATATTTTTTCAAGAAATAAAATACATTGTGTCTTTCTATGCTAAATTTTTATGTTTATTCTTTTGGCAAGAACTTTGCTTTTTCATATAATCGGACCTGTTTCTTTTAAAAATTTATAGATGAAATGTTACTTTTAATTTTTTTAATACAACCATGTAAACTGTACACTCTTATATTAATTCAATCGAAATTTCTCTTAATGTTTAATATATTTTAGATAAAACGATAATAAAGTTAAATAACCCTCATATTTTTTTAAATAATTTTGACAACCTAAATAAAAAGGTTTTTTAACATAAATTATCAAAAATTACTAAAAATATTCTTAAGATTAGAAAACCATTCCTACATACGTCAAAAAAATTTTTAACTTTCTTTCAGATCCATTCAAAAGTCTTAGTTAAAATTTTTACACACATTCTAGTAGTTACATATTTAAACTTGATAGCTTGGTAGCTTTAAAATTTATTATTGAAGAACAATGGGTGTTTAGTAAAATTTGATCTAAAATGTATTTTATATTTGCCCACATCTAAATCAGCCTGAAAAACTTTTCTTTTCGTATTCTCTGTCTTTTCAATCTTCTTCTTTTTGTACTTTTTCTATTATGTTCTGGATTATTCTTTGTCATTTTACTGCCAGTCGACTTCTCCTTCTTTTTTCCCCATGTTACCAGTAATTGCTTTATTTTCTGGACACCTGCGTGTCATTTTATTATTATGATTTCCAGTTTAGTTGTAGTTGGCGTTTCCATTTCCATATCCTTCCAGGTTTACTCCATTTTATTTTGTTCATTTATGTATAGTGTAGGATTTGTTCCATTAAGTCTGCCTCTGACTTTGTTTGTTGTTGTGCTTTTGACTATTGCGTCGAAGTTTCTCTTTTTTGTTAAGATTTTGATTTCATATTATTGTGAATGCTTGGGTGGTTTTTTTCTTTTCGTTATTTTATCTTTCATACTCCCATCAATTTTTTCTGTAACTGATATTAATATTCATATTCTGTACACACTTTTGTATCTTCTATATGTAAATTTTGTGTTATCGTCTCTCCACCTCCTACCCCCCCAACACTAATATATTCAATTTTTTTAAAATAAATATTAGTTTTACACATGGTAGATTTTTATTAATTTTCTTATAAGTAATATGTTCTTCATCCTGTGCCACAATTAATTGATCATCGATAAATATTATGGAACAAAGTGTTCTACTCTTTACAGGTAAGCCTATTCTTTCTACTTCATTGTTCCAGAGCTTGTTCTATATATTTATATATTAAAGATTATGTGTATTAATTATTTTGATATTTCTATAGATTTGGTTATTTTTTATTTTTTTTGAGCTTTTATTTGTCAATATAAAACTTGTGTTACTTTAAATTCACTTTCTTTGACTCCCATTTTTATCATTGTGTTACATAATTTACGTCATAGAGTATTGCATAAGACTTTTCTAAATTTCCAAAACTAATATTGTTATTATTGCTTGTGAGTTTTTTCCATAACTTTGCCTGATACAATAAATATTAAAGATAAATGTTCCTCTAAATCTAAAATCACACTATTGCTTGCCAAGACCTGCCATACTTTTCTTTGTCTCAGTTTTTATTACTCTTGCAAATAATTTGCCTAAAGTAAATTAATTATTTGATTCTGACATAGGATCTTATCTCTGTCTTGTGTATTAATGTAATGTAGTTATTTGAATTTGTTGGTGTGCTTCCTTTTTTTTCTATTTTCTGAAATGTTTTTTATTATTTCCTCTGTGTTTTACTACCTCTATTCTGGTATTACCTAAGCCTGCCTACTTGTTCTTCTTATTTAATTTTAGTGCCTCTATTGCGTCTTATTTGCAGGCTCTTGGTTCTTTTAGTGTTCTCTCTATCATTTTGGCCCTCTATGCTTCTTTAAATTTATTGATTGTTGTTGTGTTGTCGATCTTTCTGCGGACGTTGTCGCAATGTTTGTTTGTCGAGTTTTATTTATTCTTTTACTTAAACTTTTATTTTTAGCCATATATTATACATTTTTTTCTTACGTTTAATACACTTCTTAAATTCAGCACTAAATATTTAATACTTATAGCTTCTTTTTCGCTATAACCATCTATTTCTTTGCTGCTATACGCATATTAGTTTTAGATGTCCGTATATTTTATTTTTTGTTTTTGTCTATTATATCTTATCTAGTTACTATTTATAATTTTATCCAATCATCATAATTTTATAATACTCTTACCGTTGAAGTGCGTTTTTATAAATATGCCCTGTTCTTCCATTTGCTATTCTTCTTGCTATTCAGTATTTTTCTCCTCTCTTTTAACTTTTTTTTTCTGTTCTTACATTTAAGTGGTGATTCGATTCGCGTTCTGGTCGCCTATACATTCTAATAGCTTTTATTTTGATCTTTGCTTTTCTTTTAACAATTATTAAATAGATAATTGATTTTCTCGTGTTAGATGTGTTCTCGTGTAGTGTGCTCTTGGATATCTTTGAAGATAGCACATAGATTGTATAGTTTTCTTCTGTTACCACTCGCCAACCCTTTTCCAAATTTTTCCATCGTTTTTTTCTTTGCGTCTCACTGTTTAGGTCCTTTACTATAAGTTCATTCTGTTTGTCGTTCTTTTCTATTTGTTCATGGAGATATTGAAGAATTCTCTTTTTATTTTTTCACACATTGTTACTTATAGCACACCTTACCTTTAAAAAAGTGATATTTTAAACACTTGTTTCTATTCTAATTTTTAGTAAACGATTGTTATTTTCTTCCCAACTTTGTATTCTATTGATCTATTCCTTTGTTATTAATATTGACGGTTTATTTTTACTTTTTAATATTCTTCTACAACTTCATAAATGAATGTAATTTTCATATGCTTCTTTTTCGTTTAGATTCATTTGTTTTCCATTACTTCTTCCTTCTTTTTGCTTCTGCTCTTAGAGTTCTATTCCGTTAATTTTTTTCAGTGTCTAGTTTTTTTTTTAATCTAAGTATTGTGTTTTATAGTAGGTGAGATTTAATATTGGGTTTCTTAATTTTCACCCGAACAAAATTTTTTTTTCAGTTTTTCATTCTGCTGAAAATGTATTTGGCTTTGCGTTTTCCACGTGTTAGCCTAATAGAACAATTCCCGTATGCAGGACTTTCCAATCAACCATCCATTTTAGATTAGACACTATTTATAACCTTCCGCTCTGGGCGAGACTGCTGATTTTGGTCTGCTCTGGGTATTTTACCTCCCTTGCCATCGTATTTAATTACCGTTCTCCAGAAAGTCGCCCAATAAAAAAATAATAACCCCACATAAATTGAAACAACATAAAACTAAAATAATATTGCCTTGTACAGTTTCACTTAAACACAATCTTTCTTCTTTTTTAAGTTGCATATTCAAATAAATTGCTTGGTATCCTAACTATTGAAAGATAAAAGAATGATTAAAAAAGAAAAAAGCAAAACTAACACCAAGAAAAGCTGATTAAATAAATAAACCGACAAGCCACTTAAAAATATATGTTGTTTAATTTAAAAATACAAAAAAGCTACATAATATTAACGCAAACGATAACAAAATATTCTGTAACACAAATTATTTATTTATCAAATAAAATCTTATTTTTATAGAAACTAATTTTCCAAATGTAATATGTAATATTTGACGGTAACGCAAATGGAAAATTTGTACAGACAGGGACAAACAGCAGTACATTAACATAGCGAAATGTATGAAGGGTGCATATCATTTTCTTTGACGCAGAAGATTTATTTACACTGGATTGTAGAAGCCTGCGGTTTTAAGCAAAGTAGCTAAAACAGAGAACAAAATAAATTTTAGGCAGCTGTCAAAAGGCAGAAAAAGCTGCAAAAAGAATAAATGTAACATTATTTTTTAATATTTAAGATGGCATAGTCACAGATCCCGATGGACAAAAATCTATAAAGTAAGTGAAAAAATCACATTTAGCTTTGTCAGTGTTTCAGCCGCCGCTCTAGCCCAGTTGAAAGAACATTTACTTTTAGTTAATATATTTCCTGCCAAAATTTAATCATGTAATGTTGCGACAACTTAAAAGACTAATATTTTCTCTGGAAAAATTGAGCGCTAAAATAGCACATAACTCGATCAATAGAAAACGCTTGCATTTCTTGCATATTTAACGTGTTAGTGCTAAAGTTTTTTCTACTGTGCATTTTCTACTGCAGAATGTTAAATGTAGGAAAATATTATACAAGTTCGGAATGGCCAAGAGTAGTATGAGCAGTGATATGTTCCACCTCACCTCCCATGATTTGCGTCTCGGCTAACTGTATTTAAGTGAGGGCGCTGGCGATGGTGTGCGTCTTAGGTAAAAGCGTCTCCGAGTAGTTTATATTTTGGCTAAACTCTTGCTGTGCGTTTTAGATGGTTTGTGTATTGACTGGGTCCGCTGATTGGAAACGGGCCCCTTAGCGCTGCACTTCTCAATGGTCCCTCTTTTGCCGCAAGCTTTGTTGTGTCCTTTTTTAGGTACCGCAACTCTTGGTGGCCACCGTATGTAAAACTATATCCAATTTAGACCGATCACCTACATACTAATTTGCAGTATTTAATGAAACTAGTGCTATTTCTTTCATAAACTTTATTTGACGAATATATGGTTTTGTTAAAGGTATCCGCTGACCGATTGAACGTCTCTTTTCCCTCCAAATTAACTTTATCTTGCTACTGCTTTATGCAGTTTTAGACAAAATACACTGCAAAATCGTAATGCTGCTAGTAGATCAGGTGGTTATTTAAAATTAATTGCCTGGTTCTTGGTATTAGCAGACTTTAAAAAATACTAAGTAAAACTTTAAAAAATCAATATTAGTTGCCGCTTATTAGCGACCAAATAGAGAGAATAATTGAGATTGCAAAAGTAACATTTATTAAATTTAAAACAATATTAATTGCCCGTCACAACAATTTAATTCTAAGACTGTTGGTGTGGGGGCCTTTTCGCCCTTGAACCGCTTTATATCGCGGCGGCATGCGGGGCTTTGATATCTGCCGCTACGTTTTGCCGTCGCACACAAAATGGCATATGGGCTTTTGCTCAGCCGGCAAGTCTGCATACGCCGTCGGCGGCTCCCTTTGATTTGAAAGGTGCTGTCGAATGAAAATTTTCCCACAAAGACCTACCGCCAAGCCAGGCGACATACTCGAACCGCAGCGCGGCTAATTCGGTCGTGTCTTAACACCCCGCAAATACTCGATCCGCAGCGCGGCCAATTCGGTCGTGTCTTATCAACCTGCAATACGCACTCCGCAGCGCGGCCAATTCGGTCGTATTTTAACACCCGCAAGAAACTTACGCACATCGCAGCGCGGCCAATTCGGTCGTGTTTTTAATACCCCGCAACATACAAGAAGACACCGCAGCAAGGTGGCCACCGTGGAACCATCGCCGACGAAGCCGAAGCCGATTCAGGTGAGCGATTTGGCAATACTCGTTGGTTGATATCGGTAGCCGCCCCCATCCGCTTACGCGACGGCCGTTTAAGGAACGATTTGAGCCTTATCGGTTGACGTTCCAATACGGGCCGTACTACGTATCCCACACCGCACCACGAGAGCGGCTATTTACACGCCTGCCTCTCCAACTGTCTTTAAAAATGCTAATTTTAACTTTAAAAATTAGGCACAAAAAGTCAGTAATGAAGAGTTTTCGTTAAAGCGAAAAAAAAAACTAATAGACGATATAAAGAAAGAAAGTTATCTTATACGAACATGATACGAAAAGTAAATAATATTACAACATATAATAAAGGGTGCATCTTAAATTATTATAGAACAATAGGAAAATATACAAAATTAACAAAAATAACTATTAAACCTTTACATAATCAGAATACCATCTCAGAGTGCTTTAGATAGCACTTACATAAACCTTCTAAGTCTTATGGTACGAAAACATTTAAATGTGTAAAATGCGGTGCAACCTACAAACTAAATGTGTGCTCTGTGGGAGCAAACATACAACAAACTATAAAATTAAGAACACTGAGTGTTCTAGCTAATGCACCTTGATTCGATAGCTATCAATCTCTCCATTATAATTTCTTTTTTATTATTACAGAAGTCGTCAACAATTATGTTATCAAAAACAGAAAACGTAGTTTAAATTACACCAACTAACTTATTGGCGACCTTTACTTTCATCAGCCCATGATTAGAAGACTAAATAGGTAATTTCCTGAAAATCTTATCGAGCGAATTTTAGAAACCCATCATTGTATCATTTGAAAATGACAACAGAACACAATATTTAGAAAGTGTACTAAGAACTGGTGAAAAATAAATATTCAAATTTCAAATACATGTAAATCAGAAAGCCTAGAAATATATATTTTGGGATAAATGAAACAATAATAGAAAGAAGGGAGCAGAGTTAAATATGTATTAAAACAACATGTGTTTTTTTAAATTCAATGTAATCAGCAATCAGAATGTACATTCTATGTTATAATTTTATTTTATAATATGATTACATCTACAAAAATTAATTAATATAAATATAACCATAACCTTTGGAATGATGAGGACTGCACCCTGCGGTGTTACCTCTAGCTTCTTACTTGAGGTCTACAGGCCACGAACGTCTCAGTCTCCTGTTGCCATCGTTGAGTGTGAGCGGTTCCATTAAAGGGTTGGTGTGATAATATCTTTAACGTAGGGCACCTTGAGGTCAGTGTGAATTGTGTGGTTTGATACAAACCACGGAGCATCTACAATCATTCTCAGTATCTTCGATTGGCTTCTTTGGATAACTACCATGTTAGACTTACTGGTGCAGCCCACAAGTTCAATTCCGTAAGTACAAATGGGATTAATTACTGTCTTATAGATCAACAACTTGTTTTCTAGAAAAAAATTTTTTCCTATAAGCCAGTTTAGTTGTCTCACCTTCAGGTCTATTTGTTTACGTTTTTTGATGATGTGTCCCTTCCAGTTTAATCTGCTGTCAAGAGTTAGTCTAAGATATTTCACTTCCTCGGCTTGTGGTATGTTCTCATTATTAATTTGTAAGATTAGGCAGCGACCTTTTCTAAGTGTAAATGTTATGTGTCTTCATTTTTGTCCATTTACATTTATTCGCCATTTTTGTAATACACTTAGGTAGTTCTGTACAAAGTTAGCAAACCTCTAGCTTTTTATGATTAGCAAGTAAAACCGTGTCATCCGCGAACGTGCAAATATTTATGTTTCTGATTGTTGGTAAGTCTGCCGTGTAGAGAGTATACAATAGAGGACCCAAAACGCTGCCCTGCGGGACTCCTGCTTTTATAGAATGTAAATTAGATGTTTCACTGTTGTCTATTTGCTAAATAGGACTTTATTAATTCATAGTATTTCTGTGGTAAGTTTCTTTTCACTTTTGCTAATAAGTCCTGGGTACCAGACCTTATCAAAGGCCTGGCTTGTATCCAAGATAACCGCTGCACAGTATTGTTTATCTTCAAGAGCCTTATTTATTATTCGTATTATGCGGTGGCACTGTTGAGTTGTTGAGTGTGCCTCTCTGAATCCAAATTGGTGATCTGGGATCCAATTTTTCGTTAACATGTCTTTTTTGATTTGTCGAAGTACCAATTTTTCACACAGCTTGGAGAAAATGGCCAATAGGCTAATTGGTCTGTAAGAAGCGACATCCGTTGGGTCCTTACCTAGCTTTGGAATCATGATAATTTGTGCTGTTTTCTGTAGTATTGGCCAATAATTAAGTCTCAAGATGGCATTAAATAAATATGTAAGCAATACTATTCCTTTCCTTGGTAATTCTTTAGCATTTTTCCTGTGGCAAGATCCATTCCTGGTGATTTTCTAAAGTTCAGCCGTTTGATTTCTTCGTGAACTTCTCTTGGTGTAACTGGGTTTAGTTTTTGTAATTTGTTATCGGGTAGTTGTAAGAAGTGTTCACTTTCCATGTTCTGCTTGTAGTTATGAGGGGAGACTACTTTAACAAGGTGTTCTGCAAAGGGATCTGCTTTTCGTTTATCACTTCTTGCCCAGGGCCCAATAGTTGGAATGGTTTCTCGAATCGGTGGAATTGTTGTTGCAGGCTTTTTCAAATTTTTAATAGGCTTCCAAATGGTGTGATCATTTCTGGTTAAGTCAATTATATAATTATTATTAATTATACTCATCTTGTAATTCTTTTAATGTAGTTTTAAGCCTGTTAATTAACTAATTAATTCTTGTTTTGTCTTCCTGACACTTCAATTTCATTCTGAGGTTGACATTTTTGTCTATATAACTATGGTATGCATCCCAGTTAGTACTGGTATTATGTAATGTGGGATTAGGTTTTGTTGTGCAAACGGATGTGCTTATTGTTGCAATTAAGTCGTAGCTTGGTATTACATCTGTATATGCTAGAGAAATTCTGTGCCTTACAAAAAAGTCTAAGAGCTCCGGGATATTATTGGTGTCCGATGGCCAGTATGTTGGGGTAACAGTTGATAGAAATGAATAATTTTGTTTCTGGATAACTTCTGCCAAACCTCTACCTCTTGTTGTAGTCAACCGTGATCCCCATAATATATTTTTGCCGTTAAAATCGCCTCCTGCTGTGAATTTAATATCCAAAGTTCTGAAGTAATCTTCAAAGTGTGCTTTTTTAATTTTGTGGGGATGTGGACAATACACCGCTGAGACTGTTATGTTGTATAGCATACATATAACTTTTACTGAAGTAGCCTGGCGTACTTTATATTTTATCAATTCGTGATGTTGGATTGATTGTTTTATTAGTATTGCAGTTCCGCCATGTGCTCTACTTTCAGGGTGATTTGTATAATTTAGTTTATAGAACGGAATTTTGAAATAACTGCGGTCTGTGAAATGAGTTTCACTTATCAATAAAATATCTATTGAATTTTGGACCAAAAATAATTTTATTTCTTCCCTGTGTTGACTTGCTCCATTGGCATTCCAGAGCACAATCCTCAAAAATTTAGCCATTATTATGTCAATTTATTTAATAGCATAGTAAGCATGTTTAGCACCATGTTATTTTGTTGTACAAGCTGATTAAACATGTTTCTGAACTCTTCTAGAAATTTATCGAGCAGAGATTATGTTGTTATGAGTCACTTGCGTTTGTGGGATATCGCTTGAGTTATTTCTTTAGCTACTAACATATTGGAGTGGAACAAAAATGTATCCATAGATAAGAGCCAAAGAAAACAAATATACTTCACACTATAAGGGCGTAAAAAATAAGAGAATAAAAAAAGAAGTATAAACTAATTTTATATATTTGATTTATTCCGTGTATCAGATGAATATAATTGTAATGAGCATTTCTAACTAATCAAAAGTGCATATAAATAGACCAACAATACCATAAGGTATAAATAGCAATATCTGATACCCTATCATGACTAATAGAATACATAGTAAATAATCCTATGGATCTTGGAATTTAGACAAACTCCTTAAATAAATTTAAAGTAATATTTATCCAACTGACTAATCAAAAGACTGTTATAAACAATAAGCTTAATATTGGAGATTAAACGTATTGCCAAATTCATTTCAAATCAAAGTGATAAACTAATCAACTTTATATCCATGTCAGATGTACATTTCATCCAAAGAGCTTTCTTAGGTATCTAAAGTTACTCAGTTTATTATACCAACCACCCCGACGAAATGGCCCATGGAGGTACAGCAATTATCATTGGTAACCTTCAATCACATTATATGCAATTCAGTTATCAAAAAAAAAATTAAGTTAATTCGCACAACCAAAGCCTTTCCGAAACTCTGTTTTAATAGCTAAATTAAAATTTTTAATTAAAAAAGATTAAAATATCATATATATTCAACAAGAACTAATATGTTGACCTATGAACACATAAAATATGGGACCTACTAGACTTTTTGTTCTAAAAATATAGCTACAAGTTACATTAGTAAAGAAGAAAACTGAAATTTTTTATCTCACTACAAACCTATATAAATTACTTTTAGTACAGATATAATTAGTTGATGCATATCCTTCTTCGGTTAAGGTTATCAAGAATTGATTTAAACTTGTTTTGTAGCTTCACAGAAAACCATAGTATCATCAATATTAACTAAAAAAGACCTGATGATGTTGTCAGTGCAAAAGACTATTTTACTAGAGTAATACTCCTAAACTCCCATGAATTAAAGCTACTCATAATACTCATTTGTAAGAGAAACAACCGCTGAGAATAAAAAATCAGGATACGTACGGTAGAATAGTAAAAATGTGGCGCGAAATCAACTTACACATTTCAAATCTAAATAGTGCGCCGCCGAGATAGCTTGTCGTTGTTGGCGTGAGGGAGGATGGTGGAGGGCGCCATTTTATGATGTGCCCACCACGGTATGTAAGTCGCAATAGAGCGTTGAAACGTGCAACATCGTGCTATCTGTGTTCGTAGTTATTATAAAACAAATTATGTTACGAAAATGCAGTCTCTCGATGACAGTTCAATATTAGTCCACGTGGTCACGTACCATCTTGCAATACCACATTGTGTGTTAGACGTGAAGCATGGAGCTCCACGAACAGTGCGGACGCCAGAGAACCTGCAGACAGTAAGGAAAGCTGTTGAACGCAGTCCTCTCCGTTCGACGCGCCAGCATTTTAGGCATCAGTAGAAGAAGTTTAAATCGAATGCTAAAAGAGATAAAATTTTACCCTTACAAACTCTAAGTTGTACAACAAATTAACGAAAGAGACAAAGAAGCAAGACTTGATTTTTGCACCACTATGAGTGGTTTGTTAAGGGAAAACCCAGACAGGATGGATCAACATCCCACAACGCGCGAAACAGCATGGCTGTAGTTCGTAAAATGTTCGGAACTGTTATCTCTCGTTTTGGCGAAATCGCTTGTCCAACTCGGACGCCCGACCTCAGTGTACCAGACTTTTTCCTGTGGAGGTTCCTGAAAGAACGTGTGTTTCAGCCCTACAAAACTCATAATTCTGAGTTTAAAACCAATACCACTGAATTATCAAAGAAGAACCGTCCATTTGGAAAGCTACTAAGAAGTCTAGAAGACACACCAGCCGTATTTTCCTTATATAAAAAGAAACTATACTTGTGTTAAAACAGAAAACAAAAAAATATTTCTTTACTGAGCATAATATACAATAACTTTCCATTCATTTAGAATATTTAGATAATCGAAACCCCGTAACATCTTATCGGCTTAATATTCTTCTGTCAGAAGAATCTCACTAAAACGGCTCATTAAAGACGTCAACCTGAATGAAATAATAACTTCACAAATTTGGGATTACATTATTATATAATTCAATAAAGCCATAAATCGTAAATATATTTCTTAGAAGCTTAGAGAAGAAATTATGTACAGTTGCCTCCTTGGATACTTGAGATGAATTACCTAACTTAGCAACCGCTACTTTCAAATCAAATATAACCCCAAAACACCATTACATTACTTTACGTATGCCCCAAGAATGTGTCTTTTACCTAATTTTTTGGGCTATGTCTCCACCGCAAACAATATTCTAATATTCACAATTGTTGTCGTAGACAAAAATCTACAAAGAGCCAACGAAAACCTGAAAACTTGTCTTAATTTCTTATAAGAGTGATTACGTGCGACGAGTAAAAGTCATTCAAGCAAAATTAACCCTAATTGCCTTCATAAATAAACAAATGGCATGACCATATAATATTCTCGATAACGAAACTCAATTAGCAGTTATGTATCAAGTAATGTATAATGTTAAATAGATAAGAAACTATTGCGGAGGGCACGTACAGCCATAACAAAAATTATGAGGCATACTATAAAAATCACTACATTTGTGTCTACTGGAAAAAAAAACTACACCAGATTTCTTTTATTATTTATTAGCTATTACCAGGTATTTATATTTTGTTAGTTCACCATTACACTCGGCAGCTACTCTTTTAAGTAAAGCTCTAAACTCGTCAAAGTTAATAACATTCCGCCCTTTTCGTAGAATTTCTTTGAGGTGTCTTTTTAATGTTACGTTATGGATCCTTATCTTTCGCTTTATTATTCCTAGAAATATTCAATGAAGTTTAGATCTGCTAATTGAACTGTCCAATCCAACAGCTGCACTTGATTTCTTTATGTAGTAGTATAAATAGTAAATTCCTGACTTCCGCTGTGATGGTGCCCAAGTCTGTAATTTGAAATATTAAAATTTTCAGAAAGATTTAGATTATATGCATACATAATAGCATTTTCTCCGAATAAATGTTTTAAAATTTTACTGCGTAATGTCAATATTCAATTTCACTTAGATTTTTAAATCAAATTTTCTTTGGAGTATTATTTTAAATTTATCCCAGTGAATGTGTTTGTTACGTGGTTTTGCACGTTACAAAATTTCTAAGCGTAATGTTATTAGTATATAGAATGGTCCGATGGTGATGCCAAACTCTACCAAATCAGAGATTTTGTTTCTACTAGTCGACCAATAGGTCGATTCACCAGTGGAGTGGTCGACTTTTTGGGGTAGTAAGTCTAAATCTCCAGTGTCTGTGCTTTACATTATAGTCAGTAGAAATCTATTGCTAAGGGTATTGTAGCATAGTTAGTATTGGTCTTTTTTTATCGTATGGCGTGGAGGACAGTAAATAATAACGATTTTGAATGGGCCTCCCAGTTTTCAGTATGAAGGGTGCTTGTAAATAATATTTATTAAGTTTATAATATTTTATTTTATCCTGCTTGCTGCTTCCATGAGCATTCTTAATGTTCCCTCGCAGGTAGCGTGTTATACTGGCCTGCTGAACCCTCCTCCTTTCTCATCCGAGATGCGACCGGCAACGGCGGATGCAATATTTGTAATCCGACAGATAATGGAAAAAACCTTAAAATACAAATTAGTTTCTTTTTGCTTTGTCTTCAGAAAGTAATAAACACGCTACAAGAAAATAACGCGCAAAAGGGATTGATTCCTCTCATATAGAATACAGGATTTAGATAAAAAGTACCGAAAAAGCTTCGGAAAAATAGATTTATATGAGATATTGTTACAATACCTTCAAAGTACATCCCTTGAGCGTCTACACACTTTTGGCAGCGGCTTTTCCACGACTTGAAGACTCCTTGGTAGGCGGATTCCGGAACGTCCTTAAGGGTACGCGTGCAAGCTTCTTTGACGGCACATAGGTGGTATCCTTTGAAGGGGGATTTTACTTTTAGGAATAGAAAATAGTCTGCTGGTAGCAAGTCGGGACTGTAAAGATTCAAAAAAACGGGGTCTTCTTCAATGCGTTGCAGAAGGTCTTTGCAAGCAGACACATTCCTTTGCTTTGCTTGTCCGTCAAAACCTTCGGGACGAGTTTAGCGCAGATTTTTCGCATCGCCAAATTTTCAGTGATAATGCTGTTCACCGTTATCCTTATCAATGCCAATTTTATCTGCGACCATGCGCACACTTAACTGACGGTCTGAATTCAGAACCTTACGCACACGTTGCGCGTTGTCGTTTCATCCTTGAACACTTGGCAAATTATGCCCAACGTTTCCGTACCCGATTTCCCCAGTCCAACACAAAATTTGATGGCGTACCGCTGCTCAATCGTTCGCTGCATTTTTCGCTTGCACAGAGACATTCGACAGGGGTCCCCTAAATACACGATCTAGCCTGAACGAACGCTCGCAAACGACTGAAGCTTAGCGCGTCTTGAAGGTCACATCTCCCACCACCAAGCATGCGCAGTGGGAGCGCGCTCCGACGGGCTTCACGTCAGAAAAAATTGTTTCCTATACTTTTTAAACAAATTTTGTATATATGAACACAATTATACCCAAATAAAAAATGACACTAGACTTATAGCAAAGAAAATTCACGTAACCAAAGAAATCAGATAGGAAAATTCGCTCAGCCTACTATTATTAAACTTAGTAACTTAGTGATGAATTAAATAATAAAAGCCACACTTCAGGGTTGTCTTCGCGGATGAGAAATCAGGAAATTAGGTTAATATGCTATGCGGACGACGCAACTCTTACTGCGAATAATGAAGATAACCTGCAGCGGCTATTATTTGAATTGAGTAAAGCATGTAAGACGTTTGAGTTAAAAGTGTTGGACAAGAAAACCACAACAATAACAATTAGTAAAGAACCGCTACAATGCAAAACTTGAATTATCTGGATCTGTAGTAGAGCAATTGACGTCAATGAAATATTTAGGCATCAAAATCACAAGAGAAATTGCATATCAGCCCCAGAAAGCATAAAAGATATCTGCATACCTAATAATACCATATGGAACAACAAACATGTAAGAAGAGAAGTTAAAATTAGAATATATAAATCCGTCATGAGACCGATTACGACCTACGCAATCAAGACAAGGTCAGATACAGTAAAGACCAAACAAATACGGGAAACAACGTAGATGAGGACACTACGAAAAAATATGAAGCGAGGAAATAAGACGAAGCTGCAAAATTCAAAAGATGAACTAATGACCAAAAAGAAGAAGATAAGAATGGAATAGCCATGTATCTAGGAAGAAAGATACGAGGATAGTAAAGAAAGTTAGAGACCTGTTAGCTAGAGGGAGAAGATCACTGTGTAGACCGAGAAAGAGATGAAAATATGTGCTGGAATAAAACAAGCTTTAAGCTTATAAAGTAGTAAAAGAAAAAATAATGTTTTATTAGTAATTTGATTATAACGGCGGTACTTCCGTGGAGGGTGCGGTTTGAAGAAGAAATAAGTATAAACTAATTTTATATATTTTATTTATTCTGCGTAATAAATATAATGTAGCGAACACATTGTTTCGAAGCAGAAATTCAAACATAACGCAAACGTGTTAATAACAGCAAACATATTCGAACACACCGAAAATCTGTAATTACGTTACTAAAACCACACAACCAACAATTCCGGCTGGTTATTGACGCAAATTTCCATCAAAATTTATCGAGCCGTAATTTACTTAGCGGCGTGCTGCCGTTATTTTGCAACGCAACTCACAAGCTCCAACATCGACCTGGAAACCTTTCTGCAAATTAGCTCTCCGTCTTCCGATCGCCGGGCTCGCCGCCTGTTTTGGACTATTGATTCGCGGAATATCGCCATTATGGCAAGCATTTGCGGGAAATGAGTTCGGCCGGGACGGCGAAACGTGACAATGTTGACCAAGGCGGAACTAGCCATTCTCCGGCGAAATTGATTCTGCGGCGCAGCCCTTATTTACCTCTGTGTGCGGGCCCGTGTCGTGTTGTTGCTAGGCGAGCGGCGCAAATTAATTTATTCGAAATCGGAGCCGGGATGCGGCTCTTCGATGAAATTAGATTTATCCCCAACTAGCGGAAAACGCTGAAGCCAATGAGTCTTGCAATATTTACTGAAACCTAATCTAATTTGTCGCGAGCACGCGTGCGTCTTCAGCCAGGTGCGTTCGAATTTTCGCCGTCAAATATCTAGACCAAACTGCTTTTGAAGTAGACAGGTGACGGGGGCGTCTATTATTCAGCCCTTGCGCCGGGTTGGCCTCAATTGTTTCCAAGCTTTTTCAGCCGCTCGCACATTGTTCCATGCCGGATTAGTTTGCTTGTTTAAACGGCTTAAGCAGGACCGATCGGCGCTGCCATTTCGATTAGAACTTCCTTAATTTGTTTGCTGCTCTCAATTCAGTTGCGGAATTGTTTATTGGAAAATTGTTTCTTTAGATTCGAACAACAATATATCCTTTATTTCGTGATGATGTTACAATAAATTGAATTGGTCTAGTTTAAATTCAGTTGCGTCTGCAACTTTGGAAATAACATACTTTTCTGAAAGGACTCAGCAATATTGCTATACGGTTATGTTAAAATAAATATATTTTAGTCACTGAATTTAAATTGCATTTCTATTGTGATTTACATAAGTTTTATAACTTAACTTACATTAAAAATCTAAATGAAGTTATTTTTACATAAAATTGTCATAGAAATATTTAAAATTTTAATTTAATTAATTCTATTTGACTAATAAAAGTATCACTTACTAATAAATTAGTTAAGGGATATAACTGTCGTGAAGTAGTGAAGTTGGAATTATATTAACCAAAGAATGGAGGCAAAGAGTAATAAATTTTATGGCTTATAATGATAGAATCATGATCATTAAAATCCAGACAATGGAAAATAACGTTGTCATTATACAAACCTACATGACAACATTATGCTATTCAGATAAAAAAGTGGAAGAAGTTTATGATCAGATAGAGGAAGTAACGAAACTTGTGGGGGAAAAACAATCTAACAATACTAGGTGATTGAACTATCGTAGTTGGTAAAGGGCAAGAAGGAGAAACAGTTGGAACATGAGAATAGGAAATAGAAATAGAAGAGGTCAAAGACAGATTTCTGTATAGAAAAAGAAACCTCATAATCACAAACACTATCTTCCAACATCACCCAAGACGCCGATACATATGGACAAAGCCAGGAAACTTAGAAAGATATCGAATAGACTACATCAGGGTTAAAAACAACCGGATAACACAAGTATAACAAACCAGAGCGTATCAAAACGCGAATATAGGCAGTGATCATAACGTAGTTGTTATGAAACATAAACTACAATATAAAAAAAAATTTCAAAGCCGTGATAAATAAAACGGAATCGGAAAGATACAATAAAAGAATAAAACAAAATCTATTTAAAACAACAATAGGTAGAATAGATACAAACTTGCACTGGGAAAATTTAAAACAAGCAATAAAGATAGCAGCGAAAGAAACTTTGGTCAACTTAAAACAACAACCCAGAAAACCTAAGATAAGCAAAAATACTGTAACCCTAATAGAAAAACAAAAGAAACACAAACAAAACATAAATAAAAATAAATATAACAGACTAACAAAGATAATAAATAGGAAATTTAGAAAAGAGACAGAAGAATAACTTACATAATACTGCAAAGAAATTTAAGATCAGTTTAATAGAGAAACATTGAACAATTATAAAGCCTCATCAAGAAGCTTTTTAGAAAAAAGTTAAACTGAAAGTAATACCATACATAACAGAAAGAAGGACGAACTTGTTATAGAAGATGAAGAAACCGCAGACGGATAGCAACAATATGTTGAAGAACTATACGACGAATTAGAAAATTTTGAGATAGATTGCAGCCTTGCCTGACTCCCTTTTTAATTACAGCTTCTCTAGTACTGGTTTTTATTTTTCTAAATGTTGTTTGATGTTTGTATAGTTCTCTTTTTATTTTTTGTCCCTGTAGTGTATCTTGGCGTTCTTTAATAATATATATATATATATATATATAAATGAATGTAAAAAGTACTGCATCGGCATCGGTACAGATGTTACGTTTTGCGGATGACATAACAATTGTTGCCCACAACGAAAGGAATCTAAAAAGAGCCTTGGAAATCTTAGATGATATTTTAAAAACTAGCTGCAATCTAACAATCAACAGTAAAAAATATAAATCATGGTTCGCTCCAAGGATCCTGAAATTACTAATATTAGAATAGAATGCGATGCCCTAAAAACAAGTTCTAAAATTTAAATACCTAAACATATTCACAGAAGATGGTAGAAGTAAAGATGTGACACAACGAATAAGAGAAGCCAAGGTAACGTTTTATAATAAAAAACAACGATTGTGTTTAAATGGCCTCAAACCGCAAACAAAAAGACTAATGAAAGGCTGTATCTGGACTATCGCCCTGTGTGGGTCAGGAACGTGAACCATAGGAAATAAGAAAGAAAAAATCATAAACATACCAAACATTGTACTGGAGAAGACTGCTGAAATAAGACCGGGTAACTAATGAAGAAATGTTTCAAAGAGCGGAAGAAAAATGAACATTACTAAAAACGTTACAAAACAGATGTCATTCTTGGATAGGACATATAATTAAATACGACGAGTTTGTGACAAATCTCATAAAGGGAGTAATACCCGGAAAAAGGCTAGGACAAGCCTAGATTACCATATTTAAATCAAACCATTAAAAACACAGAAACTGCAAGCTATGTACAAATGATAAGAATGGCTTGCAACAACATTAGATAAAAGGCTGCCAACCAATGTGTGGATTGAAGCATGAAGAAGAAAAACCATTTTAACGAATCATTTACATACGCTGCAATTCATTTATATACAATTACTTTCTTTACATATATTAAACAACTTAGTTCACGGGATATATATACCTTTACTAAATATCACCCGTTGGCAAATATCTCGCTTTGTTTGGTTCTTTGTGTAAAATAAAACAAGATTAAGTTTCCAATTTGTTCGATAACCTTTTACCATCTTTGTGGCAACTTCATGGTTCTACAACCATAGGGCTTCTGACCTTTACAACAAAAAACTTAATCAAGTGCAATTTTACAGCATCATAATCATTGAAAGCTTTACCATTTAATAAGTGTTGTAAATATTGTAATCAATGGTAATCCAATGTTGTAGGGTTAGGGATGTATGGTAAATGTAACACCACTTTCCAAACAAGCTCTAATAATTTTCAACGGGTCACGAAAAATATCTATGGTCTAGCGTTGTCATGGTGAAGCAGGATTTCTTCACCATTTAATGACATTTATTAATAGTACACATCTTAATTAATTATTTGGTTTTTTAAGTAATTGAAAATATATACATTTTTTATCTCGTCAAATTAACAGCATAATTTTTTTAGTCCATTTAGCTTTTTATGTGGTTTGTGCTGATTTATTACATATGCTCTACGATCTTTTTAAATTGATGTATAAAATAGATCGTTTTCATTACGTCTGAGGTGCAAATCACAAATATTGATGCGTTGTGCTGAGTGCTTCCAATATATATCGAACCCAAATGTCAAGCTCTTTAACGTATCCAAGCTTCTGTAAATGCCTGTTGACATTTGAAAACTAGACCACTCTCGCGTGTTGAAATATAACGATCCGATTTAACTATTCTCAACATAACTGAAAAATTATCAGAATAAAATTTGATATACCAAGATTCGTTCTATTAAAGCACTAAGAACATAAGCTAAACATATATCTTTGTGAGCGCCGGCAGTTTTCTTGCTTTTCTTGCTCGTTCTTGCATTCCATGTTAAAATCAATACTAAATCCACAGCTTCAAATAAAATTACGCTCAATTTGCTTCTGAAGCAAATGAGAGCTAATAAATGCCAAGTTTTTCATTTCAATTTTAAAGAGTAAATACGTGCTGTTTTGCTCAGATAAGATATCAAGTGCAAGGGCTATAGGCCAAGTATTACTGTGATAATGTTTGAAAATTGTAAAAATAAAATAAATACGGAATTGGAATTTTTTCGGAAACCTTCTCGGGTGTGACAATAACGGGCAACCGGTTTATCAACAAACTAACATAATACATGGTTCCTTAATAATAAACAAATAGACTCCATAAATTAATACAGCCCTAACGCAATTTAACTTAACTTAAACGCCTACGCAACGTACAGCTAAACAAAAGAAACTGGACCACTACTGGCTACGTGCTCCAGGAACCTGAATTAGATTTTAACCTCTCGCAGAAGAAAGCACGGAAAATGAAAAAGTAACGGAAGCAATAAAGTCACCACCTATATTCATACACCAAGTAAATAACTTAAAACTACTGACAGATATGCTTAACGAACATGCGAAAGATAAATACACTATTAAAATCCAACTATCATTATCAATATCTTGAAAAAAAACAAAAAATTCCACTAATTTCAATTAAAATAAGACGGAATTCGGGTAGTCTGTGACATGACTCCACAATTGATAATAGAGTTCCTAAAGGAAAATTCAAATGAAGATCCGTATTGCTATATATTCTGTTTTTTATGTTGATAGTTAGGCCCCATTTTTCGTACGTTTTATAAAGTCTTCTCAGCATAAACTCTAGGTCATAAGCATCCTGTGCAATCACAACCTGGTCGTCAGAGAAGTTACGATTGAATAAATGGGTATCGTTAACTGGTATGCCCATTCCCCTTACATCATTTTTCCATTTTTGTAGGACTATTTCTAAATATGTGTTGAAAAGCAGTGGGGATAGCGTACAGCCTTGTCTTAGACCTTTCGTTGGTATAAATGGTTCCGAAACTTCCTTTCCATTTTTTATATAAGCTTTATTATCTCTATACATCTCTTTTATGATGTATATAAGTTGTTCATTTATATTCATAGGTTATAAAGCTTCCCATAATTTACTTCGACGTACTGAATCGTACGCTTTTTTCAAATCGATAAATGCTAAATGAGTTTCTTCTCCCACTGCTATTCTTTTATCTATAAGTTGTTGTAGCACGAAGATATTGTCAACGCATGATTTACCTCTAGTGAACCCACTCTGCTCGTCACTAATTTTCCCTTCCAAATTTTCCTGTAGTTTGTCCATCAAAACTCTTCCAAATAATCTGCTAAAAGTGCTGTTAATGCTTAAACCTCTTTAATTTCCTGGATCTTAGCGAGACCCTTTCTTATAAATAGATACAATAAAAGATTCCTTCCACTGAGTTGGTATTTCGTTTTGTTTAATACAATTGTTAAAGAGACTTGTTAATCTAGTTATTAAATTATTTCCTCCATATTTAACTAGTTCTGCCGGGATTTTACCAGGACCAGGCGCTCTTCCATTTTTCATTTTCTTCAGCGCTACTTGGATGTCGTTTTCAGTTATTATAATGTCTGATTTAATATTCCTTAAAATGTTACTTTCGTCTAGGTATTCAGCTCTGTCTTCCTTTAATAATTTATTATAATGTGTCATCCAAGTAGGTGTATTAATATATATTTGATTTATATTACTATTGTCTGACTTTAGCGTCGCCAGATCTGTAGATTGCGCTCCCCCTAACATGATATCAATTTCTATGCATTTGTGTTCCCATGTAGCATTTTTATATTTGGAAATTTCTCTCTTTGTTATTCTGTTTAGATGCTTATATTCTTGCAATGCTTCGGCAGTCTTTAAGGCTAACCATTTATGGTATGCGTTGTTTTTCATTTGAATATAGTTATCTATTTCTTCATTCCACCAGAGAGGTTTTCTTCTTCTTCCCTTTTCTATTCTTCCCAAAGCTTCAGTTGTAGATTGGTGAATTAATTCTGTCAGTTTAGTGTGTTCACTTTCTATGCAAAAGATAAATACACTATTAAACTTGTGAAGATGAGTCGTGTTAAAGTCCAACTAACTTATGATAAGCTTTGTAGCATTATCAATATCTTGAAAAAAAACACAAAATTCCACTAATTTCAATTAAAATAAAACGGAACATTCAGGGTAGTCTGCGACATGTACTCAACAATTGATAATAGAGTCTCAAAGGAAAAATTTTCAAACAAGGACATACCGTAATTAGAATACACAATATTAGACATAGAGTTCAGAAAACTCCATTACCTATGTTCTACGTCTCATTACAACAAAATAAAAATAATACCAAAATTTATGGTATACAGTATCTTACTAATGTAAAAATAAAATTGAAACCACTACATGTCAAAAGATAGATGCGTCAGTACCTTAACTGTCAGAGATCTAGCTAAAAAGGAACTTCTGCCACAGAACTATAAGATGTGTCAAGTGTGCAGGAGACCACCTAACAAAGAATTGTGGAAAATAACAAAAAGTAATAACGTCAAATGTGTTAACCGCCAGGGAAACCATCCATAAAACTACAGCAGGTTGCCAAGGAAATACAAAGGCGTATGTACCCACCATGAGAAGTAAGCAGATATTTCAACCTAGAATTCCATATTTCCAAAAAGCATCAGAGCAGATTTAACAAGTTAACAACTGTTAACAAAATTTAAACACCACTAGTAATCAAACCAACAACAATCTGGAAGCGATTATAGCGAATTTTTTGAAAGACGATACCACGTCAAATTTACTCACGGCTGTCATATCAAAAATCTCATAATGGCTTTCTTTCTTAAGTTGGTACTTGGGAATGCCAATGGTCTGCCACAGCATTGTCAAGAAGTTGAAAACATTTTTAAAACAACACAATATTGATATTATGTTAATATCAGAATCATGCTTTACTAACCCTAATTATTTTAAAATCCCAAAGTGCGTTGTTTATATAACAAATTATTCAGATGCCATTACACATGTCGGCAATGCAATCAGAATTATACAGCAATAAAACACCACAAAATAAGAAAATAACAAAAAAATCTAATTGAAGCCACAAGCATTTCAGTAGTACTAAACAACAGATCAGCTGTTTACTATCCACCTAAACATTCTTTTAAGAAAAAACAATTTCAATTCTTCTTCAACACACTCGGGCACAGATTTATAGCAAGTGACTTCGATTCTAAGCTTTAGGAGTAGGGATCTAGAGTGACTCTAACCCGCGGCAGGAAATTAGTCAAAAAATAAGCGAAAGTAATTTACAACATCTCTCAACGGGAGAACCAACACATTGGTCATCGGATCTTCAAAAACATTAGACTTATTAGTTTTCTATATCATAAAAGGTATAGCAAAAAATTATCTAAAACCAGAATCTTGCTTATTATCTCATATGGTACCCAAATTGACAAACCTCTAAAACCTCTCAAACTACACAACAAGAAAAGAAACAGAATATTTCAGAGAACTAGTCAACGAAATTTAAAAACACAACTGAACACAACAGTCAGTATGGGACTCCACACCTGACACCCTAAGAACCGATGGTTCAAGAATATATCTCCATATTTGTCACACGGAAAATTTCAGAGAAGCGAAAACTAAGACGAATCTGGCAAAACACTAGGCATCCTAAAAATAAAACCAAGTCTAAGTAACTTCTACCTCCGATGCTAACTACTCGCTTTGGAGCACCACAAAAAAGCTAAAAAGATCTCAACTAGCCACTCCGCCAATTCGTATGCCCAATGCTACCTGGATAAGCCATTGCATTCGCAAATCACCTAGAAAATGTTTATCAACCTTATCTCAACCATCTCTGACAAAAAAAACAGAAATTTAGCAGTTTATTGATGAACCAAATAAGCCCTCAGAAGAACTTAAAAATATTAAAATGAGTGAAATAAAACCATGATAAACTATTTAAAAATAAACGAGTCTCCTGATTATGACCTCATAGCAGCGAAAATACTAAGGAAACTATCTGAAAACAGACTTTAAACCTTAATGTTTGTTGCGGTCGAAAAGTGGACTGTATAGCAATTTTTAAATTTAAACAAAGAAACTTCAATCAAAAGATAAAGCTAAAACACTAACCTGTGGAAACGGCGCGTTCCTGCGTAAATCGGTTCTCTGTGCTGTTGGTCCTGGAGGATTCAGAAAAAGGGTTGAAAGATAGGATAAGTTACTCCTATCTTCACAGCGGAGCCGATGGCTAGCGTCTTTTCTGGTGCAAAGGTTTCAACAAAAAATTCAACCCCGAAATGCAATCGGGAAAGAAAACGTTCTCTGGGAAGAGGTTAATCTGGTCGGCAAAATATCGAATTTCACCACAAAATTAGCTTTCAACAAAAAGCCACGGGAAAATGGAAACTTCTGCCGTCAATCAAACACACCGGCGAACTATCAGTCAAAAACGCTCTCTGCTTACAGAAAATTTAAAAGACCGGCCGCTCGCTTTCTAAACTATCACAAACTAAATTCAAAACGAAGTCGGCGAAAAGTTAGCCAGGCCAGCAAAGCTATGTCGGGTGCGAGGGCAAAGGCAAAAGGCAAAGCGCGGCCCACGGCCAAAGTCGCGGCCTATATATCAGCGCTTTTCGTGCCGCCGATATCTCAAATCAAAAACATGGGGCCGGCGAAGAGATTGCTCTGTAAGCAATCCCAGAACGAACTTAAAAAAACTTTTTTCGAAATCGAATATCTCGAAAATTATTCGACATAGAATTTTTTCGATTTAATTACTGAAATCAGCGTAAAATTTTCTTTAAGAATTACTCATAAAATCACAATGTCGAAATTTTCCCGAAATTCGAAGTCGAATATCTCGAAAACTATTCGAGATAGAAACTTTTTGATTTCGATTTTGAAATCAGCGTAAAATTTCCTACAAGAATCAATTTTAAAATTTAAAAAAAACCACAATTTTGTGACAGCGACAGACAGACAGACAGACCGACAGACCGACAGACATATAGAATTCAGTAACGAACTTTTTAAGTTCGTTGAATATACAGGAGGGAAGCAAAAGACGGCCGGCCCTAATTTAAAATTTAAATAAAATAATTGAAGATTGGCGCGAACAATGTTTTTACTTAATGCCCTTTTAAACCTGGAATTTGTCCCGGATCAATAGAAAATATTTCAAATAATTATGCTTCTAAAACCAGAGCAAGATCCCAAAAATATATCATCTTATAGGTCCATCAGCTTCCTCCCTCTATGTTCCAAAGTTTTCGATAAACTTACCCTAAAAAATTAAAACCTGTCATCAAAGAAGGAAACCTTCTACCGGAACATTAATGTAATACCACAATACAAGTACACAGAGTAGTGACCAAAATAAACCACTTAGAAAAATATTGCTTCGCTGCGATACAAAATCAAAAATCTAACCACTTTCTTCAATATACTTAAATCTTACCTAAGCAATCCATTATTTTAAGTCAAATCCAAGAAGAGTTGTCAGCTCTGTATTCCGTCTACTCAGTGTTTCGCAAGGCAGTGTCCTAGGTCCCACGATCTATCTATATATACATCTAATATCTCAACTACTAGACTAACCATGATAGCCACCTTTGCAGGGCGATACCGCTGTACCCTTCTCTCACAATACACAGCGTACATCAAAACTCCTTCAAATAAATCGAAACAAAATAAAAATCTAGATGATAACTTAGAAAGTGGGGCCAATTAAGACAAGTCGTTGCACGTAACGTTCACATCGTGCAAGGAAACCTGACCTCCAGTTATATTCAACGCGAAACAATTACCACAAACAGACAATACTAAATACCTGGGTTTGTAGCCTCGACTAACAATTAACCTCGAGAACACACATCTGAATAAAACGCAGTTATATCTAAAATACCAACAAATGTACTGGCTTCTTCATCTAAATTTCCAACTCTCCATAAACAAACATAAAATTACTATTATATAAAATATCATATAAAAATACACAGCTGTGGAGAACAGATCCTCTAGAGATTCCAAAACATGGTCATCAGGAACATGATTAACGCACACAGATATGTACCCAACAAGGTTATACAACAGGACATCCCCATACCAATGATTAAAAACGAAATAAATAATATCATTGATAAAAGCCATAAAAAATTACTAAACCCGTCTTTTCGTAAAATTCAACATTTCTTTCGCAACGATATGCTATAAATAACCCAGGGGTTCAGTACACTACCCTGGCACACACCTTTGATTTATTTAATTTCAGACGTTCCATCTCTCATTTTAATTTGGCAAGATCGATTTTCCAGCTAAAAATAAAGTAGCAACTAATAATGATGCGGAAATAACTCCTTTATTTTATACATCAGTCCCTTGTGTCAAACTTTATTGAAAGCCTGGGTGATATTTAAGAATATTATACATTACATTTTGTTTTCAAATGCTGCCTGAACGGTGTTAACAACTCTATGGCACCATTAACCCAAACTAGTGATTTGTAAACCACTCGCTCCGTAGCCAACTTTGATTCATTCGTTTTAATATTAGCTTTTCCAGCAACCTGAATATTATCGAAAGTAAACTTATGGGTCGATAGAACCTAATTTCGTTAAGCGACTTTTCAGGTATAAGGAGGGGATTATTTGGGAAAATTATAATTATAAAGGCCAATATTTCAGGCCTTATGTCCGTTAAAAGGTGCTCGCTAAATTGAATTTCTTTTTCGGATGATTGTTTTAATACTATTGCTGCCTTAAGATTGGCACCGGAAAACTTACTGTTCTTGAGTAATTTTTTTCCTCTTGAATTATGCAGTAATAAAATTTCGTATTTGAAATGACACCTGCAGTGGACGCATTAGTATAATTTTCAGCTTCTTTATCCATTTCTTCCAAAATGTTTAGCAAATGCTTGTGCTTTTCCCTTTTTAGGTCTCGCTAAATTAGTTGTTTGATCTTTCAAAGATGGAGTACATGTGTGTAGGTCGATTAATATTTTTAATAGCTTTCTAGATTGAAAGGTTTTATTCCTATTGTTTTTGAATCTGTTTTTCAGTTTACTGTTTAGTCGATTAAATTTTCTACGGTAATACGGTAAAAAATATTGTAATTTCGTTGCTGATTTTTTTTCTTTTTAAATTTGTGCAGGAATTGACCTACATTTGGTTCTTAAGGTTGAGGTCATAGGATTTTTTGGTTAAGATGATTGGTTTTAGATTGATTAATTGATTGATCGATAGGGAATTGGTTACTTCGTTTAGATGATAGGATAGGGTCAAATCTTGTAACTGAAAATTGTTTGTTAGATTGGTACTTTTGTGTAATTATTGATAAAATGTTTGTTGAGTTTAGTCCGTCACATATTGAGTAAACAGCAAAATCGGAGCACCGAAGTTGATGCAATTCGAACAAAATATTTAGAAATATATAGACCAGCATAGTCTTGAAATACATTACTATGCCTTAAACTACAAAATCGTTTTGCTTGAAAGAACACTGCAGTAAACCGCTACGACCTAATGGTGCCATCAATTTTTGCACAAACTTCATTTGTATTTTTCGTGATACTCAGATCCACTTGGATCTCCCTTCACGATGAACTAATTGCTCAATAATTCAGAGTTTTGGACTGTTTGGTAGATTCGTTAGCAGCGTACCACTCTTTTGTTGCCTTAAAGTAGTGGCACGTTGCCAGATCTGGCTAAAAAAAACTGTTTAACATCGTACTGCTGCAGTGGTAAAAAATCTTTTTTTGATGGATGTTCGAGTTGATAGACCTAGTGATAAAAGTTCTGCTCTTCAAACTGCAACTGCATACAGTCCCCAGACAAGAAATTTATTCGGAATTTTGCTTTTCGCTTTCTTTTGCAGTTCTCTGAAGCATCTTTCCAGCTACGGGCAGTTTAGTAATTTTATCCACCAATATAATTGAAGTTGGCGAAGCAGTATGTCACGTTATCCATCATCACGCACTCATATCATGTCAATAACTTCGCTTACAACTTACGAGAACAGGACTGTGCATCTCGATCAGGGAATGTTTGAGTCGTAAAACTATTCAGACCGACTCTAGCTTTTACTTTTTACAGGAAAGATTGCGACATTTTGATTTCTTGGCCACTCTCGCGAAAAAATCATCGGATTGTCTTTAAAAAGCTGCAGCACCCTCTGTCCCTACTTCTGATCTGTCATTCTTTGTCTACCTCCACTTCCTGGCTTTCTTTTCACCATAAGTCGTTCCTTAAACTGTTTTAGCACATGAGCGATAGTAAACCTAGGAACATTTGCTTTTAGAGTAAGTTGACGAGTACTCAGGTTAGAATTGTTCAAAATTAATTAGCAGCATTCTACTTCACTCAACAATAATGTCGCAACTGAGTTATCAAAACATGTTCGCCCTTATCGAGTGATATTTTTACGTTTATTGGGCAGTCTGTTTAGATAGATAGCTCATAAACTGCTATACTTTTTTTGGCGCACTGATAGGCACTGCAGCCTCAAGGGCTTAGTGTGCCCACTAACATGCACTTAAATGCTAGGACATTCACACACACGCACTCATCGGTTGAGCGTGCGCCGGCTAGAGGACAGAGCCAACTGGTTGTACCATCTGAGCCACCGCGTCTCCCCGCTATACTTACAATGTTATATTTTATTTTCGGTGCTCTAGTTTTTTTGAATTCGCCTTTTGGCACATAGGTTTTTTGAGTTTATTTCATTTTTGTGCCATAAAGATCACTAGATACAAGTATACGGCCGATTATAGTAATTTTGTGATTTTAATTTTTTAATTTTGTAGCTTTGACATCTAGTACATTATAATGCAATGTATTTTTTCAGCACGTGGAGGTTCTATTGAGATGTGATCATTGTGCAGTGATAGTAGATTATAAATTTCTTTATTATTTGCTGCTATTATAATTTAAAGTTTATAAAGATATTTTAAGTTCATAATGTTCCAAAGGCTTTAGAACGGTTTTTATTTAGTTATCAAGCGTGAAAGGATATGTTCTAACACCATATGATATGGCTTATATTATTTTATTTGATATGATATACGATATTCTTTTCTATTATATATTTGAGCAGTTTTTACTATAAATGTTTGGATTTTTTTGTATTGACTTTAACTACATTATTAGCTAAGGATTTTACCATGTATTGTACATCAGCAATATTAAGAAAGTGTGTGCAATTATTTCAATACAGTGAACATAAGGTAGGAAGTAGTTTTGATAGTATCGTTAATGTTTATTATCGGATATCACTTGTTTCTTCGTCATCTTATACTAAAGTTAAATATCGATTTATGTATATCAAAATCCTGAATATGTAACTGAGTATATTTGTATTTGTCAGTCTCATTATTTTACATCCTTTAACCAATTGCGAGTTCTTGGGATTATCATATTTAATTCTAGTGTTATCAGACTCAACTTAATCGTTACTATTATTGATTTTGCGCTTTTTTGGATATTTACAACTGTAGTTGTACTGTTTGGTTACAAAAATGATACGGAGTGTGGGATACAAGTTGAGGCTGATAATGTTTGTTGCGGTTTTGTCGATTCGATTTAGTAACTAAAGGTTAGAAATGCACTAGCGGAGCTTGTTCCTCCAAAAAAAATGTTTTTAAAATTGACCGACACAACGAGCCGGCTGACAGCCACTATTTAGTCTTGACTTAACGTGCCCTCCGTTATATAAATAAAATTATTACTTACAATCGTTGGATCAAATTAAGAATATTAGGCTATGAAAGGCTCACTGCTGGATTGCTGAGTGACGCTCGACCGTACGATCGCACCAATTGAACGCTCGAACCGGAATTATTGATGACAAAGGTAAAAATATATTTTTCTCTATTAATACAAAAATTTACAAGTAAAAGAAAATGTTTAGCAACAACATTCCAATAAGTAATATAGATTATTTACGCTACTTTAGTTGATTTAGATTATCCATCGGCTTTTTAGCCATCTTCTGATTCCAGGAGGATCTGTTGGGTAATTGGCTTATTCGTTTTGGTACCTTGCTAGTCTAAGTAATCGGTGGTAAGTCTGCAGATGTCTTCTTTTCGTAGTGAAAGACCTGAGTCCTCAAGTAAGGTTTTGTAGCTGATATAACAAGGGGTTCCAAATATCATTATTAAGATTTTAGATTAAATTTCTTGTAGTATTTATATGTTTGAAGGCTTTGCATGTCCCTATAGTTATACTCATATCTAAATTAGTTTTATTATAGGTTTGTATAAAAAAAGTTGTCTTTTGCTGCGAGCTTTACCCAATTTCACGTCTATTTATGATCAACTATAAATCGGAATTATTCTTATACTTAATAAAACATCATAATAATATAAATATACAAATTATTTCTATTTGTAATTTTTTTGATCTCGCTGTGGTTGTGACACCAACCAATCGCACACGAATACTTCGACAACAACATAGTTGTTAAATCTCGGTCTTCCAAGCGCTTTCTTTAGTTATTCGAACAAATGATAATCGCAGAAAGATAGGTCCAAACTATAGAACGGTGTTGCAATGTAGTTCAAAACAAATCCTTAATTTTTGGCCGAGTTTGGGAGCTATATGAGTATATCTTGAAGCAGGATAGCATGTCGGATTGGCTGACTACTGCAATAACTTATTTAGATCACAGAAGAAATTTTGGCAACTGTTAGTCGATATCTATATTTTCCTTAATCACACCAATTCTTAAACAAGATCTGTAATCTTCAGATTAGATTGCTTCTCAACCTTTCAAAAAATTATTATGTTTAGTGCTTTTAAATATGTTGTCTACAACTATAACTAAAGTCTTTTTAAAATTTTGTACGGTTTTATTCCCTCTGCCGTAAGAACCTTAATAATAATCCGTTGCATAACAAACAAAAGCATCTTTTGGTCTGACAACATAATACTGCCTAAAAAAGCGCTATTGCAAGATAACCTACAGGAAAAACTCTCTTGAAGCATCCCTGACTACAACTCAGAAGTTGGGCCCCACTCCGTTTACCTTATGTTATATGTGATTCACCCTCATACAGACATAGCCAAAAGTATGAGACACTCTTATATTTGCAGGTTAACCTCACAATTAATGGACAGAAATGCTTATGTTGTTGTTATTATATTACCAATAACTATAAACTAATAAATATGTGTATATATACAAAAATTTTAACTGGCAAAAATTGGTTGCGTAAGCGAAATTTGAAGTTCCGGTTGTTTTACAGTAAAAGTACCTGAAAAACGCAAACTTAGTGTGCAAGAACATTTACGGATTTACTTTCTATATGGACGTTCTAAGTCTCAACTTGCAATCGCAAATTATGTTAAATATTCTTGTTAAGCTGTTTAAAGTATTATCAAACGTATTCTGGACACTGTACCACATCTACGTCGAAAGATCAAGACCAAAAAGGTAACTCTTAAACGCGAAAACTAAAAATTAATTTGGTAGACGCTTCATAATCGGAGAAACCGGTTTAAAGTTTGCTACCACAATGTCTATAGAAATTAGCAGCTCCTTAGTGTTGGGATCATGAGAAGAAAGCTCGGAAAAGCTGGTCTGAAAGGCTGCAATGCAAGAAAAAAACTATGGTTCTCCAAAAATAGCAAAAATTCTGGGTTACAATAAGCTATACAACACCAACATTTAACAAAATAAGATTGAACCAATGTTTTGTAGTCAGACAAATTTAACTTTGAGATAAGCTTAATGAAACATATTACTATTCTTCTCAATAACCATCTTATATGTGCTAACATAAAGTGATGATAATTTTGACAATTATTTAGTGTTTGGCGACCCTGATGTTACTTACGTGAGATGATGAATTTGTGAAGGTTACCTTTTCCATTTTGTGGTGCTTGCAGTAACTACGTTAACAATCATGCCTATTAAGTATTGCTTGTAATAAAAACCTAAGGCGAAAATAAGATGAAGAAAAGAACTTACACTCACTCCCTTGTGACACACCTAACGATAAGATCATATAATGATGTTTAGGTAGAAGATATACTTGTAAGTAACGAACACCAAGGTAGAATTTATATAGACAGTAAAAATGTTTCCGATTTTTTAGAATTCTTTGCTAAGTATCTGTGAGGGCAGCTGTACGTAATTTCTTTCCTAAATTTTTGAAAATTATATTAATAATGTTGTGCCTTTGTTGAATTATAGAATCCTAATTACCGCGAGTATACTATTTCATCCAGATTAACGTCTTCAATAAGTTTTTAAGCAAAATAATTTCCAATATTTGAGATATGATTGACAGAACACTTATTATATATTATGTAGTCTTATACTTTGCTCTTTTAACAGTTATGATTAACTAAAGAAATTTCTAAATTGGTGGATAGTTAACATTCTTTTGTATATCACATTCAACAAACTTTTATAGGAAATTCTTTGAATGCTTGCTCAAATACTTTGCAGTTATTGGATTTTTATCTTTTACTTGATTTCCAATGAAGATCAGAAATTGCTCGAAATTATTGTCGGGCACGGATATTGAAATAGCTTGTTCTCAAGATACTTATGGTATAAGTGTGTTAAGAGAGCACGATAACCACGAAGTAAAGGCCTCGGCCTGCCACACTAGCGAGCGGCGAGCCCTGGATTCGACTCCCAGGTTAAAAGCAACGGCAAACCTTAAATGCTCTCCGGTCATCATACAAACACCTTTGGCAGTCGTAAAGTATATTCTTCTTCTAACGGCCCGGGGTATGCCCAACATGACTCATACTGCTACACGAAATATGCGTTTAGAAACAGGCTAATAGTCTATATAAGAGTAGAAGAAGAAGAAGAAATAGAACGATTCTCCCTTAATAATTCAGTGACACACGTCTTAAATTCAAATATACCTATGTCTTGTAGAACTACATTTGATTGTCTTCTAAGCATATTAGATAGAGTCCAATATATATAAAATAGAAATACGTGGTTTTGGTTCTTTTGCTATATGCATCCTGTTTTCCTATTTTTAGTAATTAATTTTTTGACAAATAATAAAACATTACAAGATTTTCGTTCTACTTCACGTATTACTCTAGTAAAATAATGTCCTGTAAAGCTAATATTATTAAAATAGCTCTCTATGAAGTTATAAAATGAAATTCAACCAGTTCTTGTCTGTCTAGAAGTCTAACAGTAACTATAGTAGATGTGTGATCAGACGAAAATTTTTAATTTGCCTCATTGGTAATGTAATTTGTAGGTGTATTATTAAAAACAAAAAACTCTAGTAGGTTCGATATTTTGTTTGTGTTTATAGGTCATGTTAGTTCTTTTGTAAGTAAGTAAGAAGAATTGTAATTTCTAGTAGTTTATTCTAGATTTCTGCTTTTTGTAGCAATTTGTCGTGCTATTCATTTAATATATTTTACATTCTAATCATTGTTGATTAAGAATCTTCTACTTAGTGTTTAAAAATGAATTTCATATTTATCTGTCTTGATTCTGTGTCATGGAAAACACTATATTATAGTTGCTTTAAAGGGCTATAATTGTGCGATTAAGTTGAACTACTGTATTTTATTTACTTTTTTTTATTGGGGTTGCTCATGATGTAGTTACAAATAATTGAGTAGCAAAAGAGTCATTCTCTTATTAAAGGTACAAATTTATTTGTAGCTATTTCTCTGCAATATTGTTTACTCTTTATTTAAGGTTTTTTTTTGCTTTAAGTAAACATGGAATTTGAAATTCATTACCACCAAAAATTTCATTTTAAATTTTTTAGTGGTATTTTGACGATAAGGTAAAAGTTAAATTATTGGTTGTTAAAAAAGGGTTATGCTGATGTATAATTGAGCTGTTTGTGTTAGATTCGAAATTGATTTCAAGCTTTGTGTAACAAAAAGCCAAATTTATTTAAAGCTATTATTGATCAATATCTCTTACCACTGTTATCATTCCACTCAGGTTCGTCCTTGCGGGTACACTTGGCTGTAGGCGGGATATGTATCGATGTTTACTCGTCAAAAGCCAAATGCTGACCCCAAATAAAAAAATGTAGACATAAAAATAACATATAAGACTAGTCAATAAAATAGTAACATAAAAAAACATAAAATAAATAAGGCGATATAGTAAAAAAAGTTTAATCATAACATTACTACATGAACTATAAAACATTAGAGAAATAAATAAATAAACTTTAAGGTTCAGCAAAATGAAAGTAAAGTAATTTGCAGAATAAAATTGAAATTATAAAGGAGAAAAGTACCACTAAAATAAAAAAGTCTAGAACAAAATGTAGCCCTGAAGGACAAGAAAAAAACAGTAATAATCTGCAACGAAATTTAACAAGTTTATATATTGGATTGGTGCAAAATTGATTGAGATTTTAGCTAATGCCGCAGCTATTTATTTAGAATCTTTGTTTTTTAAATCAAGCTCAAATTTAATAATAACATTAAGTTTTTCTGCTGTCTTTCTATTTGTTTTGCGTGAATCCGCTTTAAAAATAATTTTTTATCTTTATTGTATATAACTAAAAGGCATCTAGAATTTTCTTCCCTTCAAGGTATTTGTTTTCATTACCAGTTTTTTAGAATTATTTTTATTAAACTAGCTTTGATAATAACATCATAACCTGAGAAAAACAAATTTATAAAATAAAAATTTTTAGAATTAATTGTGTGTTTACTAAATGACTGTCGAAAACGTATTTGATATTTTAGATTTTTCTGTTTAGTGTTCCAATTTAAACTCGTGTAACAAAATCGCGAGGAATTCGGTTTCTTCTTTGACTAGTTTAACAATTATAAACAACAATACTAAAGAATAAAAATGATAGGCGTGTGCTGAAGTTAGTAGCATTAATTTCATTTCTAATTTTAAACAAATTACTTACGGGCTGTTAGAAAATGTCGTCATAATTTTAAAAGTTGCTAATGTCTTTTTGTAGTAATTTGTTTAACACTCAATCTTTTTCAACTGCTTATTTCAAATTGTTCTGTCACATAATAAAGCAAACGGCTGATCTAGAATTACAACCGCCAAAATATTGTAGCTCAGATTTTGTTACTCATAATGTTATCAATATTTGTTTACATTGATTTATACTTGCAACTTGCAAATCAGATTGACGATTTATTAATCGAAGAGAAACACCAAAGATACGTTACTGACGTAAGAAGTTTTAGAGGGGCTGACATGGACTCGGATCACTTTCTAGTTATTGCTTCAATAAAACAAATAGTGCCAAAAAAGGTAAAAGAAACAAATAACCCGTTAATAAGGTATAATATTGATAAAATGCAAAATAAAGAGGCATTAGTTGAAACGAAAAAGCAACTTGATAACAGACTCAGGGAATAAAGAAACCAAACAATATTCAAGAAGAATGGAGGCAAATTGAGACTGCAGTTCAAGAAACGATGGAAAAATATTTAGGAAAAAAAGGAAGAAGCAAACAAAAAAGAGAATAAACAGAAATTTGAGGAGGCAAGAAGAGACGCAAAGAGAACATGCAGACAGTTAAAAAGAAAATATTTAGATACAAAGCTAGAAAAAATAGAACAAAATTACATAAATAAAGAGCTAAGAAATTTTTAGGGAATACAGGAAGAAAAGAAAAACCGCGAAGATGTAAAGCCCAAGAATATTACATTTTTAAAAAATAAGGACGGAGAAATGGTAGGTAATACACAAAGAAAACTTAGGATATTTAAAGAATATTACGAGGGGTAGTTGGGGATGAGGAGAACAATATGAAGAGGAGAGAAGAAGAGGAGGAGACAGTGGGAGAGAAAACACAAAGGCTAGTAAAGGAACCTACGCGGAAGAGATAAAGAGGAGATCAATAAATTGAAAAATAACAAAGTACTGGTGAAAATAGAATACCCGCGGAAGTATTAAATGGGGAGAGGAATACAGCAGAAAATAAGCAGTTTATTATAAAAGTATGGAGACAAGAACAAATGCCACTAGAAGGCATAACGCTATTGTCTGTCTGATACATAAGATAGGGAATAGGTGCCAATGTGAAAACTACAGGGGAGTATCACTGCTGGACGTGGCGTATAAAATATTGGCGAGACTGATTTGGGAAAGACTAGGTGAGCACCAAGAACGGGTAGTAGGAAAATACCAAGGAGGATTTAAAAGAGGAAGAGGAACCCTGGATCAATTTGCGGTGAAAATGATTCAGTGTAGTAGTTATGAGCAAAATTTGGAATTACATATGCTATTTGTAGATTTCTGCCAAGCCTACGATAAAATCAGCAGGAGAAAACTTTACGAGGCCCTTAAAAAGCTAGGGATTCAGAAAACTCATAAGATTGGTACAAATGACCTAAGAAAACGAATAGTAAAATACTGATAGATGGGCAGGTATCGGAAAGAGTCACTGGAAATAAGGAGTGAGACAAGGGATCCCATCTCAACAGTAGTTTAACTTGGTACTAGAAGCAATTTTGATAGAAAGGGTATCGAGACAAGGGGAATAATTTACCAAAGACGTCACCAGATAGTGGCGTACGCAGACGATCTGGCTATTATTACCAAATCAAAAAAAGAGTTGGAAACAGTGGAGAGGCAGGCGTGTAAATAGCCGCTCTCGTGGTGCGGTGTGGGAAACGTAGTACGGCCCGTATTGGAACGTCAACCGATAAGGCCAAAATCGTCCCTTAAACGGCCGTCGCGAAAGCGGATGGGGGCGGCTACCGATATCAACCAACGAGTATTGCCAAATCGCACAACTGAATCGGCTTCTGCTTCGTAGGCGGTGGTTCTACGGTGGCCACCTTGCCGCGCTGCGGATCTGGTATTTGCGGGATGATAAGACACGACCGAATTGACCGCGCTGCGGAGTGCTTCTTGCGGGTTGATAAGTCACGACCGAAATGGCCGCGCTGCGGAGTGCGAATGTGCGGGTGTTAAGACACGACCGAATTGGCCGCGCTGCGGATTGCGAATGTTGCCGACATTGTTCGACAGCACCTTTCATATCAAAAGGTGCCGCCGACGGCGTATGCTGAGCAAAAGCCCATATGCCGTTTTGTGTGCGATGGCAAAACATAACAGATATCAAAGGCCCGCATGCCGCCGCGATATAAAGCGGTTCAAGGGCGAAAAGGCCGCCACACCAAACAGTATTCAGTAAACTTGAAAGAACTGCGAGAAAGTATGGGCTAGAGATAAATTAGAGCAAAACGCAGTACATGGAAATGAGACAAAACACTGGGGGAGATACGGTTACCAGCTTCCAAGGGGAAAGAAAGGTGTATAAATTCAAGAAAGTTAGTGAGGTCGATTACTTAGGAGTGATGTTATCTAACACCATAGAGGAAAACACGGAAATACAAAAACGAATCGCAAAAGGCAGTAGGGCAGTAGGTGCAATCAGTGGTATGCTAAAATCCAAATAAATCTCAAAAGTAGCAAAACTAAGAATGTATAAAATGATTGTAAGACCATCAGTAACGTATGCAAGCGAATTATGGGGCATTAACAAAGTATATGGAGGTGAAACTGAAAGTATGAGAGAGAAGAGTCTTAAGAAAAATTCTGGGAGTAGTAAGAACAGGGGACGGAGAGTGGAGGCGAAGAACAAATAAGGAGTTACAAGATGAGAATGGTGACATATCAATAATAGCGTTCGTAAGAACTCAAAGAGTACGATGGTTAGGCTATGTTAGCCGGATGCCCGAAAACAGGCAAGCGAGAAGGATTTTAGAAGGAGGGACAGGAGGAAAAAAGAAAAAAGGGCGACCCCAAAAGAGATGGTTGGATGCAGTAGTAAATGACGTGAGAAGAGTGGGGATAGAGGATTGGAGAAGTATAGCGAGAGACAGAGTGAAGTGGAGGAGAATATTTAAAGAAATGAAAATGTAGAGATATAAAATTTAAATGTGAAAATATATGAAATGTAATGTTAAGCCATGGGCCTTAATGGCCTGTAGAGCGGAAATATATATATAATATTAGATACTTTTGCACGACCCCAAAATGAAATTTCGTAAGTCCATACTACATTTAAAACTACTTTATACACTGGTACTTTGTTATTAAGCGACAATTTATATGTTCTGCCCAAGAGCCAATACATGTCTTTCATTCTGACATACAATTTTTTTCTTTTTTGAAATATTCTATCCAAATGCATGTCAAAATAATTAATGGTTTATTAAAATTTTTATGTTATTTTAATATGATCGGTGGGGTAATGTGTCTTTTTCTAACTACTCTTGCATGTTAGTAAGAGAGCTTTGTAAATTTTTCTTAGCTTGTATGTGATCTGTGGTTAAAATTAATAACATAGTATCATCTGTGAATGTCTAATCAATTAAAAATATTAAATAAAAAATTAACCTCTGAAAACGCCCACGCTGATTGGGTACACAATAGATTGGCTGTCCCTTTATTTGATCAGTAATACCTCACAGTTGGATATGATTTTATGAGCAGGTAATATCGATGGGGTAAGAGCTGCTCAATTTTGAATAGTAGGCTAAACTGGCAGATTTGATCAAAAACTTTTCAAAATCCTTTTCGGTAACGTCTGCTACTCTGCAAATTTGATTTAAAATGTGGAATACTTCGTTTAAACCCAAATGAATATTAAGTTTATGTTCTTCTATTACTAGCATTAGTGTCTTTAATATTAACTTCTTTAGTAGATAATGTAAATAGATGTATTCTCGATCTACATCAGGTATGTTAAGTTTATGGGAAGATTTTGCTAATTTTTATGTTAAAATTATTTGAACAAATCCCCGCTTATGGAGAAACAGTATAATACTACTAGCAAATTGAATATATGTGTAACTGCTATGATTCTCTTTCTAATAAGTTTTTTTACATTTTGGCAATAATAAGATCGTAATCCGGTGTCTTTTTAATTTTCAATCTTATTTCTTTAGATGCAAAGTGCTTTATGGGTAGCTTTTGTTGTAATAAAGTATTTAGATCTTAGAAACTTCTTTCTCTTTTTTTGGGAAGTATTGCTCTTGGAGAATGTGGTTGAAAGATATTAGAAAAATATCTTTCCTTTACCTGTTCTTACCAATGTACTGTCAGCTTCTGGATTTCTGGAGGTTTTCAGTTCTTTTATTGTTTTTCACAAGGCTTAGTCGTTGTGTAGGATCGACGACAAATGAATGACATATTTATTAAATATTTTGTTTTTCAATTCTGCAGCAAATTTTTGAGTTATCTAATTAATCGACTAAATCTATTTTTATCATTCGGGTACCTGGTTTGCTATGAATAATTTTGTTTTTTCTTTTTCCGGTATCTAAAAAATAGCTATTAACAATGGCATTTTTTTAGATAGAGTAGAATACCACAATGAATGTTGTATAATATATCATAAATGAAATGTTCATCTACATTCTCATTTTGTTCTCGTATTTTAGCGAGACTAATTATTATATCAGATGTTAAATATTCTTTAAATATTTTCCAAATTATGAGAAAGTAATTTTTTTGTTTTTTGTTTATAGAGATGCTGATTGTAGCTATTACGGTTGAGTGATCCAAAAATAGATCAAAATAAAAGTCTATTTTGCAATTATTTGGCGATAACCCTTTCGTAATAAAGAAATCTACATCATCGGGTTCTTTGTTTTAATATGATGGTTAAAAAGATTATAATTATTTTTTTATCATAGTTTTTGCTTCTTTTGTAATGGTTAACATAGAACCTGTATCAGATGTTTCGCATTAAAATCTCAACATCGGCTAAAAATCGATTTCTCAATTCTTGAAAAGTACCTTATAATGGCTTTGCTTAATGGATTGCCTGAGTAGGCGGTAGATTGTTTCACTAGGCATCTGTCGTGACGTTAACGATTGTTTCTTGTAGATGATTTATTGGTAGTTTTTCATTTCATAGAATTACATTTTATATCTGTGGATGTTAAAGTAATTGTTACTTGCGAAGTGTATTTCCGAGATCAATAAAATGTCAATCTTCTGTTTATTAAGAAATAACTGGACCTTTAGATAGCACTATGCAAGTCCATTAGTGTTTAACATTGCTATTTAGAGGGCATCCATTATTGAGTAAATTTAGCATTATGTTATTCTGGTTTATGAGATGGACGAATATTATTTCAGATTTGGTTTTGAATTGCAATAAAGTGATGTTATTGTTGTTTGACCATTTCATTGACCTAATACCTATTTGTATAACTTTTGTTGTTTTTGGTTTGCAATGTAAATATTTGTTACTTTTCTTGCAACAATTAGCCGAAGAAATATTAAGTTGTAATCGTTAATACGTCTTTATATTTAACTGAGTGTGGACCTTTACATAAATCGTAACTTTGGTAGAGGTAGTTTTTGTCTTCTTACAATGTGGTGTACTATATTTCTTTCAACATTTAAAACACAGATAAAGTTTTATGAAGCAATTTTTACTGTGACTATACATTTGGCAAATTTGTGTTGTATTATTTCACTAGCGCATTGGAAATGCACTGTTCTCTTTCAATTATTCTAATGAGCTTATAAATCATTTCTGCATACTTATTAAGGCCATATATGAAAATTAGGGGTGGATTAAGCGACTACTATTGTGGTAATGAGTCATTATAGCTATCATAAGCTAGTAAATTATATTTTTTATAAATTATTATTGTTTAGCAAGTTTTGGTTTTTTGTTGTTGGGTTACTGAATAGTTTCAACTTTTGTCATTTGACATTTCTCTTACTACTTTCCAACTTTTATCGATATTGTTTGATAAGGATTTGAATGTGTAATTTTGACCAACAGTTAATACAAAAGGCATTAGTTGCTGATTAGGAAAAATTATTAGATTCCATATGTCTTTTGTTGCTAATTGTGTTAAAATTGTTAATTTAAATAATATTTGCATTATTATTTTGCATTTCCTGCTTTATGCAGAATTTATGAGTTTTAATTTGCACTTTAACAGCATTTCATTGAAAAATCGTCTTATTTACTTCGGGTCATGTTAAACGGTTATACTTATTATAATTCGCAACGATATTCGCATAGCATAACCACTCCTTTTCGCGACTAACTCATAACTCGATTCTGGAAATATAAAATCAAATAATAATCATGCAGAAAACAAGAGTTTCCCTTTCTATTTATTCACATTTTACACCTCTGAAAGTTAAAGTTTAAATTTAATATACTATATGTACTGTTATTTTAAGCATAATTTCAATATCACTTACATATAACACAACAATATGCAAAGTATAATATTTAAAAAAGCCTAATATCAAATTTGTTAGAAGGTTTTCATCATAAATAGTTAAATAAATAATAATATTTAGATTATTTTTAATTTACAACTAACTGTAAATGGAGTAAAAATGTGAATGTACTAAAGTTCACTAAATAAAAAAGTTACTTGTTCTATTATACTTCATCTTAATTTAATTTAAATTTTATTATTGCATGCGTAGCAATGGTTTTCATAAGTTTCAACTATAGCCGAGTGCAATCAAGTAATATTTCCTGCATTACAATTCGTTGCGCTGTTTCCAATTTTTTTTTTTTATAAAGTCAAACATAAAATTATTATAGTACCCACAAAAAGTAAAATTGATAAATACTTTAGTAGAATTTGGGCAAAGTTGAAAACGTTTTTATACATACTGAGATTTTCAGAATAAAACTGTTTATTGTGTAGCATAAGCCAGCTTATAAATTTAAAGAAATGTTGATTTTCATTTCTATATGCTATTAGATGCACATTAAACACAAAAAACTAATATGAAAGTTATAATATAGCATTGGAGGAAGTACTGTAAAGAACTATGTGAGTATGTAGACTATACACTAAAAAACATCCAAATAAGACAGAAAAAGAATCAGTAAAACAATACACACTACTTATAAAAAGTAGAGTATACAACGTTATGGTCAGATGATTGGGGGCAATTAGTATTTCTACCCATACACAAGAAAAGCAGCAAACAAATATGTGATAACTAACGACTGATATCTCCATTACTATGTCGCCAAAATTCTATTCAGAATAATACATGACTTGGTTAAAATCTGTAGAGTAAGCCTAATTTGTTATAGATGAATGAATATGAGCATATAATGGTAATCAAGGTTCAGATAAAAAATAATTATTTAAGCCACGTATAGCAGAAAAGAGCACTGAGATACGGCATATCGTGTCACGAATTATATTCAATATTTACAAATTTACAATGAATAAACAACAAAAAATCGAAGAAAAAGTATCATTCTAGGCACAAAGGATAACTAATTCGAAATTTCCTCAGAACGTTGCCTTATTGGTCAAACAAAAGGAAAAACTAAAGTATTTTATGAGAAAAATTGACAAAAAAGTCAACTAATGAATTCTTCTTCTTCTTATAGTGTATCTCTTAATGAAGATTTCGGCCAACTAAAAATTCTGCTACTTGAAATAAGGATCTTGTGCTTTTTCCAAACCATACTCGTAGACTTTTCTTCTTTTACCTTTCCCTGGATAATTAGGGGTAATATTTGGTACTTTTCGTTACGCATTACATGTCCTAAACATTTTATTTTTCTTCTTTTGATAACATTAATTATTTCCATTTCTTTCCCCATTCTTTTGACAGTTTCGTTTCTTATTCTTTCAATACTCTCAGGATTTTATATTAGCTTCTATCCTTTTAGTCCATGCTTCTACTCTGTACATAACATAAATTCCAATGAATTACATATAAATAATTGCAAATAAAGGTAGTAATTACAGACCAAACAAACAACAATAGAACCAAAATATGCGCTACTATAGATAGCAATCTTGTAGATTTTAGAGTGAAAACAAACAACACTGGAAATTGCAGGCAGAAAACTAGATGAAGATACAAATGGATAAACAAGGTATGGAAAAGCAAATAAATAACACTTAACACAAAAAAGAAGTAAATTATGAATGCTTAAATTTTTTCTGCAGTCCAAGAAAACGAAACGCTTTCTCAAGTTAAGAAACGGCAGTAACTATCCAGCCTAATAAACAAAATACTAACTTAATTTGGACGAGACGAAAGCTCTTTAAAAAAACTGGTGATCCAATGAACAGTAAGTAAATGGGATGTTTCAGTGCAATCCAAAACATTTTTTTGTCAGTTTTGGCTAACTGTATGGGGTCTAGTATTATTGTAAGGCAGTAATGATGGCTTAAGCACCGTCATGGTTTATTCAATCCTCAGAAGCAAATTCAACAATCATTAATCAGTGCATACTCGGATGCGTCGTTTACCTTTATTATAAGTTATTTCTTGTCCTCCCAAATCAATTATCACATGTACAATTAGGTTTTAAATATTGTCCCCGAACTATACCTCAAGTTTTCTTAAAACTTTCGACGTTTTCAAGCCCTTTGTCATGAGAAGCTTGATAATAATCCCTTGTGCAAAGAGCACTTATTTACAAAGTGTAAGGTACATTAAGAGAGAAATTTCTTTCGAATAACCCTACCTATAACGACAAGAAGCTCTTCTTTTGTGACCTTAAGGCATTAAAAATGATTTAACTTTACTCGCTGATATTTCGAAACATCTTCTTAGAGAATGTACTCAAAATATTCTTAGCTTAGCTATAAAACATTTTTTACTTTTATTAAACCTGATGCAAATCTGATTTGGTGTAATATTAAAAATGTAATGCAGTACATATTTTATCTATATGATATTAAGTTACATGTCAAACATCTAAATTATTCAGAATGACCCCACTCGCGAGCTGAAATTATAAGAGCCAAATAAAGAACTCATAAGATGTAGGCGATGTAATAAATTTCTCGTACGCAATTGCTATTTGTGTATTTCATTTTTTATTACACTTACCGAATTTCCTATTTCATCAATATTAAATAACAATTCAAATTGAATATTACCCTCAAAATTATGTTTGACATGTTTATTGACATTCATGATTCAGAATTTGAATATTTACTTTAGTTTACTTTAAATACCGTCTGTTAAATATTCTAGTCATTTGCGTATTTAATCAATAAATGTGCATAGTAGTAGAATAAATATTCTAATATTCTAATAATGTTACAAATGCAAGTTGTACGTCTTACTTCTACTTCATACAGAAATCTATTTTGAGACTTTCTTTTCTTTTTTCTTTTAAATAAACTTGCCTAACAGTATTAATTGAGTAATCGTATCTAGAGCACATTTAAATAAAATAAATGGTTGACTAGGTCGTAAGCATTCCAAACAACCGCTTCAGCTGTTCTTCTTAATCTTCTTAATCTCAGCTTCTCCCTTGGAGGTTGCTGATCAGCATGGCTATTTTGACCTTTGATATAGCTGCTCGGAATAGTTCAGCTGATGTAAGATTGAACCATTCTCGTAGGTTACGTAACCAAGAGATTCTACGACGTCCGACTCTCCTTCGCCCAGCAATTTTGCCTTGCATAATGAGCTGCAATATCTCATATTTAGAATTGCGGGAAATGTGGCCTAGGAATTCTAATTTTCTTTTCTTAATGGTAGGTAAGATCTCCAATTCTTTGCGCATCCTACCCAGAACCTGCTGATTCGTAATTCGGTCGGTCCAAGAGATTTTCAATAGTCGTCTACAAATCCATAGCTCGAAGGATTCAAGTCTCTTTGAAGTTTCTTTATTTAAAGTCCAACCTTCTAGACCATAGAAGAGCACTGGGAATATGTAACAAAGGACCATTCTTGTCCTTAATGCTAACGATAGGTTCTGAGCAGTCAGTAGTTTTCTCATTTTCATGAAGGCTGCCCTTGCTTGTTCTATTCTTGCTAAGATTTCTTCTCTATGTGTGATGTTTTTGTTTACTATCGTGCCAAGATACTTGTAGTTTTGAACTTGTTCAATAATCCTATTGTCTATGACCAGCTGACTGACTGTTTCAGCTGTATGACCGTTAATTGAGTTTGTCAAATAATATGGACACAATATTCATCATTATGTTTATTTGTTACGCCATTTGCTCTACTAATTTCTCCAATCTGTCTTATATTACATCAGTATTGCTATTTTAGTTATAAATTGTGTCAATTCCTCATTAAAACTAATAGTTATTAATTAGCATAATTCGTATTGCATTTTTATGGTTTAAAATTCTGTTCTGTATAAAAATTATAATTTGTAATCTAGTAGATTGCAATTTGGGCAACCAGAAGGCCAATCCTCTACTGTGACAAAATGAGGCACACTGTTGCTCAACCAAGTTTAAGTTGACCGTGCTTTTGTGGGCGCGTGCGGGGCCTTGCTGAAAGATCCAGGGCTCATCTCGGAAAAGCATGTGATTCAGAGGTCTTATTACACCTTCCAAAACGTTTATTTAGTATACACCGGCCGATGTTTTGACTTCTTTTTCACAAAAATTAATATTGCTACATCATAACACCCCATCAAACTATTACAGCTGCTGGATAATAGCCTTTCTGAACTTTTGGCACAAGCCGAAAAATTCCCCCACTGTAAAAAGTGTTTTGATACGTAAACAAAATTTCTTGGTTGCTATCATGCATATGCTCAATCAAAACATCTTTGCTTTCTTCTCCTATTTTTCTTTAAAGCATCATCCGTCAGCAAATGTCTTGTATGTCTTTTGTAAGCAGCTAGTCTTGGACCTTGCTTAATAATACGAGGCCACTTGGATGTTTTGGAAATTTGCATCTTCCGAAACGCAATCTTCTGTTTACGAAGAAGATTCCGTTTAATTCGAACGCCTCCAGTCACATTAAATAATTGTATAATCTAATACACAGACGTACAGCTAATACCAAGAAGATGCAGTCTTAAAGTGTATACTTTTTCAGTTATGTAGTACTATTACAGTAATACGGTTTTCTTTGGCACCCCACTCCATTGGTCAATAATCAAACTCAACAAGAATCACAATATAACCTACAACTTTGAGACTTGACAATTGCATCCACGTGTTAAAGCCACAGATATCTCTCTGCCGTGTAAGGTAAGGGAAGATTTGATTTTGTATCAGTATTTATAGAAATACTAGGTACATAAAACGGTTGCAACTGCTAAATGATGATCTCTCTGAACTCTTAGCACTAGCTGATATTTTTTTGACGATCTAGCGTATACCTTGTCACTTTGTTCGTTAAAAAATTCCTTTAGTTTAAACATTTTTTCATTCGTAAACAAAACGCTTTAGTGTCCTTATACTATCAGTCAAGAACCATTTTGCTTTCTTCTCCTACTTTTGTTTAAAGCATTGTCAGCAAATGTGCGGCGTGTTTTTTGTAAGCAGTTAGTTTTAGGTCTTGAGTAATATATGAGACATCAAAGTTTTGTAAATTTTTATCTCTCAAGACTGAATAGTCCGAACTGAACGTGGTTTCCCAAATCTTGGGCTATCGTTGATGAAATATTCACGGTACGGCAAATGTTATAATAAGTTTTCAAAATATTCCTTTCCGCAAGTACACAGGACAGCTACTTTATTTTAGCATAATTTTCTTTTTATCCGCAACACTGTAGCTTTCAGTTTAGTGTGGATTGAAGAAATTTTTGTAATTTTTCTTTTTTGTCTATTATATCTTAAAGAGTAGTATAACAAAATTAAAACATTTAAGAAATCAATAAAAAATCAGTCCAAGTAATTGCCTACACGGACGACATAGCAACAGTAATGAGAAATCGCAAAAATCTAGAACAAATACTGATCACCATAGCAGAAATGCCAAACATAAAGAATTAGAAACTAATAAAAAAACAAGTTTATGCGGTGCAGCAAAAAAAATGCAAAAACTAAAAATTAACAATTATAACTTCGAGGAACCGCAGATGTATAAGTACATACTTGGCACTACTTTTACATAGAACAAATGAAAGAACACATAAGACAGAGAATACAGCAAAGTTACAAAGCTTTCTACGCAAACAAAAAAATGCTACAAGATACAAACTTAAATAACTAACAGTCTACAAATCGACCATAACGCCAGTAGTGACATACGCATCAGAGGTAATAAATTTAACTAATAAAGAAGAATGACTGCTTAAAGTGTTTGAAAGAAAAGTAGTAAAGATGATTATGGGACTTAAATTTAAATCAAAATGAAACGAGGCAGTTAATGAACCACGAAATAGAAGAAATATTAAAAAGTCAAAGTACAATAAACAAATTTAAATTAACGAAAATAAAATAGTATAGACACATATTGAGAAGGTACAAAAATACATCACAAAGAGTATTAACTAAATGAAAACTACAATAGATTAGAGCAAGAGAAAGACCTAAACTAAAGTGGAGAGACCATTTAAAAAAAATGAGAGTAATAAACTGAAAACAACAAATAGAAAAGAATAAAGGAAAATAATCAACAAAATAACAACCCGACAGGACGTGTAAAAAAACTAGAAAGAAAGGAGTGGATTAATCCAGCGCAATAAATTGGTTGACTAGTTTCTGGGAACAGCTGCAACTTCTGTGGGAGTGTATAGCTTGATATATGTAGTGTTTTTATGGTTATTTTTTTAACTGATTTAGTTGTTTTTTTTTGTATTTACGGGTTTCACTGGTATTGTTGTTTGGACTTCTTAAGTTTTATCTAAATATTAGTAGTAATTTTGGATTTTAACTCTAGAATATTTACACACATTATTCGTTTATTGTTGTTTTTAATAGATTATTTTCTTACTTTTATCTATATTTCAGTCTTTTAAAATCCAATATTTTGTTTTTGCTGCAACTAAATAGTAACGGTTAGTTATTTAGCTTCATGTACTTAAGTCACTTCCAAAAATGTTTAACGGTTATGCAATCTATACTTTATCTTTTGTTCGTACTTTGTAGTATTTTGTTACAAGACGGTGTTCATTACTATTAAGTTATATTATAAAAATCTGTTATTCTAGATCTGTTGCTAGTTTTTCTTATTTTTTTATTACTTTCCCTTAATCTTCCTACATATTTATTTAGTCTATGTAACGATATAATACACATTATACTTGCCTTTGTAATTAGTTCAGTTTAAAAATTCTTTTTGATATTCATCCCTGTGAAATGAAGCGGCTTACTATTTTTAATTTTAAATTCTTTTTGCTATGATCTTTACTTAAAATCCACTAATGTCAATATTATTTGTTGCTGTAGTACCAAATATACTGCTATTAGCTCTCATAAAGAAATCTTGTAAAAATAATAACTGTTATAATTCTTATTGAACTTGAATGAAATATTGCAAACACGTTTATTGGGCGAGTATCTCGATTGTTAATGGGCGAAATTGCTCAAAACCCCACTTTCTTGACGAAATGACTTTCAAATGTTTTTGCATGTTCTCAGTTTGGAAACCGATATTTCTTGAGTACGATTTAAGAATAAATGTCAGATAAAGAGAAGAGCTATAAATATATATATTGAATGTTGGTTTGCTTTATATCAAAGTGAAATCTGCCTGCCTATCGATGGCCTTATCGCAAGAGATTTTTCTTACTATTACTTTAATATATAGTCGGTCGGTTATTATCGATTAGTACTTGCTAATAGTTAAAGCTTATATTTCTTCTTCTCCTTAGAACAAGCTTGCGGCTTGTTTATTTATCAAATTACGTCCTCGTCTTTAATTTCTTGGAAAGTGGAGATCCATAATTCTTGCCATTGCTTCGGTGGTCTACCATGTCGTCTAAGCGTCAGGTGCTTTCCATCTCTTACTATCCTTTCAAGTCTGCCTTCTCCCGTTTGTAGCACATGTTCGTTCTAGCCCCATCTCACTATATCTAGTATTTCGCAACCGGTATTATCGCATTTGGGATTTTGTCTCGTAGAGTTTACTCAGTTATTCTTTATTGCTTGTTTTTAGCTTGGATTTCGTTTTTGCGGTGTCAGCTTTTGTTTCGGCAGCGGATGTTATTATTGGTCGTACACAGGTTTTATACGTATTTTACTCTCCTTTTGCGTATGTTTATTTCTCCATCTTCAAATGCTGCGGTTATTTTTGTAGCTTTGTTTATTTGGTGTCTTCGTTAACCTATCTTGATGTTTTGTTATATTTACTGTCAGATACTGAAATGACATGACTTTTGATATTACCATAGCCTTTGTATTGTGAAGCGATATTTCAACGTTATATTTTGTGGCGGTCAGTAATTCTGTAATAATCTTTCTAATTCATCTTTGATCTTTACTTCCAGATATTATTACTACATTTTCCGCGTAGAAAACTATTTTTATTTCTCCTTTAGTAGTTTTATACCCTGTCCGGCCTTTTGGACACTATCAATAATTTTATCCATCACAATATTGAACGGCAGTGGATTTAGAGAGTCACCTTGTCGTATCACCTTCTGTAGCCACTGATACGTCGTCTGTCAAATTGTTGTTAATCGTGTTTTGTCATCGTGTTTGTGTACAATCTTTGTATTGCCCTAATTATTTTAAGCAGAATATGTTTTGCTTTCAGAATGTTAATAACATCTGCAAGTTTAATTCGGTAGGCTTTGGTCAAATCTGTAAAATATGTAAACGTTGATTTGCTAAACGCTATGACCTTTTCTATGGCCTGTCGTAATGTAAATATAGAATTTGTAACTGAACTGATTGTCCTGAATCCTTGCTGCTTTTTATTAATTGTGGTGTATTTTAGGATTATGTTATCGATGTTGCGGGTAATTAATTTTATTGTGGAATTTAGGAGAATTATACTTCTATAACTCTTTTTGGTTGCTTTTTGCCTTCTTCTTCTTCTTCGTGTAGATCGTCTCTATTTATTGCAGAGGTTGGTTACCACTTGGCTAAAATGTTTTCGGTCTTCAGCTAATCAGAACAATTGTGTTGCAGTCAATCCTGTCCATTTATATATGTTACACATCCATGGCAGTCTCAGTATTTGGAGTAATTTATATATGTCCAAAGTAGGCTGGTTTTCTTTTATTTATAACTTTTATCACCACTTTTTATTTATGTACTTTTATCAATACTTTTTTATTTGTAATTCGCGCAATCTAAGGTATTTTTAACACTCTCCTATGCAGTCACATGCCAAACACCTCTATTTTCTATATGATGGATTCTTTTAACGTCTAGGCTTCCATTCCGTATAGGAAAGTTGACCAAACGTAGCACTTGATAAACTTTATTCTAATAACCAGTATTTCGCGCGGCGCTAGTGAGGTCGGTTGGCGGGCCAGCGGTCATTTTCACGTTGCGATATCACAGCCTGCCTTGCGAAGCGGAGTCCAACAGCGGTCTCTGAATTTTTGACAGGAGGGTGAATCCTGCGGTACCTGCGACCCGGGCCTCTCCAGCCAGTAACCGGGGTCTCCTCTCAGCGAGGGCATCTGCAGGCCGGTCATCTTCGACGGGCTTAGGACACGTAAAGCCCAAAAGTGCATATAAACATCTACACTTACCAATAATCCCTAAGTTTGACTTTCGTAGCGTAAGGTTCTGTGTTTTCTATAAAGCGAGCTATCGAGTGAAGAGATAAAGTAAAGCCACAAGCTGGCCAGACACTATTCAAACAATGCGGCGTTTGCTAATGTTTGAAACAGGGAATAACATACGCTATGTCACACGGGCCGAGTTTCGCTAGTAAAATTGGTTATGTTTTCGCAAAATATCACCCCAAAAAATCACAAAACAAACAGAGAAGGGTATCACGATTCCCACGCAAAACTATTTGAACCAACTGAGTTTTAAAAAATAGAAACAAAAAATAAAAAGAGATAAAAATAGTCCTCAAAATCAAGCACAAACAGCCAAGGTACGTGCCGAAACAAATAATCAGTTTGAAGCATTATATGATACAAATAGTGATCAATCACCCTCAAAATTAGTGCCAAATAAGGTTCCAGTTCGTACGAAAATTCCTCCATTCATTCTTTATGGGCTAACTAAAGAACTCCCCGCCTTAGTAGATCTAATTAAAAAAATCACAACAGAATTTACATATTAGCTACTTACGGATAAAAAAAAAATTAAACTACAACCAAATAGCGTAAAAACTACAAAAAAATTAAAAATGTGCTAGACGAACAAAACATTTTAAGACGCACATACAAACTACCAGAAGAGAAATTCTATAGAGTAGTCTTAAGAAACCCACATTACAGCACTGAGCCGGACACAATAACAGAGGCACTATTAGTAAAGGGGAATAAGGTGAAACAAATAATGAATGTACGAAATAGGGAAACAAAAGAACAAGAATTTATTCTTTATAGATCTTGAAAGAAATACAAATAATAGAGACGTCTACAAAATAACTACCCTACTGAACGCAATTGTTAGATTCAAAGCGCCAAACAAAAAGCAACCAATTGTGCAATGGAAAAGGTGCTACAATTATAGAAACTTAAGAAACCAATGTACGCAACAATATTCATGTGTAAAAATGTGCAGGTCGGCGTGATTACCGAACAAGAGGATGGAAAACCATCAAAATGTTCACTTTGTGGCGGAGCACATCCTGCAAGTATGTCAAGTATATTTAAACATTATAAAACAAAGATTTCCATCTAAAAATATAACAAAAACACCCGTACAAAAAACACAAACTACATTACCACCGTAAAGAATAGAAATTCAACAAAATGCACCAACCACATCAGAAACAAGGGCATATACTCAAGCTAGACGACCACGACAAAATTACAATATAAATTCTCAACAAAATCAACTATCTGCAAATTTCTCCATTATAACGTATTTGCAACAACAGAATACTTTTCTACAATAGCAAACTAAAAACCAACAACTTGCAATTAATCAGACAACTAAGAGAAGACATGACCACTAAATCCAAAAAATAATGACACAATTGTATAAAATAGCGTTGTGGAATGCCAATGTTATCTTAAATAACAAACATGAAATAGAAACATTTTTAGCACTCAACAAAATTAATATTTTGTTAATATCAGAATATCATCTAACCTCGAACACTAGTTTTAAAATAACTCACTATGTAGTCTTCAAGCCAGCCCATCCGGATACTGAAAGGAGAGCCAGATCTGAAGCGGCAATCATTATCCGATTAAACATCATATACTAAATAAAATAGCAGTTAGTGTAGTTGTAGAAGATTGGTATGGACCAATTTCAATATCTACAGTCTGCTGCCCACCTATACAGCAAATAAACAAGCGTTTGTAAACTATTTTAGTCAACTGGGGAACAAGTTTCTAGCAGCAAAGCATACTAGCTGAGGAGCACGACTCACAGCTCCAGGAAGAGGAAAAGTGCTTCACGAAGTAATGCAAAAACTCCACCAAGACCACTTATTCACGTATAAACTAACATACTGACCAGCAAATTTAAATAAATTACCAGATTGTTTAGATTTCTTTGTAACAGAGGGTAATACTGATGGATACCTAGGCATTAAATCGAATGAAGATATTACATTGGATCACACTCCTATAATCGGCTATATTCGGCATTGCAACAGAAAGAACAACCGATAAAACTATTTAACCGCACAACGGACTGGGAACTCTTTAAAGAAATAGTAGGACATCAACCTTAAGGTATTATTAAAAACAAGTGAAGATCTAGAATTAGACGTTAAAAAATGTGCCACAATAATCCAAAAAACAGCATGGGAAGCAACACCAACACAAATTCTTAAACAGAAAAAGAAAAATTGTCATTAAACATTCGCGAGAAAATTATCGAAAAAATATAGCTCAGAAAAATCTGGCAACAAACACGAAACCGACAAAACAAAACGAACTTCAATAAAGCAGCAAGACAATTAATATAACTATTAAAAAATCTAAAAAATCAATCATTTAAAGAATATCTGGAAAATATAACACCAACGGCTTCTTCCGATTATGCGCTATGGAAAGCTACTAAAAGGCTCAAACAACCACGCGAATATATTCCACCTATAAGAATGCCAAATGGTGAATGGGCCAAAACTGATCGGAATAAAGCAACAACCTTTGCGGAACACCTAAAAAAAGTCTTTGAGCCATTGCCCTCACACATAACAGGCAGACGGACGAAGAAATCAATGAATACCTAGAGAATCTACACCAACCAAGCGAACCAGTAGCACATATTACGACCAAAGAGTTGAGGAATACCATTAAAAAAGAACTAAATCAAAGAAAAGCACCAGGTTATGATCTGATTACTGACTAAGTAATAAAAGAACTGCCTTACAAATGATGATTCAACTCTTTAACGCAGTACTGAGATTAAAATACTTTCCTATCTAATGGAAGGTAGCGGAGGTGATACCAAGCAAACCATCTGACGAACCGACCTTGTATTGACCAGTTAGTCTTTTGCCAATAATGTCAAAAATATTGGAAAAACTACTGGCAAAGAGATTAATAAAACCGTCACTGAGAAAAATTTGATCCCAGAGCACCAATTCGGATTCTGTAGGCAACATTTCACTATAGAACAAGTGCACCGGGTTGTTGATACAATAAACAAAACTTATGAAGCAAGAGGCTACTGTGCAGCTGTATTTCTTGATGTCAGTCAAACCTTCGATAAGGTCTGGTATCAAGGATTATTGTAAAACTTTTCAGGGTACGATACGAAAATGAACTAACAACTCTGTACCCGATAACAGCGGGAATATCACAAGGCAGTGTCTTAGAGCCAACTCTCTACCTTTTATATACCGCAGATCTTCCGATAGACATAAGTGTAACTACATCAACATTTGAGGATGAAACTGCGATGTTAGCAACTAGTCCTGATCCTGTGGAAGCACCTAGGCTACTTTAAAATCGCTTAAATCAAATAGAATTGTGGACAAAACGAGACGCATTAAAATTAATGAAATGAAGTACCGGAACGTCTTTTCGATATAATGGAAAAATTTATTTATTCAAAATATTGACCATTTAATTCTGCACACCTTGCCCATCTTTTAGACAATTTATGAATCCCATTCCAAAAAAAATTGTTTGTCCTTTGAGCGAAACCATTAATAGGTTCAATTTTTAACTTCGTCGAAATTGGCGAAGTACTGCTCTTTTGATGCAGAGCCCATTGATGCGAAAAGGTAGTAGTCGGACGGGGCAAGGTCTGGAGAGAAAGGCGGGTGCAATAATATTTCCCACCCAAGCGCTTTCAATGCTTCCTTGACCGGTTTTGCTGTATGGAGTGGCGCGTTATCGTGCTGTAAAATCACTTTACCGAGTCTTCGAGCCCATTCTGGACGTTTTTTGAGCAATGCATGGTTCAAGTTGATTATTTGTTGTCGGTAGTAATCACTATTAACTGTTTTACCAGGTTTTAACAGTTCATAATACACCACGCTACTCTGGTCCAACCAAACACAGAGCATGGTCTTGCGACCAAAACGATTTGGCCTTGCAGTTGATGGGCCAGCTTCTCCAAGTGATAACCATGACTTTTTACGCTTAGGGTTTTCGAAATAAATCCACTTTTCATCACTATTCGATGCAGAAATGACTTTCGATCAAACCTTTGAAGCAACATTTCACAAACGATTTGTCGATTTTCCATTAGCCTGTCATTCAATTGATGTGGCACCCATCTTCTCATCTTTTGGAGTTTTCCCATCGATCGTAATCGGTCGCTAATAGTTTCTTGAGCCACTTTTAACACTTCTGCCAATTGTTTTAGAGTTTGTGTTGGGTCTTCATCCAATAACTCCTGCAGTTTCGCATCTTCAAACTTTTTCGGTCTGCCATAACGTTCTTTGTCTTGCACATCGAAACACCACTTTTGAATTGTCGAAACCACGCCTCGCATGTTTTTATGGTTGGACCATGTTCGCCGTATGTTTCAACTAGCAAACGATGACTTTCAGCGGGTTTTTTCTTTTGATTAAATAAAAAAAGTAATGCATGCCGCAAATGCACGTTTTCAGTCATATAACTTGACATTTTTGAAGAGGTATAAATATATGATGGTATTACTGGCTCCTCGGACGAAAATCGCAACTGTCTTTACACAATAAACCATTAGCATATAACATTATCTTCAAACTTATATGGACCTACGGGGCACAGTTTTGGGGAACAGCTTCAAATTCCAACATAGCTATCTTGGAAAGATTTCAATCGAGAGTCCTTCGTGCCATAGTTGATGCGGCCTGGTTTGTAACCAACAAAGACATTTATCAAGATTTGGAAGTACCTTCCTTAAGTTATGTGATTCTATATTGTAGTGTAAGATACTTACAATGACTTGAAGTGTTTTAAATTTTCATATAAGTAGATATGTCCATAAGATTTGTTGATCTCATTATATAGGTCCCTATAAAACTGTACTCATGTACCCTCTTTTATAACAGATACTTCTTTTTTTCTTCTTCTCAGCATTCCCCATATTTTCTTTTAGACATCATATAAATCGTGTTCCAGTGAATCTGGCTCAGTAATTGTTTTTTAGTTTTCTTAGTTTGGTTGTTTACTTTATTTCTGATTGTTTTATGCCTATTATACCCTTCGGCTGTTTTACTCTTCATGTATTTTAAATAGCGCCCCGTTTTTGTTTGCTTAAGTGTTTCGCTTGCCTCGTAAAACATAGTGTGGTACTTTTCCTTAAGGTTCGGTTCACCGTTCTCTTTCCTAAACCTTCCTCTCATTGGTTTTTGGTTTTTAACATTTACGTTTTAACCTCAAACTTCTTTAGAATTAAGAATAAGTCATTGCTTCAATTTAGTGCCTGTTAACATCAACTTTTAGTATGAATATTTCTTTAAAGAGTTGTATAATTTGTAGTCCACTTATCATTGCATTACCTTATTGTTTAATTTTATTCACGATTTTTAAATTTTTTGTTTAGAATTTTTAATTTCTTTATGCATCTTAATTATCTTTACATATATTCTTTTATTTTTCTCTGTTATGCAGCTTAATTTAATGTCTAAAGTTTGTATACGATAAAATTAACTACACGAATGTAGAGTTTGTTTTAAAGTATTGTGTTATTATAAGCACCTAACCTTAAATATTTTTAATAACTTAATTTTAGTTATTAGTAATTTTTAGATCTAAGCCTATAATTTATAAGAATGCAACATTGCCTAAACTATATAAATTAAACGACGCACTAAAATTATTTACTGAAATTGCTCGTGCATCTGTAAATAATTAAGGTGTACTGTTTGTTGTCTAATCCAAATCGTTCTTACCAAACTCACTTTCCTTCCTATTGCTATATAAATAAATTTTAATTAAAACTTCTAGTGTAGAGTAAGCTATACATTCCGCCTCTTGCTGGGCGCATTATGCTTGGAAGATTTTCGTTGCACTTAACCAGTTGTGCAAGTAAATTTTTCATAATTTAAATAATTTTTATGGACAAGATGTATAGCTTATTAGTCTTTTACGATATTTCAAATTCATTATCAAAACTAGCCTCCTTTATTTATTACAAATCATCCATTATCATTTTATAATCAAACATTTTCTATAATTTTTACTGAATAATGATTTTCTTATATCCCTCATCGTGTAATAAACTACATCTCCTATTAAATTATCTAAAGCACCTAAAATATTAGCTAAAGGTGCTTTGTGGCCCAATACCAAATGTAACCGCTAGATACATTTTGCTCCCAACAGGCCAACTTTAGAGTACCAGTTTATGATCTCATGCAGCTTAGTAACACTCTCCCTCCAACTTGAAGCAGTGAAACCTGCACCTCATAGACACTACAATAAAACTGACGGAGCACGGCTGTCGCTCCAGTATGCATAACAATTCGCAAAGTTATAAAATTTTACGACAATCTTTTTGCAGTTACCTTTTAAATGTTTAATATTTACTAATAGCTTTGGGTAAGTGCTTTTTCAGTTTCTTTATAAATATACAAAAGTTCATCTAGGTAAGGTGGAGATATAAAAACAAACTTTGTACATGAATTTCTGTAACTTCAATTCGGTTACAAAAAAAAGATCTAAAATGTAAAAATTAGAAACTTATTTTAGCAACACACGCAAACAAAGTACTCCATGCTGTGCTTGTTCCCATTTGCATTAATTATCAAACCAACACTTTCGGCATGCCACTCCAATGATAAACAGAAGCGCGTGTTGATTTTCCCGGAATCCACTTTATCCACAACGCAATAATCCGTTGGCTTATCTTGTAAGCTTTGATGGCGTATTAAACGCAGAGCTCCTTTGATGTAAACAAGCCGAACTACCTTTGGCGTTTGTGCTCTAGACAGAAGTGCATTTATCTACCTTTGCTGAAAAATAAAACTAATATTCGGGCTTAATGAAGGTGGAACGTAATGAAGCAATTACTGCTGATGAAAAATAGGACAAAAGGTATCCGAAGCGCTTTATAGATGGCTGCAGTATAAGGCTGGATAAAATGTAAAATAAAATGAAAAAGAAATTTTCATTAGCTTTTAATGCGAGTTCACGAATAATCAATTTTATTTTTCAAAAATTGACTTTATTTTGATTATCTTATATACAATTTTAAATAAAATTAAATCATCCTTAACACCTCTCAGTGGTACATTATAATGTATTTTTTGTCCTTTGTTCTGGTCGCATTTTTATAGTTATTATTTATTAAACTACATATGTATTTTATACAAAAAATGACATCGTTCTTATTATTTGTATTATACACAAGTAAAACGTGATTTTTAATTAGTGAACTTTCTAATACACGAAAACTATTTTTTAAATATTAAGTATTATAATAAGCCGTTTTCTGTTAACTCAATCAGTTGGTGTACAAATGTTTGATACTACTGAAAACGATGAGATATAGAAGAAACCAACAATTGTGAATAAAAGAAATTATGGAAATTAAAATAGCACAGATCAAGCCACATAGTTTTTAACGTAGCGTGTCTTAAAAGTTCTGTGAATGGTATCAGGAAGCAGATAGGACAGAAGATACGAGCATGTTACTTTTATAGACTTTCAAAATAATCACCATACTTTACAACAGTCCAGTTAGCAATGCTCATAAAAAGTCTAAAAACTTAGCCATGGACGCGCCCGCAAAAAGTGAGCTTTTATAATGATCTTCAGATGGGAACAATCAAGAACAGCCACTATAAGCCATGAATTGGCACACACGAATTGCACAGTGCGTTCACGTGCAGCAATATTCAATTCCAGTTCTGTGTAACTCTTAGTCTAAAATGATCGATGCCTCATAGTCTCACTATTTTCTCACAAAATGGGCGGTTTGTGGTTAGATTTGTTGGAGCAAAATTCCTATTGATAATGCTATAATTATTGAAAAAGGAGACACTTTTTGAGTCTGAATTCGAACGTGACTCATCTTCAGTCGTTTTCTTATTGCCGAGAAAGCATTCGAACCAGTTGTGAACACATTTTCTGCACGCTACTTTATTCCGTATACTTGTACCAACATTACATGCATCTCCATCGTTGTTTTCTTCAATTTGTAGCAAAACTTGATATTCAATTATTGTTCCATTGTACTGTAACCCCACCTTTTAAATTAATTACGTTTGACTGTCTGTAGTAGGTTCAGACTGATTGTACGTATACTCTGCTCTAGATGCCGTTTTTCAAAGCTACTATGGGTAGCCATCTGAGTGCATGCGCTCCTTTTTAATGTTGCCGTTGAAATATTGAACCATTTACCGAACCTTTTAGACACACCTCTTAAGACCTAATTTATACGCTATTGTGGTTAGTAATTGTGTTTGTCCAATCGTGGTAGTTCTACCTATATAATACCGTGTATAATATATACTGCATTATACATAATTAAAAATTACATTTATATTAAAGAATTATAGAAGTATTTTTGTATCTACGGTAGATGGCACTTTTTAAAGTGTCTCTGGAGAACAACGAGCATGCAAGTGCAACTGGTCCATGTTACTGTTGATGTTTTAAATCTAACAGAAATGCAACTCTTCATGGAAAAAAGCAGATTCCATAAAGAGACAAACGTATTGTAAAGTAATCGTATCTCTGTATATTTGACCAGTAGCTGTGCTTCTAATAAAGATATAGAGCCCAAGATACTGTAAGTTCACACCAAAATAACAGTAGTTCGGAAATGATCCTGTTCACAAATGTTATTTTAATTATATAGACTTCTATGTGTTGGCAAAATGTGACGTTTCAAGTTACAATAATAATTTGAACTCATTTGTAAACACACAATATCATTTACCATCAGTCTAAGCATACTGTTGTCTACACTATGCCAGACGAACTCTTCTATGGCATGACATCAATAGAGTTCATCTTGCAAGCCTAAAGGATGCAAACCAGTTCTCAGGAAAGGTTTATTTGCAAATCTACACCCCGGTGCTACTACAAGCTTTCTGATAAGACTTTAAAAGCGATCGTCTCATAATACTTAAATTCCATTCAGCGATCTCGTGCCATTGTTATACCATGTTAAAGTCGACTGATGATCCGACTCATCCAAATAAAATCTACCAACTACAATAATTTTTAACTTTCTCAAGGTTCTGTTAAACACAAAACAATACTTTCTAAAAACGTCCTTTTTAAATAAAGCGAGTTCTTTTTTGATCTGATTGGAGCTATTGATTATCTGCGTTCGAATTGCACAGATGGAACTGTATTGTTCTGAAGAGGTTGGCAAAAAACATCGACAATCCTTCGAGCCAGTACAGGTTTTGTGTAGGATAACCCGATAATGCATCTTGCCACCAAAACACACAAAACGTCAAATTATTACTAACTCGTTATAACTATTAATAAATTATCAAATAAATCGTTCAAAATACAACTATACAATTGTTACTTTCCTAATCCTATAATAAGGAAAGTAATGTAATCGGCGGAAATTTGGCCTACCCAGTTTTTCACATTTCTGGACGAATTATAGTCTCAGGACACCAAAAAAGTTGGTTTGGGCCATTGGTTCGTGTGTCTGTGTGTGTGTGTGTGTGTCTGTCTGTCTGTCTGTCGGTCTGTCAGTAAACAGGATATCTCGAGAACCGTAAGAGCTAGAGACATGAAATTTGGTATGTAAGTTACTTGTACGTAGGGCACGCAGTGCGAAACTTTTGGTAAAAATCGGCCTAGCCGTTTGGTCGCAAGGTCGCAAAGAGTTCGCGAATCTAAACGGTTAAAGATACAAAAAATTCATGAGAATAAAAATGATTTGTTATCACGAAATAAACATGAATTTAAAATAAAAGTTGGTAAAATAGGAACTCAAAAAAAAACTGAAGCCCAGGATTTTTGCCAAAATTACCCAAATAATAGGATAAGGAAAGTCGTGTGATATTCACCCCAGATTTTTTATTTATAAAGCAATTTTTGTGAAACAAATGCTTAAGCACATAAGGGCTTTTCTAAAACTGTATAAAATAAAAGATAGTTAATAAATGCACAAATTTTAAAAGTTTATAAGATTTCAGTTTCTTAGGTGAAACGTGACTACTGTTTACAATCTTGTGAATGCAGACCTTCTAAAGGAATTATTAACGAACGCAGCTTTAAATAAAGCTGTTTTCTTCATATAAGTGAGAAATTATTTTTTTGAGTGCATCAGGGGATTTCGTATTTATTACTGTGATATTGGATGATAATTTAACATAAAATATTATATATATATAAAAATATTATATATATATAAAATATATATATATATCATTATCTCCATGATTAAGGCGCTTACGCTGCCCTTGGCATTATAATCCCTTTTATTGTCCTCCGCCTTAACCACGCTCTACACATAGCAGTTGATGCAGTGCAGTTAGGACTGGGGGATGGTCACAAATCTTGGAAGCAGTAGTAACACAAATGCTCTTGTATCTATATACTATATATATATACCTGGATCTTCTTTGCCCCATAGGGGGCTAGAAAACTGTCGCCACCACGTTAAAATAGCTGTCGATGATTACTTTTAGGCCTTTTTAGCACTTCCAAAAAAAAATGAGACTCCATGATATCCCTTTAGATGCGTACAAGCTCCAGAACTATTTCAGAGGGAGAAACTTTATATACATGACAGTATGAACTTAGGAAACACCTTCACAGATTCAATAATCATTTTGGTATTCAGATTACTGTCCCGAATAAAGTTTACTTTGTCCAAAAAGAATCTCTTAGGCTAATTTTCCATCTTGTATTTCTTTAATTAACAATTGGCTGTTTCTCAGACCAAACGTTTTGTAGAAAAGATCTTGGTGCACTGCTAGACTGATCGTCGATCTCGCCATGCTCATTTCTTTTTTCCAGGTGAGTCATACTACGCTCAAGATATTGATCGATCATCTCCTTTAATTTTCGGGCGACGTCATTATTCTCTTGCGTTCAGATCCCTTGTGTGAGATTCTCTGTCAGTAGTTACTGTACTTGGCTACATCGTAAAATTGGCCAAATCACGCAATAATTTCTGTCGGCACGAAAAAATTTAAGTATAGCAGCTTTGCAGTCGGTCGTATTCTCGGCTCATTTTGTCAAATATTGTAGGTAGTTAATTATACACAGCTAAGTTATTGTGTCTCCTAATAGGGGATTTTGCATGCGCATTATCCTTTCGGCTTTTTCACAACACAACATGAAAATATTCCGGATTTACAGCGACAACCTTGTAAATGTATGTTGGTGGAAGGCTAAGGTTTAAAAATTGTATTTAAAATTAGTTTCGCTTATTTTATATTTAGTTTGAGTGTTATGCTTAGTTGCAGTGAGTAACTGAAATATATTTGTTGTGTTAATTGAAGACAATTCTTTTATTGTTTTCATTGTAACATTTTTTCTTTTTTAATAACAGTTCTAGAAATTCTTTTTATTATTAAAACCTTGACCGGTGTTATTATTGTTGCTAATTTGTACGGGTTGAGGGAAAGCTGCTGTGTGAGTATTATTAAAGTTGGGCATATGTGAAGGTGGAATATTTTGAGATGTTATTAAGGTTTTGGTACGTTTGAGAAAGATTTATTTGATATCTGAAGTTTAACAACGGTTGTAGTTGTCTTTGCTATGCAGATGTCAGTTGGAGGTTATTCCAGTTATTTGTTGGATAGCCCGGTTGGGAAAATGTTACTGCATAATGTCTAAATAGTATAATCAAGTTAAATATGGTATCAGTCGCGTGCAGAAGCACTTATCATTCGATCAAATTTTAATAATCTTTATATATAAAAAAATTCTTCTTTCGTGCGGAAAATTAGGTATGTAACTGCGGGCAAGGAAAAGTTAGATCAATTCTCATTTAAACTAAATACTGCAATTACTATTTTAGAAGGTATCGTCTTAAATAATAAGAACACAGGCAGCCGCAATATAGAAACTATCTCTTATCTATACTGGAAGCAGATTGCTAAAGTTAAAGTTGACAATCAGTTTACCGAGAACATCGAAATTCAGAGATAGCCCGCCAGGAGTGCGTGCTGTTATGAATAAATATTCAAATAGCTATGATGGTTTTTAACCTTTGATAAGAGATGAACCAGAAGAGGAAGAAGAAGAAGAAAGTATGCTAAACTGACTCCTAAGCAATTAAAGAATCTTGAATATTGCATTTTTATTATTATTATTACTAATGCGAGTCAGCGGACGGTAATATCAGATAAGGCATGGGGGCTAGTGAGCCTCTGGTCTGCGTCGCAGATACGCAAATGATTGGCTTACTTATATAAGGATGTGAAAGGAACTAAACAATTACTATCTTTGACTGCGAGGAAATAACATCTCACGAGTCTTATTTTCAAGTGTTATTCACATTATTTATAACTTTCTGCATTTCCGTACTCATAGTTTATGGCTTTACACCCAGAATCTTAAGCATAGCGAACATAGGTATTCAAATAATCCACTTGTTAATGAATGGCAAACAAATAACATAATAGAAGTCCAGAGATGGAGCTAAGACAAGTAAAAAGCCCAATATTAGCTCGGAACCTCTACAAGTAATAGTTATGCCTCTCTTTCGACTGAGATGAACGGCGTTAAAATAGCAAATGATCAAAACAAATCCGCCCCTCAAGTACCTCATCTCCCCACCCCCCCTATATTTATGGTAGAAATCAAAAATATTAATTTCCTAGTAACACTGCTAAATAATAATAATAAAAAGTAAAAAATAAGTTTACACTCAAAACATTAGAAAACGAGTAAGTCAAAATACAAAGTGCAACCAACGAAATTTAGTCTGTTACCATTAAAGAATTGACTAACAAAAATATGCAGGTTCACACTTATAAACCTAAGCAGAAAAAGAACTTAAAAGCAGTTATCAAAAACACATCATTCAACCAATAATAACAAAATCAAACAAAATATTAAAAAGAAGGGACATAAAGTATCGAACAATTGGAATATAAAGCACAAAATCTCTGAGAACCCTTTACCACAAACCTTTAAAACAAAACAAAGATAACAAAGAACACCAAGCTATTAATGCATACAACTGTAGTAATTGACGCTACATACGCTAAAATAATAATACCTCAATGCACAAAATGCTAGGTTTGGTCATACCAAGAACTATCCTCAGCACATTCCGAGCTACGTAAAATGTACCGCAAAGCAATCGAGTGCCCGCGTAAAATTAAAGGCAATAAGGTAGCCTGTGTCAAATGTAGCGGTAACCATCCCGCAAACTATACAGGCTGCACCATTCACAAACAGCTACAGAAAAAACTCTATCTAAAACTAAAGAACGATATTGCAACAGGCTGCTGTAAACCTTATTCCCAATTCAAAGTGTCGCCGAGAACATCTTTTGCTGCAAAAATCGCAAACGCCAATGGTCTAACCCTGCATGCTCACGAAGTTAACCTACTTCTTGAAAATAACAATATTGGCATACTATTTATCTTGCAAACGCATTTTACTAACAACAGTTACCTCAAGTTTTATAAATATAATATAGGTATATTACACAAATCACCCGGATTGCGCTGCCCACAGCGGAACAGTCATAAATGTACGTAGTAATATTAAGCATCATGAAACGTTAAAATATCAGCAAAACCATATTTAGGCTACTACTGTATTAGTTGAAAATAAGTCCTCTTTTTTCGCAGTCTTGGTAATTTTCAGCTCACCCAAAACATATAATTAATAAAAAAGATTACACACTTCTTCAAAGCCTAGAGCAACAAATTTCTTCTACATGGCAATTCCAATGCAAAACATGACCACTGGGGATCACGTATTACAAGACCTGACGGGAAACGTCTACTAGCTGCCGTATAGAAAAATAATTTCAACTATTTATCTACTGGAAAGCCAACCTACTGGCCAACTGATCGAAGAAAACTTTCAGACCTAATCGACTTCGGCATCCCAAAAGGTTTCGCCGCTTCACAATGTCAAATTAAATCTTGCTTTAAACTAGCTGCAGACTATTTAGCCATTTTAATCATCGTATATAATTAATAGCCACAAACAACCTTTATTATGCAATAAGAATCCTTGAAAAATTAAAACGACGTTGAACGTGTTCTATTAAATTTTAGAGAACTGATCCAGCAAGTAGTATGAGAGGCTACTCCTGAACCACCAAACTACTCTCCAAGTAGAAAATATCCTATTACTATAAAATATAAATAAATAGAAAAAACTAATAATCCACTGTCAACTTACTAGATCCGATGTAGATAAGAGAGAACTATATAAGATACAAACTGCTCAAGAAGTAATTACTGTAACATAAAAATTCTAGCATACAAAACACACCGAAATTCGCTATAGAAAGCGGTGCGTAAAATCAAGGGACCAACCCATATTTCACCAATAAAAACAAAGACGGAACCTGGGCTCGAAGCGATGCGGACAAAGCCACGGTGTTTGCTAAACATTTAGCTAGTGCCTTTAGACCTCATCCTTCTCAATATTCTAAAAAGAACAAGAAATTCCCGACTTCCTTGAATTTCTCCTCCAAATGTCTTTATCGCTGAAACCGCTTACAATTAATGAAGTCCTAGAAGTAATACATAATACAACCAACGCCAAAAAAGCTCCAGGATACATGACAACTGAGGAACTCATCAAACAATTAACTGAGGAAGCGATTTGGAGTCTTACACTAATCTATAAATCTATATTAAGGATAAGACACTATTCAAGCCTGTGGAAAATACGTTGCCCAGATAGTTATGGTTCCAAGCTAGGTAAAACGCCAGGCGAAGTAACGTCATACAGACCTGTTAGTCTTTTTCCTATATTATCAAAAAAATTATCCTACTGATTGTGGGAGTACAGTTTATATTAGAAGAGCAAGATATGACACCAAATCATTAGTTTAGCTTCCGTAATCAATATGGAACAATTAAGCAAAAGCACCACCTGGTTAGTAAAATATTCTGCGATGTTGAGGGAAACATATTCTGCTTTACTGCGTTCTTAAACTCCTTCCTGATATTTGATAAGGTATGGCACCAAGAATTATGTTACAAATTGAAAAAGTTTTTTTTCACATTCAATGTACGTTATCATCAAGTCCTATCTAACTGATAGACATTAAATACAAAAACGAAATCACCGATCTGCATAAATATGCGATGGAGTCTCTCAAGGCAGCGTCTTGGGACCTCTGCTTTATTTGTTGTATACAGCTAATTTTTCAACATCGCGACAAATTACAACAGCAACATTTACTGGTGACATAGCAGTGCTAGCCTCCCATTTAAAATTTGAAGATGCATCTAGATACTTCCAAGCACGCCTAAACAAAATACAACAATAGCTTAAACTCTTGAGAATCCAAGTCAATTCTTACCATATTACTTTCAAGCGGAAAAGAAGTAACTACCCACTAGTGATTTTTAATGGCCAATAACTGAAACATACCGAATCTGTTAAGTACATTGGTCTTCACCTTGACAGGAAATTGAATTTGGCAACGCATATTTTAACCAAGCATAAGCAGTTGGGACTCAGACTTAGTAAAATCCACTGATTAATTAAAAAACATCATTAAATAATAAACTGCTAGTTTGAAAAGTTTCCCTTGAGCCCATCTGGATTTACGAAATATTACTATGGAGAATCAGTGACCAAGTCTAACGTGGAGATCCTAGAACGCTTTCAAAACAAGTGCTTTTTTATACGATCGTTAACGCTCCATGATACGTATCCAATAGAGTTATATTGAGTGACCTGTGTGTTCCATTAGTGAAAAGTTTAATACAAAAGTTTGCCAAAAAGTACGATAGACTAAGTATTCATTTAAATGAACTTGTCTATACTTTATTACTGGAAGATAAAGAACGAAGAAGTCTGAAAAGATATAAATTTTCTAACCTACTGAGTCGTTTTGATTAATCTGTATACTTCATTGGTCGGGACCTGGAGTGAGAGCATAAAGTGTGTTTTTGCATATTACAGAGTTTAAGAGAGTAATTTAATTTACATAGTGAAATATAAAGTGAAATTAAGTGCCAATAGTAATAGAAGAAGATTAGGATCTATTATTTATTAAATAATTCAAGTAAAATTAGATGCCGAGATCGACGTAACCTTCCGAGAAGTTGATTCGAGGTCGGACGATAGCGCGGCATTTACCTACAACGCCGATGTGGAATATTTATCAGTACGCTGTTTACATCGTACAAATAGGTAAATAACAAACAGAGCCGGCCTTAGAAAATTTTAGACCGGAAGAGGGAACTTAAAGAGATTAACAAAATGGAGGAATTGTTAAAGGAAATAAATGCGAAACTAGATAGAATGGAGGAAAGAGATTTACATACGGAAATAAAACTAGATGGGCTTCAAAAGGAGATACAAGCAATTAAAACCAAAAATGAGCGACTCAAAAAGAAAATAGATACCTAAAACAAAAAAATGAACAACATGGGAAGAGATTAGAAGAAATAAATAGGGAAATCAAGAAAAGGAACATAATAATACACGGACTAGGAGACCAAGAAGAAGAGAGTAATTTACAACTATATGAAAAACTAAGGGTGACCTTTAGAGATATGGGAATAAAAATAAAAATGGAAGAAGAGATAAGAGAAACTAGAAGATTGGGTAAATACAGAACAAGAAAAATCAGACCCATACAAGTGGAATTTGAAAAATGGCCAAAGAAAATGGAAGTCCTTAAAGAAACTAACAACTTGAGATGAAAAAACGTATACATAGAGGAGGACTACTCCAAAGAAACGCAGGAAATTAGAAAACAATTGATCAAACACAGAAATAAAATAAGAGAGCAAGGCTACCATGTTCTTTTAAGATACAACAAATTAATAATCGATGGAGAAGACTACTACCCGCACCAGAAAGAAGAAAAGAAGAAACACCAAAAGAAAAGACAGGAGAAGAACCTTTACCGAAAGATCCCCTGATGAGGACCTACAAGAAAGATTACGTAAAATAACCAGAACAGGAAGAGACGCAGATACAATGCCAAAAAACTTAGACGAAAACTAACCAGAAAACAACTAAATAGAAAGACGCAAGCAATGGAACAGGATATGAATAAGGACATGAATAAAAATAATAAAAATAATAGTAAAAATAATAAGAATAAAAAAATGGAAATGCGTATAGGAGAAATGTACATACAGAAAAAATAATAAATAAAAAAACAAAAAATACTATAATAACACATAATATTAACTTAGCTAAATGTAAAAATAAGAAAAAGAAAAGAAAATAGAACAGAAAAAATGTAGAAGGATTGATAGATACAAGAAGTAATATTTTTATAGGATGCTGGAATGTAAGAACAATGGCGGAATTAAGTAAAGCTTACCAAATATCAAATGAAATGAACAAATACAATATCAGTATGCTAGGAGTAAGTGAATCAAGATGGAATGGAACATTGACGTGAGGGGGAATTTATCCATCGATATTATTCTGATTCATCAGAGCTATCCTCCTTGTAGATCACTAGGCCATTTCCTCTTTTTTAGTCTTCTTGGAGGGGATTCTGATGCAGGTTGGAGACGAGACTATTTGGGTGGACTTGAAGTCGTAGGAAGTGACTGTTACTCCTTACCGTTGTTATGTTAAGGTCATTATGCAATGTCAAATTGCTGACATACTACGGGGCATTTGCAAGCATTCGTAGGGTTTTGGGCTGTACTCGTTAGATAATATTGACATTTGACTTGCAGAAACAACCCCAGAGTTCAATGCGGTAAGTCCAAATGGACTTAATTACGACTTTATATAGAAACAGCTTGTTTTCGAGAGAGAGAGACATGTATTCTTTAGTATATGAGACTTTCACGTGAGTCGTTTATCTAAGTGAAGACCTAGGCAACAGGCCTTATTTGCTTGTGGGATAGGTGTATTATTCAGACACACTGATGGCCACTCTGCACGATTTTGAGTAAAGTTAATATGAGTGCTTTTCGATTCGTTTACATTTATTTAGCCAGGTCTGTAGGATAGTCAAGTGGTTTTGCAGTTTTAAGGAGGCTGTGTTAGGATTTTTGTGACTAAAGAGGAGGACAGTGTCGTCAGCAAAAGTTTCAATGTATGTATCTGATGTAGGTGTAACTGCAGTGTATAATATATAGAGCAAAGGTCCAAGGACGTTTGCCTTGTGGCACTCCAGATTTGATTGGATGGAGGTTAGAATACTCCTGCCCGTATTTTATTTGAAAGTAGCTATCTGACAAGTAAGTTCTAAAAATAATGTTGTATTCACTAGGAAGCAAGGTCTTGATCTTGTACAGTAGCTCATCATTAAAAGCTTGCTTTATATCAATAAATACTGCTGGACAATGGGATTTAGAATCGAAAGCCGTGTTAATAATGTTTACAACACGATAACATTGTTGTATGGTAGAGTGGTACCTCCTGAACCCAAACTGATGATCTGGGACACAATTTTCCCATATATCGGTATTATATAATCTTCTAATTATAAGCTTTTCTAGTAGTTTAGACAACAGAGGCAATAAACTTATGGGCCTGTAAAATAAAACTTCTTCAGCGGGTTTTCCAGGTTTTATGATTAGAATAATTTGTGCAGATTTTAGTGAAGTCGGCCAATAATGAAGTCGCAGTATAGAATTAAAAAGATTTCGTAAAAACAGTACGGAGTTTTTGGGTAGTTCAGTAAGCACCTTTTCCGTTATTAAGTCGTAACCAGGGGCTTTCTTATTGTTTAAATGCCTAATTTCTTCAAGAACCTCGGTATAGGTAAACCTTGTGATGGGCAGTGACAATTGTAGGGGTGCCTGAAGAAAGGTTTGAATCTCATCATCTGGTTCACTGGAATGGGGAGTAAAGACTTTAGTAAAACGTTGCACGAACTAATTTGCCTTTTCCTGGTCTGTTATTGCCAATTTATTATTTTGTTTTGTTATTGGCGGATTCAAAGTCTGTGGCCTCTTATTTGATTTAGAAATTTTCCAGATACTATTATCTGCGCGGGAGAGTGTAGTTGAAAAGTTCAACATTTTAATTTTTTTCTTTATGGTGTTGGCTAACATGTTATATATGTTTTTATCAGCAGAATTGTGCGTTCTGTGCCATTTGGATCTTGCCTGACGCTTTAGCCGCATTAGCTCAAGTATAGCTTTCGGAATATTTCCATCCTCACGTACCATATTTGTAATCTTCGGCGTTGAGTGCCAAGCTACATATTGCACAGTTGTGATAAGGTGGTTAGTCGCATCCTCTATTTCTATATGCCTCCCAGTCTGTTTTTGTGTTGTACAGTGATAGTCTAGGTTGTCTTGATAACCGTGGTGCTTATTGTGGAGATGACTGGCGTATGGTCAGATGGCAGGTCCAAGCTACTAGCTATACTCATATAGTTAGATGAAATACCATGTGTTACAAAAAAGTCCAATAGGTCTGGCACTTTATCAGGGTCCGTAGGCCAATACGTAGACTCCCCAGTTGATAGATAGCTATAGATTTTTCACGTAAAAGCTTATATAGTACTCGATCCCTTGTGGTGATTAGTCGTGAACCCCAGTATGCATGATTGCAGTTGTAGTCGCCACCACTTATAAAATTGCTACCAAGTAACTGAAAGAATGGTTTAAGGTCTTCTGTGGGGATTTTATGTTTCGGTGGACAGTATACAGCTGATATTGTGATGGGATTTGGTAATTTGCAAACTTGAATAGTGGTTGCTTGTAGAAATGGTTGTTCGTGCTTTTGTAATTCATGATAGACAATTGAACTCCTTAATAGAATAGCTGTGCCTCCATGAGCTGTACCGTCAGAATGCTTCGTATGATAACAAGAATACTAGGGTATTTTTAAGTAAAATTTGTCAGTAAAGTGTATTTCAGCTATAAGTAATGTATCTATATTATTCAGTTTTAAAAATAACTCGACTTCATATATTTTTTATCGAATGCCGTTAGCATTCCATAAAGATATACGTAACGATTTAGACATTATTGGACTAGTTGACTTATACCTGTGGACAACATATTTATTACCATGTTGTTTTGTTGCATTAATTGAGCAAACATGACTTTAAATTCTTCTAGGAACTTTTGTAATGTTACATCCTGGTTTTGAACTTGCTCTGTGTTTCTCTGCGCAGCCTGATTATAAGTAAGCCGAGTATATGGTTTTGCTTTGATGTGGTTGTTGGTGAGATGTATTTATATATGTATAGCGATTTGTGGGTGCATGGTTGATCTTAATTTATTTTGAAGTTCTTTATGTACCTCGATAATTTGTCGGATGATCACCACCACATAATGCTTATCTGGCTGGGGTTTCTTTGGTATTCTTGCAGGTTTTAGTGTCATGAAAACCTCCTCATTTTACGCGTACGTACGAGCGATTACAATACGCTTTGGTGTGGTTGTATTGTTGACACTTTATGCACTGTACAAAGGTTGCATTTCTATTACTTGATTATTTAAGTACTGTAGATTATAAATCTCCTTATTATTTGGTGCAGGTTCCAAGTCCACGTTTTATTAATTCTGAGCTTAATGTTCGTTATAGTTCTAGCTTCGAATCTCTTCTCCTCTAATCACTCAGCTATTTCTTATGGTTACAGTGTGGTGTAGATTACGGATCACCACTCGATATGCTTTATTTTCCTTCATCTGGTATGTGTGATATATTACTTTAGAGTTTTTCATAAATGTGATCAGTTCACGATATGTGTCAGCAGTATTAGGGTTATTTTGACTACATTATCAGCCAATTTATTTGTTTTGTATTGTTCTGCTTCTACAACAGTTGTTAGTGCATTTATCATTTTCTTGTAGTCCGTGACACCGTGGTTTAGGAATCCTAATTTGTTGTTGTGCACTATTTGTGTTGTCAGTAATATCTTTATTAAGATTACAGAGGACAGAGTATTTGTTATCATGCGAGATATGCTTTATATCGCTCTGTGTTGACTGACTTGATACTCTCCACCTTTTTCTGGTTTCCGCTCTTTGGCTGTGCCATTTATTATTTTGGGTTGTAGAAGAAGATTCTTTATCAGTTTCATAATCAGACATGCTCATATTATTTGTTGAGTTATTGACCGGCACTGTATTTGTTTGCATTGGTGTAGTAACATTGGGTGCTTGGATATGTATCTGAGGTAGTACATTCGGGATTTGTTTATTAGGTATATATTGTTGATTGTTACATAAATATAAAATAGAAGATTGGGGTGTTACCTGGCGATATACTGGCGTGATTCCAAAGTGCGGCTGAGGCATCAATTGAATAAGTGATTGGTTTGCCTGGTGATAGACATTGTTGTTGTTAAATGCCATGTGAATAGCTTGCGAGTTGATTATTAATAAGTAACTGAAAAATTTTAAATTAAAATTGATAAATAATAGGCCTGACCTTATGCACGTCTGCAACTGCATCGCCACGATAACGCAGGTAAAGTCTGCTCTGCTTCGATGCACAAGGCTAACTCATTTTGGAATTTTTTCCTGTTTTGTATTTGTAAATCACTATCAGTAAAAAAAACATAAAGAAATAAAATTATTTTGAAAAAGACGAACGTATATATTCGTGTCAACAAAGAATGTTTACTTGTTTGCGGAATATGTCGTTTGTAAGCCTCTGTTGAAATAGTCTTTTATTTATTACCGTCAAAATAACTAGAAATACCTCCCATACTTATATCAATAACAACCCTTCAGGTGCTGCTTGAATTGCGGGCTCGGGAGGAAAATAAAAGAACCGAATCTAATCTCGGAAACGCTGCTTCGTATCGCGCTCGTGTTCGACACTTCACCTGACGGCATCGCTGAAACATCGTGTAATGACGCCCGACGTTTCCGAGGATTTCTCTTACGGCGGCAATAATGCCGGCGAGCGCCCGGAAATCGCTCTCCGCTTTTGTTTTTCATTTAATCTTCGGCCGCGTCCCGCCGGTGCAAACGTCTTCCGGCTGAAAAATGCGCCTCGGGGCGCCCTTATTTCAGCCGCGCCGCATATCGATCGCGGTTCATTCAGATGGCGTTTCGAATCCGACAGCTCCTCCATGCTGGCCGGGCTGGTGAATGGGAGCCGCCGCTCCTGGACATCTTTGTCTTCGCCTCATCGCGTATTCCGCGCGCACGCCCTCCTCCCTAACCTCGTTGCGAAATGAACCAAATGTTTCTTAAACAAGAATAGATGAAGGAATATCCAGGAGAGTGCTGTGCGCGGCATATAGAGAGAAATAAAAATTTAACTTGCCACGAGCGATGGCCCGAATTCAACCGCCGAAATTGGCTTTCCCCAGATGCTTTTCGTTATGTAAACAACACGGCTGTTATAACTTAATAAATTCATCCGCAGGAAATGCGGCTCTTGAATATGAGCACGAAAAGCCAATAAAGGCCCCCGAAAATATTTTGGCCCTGAGCCATATACTTGTGTGAATAACTTGTATTAGCCTCTGCTATTAAATCAACTTTTATAGATCGTAATTTATTCATTCTGCCAAATCAATCAAATAAATATTAATAATCTCTAGATTAGACTTTAAATATAGGATGATTCAAATTAACTTTTAGGATGCTTTTCTTCATTCTAAATTGTATTGCTAATAGTGTAAAGCTGAGACTTTTGTTTACTTATAAAATATGTCGACCAAATGCCCTCCACAACTCCTTTGATATGCAACCATTCTCTAATGAAGTTTCTCATAATGCTTTTCCACATATGCGACCATATTTCAGAAATCACACATCTGGTGTTTTTCTTTTTGGCCATCAAATAATAGCAGGTTTGTTAACACAAACCCTATCTTTCAAATAGCTCCAGAGGAAAAAGTGTAAGAAGGTTATATTGCAAGACGCAGTGGCCAATCGATACCACCCCACTGCGAGATAACATGACCCGAAAATTTAATTTGAAGTAAAGGGACTGTTTCACGTTCTGTATGATATGTGGCTTCATCTAGTTGAAACCTCACGCCAATTAAATTGTTGGTTTATTAAGAAAAATGTTGTTTAGCATACACCATTATCAGCATGAGCATCGAAAGCTTTGTTTTCAAAAAAGTACTGACCAATGATTCCTCCAGCCCAAACCATGCAAATGTTTAGATGCGAATCGTACAAATGCAAACTTCCCACGTTCTAAAGTTCAATGTGATTAAATATTTTACTTTTTAAACCTTTTACTTTAAAAACAATTGTTAATTTACTAATTGATACCTTATTTACTACTAATGACAAATATTTTAATAATACTGGATCAATCTAAAGAAAATTGTCTAAACAAGAACAATTCGGTCATTTGTTAAGTTGTTTTAGACATTATTTATGTTAAATGTAATATAATAAAAAATATATTATAAATTCACTTAAAAACACCTCCAAAATAAACATTTGCTTGGCGGTGAAAATATTTTTGTAATAATATAACTCTTTGCCAATGTCAATTACTAAAGTATTATCTATAGTATACAGTAAAGGCTTCTAAGACACGAAAACCTCAGTCAATTTGGTTAAATTTTAGGCTAAATATTTAGTAAAATCTTCTTCTACTTTTTACCTTTGTTCGTTTGTTTTATCCAGATTACAAGGTTTATCCAAAAAGTATCGCAAATAATTCAATAAAAGCAAAATTCTTGCTGCAGGTAATCGTTTATTTCTTTAGAATTCTTCAAAATAATTTTCTTTTGCATCTACACAGAGTTTTCAGCGTGCTTGTCACGCTTTGTAGTTTTCCTGAAATACGAAACTGAAATGCGGTTAATGGCCTTGGTTATAATGGTTTCGACCCTTCTACCGACCCAAAACGGGTTTCTTTCAGGCTGGATTTGAGTTTTGGGAACAGAAAGAAGTCGGGTGGGCCAACTCAGTTGGGGCAACGTTACCATGTTTTGTTTGGACAAAAATTCCTTGACGAATAGAGATGTGCGGCTGGATGCGTTGTCGTGGTGGAAGGTCCAGGTGTTGGCAATCTTTTTCGGGCGGGAACGACTCTTTTTCGCACATTTTCAAGCACATTGGCGTAAAATTTTGCATTCACTGTTTGTCTAGAAGGTACAAACTCTTTGTGTATCACTCCTTTTGTGTCAAAGAAGACGATTAGCATTGATTTCATTTTTAACTTGGTCATGCGAGCCTTTTTCGGGCGGGGAGATTTGGTTGTATGCTACTCAAAACTTTGTCTTTTAGTTTCGGGGTTGTTCTTAAACACCCGTGTTTCATAACCGTCTATCACCGTGTCCAAAAGTCGGTATCAGACGCAACACATTCCAACAATTCTCGGCAGATCAACACACGCAAATCGTTTTGCTCTTCAGACAAAATTTCATGTACTACGGTTTTTAGCAAATTTAACTCATCTGCTATCAATCGAATATTTAAAGGCCAGTCACAGTCCAAAAATTGTTTCACTTTTACCAAATTTTAAATACCACGACTTGTTAACAGACGTCCTTTGTATTCTTCTCTACCCTCTCGTGCCATTCAAAAATCCTCGCTTTTAACATGGCTTTCTCTCGGTAGGTTCCTTTATTAGATTCAAAATCTCGATGCCAGATTTTTTGAGTTTGACACAAAACTTTACCACATAACGTTACTCTAACGAACATTACATGTCTAGTCCGTAATGCGCCACCAAAACACGGTTTGTGGCAAACGTAAACTTTATTCTCTCAAAGCTCGAAGGCAACTGAGCTTTTCTTTATCGCATTCTTTATTTAAGACGCCAAAAATTACGTTTCTCTAGCTCTTCTGGTTAGCTAGAGAAAATACTCTCGATACTTTTCAGACAAACCGTGTATAACATACATTCTATTCTCTAGCTCCTTATTGTTCCGCCTTTAGATCATTTCTCTAATTGGGATTTATCTCAAACAACCTTGACTATTCTATTTTTCTCTATTCCGAAAACGTGAAACAGAAGCTCGATGATATTGAGGCCTGGGAACTGGACGGGCCAAAGGAGATGTTAAACCTCATCAGCATGCTTTTGAAACCACTCTTGGGCAGGGCCAGTGGTGTGAATGGGGGCATTATTATCCTGGAATATGCCATTCTCATCTGGAAATAAATTTGGCACTATTGGATAGACCCGGTTACCCAAGAGTTCTCTATACACATCTACTGCGACCAAACCGTGCAATGTGACAAAGAGAGCTACCGAATGCCGTGATATAGCGCACTAGACTATAACAGAGCCGCCACCATGTTTGACAGTCGGACGGAGACACTCCATATCGTATGCTTCAGAGGGTGTTCGTCAGACAAACACGCGTCTAATGGCGGAAAAGAGGGTAAAGGGTGACTCGTCCGACCAAATAACATGTTATCAGTCCCCCAATATCAGTTTTTGTGGGCATTGCACCATGCACATCGCCTTTGAGCATTCATGTCTGTTAGGGGCTTGGCAGTAGCAAAACGCCCATAAATACCCATTTTATATAGTTCTCGCCTTACTGTTTTGGATAACTGTGGGGTGTTTAGGTGATGATTAAATCCTGTAGTTACTTTCTCAGCTGTTGTTTTCTTCTGCGACGTCACAATACGCTTCAAGGCTCGGCGGCCCTTATCCACCTTTGTCTTTCGATCACCATTATGCTTCGCCGATTTTATTTTACCGTGCACTGTGTATGCGATTATAACTTTCAAAGCCGTGCTTTGTGTTACACTACATAATGTCGCTGTTTTACTCATGGATGCCAAATGGACACCAACAATTAGACCTCTTTAAAACACCATCAGGTCCGACATGCTGGTCACACACATACCTGCACAACGTCCGTAACCACACTGCCTCATTCTACTATTAGTGCACAGTCCGTACTACCTGCAACAAACAAGAGACGCTTGATTTATTCAGTGCCCAGTGTAACTAAGCACAGTGAAAATACGTCCCGTTTGTTATAAGTGTTTCTATTATTTTGTTCAATACCTATATGCCTACTAATGATAATTACTTTTATAAATTACCGTAATATGAGATACTACAAAAAATAACAGCGTCATTTAGATACCTTCATGCATAAAGTTCTGTCTGATAACAAACTCTTCAAATATTTGCCGTAAAGTTACAACAGAAATGATCTTAGTACTGTGTCTTTAGATCCTGTTTTTCTTTTTTTTCCTGTTTTTTTTTGTTTCTTTATGATTCTCCCAGTCCCTTTGTTAGAGATCTCTTTGTACTATAAGGTTTGTTACATGAATTTTCCATTTGTAGCATTTGTCTTTTTCCTCTTAGCGACCATTTCAAAAGTTTGTTCAGCCACTTGTAATTTTGCATCCTTTTTAAATAGCTGTACCAACGAAGTATTCTATTTTCTGTGTTTCTGGTGATGGCACAGATTTGATTTTTTCAGTGCTAAAACAAGAATAAAATTTTTGTTCCTAAAACCCCTAAGCTTAGTGCTGCTCATTATGTAGGCCAAAGAATTAATGATGCAATAAGAAATTTGTATTTGATTAGCCTTTCTTCCTCAGACGAAGTACTTGAAATGTGAGTTTAACTGACGTATAATGAAATAAAGTTACAATTGGTAATCTAAATATTTTAAAATTTTAGATAATAATTTTGAAATAAAACAGAACGTTATTATTATTATTAGTAGCAGTATTATTCTTTGTTGTGTTTATTGATGGAAAACTGCCGAAACTAATAACTTAAGAAACTAACAGAAACAAGTACAACAAATTGAAAAAAATACAAAATCTAATGAAATAAATATCTCATTCTTCTGTAGGAGTTGCTTTCGTCGCACTTTTCGGGCTTCTTTTGTGGTCTAAAAGTGGTACAGCTTTTGTCGCACTAATTTATATGTGTCGGTCTTGCCAGCTTAAACATCACTAATGTTCAAAAAAAATTACTCGCAAAATACAACTAATTAAAGTGTCATTACGAAACCCCAGCAGCCAAACACGTAGCCATTTCAATAATTTTTAAACCAGAATGAAGGTGCTCTAGAGCAAAACGCCAAACAGTTGATTTAAACTTTCGTTTGCGTTTTATGTATAACTACTCAAGCATTTTTCGAAAAGATTTTCTTGAGAAAGGTCTTTGTAGATAGGGAAAAGTGTTTTTGTATAATGTTCCGCAAACATACTGGCAACGATTGGTTTAGCTTTTTGTCAAAACATCAGCTATAAACTTCCGTCTGGCAAAGCACATATACAAATAGGTTGACATGATATGATTCTTTATATCTTCCACGTTATGTAAATTCCTTAGAATCGCTAGACTGTAGTAAGGTAAGTACTTTTGAATCATGTCTTACCTCCAACTTAATTATATGTCTTAAATATATTTGTATTAGAACATTTGATTTCAAAATGAATGAATAGAAAAGTCGGGATGATAAAAACGTTTTGTTAAAAACATTTAAATATACGCATGATACGCTTAAATGCTGACCAAAGGGGAATAACGTCAATATACTATGTATTATCATTCTTGCTAACTACTGTACCTAATAGTATCTAGGTATTCGAAGACAACGTGCTAATTTTATCGTAGAATGGACTGCTAGTTATTGTTTTACTTTATCATAAAATATTTAATAGTTGCTGATTAACTAAACTAAAATAAGTATTAATTCGTAGTAAGTAAATTTATTTTTTACCTTTTCAGTTTTTTTGTTAGTTTTTTGGAGTTTTTTTGTTAATATAAACTTTTTAGTACTTTCCCGGATATAGTCTTACACATGTGAAACTCTTAGTTTGTAATGTAGTTGGTTATTGCGAATAAACTAAGATGCGTTTACTGAGATTCGTAAGATTTTATTTTAAAATGTTTGTCTTCGACGTAGCACACCAAACCTGATATATAAGATTAGGGAGCGTGGTAGGATTTTATACATTATAATGGCCCACTCTGGCTTCAGCGATGATGTGTGATCGATTAGAGAGTATAGCTGATGCATTCTGTTGTTGACCTAGAGCAGGGGTCGGCAACCTTTTGGAACGGAAGAGCCAAAAGTTACAATTTCCGAAATTTCTTAGTTTGTAAAGAGCCAGTAAAACTTTTTGTTTTAATATCGTAGTATTTGCTTATATATGTTTGATTTTTGATTTAAAATAAACGGCTTTAAATACGAAATAATATAATAATACAATATAAATAATATAATATATATAAAACAATATAACAACACAAATGTACACATCAATGGGAGCATTGGCTTTGCATGTCTTTTGAAAGTTTTATTAAATCTGGCTTATAACTTGTTGTTTTAAGTTTCAAGCAGGACTCTAGATTTAGATTTGTTAGTTGACTTCTAACTTTACTTTTTATTATATTCATGCAAGAGAACGCTTGCTCACACGAATATGTCGACCCGAAGATCATGAGCACTCCATATGCCAACTTCTTCACCTCACTGTAGCATTCTGGAAGACTATTCCATGCGCCGAATATGAGGGCCTCAACTCGCTGCATTTCTTTTAAAGCTGTCCACTTGTGCTGCACGATGTGCATGCATTTCTGAACCTCCAACTCTTCCATACTGCTCTTGAGTTCTGTGAACTTGCCACTCCACAAGTCTTTGGTTTTCAAATCCAGCAATTGCATTTGAAGTGATCCAACATCAACTTGAAATGGCTCAATGTTGATTTCATTTGTATTTGTGTTGAGAGGATTTACTATGAACGCGAGAGTACTTTTGTTTGTTTCGAATTGCTCGAATCTTTCAGCGAATCCATCCTTCATTTTTTTTATAGCTATGCTGAAGTAATTCCAGACCAATAGATGAATTGATCTCATCGCGATATTGCTTCAAATGTTTAAAATGAAGTAATTTACCGCTCTCGATGTCTTCAACAAAAAGAAGTAATTTCTTTTCGAAGCAAACTACTTCTTCAAGCAAGGCGTAGGCTGGGTTGCCCTTTCCTTGCAGTTTTAGATTTAGTTCATTTAGTTTCATTGTGGTATTATCTACCATGAAGTAGAATTTTTGCAGCCATTTGTCTTCTTCCAATTCGTGATGGTAAATACTTTTTTCATTGAGGAATGTTTTTATATCACTCAAGCACAAAGCAAAACGTTGCAATACGTTACCTCTGGACAGCCATCGAACTTTATTGTGCAGATTTCGCAATTTCTAATGATACTGCAAAGTTTGCCAGATTTACATTATTGGAAGATTGTGACCACTTCCTTAACATGGAACTTGACTGTGTTTGATTTTTTTGGAGCTCTTCAATAGCTTTTTTTCGTGCATCACCAGCTGGATATTTACCAGCAAACTGGGTATGTTTTGTAGTGAAGTGTCTCTCTAAATTTGACTTCTTATTGTGTGCGAGTTTTTCGTGGCAAGTGAGACAAGTCAGAAGGCCATCTGTGTTGCATATGAACGCAAACGACTCCGTCCAAACCTGATTGAATTCTCGGTTTTCTTCTTCAGTTCTTCTCTTTTTTTTATCAGATGCCATGCTGGCAGCGGAGCTGAAAAATGATTTTTTAAGATTTTACTTAACTATCTAAAACGGCCAATTTATTAACCATTATTACTACGTTAACACAATCCTCAGATATATAATTCAATTCTGTTACTGACTTACATACCTTTGAGAAGATAATATGCTTTTAAATCGAATTCTTCTCGAAACAACAAGCGAATAAACCTGCAAAAACCGCAAGCGATTAAATTAACACACATGCAACGCAATGGCGGATTTAGGTCAGTTGAGGCCCCGGAAACAGAAAAAATATTAAGTACTATTAATGTTAAGTGTAAAGTCAGGTTTTTGCGGAGCTCCGTGGAGGTCGGGGCCCCGGGCGCGTGCCTGCTGCGCCCGCCCTTATTTCCGCCTCTGAGTATTTCGATCTGGCGGAAAACCGTCCTCTGTGCCAGCGTTCCAAAATTCTCTTTTCCAATATATTTCTATTCCTTATCAAAACTCAAGGTCTTAAAACTTTAAAACGTGAAAATGGGATAATATTTACAGTATAGAACGTGTAATGTGTGGACGTTGTCATGTCATTCCGCGTGTTTACTCGTGCAGTTTTACCCGACGTAAAACTGCCAGAAAAGAACGATGTGTGTATTGGGCCTACATTGTAATTTAAAAACGAATAATAAAAATAATTACCTTATGTTTCCTTCAAAACCTACACAAACGATAAAACACTATGATACAGACTACCCTTACAGTTTACACTTTGTACTAATACTGATTCTATCGGCGACGTACCTGAATATTAACACAAAGTGGCCAATTCCAGGAAATACATTATAATAGAGCTACCAGAGAAATTTCATTAACCCCATTCAAAGTATGACTGACCAGCCAAACGAACAAAAGACAGACCAGACCCACCCTGATGAATAGAAGAAATGAATGAATGAACAATCCAGTACCAACACGGCGCCAGCCTGTCTTAAAAATATATTTTCTTATTTTTTAAGGGTTTTTATAATAAATTATTAATTTTTTGCGTATGGAACTGGAGAGCCGCAACTTTATATCAAAAGAGCCGCAGGTTGCCGATCCCTGACGTAGAGGAATTTATTGTTTATGTGCAAGCTCCAGCTTAATCGTGTGTCTAGGTGAACTCCAAGACATTTTACCGCTTGATATCTGGGGTTCCGTAGTATAGATTTTCCATCAATTTCGATGTTGAGTGTAATAGTTATTTTTCTCAGGGTGAAGATTTTATTTTATATTTAGAAGAATTAACTTCAATATTAAAGATTTTAAGCCACTTTCTAATTATATCAGTGGCGTGTTGTAGCTGTTGGGCTGCTTTGTATAAATCCGTGTTTTGGGTGACAATCGCCACGTTGTCCACAAACATGATTACAGTAGCTGTGGTTACAGGTATATCTAATGTATAGGTAATGAATAGCAGAGGCCTAAGAATGCTTTTTGGGGAACTCCAGCATGTATTGCTTTGCTATCGGATAGGTACGAGTTGACCTTAACGAAGAAGGTTCTGTCTTCCAAGAACGAGGAAACTTTTGCTTGTAGTTAGCTTTGTATATTAATGTCAAGAATTTTTTTATTTAGATCTTCAATCTATGCCTTGTCGAAGGCCTGTGCAATATCCATGAAAATGATTGTAGTATAGCATTTATTTTTAATTTTTTTTTTCAATTATTTCGCTGATTCTCTGAAGCTGATGACAGGTTGAATGTCCTTTCTTAAAGCCATATTGAAATCCTGGTTATATGTTTTGGGTTTCTATAAGTATCGATAATCAAGCATTAATAATTTTTTTAAATTTACGATAGAGAAATGAGTAGGTTTATTGGCTGGTAATTTTTAATATCTTATTTATCTTTTTCTGGTTTTGTAAACATGAGAATGTGAGTATGGTTTTAGCCCCGTGGAAAATAGCCAATGCGAAGGCATGCGCTAAATATTAGTACTAGGTATGCCATGTATTTTTTGGTTAGCTGCCGCAGGACAATGTTACTTATAAAATCATAGCCTGGAGACTTTCGTTTAATCAGGACAAATGTGATTTAGGTTATTTCACACGGTGATGCAAGATTGATGTTTTCAGTGATAATTAAGTGATTGCGCTCGATATGGTTTAATACGTAAAGTGCATGTGTAGCGCCACAGATGTTTTCTGGCGTGAAGACATGTTTGAGATGATCTCAAAGGATTCCAATTTTTTTTCTATCAGTGTAAAGTATATCGGTTCTATTTGATATGGTTGGTAGTTCTTTATGTTGTTTTAGAATATTTCTGGTGGTTTTCCAAATATCTATATGGCCGAGACCGATGTCAGCAATATGCTTTCGGTATGACTCATTTCTGTGCTCATTACTGGTCCCTTTTCCATCTATGCCAATTTAAATTCGACTCTGTATTTGCAGTTATGCCAAAATAAAATTATACCTGTTTATACTGCGCTCTATCTACATGAAACAACGAAGACCTTCCTAATAACAGTATCTGGTTTCAACAAGATGATTCGTCAATATCTGGATAACGTTTTTCCAAACAGACGAATTAGGAGAACAGGAAACATTGAGTGGCTAGCCCGTTTGCCTAATTTAAGCTGTAAAAACAAAGTTTTCAAAGATAAGCCTGATGACATCAAAGATTTAAAAATTCGATTACCAAAACGATACAAAAACATCCCCGTAAATTTGTAAAGAATTCTCTTCGGGGTTTTGTGAATTTATTAGGTCATTGCCAACTTACAATCGAAGGACAATTTGAGCACTTAATTTAATTTACTTAGTTATTAATTTGTTTTTTATGATAGATTCTGACAAATAACTTTATTGCAAATAAAAAATATCGGCGTTTTATTGAAAAATGTTATTAAAATTAATTTAAAATTTTTTATACTATTGTAAAGAGTGTAAATGCTCTATCAAACGATAGCGTAAAGTTAAAACAATCTCAATTAAAAAAATCGTAAAAAGGCGTAGTTCAAATACAAATGAAGAAAACAAAATTCAAGTATTCTCAAACGTAGATAATAATCACAAACAAAACTTTTGTATGGAACATTATTTCCTAAAATAAATATTAACGACAATAAATCGCCATTTCCATACTTTTACCTAACCCAGTATATATTAATTTTAAAATTAAAATAAAAGCAATCAACTTTAAGTACTTAATTTCATTAAAATCTAAAAGGCTTCTTTCTATTATAGAAATGACATTGTTGTATTCCTTTACAGAATAGCCAGTCTGTTAAGTGTCTTTTCTTTGACTTCAGTTTCTCCCTGGTCGTTAGACTCGAATAAATCTTGCGCGCAAACACACACGTCACGCTAAACATTACGTCACTCGCTCGCTTTATAATTTTATGTTTGAAAAATTAAGATAAATTTTTCTTTAGCATGTATAGAAACTTGGTTTTTATAAGTAGTAGGATAAATGTATAAAGCAGTGACAAAATAAATAAACATAATTTTTAGTTGCATGAATTTTTTTGATTCATGTCTGTAATGTTATCAAAAATGTCTGGAGATCTATTTTTAGTGCGTTGGAGATCAACCGCAGCTTTGGTCTCTTATATTCCACCGAACCTTTAAGAAAGCTCTGGAATTTCTATTCAAGCCTCACTGAAATATCAAAGCATAAAGACTGGAGTGCAAATAAACCACGATAACTCTGATAACCAACTGCTAATATCAACAGCCTCTATATAGCTATCAGAATAACATAAGTGAGGCTCACAAAAGTAGTTTTTATTATTTAGTATTTATTACTAACATTCAATGCGCATCAGACAATAGTGTTATTTGTTATGACTAAAAGAAAAGAAAATGCATCCCCGAAATAGCAACCAGATCTCAAAGAAAACAACAAAAATTAAAGACTAGCTAAATACGCTTACCATTAGTACAGTATAACAAATATGATAGATGTAGAACAAACCGAAGAATAAGAGAAAAAGAAGAGTAAAAATGGACAGTTCCGTAAACCACAACACATATTTATATCAGGGGTTTTGTGTAACCGAATTATGAGCCTTGCTACATATTCATTGGTACTGAGAGTTCTAAATAATACCCATATTAAGACCTCATCAAAAACAACTGAAAATTATACTAAAAATATACAAGCTCCATCTGAAAAGATACAAAATTATACACATTATCGTTTAAAATAATACTATCATTTGGGATAGTGTTAAGAAGTATTTGCCCCTCCACTATCGTAACTTAGACAAAAACTAGAGTCGAAGAAGTATGTCATATAATTACTAATATGAGTAATACACGAAGCAGAGGTTTTAAACACCCGCTGGCACTTTTAATATTAAGTTAAAAACTAACGGAAGCAATAAAAAAAAATACACGATCATACAGTCAAATTTGGGCCACGTCATTCTAAATGTGCCAAAATACGGTCATAGAAGAAATTTCGGGGCCAAAAATGTTCTAAACACCAACGCTAAGAAAAGAGCAGAAATATAAAACATATAAATTGCGAAAGTAATCATTCGGCAATAAAGAGTGTGCAATTTATAGCAAACCCCAAAAGAAAATATTTTGACCTTTAAGAAGACGTCAACTAAGTTTCAGAGCATTTCAGACACCAGTAATACTTAGATACCGGGACAACCTATGCTAAAATCGCAAAACAATACCCGCATAAACACCAAACTACAGACAAGATTAAATGGTAGCTATACGCTAAATACCAAACAACGGCTTTCAATTTATGACAAACAAGCTAATGTAGAGGATGGATGTTATCGTAGGGCTCATTAATAATGATAGGGCTTTAACGCCTCGCTTAGGAGCATGGCCTGTGAACTGAGAGATTGAAGCTTTCATATGTCCGACTTTACTGCCCGGTCGTCGAGCACCATCTCTGATGCGGGGCGATGTGGCAAGCACCGAGCCATTATTACCCCTTCCTCGAGCGATCGCAGGTACTTAATTATTTTTAGTGACTGACAATGAGTAGGCCGCCCTCCAGGCTCCAGGAATGAAATCCGAATCCTTTCGCATCGCACTCTGCACTTCAACCACTTAGACCATTCTAGCGATATCTTAAGCCCCATTACTACAATAATTTGTAAGATGTCATAATGGTTATTACACTTCATTTTGCTATCTAGAACGCCAACGGTCTAGTAAAACGTGGCCAGATATAAAAGCGTTTTCAATAAATAATAAAGTTAATATATTGTTATTCTCGAAAATGTATTATGCTTCCAAAAGCTATTTCAAAATTGCAAAATTTTCAATACATGACACGCAAAATCTGAACAGAATATGATGCAATGCTCATCGTAATCAAAAATATAAATTGTCATAAACTAATCACATAAACAAATATACAAGCTGCTAGTATCAGAGTGGAAAACTGGAACGGGCAACTAAATGTTGCACCAATATACTTATTTTTTCTTTAAATTTTTCCAGCCACCATTTATTCCTTCATTTTTTATTTTCATTCTTTCATTTATATCTTCCATTATGATAACAATAAATTTACGTTTAGTTAATGTTGTAGGTTTTAAAACAATGTCTTTTTCTCTTTTTTTCTATTCTCATTTGGTCCACGTGCCACTAATATTAGGCGTTCATCTTCATTTATTATTTTTGTTTTGTTTTCAGTAACAAATTTTCAATTTAAATTTTTTTTTATTACTGTTGTTACACCGGTTCTTGCAAATAGTTTTTTATTAACAAAAGACTAAATTATTTGGAATCCGTTAGATAATTTTATGGTACCATTTTCTTCGTTTTTGCTTGTGTTATTACCAAATAGTAAATGTTTATCTTATTCTTCTTCTTTTGATTATGCTTGTAACTTCAATATTTTTATTTTACTATATTTATTGTCTTAGATATTCTTGAACTGTCTTTGTTTCTTACTATTTTTTATTGTCGCGTTTTATATTGTTCTGTAATTTATTTTTTCGCTTTGTCCTATATATGTTTTACTCCGTCAAGTGTAATCTTTTGTAACCCAACTTCACTTCTTTTCTTATCTCTTCATTTCGCTTGTACTTTTTTTGAGGTTATATTATTGCCATTATTCCTCCTTTTAACTTTCTTTAGATTTACTTTCACTTTCAGCTTATCTGAAAAGAAATTGGTTTGCAATTTCTTTTATCACTATTATTTAACAGTCACAATTAATTTCCCTCTTTTTTATTTTTCCTAAGAGTTCTTTTCTTTCTGTGTGTTCTCTTAGGGCCTTCTCTATGTTTTTTTTTACTTTTCCTCCATTATCGTTTTTAATATGAAGGAGATTCCTTCAGTCTAATCTTTGGTTTACTAATTTTTTTGCTTTATTTTCTTTTTTGAATGTATCTACTTTCTACTGCCCATATCCCTATTATATTAATTAAGTCATATATTTAAGTAGCCGTTTGTAAAACATAAGTTTAATTTACCATCAAATTTCTTTACTGTGCCCGACTTAACCCGAAAGACTGAAGACCAAGCTTCAAGTTAAAGTGTCACTTTACTATAAATACTGCGCGTGTCTGTTTGGGGTAGCAGTAATCATAAAAGCAATAAAAGTAAAAATTTTAAAATTCAAATAAAAATTATGTTCTTATATAAAGGGGTAGTTTGAAACTAACGCTTACACATACCTTTTTTAGTCTTATTATTTGTTTGTCATGAATTTTGTATTCTATCTGCTTTTGGTACTATTGGAATTTTTCTTTTGTAATAAGAGCTCAAATGCTCATTTTTGACTTTCACAGAAACATTTTTTATTCTTTTTACCACTTGGTCTATTGATTGGGAAAATTCTTAACAATTTTTATCTGTAAGTGACTAGGTTTCGTTACAGATGTAAAAGATGTACAACTGACAAACTACGTTTTGTCAAAGATTCGATTGAATCAAAAAACTTACACAAACCGAAAATATATAAAGTTCACCGGTTTTTATGCACTTAAATAGATATAACAATCTGTCTACAACCGGAAATATTTACATTACAAATTCAATTCCATTTAATCCAGCTGAGTTACACAGTGCCCTACAAACATTTTGTTGTTTGCTGGCTCTCCAAAACGACTTTTAACATATGAATGTGTAGGAGGGCCGATCTAAGCGGCGGCATATAACTTTACATAAAGAGCGAACTCCGAAAGTCCGCTATCTGAAAAACTCAGCTCCGTCCGAGTTATGGCCGAAGTTGCGCTCGTTCGCCAATGGCTTCCAGACAATTTATGGTAATATTTTTCGGGGGCAACGGGTTTGTTTAGCCACGTCTCGGGATTCCTCGCTCGCAAAAGCTTAAATTGTCTAATACTTCTGAATAATAGCTTACTGCAGCTTCTTGTAAATTATAGACGTTTCCGTTTCTCATACTAAATACTTCAAGCAATCAACTGTTATATGATTGTAACGTTTCAAAATATCGTACTGGTTGTTAAAAAGGCGTAACATAAGACTAAATTCTGAAATTTGCTGGCATATCTAGAACTAGGTGGCTATACGATGCAATAAATAAATTTATCAGTAACAGTAACAGATTAATAACTGCGGGAGCAGCAATAGCAATAGCAATTTTATAGACTTGTTATGTTTGCTTTGACTATTTATTGGTAAAGTTAACGGCTGCTTTTCCAAAAAAGAAATTTATATCTTCTGCTGCCTTTGTTAAAAACATGATAAAATTTGTTTTCTAAAGCTGTTGGTATAATACTTCCCACTAAAATTAAATTTGATGGTACAATACCAAACGTTATCAAAATGGCTTTATACTTTTTTATAGTCACAATTTCGTCAAATAATAAACACAGGAATTAATAATATTAAATTTCTGGTGCCTTAATAGGATGATATATAGAACAAACAAAGATCTACATATGTTATTAAAAATACTACTTGTATTACTGCATACAAAATTAAGTTTTTACATTTTATAGAATGCGATATTACAATATAGGAGTGACAAAATATGCATTTTAAAAGAACATTTCAGCTCAGTACGAAATACGATCCATTAAATACCAAATTAATTGCAGGTTATTGTTATTATATTTGTGTAGTAAACTTTCTAAGAAGCTCCAGTTAATAACTGCTTACATTTAAACGATTTACAAACTTTCTATAAATAAATAAATTAGGGTATGGAGTTATTTATAACTGCAGATAACAAATATGCTTGAACACATCAATAACTCAAATAATAAAACAGAAAATGAGAACAATTAGTGTTATAAACAATTTATTGAAGATGTAAAAATGTTTAAAATAAAGATAAATGGAGTGCGGGGCTAGATTTAGTATATGCAGCCCCTAGGCTAAACCGGTGGTACGGGCCCTACCGGTAAGAAGGGGGGGGGGGGGGGGGGCTGGGAGCATGGAATGCATAACATAACATATTGTAATTTTAAGTAAATATGTTAGGCAAATGCAAATTGAAAAAAGAAATGTACCAAATAAGCAAATTTTACTTGATTAGGTTAAATAAATACATATAAAAATTTCATTAAATATCTTATATTAACTTAACTAGTTTTTGATTATAATATCATTCTCACAGTATTAACAATATATATTTATTGTTGCTTAGCAATCGCCAATGTTTTAACTTTGGTTTGCTCAGCATATTTTAACGCAAATAAATTCATTAATATTAATTGTAGGTGCAACAATAAATTGAAGAAAGAATTGAAAGAACCAGCTTAGTGATTAGTTGTTTTGCGACTATATTTAACATTAATAAAGCTTATAATGTCTTCATAATTTATTTGTCTTAAAATAGCACTTTCAATATTGAGTACAGCCAAAACATTGAGGCTGTCTCCTAACATCGAGGTTCGGAGCCTGTTTTTAATCAACTTCAATTTTAAAAATAACCTTTCTCCACTGCTGTTTGCGGTCATAAAGGATAGATACACTCTTAAAGCCACCTCAATGTTAGCAAAATAATCTTTGATGTTTTTTTCTGGGGAAAGTTTAACATCCACTTCTCCTGACTGATGGTTTTTTCATTTTTTTCAAATTCATGCTCAAAAACCTTGAACTGAATCAATTAGTTCTCCAATTGATCGTCTGAGTCATTGTAATATGTTCCTGCTAAGTTTTGGGATGTTGCAATTATCTCTTTATTGGTGTTGAAGAACCCACAACGAGTATCTGCTAGTTTGTATGACTCGAGCCTCTACCACAATGAAGATGAAAAAAATTCTGAGTTCTAAATATTTCTGATGGTGTCAGCTTAACTTTCGGTGCTTGGACACACTCAAGAGGTGCTAAACGCACATTTATTTTGCGCTTAGTGCAATCAGCTAACTCGGCAGCATTCACCTCACATTCTTCAAAGCTATTTCGTTTCGTTCCTCTGAATCTTGTTAACGAAGTCAGTGCTAAAGCGGCTGTGTTCACATCCAATTTGGAGTTCTGTAAAGTTTCACTAGTTTTGTATACTTGACCCAAGATATCAGCCCAAAATGTTGACATTTTGTTATGCAAACTTTAAGTAGTAACAGGTGATTTTCCCGATTTTTTTATTGTTCTATTTAGCACGATAATGGGTTTTCAGGTTTCGGATTTTTTCAAAAAATCTGTTAGAACTTATATTTGTTAGTTGTAGCTGTAAAATACACATAAAGTTCTTCCAAAAAGTCAAAAAAGCAGCACTTGCACTAAAAGATTGAATGAGTGCCTAATTCAAGGTACCCATACTGCTAAATTATTTTCTACCAGGACCAATCCTCGAAGGTCATTGTATTTCCGCTTATTGAAGAATCGCCAACATAAGATTGACCACGGCAGTTCTTAATTTCTATGTTATTCTATTTCAAAAATTTGTTCAAGCCTTGAAACTTATTATTTGTGACTTTGTTACGCACATATGTTGCAAATCTTTCAACAGGGGTGTATTTCTCTAAATATCTGAAAATCAATGTGAGCTGATCACCTTCGTCTGGAATTAAGTCTAATGATACGGAATAGTACTTTACTTGATCCGAGAGATAGCTTCATTGAAAACTCGTTTGCTAATTAGTTGCCCAACCTCCTCACAAATCGTCGATGATAGGTAGCTTGTGTGACCACTCCACGGTTTTTTAAGTGATTGCTTAAAAAGTCATCATACTCTATTATAAGTTCCAGTAGTCTCAGGTAGTTAGCATTTTTCGGTGACCCAAGTGCTTTATTTATATATCTAAATGCTAACTCTCTTTTACTGATAACTGTCACACTTATCAATCTCTTGAAAACTTGTTGCCAGTATTTTGCTATATTTTTTGCTTGTCCTGTCAGTACTTGATTAATACGTCTCACTTCTTTATAGCGTTTTACAAAATCTATTACAACATTCAGGTAGTTTTTAGAAATTTCGTGTCCAATCAGACGTAAAGCAGCATTTTTTCAATCACAATAACCACCATACGTAAACTATGAGTGTGGTCGGGAAAAAAGTTTACATACATAGCAGTAGACATGTCTATTCCTAGGAGAAAAACAGAGCCATGAACGTTTTATGGTTTTAGCGCTCCGTGTTTTCTGCTCAAAAAAACTTGTTTAATATTTTCTTATAAAACTTCTATCATTTTGCTTGAAGGAGTTACAGAGAAATAGATCGCCGTCACAATTGTGAATTGCTTTGGCGCCCATTTTATGCAATAATTTATATTACTTGGTGTCATAAACTCCAAGCAAACATTTTCACTTACTAGAAACCGCTGGTGCTGGTGATGTATTGGAAAGCTCTGTTGGAGTTTTTGGAACCAAAAAAATATATAAAAATTATTAGTACTTAGTTTAGAGGAAAAAATAGAAATATTGTTAAGTTTATGAATCATAAATCTGAAGCTAAAATAAATGTAAACTAGGAGGTTTTTTCCTTTTTCTTTCCACAACAAATTTTCCAAAAACAAATTTGCGTATACTTGGATAATAATAAGAGTAATATCATTAAAATGTTTTTTTAAAAATTTGTTCAAGTAATAAAAAGAAGTGATTTTGACTACAACTCTTGTCAAATTTTTCTAAAATTTTTATTTATGAGATATTTGTCTGATTCTGAACTTTTTGAACACTCGGTATTTGAACCGGGGGGGGGGGGATGGGCATGGACTACTTACTATGGTTATTAGTCTTGGAAAGGATAGAAGGTACAGGAAAGAGAAAATAAATAAGATCCATTCCTCACTTGGGTTTTAAACCCACGTTCACTGCGCCCGTAGTTAGCAACGCTAGCAACCATGACACAGAAGGCAACCATTTTCTAATTATTTTTAAAATTTACCACTTGGCCGACTTCAAAATAAAATCTTCCCTCCTTTTCTAATAGTACCAAATAGCTTATTTATAAATAAAATTTCTTTTAATGTTAAAAAACTGTAGAAAACATCAATTACTAACAAGATTAAAGGATCTGAACGTACATATGACAGAAATAGTCATATATAAAGAGAAATATTATTAGTAAAACTCTTTCTTCTTTTCGACTTTCTCGGAGCTTGCTGATCAAAGTGGCTATTCTAGATTTAAAGACATATATGAAAAATAATATGATTGCCAAAAGACCAAAAACGTACACTTGAATTGCGTGACTAGGAAATTTTGGGTCAGTCAAAACTTCTTCGTCTGTTTTTTCTTACATGATGAGCTGCAAGTTTTCATATTGTGGATTATATGTGTCCACAGGTTTCGATATTTTTTAATAGTAAATAGTTCTTTATCTATTTATCTAGTACTTATTGGTTTTCAATATTGTCCAATTTTTATTAGGGGTCTGTACACCTACCTATCAAGGAATTTCAGTCAATACAAAATTTCTTTATTTAGTATTTATGCTTTCAGGTCATTCGACATTACTAGAAATATAAGACATGGCTACTAAATTCTTAAATTTAAATGTCTTAGGCTGTTGACAGTTTTCGCAATTTTATAATAATTTCCTGGTTAAATTTTTGACAGAATTTTCACTTTGTGTATACCATGGTTTTTTGGTTTCCATATATTTAACTAATTGAGTTGATTAATACCTCTTTTTGGGATATTACTAATATTTTTGTTGTTGTTTGCTATATATGTTGGCATATCTTCTAGACGGATTATAATTAGAAGTGTTTTGTCAGCTTACGTGATTTGACCATTGATTATTTCCCCCCACTAGCTTTTCTTCTAAAGTTTCTCGAAATATATATTCTTAACAGATATTAAACATCCTTGCATAAGTTCTTTTTGGATACTGACTTTAAGGTGCTGTCCCCAGTTCATTCCCGGTAGAGATTTTGTATTATCTGTATGTCACAATAAGCAATGCTGAATATCTGCAACATATGTAGACGATTCCATGTTTTATATTATTAAACGTTTTGTTTTAATCTATACATTATTGTGTTAGAACATTAAAAGCAAAATGCATTTTGTGTAGTTGATTCTCGGGTCAATTTGTAGAAGATTTTCTTCTAAAGATATCCGCTTCAGTTGTGGACGAAACGTCAAGAGTTTCCGAATTCCGACTACGGCCTTATAACCCGAGAAACAACCACACGATGCGCCATAAGAACGGCCGTGAAAGCCTTCGTATCTATTTAAAACAAAGTCTGTTTAGTATCCATCTCGTTGCAAAATCGACTCTGTGAATCTGATGTTTCAATCTCACATTTACTGCTTTTTATTTAATTCCCAAAAACGTCTTGAATACTTGTCTCATAAGACTTACGAGTCCGTGATTACTGCATTTAGATGCTCAAGAAATCTTCCAAATGGAGATAAAGATGGAAAGAAGTCCATTCTTGAGGGATAATTCTTATTTTGTACAGATTATTAAATGAGAGAGACAACACGCATCTAACAGTTTCAAGTTTTTCCAGTGCATTTTATCTGATTCTATTGCTTTATCGAATTTTGCAATTTTATATGCATATAGTTTTGTTGCGATTGTGTTTATTCATTTCTTGATCATTAAATGGTTGAGTTATGTACTGTTGCCATAATTTTACCTTTGCAGTTGTGTCAATACTTATGTTTTAATATGCCGGTCTTTTTGCAATTTCCGTGGATGTTTTTATCTTGTTATATAGATTACAACTGTCAGAACTGTCACAATTTTTTAATTTTTAATTTCTGTACTTTTTAGCCGTTCAGCTTTTCTTTATTAGTCTTATTCTGGTTTTATCTGTGATGTGTTTTCTTGTATGTTTTGTTATTTTTATTTTTGTACCTTCTTTCGTCTACTAATGATGAAAATTATTTTGTTGTCCATCTCCGTATAATTTTTGTATTTTCCAATGTCTTTCTGTTAAGTTGCAATTATCGACTCCTTAATTTTAGCATATTTCTATGTTTACCTTTCCAAAGAAAACAAAATTCCATTTGTGGTTATGTAATATGCAGATTCTGACTATAAGACTTCTCTTAGTCCAAATAAATTAGTATTAAACTTATTATATATATACACCACCGGCATAGAAATCCACCCACTCCGGTTTCTCTCACTAATATCCCAGTTATCCATCCTATTTTTATAGTATTTTCTAATTGAAATTTGAAAAAATGCTAATTAAAGTAAATTTAATAGCAAGTACGTTATATTTACTGCATTATTAGTCACACTTCTACTTAAATTATTCTTTGGTGTTACCTGGAGATGACAAAATAGAGATAACAACAAAACACATACTTTATTTTAACTTTAAAAACCCAGCAAAACGACAAAACAACCACGATGTAAAGTTCTAATCTCGCGTATTGGCTCCTTGTGCGCGAATCACTGCAGACATCCGGCGATTTATTTTGTAGATCAACTCCAGAATATCTTCTTGAGGTATCTGATCCCATCTTCGAGTAAAGCAATTTGGAGTTCATTGAGGTTATTTGTAAACAGCCGGTCTGGCTCTGAGGCGTCGTTCTAACATGTCCCAAACGTGTTCTATAGAATTTAAATCGGGACTATTTGCCAGCCAATCCGTAACGACAACCTGAACTTCATTTAAGAAGGCAGTTACGATTCTTGCAGGGCGTTATCATGCATAAACAAACATCTTCGCCAACGAAAGGAGCGAAAGAAATCACTTGAGGTAATAGAATCTCTTCTACATATCTATCTGTTGTTAATAAACCTGCTTCAATACATACAAGCTCCGTTCGTGCGTCAGCAGAAATCCCTGACCACAATATAATTGAACTTCCACGAAATCGTACCCTTTCCGAAAAATTACAAAGAGCAAATCTTGCTCCCCTTCTTCTCCATACTTGTTCACGACCGTCTGCGTCACGAAGATTGAATCTGAACTCATCAGAAAAGATAACGGTCCTCCACTGTTCGATTCCCCAGTTTGCATGATTACGCCCAAATGCTAAACGTGCGACTCGATGTTGCCGTAGCGACCTTGGACCTTGTGCTGGTCTTCTTGCACACAAATTTGCTTCGTTGAGTCTCCGTCTAACTGTTCTTTCAGAAATATTGACATTTCTTACACGCTGAAGGGCATTTAGAATCTCCACTGCAGTAGCATGTCGATTTCTTAACGTAGACAAAAAGATAAAACGGTCGTCACGAGTGGATATCTTACGTTTACCTCCTGTTCCCGGACTGCGACTATAGCTACCGGTTTCTCTAAATCTTCTATGAACATCTTTTAGCGTGGAACGAGGAATACCTAACCGATTAGAGACATAACGTTGACTGTGTCCGTTTTCAAGTAATGCAACTGCTTTAGCAACAGTTTCTACTGGCAAATGTATAATTTGAATGCAATATAAACCAAAAACACTAGCAATAAAGGAATTAAACAGAAAGTAATAAAATAATTAACAGCGATTTAAAAAGAACACAAGAATAAACACAAAACTTTACGCAGCTCAAAGTTAGAACGTAAATGACTTGAACAGAATTTGTTTTAAATGCTTGTTTTGGCAATTTTTTCTAACAGATGTAATTGTTATTATCATCAACTCCGCTTACTAGTAAAATAGTTATAATTTTCAATAGTGTACCTAATAATATAAGTTAATAACTAGATATTATTTAGAAAAACTGGGATTTCTATGCCGATGAGTGTATATAGTAAAATTGCATGCTTAATATAAACTTTGAAAATTTTATGTAGGTGTTCTGTATAGTTGAAAACGATTCACTTGACTCAGGGGGTGTATTCTTAATATCGTTTTCTCACTAAAAGGGTGCCTTTACTAACAGTTATTTGTATTTCATTTTCAGCCATGTGTCTATCTTGGAAATAGTATTTTCGTTCCCAGCCAGTTTGATCAGAATGTGACTTTTCTTACAAAATTCCCATCCAAGACTTTAAGAAAGTTATTTTTAAAGTTCATCATTGAATGATGTCATAGCTACTAGTTTATTATCATGTTAGTTTTGCCCCTTCCCCTTTCGTATAATTTGTGTTTCCTATATGATACCTCGAGGGTAATTAACTCTACCCAGAATTAGTAAAACTATTAATAATATAAAAGAAGTAAATAAATAAAATTAAAAAACCTAATAAGAGAAAACAAAGTAAGCACATCAGAGTTTTTTTTTCATTTTGTAGTATATGAACATTGAAAATGTTTCCTTTTAAAAAAGACAATATTACTTAAAAAATCAAATTAAAATGTTACATGTCGGATTAAAGGCAACACAAAATTTGTTTGACGTAAGCGACAGGTTGTAACATTATCTGAGCTAAGTAGTAACAAACTATTGCTGTCACATTTCTTATTTTAATTTTGTTAGTTGATTTTTAGTTACAAAGAAATAAGAACACCAATTACACTGCATAACAGCATTTCTGATGATTGGGTTATGTTACATGATATTAGTCCAATTTTTGATGACAATTTCAATTCCGTGATTGAAATTTCTGTATACGCTCTAGTTAAAAAAATATGACACGGGTTTTTTTTTTATAATAAAACACTATAAATTTAGAGATAATTCTAATTTATTTAATTCTTAAGATGAAAAAACTTTCTTTTAATGATTTTCTTGCTGAAGCCGGAGGCAAAGAGCTATTCTGAATGCTCCAACAATAGTCAGCCATCATGTGTGCGTTCCAGTAGCCTTGATATCGTTCCTCCATGGTACGGGGTCCTGGTGGAATCGCTCGCCCTGTTCTTCACTTAGGTCCCCAAGATTGGTGGGAAAATAGTCCAGGCGATTGTAAAGAAAGTGTAACTTGATGCTCATGTTACATCAAATCTTTTGAAAGTGATTCATCAGTTGTTCGACGAGTTAAGAAAATTTTGAACAAGCCAAACAAACGTATTCCATGCCGTTTTCTCAATCCCTGTCATAATGTCCATAAAATTTGAGTCTTTTATTAATGATCTTATTTGTGGCTCGTCAAAAATTTTCGCTTTTATCTTTTCTGCACTCAGTTTTGGAAACTTTTTTGATAGGAAAAGGAAACAATTTCCATTTTTGTCAAGACCTTTTACAAATTATTTTATAAGTCCTAGTTTTATATGTAACGGAGGCAAAATTATACGATCCCTTGATACTAAACGTGGGTTTATCACGTTCTGTTGTTCTGGAACTAGCGCTTCCCAAGGAGGACAATCTTTTTTAATCCAATGTTGATTTTTAGCTCTACTGTCCCACAAGCAAATAAAACAGGGTATAACCACCTTGTTGGCTTAAAAGAAAATTGACCATTTTTAAATCAACACTTATGAGCCAATTGTGTTCCACATATTTAATTTTGTCTAAAATTCTTTTACTTTTGTGGAATGTGCAATAGGCAACGACTCTAATTTATTCCCATTGTGTAAGAGAACACATTTTAGACTACATTTTGATGAGTCTATGAATAAACGCCACTCACTATAAACGTAATTTTGAAGTCCCATTTCAGCCATTAAACCAAGTACATCTTTACAAAATACGAAATCATTTTCTTCAGCAAAACATTTGAGGAGAGTTTGTTCTCTTGTGCGGTAATAAGAAATTTTCGTTTCTTTTCTTACTAAGTTTCTTTCTTTTAGCCTAGAAGCCAAAATTTCTGAAGCAGCCTTTGACAGTCCCAGATCTCTGACAAGGTCGTTTAAATCAGCTTGGTTGAATAGTTTAGGCGCTTTCAGGTCACATTCAAAGTCACTATCACTACTGTTAGTTTTCGCCTCAAAATGCATAGGATCCTTCTGTACAGCACCAGCTTGAGGTTCAAGTGATATGCTAGGACTCAAAACATGTCTATGTGCCGACCGTATGAAAGGATATTCCCATTTGGATCGATTTTTTCGGTTAATGGCAGTTATGTTCACTAAACAAAAATGACAGTCGTCGTGGTGGTTCAAGGATTCAGTCCAGATCATAGCGGTTTCGTAACTGAAACTATTCCTTTTCTTATTTGTCCACAAACGTAGAAACTCAACGCACGTTTTGCATACCTTTTGTGGAATCCAAGACTTGTCTTTCATTTCCAGTGTGAGACCAAAGTAATTTTTGTAAGCCTCAATCACGAACGCTGTCACATTCAAACGGTATTCTTTAAACAAATACTCTCCGCAAATGAAACAAAAATGATTCGGATAATTGACACAAACTCTTCTTGACGATGCCATATCAAATTATATTAAACAAACTTAATATTTTCTTAATTACAAGCAAATTAACACACTAACACAATGATTTCCTCGTGAAAGCTATATCTCGTAAAGAAGAGCTGTTACAAAAAAACTGAGGTTATATTTGAAATTAGCGACGTCAAATTAGTAAACATCACGTGATAAAAGTCAATCATCAGACAAAAGTTGCAATTTTGTTGTGCAGTGTTACAGGTAAAGTGGTATTTCCATTTCGAAAAATTTAACTATTATTTAATCACAATTATGACAAAATATAAGAAATGTTTGTATTAGAATCCTCTGGTCTATAATTTGCAATGGAAACATTAAATATATCTTCTCTTTAGCTTGAAGCATTTCATCTATACTAAACGAAAGTATTCTTCGTCAAAAGTGTCACAAAATTTAACAAAACTTTTATTATTATTATATGATTTGACTTTAATTATTTCTTTAATTTTCTTAAGCTTGCTATCGTTTTGTTTGTTCTCTAAGCTATGCTTTTCTTGTATATTTATAAAAACTGTTGCTTTTCTTTTACTTCAGCCCAATTTCAATGATTGTTGCATTCTAGCTTTTTGAAGGAAAGGGAGAATACCAAAAAAGTGCTTATTTTCTTTTGAAAATTGGAATTCATAGTTATATTTTTAAATACCATTTGATACATACATAGAAAGGGCGAGGGAAAAGTGGCAGAATTTATCTGGCCCGTTATTTCGCTATTTTAATGAAGTTTAAAAAAGTACACACAGTCTTTAATTTTATTTCGAGTATATTTAAGGAGCCGGTTAGTATTAATAGACAGTTGTATCAAGCAAAACATATCGAGATGACATTCGTAGTGCATTCGCATTTTTATTATTTTATTGTATTAGTTGTAACACTTTATAAAAATGATTTTGTAGCTCTTCATTTAATTGCAATAACTTTACTGATTAACCTTACAGTTGATTAAATTCAATATATATATATATATATATATATATATATATATATATATATATATATATATATATATATATATATAAATATATACATAGATAGACAGAATCTCAAAAAGTTTTCAGAATTTATAACTTTCTTCTTATTGATAATTTGTAAAAACAGGTGAAGCGTTTGTTAACTTTTAAGTGCCTTCAAGGATACTCGAATCTCAATTGCAGTAGCTTGAAGTATGACAACGAAGCTAATACAAAGGGGTCTTACATAGGTTCTTAAAGTTTTATTGTAAAGTAAACTTTTATTTCTCACTTTTTAATATTTTTTCATCTACTCTCCGGAATTTTGTATTAAGGCAATTGTGTTGTTTGCCTCCGCTAAAGAATTACACATTATTCATAGCCAAAATCACCAAAAATAAAATATTATAAACAGTATTGGTTTAAAAGAATCTTGAAGAAGGTTAGCGTTCAATTTTAAGTGCAGAAACTGCAGCTGATTTAAATGCTACTCCAACTTATAACTCTTTTTGTGCATTTATTTATACTTACTCTGTAGTTTAAAATAAACAGAATAATTTTTAAAAATAAAATTTTGAAGTGACTAATAGTAAAACTAACAAGAAGAATAATTATGGATCTTTTTGTCAATTTGAGAGTTTTATGCTTCACTTTCTAAAGAAAAAATCTGTTACTATTCAGATATTACTTTTATAGAATGTTCGAGTATTTTAGAGAAATTATTAATGAAATAATCAACTTTAAAACCCTACGCACAGTTATTTTCAACGCTGTTGGTAATTACAATTAAAAAGTTACGTAACAAAAAGTGTTTGCAAATATCATTATCATTTTAAGGATATTTAAAACAATACCAATAATTCTGATTAAAGCTGAAATGTCCGTTTATATATTGTCAAGAGTTAAAAGTATGTTAAGGTCCAAACTCTAGTTAATTTTTCGAATACTGGCTAGTACAAAAAAATCCTTTTACAAAATATTATTTGTAATGCAGTAATGTTTCCAATTGTAAGAAAATGAATAGACACTTAGATGACTTGCCCTAAAAGTATCGAGGCATATACATATATATTTATTTATATATTTAAATACATATATTTAAACAACTTAGTTCACGGAATGAACCGCCTCTATTTTGAGAAAATTCTCGACGTTTCGGCACCGGCTTTGATGCCATTTTCAAGAGGTTAGCTCTTCACTCGGAGTCTCAATCTGCCTACTCCCCAAGGAGAGCTATGAGTCTTTGAATAAGACTAAGCTTTCGTGTGACTTGCTTGATCTTTTATAGGGCTGGAAGTGAAAGTTTGTTTGGCGGGAGATGCGTTGGGTTGGGGAAAGTTTTTGGGATTAAGGGTGTTGCGTAATTGGCGGTGCGGAGCAATAAGGGACTTCCACATGACAGGCAAACGCTGGCTGTCATCTCTGGTGTTGAGGCACTGTGGGCGTTTTTCTATTTCAATTGCCTCACGTACTATTCTGCTGGAAAAATGGGAAATAGGGGCAATGGTTTTAGCCCCAGAGAAATTAATTTTGTGGCCTGTTTCTTTGCTGTATTTGGCAAGTGCCGAACCATTATCGCCTTTCCGTACGGCCAGTGAATGCCTGTATATTCGGCTAGATATTTGCCGATTTGTTTGACCTATGTAGGTCCTTTGGCAGTCTCCACAAGGTATTTCATACACTCCTTGGGATTCATTGGGGCAGTGATCTTTGCTGAGCGAATAAGCCCAGATATTTGGTTGTTGGTCGTGCGGATATTTTACCGCATTAGTATGCGGTTTATTCTATCGGTGATGCCTCTGATATAAGGTAGGAATGCTTTTTGTTGGTCAGGAGGCTTTTGGGATTGAGGGTTAGTGTTTTTATTTATATTTTTATGTTTGAACAACTAGGGCATGTTGGATTCAGACCCAGAAGTTCCGCTTACTAACTAAATCCATCTACCTCCCTCTCTTCGCCCTTGTGCCCCACCTGAAACCACGTGAGCATTGCTTCAAGTGGGGGGTGGTATTTCATTCTAGTTCTTAGTGTTTGCTTTACATTCTTCCTTCCAATTCACATGCTACTTACCCTTATCTATCATATAGCTCAGTATCTTAGTTCACAATCTATTTATCGTATCCAGTTTATCTCGGTTTGTACCATTATTTTGCATATGTTGTCGGGGGTGACTTTGGCCTGCACGTATGTTTCTGGGTTTTGTCTTAGTGTTAACAATGTCTGCATTTAAAAAGACGTGTTCGTCATCTTTTGTTTCGCCGCAGAGTCTGCAGCTATCGTCTTGTAAATAGGCTTTAAATTCGTCATGGCCACTTAACATTTGTGTCAAGTAATAATTTAATTGACCAAACTGCCTGTCTCTCCAGCAACTTACATCAGGTATTAACTTTTTTGCCCATCTGCCTTCGTTGCATGTGTCCCATCTACTTTGCCATTTTTCAAACATACTAGTCTCGTTGAAGTTTTTAACCTCCTTGTTTGCTCCATAATTATGAGCTCTTAATCTCGCCAACAAATCCATAGGGAGGATCGCTGTTATAACTTGTAGGGCGGCCGTTGATACCGTCTATATAAATAACAGATTCTAATTAGTGCTGGTGTTTGGACGCCCGTTAACATGTTTATGTTTGTTTTTTTAGTCTTAAGGCCCTTTAGCCAAGCGGGTACTGCATATAGGAGGACTGAAGTCATGACAGCATTTAAAATTTTCCTATTTATTATTCTAGACCCTTTAATTTACGGTATCAGTCTAGCTAGATTGTCTGATGTTATTAATGCTTTCCTTGTAACCATCTAGATGTGGTTGCACCATGATAAATGGCTATCTATCATAACCCCTAAGTATTTAATTTCTTTTTTGATAGGTATAGTTACCCCTAGCCAGTTGATTTCCTTGTTGGTAATCTCTCTATTGCCTGTTATGGAGGTAGTTTCTGTTTTATGGGGTGCTAGTTCCAGGTCATGATCGTTTATCTATTTGATCACTTGTCCCAGTACTGTTTCTATCTTAATTTTAAGTTAGTCTTTTTCTCTATCTATTATAATTGCTGCAAGATTGTTCGCAAAAGCTACCTTATCATGTTGACCTGAATTTTATCAACAGTTTAAAATATCTTCCTCTTAAAGATGATTTAAGTTCTTCGAACAGTTTTGCACATTTTATATTTATTTTATGCTTTACTCGCTCCATGTGCTCACTCAGTGGCGTCTAAGTCTTAACAGTGAAGTCGTTTTCATTCATGCATACGTATTACAGTTCAGCTAGCAGTTACCAGATTACATCGTCACCGAATAAGCTTTTTTCATCATTTTGACATTTTGTATGTACAATTTTAATTAACTTATTACAAGATTACTATGATAATATTATAAGTGCTTTTCTAAGAAGTTTACAATTTTGTTTCGAAAATGATATTGTTTAACAATTTTTGATATTAACAGAACAAAAATATAAAAATAATAATTGTACTTATATGGCATTACTTCTTATCCTTGCGTATAGGATGTAAAAGGTTGACATGTTTCTGAACTATTAGCAATCTAAAAGATGATGCGATACTTCAGTAAATAATGTGAGTTATATATTGTACATAACTCACTGGCAACACGAGTGCAAAAGTTAATTGCACCAACTCAGACTGTTACAGAGCAGTGGTAAAACTAATGAGTGAAGAGGAAATAAGCTTTCACACATACGAAAATAAGCAAAGTAGGCCAATAAGGGTTATAGCAAAAAACCTGCATAGTTCTTACAACACAGAAAGCATCAAGAATTTTCTGTTAAAAGGGGGTTTTAACATTATGGCAGTTAACAATAAAATGTCGTGGAAAGAAAAAACACCGTTAAATATGTTTATGTTAACATTTGATAATAACGAAGATATTGAAAAAATATATAAGATTACGCGAATTTTAGGTAGTAAGGTTGAAATAGTTCCGGTAAAAGGGTCAAAATTAATTCCCCAATGCAAAAAGTGCCAAGCATTTGGGCACACACAGAAATTTTGTGCAAAAGAACCAAGATGCGTTAAATGTGCTGGCAAACATAATACAGTTAATTGTAAAAATTGGAGAATCAGAAACCAAAATGTGTGAACTGTGGGAGGAACACCCTGCTAACTATCGAGGTTGTGTAGTTGCAAAAGAACTACAAAAACTCAAAAATAAAAACTATTATAAAGCTACACCAAAATCGATAACCAGAAAAGAACATACAAAACGTACAAACGAAAATGTACAAATAACTAATCAAGAGAAACCAACTTATGCCTCTATGGCTACAAACAGGACAAACAGTCAAATAAAACTAAAACCTCAGGAAAATAATGCTGACCAAACATTACAGCTTATACTTAAAAAATTACACAAATGGAGAATTCATTCCTGAATATGGAACAGAAAATTAAAAACTTGAAGGAAGTAATAAAAAAAACTTCCACGAAAACTGAAAGAAACCAAAATGACTAACACACTTAAAATTATGTGTTGGAATGCAAACGGATTGTAACCATCAACAAGAGCTACAAGCAATCCTTGATATAAATAAGATAGATGTGTGTCTGATATCAGAAACGCACTTTACCAAACAATCATTTATTAAATTTAGAGGTTATAAAATGTACTGCACAAATCATCCAGGAAACGAAGCCAAAGGTGGAAGTGCGGTAATAATCAAAGAAAATATACAACACTTTGAAGAAATTAAATTTGAAGCAGAGGACATCCAGGCCACAGCGGTGAGTGTTACAACTAAGAATATCGGTATCTCTGTAGTCAGTTTATATAGCCCTCCAAAACACAAAATCAAATTTGAAAGATATGAACAATTATTCAAAACCATAGGAAATCGATTTATCATAGGCGGTGACTACAACGCAAAACACACGCACTGGGGATCGAGGCTGATTACAACTAGAGGAAGAGAACTGCTAAAATCTGTTCAAGCATATGGATGTGAAACTATCTCAACAGGCAAACCTACATACTGGCCAACAGATCCAGAAAAGGTTCCAGATCTGCTAGATTTCTATATCATCAAAAATATATCAAGCAATTACATGCAAATAGAAGATAACTTTGAATTGAGCTCGGATCACTCATCGATTGTACTGACGCTAAGCGAACATATTATCTCAAAGTCAAACAATCCTGGACTAGCTAACAAAAGACTGACTGGGAAAGTTTTAGAGCAACATTAGAAGAAAGAATTAATCTGGCAGTCCCACTACAAACAGAAGAACAGCTAGACTTTGAGGTGGAAAAGCTGGTTAAAGAAATTCAGTACTCTGCGTGGCAAAATACCCCAGAAATCAAAAGAAGACTGAAAGGTCATAACTATCCTAAAGAAATTTTGGAACTAATATCAGAAAAAAGGAAAGCGAGGAAGAGATGGCATCAGACCAGAGCTCAGCAAGATAAAACTAGATTGAATAATCTTACATCTCAGCTAAGAAATGAAATTAAGCAGTTAAAAAATGATACCATCAGTGAACATCTGCGTGGCCTTACTAATGATTCTAGTACTGAATATTCTTTATGGAAAACCACTAAGAATCTAAAAGACCTATTATGCAAATACCTCCGATCAAAAATGAGGACGGGAGCTGGGCCAGAAGTAATGAACAAAAAGCTGCAAGATTTGCCGACAATCTCGAAAAGATATTTCAACCCAATTTAACTGACGATGACAAAACACCACCGCCCTATGACATCAAGCAAGAAAGAAAAATAAAATTCCACCTGTCACTGTAATTGAAATTAAACAAGAAATAAAACTAATATCAATCAGAAAAAGCCCTGGCTTCGATCTAATTACTGGTCAAATTTTAAAAGAACTTCCGAAAAAGGCATTAACTAAAATCACCAACTTGATCAATGCTTCATTCCGACTACAGTATGTACCACAGCTGTGGAAAGTAGCCAAGTAATCATGATTGCTAAACCAGGAAAGCCACCTCATGAAGCAGCATCATACAGGCCAATATCGCTTTTACCAATTATGTCTAAATTGTTTGAAAAACTTCTACTGAAGAGACTAAAACCAATCATCGAAGAAAACATCTTATCCCGGATCATCAATTTGGCTTCCGGAACCAGCACTGCACGATTGATCAGGTGCACAGAATCACAGATGTGATTGAAAAGCATTAGAAGAAAAGAAAGTATGCTCGGCGATATTTTTGGATGTTGCACAGGCATTCGATAAGGTTTGGCACGAGGGCCTAATTCATAAGCTCAAAATGCTTCTCCTGTGCAATATTCAAAATTTTAGAATCCTTCATATCTGAACGTTATTTCAGAGTCAAACAAGAAGATACTTATTCAGAGTTGAGGAAAATCCAAGCAGGTGTGCCGCAGGGAAGTGTACTGGGGCCACTCCTCTATCTTCTATACACTTGGGATTTGCCTACATTCAATGAAAATGTTGTTGCCACATTCGCAGATGATACTGCAATTCTAGCTACTGGGGACAACAATATAGAATCAACTGAAAATTACAAACAGCTATTGCCGAAATACAAAGCTGGACAGCAAAATGGCGAATTAAATTAAATGAAAGCAAATCGGTGCATATTGATTTCACTAATAAAAGAATCGAGCACAATCCAATATATATCAACCAGCAAGTAGTACCGTATGAGAATACAGCTAAATATCTGGGCATGACCCTTGACGCAAAACTTAGATGGAAACCACATGTTAAGAAAAATGTGAAGAACTCAAGCTGAAGTACAGAAAACTGTACTGGTTATTGGGTAGACATTCAGCCCTGACAGTATATAATAAGCTTTTGCTTTATCAACAAGTCCTGAAACCAGTGTGGACTTATGGTATTCAGCTATGGGGTTGTACCAGTCAAAGTAATCGAAATATCATACAGAGGTTCCAAAATAAGGTGCTGCGGGTATCGTTAATGCCCCTGGTACATTCGCAATGACAATCTCCATAAGGACCTGGATGTGGAAACCGTTGACAACGCTATCAGAAGGTATGCCGAAAGACATGAACAACGTCTACATCAGCACATCAATATTGAGGTTCTCCAGCTCCTTGATAATAATGTTGACTTAACTAGAAGATTAAAAAGAGTGAAACGACTTGACTTAGTGCAGTGAGCCAATAATTATAATCCAGTGCGCAATAAAAAATAGTGCCCAATAAATGTCAAAACCAAAGTGATTGTCGTAGGATAAGTACTTTGCAATTTTAAACCGTAGTAAATTAAGTTAAAAACAAATAGCTCATTAGTATGTATCTACTAGATTGCTATATAATAAATTCACTCAATGGGTGTTTTTAATAAAAAAAAAAAAAAAAATATATATTGTACATGTTGATTTCTAAAACTGAGTGGTAAAATGCTATCGTCTGTAAAGATGCTCCAGTTGAATGGTTTTGTGTCCGAAACCTTAAACCCATTTATTATACTGATAAGAGTAATTTCTTTCGAAAGTGTATCTTCATTTAGAGATTATAAATTATAATTTGTCAATAAATCTAAGAATCTTCGGCAGTTAAAAGTAATCTTTTAAAAAATCTGTACACACGTTTGTCTAACAACTAAAATCATTGGTAGCAATGTGTTAGAGAAGCCAACATTATGATGCCATTTTTTTAAAGTAATAGTTTTTGCTGCCAATTAAAACTCAAAGTTATCTATTCTGGTCCATTAATAGCTTGTATATTTCGAGGGGTACAACAAAATAAATTGCATTGGTATAAAATTACCTGTACAGTTTTTATAGACACAAAGAGTAGCAAGTGCATTTTTTCATAATTTCATTAACATGCTTCGATTCGTTTACCCCTACAACCTTTTTACTTTTTGGGCGCTTGTTACACCATTAATGAGCATTAAAATTGTATTTGTCTTGCAACCGCCAGCTTATTTCTATTGCAGTTGATGGACCTTCGCAAAGTTTTATATTGTAAGTTTAGTGTTTTTGTTGCGGTCACCAACAGTTGTAGTATATAACCTGTTGCTGACGATGTGGAGGTCATCAAACAACTTCAGCAGCACCTGTTGCGTCGATAGTTCGAACCGAATAGAACCGTTTGCTGTCTGTACACGCTAATCCTGCCTTTTAACATTACTTGCAAATCGTCTAATATCAATATGTTGCCTGTAACGTGAAATTAGGATCCACTTTTTCTTTACTAGCTCTAGGAAGACACATTTTAGCGTTATTCGCTGAGTATTCTTTTTCTTCGCAAACTTTTTCACGGCTTTCATAATACTGCTAGCTTACACATTTAATCCTTATATAACTTTTCTGTTTTTGTTTCAAAAACAGAACTATTACAGATTATATTTCATGGAATATTAAATGCAAAGTAATAAATGTCGTACGAAAAGAGACAACTGTTACCTAAGTTTAATCATAACCCCTCTTGTCACACGATACACGTTTATTGGATAATCTAATTCGTCTAAGACGCATGATCTAGATACAGCTGTAGTTGTATCTTGAAGTTTATCTAATGTTATTTATAATGAATTTCCGGACCTAAGAGCTATAGAAAACTAAAAATACAAATTGGTTATTAAAAACAAAGACTGGTCAAAGAAATGTTAACATTTCTTTAAAATTAGTTAACATATTACGTAGTTTGCTATTTTTCTAAGTAATGCAAGAATTTTTTACACCGCTGCAGTCACTATCAAGCACTGTCAAGTCAAACTTAATATTTACAGAAAATATAATTAACTGACTTGTGCATAAAGCAGCTTTCAAAATAATAACTAGATATTATCATATAGTAATTATTAAGAAATGATAAATTGAAAAATATTTCCACACTTTATTTATCTACTTTAAAAACATATAACAATATTGCAAATGATGTTAATCATAAAAGTATTTAGTAAACTTTACGATATCTCAAAGATAACTGATGGTATTTTAATATAATTTGTATTCTCCTTAATAATTGGTACTATCAAATATAAATTATAAATTACGCATTTATTTTTCTCGTACAATATGCGTCTCGCGTTTCGGCGACGTCAACTGGCCACCAGATCGTATGATTTAACGTCATTAGATTTTTTCTTGTGGAGCTACGTTAAATCACGGGTCTTTGCGGATAAGCCGTAGACGATTGATGCCTTAAAAGTCAACATAACCAAAGCCCTGAATGATATCGAGCCCAATTTATGCGGTCGAATCATCGAAAACTGGGCCTCTCGGATATTTTTATGTTGCTAATTCTATGTTTCTATTTAGTTAATTATTTTGTCATTACCATTTTCCTGTATAAAACTCAAAACAATCATAAACGTTTTTGAAATTCGCCGGAAATGGGAATGCAGTTAATTGGATTTTGTTGTTATTCGTATTTATAGAAATAAATGTGTAAATTCAATTTACGCGCAGCATTATTATTAAAATGGTATACTAAATCCTGTTTGTTATCTGAAATATCCATTACCCTCTCAATTAAAAAATAAATAAAAGACTGCATCTAAAACTTTTGAATGTAACATCATTAAAAATCATTGATAACAAATTTATTACGTTCTTCTGATTTTTATATTTATTTACAAAAACATTCTCTGCGATTCAAAATGACTCCTAAGGTGTGTATTATTTTATTGTATAAAAATTTTCTATTTTGATAAGGTTTTATCAATTTTTTTTTTTTCTTTGTTATAGTAGCTCACTATGTACAGTCTGATAAAAAACATTATACTTAACACCCTTATGATCGTCGTCAGTATTTCCATTCTTGCCATAGCTGTCCATAGTATATTTTTTCTTTTATTTTAATTGACGGTTGTATAATAAATATGTGGTCTGTACAGGATTTATCTGCTGTAAATACAACTTCTTCTCATATTTTCCTTCATATTTTTTTTAGCTTGTCTCTTATTAGTCTGCTATAAATGTCCTCTACTGTTGCAATTACACTGATTTCTTTATAGTTTTTAAATTTATTTCATTTTATTTTTAAAAATGAATGTCAAAATACTTTTTTCCATTGCTTTGGTGCGTTGTTACCTTTTTCAAATAGCTGTCAAAGCATTCACCATAATTTTTCTATACCGTACTTGACCAGTTCTGGTGCAATATCTTCTGGTCCCCCAGATTTGTTTCTATTTTCATCGACATTATCGCATTGCGAGTTTCTTCCAATATTATGTCTAGTATTTAGTTCCTCTAGATTCTTTTATTTCTTTTTCTACGCTTTGTGTAAACTCTGTCTTTTATTCGTATTTTTTCGATTTATTCTATAACAAATGAATTTTCATTTTCTGTTTTTCATTTCTAGTCTCTGTCGTCTCCTTGGTCTGCTTTGTCTCTTTGTTTTTTAGGAGAAGTTTAATTTTTGGTACTAATAATCTAATTACTTGTATTTTGCCACTCGTTTTACTCTCACACCCCGAAGTTTAACGGTTGCTTTTTATTATCAAGTAATCGATTATAAATTTTAGGTTTCTTTTCAATTGTATCCATGTGTATTTGTAAATGTCTCTGCTGGTAAAAATGATTTGTAATTCTTAGGTTAAATAACTGACCCCATTTTATTATCCTTTCTTCGTTATTGTTCACTATTTCTTTACCGTATTTTCCTATTGTGTGGTCCTTTTCTTTGCATCCGCTTTTACAATGTATATCTACAGTAAAAATTAACTTCCTAATTTTGTTCATTTTTCTTCTCTATTATGTGACTGTCATCCGTTGGTCCATGTACGCCTAGTATAACTATCTTTCTTCCATATATTAAATTTATTTTTATCACTCGTTTATTTATTGGTTCCCATGCTTTAATGTTCACTTTGTATTTCTTCTTTTTTAGAAAACCTACACCGGCTCTGGCTTGTTCTTCTTTGTTAACGTCACTCCAAATATGTAGGATATCACATTTGTTTCCAGTTCTATTTCCTTTCTTTTTTGTCAGATTTATAATTAGTATATCAAGGTCTATCTTCTTATATTATTCTATGACTTCCTTATCCTTGTGTATTCTACGTGGCTAACTTGAGTTTCCTATATCTCCTTTTCTTTTTCTTCTTGTTTTCCTAGTTAATTTTTACGATTGTTTTTGCAAATTCTCAGCGGAACTGCCGCCTTCCCCGTACCCATTGAAGCTCACTTTTGTAGCGGTGTGGATTAATATTTCGATTTTTTATTCTACCATTTGTCTTCAAATATTTTCGTTTTTTACATGTTATAATGCTTAGGTCTAATGTTATTAATCCCCTTTTAGCCGCCCACTTTGCTTCAGACGCTCTTAATAGCCGCCTACTGTAGGTCAGACGATGTTTTGTCTGTTGATCCCCGGGAGGTATTTGATTTCCCCGTATCTGAAAAGCATTCTCCAATCCGCCATCTAGGGATCCGCTCTCTAGGGGTTACAGACTCCTTTGAGAAAGATTCTTTTTATTCTTGGCAAAAGTTTCCAGAATAGATTAAACATTTCTCTATTATATATGATTTTCCTATACATTAGTATGTATTATCGGTGACAATACCAAAACTTTTTAAGTTTGCTTAGGCAAACTATATAGAAATAACAATGGGCGGTTCAACCTATAACATCTAGTACCGAAGCAAGGCCTAATACATAATTATATATTCTTTGTGGAGTTGTCAATACAATATCTTTGTGTTATTTTGCATTTATGTTTACGATATCGAAGTTTAGCTGTGAAAGCAAAAAGAGACACCAAAACAGAATTAATTGAAACTTTCTAGTAGTAGGTCTTTGTCAAAACGAATGATTCTTTATTAGTCTTTTGATTTCAATTTTTAAAGTTTTATATGAGTCTCTTTTGCCATGGCTGTTTTTTCTTCCAAAACAAACGTCACTTGTGCACGTAAACGTTTTGACTACATTGCAACAAACCTTTTAAATTGTATTGATGATTATTGATGTACGATTTAATTAAAACCATTTAACCGTAGAAATAAAAAATCTTAAAATTATTCCAAACACATTATTATTACATAACACATATTGAATTTCTATCATATATCATTTGTTTTAACATTTAGATAGAAAAGTAAATCACTCTAGTGTTTATTTAATTTCAAAAGCCAATTCCAATCAATTTACTTTGGTTTTTCTTTGTATGCTAAAACGGTTTATAATTGTACATAAAGTTTTTCTATTAATAGATTTAAATAAAAAATTACAATTAGATTTGAATCCATTTTAAAATTAAATTGTACCCTGATAATTGATATATTTACTGGTATTTATTTTACTTATAATACGGTTTACTATATTTGGGTAATTTTACAAAAAAATTCTTGCTCAACATTTTTAGATTTAAATTTCCTTAGTTTTCTTAAATTCAAGCGCACTACTCAACCAAAGAAAATCAACGTCAACTAAATTTTAGATATTTTAAACCAGATCCTAAGGTTGTTCTATAACCCTCCGACCTCCACTTTAGGTTATTAGAGAATAAAAATATTGATTTATAATACTTCTACAATTTCTAAGTCATCTTCATTCTATATCTTATGTTAATTATAGCCTTTATAGTAATTACACTTTTTAGACCATACTTTTATATAACTAATTAATAAATCTGAAATATTGGGTTAAAATTAACTACAAATTTGTGCCCTGTCTATTATTATTTGCATCTACGTTATTGCTGTACTAAATTGTCGATGAGCTAAATACCTAATTATATATTACACTCTTCAAATTGAAGAATCAGTGTTAATTTAATTATTCTGATTAACACGTTTCCCAATTTTTAATAGTGTATTTTATATGGAAAATGCGGTTAGTAGTTTAGTAGAAGATGCTATGACTTGAACAAGATAAGAAATTACAAAAAATAAAGTAATACTCTAATATGCCTCTTTTGAAGGTTTTTGGATATTTTAAAATGTGCACACTTTTTAAACGGACAAGTTCTTAGTGTATACACCAAATTAAAAATTTTAACTTACCAGTGTATATCCTATTAGAAGATCCTCAGTTTATTTTTAAACATTTCTCTTGATAATGCTTCGGTATTAAGTTACATCATTTTAGGCATCTAAATTTCTATTCACTAAATTTTAATTGTTTTTTAAGAGGTACATAGACGTTTTCATTTTCATTTTAAAATCTGTTTTTTCAAGATTTAATTGTAAACACTAAAACATTTATCGACTTGCGGTTAAGTACATTATATTATTGAAGTTAAATAGTAATAGAATTTTTTTATTAGCTAAAAAACAAAATGGCGGCGCTGCAGCTGCTCAAACTTGGCGTCTTCGATTTACGCCGTGCAACGCCCAGATTGTTGGTATTGTCTAAAATCAATATAAAAAAAAATGTAGTTAATATAAGCTTTTCCGCTCAGCATATACCTAATTTTAGCAAAAATTCGAAAAAATAAAAATGATATTTTTTAGAAAAAGGTCACTTTCTTTATAAACAAACTTTTAAAAAACATATTTATGTACGTTTTTTACGAATTTTTTTGGTATAGGCTGAGGCCAATATGAATATCTGTATAAAATTTCAACATAACATAAATACATAAATAATGAAAAATAAAAATTAGTAAAAAAATAGGAACTTTAACAAATTTGGAATAAATTTAAATATCTTGCTTTAACTTCCGCTAAAAAATATGTGGGGTAGATAGATAAATAAAAACAAAAACAAGCCATAAGCCAGATTATAGATTATAGACGTAAAGAAACCAGTAACGATAGATAAATAAAAATTCAATTAAAATTTAGAAAACACAAGAATCACAAACAGTAGCGAAATGAAGTAAAGAAAGGCGGGAAAAGTAATAAAGATAACAAACCGTTAAAAAAATTAAGAAAAACATAACATACATGAACAGAATAATAACAAGCAAATAACAAATAAAGAGAAGATAAACAAATACTTTAGCAAACTACCAAATACACTACATGTATAATAAGACATATTATGCAGTATTAACAGGCCACGATAACACCAAACACACTAAATAAATTAATATAACATGCAAAGAAGTATTAACACAGATTATCTACATACCTTGAAAAATAAAAAAAGTGCCCAAGTGGTAAAAAATTGGCACCATACCGCTATTTAAAAAGAGTAATACTACACAACCTAAAAACTTCAACAATATCGTATTGATAGAATACTATTTAAGGTACATGATTAACTGAAACAAAAATCGAGTTTAGAAAAGTACAAAGCGTACAAGATCACACATTTATAATAAAAAATTGAATAGAAAAAGAAATAAAAAACATCAAAGCATATCGGGCTTTAATAGACCTAAATTTTTTAGTAGATTTCCACAAAAAGCAATACAAAAAATTTGTACAAAGGAACTATTAAGACAACGTCTTAGTTATTTACCAATAATAGCCTTTAATTCCTTCTTAAAGAATTATTTTATGTATATTGTAACGTTTTCTGCTCTTTTTACGGTGATGAATAGAACGTGTAAATGTACTAAAGTTACTTATATATTCTGCTTTCAGGTTTTGCAGATTAACAACGCTGTATATATATAAAACTATTTACTTAAACGACATATTACTTATGGCAACACAACTTCTGCACTTGAATTCGCTCGCTTGCGTAACTTCGAACTCGAAAGAGACATTTTAAAAACTTATGGGTTTAAAGTGGACTTAGAACTTGGAGTACTGAAGGAAAAGGAAAAACAAGTTGTTGTCCATAACCGATACATTCTCCTAGAATGCAGCAAATGGGTGGTGAATGCAGTTTTAGCTTCTAATCTCCCAGCAAAAAAGAGTCATCTTTATCGAACCAAGTAATGAGAAAAAGACCGGAAAAAGAATACTGGTTGAAAATATGCCGGTTTAAACTTGCAGTGTGGTACCCGTCCGCGTAATGAACATAAATGGTTATCCTTGGACGTTGAAGGAAGGCACAATTCTCAGTCATTATATTTTGGTCTCTTCGGTGGTTCGTCAAGTCGACAGCATCCAGCCAAGATCAGTCAAGGTACCTGAAGAACTAAAAGTAGTAATCACCATGTCCTGCAGTGGCTCGAGTTCTAACCAACAGATAGAAATTAGAGATTTATTAGACCAGAATCAAGACGTGTTCCAATACAATAAGAATTTAAAAGGCAGAACTAATATTGTGTGTCACAAAATAGACACAGGCGATGCTACTCATACGACAGAGTGTTAGGAGATTTCCACTAACCAAAAGAGAAAAAGCTGAGAAGATAAAGTCAGATATGGAAAATAATAGCATTATTAAACCTTCTATAAGTCCATGAACTTAGCCCGTGGTGCTACTTAGGAAAAAACGGGTCCACCAGATTTTGCGTTGACTACCGTCGACTCAATGATGTCATAAAAAAATATAGTTAACCACTCCCGCGCATTGATGACACGTTAGACACAATGGCCGAATCCAAATGATTTTGCAAATAGATCTAAAGAACGGATATTGGCAAGTCAAAATTAATCTCAAAGCCAAAGAAAAAACAACTTTTTCTATTGGGTTTGGGTTATGGCCGTTTACGCTAATGCTATTTGGACTTTGCAACCCTTCTTCAAACTTTGAAAGGTTTATGAAGACAGTGCTTAATGATCTATCCTGGAAAACATCTTTGGTGTATCTGAATGACATCATAATGATTGGGAAAACATTCGTAGAGCATCTAAAGAACTTAGGGCTATTCCAACGACTCTCTCTTCAGGAAGAAAGTAAATTATCTTACACATGTAGTAAATGATGATGACATAGCAGCTGATCCAGAAAAGTTAGAAATGTGAAAGAACAGCTAGTACCAAAAGACAAGCACAAGGTTAAATGTTTTCTGGAATTATACATTTACTATCGACAATATGTGTTTAGATTTGCCAACATTGTAAAGCCTTTGACACGATTAACGGAAGAAAACTAAAGTTTCGAGTGTAGCAAAAAGTGTCAAGACGCTTTTAAAAACCTGAAGCGTGCTTTGGTAAATGCACCAATACTGAGTTGCCCGCAGCCAGAAAGAAAGTTTATTTTGGATACAAATGCGAGTAATTTGGAAATTGGAAGCGTGTTGTCACAGTTACAAAAAGCCAATAAACAGTAATCGGTTATTTCAGAAAAGCATTATCAAAGCCTAAACTTATTTATTGCGTAACTAGGAGAGAGCTCCTTACTGTTGTCAAATATGTGGAGCACTTTTATAAATATTTGTATGGCAAAATGTTTCTTTTGGAGACTTAAATGGTTCTTAAACTCTAGAAGGCCAAGTGGCAAGATGGATTATAAAACCCCAGTAATACAGTGAGACGGAGCATAGAGCTAGAAGTAGTTATCGCAACGCCAACGCCCTGTCAAAAAGATTGCAGCCACTGTACTCGTGTAGAGGAGAAAATGGCCCCTGTGCAGATAACGACTGTGATTAATTACTTGTGGCATTCTAGCGAGTGTTTATTACAGCCACTACTTATGACGTTAAGCAAGTTATTCCAATCAATCTAAACATTGTTTCCAAATTTTGATTTAAATTATGGTTCCTGCTATAGTCTTAGCCAACAAAAACATATTTAGCTTTTTTCTACCTATAGAATTCATTTAGTATTTCAAACATAATAATAAGATCAACACAAATATCATTGTCTTCAAGACAATTTTAAATTAAGTTTTATGTTTCCATCGAGGTAAGTTCTTCTTAAACTACATTTCACATAGTTTTTCTATTATACTCCTAAAAAAGCTTTCTTACAGTCTGAACTATTAGAACGTGACTCTATTTTCTTACTTGCATACTTAAACTCTCTGTCACATGCTTTGTACTTAAACTATTAGTATACTTCAAGCTATTTTCGAATCAATTTTAAGATAAGTACAAAATGTGAGTTGATTTGAAGCTGCGTGTACATTCACACATCTCAAAAGACGGAAAATGACTATGCGACTAATAACTATGTGCAGTACTCAAGAAGTTTTGAGAATAAATGTGTGATTTATATAAAAGATACAAAAATGTAGATGATAAACAAGGTATAGAAATGGTCTTAAAAAGCATTAACAATCTAACTATACGATTTAAGTACAAACAACCAGACACAAATAGTATACAATACTTCTGGTGAGGTAAAAAATGGGAACAATGGTTTTAGGCTTTTGAAAATTAATTTTATGCCCTCTTTTTTATTATGTTTTGGCAAGTGCCGAACCATTATCGCCTTTCCGTGCGTCCAGAGAATGCTTTTATATTCGGGTGGATATTTGTTGATTTGTTTGACCTATGTAAGTCCTTTGACAGTCTTCACAAGGTATTTCATATACTCCTGGGGATTCATTGCAGCAGTGATCCTTTGCTGAGCGAATAAGCCCAGATATTTGGTTAATGGTCTAATATAAGGTAGAAATGCTTTTAGTAGGTCAGGAAGGTTTTGAAATTTTTATTTTTTTTTTGTTTATATGTGATAAGGATTTATTGAAATACCCATTTTGTAGTCGGGTGGTGGTAATGGTTTTAATTTCTGTTTGGCGGTTTTTTATATCGGAAAGTCTGATGGACCTGGTGATGAGAGATTTTGTGACAATAAATTTAGACAGAGTGGTGATGAGATTTGGCATTTAGATAGAAGTTAGTATGATTGGATTTTCTATAGACAGTGTAATGAAAGCTGCTATTAGAAGTATTTCGTGTTATAAGAGTATCTAGGAAAAAAAATTATTAGGTTCGGTTTCCATCGTAAATTTGATATTGGTATGGATTTGGTTTAGATGAGAAAGGAATTCTGGAAGGATATCATATTCATGAGGCCAGATAACAAAAGTGTCATCGACATATCGTATCCATCAGGTAGGTTTAAGTTGAAAAGAAGTAAGAGCTTTTGAACACAGTAAATAGAAAAGAAAAACTATATTTAGGATTTGAATTAACCCTTAGAATTTCCTGACGCCAACATTACCAAAAATATGTAATCTGTTATAAAACATAAACTTGAAGGAAAACGGATACTAAATATGAGGAAGGCTATCCAGACATTATGCTAAAACAGTAGCAAAATCTTACTTCGACATTAGTGTCGACTGAATTCCTTACTACGTAACAGTTCACAAGTGCATTCAGTGAAAACTTTAATAAACCACATACATTTTTTTGGATGTTATTATGTATATATAATAAGCACCATTCCTAAGTGTTACAGATTATAGATATTTATATTGTTGATATAACAAATGCAAAGTTTAAGTGTATACAAACGTATGTTTCTCTAGTTCATAAATGTTCTGGCTGAATGGATAATTTCAGAAACTGGCCCTATTCAGAGTATTCAATCAACTAAATAGCTCCATTAGGATGATTGTTGTTTTTGTAAAGTTTGTAATTTAGTTTTTTTTGACAAGCATGAGCTTTTATTATGTTGCAAACAATTTTGAAGAAGGCTGAACAGTGCCGCAGTAATTTACTTTATTTTGAAAATGACGTATCTTGGACGAATTGTATAATTGACATAATAAAATTTTTAATTAATTAAAATAATTCAATTAGAGCTTAGTATGTGACATAGATAAGTATGAAAAGTATTGTTGTCGTCAACATTTTAAAATAAAAAATATTCTAATTAATTATACACAATAAAACAAGTTTTCAAGAAAAATTATAAACTTTTATAAATCTGCCTTAAAATTACGTTATCATTTCAAAGTTTTTATAAACTGTCGCATACTAACTGTCGTCTGTTTAGTTTATGTATCTCTTTTTGTTTGTAGTTGTAATTTGCTAATGACAACATGAAAAATGAGTGGCTAACCTTTTTTATACATTTTTAAACTTTATGACAGCTAAAGAAAGAAGATTACATGTTCGTTTTGGTAAAAGGTCTTTTACAAAGAATCAAAATTCTAACTCTCATATACATAACGCATAAAAATTTGTTAAACAATAAAATTTATTAATTTTTTGAAACGCAACCTAGCTTTTAATTTACTTTAAGTAGTAATAAAACTAAATTTATAAGTTTTATATAATAATATATAAAAACAAAAATTTATCGCACCTTATTGAATTTATCTATTAATACAAAGATAAATATTGAACAAAAACATTATTTTTACATAGTCTTTTTCCTTTGCAAGGCAATTGGACTAGCGTATTTTGTCCAAAAATAAAGTTTTTAATTAATAGCCCAATTGTTTATGCACCGCTTTTCACGCTTTTTTATTTGTAGAAAATTGAAAATTTTGTAAAGCATTTTGAGGGGTCTATAGAGGATAGTCACAATGGGCAAAATCTGAGCCATAGACGGTATGTTCCGTTACTTCTAAACCCATATGTATAATGGTTTCAGCGATTTTTTCGACCGTGCATGGATAATACAATAACATTTCTATTTGGTGTTAATTGTTGGGTTCAGATTGTTGGTTAGAAAATCACTATATTTTAGATTATTGATCATACGTCATTTTTTTAAGTAGTCTTTCAATATAAGCTCCTGTAAGCCCGTAGAAAATTGACGATCTTGTAAAGCATCTTTTCAGTGTCCAAAGAGATTATTGTGTTATAAGCCTGTGTTAAATTTTAACCCCTAGCACACCTTTCGACTAAAGATATCGAATTACTGCTCTTTGTTCCTTTTTTGTGCACATTGTTAGCGGAATGACCATAAGTGTACTAAAACAGAAGCAAAAATGACGCTATTAACGTCGAACTTTGATAATATGACATAAGTAGCATCAATTCCAGGCATGCATGCACATGTAATGCGACATAGCTAAGGATGTATTGTGCAAAAGTGTGGATAATTTTTACTTTTTTACTTATTACCTCTTTTAATAGAAAATAAATTGGAAAGTTTACAAAATAATATTAAAATATTCAAATTTATAGTTAAAAACATCAGTTCTTTCAGACGTCAAAGAATTTTTCCCGATTGTTAATCCAGAAAGGATAGTTTGAGTGCCGCACTTCAAGAAAAACTTTCTAAAGGGGCTGAAAAGGATTGTTTTTTTTTAATCGTACTACTTCGCAAACATTAGTCTATTTAAAATGCAAAGAAAATTTTAGGGATAAGAAAGAGTGCGTTGACTCTATTTTAGATTATTGAATATACGATTTTTAAATGCTTTCAATATAAGCTCTTAAGCCTTAGAAAATGACATCTTTTATATAGTTATAATATTGCAAAGAGAGTCTATTGTGTTAAACATTAGTTTTCTTAAAGATAAAACATTATTCAAATTTTATTTTAGATGATGATTAGTTCTTATAGTAACGATTTACATGGTGAGCCTATTTCACCAAAAGAAGTTCTAAAACGCTATTTAACTTAGTTCACGCTTACTTATGATATTAATAGCATCATAGCCAACATCACCATGTAATGCGAATAGCAAGGTATGTATTGTTCTTTAAATTGAAGGCAGGTACTTAATTATTTTCGTTAGTTTAATCGAACCTTTATTTTACAAAACAATATTAATTTCAAATTTTCCTTAACTCAAAATAGGATTCTTTCTGATCAAAGGTTTTTCCTTGTTAATCCAGAAAGGATAGTTTGAGTCACTCAAAAACTCTTTCTTATTTCCGTTCAATAATGTACTAATCAAGTTCATTTTAACTACAGTCGAACGATTTCTAGGATAAGTATTAGATTTAAAGGTATTATAGGTGTGATGAGTTGAACCTAAATAAAATTAAATAAAGTTAATTATTTTTGAAAGATTGAAAAGGTCCACTTAGGTCATATTTATTTAAAAGGGTAAATTTCACAGAGAGCTTAATAATATCAATTGCATTAGCAGAGCTTTTGAGATATTGTGCAAACTTTATCAATATATCTAAATTAAAATTATTATTATTAGTGATTTTTCTTAAAACTGGCTATATTTCAAGTTTTCAAAATTAAAAGTTTTGTGTTAATCGAAAATTAAGTGGAATAAGCAACGTCGACTGAACCTGCTAAATTCTCAATTGTTAGAATTCTTTTTAAATAATTAAATTATACTAACGCGTAAATCAAAGTTGTGCCGCAAGCGCCTACTAACGGCAAGAATTGTCCACTAAGTGCATGAAAGGCCAATAAATGGCTCAAACTGTCTAATTACTTTATGATAATTTATGTCTTAATCTAAAACAGATCAACAGTAACCTGAATAGAAAGCCTAAAACCTTTATACAAGGTCTGGCAACAAACCCTTTCAAGTGAGAAACCTTTGAAATTGGTTCATAACTATAGGACGAGTTGCAATATTAGTTACAAACAACTTTATAACGTAGAAGATAATAATTAGAATTGATTAAAGATTATCATGGTAGCAACAGAAAAGTCTAAGTTGTGCTTTGATCTCTAGCTTCAAGTACAGCTTTTAATGCAAAAGCATGCGTGTCATTATACATAATCAATTACCTTTTTTAGTAGCCCCACTTGTTTAGTTATTTTCTAGAGACTAAACGTTAGGCAACTGTTATTCTATACAAAGTAAATATTTAGTAACAAATATTATTTCGCCTGCAAAGCTATGACCTAGTTATTCTGGAAAGCAATAACATTTGGTTTACTGAAAATAAATTGCTCTTGTCAAGCTAAGCGCCATATCGGTTTACATAGTCTTTAATCCAGTATACTATGAGCATTTTACAAGTATCAAATTTTTAAAGAACATCAGTCAACTAACATGACGCATTAATTTTTATTGAGCTTAGCAAAATGTGGTCTTCTAAAATTTCCTTAAGGGGGTTGTGAGAATTACACATTTTTAACATGTTTTCTTCTTCTAGCTTATTTTTGTTTACTTTATAATACGAAGCAATATAGATAAAATCAATAATCAATGCTGCTCTTATAATTTATAATTGCTTCAAAATATTTACGACAGTTATCAGATCTTTTTAAACCACTGACTACAAATTTCAATTGTAATTTTAGTAAAGAAAACATTGAAAAATTTTGTCTTCAGGATTTGAATCATTTTACATGGATCATTTTTGATCCGTATTAAAGGAAGTGCCCCTATCAGTATCTGAAATCCCCTAATTGATATTAAAATGTATTTTAGTTAAATCTTCTTAGATTGCATCTTTGACATTGCTTTATGCAATAAATGGCACACTTTAATTACTCTGCAGAACGTAAAGACCCTAGATAATACCTATGTTTACATATGTTCTTAAAATTTCAAATCAACGTCAAAAAACAATTTATTGGTAACATCAATCTTTTTCTGAAGAATACAGACCGACACATGGGCCCGCAGACTTCAACAAACTCCCCGATGTGTTAGATTTTTACATTTCACATGGTATATCTACAAACTCTGCTGGCTGAACCAAGTAAAGATCTTTCTGGATAACACGTGCCAGTAATATTAAAAATAACTACAAAGCCTATTAATATTAAACGAAATCCCTGATTAATATCAACACAAACTGATTGGCTTATGTTCCAACAATCTCTTCAAAACAAAATTGATCTTAAAGTGCATATAAAACAACCTGAAGACATAGATCAAGTAGTACAGAACTTTATTACTCAAATTAAAGAAGCCGTCTGGGAAGCAAGTACATCATAAAAATAACATACCACTCTATATAAAAGAACTAATTGCCGAAAAACGACGCGCTCGAACTAAACGGCAAAGAACTAGTAACACCGCTGACAAGCTAAACTACAACAGATTATCTCGACGCCTTCGGGCGGTCCTTCTGGATGCATCTTAACCCCGAAGATCACAGCATTTGGAGAGCAGTGAAAAAATTTAAAAGACTTCAAGCCAATATACCACCGATAAGAAAACCTGATGGTAGTTGGGCTAGATATCACAAACAAAAATCTGATATCTTTGCTGAACACTTATCTTTCAACCACATCACTCCGACATCGATGATGAGGATATAAAAGAATATCTAGACGTTTCATGTCAGATGACGCTACCTATCAGACCTTTTTCACCTGCAGAGAATCAATTCGAGATAAATAAAACAAACAACCATAAAGCACCAGGTTACGACCTTATTACAGGCCAAGTTCTAAAGATGCTCCCAAAAAAGGCGATAGTATTATTAACAACTATTTATAATCGAATGCTAAGCCTATCGTACTACCCCCTACTATGGAAACACACACAAATAATAATGGTCCCTAAACCTGGTAAACGACCCGAAGATGTTACTTCATACAGGTCAATTAGTCTTTTGCTCATCTTAGGAAAAATTCCTTAAACGCCTGCTGAACGACACAGATATCTTATCACATATACCTCACCATCAATTCGGGTTCCGCGAAGGGCATTTTCCAATTCAGCAAGTGTACAGAATAATAAATCAAATTTCACTGAGCCTCGAAGAAAAAAATACCGTGGAGCTGTACTTTTAGATGTTGAACAGGCGTTCGACAAAGTTTGGCATACCGAATTACTTCATAAACTGAAAAGGCTTGTCCCTAGCTATTTTTATCTTCTCCTTAAGTCCTATCTTACTAACAGATATTTCACAGTTAAATACAATAATGAATTGTCCAACTATTTCCCTGTCAAATCTGGCGTCCCACAAGGTAACATCCTCGGACCCCTCCTATACCCAGTGTACACGGCTAACCTACCTGAAGATACAAACACAGTTATCGCCACTTTTGCCGATGATACCGCCATCCTATCCACGCACGAAGATCCCTACCTAGCAGGCGCAAATCTCCAACAACATCTGAACACCATAAACAAATGGCTTAATAAATGGCGTATTAAAATCAACCCAACTAAATCAATGCAAATAACATTTACCACTCGATTCAACGTATGGCCGTCATCTTGGATAATGTAGAAATTCCAACAAAAACAAAAACTAAGTACCTAGGATTACATTTTGATCAGCGTCTTACATGGAAAAAACATTTCCAAACCAAACGCCAGCAATGAAACCTGAAGTTCCGCCAGATGTACTGGTTATTAGGAAGAAAGTCAAAATTGTCAATATCAAATAAACTGCTGCTTTATAAAACTATCCTGAAGCCCGTTTGGACGTACGGGATTCAGCTATGGGGATGTGCCAAACCTACTCGTACTAGAACGATTCAACAATTTCAATCAAAAACCCTTTGTGCCATAGTGAATGCACCATGGTATGTAACAAGTCTGAAGAAATTCACCTATATACTCAGAATTATCAAGAAAAAATTAGTAATCATCCTAGTGAACTAGTCCACCAACTGTCTACCAACGTCCTCCCAGTGAAACGACTAAACAGAACCTGGCCTTGTGACCTGTGAACCCCCTAAAGCAATAGGATTACTGCAAGAGTGCCACTGCTGAGTGGTTTCTCTTAACACTGCTTATTTATTGTCACCACATTTACTTAATACTCCATGTACAGTAGATTGTAAATTTACAATTGTAAATAAAAAAAAGAATATAGAGCTACCAAATACCATAACACCACAAAATTTAAATCCATCCAATGTACTATTCCACAAATAATAAAATGCTTAAAAATATGTAAATTACTAAAAATAAAATAAAGTCACTATTATTAAAACAATAAAAATTTTGTTAATGGCGAAATAAGATCAAAGTGCGCATTACTGATTGCAGTTGTTCTCCTAGCTTTATATTACTGTGACGTTTCTTTTTCTATTGGAACGTAGAACTCTTAATCCTATTACATAACATTAGAAAGAAAACCGCGTTTTAATTTTATTATTGAAAATGTCTATTCCTTCAGAAAATGCAAAATTAAGAATTTATTATTTTTTAAAAAACTATTTAATGCAGTAATGTCACTTTTTAAGTGGAATAATTTATTGTATTGCATGTTTAATTATATTATAATTTATTACATTAATACTAATAAAACAATTTAAGTTTTAACTATTTATTTTTGTGTTGTGTATATCAAAGAGTGAAATATAAACCTGACTTTTTAACAGCGTAAAATGACCAGAGGGGGGCGTACTTAAAAATTCCAAATAGGGGTGTTTAAAAAGAATTTTTCCCCTGCTTATTTAGTTAGTATTACGATGTAAGAGCAAAAGCTACACTCGTCCGTTGCGCAAGGAATTATTATGCGGTTTTTCACGATAGAGAACATAGAACCCTCCAAAATTTTGTAAAGACTTAAAGCACAGTTCAGAAACAACATCTTTAAGAAGTGTTTAAGTACATGTATACGCATAATTTTTTTTTAAACAAGAACTAGTTAAAGTAAAAATCACCGGCATCTTCCAAGAACCAGTGTGATTGAGGATAATATTCACATTGTTTGCTGCCCTTTTGAGGATGATTGTCACTTAATTGGTTACTGAAATTGTTTCTGAGATTTAAATAAACTATGACAGTGCTCAGAATATTCGAAATATTGTTATATTTTTTATGACAACCCTTAGCCCCGTATAATACAAAACATTAAGGAATTATTCTAAACTACACCAAAATGTTCTCTCTACAATCTCAACTCACAGCCCTACAATTGTCATTGGTTTAGACCACTAAAAGAAACAATAAATTAAAAAAAATAATATATTTGGTTTATTCTCATAGTAATATTCTTATATTTATATAGTACGTGACATTATAAATAATATTACAAACTTTTCAATTATATATTTCATTTTGTTCTATTGCACAGATATGTAAATACTAATTTTTGTTAAAAATAATAACTTTTTTTATTTGTACATAATGTGATGGTATCTTTAACAGTTGTGTTTATTAGATCGTATACCTACTGTCATCACATAATAGCGTATTAGACTGTAGATCTTAGAATATCTTCTCTTGTGAACTATTTTCTGGAGCATAAACTAGTTTCACGTTAGTATACTATTATGCTATACAGTTCGTAAGTTACGAAAGCTAATGCTAAAATTCTGAAATATTATTTGCAGTATTGTGTTCCGCCAAACTCTATTCAATATTTTTAACGTAATTGTATAATTGTAATTCACTAGTTAGATACCTAGTGTTATAATAAACATTTCTGTTTAAATGTTTTAATTCATAGCGCTCTAACTTTAGTGTAAGGAATATTCGTAATGTTTATCCCAAATTATTTTCTAACAGACGAGACATTTTTGATATATGTATTGGGCAGCTACTGTTTACTACAAACATTTAATTTCAAAATTTTAAATTTCGAATAGTTTTAAAAATTATGCGTGCAGTATTTGCCATAAGCCTGCTATATTAGAGAAGTTAAATTCAGCATTGTTACTAAATAAATTAAAACGCTGTCCTTACCCACAAAATTAGCTATGTGCCCCAATGCCCTTTTTAAGGATAAATGTTTAAATAAACTATAAAAATAAAGTCACAACACAAATAACGATTTTATGGGGTAAATACACAGAGAGGTATTAAATTTGCAACATCATTAATAAAACATTTCAAGTCAGATGTAGAAGTCTCAATGTACCTACTCCCCATAGAAAGATACGAGTCTTTGAGTAAGACTTACTCTTCGTTTTTCTTCCCAAGTTACATATTTAGATATTGTGCGTCCTAGATATTTAAATTTGTCTGTACTTCTGATCTTTTTGTTTCGTCATCTACCTCTAAGTTACCAGTGTCATCTTCTCTTGTAGTTAAATATTCTATTTTCTAGATGTTAAAAATTAGCTTTAAAGTATTCTTCATTGAGTTTTCTAAGCAGGAAACCTAGAACTAGAACTGCATGTGTTGTGTAAAGCTTAGAATATATAAATAATCATCTCATACTAGAACTACCATTTTTTTGCACTTTCTTTTCAAATATATAAGCGTGTGTTCTAGATAAAGTTTAATAATGGCGGTAACGTTGAGCATTCTTACAATAGACCTTTCGTTGTTTGAAAATTTTTGCCTAATTTTTGTCCTCATTTGGTCGTTTCGATATTGTATTTAAAAGCTTTTCCATGGCTTTAATTAATTCTTTATGTACTCCCACTTTTTCTATCGCTTTCCACAGTTTTGTTTTGAGTATTGAGTTGTAAGCTTTTGTGATGACTACAAAAGCCATATGTACTTCTCTATTCTTAGCTTTATTTTCCTCCACTAACTGCCTTAATGTATGTATAATTGAGACAAGAGTAAAGCCTGCTTGAATGTCTCTTATATTATCTTATAACTCTTTTTCTATTTTCTTTCTGATAATTTTCCGTATAATCTTCCCACGGTTAGGATTATGTTAATGCCTCTGTAGTTGAAATACCATCTGCGATCACCCTCCTTAAACATAGAAGTTTATAAGCTTTCGTCCATAATTGTTTTTATTTGTTTATCATTCTATTACTTGCTGATGATACTCCATTAAATCTGATTAATTTAATTTTATCAAGTAAAAACTAAGCTTACTTACGTAATTTCGTATTTTCTTATAACTTCTCTGGATTTCTATCTAAATTTTTAATTTAAAAATCCTTCAATTATTTCACAAAATTTAAACAATCTGTTTGCACTAGAGAGTTGGTTTTGCTTTTGAATATCCACTTTGTAAATTTAGGTAATACTCTAATTTTTATTAGCTTTACTAATTCCAAAATGTAAATTATAATATTAATGCAAAGCTTCTCAAATCTGGCTCTATACTCCGTATGCATATCAAATGTTGAAGTTCAAGGCGGTTTCTCACTGTTATTTTTATGGTAGTTATATTCGAGCAACTTAATTCACGTACATGTAATATTACAATTAGAAACAAACATTTAACAAGTTCCTTCGACAGCTTTAAGCATTCTTGCATTCGTTTGGTCTAAAATTGATGTTGTTTTAGAAAAAAGTCCAGATTTAGCATCTGTTTTTAGTATTTTAACGTTGTAAGAAATTATGCAAAACCAGATTAAGCATCCATCTGTAACTGTTATGACTGTTTTGAATTTCTCTGGGCAAATAGTCACAAAACTTGTTTTAAATTGCTTAAAATTTATCACAATTAATTAAATCGTTCAAGAGTTCTTGATTCAGTTGGGATGGAATCAAACTTTTGTTTTCAATTAAAGTCGACGACAAATCAATTTTTTTATGATGTTCTTAATTTTGTCTGTCACTGATGTTACCTTAACATGCGACTCAAAATATTTGTTTTGTAAATATGAATAAGGAAACCCAGCCGAAAAAGGCAAAATAACATTAAAAATGGCTTCTTATATTCCGATTTCTCACCTTATTTTAATTGGAAATCTTTTTTATGATCGCAACTCTCAAAAGCCATCTTTTTAGTGATGAAAAATATTTATATATAAAGAACTGATGCGCGCAAATTTTTCTAAAAATCCGAGTTTGCAACGCGTTTCCTTTGATGGAATTTGCAACTTTAATGGCACTTTTTATAACACAATCTGCTTCAGAAGGTACAGATTGCTGTGCAAAAACTTCTCAGTGTGAATAATAGTCTAGCGTTTGCTATTTCTTCTTATAATTTAACAGCAAGACCAGCTCGATGTCCCGGAATAACGTTGGCGCCATTAGGACAAATAATAACGCAGTTCACGTCGTGCTAGCACTTTTATAGTGTCTAATAAATATTTTTCTGTTGTATTGGCCTCTGATGCTGCACAAAATATATTTTTTGTAATTCTATTTCGTATCGCCGCTTGCAAATACTATAAACTAGACAGAGTTAGAAATATCTGTAGTTTTGTCCATCTGTAGTAAGATGTATTCATTTCGTATTAGCTTTAAAATTTTGTATTAAAATACCGTTCGTCATGTCATTTATTCTTTTTTGGATATTATTATTCAAGAAATATTGTTTTTAGGTGCAGTATTTTTATAACAACTATTATTAGCAACACTTCAACAGCTACTAGTAAAATCAGACTTTAGCAATTGTTTATGGCTTACTGGTTTTTGCAATGCAAAACGTAACTCAATAACTTATTAGTAATGTTTATTATTATTAGTAGTTGCTGGTGTAAAAATGTCTTGCTTTTGGAAGAGGAGTTTGAATTTCTTTCAAATAATACCACAAGTTTAGTTTTTGTCCAGATATTTGTTATAGAATTGTCGAAGCAGTTTTGATGACTTTATGCTTTCCTCGAAAGACTTCTTGGTAAACAATACAATATTTAATCAAATAATGAGTATAACTCGTAATTATCATTAAATATTGTATACTCCATTTAGTAGTCGACATCATAGAGCAAATTAAAAATAATGCCTCGTAATTTCGAGAAGTACTCCCTTGAGTACAATGAAGGGTTTTAGAAAAATAAATATTGCTATTTGTTGAAAGATGCCGTAAGTAGTAAATAAACAATTTTTACTATTTAATCATAGAAATCCCCAACAACAAAGAAGCAAATTAGACTGCTTTGTTTTGTTTTTGTCACTAATTTAGTTCATTTAATTACATTAGCTTATTACCATTATATTCATTACTTAGTCATCTTTTATCCTTGCTCTGGTGTTTGCGTTATCTTATACCACTTTATGTTTTTTAATTCTTTTTAATAATATAGTTTTATAATTAAGTTAAAACTTATCTTTCGGTTGCAAACTCTCCCACCTCTATTTTAAATTTGTTAATCTTACAAACTTACGTATACAATATGTTACATATTTAAATTTGTAATTTGGTTTTTCTTTAACTTTTTTAGCAATTATTTTTTTAATTTATTGATCACAAGTTATCTATTTTATTACCGCCAACGCTCAAATGTATATAGATTTATATTCTTATCGAGAAGTCTTAGGGGTTTTAGAGCTAAATTACTGTCTTAACTATTAGATACTTTTATTTACTTCGATTTATAGGTATTTACATAAGTGTACGAGTTGTTTGTTGCAGTACTGGTTACACCCGTTAAATATTTTAGTCTGCATAAACATAAAGCACATAGTTGCGGTTGGTATTTGAATAATCAATGTAATCGAAATTTGTAATCAATAAACTGAGTAATAGCAAGGTAAACGCTAAATTAAAGAAAATGAATTTGCCACTTTTATTGTTTATATTTTTAAAATCAGGGTTTTGCATTTATAGTACTCCAACATCACCATTTTAAAAATTCGAGTACCTGTTCCTAGATTTCACCTAAATGAGTAGTTACGGCTCCAACAACACATTTATTAACTTGTACAAACCCTAATTCCCCAAACAAAAAATGTGGAATTGGCGCTGGACGAACTTTGTGTAAAATACTACAGCAGTCGGCTTTAGAAAATCAGGTAGCTTTAGAATATCCGCAACAACCAGTTTCCATAAAATTTTGGACAAGCTGAAAATAGCAGCCTTTGGCCAAACGTGACGTGGGTGATCGTAGTTTTTTTCTGGAACCAGACGGCAGAGCTGTTTAAGCTCACTGTAGCGAAAACGGTCAGTTTTAGTTATCTGAAAACGCCGCAGGCGTAGGTACGTTACTTCAGAAATAAACTTCGAAAAGCAAGTCGGCTGTAAAGTAACGTTTGAAATAAATAAATTGATTTTGATACAAAATATAAACGATTTTCATCCTTTCTTACATAAAATATTTTTATATTTTAAAATTAATTATATTTACTAGTAATGCTGTTGATTGTTGACTTTTATTAGATATTTATATCATCAGGTTATTTTAGGAATTATTTGCCACTTTAAGTAATCTAATTAATGTTAATTGCTTTTTATCTTTTTACATAGCTGAATTACTCTAATTGTCAAAGAGTTTTTAATGTTCCGATTTGATTATATATATACGTTTTTGCTATTCTAATTTTTTGACTTTATCAATTGATTTAAATTGCAATAATTTTATTAATTTTTAAAAATGCTTAATTCCTATTTTTGAAGTATTATAGTTAATAATTATATAGTTGTGTTTGTTTTTGTCAATACTGTAGATATGTAAATGTATATTGTTACCCTACTTTTAATTTACTAGATAATAGGGAAATAATAAGACGAAGCAGTTAATTATTGATGATAAATCAATTACAAAAAAAATATTTTTTTATTAGTTTTGCTAAGCAGTCTTCTTAAACTAAAAACTTATTGCGATTTCTAACTCGGCAACTAAACTCAAATAAATGGAAAATTATGACCAACAAAAGTAGGAAAGTGTATCAGTAAACATTACAGTAGTGCAATAAATATAACTTAATGATAGTAAACTTAAAAGTGGAATGGTAACTACATCAGCTGCATGTTGAGGTACGTGCAATAGCGTGCGAAGATAGATTAAGTGCAAGGTTACTGCACATAAGCAAGGAACGGTAACTGAATAAATTAGAAAGCACACGACTGTGTTTCAAAATATTAAAACGTATAACTTTCAACATAACTGCGGTAATGATATAATAAATTGTAAAATACTCAAAGCCGTGGTGGCTTAGTGGATAGATCGCTAGACTACGAAACCAAGAGTTGCGGGTTCGAATCCCGCTCTCGCCAATTTGATCACTGGCATTTTTACGGCCCAGCTCGACTCAGGCTGCAATAAATGAGTACCTGGAGGTCAAACTCTGGGGTAATAATAGGCGGTCGGTACGTAGAGCTAGTCACATTACTACCCTTGTGTACCGTAGGCTCTAGACTGTAGCAGATCTATCCTGTTACGACCCCAAAAGGCCTTCAAGGCCTGTTCGGGGAACTATTATATTATTATTATTAAAATACTCAAAAGCTACCTACCATCGGTACACAGTACTTAACTCAGTTATATAATGCAGTCCTTCAGAATGGTTATTTTTTATTCTAATGGAAAGTGGCACAGATTATACTCATCACAAAGCCTAATAAACCTCCCAACGACCCAAAGTCATATCGACCGATAAGCCTTTTGTCTAGAGTAGCTAAAGTTTTCGAAAAGCTCTTAGTACAAAGACTAATCCCAATTATTGATGACAAAGAGCTACTACATCCCACCAATTTGGTTTCCGAAAGTTGCACTCAACAATTGAGCAAATCCATCGGGTAGTTCAAACAATCAATCAAGCCTTTGAAGACAAGCACTACTGCTCTGCTGCGTTCCTAGATATATCACAGGCATTTGATAAAGTGTGGCATACGGGACTCCTATGCAAACCAAGAACGCTCCTCCCCCTAAACTACTTCCTAATCCTGCAATCCTATCTCCTTAATCGGTTATTTCTGGTTAAATACGAAACTGCAACCACAAATCTTTTTTCTATCAACGCTGGTGTACCCCAAGGCAGTGTTCTCGGACCACTGCTCTGTCTCTTATACACAGCAAACCTCCCGACAATACCAGAAATCACAACAGCTACATTTGCGAATGACACCGCGGTTCTGGCTACTGACAGAGACCCAGTCGCAGCATCACAAAAACTTCAAGCCAATTTAACTGCAATTGACAAATAGTTAACAAGCTGGAGAATCAAAATAAACGAGTCTAAGGCAACTCAAGTAACCTTTGCCTTGCGCAGAGATACGTGTCCCCAGTTCAGATAAACATCTTTACCGCAAGAACGAAGTAGCCTTTACCGCAGAAGAGCTAACATGGCGCATAATCTTCAGTAAGCGCACTGGGTTAAACCAAGATGTACTGGCTACTGAGAAGTCGAAGTTATCATTAACAATAAAGCCTTACAGGTAATTCTCAAACCCGTATGGAGCTATGGGATTCAACTTTGGGGAACATCTGCCAACTCTAACTTAGAAATCCTAGAACGCTTCCAATCTAAAGTGCTGCGCATGATTGTTCCTGTCAAACAAGGCTATCCGTAACGATCTTCATATGCCTTCAGTGAAAGAAAAAGCCAGCCGTTTCAGTGCTAAATACAGTGACCGTCTTAGTGCACACCCCAACACATTAGTAATGGATCTTATAGGTCCCCAAAATCGCAATCGAAGATCCCAAAAATATATACCAAATGACTTGCCCACTAGATTCCCTACTTAATCAATATTAAGTTTTGCGTTAGTTTTTATTTTAGTTTTAAGATCTAGTTTATAAGTTTACTTTTATACTCAAAAACTCAAAACTCATCTAGATAGCTATTGTTACAGAAGCATCCTACCGGGGATGCTTCTACATGTCCAAATAATCTATCTCAGAATTTACTAAATGCAACTTGCAGATTGTAAATAAATTGGATTTCAATTAAAAATAACTGCGTCAATAAATAGAAAAATAGGCGAGATAAAGAACGAAGAAAATTATAACGTGTTTGTATATTAGTGTTTTCTTATTTGTTCCAAAATTAATATATTTTGGAACAAAGAAGGAAACACTATAAACACTAATTAAATGATTAAAAAATAATATAAAAAAGACGTGCTTAATAAAAGGAATAAGAAATTAAAAATTGAGATAGTACAAAACAGAACGGATCAAGACTATTACAAAAAAAATAATAAGTTAGAAATCCAAAAATTTCGAGCAAAAGAATAAAAAAAGATTAAAAAACAAAAACTTAAAAAAAGAACTGACTGTAGTTAAGAACACTTGGGCAACAAAAAAACAGAATGTTGTCGGGTTTTTTTGGCGCACTTACAGGCACTGCATCCGCAAGGGCTTATTGTGCCCACTAACATGCAGTTATTCTAGGACACACACACCCATGGGTTGTGCGAGATTCGAACTCGCGCCCGCCGGCTAGAGGACAGATCCAACCGGTGGAACCATCTGAGCCACCGCGTCCCATGTTGTCGGGTTAGACCTTAAGGTAGAGACAACTGATCCTCGTCAGTTAAAACAAAAAATAAGTGTCCTTATGAAACAACAGTTAGAAGCTGAGATAAATATCAAAGCCTCAAGAACACTAGGAAATTAAAACGTACCAAATATAAACACAGAATGTAAAGAACTAGTAGAAAATAATAAAAACAAACATCAATTAACAAAAATAAAAACCAATGAAGAAGAAAACGAGATCTGGAAGAACAAAGAATTTTAAAAATATAAGTGCAAGAAGAAAAAGAGATAAAATAAACATACAGAACCTCCAAAACAAGAAAAGAATATACATTTAAAAAATCGAGAGGTAAAAAAATATATGACGTAAGTAACTGCACAGAATATATTTGGACCAAAAATGGAAGGAAACTAATAAAAATTAAATAATAAACAAACAGGTTATATTATATAAAAAAAATTATAGAACAATGAAAACTAAAAATCTAATAAGTTAAATGGAAAAAAATGCGGAAGAAGAAATAACAAAAGCAGAATTACATAAAGCACACAAATATAATTATAAACGTGAACTAAATACCAACAGATTAGAAACTAGCAGTAATGCTTGCAATGTTTAAAAAAATGCAAACATGTAGAGGGTCACTTCACTTGGTGTACTTTGAAAAAGTTGAGAAAGTATACTAACAAAACTTTTAATTTAAAAAGAGCAGAGAAGAAAACAACAGGCGCCCCATTAAAGTTTTTTATTCAGTATCAACAAAGAATATATGCCACATACTAAGGAAAAAACTAACAACTAAAACAAAAGTAAAAGTTCATATTTCTCTGTTTGTTTCAATAGTTACATATGCTTCGACATTACAGAGTTTGAGCAAAATACAAAGAAAAAAAACACAAGTAAGCGAAATAAAGATTTTCAAATGAATGGTAGATTTAAGCTGTAAGATAAAAACAGAAACAGGAAATTAATAAAAAGGTTAGAAATATAAATGATTAAAAAATAAATAACGCGGTTAGAATAGAAGTAACAAAACTAATAATAAAAATTAGTATAAAAAAAGAAAAAAGTGAAACCATAAAATAGTAAGGTACCGAAACAAAAAGGACTAGACCGGAGTAAGGCATGAGAAATTGCAATAAATAGAGAAAAAATCTGGTGTGAACATCACAGGACTTTCCTTATCCTATTATTTGGGTAATTCTGGCAACAATCCTGGGCTTCAATTTTTTTCGAGTTCCTATTTTACCAACTTTTACTTTAAATTCATGTTTATCTCGTGATAACTAATCATTTTTATTCTCATGAATTTTTTGTATCTTCAACCGTTTAGATTCGCGGCCGCTTCGCGACCGATTTTGCAACCTTGCGACCAAACGGCTCTGCCGATTTTTACCAAAAATTCGCACTGCGTCTCTACCTACAAGTAACTTGCCTACCAAATTTCAAATCTCTAACTCTTACGATTCTCGAATTATCCTGTTTACTGACAGACCGACAGACACACACACATGCGCGCACACACACACACACGCTCGCGCGCACACAGAAAGAAGATTTTCGAAGATTTTAGAACGGCAGTAAAAGATACAGGAGATAGCAGAAAAAATGCTGTTACAAGATTTTAATGCGTGCGTTGAAAAAATGATAACATTTTCGGACTCCATCCAAGCAAATAGCAATGGGAATAGACTGATCGATTTGTGTGCGAAATATCAATTACAAATGACTTCTATAAATATAAATAAATCTACACGTATACATCGATACAGTCAACAAGAAGACCAAAATGCATAATCTGCTCTGTCATAGTGCAACAAAATCATCCATGAAAACTTCAGAGGACTGAAGCAGGATACTGTTTTCAGATGAGTTGCGTTTGTGCTTTACTGGATCAGAGGGGTGTCGGCGAGTACAAAGAAGCGTCGGAGAAAGATACGCTATAGTTTGTATTAACGAGCGACTTCCATTTGGCGATGGGTCGGTTATGGTTTGGGCAGGAATCTCTTCACAAGCACGTACACACAAGCACACAGAGTTGGTTTTTATACAAAATGGCTCTTTGAAAGCTTAGAGATACATTACGGACGTTCCACAAGATGTCTTTCATACCTCGCGTAGCCAGAGTCGTCAAAGAGTATTTTGATTATGTGAGAATTAGGCGGTTTCAGTGACCAGCCCTCAGTCCAAACATCAATTCTACTGAACGTATCTAAAATGTGCTGGGACGATGTGTCCAAAAGCATACACCAGCTCCAAGAACTGCCCAGGAGCTGAAAAAGCTGTTATTGCAGGAATGGAATAATATCGACCAGAATGTGATCCTCAACTGAACTCAAAGTTTTCCTCGTTGACTTCAACCAGCTATTAACGCAAGAGGAGGGAATGCACGTTATTAGTGATAGATTTGGCCTACAAAATATGTTACAGTGATTTACAATTTACAAATATAAGCGTTTAACTGCAAATTCTAAAAGTATCACAATTTCAATGTAACCTCAAGTTTTTGCTAACATTTTAATAAATTTCGATTTATTTAATGCTAATAATGCAAATCCCTAATTCCTTGGTTCTGGAATAAGTAACTAATAAATACTTAGATAAAGACAATGAAACTGATTAAGCCCAGTAATTAATTGAGTAACATTATTTAAATAGATTCTCAACTTGTAAGTTACAGTAACGATAATATCAGCCGAATTAAGCTTCGCCAGACGCCAGCAACACAGCCCTTCGTTATTATTAATGCTTCATTAGAGGAATCACATAAACTGCCGGTTTAATCCGTTCGCAGCCTCTTTTAATCAACCGCGAGTAGAGCTCGGTAATGGGCTCGCGAAGTTTGCGCCGTTCCAGATGGCTCGTAAATCTGCCGCACTCCGAATTCCCGGCAATCTCGCCGTCGCACCACGTCTTCAAGACGTTTCGGTAATTTTAATTCGAGCGGCTTATCAGAACGATGTGTTATGGAAGCCGCAAGCCGCATTAGTTCTCGCTCCGCAGCTTACACGCGACCGCAAGCAGATTTAATTCAATCCGCCCTTGTGTCTGCGCGCCGCGTGACTCCGGGACGATCCGGGCGGAGCGCGGATCAGCAGAATATTTCGTGACGTGCGGGCTGAGCGGAGACCTGGCGAAACGAGCTTAATCCGGAAGATTAGACGGGCGGCGACTCCGGGAGTCGTCGCGGGGATCCGCTCGTCTTGCAAATGCAGTTTATTAATCTAACTATCAGGGTTGATGCTTCGAAACATTCTGGAAATGAGGAGCGCCGGGATGGAATTTCTGCCAGAAATATTTGCTCGCGCAAGTTATTTCCCCGGAATGAGATTAGGCTGCGATGCTGCGGAAATATTTTGTCGAGACGACATTCTAGACAACTTACGACGCAATCCCTGCAGAATTTATGTTTTTATTTAAGATGTAACCATTTTAATAAATTATTGAACTCCTTTAGCATTTAGGGACACAACAATCTAAATTTGCAATCTACACAAAATAATAAGTACATGCTTATTTGCAGATGTCTTGAGTCAGGCTCTATCTATAGATGGGTCACATCAATAAGATCTTTGAGCCGTTATCGTTTTAGTCTCCGCTCAGACTATTTCTGAATGAAGTTTTGATTACCGCATTGATGCATGCGATTCCAACATTATTAGTGAAAGTCTGGTTGCTAATGAACCATTGGAGCATTTTACAATTGTTTTATATAGTAGTAGAAACAGTTCTGGAACATAATTAAAAGACTAAAAGGCAATCAAGCAAAACAGATAAGAAATATAAAGAACAAAGAAGGAAACTAGAAACAACGACCGAAGGAGTTTTAAGAGCATGGAGGGACCACTACCACAATAAATTTAAGAACCAAGAAGATATTCAAGAAGAACCAGAAATGGAAAGAGTAGATCAGGAGAATGCAAACGATGATATTACAGAAGAAGAAATAAAACAAGCACTAAAAACAACACGAAATGGAAAAGCACCCGGGAGAGACGAGATTACATCAGAAATGCTCAAGATAGGAGGAGAAACAATCATAAAATGGCCCCAGATAATATTTCAACAAGCGTGGAGAACAGAAAAGATACCGGAGGACTGGGAAGAAAAATATCATAGTGCCCATATATAAGAAAGGAGAAACAGTTAATTGCAACAACTATAGAGCAATATGTTTATCATCAGTGCCCGGTAAAGTGTACTCGAAAGTCATAGAAAAACGATTAAGAAATGAGATTGAGGACAAAATGGAGCAGGAACAAGCAGCGTTCAGGCCCGGCAGACAAACCCAGGACCATATATTCACAATACGAAACATAATAGAAAAAACAATAGACAAAAACAGAGACACTTTCTTGGCCTTTATAGACCTTAGGGCTGCTTTTGATCTGGTACCAAGAAGGCACATATGGAATGCACTGGAAGAATTAGAGACAAGCCAAAAGTTAATACGAATAATAAAAAGCATCAACAAAAAAGTAGTAGGCAAAGTAAGACTAAATGGACACAAGTCTGAGGAATTCTACATGAATAGAGGGGTAAAGCAGGGAGACAGTCTCAGTCCACTGCTATTCATTATATACATGAATAATATAATAACAAAATGCAAAAATGAAAGCAGAAGAACAAGAATAGGATATCATAATCTAACACCAGTAATGACCCAAGATTTAATTTATGCAGATGACATACTCCTAATAGCCGGAAATACACAAACACTACAAAATAACCTGGAGGAAAAAGGAATGGAGATAAACACTAATAAGAGTAAAGTTATGCACATTACAAGAGAAGATAATATAGAACAAACTGCCATTCTGATAGAAAATAAACAACTGGAGTATGCGGATAAAATGGAATACCTTGGAACAATCATCAGTAAAGATGGAAAAATAGAAGAGGAAATTAGACACAGAATAAGTAAAGCAAACAAAATATACTACCAAATAAATAACACTTTAATAGGCAAGAAAGAGCTTAAAGTTAGAACAAAAATGCACCTGCACTAATATACGGAGTGGAATCTTGGGCATTAGTGGATAAACTCAGATCAAAAATAACAGCTTCTGAGATGAAATATCTACTGAAAGTAGTGGGCAAGACCAGGAGAGATAGAGTTAGGAACAAAAGCGTAAGGGACGAATTAGAACAACAGCCAATAATAGAAGAAATAAAGAACAAACAATTAAAATGGTACGGACACCTTATGCGGATGAGAGCTGACTCATACCCGAGGAAAATTTTTGAAACCAGACCAGAAGGACAGAAGAAGAGAGGCAGGCCCCGAATCAAATGGGAGGATAATATCAAAGAGTTGGCAAGGAAAAGAGGGAAGACCGTTCAGGAAGCTAGGACGTTAGCGATGCAAAGAACCAACTACAAGAAATGGATAGAGGCCCCAACACTATAAGGCGTAAATGGGAAAAGAGAAAGAAGAAGAAGAAGAAGTAGTAGAATCAGTAATACTTATTTAAATCATAAAATACAGCATAAATACACAAGATCAATAGTAGAGGAAGCCAATATGTTATCAACTACATACTATCAAACGAATATTACATCCGTCTCGTATCTTAGACGTCTTAAGCATTAAATTACGCTGAAATGGACAGCTATTATAAACTAGTATTAGGAAAAATTTGTTTAACCATACAAAAGTCGAAAAAACCTATCCGTTTTTGTAGATCAAATAAAGAGAGAACTTTCAAAACTTTCTTTACAAAAGACGATTGAAAAACCGTATCTCTTAAAATTTTACATTAGATACAGACAACATAGATGAGGCTTGGGAAAAACAAGAAACAAATGTTTTAAATAACTCAAAAGAAGCACTTGGTGCACAAAACATACATAGGAGTAAGCAATGTGTACATAAAACACCATGGTTTTCTACGGAAGTGAAAGAATGAGCACACGAGAAGAAAATTCTTTATCTAAAATATAGATTTGAACAAACTTTACAAAGCTATGAAGAATACAAGGTAGTCAGAAACTGGTAAAGTTAGAGATAGAAAGAAAACTTTTGGGAAAAGTACACCAAAGATATAAAATCAGACTTCTACTGTCAACAAACGCAATTTTAGAAATTCATACGTACCCAAAGAAAAAAAACCAAGGAGTATATAAAAAATACGAAAATATATGAGGAAGTATGGTTACAATATTTTAGAGATCTATAAGCAGATAGAAAGAATATTAATCGATCAAAAGAGATACGGACTAAACTAGACATCGATGAAGAAGATATGAGAACAGCATTAAAATAATTAAAAACAGGAGATCCCCAGGCAAAAACAATATTACTAATAAAATGTTAAAGTATGGTGTTTTATTAAGTTAATCAAATATATCCGGAAAAGTCGAAAATACCTTATAACTGGTATTACAATACCAAAATTAAAAAAAACTAAAAACTAGTACCTAATAACTACCAAGAAATTAATCTGCTTGGCACTACATTGAAACGAATAACAAAAATAATTACACTAAAACTAACAGACATCATAAAACTAAGAGATAAACAACACGGCTTTAGGCCGGGTAGATCGTGTAATGATGCAATATTCACGGTAAGGCAAATCGTTGAAATGGCTCTGGAGTCAGGGTACTTATGCTTCATAGACATAGAAAAAGCATTTGACAACATACTAATACATCACATTTTACATATATTGAAAGAGAACAGTGCTCCAACTAATTTAATCTTATTAATAGAAGACGTGTATAGAAACACCTCTAGCAAAATCAGGATAAAGAACAAACTCACTAAAGAAATAGCTATTAATAAAGACATTAGACAAGATGACTCAATAAACCCACTGCTTTTCAATTTAGTGATAAATAAAAATTTTAAAAAATGGTACATCTAGAGGGATACAAAATGGCCGACGACAGATGGTTTGTTATGCAGACGATGCGGCGTCAGTCGCAGATAGTGAGGATAATTTACAGAGACTGCTATTTCTGTTTTTACAAAGATGCAACGTATATAATTAGTATCTACTTCAAAAACTAAATGTCTTACAATTAGTAACGAACCGGTACGGGTGCAAGCTCGAATTATATGGGTAAATAGTCGAACAGATCAATAGCTTCAATTACGTGGGAGTGGAAATAACTAGCGCAAAAATACTAAAGGAAGAAGTACAAAAACAAACAAAACGCTCAAAATTTCTAGATTTTTAAATGAACTTATATGTAAAAATAAGTACTTAAGAACAAAAGCAAAAATACGCGTTTATAAGGCGGTCGAAAGCCAATATTATCAAACGATGCTCAAACTCGCAAATACAGCAAAGATGCAAACAAACGCTCGAAACGGCGAAAATAAAAACGCTAAGAAAAATTACTGGACGAACTTTGACTAAATACAGAGCAAAGATATACGAGAACGATGTAGCAATCAAAAAATAAGAAATTGGTTTAGAAATCCAAGAGAAGAATGAAATCAACATATATCTAGAATGAACGAAACAAGACGAGTAAGAATAGCTAGAGACAAAAGACTACAAGGACGGCGCAACCCAGGCAGACCAAAAAAATAGTTGAAAGACAATCTGGAATAAAACAAACTGCAAGTTTAAATAATATTAATAATAAAAGAAGAAGAAGAAGAAGAAGAAGAGTAGCAGCTTATTATTAAAGATCGATTGAGATTTTTGCCCGATTCGCCAGTACATATTTTTAGTTTTAGGTTGAGATATTGGCATTTGGCTTTTACACTTATCGCTCATGGCAGTATAGACACCTTATACCAATTTAGTCGTATAGTAAATAACTGCATTTTTCGTAATAAATTTTGTTTGTTTCTTTAACCATTTAGCATCTTCTTGGACATGTTTCAACTAGTCATATATTATATACGGAAGCAGGAAAAAAATAATTAAAAGTGTCTATAAACACGACCAAGAAGTATTTCATTTATTTACCACCGATTACAAGGTTATTTTTTAAAGCTTACATTAATGCATTGTTGCAAAAGTTTCTTAAATTTGTCGAACACGCGCCTTTATAGGTCCTCATCAATGGCTGCTACTTCATCACCAATGGTTTACTTGAGTTCTTGAATACTTATAATATGCCTCTAGAACACACGGCCTTTTAGGAATCCCCACAGGAAAAAATCTGGTACACTGAGGTCGGGCGACCGAGCTGGCCAAGCGATTTCACCGAAACGAGAGATAACAGTTTCGAACATTTTACGAACTACAGCCTTACTGTTTCGCATGGTGTGAGCTGTTGCTCCATCCTGCTGGAAATATAGGTTTTTAGGGTTAATGCCAAACTGTCGTAACTTTTGCTAAACAAAACCTTTCAACATAGTCACATAACGTTCTGAATCAACGGTCACTGGTTGTTTATTTTCATTTTTAAAAAATACGGGTCTACAATTCCGAAAACACCAACTCCACACCAAACCGTCACTTTAAGAGAGTGCAAAAGCTTTTTATGCAGTTTTTAGGGTTCACTGACGCATATTTTGTTTGTTTACCCAGCCAAAAACATAAAAATGTGCTTCGTCGGTCATCAGAAAATTATTTAGAATGTTTGGGTTTTCCCGTAACAAACCACTCATGGTGGTGTAGAAAGCAAGTCTTGCTTCTTTGTCTCTTTCGTTAATTTGTTGCACAACTTGCAGTTTTCAAGAGTGAAATTTTAACTTTTTTAACATTTGATTTAAACTTCTTCTACTGATGCCTAAAATGCGAGATTGCTGGTGCGCCAAACGACGAGGACTACGTCCAATAGCTTCCTTCACTGTCTGCAGGTCCTCTCGCGTCCCGCACTGTTTGTGGAGCTCCATGCTAAATTTTCCACCCAAGCCAATATGGTATTGCAAGACGGTACGTGACCATGTCGACCAATAGTCATCGATAGACACGTTGCACTTTTATGACAGAATTTGTTTTGTAATAACTACGAACACACAGATAATAGGTTCCAACGCTTCATTGCGACTGACATACCGCGGCGGCGCATGTCATGAAATGGCGTGCCCCCCTCTACCATTTCCCCTCCCACCAACTACGATAAGCTATCGCCGTGACGCACTATTTAGACTTGTAATGTGTAAATTGGCTCTGCGCCACCCTGTGAAATTAAAAAGTTGCTAATACTTTTACGCCTTTAAACTTCGAATCTTTACTTCTGTTCCTATTCCTTCTTTTAGATGTTTGTTTGCATTTTAAAAAAATATACGCCGTTTTGAAGTTTCGACTTTTGAGCTCGCCAATTTATCATCAGATCTTTTGTCGCTCACTTGGGTTTTTATAAGGTCTTGTTATAAGTTTTTGCATTCAATGGCCCGTGATAAGCCTTTCTCCATAGAAACTCGTTCAACCATTCTCACTTTACATCAAGAAAGACTATCAGTACGTAACATTGCGAAAACATTAAGAATTTGTGCTTTGACTTATATTACAATGTTACGGAGAGACAAGAAGTCTTAGAGATCACCATCGCCCTGGGCCAGGGCCAAGCAAAATAGAAGATTAACTGTCCCAGATATTACTGCGGTGTTTAACCAGGGACATTATGAAACAATATCCGGCGGCTTGATAAAGCGACGTCTTCAGGAGGGTAATTTTCGTATTGTGACGAAAAAAAACATTATTACGACATGATAATGAGGTAAAACGACTTCAATTAACACAAAAGCATCGTTCCTGGACAAAACCTTATAAAAAATGGCATGGCACCACAGAGTCTAGACCTCAACCCTGTGGAGTTGCTATGGGATAAGCTGAACAGAATAGCAAGAAAGGAACGTCTTACGTATAAAAATTATCTGTGAAGTTTTCTTCAAGGTGTCTGGAAAGACAAATTAATCTAAAGAATGACTAGAATCATAAAAGCAGCATTAAATGCAGAGTGTTTTTTTTATGAAACAAATGTTAATATTAAAGTTAATTTTTGATCTAGTAGAAGATTGAGGTATTATATTTCAGTTTTTATTAGTACATTACTTGAGGACAGCCGCTTCGTCTGTTAGTTATTTATGTGGATTTACCGCTGTTCGTCTTTATTCTCCACTGATCTAATCAAGCTTATAGCAGGTTTAGGTGTATTTGTATTTTTTGGCGTTTGGTAGGAGATTATTAGCGAAAGTGGCAATTAAAATGGTAATAGTAGTTGGGACATCTAAATTACAGAGAAGGTATAGAAAAGGCCCAAGGACCGTACCTTCTAGAAAAGCGGTTCCTAACCTTTTCTGTGACTTATTAGGAAAACTAATTTTACCCCCTCCCCTTTAAAATGTTATCAAAGAAAATAATACATGCAAATACAAATTGTCTTTATTAATCATAATAAATTGTACAAAAATACACGTTATTATAATTTCAATGTACTTTATAAATAATAAATTAATAATATTCAGTGTGAAGGTTGGTATAGGTTTGCATTAGTTTTTTTTGTTAAGTTTAGTTTCACCTAAATCGCATCTCAAGTCATTTTCCACATTGATACGGTTTCTGGCCTTTGTTTTTACTGTTATTAAAGTTAAAAAACACTCTCACATCTATCAGTGTTAGTAAATAATATTATATATCTTAGAGCTCTGTCAGCTATAATAGGATATTCGGTATCTACTTTTCGTCAAAATCTACCAAGGTCATAATTTTGAAATTCCACTTTGAAAGTGATATCCTTGCGTAGTCTGAGAAATTCTACTTTGGCCTGCACATCTTCGTCTTTAAAAATATCATCATCAGTAGAAAATGGTCTTGATATCCATTCCCACCAATAACGAGCGACACTGCATCATACAAACAAGGTTTGATGAGATCCTCTTCTATAATATGCCATCTTTTGTTCATAGCAATGCGATAAGGACATAAAGCTTAAAGACACAATTCAATTACCTTTTGTTGATTTCCTATAGAATTTAATCACAAAATCTTCTAACACTCTCTTTACGCTTAAAGAATTTATATCATTACCTGCGAACTCCTTATGAACTTTCTCGAAATGCTCTTTTAATTTGCTCGGCTTCATGCTCTGTGCAGCAAAAACTTTATTCATATAACACACTGAGGCATTTCTATATTCCTGTCTACAAGATTAGTGAAACCCCACTGTAGAAATGCTTCTTTATGAGAGTGCTTTTTGCCGGATGTAGAAGCCATGGGTGAAGAGGACAGGAAGAAATAATCATAAAACAAATATATAAAAAAGATACAGTGAATTATTTATTCTTAAAAACAATACAAAATACTTCTTCGCCTTGCTTTGCCTTAGCTTACCTTGCCTTTGCCTTACTAGCGACAGCTAGCACATCTAGCAGAGATGGGAGAGAAAAAGAGACGACAAGACTATTACCCCCGCAGAATAGCTGTTTTACCCCAGCAGAGGTAATTAACTCCAACTTCTAGAACAATCAGCTTAATAAAATGGTAGTTTAATCGAGAGTCTTTGAGTTTAATTTAGTAGAGTTTGTTTTTAATTTTATGCAATAATCCGCCGTGCTACCTTTTATCAAATGTCACAAAACTACACATTTTTTTATTTCTAACGTAGTTTACAAGCCTATAGCATTTCTGGATGGTGGAGTGGCTTACACGGAAGCCAAATTGATGTAATAAGTTTAGTTAGTCCACTCGTATTGTTTTCTCAATCTTGTCGTTCAAATATTTTGAGAAGTAGCAGCAATAACCTGATACGCATGTATAAACTGGTTTCACATGGGAGCTTTCCAAATTTTGGTACCGTAATGATTTATGCATATTTTCACTGCACAGGGAAATGAAGAAGTAGCGAGATTACGATCTTGGAAACTATTTGATTACTTTTCTGACTATTAGATCATACCATACCGCTTTACATGAGTTTGTTGACTTTATTTCTTTATACACCTCAGCTGTAGCAAATAATCTTAGGTACAGGGATAATTGGCCAGACAAGTTGAGGTATTCTTCTACTTTTACGTTGGTATTTAAGTTATTAGATAAGAACGGTCAGTAGGTTGCTTTACCTGTTGACAAATGCTGCAGATCGTTTTGCTCTATAACTTGGAGTAAATTTTGTCCTTTACTTGTAATTAGCCTGGAACCCCAACTTGTGTGCTTGGCGTTCTAATCTCCTACTATGAGAGTATGTGGACCTAGTAGAAGTAAAAGTTTGTGATATCCTACGGCTAATGTGATATACCTAACTGAGCTATATACAACTCCGATAGATAATAGCCAGGAGATAAGTTTCTTTCTATTAAATTACTTTGAATTTTATTAGTTCCACGTGTGATAACATGTAGTGATCAAGTTTCTGTAAACAGTACGTCCCTTGCAATTGCCAGAGGGACTGCTGTGACATAGAACTATTTAGATGGAATATCTCTTTTCTTTAAACAGAATTTGCTTTTGTGCAGCCCTCCACAGTTAACACAACTGAAAGGTTTTCTGCAGTATGAGTTGGAGTGACTGTAATATTAGCAACCTGTAAACTGTATCATATTATTTTTGATTAACGATGCTTCAGGTTCAAAGTCGACAAAGGAGATAAGCAAAGGATCCTTACTTGCCCTATGCTTCATGTTAATGTTATTTTTTACTGAGTGTTCCTAACTCGAATAGTTTATCCTTGATATTTTGAGTGGGAATTACAGCCCTATATGGTCTTTCGTGTTTAACTTGTAGGTGTAATCGACTCCATTTTCTTTACGGAGGTGCTTGACTGATTTTCTCTAGACATCAATAAAAAATTATTTATCTTGACTTCATAAATATATACTGATGTGAAACTAGGTTTTTTCAGTTACGTTTTGTTGTTGGTCTGGTCGTTGAGTTCTATCTCACATTTCCTTTGAAATATGTTCAATTAATTTGTGGCACGTTTTAATTATTGTTTTACAAGGGATTGCCCACAAAAAGGTATTTTTGGGGTCCTAGGCTAACAATTTTTCACCCGCCTTCTTTCAAATTTTTGCAAGGTAAACACGTGGAACAATTTATTTACAAACGATAACAGTGACCTTACGAAAGTAAGATATGCAAAACGATCTTAAAGATAGGCAACCAAACGTACGCTCAGAGCTCAGCCACCCCATATTTTATATCACTTATTTACTTTCTATTCATATGTATATCTAGATATGATCGTTTCTTTTTTTTGCCAAGGGTGTTTATTATCGCTATTATTGTCAGAGTTTTGTTGATGCAAATATTATGATACGTTTTTCTAACTGTTATTAAAGTTTAGAATGGTTAGGACTTGGAAATATTGTTATTGATACGTTAGAAGCATAAGAAATCAGTTCTGATCCATTTGAGATTATTAAAAATTTTGTAACATTGACTTATCTGACTAATGTAGAATAGTGCTGATTGTGGCTGATTTTGCATCATGAGCCTTAGCTGTAGATTATTTTAATTGTTTAAAAAGTTGTTGGATAGCCTGAGTATCATCCCGGATAGATTTATTTTATTATATAACAAAATGAAATTTATGTATGCAGAATGCACTTTTGTAGTTTACAGCGGTAGGAATTTAAGCAAACTCAAATTTGTGTGATCATTGGATTGGCCGACCCTTGGAGATAAGAGGTCCATACAACTTTATACTGCAAAAGTCAAACGTGCAGTGCGCTTCCACGTTATTATTAAATATAAGGTAGAGTTCCTGTTTGTCGTGGAAAGGTACTGCCTGTGCTACAGTCCACACGTTTTATTTTTATCGTATGATGGTCGACCACTAAAATAAAATTTTAGATACTAGAGCCAATAAAAATTTCTTGGAACAAGATATAAACTTAAGAGAAGCGATTAAATTATTCCTAACGAAAGTTATAAAAAGTGTCATAAATCATCAAAATAACCCGTACAAGCAAGCCACCTCATTTACTATGGATAGCTAATAGGAATTTCTGAAGTGTTTTACAATAAATGTCTGTAGTAATTGTAATCTTCTTCTTCTTCTTCTTCCGCCCAAGATTTATAACAAGAACTGCTCTGGCTCATTTATTGCCATCTTTTTCCTAGTCTAGCCACGCTTTTTTTACTAATTCTTTTGATATAATTCCATAAATAGAATTCCCTAAAATAATAAACTTTAAATTTGCGGCAATTGAAAGGACTGCAATGTTATGGTGCATAATCTGTTTTCCTTAATCTTCTCTGCGACTGTCTACACCAAATCATTACTAAACAATTTTTGACATTGGATTTAATTATAAAGCGACCCATTTCTGAATTTGTTTATTATCTTTATCACCCTTAAAAACTTGACTGTAAATTATATTTGATTTTGTGTTCCTCGTCTTCAACAACAAATATAATTTACATGCAACTTCACCAACGGATCAAATACATGTATGGGCACTGTTTGATGGCTGTGAATTTTCAAAATGGAACTCTAGATATTTCTCCGGTTTATTGGAAAGCAAAAGTAGCGCATAAAAAAATAAAATTCAAATTAGGAATAAAACTATGCTTACATGAATTAGTTTTCCTCTGATTCCCGGTGAATGTTCTTTTGTACTCTATTCAGTTTTTCACATTTTTATGCACAAAGGTCGTTTCCAGATGAAATTTTGATTGACTAATAAAAAATATTAAAATGGAAATAAAGGGAAGTTATAGGCCGTAAAGAGTTAATCGAAATTCTTTTAATTGAACTACACGAGTTAGCATTAATGAGTTGAGACTAACGTTGTCATAACAGTTTGGATAAGATCCCTGCGACTGTCGTTTTCGATAAACTCCTAAAATTCTTAAGCATTTTACAATAAACTTTTAGTGATGTTGTCGTCCATAAAGCCATCAATTTCACCAACAAAATTTGTCTGCAGTTTCGTAATACTAAAATTATCTTTAAATATTATTTATTTGTTTACTATTTGCTTTATTATTTTATTGCTGCATTCGCAAAGTGTATTTATATCTACCTTTAATTATGACTTTACAACAGAAATGTATCATTCCAATAGTGATACGGAAACACTAAAACAAATACCATTTTTCAGCTGTATAAACGTCAATTAATTGCCTTCATTTACACTGCACAAAATTTGAGCTAATCCAATCTCAAAATGTAATTTAGTTCATAAATATTCTAAAATACGAAAGAACCCTTTTAAAGTGGATTTTTATTTTTGTTTTACTTTTTGTAATCAGTAATATTAATACAAAATCAAAACGTTAGAAAACTTTTATACAGTTCTTCTTTTTAATGGTGCATTGTCTCATTAATCTATTCTAATGTCATATTACAGCCAATCAACCTTGAAAGTCTTTAAATGATACACACAAAGAATACAACTAGTTTTATAAAAATGAGAAAATTTATAATTACGTATAATAAGCAGTGGACAATTTGTTGCAAAGTAAGACCCCACAAACCGTTCTTATCGCTTATTTCATTTTGGTTTATAAACATTCAATGCACCTTCGTCTCTATTGTTTAACAATAGTCATGTGATGACCAACATTCAACATTGTTTTTGCCCCTTTGAAGGTCACATAGAGGTTGGTCGTCTCAAAAGTAACGCCTTTTTGCCTCTTACTTCTTTTTAAATATTTATTTTATTAACAATATTGCACTACAAGTTGTCATACAAAGACATTCAGTAGTTAGTTAAGCATCCAATGAGTGCTCACCTATATTAAACTAATCTTTGTCGTCACTTTAGAGTAAGCAGTCCATTAGTATATTTGGATGACCATTAATACGGTCTCGATAACGCACACTGAAGCGTTGTATTTCTTTGTTAACTGAAGCCATTTCAAGATCGCGTCCTATGGTTTCATTGAGGACATGCCGTGGTGCGTTTATAATCATTCTGAGTACTTTGGATTGAAATCTTTTAAGAATTTCGATATTGGATCTCTTGGTACTACCCCAAAGTTGTATTTTATATGTCCATATAAACTTGATCACGGTTTTGTATAGGAGCAACTTCTTGTCCGAGGATAACTTTTTTGTAATTTTAGACCCATCTGTTTGCGTTTTGTCCATATAAGCGTTTTCCAAGTCGGCAAAGCTTTTAAAAGGTTATTTTCATTATCTTGGGTTAATATAGTTGACCTTATCCATTCGAATACTTTTGAGGCCATTATCCAAGGACTTAAGACACTCCAAAAGTTGCGCAGTTTAGCCTCGGCTTTTCATGATATTCCAAATTTTTTTGCAATTTACATTATCAAACGCTGTCGTAATGCCTCTAAATGCAATATGCATTTCAAGATTAAAATTTTTAGGTTTTGCAATGATTTTCTAATTAGTAAAGATATCTATACATGAGGGACCTTTGCAAATTATGTTGTTTCTCAAATAATTAATTTTCGCTTATTTTTTGTGAATTTAAATTCTTCATGTACATATTGCTTGTGGAATTTAATATAATGATAACCCTGTAGCTTTTAGTTAGATTTCAGTTTTGTTTTATAAAAGTAGATGTTACTTTAGATTTTAGCGAGCTATTGTTCGAAGTATCTAGCACATGTTAAACAAATGCAGAAATCGATATTTTGGTAAAAGTACGTCGTATTTTTTTAATTCCATATTTATTCTTTCTGATTCTGACGATTTTTGTAATGAGTTTTCCAATTTTATTGTTATTAGCTTGCTCGTATTTGTTACTTTGTCGTTTTTTTAGCAGTTATGGATCCGTTACTACACCAGATTTGCTTGTAATGGTCTTTCATTGGTTATGTTCCCTAACATTTATGTGCTTCTTTTTTCTTATCGTTAAGAGTTTTTACTAATTACTGTGTATAATATTTTGAAATGGTTTTTTTTGTATTCGGTCTAGTTTTTCTCTGTTTTGCTTTGCATATATTTGAAATAATTTGTAAACTTCTCCTTGACTACTTGTTCTAATTGTTGAATTCAAATTCGGAGCTCTTCCCTTTTTCTTCATCATTTTTGTTGCCTTAAGGTTTTGTAAGATACTTGTTTAATGATTTTCTTAATATTTTCCCTCTTTTTTCCAAGTTATCATCTGCTTGTTTGCCGCTGATACTGCATTAATTGTATTTTAGTATAACCACTTCTACTCAGAAGGTTGTTTTGGTAAACAACGAGACGATGCTCGGACCCTATTCTACCAAGATTCGTTGAGTTCTCCTAAGCATAAACACCTCTTACCTTACCATCATTATGGAGCTTTGAGATAAAAAAATTACGAGAAAAGTTTTTCTGTTGTAAATAACATCTAAATTTTGACAAGAATAAAATATACTCCCGTTCTAGTATTGATTCGTGGACTACTTGTAATGTCTACATCTTGCCCGCAATGAATGTATAGTTCAAGAAGTTACCATCGTGCTCAAAAATGTCAATACGCTACTCTGTCATTTTATTTTATTTTAAGACATTTCCGGTAACTCGTCTGCATACTAATACTTTTGATATAATTTCTTAAACAGAATGCCCTGAAATAATAAACTTTAAATTTACGGCAATTGCAAGGACTGTAATGTTATGGTGCATAGTCTGTTTTCCTTAATCTTCTCTGCGACTGTCTGCACCAAACCATTACTAAACAATTTTTGACATTGGACTTAATTATAAAGCGTCCCCATTTCTGAATTTGTTTATTATATTTATCATCCTTAAAAACTTGACTATAAATTGTATTTGATTTTGTGTTCCTCGTATTCAACAACAAATATAATTTACATGCAACTTCACCAACGGATCAAATACATGTATGGGCACTGTTTGATAGCGGTGAATTTTCAAAATGGAACTCTAGATATTTCTTTGGTTTATTGGAAAGCAAAAATAGCGCATAAAAAATAAAATTCAAATTAGGAATAAAAATATGCTTACATGAATTAGTTTTCCTCTGATGCCCGGTAAATGTTCTTTTGTACTCTATTCAGTTTTTCACATTTTTATGCACAAAGGTCGTTTCCAGATTAAATTTTGATTGGCTAATAAAAAACTTCAAAATGGAAATAAAGGGAAGTTATAGGCCGTAAAGAGTTAATCGAAATTCTTTTAATTGAACTACACGAGTTAGCATTAATGAGTCGAGACTAACGTTGTCATAACAGTTTGGATAAGATCCCTGCGACTTTCGTTTTCGATAAACTCCTAAAATTCTTAAGCATTTTACAATAAACTTTTAGTGATGTTGTCGTCCATAAAGCCATCAATTTCACCAACAAAATTTGTCTGCAGTTTCGGAATACTAAGATTATCTTTAAATATTATTTATTTGTTTACTATTTGCTTTATTATTTTATTGCTGCACTCGCAAAGTGTATTTATATCTGCCTTTAATTATGACTTTACAACAGAAATGTATCATTCCAATAGTGATACGGAAACACTAAAACGAATACCATTTTTCAGCTGTATAAACGTCAATTAATTGCCTTCATTTACACTGCACAAAATTTGAGCTAATCCAATCTCAAAATGTAATTAAGTTCATAAATATTCTAAAATACGAAAGAACCCTTTTAAAGCGGATTTTTATTTTTGTTTTACTTTTTGTAATCAGTAATATTAATACAAAATCAAAACGTTAGAAAACTTTTATACAGTTCTTCTTTTTAATGGTGCATTGTCTCAATAATCTATTCTAATGTCATATTACAGCCAATCAATCTTGAAAGTCTTTAAATAATGCACACAAAGAATACAACTAGTTTTATAAAAATGAGAAAATTTATAATTACGTACAATAAACAGTGGACAATTTGTTGCAAAGTAAGATCCCACAAATCGTTCTTACCGCTTATTTCATTTTGGTTTATAAACATTCAATGCACCTTCGTCTCTATTGTTTAACAATAGTCATGTGATGACCAACATTCAACATTATTTTTGCCCCTTTGAAGGTCACATAGAGGTTGGTCATCTCAAAAGTAACGCCTTTTTGCCTCTTACTTCTTTTTAAATATTTATTTTATTAAAAATATTGCACTACAAGTTGTCATACAAAGACATTCAGTAGTTAGCTTCATAACTGCAAATTTACAAGAATATGAAGGTTAAGCATCCAATGAGTGCTCACCTATATTAAACTAAACTTTGTCGTCACTTTAGAGTAAGCACTCCACTAGTATATTTGGATGACCATTAATACGGTCTCGATAACGCACACTGAAGCGTTGTATTTCTTTGTTAACTGCAGCCATTTCAAGATCGCATCCTATGGTTTCATTAAGGACATGCCGTGGTGCGTTTATAATCATTCTGAGTACTTTGGATTGAAATCTTTTAAGAATTTTGATATTGGATCTCTTGGTACTACCCCAAAGTTGTATTTTATATGTCCATATAAACTTGATCACGGTTTTGTATAGGAGCAACTTCTTGTCCGAGGATAACTATTTTTTGTAATTTTAGACCCATCTGTTTGCGTTTTGTCCATATAAGCGTTTTCCAAGTCGGCTTCTTATCCAGGTGGATACCGAGATATTCGGCACTATTAGCTTGCGGGATCTGTCTATTGTTTGGCATCAGTGGTGGACAGGTACCTCTCCTTAGGGTGAACGTTACATAGACTGATTTGCTTTCGTTTATGGAGACGCGGCACTTAGTGCACCAACTTTATATTCTATCTAGGTGGTCGGTTTGCGACAAGAGAGTGACCGTGATTCTGGATGTTGCGGGAAGATTCGCTGTAAATATCAAGTAGAGAATTGGGCCCAACATGCTGTCCTGTGGTACCTCCCAGTTAATGATGTATAGAGGTGTTAACTAATTGTCACATCTAACAGGAAAGTGTTGAGTGGATAAAGTATGACTTCAACAGTTCGAAATAATCGTAGGTAGGGTTTTCTTGATTTTGCAACGCAGACCTTCAAACCAGATCTTGTCGAAGATCTGTGTGACATCCAGAAATACAGTTGTGCAGTATTTACGTTCCTCAAAGTTTTATATAATTTTGTCTACAACCCTGTAAACTTGTTCAACTGTCGCATGGTTTTCCGGAAAGTAAATTGGTGATCAGCTATCAAATAATTTTCTATGAATATTGGGTATAACCTCTGTAGGAACAGTTTTTCAAACATTTTGACAGAGTCGATAGCAGACTGAATGGCCTGAGGGAGGCTGGTTAATCAGTAGGTTTTCCTCCTTTGGTATTACAATTATTACTACTGTTTTTCATTATTCAGGAAAGTGTCATTAAAGAAATTAGTTATAAATTGATATTCTTTCTGAGGATACAGACGGCAATGAAATTGTGGGCAGGGGCTTTGTGTGAGTTTACTTGTGTATGAATCGTGTTTTCTACCTAACAAATCTTAAATTTTTTAATTGGCAAGCCCATTTGATATGGCATTTCTAGTATATTATGGATCTCATTCTTATTGTCTATATTGGCTGAGAACAGTTTAAAAATGGTGCCTAGATGATCAGCAAACGTTAAAGCCTTTTCCCGATCGCTTTTAGCCAAGGTATTGATGGTAGTGCAGATTAATGCTTTGTGTTGCTGGGATTGCTTTAGATATCTTGTGGCTTTCCACAGCGAGTAAACATTTGCTTTCAATGAAAAGAGATGTTTTAAGTAGTTTTGAAATTTTGATTTCTAATATTATAAAATAACTTTTTGAGCTTAGTAGTTGCTTCTGTCCTTTGGGTGTCGTGTTATCTGCCAGATTCTTCGTAATCTCCGCTTCTCTGCAATTTTGTGTTTAACTATAACTTGGCAGTTTACCGAACTGATGTTTTGGATGTATTCCGAAGTGACCTGACGAGCCGCTTCTTAAACAACTTGATTGAAGTGTTGTACTGCTTTATCTAAATTCGTGATTGTTTTTAATAGAATATCTACTTTTAAATATGCTCAAACCAGCTCCTGGAAGCGTTCCCAGTTTGTACCTTCGTTTGTAGTAAATGTGTTTTTTTTTGAGTGTCCAAGGTTACTATAACCGGGGTGTGATCTGTAGAGAGATGAAAGCAGAAGGTTTATATTTATCGCTTTTAAAAAAGCATAGGTCAAGCAGATCAGTACGTAGGTTTGCCAGTGGGCAAGCGCAATAGTGCCATGATATTGCGTTTCATAAACTGTGAATCCTGGAATGTTAAAGCGGGTAAGTTGTGCAAAGTACACTTCTGAAATTAAAACGATGTCGAGGCAGTGAGCTCATTTTTATGTTGTAACAGCCCGTTAACGTTCCATACAGCTATTTTAAGGTGAGTGTCCATTATATGTTCTAGCTATAACGGTTGTTGAAAGATTTGATATTGCGGTCATCTGTTCCATCAGTTGTTTCAACATCTGCTAGTTATAATTCAGTCTTGTCATTAGGTTGACGTGTTGGGCCAGTATTCTATTGCTGTAAAGTTATACCGTTAGAGAGTTGGGTGTGGTTAATTAATGCTTGGGCAAATGAGAGTCCTGGGTGATAAGATCTTGCACACGAAAGAGTTTTTTGTCGTAGAGGTGGGAAGATTCTTGGGTGTAGTGCCTTATAGACGAGCCATCCTTTATAACTCGCAGGATGATTTCCGTTATAATTGACACACGTCACATTTTTACATTTTTCTATGTGTTCACCTTGCGACGTAAAATGCATACATGTACATTTTATACATTGAGTACCGTAGCAAAAGTTCTTGGTATGCCCATGGCACGTGGAGGATTGAAATATTGTTTGCTTGGTACGTAGGATTTAAATTTCACAACATAATGCATATATGCTACATTGTATATATCTTAATTATTTTCCGATAGTTTTAAATCTACAACAAATAGGGGTAATTTATTTTGAGCTGGCCTACTTAACGTTTCATATGTTGGTTTTGAACCCAAGTGTTTATAGTTCCTCCTGGATTTCTTTAATGCTCGTGGATAGATGTACATCCCTTAGAAAGAAGAACTCCTACTTAATTTGATGAATGTGGAATTCCGTGTTTTTTTTTTGCTAGACCTTTGGTTATTAACGAGTATTTTTCAGGTGTTTTCGGAAGTATTTTAATTTCATCGTTTGATAAAGACGTTAATAAGTACCGTCTTTGAGTATAGCTTCTAAGAAGTTGAGTAAAGCATTAAACGGTTTTCAGGATTTAGACAGTAGCTAGTAGTGTAAGACTGTTTGTTCTGAATGGACAGATTATTATTATTATTTCTTGTTGGTTACGTTTTTTATTATTAACTATTTGCCATTCTGTGTTGTGAGAAACGGTAGTAATTTGTTGCTGCTGAGAGATAAAGTGGGGTTGATAAGAAGCGACATTTGAAGTTACATATGTATCTGGAGCAAATCAATCTGTGATTGTTTGATTTAAATTTGAGAAATTGTAAGCATATTGATAGCTTTATTAGACAAATTGCATCGGCTGAGCTTGTTCTGTTTGCACTGGAATAAATTGTTGAGCCGCCGCCATTGGTCTAATTTAATTTTGTAGATAGGCCATACCAGCCTCAATTATAAGTTTCCGATATAACAAAAGTAAATCAAATTAATAATAGAAATATTTTATGGTACGTGACCTCCTGTCTGCAAGTCGAGCACAACCTTACACTGCAAAACTCAACCAACAATAATTTTTTAATAATATAAACATTTGCAGTAATAATCATCGATATTTTGTAATATACCTTTTAGAAATAGCTCAGAAACACTTAAATTTCTATTGATTGACTATTTATAGAGGTCAGAAGTGTTTCTGTATATCTCTAACGAATCTTAGCTGAATTTGTGGAATTTGTAATTACACGAAGTAGTAGTTAAAGGTTCAAGGTAAGGATTTGTAGATACAGATTAATGAAGTAAATTTTTAACATGTTATTCAAACTATTATCACTATTATGGCTATCTTCAGCTTTGACATTGTTATAATTGGATTGACGTCGCTCTCAAACACAGTCTCAGTTTTTGCAATCTAAAATGGATTCAACCTAGATTTCCATCTATTGTAGCAAGAAATTTTTTTTATTAATTTGAGTAATTTGAAGTTAATGGCGTGTTTTTATTTAATCTGAAATTTAAAAAAATTTGGTGGTATAAGTGATTCCAGAAATAAAGTTTGTTGATCTTCTGGTACATCATCTCGACAACAATAACAATCGGCATTAAGTATTGGCTCGTTTTAATGTAATGTCAACATTGTTGCTCGCGTACAAGTTTGAAAACCTCCTTTTAAAAGATTCTGAATGTAAGAAATTTGTAAAGGACTTTTTAATTTAATATTATCATACTTGCACAATAGTACGCAAGCATTTTACTTCACAAAATTATAAATTTTTAACTAATCAAAGTAAAAAATAAACGCATTAACTAAATAATTTGTAGCGAAGACATTCGTGGGTGGCACTCTTATTTTAAACCATTAAGTATGTTGAGTACTTTTATCAAAGTCTTCTGATTACAGGTTCTTGGACTAAAGGATTAACTATCGTGTTGGGATAAATTGATAACGTATTACAATGCTGTTCTGCATTTGCTTTAAAAACTTCTGTCATATATGCAAAGTTCAAGCATGTATACAAGGTCAGGTTAGACCCAAACCAAGAGGTATCCTAAGAGTTTTGAACTGAAAACGTTAAATCTTGTTAATAGTTAAGTTGCCGGAACCACCCCACAGTTTTCAACCGTGGGACCAAATAGGAAAAGTATGCTCTTGTATATCAATAGTTTATTATCCTAAAAGCCAATGTAATTTCTTCAATTTGGTGACATGTGTTTTCCATGTCTGTCAACGATTTAAATGCAATTCCAGATATTTAACTTCTACCGTTCGAGGAATTCGTGTGTTGTTAAGGATAACCGGTGAACGTACACGCATTGACTTATCTTCATTAACTTTCTTTCCAGTTTGATAATCATGTTTCCCGTAGGTTAAGATGTTCTTGAAGTAATTCTGATATTATGGTAGGATTTTCGTTACGAGGGAATTGCTGTATCATTCACGAAGGCATCAAGAATTGTTTGTGCTGTGGTTGGTAGATAGTACGTGATAGTACGGGAAATTTTTTAGGGAGACATCTGCATTAATTGTTATCTTCGAAATTTCATTTTCCGAATTTGGTTTGAAGGAAAAAATTTTCCAGATATAGACAAAAGTCTAAGTAGTTTTAGAACTCACTTTTATTTATATATTTTATTATTAACTTGAAGCTTTCTTGGTTTAAGAATGAAAATGGTTTGGTTGAATTTGAGCAATAGTGGCCAGTAAATGAGGTCATATTATGGAAATTTATTATTGAGTATTAGCTTAGTTAGCGTTTTATTTTCTGTACAGTAAAGTTGCGTATCCTACATAGTGCTCAATCTCTTATTGAATTCATTAGAAATTGATGAAAGGTGGCTTCTGAAAGGCTCCAGCTTTGTCCTTATCAATTTTTGCCAAAGTGTCAGTTTTATCACGTAAGGGTGGTATATGTTATTTGGGATGCTTGAGTCTTTTCATCATGGTGCACAAAAAGTAAATTTGTACAGAAGTGAAAAGTTTTATTTCGAATGTCTTAGTTAGCTATTTAATTGATTAAATTTAAGTTTATCACCTAAATTACTATGCTTTGCTGCTTTGTTGCTCTTAGTCTATCTTTTTATTTTGATAATCCAATAATTTTAGTAGGAATATTATAAGTAATGGTTTTGAGGTTGAGCTTCCTGTGTGATTGCTATTAAATTATTTGTAGCATATTTTAGATCATCGTTTGTTTTCAGTCATAAATTTGTGTTTACATTTTTATCGGTATGCGTTTCAAATATTTCCCATTTGATTTTTGCGTTCCTAAGAGTGGGTTTGGATTATTTATAAAGTATAGTAGCTGTTAATGACTACTACAGATGAGTGATCAGACAAAATACTATAATTAGAAACAATATCTATCTAACTTGACGCCATTCCGTGAGGAACAAAAAAGTCCAACAAGTTCGGAATTTTTTTGCCCGTTAACAGAAAGTTGTAATTGTTACTTACCATGAATGAATGGAGTTCCCTTGGTTTTATCGCTGTTACTTGTAAGCTTCGAAATATGTTTTTGGCGTTATAGTCATAGTCTGCTAGAAACCTGGCGTCCTAGCAGGTCAAAGAAGGTTTAAAAATCTGTTTAATTGCATTAAGACCTGACGGACAATAATATCTGATAGCACACTATAGGTGTTAATAATTTTGCAATTTATATTACAGTACCTTGTAGGTAGTTTGTACTATCAGAGTTTTTTTTTGTGGTGTTTTATAGAATTACAAATTATTATGACTGAACGACTATGTAGCACTATATGTAGCAATGAGTATTAAGGTAGTATTAAATAAAAAAAAAATAAAATGGGTTTCAGAAATTAAAAGAATATCTATATTGTTAATATATAGAAAGGTTTCAGTTTCAAGTTTTTTCCATTGAAATCTGTTTACGTTCCACAAGACTATTTTTATAAAATTAGCATAAATGACTATAACATATTTAATATCATGCTACTAAGATGGGTTGGTCATTTTGAACTATCAAAAGTGAATAATTCTGTCTGGTTAGGATAGGAAGCATTGTAAGGTAACGGACACGGCACCAATAGATGACACTTCGTGTTAAAACTTGAAAAAAATAAGAAATATATTTTAAATTTGGCGCTTTTTTATTTGCTAGTATGGCACCTTGTTATTGACGATAGCAAATGAGCAGCATAAACAAAGCCAACCATTTAGCTTTGTGTGTAAAAATTTTTAAGACAACTTGCAAAATAGCTTGAATTCTGAATAATCCTTGCGGAAAAATTAAGGTAAGTGCTTCCGGTAATTAAGGTTTAATGTAAACATGATGTGTTTTTTACTCGCTTTGGTAGCATATCCAACAAAAACAGATATTGAAGAATAGGTTTATGGAACATTTCACTCAATGTCGTAATTCGGTGTACTCTTTCAGGACACTGCCATCTTCAGGTTCCATAAACCGCAAGTCTCCCCTAAAGTTGACAGATGTGTCCACTATAGGTTATTTTACTCGGATTGAAATTTAATGCTTAAACATCAGTGCTGTAGATTCTTCTGAAATATATTTGAAAACAAATGTGTAACAATGACAGGAACCTTAAGTTGACAGCCAGTGTTATCTTTAGGTTCCAATGTGTCATCCTAAGGGACTATTTTAATTTCAGATGCCTCCAGTTAAAATATTGCAGTATGACGCGGTAGTCATTGTATCATTGTTTTATGGCCAGGCACCCTGTTGTTGCAGAAAAAATTTGTCAGTATTTGACTACGAATCGGGCTGCTGTGACGCAAGAAAAAATTCGCGCATGGCAAGAAGAAGTTTTTTCAATTTTGGAGAGATATGGTGTGGTCCACATCCTTGAGTGTGGAACCCGGCGAGTGGTTAACGCCGATAAGACTGCTTTTTTCTTGAATCCGAAGGGTGGGAAAGTTTTAGCCGCTAAAGGTGATAAAGCAATATTTCAATGTGCTGTGAACGACGAAAAAGAAAATTTAACCGTCCTGATAACAGGCAATGCCGCTGGTGAAGTTGCACCTCCAATGAATGTGTATCGTTACACGAGGATGCCCTTATTGATATACGACACTGCCCCAAAAGACTGGGGTATAGGAAAGTCAGAAAAAGAGTGGATGACCTGCCAACTATTTTATGATTACATGGCAAACATATTTTTCCATGGTTGCTGAAAAATGAAATTGAGAGGCTACTAGTGGTTTTCTTGATGGGTACGTTTCTCTTTTATCAATGGAATTGAGTCAATTTTGCAAACAGAAAGGCATAGTGCTTGTGTACTTCTGCCAAATGCCACACATTTACTACAACCTATGGACATGGCGGTGTTTCGAACTTTGAAAATGAATTGGCAAGAGAAACTTTGAAATTATCGTATTTACAACGACGAAAACCACGTTTGCGCCCTTATTAAAAGAGTTAATTGAAGAAAAGTTAATAAAACAGCCTTCAATTCTGCAGAATGGATTTAGAAAGTGTGGACTTGTTCCATGGTGTCCAACGGCAGTACAAATCGATCGAAACCCGAGTGCTGCTGTGATAGCTTGCTAGTACAGAAAAATGATCGTCTGGACTGACTGGAATCAGTCGTGGGTTCCAAAAAAGTGAAGTTATTTCACCAAGGGATTGTTGATGTAGAGGATAGAAGTCTATTCGCAGTGTGGAAGATCGCCTGCACACAAAGACCTGAGACCGAAAAATCCGGCACACTGCAAATAGACTTCTATCCTCTACATCAACATGTGGGTATTGAAAATCCAGCTGAGGAACCTTGGTGGTTTACAAGTCCAAACACCTTCGTGCCATCACCTTTCGAAAGGAGTCTTTTCTATCCTAATGCTAAAGAAAACCAACACGGTAGTAAGCTAGACAAGAGAAAAAACTGCCTAGTGTAATCACGACAGCAGACTGGACGTTGTATACACAAAAAAAGTCTGCTGAGAAGGAAAAGAAGGAGGAAGAAAAGAAAGCATGTTTGGTAGCTCGCCTAAAAAAGAAACAAGACAAAGCCAAAGCTGCACAATTAAAAAATGTCAATAGGAAACTGTTCCCTCCAAAAAAACGTGCAAGAAAATCGCTTGACTCCCTCGGCACAGATTCAGAGCATGAATTGCTGATAAGCTTAAATTCATCTTCAGGCGGTAGTGACGCGGGTGACGATATTTCAGCCGCTGAAAACACTGGACTGTCGCTGCTTCCTGCTAAAAAAGAGAAAGGTGAATTTGTAGCGATGCGCTACGACAAGAACGTCTTCTCTGGAGTAGTGATAGAAGTTCTCCAAAATGACGCTAAGGTGAAGGCAATGAAGAAAAATGGGCGGCTGTGGAAATGGCGAGAGAGAGACGACATTTTATTTCATAGCTGGGCGGACGATATTTTAGGCCACATTTCACCGCCTTCCAAATTTAGTAGCCGAAGGGAAATTTTTCAGTGCCGGAGTTAGAAGAACTTAATTAGACTAAGTAAATGTCATTTATGTACTGAATTTTTCCAATTAAGTAAGTACAAGGTACAAGTTTTATTTGAAGTAATTTCGAATTGTACTTTTTTTGTTCAATTTTCAATGCAATTCAGTTAACTAAGTACCTGTAGATAACATGTTTGTACCCAAATAAGAGTCAGGAAGTAGCTGAGGAGGGAATTCAGGGATTTCTAGCGCTATAACAATTAGAAAAAGTTCAAAAAGTGGGCTGTCATCCTTCGGTTCCAAAAATGTCATCTTTAGGTACCATCATAGTTTTCACTGTCCACTGCAGGTGCCAAAACCATATCCGATATAAAATTAAAAAACAAATCCTACGCTTAAGTTAAGGATACACGTGCATCTTAATCTGTTAGCGGAAGACACAAAGATCGTAAATAAATATTTATCTTTGTTGTTTGTTTAAAAACTTAGATGTATGAGTAGAAAAAGCAAAAAAAAATCCTTAAAGTGTCCGCTATAGGTGCCGTTACCTTACTTATATATTGTTGATTGGCTTAATATTTCCTTTGAAGTGTTTAATAAATTCCGATTTATTTCTATTTTACGGGGTGTGAATATCCCGTGGCTCTTTATATGTTAATAATTTTGATATCGAGTACATTGCATTTTGAATCTTTGTTATCTTTGGTGATTAGAAAAAAATATATTTATTTTGTAGTAAACCTACAATGTATATTTTTTTGTTGTTTGCAACTAACTTAGGATCTACAAAGATATTGGTAGAGAATCATTGGTACGCTTATGTTTTAGGTTCACAATATTATATACTGTATGACCTGCGCTTTTTAGGGTTCCTTTTGTTTTATCTATTGGAGAATAATGTAAATGTTTCAGAACAACTCTATGTAGTTAATATTTTTTTCATCTTGTATGTGTGATGATCTTGTATACTTCCATACATTTGATTATGATACCGCCATGTACAAAAATAGTCGGTGGGTTGGGTAGAGCTGTTTTGTTGTTTTTTATTAGCCTTTTAATTTGGCATCTCTTCGTTACTTAAAACTGCTTACCGATTATCTTATACAGTTTGTGAGTCCTTGCCAGTTCTAGATATTTGCGTTATAGGCTTTATTGATCGTTTGCATTTGTTATTTGTGATTTATTGCCAATTAATATCAAAGTTAAGTTCTCTACCTTATTTGTCATCTTCCTAGTATTTTATCAAAATCCTTATTTTTGCATCAATTGACTGGCATATGACTGTTGAAGGTTGTTATTGTTTGAGATACCAGTTCATGAGTAAGAAAGTACGACGGATTAAGAAGTGATCAGAATGCATATTGGATTTGTTGAGACTGTTGTGAGGATTGTGCACTTGGTATAAACGATAGAGATTGTGATAATATAATTTCAGTTTATTTGCTGCAAGTTGTAATTATTATGAGCCGTTGCAGACCAACAGAATTTTCATTTAGAAGCACAATTTTAATTTTAAATAATATCTCTTATTGAAAATGTTGACCATTAAAGCTCTGAAATTAATTGTATGTGGTAAATTGAAATAAAGGATTACTGTGAAATAATTATTGGGTTTTAAAAAGACACATTTTAAGTATTATAGATGTAATATAATAGAAGGGGACGCGGTGGCTCAGTTCAACCAGTTGACTCTGTCCTCTAGCCGGCGCGCGAGTTCGAGTCTCGCTCAACCCGTGGGTGTGTGTGTGTGAATGTCCTAGCAATTAAGTGCATGTTAGTGGGCACAATAAGCCCTTGCGGCTGCAGTGCCTATAAGTGCGACTAAAAAATATATATAATAGATATGATATTAAATGATCCACAAGTAGGAAGGAAAAGTAACCGAGTTTTTACTCTTACCATTACAAATGTTTGATGTAAGCTTCCTGCGCCACACTATACATATATAAATAGTAGTGCAGTTCAGTCCACGCATGCTGTAGTGCATTTCCATTAATGCTTCTCAGCAGCAGTAATGCGCCAAAACTAGCGGTAAGAAAGTTCCTTATTTAGATAATCACGTACTCTATTATACTAACAAGGTGGAGCCCCATGTTGTTAAAATACAAAGTTATTATAATTCTTGTCAGTTGGACAAACAGCTATAACCAATATATTTAAGTGTGTTGTACCCGTCATATTCTTTTCAGTGAATAAAAAGTATAGACACTTTTATTTTAAAGACCATAAAAAACGTTTCAGCGCCAGAAATGTAAAACAAAGTTTGTAAACCTACATATTAAAATTGTGTTTCCTCCTATAATTTAATATTATGTCTGTAATATTTTGGAGAACATATATATTTAAAATCCAATTACTTTTCTGTAGTAGTCTTAGACTTTATGCAAATGTGTCAATTCAAGGTTCACTGTTTTATACTACTAAAAACACATCCGACCTGTTTGAACGCTTGAATTCTTCTCTGTTATTTTCATGTAAAATATTAATATTATATCCTGTCCCGCTCTATTTATAGTACGCAAATGATTTATCAATTTTTATACTGTTAGGTCGGAACATTTTCATTATTTAGACGTGTTCACAAAGGCAAAAAGAAATATTATTTTTGCATTTGAGTAATTCTATTTTAAGCTACTTAAGGCAAAAACATTGTTTCACTTTTGATTTAAGGACAATGAAAAGACTATTTATGAATTTTATTATAAATCTGAAATGTCATCTTGCAACTGTTGCAATAGTATTTTGATTATTGGATGCTTAGATTATTCAAAATAAAAGAAAAAATGTTTAAATTTTATTTAGTTTTTTAATAACTTTAATTCTGTCCAAACTCTATTAGATAAGTCGATAGTATTATTACGTTTTAAGGGTTATTTTTCCAAAAATCAAACATATTACAGTTTCTTCTAAGCTAACAAATTATTTGTATTAATAAAGGGTGTTACCAACGAGCGAACGCCGTCAAAATGTTGTATCGAACGTACGCGTCGTGCTTTCCGTGCCCATTTTTTTCATTCATCAGAATCAGGCAAGGCCGTCAGCCCTTGTAATAAAAACGTGGTCTTGGAACTTTGAAAAGACTTTATCAAATACAAAAAAAATAACTTAGAAGATCAAGATTAGTTCGAACTCCCGAAAACGTCGAGCGTGTAAGATTTGCACCACACTTCAAACAAAACTTCAAGTTTTGGAGTAACGTAAACCCCTGAACAACTCCGTTCCGTAAAAGTTACTGTATGGTGCTCTTCATCGTTATCAGTGATCATAGGGTCATACTTTTTCGAGGATCCTTAGAAATGCTGAGTCCTTGACTTCGAAGATGTATGCATACATGTTGAAAGATTTCTTTTACTCTACAACTTACTCAGTACAATGTAAGAACAATCGAAGCCCTCAAACAACTGTATAAAGTGGCTCAAATCTAACCGAAAATTCTGCTTAATTTAATGAATTTCAGGATTGGGCTTGAACAGCACTTGTGTTTAAATGTACGTCATCTTCCAGATGCAATTTTTAATAATTAAATTATGGAAACTTACTTTTCTTAAATATTTTTTTTATATAACTTAATGTGGTTGCAATAAATTTGAGATATATCAAATATATTTTTTTCAGTCATTTCGAAATAGTCTATTCTTCTGTCTTACCTTTCATTATCTCTTACTACCCACAATAGTTTGATATTAATATATTTTACGCATGTAGAGCAAATAAATTCAAATGCAAATGCGAACTGAGAGGTTAGGCTCTCATATGTTCGATTTTACTGCCCGATCGTCGCGCACCATCTCTGATGCAGAGCGATGTGGCAAACACCGCGCCTTAGGCGATCGCCATTATTAACCTCTTGTCCGAGTAAACGCAGGTACTCGATTATTTTTAGGCCACCCACAAGGCATTAGAGAGCTCCGGGAATGGAACCCGGGTCCATCCGCATTGCAGTCCGCGCCTCAACCGCTTGGACAACTCTGGCGTTTTAAATATTTCATGATAAAATTCAGTATTTACAGTTTTTACTTTTTTGTGGGTATTGCAGAAATATTAGTATTGGACCACTGCAATAAAATGTTAAAATTAACTTTTACAATTTTTGGGTTCTTTTTTGTTCTCTGAACCTCCTCTGTCCAAATGTAAATAAATTATAATAGCAAGAAACCCTTTGACACCCTTTAAATATTCAGAATTTTAGGTCTCGATCTAGTTCATTCCAGGAGCCCTTGAGCGCGCATTAAGACTTCGGCCTTAATAAAGAATTTCTTTCCTCTGGAGAGCTGAAAGGAATTTTAGGTCGCTCTAAGCCCCCATTAGTATCGCGACGTCGCCGCGCATTGATTTTCCGAAGAAATTAGCTGCCACCTTCACGCTTAATTGCGAGCCTATCGAGGCAGAAGCGCAGGGGATGCGATTTCTGCGTTGTTTGGCTGTTGTTCTCAGGCTGCAACTTAATAACAGGCGAGTGCCCGAGGAGACGAGCGCTAATAGTGCGTTATTAGGTTTTTAAAATGCTGCCGCTCCGTGCACTCGGAGTGGAGCGGTTCGCTGAACTGCAAAAAGAGCTTTCATGTTTCACTGGAATAAAATATTCAGCGGGCAGATATGTACGCCTGCATGAAATACGGAGCTTGTTCATGTTTAATGCAGAAACGCGGAGCATGAATCTTGTTGATGGAAAATGACAAACACTAATTTGCGTGACTGCAGAAGGACAGGAGAGTTGGGAAGTAAAAAATTGGTTTTTTAGTAAATAATTGCCAAGTTTAATCAGTGTTTATTTAGAAAGAGGCGCCAAAGTTAACCCACATCACAAAGAAAATGCAAAATAAATAAGTTGATTTTAAGACTGCTGTTCTGCTTATGCATAATAAATAGATGCTTCCGTAATAAAAAATGTTATTTTGTGAAATACAAACGCAACATAAATTATAAATATCATTCCCATCGTGAAAAAATACATGTAGTGGAAGCGTCAATCTTTGCAAATTGTTGGGCAATAAAAAAATATTTTTATTATTGCCGTTGCTATCGACCTCCAGATTTTTCCTCCATTTTTGTCTGTCGGAACAGTTCTCATCTTGGAGATTTTTCTAGCGCATAGCTTTTCTTATAACACTTGTTTGTAATCTTTCTCTTTTTCTTCATTTGAAAAAAATCTATTCAAAAGTTCGTCTTGGCAATTTATTTTTATGCATCGTTTTTACACAACCGTGCCATATTAGGTCTTTTTTTTTAAATTCCGATTGAAATTTTTTATAATATTCATCATTCGTTTTATTGTACCATTGAGCACTATCTTCAACTTAAATAATCTACAAGATCTTTTCAATACATCTATTTCTAATTCCGTAAGTCTGCTTCTATACACTTCGTTTATTCTCCGTGTTTCCATTCCGTCTAGGACAATACTTTTAATACTATAGCTGTTGTATTTTTTTTCTTAGTTACTTCTATATTTTATCTTTTTTTTAAGTATTTAATCTCTTATTCTTTTCGTCCATATTTCGTTATTATTACCTCTAGGTATTTGTAACGATATCATATTGATAATTTATTTGAATTTTCTAAGTCTAACTCATTTTCTTCATCTTCTATACATAAACACCTGGTTTTGTCCAAGTTTCTTGACAATCTTCTTGTGGCTCACGTACTTCAAATCGTGTTTCTCTTGGGTCAGAAGGTTGTCCGCGAATTGTAAAATATAAATGCTTGTATTTTTATAGTTACATCTATTCATGCGCGTTTCTTTGTCCAATATTTAACTTATGTAGACTTTTAAAAAAATAGGTAAAATGCCACAACTTTGCCTAAAGCATTTTCTTACTTTAAACCCTGTTTTAAATGTTGTTGTTTCTTAATTTTTGTTATCGTATCTTTATTACATAGGCTTTTTCTAAGTCTTTTTTTTTAATCATTTATTTGCCAGCTCAACAATCAGTTACATGTTATACATGGCAATGATAATAATAGTAAGGTAAGCAATAACAGTACGTTCTTTTATAGTTTATGAGGTAGGTTGTACCCTTACAAGTATGTTAACTAATTGTTATATTAACTAATCAATGTCGAGTTCGGTTAGATATAAATCTTGTGGTAATTTTCGTTTGAGTCTTTGGTGTATGTTTGGTCTGCCTAAGTTGTATAGAACTGCACCTTCACATTTATGTAAGTTTTCAAAGAATTTTTGGCACTCGCGGCAATGTAGCTTTGGATTGTTGGTATGTCTAGTTCGTAATGTAGTTGTTCGTTCCGAATGAACCAAGGAGCATTCACTGCTATGCGGAGAATTTTGTTCTGTAGTCTTTGGACTTTTTCTATGTTTGACTTTGCAGTGTTGCTCCAGATTGTTGATGCGTATAGCACCAACGGTCGTATTAGAGATTTGTACATCGTAATGGTGCATTTGGGCTTAAGAAATGACTTTCTATTAATGAGAGGGTAAAGTTGTGCCAATCGCGCGTATCCTTGGTTTAACTTGTAGTTAATATGAAGTTTCCAGGTAAGTCGAGTGTCAAGGAGCACGCCCAGATACTTGATGGCGGCATCGGCCGGATTCCAGGCAATAGTGTTGTTGTTGATTGTTAAGCTGGGAGGGTTTCTAATTCTTCTGAGGGAAAATATTTTTGCCTGACATTTGGTGTGGTTGATGTGCATATTCCATTGGTTGAACCACGAGCATATTTGGTTCAGTGCAGTCTGCTGCTTTTCAATAGCTAAGGTAAGGTCAGTGTGTTGGGTCAAGATTGCGGTGTCGTCCGCGAAGGTCGCTAGGGTTGCCTCTATGTTAGGGATATCTGAAGTAAAAATATTGAATAATAGGGGTCCCAGTACGCTTCCTTGAGGTACGCCTGCATGGATGGACTTTGTTTCAGAAGATGCGGAGTTTATGCGCACCGCAAAAGTGCGGTTTTCTAGGAAGGAGAAGACTATGGCTTTAAGGTAGCTGGGAATTTTTATCTTGATGATCTTGCTTTTTAGGCCTTCGAGCCAGACTTTGTCGAAGGCCTGGGCTATATCGAGGAGAACTACAACTGTATAACCTTTGTTTTCGTAGCCCTCTTCTATTTTTTCAGTTATGCGTTGGAGTTGGTGCTGCGTAGAGTGTGATTTCCTAAAGCCGAATTGGAATGCTGGTAGGATGTTGAGTGATGTTAATTCCCTCATTAGCCGGGAGTGGATGATCTTCTCGAAAACTTTGGAAAGTGATGTCAGTAAGCTTATTGTCCTGTAGATACTAATCAACTTTTTGTCTTTACCTGGTTTGTGGGAAATAACCTTGCTGAAGACATGCATTAAAAGTTGTTGCTAGATAGGCTAAGGTTTTGGTGATGAGCTGAGATAATATTAGGTTGGTAATGAGATCGTGCCCAGGAGCTTTTCTTTTAGGGAGACTGTCGATTATTGTTTTAATTTCAAGGGGAGAAGAGGGAGTTATCGGTTCTGTAACTACTGAGAGATGAGTTTCAACGTGATTAATTATATATGTTGCGTGGTTTGGAGCGCAAGTGACTGTTGGAGTGAATACTCTTTCGTAGTGGGTAGCAAAGGCTGTTGATTTTTCTTCGTCAGTAGCAAGTAGTGTATTATTCACGCTTAATGTTGGGATGTCCTCTCTTTGCTTTAATATGCGCTTTGTAGCTCTCACATTCCGATGCCACCTGGTTGGAGATCTTCTATGTATTTTTGATATGAGTTGATTCTCAGCTCATCCAAGCATCTTTTTAAGGTGTGTGTTAACCTGTTCAGTAATCGTTTTGTTTCCGGTATCCTGCCATTCGCGTCTGACTTGACTTTTTCTTTTGATTAGTGCTGTGATTTCTCGAGGCAAGCTATGGTGATTAGGTTTTTTGTTAGTTTTGGGCGCTAGTGTTGATCTTTGCACGCTGTCAGTTATTGACGTTCTTAGTTTGGATATGGTTAGATCAATGTCCTCGTGGTTGATAAGACCGGTTGGGCATATCAGCTGATCATCTAGGATGGCTTGGAATTGTTCCCAGTTAATTATCCCGTTTATTAGTTTTGGTACTGGCTGTACCAGTTGAGGTGAGCTAATAAATGTTATTATAACTGGTAGGTGGTCAGAATCTAGTTCTTCTACTACAGTTTGAAAAGTTGGTTTATCGAAGTTTTTTTGGAGTACTATGTCTAGTGTGTCCGGCTGGTGATCACTGCGATATGGGTAGTAGGTATAATTCTCGGGGGCTGTTATTTGGAAGGAGTATTTAGTCGCGTAGCCTTCCATCTTGATTCCCTCGGGATTGTTAGCTCTGCATCCCCATAATTGGTTTTGGTGTTGAGGTCTCCAATCATCAGGAGTGGCTCGTTTGTGTTGAAGATGGTTTTATGTCGTCCTCCATTAATTTCTTGTTCGGCTGTCTGTATGTGCTGATTAGTGTGAGGTTTTGATCGTTTATTTTTATTTTAACTCCTATTGTTTCAAGGCTTAGGTTTTTTGTTTCGGGGACAGGATTGTGGCAAATTTTCTTTCTAATGAGGATAGCCACTCCACCAGCAGCTATTTGGGCGTTTCTATCTGCTCTGTGAATTTGGTATCCTGGAATTTTAAACGTGTCTACTTCAGATAGGTGGGTTTGTGCGATGCATGCGATGTCTATGTTATGTCTGGCAAGGAAGGTTATAAGGATTGATCTTTGAGTTTTGACGCCATTAGCATTCCAGTTTAGGATTGATAGTTTTTCGATGATTTTCTGCGATTTAGGATCCATTGAGGAGTAGAGGAAGGAGTGTACTAGTGATAAAATTTTTAATTATGGGGAGGTAAGGGTAAGGAGATCAACAAGGATTTTGGCTATATTATTTATGTTAGGTGAGGTCATTGGATCGGTTGTCTGGTTAGGATTAATAAGGGTGGAGTTGCTCGGTGCAGTGTTTCGAGCTTGATCTGCATATGAGCGGTTCGGATTGACAAAATAGTTCCTATTGTGTCTTGTGCTGGATTGGTTGAAGTTGCTGATGTTATTTTGTCGTTTTTGTACTATCTCTAGGTGGTGGCTACAGCCGCGATAGCTTGCGGGGTGTGGTTCTCCACAGTTGGCACATTTGGGTGGTTCTTCAGGTTTTTTCTTGCATTGTTGATGCTGGTGGCTATCGCCACATTTAACGCAGCGCGGATCTAATGTACAGTAGTTTTGGTATGCCCATAGCCTTGACAGGGGTGGCATTGTGGAATGTTTGATGGCTTTCTTCTCGGTTCTACTGTGACTATTGAGTAGTACATGCTTTTTAATGTAAAGATTTTCTTAGCGTTTTCGTTATCCTTCAGGTCGACTGCGCAAATTGGAAGCGGCTGTTTATTTTTTGTAAGCAGGCGTGTGACTTTGATAACTGACAGGGTTTTGCTAAGTTCGGTGAATATTTCTTGTTCTGTTATGGATGGTGGTACGTTTTTGATCACGACATTGAGGGGTTTGCCGACAGGGTTTTGGAAGGTATGAAATTTGATGTTGTTATCTTTAAGGTGTTTTGTTAAAATTCTGTAGTCATTCTCTTCAGTTAGGTTTATTCTTAAGGTGTTTGTGTTACAAAAGGTCGTGAACTCGTTTGATGTTAGTTGTTTAATATCTGCAGTCAAGGCTGCGTGATTTATGGCGTTGTGTAGATAGATAGGCGGTATTTTGGGTTTCAGTTTTTCCGTTTGTGTTTTGCTGATTATGGTTATCGTAAGGGTTATCAACTGGGTCAACTTCTTGACTGGCAAGTAGATCATATTTGTTTTGCGTTGGAATGTTTGGGGTCCATGCGTAGCGTTTTTGCACTTCATTAAGTGGCGGTGTTAATGAATCAGATTTACGCTTGTTTAGCGTTTGAATTTCCATTGGGTTATCATTATTGGTGTTTTCGGTTATTTTAATAAATTGAAAGTAACTTACAATTTATGTTGCTTTTAAAGTTGATATTATAAGACCTTTTCGTTGGATAAATGCACTTTAATCTTTCACACACTTGGGACAGCGATAAAGCACGTCTTGACGCTTTGAAAATAAAATGACGAATCCTTTTTCTAAGTCTATAAACATTAAATGTATGTATATCTACAATTGTATTAAATTTTTTTCTACATATTTTTTCAGAATAAACACGTTGTTCATATATGATCACTCGGCTTTAAATCTTTTTTATTCTTTAGCTTTATGATGTTTGTACTCTTCTAAGTTCTCGTCGCACCCTTCCAAACGGGCGGCTAAATATCGGTGTCACCGCGCTTTTTCTGCAATCTTTACATCCTTTACAATATTTTACTTCCTTTCTTGTGTACTGATGTCATATATTCTATTTCCTGATTTTTAACTTTCACATTTTTATTTATACATTTATTAAATAATTTAGTCCTTACTCTCTTTAGTTTTACTATGGCATTCTTTAACAGTTTTGCACTCATAGATTTATTTTTCTTTATATTTAATATGGGGTACTCAATGCTCTTTTCATTTCTATTGGTTTTCCGTATACATGGATATATGTATTTTCTTTCTTAAAATGTATTTTGCCTGACTCTCCAACAATAGTTTTTTAGAATATGCTTCCCAATCTTTGCTAAATATTGGTTGTATCATTGGTTTTATACTATCTCTTCTAAAGTTATCGATGAACTTCCAGGTCTCTGTGCACCTCGATCATCCAACCATCTTTTGTACTAAACTAAAATTTCTATTCTAAGTTTTTTCTTTTTAACTAGTTTTCTCATTTCAGTTCTACATTTTATATACTTTTCTCTGTCCTCAACTGATTTGATACTTAGCCGTTTGGGATATACGCCCTTTTTGCCTTTATTCTATATTATATTTCTTTATTGCACACATATGCTTGCTTACTATTTTCATAGAACCATTTCATTTATTGTTTCTTAATATGTTTGTGTAATTTTCTATATCATTATGTTGTAATGTTTTATCTAATCTTGGTTTATAAAGAGATGCAATGTTCTTAACTTTGAAAGTTCCAAAGTATATTTGCATGTTTTATTATGTTTCTCTTTTTCCTGTTTTTCCTTATTTTCTGTTCAGATTTGATTTTTTATATGGAATGTGCATTTTTGCTTTATGACACTTGTTAGGTCGATGGTATAATTTTAAAAGACTATAATGTTATCTATAACTGATTTTAATTTTCTAGTCCGTTGTGCCTAAGTATATCTGTTTAAGATGAACCAAACTATTCGCTATTTTCAAGTTGTTCTGAGCATATATGTCTTCAAATTCGCCTATTACTTGGTCTTCTATTTTTGTTACTACACGAGCATTAAAATACTCTATTTTTAAAGTTCGCCCGGCAACCACTACTAACCGAATTTACGAAATACGAGGGTGGATCAGAACGCAAGGGCAATTTTGAAATCACCTGGTAAAAACAAGAGGGTGGAGCTGAGCCGCAAGTTACATATGTGCAATGAATGACAGGTAGCTAACCGGCCACAGCATTCCATCGTTCACTCATATGGCAAAGGACAACGAGGGTAAAAGTATGACCATTCCATTCAGTCATTGCATCATCGTAAAACAACGCATTGTAGTTCGTTTTCTTTGTGGAGAATAAGTTATATCAAGTGTAACGGATAAAAGCCAAGCTGATTGCCCATCGACTTCATGTACGGACTAACATATTCAAAACGTGGATGGCTTGATGTAGCATCTTCTGATTACCACATCTTTGGCCTCTTAAAAGATACACTGGCGGTCACAAGTTCAGCTAGGTGCAGATTTGTGGATTTGTGAACAACCAAAAAGCTTATTTTTTGAAAGGATGAAGAAGCACATTAAATTGTACCAGAAAAGCGTTACTGTCTCAAAAAGTGACAAGTGTATTTATTCTCCTTAGTGGAAACAAATTTGCTATGTTATTTGTAACAAAAGGAAAGTTTCAAATATTGCTTTCCAAACAATTATTTGGTTTATGCTAGACAATTATTTAATGTTATTTGTTAATTTAGGAATTAGAAGCACTAGTTATGTTGATGCTAGGTAGCATTTTAAAATACTATAATGTTATCTATAATTTATTCTAATTTTCTAGTCGGTTGTGCCTAAGTATATCTGTAAAACTATTTAAGATGAGCGAAACTATTTGCTATTTCAAGTTGTTCTGTGCATATATGTCTTCAAATTCGCCTATAACTTGGTCTTCTATTTTTGTTACTACACGAGCATTAAAATACTCTAATAAAACTATTTCTGCACTTTGCACTATTAAGATATTTCTAAAGATTACAAATATCTTCACAGCAAAATTATATGACTTCTAGCAATCCAATATATTATTTTATTTTAGAACAGAAAACATATGCCATCTGTATTGATTTAAAAGTGCATTGTAACATTTATAGTTTTATCTATTTGCGCTTTTAGATTATCTATCTTATCCAATGCACAGAAATCTTTCTCGGAAAAGTTCCACGACCAATTTTTTAATTCTTTTCCTGTAATATTCAAACACAAGACATAGGTGTATTCAATCAACTGATATGTGTTCTGAATAGATATAAAAATGTAAGTATTTCCATGTAGACTTAGTAGATGTCAGGGTAGCATTAGCAATCTCCTTTTCAGCTTGTTGGCGCATACTGTTGAAAGTTATATGGGTAATTTAATAAACGCATATTTCGAGCACAGCGTTAACACTAAGTTCTACGTTAAACTAAAACAAACCCCTAATGAAATATGGAATGTCATACAGTCAGCATACGGTCATGAAAAATGATCGAGAGTTGCGTTTTTAAATAACACAAAAGGTTTTATTAAATATTATTTCCATGGATGAAATTTGGTGCTATGTATCCGTGAGGTTTTTTGTTCCCTCATGTAAAGGTGCTGCCGAAAATTAAGCGCCATGAGGAAATTGCAACCATCCAATTATATTTTACGTGGGTAACTTAGGAAACAAATTAGCAAACCAATACACAGAAGAAACCATTTTTCAAACTGAAAAAATAACAATTTGCTTTAACGACTATTAAGAAAAGATTAAAATGAAACCCAAAACATGTGACAAATTATCTAATACCACCGTATTAACTATAATTCTCTAATAACAATTAAACCATTAACTGCATTTTCTTAAGTTTCAGTAAAAATTTATAGAAGACAACAATTTTGCAATAAACATACGAACCTGGGGGACTGAGTCCCCTCAAGAGGACAAATGGAATTAAAGCCTAAATAATCTACAATGACGCGTTCCCTATAGAACAATTTTTAATGTTTAATATAAATTACATATTGGGTTATCAGTTGTTTGTTAACGTATCAAATTTGCTCTTAATATTTTAGTCATCCAGAATACATATTAGTCAGTCGTTTAAAAAATAACGACATTACGTTTTTATGATTGCAGAGAAAATTTGTATTTTATCTTAAAAAGTAAATTTTATTTCTATTTTGCGTATGGTGAATGAGACGTTAGCTTAATCCGAGTTCCCTGACTACTTTCTTCATTCATTCCGCAATGTTTACGTAGCTATTTAAATGTCAGTTTGGATCCTAAACATAGGCTTTGACACTTGTAGGCTTCTATACCTGAAAGGAAAGCCTAATGAAGTCGGTGTGGACGTTTGTCTGTCCGTCGCAACTTTCAACGCGAGAACTACTGAACCTAAAGGCATAAGGGAGGTATCATTCGAAAACCCTTGGCCTACGGGGTTCACATCCGCGAGCTGGCATTGGTGGGGCATCCTATAACAATGCAATAAGGGTTTCTAGTGTACTCAGCTTTCAATATGTCATTCCTTATAACTTTTTGTCAAGGCAGTTTTCAAGCTGGAGACCAGCTTCTATTTCTGTTATTTCTGACATCTGTGAGTTGCCACAAATTTTTTGTTTATGTATAGAATCCCCGAAAATCTGTGGAACCGGAGTTCCACGTTCGTGCTTGTTTTCTATTAATAACATACTCTAAATTTTACAATAACATAAAAGAAGATTATAAATCTCTTTAAAAAATATTTGCTAATGACTCATATTTTCAAAAAGGACGTGAGTAATGTGTAGACGAAAAATGTCGTAACGTCTTACAAGGTTTGAAATTGTTTCTACGGAAAACTTTTCCGCCTGGAAATAAACCGTCTTGAAACACCACTTTAAAGCGGTGGAACACCGAAGTGTCATTGCCGGTCGCAATTTTGTTCAGAAATTGTTCTTCTTAGCATAACGGATGATAAAATCCAAAGCTATTCAGTGAATTTTGTGCTTCCCACACAGGAGTTATCTTACCTAACGGACACAGAAATTTTGGTATTCCAAATTTTCTGTCCTCATACAAGACAGTTCGAGAAAGTCGGGGAAAGTGTGCAAAAATCAAATATTATGAACTGACGAACTTCGTGCTTTATATCTGAACGGGATTCTCTATCGCAGCGTTAATTTTTACTTGATGTAGCAACACAAGCTTCTTTCACTCCGCACCGCCTACTGAACTACTGCGTATAGCGCTACAGAACAAGTGTCATAATTTTCGCTTATTTGTCGAGTATGCACAAACGGCCGTTTTTCCAAATTTACCACGCACTTAAGAAGAAAAACAGAAGAAAACGTCATCCTCATTAAGTGTGAGGTATTGGGAAACCTTCTTCTCCCGTCGTATCTTCTTATCAGAAGAGTCGTGATCACCATGGTCTATTATTCATTATAATTGTTGACGATGTTTTTCCATTTTGGTCGGTACTGAGGCTCATGGTTTATTTGTTGTATTGGCTTTCCTATTGCCGTTTTGACTTGATCTAACGATCTCTTCGGCGCTCTTCCTCGTGGTCTGGTGCCTTTAGTGCGTCCTTCCACCACTAGTTTTTTAAGGCTATTGTTGTCACGTCTTGATATGTAGTCGTAGTATTTTAGAATTTGTCTGTACACTATAGTAGAAAGGCGATAATTTGTATTGAGTTCTGTAGTACAGACACATTGCTGTCCAGGGTATCCTCAGCATGCGTCCCCAGCACCACGTCTCAGAAGCGTCTATTTTTTACGTTCTGTTTCTTTTAATGTCCCCATATAATAATATAGGGAAAACGTATTGCTTATTATTTGTCGATCTTTCCATAGTTTTTGTAACTTAGTCATAGCATTTTTGCTTATTTGGATTCGTTTTATTATTTCCGCTGAGCAATCTACCATGCTATTAACTACCAAAAATATGCTAACGCTTAAGAGGTAGTTAATGACATGACAACTCGTGTGTGTCTGTCATTGCCATAACTCAAAAACTAAAGCTCTGATTGACATCACATTTGGTACACAAATACTTAGGCTAAAATAAAGCATGAGTTCGATTTTCAGCCAAAAAAATTAGGTTATTTCGGTAATTGCAAATTTGAGTTTACAGCCTTCGTGTTGATAAGTGTTCTCAAGTATATGTAATAGTTGACCACTTCATTATCGGCATATCGGAGGTTGGTGATCGTTTTGCCGTTGATTTTGAATCCTCTCAAGGGATTTTGTAGTAATTCTCTCATTACATAGTTACAGAGACAAGATGCAGTCCTGTCGAACACCCTTTCTTATGTCAAATCTATTTTACTGCTGGTTGTCAATTTTTATTACGCCATGTCCATTGTTGTATATTATATATTGGAAGATAGGCGTTTAAAAATAGAAATTATTATCAGCAAGATTAGGGCTTTTCGATACAATCGTATGACGCATTGTCCATGAGCACCTTCATAAGAATAAAGTTAGTGTGAATAAGGAACTACTAGTTTGAAAATGATTAAACATCTGTCGCAGCAACAAAAAAAAATAGTTTTTGATTCCATTGCTACAGAGGATAATCCATCATCTTATGCTATGATCTCCTAATAAAAACGAAAACGGCCAAAAAAGCAAAGATGGCTTATCAACAGAGAAGATCACAACATGACCTTTTAGGATTTAAAGGAATTTTGCTAATTGATTCTAAGGAAACGATCACAGTGGTAAAAACAAGAGAGTGTTGCATAAGTTGGTTAAAGTTATTATATAAGGCAGCAATTTCCCAGATTAATACAAAGGACTGTAGCTTTAAAAAGTTTGTTATTCACCTATAGACTAGATTTACCACATAATAACTACTATATATTTTTAAAATAATAAACAAAGACCTTTGTACTACAAATTTAACAATGATGTAGAGCTGCAAGCGGCTACTTTGGAACATTTTGCAGATAGAACATTAAAGTACTTAATCAAGGCTATTAAAATGCTAATATCTGGATTTAACATATTTAATATATTGTAACAGATAAAGACTATATTGAAAAATAACTCTATTGTAAGTCACTCCTGAATTAAAGACTGGTCGGAAGCTTTTGGCATTACCTCGTATGTGGAAGGGTCAATTTAATTTTTTGTAAAACTCTCCCCAGTTATCTTAACAGGTATTTTATATTTTATTAAATGACAATTTATATAAAAATAACAGTGAATCCTTATGTGGCTTAGACAAACAACAAAAATGAACAGCTGGAGGCGAACTTAAATCATAAAAAGGCGTCTATTGAGATGTGCACTGTAGCATGTTTTTCCAGTGTCTACCAAAAACTAGTTACACCTGTCGCCAGATTATTTATTGCCACACCAAAAGTGTAACGGTAAGTTTTTAAGCATTCTATTTTCTAGTTTAAAGCAGTCGCACGTAAAATTGCCTTTTTACGCCGTAAAATAGATAGATTAGAAACACTATTAAAAGTTTAAGAACTTTTTAGCGAAAACCGTAATGACAAAATTTTTCACTATATCACTTTTCAAAAAGGGAGGGCTGTTTGAATTACATTTTCTAATTCCACTAAACTATTGATACTCTACCATTATGTGTGAAATCCGACATAGAAATTAATTAGCAGTTTTCCTTTTTTTAATCTTTCGAAGCTAGTCATCATTTTCTCGGGTGTTTAATCAAACAATTTTAATAATCTTTAATTTATTATAATATTATAATTGTTAAAACAAATTTTGTACAGCTATCTAAAATATTTTGCTGTTCAAAGGTCTTTATGATTATTTAATGAATTTTTTACCCGTTAGTAGAAATTTTTTTTATTTTCCCCGGTTTTTGTCTTTATGGATTTTATATATGTAACTTGATTCTATCATAAATGTAACGCTTATTTACGACTTCTTGGGCATAGATAAATTATTATTACTAATGGCATAATAAAAATCTTATATAATTATGTGTTATATTTATCACATTTATTGAATGCGTTTAAGAGACACAAAGTATTTAAGAGAAGTGAGAGAGGACGTCAAGAATGAGCAACTATGCAGGCCACCCATTAACGTCTTCTACTTCGAGAAATGTGGCTAAAGTGGAAGCACTTTTGGACTTCGACCGGTTTGAGTGCTAGATTTATAATAAGTAAAGTGGACTTCCAAATTTTATTATGTATGAAATTGTTTGGACGAAATTGCAGATGCCGAAGGTTTGTGCTAAATTGGTTTTTAAGGTTTTGAACGACGAACAGAAGAAAAATCGTTTACTGATTTCTCGTGAACTCAAATTCAGCTTAAAAGCCATTATTTTGGTTCTGTTAAAAATGTGCAGGGTACTGTAACGAATGCTCTAAAAGAGATTATAGTTTAACATTTTCAGGTAAGCTACGATGCTTGGCATCATTCACATCTATGAACTTTGTTTCCTGTACTAAAAAGCATGGAGGTTCTCACTGGTTAAAAAACAGCCCTTTGGTTAGTTATATGATTTCTCGAATATTCATTGTCGTTTCTTAATTAAAATGTGAGTTACACAAAATATAAGCAACTGTTTTTAGTCCCTTACTTTAAAGCCTACAGTTTAGATCATTATATTTCTTCTTTCTTTACAGGTATACTTTAATAGTTATGTGCTCTGTTGGAAGATCCATGACAACTCTAACTTCGTACTTAAGGGTAATAGATATATAGTTCAATTCTTATCCGTTTATATACGCTTTGCTATAACTTATGATCTGGTCTACTCATCCAGTAAGCTTCATGCTGAAAGCAGATCTAGTCCCCATTATGTTGACACCTGAATTTCCAGATAATCAGATTTTTCGTCATCTTCGGTTTCGCGATGATCCACAATTCAAAACAATCTTTTCTCATTTTGCTTTGCCGGATTATCAAGTTTTTTGTGACATTTCTAAAATCAGCCTTTTTGTAATTTTTGAGCTACAAATAGTTTTCAAAGTCGTCTGCGTATGGGATAAAATATAAATTTGTGTTATACTCCCTCTATATTCTTCCGCGGACACTGCAGTATGGCACACATTTCCATTTGAAATACAGACACATTTTCCTAAAAAAAGGCGAGCATTTTTATAGGTCTTAATTTGACACCTGTTTCAGATTTTGAACTGTACTAGATCAGATTCCAAAAGGGCAACTTTGGCCTGAGTTTTTCGCATTTTTTTTTATCTCAATCTCAAAGTGTGTTGAGGAAACATATTATTTATACTCATTTCTAAAATGGAGCTCAACAACCTTGTATACTCTGTAGCTATCTTTATTTTGCACAGAAAATTTTGTGTTCTATGTAGTATTAGTTTTGTTTTTCCTCTAACCACAACGCAAAAAGGAGGACGAGCCAGAAAAGTTTTTGTTGCAGAAGTGGGAGTTGTTTCTAATCACTCTTGTGTACTAGTGAGCCTTATACATCATACCTTGTCGCAAGGTCGTTTCCCTATTTCTAGAGTAATCTCTATTTGTCTTTTATACTTGTCTTTACCTAACAAGTCTATTTATTTTCTGTTAGGGCTAGATTTTTTATATTCTTTTTTGCAAGTGGTATGATTACCTTTAGGAGACTAACTGCAAAGCCATTTCTTTCAATCCACCTAGCTACCACGTTCAGAAACATTTACGTAGGTTTGTTGTGTTAATAAACTTTTTTTCTACAAACATAATTACGTTAATTGCAATGCTTAGAGGTAAGAATTCGTTAATGCTAAGGATTCTGATGAGTCCATTTGTAACAAGATTCTATATGTATCCCATATTGACTGCCAGTACCTCGTCTAATAGCATCACCTTTCCTCGTAACATACAGTCAATCCATTAGAAGCAAATACCCTCCGACTCCAGCCTTCTAATATCTAAGATAGTGACATTGGAGGATGTATTATCAAAAAAAACCCTGTATATCCAAAAATGTAACTTAAAACTGTTTTGTTATTTGGCGCTTTATTATCTTTCGAAATAAGACGGTGTAGACTGTTTACTAATGCCTCTTCGCTAATGTGTACTTGTCAAACACTTTTTTTATCACCTTCACTATAAATAAACCTGCAAAGCTTGCAACTCATAGCGAAGTGGCGAAGCAGTCTCAGGTCACTAACGCTGACCTTTGACCAATCAGTTCCAAAATCATTAGTAAACAAGCCTTTTTGGTCACCTGTCGATTGGTGAAAACAGAATTTGGAAATTCCCAGCCGTTCTAGAGTTTTTGCTCGGATGAACGGACGGACGGACAGACAGACGGACAACATGAAGTTAGTAAGTGACGAAGCGAAGCGGGAGTCACTTAATAATATAAAAATAACAAGTCGCTAGCTTTTGCTTAAAAAAAGTCAAACTTATCAGTCTCTGAGTTAAACACTACCCTAATTACCCCCCATATTCTCGGTAAATAGTTATGGGCTGTGCTTAATCTTAAAACCAAAGAGATTCTATTTATTATAAAGTCCAATTCTTTATATAACATGGCTCGAATGATCTTGTCCTGTCCCATTAATTTTGAATGCCTCAAATGAGTTCACTGTCTATTTGACCTCAAGTACAGTTACCATTGCGAAAGAAAACACGACAACTTCAATTTACATAAGAAAGTAAAAGATATGGCGGGAATAAGAAGAATAAACCAATCATATATTCTGAAAGACGAAAATGGGAATACCGTAACGAGTGTAGAACAAAAACTTAAGACATGGACAAAATACATAAAAGACACGTTTAACGATGAAAGAACTAATACACCGCAGTGGGATACTAATAATAAAATAAGCCCCGAAATACTTAAAAGCGAGGTACTACATGCGACCAAACAAGTAAAGAGTGGTAAGGCGGTCGGGCCTGATGAAACACAAATTGAACTAATAAAACTGATAGAAGAAGAGACAATAGATGTGCTACTTGAGCTATTTAACTTAATCTACCAAACAGGCATGATACCAAAAGACTGGCTAACCTCAACTTTTGTAGTACTCCCCAAGAAGAAGAACGCAAACAAGTGCTCAGAATACAGGACTATAGCATTAATGAGCCACACCTTAAAAATATTTCTGAGAGTAATACACAACAGAATATCCAGAAAACTTGATTATGATATCAGTAACACACAGTTTGGCTTCAGAAACGCTATGGGAACTAGAGAGGCGCTGTTCGGTATAAATGTGTTGATGCAGCGATGCTTGGACATGAACTATGAGATCTATGCCTGTTTCGTGGACTTCGAAAAGGCATTTGACAAAGTCCAACATGAAAAACTAATAGAGATTTTAAAATCAAAAGATGTGGATGAAAATGACATCAAGATCATATGTAATCTATACTGGGGCCAAACAGCAAGGATTAGAATTGACAATGAAACATCAGAGGAGATTGAAATTCTCCGGGGAGTAAGATAAGGCTGTGTGATGTCGCCTTTATTATTTAACGTATATAGTGAGGCCATCTTTCAGGAAACCCTAGAAGAACGCAAGGAAGGGGTAATAATCAATGGCGAAATCGTCAATAATATAAGATTCGCAGACGATACCGTTATAATAACAAACAACTAGGATGATTTACAAGATCTAATACAAAAATTGAACAACACATGCAAGGAGTACGGGTTAAATATGAATCTGAGCAAGACTAAATTTATGGTAGTAACTAGAATAGCAAATGCTAATGCAAATATTACCATAAATAACACAATAATAGAAAAGATAGACACATATAAATACTTAGGAACATGGGTAACTAACGATGCAAATCACTCAAAAGAAATAAAGACAAGGATAGAAATAACCAGAAATACTTTTGTAAAGCTCAAAGGTTTCCTTTGTAATAGAGACCTCAACTTAAATCTTAGAACAAGAATATTACGCTGCTACGTCTTCTCACCCCTATTATATGGAGCCGAGGCTTGGACCGTAAGACAGAACGAAGTCAAGAAAATAGAAGCCTTCGAGAGATGGTGTTATAGAAGAATGCTTCGCATTTCATGGGTGGACCATATCACAAATGCCATAGTGCTACAAAGAATGGGCAAAGAAGAAGAAGTAATAAAAACAATAAAACGGAGGAAGCTAGAATACTTGGGACACATAATGAGGGGCGAGAGGTACGAGGTGCTAAGACTGATAATGGAGGGCAAAATACAAGGGAAGAGAAACATAGGGAGACGGAAAATGTCCTGGCTTCGAAATCTTAGAGAATGGTTCGGGATAACATCGGCAAAACTTTTCAGAATTGCTGTAAACAAAGTGAAGATAGCCATGATGATCTCCAACCTCCGTTAGGAGACGGAACATCAAGAAGAAGAAGACAGTTACCACCTTCTTGGAAGTTTTTCAATCTACTCCTGTTGCTCTCTGTTCAGATGTATTACGAACTAGAATTTTTCAGTTACAAGGTGAATATTTTATAATATTAGTTTAGAAAAGTAGATTCTACTAAGATGTATTTATTATATAGCAATCGTAGATAATATATTTATTGTTTGCTACTGGTTCAAAGTCTTTTATAAATATTAGTTATAGTTCTTTTGGGTTTTTCTTGCCTGCTTTTATTTTGTTAGTAGACGTGAAAGGGTATAATATGTTTTAATACTATAAAATAAGCCCTTGATAATCAACAATACCGTGAACAAAACTAGAAGGTAGGTAGGTACTACCATTACTTTTTTGTTGGTTATCACTCATTTCTTCATCTTGTACTAATGTTAACTATCGATTGTGTGTATTGGAAGTGACTACTGTTTGTTAATATGTAATCGAGCATTTAAAATTGCAGTCTATTTTACAGTCTTTAACCAGTTATCAGCTGTTTGGATTATCATATTAGGTTCTAGTATGATTACACTAGTGTAAGTCACTACATCTGTTTAAATGTGCATTTTTTCGGATCTTTGAAACTGCGGTTGTATTGTTTGATTACAAAGATGATATGACGTAAGATATAAGGTGGAGCTTATAATATTTGTTGTGATTTTGTCGATTAAATTTAGTAACTGAAGCTTGGAAATACGACAACTAAACATATATGAAAAGTAATATCTATTACAGTTTGGCTGTAATTATTTTTCTTCCATCAGGATATACTTCTTGGACACCCAATACCAACAGATTATATGATATATAATTTAAAAATACCTAAAGTTTAGAGTTAATCAACGAAATTTCGGACTTTAAAGGAAGCTTTTAGTGGTGCCGTTTTTGGAACATAAAACTAGGAATGAAGCCGCAGCGGCAATCCCGCAGAACACGAGAACGGCACCATAAACTTAATACGCCGTGCAATACAATTTACCTGCTCAGCCTAATGGCTGCGTTTTATGAAGATAAAAGGCAGCTTTTACGAGCCATAACCTGCAAAGGCGCGGAAAAGAATACGATAAAGGTTTCGAATCAACCGGCTGCCATATTACTCGCATATCGAACGAACCACCAAACATTAGAGATGCACAATAAGGTCAGCTTACCCTGCATGAATATTTATCAGCACTTAGCACGTGGGCCAGGCAAGCAGATACGGGCGAATCAACCGATGTCGGCTCGAAATGAGTTACGCAGACAGCTGACAATTGCCCCGAAATTATTGTGTTAATGGAAACGTTATTGCTGATATTAAAAGCTACAAAGCTCAGCGTGAGCGCGTTTGAACGCTTTAATGCATTCTTTTGTGATGTAAAATATAGTTAATGTATCAGAGTATTACTTTATTTTTGTCTTTGTGAGATAAAAAGTCGGTAAATGTTGATGTAGCGTAATGATTATATAACACATTTAAGTCATAAAACAGCCCAGAACATATAACTGAAACAAAATAAATCAAATTAGTTTCGTAACTTTCTAACTGTTAAAGTTTAGGAGAAAAAATTCAACAATATAACAGGGGGACGACTTTAGGCGAACGTATCAAGATTTCAAACTATAAGCATTCAAAAAGAAAAGTTACTTTTCTCTTAAAAAACGTTAAGAAAAGCAATAACTGCTAAGAAAGTAAAAAAAATTTTTACAATGTACTCTTGCTAAATATTTAGTAAAGGTGTGAACAATTGCGTGGCATTGAAAAAGGATTTTTCAGAAATAAATCTCGTAAATACATTATACTATTTGTTATGTCACAAATTATAGATAATATTCTGTTTATTCATTTGTGAGTGTATCGATAAGTTTACTAAAATGTCCAGAAAGTTTTTTACCAAATCTTTGTATCTCTTCTTAACCCTTAGTTAGTCGCGCCTAAAAAGTTACATAAGTAGTCGCGTGGAGTGTCCAGCACCCCAAATTTGTTTATAGGAATAAAACATTATATACATAGAAAATCAGACTTTTATTAATGAGTATCTTTGAACTAACATATTAATCAACTCTTTAACTCTTTAAGATATACAAAGTGATAATACTATTTAGGAAATAATAGCAACTTTAAAAATATTAGTTTTTGGTATCACAATTTTAGCAGACAACAATCATGTGGTCATTGCACACATGTCCATGGCATTTGAAGCACGCAGTCCTTGTTTTTCTGTCCGTGGTTCATGCACGTACATAATACATTTTGTATGAAGACGGTCGGCTAGCCCCAGAAGATGAATCATAGCCCTCAACTTGATGAATCCGTTTTAGCTGCTTTTGTAATGGTCACGGAAGAGTAGGTATGATAGCTCGTGAGATTTGATGAGGCTTGACCAAATCGACTGCTAGCTGCTTTAGATGCTTTTCTGGATATATTGGAGTTAACTTTGGCCTTATAGATTAAGTAAGAGTTAATACCACAGACATTGAATTGATAAAAAATTATCACCATTGGCCATCTTTTTGGGCGTCGTCCTACATTATAATTAGCGCACATTTGGTCATTTGTATTAACGCCACCTTTGGTATGATTGTAAAAATGAATCATCTCTGGCTTTTGTTTGTCACCCTCCATTTTGTTATCATGGTGTATGGTAAATATCAAGATAGATTTTTTTGGTACGTAGAACATAACGTTACAGCTTTCTGAAATCCAAATAAACTTGAAGTTATTACACGATATTTTTCAGGTTGGAAAGGATGTGTCTCTGGTTTGTTTTTACGCAACGTACCAACTATGGTAATCTTATGACTCTCTAGCAGTAATTTAGCAAGTGAGACACTAGTGAACCAGTTGTCCATGGTGATGTTTCTTCCAGTTCGAGAAATAGGATCAATTGGGCGTTTTACTACACTCATAGTATCAGTAGGCAGTTTGAATGGTCCATCGGGTTGTTTTCCTACGTATATTTCAAATTTTTGTAAATAATACGTGGAGGAGTCAACCAGAGCAAAATGGTTAATACTATATTCGGTCGGTTTGCTGAGTATGTACCAAACTGTTCATCAACAGTGACACACTCAGATAAACTGTAACATTTTTGATAATTTTCGTTTATCAAATTTCAAAAATTTCTTACGGCCGCCAGTTTGTCCAATAATTGTCTCTCCTGTCTTGTTGTAAGGCAGTCAAACCGTAAACATCTCAAAATGAACAGAAACCAATTCCGGTACCATCGGTTTCCCAAAGATCTTTGAAATTTAAACAAGAACGGTGTAATACCGTAAAGTAAACTTTCTACATCGGTGCGAAGTCATAACGGTCAATCCCATGAAAGGCACTGACCTAAGATATATGTATGCCAAGTTTGCCGTGAATCCGTTGGATAGATCGGAAGTTATCTTGTCTCCAGACACACAGACCGACAGACAGGATGATAATCTCATTTTCTATTTCTACTAAAAGCTTTGCTGTAGAAAGTTAATAAGACGATCGGAGAACTCCAGAAATATGGAGCAGCCCAAAAAATGCGAGCAACTCTTCGTAAGTAAGAATTTTACAGTCACGATCTCGCTGAAAGTTGTTTTGAAGAGATCCAATATATTCGTTAGTATATTTCACGACAAGTTCTATGACCTCTTTAGAGAATATGCGAAGAAATGCTTCGCTGATTGTCGTCACATGTATAGCAGGCCCTTTAGGGCCTGTAAGCTCAGTTACAATATTGGAATTTCTGGTCCTAACTCTGGAAGATGGTGGTTATTTATACCACTTTGCGTGTTTATCTTTTCCGAGATAAAATAAGTTGTTAGATAATAAACGACTTTGTGAGGCCCGGCGCAAAGGGATATGATCCTCATCGCTACACTGCTCATTTTCACTTTGCTCAGTGTCGCTGTTGTAGTTACTTACTATGACTTCGTGCTCTTTTTCGCCTTTAGAAATGCTACCAATAGCCTCTTCTTCTTCTTCTTCTTCTTCTTCTTCTTCTAATTAGTTTGCATTTCCTGGTCATTCAGTGCACGTGGTATTGTGAAGCTAGTTATGCGGTAAGGTTATATAAAGACATGTTATTTTTATGCATTGTACTAAGATAAACGATTAGATACTTATTGGAAATTTAACTTACGTAAACGGTCGCGTGGGGTGTTAAACACACCAGACGCGCTGTACAAGGATAACCGCACACAAACGAGTACCGCTCGCGACTGGTTTACGAAGGTCACGTGCTTGTACGAAGCTACTAAGAGAATTAGCACGATAAATTTAAATTTTAAAAAGTTATAGAAATTCAAACACGGTCTGGGGTGTGTAGCACCCCACACGACTAATTAAGGGTTAAATGAATGGCACACCTAAGTTTTCGTGGATCGTATGGTTTCTAATATACCAAGAAGCATTTGATACTGCTCGGAGTAATTTTGACCGGAACTTCTCACATCCCCATAATCGCAGTTCATAAGTTCAAATACGTCTTTATAGGGTACCACATTGTTTTCAACATATATTTTGTATTGCTTTCCAAATAGCCAATAGATTTCTCGAAACTTTACGTTTAACTGCTTCCTTTTTATTTAGATGTGTCTCTTCCATGTGAGGCACTAGTCCAGATACAACCAGATATTTCGCCTCTGCTTTTACTAGAACTTTAATTATATTGACAGGTGGGCATACTGCAGTTCGATTGATAAATGTAACTTACCAAATTGGACTGATTAACTTTTGTCCGCTATAGGTTCAATCATTCACTAATAAGGTATAAGTTTTGTAAAACATGCTCACTTGCAATATTTGTACTTTGATGGATTGACATTACAGCAGACATAGTCATTAAAGTGCTTAATAATTTGAGTATATCAGCTGTTTATAAGAAGCTTGTATAGAAGTAGACCTTCACATTCCACACAGTTGGAAATTTAATAATCATGCAGCGTTAGACAGTTGAACAATGAGGTGTCGCTATTACAGTGTATTTAGAAAGTGGTTAAAGTTACGTACGAGCACAACGCACGTTTCGTCTACATCTTTATCTTTTGCCTCGTGCTCCTGTTCTAAGTAGGAAAGTCATTTCTCTTTGGCCTAACAACGGGTTAAACAATAAAAACAACAGGTGATAGTATCATAACCGTCAGGACACCCAAGAACGTAGAGGCTCTTCGAATAACAATAAAAAAGTTTTCAAAAATCTATTAGGCGCCACAGCGTTGCTCCCGGAATTTCGACTCGAACAGTAAGAAGAATTTTACGTAATGACTTTTTTCTCCTTAGAGTATCTCTTCCTTGATGGATCCATGTTCACTGCAGCCTATAGCTGTAAACTCACAACCAGTCTGTAATTGATGTTCCCTGAATCAACAGATACAGGTTCTTTACAGGGTGTGTCTGAAAGTCTTTGGGTTCCAGGATTGGTCTCCAGAATGTATGTTGTCTTTTTCTGCACAGCGCATCGCACTTGCGTAGATTGTGTAAAGCTGTTTCTGGTTCCTTGCTACAGAGTCTGCATGCAATGAATCTACTAGTTTTCCAGAAGTGTTCTTTAACAATCAGGATGTCCTGTTAGAAACATATGGTTGTTTTAGCTACTTAGATTAAGTAATTCTGCAGCTTTTCCTTGGCAAGGTCTCTCATTGAAGATTTTGCTGAAATTATGCCTGGTCGGTTCTTCCAGTACATTCGATGATGAGTGCGTGTCCTTTCCTTGATAAAACTTCGGGCAGCACTTCATGAGATTTTTAAAGCAAGTTTTGGGCCAATATAAGCCTCAGTAGATCCCTGACCAATTCATCGGCTTTCTCATTGCCATAGATACCACAATGTCCAGGTGCCCATAACAGTTTTACTGTGTTATGTTCTGCCAGTGCATCGAGTTCGTTGATGCATTCCCATACCAGTCTAGATGATGCTTTAGTGCTTAATGTGCATGATGACTTACACCTACACCCGTATAAAAAGCAAATAGTCCATGCTTTGAACCCAGAGATTATCCTATCCGCATTAGTTTTTATAAGCACGTATTGCAGCTGCTTGAAAACGATCCACAGATCATCGATAATCTATGGATGAGTGATGAAGCTCTTTTCCACCTCAGTGGATATGCGATTAAACATAATTTTTACTATTGGACTGTTTCCAACCCTCAACAATGCCACAAACGGCTTCTCCATTCGCCCAAAGTTACAGTCTCGTATGCAATCTTTTCGAATAGAATAATTGGTCTGTATTTTTTCGAGGATGATATGGACGTGCAGTTACTGTAACATTAGCGCGCTATATTCAAATGCTGGAAACTTTTCTTATTTTAGAATTTTAATTTTTTTGTGATAGGAATAATCATTTACAACAAGATGCAGCAACTAGTTACACAGTCAGAGTGTCAATAAACTTTCTGAAAGACATTTTCCCGATTCGCCTCATCAGTAAGAATGAAGATGTTCAGTGGTCTCCAAGATCGCCAGACCTGAACCCTTGTGATTATTTTTCATGGGGATATCTCAAGAAGAAAGTTTTTGAAACTTGGCTAACAACTATACCGGACTTAAAAGTATATTACGGTACTACGACATGTCAGTGAGAAAGGTTCAGACAATGTATACAAAATAATAATCATCTTCCTGGAGTGATATTCAAAAAGTGAAACTTTTTGCTTTCATACCAATTTCCATTTGTGCTCTTAACATTTGTTGCAATAAGTATCAAAGAGAAAAAATGTTGGTTTTTTAATGCCTACAAATAGTGAGGTTCTCACTCTGTACAAAAGTACGTAAAATATATTTAAAAATTTGGCCGAAATTAAATAATTCTATATTATTACAACGACTAATAAAGAACATAATCTTAAAGAAAAGTCAAAATAAAAAAAACTTAATTAAAAATACTTATATAATCACGCACATTTCTGTAAAAAATGCAAAACTAAAAACGACGAATACTATCCATAAGAACTTTGAAATACTCTGTAGATTTCGCTACCTACTTCAATTACCCCTCGGAATCGCTTGATCTCAGAATTTGAACGGTTTTATCAGATGTCCATTCTTGTGAGTTAGCATATATTTTGGGGCTGGTTGCCGTATATAATTGATTTCCTTCATATCCCAGCCGCTTTGCAACTATTTCAACTGCAAAAAGAAAATAAAGTGGTAAGAAGTCAATACAACTCAATTAAACGTACCTTTGTTATACCCTGTTTAGTCAAATATATCGCCAAATTGATAAAATAGTAAATTTTGTATTCGTTTTGGTAATTCTCGTTAATGCGGATTTCTTAAAAACATCATAATTTGTCGTGGACAATTCAACTTTGAAGCGCCCCGGTTTTCAACTGTCGTGTATTTCATAATTAAGAATAAAGAGCGGCAACTCGCTTTTTGGGATGTGGGTCTCAAATCCACTAATTTACACCCGTTCTCTTCTTTATTGCCAGCAATTTTACCGAGCAGTCGGGCAGCTGCGCTATATTGAAAACAATTTTTCACTTGCTTGCGAAATGCGAGCTGTCCACTTTCACCTATTTTGCTGGGAGCGCAATAGTTTTTCAATTCCCCGGTCGCCATATTCCTATTTGTGAGGGTAAAATCGCAGCAATGATGCTGCAACTCCATAAAAAGCACGCAGCGCTCCATCCTAACACGAGTCTCGAGAACAACTGTCGCTCAATTGCTTCTTGCTAGCACTAGTGCGCAAAAATGCAGACTAAAATGCATCATGATCGTGCAGGCATGCATGTCTCCAAAACATGGCGAGTAGCTGGAGTTATCGAATTCGCAAGCACGTAATCATCACTTCTTGATTGCGTCATAATCGACACTCCAAAAATAATTAGTGAAATTAATTAGACTGCTGTTTTTGTTCGATCGTCTTACATAAACAAATATCCTATTGTGCTTTATGGACGACGTGACTTCCGCTGCATTAGTTAGCGTTTAAATAAGACGTTTCGCCAGATGTGTAACTTAGAAAATTATCAGAATATATAAAAGCTTTTAGAACGTTAGGTGCGTTACGTTTCCTAAAACACCTTATATTGCCACGTTAATCTTCCAAATTACATTGATGTACTGTTGTACTGAATTCCATTGTGTAATTGTATTGTCCACAAAAAAGGTAGTTTTTCACCCGCCTTTCCTCAAATTTTTGCAAGGTAAGAACGTTTTCTTTTAATATTTTTACAATTTGTCAAAATTCGACATTTAGTAAACATTTTGGAATTGTATGATAGTGATTATATAAAAACATATCGGTAAAAAGTCCATTTACATTCACCTTTCATATTACATGTACTTTTTGTCACTGATTTACACATCACTCACACCTTTACACAAATCTGTTTGCCAAACTTGTCCGCTTCGACAGTCCGCGTTCGACTGTTGGCGCGAGCAGATGTGTTATACCTGAGCCATAATTGCGAGCGCAGCAACCGAGTCGTAGCGATAACCGCAAGGCCGTAGGACCTAGCGAGTGCATCCTCAACATAGTGGCGGAGCCCCGCCATTATCTTGCCGTCGTTTCTGCCGATGTTAGTAACGCCGTTCCCATCGCCGTTCCTGTCGCTGTTCCTGCCGCTGTTCCTGCCGCTGTTCCTGCCGCTGTTCCTGCCGCTGTTCCTGCCGCCGTTCGTGCCGCCGTTGACTGTACCTGCGTTATCGCGGCGGTGCAGCTGCAGGCTTGCATAAGGACATTATCAAGCAGCATACACTTGACCTTTGGTCAGGTACAATCTGTACGTACATCTATTCATATAAATTGTATGTTTAAGATTCCTTCGAGTGATATCAAGCGACACACACAAGTAAGTGACCAGGTCAACAGCCGTTAGGCTAATCTTTTAGCTTGTGTATTTATATTTATATTATATTCATACGAAAGTCACATAAATAACTAAATTAACAAGCCTTATGGCTTATTATCAAAATACTGCATCCCATTATACCCAACAAAGCGAACCGATGCAAGCGGAACAAATCGCAAGCCCTCACTATTACGTCCAGGGATATCCCACGCCAAACTTTCAGAAAAACACAGTAAATAATACACTACCACATTATGCAACCATTCCAAATCAACAGATGCCTACCGCAAACTTTAGTATTCCATACATTCTTTCACAACCTCAAAATCAAGTGTCACAGGAGCAAGAATGGCAACAAGTAGAAAGCAGGAAACGAAGCAAAAACACCGACAAACTGGAAATTCAAACAAAACAGGCCAAAACCGAAAACTATTGGTTAAATAAACCAATAGCACTGGCAAACCTATATAATGGCCTAGAAAATGAAAACCCAGCCGATAACACAGACCAAAGCGAAAATAAAAAGGACCCAAAACCGCCACCAATTTACGTCTCTGGAGTGAAATTCATGGCGCCACTACTGGAACTACTGGAGAATATAGCAAAGATGACTACGAACTAAAAGTATTATATAATGACGAGATAAAAATACTGCCAAAAACTTCTGAAAATACACGTCAATAATCAACGCCCTAGCAGAGAAAAAGACAGAATTCCATACCTACAAAAACAGACAAGAACGTAGCTTCAGAGTTGTCTTTCGAAACATTCATCCCTTAACCGATACAGTTACAATTAAGAAAGCTGTTGAAGAACACAAACATACAGTAACAAATATCTCTAACATCCGAGAACGTAAAGGAGAGTTGAAAATAGCACTCCCACTATTCTACGTCGAATTGAAACCAGCACCAAACAATAAAGACATATATAACATAGACAGATTGTTACACTCTATAGTTAAATATGAACCACCCCGGCCAAAAAAAGAAATACCCCAATGTACTAAGTGTCGAAGGTTAAGACACACTAAAAACTTCTGCAACAGAAGTCCTCGTTGTGTCAAGTGTGGAGGTAACCACCTAACCATACAATGCCTACGTAAAACAAAAAGCCCAGATGTAAAATGTGTTAATTGCAGTGGGAATCACCCGGCAAACTATAAAGGTTGCGAAATATACAAACAATTACAACAGAAAACATTCCCTGCTCTCAGAACAAAACAAATAACCAACAGGGACAATCCTCACTAATCCAACCGGGTGTAAATAGTCAGTGGCAGAGCTCACCAAGCACAACTCATAAATATAAATCATCAGCAGCCATTAGCATCACCCTCCTATCAATCTAATGAAATGTCCGAACTGAAACAAATGATGAAAAGCCTTATGGAACAAATGTCAGCAATGTTAAACATACTAACAACTTTCGTCACAAAATTATCATAATGGCTCAATTTCTTAAGATCGCACTCTGGAACGCAAATGGCCTACAACAACATGAACGCGAAATTACAACATTTATTCAACAACACCATATCGATGTCATGCTAATCTCCGAAACACATTATACTGCACGAAGCTATTTAAAAACACACAATTACTCCATATATGTCATACCACACCCTGATGGAACTGCACATGCAGGAACTGCCATTATTATAAGATCTTCGCTAAAACATCATGAAGTAAATAAATACCCTGAACCACACCTCCAAGCCACCACTATCGTAATTGAAGATTGGCTAGGACCGATAACTCTGTCAGCGGTTTATTGCCCCCCGAGACACGCAAACAAACAAGATCAGTACAGCCACTACTTAAATACCCTTGGATATCGCTTCATTGCTGGAGGAGATTTTAATGCGAAGAATATATACTGGGGTGCAAGAGTGACAACTACAAAGGGAAGAGAACTGTTGAAAGCCATAAACGCAAACAACCTAAGCCCTCTCACTACTGGCGAACCAACCTACTGGCCCTCTGACCCAGACAAACTGCCAGACCTCCTGGATTTCTGCATTGTTAAAAATATAAGTATGAATTACCTTCAAGCTAAAACTTGCTTGGACCTATCGTCTGACCATTCACCTGTTCTCATCACCCTTGGTACACAAGTACTCCATATAGAAAAACCACCGTCACTTCTCAACAAAAAGGCCGACTGGAACTATTTTAAAACTAGAGTCAATGAAGCATTGCAACTAGACGTACCATTACAAACAGAAGAAAATCTCAGAGACGCAGTCGAACATATTACTCAAACTATACAGGAATCTGCCTGGGAAGCTACACCGAGTGAGCTAGAAACAAAACCAATCATCGACTGTCTAGTTCTAGTCAAAAAGAAAGTTGCCGAAAAAAGGAGACTGAGACGCCGATGGCAAACCACTAGAGCGCCGATTGATAAACAAAATCTAGGGCTGCAACTGAACTCAAACAATTACTAAAAAACTTAAAAAAACCAAGCAATACAACAATATCTGGAGAATTTATCTCCCACTGAAGCGTCCGACTACTCGCTGTGGAAAGCCACTAGGAAATTGAAAAAAAGGTCTATACAGCACATTACACCTCTCCGTAAAGTAGATGGAACATGGGCAAGAACTACTTCAGATAAAGCCCTCACATTTGCCAGTCACCTAGAAAAAGTTTTTGTACCTTACCCAGCCGAAATTACACCAGAAGAAGAAAACCAAATCCACCAATTTCTAGTGGCACCTTTTCAAATGAGTCTTCCATGTAAACCTTTTAGTAAAAAGGAAGTAACAACGGTAATTCAAAACTTAAAAAAACAACAAAGCACCAGGCTATGACCTGATAACAGGCAAGGTCCTTAAAGAGTTACCAGAAAAAGGCATTACACTACTTACCAAGATCTTCAACGCAGTTCTCAGACTAGGATATTTTCCTGAGCAGTGGAAGGTTGCCACCATAATTCTTATCCCAAAACCCGGAAAACCACCAGAAGAGGTCGCTTCATACAGGCCACTAAGTCTACTGCCTCTTCTCTCCAAAGTGTTTGAGAAACTATTTCTGATCAAACTTCAACCATTACTTAAGAACAACAATTTATTGCCTCTACACCAGTTTGGCTTCCGCGAACAACACGGTACAATCGAGCAGGTCCACAGGATACTAGAACTAATAAATAAAGCTCTTGCAGGCAAAAGCTACTGCTCCGCAGTGTTTCTAGACGTCAGCCAGGCCTTTGATAAGGTCTGGCATGAAGGATTACTTTTTAAATTAAAAAATATTTTTCCCGCTGACCTGTATCAAGTGATCAAGTCATATTTACTTAACAGATTCTATTCCGTTAAACTCCAAGGAGACTCCACCAGACTGTACAACATAAACTCCGGTGTTCCACAGGGCAGTGTTCTTGGCCCTTTGCTATATCTGTTGTACACGGCAGACATTCCGACTACCGAGTCAACAACAATAGCTACATATGCGGATGACACCGCCATCTTATCGACACACCCTGACTCTCAAACAGCCTCACACAGATTACAAATCCACCTTGAAAAGGTACAAGACTGGCTAAAAAAATGGCGCATCAGAGCAAACGAGTCAAAATCCGTTCACGTTACGTTTACGCTAAAACGTGAAACATGTCCACCAGTTAGTTTAAACGGACAACAGATCCCAAAACAAGAAACGGTCAAATACCTTGGTATTCACCTCGATGGACGTCTCACGTGGAAACAACATGTCTGGGCAAAGAGAAAACAACTGGAGTTGAAATACAGATCCATGTACTGGCTATTAGGTCGAAGATCAAAGTTATCGACAACCAATAAAATTCTACTGTACAAAGCAATATTGATACCAGTGTGGACATATGGCCTACAACTTTGGGGCGCTGCAGCTAACTACACAATCGATATTATCAGACGGTTTCAGGCTAAAGTGCTAAGTGCAATTATTGACGCACCCTAGTATGTGCCTAATGAGGTGATAAGACGCGATCTCCAAATAAGTTCGGTCAACGAGTTAATTACAAAAGTGAGTGCCACCTATCGCGATAATCTCAGTGCACATCCAAATGAATTAGCAAGTAACTTAATAAACAATAATGGTGAAGTGCGGAGGTGAAAAAGATTTAAACCCTCGGACCTACCCAACAGATTTGAATAGTTTAATCTGCTGATTTTCATATAACATACAACAATATTAATATTGTGAACTTAGTTTTAGGTTAGTATAGTTAATAGTCAAGAATACCTAGCTATTCTAGGAATGTTATAAAGGGAAATTGCTATTGTAGGCAAGATCCCACAAGTCATTTAGATAATCATGTTAATTACTGAATGCCTCATTTAATTGGCAGATTGTAAACTAAATAACTCAATAAAAAAAAAAACTTGTCCGCTTGAACCGTTTGAGTCTGGGTTCCTTGTCGTCGTTTTCTAGTAATTCTTCTACCAAAACGTTTGGCTGGCCATTTAGGAGATTATAATAGCGAATGCTGTGTTTGTGTATTTCCTTATTAATAGTTTAGATATCCAAATCGCGTTGTATGACCAGTATTTCAATATTAGACGTGTTTGCTGTTCCCCAGAGTTGTATTTCGTAGCTCCATACAGGTTTGAGAACGGTTTGTATAAAAGTATTTTGTTATCAATAGATAGATAGTTGCGACTTACGTCCTATTAATCAATACATTTTACGGAAGATTTCTCCTATTTGCTTGAGTTTTGTCCAGATATGTTTTTCCAGGTTAGCCCCCTATCAAGATGAATTCCTAGGTACTTAGCGCTATCTACTGCAGGTATTTGCTGATTATTTAAAAAGATCGTTCGCCTGATGCGCTGGTGCGTTGTTTTGGTGGCATTTTCAGGTCTTCATGCAGGATTGTGTGCACAGATCGCACGGAAATGCCAACTTATTCGGCGATCCTCCAAAACAAGTTTCTCCATTCGCTTGATCATGTCGGCTGGTGCGAGGTAGAGCTTGTCTTGGTTTGTTGTTATACGACGTTCCGCCTTCTTTGAACTGCAGCACCCACAAACGCACATTAGACACATCCATAACAACATCATCACATGTCTCACTCAACTGGCGATAAATTGCAATCGGTGTTACACTACGAAACTGGAGAAAACGAATGATTACACGCTGTTCTTGTAATAAAGACGTCGCCATTTTAAATATGAAAAACAGTCCTCACTCTCGCTGCTGCCGCTAGAGTCCTGTGTGCTATGTAGTGCTGTCACGCATTCACAAAAAGTGCGCGCGTATTTTGAAATAAACCGCATATTTCTATCTGTCCTCAGTCCTGAGAAAAAAATTTGAAGGTGTTATAGCTTGAATGCACCTCGTATATGTTAACATTTTAAAACGTTTATCAAATAGATTATTTTAGCACTTTATCGTTAAAAGATAATATATCGGTGCTTTTTGAGATTGGTACAATGGAGTATCATATTTTCTACTTCTTTTTGATGGGCACGCTATTTGATGGGGGATTTCTAGCTGTTTATTAATTTTTGCTTCAGGTCCTAATAGCTGGGGTGGATTAGGTAGTAAAACTGTATTAAGTATTTGTCATACTCTATAGCTTTTTTCTGATCAGTTCTAACCCGTGTTTTTACTTTTCGTATTGGTGGCATTTGCTGGTTAAGTTGTTTTATTTTGCAAGTCGCTTTCTACCACAAGTAATCCATGGCTTCAGTTGGGGTTAACTCTCTGAGGTATTCTTCTACTGAATTATTTTTAATGTATATAATATATTTTTGAATTCCTTCTCAAGTTTACTGTAAGTTTGTTTATCGCTTGAACTCCTTGTTAGTTGCCATCTTTTTCTAACTCTTTATTTTTTGCGTAGTTTTTCTTCTATATAATGGGGAACTTTGACTAATCTGGTGTGGCTTGCTACGCTGCTGCTTGAAAAATTTTCGTTAGATTTTCGACGCTACCCTTTATATTTTGTTTGACTTTTAATGGCGTTTCTAATTCGTCAAATTTTTCTTTGAAGAAATTTCAATCCGTATTGCTGCTAAAACACAATGTTTTTTTAGTTTTCCTAGTTTCATGTCGCGATGATCCGAATTTTTTTACAACACAAAAGTCAATAAAATCCGGTGTTTTCTTGGGATCAGATGGTTAATATATTGGTTGTCTTGTTTTGCACTGATTAAGTAATTGCTTCTGATAGCCTTTTGTAGTTTCCTGTCTTTGGTTGCGGTAGTTTTTAAACACCAAATTGTATTATTGACGTTGAAGTTTCCACTCGCCAGGAAACGGTTTCTTAAGTTCTTGAAAAATTTAATGAAGTCAATATTTAGATTTTGTGACAATCTCTGACATAAAATTTATAAGGGTACCCATTTAGTCCATCGCAGTCTTCATCATTTATTGGAGTTCAGATAGATCATTGGTACGTTCTATAATGGCATAAAATACTGCTGTGTTGCTGGAGCAAATGTTACTCTTGGTTAAAGTGGTCTAGATCGACTTTTTCGTTCACATAGTGTCAGGTAGAATCTTTACTGCACGATGCAGCTTGTAGTTAGCTTCATGTTATTCATTATTGTTTACACATTTGATGTTAAAACCTTTTGTTTTTCTTTAGAATCCTTCTGTTAGGTGCTCTGTCGCATAGTTCAGGCATCTTGGGTTGCTTCTGCAGAAATTTTTCGTGGGGCTTTTGAAAGCTTCAAATGTTAGTTTTATGTTTAGGAGTAAATCTATCTCGTACACATTTTTATTATTATCTTTTGGTTTCATATCTACGAAGTCAATAGTAATGTTTTCGTTGCTCGTTGTTTAATATTCCAAATATTACATCGCGTTTCTTTTTTGAAATAAAATTTGCTTGATATCATTCAAGTTAGTTGTTAAGTGAATGTTTTTAAGTGCAACTGTAAGTCGTCTCTCAGTTTTAGGTGTGTAAGTATAAAATTCCGTCGTCTTTTCTATAAATGCTTTAATAATTGTAGTGTAGATTATATTTTCTAGGAGTTGTACTTTTACTTGATCATTGTATAACGTTTTTAACATAGAAGTTCAACCAGGGGTTTGATATCCTTGGTGCCTTATATGAATGTGGACGGGGCTTTGGTTCAGTGTCATTTGAAGTTAGGTTTGGGATACAATTGGATTTATAGAAGGTACTTACATGCTATTCTGCGGCTGACTACTGCATACTAGTGCGTTTTGTGAGTACGCTTGCTGTAATGGTACTGTTTGAGAGAATATTATGTTTGTTGACATTTGAACGAAAGACATTTGCTGATTTGGTCTTTGATAAAAGTTTGTATTTGACTGGGAAGCTTCATACGACCCATAATTGGGCCTACCTTTAATTTTAAAACAAATTTAAACGTACTTAGTTTTATTGCGGTTTCAGTTGAAATATGCGTGAAATGTTAAACTTGACTTTAAAGGCCAACTAAATATTTATTGATAACACGAGCGCACAACTGTTCACAGATTTCTCTTGTTGCTCGCCTCCAGATGCAGGTAGATAAATCTGGGACTTATCGGAAGATAAAATTTTGGTCTTTTCGGCAATTGATAAATCGGAAAACGACACATGTCTGCTCGCTTCTAAATACAAGCGCGGAATCGACCTGAAACATAAACGATAGAGTTCTATATAACAGGTAAACTTGTCGCTACGTAAGACTCTTAAGATAAGCAAGTATTGAAATCTTCAAACAGGTGACCACAAAAACATATAAAAGGTCCACTGCAACGATTCCGCCATTTGAAATGTCAGCAGTAACGAAAAAGCTGACACATTCACCCAATGCCTTCCAAAGGTTTTCCTAACACCGGCGGTCTAAGCGAACGATGGCGCAAACTAAATAGAACGTTTCTTTAAGACTTCTTGTTAAATGTCAGATCCCTTGAAGTTCGACAACTAATACGATTCATCACGGTACGACTTAAAAGTGGAAAAATAATGCAACACCTACCTAAGAAAACTTAGTTTTATTTACCAAAATCTACAATAGTATATTATACTGTCAAACCTAAAAAGTTACCAACGCATTCAATATGCTATGGACCCTTAAGTGTTCTGTCTCTTATGTGAAAAATATTTTAAAAACATTTCTCCAAAAGAATTTAAAATAACATAAGACATTGCTTTCGTTATTCCGTCTCACCAATTTTGATTTAAAAAAAGGCATTTGATAGTACACCAAGGATATCGCATAATTACAAATTTAATGAAAAGCTTTGAAACAAGCAAGTATGTAGTGCTGTATTCTTGGCCATTCGATAAAGTACGATACAAAAGTTTATTTTACAAAATAAAATGACACTTTCTGACCCAGTTATAACTTATACTCAAATGCTACCTGAACAGTTGTATGTTTCAAGTTAAAATAAATTACTCAATCTCAAGCTGTCAACAGATCACCATAGGTTAAGGTTCTCGGAACAATTTTTTATTTACTATATACATCAGACATTTATACCACTAAAAATTTTATCTATCCAAAATACAGCAGAAACTACCGCTGAGCTCTTACTCATCATCATCATCATCATCAGCCTGCAACCGTCCATCGTTGGACGTAGGCCTCTCTCATTTGTTTCCATGCATTTCTGTCTTGAGCCTTCTGGATCCAATCTCTTCCCGCATAGTCTCGGATATCGTCGCTCCATCTTTTTGATGGTCTTCCTACACCTCTTTTCGTTAAACGGGGCCTCCATCTCAAGAGTTTTGAGGTCCAGCGGTTTGGTTCATGCCGTGCTATATGTCCCGCCCATTGCCACTTTGCTTGAGCTACTCTCTGCATTATATCGGGTATTTTCGTTCTACGCCTTATTTCCTCGTTTTTCAGTCTATCTCTTAGACTCACTCCCAACATTCTGCGCGCCATCGCTCTTTGGCAAACTCTTAACTGCTCGGCGCTCTTCTGGGTTACCGTCACCGTCTCTAAACCATAGGTTGCCACGGGCAGTATACATGTTTCATACACCTTTCTTTTCAGGCTATTGGGAATATCGGAATTTTTGAGAATATGCTGTAGCCTCCCAAAGGCTGACCAGGTGGCTCTTATTCTTCTTCTAATTTCAGATGTTTGGTTTTCCTTTCCAATCCTAATTGAATGATCCAGATAAATATATTCGTCCACTCTTTCCACCGGTTGATTATCAATAAAAACAACTGCATCGCTGTTTGTCATTATTTTGGTTTTATTTATATTTATCTCCAGCCCTACGGTCTTGGATGCCTCATTTAATTGTATTAGCATAGCTTCAAGTTCGTCAATATTGCTAGAAATCAGTACGATGTCGTCCGCAAATCTCAGGTGGTTTAGCAGACATCCGTCAATGTTAATACCCATCCCTTCCCAATTCATTTGCTTGAACACATCCTCCATCGCCGACGTGAACAATTTTGGAGACATTGTGTCTCCTTTGGCGGACTCCTTTTCAACCTTTATTTTGTTAGTTTGAAGGTCTTCATCTACCTTTACGTGAAATATAGCCTCTTCGTAGATGTGTTTAATTAGCTGCAGTATCTGGAGTCAACTCTTGCGTTATTTAGTGCTTGGAGGACGGCGTGTATTTCAATTGAGTCAAACGCCTTTCGATAGTCCACGAACGCCAAGTGAATGGGGTGTTGTATTCCGTTGTCTTTTCAATTAATGTTCTGATGGTTTGAATGTGATCCATGGTACTGAACCCTTTTCTAAAGCCCGCCTGCTCTACTGGCTGGTAGAAGTCTAATTTTGAGTGAGGCGATTTGTGATGATTTTAGTCAATACTTTATATATGCACGAGAGTAAGCTTATGGGGCGGTAGTTTTCAATATTTGATGTGTCCCCTTTTTTGAAGAGAAGAATTACCTCAGCATTATTCCACGCCTTTGGTATCTTTCCCTCAATCAAACATTTGTTTAGTAGTACCGTGACAATATTTTCTACTATTTCACCTCCCATTTTCAGCATTTCGGCTGTTATCTGGTCTTCTCCTGGCGCTTTTCTATTTTTCAATTGTTTGAGGGTTTGTTTAACCTCAAGTCTAGTTATCTCGGGTATTTCCTCGGAACCCACGTTAGAAATAGTTTTATTAACCGAGCTCTGTATAGATATGTTAGATGAATATAGCTTTGTGTAGAAGTTTTCTATTTATGTACTATATCTCTTCTGTTTGCTACTACAGTACCTTCTTGATTCTTGATTTTTATTATTTTCTGTTTACTCTGTGATAGTTTCGATCTTAATACCTTCATATTTCTGTTGTCCTCTATTGCTTCTTCAATTTGCTTATTTCTAGGTGCTCTTATGTCCTTCCTAATCATCACTTTGACCTTCTTGTTAATTTCTTGAAAATTTTGAGCTTCTCTATTTGTTCCTCTTCTTTCTTCTATTAAATTCAAGGTTTCTTGCTTTAGTTTGCTACCGCTAGGTTTCTTATTGGTACATATTTTTTTAACTGATTCGTGGATAATATTTTTAATTTTTTCATTTAGCGCATCTATGTATAGGTACTTTAGCTTATCTGTAGGTTCTAGTTTTCGCTGTAGTTGTAATTGGTATTTTTCTTGATTGAGGCTCAATTCTTGTATGGTTGGAAAGTTTTGTTGGTGTTGTAACTTTTTCCTTTCCAGTTTCGGTTTTATTTCTAGCACCGATCTGACTAATCTATGGTCACTGCCTGTATTAAATCTATTTAGCACTGCTACGTCCGTACATAGTGTTTTGTCGTTCGACATGATGTAGTCTATTTCGTTTTTGTTTTTGGTCGGGACTTCTCCATGTCCATTTCCTTTGTCTTTGTTTTTGAAGAATGTGTTTAAACAGTATAGCTTTTCGCTACTGAGGAAGTTTGCTAACATTTCTCCTCTGGGATTCCTAATTCCCAAACCATATCTTCCAATGTATTGGTCGTCTTCAGACAGTTGCCTCCTATTATTGAATTGAAGTCTCCTGTGATAACGGTGTAGTATGTTTTTCTTGTCTCCTAGCGCGTGTAATATCTTCGTATAGTTGCTCCACTTCTTCATCGTCTGAGTTTGTCGTCGGTGCATATACGTGTATGAGTTGCATATTATATCGTTTGTTAATTTTCAGAGTAAGGTATATGACTCTTTTGACACTGCTTGGAATTTCGTTACTAGGTGTTTTATCTTACGGTTGATGATAAAAGCTACCCCACCATATTTATGGTCTGTGTCTGAGTTGTTCTGGTATAGGACGTGTCCTGATTTCAATATTGAGTTCCTTTCCCGGTAGACGTGTTTCGCATAATCCAACGATATCCCACTTTATTTTCGATAGTTCCAGTTCTAGCTCTTCTCTGTATTCTTCTGTTCGCATTGTTCTAATGTTGTATGTTGCTATTATAAATTTTTCGTGTTTGTATGTCTTCTTTGCTGTGGTCTAGCTTTGAGGTTTGTCGAGTTCTTGCCCCAGAATCCTTGGGGCTGACTGATCGTTGATCAGTGTGGGATTGTGAGTGCATCTCTACCCACCTGGGGTATTCCTGTTTGTGAATTCGACGTTTTCATCATGGTTTAAAGAGGGGTTTGGCATTTTCTCGCCGCGCTTGCCGAACGTGTTGGCGAGTTTATTTTCAGCCGCCCACTATGGGAACAGACGCTGTTTGCAGCCGCCCGCTCCGGGTCAGACGCTGCTTACTATGGGAGCCATTAAATCTAGGATTTAGAAGTTGCCTCCCATAGCCTCTCATTTAGTTTAGCCTGTGTGCCGACACAGTTACTGGGATGTGGCCGCTTATGAAGCTTCTAGGAGCCATAAATGAGAGTGAGAATCTAACTGAGGACCAATATCTCAGAGTGACCCGAAGGTCCGGCAACCCTGAGTATAGGGTACTACCTCTAGTTAGACTCCCATACATCCCGAGCTCTTACTAAACGACTTTAATTTACTGGGAGACTTGTTTAGCACGTGAAGAATAACAGTCATTAGCGACAAGTCTGCACAGATCTTTACCACCAAAGATATCCTATGACCACAATTCTTCTTCTTTAAGTGCCGTGCTCTTCGAGAACATTGGCGATCAATAACATGGTTTTCACTTTATCAACTGCTGTTCTAAATAGTGCCGTAGTGTTATTTTATGTCCTCCTGGGCCGCGTTTGCCTTCAATTTTTCCTTGAATAATAATATAAAGGGTTTGTATTTATTATTCGTAACACGGCCCAGATATGTAAGTTTTCTTTTTTTTAATGGTATTAACAATTTTACGTTTACGTTTCTTAGTACTTCCTCATTTGTGACCCTATCCATCCATGGGATCTTTAAAATCCTGCGATAGGTCCATATGTTAAAAGTTTCTAGTCTTTTGCATATTGCCTCCGTAAGCGTCCATACTTCAACGCCATAAAAGAGGATACTGAAGACAACATCTTAATAATCGAATACGTAAGGGAATAGACAAGGCTCTACAGGTCAAAATCATCTTTTGAAAGACTTGTCTTGAATGCTTTATCCTACATTTAATTTCCTGTGTTAAGTTCCAATTTTCGTCGATATAGCAGCCAAGATATTTATACGATGTTACTCTCTCTATGAACTCCTCTTCCACAATATTATTATACTATTCTGTATGTCATTGTGTTGTGTACTAACGATTAGCCATTTGGTTTTTTTGATATTGACTTATAGCGCCATTTGTTCGCTATAGTTTGTCACTACTGATTAGAATATTTATAGATATTGCATGCTTGTGGTTAGCAGCACAGTGTCATCAGCGTATCTCAAAGTGTTTATTACAATTTCGTTGATTATGACCCCTTCTTCTTCGAGAGCTTTACGAAATATTTTTTCAAAGTATAAATTGAACAATAGGGGGGGGGGAGAACACACCTCTATCTTACTCCTCTCAGTATTAACATGTCTTATGATAGCTGACCATCCACACTAACAGCCGCTGTAGGTTGGCTATTATACGTATATCTCTGCCGTCTAAACTATGCTTTTTCATAGTCCAAAAAGCACATATACATATTTACAGTGACATCTCGACACCGTTGAGTAAGCTCCTGTATGTTAAATAACACCTTTCGTGTTTCAAACCCATTTCTGAAACTAAATTGAAAGTTACTAATATTTTGCTCACATTTCTCATATATTTTGGCATGTGTAATTTTAAGAAATATTTTTAGGGCGTGACTCATCAAACTGTTAGTATTTTGCACTGGGGTTTTTAGGCAAGGTTATAGAGATAAATTTAAGCCAGTTTTGCAGAATCATAGCAATTTTATATATACAGTTGAAGAGTTTTAGAAACCGGGTAATAGCACTGTCCTCCTTCAATACTATCGGGACGTCAACACGTGTGCTTTTCCACTTTTTGCTCTAGTTAGAGCACGTTTAATTTCTGCTCTGTTAATATCAAAGCCAAGTCTAAATCTACACCGTGGGTTAAGTTTTTCGTGGCATTGAAAATGTTTTTTTTATATAATTTATTCATTCAACTAGTTTTTCTTAAATATTTATTAATTTTCATTCATAAGAATTTGACTGTTTTATTTGGGCATATTTGACCACATTTGACTTTCTTGTACATATTAAAAGAGTCATACTTTGCTTCAAGTTTTTCTATCTCTTTACACTGTTCTCGTAACCATTTTTCTTTTGCCTCTCTTACTTTGCATCTGATGTTTTTCTGAGTTTCAAGGTATTTCTCTGGTTGCTGATTTTTGTTGGTTTTTCTGAGATCCATTAGTCTTAGTATTTCCACGATCATTTATTTTTGTGTTTGGATTTGTTGGATTGTAATATATCATTGCTTATCTATTATTATTTTTATTAAATTCCAAGTCACTTCAATATTATTATCGGCTAAGCTTATATTGGGATCTATATTTTCAAAAGGTGTATTAATTTGTTCCGAATTTCTTTTGCTATTTCTGGGTTTTGTAGTTAGATACTAAGTTTTCTAAGCTTAATCTTTATTTTTGCTGATAAAAATATGTGATCAGAGAGACGTCAGCACCCGGGTAAGTCTTTATGTTCTTTATGATGTTGCTGAATCTTTTATTGATACCTATATAATCTATTTGGTTTTCACGTTCTCGTCAGCATTAGATATCCAAGTATAGAAACGTCTGGAATGTTGTTTGAAGTGAGTATGAGTCAGTATTATATCTTCTTCTTGTCAAAACTGTACTAACCGGTGACCTCTGTCATTTGAATTGCCTAGACCGCATTCACCCACTTCATTTTCTTGACGACCTTTTCCCACTTTGTCGTTGAAGTCACCTATATACCACAATTAAAATTAATAATACTTAAATACTTGGTACATCTGAAGTCAAATATCCCGGATTTCATCTCTTATGTGATCGGAAAAATTAAACGAATCATAACATACTAGCACATCAAAACCTACTAGTAGACCAATTTATCATCCAACTAACAGTCAGAAGGTCAAAATGTCAATGGCTGCATGTCTCAGTACCGGACTAAATACTAAAGTATTAGCGCTAGTTGAATCCCTCTCTAGTCGATTTTATTTTTTGCTCATTTTCTTAATACTTTAATGTAAAGTAGATTGTAAATTTGCCTCTAACTAAATAAAAGCGAATAGAAAGTCTATATTAAAATTTAAATTATAATCTAGAACATTTAGTGCAACGTGTTGGTTCTTTTAATAATTTTAGATATACAAAAATTGTAAGCAGCTAAACAGCATTCTGCTTTAACTAATAAACATTGCCGCTTCTAATAAAATTATATTACAAGTCATAAAATTAATTTTCTTGTTTGAAAAAAGTTGCTCCAATTAATTTAATTACTTGTTTAAAGAAGCTCTCGCTAATAAGCCCCCGATAAATATTCGCCTCCGAGCTTCAATCTTCCTTACGTTGCAACACGTCGCATGTTTGCTATCGGTATATTAAAAGGCGCCTTAATAATCCCGCATTAAATTTGCAGCGATTTAAAGCCCCGCCGGAGTGCCTCCCTATCCGGTTTTAATTTAGTGGAAGCTACGCGAGCCAAACAAAACAAGTTTTTACGGGAGAGCGCGCGCGGAACGCGTGCGTATAAAAAGATGAGTTCGTTTATTCAAAACAAATATTAGCCTGGCAATCTCAGCCTGGAAAGCTCGCACGGGCGTACTGCTCTTGGTTTATGGCTTAGCAAACACAACGCATGTTGTATAAATGATATCTATGGGCGAGCGGAATGGGGCGTTTTTAGTTTATTACTATTTTAAAGGGGAGCCTTTAAAAAGCTTTTATGCCTTTTCAAATTGCTGCGGAGCTTTATTAGCTAGTATAGTACATCTATATTTTCTTGTCCTTAATTTCCATTAGCATTTTACTTTGAGTTGACTCAACCAAAATTATTTTACAGGTTTATTTTAGAATTGTCGACGTAAATCTGTCTGCTTTATTAAAAACTTATTTGTTTTTCTTGTTTTCCCTTTCCTTAATGGCTAGTATTAAAAATTTTATAATATCTAAAACTTTGAAAATCCCCAAAATTTACTATTGAATATCGATGGTAAGGAATGCGTAGTATGCGCCAGAAACAAAAAATAGAGAAGAGACAAACGAAGTTACATTGACCACTTTCCTCGGTCTTCCTCGCATCCGGGCAGAGCTTTTTCTTAATGGCACCTCCCAATTCACTACAAACGGATCCGCTAATAAAGGAAAGGTAAGGTTGCTTGCGTTCTTTACCGATAAATGGAAGACCTGGGAGAGACTCGTAGAAGGCGTTCTTCCTTTTAACCGCGGCGTTGATTTTAGACTCAGAGACAACAGACAGAAAGACGGCTTTGTCAAAGCACATCCAGAACGTAAGCCGGATTAAAAGTAAATGTAGTTTTACAGCGGGACGGTAGATCCAGTACAGAGCGGGTGAACAAGCCGATGCGGAACGGAACACTCGAATGCACCAACAGAGAGTGGGTAGAGCCCCAATTTAAACTAAAAATGATATATCTAGCTAATTAATGAAAAGGCACGATTTGGCCGCAACAACTATAATTGAACAAAAATATATTAAAAAACTAAAATTGTTTACCTTTATTGATTAGAATAACACATGTTTCTAAAAAAGTTCTAAATACCCTTTTTTATTTCATATAACTACAGTTCTTGTCTTTTGTCTCACTTTGTTTTAATTTTATTTTACCGTAACCCTTTTAGGTGTTATTTTTTCTATATTTTAAAAGATTTTTTCCTAATATTATTAACTGAGGTCTTCTATCCATTTCTATTTTTCTCTATTCTCTTCCATCTGAATATTTTTCGTAAATATTTTATTTTTCAGTCTGCAAACTTTTCTTTTATTTTTTATTTGTAATTTACTCTTTACTACCATAAATAGTTATAATTAAATATATAGCCTTGTGTCCAGAAGTTCTTATTTTTTTTACTAAAGCAGTTTTTATATAAAGCGTAATACAACAGCGCAGCGGATTATATATTTGTGCTTAAGTGTTAACTATAGCTCAAAATGATTATTTTCATGCAATTACTTGACAGTTGTGCTTTCAATTTCTATGTTTACTTCAATTAAACTATAAAATATAACTAAGTAGGCAAATCTTCGCAAATGGTTTTTTAGACTTATTAGGGCATCATATAAATACAAACAAAATCTATTTTTTTCATAATCTCCTGTTTTAGAGACAAATTCTTTTCAACTGATAGGTAGTCTTTTAAACCTGCTATCGCAAAATCGTTGTCAAATCTCTATTCTCCAAGTGTTTTTTTAGTAGTTCCAATCAATCATAATTACGAAGCGGTAAGTCCAAACTAAAAATATTTCTGAGAGTAATACACAACAGAATATCCAGAAAACTTGATTATGATATCAGTAACACACAGTTTGGCTTCAGAAACGCTATGGGAACTAGAGAGGCGCTGTTCGGTATAAATGTGTTGATGCAGCGATGCTTGGACATGAACTATGAGATCTATGCCTGTTTCGTGGACTTCGAAAAGGCATTTGACAAAGTCCAACATGAAAAACTAATAGAGATTTTAAAATCAAAAGATGTGGATGAAAATGACATCAAGATCATATGTAATCTATACTGGGGCCAAACAGCAAGGATTAGAATTAACAATGAAACATCAGAGGAGATTGAAATTCTCCGGGGGTAAGATAAGGCTGTGTGATGTCGCCTTTATTGTTTAACGTATATAGTGAGGCCATCTTTCAGGAAACCCTAGAAGAACGCAAGGAAGGGGTAATACTCAATGGCGAAATCGTCAATAATATAAGATTCGCAGACAATACCGTTATAATAACAAACAACATAGATGATTTACAAGATTTAATACAAAAATTGAACAACACATGCAAGGAGTACGGGTTAAATATGAATCTGAGCAAGACTAAATTTATGGTAGTAACTAGAACAGCAAATGGTAATGCAAATATTACCATAAGTAACACAATAATAGAAAAGGTAGACACATATAAATACTTAGGAACATGGGTAACTAACGATGCAAATCACTCAAAAGAAATAAAGGATAGAAATACTTTTGTAAAGCTCAAAGGTTTCCTTTGTAATAGAGACCTCAACTTAAATCTTAGAACAGGAATATTACGCTGCTACGTCTTCTCAACCCTATTATATGGAGCCGAGGCTTGGACCGTAAGACAGAACGAAGTCAAGAAAATAGAAGCCTTCGAGAGATGGTGTCATAGAAGAATGCTTCGCATTTCATGGGTGGACCATATCACAAATGCCATAGTCCTACAAAGAATGGGCAAAGAAGAAGAAGTAATAAAAACAATAAAACGGAGGAAGCTAGAATACTTGGGACATATAATGAGGGGCAAGAGGTACGAGGTGCTAAGACTGATAATGGAGGGCAAAATACAAGGGAAGCGAAACATAGGGAGACGGAAAATGTCCTGGCTTCGAGAATAGTTCGGGATAACATCGGCAAAACTTTTTCGGTAAACAAAGTGAAGATAGCCATGATGATCTCCAACCTCCGTTAGGAGACGGAACATCAAGAAGAAGAAGAAGTCCAAACTGCAGGGCTACAATTCCATTGTAACCCAGAACAAATTCTTAATTTTTTGTCGAGTATGGACAGCTGTATGGAACTGAGCGTCGTTTGATCATTTTCAACTACTTCTCGTCTTCCCAAAAATTATTTATGTCACGCATACATTTATATCTTCTTTAAGGTATTGTTTCCAAAATGTCCTTTAGTCTGCTCAAAACTTCAGTTAGTTTTACGTCCTCAATGATGAGAAACTTGATAATAATCTACTATGAAGGACAAGGGTACTTTTGCTCTGACATTGATACTGACTAAAGAATGGGTATTGCGAGATATTTGCAGGTGGAATCCCCCTTAGGTGTCTTAGTTCTTTTCTGTTAACGTCCAAAAAAAAAGTTACAATCTATATTTCACTTATTTTTTTATAACTTTTGATTTGTTTATATTTACTTTAAGTTCATTTTAATAAGTAGTTATATCTATATAATTTAAGTTTAATTTTTAAGCTACTAAGGATTTAGCGATTAAAGTTACATAATCTACAAATACAGATACTTTAACGTGTTGATACTACACAGAGCCGATGTTCAAAAATTTTTGTAGTTGGGTAAACTCAGGTTTTGCCAGTTGCTTCCACTAAATCTATATTAAGATTCACGTCACTATATACCGCTGCAATGCCTAAACATTAGTGTCAGTAGTGCTTAACGAATACCTTAGATTTGTCTACGGTGGTTTGGACCATGTCGTTCGTTGCGTGGATGGGGAAGTTATAATTATTTTGGTTGTTATAGTGGGAGAATTGCTACATCCACTGCCACGTTAAGTTTTTATAAAATACTTTCTTTTAACTCCATATGCCGAAAGTCTGTTTTCCATTATAGATAAGGTTTCTGACCTAGCAGATGACAATTTAAACATTTTTTTAATATTTAGAAAAATTTGCTATAAAAGACTCTTTAAGTGAATTATATCAGTCAGTACTTAGCAGTTTTCCAAATGGTAATCATCCACAACACATTAAAAATAACATGACTTCTTTACTTAATTACTCACTTAATTTTAAGCCTTTTTTATCTTAGATAGTAGTTTTCTTCATATTTATTTCCTATTTTTAGTAGTCTCCGTTAATTTTTTTTATTTCCCGACTTAATTTATCATTTCTGAATTTTTTGGCGCACTTACAGGCACTGCAGCCGCAATGGATTATTGTGCCCACTAACATGTACTTAAATGCAAGGAGATTCGCACACACCCATGGGTTGATCGAGACTCGGACTCGCGCGCGCCGGCTAGAGTACAGAGCCAACTGGTTGAACCATCTGATCCACCGCTTACCCATACTCCTGCTATAAAAATCTACTTGCTCTAATTTCTTTCCTTCTACTATAATACCATATTTTTTTATTCTTTCGTTCCTTTTCTTCAGCTCTGCATTATATATCTTGTGCTGTAGTTTTTCTTCTGTTCTACTGGAGATTACCATATCGTCAGCGTATAATAGTTCTGTCACTTCCACCATTTTCGTTCTCCAGTTTCTTACTTCACGTATTCTAAGTTTGTTTCTTATTTATTTTTTTACTAGGTCATCTATCATCTATTGATAATGTAAACAGCAGTCGCCAAAGTACACAACCTTGTCTAAATCCAACTGTAGTTCTAAACTCCGTTGATTTCTTGTTTCTTAATTTTAATACGTTGGTGCTTCCCATATATGGATATTTAAATGTTATTATCAATTTCTCTTTTTTCAATGTTCTTCACATTTGTTCTTTTTTAATTTCATCGGAAGTTGTTTGACAATTTATAAAAAAGATACGCATTTCGCCTCCATTTTTTAGACCGTTTACTCGATTTTCTTTTTATAAATATCTGATTCAGTACTTGCTAACTCTGAAATTACGTTTTGTGTCTCCGATTGTGTCCTTTTAATTTCTGTTTTATTCTTGATTCTAAAATTACTAGATAATTTTTTCCTAGTACACTCAGTAATATGATTCCTCTGTAGTTATTACACTCTTCTTAAATAAAGGCGCGGAGCGTTACTCGTGACGAACAAGATTATTATTTTCCGATACATTTACAGCACACCCTGATCGAGGCGCACTCGACGTGATACGGAAGCGCAGTCCAGTTTTGATGTGTCACCCTAAGGTCCTCGCTCGCCTTGCCGAAGGTAGGGGTAGGGCAAAACTCGTTGGCGGGATTGCCAGTGCCGTCTAGATGGCAGGTGGCTCCGCCGTATCACCCCGATGCCCCCGAAGCGCGCTTAATAAAATTCCAGTTTTTCTTACCTTGTTTATCAAATCAATTAATTGGTTTTTGCCTGACTTTCCTACATACTTGATTATTTAAGAAGTATCTATTTGTGGTACTTTTCCTATTTTTGACTTGCTTGTGGCTTTATCGACTTTTATGCTTATTTTATTTTATTAATGCATCATAATTTTTAATTTTGGTATTTATTTTTTCTTTATTTTTTTACTTATTTCTTGTTCTACAGGGTCTGGCAAAGGAATTTTACAATTTTGAGACGGCTAGTAGAGGAATTTGTGCATGCGTAACGGTTAATATACACTCGTTATTATTCGCGATTTTAGTAGCTATAGACTCGTGGCCGATTAAACAACTTTAGAACGAGAGGAACTGTAAAACCTGAAACAGCTCTTGGGTGTGATCGGACTATTAGAACAACAGAAAACGTCGAAAGAGTTCGTCAGACTGTGGAGGCCAGCCCTCGCCATTCTCGTCGATACGCTTGTGTTTGCGCATGTCAGACAAATCAATTCGCCGAATTTTACACTTTGACCTCCATTTTTATTTTTACAAAATCATGACAATTCAAGAAGTAAGAGAAAATGACTATGTATGACAGAAACAATGCTGGAAACCTTGAAAAATGACTACTCTTATAATTTATCTGTAAATTGTCACTTACGCTGTAAACACATAAAATTTCTGACATTGGTTGGAAATTAATCTATGAAAAGCTCATCAAACGCCCCCTATATAGTGAGAGAGTAACTGTGTGGTGAGGACTAATATTTTAGAGAAAACGGGCGCATTGTGACTGTCAACTTACATTGTTATTTTAAGATATGAGAATTCGTGATGCCTAAATTGAAAAGCCATTGGATTGCCCTCAATAGACTTTAGTTTCAACAAAAGAGGGCTACTTGCCATACCTCAAGAAAATCTAAGGCTTTTTAAGAGAATATTTTTCAGGGCGCCTCATTTATTGCGGGTGAATGTGGAGTAGCCCCCTCGATCACCGGATTTTTCATTCTGTAATTATTTCTTATAGGGCCACCTGAAAACTTAGGTTAGACTGAGCTCGTTAAAAAATGGCTGTCTTGGATTTGTTGGCACAACCCCCTAATTTAATGCTATATGTCTAGATGGAAATTATTATAGTCTTATATAAGAGAGTTTGTCTTTCAGTTACAAATGCGACTTTCGTCCAAGTAGACAGTGTAACTCTTTAAATATCAGGTCAACTTGCTTCCTTTTCTTTATGGTATGGGTCTTCCAGGTGAGTTGGTCATCGACATATAGTCCTAAATACCGAAATAAAGAGGCTTATGGAACGACAGCATTATTTATAGATACTAGTAGACAGTGAGCTTTTCTTATAGTAAAAATTTGTTACTTTGATTTGTAGTTATTAATTTTAATTTTCTACTTAGTAGTCCAGCCTTGCAGAACATTCAAATGATTTTGTAGGTATAAAGATGCTATTTCAAAATTTTTATGGCTAGCAAAAATTGCTGTATTGTCGAAGGTTCCAATTAGGGTAGTTAGTATAAAAGGTATATCTGCGCTGTATTACTTACTTACTTAGTTCTAGGCCTTTCTACCTTTAGGTGTAAGGCTGGATGGGTTGAGTATTGCACTTCTGTCTCCATTGCTTCCTATCTTGTGTTAGATTTTGTATTTCCTTCCATGACATGCCTTTTCTCACTACTTCTTTTCTTATATTGTCAATCCATTTTGTTCTCTCGCTTCCTTTTTTATTTTCCCTGGCACTCACGTTTCGTACACTCTTTTTGTTAGTCTATCGTCCGACATTCTTCACACATGCCTAAACCATCTGAGCTGCTCTTCTATAATTTTTTCGTTGATTGGTTCGATTTTCAGATTTTATCTAAATGTTTCATTTCTTATCCTGACTTTCTTGGTTCTATTTTCTATTTTTCTCAAAAACCTCATTTCCATTGCGTTAATAGGTATCTTTTGTCTTTCTGTAAAAGTCCACGTCTCGCTACTACAGGTGATTGCTAGCCTTACCACTATTTTTAATACTTCAGTTTTTATGTTGTTTGGCACTTGCCTTTTTACCAAAAAGGTTGTCTTCATCAGATTGAATATTTTCCCCCTTTTGCTATTCTATCGTCTAATTGTTTAACCAGTTTACAATTTTCTTCTATTACTGGGCCTAAGTATTTAAAATTTTCTACCTGTTCTATTTCTTCCCAGTCCAATTTTATTTTATGTGTTTTCTTTGTGTTTGATATTATCATTGTTTTTGACTTTCCTATATTTATTTTCATGTTTATTTTCTTTAATTTGTCCTCTATTACTTTCAGATTATATTGCAAGTTCTCCTTCGTATCTGCTATCAGGCCCATATCACCTGCGAACATAAGTTCTGTCAGCTGTGTATGTGTCATTTTCCAGTATCCCAGTGTTAGCTTCTTTATCTTCTTCTTGGCTTTTTTTAGAAGTGAAGAGCAGTGGGATTAGGACACAGCCCTGCTTGACTCCTTGTCTCGTTTTGGATTCTTCGTTGTTTGTTCGTACTATACTTATATTATCTTTGTACATATGTTTTATGATTCCTGTGGTGCTTTTATTCACTCTCCTTTTCTGTAGTACTGCCCATACATCTTCTCTTCGTATCTCGTCAAAAGCTTTTTCCAGATCTATAAAGCATATGTGTATTTCCTTGTCCAATTATAAATATTAGATCCTGTGTGCTTTTGTTTTTCCTGAAGCCACATTGCGTGTCTTTCAATGTTTTTTTCTACTGTGTTTTTTACTCTTTTTTCTATTATTCTTGAAAATATTTTCCTGGGATGTTGAAAAGTGTTATTCCTCTGTAGTTGTAACAATTTCTTTTGTCGCCTTTCTTATATATTGGCAATATAATGTTCGTTTTCCAATCCTTTGGTATTTTTGTAGCCTTTAATGCATCGTTAATTGTTTCCCTTAATTTATTCGTACCCGCTCTTCCCATAAACTTTATCATTTCCAGTGTGATTGTATCTTTGCCAGCTGCTTTGCCTAATTTTAACTTTCCTATTGCTTCCTCTATTTCTTCTGTTATTTCCATCTCTTGTTCCTCGTTACCTTATTCATCGTCATCTTCTTGGTTTTGTCTATCCGTGTATGTTAACTCTTCAAAATATTCTCTCCGACGGTCCATTATTGCATCTTCGTTTGTTATTATATTTTCGAACTTATCTTTTATTTTGAGCATGTTATATTCCTTTTTTCCTCTGAGTTGTTTTAATGTACCGTAAAATAATTTTTGGTTCTCTCTATAGTTTTTCGTCATTTTGAATCCAAATTCCTCCCATGATTTCTCTTTGGCCGCTTGGATTGATATTTTAACTTCTTTCCTTTTTTTCTTTGTATCTCTCGTAGTCTTCAGATTTTTTGGTGGTTAAATATTTTTTCCACGCCTCTTTTTTCTTCTTTACTATTTTCCGTATGTCTTCTGCCCACCATTTAGTTTTTCTTATGTTGTGGTTTGTTATTTTCTTTTTTCCGCAGCTTTCTTCCGCTGCTGTCAATATACTATTCTTAAAGTTTTCCCATTTTTCTTCTAGTCCTGTGTATTGCTTATTTCTTTTCAGTTTCTCCTCTAGTAATTTTTCGTATTTCTTTTGATATTTTTCCTCTCTTAGTTTAAAACATTTTATTTTTCATTTATTTTTCTCCTTCTTTTGTCTATATTTCCTTCCTTTATTCTTCTTATTTTCATTATCACTAGATAGTGATCACTTCCTATCTCTGTTTCTCTTTTAACTTTTACGTCCTTCACTTTTTTCCAGTTATTTTTGTTCACTAGAAAGTAGTCAATGATTGATTTCTTCCTTCTACTCTCCAATACTCTTGTGTACTTGTGTATGTCCTTGTGTTTAAATTTTGTATTTGTTATGATTAGATTGTTTTCAATACACATTCCTATTATTCTTTCACCGTTGTTGTTCAATGTCTCCTCTCCTTTTTTGCCCATGTACTCTTCTTTTTCTCTGTTCTTGTTTCCAACTCGACCGTTTAGATCACCCAATATTATTAAATTTTCTTCCCCACTATCTATTTGGGTTTGTATCTCCCCGAAGAATTTGTTTTTACTCCATATGCTGTGATTATTGTCCATATTTCTTCGTCTATTAGTTTTATTTTTACCCTTAATATTCTTTCATTGACATACTATTTATGTATCATGTCCTTTAGTTTATTTGTGGCGATTATCAAAACCACTCCTTCATTTGCTCTCTCTTTCTCCTCTACTCCCGACCAGTATATCCAGTATCCTTTATGTGTTTTCTTTATACCTTTTCCTTTCTTTTCTGTTTCCGTGATTCCAAGTATTTCTATATTTTGTTGTATCATTTCCTCCACGAGCTCCTCTTCTTTCTCCATACTGCTTCTTGCGTTCCAGGTTCCTATATTAATCTCTTTTACCCCCGTACTGATTCCTTTATTTGTTGTTTTTATCATAATCCTGTTCATTGCCATTGTCGTCATCTGTTCCACCTGCCGGCTATTCATTTTTTTTGTTAGTTTTTTGGTTTATAGGTGCTACTTTCCATTACTTTCAGCCTTTCTGTGTTCGAGTTCCATTTCCGCCAGCTATTTTTCACAAAGATTTTTTGGTACCCCACCTTTCCCTTTTTCTACTTTTGCCAAATTCCTTAGATCTTTTTGTATATTTGCTTCAGTTTGGGTTAAATCGTTGTCTATGAAATATTGAATTCCCTTCAGTTTTTTTTTATTTTTCATAATCGCTTCCTTTCCTTCCCAACTATCTAATTTAACTATTGTCATTTGTAGTTTTCCTTGTCTAGGCTTTAATTTTTTGTACTTCGTTTATTTTGATTGAGAAAAAACTGAGATTCGAAACTGACGATTGCTTAAATAGGACTTGAACCAATTGAAGTACGATGGCAGAAAAAGCGTGATTTTATAGAGGAGGACAGCGTGCGATACATTGTCAAAAGCTTTTGTCCAAAAACAACAAAGTACAGTATTTTTTGTTTTCCAGTGAAGTGTTTATTTCATGGAAGATACGGTGGCACTGTTGAGTCGTAGAGTGGTCTAATTCTGTAGAGCAGGAGCTTTTCTAGTAATTTGGAGATGGTTATTAATACACTTATAGGTCGATATAATGAGACGTCATTTGGATCTTTTTGAAATCATAATTATATCTGCCAACTTTAGCTGCTGAGGCCAGCACTGTAGTAGTAAGACTGCGTTAAAGATGTATATAAGCATTATAATATTTTTTCTTGGGAGTTCTTTCGACGTCTTTTTAGGGGTAAATGAGCTGATAGAATTTTTTGGGGGTAAAGGACTATCACGAAGGTCTTGGATTTCTTGGTGTGGTGCGTCATCATTAGGTGTAAACACTTCAGTAAGGTGATGAGTAAAAATATCAGCATTTCATCTATATAATATGAGTAAATGTTTATTTATGTTTTCCATTTTTTATTTCAAAGTATACGCTAAAATAAATTAATAAGGAATTTTAATTGTATATATAGCAAAAAATTTATAAGATGTCGAAGATGGTCCAAATTCTGAAAGTCTACGTTTAGTTCAGGCTGTTCAAGCAAAGCCATAAGCGCCGAATTAAACAAAATCCTCTTTGTAAGCAGAAGATTGTTTCTCAAAAGATGCAAATTCACAAAACTTTGATGTCTCGTGTTATTAAGCAAAACCTATAACTAGCTGTTTACAAAAGACATATAGTGACAGAGAGGTTGTTGACTAAGTACGCGCATGATGGCCACAGAAAATATCTGCCTACGGATGAAAAATAATTTACCATGGAGGACTATTTCAACAAAAAAATGCCAGAGTATACGCTGAGCCGTCCAAAGAAGCATCTCAGCTGCCAAAAGTTCATAGAAGCTATCATCCACCAACTGGAATCATTAGGTGGAGAAAGTGTTGTGACTGTGTATTAACAGGGCGTTTGGGGGTAGTAAAACTTCTAAATCACAAATTTTTTTGAGGTGAGCTTTGAATCGTTCAGCAAGACCCCGCATCAAAGCACGTTTAACTAAAATACAGTAGAATATTAGCTTTCTGAAAGCCCGGATATCAATCCATTAAAGTAAAAATTATGGGCAGTTTTAGAGGGCAAAGTTTGCTCAAGAAGATACCCTAATATTGATTCTTTGAAGCAAGCCCCTGATGAATCAGTCAAAACTTTTCCAATAGATATACTGGGTGCTGCCAGTGTGGCCCGAATGTCTTAAGCTTGTATACAGGCTAAGGGTGGCAATTTTGATTAAATTGGTTATAATTATGCTTACCAATAATTATTTAATGTTTCCTAAAATATTATGTTTACGTTAATCATTTTATTTTGTCGTTCTAATTAGTGTGTAACATTATTTATGGGTACACTAGGTATATGAAGGTGTTCATGGAAAATACGTCTCACGACTGTGTCAGAAAACCCTAACCTTGCTAATAATAGTTTTATTTTTAAATGCATATCTTGCAACCCTTTACCCTCAACGAGGGTAGGGTTTTCTTCTATAAGTACTTTAACTAGCCGACCTGCACGTAGTTTATCTTGATGTTACCTCGGCCTAAATGAAATTATTTTATCCATTTCTTTACAGGTGAATATTCAACATCTAAAAGTTATTCATTAACACTAGGACTAGACCCTCTTTAGTAAGAAATTTAATCACGACTCGGTACTCAATTTTCAACATTGCGCAAGCACTACCAACTCAAGTGACTGCAGCTACGTAACTGAAACAAATCGGTTGCTAAAATTTATAAGAACGTTCAACCAAAAACAATGTCATCCGATACAACTGCTGTTTTGCCTATATTATTACTGAAACCTAGCCCGTCTGGAAAATTTTAGCGCTTACTTCGTATAAATCGTAAAAACTTGAACTCCATTTAATGCAAAGAACTTCAAACATTCCAAATTGCTACTCAAGGCATATTTTTCGGATAGTTACTAGAGTTTCATGTGGAAGTAACATAAAAATGTGTTTTAATTGATAAGCGCATTTTTTTTTTTGACGATTAAGATCACCCCACGGCTTGGAATCTGCTTTCGGTCATAAATTTAAGTTTTTAAATTCTCACAAAACCGTCAATATATTAAAAACAAGTTTTTATGTTTAAACAACAAATTCTACCAAAACACGAGCCGAACTAAGTAAATATCTTGAAGAAAATGTTCCTGTCATTTTCAATTTTCCCCAGTGCCTTCGACTATGGAATACAAAAACTCGCTAAATTTAAATTTGTATCATTTTATCTAATAACGTAACTATTATAAAAAAAATACATTAGGAGAACCCCCGCAGCTTGAATAGCTCTTCCAATACCACAAGCACCCGCCCAAATTAAGTCAGCAAAGTGACGTGCAAACAATACATCGGTCGACCAAGCACATCACCACGTCAGCCGGAAATACGCAACGTAAACAATCCAATTGCCGTAAACAGAACTGCCTTGAACGGCCTAATTTCATTTTGCCGGAATTTTTCCGGCCCTCCAGAACGGGATTAATGAAAAATTGTAGGCGCCGGCTTCGCAGAAGCTTCTGCTGCCTCATTAATGTCGGGCCATAACACGTCGATTAGAGCCCATCATCGACAGTTTCCAACTCCGAAGCCCATCGCCACAGCCGCTGGCGCAGAAAGAATTTTCCATGGAATTCGCTAGCTATCAGATTCTTCGCAAAATTCCAGAGCGCGCCCGTAATGGAAGAGTTACGTAAATTCGCAATGGGCTCCTCCGAACATTTAAATTGTAGGAGAATAACGAAGCTGCTATTTATCAGAATTTGCGCCCGTATTCCGTTCGTTTTTCTTCGTTTCAGGAACTGGGTTTGCCGGAAATCACGTCTTGATAACGAGATTCACACCGCGTCGCTGGCAGCGCCGGTAATTTATATCGCGTTTTAAGAACTTTATAAACATAATTCGACTCTGATATATGAGGGAAGTTTGCGGGATTCGCATAAGTAACTGGGGATCACTTTAGCGTGATTTATAGACTCCCTAAAGTGGAAGTTTTTTAGATAATTTAATTAGTGGGACCTTATCGTTCATTTTAAGTGATTACCGATTTTAGCGAGTTTGCTCCTAAATTTCTAAGCATTTTGCAGCAGGAAATATTGTTATTATTCTCTTAAAACACATTTGTTTAATATAATATTCACACTTATGTATAGATATTGTTATTATTAAAACATTACTGAAACTTTCTATATAAGGCTCAAAAGACAATTTTGATTTGAATTTGTGAGGTACTGACTACTTAAAAGCAAAAAGGACATAAAAAGAACAGAAAACTATAATCTGTTTACAATTATTGAAATTACGTTTTTAAAATTGTAATTGGTATTGCGAAAGCCTCTCACATCTAAGATATATGTACGATGTAGCCTTTATCGCTGAAAAGGAAAATGAGCCAAGAACCGTAAGAAGAATCACGAAACGTAAGGCTAAAAATAAACCTAGACGAAACTAAAATAATGATCTCATTACGGGTACTTATCACAATAAATGGAAGACTATACATACTTAGGATAACAAATAACAATCGAGAAACAAAACAAAGACATCAGAGTAGAAAGAAGGAAAAGATTAGGATCGGCTGCATTTGAAACAAGAAAATACCACATCTCACAACGAAAATGTTTGATCAATGTTTGAAGGTAACACAAAGGGCGATTGAAAGATCAACGATAGACATTACCAGACAGACACCGGAATAAATGGACCAAATAAAAGACTGTAGTCTCCGATATTACAAAAACAATTACTAAACTAAAAGGGTAGTATGCAGTACACTGCTAGAATACAGGACAATTGGTGGAATAGTAAAATCATCAAATGAAGACTTTGGACAGAGAAAAGAAGAAGAGGAAGGTCGGTAATGCAATGGTCTGACAACATTAAGAAAATGGCAGCACTAAAATGGGTAAAAGTGACGCAGAACAGAAAGAAATGGCGAAACAAAAAAGCGAACTATGCTCAGTATTAGGCGCAACAAGGATAATAATGATGATGAATTGGTCTTGTTGTTAAAGCTATTTCAATCCCTTATTTGCTCGGAATTGATTTCTGACCTATATGAAGGATTACTACCAAAGGACAGGGAATAACGGATACTGGGTTGATAATAAAACCTGAAAAATTTATTATAATCAGAGACCTAAACGGAAAGCTAAAAGAAATTGAAAGAAGAAGAGAAGTGTCCAGAAAAAACATTAAACACAAAGAAAGGCATCATTAATTAATGCAAGTAAATCTAAGTAAATCTATAATAGAAAGAGGGATAGAAAAATAATGGAGTTATTTAAAACAAAGCATACTAGAAGTCGTGAAATAAGAAAGGTAGGTAATGAAAATATAAAGAAAACTGTTTGGTGGGTAGAAAAAATAAGACAAAAATAGAAGGAAAACATACTTCAAAAATCAAACAAAAAGAACTACATAAATATAAATATAAAAAGAAGGGAATTAAAATGAGATAAAAAGTAGAAAGAATCACAAAGTATTTTATAACGTACTAAAACAAATAAGTAAGAAACGCACCAGTACCTTAAAAGCAAAGACAAACAAAGGGAATTACTCATTACGGAAAAACACATAATAAAAAACGGAGACAGCCCTTCAAGGAGGTGTTATAGGACAGCGACAAAGAAGTAGAGAAAGGTGACAATAAAATAAACAAAACAACGCAGCGACAAATGAATATACAAACATTGGCTACAAAAATACTGGAGCAGCGAAGGGAATGTCACAGCGTCCCACTTTGAGGAAGGCCTGAAGGTAACCCTCAAAAACTGTGTTAACGTGCTGAAGACAGTTATCAAGCCCTGGACAGAGGTGGCAATTGGGCGCGAGTACTTCTTCCAGCAATACTTCGCTCTAGTCCACAAAGCACGGGACATTCAGACATACCTATACAACATTTGTATTCTCACTGGTCTCCCGACTTGTGTTTATCCTACAGCTCCGACTAAAATCCCCTTGACTACTAAGTGTGGGGCGTGATCGAAGCAAATATAAATGAAATGTTAGGTTAAGGGTCTCCATCATATTGATAATGACAATCATTGGGCTGCAAGTCCCAGTTCAAAAGGTCATATGATGGACATAAATATTCAGTTCTGACAAATCTTAATTTTATAAACACTTGTCTTGCCATCTCTAGTCTTGTTTTAATTTCTTTAGTTTAATAATAATAATAATGGTAAGGCCCTACGCCCCGCGTGGGAGCACAGCCTGCGAACTGACAGATTAAGGCTCTCATATGTTCGCTCTCTCTGCCCGGTCGTTGCGCACCATCTCTGATGCGGGGCACCGCAACTTAGACGACCCCATTATTACCCCTTGTTCGAATGAACGCAGGTACTCAATTATTTTTAGTGACTGAGTAGGCAGCCGCCAGGCATCAGAGAGCACCGGGAATTGAACCTGGGTCCGTCAGCATCGCAGCCCGCCCCTCAACTACGGGACCACGCTGGCTGTTCTTTAGTTTAATCGGTAGTTTCTATAATCCACGTTTCTAAATATTTATAGCAGTTGACCTTTTCAATTGGTGTATTAGAAATTGTCCATCAGTTCGTTCCTTTAATATAATTGTAATTATAATTAATATAAACTTTGTCTTGTAAGGTTAGTTTCAGCCCGTAGTTATTACTGTGTAAGTTTACGTTTTTAACTAAACCCTGGAGGTCCTCCAAATTATCTGTTATTATTAGCGTATCATCAGCATCTTGCACATTGTTTACAATTTCTCCATTATTCCTATTTTTTCTATAAAGCCTCCTGATATATGCCTCACTATATATATTTATTGAGCAAAATTGGACAAAGTATATATTCCTAGCGGACATCTCGGCATATCTTAATTTTTCAGTTATTTGATTTTCTACTTTCACTTTAGCTATTTAACGCTATTTAGCTATTATCCTTATATCACGACTATTTTTCTTTTTGAGTATTTCATTTAGCTTTGCATGTCTGATTTTATCGAAAGTTTTCTCAAAATCAATAAAGCATGCATGAAGGTCTTGGTTTATGTCTAAACATCGCTGCATTAATACACTTGTTTTAAATAAAACCTATCTAGTTCCTAAGCCCTTTCCAAATCCCGTTTGTGTATCGTTGGTGTATTCTTCAAGTTTCTTGTGAATGTTGTCATGAATCACTTTCAGAAACATTTTCAATGTATGACTTATCAGTCTCTAGTTCTATGTTCCGTACAATTCTTTGTATGGTCATACTTATACATAAAAGGCGATGTGTTTATTTGTCACACTTGATACTGCGAAGACTTCGTAGGTGGCGTGTTTGGTTACCAGGGTAACGCGTTCGGGGCCACCCGGAAATACACAAACGAGCGTCGTATCTTTAAAGCACACTGCAGTTTTAAAAACTTAAATTAAAATTAAATTATTTATCCCCATTGTTTTAGTTTTTCTGTTCTTTTTTGTAAATAAGCATTCTTTGGTATGGTACGGGTACAAACAACTGAGCACGATAGAAATTACATGAGAAAACTAAGAAGTTGTTGCCAGGTCGGGCCTCGGCGGTCGTAAATCTGTCGTCAGGACACTAAGACCGGCAACGTGTGGGGCACGGAAGACTGAAAGAACCGACGTTGGGCTCCAACGTAGGATTAAAAGTATATTTTAGTTACAAGCTACAAAATCCTTAACCTACAACACTACGACTACGCTTAATTAAGGTGACGGTGGAAGGCCACGTAGCAGCGCCTGGTGCAGCTGGCGACCGGCGGCAAGGAAGCGGCTGGCGGTATAGCGAGCCCCCGGTTGACCATATTGGCGGCCAGGCAGACGAGCAGCGCTGGTGTCGAAGGCGGTGGCCAGGCGGGAATGCGGGTGGCCGATCGTCGGTGACAGAGGCCGGGCGGTGACGCTGACGGTCGAACAGGTAGAGCAACCGAGCGGCGGCGGAACGAGCGGCAGAGCAGGCAGCTAGGCGGCGACGAGCAGCTAGAGCGCCCAGTAGGCGGAGCAAGCAGCCGGGCAGCTGATGCGGCCGGGTGGCGGTAAAGCGAGCGGCAGAGCAGCGAGGCTGGCGGTCAAGTAACTGGTGCAGCGGGTGACCGGACAGCGGGACCAAGCAGCGAGCCGGGCAGAAGAGCCAGGCAGCAGGGCGCAGAAAGAACGAAAAACGACGCACCTGGACTCTTGATGGTTTAATTCTTAGGGGGCTGGCGACTGAGACGGAATGCTTCGGTGGCTCAGGTTTTAAGGGCTCAGCGCGCGCTCCATTCTGCTGGTGGGAGTGCAGAGTTTGAGGTTGGAAACACGCTGAGCCGGCTGAGGGTTACGGGGCTTGTATACCATCATCATCATATTTATATATAAAAGGCAATGTGATGGTTCGTCACACTTGCGCGGCCGTGTGCAAAAGCATTGGTTGCCAGAGTAATGCGTTCGGGACAACGCGAAAATACACAAACGATCGTCGTATCTTTAAAGCACACGGCAATCTTTAAAACTTAAATTAAAATTAAATTATTTATCTTGTTTTAGTTTTTCTGTTCTTTTTTTTTGCAAATGAGCATTCTTTGGTATGGAACGGGTACATACAGCTAAGCACCACAGAAATTACATGAGAAAACGAAGAAGTGAGCAGTGTTCCCAGGTTGGGCTCAGGCGGTCGTAAATCTGGCGTCGGGACACTAAGACCGGCAACGTGTAGGGTACGGAAGACTGAAAGAACAAACATTGGACTCCAATGTAGGATTAAAAGTATATTTATGACAAGCTACAAAAGCCTTAACGGAAACACTAATACTAAGCTTAACTAAAGTGGCGCCGGATCGGGCAGCCGAGTCAGGCAGACGAGCTGGTGTCGGAGGCGGTGGCTAGGCGGGAATGCAGGTAGCCGGGCAGCTGGAACAGCCGGGCAGCGGAGCAAACGGCGAAGCGGGTGCCAGGGCAGCGACGCTGGCAGTCGGGCAAATGGAGTGGCCGGGAGGCGATAGAGCAAGCGGCAGGGCAGGCGACCGGGCGACGTTGGCGGTTAGATAGATGGAGCGACAGAGCAGGCGGTCGAGCAGCGGGAGCCAGGGCGGTACCGCAGGGATACCCTGGGTAGCCTCGGTGCAGTCTCGGAGATCTCCTAATTTTATGCCTCTTAGAAGCCCAAAAATTGAGAGCGAGGGATGGAATGCCTCGGCTTTTATTAATTTTTTCCGGTGCCCCACTTCGACGCTGGTGGCGCGAAAGCGGCTGGAGGGGCAACTTTCTGCCTCCAGATTGGTAAATGTTTTTATTGCGGTCTGGATTAGCAATCTCGATCGGGGCGGTGATGTTTGGCGTTTGAGATGTACCACACCGTCTAGATAAAGGCGACCCGGTAACATTAGACTGCGGATGAAAAGACAGCAATAAATGAAGCGAGGCGACGTATATGTGCCGAAAGAATTCCGAAGGAAGTTGAAGTAGAAAACCAAGCAAGGCGACTGCGACGTTCTCAAAGAACACCTGAAGAAATAGCTGCAGAATAGTAACGATTGCTACAGAAAGTTCGTAACACTTGCATTCTCTATAGCAGCCAAGCGTAGCTGGATGGATTTTCTAGTTTTTTTTTTATAAAAGTTGAGGTCGGACATCTTTCTGGAATAACATCTGTTCTATAAATTGCATTATGTCCATTGTATCGTCGCTTATAAGTTTTAACAATTCTACTAGAATTTTATTTAGCTCCACAGCTTTTCCCGTTTCTCTAACGACTTTTATGTGCCCCTTTGTTACACCATCTTCCACCAACATTCTATGTGATGATGATTTGGTTTTTGTAAAGTTAACTTTTAACTCACTTTTTTTGCTTTCTTAAGCATTTTTTCTACTTCTCTCTCTTAAACAAATATCATAATCTCAAGTTGTTAAGCCTTATTTACTCAATTGGTTTTTAATCAGTTGTTTAATTGTATGAAGATGTTCTATCGTATTGTACTTTTATTCTGAAACCTGCGAGCTTCTTTAGTTGATATACCTCTGTTCTTTCTAATTTACTTGATAGAGAAGTAATTGAAGAAATTCGTGTTATGTTTTGGTTAGGGCCATCCGACTACCTAAACTCTATAATTCGGCTATGTCAAAGAAAATAAACCTAGTAAATGATATAGCCTCTCAGATTGCTTCATGATCAAAAGAGTGGTCAAAGTTGAAAAAAAATTTCGATATCTCTGAAACGGCAACAGATAACGAGATGCGGTTTCTATTACCATTTACATCTATTCAATTATGCTAAAACGGCGTTATCGGTTCTGCCGAAACATACAGGATGCGCCAGAAACTATTACGAAACCGTGGCAGCTGTTGGCCGGCGAATTAATTTTTTCATATTTTTGTTTATTTTCAGCTTTGTTGTTCCCCTTTCCTTTATCATTCTTCTGTCATTCAAGCTTTTTTCTTGAGTCTAGCTAGAATTAAAGTCTTTGTACCAACTTTTAATATAGCAGCCTCTATGCTTTTCCACTTTTTATTTATGTTGTCATTGTTCTTGTTTTGTTGTTCAGCATTTCTGAGATTATAATTAACTTTTTTGTATTACTGTATGTACTTTCCTTCTTTAGTGTCTTTATTGTTTCGTCTTTTCTTCATCAAGTCTAAAATTTCTTTTGCCATCCAAGCTTTTTTCTTACCTCTAGCTGGATATATTTTTTTATTTAATGGCATTTTTAATCTGTTTCTAATTACCATATAATTTATTTGATTTCTGTCAGTTCTCTCTTTGTTGTCCCTAGGCGACTTTCATATATACGATCTTCTATTTGTCAGCTTGAACATTGTATTCGTTATTGATAATGGTTGGCCTTGACAAAATTCCATAAGTCGTTGTTCTCCAGTACATCCTACAGTTTATTTTGCCTACTTTATCACCTATTATTAGGGTTATGTCATGTTTTTTAGGAGATTTTAAGACAGATTGTAATTATTCATAGAAGGTTTCAATTTCTTCATCTTCTTTGTCTACTGTTGGTGCATATAAATGATTATGTTGATTTTTTCTCTATTAGAGTTCACTTGTATTATTATTATTATACGTTCAGAATAGGAAGTAAAACTTACTACTAATTTGTATATTTCTTTTGTTATGATAATTCTAACACCACATCTATGGAATTTGGTCGTCACTACCTGCATAATATAAAACACCATTATTATTTATACATATTCCTGATCTTGGCCACTGTAGATCACTAATTCCAAGTGTACACAGTTTAAGTCTATTCATTTCTGCTGTTGGATTTGCTAATTTTCCTGCTTCATACAAGCTCTCTATATTCTAAGTTTTAATTTTAATTGGTTTCATAAAACACTGTCTCACAACATTGTTCATAACCGTTCCCCCGAAGGTCCGACTGAGGGACTTCTAAACTTTGCCATGATATTTATACTAGATATGTCCATGTGGATTTTTACTGCAATGATTTCTCGCTGTCTTCTGCATTCTCATGTCGTTCACCTCTGTAGAGGTTCATTCGGCTTTAGGACCAGTTTCTTAATCTTAGGACACGGGAATGCTTTTTCACTTGTCAGCTTCTCCACCCAAAGCTGTTAACTTTCATGTGTTGACTACTTATACCTACAGTCTTTGGGTGAGGTGTAGTTACTGTGAGATCTATTAAATTCATTAATTGAAGGTTGCCTTCTATAGCTTCTCATTTAGTTTGGCTGGTACACTGACGCAGTTTACCATATGGCTACTTAATAAGCTTCTAGGAGCCAAAAATGAGAGTGAGAGTTTGCCTAGAGACCAATATCCCAGAATAACCCGCAAGCCCAATAATCCTGGGCATGTCTTATACATAACCCCCGCACCTCCTTCAACAACTTTAATTATTCATATGTTAAAGAATAAAAATAAAGCAAAATATGACGCAACCTACAAAGTTTGATGACTAAGAATATGTATGCAACTAATTTAAATTGGTCTGCAATGAGGGGAGTAAATATGATTATATTCGCCAACAATTTCTCTTCAAGGTACCTAATATTATACATGCAAATATCTTGCTTTAAATCGATTTGCAAACGGATGCCAATTACTTTGTGTTGAAATCTTCATTAGGTAAATTGCTTCGCTTAGAGCTATGAAACTGAATTGATGATTAGTTGTATATTGCCCTAAATCTGAGCACGATCCTTTCAAAGGCGCTTTACATTTTCAAATACTTAACTGCGCTACACTTAACTACTTTTCAGTTTAGGAATAATAAGAAAACTGCATCGCGGCGTGCATTCCGGTTGAATACCCGCGGCGTTCGCCAGATTAAATGGATTGCTTAGAGGAAGGAGGCTAACAGCTTCCATTGACGCTACTAGTATTTCATTTGTGCTATCTGCCGCTGCTGCACGAACGAAGTTGCGCTGCTGAGAACACTGCTTGTTGCATTCTGGATGATTGAGTAGCGCGCGGAAGAGCGCCGCGATTTCCATCGGCGCTGATAAAGCGACGGCTCGAAGTTATCTCCCGAAAGGGCTTCCGGTGTTTTAACTTACATTATTTTTTCTGTCTGTTCGCGGTTATTAGAAACACACTTTCACTTTTAGGTTGCACAAAAAGATTGTTAAACAGATTTATTCCTTTTCCTTTTCATTTTTTAAATAACAGAATGGCTTCTTTCATTAAAATAAATTTCATTTAAATTGGAATGTTCGCAATTTTCAAAGAATATTCTATTTTTGGCATGCTCAAATATTACCACATTCTATTTATTTATTATATAAATGTTTTACCAATATAAATAAAAAAAACATTAATATTTTTCTAGTGAAATAATAAATCTGTTCTCCCATACAAATAGCTCGATATTATATTATGGCTAACATGTTAAATTATACAGGGTCTGCATTTTAAGTAACGAGAATATTTTTATCCTGACGCCAATAAACATCAGAGGGCGCTGGGACCGGTTGGAGTCGGTAGCGTAGGGTTTGACCTTGAATACGCTCCAAGCGGCAGTCACCTGCTGGCATAATAACGCGCGGCGCGGACGTCTGCAAAGAACTGTGTGCAAGCTTAAAATGCAGCAAACCATTGAACAGCATTACACAATCAAATTTTGTGCTCGCCTTGGAAAATCTGGTGCATCAACGCTGGAAATGATTCGGCAAGCGTACGGCAATGAAAGCTTATCACAAGCTCAAGTTTTTAGGTGGCACAGAATGTTCAAAGAAGGCCGGGAGAGCGTGGAGGACGAACCCCGCACAGGTCGCCCGTCAACCTCAAGAACTGGAGACAACGAACAACGTGTGCAAGATTTGCTGAACTCGGACCGGCGTTTAAGTATTCGTTTTATCGCGGATAAGCCAGGAATCGATAAAATGGTTGTTCACAAAATTATCGTCGAGGATCTTGGGATGAGGAAGATTTGCGCCAAGTTCGTCCCGAAAGTTTTGACAAACGAGCAAATGCAAAACCGTTAGGCCGTTTTAAAAAATCTTTTGGAACGCATTGAAGAAACCCTCAGTTTTTTGACAATGTTATTACCGGAGATGAAAATTGGATCTTTGAATTCGACCCCGAAACAAAACGGCAGAGCACCGAATGGCACACTCCACAATCGCCTCGACCAAATAAAGCTCGCATGTCCAAGTCCAGAATCAAAGCAATGCTGATTGTGTTTTTCGACAAGAAAGGTGTGGTCCACTTGGAATCTGTGCCTGAAGGACAGGCAGTCAATGGTGCCGTCTACGTGAAAGTGTTAAAATGATTTAAGAGACGGGTCAACCGAGTGCGGCCAGAAATTGCCAACGATTGAAAGCTCTATCATGACAATGCGCCATGTCACACCTGCTTTGTGGTTACAGAGTACCTGAACAAAAATGGCATCACATCGATACATCAGCCTCCCTACAGCCCCGACGTTGACCCTATAGACTTTTTCCTCTTTCCTAAAGTGAAAACCGCCCTGAAACGACGCCACCACGGAACCTTGGCTGCTGTCAAAGGGGCTTGCACGCGTGCTCTGAACGATGTTTCAGTTGCTAACTTTTAGAGACCGTACGAAGCGTGGAAAACTCGCCTGCAGAAGTGTGTTGACGCTCAAGGAGCATACTATGAAGACTACTAAAGTGATATCTGTAATAAATTTTGTTTTGTGGATTTATTCTCATTACTTAAAATACAAACCCTGTATTTACAAAAATGAGATTAGTAGGAGTAGCAGGCGTGCAAATAGCCGTGCTTTCATGTAGCGGTAATGGGAACCAAATTACAGGCCCATAGCAGGGAAAACGCTGGGGCCCAAATCGTCCTTAAATAGCCCACGCAAAAGCGAATGGGGGCGACGTCCGACACCAAAACCAACGAGTAAATTGCTGAATCGCTCACCTGTATTGACTTCGTACTGCTGATTTCTGCGTAGTCTTCCTGGTGGCCACCGTATGTCCAATTCGCTTCGCGCCTGGTTTTGCGGGAAAATTATAATGCGTTCCAGTTCACAACAGCAATTGTCGGAATGTATTTTAAAAGTGTGATCGATGGCGCATTCAGGCTCGCACGCACCGAGCAAAGGCCCCCCTAGCGTTTTGGTTTGAGAAAGCAAAACGCCCGCCGGCAGATATCATAGACCACCCACATCACAGACAAATACAGACGATTAAAGGGCGAAAGGCCGCCACACCAAATAAGCTTAGCGAACTCAGCATTAATTCTAAGATAAACAACAAACCATATAAAAAAGCTATAATATTCAGAAAAATGTGATGGGACGTATCAGTATCAATACAAGTAAAGAGTGTTTCATAAAATGCGCCGAATTTGAAATTTAATCAATCAAATTTTTGTTTAAGTGGTTATATTTAATTAATTTATAATCAGTGTTTACGTATAAAACATGATGTCAGGAATATGTCCACCTGCATTGAGTCTGCATACATGGTTCCTCAAAATTACTGATAACTCTCTTGCAGATGTCTGACTCGATGCCTTCAATCATGCCTTTAATTTCAAAATTAAAGAAATCGTAGGGTGCAAGAAATCACTCGTTGTAAGAATTTTTGTCATCAATCTTTATATCTTCAGAATTAGGCCATAACCGATTAGATATCATGCAATGGTAACGTTCTTTGCACTCCCCTTATCATTTTCAAAAAAAACGACCTTATCACTTCACCTGACAAAAAATCATACCGCATAGTCGTTCTTAGTTGATACATTTTAAGCTCTTGGGTTATTTGAGGTTTTTATTTTTACAAATCCGGCAGTTCTGTTTGTTGACAAACCCACTCAAGTAAAAGTGAGCTTCGTCACTGAAATATTTTTTTTGAAATTTTCGTCTGCTACCTGTCTCTCCAAAATCCATTCAGCAAATCGCATCTGTTTTCTATAATCATAAGGCTTAAATTGTTGAATTGGATTTTATAGACGTGCATCTGAAGATTTTTATGCAAAATTCAATGTAACGAAGTTTTCGGAATGTCCGACTGCTACAAACGTCGGCGAATCGTTTTTCAAAACTCACTGTCTTTCACAACAATGATTTGTTGCTCTGTCCCACGAGACCTATTCCGCTCAGGCAATTTCACCGTTCCCACAAAATCAGTCGTCTTAAAATTCTTCATTAGTCTTCAAATTGTAGATTCGTTGGGTGCTTTATTTCTTCCAAGAATCGCACAAAGTTTTCGCACCGTCTTCGTGACACTTTGACCGCTTTAAATGTTTTAATAATAAAAGTACGTTGAAAACGAACCAGAACAAACTGTACTGGAAAAACAACCAATGATAATAAATCAGAGTGATAACAGATAACAAAAATAATAAGCAAAGGTCTGCCAACTTTAAAGCAAAAAATACCGCCTGATTCAAATTTGGGGCTGTTTATAAAATACTCTTTATAACTAACAAATAAGAGCTACCGCCGATTAGAAAGAAGATACACTTCTTGTTATAAATAACAATTTGTTTAATAATTTTGTTTATGTTGGCTTCAGTATTACTTTATAGATTACGAAACTGTTCTCTAGAGTGAGTTTTGACTTACTTCCAATTAGCCACTAAAGTTTAGTAAATTTTAAACCCTCAGTCAAAATGTGTTTCTTCCCCGTTAGCCTTCTATCCAAATGGATAACTAGGTATTTTACATATTCTGATTGTGGTAACTACATGTTGTTCAATGTTGCATAGTGCGCTATTTTTTAATCTGTTTTTTAATAAATTTAAGGTAACAGATGCGGTCGCTGCATTTTCGTACAGATCTAATATAACAATGTTGCTCGTGAACATATCTATCGCAATTTGTTGTGTAGTAAAGTGTATAACAAATAAATAAGGGAGCCCAACACACTTTCTTTATCTGTCCGATAATCTTTAGCAGTAGTTCCGCGTGCCAGACTTTGTCAGTATTGCTTTGATTCAAATGTCAGGAGGATTTATTCCACAACTCGATGTACTTGTTCTATTCTAGCACATTCGTTTCGAAATCCGAATTTATGTTTTGGAATCAGTCCGTATTTTTTGATCAGGGTTTTTAAGTCTGTTGAATAGAAGTTTTTAATATACTTTTAACAACTGTGGCAACAGATTAGTGGTAGGTTCATATTATAGTGCTGCAAATTTCTGCCGGTAATTTAAAACTTTCCCCGGAAGTTCTTTTAAAACCTTGCTCGTAATAAGGTCATGTCCCAAAGCTTTCTTCCGCTTTAAGCTGTCTTTGATTAGAAGTCTTATTTTTTCCATTTTAAATCTCTTCACTGTGATAGGTTTATTTGGTTTACAGCATCGAGTTGTTCTTGGACTGTGTTTTATTCTTCTTGTGTTAATATAGATAATAACGACTGAAATACTTCTGCGGGGTAGGCGGCGAATATTTCAGTTTTCTCGTTGAAGCTTCTGGCTCAGCTGAGTATGATTCGTGTGCTTAGTGGCAAGTCAGGGAGAATAATTTGCTGCCTACTTCTAAATAGGCTTAAAATGTTTGGTTTTTGAGTTCCTGAAGTATATTCTTCAGGTCTCGTGCTAGTCTGTTAAACTTACTTTTGTCGACGGGTGACCTAATGCTTTGCCATATTCTACGGAGCCTTCATTTTCATTCAGTAGTTGGATTTCCTTAGAAATCAATTCAGGTGTCGATTTTCAAGCTGCATATTTTGTGGGGAGGTTTAGGTGTTCTACAGCTGCATCAATGTCTTCTTTGGATTTAAGAGGCACGTTTAAATTTGTTTTTCACTTATTAATTTTTTAAATACGTCCCAGTCTGTTCGTCTGTTTTAAATACTAAAAGATCTCTGCATTTGAAATGCCGTACGTGACAAAAATTAGAATGGTCCAAAAAGGTTTAAGTATCTTTCTAACCTTGTGTAATTTTGTGGTATCATCCAAATTCCTACTGTTTGTGGGTCAGTAAGAGGGTTATTCATTAGAGAAATAGTTGAGATTATTCGTGTTCAAAAACTTTAGCAGTTCTTTCCCTTTGGAGGTGGTTATTCTAAAACCTTATTGTTGGTGTTTAGCGTTGTAGTCTCCACTAGTAATAAAGTATTCCTTAAGACTACCGAAAAGTGTGTATGGATCTTCTTTTATATTGTGTTTGAGGACGAGGGGAACACACTGCAATATTGAAATCCTGGACTATAACACTTGTCACTTCGATAAAGTCGTGATAATATTTATTTAGCCCGAGGTGTGTTATAAAATGTTTAATTATAATAGCTGAACCACCATACACTGTCCCATCTGTGTGCTTGATGTTATAGACGGTAAACCTAGATATTTTGAGGTAGCTCTTATTGGCGAAGTGGGTTCAAGTGGGATACAAGTACGACATCTACATTGTGGTGGGCAATAAATGCCTAAAGCTTTTAATTGTGATTGGTCAAACCGTTGGCGTTTCAGACTGTCATTTTAAATATTTAAGTCATTGTGGTAACTTGGAGGCTATGGTTCTTACAACCTTTATATGTTTACCTAAATCTAGTCTGTTTATGTTGCTTGTCGTAGGTTGTGACGGTTGAGAGGATCCTTTATAAACACTACTTAGCAGCTGTAATTAGATGTGTCTTGGTTGTTTTAGGACATAGCGGTAAAAAATTTCTACTTCATATTTTCTTGTACATCTTACAATCTTTGTGGTTCACTGGGCAGGTTTCGATGCAGAAACCGCAATTTTTACTTCTTTATTGTACAATGTGTTCTATTTACAAAAAACAATAAGAATTTAGTGTATTACGTAAAATAAATAATGCAAGTAAGTGAAACTACTAAATGCTTACAGGCATGTAAAGTCAAACTCCAACAAGCTACTCTATTATCAATTTCACTAGCTGAATACAAGTAAAGCGCGCGGGCAATTTATTGGATTTAAATCATTTGAGACGTTTTGGTTTATCGCATTCATCCGTTGAAGAATTTACTAGTTGGTTGGGATGCACCGATAGTTTGATTTTATAAGTTTTGGCAACTTTTCTTTCACGGTTGGTACACTGAAATCACTTAAGATCACTCTGTTTAGCACATACTACGGTAACTAACACTCGCAGCACTTTATTTTGAAATCCCTCGATATTGTCCAGGTTTGAGTTATTAGCGATTTCTCAGAGGGAGAGGACAGATAGGTTTCAACGTGACCTTATAGAGCAATAATTCGTTTTCTAATGATTTTCTGTATTATCACCAGAGCTGTTTGTGTTTGTCGGTTTTCCAAGTAAGGTGGCGATCCAAATGGAGCCTCAGATATTTTGCAGAATCGATGTGTTTTAGTTGTTTGTTGAGCGAGACACCTGAACAGTTATCACGGTTCATGGTAAAGATAACGTGTTAGGATTTGCTTTAATCTGTCTTGATTCGCCATACTTTTAGCCATTGCTAGACTTTATTGGGAACTGTTGCAGATTATAGGATGCTGTAGTAGGATTAAAATGTGAGGCTAAAATAGCTGTATCATCGGCAAAAATATCTGTTATGGTCAGATTTGTAGCCGGTAAGTTGGCTATAAACCGCATTTAGCTGCAAAACAGTTTTTGGTTTCGTACAGGATTTTGTTGCCGTATTTAACATACGCCAAAGTGGTCCAAATGGTTGAGGCGCGAACTGCAATGCGGACGGACCCGAACTCTATTCCCGGAGCTATTTTATGCCTGGTAGGTGGCTTACTCAGTCACTATAAATAATTGAATACATGCGTTCACTGGAACAAGGGACGACAATGGCGGTCGTCTAACGTGCGTTGCTTGCCACATCGCCCCGCACCAGATGGTGCGCTACGACCGGGCAGAGAAGGCCAACATATGAGAGCCTTAACCTCTTAGTTCTTAGGCTGTGCTCTCCCACACAGGGAGTTAAAACCGTAAAAAAAATTAACAAACCAAGCCTGATGGGTGCAGTATTTTTTGTGTTATCAGATTGCAAACCGAAGAACTTTTTTTGACTATGTGCTTAGAATGTTGCTACAAGTATTGGATTTCACAGATGTTTTTATTTAGTTCATATGAGAGTAAATCAATAAAATACATAAATAGAGGCAATTTAGTGACCCTGTGTTAACTTGTGTAAATATCTTTCTATTTCTGTTTTTATTGATCCACATCAGTAATATAGATTTTTAAGAACTACTCTGATATTTAGCTGGTACTTATGATGCTAAAGTTTTAGCTCATTTAATCTGTTTGTTAGGGTTCAGGAATTTTTTACTTTCTTTGGTGTGATATTAACTTAGTTTCTACCTATAATCTTTATAATAAAACATGTTATGGTAATGTTATTTAATTTCTTGGTTTACCACATCAAAAATAAAAATTGGCGAAAGTTTTGCTTTTCTGACTGTAGGATTACTGCCCGCGTCCACTGTAGATTCATCATTATGATAGCAATTTATTTGATATTTTTGGTGTCACTTAGTGACCATCAGCATCAGTAGAATTTGTTTTAGTTTCTTTTTAGTTGTGCAATCTGACCTGGATGTCTCTGGTTGATAATGTAGCTGTTGATACTGTATGTTCGGTAATGTATACGGAATCACTGAATTTTGACCCATTTTTCGACTATATGAAGGAAATATGTATTGCTGAGGTTGCATTATTTGTAGATCAGGTTGCATTGCTTGAATGTGATTTCCATTATTACATTACCATATTACAAATAAAATATAATTTCTTTTAAAAATCTCCAACTGCTCTTGATATTGTTTGTACAAGGTGTTTCAAATATGACCGGGACTAACTTTTTTACAAAAAAAAACAAATTATCTTTGCATATATTAGTCTCAAAGTACTCCCCTCCCAAATCAACGCATTTTTTCAATATCCTGGAAGCATCCTGATATCCTTCTTAAAAAAGGCTTTTGGTTGACGATGTACCTAATCCGGATGACGGCGTTGTTGTCCGCAAACCGCATACCTTGCGAAGTCTGATTTAAGCCTTACAAATAGGTAAAATTACTTGTGGCCAAATCGGACTGTGCGACGGGTATGGCAGAAGGTTTCATTTCAATTTCTGAAGAGTTTCCATTGTTGTTTTGGACGTATAGGGGCGTGCATTGTCTTGAAGGGAAGCTACCAGCTTTTCACCTGTCTTTCGCTTAGATCGGATGGCATTCGCCAGAAAGTCTACATGAATAACCTCCTGCCAGTCCCAGAAGAAGGTTACCATCACTTTTGCTGTCGAACAGCTTCTCCGCGATCTCTTGGGTTTAGGAAAACTGGTATGCCGCCACACGTGTAATGACTGCTGAAACTCGGGAATTAAGTAGAGCACCCAAGTTTTATCGGTGGTCACTTAATACTTCAAAAATGCATCATCTATAAATCACCATCAAACTATAAGCACATCTGTTTGCATAATTTAAAACAATATGTTATGATTAGAATTTGAAATATATACATGCAAATATGCACTAATATGCAAAATAAAAATACATGCTGTAATAATTATTTAAAATAAACACTTCAAATTTAAAGAATATACTTCACATAGTTGTTCAAAGTCAAATAAAATCGAACTATGACTTGGACTGGCAAATATATTCTAACAAACACAATACGTTATAAAAATTGCTATATAGTATTTGTATTTTTTATAAGTTGAAAAGTTGAGCTCTATAATTGCTTTTATATGCACTTTTAAATGTGCATTTGTCGAAAAATAATTTAGGTATTATAATTTCTTAACAATAAAACTGAGTATAAATAGATATCGAATAAACCCTTTAGTTATTATAAAGATGTTTCAACTACCCCTATAGGTATTTACTGATAAAGCATTCCAAGGACTTAAGAATCCAGAACACGAATTTTAATTATTTTTCGTAAATAAAATAAAGAAAATTAATAAAATAAACCTGAGTTACCTTAAATATTCAAAATAAAATTTCGCATATGTATTTATAAAAAAAAACTGTCAAAATATGCATACACCCAAAAATATGCATTTTGCATATAGTCCGGGCTCTAATTATGATAACCACAGATAAATTAAGAATATGTTTTTACACAATTACAACATACTGAGATTCTAACAAATGTGAAAAACAAGCTAATTGAAATATAAAATGATAAAATATCTGAGAAGCAAGCACATTCGTCACATTAATACTTTTTACTTTGTAATTAGTTTCTTATATTTTATAAAGGTATTCATGTTTCTGTTTATGTTCCGTAAGGTGAAAGAGTAGTAACGTTTATAATGTTGAATTTAACTTATATGGTTAATAATTAGGGAATTATTTTGTTTGATTTTTTATTTGGGTTGCGAAAGATGGAAATAAATGTCTTAATAAGACATATTTCTGCCTAACACTAGGGCGTTACTACTCGTACTTTGGAAACCACTTGTGTAAATTATTACGAGGTGCATTCAAGTTATAACACCTCCGATTTTTTTCTCACAAACTAATTACACGAAAACTGTGTTTCACTTCTCTACGTAATCTCCCTGCAGCCGTACACATTTTTCACAACGTCGACACCATGATTCCATGGCCGCTGCGAACACTTCTTTAGGGGTATTCTTTGACCACTGGAAAATAGGTGATGCAATAGCGACACGACTAGTGAATTTGCGACCATGGACAATGTCTTTCATTGTTGGAAACAGCCAATAGTCGCTAGGAGCCAGGTCAGGTAAGTAGGGAGCAAAGTTGTTAACATTCGTAGCATCCACCTGGAGGTCACTTTTTGCATTTCTAGGTCTTCATGCAGGATTGTGTGCACCGATCTCACGGAAATACCAATTTTAGAGGCAATATGTTCCACACTCATTCGGCGGTCCTCCAAAACAAGTCTCTCCACTCGCTCTATCATGCCATCAGATCCGCTGGTACAGACTGATATTGTCTTGGTTTGTTGTCACACGACGTTCTGCCTTCTTTGAACTGTCGCACCCACAAACGCGCATTAAACACATCCATAATACCATTACCACATGTCTCACTCAATTGGTGATAAATTTCATTCAGTGTCACACTACGCAAATTGAAGAAAAAATTATTATACGCTGTTCTTGTAATGAAAACGTCGCCATTTTAGGTATCAAAAACAGTCCTCACTTTTGCCGCTGCCGCTAGAGTCCTGTGTGCCATACAGTGCTGCCATCTCTGTCATGCATTCACAAAGAGAGCGCGCGTATTTTAAAAGAAACCGCATGCTTTTATATGTTTTCAGTCCTGAGCAAAAAATTCGTAGGTGTTATAACTTGAATGCACCTCGTAGATTGAGCTATTTTATTAACAGCTGATTTTCGATCAAGGAAAATTTTTGTCTCTACTTTATTAGAGATAGTATCTTAAATATATAAAATATTTGTAAAATTATCCAACTTTTGGGCTGAAATTCACTCTGACCAGAAACCTACATCTAGCTGTTTTGTTGCTGAATGATCTCAATTTCTTGCAGCATTTACTTCCTGAAATGCTTGAAAATGTACTATTGGAAGTACAACAAGCCATGTAGTACATGCGTGTACATTTTGCGTGCAAGTTGTGTATGAAATATTATTTAAAAAATATATTTTGTATGAAAAATTGCCGCCGCGGCTTCGCTGGGCGAGGCCTATCCGAGAGGTCTAATTTTCGATGACTCGAACGCATAAATCGGGCTCGATATGATTAGTGGCATTGGTTATGTTGACTTTTAAGGCATCAGCCATCTGCGGCTTATTCCCACAGACCCGTGATTTTATCCCCACAAGAAAAAGTCTAATAGCGTTAAATCACACAATCTCGGTAGCCAGTTGACGTCGCCGAAACGCGAGGCAACCATGCTGCCAAATTTGTTATGCAAAAGATCCATTGTTGCATGCGCTGTGTGGCACGTAGCGCCCTCTTGTTGGAACGACATGTCATGAGATCAATATCTTTCAATTGAGGCCAAAAAATGTTGTTATCATAGACCTGTACCTCTCGCCAGTGAATAAGTACAAGCCAATGACCCCGCAGGACCAAAATCCACACCAAACAGCGACTTTTTCTGGGTGCATTTCTAACTGATGGGCCTCATGTGGTTTTTTATCTTCCCAAATACGACAATTTTGCTGGTTGATATAGGTATTTATTCAAAAATGGACCTCGTTACTGAAGATAATATTCCGTCCGAAATCGGGATCCACTTCCAACTACTCCAGAGCCCAGTTAGCCAATGCTTAACGTTGCCTGTGGTCATTTACCTTCAGTTCTTAGATTAATTGAATTGTGTACAGGTCCAGGTCTCGACGTAAAATTCGCCAAGTTGAGGGTCTGCGAAAGGCCAAGTACTTGGGCCCGACGAGGAATTGACTGCACATTCTTGTTCACTGCAGCAATGTTATCTGCAGACCTTATTTCTCCCGTTCTAACAGGTGTTTCGTAATTTTTTATTTTGTTGTATATTTGTATTTCTTTTACAATATTTTAAAGTGACGGAATTTAAAAAACTTAAAATAAACCTTAATAATTTCAAAATACTATACATTTTATTATAGACCAATTCTAGAAGTTTTACTAGAATCATAAAATATTTTAGAATTAGTGAAAACCCAACAATCTTAAGGCTACCAGGCACTAGTAAAAAAAAAGAGAGAGAGAGAATATTATTGAAATATGCAGAACACTAAATTAACTTAAAATAATCGAAAGAAGAATTGACTTTCAAAACGTTACTGTCCTTGTTAGAAAAAATCTACAACCAAATAAACAATTGGTTTTGTATTATGTGTAGTATTTTATATGTAAATCGCGAATTACTAGTTAAAACACGTACCATGAGCTAGCCGAAATAAACGGCCTCACAACCATAAACAGCACGGCAGAGCTTAAAACAGACTACACGCGAAGCCTAATCCGCGAAATTTATTTGCAAATTACGCTGGATAAAAAAGCCCCGGAGTACATAATGAGGTCTGGAGCGCCGGCCGGGTCGCTTTTCGTTATTTATGTAACGTCGCCACCATTACAAAATAATTAACGTGGGCCGCCTCCGCCCCTGCCGCGTTAATTGGCGTGCCGCTTAATAATGTTTTTACCCCCCTGTCACCCGAGCAGTTCAAAGAACACCGAATTTTAATCGCAGTTGCTTTTACGGCCGTTAGTTTTTCTGCGTTGATACCAAGAACGCCGAAGCCTCCGCTGCTTTTTGCTAAGTGAAAATTTATATATCATTAACGATGGAGGTCTTTTTGCATGCTTTGCGGCACAGATACTTACGATGAACTTTTTCTTAGATCATATAAATTTGCACGTTTTGCGTTTCTGCCTATGCAGATTTTAAAACTAATTGTTGTCCTGTAGTAAGAAATTTTTTAAGATGCATCTGCTTATATCAGAACGAGTCTAATATTGTTATACTCTCCGTTAGCTCACCTCAAGTTCTTCAGGATTTAGAACTTTTATATGTTTCCTAAATAAATTTTCATCTTTATTTGCAGCATATATTGCAACATATTAAGTGATTTAAATTTGTTGTAACCAACCACTGGAGATTAATCAAATTGTTTTCTAAAGTTTGTTGCTATAATGTTCACCTTGCACTTTGCAAAACAAATAAGGTAATTTATTATACCATAATTAAACTTCATTAATTTCAGTTACTGTCACCTCGGTAGTTTCTTTCTGCAATATAGTACTATCTATAACTTCTTCTTCTTCTTCTTTTCGTGTTTCCTTATGCCCTAGAGCGTCGGGTCCTCTATCCACTTCCGGAAACTATCTCGGCTGGCTAACATTCTTTTTATTTCTTTTAGTAGTTTTTCTCTTCGCCCTGCTCTTCTTTCTATACTTTGCTTCCACGTTTTCCTTTGTCTTCTTTGCTTCTTGTTCGCTCTGGCCATGCTTCCAATATTTGTTTTGAGTCTCTATTTATTGACATTCTATGTGCCCACACCACTAAACTTGTGTTTTCTCTACTTCTTGCAGTAGTGGTTCTTAACCTAGTTCTTCTCTAGTTAATGTGTTTTATATGCGGTGTCTTTTCGTTATCCCGACTAGTTGTCTTAAAAATTTAGTTTTATTCGTCGTTATTTTACTTCGGGTTTTGTCTTGTATTGTTCAGCTTTCAGCTCCATACGTTAATGGTGGGTTATGTATGTCTTTATACATTCTTTGTTACATAGCTTTATTTGTGTGCTTACTTTCCGCTTTGTTATTATTGATTTATTTATCTCATAATATACTTTGTTTGCTTTGTTCTCTTCTGTTTAGAATTTTCTGTTATATCGTTCCAGTTTTATTTGTTATTGTACCTAAATATTCATAGTTGTTGACCCATTCGATCTCTTTCCTGTTGCTTATTATTCTTGTGTTTTCAATCATATGCTTTTTCTAGATTTTCATAATTTTTGCCTCTTTCTTTTGCTTTAGCGTATATTCTTCTTATGGCTTGTTAATGCATTCCATGTTGTTTGTTTGGGCACTGTGTCGAAAACTGAGTTTAAATCTATGAATGCCAAATATAACAGGCTTTTCTTTTATAATCTTTTTCTATAACTGTTTTAGTACAAATGTAGGGTCTTGCGTTTACTTTGTGGTCTGTAAGCAGCTTATTTTTCACATAGTTTTTCTTCCACTTCTTTTTGTAATCGTCTTTCTAGGATTCTTGAATATACCTTCTACGCTATAGAGAAGAGCCGTATTGTCCTGTCGCAATCATTTGTATCTCTTTTCTTATATAGCATTATTATTATATTTTCTTCCCAGTCATCTGTTATTTTTCTCCTTTCTAGACTTGTTCTTTTATCCATTTTAGTACTCTTTCTGTACTGCACTTTATCATTTCTGCATTAATGCCATCTTTGCCTCCTGCCTTTCTCGGTTTTATATATTCCACGGCTTCTATTATCTCTCTATTTCTATATCTATTTATTTTTCTTCTTGGACTATCCTCTTCTTTTTTGACTCTTGATATTATTATTTTCCTTAAATCTTTTATTATGATGCTCTCCCCATATCTCTAGAATTTTGTCTTCTTATATTTCCACGATGCCTTTATTATTTCTTATGCTCCATACCTGCCTTTTATATTTCCTTTTAGTTTTTTGATAACTTTCCAAAACTCACTTCTACAGTCCTCGTTGAATTTTGTCTCGAGTTCTTTCCAAATTTTTCCCAGGTTTTTTGTTTTGCTCTTTAAACTTCTTCCTTGGCTTTTTCTTTTATTTACATAGTGCTTTTTGTCGCAAACTTTTTTACGCTGTATATTTCCAAGCTTTCTTTTTGATCTTTACTTTCTTTTTTACTTTGTCATTACACCGCCAAGTTCTTTCTTTGCTGCCTGTTCCACTATTTCTGTTTTAGTATTGTCGAATTCTTTTCTATAGGCCAATTATTTTCTTCTTTTGCTTCTTTCGTTTTTCATTCTTCTAGGGTCTCTTCTAGCCCGACCTTGAATTCTTCAGCTTTTCTTGGTTTTCTTAATTCGGCGATCGTTATTTTTTGTTATTTTCTTTGCTTTTTGGGTTTTTTACTCTAAAATCTAGTGTCTGTCATTAGCAGACTGTGGTCTCTACGAATTTTACTTTTACATCTAATATGGAATAATTTGCTTCTCTGTTAGTCGTTAATGCTTTTTGCTTCTCTTCTTGCCGCCTCAAAAGTAATTTTTTGTATTATTTTGTAATTAAAATGACTATTTTTAATTGTCATTTGATTGATGACGCAAAAATCTATCTTTTTTTTCGTTATTATTAAAGACAGTTTCTCCTCTATATTTATCTATTCTTCCGTTTCTTATATCCCGTCTATTTTCTATTCTGGCATTCTAGTTTTTATTTATTAGTATATGTCTGTTTCTTTCTCTATCTTTATCTACTTGTATTTGAAGTTATTTGTAGAATACCTTTTTCTTCTCTTCTGTGGAGGCGTAAATCTGTATTATGGTTATTTTTTCTTGCAGTTTTAGGTTCACATATAATATTCTTGCATTCACTGCTTCCCACTGTTTTAATTGTTGGGCGATCTGTGTATTTAATATTATTTCTACTCCTTCTTTAGCCCGTTCTGCTGATCTTGAGTATATAAGTTGATAACCTTGATTTAACCGTTGTCTTCCGCTTTCTATCTTTTTAATTTCGCTTAGACCCAGTATTTTCATATTGTATTTAGCCATTTCTTCTACAATTCTACTTCCTTTTCATTTACATAATTTATATTCCATGTTTCAGTTCTTGTCATTGTTTCTCATCGAGTCCGTTTCCAATATTCCGTCCATTTCTGAGGCTACTGTTTAGTTTCTGAATCTTCGTACTTTGCGCGGGTGATTATCCCAGCCGTAAGAGCGTCGTCCCCTCGAGGACAACTGGTATCAGGTTATAACCCGATGCTGAGTCGAAGCCCATTTTGCAGGTGTGCTGGGTTGTATTCGCCTCTCGTGCAGGTGGGTTTGACATTTGGGTCCTTAGCTGTTATGGGACTCCTTACAGCCCTACTTATAGCAAATACAATTACTATGCAATTTTAAGCTTTCGTTTAGCTCGCCCTTGTAAATATTTATTAAAAATTTATGTACTTATTAAAACAGGAATATTAAAAAGCAAAATCTTGACAAAGTCTTAAAATAAGGTACGGTTTAAATTGAGGTAAACAAAGTTTTAAGTTCTGGTAGATACTCAGGTCAAAGCGACAGGTCAGACTTTCTGTCATACAGTAGTTTCCATTAAACGCGCAGTTATATGGCAGCAGAATGATACAAAATTTATTTTCATCATCAATCTGTCACGGTTCAATGGTAGACATAGACCTTCCTTGCTCTTCTCCACATGCTTCTGTCTCGTGCGACTCAAAACCATTGCTTTTTTGTTTCTCTAGATCCAATGTACTAATTTTAGTAACCATCTCTGCTGATTTTATCTAACATCATGTCCCATCCATTTTCACTTTAACTGTCTGTTATCTTGGTTCTTTTCAGATATTCTCATTTCTAATCTTATCTCTCAGATATATTCCTATTCCATGTCTCTTTGTGTTATTTTAAGCCTTTCAGCAGTATTTTTCGTTGAAGTCACCATTCAATACTATATGCAGCAATCGATAACAAGCATGACATATACATTTTCCTTTGAACATAGGGGTAAATCGGGATATGATTTAATTTACCAAAAGCAATTCAATTTAAACTAGTCCGCTTGATAATTTACCGTTAATGAAGCTCACAATGTTCATTTTCAGTTCAGTCTTACCAGAAAAATACTAAATAACACGATATTATCTGCATAATATAGATCACTTAAGTAACAACCGTCGATCTTAATACCTTTGTTTTCTCATCTTAGATTTTCAAAAACATCCTCCAGAACCGCAGTGAATAATTTCGGTGGCAGTGTATCTTCTTGTTTTGCTCCTTTTTTAATGGAATTTTATCAGAATTAAAATATTTATAAATTTGAATTTTGATTCTTGCTTTTTCCAAGATGTTTTTGGTGAGGATTAAATATCTCAAATTTATTTTACAATTATCCAAGTCCTTGAGGAATACCCACGTTTGAACTGAGTTGAAGGCTTTTTAAAAATCAATAAAGTTTAAGTGGATGTCAGCGTTATATTTTTTGGTTTCACAATTTCAAGGTAATGTAAAGTTTTATATGATATGAAATTTGTATAAGGGTATTAATGTATTTCCTCGCTTCTCAGTGTTTTGGTCGTTATTTTGTTCTCTCCAGGGCATTTCCCGTTTTTCTGTTTGATTTCGGTCATTTCTTTTGATTCCACATTCATAATAATTGTTTTAATGTTATTTTGTTGTTCATAATAATGAAAATTGTACAAATTATTCTAGAATTCTGTTACTACCTTTATAATGTCCCGTTTGCTAGTGATGATGGTTTTAATTTTATTATTTCTGGTTTACCAAATGACAATATTTCTCGAAGTACCTTTATAATTGTATTATCTTCTATTATTTATTGAATAATCTTGTGTTGCATTATTGAATACCTTTTTGAATTGCCTTCGCCACTTGTTTATTAAAGGATGTTTTTTTAAGCCCGATAGAACTTGAAATTGTAAAAATAACACAAAAAATTAATTTTTTTTATTCGAAAGATCAATACATGGCATTAACATTTGAAAATGATGATTTCGGGCATATGGCCACCGCGACTGTTCTTAACGAAGCATATTCTGGACGTCCAATTTTTGGCCACTTTTTCGAGCATTGCTGTCAGTATGTCACGAATAACACGAACACTGTTGGCCCCTAAGGCGTCAATTGTTGCTGGTTTATCAGCATAAACCAGTGACTTCACGTGGCCCCATGAAATAATCAAGAGATGTCAAATCGCACGACCTTGGAGGACAATTGACAGGTCCATTTCCCGAAATCAACTTATCGGCAAATTTTGATTTCAATAAGTCGATGGTTGCGGTCGCCATATGGCACGTAGCGCCATCCTGTTGAAACCACATCTCGCCCGGATCAATATCATCCATATTTTCAAACAAAAAATCATTGATCATGGTGCGGTAACGATCTCCATTGACCATAACGCGAGCTCCGGCTTCATTTTTGAAGAAATAAGGTCCGATGACGCCACCAGCATGTAAACCACACCAAACGGTGCATTTTTCTGGATGTAATAGAGTTTGTAGGGTCTGTTATGGATTGGTTTCACTCCATATGCGGCAATTTTGTTTATTAACAAACCCGTTAAGCCAAAAATGAGCCTCATCGCTAAACACAATTTTGCGATAAAATATCGGGTCAGTTTCCAACTGCTCTAGAGCCCAATCGACGAAAGAACGACGCTTATAATGGTCTCGTGGCTTTAATTCCTGCACCAGCTGGATCTTATACGGGTGTAGGCCAAGATCTTTGCGCAAAATTTTCCACGTAGTGGACGGACAGAGCCCCAATTCCTGCGACCGACGACGAATCGATAATTTGGATCTTCTTCCACACTTTCGTTTACAGCGGCGATATTCTTTTCAGTACGCACATTTCTTCGACGTGCTGGTGTTATTGCATCATTCAGAGAGTATGTGGTATGAAATCTATCCATGTGCGCCACAAAAATCACGAAGTTGCGCGAATCGATGACTTATTTTCGAAGTAAATCTGGATAATTTGGCAGCGTTGTTCAAGCGTCAATCTATTCATGGTGATTTGCCAGAGTACACTGATCATAAATGTCAAAAAGCGAGCGCAGTATGACAATTCGTTTGACAGTTAACCCTTTCGTAAGTTCTATCGGGCTTAAAAGACACCTTCTATTTAGTATTATTGAGTTTTTGTCAATGTTACGTCTGTTATTTAATTGACTTGTTTTTGGATTTTATTTGCCATTTTTTGTAATTTTTGTGTTTGATCGAAATCCTTTTATTATTATATGTATACCGCTTTTGATTTTATCTAATAGTTGATCAGTATTCATTGGTTTTAGATGGGTTCTAGTTTTTTTCTTAGTTTTTGTTCATACTGTTTTCTTTTTGTATAAGCATTTCGGCAGTTAAAAAATTAAGTCTTTCTATTAGTTTGTATTTTTCGATTTTATGGTGAAATTTGAGTATTGCTCTAGCGAATCTGTGATCACTCTCCTTGTTAAATCTATTAAAAACTAATATATCCCTGCAGACACTTATTATTGCTTATGATGTGATTTATTTTATTTTTGTGTTTTTTTGCACGAATTGGTCTATGTCCATTTTTTTGTACTTCTTTTTTAAAGAAGACATTTAAACAGCATAGATTTTTTTTGCTTAAAAAGTTTCTTCTTTATCTCGATTATTATTGCCTATGTTAGCGTTGAAATCACGACAAATGACTACATAATGTAATTTTCCTTGTTGTTTTACACTCACTATGTCGTTGAGCAGTCACTCAACTTCATCATTTTTGTATGCATTTCTTGGTACGCATGTTAGTCTACGTTTTGTATAGTTTTGTTAATTATATTATTGTATAAATGAGTCTTTCAGAGGCAGGACTATATTTTATTATTTGATTTTTTATCTCATTACTGATCGTAATTGCTATTCCCCCACTTCCAAAGTTTTTGTCAAAATCTATTTGATAAAGTACGTATCCGGCTTTTAAAGTTGTGGTTTTTTCTCCATTAGTCTGGTTTTACAAAAGCCGAAAACATTTTATTTAATCTGGTTCAATTTTTTTTCCTCTTTTTGTCTTTTAGATGTTTATATTTATGTGTTATCAAGCTGTTACTCCTTCTTACCAGCTAGGACTTTGCTATGGTATGGTCCATCATCGGTAACTTTCGTAAGATTGTCTACCAAGCTTTTAAAATTAGATACGCCATGTATAAATATTGGCGGTGATTTTAGTTCGTTTTTTTGAATTCTAGTTGCGTTAGTTGACTTATTTTCTTGCATATTAACATCATCATTAAATTTATTGTCGATAAATGTTGAAAAGCTGATTTGAGTTCATCTGTAGATTTTCATGGATCAGGTTTTCCTTTTTTTGACTACTTGTTAGTCGTGAGTATTTTCCTGTGTTACTTTTTGATTTTCGTTAGAATTGCATTTTAAGCGGCGTAGCTGCAGGTTCAGCATATTGATTAAATGCAGAAGAAAAAGCTGGTATATTTGGGAAAGCAATTGATTATTGTAAGTTATTAGGGTTAAAGGTGGAATAATTTTGCTGGATTAAATAAAAAGGTTGATAATAATTGTAATTGCTGTAAATGTCCGATTAGGAAAGCATCTGAACGCTACATGCGTTGTGAACTGCGTCAAATGCATCATAATAAAAGTGGTTATCCACGTACTGATGAAGACACCCAGGCCAGGTAGGTCTAAAGTGTCCTGCTAACCTCTCACGATCACTTAACTGTTGCAGCACTTGATCTTTTAACGGAGCGACGACACGTACGTCTTTACTTTTTCAGAATCAAATGCAAACTATTGGTTAATCTCCAATCCTGTACTTAAACTCTGAAAGAAATCGAAATTATTAATTTATTATTGACTGTTTAAATAATATTGCGACTTATCACCATTGACACTTTGATCACACACAATTACAGTTTTTCAAATTTTCTAATAAAGTTTAATTATTTTGTATACTAAAATAAAAACGCAATAGTATAAAAACTACTTTTTAATTGTCTTCAGGGGACATGTCTAATATAATCTAAATTTTATTAGATATGTTCTTTTTGTCCCAGTTTTACGCAACATCGCCTAACAAAAATACAATTTTTATTCTCAAATAGTTTCATCAAAAAATTTCTAAAAATGCTAACACCAAAATTGATAATGTAATAAAAAGTTCATGTTCAATTAATTTTACGTCATGGCCCAGTAGGGGCAAATATTGTCATAAAACCAACTTTCAAACACAACAAAATTACTTACTGTACATTTTTTTGCTGTTTAGTGGTGAAGTTGAAATATTCTTAAAACTTTAATTAGGTGGCAGCTGTATAATTGCCACTGTACTGTATAATACTTCTTATTACTAGTCTATTATTGCATTGTCGCCCTTAAACAAGTCGTAAACTCTGGGTCGCAGATTTCTAAAGCACAAATCCTGCAATCACCACCGAGTGTTTATAGCCTTTACAGTTCAGCTACTTAACATGCTTAGCAAAATTGAATAGCTGGTTTCAACTTAAACAATAGTAGAAATAACAATGCAGCGCCATATCTGCACAGCATGAAATGCAGAGGAAGCATCCAGAAAATTGCATTCGCCCCAACCCACTCCTCTGTAATAAACTTAATCCCCCGCGCCGACCGGGTGAAGGTTATTGTTTTGTATTCCCATTTGGCTTCAGTGATGCGTCCGTTTCAGGTTCTCCCTGACGAGGCAGGACACGGAGACGTCCACGACGCCCCCAGGAGGACGCAGTGCATCGACCGACAGCAACACCCCGGGATTTCCGAAGGTCGTGCCGGCCCCGGGGACGAGCGCATTAGTGCAAAACCGCCGCCGCACGCTCGAATGCCTCTCGCCCGCGCCCCTGGTGCGGCGGCCCGGCTCGTTCCGCCAGCCGCGGTCCCCCAAGGCGACGCCCGAGCGGCAGCCGCACTCTTTTTGCTGCAGGAGGCTCTCGTGGCCCGAGATCGACCACCAGGTGCACTCAGGGTAAGCCAAAAAGCCTTTCCTTTTTGGAAATAATGTCCGAGAAGATAATATAATTGAAAGAGCCATATTGATTTTGCCTAATTTGAGCATTTCTTTTACAAGTTTGTTGCTAAATCTGCTAAATACTAACATTCAGCAAATTATTTGAATTAGTATGAGACATGAGCAAGGAAATACCCTTTAGCATTATTTCTTTACATTATAATATATATTATATATAATATATATATATATATATATATATATATATATATATATCGTAGTAGTGAAGCAAAAGGTCTCAGAAGACTCATCGCGGCTTAGCTTAACAAATCGATTTCAAGCGCTCCCAGTATCAGATAATACAATGGAAGCAGACACACCCGCAGTTACAAAAACAGTAAAACCACCACCAATATTTATTTCGGACGTGCTAAATATCAACCCACTGACCGTAGAACTGAGCACTACAACTGACAAAAACTACACTTTAAAAGTTATAGGAATAAACCAAGTGAAAATAATGGCGGAAACCACAGATATTTACAGGAAATTAGTAGCTAGACTAATAGAACTAAAAATACATTTCCATACATATCAGATGAAAGAAGAGCGCAGCTTTCGCGTCATAATCAAGAACATACACTACTCTATCGATATTAATGAATTAAAAGCTGAGATAGAAAGTCAAGGACATAAAGTTCTGAATATATACAATGTGAAGCACAGAACAACTAAACAGCCACTGTCATTGTTCTTTATCGATCTAGCTCCCAACGAATCTAACAAAAAGATATATGACATTAAATATTTATTATATACAAAAATTACAATAGAATCACCTCATCACAAAAAAGAAATCCCACAATGCGCCACTTGCCAAAGATATGGTCATATGAAGAGATTCTGCACGCACCAACCTAGGTGTGTAAAATGTGACGCAAACCACCTAACCAGCACGTGTAGTAAATCAAAGGAAACCCAGCCAAAGTGCGTTTTATGTAACGGTTCACATCCTGCGAACTACAAAGGATGCCAAGTTTACCAGGAACTGAAGCAGAGAAAATTTCTATCACCACGTCCTAGAGGGTTTACACCGCAACCAACTACCGCACCCATACAAATGCCAAACAAAAATGAAGGAACATTCGCTCAAGTTGTGTCAAATGGACAACAATCCTCTCACCACAACCGTCTCACATTGAGAAACTGGAAAAAATGATGATAGAACTTGCTGACAATCTAAAAGCAATGCTAAATCTCCTCACAGTCATCGTCTCCAAACTGCAATAATGGCTCAAACACTCAAGATTGCAGAATGGAATGCCAATGGCTTGTCAAACCACACCCTAGAGTTATGGGCGTTTATTACTAATCACGATTTAGATATAGTTTTAATATCCGAAACCCATTTTACAGACAGAAGTTACTTTACAATACCCAACTATATTATGTATGACACACAACACCCTAGCGGAGCTGCACACGAAGGATCTGGAGTAGTTATAAAAAGTTCCATCGAGCATTACCAAACAGATAAGTACATTCATGAGCACATTGAAGCTACCAGCGTGATCGTAGGAGATTGAACAGGACCAATTACAATTACCGCTTTGTATAGTCCCCCGAGACATAACATAAAAACAGAGCATTACACCCAATTCTTTAACACCCTTGGTCCACGCTTCATTGCCGGCGGTGACTACAATGCTAAACACCAGGAATGGGGTGCTAGATTAACCACCACTAGAGGCAGGGAATTGCTAAAATCGCTCGTCAACAATAATCTCAACTATCTCACCGCCAGGCAACCCACATTCTGGCCTACGGACAGGGCTAAAATCCCGGATCTACTTGACTGTTGTGTTACCAAAAACATAGCACAACATTATCTAACAATCAAATCATGCCTTGATATGACATCAGATCATTCCCCAATCATAATCACATTAAGTACCCAAATACTTCAGAGGCCTAGACCAATTAGACTCACCAACAAGAATACCTACTAGGACTTTTTTAGAATGATAGTCAATGAAAAAATAGATCTAGGCACACCCCTCAAGACCACCGATGAGATCGATGATGCAGTAGAGCACCTGAACCGTACTATACATGGGATTCAACACCCTTTTCGGAAGTGAGCGATGCCCGCAATACTCTACCTAGGGTAATAAAAAGAGCAATAGCCGTGAAAAGAAGGCTTGGCAGAATTTGGCAGAACACTACGTCACCGAATGATAAAAACAGGCTCAACAATGCTACACGACATTTGAAGGTGGAGAGGCAGGCGTGTAAATAGCCGCTCTCGTGGTGCGGTGTGGAAACGTATTACGGCCCGTTTGGAACGTCAACCGAGAAGGCCCAAATCGTCCCTTAAACGGCCGTCGCGTAAGCGGATGGGGGCGGCTACCGATATCCACCAACGAATATTGCCAAATCGCTCACCTGAATCGGCTTCGGCTTCGGCTTCGTCGGCAATTCCAAAGTGGCCACCTCTGCGCTGCGGATCGGGTTTCTGCGGGTAGCGTATTTCTTGCGGGTTGAGACACGGCCGAATTGGCCGAGCTGCGGATTGCGAATTTCTTGCGGGTTGAGACACGACCAAGTTGGCCGAGCTGCGATGCGTGAATGTGCGGTGTTAAAACACGACCAAATTGGCCGCGTTGCGGATTGCGAATGTTGCCGGGCTTCGCGCCTGGCTTGGCGGTAGGTCTTTTCGGGCAATTTGCATTCGCCAGCACCTTTCATATCAAAAGGTGCCGCCGACGGCGTATGCAGACTTGTCGGCTGAGCAAAAGCCCATATGCCGTTTTGTGTGCGATGGCAAAACGTGCAGATATCAAAGGCTCGCATGCCGCCGCGATATAAAGCGGTTCAAGGGCGAAAAGGCCGCCACACCAGAAGGCAGTGCTTCAAGATCAAAAAAATCAGGCTCTACAGTATTATCTATCAACCCTCCCTGCTACCGAAACAACAGATTATTCATTATGGAAAGCCACGAAGAAACTAAAACAACCACAGCAAGCAATCCCTCCAATTCGGAAACCTGATGGAAGGATGGCTAGGAGTGAGCAAGAAAAAGCCGATATTTTTGCAGCACATCTAACACATGTTTTCAGCCCTTTCCTTCTGGAATAACTCCAGAAAAAGAAGCCGAAATACAACAATATTTGGATATTTGGAACCAATAAAAAAGATTACTGTAACAGAAGTAAGGTCGTTAATTACATGCGATCTAAACCCTAAAAAATCAGCAGGGTATGATCTGATTACAGGAGAAGTCCTGAAACAATTACCGGAGAAAGGATATAGACAAATAACAGCCATTTATAGTGCTATTCTAAGATTAAGCTATTTCCCAGCCCAATGGAAGGTGGCCCAAATAATACTTATACCTAAGCCAGGAAAGCCTCCTGAAGAACTGTGATCTCATCGTCCGATCAGTTTGCTACCTGTAATATCTAAAATATTTGAAAAACTGTTACTCAGAAGACTCGAACTAATCCTAGAAAATCACAATCTAGTACCAGTACACCAATTCGGTTTTAGGAAAGACCACGCCACTATTGAGCAAATTCACAGGGTAGTAAACGAAATCAACCAGGCCTTCGAAAAGAAAAAATATTCCTCCACCGCTTTTCTCAATATAACTCAAGCGTTCGATAAGGTCTGGCATGCGGACTTTTGTATAAGATCAAGAAAAACCTGCCACACACTTATTTTCAACTGGCCAAATCCTATCTGAGCAATAGATACTTCCAGGTAAAGTTTCAGGATAAACTAACAAAACTACATCCTATTAACTCTAGTGTACCACAGGGAAGCGTACTAGGACCTATGCTTTACCTACTATACACGGCAGATATACCTACCACCAATCTTAAGACCACGGCTACATTTGCAAATAATACTGCAATTCTTGCAACTCACGAAGATTCTATTATAGCATCAAGAAACCTGCAAACCTCTCTTAACCAAGTGCAAAATTGGCTTCGGCTCTGGCGTGTAAAAGCAAACGAAAACAAGTCCACCCAAGTCACCTTTACACTCAGGAGGAAAACATGTCCACAAGTTACCCTTAATAATACACCACTTCAGCAAGCCGAAGATGTCCGATACCTTGGTATGCACCTTGATCGCAGACTTGGAAAAACATATACTTACTAAACGAAAACAACTGGGCCTAAAGCTCTCCAAGTTATACTGGTTATTAGGTAGAAAATCCAAGTTAACTTTATACAACAAGGTACTATATAAATGTATACTAAAACCAATTTGGACATACGGGCTGCAACTATGGGGAACTACAAGCAACTCCAATTTGGAGATCTTGCAGAGATTCCAATCTAAAACCCCAAGGGTAATATCAGATGCACCGTGGTACGTTAGAAATAAAGTCATTCATCGGAACCTCCGAGTGAAACTAGTGAAGGAGTGCAAAGTATATTTTACGACTAGAAAATCACACAAACTATCTTGCTGTGAATTTGCTGGATAACAGCAATTCAGTTTATAGGCTAAAAAGACTCACTCCCCTGGATCTTCCAGATCTACACTAGTTGTTTTGTGTGTTAAATATTATCCTGTATATAATAGTTCATAAGTAATTCTAAGGAGGAGCCTTCCACTGGGACGGCATCCAACATGTACTCTTTCTGTAAATTCACCTGATTTACTTATTGCTCATCAGAACAGATTGTAAATATAAATAAAGTTAAAGAAAATGTATGTATTTTTTAGTGCTGAATCCAAAAAACGACTCTTGTTTTTTTCATCACTTCAGGATTTTTCGTAAATCGCAAATTTCAAAATTTGTAAAAAGTCAAAAAATATGAGACTGCATAATAGACTTAAAACGTTTTTTTTTCTTATAATTTATTCATTTTTTGGCTATACTTTGCATTCTTATAACTAAACAGTTAAGGGGTCAGCAAAGGAGGGGAGGGAAGCCTTTGACTCCTTGATTTCCAATAAAAATTGCCACAAAATTAACCTAAATTTTTATTTTAGTGCATTCAAATTAATTTATTTTTATTTACTTAATTAATTTTTATGAGATATGTCATGCCTTTGGAAACCACTCCCCCTCTTCACCCACCCTTAATGACGAAATATGTAAAATACTTACAATTTTATTCTATGCGTCGAAGTTTCTTTGGACGGCTTATGTTCTGCTTCACGCTTTCTCTTTTATGTTCTCTATGGGGTTCATCTTGGTGTAACATCCAGCAATAGTCAACTATCATCGTAGTAGTCCATTTTCCTAGATACCTTCTTTCCATTTCTTTGATGTCCTGATGAAATCTCTCACCCAGCTTCGCTAACGGCACCCAGATTTTTAGGAAAATAGTCCAAATGTGAATTGAAGAAGTGAACCTTCAAGCTCGTGGAACAGCCTAAATGTTCGTACTTCTGCAACATGTTCTCAACGATTGATTTGAGTTCGGAGTTTCTTATTTCCCAGAAATTGGTCACTACGTCTTTAAAGGCTCCCCAGACTTCTTTTCTGCAACTTCCATTTGATTCTCAAAATTAGCTTTTTTGGGAAGATTTCTAATATCAGGACCAGTAAAGACACCCTCTTTTAGTTTGACGGTTTATAAAGCTGGAAATATATCACAGATTCATTTACCTTTTTTGATAAGGCTTTGACAAAAATTTCTTTATCAAGCCTAATTCCATATGCAGAGGTGAAAAGAGAACTTTGGTCAATTTTTCTTTATACAAAGATTTCTTTGTCTTTTCTATCCTGTTCACACACAAAAAAACAAGAAAGCTTTGTGTATCCTCTTTGCTGTCCTAGAAGTATCGATATTATTTTGAGATCGTCGCACGTAATCCACTTATGATTGTCGTATTTAATTTTATCGATTTTCATATTTTAAATGGACAGATTGTCCGACGAGTACTGACGCTCACTCTCCCGACGTCTCATCATCTTTAACCCAAACAATTTTGTAGATTCACTAAAGGAATTTAGAAGGAAGGAAGGGGGGAGTTTTAAAAGTCCAACTACTACTTATAAATTTAAAAAAATTAATGGAAAATGTAATAAAAGAGAAAATTAGGCTTACTTATAGCAATTTTCATTAGATAACCCCCTCCGCCTCTCAACCGACCCCCCAACTATTTTGCTATAAGAATGCATAGTATAAGCCGAAAAAGTTATTATTTTATATTTATTTATTATAAACAAAGTTTTATGTTTGTTTTCCGCCCAGTTTAACTTGGTAATTGGTGCTGACATATTGAATTTATTCCTTGATCTTCGAGACCGGTATATATTGTTGAAGTAACCAATTAGAAACGTGCTTAGGAACATTGACTTTATTTTGAAATCGTAATATTTGCAGACTAAACTACCAGACTACCAAATCTGAATTTGATAAATCCATAGCTACTTTATAAGATTTTGTTTTGTAGAAACAAATGAGATTTTCTCTCTGTCATTTAGTACATCTTATGAAGTTTTGGTGGATCCCTAAGCATTTGCACTGTTTTGTTTAGGTATTTGACTGGTATTCAATATAATCAGTGGATAGGTTTCCTTCCGAAGAATAAAGTTACTTGAACAGATTTATTTTTGTTCACATGTATCTCTCACAGTTTGATTTTTTGAGATTTCGCTGGAGTATCAGTCATGCTGTTTGGATCGCTGTGTGATGCCAGAACTGCTAAGTAAAAACCTATAGGATAGGACATATAATGTTGCTCTGGGGTACACCTGCTTGGATTATTCGAATTAATTATTGTGCCTCTTTGAATATGTTTTTCTTTGGCGTCTTCAACAATTTTCTTCCATTTTTTCAGTCGTTGATCCTTTCTTTCCATTTTTACTACTTCATAATTTTTAAATCTTATACGACGTCTTCGTGCCATCTTTTTGGTGGTCTACCAATTATTCTCTCTTCTGTTGGTCCCCATTCCGTTATTATTCTGTCTGCGTTGTCTCTTCATTCTGCTTATATGTCCTAACCATTGATTAGATTTTATAAATCGTATTATATTTTCCCCACAGGTTAACCCATCTATTTCGTTATTCGTTTTTATACGTCACGTACCGTCTGCTTTGCGTGTAGATCCATATATTTTATTTTCATGTCCAAAACTGCTTTATTTTTCATTCTTATGAATGTTTTCTAGTCTAATTAATTTTCATGGTATTTCCAATAGTAGCATTTTATTAATTTATTAACTTTCGACAGCGGAACGCTATAGGCGAAAGTTGATGATTTTAACATGGTGTCTGTGTGTCTGTGTGTCTGTCTGTCTGTCTGTCTGTCTGTCTGTGTGTCTGTCTGGAGACACGATAACTTCCGTTATAATTATCGGATTCACTTCAAACTTGGCATACATATACTTTTGGTCAATACCTTCTTCGCTATTGAATTTCAGCCAAATCGGTCAAAGGTCAAGGGGTCAACGGTGAGGTCATAATTTTTTGTGTACGCGTTTATGAAGGGATAATAAGCCTTTTTGCAAAAAAAAACTCGGAGCGAACCCATGAAACACCAGAGTTTCGACATCAGTGAGTTGCCAGAAATTCACAATTTTTTGAGTACACGTTTATGAAGAGATGATAAGGCTGTTTGCAAAAAATCTCGGAGCGAATCCATGAAACACCAGAGTTTTGTACATGCGTTTATTTCACCTCTCGCTAATTCGCCACACCGCTGTCGAAACTTTTATTTATGGTTTTACACCATTCTCGTTCCACTTAGCTTGTCAAAAGCTCTCCAGAAATCTATGAATAACATTCCTAGGTTTATGTTAAACTACCTACATTTTCCAAAATTTGCTTAATTCTGTGGATATTATCAACTGTGAACCTATTTTTACGAAATTCATTTTAGTGAACTGAGATTATTTCCCACAAGTAGAGTTGCAACCTTTGGTTTATCAAACTTGTTGATATTTTATAACATGTATTAAACAAAGTGATGCCCCTATAATTGGCTCATATTGCTTTGTCCCATTTTTTGTAGATTGGTATCATTATTCCTATTTGCCACTCTCATTCGGTATCTCTTCTTTATTCTATGCTTCTGTTATTAAGTCGTCTAGTTGTAGTTGTATTATCTGATCCTAGTACTTTTTCATTTTTAATATTTTTTATTATTCTATTCATTTCCGTCTGTATTGGAGGTGTGTCTTCTGGTTTTACTGTATATAGTTTAAATAATTGTTTTTCTCTATTTTTGCTTTCTTTGAGTTCTACTAATAATTCTTCGAAATATTTCTTCTATACTTTTAATACTTCTTCTATTTCTGTTGTATTTCCTCCTTTCTCATCTTTACACATGCTACTTTTTGGTCTGAATTCTCCAGTTAATTTATTTACATCTTTATAGAATCTGCTGTTTTTCTCTAGTATTTTTATTTTCTTATTAATTGCCTCCTTTTTTGTCTACATGTTTTGTTGGTTTCATTTCTTTGTATGTGTTATTCTTTTTAGTTTTCCTGTTCTTGGGCTTATAAATATTGTAATCTTGCTTTGTTTTTTACTTATATTTTCCGCTTGCATTTCTCTTTGAACCTTTCTTCCCTCATTTTTTTTGTCTCCTATTGTTTGCTGGCTGCTTCAACTACTGTATTCTTTAGTGAATCCCATTTTTCTTGAATGTCATCCTTATCGTATTTCTGCTTTTTTTTCAATTTTGTTACTGTATTCATCTTTTTCATTATTTCTTTCAAATACCTTTATATTCCAATTCCCCCTGCTTTAGTTTTTTACTGGGGTAATTCTGAATTTTATTATTAATTTTACAAGGTAATGGTAGGAGCCAATGTTTAGAGGTTTTTTATCTCTCAGATATAAGTATGTGGTCCAATTCAATTAACATCATTCGTTCCCGGAATATTCCATGTCCCCAAGTGTTAAAATTTTGTAGTGCTTATCATCTTATCTTCTTCCGCAAATTGGGTTCATCTTGTTCCATTATTGTTTGCTTCTTCATGCAGTGTAAATCGACCTGCTGCAGTCTTATTACTTCTTTACTTCTCTATATGTGCATTAGATTTATCACTTACCATATTTTAGTATTCGTTGTCTTGCTTCTTATAGTGCATTGTAAAACTTATCTTTCTTCCTCGTCAGTTGATTCTATTCAGGCATATACATTTATAAGAGTTATATTCCCAACTTCTCCTCTGATTCTCAATTTGCACATCCGATCATTTACAGATTAAAAACCTAATACGTTATTTACTAATACTTTTTCTACTGTAGATCCCGTTCCTTTTCTTCTTATTCTTCTACCTTACCACTAAACCACATTGAATAATTTTTTATCTATTTGTCCTACTCCGTTTCACCTTATTTCTTAGAGTGCGATTATTTTTATTCCTGTTTCTTTTTGCTAATTTATTAATTCCTTTATTTTGCCTGATTTTAATAGTGTCTTAATGTTCTATGTTGCTATTTTCAACATTGATTTATTTTTATGTTGTTTCGTATGTTTTGTTTCTTTATTTTTTCAGTTTTGTATGATATGCTGAAGTATTCTTAATTATATTATTTTCACAGAGCAAATACGCTTCATTATTTCGAAGATTTGTTTTCCTTGTTAGGTTGTCTTTATCTGTTTATAATTACTATTTATCTTCATCTGAGAACACTCCCTTCTTTTCTTGCGTTGTTGTCCGTTTCTCTTTTTTAGTTATTTTTGTGATCCTGTGATCTACCTCTTTCGATAAGATTTCAGATTCACTGCTTGTAATGCTCCGTTTTTGCTTCTTTTTTATTTTATCTCTGACTTTTTGTAACTCTTTTTTATTCATAATTTTCCCTCCTACTATTATTTTATCTTGCTTTATAATTGCATAGTTTCCGTTTTTCTGAGCTCTTGGACTACTGGGATATTCTCTTCTCTCTCTATAAGTGTCTCCTTTAAATATTCTTTATCTACAAATACCTCCGTGTTTTTTAACCTTATTGTACTTGGGGTAATTTTGTTATGAATACTATATATTTTTCAGTGCACTCCACTTTTAAATTGTTCATAATTATGTTCAATATTTGAGGTTTTAGATTAAAATATTTCAAACTTTTATATTGTAGTCCATAAATTATAATATTTCTTCTTCGTTGATTTTTCAATGTAATCTATCCTTTTTTCTTGCTCTTTTAATATGTTTTTAGCACTTCATAGTATTCTATTGATAGAAAAGTTTTTATTATTTTTCAAGCTTTTTTATGCTCACTAATGCTAAGAAGGGATATGGCAGTAAAATATTTTTTTTAATTAAATAACAGAAGAAAAAAGAATTGCTTATCTTAATTGCGATTATTCTCTTTAAAGTGTAATTTCGCGTTTATGTTCTGTAGCAAGTGAGTCTGCCTTACAATTGTGCTTTGGTCGCACAAGACACGTCTGTAGAGCTCGGGATGTATCAAATGTACCAGTAATCACTTAACTCTTCAGTTTCAGCATAAAGAGAAAACTGATAACATGAGATACCTCAAACGTAACGAGTTTCATCCGGTTAACTATAGGGGCTGCTCTGGATACAAGGAGCTTTAACAAATACTTTTCCAGTTGCGAAAAACCAAACTGCAATAGAAATTCAGAATCAAGTAATTTCCCAAGAATATCACAAGAAACTTCAATAAACAACTCCTCAAAAGACATAAAAAAAGCTCAAAAAGATAATGAAGAGTCTAGCAGAGTAAATTACGGCAACATTAAATCTATTAGCGACCCCTGTCGTTAAACAGCTTGCTACAATATTGTGTTAAAATAATATCTTTTGTTACAAACCAACACATTGCTTATATCTTATATTATTCGTCGATTGCTCTAATACTGAAAGATATCGTAAAAACTTTTCAAAAGATACTTGCTTTGTATAATAAGCACTTCAAATGGGAGTTATTCAGAGAATTAGTATATACCACACTGAAACTGTTTTCTGGCAAGCAACTTCTCAACAAACATAGTTTGTCACAAACTGTGAATGCCCTGTACAGGAAATTGTTGAAAAAAAGATTTCATGGAAGATGGAAAGCTTCGAAACATTCAGCTAGCAAATAAAACGTGAATCAAGCAACAGCTAATCTCAAAACTTTTCTTTCTAATATTAAAAACCAATAAACTACCTCAGATCTCTGTCGTCAACAAAAGTAATTAAAAGCTTAAAGAATTTATAATTTAGACATAAAACATTCTTTCGCACGTAGTCCTGAACAAACTAAAAGGAATCTATGACTTTTACAAATCGGTTAATTGATATATTCTAAACCTTTCTTATAAAAGAAAAACTGTCCCCTCCACTGTATCCTATGGAGCTCCTTCGATTGTAAGTGTCAATTTCCATCCGAGAAATGTTACTTTATAACAAATTATTCATCCTGCTTCTATATTTTTTCTGCATTTCAGTACATCTAAATATATCTATGCATAAATATAGTATAATTTGATGACAAGATTCTGATATTAAATTTAACATATATTTACATATATTTAACCAATTCAAGGTAACAAAAAACATTTTTTAATTTAGTACATTATAAAAAGACGTGTTTAGTTGCATATATTATTGTTGCTCGTCCATTCAATTATCTGATCTTTTAACGCTGTTGAGTTAGACTATTTACTCATTTAAATTGTAGATTTTATTTTTTATTATTCAAAATCTGAAATTCATAAATTCTTACACATAATGTATGGGCAACTGAATTTCATTTAAAGTTTTTACTGTACCTTATCAAATTTCCATTCTATACATCCATTTCCTCTATTTCTATAAAGGGCGATTAAAGTACGACAAGAAAGTGACCATTGTCATTTCGTAAGAAGGAATCGCAGCCCCATTTATGTTAGTTTGTTTGAATCTTTATTTTCTGCTCTTTGCACAGTATATAATTTGTCGGTATATTGCGTTACTGATGTCAGCGAATTTGCCATCTTTACAATGAGTACGAAGAAGTATCTTTAATGAATCATACGAAAGGACCGAACGCGACATATTAAGCAGCTGCAAAATAAATGTAGAAGTCGAAAGCACTTATTACGAAGTGGGTAAAGCGAAATATGGAGGTTAAAAATGCAGACCATCTGCCGGAGACTGGAATAGCCCGCGCCACAACAACGAAGAAGGATAAAGCAATCTTGCGCCTACTTGCAAAGCAGACAGCTTTTTCGCTGTGGTGTCCCTAGATAAAACTGCACAAAGAAGAAATTTGGGTTTTTCTAATTACAATTGAGTCGCCTGTGCAAAAAAATGTTTTTTTAGATCAAGTTTAAAGAAATTTTTATTATTAGAAAAGCCCGAAAAAAAATTATCGATATTTGAACAATATTATTTGCACGGATGAATATTCTTTCTAAGTATGGTCTTCTTTATCGAAAGCAAAATCAGCAAGCAGAAACAGGATTCTTCAACACACAGTAAAACACTCTGCAAACACAGCTTTGGTTGCTTTTTTATATTTAAAAACAATTTATATGTAAAGAAAATGTGTACCATCCACCAGAAATACCTGCTGAAGCCTGCTCAAAAGAACAAGTTGAGTAGATAGTACCCCAAAAATAGTAGCAAATTTTGCAATACTTGAAACAACAAAATAACAAGAAGGAAATAGCCGGCCATGTCCAAATTAAGAAGATACGGCGATATTTATGCAGTGATGATGCAGAAAATATAGTATAAGCTTATCACGTCATCTGTCAAAATCCACCTAAGACAGTGATTTGGAGATATATTTTGTTTTAAATAGTTACCCTTCTCGAAATATCTAATTTTTTTGATTTACAGTAAAACTATGGCAATGTTTTCAGTTCCATTTTCCAGGCTCTTCTAATTTTGGTGCACAATTTTGGTCAAAAATTCTATGGAGTTTTCGTATCGCCCCCCAAAATTTTTGTTGTATTAGCAACCTTTTTTCACAATAACTTGCTGTTCTTCTGTATAGCGTTCAATATTTACTAATCAGAAGAATTGTGGATAACATCTGTTAAAATATCAAGGTCACCAACCATAAAATAAATAAAATTTAAATCCTAAATTTGGACTAATAATTCCCTAAATTGTTTTGTATGAAAACAATGAAGCTCTTTTTGTGCTGACTTCGACAAAGTTAGCGTCGTTAGTACCAGTTAAACATCTAAAATATTCATTATCTTTAATAAACAAACTTCATCGTAAACTTGTTTCAACACTGTGCGTATCTCCGCTGCTATTGCCTTCAATTTAACGCAAAATTTAATTTCAAACAAAATAATTCTATTTTACAAATTGTTGAGTGGCGCTCGTAATTACATTCAACACAAACAACGGGCATTTGTCTAACGCTCTCTTTAATGGCCCAATAATTTGTTTTCCAGCGTTCAAGAAATTGATGGGCAGTACTTCGAGAGCTTCACGGCCCTAGCATGGAAGCAAGAGACGCAGAGGCAGAACGCCTTGAAGTCGGCGGAGACGGCGGCCTCGGAACCGCCGCCTCAGGAGATGGACCTGGGTATCACGCCGATCGACTACAGCACGCCGCAGAGCGAAAAGGACAAGCTCTACGTGGAAATGCTCTACACGATCGCTAATGCGGTAGGTGCAGCTGCAGCTCTGTTATTAAAGGACGCTCGAACATGCTTTGTGTGTTACTGCGGTGCATTGTTGCGCGCCTATAACGTACATTGTAACTGTATTCCATACAACATAACATTGAAGTTGTTACCGACGTACCTCCCAATAAAAGAAGTATTCCCTTTAAACTCCTTTAAAATTTCAATATAAATTAAGATTCAATCAAGTTTTATTAAAATTTTGTTTTGTATCAGATCGTGATTTATTGATTGATGGTTGTCACATTCAACCGTTGTTGCAGTGGACCAAAAATCAGCGAAAAACGCAGAAACAACAAAATTAACGCCTGTTGTATAATCTCATAACATATAATATTAGATATAACTTCTTTTCTGTAACAGAAGTCCAAAACACATTTTGGATAAAATTAAAATGATGTCTATAACGCTCTTTATTTATATATGTGTGTATATATATATTTCGATAGGTTTCCGCGGTTAACTATGTTTAAACAACTTAGTTCACGGGATGAACCGCGTCTATTTTGGGTAAATTCTCGACGTTTCGGCATCGGCTTTGATGCCATTTTCAAGAGGTTAGCTTTTCACTCGGTGTCTCAATCTGCCTACTCCCCAAGGAAAGCTATGAGTCTTTGAATAAGACTGGGCTTTCGTGTGATCTGCTTGATCTTTTATAGGGCTGGGAGTGAAAGTTTATTTGGCGGGAGATGCATTGGGTTGGGGAAAGTTTGTAGGATTAAGGGTATCGGATGATAGGTTGGAGTTAGTAATAAGGGTTTTGGTTTTCTTTTCGAGGTAGTGGGTAGTGGGATTATTAGGTACATGGCGATAATCAGAGGATTTAAGTAAATTGTGCATCTTACCGATGTAGTCCACAGTATTTAGGATCACTGTAGCGTTACACTTATCTGCCTGTAAAATTGTAATATTATTATTTAAGGCGCATAATTCGGAGGCTTTGATGTTTGGTTTTGGTAATTCGGCTGTACGTAGCACTTTGGCTACATCTTGCCTGGTTTCATTTGCCACATTTTCAGGAAGGGTGGAAATAAAGGATTCTATTTAGGATATAATTTGTTCAGTGGGAATGCGGTTTGGTGTTACAGGGTAATCAGAAAGGTTATGTACCATCGTGTTGGTCAGGGGTGGTTGGGTATTGGGAATTTTACTTTGGCACAACTTGGAAAGTTTGCGTTTTTGGGTGTCGATTTTCTTTTCGGATATGCACAACATTTTGTCGTGTATAATCCTAGAGAAAGCATCCCAGATAATAGGATAAATTTTGGAGGAACTTAATTTATGGAAAAGGCCATAAAGTTCCAGATTGGTATTGGCGAGGTTTTTACGGGTAGCATGGATGGAGTTTCTAAGCAGAGATAGCTCTGCTTTTTTAAGGATACGGGAGATGGTGGATGATTTCTGGTGATGTTTTAATCGCAAACCAACAGGTATCACCTGTTGGTCTCTGCAGGATTTTAAGAATGCAAGGTCACACAAAAGTTTGGCCTTACGTAAAGTAAGCTTTGGATATAGCTTAAGTTTAAAGCTTCCTCCCCGTAGAGGCGTTTAAAATGTTCGGATAGGTTTTCGCGGTTAACTATGTTTAAACAACTTAGTTCACGGGATGAACCGCGTCTATTTTGGGTAAATTCTCGACGTTTCGGCGTCGGCTTTGATGCCATTTTCAAGAGGTTAGCTCTTCACTCGGGGTCTCAATCTGCCTACTCCCCAAGGAAAGCTATGAGTCTTTGAATAAGACTGAGCTTTCGTGTGATCTGCTTGATCTTTTATAGGACTGGGAGTGAAAGTTCGTTTTGCGGGAGATGCGTTGGGTTGGGGAAAGTTTGTAGGATTAAGGGTGTTGCGTAATTGGCGGTGCGGAGCAATAAGAGACTTTCACATGTCAGGCAAACGCTGGCTGTCATCTCTTGTGTTGAGGCACTGTGGGCGTTTTTCTATTTTAATTGCCTCACCTACTATTCTGCTGGTAAAATGGGAAATGGGGATAATGGTTTTAGCCCCAGAGAAATTAATTTTGTGGCCTGTTTCTTTGCTGTGTTTGGCAAGTGCCGAACCATTATCGCCTTTCCGTACGGCCAGAGAATGCTCGTATATTCGGCTAGATATTTGCCCATTTGTTTCACCTATGCAGGTCCTTTGGCAGTCTCCACAGGGTATTTCATACACTCCTTGGGATTCATTGGGGCAGTGATCCTTTGCTAAGCGAATAAGCCCAGATATTTGGTTGTTGGTCGTAAAAATCGTGCCGATATTTTGCCGCATTAGTATGCGGCTTATTCTATTGGTGATGCCTCTGATGTAAGTAAGGAATGTTTTTTGTTGGTCAGGAGGGTTTTGGGATTGAGAGTTAGTGTTTTATTTATATTTTTGATTATATTGGTTAAGGATTTGTTGGAATATCCATCTTGCAGTAGGGTGGTGGTAATAGATTTAATTTCTGTTTGGCAATTTTTGGGATCGGAAAGTCTGATGGATTTTGCAACCGAATGGATTTGGGCAGGGTGGTGATGGGATTTGGTATTTAGGTAGCGGTTAGTGTTAGTGGGTTTTTTGTATATACATATATATATACATTGACATGTGAAGAACACTTCTTTAAATGTTCTCCTTGTTATTTAAGCTTACTTAACTAGCCTACATATGTTAGCTTTAACGGTACATACTACAGTAAAAACACTTTTATTAAATTTATTAATTAAATATGATAGGTAAGTCCGAAGGTTTGAACCGTTTTAAGCGTCTGATTTGTTTGTTCTGTTCATAAGTTTGTCAACAAAAACATTCTGATGCACTTCCAGTCGTTCACTGTATTTAGCACTATATGTTTTTATTTCTGCTTTGACTGACGATATACATAAGTCATTTTGTATTCGGGTGTTGGAAACATACCACGGTGCATTCACTGTTAGTCGAATGGTTTTGTTTTGGAAGCATTGAATGATTTCTATGTTGCTATGACTAGTAGTTCCCCAAAACTGGATGCCATAAGTCCATATGGGTTTCCATATAATCTTGTATATCAACAACTTATTCTCTATTGTCAATTGCGATTGTTTTCGTATCAACCAATACGTTTGTCTGAGTTTTAATCGCAACTGTTTCCTTTTTGTGAATAGATGTTTTTGCTAGGTCATTCGTTGATCGAGGTATAAACCAAGATATTTTGCATCATCTGCGTGCTTTAATTCTTTTCCATTTAAGGTTACGGTCGCACAATTATCTTTTCTCGTGGTAAAAGTTACTTGTACGGATTTATCTTCGTTTGCTTTCATTTTCCACTTTTTTAGCCAATTCTGTATTCTATCAAGATGGCGCTGTAGAATTCTCGTGGCAATTTCAGGAGTAAGGTGAGAAGCAAGTACAGCTGTGTCATCTGCACATGTTGCAGTTCTTGTTATACGGGATTTTGGAATGTCAGCTGTATATAACGAACATAAGGTAGGACCTAATACGCTTCCTTGCGGTGCCCTAGCTGTGGTAATATCTTCTTCAACTTGTAACATAATCCCTCAAGCCAAACCGTATCAAAGGCTTGACTTATGTCTAGGAATACAGCACAATAGTAGAACTTTCTTTCTATGTCGTTATTAATTTTCTTAACCACACGATGGATTTGTTCAATCGTCCCATGTCCGTTCCTAAATCCGAACTGATGGTCAGGAATAAGTTGTTTTTCATTTATTACTGATTTTAATCTTGTTAATATTAACTTCTCAAATACCTTTGATAAATTGGGAAGCAGGCTTATTGGTCTGAATGAAGTGATTTCAGAAATATTTTCACCGGGTTTGACTAGCATTAAATATGTGCTATTTTCCAAGTTCTTGGATAATATCCCATCCTTAATAAAACATTAAATAGGTATAATAAAATTTAATACCCTTGCTAGGTAATTCTTTAAGGACTCCCCCAATTAATAGCTCATAAACTGGCGCGTTTTTGTGATTTATACCTTTTTAAATTACGTGTTCCACTTCTTTGTATGTGAATTTTTTTACAGGTCTGTCCATTTGGTTGCTTCCAAAAGTTTCTTTATTTTCCTTGTTTCGAATTCAGATAATTTACCCTCATGAGGTTCAAAAACATCTGTAAGGTATTCAGCAAATGCTCTATCTTTTTTCTCATTACTTCTAATCCATTCGCCATTTTTCCTTTAAGCGGGGGTATGTGCAGTCGTGGTCTTTTCAACTTCTTCGTTGCCTTCCATAATCGCTTCCTTCTGTGGGTGTCAACTCTTTTTGATATTCTTGTATAGTTTGGTTTTTTAGGTCTAGTAACAATTTATTGAGTTTTTTCGCAGCTTTATTAAACTTTGTATTGTCTGTTTTTGATCTTGTTAGTTGCCAACGCATGCGCGGCTTTCGTTTTGCCGCGATTTTTTGTCTAACACTAGCTGGATATTCGGTTTTACTTTACTTTAACTGCCCAAGCTGAAGTTTGAATAACTTTTGTTATGTAATCAACTGCATTGTTTATCTCTTCGGTAGTTTTTAGAGTAATATCAATATTGATCCCTAAACAGATCCCAGTCCGTCCTTTTGTTGCATAAATGAGGTTGTTTAGTCTTATACTGTATATTAGCATACATAGTGGTAACAACTGGAGAATGATCCGAAGATAAATCATGGTTAGATTTCACTTTTGTTGTCCTATTATTGATTCCTTTTGTCTTACAAAAATCTAAAAGAACTGGTATTTTTTGAGTCGGTTGACTAATAAGTTGGTTGTCCCGTTGAAAGATAGTTTAAATTTATTTCTTTCATGGCTGCTAGTAGTTCTCGACCTTTAGTTGTTGTCCTTTACCCCCAATAGACATTTTTAGAGTTATAATCCCATCCAGCTATAAATCTGTTGCCTAGGGTTTTGAGAAATTGTAGGTAGTCTTCTCTTCTGTTATTATACTTCGGTGGACAGTAAACTGCCTCAAGTTTTAAGGTATTAATTGTTTCTGTTATTTCAATAATAGTGGCTTGTAGATGTTCCTGTTTATAACGGATACGTTCATGATGTTTGATTCCATTCCTGATTATGATAGCAGTGCCAGCAGGTGCAGTTTCATCAGGATGGTTAGTATAATAAATCTTGTAATTATGGATTTGTATGTGGCTTTTATTGGTAAATCTAGTCTCAGATATTAACATTACATCAGCATCATTATTTTGTAGAAAGTACTGAACTTCTTGCGTATGATTACACAAGCCATTGGCGTTCCATACTACCACTTTTAGCAACTGAGCCATTATGATAGGTTGGTAACAAGCGTGGTGATGACGTTTATCATTGTCCCTATTTGAATTTCTACTTGTTTATTATTTAGAGCCTTTAGGACATACTTTTCCTTTGCAATATTATCTAACAATGTTATTAATAGTTTACTGTTTTTAACTCCTTCTACAAATATTGGTGGCGGATTGGGTTCGTTCTTTTTTTCTACAGCTTGTTCGGGGTTTTTCATTTCTTTTTCATCATCATCTTCATTACTTAGGCTGTAAAACCTGTTGCTTGTTGTAGTTATATTGTCTAACCAGTACTTTGATTTTTGTTTTGTTTTTGTTTGTCTGCTATATCTGGACTGCGTGGTCTTTTTTTATTTTTTTGGAAAATTTGCCATTCACTTTCAGTGCTAGTCAGTTTAAGTGGGGGCAGCCCTTGATTAGGAATTTGTTGATGTTGTGTTTGCGGTTGCATTGTTTGTTGTGAGGCTCTTTGATTTAGCAAACCAGGAGATTTAAAGACTCCATTTAAATTAGTCGTGCTATTTATAAACAATATGTTTCCGAACGTAAGTTCCTATTCACAATTGTATTTACCCATTTTTCTCTAGAAGACCTAGCATTTTGCTTCAAAAATAAAATAACACCATACTGAAATTTCTAGGGGGATCCAAACCTCGCAAGTGCTTAGATAAAACATGTAAACGATGCTCAAAAACAATGTTCAGATTTGAAAAGTATCAAATATTTGTTATATTTTTAATTTGTCAATGGTTATTGTCTAAGGTCTGCTACAAAGTATTTGAAAAAATCTCAATTTAGGAAAGTGGATTTTAAAGAGAAACCTGTTAATAACATCGATATAACAAGTAACATATAAGGAGTGGATCAGAAATATCTTTTCGCGGCTCAGCTTAGTTAGACAAAACTTATAAAAACAGAACCATATTCAGGTAAACAACAATCGCAGTGCGATTAAATTTTTAGACGATTGGAAAAGCGCGGCAACCTCCGCGGAGTTGATCCGGGTCGGCCTTTTATCGCATCGTGATAACGCTTTCAAGACAGGACAGGCCTCAAATTATCCTATTTAAATTTTATAAAAGCGTTGTGCGATAATAAATAAAAATAAAAGCCGAATCGAGAAAATTTTGAAAAAGTAAAAATAAAAAAATATTGAGGAAAATGATTTAAAATTTAATAAACAAAATGATATAGATATAAAAAATATAAATAATAAATTAGACAAAATAAGTAAACAAATCAACAGATTTAGACACAACATAAAAAACAACTGAAAGAAAATGAAAAACTCAAAATTTTCAATATTTCTTGTTTTTGTTTCTAAAGTTTTAATTCTACAATATTTACTGTTTTATCTACTCTGTTATTTATACAACTGTTACCTTATTAGTTTTAGTTTTCATCTGTATTTTATCTTTAAAAAATTGAGTGTAAATAGAATTTAACTTTTTTATCCTGATATTTAATTTTTTTAATATTTTGATTTCTTCACGCTTACTTTCATTTATTCTCCTAATTTGCAACTTTTTTTCTTATTTTATACATTATTTGCTTAATATGTTGCAAATCTTCCAGTTGTAGTTATAAATGTTTTTGTCTCTTTTTTGTTGGAGATCCAATTCCTTTTTTACAAACTTAACATTTGCTGTTATTTGCAATTATGTCCCTTTTACTGTGATTGTTTTCTATAGATATCCTAAAAAGGATTTTCAATTTTACATTAAATAATTTTAATGTAAATAATTGGCAGATTTGCTACTTATTGCGGATTTACCTCGTCGTGACCATAACGTAGCTATTAATATCACGCCGTTCAAACTTCAGGATGTTTATATTTCATACCTAGTAAATTTATTTTTTAAAAAGATTTTTAATCTTACATTTTTACTTTTAAACTTTGGATATATAAAGTTACATGAAAACTATTAAGTTTAAATAGAAAGCTGATAGTACTTCAAATAAGTTTTTAAAAGATTAAATGATATTAAAAATAGGACATGATCATTACTTAGCAGAAGGCACCTTTAACCTAAAGAAAAGCACGGTTGTAAACTATAATAAACGGGTTATCTTTAAAATAGAAACCATTAGAATATATAAACTAAGATATAAAAGCTAAAACAAGATATACATTTAAAGTGAAAAAAGCGCATCATTAAATATCAGCAAAGAAAATATTAATAACATTGATATAATATGGGGAAATTTTAATGAAACATTGGTAAAAATCTCAAACAAAGTGCATGATACCAGCAAAATAAAAATAACATAGTAGAATAATAAATTAAAAAAATTAGGAAAAAAATAAAAACTACGTTACGTACAAAACTTACAAAAGACAAATGCGAAAGGCGAAGAAAACAATAAGTGAAGTTAAGAGAAGGTTATAGGAAGAATTTGGCAAAGTTAGATGACCGGTAAAAAGGATATGCTTTATGAGACATTGAAATCTTTTAAAAATAAGAAATAGATAAGGTTAAGGCGAGTAAAAGACAAGCAAGAAAACATTTTAAATAAATGAAACAGATATTCCCAAAACTTTTTGAGAAATAGCCACAAATTACAGAACAACATCACAGAAGTAAAAGAAAAAACTAGCACAGCAATAACCGACTACAAAAATAGATTACCAGAAACGAAATAAAAGTGATAGTAAGAATTACAATGGGTAAAGTTCTAAGATGCAATGGACTAACGTCGGAAATAATAAAAAAATTTGCTAAAGTCTTCCAGAAACAATATGATTTTGGATTTGTTTACACCAAGAGAGTCGTAAGAAAAGGATGAGTTTTTTGGGTCTTCTGCTGTTTATATGGTAGTATCATCAATGTACAACGAAAAATAAAGATTAATTGAATAACAGACCAGAAGTTGTACTCAAGAAATATATAAGAAAGTTTTAAATAACAAAGAAGTAACCAGATAAACCAAATAAGGATATGATAAAAAAATAAGGAGATATGATCGAAATTACAAGTAAAAGCATTAAAAAAATATTATAAAAATAAAAACTAAGATGGTTTGAACATCTGGTAAAACTAAAAAATTACAAACAAGTTAAAAATATTATAGGAAGTTAAAGTTATAGGTAAAAGCAAAATGGAAAGACCAAGAACAACATGAAACGTTAAAAGCGTTGGAAAAGCACTAATTGACTGGAAGGCATGGGAAGACTTTATAAACTAAAGATACTGAAGAATGAGAAATCATCTCAACACTTTCTGGTACAAGAGGGCCGGGCTATGTACGTGTGTATGTTCAGAGCCTTTATTATATGACGCAAACGATAAAAAAATAATTAAAAAAATGACTGCTTTCACTAGAGATGATCTTTTGCCGAAAATCTCCATAGCGGCTTTAATGTCCCCAGAAATGGCCAAAACTTATTCTGTAATACGATTCTTGAGTCGATAGACTGGGGTTTGTTCCAATAAACTCTATCCGTAAGATAACCCTATAAGAATAAATCGCATGGGTTTAAATCGGGAGAATTTGGGACGACTTGATGCCACTTTCTATCTTACGGAAAGCTTCCAGACTTATGATCCTTTTTCCAAAGACTTCTACAAGGATGTCAAAGATATCCTGAGTCTGGTGGGCGATTGGCTCCATCTTTTTCAAACCAGTATTTGTTGACATGTCTTTTGTATCTAACAAATTGGAGTGAATGTCTTGAAAACTTCTGTGCAATAAACTCTTTCAATCACATATTTTGTGAGAAACAGTGGGCCGACAATTCCATAATGGAAAATTGCATATCATACACTAATTTTTGGGTGCAATCGACGAATTTCGATCAAATGTAGGTTTTCGGTACCCCAGTATCGGTAATCTTTTTTATTGACATAGGAATATAGTTGAAAATAGGCATCGACCGTGAAATGGACGTGCCTTATGTCCAACTTTTTGGCCCGTACCATCTTTATGATTACTTTTGCAAAAGTGGATCTTTTGCCAATATTGACCTCGGTCAGAGGCATTTGTAATTGAATCTTATACGAAAATAAATTCAATTTCTTAAGATTATGTGGATAGAATGGTTTCTAGGATGGTGTGCATAGAGTCTACACTCACACCCAGTTGAGCTGCGCTTTTAGAGACCGATGTTTGTGAACTCTTGTTCATAAAGCTCCCGAACTTATTCTACAGTCTCAGAAATAGGCACAGTACTGGTCTGCCCGTTCTTGACAAATTGTTAGTTCCTGTCATCTTAAACTTTCCAATCACCCTATTCTTCTTTCTTTAATCAGCGTCTCTCATCCACATGCGGACATACGCCTCTTCCACCTCCTTCCACCTGTTGCAGATTTGTGCCCTTGTAATCCACTTCTTCCCGGCTGCTTTTCTGATATCATCGTATCATCTACATAAAGTTCATTTGTTGGTTTCCATTTGAGCTATAGCCCATCTCCATTTCATTTTCATTATCGTGTGACCTATATCTTTTATTTTTGTTAGTTGTCTGATTCTATTGGTATTTTGTCTTTTAAAGTGATGTTCAGTAGTGCTCGTTTCATGTTTCTTTGTATTACTTATGACTTCTGTAATGTTCTTTTTGTAAAGACCTATGTTTCTGTACCATATATCAATACAGGGATAATACATTGTTGTAATACTCGTGTTTTTATATGTATGGTAAATTTTCTACTTGTATTTTTGAGTATATGTTTTAACCTTCCTAAAGCCGTCCATGCCAATTTTATTCTTTGCTGTAAGTCTACGTTCTGCATATTTTTGTCTATAGTTATTCTTTAGTCCAGATATACGTAATTGTCTACGTTCATGATGTCGTTGTCTGCTAGTTTTATTTTTGCTTTCTGCTGATTTTTGGAGCTTTGCATAACTTTTGTTTTTTGCATGTTTATTGTTAATCCAATCTCTTCCGGTCGTTCCTATAGTTCATTCAGCATTTCCTACAGATCTGTTTTTTATATATTTTGGGTCTCTGCGACAGTTTTGGAATGATTTTAGGATGGTCCACATTTCTATTGTGTCAAATGCTTTGTTATAATCAACAAAATCAAGGTATAGATCTATGTTGTACTCATGGATTTCAATTATGTTTTGGAGCGATTGTATGTGGTCTAGCGTGCTGTATTGTTTTCTAAATCCCGCTTTCTCCGGCGGTTGATACCAGTCAAGTTTCTGTGTCAATCTGTTTCTTATTATTTTGGTTAGTAATTTGTAACTTTGACACAACAGACTAATTGGTCTATAGTTTTGTAATAGTGCTTTATCGCCTTTTTTACTTTCCTTATTATAGGATAAGGAAAGTAATATAATCGGCGGTAATTTGACCTACCCAGTTTTTCACATTTCTGGATGAATTATAGCCTCAGGACACCAAAAAAGTTAGTTTGGGCCATTGGTTCGTGTGTGTGTCTGTCTGTCCGTCGGTCTGTCAGTAAAGAGGATATCTCGAGAACCGTAAGAGCTAGAGACTTGAAATATAGTATGCAGGTTGCTTATAGGTAGGGAACGCAGTGTGAAACTTTTGGTAAAAGTCGGCCGAGCCATTTGGTCTCAAGGTCGCAAAATCGGTCGCAAAGCTGTCGCGAATCTAAAGGTTGAAGATATAAAAAATTGATGAGAATAAAAATGATTTGTTATCACGAGATAAACATGAATTTAAAGTAAAAGTTGGTAAAATAGGAACTCGAAAAAAATTAAATCCAGTATTTTTGCCAGAATACATAAATAATAGGATAAGAAAAGTCGTGCGATGTTCACACCAGATTTTTTGTGCCTTAAGACCACGACAGCGTCGTTTCATTCTGGAGGTATTTTCTCTTCTTCTAGGTATTTATTTAATAAAGTTTTTAGGCTCTGTAATAGTATTATATCCCCATGTTTGATAAGTTCTAGTAGTATTTGGTCCTCTCCTGCTACTCGATTATTCTTGAGGTCTTTTATTGATCTCTCTAATTCTGTTATGTTTATTTCCGGTATTTTCTCTGAACCGGCATTTATATTTTCATTTTTTTTTTATATAAATTTTCGTAAAAATATTCTGTTTCGTCTATTATTTCTTTCATATTTAGTCATTTGACCATCTTCTTTTAATTATGTTGGTATTGCCATTTACCTTTTTTTCAGAACTTTAAGACTTGTTTTCATTTATTGTTATTTCTATTAACTTTTCATTATATTTTGCGATGTCTTGTTTAATGTTCTTTTTAACTTGTTTATTTACTTCAACATATTCCACCGTTCCTCTTTTGTTTTCGGTGGCCAGTTGGTTTCTAACATCTATTACATTTTTTGTTTCTTTGCTTATCTTTTTGTTTTCCATGCTCCTGTTTCTATTTTTTATATTTATCACATATGTTCCAGCTTAAATAATAGCACTTATAATTTTCTTATTTAAATTATCTATTGTGTCTTCTTTCTCTACTTGATTATACCATAATTTTTAATCTTAGTTCTTGTTGGTATTCGTTTTTACGTTCTACTATAGCGTCTTTGCCTATTCTATGTGTTTTTGGTCTTACGAGCTTTATGCGTGTTTATCTTGAATTGTACTACCACCAATCTATGGTCACTTTTCCTTAAAAATTTGTTTATAACTGTGACATCTTTAATTATATGTTTATGGAATGATATGACGAAATCTGTTTCGTTCTTGGTCCTGCCATCCGAACTGACCGACGTCTATTTTTTTCCTCTTTCTTTTTAAAGAAAGTGTTCATTATAAATAGGTTTCGATTCCCTGTATAATTTACCAATAACTGACCTCTGTTACTTCTGTTCTTTATTCCAAAGTTGCCCATTGATCCTTTGTTGTTTTTCCTTTTTCCTACTTTGGCGTTGAAGTTTCCAATAATTGAGTAATGGTATGTTTTGTTACTTTCTATTGCCCTTGCTACATCTTTATAGGAGCTTTCCGCTTCGTCATCATAGTTAGATGTCGGAGCATATATCTGTACAATTTTCAATTTGTATCTTGTAGTTAGTTGTAGGCTACTCTTGCTGATATTGTTTGCATTTCAATGACTCTTCCTTACTATTCGTTTATGTATGAGGAAGCCAACTCCAGTAATATTATTATTGTTTTCTGTTATATTGCAGAAGTGGTGTAATACATTGCCTGTTTCTAATTTGGTGCATTTTTCTCGGTTCTTCTGATTTCTCTCGATACTATAATGTCCCATGATTTATTTGTCATTTTTTCCTCTGGCTCTATTAATCTTTCTGTGGTTTGGAGCATTTGTGTGTTATATGTTGCTATAATTAAGGTTATAAGTATTTGGTTTCGATGATCTGTAATTTATCTAGTGAATTTTTGCCTTTCCCAGGTTCTATGAGGCTAATCTTCTTTTTGGAGGTGTAGGATTTGTGGTCACTAAGTGATTCACCCACCTGGAGAACTCTTCCTGGATTTTTAAAATTCACCATTTTTATTTTCGGTTAGGATTTAAAACTCCATGCTATCCTCCTGCGGGTTGGCGTGTGGTGCTACTTTCTTCGCCGGGATTGGTTACCCGATCTGGGAAGTTGGATTTATTTTTGAGGTTTACTCCTCTAGATCTGTCGTGTTTAGCGTTACCCAGGGCTCATCTCTAGGAGGATGTGGTTTTTCACCACGCACGACAGTCTTGGGCTGCAGAAAGGCTTATTATAACATGGTAAAATAGACAATTTAATTGTAGAGAAAATATCATAGTATTTTTTACCTTTCTATTGTACAGACAGACAAGGTAGTGTGCTTATCAAACTAAGCCTTGAAGTTAGTTAGCACTCCACTAACACTTCGGCTCTTCTCGTAAAAGGCGGCCAAAAAAGACTCATTCTTAGCTAATGCAATATTCAGTGTTAATCTAGAGTGTATACAAAATTCCAAACATTGACCTAGTTATAACTAACGTCAAACATAAAACTGACTGAAAAGCTTGACCATGGTAATAAAAAACTGTTTTGCTTGACATAATAAAGATATACAGGGCTGAATCCTGAAGCTATTTTGATAATAAAAATTCTTAAGAATAAATGTTCAAAACGACTTAGTTTTAAAATTATAGAATGTTTAATAATAAATATAGAGTTTATATAATAAAAGGTAGGTAATAAACAAAATAAACTTATAGAAATTGTTTAAAATGATCGCCGCCAACTGCAATACAGGCTCCTGTCCTCCGTCGTATTGAATGGTGAACACGTTCAAAAATACCGAGGTTCTTTCGAATGGTCTTATGCGATTTCTAAGTTTCTCAACATTTTCAATAGCAGTCGTATAAACTAGTGACCCCAGAGAAAAACATGGGGCCGGCGAAGAGATTGCTCTGTAAGCAATCCCAGAACGAACTTAAAAAAGCTTTCGATTTCGATTTAGAATTTCGGGAAAATTCGAAATCGAATATCTGAAAATTATTCGACATAGAATTTTTTCTTCATTTTCGAATTTAGCGTAAAATTTCCTATAAGAATCACATTTAAAATCGTAATGTCGAAAATTTTCCCGAAATTCGAAGTCGAATATCTCGAAAACTATTCGAGATAGAAACTTTTTGATTTCGATTTTGAAATCAGTATAATTTCCTATAAGAATCCATTTTAAAACTTTTTAAGTTCGTTGAAAATTTGAATAATTTAAGTCTGGAGACCGAGAAAGTCATAATTGTGAACCTCCTCGCCCTATCCATCAATTTCAATATGCGCCGTCACAAGACTCACAAGCAACTAAACTAAAATGTCCCGGAGAACCATCATACATAAAACACATTTGTTGTAATTAATATGGGGTTCTTCTAACAGCAATGGCAGTTTCTCTGCAAGAAAATGGCGGTATACTTCTCCATTTACCCTTATCGGCAGAAAATGTGGACCTATCAAGTGTTCACCAACAATTCCCGCCCACACATTAACTGAGAATTGGTATTGATGACGGACAACCAATGTTTCGTGCGGGTTTTCTTCGGCCCATATGTGATTATTATGGAAATTAATTATAGCGCTTCTAGAGAACGTAGTCTCGTCGATGTAAAATATTTACGCAAAAAACTAAGGATTTTGTGCGACTTCATGTTGTCAAAAGTGCGTGTACTCGTAGAATGTGATAGGGATACAACTGTTGACTCTTCAATATCCTCCAAACTGAATGTTCCTCGATTTCATTTAGCACTATTTCTTCAATTTTGTGGAGTTCTAACTATGCGAGGGTGTTTGTTATCAGCCGTATGATTTTTTAAACATTTTGTTTCACTAAGACGTTGGGGAAGACGGGCAAACATGGAATGATGCAGGATTACACGGCTCGGGTATCGTTCTTCACAAATACGTGTAGCTGCACGTACATTACCATTAGCAAGGCCGTAAACAAAACGCATATCGCACATCTCAACATTTGTGTAATTTATTTTGAAGAACAGAAGCTGGCAATAAACTTTAATAAACCAGTGCTTTGACACAATAATATTGAAATAACAAATAACTATTTTCACTTAAAAATAATTGTCTTTTGCTGACTCAGCTGTGATATTGGATAGTGTAAGTTATACTATACAAACTCTTAGTTTATTATTAAACATTGTCGCATATATTTAGCATCACCCTGTATGATAGTATATGATAGTATCTTAAGTATATATATGAAGCAGTAAAAAAGGTAAATTAAACAGAGAGCAACAGCTAAGTTCGTATATTAAGCAAAATCATGTTTGCTTTCTTACAAATTTTTTAGTGTAATTAAGATACATTTAAAATAATTTATTTAAAGCCCCTTAATAAAAATTATAAAACCCCAATATCGCTAAACGTCAGCCTGGTCCAGCGGTTGAGGCGTATGCTTTGGTGCGAACGAAACTAGGTTTATCCACCGAGCTCTCTGATCCCTAGTGAGTGGCCTACTTAGTCACTAAAAATAATTGAGTAGGAGCAACAACGGCGGTCCTGTAAGGCGCGATGCTTGCCGCATAGACCGCACCAGAGATGGTGGGCGACGACCGATCAGAGCAGCGGACATATGAGAGCCTTACCATTACAGTTACCAATAATATGACTAAAATATTTCTAGTTGACAATTTACCAAAAATTAAGAATAATTAAAAATTAATTTTATAGAAAAGTCGGCAAACATACTGCTAGATAAAACAAAATTAATTTAAGATTTTTATATTAAATTATGTATTTTACTGTTACAAACACACTCACGCAAAAACTAAAAGATGCACTAAACCACAAGGATCGAAATCAAGACGCCTGCTAAAATATTTAGAGTGCAGTTTCATTGCGCCTTGCTGCACGTAGGCCGCAATGAGTTTGCTTTATCGAGCGCGAAGTTCATTGTGTCAACTTATCGTTTTATTTTTTAAACAGAAGCGCAGTCACATAAATATTCACGCTGAAGTTTGTTCACTTAACAAGTTACAGGCTCGGTGCTGTCGGCTCCGTTTGCAGTCCGCTGCGACGGCATGTTCCATGAGCTTTTTATTGTTTGTCTTCGCCGCTTACTTCGCATACAACTCCGTATTCACTTAATTTAACTGCCGTATCTGCATAATTAAAGAGAGTTCTAGTGCAGTTTTAATTTACTCTGGAGGGTTTATTTGTAATAAGAAACTTGATTACTTAAGCGATTTGAAAGGCTCCTGGGTGTTTAAGAATGCGCTAGTTTTAAAATACTCCATTATTTTAGCAGCGATTTGATATCCTTATTGCATTAGCGTTCTTAGAATCGAAATTGATGAGATGGTCTATTAGTACTTTTTTTATTTCAATCTAATCAGCTCAGCAAACAAATGCTAGACATGACTGTGTCATGCGATTACTATTAATTAATACAGAGTGAGGTCAACATTGGGTTTCTCTTATAGCTACTACATTTACATAAGATTTCTATATAGTTAACTAATTGTTATATATGTCTAAATTAATTTTTTTTCTTTTAATGAAGATTTACAATCTGCTTTACGTAGCAATAAGTAAATTAGTTTAGCAAGTTACAGTGAAGGGAGAAGTAATCCAGTGATTACACTCCGAATTAATTACTACTTATGTAATTTGTTTTAGATATAATAATTAATAAGTACTACTATGGGTCCACATCTGTAGGCCATCTTCTGTTAGTCGTTTTCGTACTAGTGAGGGAACGTTTAAAGTACTAGCTTCTTCGTTTGGATGTCCAAGTAGGTTGTTTAAGTAGGTACTGGTTAGGTTGTGGATTACCTCTTCTACAAGGGGTGTGCCTGAGTCATCATGTACGGTTTTGTTCCTGACATACCAAGAGGCATCGAATATAATCCTTAGCATTTTGGATTGTAGCCTTTTAATAATTTGAAGGTTTAGCACAAACCCAAAGTTGAACTTTGTATGTCCAAATAGGTCGGATCATACATCTGTACGGGAGAATTTTGTTGTCAGTTGTTAGTTTCGACTTTCGGCCGATTAACCAATTTATCTGTCGTAGCTCGAGGTTGATTAGTGTTTTCCTGTTTATAATATGTGCTTTCCATGTTAGTCTGCAATCCAATGTTAATCCTAAATATTTCATCTTATTTTTCACAGGAAATCGGATAGCGCTTATTTTTACTTTCATTCACATGTCTATTTGTAAATATGACATGTGGTGATTTCAACTGGTTCACTGTTACTCGCCACCTGCCGAGCCAGTTTTCGAGGAGTTTAAGGTGGTGCTGAAGGTTAGCTGATGCTACTTATGGAATTTTGGTTATAGCGATTAAGGCAGTATCGTCCGCATGAAGGAAGGGTCCCAGCACACTTCCTTGTGGCACTACTGACTTGATGCAATGATATGTGAATGTTTTCAGATTGAATTTTGTTTGAAAGTAACGGTCGGATAGATAGGATTTGAGTAACAGATACTAAGGTGTGGGTAGAGTAAGCTTTAATTTGTATAATAGTCCGGTATTTAACACGCACTCAAAAGCTTGCTTTATGTCCATAAAGGCGGCAGTGCATAATTTCTTCTCCTCAAGACCTTAAGTACTTCATTCACTATTTTGTGCGTTTGTTGGATTATGGAGTGATGCTCTCTAAAACAGAACTGGTGTGATGTTACTATTTCATTCAAATCAACTGCCTGTGTAAGCATTTTTAACAAGAGTCTTTCAAATATTTTGGAATTAAGTTAATAGGTCGGTATGATTCAGAATCTTGTGGTGGTTTGCCGGGTTTGTAGATCATAATTATTTGCGCGAACTTCCAAGTTACTGGGTAGTAAGCTAACCTCATCATACCATTATAGATGGTGGTCAATAACACTATTGCTTTCTTGGATAGTTGTTTAAGTATTAGTGGCGACATTAGGTCCAACCCAGAAGCTTTATAGTTTTTTCCTTTAGATATTTTATGTTTCACTTTCGCCGGGGAAAAAGGTTTCATAGGCAATGTCATTGGGCAAGGACTGTCCAATAAGTTCTCGATTTCTTGATCGTTATTGTTGTTGTTTGCCTAGGTGAACTAAATACTGATGATAAATGCTCCGCGAAGATAGGTGCCTTTTTCTGTTCAGTTTCCCCAACTACCGTCTTGTTTTCTAAAAGGAGGGATATGAGCGACTGATCACTTTCCAGATGGAATGGTTATCTTTTGATAACGCAGTAAGATAGCTTTCAAACGTAGGATTTCGGATTTCTTGCAGTGCTGACATTACTTGTTTTGTAAGTCTATTGTATGTGTGTCTATCAATAGGATTTTGATTTCTTGGCCACTTGCTTCTGGGTCTCCTTTTTTTTTGCAACAAGTTTGCGAATATGTACGGGTGTGTTGCTTGTGGCATTTGCATCTCGACTTGTCACTGGGATAGATTTCCAAGATGCTTCTTGTATTACACAAGTGATGTGGTTTGTCGCAGCATCAAGATCGTCAGGATGTTTCAGGGTGAGGTTGGTATTGAGATGTTCGTTGATATAAGCTCTAAAAGCATCCTAATCTGTTTTAGCTGGAACGAGCTTAGGAGCGTCGGGTAGGCAAATGATATGTGTAATTAGCGTAGAAATTATGGAAATGTGATCAGAAGAGAAATCCCAATTTTATATTATATTAAGGTAGTTTGGTGCGATACTTTTAAGCAGGAAAAAGTCGATTAAGTCCGGCAGTTTGTATTGGTTAGTCGGCCAATAGGTTGGTTTTCTAATAGAAAGATACGAAAAATTCTTGTTATTGGTGGCCCGCAAGAGATTTCTACCCTTGGTGGTGTATGTCTTGGCCTCCAGTCTGTGTGCTTGGCATTCCAATCACATCCTATTATAAATCTGTTTCCCAGCTGCTGAAAAAGTGTGGATTATATATAGCAGCTGTATTAAAGGACCACGGCTGTCTGCTGATATGGATAATTGTTGCTTGAATTTTATTTGTTTGATTTGTAAGTATGTCATGGTGCTTTATGGTATTTCGAATAATTATTGCAGCGCCACCATGGGCCGTTCCATCAGGATGATTATTATAATCAATTGTGTATTGTGGTATTTGTAATACTGTCCTTTCGGTAAAATGTGTTTCCAAAATCAGTAGTACATCGATTTTATTGTATTAAAGAAAGTTAATTAATTCAGTTTTATGGTTGATTAAATAATTTGCGTTCTATGAACAAATACGAATTGGAGAAAGGTCCATTAATTAGCGAATTTGTTTATGACGGTAGACAGCATGTTTAATGTCATACTGTTCTGACTGATAAGTTGAGCGAACATTGACTTGAATTCAATGAGAAAAGTATTCAGTTGAGTTTCTAAGTTCTGTTGGTTTTCCAAAGTAGTTCCTTGTAGTGTTCCAGAATATGACTGATTGGCTCGTGTACCCTGCTGTATATTTCCTGTAAGTTGCGATGTGGGGCGGCTTAGAGTTTGATGGTTCATATTTGTACGCCTGCCTCTTACTTTTGCAAGTCACTGTAGACTGTCCACCCTTTATAGTTGGCTCTATAATTGCCTTCACAAAGTACGCATTTAACCGACGTATTTCTAGATTTCTGGCATAATGTAGAATTATGGTTTGCTTCGCATTTCACACATTTCTAGGGTCTTGTACAGTACGATTTTGAATGGCCGTACATTTGGCATCTTGTGCAATGTATGATGCTTTTCTTTTTATGTGGCGGTTCTACTTAGATTCGCATGTTATTTAGGAATTTAAGCTCGTATATATCTTTGTTATTTGGTTATGGTTCGAGGTCAACGTAGAATAACATTAAAGATAATTTGCTTATTCGGTGTCTTATATTTATAATATGGCGGACTTTATAGCCTTTTGTTATCAGGTTTTCTTTGATTTCCGATATAGGAATAAAGTAATAGAAATTATGAATTAGTACTCTGTAAGTTCTATCATTTTTTATTTGGTAGGTATGATAAACAATTTTTTCATCATTTAAGTGTGTTATAAGTTTCCTGTAAGTATCTGGAGTGTCAGCATTAAGTTTAATAGTATCGTTAGCTACAGCTTTACTTTGATAAGTTTCTTCTGGTGTGACTGGAGAAGCTTTTACTCATTTTTTTTTAATCTACTACTCTATAAATGAATATTGGTGGAGGTTTTGATATTTTCGGTGTTCATAGGTGTTTCAACAGTTTCGTTTGTTAGAGAGTTAAACCTGTTTGATGTTATAACATTAGATAGTCCAGCTGCATTTATTATTTTGTGAACATTATTTCGCTTTCTTTTTTTATAACTTGCCATTCATGTTTATTCACAGAGATTTCATCATCGTTACTAACTTGCATTGCTAATTCATTATTATTACTGGAAGTTTGATCTGCGGGGACTGCACTTATTGTATTTTGTGGCTGATTAGTCGTCTGAGAATAATAATTATGTTGTGGATTATTGATTTGTTGCGCGTTGAAAGGATATTGACTTTTTGATATCTGATAGTTTATTTGCATTTGTGGGAAGGATGGCGGTAGAGCTGATTATGGCTGGAATTTTTGTTGATAAAAAGGGAACTGGGCGGTCGCTGATTGCTGCATTTGGCCGCACCGATTAGCATGAAGCGGGGTAATGCCGTAAGGATGGCTCATTTTGTTTGATAAAAGCTCGTGGGTTAATATTCGAAGTGTTTATTATTGGTTTTTTGATCACTTACTTGACAATCATAATCACTTGGCCTTATATATATATATATATATATATATATATATATATATATATATATATATATATATATATATATATATATATATATGCCTTATATGTTGCGCACTTTAATCTCAGCGAAAACGGGACGTCCTTACTCGTTGAAACTCAAGAGGCAACTCTCTAATTAAAATTAAAATTAACACTACTATCACAGCAGGTCTTGTGAAAGTTTTCTTTTTAGTCTCCGATGCTAATTTTTCTGACCGAGGTTGTAGAAAAACCCACTAGGACAAACAAATGTTGTATTATTAATAAAGATTAACACATTTGGTATTTTTGAATTATTTATAAATTTTCTCATTTCTTATAAACCAAGGCGTGTTCACTGCAATTTTTGTAATTTTATTTTGTAATATTTGAAGATTTCTTAAATGGGTCTTAGATGTATTACTCCAAACCGGACATGCATAAGTTATGATTGGTCGTAATATAGACTTGTAAATAATTATAGTGCACTCGATACGTAGGTGAGACTTTTTGTTGATCAGCGGGTATAGCAATAAAATTCTCGTATGACATTCATTTACTTTTTTATCAATATGGATTTTCCATCCAAGTCTGTTGTATACCCCTAGGTATTTGACTGCTCCATCCATCCCTTGCATTCAATTCAATTAATTGTTGGTTTATTCTTACATTTTGAAGATTTCTATTTGCTTCAAGGTGAAAATCTTGACTTGGCTTTTTTTGGATTCATTTTAATTTTGCAATTATCATACCATGTACATATCGTATATAGTGCGTTTTTCAGGAAGTTAACTGCTGTCAGAAGATTTTTATTTTGCGCAATCACTGCGGTGTCGTCTGAAAACATTGATAAGGTAGAGTTATTTCTGGTTTGTAAATCATAGGCAGAGGTTAAACAGCGTTGGTCCTAATATGCTGCTCTATGCTATTCCTAATTTTATTGCTCTTTTGGTGGATAGCGGTGGTTGTACCCTAACGACAAAAGATCTATCGGTGTTGATTAAAGTAATAATGTCAATGAGCCAATCTGAGAGTCTAATTTTAATGATTTTATATCGAAGTCCATCATGCCACATACCCTATCATTTTGAATATCATTAAGACAAAATACTGTATACATCTTGTCTTCGAAGCCTTATTCAACTTTTTCTCTAATTTTTATTAGCTAATGAGTAGTTAAGTGTTTTTTTTAAACCAAACTGTATTTCGGTATTGCGTTTTTCCCTTATATTATTATATGAAGTCGTAATTTTTTCTAATATCTCTGATCGTTTCCACTTTTATGCAAAAGTAGTATAATAGCTTGTTTCCGCTCTTTTGGAAAGTCACCTAATCTGAAACATTAAATATTGATGTTAGGAATTTGGAGTAAGTTGTTTCATTATGGAGTTTTATCATTAAGTCTGGTCCTGGTGATATTTTGTAGATGATCTTGAGTGATGTTTGTATCATTTGATATAAAGACACAAAGTTGGAGTTTTTTATATATTTGTTATACAAACTGAGTATATAAATGTCCAGTTTCAATCTGACTTGGTGGGTAAGTTTTTGTCATTTACATCTTGTTTTCTTTTTAGTTTGATTGGATTTAGTATTTCTACTGGTGTTTGTAGGTAGCTTCGCTTTCTATTATTGCTTGATGTCACTGCATGTTGGTTACTAGTTTTAACTATTTCTGTACATTGCCATACTGCTTCATCTTTACCATGTATTACATAGATAGGTTCAGGACTTTTGATATTTTTATCTACTTTGGTATGAAATATTTCCCAATCAACTTTACCTTTTATTAGTTTGATTCTGACTAGTATTAAGTATTGATTTATAGATTGTGCCTATACTCGATTGGATGTATTTATTTGACGACGAACTTTTTGGTAATAATTGTATCCCTCAAAATTGCCAGAGTGATGCTCTCCGCAATTTACACATTGTCGTGGTATATTCTGGTTTTTCTTGCGTTTAGTGTACTCATAGTTGCCCGTAAATTTGACACATGGGGGTTCCATTGGACAATAATTTCGTGTGACTGTATGTATCATTGGCATTTTTACATTGGGGAATGTCTTTTGATTTTCTTCTAGGTTCCACTTCTATTATGCTATACTGTATTTTCTTTAAATTTACGATATCTTTAGCATTGTCTTTTTTTACTTACATTTATTGCCAGATCAACAAATATTTTTGTTATACATAGCACTGATGTTACATAATGTGGTTAACTGGGACTAAGTAATATAGGGAAACTTTTATCTGTCTCGGTGAACTTTTCAATAACAATTTCAGTGATTCTCGCCATCAGCTAATATAATGTCTTGAGGTAGTTGACGTTTGAGTCTTGTGTGGATCTTTGTTCGAAAAAGATCATAATCAACCGCACCACTACACCCACTTGAGTTGGTTATAAGTTTTTTTGCATTTTTCTTAATGTGGCCTTTGATGGACATAATTCCTAGTTCATGATGCAGTTGTGTATTCCGAAAATACCAGGGTGCGTTGACTGCGATCCGCAACACTTTGGTTTCGAATCTCTGTAGCTTTCGTATGTTGGTTTGAGATGTATTACACCATATCGGTGATCCATATAGAATTAATAGTTATAACAGGCTTTTATATAACAAGACAGTTCATTCAATTTTTAAGGAATATTTGCGGTTAATTAGTGGATACAACTGTTTAAGTCTGGTATGACCTTGGATTAATTTCTGATTAATATGAAAACCCCAACTCAGCCGTGTGTCGAGATAGATGCCAAGATATTTGACTGCTGAGTCATTTGGTTTCCATGGTATTGGTTTATTATTAATGTGCACGAAGTTGGGATTCCTAAATCTTCTAAGCGTGATGATTTTGAATTGGCATTTTTCTGGGTTTATTTGAGTATTCCACTGTTGGAACCACCGAAAAAGTTGGTTTGTAGCTTGTTGAAGTGCTAGTACTGCTTCATTCAATAACGTTGGTTCGATAAAAATGGCTGTGTCATCCACAAAGGTAGCAAGAGTTTCCTTAGTTTTGGGCAGGTCGAATGTGTAAATGCAGAATAGGGTTGGATCTTGCGGGACACCAACGTGGATATTCTTGGTTTCTGATAGTGTTGAATTCACTTTTGACAGCAAAGGTTCTATCTTCAGCAAATAAAAATAAGGTGGCTTTCAGATAAAATGGTAAGTTAATATCCAAAATTTTCTTTTTCAAACCTTCAAGCGAAACTTTGTCGAAGGCCTGTGCAATATCAAGAAATAAGAGCGTGGCGTATAGTTTATTTTCGAAATTGCGCTCAATATGTTCATTTATTCATTGCAATTGATGACATGTCCTTTTCTGAATCTTAACTGGAAGGTGGGAATTAAGTTGAGACTTTCAATTGCAGCGTTTAATCCAACATGAATTATTTTTTCTTGCAGTTTGGATAGAGTAGTTAGCAGACTTATTGGTCTATAGCTGCTTATTTTAGTTTTGTTTTTGCCTGGTTTTGAGAACATTCGAATTTGGACGTATTTCCATGCCCGAAAGTAACCTAGTCTTAGGCAGGCATTAAAGATTGTATTTAGACTGGCTAGGGTGACCAGTGAGGCCGTAGTACGTGAGCTCTGAGAGCCCACCACTATAATGTCGCGGGGCTGGGTGTACCTATCCCGTTGGTGTTCGCCACTCGACTATTTCACGAGGGATATTTAACATTGATCTTTCGCGATGACGATTGGGACATCAGCCTCGACGATGGCGTCCAGATCGTCGGAGCGAAAGATTCTCTAATACAACGAAAAGTTATATGCAAAAACGAGCCTAATAACACTGATCCTTTGTCTAAAGGCAAATGGCAGTGGCCTCCAGGTGGTCGATGGCTCCTTGCAGGACGTTGAGGTGACATATACTCCTTTGAGATAGGTCTCACTGACCAGAACTACGCTGAAGTTACATCTCTCGACAAAATCCATAAACTTGCCTTTCTTTTCTTTAAGGCCGTCTGTATTACAGAAGACCAGATGCAAATGGACAGGTCGTTTGGACTTGCGATAAGAGGTTGCAACAAGCTTCCTATTTTCTAAGCGTGGTCAGGAGGCCAGCTAGGGTTTAGAAGTGTTGGTGGCTCCACTCACGGATTCCAAGATGCGCGAAAACAAGTTCAAAATTTTTTGGAGATCCAGTTTTTGCAAATGCTAAAACAGGTTTTCCTAACCCTAGAAAGACTTCTCGGGTTGGAGACTGACATCTGAGGGAATAGTCATCTGTCTCGTTGGCGTTGCTTTCGCTACCTGAGCGTGCGATACGCCTAATGTCGTTGTCAGACTTTATCTGTGTTATCTAGGTTCACCGCACATAAGGGTACTGGTTTCTTATCTCTATTGTATAGTGATACTACCTATATTACCGGATATTTTAAGTTTTTCAATTCTTCTAATACCTCTGTTTCAGTAATTGACAGAGATTTCGAATTATACTAATAAGTGATTTTTTCCGGATTTTTGACTGTATTCATGTCGAGATTATTATCTGCATAAAATTTTATCATTTTCCTATAATCTATCTTGTTTAAATTAATTCTAATTTTATCACTTTTTTATAGTTTCTAATTCTTTCAAATGGCTCAAGTTCACTTTGTCAATATTTATAACTTTATTTGACCAACCCATTTAACAAAAGACATCTCTAACGTACTGATAAACAGCTTTGGGGAGATCACACCCCTTTGCTTTACTCCTCTCTCTATAGGTACGTTATCTGTAGTTGCAGTAAAGTCAATTTTTTATACATACTTACATTATTGTAGATGTTTTTTATTAATTGTTTGTATCTGCTGTCTATTCCGGAGTTGACCATCGAATTGAGTTTTGCTTAGATTTCTACGGAGTCAAATGCTGTCTAGTAGTATGTAAAGAGTTTTTTATTTCGTTTGTTATGTCTGATATTTCCTCAGAATTTACATTTAAGATGTTCCTTTTTGAGACTGCAATTTATCTCTCGTTTAGGTTTCTTTTTGATTTGTAAAATTTAAAATAATACCTTTCAAGTTCGTTTATTATGGTATCTCTCTTTGTTGATATATTTTCTTTGTTTTTGATTTTTACAATTTTTGTTTGGCCTTTTTTTAAAACACTTCTTTAAAGTTTTAGATCCTTTATTTTGTTCCAATGTCTCCAGTATAATCTTTATTTTAAACTTTCTTATATGTTTTCATATTTCTTTTTTAATCAATTTATTCAATTTTGTCAATTTTATCTTGTTCAAATCATTTTTTGTTTTTAAGCTTCCTCGTCTTTTTATAAGCTTTTCTGTTTCATTGCTAATTTTTGTGTTTTTGATTTGTTCTCTGAAGGCTACGTTTTGTGCGATGTTTATTATTTCCGACGAGATATACTCCGCAAGTTTATTTATATCCTGCACATCATCTGTTTTACCTAGTGTCAGCCTGTTTGTTTGTTCTTCCTGAAAGTGTAACTTATTTTCCGCCTTTTTGTTAGTGTCAATTGGTTTCTTTCTATTTTTGAATTTGTTAGCTCTAAGTGATTGGAGATTAATGTACAGCTTTACTCGGACAATTCTGTGATCACTACGATCTATGCATTTGCTTAGGACTGATACATTTTTCTGGGCGGAAATTATAAAGTCTATCTTATTTTTTTTACCGTATGATCAAGGCTTATCCATGTCTATTTGCGTTGTTTTCTTCTTTTTTTTGAAAAACGTGTTTATCATGTAAAGGTTGTTTGTGTTGCAAAATTTACTAACACATCTTCTCTATAGTTTCTGTGGTCACTCCACCTAAACCCATACTAGTTTTTAGTTTCCTCCAAATTTTTACCTACCTTCACATTAAAGACTCTAATTATTACAGATTAAGACATTCTGTTAGTTCTTCGTAAAAACTTTCTATGTCATATTCTTCCGATTTGCTGGTGGGTGCTTATACCTGTATAACTTTGAATTTTTTTTTTTAATTTAAATTAATTATTATATATGCAATTCTGTCGGATGTGCCTTCGTAGGCTACAACGTTCTTTGCCAAGTTTTTATGTACCAAGAATGTAACCTCGTTAGTTTTTGTTTCAGTTTGTCCCTTGCTGTATAGTATGTTTTGAATTTAAATTTGTTATATTTTTTCCAGTAAGTCTTTCCAGTACCTAAACCTATTATATCCCATTTTATATTCTGTATTTCGTTTTGTAACTCAGTTTTTTTTTTCTATTGATAATGTTCTCACGTTATATGTCGCTATAAACATGGTCCATGACGACCAGATCCAATGTAGGTATTCTTAACAACCTTTACCTCTTTCCTTGTCCGACCGTCGTCGTACTCGGAAAATGTGAGGCTGCTGCGGATAAAAGGCCGTTGCTTTTTGACTTCTTTCATTTTGGGAAGTTTTTAGCCGTAATGCACTACACTGGCCATGTGCTTCGGTGCATGGTTTTAAAGAACAGAAAGAACGAAGTGGGTGAAATAGAACCATATGGGTTAGGATACGGCTGTTCCTCAGTGTGGGTGAGAAAGAGCGATAGCTCACGTAGGCAGAGTCGCTTTCCTAAAGTAAACCTATCTCTGCCGGGATCACAAGAGAATGTCTACCCACTACCGCATGTTTTTTTTCAGCTAATTTATCTGTCTTAATATTTGATTGCCGATAATTTGTCCTTAAATTTCTTTGTTGGTTTTTGTACCTTACTTCTTGTTTTGTTAATGTACTTTTTTCTATTAATATCTTTTGTAAGTAATGTTTGTAGTTTTGATAATTCTTTTCCTTCTTCAGCTCTCATTCTAGTGTTTCCCAGTATCTATCTCTTATGTCTTTATTTCTTTTTTTATCTAAATTTTCTACTTATTTGTGTTGTTCTTTACGTATTTATTCACTATATTTTTTCGTTCATTGAACAGTTTTTGCATTACTTATTAGAATATTTTGGCAATTAATACCCAATCCACAAAATAAAATACCAGTTTATTTATTATTAATTATCTTCACGTCTATATGTCCGGTCCATACTAAATTCTTACTTATGCAAACTTATTTTAGCAATTACCATATAGAAAAGCTCTTATCAACAGAATCGTTCTACTATTTCAAGATAGTCGGCATTAGCAAACGTTTGTATTAAAGTTTCATTACCCAAAAAAATTCAATCGTATTTTACGGTATTAAACGTATTGCTCTGAAGCTCCCGCTTCACTTTAAAAACGATCCGGAATAAGGAACGCTGGCGCTAAAACTTTAACGTTCTTAAATTGTATTTCATTACACTACCGAGCGGTAATACCATTACCTCGAGTGGCTTGTTACTTACGAATGAAATAGCTCTGCTGGGTCTGTATCCCATTGTGATAAATTTTACTTTCAAATTTGTTAGTTTATCTTTAATTTAAATACATCTGAAATTTAAATCATTCCTGAACAATCCGCTTTTTAACGAAACGCTTAATTTAGACGTTAGAAGTAAATAAAGTAAATTTCAGATAAAAATTGTAAATAAAGATATTTAAGGAAAATAACTCAGCGGGTATTTAATTTATGTTATTCATCTTCAAGAGAATTATTTTCTGCAAAAACGTCCAATATAATATAATTACGTTGTTTATTTAAATTATTTATGTCTTCTTGGGCTATGCTAAAAATTTAATTTTTCTGCAAATTTGAGTTTTCTTCTTTTAGACTTCCAATCAGCTTCAACTTATTTGTCTGTAATTCTGTACAAATGTCAAAAAATTTGACATTTTTTAGCGTAATTTATTTAAGAAATAAGCCAATTAAATAATAATTGTGTTAAAAAAATAAGAAGTGTGTAAATTCGTCTTATTACACTATTTTCTACTTGTAACAAGATTGTTGTTTGTTTTATTTATTCGTATATGCCAAAAAACGTGGACTGATCTTTATTTGCTAATTGTATAGATACAATAAGGTCCTGTGGCCAGTTCGCCTGAAGTCTTCAATGATTGGATTGACAGCTGCTCTACAAGGTTGTTACTTAATTTAGAGTTGCGCTTGCAAGTTTGAATTTTGTTGGTTACGTAGGGAATTTTACCATTACACATTTGTTAGCATGCGAGGGTCTCAAATTGAAACCGCTGTAATAGTATGGTGTGTGATGCCTTTTTACAACCCCGTAGTTGGATTTTATAGGCTTTAATATTACTTTGTATGGGAGTAGCTTGTTTGAAATCGGTATCCAAGTTTTCAACGAAGTGCATCTCAAGATATTTCTGTTATCATGAGTATTGCTATGTTGTAAATTTTAATCTATGGACATACTGTTTGTCTGTTGGTAAATATTATTTATATAGATTTTTTTATTGTTGATCGTTACTCCCCATTTGTTAGTCTAAGCTTGCTGTATGTCAAGACGCTATTACAGGTGTTCACTGCCAACATAGCCATATCAACTGCAAATGTCACGATGCCAATATTATCTGTTTCTGTTAAGTGGCGGAAGTGGAGCAGGTAGAGAAGTAGTTCCAATACACCGCCTTGGAAAACTTTGGGCAGATTTGATGATAACGTGAAACCTCGTTGTTGATTTTAACTTAGAAAGACCGATGCTCGAGATACGATTTTAGCAATATATAGATTTGCTTGGAAGATATAATATGAGTTTGTATAACTAGCCTTTACCATATCTTGGGGGCTTTCTTTATATTTAGGTATGCAACCGCCCATATCTCTATTATCCATCTCTCCATTATTCGTAGTATAATCTGGCGACTTTAATGTCAACTAGTGTTTATGGAATCAGAAATGATAACATGGGCTCATCTGATCGAGGTCTACTGTTTTTTAATTCTTTTAGTAGAAATATTTCCAATATCTTTGATATTAAAGAGAGTAAATTTATTAATCTGTAGGATAAATATTCACCGGCTGATTTTCCAAGCATCGTAATCATTATGTTCAGAGTATTGTATCGGAAAGTATGTTAGCCTTAGTACTATTATATTTGTTAATAATAAACAGTAACGCCTTTCTCAGAAGGCGTTACAAAAATTTTTTCTACTATATAGACACAGCCAGAATCATTCTGAGTATTTTGAGTTTTATTTACTGACAAACTTCAGCTAGAAAGAATAGTGTAATTGGTAGGTGTAAATACCATGGAACGTCTAGAAATGATTCGATTTTGTTTTAATTATTATTTTCTTGTAGGGAGGGGGAGCACAGCCCTGAAAACATTGGCAAAATACCCACCGAAAGTATCTGCTATATCTTTATTGGTTCAGACCTAGTTATGTCTGATTCGCTAATTCGTGAGATTATTACTCCTGGCATTTCAATGTATTCGTTGCTTTTCATATAGTGTTATACATTTTTTATATTTATATTTGAAGGTTTTATTGACAATTTCCACTCATTTGGTAAACAGGTCTGTTATAAGAAGTATTTTCTTGTCTGTTTCTTGTTTTTTGCCAATTTCTTTGAACAATGGGTTTCTCTACAATAGTGAAGAATGATAATGAATACAAAAGTGTTAATTGTAGTGTTGTAATTTGGCTTGCCAAGCAGCTTCTTAGATCATAGGGCTCAAGTATTGAGTAGCAACATCAAAATTTTAATTGCTTTCTATTTTAATGGCTAGGCTGGAGTTTTCATGAAAGTGATTTTTGAACCGATCCAAATCCTTAGATTTAGTACGAAGTCTAAGAAACATTTTTTCAGTTATTGTAGTTGTGTTAATGTTAATGATCGGTTCAATTCTACTTCAATATGGATATTTGCTATATTGTTGGTGATTGTGTTATCTAATAAGTCTGGTAATTTGTTTGAATCACTGGAACAATAAGTGAGCCTTCCAGTTAAGAGATTTGTTTCTTTGTATTACCTTTAGTAGGTTGCATTTTTTTAATTGGTTAATTTTGAGCCTCAGGCTGTTTTTTTCATTCCAATCACCTCCTACCATAAATTTAGTGCCTAGGGATCAAAAAACTCTTCATATTCACCAAATGATACGACTTGCTTCAGTTAGCAATAAACTGTTGCAATTACAATTGGATATTGCAGAATTTAAACTTTGAATTTCTGTTTGATAGTGTTGCAATTTGTAATTAGCAACATACATACTTATTTGTTGCTATTACAAAAAACTTATTATTTCAGGAACGTGATTAATAATACTATTGGTATTCCAGAGTGAAATGGGTAGTGAAGTTGTCATTTTTAAACTATAACATTCGAAACCATGCTTAGGATTATGCTATTCTAACTCAGAAGCCAAGAATATACTTTGAATTTGATGAGGAACTGTTGATGATGAGCTGTTGGTCATGATTTAGTGGACTGTTACTTCTTTCCTATTTTAAAAACTTAATTCTGGAAACAAAAAGTCATTTCTATTAGAACGTACTTATTGAGAAAAGATTTTATTTTCTATTTTTTTAAAAGATGCTTTTCTGTTTTATTGAAAGTCTTAATAAACTGTACAGTCTTTATAAGTGGCCGGGTAACATTTACCACGTAAAGCACAGTTATCTGGGATATTTGAATTTTTGCTTGCATGTTGAAATTATATGTCTACCTTTGAAGTTAACGCAGGTAAAAGGTTTATTACAATATATTTTTATATGTCCTTGTTTTAATATCGCAGGCGTTGATCAATATTTCACTTTCTGAAACAATTGTATTGGTAATGTCTTTTCTGTCGAGTATTTTTGTTATTGTTTTCGTTTGGTTTAAGATCTATTATAAAGAAATGAAGAGACTGTTTAGTTATTCTGTAGCAAACTGTATGACCTTGTTAGACTAGTTCGTTCTTAATGACATCTACTAGAATAGAATGATGAGAGTTTCGAAAGACTACTTCTATATGAGCTTTTTTCTTCAAGGTTTGATTCACTGTTATTATCGTTATTATTTCTTACTTTCAAAAAAATGTATTTGTTGTATGTGTTGGGTTGTGTTAAAATTTAATTAGTGTGTGTTCCTTTTCTTTACTTAAACTGTCTGTTTACTGTATTCAATTAAACTTTCTTGGTAGGTATTATTGTCCATAATCTGCAAGGTTGTTGAATTTAATGGGATTGCATTTTCTGTGAAAATGGAGCTGCGTTGAGATGTAGTAGTAAAGGGGGTGACATTATTGTATGTACTTTGTTGTTGAGGAAATGATATCCTTATTTAATTATTTACATTGATGCACCTAGCGAGCCAAAGCCGTGCACGTTTCTGATTGGAAGCATTGTTTATGAAGTGTTTACATTTATTAAATACAATTATATGTATACCTACGACTTGATGTTATTTTATAAATATAAAGAAACGTCCGATTTCACTATCTACAATACACTTGCAAAGAAAACAAAACGGTCCAAACATATGTTCAACCGGAAAAAGTTAAATATAAACTCCCATTTACTTTAACTGATTTAAAAAAAATAATTTCTTTAAACAATCTTGTACTAGGCTACATTTGAAATTATTTTCCTTTTACAAAATTCTTTATAAATTTTAACTACAAAAGTTATAAAAAAAAACCAGAAAGAATACAGTTACAATGTGCCAAAAGACTAAACATAGCATATTAAGAGGCCGTCTGTTTTCGGCGTAAATAAAAAAGAAGTTTAAATTTCTATTGCGCCCCGTAGCAGCTGAAGAACTCGGAAGCTAAAGCGTCGCTTAGTACGTTCTTATTTTTAACGGCAGGTCGGCGCGCCGGCCCCTGGAGGACAATACGCACACTATAAAGAAGACCTTTATCTTTACGGCCAGAGGGCTTTCGGCGTGCCCCCCGATCGGCACTACAGGATGCTGCACGTGGCCGGGGAGGAAAAGCCGCCCATTGTGGTCCTGAGCGTCGTGGTGATGGAGGCCGAGGGCCTGGAAGCCAAGGACGCCAACGGTAAGAGCGAGCCCTATCAGATCCGCATCCTCATAAGTGGCGCCACTTTTCGCGTTTTGCGCTCGTTGGCGCAAATGGCAGTGTAAATTTTAGTTCGTTATTGACGTCTTTTTAAATGGGGATTTTTTGCTCTTATATTCCCTGTAATATGTGTCATTATGTTTTTATCGGACGCATAACTAGGTCGCTCGTTTGGCTGCATTGCTGGTATAAAAGAACTTTATGCAAAATTATTTCAAATTCAATTTTGCAGTATATACTTGGAGTGTATTTTTAAGTTGCATCGCTATATTTTCCTCGTAAAAGATTTGCATTATACATGAATAAGGAATAAAAAGGAACAAAATATTTAGAATATATTTAAATTAAAAATCGTGACTACGGTGTTTTACAAAGTGCTTCAAATATGACAGATTTTTTTAGAAAGCACGCAAATTACCAAACACTTACTTACACTTCAACGTACTCTCCTCCGAAGTCAACATATTTTTTCCAACATTCTGGAAGCATCCTGATACCCTTTTCAATACATGCTTTTGGTTGGCGTATCTACTGTTCGGGAGTGGATAGCGGCTTCGTTATCCGCAAACCGCATGCATTTTGAATAGGTAGAAATTACTTATAATCAATTCAGCAAATATATATAGTAATAAAACTGTCACAAATTCCCTCTCATTTTAAATAACTATCCGTTATTGGCCGGTTTAAAAAAATGCAGATATTTCAGTAGTCAGGTACACACTGACCCATCTGTTAGTGCTGCGGCTAACTTGTTGCGGTTAGAAGTGGCGATTTAATTTGTATCTCACTATTAATGATAGTGTGTATTGTAAAAGTGAGTTGTTAAATTTTAATTAATCTGCTTAATGCAAAGGGGTAAATATAAAATATTATTATAAATGTTACATTGTAAACCTGGCTTCGGCGCACATTTTCTGCGTTTCAGGGTGTGTTATGATAATTTATTACTATATGTATTCGCTGAATATATAATAGGGCCAAATCGAGACTATAGGACGGATATGAAAAAAGTTTCATTTTAATTTCCGGAGGGTTTCCATTGTTGTTTTGGCCGTATAGACGCGTGCGTGAAGGAAGGTTACCCGCTTTCCACCTATTTTACGCTTGGATAGCATCTTTTCCTTTAGGTCTGTTGCCAGGAGGTCTGAGTGATAAGCTGCATTGACTGTTCTGGCATCTGTCAAAAAGTCTACATGGATAACCCCATGTCAGTCCCAGAAGAACCTTCAGTTTTTCTAGCGAACTGCTCCTCCGCGCTCTCTTCGGTTTGGAAGAACTGGTATGCCGCCACTAGCGTGATGACTGTTGGGACTCGGAAATAAAGTAGCGCACCTACTTTTCATCGGTGGTCACTATATACTTAAAAAATACATTACTTTCATCTTCAAACAGCTACAAGAGACGACTGGCAGCTTGCATTTGCATCATTTGTTCAAGTCAAAGTGCATGGTACCCACCGTACATTCACTTTACGATAGTGCAGCTGGTTTTTCACGATGTCTTCTACACTAACAACACTGATAAACAACATTGCTCCAAGTTCCTTGATAGTGTTGCATCTATTCTCAGAAATAAGCGCATCTACACGATCAATGTATGGTTCAGTAACAGACGTTCGCGACCAACGATCATGCGGTTCATTCTCCACGCGCTCTTTGCCCTCTCTGAAACACTTGCACCATTCATACGCGCGGATCCGTAAGAGACATTCTTCTCATACTGTTGTTAGAGTCTGGTGTTAGTTGCAGCAAACATGGTTAACAGGTTTTAACCCGAGCAGGAAGGAGGGTGGAGGTTGTGGCATTACTTTCTCAAGGTCGTACAGCTGTTACGCAGTGCGGCTTGTTTACACATAAATTGATCCCGGTCATATTTGAACCACCTTGTATTATTAATTATTTGCATTCAATTATACAATAATTATACGTCATCTCCGCAACTTAGATATTATTATATTGCACAGACATTATATGGTCCAAAGTATCCAAACATCCCTCTGGAGAAGTAGATTTGGTTATTACGATACTGAAATGTCATATAATGAGATAAAAATGCAGATACTACCATATGTGGATTGTATCCAATTATTAAGTCAGGAGAGTTGTTATTTTGAACGTAACATAGCCGTTATGTGCCATCGTTACAACAAACACTTCGTGAGATATCGACCTTAGTACAGATGCCTAACTCTACTCCAAATTATAACATTATAAAACAAAAGCAGTCATGAAACAAAATGGTAGGCCGCATAAACTTAATGATCATAGCCGTCGAACTTAAGAGGGTAGTGATAAAAAACTGTATCGACCGCAACAGTTAGTAGTAAATTTGAAAGTACTTTTAGTGTCCTAGAAAGCTGAAAACATGAGTTTTTACATTCACACAGCCACTCATAAGTCCAACATAAGCTCTACCGATGCCACACATCGCTTGCAATGGTGCAAACCCCACCTCAATTTGCACTATAGAGCAAAAGAAACAAGTTCTGTGATAAATCTTACCACATTTGACAATCTGATGAACGCGTCTGGATTCGACGAATGTCAGAAGAACGCTTATTATCCGAATGTATTGTACCAACAGTCAATTTTGGTGGTGGAGGTATTATAGTTTTATAAGTTGGTTTTTAAGGATTACGGTAATTGTAACCTATGCTCGTGCGCTTTCTATTATACTACTATGAAATTGGTGGTCGTCTGTAATATTTGTCAAAATGTAACAGATTTACCGTTCTAAACAATTTATTAAATGGAAAAAATGCTTTTATCTTACAAACAAACCTTGTTCCGTTGATTTTAATTTTCAATATCAGTTTGTTTGAAAATTTTACAACAACTACAAGTTCAATTGTCTTACAATGGCAAATATTAATTCTACTGACATGTCCGTTATAATCATTGCTTAAACTAACACAAATCATTTTACAAGACATTGAATGTTGGGAAAACTTCTGATTGAGTTTTTTTTGTAGCTCTTTGATAATTCTACTTTGCAGCAGTGTAGAAACAAAAGGTTACAGCTGTATTTGCTAGTACAACACATGAGAGAATAAGTATTTTCGATTTATTTTTTAATTTTACATATCGCGTAGCAACATTTAATTTTACACCAGGTTTTTATCTATTTTAAGTATTAATTATGATTTACTTTTGGACACCAATATACACACAAAAATATGGTTAACTACTAATATTATATTACTCTCTAGTGTAATGGGAAGCCAGTCATGAATAGTAGTAAATACAGATAAATTTCGCCGCCACGACAAAACCTAAATTCTGGGCTGTAACGAGCAATTGCGAGTACTGATATAGACTAAGTTTGACAATGAATTACTAGAACCATTAGAGACATCGAGATAAGTAGACTTTTACGCAAATTAGTTGACATTAATAGGGAACAATACCTCCGAGGAGTTGATCCGGAAACGTCCTCTACTGCACTATTCATGAGGCTAGGCAACACACAAAACAGATCATAAAAAACAGGTTTGCATTCAGAAAATTTAATGGCCATAAAATGCCTTCTTTCGCAAACGGCATACATGCAGACGAAAAAACTAAACGAAACGAGAAGAAGAGTTTCTAGAGAATTTTAAAAGAAGTAATTTAACAAAAAAAAATACCTATGAAAGCAAAGCATGAAGAAAAAGATAATTCTGAATACGTTTGATTGATCTAATGAAAGCACTTCTGCAACGACAATATAATGAAATAATTAAGAGATATGAGAAATGAACAGAAAGAGAAGAATAATAGAAGAATAATATGAAAAAGAAAATAAAACGAAAGAAAATACTACAACTAGAGAAATGTAATGAAAGGTGGAATTTAATAATATCGGAACTAAATCTAGATATTAATAACGACAATGATTCAAGAATGCTATGAATAACTTTATTTAAAAAAGAATTATAAGTTAAGATAAAACTTAGAAATGTAGATAAAATAAACAAAAAACATACGAAATAGTAAGAATATTACCGATAAAATAAATATACTCAAAAACGAGAGCAAATTAAAGAATTACATGCAGCAAGTCTATATTTTCTCAGACCTAACTAAATATGAAATAGGAATACACAGAAAAATCGTGAAAATAGCACAAGAAGAAAGAGAAAAAGAAAACCAAACGAAAATCGGTTATAAGAAACCAGAAAGAGTGGCGATGGTTTGTAAACCACAATAAATTGGAAAAGGTTTCCTACACTAAGCTCTCAAAAAAACAAGAATCTAGAAATCTAAAGGCTAGGCTATGAAATACGAATCACTACAACACAAAATGAAAAACAATAAAGACACATGGAAAATCGGTACATAGAAAGAACGAGAATTAAATTGAAATGAACATAAACTGGGCGACGAATTCAAGGAATATGACTTAGATATTCTGAGAATTTAAAAACCGAGGTGAATAGACAAGGAGAGAAAATGTTAAAAATATAAAAATAACTATAGATGGATATAAAGTGGGTCTCACAGGGGGAAAGAGTAGCAGCAGGGGTAAGCTGCCTAATAAACAAGGAGTTAGCGAACACCGTAGTCAATAAAAGACATTTTTGAGAGAATACTTACAGTAGCAATAAATACAGAAGGACAAATTACAACACTATTGACAGTTTACTGACTAAATCAAAATGGTACAGCTGTAAAGAAAGATAAGTTCTGTGACCAGCTAAACTTAGCAACTGAAAATAGAAATGGGAATATCTATGTTACTGAAGTCATAAATTGAAGAGTGGGATGAGAAGATGTAGATACTGGAGTACTAGGCAAACACGGAGAAGGAAGTAGAAATAATAACGGTAATAGGTTAATCGAGTACTGTATTCTAAACCAAACCTAATAATGACTAATAGATTTTATCAACATAAAGAGATAGATAAGTATACACGATAAGGCAGAAACCACTTAGATAAATCAATAATAGATTACATATTAATTGAAAGAGAAGGAAGAATCAAAATACAAAATGTGAGAGTCATGCGTGGTCTAAAATCTACACTGGTCACTATATACTAGTAGCAAAGAAGAAAGAGAAAGATTTAAAACTAACAATGAATATATATATATATATATATATATATATATATATATATATATATATATATATATATAGAACCATAAAAGTTTACAAATTAAGAAAAGAAGAAACTACGAAGAAATACAAAGAAACAGTAAAGAAGAAAATAAATAAAGAAAATTGTTACAAACAATAAAAACACTGAGAAGTTATAGAAGTTATTTAAGAACATAATTATCGATACAGCGAAAGAAATACGCGACACACTAAAAATAAACAAAAAGAAAAAACAAATAGCGTGGTAAAAACTAATAAATAAAGCATGCAGTTGAAATGAAGAAAACGAGGTGGAAGGAATATCTACATGAGAGAGCAGGAACCAGATATGAGATCTACAGAAAACAAAGAAATACGCGACACACTAAAAATAAACAAAAAGAAAAAACAAATAGCGTGGTAAAAACTAATAAATAAAGCATGCAGTTGAAATGAAGAAAACGAGGTGGAAGGAATATCTACATGAGAGAGCAGGAACCAGATATGAGATCTACAGAAAACAAAGAAACAGAGTAAAAAATATGGTAAAAGAAAGCAAGAACAACAGGTGGATAAGGTTTGAAGAAAAATGGAGCGTAGAAGTAAAAACAGTCAGAAATAAAATACTAGAAAAGTAAAAAAAATAAAGAACGAGAAATAATAACAGAATGTGTCTTTGCAGACAATTTCGTAATTATAGCTAGAGTAAAACGATTTGCAAAGCAATCTAAATATCTGGATAGAAAACGCTAAAGGAATATAGAATGAAACTTACTAAAAACTGAAGTAGTAATAGAAAAACAACAAGAGGAAACTAATATACATATAAGAGATAAATATTGAACAAGTAAGAAGATTCAAATGTTTAGGCACAACAATAGACAGCAACGGAAACCAAGAGATTGATATTAGTGGTAAAATTAAAAAAACTATCAAAACATACCACATTAGAAGAAAAAACATATATAAAGAAGAAAGAGATAACATAGAACACAAAGATGACGATCTTTAAACAGTATATAAACCAATACTTACTTATGGCAGCAAAACATGGATAATGACAAACAAAGAAAAAGTAAAGTACAGGCAGTAGATAAAACCTATACCAAAAGGAATAACGAAAAAGAGAGGATATATATAATATATATATATATATATATATATATATATATATATATATATATAAAGAGAAACTGAACTGATGACTCAACGATTGATCAACAAGACCTAAACGCAAACTAAACCTTAAATTAAATCAAAAGGTTTATTTAGACGCGATCAAACATAACATAAGAAAAATAATAAAATATTGAAAACCCATACAGGAGTAATATATATAAGGGTCTAATGGGGTCAAATTTTAGTTATATCATAAGTATAATATAGAAAGGAAACCCCTCGTTCACTGACTGATCTGGCCAATTATCAAGACCTAGTTCCTAAATTTGACCAAACCTACGAACAGTTAAAACTTTAGGGTTTTATTTTTTAGATAGAACCTGAGAATTTTTCGGAAATCTCAAGGTTTAATAAGGGTCTAACGGGGTCCAAAGTTTTAGGCTTTTCCGAAAACGATTAGAGTTAGAAATGTGAAATTTTGCAGGAATGATCTTCGGCCAAATTGAAAGGACCTATGTTTCGGAAATTTTTGATCCAACACCTCCCCCCCCCACAGTTAAAATTTGGTTAAAATTAGATAAACCTTTGTTTCAGGAAATTTTGATTGAGCCACTCAACGGGGCTAAATTGACGGTCCGAAATTGAGGGGGAAACCGGTAAAGATAAACCTTTGATATTTGGCAGAAATAATCCATATTTAAAACAAGGGAACCCTTGTTTTACAAATTTTGATCCGACCCCGAAGGGCTAAATTAAGGGTCCAAAATTTATACTTATAAAATGGGTTCAAAACTCAAACTATGGAAGTGTATCGAGTTTGGTGTCGTTGAACGTGTTTCAAGGGTGCACTTCCTTAAATGAAAGACGCAGCCCTGCAAAGCGAAACGGGGAAGAGGAACTGAAGGCCACCCGAGCCGGTCAATGCGGTGTTAGATGGATTTCTCGTTATAGTTTGACGTCCCAATGAACGGGGCGTATCCGTGGTACGTGGAATTCCTGAGGAACAGAGGGGTTTTAGTGGGTGCAAGTGCCACATTGCTCTGTAAATTATTTTTTAGTAGCAGGGCGTACGTTAGGCCCCGCAGGGCCAGACGGGAAAGAGGAGCTGAAGGCGATCCGAGCTGGCTAGTTATATATAATAGTATTTTTCCATTTAAACAAATATTTGAAAAAAATGAATTAATAACAGCATTCAATTATTATTTAAAATATTTTTAAATTTTCAGCAAATAAGAAATAAAGTACCTTAAATAAAAATAATATTATTTAAAAATGTAAAAAGTAAAATATATCTGGAAGAGATGTACATTTACTGTTGATAGACTTTCGAAGCCCATGACTATTTTCATGTTATGGAAATCGATGAAACAAACACATATAAATAAGACAATAATCAAAACTGTAAAAGAACTATATGAAGATCTAACAATTAAGATTAAGGAAGGGTAAAGTTTAAGACAAACGTTCAAAATAATAGAAGACCTTGAAAGGTTATTGTGTTTCACTTATTCTTTTAAAATCTATGTCAAAAATGCTCTAAAATTGAAGAAAGTAACAGGCAGACGTGGATATATCCACAAATAATACAAGGATTTATTATATTTTCCAATTCACGGTCGAATAGGTTCCTCTGACCCGAAACAAAAAAGACTTAATATACCAGCGAAATTAAAGAGCAAAACGAAAGAGCGGGATTGTCGATGAATTTGGACAAAACTAGCTATTTGTGTGTAGAAGCTGAAAAAGATATACTAGACCTTACTATATTTAGAAGAAATATTAGTGTATGATCATTACAAATACATGTGGGTAAAAATAACGATGGACAAAACGAACAAAAGATAAGAGGGCAAATTGAACAAGGAAGAAAGGCTTAATGAAATAATTAAATAAGAAAATACAGCATCTACTTACATCTATATATATATATATATATATATATATATATATATATATATATATATATATATATATATATATACATATTCTTTAGTTTTATATACTCAAGTACTTTATAAAGTCTGTAGCATCATAATTTGTGGACGTCCGCAGCAAAATGGGCAAAAATGATAATAAAACTTCTAGCATTATTTGTCAGCTAAATAAAATACTACAGAATTTCAAGCAAATGAAATGTGAAGTTGCAATCTTGAAATCCTAAAGCGAGAATAAAAAATTAAACAAACAAAAAAATGTTATATGTGACCTCCAAATTCAAGAAAATTCTCTTATTTAGCTTATTCAGTCTCTTACAACTTTTTTAAATTTTTATTACCTAAATAGCTTTTCTTCTTTTTTGTTGCCGATTTATTAATTAGTAATTAATCTCGTTTTTACATTCGCCTAATATAGCAAAAATAATCTTTTCTTGCTTATTACTGCATATGTTATATATTTTTTTTATTATTATTAAGTTTATTGCCAGTTCAACAATTGTACATTGTTATTCATAGCATTGATAAAGTAAGGTATACATGTCATTCGGGATACATAACATAAGATACACAATTATCGTATCAGGTAGTTCTAAAGGATTATCAATGGGTCTTGGGTGTTGGCGGGTTAATTAGTCAATTTTTGTGTTATCCGTTATTATACATACAGATCCTGTGGGAATTTACGTTTTAATCTTCTATGCAAATTCTTGCGTCCTAGTTTATAGTGCACAGCGCCTTCGCAGTTGGTGATAGTAAGTTGGAACTTTTTGGTGGTTTTTCTCAGATATTCCTCTATGGTTGGAATTTTTAACTCATGATGGAGTTAGATGTTTCGTACATACCAAGGGGCATCAACTGATATTCTTAGGATTTTGTTCTGCAGCACTTGTATTCTGTTGATGTTGGATTTAGAGGCATTGCTCCATATAGCACAAGCATATGTTGCTAGCGGTCGAATTAGGGATTTATATAAAAATAGAGAGCAGTTGGTTTTTAGTGATGATTTCCTGTTAATTATTGGGTATAGTTTTGTTAGTCTAGCGTAGCATAAGTTAAGCTTCTTATTAATATGAAATTTCCACGATAAGCGTGTGTCTAGATAAACGCCCAAATATTTCACCGCTTCAGTGTTGGGATTCCATTAAATGTGTGTACCGTTTATTACTAAACTATCGGGATCCTTAATTTTCCTGAGGGTGAATATTTTGGCTTCACATTTTGCTGTGTTAAGGGTTATGTTCCATTTGATTAGCCAGTTGTTTACTTTATCGATTGCTGATTGAAGCTGAGAGATTGATTGGTTTAGATTCAAGCTTTGCGATATGATCAGTGTATCGTCAGCGTACATAGCAAGATTTTCTCGTGTGAGCGGGATATCTCTAACAAATATTTTAAATAGTAGCGGTCCCAGCACGCTCCCCTGGGGGATTCCGGCTTTGATTGGCTTACTGTCAGAGACAGTTGAATTGATTCGTACGGCAAATGTTCTATTGTCTAGGAAAGAGTAAAGTATCGCTTTAAGACAGCCTGGTATTGGTAGGTGGAGTATTTTATATTTAAGGCCTTCTATCCAGACTTTATCAAAAGCTTTCGCGATGCCCAAAAAGATGGCTATGGTATACTGTTTATTCTCATATCCAGTCTCGTTTATTTCTACAATTCGTTGAAGTTGATGGCAGGTTGAGTGCCCGCTTTTAAATCCGAATTGGAATGGTGGGAGGGTATTTAGTTCTTGCAGTTGAGTATTTAGTCTGGAGTAGATTATTCGTTCAAGTATTTTTGATAGAGTATTTAGAAGACTTATTGGTCGATAGTTGTTGGGGTTATTGCTGTTTTTCCCCGGTTTAGGAAAGACAACGACTATAGCATGTCTCCATGCTGTTGGGAAATATCCCTGTCTGAGGCAAGCATTAAACAATGTTGCCAGGAATGCAAGTACCTTCTTGGTGAGTCTTTCAGAATTTCCTTGGTGATGAGATCGTAACCCTATTTGGTAGGGCGTCTATGATTTTTTTTTATTTGGCTAGGAGAAGTAGGTTGTATGCGATCAGGAATTGGAAGGTGTGTCTCAATATGGTTTTGAATTGCGTTGGTGAAATTACAATTATTGCCGATTGCGGGAGTAAACGTTTGTTCTAGGTGATTGGCGAATAACTCAGACTTTTCCTTATCTGTGTAATAAGTTGTGCTGTTGGCTGTCATAGGAGGTATTTGCTGAGGTTCTTTTAAGATTCTTCTCGTGGCTTTCCACATACCTGGCTCTCCAGGTTCTAAATTTTCAATGTTTTTGATACGTTAGAATTTTATATTTATCAAGGTCTCTTTTTATTTGGTGTGTTAGATTGTTTAAAGTATTTTTAAGTATAGGATTTCGTGTTCTCTGCCATTCACGCCGTACTTTGCTATTTTGTTTGATGAGCTCGATGATGTAGTTTGGCGGTATGTTGTACTTTGTTGGTTTGATTTTGTACTTGGCTTGGGTAGCCTGTTGGATGCTGCTTTGAATACTGTTAGAGTAATCGTCCACTGCCTGGTCGGTATCTTTAACGGTTTCAAGATTAGGGGGGTGTTTGATAGTTTGGTCAAGAATAGTTTGAAAACTATCCCAGTTAACAGGGTCGTTTATTAATTTGGGATTAGGAGGGTTGTAATATGGTGCACTTAGGAATGTTATCACTACGGGTAGGTGATCGGAATCAAGTTCTTGAATTGGTGTTTGATAGATTTGTTTGGCAAAGCATTTTTGCAGGATTATATCAAGGATGTCCGGTTGGTGATCAGCTCGGTAGGGATAATATGTATGTTCTGTAGGGGATGATATTTTAAAATTGTACAAGGCCGAGTAGTTAAGAGTTGTATTCACGCAGGGTTGGTAACTCTGCAGCCCCAGGCAATATTTTTGCTGTTGAGGTCTACATGTTATATTAAATACCATATTTGTTTTATATTTTAATGGTTTTGTTCTCTCTGCTATCATTAGTTTCTTTTTATAATCCTTATTTTGTTGCAATAATCTTTGCGATCCGAACGTTTTGTTTCGAACCACTGCCGTGTTTAAAGACAAAATTTGACTCGAACGCTGACCACTTCAAACTAGGTGATTCTCGAATATTTTATGGTATTGATATATTTAATTAGAATCAAATCCTCAACTTCATGTAAAAATGCAACCCTAAAGAACGACAGTTCCTTTGGTACATTTCATAATAGACTTAATACAAAATTTCTTGAATGCCCGTTCTTCTTTTTTAAACAATTCAAATTTTAATTTAGCCCTTTTAGATTACTTACCTTTATATAAAAAAAAATATTTTTTGGGGTAATACAGCTTCTTGAATCAAACTTTGATAAGTTATGCAAACGTTGAATAATATACTGGAGCTCCAGTTGCTCGTCCAAGTTTCTAAATTGGATTACTTGAAGCTTTGAGATTTTCTGCTCGTTTCGTTAATATTGTACAACCAAATATTTCTCGTTTTCTTTGGTTAAAGTTTTATGCCTTCCAGGCCGAGGTTTATCGACAGTTAAATCCGATTTAGAATATGTTATGCATGGCTGTTTTTGAAATATCGATGACATTTGTAATTTTCTTTTACGTAAATCATCTTTCGACAGAGATACAATTCTGTATTTTATTTGGCATTTTTACATCTCAAGAACTTCAACTTTTCTGTTTTAAAACACGACATATAACAAAACTTTAAAATTATGAAAATTAACCTATTTAAATACGTTTAATGATTACAAATAACAATATAGCCAGATAGTCTATCGGTTTACATCATTTAACATTATAGTAATTGAAGTATTAAAGATAGTAACATTAAAAACATTTAAAATATTTTGCACAGGAGGGCATTTAAAGTTTTATTTTGGGGCTTATTTAACTTTTTTATTTTATTTATTTTTAATCAATAACCTTATTTGCCCGGTGGGTTTTAGGATATTAACTTCAGTCTACGTACAATATGTATAACCAATTTATATCACTTTTTATAAATAAATCTTAACCATTCTTGTTTCTTCATATCATAATACTCCTCTTTTGTTTAAATTTTCCACTGTCACACTGTTACATATTTTTCTTGGTCTTCCTCTGTGCCTCTTTTGTGTTGTTTTTGCTGACCATACTCTTTTTGCCTGTCTTTCTTCCTCCATGCGTACTACGTGTCCAAATCACCTTAATTGTTGTATTACAATACTTTCCAAATTAAATGTACGTTTAGTTCTTAACTCATCAGTTCATTTCTTATTTTGTCCTTTCTAGTAACTTCTTTCACCGTTATCAGATATTTCATTTCTGTGGCTTGTATTTTACTCTTTGTTTGGTTATTTAGAGTCCAACTTTTGCATTGATAAGTTAGTACTGGTTGGACACTGTATTAAACAATGTGATTTTTGTTTTCTTCGTTATTTCCTTTCTACTTAAAAATTTGTTATTTAATGTATAATATAATTAGTCGTATTTTCTATTCTACTGTTTATATCCATGTTTTCTTTTCTATCTTTGTGTATGTTTACTCCTAAATACTAAATGTTTTTATTTGTTCTATGTTTCTTTGCTCCATTTTAATTTACTTTGAATTATTTCAATTTTTGAATTTCGATCGCTTTGCCTGACTATGTTTCGACTCCAGGTCAAATAACTGGCAAACATCGAGTGTCTCTCATATTTGTTCGTAAAGTACATTCTTCTAACGGGTCAGACTCTGTACGCAACATTTTATAGTACTTTTAGAACAGGCTAATAGCTATTGAAAAATTATTTTTCCTATTACCATCACTTTTGCCTTGACGATGTTTATTTTCAGATTGCTTCTTTTTAGTTCTTTATTGTAATATTTATATTTACTCTTAAGTCTTTGCATGTATTATCAAGTCGTCAGCGAAAGCACTCTACTATTTCCACCATATTCGTGTTCTTATATTCTACTTGCAGTTTCTTTCTTCACGATTTAATTTATTTTAAGATATTATTGAGTAGTATATTTAAAAGTATGGGTCTGGGTACACCCCCTTGTCTTAATTCTTCTTTGGTTAGAAACTCGTTTGACTTGTTCTTACGTAGTTTCTAGATTTCTGATATATAGATGCTATTGCTTTTCTCAATTTTTCATATACTCCTCTTTTTCTAAGGCTACTCCACACTACTACTAATTAATTAAAACTGTAACTTTTATTTGTTTCGTTAACATTTTTATGTTATGTCTTGTTTCCTCTATTTCAACTTACAACTAAATTTTATCAACCCAACCTCTCCGATCTGGTCATATAATATTATTTTGAAAAGGTCTCGTAATAGACATAACGTCCACATATTCGGAAGTTCTAGAAACTGACTTTCAAAGAAATTGTAAATCAGAGGTATTTTACATAACTACATAGAAAAATTATATTTAGTTATTAAGCTGCGGCCAAAGTCTTTACAAATAATGTTTGAGTATAGTGAGCGTGTTTAAGAGGTTACATCACTTTGAGTCTCCAAAAAATTACGCTTTTTGAAGAATGTTTTATGTAGAATGGAAACACTTTTATTTAAATTCAAGTATATTAAAGCATTATACTACTATTAAACTATATTAAAGCATTATACTACTATTAAACTACAAAATATTTTTTTGTATATATTTTTTTGCAAAAATGATGACTTGACAGGTGATTTAGCGGAGCGCTGCGAAAATCGATGGTCGTGCGGTGGTCACAATAACTCAGTGCAGGTTTGAGCTAGACGAAAAAACCAAAGAGAATTGGTTTTTGCAGCCCAAACGCTAGCGAAATATGGACGTTAGCGCGCTTCTGCGCGTCTCTGCTTCTACACATCGAAAATTGCTCTTTCACTTTAGATATCGATTTGTAACTAACAGCATAACATTTTTGTGCCCATAAAGAGTATTGTAACCCAAAAAAAAATTTTTTCTTTTAAATTTTTGAAAATTTCAAAGTGGTGTAACCCGTTAATATGAAATGCCTTCGGCTTAATCACTGTTTGATTTTCCATTTTACGAAGAGTCACTTTAATAAAGTCGCTCTTACTTATGCCTTATTAAATTAGCAAATCTTGGGAATGGCATATGAAAATAAGCAAATAACATAATTTACAAAATATTTTTTCACCAAAAGCAAAAGTTAAGACATACATGAATGGTAAAATCTAACAAAAGGCTACTGAAATGTTTCTGGGGCTGGTTAAACCATACCAGTTGCTTTGTCGAATATACAAGAAATTATAGGTCAATTTGCTTGACTGGAAAAAATTTGTGAAGTTATCAGATTCTTTTTAATTATCAAGGCAAACATAACTGTTAGCAGAAGCGATCTTCATCTACCGTTTGTCAAACATTGAGTGAAATAATTTTATAGGTAATTGTCATGATAAAATCAATTAAAAAACTATTTGTTATCTTTTCAACTACATACAGACAATATTGTTTTTAGTTTATACTAACGATAAAATAGATTATTGTTAGAGGTAGAGCTAGACCTACACCTTAAATAATTGGTTTAATTATCCGAAAAGAAAAATTGTTTGTAATTTGGCGATATTGTAATATATACTGTAAAATTTTGGTTAATAAGAGCGGTTGATTCATCTAACCAGCGATTAATTTAAGCAAAATTTAATGTACATATAAAAATGTAATAGATAAAATGTTGATATTTAGTTTACGGATCATCACTAATTATTTTTGAATAGGATTGTCTTATATAATATGGATAATGCCATATTAACACTTCTAAGAAAGTTTAAACTTGTAGATATGTAGATATCTTAAAAATTTGATTTTGCAATTGATCTACTATCTAAAATGCTCTGTTACTTCATATTTTCTTCTCCATTATAGAAGCTATGTTTAAATGTATTGCTATTTTTAAAACGCAACAATAACTTCTTTGCTTTTTTCGCCAGTGTGCTATTTACCTCGACCACCATGCATATAGTTAGTGTCCAAAGTTGTAGTATTTAAGGAAAAACCAGTTATGTAGTTACAATGTTTTACTTTTATTGGCGTTATAATTATTTTCTTCTCACCAAACCATTATTAGGAAGATATCTTATCTTCTTTAAAGTATTTTCGGTAGTTTCAATAAAATAATTCTTCAGGTTTAGCACATCATCTGCAGACAGCCGCACTGTCTCTTTCATCGCGGCAAATAGAGCATAATCGCTTAACGTAAAATTTGACCAATATGAGGCAGCACAGTGCACCTAAGATGCTATATGATGTCGGTTGATATGTAATAATGCATTGTCATGTTTAAACATTGCACTACGGATTTATTTCTTGTGGTGGTGGTGTCGTGACTCCTACTAGTAATGCTTTCATGGAAAAGCAGCCAATCCATCATAAGAATTTCTTACTGATCTCAAATGGCAATAGCAATTTATTTTGTAATAAACAATTCGAACTGTGACTTGTTAAAATAAGTTCTATAAACTAAAACTTTTTCCGAAGTCTTATGCTAGAACAAAATTAAAAAATATCTTCTTTTCTATGCTGTGATTATTAAATCACATACACACCGAATAATATGTAGATTAGATACTCTATTTGTTCAGCACAGTCCTTGCTGTCTTTAAATCCCGATGTTCAGCAAAACAGTTCTGTGACTTGGTGTTGTATTCTCATGTACCACTGCTAATCTCGCATAAATGTCTGAAGTAATCATCCTCCTTCTCTAAAAAAGAACGCCATGTATTACTGACTGTGATTGTCTGCTTCTACAGTTTCCCGGTTTATTCACAACTGCACTCGCAGTACTAAACGAATTACTCACAAACTTTCTTTCTGTGCGTTTCACTAACATTCTACAGAGTATCCATTATGTGATACAAACGATAAAAAATTATTATAAAAAAGCTACCCAAAATAAAATTCCAATTATTTTTTTTATTATAATGATGAATAAATGAAGTTCCGTGCATTATATTTTTAAAATGAGTGCCTTTAATAAGGACGGTTATTTCAACCTTTATGCCAAACATTTTAATTGCTGCTTTTCTAATTTCCGCAGAAATGGCTAAGACATCTTCTGTGATGCGATCTTGAGTTTATCAATAGACTAGAGTTTGTTTCGATAAACCCTATTCTCAATATAACACTATAAGAAGAAATCACATTGGTTTAAATGAGGGGAATTTAGGGACCACTCGGTCCCACCTCCTATATTACGGGGGGCGTCCACACTTATGATTCTCTTTTCAAAGACTTCTGTGAAGATGTCAAAGATACCCTAAGTTTGATGAATTGTAGCTTCATCTTGCTGAAACCAATATTGATTGACTTTTGTTTGGTCTCTCACAATTGGAATTAATTTCTCGAGAACTTCGAAGCGATAAACTTCTCCATTCACATATTTTGTGAGAAACAGGCCGAAAATTTCATAGTAGAAAATTGCACGCTCTACACTAACTTTTTCTAGGTGCAATCGACGACCTTCGGTCAAATGTGGGTTTTCGATACTCTAATGTCAGTAATTGTGTTTGTTGACATAACCATCTAGTTGAAAATAGGTTTGATCCGTAAAATGGGCGTACTTTATATCCAATTTTTTGGTCCTAACCATCTTTATAATCACTTTTGCAAAAGTAAATATTTTGCCAAAATTGACCTTAGAGGCGTTTGCAATTGAATCTTATAAGGAAATAAATTCAATATTTTGGTAAAGACGATGTGCATAGAGCCCACACTCACACCGACTTGAGTTAAGCCTTTAAAGACCGAAGTTGTAGGCTCTTGTTCATAAAGCTCTCGAGCTTGTTCTAAAGTCTCGGGTATGGTCACATGCTCGTTTTCGACAAATTGTCACTTTCTGTTTCTTCAAACTTTCTAACTAGTCTATTATAACATGCTAAAATAAACAATTTAATTATAGAACAAATTACTATAGAGAGAGACAAAGTAGTGCCTTTCCAAACTTGGCCTTGAAGGTAGTTAGCGCTCCACTAGCACTTTGGCTACAATAAAGACTTTTTCTTCGGTTGAATGACTGGTCTTAGCTGACGCCATATTTAGTGTTGACCTAGAGTATAAACGATGATCCATACATTGACCTAGCTATAACTAACCTCAAACATAAAATTGGCTGAAAAGTTTAACCATGATAATAGAAAACTCTTTGTGTGACAAAATGAAGGTCCTATATTATAGCGCCACCTGACACTGTAGTTTATTTTCACACACGTACTAGGCACGTATTTGAATCTACGGCACAAGCGGAGTTCCAAAGAAAAGTGCCACTCGTTTACGAATGCTCTAACCAAAAATTTGAACTAACCTATTCTAAGGTAAAAACATTTTTGTAAATACATTATTAGGGATGTGCAGGAAACTGACAAAATTTTATATAAATGTAGTGTGTGCAAATATTAAAATAAATTAACTTCTTATTTAAATAGATATGAAAACACAGTCTTGTTATTTAAATTGTCTAATTTTGAACAGTTGCTTTAAGTCAACATTTTATATAGTAGAAGTTGTAACAAACATTAACGTGCTTAGTAAAGAATCTTGTGCGAAGATAGTGCAATAAACTGTTTGTTCTAGCATTAGAACTTGACCTTTCCTTGTTTGAGAAGGTCTAAACACAACAACTAAGTGATGGATACTTGGCCTGTGTAAATTAGCATGTGCTTTGTTAGGCTGTTGCTGCTTAATAGCGTTATAGGTTTTGCCGTGCTCAACTCCAGTACCGTCTTTGAAAATTAAATTTAATAAAACTGTTTGCTTTCATAAATATAACATTATTTGTGTGTTACGTACAAAAACGGAGCTTGTTTTGCACTACAAACTTTAATTAAAAATAAACATAGGCTAAAATAACAATTTGTTTGTCGACTTACAAAAGTTTGCGAAAAATTATTAACAAATTTAATGCGTCTTAGTTATAATTGTTTATAAACATTTTTAACTTGAAGAGATTTCCAGGTTACATTAAAAACTATCGTTTCAAAGTTTAATAATATGCTTTAAATTACGGTATATGAAAGAACATGAAAACGTTGAGTTACTTTTGAATTAAATGGCAGCTATTTCTTAGAAAGCTTTAAGATGAGTGTAATCTCGGAATACCCAATATTCATAAAAAAAAGTTGCAGAGGATGAGATCTGGTAAATGCTTTGATTACTCATTGCCGCACTCCAGGTTTAATTATCTAGAAAACATTTTCTTAAGATTTATAGTGATGTCTTAGCTTTGTGAGTAATAGCTCCAACTAGTTGAAACATTTATTAAGTCTCTTAAGCTGTAAGTCCAAAAATTTTCCAACAGATCCAAGTCGCAGTTAGTCAAGTATTTGTGGTTAATTGAGGTTGCATATTCAATTGAATAAAAATGAGTCTTATTTTTACACACGAGAATAAAATTTTCTGAAACACCCTAGAGGATGTTTTCACATAACTCATAGTCTGCAGCACGCTACCATATGAACAAATTGCAAATTTTTGTGTAAGAAAACATTTCAAAAATTGTAAAAATAATTTTTTGTAGCTTAAACACTTGTGTTGAAACAGTTTGTGATCTTCTGGATCTGTAAGACTGAATTTGTTGCTCTAAAGTTATTAGCTTATAGCAAAATTATTTATTGGTTTAAACAATCTCCTTTACGACCAATGTAATTTCGAAAAGATATTTGTATAGGGACTAGCAAATTGTTGCTTTTGTAAATGTTTTTATAACAAATACACCTTATTAAAACATACTGACAATTAAAAATTGTAGTAATTACGTTAAAAAGAGAACTACTCTGTTGCCTCTGTGTTTACTTGAAAAGCGGCTTTTTGGAGTGCTGTATTTTTTAATGTTTGTGACGTTTCTGCTCTCCACAGTGGTGAATAACACGTGCAAATTTACTGAAACTATTTATTTATTTTACTTACAGATAATTAAAATTGCTTAACACTATTTATGTACACTACACATAGCAGTCATAATGTAAAATTACACTGTATTTATCTATACACTATTTATGTTACACTCGCGCAAAACGTTTTGGCTTCCAACACTGGATTTTTCAGGCTGCCACGTTGGTATTTAAGCAACTCTAAACTACATACCCGCTCGGGCGTGATGAGGCGCAACAAAAACTGCGGCCGCAGGAGTCTGCGCGGCGTCGGCAGCTACGGGGGCATTCGGAAATTTGTTACACTTAATTTACACACAAAATTTTTGTTGTCAAGCTTACAGATTAGATCTTTAAACCAATCTTTTACAACTTTATAAAATGTTTGTTGTAATTATCGAGGCCTGTCGCAAACCGCAGTAATTATAATAAGGACGCTACATAAATATTAATTGCACTATAATTATTGATGACTAAAAATGCAATAAAGAATTCGTAAATATTTGTTGATATGGCGTTCTAGCAATAAAAATGTAAAAAAAAAACTAAATAGACCTTTCTTCAATAATTCTAGATGTGATAAAGCAAAAATTGTGGCTTGGAACATTATGCTTGTCGTTGAGAAAAAAGTTGAACAAGCAATTTGTAATGTAATGTGGAGTGAGTTAAACATTACAGAAAATTGAGGGAAATAATTGCAGGTATTAACCAAGCCTTTGTCTGTAGAAACATTATAAATTTAAGTATCGCAAAAGTAAAAACGAGCTTGTCTGTATATGCATTAGACCCAATGAAAACACACTTAATGACTAAGACAAAGTTTACAATTAAAATATTTTTTTTACATGTGTAGTCTAAAAAGTTGGGAAAAAATTCTGCCCAAAATAAAAATAGAAAAAACACTTGAGAAACTACAATCAGAATAGTTTAATCGCATCATCATAAACAAAGAATATTATTAGCTCGAAGCACAGGGGGACGCTCTAAGTAATAAATTTACGGTTAAAATTTTATTTTAATTTTAGTTGTGTATTAAAAAAATAAAGTGGAGGAAACACCAAATCTTTAGCTAATAATAGAATGATTTGTTAGTATAGTAACGCACCCAAAATTGTTAAGTGTGCAAAGGTAAGAGATTTTGGAGTAAGAATTGCCTAAGTACTCTTCTTCTACGAGCATTTTTTAAGCAAAAGTTTATACAATTGAGAAGTGTGCTTGGTTTAACTTTGCTAGAGGCTGCACTGTGAAAAACAGCAAACACGCATTAAACGTACTACGAAATTAAAACACGGCCACTTTCTGTTAAATCCTTGGTCATAGAGAAGCAGAGATAGATAAAACAACAAACTTGCTTGTCTAAGTAAAAACAACTTTACCGATACGGTAAAAAAATTTCTGCAACTTTGATAAACATACATTCCAAAAGATGCAAGAATATAAAGATATACTCAACAAAACTGGGGAGAAATAAACCATGAAAGCAACCGAAAAAAATTTAGAATCGGACTCATGATAGTGTAAACAAAAGTTACCTCAAAAATATAGGCCAGAGAAAATTTAGACATATTTAATCGATTACAGAACAACCATTTATATAACTGCTACTCTTTATACTACAGAAATTAGCAATCCTGCCAACATAAGCTCTTTGTTATTTTTTATTCCCAAACCGAGGAAAACCATATCCATACAACTATAATCTCTACTCCACTTTCTACCCCTATTCTGAAAACACTCGCTAACATGCAAGGCAAGCGCGGCGATAAATGCTAAAACCTCCTAAAAGTACACTTTAAAACGACAGTATACATGGTACCCCAGGTGAGTAGAGATAAAAAAACCCAAATCTCACACTGTCTCGATAGTTTGACCTAAATATTCTGGGGGGTGGGGGACAAAAATTTATCAATAAATCCGCCAAAAATAAACACACCAAAAAGAAACTCCTCAAATCAACTACAATTATATATCGCTAAATGCAACATAGAAACAATCAATACAGAAAAACAGTTAGAGAAACTAGAACAAGAAATGAGTTTTATTAAATGGGACGTAATCTAATTAAGTGAGAGACATCTCCTATACGAAAAAGTAGCCGTATTAAAATCAGGGCACATGCTATTCCAGAAAAACTCTAATTACCAAAACCATAGAAGCGACATACAATATCACACAGAAACTAAAGCTAAGTTCCAATTGTGAAATACAAATTATACATATTTACCAACAAGCACTCATGAGGATAAAGACGTTAAATAAGTATATGAAGATATCAAAGTAACAAGAGCTTTAGAAAAAACACTATATATTCTAAATACAGACAACTTCAACGCTAAAATCAGAAAATGGAAAAATATAAATTTTGATCACAGAAAAATTTGGTTTAGGCAATAGAAACTTCAAAGGTAAAATGCTGTTAATTTTTTTCCAAAGCGAGAAACTATTTTGTTTGAATACTTTCTACAAAACCCGGAACAGCGCAAATGGACATGAATAAATCAGGATCGCCGAACAAAGAATGAAATAGAGTATATAATCTGCAACAATAAACAGTTATGTAAGGACGTATCAGTGCTAAATAGTTTCCAAACAGAAAGACGCATAGTGATAGGACGCTTTGTAATTAACGGAAAAAAGAAATAGCACAAAACGTTTAAAAAAGAGATTTCTCACTAGCAAAGAATTAGAAGAGAAAAAAGAGGAATACTAAAAATATCCTCTGATCCCAATGAACTGTAGCAGATAATAGAGGAACTTAATCAAACAATCGAGAAAATAGGGCTCTGAATATAAATAATAAGTAAAGACAACGTTCAGATTGGTATAGAGAGAAAACACATAGTGCAAAATTAATCCTCTTAGTACTTCAACATCGTATAGGGGAGAAAAATATGGGATAAAATAAAAATAGTAAAGCTGAAAAATATGAGACAAAGTTTTAAATATACTTGAAAACATAGGAAAAGAACTGAAGTGATCTGGAGAAATATGGAGGTAGAGACGTATATTGCAATAAAACTGTAAAACAAAGCATTGAGAACGTACGTCAATATCCAAAGAATAAATGATAAAAGATGGCAGAAAATGGTTGTAAACTATTCATCTATAGGAAAAAGAGAAAGGGATAATGATGAAAAAAGCTCACAAAAAAATGTAGATGACTGATAATTGTAAAGTTTGAGAACAACTAACCCATAAAGGAAAACAATTCAGAAAGAGAAAGAGAGGGGGGATACAGAAAAATAGAGAACCACACATTTAAACTACTCTTCTTGTTAATGGAACGAATTTTGGCTTTTTTCATGTCTGTTTGCAAGAACGTATTGACAGTGTTTAGACTTTTATAATAAATAAACTTTAAGGTATCCATCTTTATACGCCTAAGAAGTATCAAGCTAACGTTAATGTAACAAAAACAGCGTGGATACGATGTAACTTGACAGTGAATAGAATGGACTGTAATGCGTATGCCAAGGACCGATTGGAACCTGTTTCGTGAGTTCATCGCGGATCATATCAACCTTGCTATTAAACTCCAAAATCCAGATGGCATTGACACTGCAGTCGATTACTTTACTAGAGTACTTCACGAGGCCGACTGGAACTCCACTGCACCGACATTTCACAATTACTCTCCGCTGTTCATCAGAGAACACATTGCTGATAAACAGACATCCAGATGCAGATGGCAAGGAGTCGAAACCGCATTGATAAAATGGAGTATAATAGGCTCACAAGACAGTTAAAAGCAGCTTTGGAAAACATACGCAACACTGAGTTTCAGACCTATATAACAAGCCTATCCAAGGAGGACCATTCAATCCCCCCAATACAAAATTGGATAATATTTGGACGAAAACGGGTACTCAGAAAGCCAACACTTTTGCTACACATCTTGCCGAAGTTTTCAGCGCACCACAACCACGAGTTAACAACCCCCTTGATGCTATGATAATGAGCTATCTAGACGGTCCCTGTCCAATGACACTACCTACTTGCGCCTTCTCTCCATCAGAAGTTAAACGAGAAATCTCAAGAAGCAATAACTACAAGGCGCCCGGTTTTGATTTGATTACTGGTCGAGTACTCAAAGAGCTACCTACGAAAGGTCTTGTTCTGTTAACAACAATCTACAATAGTATGTTACGATTGACCTACTTTCTACTGATTTGGAAAATCGCCCAAATCATCTCAATCCCTAAGCCAGGCAAACCCCTAAATAACGTTACGTCTTATCGACCTATAAGTCTCTTACCAATCGCGTCCAAAATATTTGAACGTATTCTATTGAAAAGACTTTTTGCAAATGTCAACTTAGAGAATGTAATACCTTCGCACCAATTTGGTTTTCGCGAGTACCATTCCACAATTCAACAGAGTCATAGACTAGTAAACATCATCCATGCAAGTTTAGAAAAAGCAACTCTGCAGGCGTTCGACCGAGTTTGGCAAGACGGTCTCCTGTATAAACTCAAACTCAACCTTCTACCCCGTATTACCTTTTACTCAAATCATACCTAAATGATCGATACTTCCAAACCAAATATAACACCGCCACATCTTTCTATCATCAAATTACTTTAGGCGTACCTCAAGGAACCGTCCCAGGACCTTTCCTATATCTATTCTTTACCGCTGATATTCCACTCACACCTAGCACCTTCTTCGCCACATTTGCCGACGACACAGCAATCATCGCTGTCGATACCAATCCCTAACTTGCTACCGAGAAACTAGAAACCCACCTTACTCTCCTTTAAGATTGGTTCCAAACCTGGCGCGTGCAAGTAAATCAAACCAAATCAGCTCAAATCACTTTTACAAACAAACGCACAAACTGTGCACCAGTTTCACACAATGGGATTCAATTACCGATTGTCGATCAAGTTAAATACATATATAACAACGAAGAAGATTCAGATCAACCTGAAACTTAAACAGATGCATTGGTTTCTTGGACGCAAGTCAAAGCTCACAACAGAAAATAAAATCTTGCTCTACAAATGTATTCTAAAGGTAACCTGAACATATGGCGTTTAGCTTTGGGGATGTGCAAAGCCTTCAAACACCAGGATCCTCCAAAGAGTTCAGTCGAAGGTCCTTAGGATAATATTTAACACCCCATGGTATGTCAGCAACAAAACTCTACATGACGACTCAGGCATCCCACTCGTAGCAGACGAAATTTCCAGACTAACCCCCAAATATCTAGACAGCCTTGCTGGCCATCCCAATGATTTAGTCTATCAACTGAGAGATCCACCCGGGGTCAGAAGACGGCTGAAACGACGATGGCCAACAGACAATAATTAAAACATAGTAAATGATCATCCTTATCTTTTATACTCACTGGAGTGCTGTCATTAGACAGCTTCTCCTCTCATAGTTTAGCTTTCATCCCATTTACTTAAAGCTCCCACGGGCAGCTTGTAAATTTGCACTGTACATAATTAAAAAAAAAACTGTTCATATAATTTAGAATGTTTTGGGGAACGACATAATTAGTAGAGCACAAGCGAGTTCGAGATGGCCAGAAATCTGTTGAAAGTGATCCGCGTTCTGGAAAACCAGCAATGATTAGACCACCGGGAAATATTGATAATCTGCAGCCTACAATTAACAAAAATCTAAGACTAACAGTTTGTGAATTTAAAGATGAGCTAGTAATTATAAAAATTAGAATATTTACAATTTTGACAAAAAAACTTGGCATTAAACGTGACAAAATTTGTTCTAATAATATGCTTCAGACTGCTATCACTCAACCAAACTTCTTTATTCCTCATTATTTTAAACTTCATTTAATGAAATTAATATTATAAAAACGCCACCAATAAATTTAAAACAAAAACATTAAACATCAATAAGCATCATAGCTTTTCATCTCACTTCCAGTTCTACTTTCAACGTGACGTTTCAGGTTTCAGCGACCCCTACTGCATGCTGGGGATCCAGCCAGTGCCGGCGCCGTCGTCGCCCCAACCGCTCACGCCCAATCGCACCCTAACGGAAACCTGCAATGATGGGCAAAGTAATCACGAAAAGCTCCGGAAGCATCACAGCTTCAAGCTCAGCTTTAAACGCAAAGAAGGCCGCATCCGAGAGCAACGGGATAGCCTGGGAGGCGCGCTTCCTGCGAAGTTTATACGCGCCACTTCCGTCAAGCCCCACACCCTCAACCCCCGCTGGAACGAGAAGTTTAGATTGTAAGTATAGGCCGCGTGCCATCACGTTGTCGTAAGTTATTGCGGCGCTTCATCTCCTTCCGGTTGTTTGATTCGATACGACAGGACCTAATAAAGGGGCCGTTTTCGTGTAAAGCACGCCTCAGACACGCATAGAAAAATGACTACACAGATGAAGGGCTGCGTTATTATTAGAAGATTATTTATCAAACACTACATGGAAAGCGGTGTTATTTTTTTTACTTGTTGTTGCCCTTTATTACAATCACGATTTTTAGCTAATAGCGAACATATTTTTTTTTATTAATTCCATTATTTACAATTTGTTCTAAATAATTAGACATTTAGCAAATTATATATCAAAAAATTAAAAATAACAATAACATGAACAATTTACCTATACAGTGGTACACACACCTCAAAATGTAACAATAAGTAAATAATTGTAATAGAAACCAAGTCAACTAAATATAAGTGAACCTTTTCGTAATCCTATTTGTTTAAACCTCTTGAGTCTACGTATTTCTTTTCCTAATTGTAGAAAATCCGGTGTCATCATACCAGAAGGAAAGAACAACCTATCTGGATATCGTATGCTGAGCTTTATAATTTTTTCTTTAACGGTAGATCTTGATGAATAAGGTTGTTTGACACATACCATGGAGCATTTACAATTGCACCAGTAGCTAAAGTGCTGCTAGGTTAGATTTACTAGCAGATCCATATGATTGCAACCTATAGGTTAACGCTCATTTTGATATTGCTATATATGAAAGTTCTTTGCTCTTGGTGGCGTTATTTTCTTTTAGTCTAAATATGTTTTTCCCATATAACCCATTGCTCAAGATAAATGCCTAGATACTATATATCTCTTGTTTGTCGAGGGTGTAGGTTTTTTGGAAGTGTCTTTGCTCACATGTTTTGATTTAGTTTACTTCACCCTGATTAATTCACGTGTTCTGGTATTAAACCTTGTAATGGAAGTTTTAATCTTTTTAAAAAGATTTCATCGAACACTTTTGACAAGACAGATCGATATTCCTAAGTTGGTAAAAAGATATTTCCTCGGGTGTTTTTCTAGGCTTTAGAACTGGTACTATCTGTGCCACTTTCCAGTAGTCAGAAAAAAATCTTACCCTTAATATAAAACTGAATATGTATGAGACTAGTTTCACACAAATTTACCACACATTACCATGTGGGGTTGCTAGTCCCCCATTGGGCGCCTCCCCAGGTGGCGGATAGGGGAATGCCTCCCAGATGGGTGGTACCGAGGAAATAAAATACTCGGGGCGGACCAAAACTAGCATGACACAGGGCAGCAGTTGTGGCATTACTTTTATGGGGCTACTGAAGATTTACTTCCTTAAAGGCCCATTTTAGACCAATCTCAGGCGAGGGTCACATATTGACCTAAACGGTTGGGACGCTGCGGTGCGGAAAACTACCGCACTAAATGCATTTTGTTTTAAATGCTACCCAAGATAATCACATGGCTGAAAAATCAAAACAATTGGCCGTTAGTCCGGGGCACCCCTTCAGTGGGGAATCTCCCCGTCAGCCAATCAAGGGAATCAAGAGAATTATTCTTCGTAGAAATCGCATCGGATAATGGCAAATCAGATGCGGTTTGTTATATTAAATACCAAGACAGAATATATATGCACCCGAATGAGTTAGCAAAAACAGTTCTGGACAATACTAAAACGTTTTAAGCCCTCAGATCTTATCGACATATTTAAAACTAAGTTAGCTAATAACAGACAATATTATTGTAAGGTAATTAGAAGTATATATTTATGCAAGAAAATTATATCTTATTTTATATTATTTATATACAATTGTATCGTACATTAAATAATTACTAAGTAATGTATGAGAGAAAGAGGACAATCAATGGAATTCTCTACAAGACACTTAACTATTATTACATACTATTTACTTATTGTTTGTATATAACAGATTGTAAATATAAAGAAATTATTAGTAACAAAATGTGTTTCTCAAATGTTCTATTTTATAAACTTTTTTAATGATGCTGTTATCCGTTGCAATTTCAACGAAGAAGAATTATAGCTGCTTTTTGGTCTTTTTTGTCTTACAGGGTGATCCAATGAGTATGCTAGATGACATTATTATTTTAAATTGTTGTCCCTAACCCCCGACTACGAATGCACCGGTAAAAAGTTTTGTAAAATGAAAGGCAGAGGAAGTTTGAAATTAACTATGCTCCCTTAAAAGTTAATTTGGTGTTTACTGTTAGTGCAGTCTAGTTAGATTTCAAAAAGGTTGCTTTTCCTAGATTTTATGTACAACGGGAAAGTACACCACATCCTTCAGTGTTCTGGCGTTAGTTAATCAAAAACTTCTTCGGTCTTTGATTTTGCAAGACTTTTATCAGTGGACTTGTAGTTAGGAAGTTAGGGACAACGATTTAAAATAAAAATCTGGGCCGATAAAATCCACGGTGTGTTAAATGCATAGGTACCCACTTAACATCAGATTGTCCCAGAAATATCAAGAGTAGTAAAGTTAAATGTGTCAACTGTAATGAGAATCATCCGGCAAACTATAGAGGATGCATTGTCCATAAACAATTACAGCAAAAACTCCACCCGCAGTTGAGAAATCAAGCAGGACAACCTCGAGTCTTCAATACACGCTTTGTTTAACCTAACGTAACCTATGCTCAACAAATGCATCAAAACCACCAACAGGCAGCTAATCCAACTCAATCAGACCCAATCGTGCAGACTACCCCAACGAGTAACATAGTTGAACTGAAAAATATGATGAAAGACCTCATCAAACAAATGAGCACCATAATGAATCTTATTTCCACGCTTGTAAATAAAATGTCTTAATGGCTCGGTTACTTAAAATAGGTGTATGTAACTCCAACGGCCTTTGCCTGCACGCACCAGAAGTTAAGCTATTCCTACAATTACATAACCTAGATATCATGTTAATATCCCAAACACATTTTACTCATCAAAGTTACTTAAAAATCCCATGGTATCACATATATGATACCAATCATCCTGACGGAACTGCACATGGGGGAACAGCAGTCCTCATCCGAGAAGGAATCAAGCATCACGAACTACAACACTACTGCAAAGAAATTCTACAAGCGACTACTGTAGCTATAGAAGATATAGTAGGAACAATAAACATCTCAGCGGTATATTGCCCACCAAAGTATAACAACAAACAGCAAGACTTCGAAGATTATTTCAAAACTCTGGGAAACAAATTAATTTCTGCTGGTGACTGGAATACCAAACATCAACACTGGGGGTCAAGAATAACTCTACCGAAAGGCAGACAACTGTATGAAACCCTCAGAAGTCATAACCTCACTGCAATATCCACCGGACAGCCAACCTATTGGCCTACTGATAAGAATAAACTTCCAGATTTAATAGACTTTGGGGTAGTAAAAGGACTTGATCTAAAGAAACTCAAGACAGAGGCATGCTTTGATCTCTCATACGATCACTCAACATTCATAATAACGCTTTACTCTAGAAAAACAGAAACAACCCAAATTACACAGCAAGCAAACAAACTGGGAAGTATTCAAAACAACTTTAGACACTCTAATTACTTTAAAGATACCACTGAAAACACCAGAAGATCTGGACTTAGCAGTAGTCGATCTCACCACCTCTATACAAAAAGTGACTTGGACTGCTACACCAGATCAACATCATTCTACTGTTAAAGAAAAAATCCCAATTATAGTAAAAGAAAAAATTTGTGAAAGAAGAAAACTTAGGAAAAGATGGCAACTCACAAGAAGCGAAGACGATAAGAAAAACTTTAATACGCAGCAAAGGACCTGAAAAATGTATTACTACAAATTAAAAATGAAGCTATTAGCGAATACCTCAGTAATCTAACAGCTACAGAAGCTACAGATTACTCGTTCTGGAAAACAACCAAAAATCTGAAAAGGCCAAAAACATCCACCCCACCGCTTTTAGATCCAAATAATCGATGGGCTAGAAGAAAGAAAGAAAAGGCCGTAACAATTGCTAGCCATTTAGCCACTGTGTTTAAACCGCATGAAATAGATGCAGTAGAGAATGAAACTACAGTTAGAGAATTTCTTACTGCACCTTATCAACTGGATCTTCCAATAGATAAAAAATCAGTTTCTGAAATCCAAGATACATTCAGGCACACAAACCCCAGAAAAGCTCCGGGCTTTGACTTGATTACCAGAAAGGTACTACAAGAACTCACAACTAAAGCGTACAAAGCCATACAGCAAATATTCAACGCAGTATTGAGACTTGGTTATTTCCTCACTACATGGAAAGTGGCGCAAATCATAATGTTGCCAAAACCTGGCAAAAATCCCAAAGAACCGGCGTCCTATCGCCCAATAAGCTTATTGCCAGTCATTTCAAAAGTTTTCGAAAAATTCTTCTTAAAACGATTAAAACCAACTTTAGATGAAAACAGCCTTATTCTTGATCACCAGTTCGGGTTTAGAAGTCACCACGGTACTATTGAGCAAATACATAGGCTTGTCAATGTAATAATCACTACATTTGAAGCTCAGATGTACTGCTCTTCGGCATTTCTAGATATTAGCCAGGCTTTTGACAAAGCCTGGCACGAAGGTCTTATGTACAAACTTAAAGCATGTCTCCCATCCAGCTTTGTGATTGTACTACAATCATACCTAACCCACAGACACTTTTTCGTAAAGTATCAAGACGAACACGGCGAACTATTCCCAATCCAATCAGGCGTGCCACATGGTAGTGTCTTGGGACCTGTCTTATACACGATATATGCGGACGATACCGCAGTACTAGCAGTACACTCCGACCCAACAATCGCATCCCAATATCTCCAGGACCACTTAAACATCATACAAACTTGGCTCACTAACTGGAAAATCCAAGCTAATGAACATAAATCAGTACACGTGACATACACTCTAAATAGAAACACGTGTCCTCTGGTAGTGCTAAACGGTCATCAGTTGAACCAGGCAGACGACACAAAATATTTGGGTATGCATTTGGACAGACGCCTAACATGGAAAAAACATATTTTCATGAAACGAAAGCAACTTGGCCTGAAATTTAGACAAATGTATTGGCTGATCGGTAGAAGGTCGCATGTAACCATGGATAATAAATTGTTACTCTACAAGGTAATCCTCAGACCTATCTGGATGTATGGGATACAACTGTGCGGTTGTGCAAGTAACTCTAATCTGGCAATCTTACAACGGTTTCAGAATAAAATCTTACGAACAATAGTTGATGCCCCCTGGTATGTCCCAACACAACAATTGCAAACGATTTACAAGTGTCATCGATTAAAGACGAAATCAAACGGTTTAGTGAAACGTACAGTGCCAGAACTAAAGTCCACCCTAATGTGCTCGCGCGTGATTTATTCACAAACACTATTGGCGAAGCACGTAGGCTTAAGAGATTCAAACCAAATGACCTAATAGACAGATTTAATTAGGATTAGCATAACTACAGACACCTACTGTCTGTTGTCATATTTTCTTACTTAAGATATTTTTAAAAGAGTAACTTCGCTGGAGGTTACCTCCTGCATGTCATTAATATAATCTGTCACTCTCTACATGTTAATTACTTATTGTCCATCGGACAGATTGTAAGCTTAAAAAAAATCGAAAGAGAAAAAAGTACCACACTAGATAAGAAAGATTTTTATCGGTGAATTTGTGATCAAGGGATTAAGGATAACGATTTGAAATAGAAATTTCATCTTAACGTGCCCATTAGGTCACTCTGCAAGAGCCAAAAAGCAATCATTATTCTATATTAAAATTGAACCGAATAACAGCACCATTAAAAAAGAAATTATAAAATATAATACTCGAGAGATCAAATCACAAAAACTTAAATATCGCAATTTTAGCTTTCGAATCGGGAAAAAACTGCAATGCTAGATGAGGAAACATTTTATCGATGGATTTGTAGTCAGAGGGTTACGGACAACGATTTAAAATAAAAATCTCATCTGGCGTACCCATTGGGCCAACCTGTGTATTGCATATGTTTTATACAGTAATATCGCTTTAAAATTACGGTCTTGTTTGTGTTTATAGCTGTAAAATTGTGTTTTTTCACTTTTTTTTAATAGAGTATAAGTTTTTCTTTGAATATTTACCTGATAGTTTTAAAAAGTTTTAATTTTGTATAAGCATTTAGCAATTGTGTAAGTGGCGTAATGCATTTTACATCTGCTACAAATATTAGCAACGATTTTGGAAATATTTCTGTTGCATTATTTCCATTAGATGTTAGTTTCATCATTATCAGATGAAATCTCATATATGTTTGTTTTGGCAGTTTCACAACTTTGTCTGGTCTGCTGCGTTTCTTACTTTCTACCATTATCCATGTATTCTATGATGGACGCGGGAGAATTGCAATACATTGTTGATTCGTTGCAGAGTATAGTTGGGGTTGTTGGATTTCTAGTTTTCTTGCACTTGCAATAATTTTTTTGTTTTTTGAGATAAGAGTAATTTATTAGACAAAGATAGTTGATCGTCTGCCGACAATCCAGTTCAGTTATTTAATCTTTAATTTGCTTTCTTTTGGATTTGATATATGCATTCTATGTTAGTTTCTGGTCCATATGCAATCCAATATACTTAATTTTGGGGAACCTTCTGGGGTATTAGAGCATAGTTAATTGTTGTGGGCAAACAATATGCCTGTTGGTGAACGTGACATGAGTAGATTTGTCATTATTTACTGCTATTCGCCATTTGTAAAGCCAATCTTGCAGAGTATCTAAATAATCTGCCGCTGTTTCTGGTCTTTCGTTGGCTGAGAACATATCCGTGTCATTAGCGAACATAGCTATTGAGGTATTGGTTGTAGCTGGTGTATCAGATGTGTAGAGTAAATAGAGTAACGGACCAAGTACACTTCCCTAGGATACTCCAGAGGTGATTTTATGATATTCTAACACTGTACTATCAGGTATTATTTTAGGACTAAGTACAACTAGCTTGGAAAATGTAGTTTAATCTTGTATAGCAGACCTTCATGTCATACCTTATTGAAATCCTGCTTAATGACTAACAAAGCGGCTGCACATACGTGTTTTCTTTCTAAATTCTCCATAATATGAGTAATAATCCTATGGCTTTGGTCATGATGTCAAAAGCCGAATTGATATGATGGGTCTACAACTGCTTAAATTCTTTTAAGAAGCAGCTTTTCAAAGAACCTGGTCAGTAAAGGCAGGAAACTGATTGGTCTATAGAAGGAAGGTTGTGCGGGTGGTTTACCAGGCTTAGCAATCATGATGATTTGGGCGTATTTTCAATGTAGCATAATCGTAAAATGCTATTGTAAATGATGGTAAGCAACACTACAGGAAGATTTTGTAACTCTTCACCCACTATCAGGTCATATCCAGGAGCTTTTCGAATATTGGCAAGTTTAGTTTGTTTACGTACTTTAGCAACTGAAAAATATTTAACTGGTAGTATCATCTGACATGGTGCTGTGTCAGTATCATTATGAGTACCTTGGGGCTGCGGTGCTATAAAAACGGTAGCGAGAAGCTCGGCGAAGGTGTCTGTTTTTTCTTTTTTGGTTGGTCGGTTTTGTATAATATTTGTGACTTCTTTGTTTGTGTTGTGCGTCTGTGGTCCAATCGATGAGAAATCTCTTACATTTAATGGGGCTGTTGTTGAGGCGTTTTATTTATAAATTCCCTAAATGGTATATTTCTAGCTCTTTGTATGGCTTAGTATACCGAGCACCCTTTATAGGGTGGCTTCCAAAACATAGAGCGCATTTGGCTGGGGTGTTTGAGGATTTCTTGCATGTGAAAGTTGCATGTTTTTCACCACATTTTACACAGGCAAAGGATTTGTTACAATAGGTTTTTATGTGGTCGTAGTCTTGGCACCAAATGCATTGTGGTATAGTATTTGTTCTCCTAGGTGGTTCTATCGAGACAATTATATTACTTATATATTTTATATCAAATATCGTTTTATTTTTCCCTTGAGTTCTAAATCAACTATAAACAGAGGTAATGGTTCCTTAGTTACACGATAACATATATTAATAATGTTACGTACTGTGTGACTGAGTTTGCCCAATTCTTTAATGATTTCTTCCGTTGGTATAGTGTGATAGAGATTTTGGATAGCCACCCTATATGCTCTCTGTAGCTTTAGATGGTAGGTAAGATAAATTATGTTTTTATCTTTAAGATATTTAGTAAGTTTTTTGTACGAGTCTATCGTAATCGTATTAATTTTACCAATATTATTTGCTAACGTCTCTGTATAATATTGTTCTTTTTATAGTATATTGTTTAAGTTAATCATCTGGTTGTAATTATTTATTCCATAGACATAGATTGATGAAGGTTTCGTGATTTTTGGTAATTGATTATTAGATATATGTTCAGTGTTTGTGTTGTTACTTTGTGCTAAGGCCTCATATCTATCCAATATGTTTATTTGGGAAAGTTGTTGAGTCGGATGCAGTTGAGAGTAATTTCTTTTTCTTTTTTTTGACTATTTTCCACTTATATTTTGGTTTTGATGATTTGTTCTCTAAATTAATAGGATTTATTTCGAATTCTTCGCTAGACTGATCATTTTCGTTTGTATCCGTAACATCGTGATGATAACAGTGGAATTCATTACGTGTTAACTTGAACTGTTTTGCATAGCTTAGGGAAATGGGGCTGCATGAGGATTTATTACATAGGAAGGTGGTGTTAATGTTTGATTTTATGTTACATATGGAAGTTGTTAATTGGCTTGGATACTGTACTGGCTTTGTTGTAATGGGTATTGATATCCTTGAGTAATAGGTAAGTTAAAAGTAAGCCCGTAGTTTTCTGGAGGAGTTTGGCCTGATGCACCGGCGGAGTCGGACCGCAGCCGTTTCTCGCTGTAAACATGTCTAAACTATTGACTTGCTTAAGTTCAGTATTATTAATATTGTTAATAATAAGTAAAAACTAAATAGAATAGCGACTTTACAGTAAATGCGTGTTCTGTAGCTGAGACACTTATCGAACTGATAGCGCGGCACTCGACACTTTCAAAAACAACAGAGCGTAGTAGACGATGTTTACTCTTGAAAAATCACTTGCAATCATGAAGTAATTTGTGGAGGTGTTTGCGTTATGTGTTGCACCGGTGCACCTGGCTGAAACATGCATTGATAGTATCCATTCTGGTCATAATATGGCGGTCCAAGTAGTTGCAACATGTAGATAGAGTAGTCATTAGGTACTCACGACATTTCTTCAACTTTGTGAGCAAATCTCTAATCACTTAATCTTAATCACTTCTCTCACCAATACCCAAGCATAACACTTGGTATTTCGAAAGATTCAGAGCACTGAGTGCGCCGCTATACTACAAAATCTAAGTGCGCGCTCAAATCGAAAATGGACAATAACCCACCTTAATTAAGCTATGGTTGTTGCTGCACGTATGACAAGCACCACACGTCTGTTCCGTTTAGATACACGAACCTAACACTCATGTAGCAGCACATAAATTTGACTGAAAGTGATATTAAATCGATTACTAGTGATATTTGTTACAAACTAATTGTTTAAATTAATTTTTAGCTACAAAAGTGCATTTAAAAAATGGATTGTATAATAAAAATATAAATGGATAAAATTATATAATATATGTAACGATAATTAAAAAATTGCAGTAGCAAATAAAATACAAACTTAAAATTTTAATTAGTAGGAATTAGCAAGACTTGGCGCAGTCTGCGGTCATGGCTGCTCCGAGTTACAATTGCAAGTCTAAGTTTCTTTAGCTAGAATTTATTCCTGGCAAATGAAATTAACATTTCCTATATTAAACGCAAGAATTTAATTTTGACTGCTTTTAGGGTCAGACACGACGTCAACCCTTATTTCTACGCCTTACGCTCAGCCATAGTACTAGCTATTATATACACAGTTCCCGGGTGTTATAATGCAACCTTAGTTTTAGCCGACACATTTCAATTTATGCACCCCGTATTTAAATGGGGTGCCTGGCACCTGTTACAAGGTGGCAACAAACTGGTTATCAGCTATCTACGTCCAACCACAAATTGCGGGATGGAGTACAATAACCTTAGGAAAGATAAACCTACAATCAAAAAGACCAAACGTATACAGTAAAATAAATCCTTCACAAGGTAATCTGCACAACTGTATTTAACAAATCGCTTCTAAGAGGAAATATGTATATGTAAATAAAGTAAAATATATTATTAAAAACGCAGACACCCACATAGACTTAGTAGCTAAGTGAATAAAGCTAAAAATATCGTCACATATCTATCAATATTAACGCATTAAAAGATAAAGCCAAAATTTATAAAAGATGTAAACATATTTAATAAAAAATGCATGAAATTGATTACCTTGTTCAAAAAATAATCTTGTTATAGAATAGCTGCACAAAAAGTTTCTGCACACATGAAGCTAAATGAGTGAAATATAGAGCAAACCATTTACTAAATAAGTACTTATATTAAAACAAAGACAAAATAGTATACAATTGTAGTCCATATAATCAGACCGGTTTCGGTATTGATTTATTCTCAGTAGAACTTCGTTCTCAGTTGACAACTGAAAGCGATAACCGATATATTTCCTCCATGTGAGGTAACAATCAAGGTAGATTCCCAAAGACTAGAGGACATTTTTCATTGGCTAAAGTAAAAATATCATTGACAGGGGCATTATTTCTTTTAGGTTTGTAGTTAGGAAATACGTATTATACAATAAATACAGCGTTGGACCCAGAACACATCCCCAAGAACCACCACAATAAATGAATTCTAGTGGTGTATATCCTTCTTTATATTTAACAAGAAAATATATATTTGTCAGATATGAATCTAAAACACTGCAGAATGGATGGGGTCGATAAGATCTTATTTTGAATAGAAAACCCTTGCGTCAAATTTGCCGAATATTTGAGAGATGTCTATGAAAATTGCAGGGTCTGGATTTTGTTAGCTATTGTACGAGGTGCATTCAAGTTGTAAAACCTCCAAATTTTTTCTCAGTACTGGCAACCGATAGAAGCATGCGGTTTGTTTTAAAATACGCGCGCACCTTTGTGAAAGCGTGACAGAAATGGCGGCACTCCACGCAAAACTCTAGCGGCAGCGGCGAGAGTGAGGACTGTTTTTAATACTTAAAATGGCGACGTTTTCATTACAAGAACAGAGTGTAATCATTCGTTTTCTCTAGTTACGTGGTGTGACACTGATTAAAATTCATCACCAGTTGAGTGATGGTGTTACGATGTACGTTTGTGGGTGCGACAGTTCAAAGAAGGCAGAACGTCTGACGACATGATTAAGCGAATGAAAAAATTTGTTTTGAAGGATCGCCGAATGAGTGTGGAACACTTCGCCTCCAAAGTTGGCATTCCCATGGGATTTGTGCACACAATCCTGCATAAAGACTTGAAAATGCAAATGCTGACAGACGACCACAAGGCTGCGCGCGTGGGATGTTGCCAGGCAAAGTTGACGCATAATGACGCCATAGATGAGACTTTTTCATCGATTGTGACAGTGAAAAAGACATAGATGCCGTTTTTCAATCCTGAAACAAAGCATCAGTCAGATCAATGAAAGCACACAGACTTACCATCATTAAAAAAATTTGGGTAAGCGCCAGTGCTGAAAAATGATGGTGACCGTGTTCTAGAACAGCGATGGCGTAATCCTTACTTATTGCGTTCCAAACGGCACTACGGTGACAGAATAAGCTCCTTCCAGCAATTCGTGAAAAACGGCCGGAAAAGGCTGCACGTGTGCTCTTTAACCAAGACAACACACCAGCGCATCGGGCGAGCGCGACGTAGGAGTTTCTCCGTGACAACAATTTTGAAGTGATTTCTCATGCTCGCTACTCACCTGACCTGGCTCCTAGCGACTTCTTGGATATTATGGGACAGCAATGGCGTAATCCTTACTCATTGCGTTCTAAAAGGCACTACGGTAATAGGTGCATTCTACTAAGTTGTTTTGAAGAACAAGCTCCTTCGAGCAGTTCATGAAAAACTTTATACTGTTCTTAACAGTTTTTTTCCAAAACTCCAACATCCGATTTTGCTATTTTTTTCTTTTGTGCGGTACTCCAAGAGTAAAGAATTTTAACTATTTTTTATGTCCCAGTATCATTCTTTTTTGCTTTACAAGTACATTAGCAACGCTAATTTTGAATTTGTTTAAAACGCACTTTTTTTACTTTGTTGCCCATTTCTATATATTCCACGTGCCATATGTTATTCTTCTGATATTTTTCTTCGTTTTTGTTATGTTTTTGTTGGATTGTTATTCCCGTTAAAAATTAAGTTTAACTTTTAGTTGCCCTTTACAGAATTGCTTCCCCTCTGTATCCATTGGGGCTCTCCCCAATCCGTAAATTACTACCCAAGAAATACTGTTCTAAGTTTTAATTCCACATTAAGTCTTCAATTTCTTTTAGGATTTTATATGCATCATGATTCTAAGGTCTGATGTATGTTTAATATAGGACTATCGCTATTTCTAGCCACCTACTTGAAATCAGGCGTTACTATTGATTTTATACTAATCCTAAAATCAAAATTACCTCTTCCTTCAGACCCGTTGTCATGGAATTCCTCTTTTTGCCTTTATCACCATTGTAGTCTTTATCCATAACCCTGGACAAGAAGTCCTTACAATTTAACTCAAGTTTTTTAACGAGGTGTTACTCTTCGATTTCTCTTCTTTCCTCTCGCTGGCATTTTTACGGCCCAGCTCGACTCAGGCTGCAATAATTAAGTACCTGGAGGTCAAACTCTAGGGTAGTAATAGACGGTCGGTGCGTAGCGCTAGCCACTTACTACCCTCGTGTACCGTAGGCTCTAGATTGTAGCAGATCTATCCTGTTACGACCCCAAAGGGCCTTCAATGCCTGTTACGGGGAACTATTATACTATTACTATTAAGGGACAAACGACACTGGCTTGGCTGTTTTCGTATATTCTAATTTTTTTAATGGTATTATTATGGTTTTAGTATTTGTATTTAAAGCTATTCAAATGACACTTTAAAGTAAAATGCATTGTTCATGCGAATTCTATAACTTCTCTGTGACATCAACATGTTAATTGCAGAAATTTCATCATCGGAAAAGCTGTAATAATAAGCAAATACGGCTTCTGTTGATTCTTGATAAATGAAGTTCAGTACTTCAACCATAACAGGGAATTATACCCTTTTACAAAAATTTTAAAATTTCTGCACTCGGGACAAGCATATGCATTTGTTTTGGTGTAAATAATTTATATAACAAATGTGAAATATACAAAAACAAAAATTGTGCTTTCTAAAATACAACCACTCATTATACTACTATTTTTACGAGCCGTTGCATAATAAGACAATAAAACATTTAAGACTATTTTCATAATCGGTTAGAATATCTGCACTACACTACACTAGACTAAATAGTTTACAATTCCCCCATAACAGTAGTTCCCAAATAGTAGATCACGACTTTCAGGAAAGTTAAGTTAAAGAACTAGAGGACTCGATAGAAAAGTCTAGATTCCAAATAATCCTCGAATTCTGCAAGTAGAACAACACCCGACAAAAGTGAATGTTTGGTGTGACTTTTAGTAGCGCGATGTAATTCAGCGCTGTTTTTGAAAACGAAGGAAATTCACTAACAACGGGACTTCGTTATAGCAGCAAGATTGAGTACTTCCTGTGACCCGAATTTCTTGGTTTTAATCTGAATAACTTTTGGATTCAACAAAACAGTGCCACGTCACGCACAGTCTTGAAAACAATTGACTTATTGAAATCAAAATTTGAAGATTGTGTGGTTTTGCGTTGGCCTTCACGAAGTAGCGATTTGACAAAGTTAGACTATTTTCCATAGGACTACCTGAAAGAAAGTGTCTATAGCAATAACCCTCAAACAACTAAAACATTGAAAAATAATATTAGAATCAAAATTGTCCAAATTGCGCCAGAAACGTGTCAAAATTGTGGTGCAAAATTTCAATAAAAGAATTATTGATTGTAATGCCGTTCGTGTTGGTTAGTTATATGCCGGACATTTTGTCATAAACCACATTTTCAGATGCAACTAATAGTTGGTCTCATTTCGTAATAAATATGTGTTTTCTATTCATTTGAAATTAGCGCATAAAAATTAAAAATCCGTTATAAAGCTAAGCTGAAATTTATAGACAGCATTCTTGCAAAGGTACTGAAAAATCCGAGAAACATGAAAAAAGTATTGCGGTACTTTGTGATAGATGGTGACAACAAACTAATTGAGCTACTTAGTAACAGATGTTTGAGTACGACAATAGGCACGAAAAGAGAGACTGTGGCTAATAAAATTCTTATCATAAATCCTGCTTTTAAAAAGTTTCGAAACCATTTCTCTACAACTTTGAATTTATTCTGAAAATCTGACTAATTATTTGTAATAATTAAAAAAACAATATAAGTTGAAAAACAATCTTAAAAAAGAGCTTTCCACTTTTTATTAAAGCTAGTATATAATGATGTTGCCTTGAATTGTAAGACAAGTTCTCTATTACTAAGGAGGGCAGTCAAACTGCACGTTTCCAAGAAGCTTGTATAATGGGAGTATATGTAAGAGGGAAAGTGGGCAGTACCCTTCACATTCCATACAGTTCGAAGTTTAGTAACCATGCAGCGTTGGACCGGTGAACAACGAGATTTTACAGCGTATTTAGAACGGTCAGAGTTCCTATTCCTAGTAGGAAAGTCATTTCTGTTTGGACTAACAACTTACGTACAACGAGTCAAACAGTAAGAAGAAGAGGTGGTAGTACAAGAGCTGTTAGAACCCCCGAGAATGTGAAGGCTGTACAAGTAATCAGGCGTCACAGCGTTACTCTCGGACTTTCAACTCGAACAGTAAGAAGAATTTTACATGATGACTTACACTTACACTCGTATAAAATGCAAATAGTCTATGCTTTCAACACCGGAGATTATCCTATTCGCGTTGGTTTTTGTGAGTACGTGTTACAGCTGTTTGAGAACAACCCACAGCCCTTTGGGAGAGCGATGAAGATTATTTTTGCCTCAGTGGATATGTCAATAAACGCAATTTTTGCTATTGGTCTGTTGCCAACCTTCAACAACTTCACGAACGGCTTCTCTATTCTGCTAAAGCTACAGTCTGGTGTGCAATCTCTTAAAATGGACTAATTGGCCTGTATTTTTTGAGGATAGTGATAGCCATGCAGTTACTGTAACATCAGCGTGCTATGTTTAAATGCTGGAAACCTTCCTTACTCCAGAATTTCAGGGATTTGCTGTGAATGAGAACATTCATTTCCAATAAGATGGAGCGACTAGTCACACAGTCAAGGTATTAATGAACTTTCTAAAAGGCATTTCCCGAACCGCTCCAAGATTCCCAGACCTGGGCTTCTGTGATTATTTTTTATGGAGATATTTTAAATCTAAGATTTTTGAGCCTCACCCAGCAAACTGTACTGGAATTAAAAATGTGGATTGAAGAAGAGTAGTAGCACCGGCGGTACTATGACGTGTCGGTGAAAATTTCCTTATGAAACTCAGACAATGTGTACAAAATGATGATCCCTATTTTCCTAGAGTGATATTCTCTAAGTATTTTTTTGCTTTTTACCAATTTCCATTTGTGCTCTTAACATTTGTTATAATTAATTTAAAAAAAATCTTTTTGTTTTTTAATACCTACAAATAGTGCAATTTGCCTGACCCACCCTGTAGATTACACATATTTCTTACAACACGTTCTGAACAATTAATTATGTAAAGTACTATCTGATTAAAAAGGTATCGCTATCTATTTATTCTAAATTATACTGTTTACGTGTCTCGCACATAATTACACTACCTTTTAAAATCTTTTTTAGTGATATTGACGACATAAACAGCGACTCTCTCCATCTGGACATCTGGGATCACGACGACGAGAGCTCGGTCCTGGAAGCGGTAAGCAAGCTGAACGAGGTGCGGGGCGTCCGCGGGCTGGGCCGCTTCTTCAAGCAAGTGTGCCAGTCGGCCAGGCAGAGCTCCCAGGACGACTTCCTCGGGTGCGTCACGATCCCCCTCTCCGACATCCCATCAACAGGTCTGGAGGGTTGGTTCAAGTTGGAGGCGAGGTCGCAGCGGAGTTCCGTTCAGGGGCGGATTCGGCTGAAGCTGTGGCTCTCCACTCGTGAGGATCGGGGCATATCCGAGGAGGACAACTGGACCGAAGTCAGGCAGCACGAAAACTTGTACGCCATATTCACCGATTATGAGCTTAGGAACTGGACCGAGGAAAGCTGGACATGGCCCGGTGACCTGCCAGGGCCGGCGCTCACAATTTTGCATCAACATGCTGTGCAGGGTAAGTTTAGTTTTTTATAAATATTAATTTTATTATTAAATAATAATCCTAATCTAATCAGAATCTTTTGAAGAAATTAGTTTAAAAGCAAAACAACTTAATATAAGACATGTCCCATAAGTAACAATTAACTTAAAAGTACAAAGCAAAGTAAATTATTTTCATTAACTATCAAACGTTTTTGAATGTACATCAAACTAAATTAAAAATATTCAATTAACACAAGATGCTTAATTTTTAATATATAATAGTACTTCAAAATTTTAATAATTTTGATATATTTTAAACTGCCATACTAGACTACATTGTAAAAATATTTTAATTTTTATTATAGATTTGTTATTAAGAACATTATTATTATTACATTATTACAGTATTCTTTCTTCTTTTAATAATATTATAAGTGGTACTCCTTTTGTGGAAAAATATTTTAAAAATCTTTACACGTTTAAAGCATTGCTTGTGCTATTTAAGTGGTATTCTCAACCACAACCTCTCAAATAATGGGCTCGCACCGATCTCTAACCTGCTCTGGCAGCAACTCCAACAATTGCACCCAACACACCCTGCAATTTTTCAACAATTTAACCCAGCGTCACAGCCAGCACCTAACTTTCAATCAACTGTTTCGGACTGGAATAGAGTTGAACCAGTGCAAGTAGGATTTCCTTCTTTATCAACCACCCGTACTTTAGATGCCAAGACTATATCTGTTACAAGTGAAGAATCAACAACCATTCTTAAACCAAACGACTTTCAGCAAATGAAAACACGAAGGCAAAAGAGAAAGTGGCCTATTCCTTCAACAACACAACGCAACTCAGGCTAGAACTCAGAATCTTGCTAATCCAGTCACAACAAGTAATCGATTTCAACACTTAACAAACTCAGAGAAACATACCCCGACTACTTCATTGCAAAGCGAAACTAAAGAAAAGATACCCAAACCCCCTCCTATATTTCTAAACTATGTGCAAATATAATCCCACTTATAAAACTTCTTGATTCCCATCTCCAAAAAGAAGATAACCAATATCAATCAATGTCAGGGGCTCTGTCAAGCTGCTAATCAAAACAGTTGAAAAATACAAACTAATTAAAAAAATACTAAATGAAAATAATGACATCCGGCACATTTATTCTTCCGGAGGATAAGTCTTATCGAATATTAATAAGACATCTCCACCATATTACCGATAAATAAGAGATAATAAAGGCCTTAGCATCTCTTGGTCACCAGGTCAAAAGCATTAATCCTGTTAAACACCGCACTAAAAAGATTCTATTAAATCTATTTTTTGTAAACCTTAAACAAGAAAACAACAACAAAGACGTTTACAATATCACCTCCATATTAAATGCCATCGTAAAGGTCGAGCCTCCACATCAAAAGAGAGATATTGCCCAATGCAAGAGATGCCAGTGTTACGGCCACACCCAAAACTGTTGCACTCGCCCATTTAGATGTGTAAAGTGTGCTGGAAACCATGATTACAAATCATGCACTAAAAAGAAAGATGACGGAAGTAAAGCCAAATCTGTACTCTACCTGAGAGAACACCCTGCCAACTATAGAGGATGCACGGTCTACAAACATATTAAGAACAGAAGATTTCTTTCTATTAGAGATAAACCCATCGTAACAACTCAGGCCCAACAATTAATTAAAACCACAGACAGAACTAGTTCAGGTAACATGATCTACGCAGATCGTACCAAAGTTCCCCGCACCCAAGGGACCAACACAACCTCATTTCAACAAGACTCCCAAAATTTCACTCAATACCCAAATGACATCGAATCTTTTATGCGACAAACAATAGACTCTCAGCGAGTTATGATTAACAATCTCGTAGAAGAGATAAAAGACCTGAAAGATCTGGTGCGGCAATTAGTGAACAATAACCAGAAATAATGGCTCAACTCCTTAAAATTGCACATTGGAACGCTAATGGGCTGGTTAACAATCAACAGAAAGTAGAAGTATTGCTGTTAAACAACAACATTGATATTTTACTAATCTCTGAATTTTACCGAAACATCATATTTTAAAATATCCGGGTACGATACATATAACACAAATCACCCCTCTGGCACAGCTTGAAGAGGAGCCGCAATTATAATCAAACATTTTATAGAGCATCATGAAATCCCTAAATACTGCATCGAACTCATGCAGGCTACAAGTGTAACCGTAGAAGACTGGATAGAAAAATTAACCGTCTCTGATGCATACTTTTCATCTAGTCAGGCCCCCAATAAGAAATGCTTTGAAGATTACTTCTCCTATCTGGACATCAGATTTCTTGCTGGAGCCGACTACAACGCGAAACACCCCCCATTGGGGATCTCGCATCTCTTCCGCTACGGGCAACATTCTCTTTTCCGTTATGCAACAGCATCAACTAAGTTATCTGTCAACGCATCGGCCTACCTACTGGCCTACAGATACAGCGAAACTCCCTGACCTCCTGGACTTTTTTGTCATAAAAAGAATTCCGCAAGGATACTTAAACATCACACCATGTTACGATTTATCCTCCAACCACAACCCCATTGTAGTTACGATAAGTACCTCAATACTAAGTAAAACGAAACCGCCGTCTCTTACTAATAACAAAACAAACTGGAAATATTTCAGAAACATTCTCGAAGACCATAGTGTACACAACTCTATCTATCAATTAAATTGTACCTATTTTACAAAATTAATAATAATCTCGAAGTACTATAACAGAGTGAGATACCGAAATTTAAAATTTATGCATATAAGTACAAAATTGTACTACTATAATTAATTATTTTAATACATACCAAAATAAAAATAAAAGAGCTTACAAGTTAAGAAGCATGAAACCAAAATTAGTACTTCTTATACAGAAAGTTACCAAGCGTTATTTTTGTAGATCTTTGTATAAGCTAATAAAACAGCGTAATGCGCATGAAACTTATTAAATACAGGATCCGTCAGAATAATCTCCTCTTTCAAAACAACAATAAAAATAACAAATTTTTATTATACCATCAGGCAACAATACTTTCCATTTACCCATCAACCAGTTTGAAGATGATATTTTCCAAATGTGTGCCCACACGAGCGATACACTCCTGCAGCTTCAGCTTAAAGTTGTGAATGGCATATTTTAATTTCCAATAGCCCACGGCTTGTGCTGAAAGATTTTAGCCTCTAAATGTCTCCACAGAAAAAAAATCCCAAGGGGACAGGTCTAGTGACATAACCTGCTGTAGAATAAGGTGAATTAGAAACATTTGTCCCATAACTTCTCGAGAATTTTTGCCCTATGCGGTAGCGCCACTTGCTGGAACTAAAGTGGTGCATGTCCACGTTTGTTGAGTATGGGTTCTACGAAAGTGCGTAACATCACAACATAGCTGATAGATGAGGCAGTCATCGCGCGTACAACTTTCTCAAAAAAAATACAGCTCTACGATGCCAAATTCCGTAACAGCACACCAAACAGTTACACGCTGACTATGAAGAGTTTTTTGGATCTTGTAGGCCCAATACCGAAAATTGTGTTTAGTCGTGCAGCCCGATAAATAAATATGAGCATTATCAATAATTGAGCACAGCAGCATCAGCTGGAACATTTGCCAACAAGTTCTCGCAAGCAGCCTGTCGGACGTACCAGTCACATTCTTTAAGTTTCTGAACCACCATCAGTTTGTATAGAAGAAATCAGATATTCCCAATGAGAAAGCATATTTAGTGGCAGAACGTTGTGCCAATGTGGCAGCAACCTGCCTCAGTGCTGCAATATTCTCGAGTGTCCGAATGCTACGAGGTCTACTAGGTAATTTCAGTTTTAATGTTGAACCAGTCTATCCAAAATTGTGTACTCATAGGAATATGCTTTTCTCGGTTGGAACTCTTCCGTGACAACCTACTCCTAAATGTCGACGAAATAACCACTGCGTTACAATCACAGAACTATTATTTTAAAAATAAGTCTCCAACGCACGGTGTTTATCAGTCCACGTCATGGTAGGCACTAAAATAGCATACCTTGTGCTGCTTAGAATTTAAATAAAAGGGAAGATATATATACACATACTACAGTAATTTATACATATATGCTGCAAATCATTTAGATTTTCATAAATAATAATTCTTAAATATATAAGTTATAACGTTAACACAAATAAATTTATATTATGAGTTTATCCTGCTAACGTTTTCGCTAAATAGTTTTAAGTCAGTGCAATACATAGATCTAGAAAGAACTTTAGTTTCTCGTTTAAACTAAATTGACGCAAATAATACAATTTAAAAACCATTTGTACAAAACGTGGCAATTTTATTTAAAGTGGTTCTACTATTTGTGATCTGCAGCTGCAAAATAATAAAGCAAAACTCATAAAACACTCAAAAAATTGCCACATAAATCACCTGAATTTTCCGATAAAAATATTCGGTACTACACTTTGCACTCATGGCGCTCACTCGCGCACTGCAAAGCGGTCCTTATAAAATTCAACGAGTAAGACTGCCGCTCCCTTAATTCGGTGCGGAATTTTTTGAAACCAAAGAGCTGCCTGAAGTTCTATAAGTTTATAAAACGCCAAAAATACTGCACTTATAGAGCACTTTGATTTTAGAATAAAAATTAAATTCACGGAAAAGAACCTTTGAATAAAACTGAGAAAACGCTAAATGCAATATTTGCCATATAAAAATTCAAATGACATTTTATATATTATACATATATGAACAATTCGGTTCATGAATTGAATCGTGTTGATTATTGGCAACGTTTCGGCATCCACTTTGATGCCACTTTTAAGGGGTTTAGTTCTTTACTCGGAGTTTCAATCTGCCTACTCCCCAAGGAGAACTAAGGGTCAAAGAAGAAGACTGGTTATTCGAGTGCTCTTAACTATTTATAGAAACAGATGTGAAAGTTTGATGGGGGCATGTTTAAGCCGGAAATGTACTGGGTTGTGAAAAGTTGTGTGTTTTAACGGGTTGCGTGATGACGTGCGGTAACTAATGGTATCCAAATGTCGTTGACCATTGTCTGGAGTATTCAGGCATTGCGGAAAAAATTCTACTGGTAGGATGGGAAATGATAACGAATGTTTTGGAATTGGAGAAATTGATTCTATGTCCGGTTTCCTTGATGTGTTTGGCCAAAGCGGAAGAAATATCACACTTACATACAGCTAAAGATTCTTCGTTTGGCCTATGTACGTTCTGTCATAGTTATCAGAAGATATTTCGTAGACAAATTGGGATTTGTGGGGGTAAAGTCAGCTATTTTATTATCGCTTTTATCTTGCTTGCTCAGTATGCGGCATATTCTGTCAGTAATGCCTTTGATATAAGGTTTGGTCGGGAAGGTCTTGGGTTTTGGAAGTAGTACTTTTGTTGATATTATTAATACTTGGGTTAGAGATTTTTGAGAATGTTTGTTTTGTATTAATGTTTTGGTAATAGTATTGATTTCAGTTTCTCGGTTTTCACTGTCGGAAAGTTTGAGCGATCTGGTGATTAGGGATTTTGCGACTGAGTAATTCTTAGCAGGGTAATAGTGGAATTTGGCGTTTAGATAACAATTAGTATGGATAGAATTTTTGTAGACGGTATGATAGAAATTGCTGTTGGAAAGATTTTTGATTATGACTAGAGAGCGGATTTTATGCACTAAGAAATATGCAAGAATATGCATTATTAAAAAAAATTATTATTATCTTTTTAAATAAAAAAAATTGAAGCCGGTTATAACTAAGTAGTTTTCGTTTAAAAAATAAAATTGTATAAAGCATACATTTATTAAACAAACTATACAATAAATATTACAAAACATTAAAACCTAACTTAAATATAAATATTATTAAAAGTATTTACAACTACGAGCAAAACAATATATAATTAGGTGTTTCTCAATTTTTTGAAATATTTGAAATTTTGACGCTTGTCAGATAATATATGTTTGTACACAGAAAAACTTCTTTCTACGTCTACAAATGTTATAGGGGAATTTTTTAAAGCACACATAATATGTATTTCTATATCAATATTAACAACTACAGTATTGTCAGAATTGAGAATGTCGTTTACTTTTAATAGCAATTGATAACCTAAGTTTTTTCTAAAATGTCGTTAAATTTCAGAATTTTTTTTATCGATCTGGAACGGCAGTTATTAATTTTTGCAAATTGTTTACCAAATGCATAAATTCGTTTAATGACATTCCTTCTGCTTCCAGTGCTGTAATTGATTTACTTACAAATGAATAATGAGCCCTGATAAATGCTAAGTGATCGCATAATTCTAGTTTTCTTAAAATAGACTGAGATTTTTTAACAGAAGTACTAGAACTGTCCTGAAATTACTAAAATTAATAAAAAAGGGCTGCGTTAAGTCAAGTAGCCCATCGCGTAATTACAGGCTCAGGAAGCGACATAACGTCTGGTAATTTTTCTTTATATAACTGCACCTTCAATGGGGCCTTTATAAACATTTTTTTATGTTACGTATTAATGAATTTACTAAGGAAAATTTATTTCGAATTGCTTCAGCTACTCTATTTATACCATGAGCCAGGCATGTAACATGAATAGATTTTTGAATAACATCTTTAGTTGTTGCCCAGCTTTCATCATGTATGGTGCTGCGTCGGACAGCATCAAAATAATTTTTTCTGGGGTACAATATCGGAAAGGAAAAATTACGTTAAGGATTTATTAATAAATCTAACTATTGTCAAATGATTGGTTTTATCGAGAACCTTACAAGCGATAAGCGATAAGTTAGCTAGTAGAGGTGAAAGTGGAGAATCCATAGGAGCACCATTGGTTTGGTGGTAAAATTTGTTTTGGAAAGTGAAATGTCAACGCTTACCCGCCATTTGGAAACCGTTAGTTACCGCACGTTATCACTTACATAACCCCTTACAACACACAAACTTTCCCCAACCAGGTACATTTCCGTCAAACTTTCACTTCTGTTTATACACATGAAAAGCCAGTCTTCTTCTTTGATTTTTAGTTCTCCTTGGGGAGTAGGCAGATTGAGACCCTGAGTAAAGAACTAAACCCCTTAAAAATGGCATTATGGTGGATGCTGAAACGTCGCGAATTTTCCAATAATTTGAACCAGTGAATCTAATTGTTTACCTATCATTAACTGCGGATGTACATCAGAGCTCACTGTGCGACACTATCTCTAATACGGGGCGATGTGGCAAGCATAACGCCTTTATTACCCCTTGTTCGAGTGAACGCAGGTACTCAATTATATTTAGTGACTAAGTAGGCCACCCACCTGCTATCAGAGAACTTTGGGAATGGAATGTGAATCCGTCCGCACCGTAACCCGCGGCTCAACCACTGGATTATAAAACTACATGTAAAGAACAAAAATTTCAGCTTTTAAATTACTGGTCCTCAAAATGTAGGTCTCAACTTTCTGGGAGGTCTCAGGAAGGCTTTCACAAGTAAAACATTATTAAAACATTTAGTTCCGCCCTTCGTTACGTAAATTAAAACGCATCAAACAAAAATAATGCATTAATTCTATTGTATATATGTAATAAATTCATAACTACTTTTCCATATTGCGAAACATCAAGAACTTTTAAAAGAAATACATTATAACATATAATAAATTATAATTATAATAAAAGTAATAAACTATTAATGTATTTCTCTTCTATTGGTTTTGAATGCACTGAAATTAATCAAATTCTTTTTTATAATTAGAGTAGACTATAAATGAAAACATTTTTCTATTATTAGTTAAGAGCTTTTCCCATCTTTTATACAGCAAGTTGATACCGCGCTAAAGAAACAAACGGTCTTTTAAGACATTTTTGCATTTCTTCGAAATTACAAAAATGCATGTCTAATAATCCACGTTGCATTATTTGGAAAGAGGTGGTAATCTGATGGTACCAGATCTGGAGAATAGACGGTGTGCAGGAAGATTTCCCAATGGAAGTCTAGCAGGTTTTTTACTGCAAAAACAATGTGAGGCTGAGAGTTATTGTGCAAAAGGGTCATTTTTCGGCGGTTGCTAACTGTTGCAGGTCTCTGCTGATACAAATTCTCGTCTAAATTAAGTAATTGTTGTTTTTAGCGGTCCCCAATAAAGGTTTCCTTTGATCTCAATAGTTCGTAGTAGATCACGTCCTCTTGGTTTCACCAGACATGGATCATAACTTTGTTTAACTTATTGAGTTCGTAGTAGTCACGTCCATCTTGGTTTGCAACTCAGTACATTTAGCAGTCATTTGATAATTAAATAGACATGTAGAAGCATGCTCAGCAGAATACTTCTATAACAGATAAGCTTATAGGCTTTGTGTGACAAAACGTTGAAGTAAGCGGTTGTCCAAAGTTCGCCCATTTTTTACGCTTGAGACTATGAAAATATATCTATACAAAACAAGAATTGTTTACGGTATTATTCTAGCGAAAAATCGCAATGTACAAGCGATTTGTCTTTGCACCTTCGATAATTCACGTGAGTCCTATTTTTTTAATCTCTTCTATCGCATGTAAACAATCCCAAATGGTTGATTTACCAACATCCAATGTTCCTGCAAGTTCCCTGAGTGTTTGAGGTTGGGTTTTCATCTAATAGTGCTTACAATTGGATGACTTCTGCCTAGAACATTCAAACCAAATCTGCAGTTGGAATACAATGGAGCTTTTTCGCCATAATATTTTACAAGCATTTGATAAGCTTCAACAGCTTTTTTTATCAAACATGAAAATTAGCGAATATCGAAAATGCAGTTTAGAACAATATATCTTTTGAAATGTAAAGACAATGAATAACTAAATAAAATAGAGAGAATATTGCCATAAAAAACATCAAAACAATTAGCTTCTAATTATATACAATAGATCACGGATGAAAATTAACCGGAACACCTATTATTTTTTTATTTATCTATATTAGTCCCACAATGTGTGACAAGACAGTGTTAGGGAAAACAGTTATACTAAGGGGTACACCTTGTGTTCCATGGGTTTGTAAAGATTTTTTTAATTATAGAGGTTTTGTCTTTGCCTGCCGGCCAATTAAGATACCTCCCTCCCCTCCTTCCTGACTGCATATTCCTTATACACCGTACTTTCAGTGCGCCATTTAAAGGTCATCGCAACTTTCTTTATAAACCTCAATTAATATTTGAAAAATATCAGTGATATTTGTGGGTTCTTCTAATATTTGATCATGTAAAATTCAACTTTTTTTGTCTACAGTGTACATATATCATATCCTTCAAACCGTTAAAAATAATTTTGCGATTTTATTATGACACTTCGTATAGTTTATATTAAAAATACATATTATAACACGAAAATTTACCTAAATATGTAAACAATACAAACCTGCTTACATTAAAAATAATATGAATATCACTGTTTCAACTGCGTTAAATTTTTAATGTAATTTGAATTTGCAATAGTATATTTGGCAATATTTTAAATTAACAACTTAATTTTAGTAAATAAAACCATAAATACTCGTTATATTAAGTTCCCTGTTTTTTCCACTTTAATCTCGCGGGTATTCAAATTGCCATTTAGATTGCCGTATAGATTACTAGTAACGATCGTTTGCATAAACCGTTTTACGATCTAACACAACAAAGCCTTTTTATAGGAGATTATTAAGTAAAAGTCGTTTGTGGTTTATGTATTATTATGGTAATAAACTTAATCAAGTCCGGATTAATATCGTTTATGAGAGTGAATTGTGTGTTCCTATTATAAACTGCAATTGGATTTCGTATAAAATGAAACAAAAATTTCTGTACACAAATTATAAAATTCGTGTTTAAACTTTGCTATAAATAAAAATTAAAGCAAAATGTAAATATGAATAGTTATAATACAATTTTTGTGCTTGTACATATTCAGGATATTTTAAATCCTTGAAATACATGCCTACGAATGAGCTTTTGGTAATGTTTGCAATTGCGACGTTTGTCTTTGTTTCACTTTAGGCAAATTAATGTTTACATTGTTTTTGCATTAGAGTTTTATTATTATAAAGAATCATATAACAATAATTCCTATATTAATTACACCAAAGTTGAAGTGCTCCAATATATTTTTTAATTATTAAATTTAATTAAAGATTCATTTAGCAAATTTAAGGAATTTATAAACGTATACTCAATAATTAGGTCGTATTTTTGTCCACTAAATTTATGATCACCTTCTCACATTATTATTATTACTATTATTTTAAATTAATTAAGATTTTACTTGTAACATATAAATATATTTTTGCTGACATTTATTTCAGATATGTAGAATAGGAGAGAACAAAGTTACAACTCAACTATTTGTTCTTTGAAGTACAAAACTTTACGTCGCCCTGAAAACATTGGCATTTTCTAATGTGGCACTTTCTAGGGTGTCATAAATAACTGGATTCTTTATTGGTAACAATGATAGTAAGAAGGATTTAACACAAAATATGAGAGCAATCCTAACTTCATTAGTATCAGTGCACAGTACAGGCTCGTCAGTTGCGAATAAAATATATCGGCCAATGCCCTCCACGATTTTACTTTTAGTTCTGGAATCGTCGCAGGTTCGTTAACATAAAGCCTTTCCTTCAGATAACTCCAGAAAAAAATGGCTAATAGGGTTAGATCCCAAGATCGTGGTGACTAATCAATGTCACCCCTCTACGAGATAACATGACCGGGAAATTTGGTTTGAATTACAATAATTATTTGACGTGCTATGTGACATTTGGCTCCATCTTGTTGAAGCCACATGCCATTCAAGTTCAAGTGGTTAGTTTTATTGAAAAAAAGTTGTCTAGCATCCCCCGATAACGTACACCGTTAAAGTCTTCTATTCAGATATATAGATGTAAACTAGTTATATGAATTTTTTAAAACCTCATATTAACAGAACAAGGCACCAATAACGCGTGACTTTCCCGCATGCACGCCTTAGAAAAACCTGAAGTTGACCATGGTTAGTCCCTAAGTATTCCTCCAACCACCTTAGTTTTGTTTTTAAAAAATTTTTCTCCAAAGGAATGCGTATTTTAACAGTTTCCTTTAGAGTATTATTTAAAAACAAATTTTTTACTACAAATTTAAAGACTGTATATTTATGCTTTGATTGGTTCTCCTTATGTACATTGTCTAACTCAGAAAACTAAGAAAAGGAATTTTGACAATTTTGTACTTCATCCATCCATTCAATGGCGCTACAGCCCGATTCAGGCCTTTAGGCATCTTCCCCATCCGTCTCTGCCTGTTGCCACTCTCTTCCAGTTTTTAACTTTCAGTATGTCGTCTGCATCTCGTCCTTCCATCCTTGCTAGCAGTACTCTTTTTGGTACTCTTTCCTCATTCATCCTCACGACGTGTCCTGCCCACTTTAGTCTCTGTATATTTACGAAATCGGATATGGGTAATTCTCTGTACTCTTGGTATATTTCTTGGTTGTATCTGCACCTCCAGTTTCCGTTATCTTCTTTTTCAGGCCAAAAGAAGAATTTTGTACTTATTTTTATATATTCCTATTATAAATTCAGAAGAGTTGGCACTTTGAACACTTCTATTAAAAAGCGAGCTAGCAAAAAGAACAGACAAAAACACAGCATTTCTTATATAAGATGTTATACAAAAAACCAAAGTACCTTAGTATCAAAATTGAATAATTTACGTTTAGGACCAACTTTTCTTAAAATTTCATAAAGTTTTTGGCAATTTTAAATCACATTTTTAATATAGCTCCCTATTGGTCTGTATCATTTTTAACATACGCAGACAGAATATCTAAAAGCTTTCAAAACTAGGGATATAAAAAATTAAATACTGAATTAATATAGCAGAATTATTTATTATTCAAATTTCGTTCTTTTGGTTCTTTTGAGCATGTTCTACTCTGCTACTATGTCATCTCAATCCATAAACTCTGCCAAATCCAGTCTTCGTCAACCTTCTATATTAATTAATTAACTTTCCATATTCTAAAATTTTTAATTTAATATTTCTTATTTATTTCTGATACTCTGATAATTTTTTTGTGTAATCTTAAAGGGACGAGTGGACTGTTGGTTTTGTACTCATGTATTAATTTTTTTTATCGCTTTCATTAATTTTTGTATTACGTTTTGTTTTAACATTAGTTACGCGTTGCTTATTGTTAATTTTTAGTTCTTTTTGCCCTAGCAGTATTTTTGGAATATTAAAATTACTGAGATATATTCAAATTATATTAAAAAAGATAAATCTCCCATTAGAAATGATTAGGAAGGTTAAACTGAACGCCTAGTTGGTTATTTGACAGTTGGTGTAAAAAACCACCAACGCTTTTAAATAAGATCAAAAAATATATAGAGTGGGGCAGAGTACAATTATTCTGACGTTATAGTTTTCAGTTTTTTGTGGATATAATAAATATTCCTGCAGTCACTGACAATCCAAACAGATTTCTCCCAGAATCATAACAGAATTTCGTTGTAGATTACAAATAACCACTTTAATGTCGGTTTGATGTTCAATTATGAGTTTCTGTAATTTCTTATTTGAGGTTGCATAGACTCTGAAAAACTGCTCCTTTAAGCTGTCCATTCTGAGCTTACATTACACACCCCTTCAACACAGTGCTCGTCGATTTTCTGAATATGTGATAGTACGCCGTTCAAAGTTTTTATGTTAAAACCAATGTAACACACATATGTTTCATTGTCATAATAGTCGAAATCGACTGCAAACTTCAAATTGTACACAGCGATACTGTCCAAACGTTGCAACCAACCTAATGTCTTACATTCTTGATTTCTCTCTTGTTCTTCTATATTAACGAAAATTAGCAATATCCTCCCCCTTTTATAAAGTAGAATTGTTTGTAAAACATTCAAATAAAATATACCTAAAGCTCCCGAAGACATAAACCACACAAATAATCACGGTTTCTGAAAACGTTTAAAAGTTTTATCTGAAAGAATTGTAATATCCTATTGGATCAAAGGAGTCCACTTACTTATCAAGAATTGATCTTTCTAACATTGCTGATCAAAAGTTTATTACTTTCACTGATATAAAAAAGGATTGGGTCATAATTATTTGCGATATCTTAACATTTCATAGAACTATATACGCACACAAACGATTTGGAAGATTACAAAACAATTTACCACTTAAAGATAGGCCACTAAAAAGTAAGTAAGAGGCTTATAAAGTTTAACAAAACTTAATACAACTAAACTCTATATAGCAACCAAAAGCATAAAATACAAAATAATGTTGTCCAAGAGTATATAAATGACAGATTCATATAATAAAAATTAGAGCTTAAATATATTAGGTCAAAACATCTTTTATATTTAACAGATATATTTGACTTAACATTCAAATATACGTTCTTAAATTACAATCTACCATTCCTCATCAAATTATACGCTATTAATTTATGACTTTAAGTAAATAGTCATTTCTAAACAAAATTATCAATAACAAAACAAAACAATTATATCAAATATAAAAATAAGTGAAATAGTTAACAAAAAAAGATAAATGTGATTATTGTAAAAATATAAACAAAAAACAAAACCTTCAGATTATAAAAAAAATTAATGGTATTTTTCCGACGAGTTAAAAATAACATAATAATTATTAAGCTATTCTTCTAGTCTTAGAGTATTATCGCTTATTAGAGATTAGCAACCATCAAGGCAATTTGTATTTTAATGTCAGCAGCTTTAAATAACTCGTTGGTACTACAGCCATATCATTCTCTTTAAGTTCCGTAGTTAGGATGTCTTTTGGCCTACGCTTTTTACACTTTTATTTTTCATTACATTATTATCCTCAGCAATGAGTGCTTTTCACCTCTCATTTTGAACCCAAATATTGCAATTCCCTTTTTTTTATTTGTGTATATCACTTCACATTTCTTTTTTGTTTTAGGTAGTACTTCTGTGTTAGTTATTTTTTCTGTCCATGCCATTCTTTATGTTCTTCGATAGCACGACATTTTACAATCCTGGAGATTCTTAATATTTGTTTGCTTCAAAGTTCACACCTGTGAAACGTATAGCAATGTGGAAAAAGCATAGTATTTTAACATACGTATTCGAAGGTACAGGAATATTTTCAACTTTATAAAAACTTGTCTTGCTAACTGTATTATTGTTTTGATTTCTTTATTTTGATCGCCATTTTCTGTAATTCCTAGACTTTTAGATATTTACAGCAGTTGATCTTTCAATTCGTATATTAGAAATTGTAAAATTGTCGTCAACAACTAGTTACTTCAATATAATCGTTATCTCCGCCTTGTTAAGTTCAGTTTCAAGCCATAGTTATTAATGTGTGTAAGTTTATGTTTTCATCTAACCGCTGCAGGCCTTTCAAATTATCTACTATTATTAGCATATCGTCAGAATATGGCACATTTTCACCATTTATAATTATTTCCATTTTTTATTCCAAAAATATATTATACAGGGTGTCTGGTGGCAGATTTATATTTTCAAACTTAAATAAAAAACGTAATAATTGATGCAAAGTTTTATTAAGAGCATTGAACGCTAGAATAGAAATGCGGATTTCATTTTTTAAAGAGTATATCATCCAAATGTCTTCCGTCGAGTTGCACACACTGTTCAAAACGAAGCCTTGTGTTCTGCGCCACACGCTGCAGTAAACTTGGTTCAATTGAGCTGATATCTCGACGAATATTTTCCTTAAAGGCCACAAGAGATTGGGGATTGCCATTATAAACCCTCTCTTTGAGGTAGCCCCATAAAAAAAAATCCATGGGAGTTAGATCGGGCGACCTCGGTGGCCATGGGATGTCCCCAAAGCGACTGATCAGTTTTGGGGAAATTTTCCTGAAGCAAATTCATCGAAGCTCTGCTGTGTGTGCAGTCGCCCCATCCTGTTGAAACCACGTGTGTGAAGAGTACGATGGATGAGCTCGCAGGTTTGGCAAAAGAAATCCGTAATCATGCGTCGATAATTTTCACCATTGACATTCGTCGCCTGACCTCGAGAATTTTGGAATAAATGGTTCAATTATCCCATGCGTGGATAAGGCACACCAAACAGTTCTGGAGCAATGCAATGGTTTGATGTTTCAATCGAGGGTTGCGGGTTCTTGGAGACCAGTAACGGCAGTTTTGCTTGCTGACGTGGCGTTTAAGTGAAAATGAGCCTCGTCGCCCCAAATGGATTTACAGTCGAAATCGCTCCAACATCGTTTCACAAAATTGTTGCTTAAATCAAAGTCACTTTCTTTCAGTTCTTGAACGATTTGAATTTTAAAAGGATGGAACTTCAGATCCTTTCTTGAAATTTCATGAATAATCGCTCTTAAGTCCCAGTAAGGCTGCTCTTTTCCTATATATATATATATATATATATATTATATATATATATATATATATATATATATATATATATATATATCAGAACAGAATCGCAGAAAGAATACATCCCTGACGAACACTTCAACATATCTTATTCTTCTATTTTATTTTACACTTTCACTTTAGCTATTTGATACCAGGACAATTTGGCTATTATCCTTATGTTACGGTTATCAATATTTTTCAGATAAGGCTACCCTCGTTTCTAGTCCTTCCTAAATCCTATTTGTGTACAGTTGAGGCCTTCTTCACGTTTCTTGTATTCTCTTTTATACATGACTTTAAGAAAGACTTTCAATGTATGTAGTTTATGCACCGTACAGAGTTCTTTGCATTATTTTTTTGGTATTGACGTCAACCATTCTTTTGAAATAACATATGTTCTATAAATTTAATAAAAAAGTTCTACCATTATTTCCATTACATCATCGTTTATAAGTTTTAACAATTTTACTGGAATTCAATCTGGCCCCACAGCTCTTCCTGTTTTTGCATTTCCCATAGTTGATTCTATCACTTATTAATATTTCTGGCCCTATATCTACCGTTTAGTTTTCTATTAGCTAAGATCTGTTGTCCTTAAATATTTCTTCTTTGAATTGTTCACGTCTGCAATTTTTGTTTTATACTAGTGATTATTCTTCTATCCTTCTCTTTTAATATATTGGATTGTTTTGGTCGTTGAATATCTGCTGCTTTCTTAATCCTTCTGTGTATATTGAAACTAACGTGTTTTGCTCATATTCTTCAATTTCTCTGCAGTTTTCAATCAACAATGTTTCTTTTGCTTTCAAGCTTTTTGAGCTCTAGCTGGAATTAAGGTCTTTTTACCAACTTTTAATAAAGCAACCTCTATGTTTTTCCACTTTTCATTTACGTTGTCATTGTTTTTGTTGTTGTTTAGCATATTTGAGATTATGATTAACTATTTCTTTTGAGCTATTATATGTACTTTTCTCCTTTAGTGCTTTTACATTTATTATTTGTTTGTTACAACTAAATTTTAACTTCTTCAATTTAAGAGTTAACGTTACCACAGAATTATGATCTTACCCGATGTCAGCTCCGGGATACGTTTTTGCCGATGTAATAGCATTTTCAAATATGTTTCTAACTATTATATAATCTAATTGTTTTTTGCGAGTTTTATTTTTGTTGTCCTCGGACGACCTCCAGGTATACGACCTTCTATTTCGTAACTTAAGAATCATATTTATTATTGGTAATTCTTTGCTTAGACAAAATTATGAGTCGTTCTCCTCGATTATTTCTCTTTCTTAATCCCAGTACATCCTGCAGTTTTTATTTTGCCTACTTTAGTATTGAAATCACCTAGGGTTACGTCATGTTTTTTTTTAGTAGATTTTAAGACAGATTGTAATTGTTTATAGAAGGTTTTAATCTCTTCACTTTTTTTGTCTACTGTTGGTAGTTGTACTTGGATTATGTTGATTTTTCCTCTATTAGAGTTCAGTTATATTATTATTGTTGTACGTTCATAATAAGAAGTAAAACTTACTACCGATTTATTTATTTCCTTTTTTATGATAATTTCGGTTATATCTATTGGTTTGGTCGTCACTGCTTGCATAATATAAAACACCTTTATTGGTTATACATCTTCCTAATCACTGTAAATCACTAATTCCAATTATACTCAGTTTAAGTCTATTCATTTTTGCTGTGGCATTTGCTAATTTTCCTGCTTCATACAAGCTCTTTATATTCTAATTTTTAGTTTTAATTGGTTTCATAAAACATTTTCTATCAACATTTTTTACAACCGTCTCTCCCGGAGATTCAACTGAGAGACTTAAAGCTCCGGAATATTTTGTTCTGAACTTTGCCATGATGTTTATACTAGAGATATCCATGTGAATCTTCACTGCAGTGGTTTCCCGGCGAATTTTGCATTCTCGTATCTTTGGCCGCTATGGAGGTTCATTCGGCTTTAGAACCAGTTTCTCAATCCCAGGACAAGGGAGTGCCCTTTCACTTGTCAACTCCTCCACACAAAGCTGTTGGCTTTCAAGTGTTGGCTACTTATACCGGCAGTTTTTTGGTGAGGTATAGTTACTATAAAAGCCATTAAATTCATTGATTGAAGGTTGACTTCTATAATCTCTCATTTAGTTTGGCCTGTGTACCGACACAGTTTACCAGAAAGTGGCGCTTAATAAGCTTCTAGGAGCCATAATGAGAGTGAGAGTGAGAGTTCGTCTGGAGATCAGTATCTCAGAATTACTCGTAGTCTTGGCAATTCTGATATAGAGGTACTACTCCTAGACATGACATAACCCCCGTACATCCTGTTAAGGTAGTAAACAATAAAAAACAACATAAAACAGCTATAAAATAGAAGTACAGTAAAAAAAATTAAAATATAATTTTGGTACTTTATTTTATCATCTTTTTTATTTTCTTTTTTTTCTTTCGCTTTTTTATGTCCTTCTCATTGTTTTTCCTAGGCAGCCTTAGAATTCATAAACCAAACATATGTTGGTGACTGTATAATATTTTGTTTTGCTCTTCACGAGATCTTTGCCGCATTTGTGAACGAAACGTCAAGGGGTTCTAAACTCCTACCACGGCTTAACAACCAAGAACCAACTACACAATGTGATATAAAATATTTTAAATCTTATTCAGCTGGAGTTTGAGTTTCACGGGGTATAGTCGCATGCAGCACTTACAATTAGTCATAAGTAAGCATGACAATTACGGCTGACAAGCTAGTTCAGTGACGTCAGTAGTATTAATAAACACTTGAAATTCTTCAACTTTGATCCAATGAGTTTGTTGCAGTGCATAACAATCGGTGACAACTTTCTCTCTTCACTTAATGGAGCATCTGAAATTCTCAATTTGGGATTTCAATGTAGTGTTGTTGCATAGTGCATAACAACGTAAGACATTAGGTAAATCTAAATGGTTACCTTTCCCAGCCAATACAAAATTACTTTTTCGCATCAATAATTTTGTAACCCCGACAATTTTATACATATTTATAGGCAAAAATAGGCCCCCATTTATTGCAAAACACATTCTGGCATCCGCTTCAACAAAATTTTTTAATCTACTTAACCAGCTACCAACAACCAAACCCATTTACACAGCCAATGTTTGCTACATGCATACATCATGACTCTGATAGATTGGAATAGAATGGAATTTCAGTAAAAACGATCTTTTTTAATACCAATAACCTTCAACCCTCACGTAGGTACCGCATCTTCCACAAGCGTAGGAACGACTACCATATTACCCACGATTTCCGTTAAATAAAAACAAAGAGAAATAAACAGAAAAAAGTAACCAAACGACCTTACAATGCAACATTGGAGCTAAAACTATGCTAGATGAACAAAGTCATTCGGTACAGTTTGTCTAGCCTAAGGACAAATCTTTTCTAATAATAATCAGAAACTTACACCACAACTTGAACGAATCAGATATAACTGAAACGCTATCGTCTTATGAATATAGTTGTTATCTTTGTTAATCTCAAACGACAGGACGACAATAAAGAAGTCTATAAGATTGATCTCTCCTAATTGCTACTGTGAAAGTTCAATCACATCATGAAAAGAAATAAATAGCACAATGCAAAAGATGTCAATGCTAGAATACAACAAAACTACTGCACATGCCCGTATCGTTGTATGAAATGTGCCAAGACATGATTATGAAATATATCTAAAAAAAAGAAAGATGGTAGCAAATCTAAATGTGTCCTCTTCTAAACGGAATAGTCAGCAAACTACAGTAGATGTATGGCTTTCAAAAGGGTCAGAAACATAAGATTTCCCCCTTTTAAAGAAAAAGCGGCCACAACAAATCAGCCCCAACAAGCAACCTAACTTTAGTCGCTGCACTTCAAGTTAGAAACCAATTATAAATCAAATCCAATATAACACTTTCTTATGTTTCTCACTTTAAAACAGGGCAGCCTATATATTCTCCACAAAAACATGACACTTCCTGCAACATCCAAATAATATAGTGACAAACTATAGACTCGCAAAAATAATGATCAACAAGCTTATGGAAAAATAAAAGAACTACAAGAGCTAGTAAAATAATTAGTACTTTAACTGGAAATAGTGACACAAATACTGAAACTGACCCAATGGAACTCTATGCTTTAATAAATTACCGCCAAACGTGGAAACCTTTAAACTATATAATAAAACAGACATTTTATTAATTTTCCAGACATTTTAGTGAACACTCTTATTTCAAAATATAATGTTATGATATATACAACACAAACTATGCGACTAGTATAATTAGATGATAGATCGTAATTATAAAAAAGTGTTGCTCAGAATTTATTCAAGCTACCAGTATGTGGAAAACTGGGTGTAATTACGAACCGTCACTGCGGCGTATTGTTCCTCTGGTCATCGACCTAGTAAAGATAGACCCGAAAAATATATTTAATCGGTTTCTCGCTGAAAGCGATTATAATGCCATACACCTTCACTGGAAATTTGGGTTAATTACTCCAAAATAAAAATCCTGCTAGCCATTATGCAGAATCACCTAAACTACTTGTCTATCTACCAACCTACCTACACCTACCTGACACAACCAAACTTTCCGCCTCACTTTACTTTTTATAATTAAAGACACTAGAAACGTGTCTTAAATCGTCTTCGAATTACAGCCCCATAATAACCTCAATATTCACATAAGTAAGAAGTAACATGGGACTATTTCAGAGATATATTAAACGGCTACTGATGTAACCGATGCAGTTAATATGCTAAGTCAAATCGTTCATGCGGCGGCCACAAAGACAATACCACAACTTTCCAATAAAACCATTGTTATTTTATAAAGGCAAAACAAAGGATTGTCAAAAAGCGACGCTTCTGAAGAATGTATCACAATGATAGATCACCAGTTAATAAACACAGACTTGAAACAGGAATAAGAAAACTAGAAGATGAATCAGTGAATCCAGTAAATAAAAAAACAAAATTTTTAATAAATACTTTAAGGTGGTAACAGCTACAGATAACAAGGAGTACTCACTCTAGAAAGCTACCAGCCGTTTCAATCGGCCTAAACTACAAATATCTCCGATTCGAAACGAGAATGGATTATGGGCACGTACGACGAGAACGAAGCAAAATCTGCAGACTATTTTTCAACCACTACTCGAGATCAACTACAAGAAGTCACAAACTTTTTAATAGCTGGTGACCAGCTTCCTTTAGCTATTAAACCTTTTTCATCTGATAAAGTCATTGAAATAATCGCTAAACACACCAACTATAAAAAGAATTACCATAAAATAAATTTATCATTGCGAAAATAATAGAGAAAGGCATCAAGTTAGTTTTATTAATCTTCAACAATATACTAAGACCAGGATGTTTCTCTGTTTAATAGAATAGGCCTGAAAACCTCATAGCAATTCTACATTTTACAGACCTATCAGCTTGTTACCACTATACTCTGAAAATCAATATATGCCCAATCACTAGTTCGAATTCAGGAGTTAACACTTTGCCATAGAATAACTACATAGATTAGTAGACAACATTAATAAAACCTTTGAAAGCAGAAGCTCTTGTTCTGTAGTCTTTCTCGAGGTAAGCCAAACCTTAAACAAAATGTGGCAAAAAGGTTTACCGTTTGAGTTCTTCTCCTTCTATCTCATAAATAAGCAGAACTGCCTGTTCTTTTTTCCGTCATTCTCTAATTTAGATCATCGCTTTCTGAGGCATCCTGTCACTCTTCTACCTATTGGCGATTTGTTTGACTTTTTCACTTGATATTATTATGTTATATTTTTTGAAACTGGTATAGTAGCCTTTAAAGGTCATCCTCATTCTGCTATTATTATAGTGTCATCTGCATAACAGGCGATCTTTGCCTCCTAATTTTCCATTTTCTATTTTCTTTTTGTTTCTGACTTTCTTGATGATCTCATCCATTACCAGATTGAACAGCAAAGGGCTCAATGAGTCTATTTATCTAATGCCGCTTTGATAGTCTTCTGTTAATAGTTTTAACGATTACTTTGTTATCTTGGTAAATAGTTTCAACAGTTTTATTAGATCTAACTGGATATGTTTACCATAATAACAGATGTGTTACATCTTTATTTGAATACTATCAAATGCGTTCTTGAAGTCTATTAGCCATAAACATGCTGGTACGTTATATTTTAGTGACTTTTTTAGCTGCCTTGCTATAAATATGGCATTATACATTATTCTGAATCCCTACTGCCCTTCTTGCAATTCTATTATTTCATTTATTTTATTTCTTGCTTTTATTTTCGTTGTTAATTTCAATGTTATGTTTAGCAGGTTTATTTCTCTGTAGTTATCGAGTCCTTTAGGATCACCTTTTTTAAACATCAACATAAGTATTGCTCTTCACCGTTCATCTGTTAAATTTTACAATTTTTGCACAAGTATGTGAAGTTGTTTAACCAGTCTGCTGCCTTCGCTTTTTAGTACTTTATATACTATTTGGTCTTCACCTGCATTTTCGTTTTTAGTTTTGTAATGCCTCTTTTTTGTATAGATCTGTTAAGTAAGTAATCCATGTTTCCTTTTTAATATGTTTGTATTCAATCAATTATTTTATTTCACTACTTTGTTGTCTTATAACCCTTCAGGTTTGTCTTTATTGCCCTTAGGAATCTTTCCGTAAATCTCTCCTAGTACTTTTTTTGTTTTCCTTGAAGGTCTCCCTTCTTATTATTTTATATTCTATGTAGCCCTCATTATTTTTAATTTACAAATATTTTCTGTAAGGATTTTTCTTCTAACAGCTTTTTTGCTTAATTTTCTTTGTGAACCATGGTATTTTGGTTGTCCATCTTTTATTTTTATAGATAGTTTTAGTTCCGAATGCTTTATGAGCGGCAGGTAATATGTTTTCCTTTATTTTAATTTAGCTGTTTTCCATTACCTTTATAATAAAGTCCTTTGACTGATTCGTCTTGTTAACTTTCAATCTTTATTTTTGTTTTCAGTTCTTTTATTGATTGTTTATCGGAATATTTTATTTTCATTCGTAATTTACAGAGTGCTCCCCACATTAGATGATCTCAAAGTTGTTACATCCAGTATTTGAGTTAAAGAAGATTATTCCGCATCCATACCATGTAATTATCGAATTCTATCTTCTTTAAGGTGAAGTTTGGCAAAGCATTGTCTGATATTTGCCCTATTAAATCCAAAGTCCCGTAGGGAAGCGTTTTAGGGTTAGTTTTATACTTATTATAAACAATGGACTCACCAATAAATTCTAATACAACTGTGACAATATATGCTAATGACATGGTAGTTCTTGCTATACACAAAAATCTAATCGAACCAACACAAACACTCAAAGTTTAAATGAATTGTAGTTTAAAAATGGTCAAGTACTACCTCAAATTGACTGCGTAATGTATCTGGGCTTACGCATCGATAAAGGTTTCATTTAAAGAGCCCACATGTGGACTAAAAGAAAACAATTTAACCTCAAACTAAAAAACTATTATTGACCAATGGATTGCAAGTCCAAACTTCTCTTACTAACAAGTTCTCTTCTATAAAGCAGCACTAAAACCGGTGGGGCACTGTACACACTTAAGCACAGAAATCCTTAAACGGTTCTAATCCAAAGCAAATAAATATAATAGTTAAATATAGTGCTAAATGTGTTACAAGATTAAAAACATATCCAAACCCGTTTGTACTAAACTTATTGGACAATAGTAAAAAAGAGCATAGACTGAAACGTTTGAAACCATTATACCCTTCCGTTTTTGGGGCGACAAAGAACGATTTCTCTCACATGTTACTACCAAGTTCTATTCGTCAATATTTATATAACAATCTAATTTTCTTATTGCTTCTATAGCAAATTACAAATATAAAAAAATTGAAAAGAAACTCTGCTAAACTTATGTAATTAATTTAAACATGATGTGCTATGAAAAAATAAACGATATGCATGAGAAAAAAAAATTTTAATGCTCTTTAACATTATCAAACCAACTGAAATTAACCAATATTATTTTGTAATAATATTTTTGTTTATAATTGTAAACATAGATAATTGGGGATGTTATCCTAAAATAAATTTATTTGCTTTCATTTTATGTCCTTCAGACCTTTTCTTTAAAAAAACTGGGTTTGCTTGTAAATCTTAATTAAATTAAGGATTGTTTCCACAGGTGACCTGAACGAACTTCAAAAGGCGCTCGCTCGCTTTGTTGCTGCAGCGAAAGTGTATTTACAGAATCCGTTAGACCCGCGCTGGATGCTTCAGCTGCTGACGGATCTAGAGCACGCTTGGGTCACCACATCGCTTTCAAGGGAAGAAGAGATTTGGCTTGCCGAGTATTTTACCTCTATGTTAGGTACTTAAACAATAAAATCAAAAATTACTTTCAATTACGCTTTTGACTAAATTAAAATATATTTACAGAAAGGTGGTTGCTGCAAATACGCCATCATCGCCAGCTGTTTCCCGCACTTCATCCACCCTCTTTATCGCGCTTAGAATACCTTCTCCGATGCCTTGCGTACTTATCAAATATGGTAATTTAGCCAATATACACTTAACCGGGCACTAACACGCCTCAAATCGTTACAGAAAGCGTTCTGGAAGTGCTGCCCTTTCAACAAGGAAATACGCGGCGAGATCGTCGCCGCCCTGCGGAAGGGGACGCCCGATTGGCTCTCAGGGCTGCGCTCGATGGTCATGACTTCGGAGGAGTATGACAACTCGTTCGTCGACTTCTGCTCGGAAATCTACATAAATCTGCAGCACAGTCTTTCATACTACCACCCCCTGTTTGAAGGGTAAACATTTGCATACATAATAGCCGGATTAACATATTCATAGGCAGCTTGAATTGCAGCACGAACGGGATTCCGTACTTCAGCGTGGTGTTCAAGCAGTTAGATAAGTTGTTGGCGGACGAGGTTATAGCGTTTTTAAACCAGAACGAACACCCAGACGCAGCTTACAGCAGACTAATATTTGCGGTCTATTTGGAGGTAAAAGATTTAGCGTCGTTCAGTCAAAACTTGCCCTCCGGGGGCGACCATAAGCTGCTTTTGGCTCGCTGCCACGAATGGTTCGAGCCCTCCGTGAGCTGCTGGCTAACCGTGTGCAAAGGGAAAGCACTGCAAAGAGTAAAGCTGGCCTGTGAATCTCTTTCGTATTTTACATTGCCTTAATTGTAGGTACGATCAGCGATAGACTTGCAGAAACCATGTGATATCGAAAAACTAGTGAAACATAGCTCATCGGCTGTAGACGTGGTTGTGATGTTTTGTCAATTACGCGACTTCTGGAGACTCCTGCAATGGCCTAAGGCTTCTTCCGTGCCGCTACTGTCTCAATTATTGGATTGCATTTGCTCCGCAGCTTTGTTGTACTCGGATATAAGCTACCAGTCTCTCATGGAGACGGGATATTTCGACAGACCAGGTCCGTTTCGCGTATCTGACGAGATGTGCATCGCAGCCAACAACCTTGAATACGTACACAAGTTCACATCCTTACTAGGTGAGCTGGAAAATTAGTAAAACAATTTTGAACAATTTTTCATTTCAGAAAATTATTTCGACTTCATAACGCTGGAATCAATAGCACCAGAATCGCAATGCCTTACTTTAACGAATCAGCTAGATGCCACTCTGAAGCAACTCCAAGCTAAGGTGATAGATATTTTAAAGCGCGTAGGCCCGCAAATGCAAGAGGCGCTGAGAAAAGCTATGTTTCACCTGGCGTGGTCCCCAGACACTTTGCCTACAAGCCAAGCCGTCGAGCCTCTGTTCGACTACCTGCATAACCATTTTCTTGCCTTAAATATTGCTTTACTTCCTCAGAACTTCCAAAGAGTGCTCTATGAGGTAAGTGCTCTAAGTTTTTTGCCACAATACTTTTACAAAAAAGTAAATTTATTTATTGCTTTGAAAACGTAAAACTAGTTAAATTATAATTAATACCCTTTTAAATTATTAAGAAATTTCTTGTTTAAAAAATACTCTTTTGCCGATTTATTAGCAACGTTTGCAATTATGTTTGAGTATCTCAAAAAAGACATCTTAGGTGTTCTGTGTTTTTCAAACATGTAAAATTTTCGGTTAAATGGAATACTACAACAAAAATCAAATTTAATATCAATTTGCAGACTGAATTAATAAGAAATATAAGGTACGTCCGAAAAGCAATGAGACGATCATTTGTTTTTTAACCTTTACAGAGTGTGGTAGCTTGCAAAATAAGCAAAGATTTGAGCAGCGCAGTGTCGATCAGCGATACGCGTTAAAATTTCACATAAACTCTACCTACGTACACGCCTATGAACGAGCTTTTGGTAATTTTTCCAATATTTGTGTTGTTTATTTATGTTTCGTTTTAGAAAATTAGTTAAATTTTTATTATGTTTACATTAACGGTCTTGTCTTTCCATTACAGTATTATTATTGTAAACAATCGTTTAACAATTGGTATATTTGTTGTATCAAAAGCTAAAATGCTCAAAAAAAATGTTAATTCTTGATACAAGTTAGCGAGCCTAAGTTCATAAAAATAAGCTTAATAATTAGGACGTCTTTTTGGTCCACTAACTTCTTGATCACATTCTAGCATCATAAGTTGCTTCTACCCTAAATACAAATTAAGAATGTCTTGTAGTACGTAAATGCATTTTTGCCAAATTTTATCCAGAAATATACAGCGGGAAAAAACAAAAGTACAGGCCAATTCTTTGTTATTTATAGAGATTGCCGTCGAAGTACAAAATTTTGTGTCGTTGACCAGAAAACAAACTCTGTGAACCTCTTAGTCGCTTTGTATATTTGACTATATATTTTAGCAACTACCTTTAATATTATATAATAAATAATCATGAACAACTAATTTTGTTATTTGTAACAATGATAGTGGGGATTTACATACTCCTCTCCCACAATATTCAGATTGAATTATATTTTCATTATAATCCCATCTCAACAAAAATATATTTCTAAATAATTAGATTACAATTTTCAAAATTTATGAAATTTTTCGGATAATAGGTACTTTAATTCAAATCGTGTATTTTTACTAAGCTATCCTTTATATATAGATTTAGGCCAATTTAATGAGTTTAAAAAAAATCACATTAGCAGCTCGTGACTTAAAAAGGCGTTAAGTTGACCATAGCTCTTCCCTGTGTTCCGAACAAGAAAGTTTGGTTTCTTTTCCAAAGAATTTAATGTTATGCTCCAAATAGATACGTATTTTTACCATATTTGCCTTAGAGTATTACTTAAAAATTAATGTTGTATTACAAATGTAAAGACTACATCTTAGCCTAATTGGTTTTTCTTATGTAAACTTACTATTGTTTATCTTAGGTGCATTTTAAAAATTCTGTAAACATCATTTTTGGGTAATACAACATAAAATATTATATATTTGCACTATAAATTTAGAAAAATTGCCACTTGATTACTTTTATTAAAAATCCCATTAGCGAAAAGAACAAAAAAGCACAACATTCCTTCTGTACGACATCATATTAAAAATCAAAAGTAACTTAAAATTAAAATTGAGTAATTTACATTTCTGATTAACTTTTCTTAAAATTTTGTGGCACTTTTGAATGTTTTGAGTAACATTTTTAATATACCTTTCTATTAGTCTATACCATTTTAATATACATGTAGATAGATAAAATATCTAAATTCCAAAACTAGTTGTCTAAGTGTCTAGGTGGTACGAAGCGTTCAGAGAAGGAAAAAAAGACGTCGAGAAGAAGCAGTGTATAGAGCACCCATTAACGTCTCACACTTCGGCCAATGTGGCTAAAGTTAAAATGGTTCTGATCATTGAGCAACTTCTAAATGTTAGATTAATACTAATTAAAGTATATCTAAAATCTAGATGCGAAAAGTTTGTATTAAATTGATTTTCAAGATTTTGACCGATCAACAAAAGAATAACCACATGTCGTCTCGAAAGCTTTTCGACCGTGTAATAACTGGCGATAAAACATGGGTTTTTAAGTACAGTACTACTCATTGGCACACTATCCAGTCTCTTTGTCTAAAGAATCCTGTAATGAACAAAACAATAATGAAAGCGATGCTCTTTGTTTTTTCACGTTTATATTCATATAGAGTTCGTACCACTCGACTAGACAATAAACACTGCATTTTACATAAAATTGCTTAAAAAAAAGCCGCACGCGTCTGCAAGGAAATTGCCAACACCCGAATTGTGCACCACAACAATGCGCCGAGCCATGCGTGGCTACTAGTAAGAGAGCTTCTGCCAAAACTAAGACAACGCTACCCCAACCTCCCTACAGCTTGGGCCTCGCTCCACCCAACTTCTTTATCTGTCCCCAACTCAAATCCAGCTGGAAAGGCCGCCATTTTTGGCCATGTTTAGACTGTTGTGACGACTGCTCTGAAAACGATTTCAGTCATGACCACGAAACGAGCTACAACGCATGGAAGTTGATGCTTGATGATGCTATTTCAAAGAATATTAAGTATATATAAACTTACTTTATCACGCAAATTTTCCGTTATCAGTCTCATTACTTTTGGGCGTATTTAACATTAACAACTAGCTCAAGTAAATTCAATAAAAGAAAAGTTTGCCTTGACAAATACTATAAGGCAGCAGTAACGTTGCTTAACACTCATTTTTCCTACCGAGTAACTATTTGCTCTAGTGTCTTCAAATATGCTATCGCATAGTAAAGTATTTCCAATGCACCCCCTCTCATAATTATTTGCATTAAACTAACATAATAATGCACATGGTTTTTTATTCTTTCAATGTCTTCAGTATTAAAGAGTTACCAAATACTTCAACTCTATTCGCAAGATGCTCTATAGTACCCATTCTTTTAAACACTGGATATGCATATTCAGAAATGAGTTTTACAAGTATCAACACCAATTGGTAAGCAACTGATATGCGGAAGTTTCTTAATTCAACCTTAATTTATTTTATTAGGAAACTATTACATGTACCATTTTTAACCAGTTGTGGCTGTCAGAACTTAAGCTGAATTGACAATATTAATATCTACCAAAAAGGAAAGATTAGATTTATTTATTGAATAATAGCAGTTTTTCTAAATGGAAAGAATTTCAATACATACCTAATATTAGTTTAATCAGATTGCGATATACGCAGTCTTTTAAGGTTTTTCATATATTTCTTCCAGTGTCGTTTCCATTATTTAAAACATTCTGCAAAGCTCTTTATTGGGATCGAAAATGCCTATCTTATTGCATCGACTTAAACCTCGTTAACAGTGTAGAATCTCTCTTCTTTCATACTCTGTATTATTGGTAGCAGTTTAGAGTAAGTTATCAGCAACTGCAGCATAATGCTTCTTCTTCTCTGGTAAAAAGAGCCATGGAACGAATTTTGAATCTTTTCCAGTTCTTAGTCTATCTATCGCTGATCCTTGTTAACTGCAGCTCGTGTACTCTTAACATTTTTCAATATTTTGTTGTTTGTTAGCTTCTTAAAACGTCGATTATTTCTTAAAAAATTTAATCATTTCTGATTTTTTTTACTATGCAAAACTTATTGTAATATTCCCAAAAGCTTTATGAAATACCAGGATACACGGTTTCTGAAGAATACAAACTCTGATAGAAATTTGCTCTTCTATTCCCACACTCATTGTAAATACAACAATCGAACACCAGTAACGCTCAAAACTTTTTTTAAATTTATATTACTAACCATAACTCACTTTAAAGTCGAGCTATCTTCCTGATTTTGATATATGTTGGGGGATGGAAAGTCCTTAAAACACCCATGTTAAATACTGATATAACGTTTGGGCAATGAAAAGGGAAGGCCGAACTTCAAAGCATTTTTTTTCCGGAGCGAGAAAAAATGTGGAAAAAGCTTATGTTAGAGAGACTCTAGCTGCCAGCACACCCTTCATTATGCCTCTTTACAGCCCATTAGTCTATTTTTCTAAAATACCTTATTTAAAGATAAAACCTTCTCGGAAGCATGAGTGCAACAAACGAGACCAATATTATATGTTTCCGCCGAGGTCTAGCTGTTTCCGTTCAGCACACACTCAAGACAGTGAAGCGGAAGAGGAACTGCTTGACGCCTTTGGAGCTGTGTTTTGGCTCAGGGTCTTGCTAAAGATTTGAGCAGCAGAACAATTCTCTGTCGCTCAAGGCTTCATAGTGTCTTCCAAGATTTCTACATAGTCAAAAGTCTATATAAAGCCCTCAATCATATGCAAAGGATTTACTTTACAGGAAAAAGGCCCTTCTACAGAGTTAGCAATGAAAAATTCTCTTTCTTCGTCCAAATGTTATATGTATTTTAAGGACTTCCAGTATATATTCAAAAATTAGAAAGATAGCTCGTCTTTAAAGTGAGTTATAGTTCTGGATATCAAGTTTTAAAATTTAGACCGATATCATAAATATACTTACTCACCAGCGTCTAATTCTCAACCAACATGATCAGTAAAGTCGTCGAATTTGCTTCAATATTTTTGGATCGGTCAGCATATATCATGTAATATTATATATGAAATATGGAACCTTTTTTTATATAATTTTTACAAAGTGACACCATTATTAAGTCAAAATAAGCAATTAAGGAACCTATTACAACCTTGAAGAACGGTACCATTGAAAATAAAATTTCTTGTTTATTATAAAAGATATTAAAAGCGAAAAAAATTTACTGCTGTTTTTTTCAAGGTCATTAAAAATTTGGTGATTGTTTATCCAGAACAAAAAGTTAATGTTAACCAACACTATGCAGTTAGTTTTAGAAAAGATCCAAAAATAGCTTACAAAGGATCCAATCCTTGAGATATAGTAAAAAACTAGGAAAACATTGAAACGTTGAGTATAAATTTTCAATACCTTTATCTTACATATGAAACTATCTACTGAATACCAAGCAAAATAAAAAAACCTTCCTCTAAAACGTTAAAAAAGTTTATAAATAAAAAAGTAATAAGTAGAAAAAGCAAAATAAAATCAAAAAAGCTAATATAGAAACGATAAATTTAACAAAATAGTTGATGATAAAAGAAAAGGTAAAAAAACAAAACATACAAAAAACAACAATACTTTTTTAAAACTGTAGAACACTAAACAATTATAGACGCACTATATTGAAGTCCAATACAAGATACCTATAAAATAAAGACAACACGCGTTGAAAAAACAAAAATAGAAAAATGAAACAGGATAGTGAAAAATATAGCAACATATGGAATAGAGTCGTGGAAATTAACAGAAAAGGACATTAAAAATGCATTACTGAAAGTGTTCAACAAAATATTAAAATTAGATTAAGTTTGAAAAAAAAAGATACAGAACTTAACGAGAATAAATGAGAGAAGGATGTAAAAAATACAATTGAGATGATATGTACATGTTCAGTGCATTCCGCGGAAAGCAATGGAATGTAGAGAAGGGAGAAAGTCGAGAAAAATCTAGAGAAAAAATAAAAGAAAGAGGCATAAAGGAAGAAGAGTAAAAAACAAAATAAGGTGGGAAAAATTATTAAGCCAAGAACAGGAAGTCGAAAATCCAAAAAAAAACACAAATTTGGCTAGGCTTTTCAACAATTAAACTATGTATTAAAAGGTAGCTTTTTAAACTATTAGAAAGTCGAGGTGTTTCATCAATGTAGTGACTTACAGCTTCAACACTTAAGAAGAAATGCATAAAAAGAGATGGATTTAATAATGCTAAAAATATCTCAAAAATACAGAAAGAAAAATCTATATAGATTAGACAAAAAGCTGGAATAGCAAACGTTGTTGCAAGGATGAAGATAAGAGAAGACAGGATGATCGAATCTAAAAGAAAAATTTGCATTTAAGACAAGAATCGCACAGCAAAAATATAAGGACAGACAAAGTGATATCAAAATTATTAAATATTAAGACTGAAACGGAAAAATCGTAATAGCGGTAATAATCGTGGTAGTTCCTCAACTGATCATCAGGGCCTGTAGTTGTATAACATCAAAACCAAATTACGATGAACTTACGTGACTTCACATATGATCTCGAAACAAAATAAACGGCATTTTAATTTTTATACCCATACTGTAATAGCAGGTCAAAAAATAAGTAAATTCGCCCTTTCAAACCATCCCTATCACTCAATATAGTTTCTTAAAAAAATTTCTTTTCCTCTAAAGCATATCCTGAGAAGAAATAGAGGTAGAAGGACGCATTTTTTGCTATCGTATAACGCAAAGAATATCTGATCGTATAGTGAAAACAGGTGAATTACGCTATGTACAGAGTGTTTTGAAAAACGATTAAAATTTGCTCGGATACTCCTATAGTTAGTTCAGTATCATAAATTTGTAGTATATATAAAACTTTTACAAAATATAATTTATTGTTATGTACAAGAAAGCCGTGGTGGTTTAGTGGATAGGTCGCTAGACTACGAAACCAAAAGTTGCAGGATCGAATCCCGCTCTCGCCAATTTAATCACTGGCATTTTTACGCCCCACGTTACTACCGTTGTGTACCGTAGGCTCTAGATTGTAGCAGACCTATCCTGTTACGACCCATAGGCCGAGATATTAGTTGTTGACTTGATCACACGTACATCCATGTGTAATGATAAAAAAATAACATTTAGTTGCATATAACTCTTACGTTTAAAATGTTCAACATATAGCATAAGAAATAGCAAACTATCAGACAATACAAAGAACCTAATAGCAAATAGAAATAAAGAAATAAGAAAAATATCAGAAAAAGAACTGAAAGAGAAAACTGAAACAATTAGGAACAAAGTAAGAAAAGGCTTTAGAGCATAAAACGAGAAAATAATAAAGAATTTAATAGAAAACACTAAAGGACTTAAGGTATTTAAGAAAAATCTCTCCTAAGGAACATTAAGAATAGCAGTCTTAAAAGATAAAAATAGCAACAGACTTAAAACTCGAGCAAAAATTCTTGAATACTTAAAAAGATTTTATAGACCTATTCTCACAGAAGGTTCTTCAACAACCAAGAAATCCAAGAAACAAGAGATCATAGCTCACTAAACATTATACAGAAGATTTGCCGTCGATCAGTAAATAGAAATAAAATCTGCAGTAAAAAGTATGAAAAACATTAAATCGCCAGGGCCGGACGAGATAATTATCGAATGCGTACAAATGGAAGGCTGGAAAATATTGAACTATTTAGAAATATTAATGAACGAATGTTTAGTAAAAGAAGAAAATCTTGGGTAATGCAAACGTTGTTAATCTCTATATAAGAAAGAGGATAGGCAAGACATCAGAAATTATAGACCTCTATGGTTGCTCTTACATGTCTGCAAACTGCTAACAAAGATAATAACAATTAGAATCGCCAACAAACTTGACGATTTTCAACCCGTGGATCAGGCTAAAGGGATACATCACGATAGACCACATACACACACTAAGACAGGTAATAAAAAATATCAAGAGTACAACAAACCAATGTAACTAGTTTTTATAGACTTTGAGAAGGCATTTGATATATTTCGAAGCTACAATGACAGTTCAGATCTTAGGAGGAAAAAAGCCAATCAACATTAAAATGGAAGTCCGGCAATCTCCTCCAAACTATTTACATATGCACTTGAAGACATTTTTAAGACATTAGAAAGGGAAAACATTAGTATTAATAAAAAAGATAAATATCTGAATAATCCTAGTTTCTCCGACGATATTGTGCTACTCGCAGAAAACTCTAAGAAATACAAGAGTGATAGTTGTAGCAGAATATGTGGCAAGACAGAAATGGGGATGGGTTGGACATTTAATAAGGACAGGAGACGGAAGATAGACCACAAAGGTGGCAGAGTGACGACTACAAATAACCAAAACGAACCCAGAAAGTATCGAGAGCGCAATAGATGGCAAAAACGAGCAATAGACAGGAATGGCAAAATATTGGATAGCCGTATATCCAGAATGGAGTGAAATGATGGTGAATATCTTCCTGATTATTATAATTTGTAATATCAAAAATTTCTTCTTACTCACCCGATCTAAATTATACTCTAATGAAAAATAGTATTTAAATTATATTCTGTGGCTTTAGTTACATGCACTGCATATTCTTTTAGTATTTTATTTTCCCAATTCAACACATGGAACATGATTTAGGTGACCTTGACTTAAGGTGAAAATCTGTTAAAAGTAATAACTAGGAATTCCAATAGAAAGTCGACTGTAGCAAGCCGACTCAGATTAATCAACCGCAACTATACCTAAAACGGTTGCTAAAATTTTAACCAGCGTTATGACGGAGAAAAAATTTAATTAAAATCTTTTTGCACTTACATTTCTATTGCCACTAATTATTAACATGCAGATTGTGATAAATTTTATTAAGATACAACGTTCAAAAACTCTTAAAACATTAACTGACAATAACAATCATAAAAATACTAATCACATCTTATTTATATAATCATTATCTTTTTTAAATTATATATATAAAAAAAATTATGAGTGCTGCTGCTGCTGCTGCTGTCACACAGGTCAAAGGTCAAATCGTTCGTGCCTTTCCGTCCCGACCCGAGCGTCTCCGAAGGACAAATTTCGGCCCGGCGGCAGGCGCGACCGATGTAATATATTTCCGGAACCGCAAACAATCGAAAATTTTCGTTTGAGAGGGGGTAATAAGGCACTTATATATAAAAAAATTATGAGTGCTGTCACACAGGTCAAAGGTCAAAGTTCAACTCTAACTGGGTATACGTAAATGCGTTGTCATGGCAACGGCGTACGTCAATTATGTCAAACAGAGCTTTTTAATCGTGCTTTTATTTATTTTTAAAAACTACTATGCGAAGGGGCTCAAGCATGTCGGAGTTGGACAAGCTCTCCGGGGGGCCGCTGCCAGACCTCGTAAATATAAAAGATTTTGTCTGATTTTTTTAGACTCAACAAAACATTAGACGACTACGTCATGTTCACTCCAATATACTTTAAATACCGTTCATTATCCGCAAAAGCGCATTGTTCAATGCACAATGGTTTTCTAATTGTTAATACTTTACGCATAATTTGTTTAGATTATTTTTTATCTCATTCTCATCTTTTTCATCGAAATTTGATCCACAAAACTTAAATGCAAAATTCCACTTTAATTTCCTAAGGCTTTTTATGGAGAGCGCGAGTTTGAAATAGCATGCAAATGAAGTCGCATGTAATTGGACGCCGATTAAACCTAATACCAGTTGAAACGCTACTGATCGCTTTAATTTCGCCTGCTCTTTAAAATGTAGCAGTTTTTTCTGCAGAAAAGCGTTCTAAACCAAATTTAAATTTAAAAAACTGTTTATACTGCACGTTGATGTGTTTTTGCGAGAAGCTTCGTTTTTGGTGAAAGAGCAATTAGTTTTAGCCTGCAAAGGCTCTGAAAAATCGTTACTGATTATTACGGATAAAAATTTAAAACTATATGAAGTTAATAATTCAAAATTTAATAACCAAAGTTATAAAATAACATTATTTGTAGGTCTCTTCTGATTTACGTAAAGCTTTTAGCGACGTTACAAACACTAAATTACAAATCAAATTATAATCTTAATTACTTTTAATTAAAATAAGGTAATTATAACTTCTTTAAATATTAAATCATTTATTGGATTGTCGGGAACAAGCCGTCCTTTTTAAGAGATATGAATAGTGAAGTGTAGTTTCGTTACCAAAAATATCCTCAATTTTTTATTTTAGAATTTCGTTATTCCACATATGCTTTTTAACAATGTCGAATCTGATAATTACTTTTTTACTTTCCTTATCCTATAATATGTGTATGTGTGTGTGTGCCGGATAGATCAGACCAAGACAGGCCGGGGGGGAGCGCTTTGTTCGCTAGGAGGGAGCACGCAGGCGATAATGGGGAAGGCCGTGCGACCGAGCTCGCACGGTTACCTTCAGTGACGTAGCGAAATTTTAAGTACGAGTCAATTATTGTCTTGTACTGTTTATTTTAATCAGCTTTCGAGTGTTAGACTCGCGCCTCGTCCTTTTTTAAAATAACAAGTTCTGGGACGAGAGCAGTCAAGGGCCGAGACGATGGACCCGGTATAATATATAATAATAGGATAAGGAAAGTCGTGTGGTGTTCACACCAGATTTTTTTAAAATAACTTAAAGAACTCCAACAAATAAGGACGCAATCTAAGGACCAGGTGGTTAAAAACATGTGCACTCATTTACACAACAGTTAAATGTTTTTGTTCGGTTTTTCCAGACGGCTACGGTACATATCTAAATTAATCGTACAATTTTGTCTAGAAAGCTGATAATTAAGGCTTTTGCATTATCACCAAACACAGAACATAACGTTTATATGGATATTCAACTCTATTATCCGTCTTCATGGTTTGCTTATTTCGCGCTGCTTTGTCATAAACTCTCTATTTCTCATCTTCTTTCACTATTATTGCATAGATAAATTGTCTTCATTGCATCTTAAAAACGTATCACAGCTGTAATGCTGTGCCATCCAATTTTTCTTTTGCGTGGCACTTACATATTATTACAAAAAGTGTATACCAGCTTTACCAAATTTTATGGTCAGTACTTTTTGATATTTTCACAATCATTGCTAACTTCCAACTTAAGTTAAGTTTAGACTCATTTAATTAAAATCTTCCATTCTGAGATGGACAAACCATCGTCTAATGATTTGGGCAACATTTTTTCTATATACCTCATAAATATTTTTAAAGTTTGTGCAGCGTTTTCTCCCTTTTTAGAAAAGTGCACTATGATTCTATTATCTGTGGTACAAATGATAGGCGCAAGTTAAGAAAGTTTATGTTCTTTATAATCATTATTTATTAAACCACCAACTTACAGCCGACTAAAAAATACAGGAGTTCATGCGCACATACTCAATATAATTAAGAAATGAATGAGCAAGTGGGATTGAGCTTGCTTTTCTCCTCGATAAAATCTATATTGCTGCATATCTAACATCAAGTTTAGGTAAGATGGCATGTTCTCCATAAAATGTGAGTCTACGTCACATGTAACGGTATAAACGTAGCGGATAAGTGAACTGAAGCGGCGTAGACGTAACGAGGCACTTGAGGCTGCCTCGAATGCAGATGAATAAAAAGGCCAATAAAAATATCTGTTACACCTGTAAACTCTTTTGAATTCGATTTGCATGAAAAATCTGCGGCTTTTAATATCAATTACTTTGACGAGGATATCCCAGCGATAGCGTTTTAAGGTTCTGAATTAAGATTACCGATCAGCTTTTTTGTCATAAGGGTGGATAAAGATTTTTACTCTTCTGTGAATTTGGTACGACAAAGAGGCAAAATCGAGCGAATGGATGCTTTAAACAAAAGTTGGGCAGGCCTACGTCCTTTAGTACAAGGGGCGTTGCGAAACTAGCAAATTTAAAAGAAGTCAAAGTTGATATCACTATTGGGCGAGCACTTTTGTAGTAAGTACTCTATTCTCTTTACGGTTGACTCGGACAAGCCGTTAAATTGAGAGTAATGCCATGAAGAGGTGACGAGTTAAAGTCAATGATTTATTTCTTCAGATGATAGACAATACTGATGGTGATTGCACTAGTTTTACATTGAATGGCCACATTTCACCGTCACACCATGGCTGACGGCTGACGAGTGACGTAGACTGATAACATGTAGATGAAATTTGTAACGTCGTAAGCTAAAATATACGTGAATCGATTACTTACTTCTTTGAGATTTTTTGTTAACACTTTTAGACTGCGATGTGATTACTTTTATGGTTGCACCTTTCTTCTTGGCTGCCGTAAGTGTCTGACTTCTTCCGAATAACGCGGCGGATGCTGCAAGAGCTGCCTATTTCACCCTTTGTCGTGTCACCGAAGTCACTTGTTTCTTTTCGAAGAACCACTGTCTCTACCGCTTTGGTGTATAGCAAAACTATTTTCTCAAACCTCCGCCTGTGCCACTGCCATCCAGCTTGAACTATTTGAATTTTTCCTTGTCCTTAACCTGCACTATATAGCCGATCGCCACAGTCAGATATTTGCTGGTAAATGGGGAGAATTCCTCAGAGTTTGCCTAATTGGGTGACAACAAAATGAGGTATAGAGAAGAATAAATCTGTTACCACAAATTCAAAGAAGTAGCTCCACAAGGGATCCATTTGGATTGATATGTTCTATTATAAAATTAGAAAGGTGACTCATTCCTAAAATGTTAAAACCACACTACGAAAATCATCAATAAGGTCGTGCCAATATACTGGTTGTTTGACGCGCCTCAGAGTGAGAATAGTGATTATTATATCCAAACTGAAAGTCTCCTTCGTTAATGTCTACCATATCTACCACTATGTGTTTGATTTTAAGTTTACAAGAAGCATACAACTCTATAAATACCTTCAATTTTGTTGAAGTTTTTAAAAATTTTATTTTTTAGTGGCCTGCACAACGACTAACATTTTTATTTTAGTTGCATTGTGGGATTCGATAAAAATGACACACTGGGAATCGGCTTAAACTAACTTTTACATTTCGTCGGGATTTTGTTGTCACAGCTTATAGTTCTAGCCTTTAAACTGAACTATAATGAGCTCCAAGAGGAGGGGTAATTCGGTTAAAAATGTGTGAGTTTTTGGGTCTCTTTTAACGCTTTGTGGTGAGCTGTGTCATATAAAAGTTTGCTTTCGATCAAACTCTCTGAGTATGAGTGGGCAGATTCTTATCATATATAAGGATGTCTTTAACTATTTTTCCAATTCCTTTCAGAAAAAGTCACCGCGCCAATTATGCTCATCTCCGACTGAAGCTAATCTCATTATATTGCGGCGATAGCGATATCTATTCCAGGAAGTAATAATGTGATGAGTTTGTTACTCTTCTTATCTAAAGAAACTTGCCAAATCTATGACAATCATCAGAGATTATAAAGTGCCTCCGACTGGGTTGAATATGTTAAGCCCCATCAAGTTCAAAATGATACAGGGTTAATGCAAATCCTTCTTGAAAACAAAAACCAAGAGGTGACACCAATCAAGTGTTTCACTAACAGATTCAGGTTCAATGATTTGCTTTTTTACCATATTGTCTAGCCAGTATAAGCTGAAAGGGGTTGTGGGTTTCTTTAACTAGAACATTTGACCAGTTAGGATAGATAAATCCCAATATGATACAATCCCCATGGGTTAGTTGGCGTTCTTCAACACTTCAATGGTTGTAATTAAAGTAAAGTAATTTAATTGAGGAGTAGTTTGTATATTACGAACTGGTCTTAAGCTTGTTTATTGTTAGCTATCTCATCAGTAGTGTGACAACGGTGGTGACATGGAATTCGAGTTTTTGTAGGTTGCTGAAGCTTATCGTAACTTTAATAACTGTATTGAGTAACCAATTTACTATATGGGGCTGATCAGCTATAGTAGTCGTTATTGACGAAAACTGAAAATTGTTAAAAGCAAGGGGTATTGGCATCGTACTGAGCTTGAGAATTTTCAGGAAATGTAAAAGTGAAGAAGGAAATTGCTAACGTCTTTAACACCTATTTTTATCTATGATTACACGCTGAACTAAAATAAGTCTTGTTGTGGCTTGTTGGACATTTTTTATTCAAAAAAAAAACATTTTTTGTGAATGTGTCCGTTCTTTCATATCCTTTGCATAAAGAGTTAAAACACAAGATGGGGATGTTGTTGCTGGAACCTTTATCTCTTTACAAGTTGACTTGGATGCGGCTTCCGCGGTGGATTAAACTGAAGGGTAACTAATATGAGCTTTAGCTACATTTAATTTTTTCTCGGTAGACCATATTTGTAAATCAAGAAATGAGTAAGCAAATAAATTTGAACTTGCTTTTTTGCTTTTCTACAAGATGAGTAGTTTGGTGTAACCGCATTAGGTTTTGGTAAGGTTGCTGCTACTACACATGACAAAAATGCCTAAAAACAATTTGTCATTGTTCTTCAACTACGCATGACTAAAAACGTCGATAACGTCAAACAAAAACTTTTTTAACTTCTTGGCAAATTGTAAATTCCATTTGTTAACAAATTTGTGGGTATTGTGGAATTTTGTTAATCAATCGAATTATGAAACTTTAAGCCCATTCCATAGCATCTCTCAAATACATTCTTTGGTCTGCTTTTTACTACTTTCTGTTTGCTTTACCATCAACAATACTTTTTTGAGTTAAATATTATGTTAAATTGTTAAAAACATTTTCTAATAGAAACTAACTAAGCTTTGTGTCTTCTAATTCATTTTTAAGTTTTTCAATGCACATTTCCTAATGCTTTGGCTTCGCAAATATAATAATTTTTAAATTTTAATATTTGATTTTCTACATTTTGATAAGTAGATTATGATAGTCTGTAAATTGTTTTTATTGAGTTTTTTTATAATCTTTTAGAATATTGTTATAACTTATCAAAGAACTTAAAAAAACATGTAATTTCCAATGCATTATTTTAGCGATTTATAGCCTCAACATTTTATTTTTCAAAATATACTACAAATGTTTTTCGAATAAGTATATAGGTATTAAAAATAAATTACGTTTTAAGTGCCTAATATCCATGTAAATTACAAAAATTACACAAACATATTTTTGCATTCATCTCGTATGCTGCAGAAGTATGTAAGCCGCTTACATCTCAGTGCTATAGATCTAGTCAACAACGTGAACTTCCATGAAAAGACGTACTTAATTACAGTAGGTTTAATTAGCAACCTTCGCTTGGAACCCTAATCCTCTTACGAGCTTTCTTGGACTAGCAGCTTGTAAACAACCACTTTGCTCGATTTTTTTTGTACTCTAGCAAAGCTTCCTTCCTTTAATTTCCCAGTTCTTGCTTAATTTTACCTTTATTGTTAAGGTTATAATTAAACTAAGTTGCATACATTAACAACAATAACGTACAAGCGTTTTTATCAAATAAAAATAATTACTTAAATTGAAATAATGGTTAAATAAATGGAAAAATACCTTCATAAATCTTTATAGATCAAATATTTCAGTACATGAGATGTGATCAACTTTATATTATTTTGCGGTTGCAAACGTTATTAAAAAACAATTAAGAATTTATAAATATTAAACACTCTGTGGCAACTATTCCCATACATACTTTCTGTATATAAATATATAAATGCTGCAAATTACGCAACAAGGTGATATGAATAAAACAATATGCTTATTTATTAATATAATCTTCCTGTATTTTAACATTCTTATTACATCTCTCAGTGTGATTTTCTCTGACCCTTGGTTCGTTATATATGATTTATGATGTGATATATTTCGATTACTATATGATTCGCTGTAGAATTCTTCAACAATCTATTTTACAACTCTCTTCCAAGACACTGGTATAATAGTATCATAATTTTAATACACAAATAAGGTGATACAACGAAAATTAAAAACTACAGACCGTTAAGCCTACTTTCCCACTTATACAAAATGTTCAACAAAATAACCAATAAACGATTAGAGAAAAAATTGGACTTTTACCTGTCCTTCGAGCAAGCAGGATTCAGGGTAGGGTACGGTAATAACGACCATCTGTATACTATAAAAGTATTAGTAGAAAAAAAAACGTAGAATACAATTGGCCACTAGTATTAATCTTTGTTGACTTTGAAAAAGCATTTGACACGACACGCCATCTTAGAAGCTCTCAATCAATGCCGTGTGGATTCCAGAAACAGCAGGCTAATACATTACATATATAAAAACTCAACACCATGAATACATAAATGCAGTAAGAAATTCCAAATGGAAAAGGGAATTAAACAGGGGGATACTTTGTCCCCTAAACTTTTTACCGCCGCGTTGAAATGTGCTTTCAAACAGCTCAACTCCATTGATATGGGAATTAATGTAGATGGAAAATCCCTCAACTACTTACGCTTCGCGAACGACATGGTGCTTATAACAGATGACATCAAAAAGACCGGAAAGATACTAAAACAACTAAAGCAAGAAACGGAAAACGTCAAATTGCGCATAAACAAACAAGAAACAAAAATTATGACCAACTTGGTACTTGGAGGAGCAATAGCACTAGACGATAATATTATAGAAGAAGTAGCGGAATACAAATACTTAGGTCACGAAATTCGAATCAATAGGAACAATCAAACACACGTGTTAAAAATAAAAATAAACCTGAGATGAACAGCCTTTACGAAGCTCCAATAGGTATTAAAGGATAATCAACTACCTAATAGTATAAAAAATATATCTGCAACGAATTCATCTTACCTGTAATGACTTACAAAACAAAAACTCTTACACTAACGAAGAGTAGCCTAAATAAACTGGGAATACCCCAGAAAAAATAGAAAGAGCCATGTAGACATTAAGCTACGAGATCGTACAAGCAACAACAAAATACGAAAAAAACAGGAGTTGAAGACATCATAAAACGAATTACGATTATCAAATGAACTGAACAAGTCCCGTTGCGAGACACAAGTAATAAATAGACATCCAGAATAACAAGTTGGAGACCCCGTTCCGGCAAAAGGAGGAGAGGAAGACCCCCCTCCCCCACACGATATAGCGACGACCTCAAAAGAGCAGTAGATCAATAATGGAGAGCGGCACAGAATAAAACGGATTGAAGACTTTCAAGGGAGGCCTAGGTCCTGCAATGAGCTCCAATGGCTTTGTGATGATGACGATTATAATTACATCTCGAATTCAGCATTTCAATACATTTAAAAAAATATTCTAGTTTTATCTGCAAAATGCTTCAATATAGCCTTCTATAATTCCTCATCGGTGTTAAATATTCTACTACAAAGGTTTTTCGTCAGTTTTGAAAATAACAATCGTCATTGGAGATTAGATCTGGATGGTAGGGTAGGTAGGAAATCTCCTCAAATTCACAGTCCTTTGTTAGAGCATCATCGTGCATAAAGTGAACATTTCGACTCAGGATAATATTCCACTTTTCTTGATAATGTTGAGCAATTTATGCAATAAACTGGCATAATATCGTCAATTTATTAGTGTTCCTAAGTTTAAAAACAATTAACAAAATTGCTTTTACCTTTTTTAACCGTTTTTCGTTCAGTCTGCATCATTTCAGTTAACTCTCTTTTTGCTTCTGTAAAGATGGAGTGAAAAATTTTACAGGTCGCGCGTTGGTATTTTTGAACTGCTGGCAAAAATTGGAATGTTTATATGGCACTAATCTTAACTGCCCTGACCTTGTTTATCATTCTTTTACTTTCAAATGTCTATCTTACAGCACCTCACATTCGAGGAGGACAAACTTTTTTCTGAAAGTTCTTCAACTGACCGACCTGCACGTGATTCGTCTTTGATGCTTTTTCTGCCGAAACGAAATTATTTTGCTTGCTTCTTTACAGTAAAATATAAAGATAAATTTAATGCATTTGTTCAGTTGTCGAACCAGCCTTCAAATACGAGGTGCGTTCAAGTTTTAAGATCTCCAAATTTTTTTCTGAAAAAGTACTTGCCCTAGAAAGTTGAAACGTCTGTTACTAGACGTACACATTTTTCACGTCATCACCATGATTCTATAGCAGTTGAGAACACTTCTTTAAGGGTATGTTTTGCCCACAGAGAGTGTCCCTTGTGGCCGGAAATTTATGACGGCATTACTTATCAAGCGCGCAGCCTTGTGTTTGTTGGTCAGCATTCGTGAGATACACTTTGAAAAAACGTTCCGTATTTTCAAGTCATTGTGCAAAATTGACTCCACAGATCCAACAGAAATGCCAAGTTTAGAGATGATATTACGCTCCCTAATCAACGGTCTTCCATAACAACTTGCTTCTTTAAACCTTCTTTAAACTTTCGCACCTACAAACAAACATTTTTAACATCCATAGCGTCTTTACCACATCTCACTAATTTGGCGATAAACTTTGGTGGACATTTCACCACGCAAGAGGAGAAAACAAACGATTACATGTTGTTCTTGAACACTAAATGTCGCCATTTTAAGTATACAAAACGACACTCACTTGACGGTGATTCGTCCTGTATACATCGTTTGGTGCTGCCATCTATATTACAAATTCAGAAATTTCCCGCTTCTTTTAAAATTAACCGGATTTTTTACTTAGTCTCACTGCCGATAAAAAAAATGGAGACCTCAGAACTTGAACGCACCTACTACACAAAACATACTGCGTCAGCATATAATTTTGATTGAGTTGTCTGCAACATTTTTTTGTCTCCAAATTTTGAACTCAACACTCGCCTTTGTCTAATATTAAGTTCTTTAACCGCCAATATTTTCATTTTCATTCTCTTTGCATCTAAGCTTTTTCTGTTCAGTTGTTGTCATTCAGTTCATTTAATCGCTGGCGCTTTTACTTCAGTCTTTTGTTGCTAAATCTAGATACGTTTCCCCTATTTTTAGTTGCTTTCTTCCTTAACTCCATTATCTCGGCCACATTGCCTACACAATAAAAGCAATTGCCGCGAAATTATCTTTTCAACGATTGCCATGATTTTAAGGATAGGAATTGTTTCTTCACTTGTTCTAGATCTACTTTTGGAAGCTGAGAATGAATCAATCGTTCTGAAAAAATATTACATAGAACAACTGATTGACTTTAAAAGCATTTAGCATTTATTTGTTTAAACATTTTACTTTTATCTGTCCACCACAAAACGTATTTTGCATCTAAAAGCCAATGTGATTTCTGATAACAAAAAATAAATAAAAAATGTATATGAGTATATGTCTAAAAAGTTTAATGATGTATTATGGGCTTATCCACATATGTACCGCCAGAGTAGTCTAGTGGTTGAGGCGCGGACTGCAACGCGGACAAACCCGCGTTCCATCCCCGAAGTTCTATAATCCTGGCAGGTGGCCTACTCAGTCACAATAAATAATTGAATACCTGTATTCCCTCGAATAAGGGGTAATAATGGTAATGCTACATTGCCCTGTATCGGAGATGGTACGCGTCGATCCATTCAGTTTGCAGGTTATGCTCCGACGCGGGGCCCAAACCCTTACCATTATTATTATTATTATTTATCCACTTATGCGAATTATCAACTTGTTCCTATTACAAATAGTAGAGTATTTTAACAGTTCTTTGCAACACGCGCCGGCTTAACATAAAGCCTGAAGTTGAAGAGAAACGAATAAACACTGTAACTGAAATGAGCTGAACCAAAGTAATGAAGAACAGTATTGGCATCTATCATGGACCACGTAAATTTTTGGAAATTTTATATCTCTATGCCTACATTATATATAACCATATGTTCTTAAGAAATAGTCGTAACCTCAAAATAGACGAGCTATTGCGAACAAGTGAGAAATACAATCAAAGAGCCGATACTATCAAGTCTTCGCGAGACCTGATATAATTAGGTTCTTCGAGTACTTGAGATCAACTGTGTACAGCATTGTTGCGAAATAGAATGCTTCCGATAAGTCTGGGGAAGGTTCCATTAATCCATGCGTGACAAAGACTCCGACAGTCGTAAAAAGGACTCGGGAATTGATTTTGGAGAACCTAGGATAATCTTTAAGAAAATTGACGTCAATGTTGGGTGTCAGTGAGCGAACTATGCGCCGGATTGCAGAGGATGACCTACGTTATAAGTCGTGTACAATAAAGGTACGTCAGATGTTCTCTGAAGCTGCCAAATCAAAGGGAATTGCCCGCTGCAACTTGATAATGTGTTCGTTGAAAAACAATACGGCGAAACGAATCAGATCCTTTTCTGATAAAAATATTTTTACTGCTGATGCCAAGATCAACCGAAGAAATGACGTCTGACTCGCCTACGACCACGAGGTTGTTCTAATTATTGATGGAACAAATTTGCGGTCAGCATTCACGTGTTAGGTGTCGTGTCCAATGAAGGTGACGTTACGTGTGGTTACATCAAATAATTTTATATTAGACAAGTCACACAACTGGCAAGTAGAAGAATTTTTTTGAATTTAATTTTTTGTTAAATAAACTTTAAAAAACTTCAAAATCAACTAATTATTCCACAAAATATCATTTATCATTATTACTGACTTCATACCAACGCTCTACAAGTTGTTGAATATGTCCACGGTACCAATCTGCCGAATTAACAAAAAAGTATTCTTAACATGTTTCTTCAACTTGATCAGGCGAGTCAAAACGGCAATGACGCAGAAAGTTCACCACAAATCAAAATAAATCATAATCAGAAAGTGCAAAACCGAGGACTGTAAGCTGGGTGCAGCAATACCTCATTTCTGTTCTGTTCCGCAATCTGTCTATACTTTTTGTAGCATGATAAGTGGGAGTACAGCCTTGTTCAAAAAAAAGCTCGTTTGAGGTTGATCAGAGTTGGATACTTTTGCTATAAATCTTCATAAATACGTTTCACTTGCATTTGCAGCTTTTCTATTTGAAACTAATTTAAGTGTGCAATACAATCAATATTCTATCAAACCGAGATTTCTTTCCAAAATGATCCTGTCGAGCAGCCCCAAAAAACTCAGCACTTGGAACGATCACGATAAACGATATAAACCTATTTTTCGTCTCAAGTAATGATGTGCTTTCAATACCCGTCATCCAATGGGTTTTCAAACAGTTGCCGATAAATCTCGACTTTCTTGTCAGCTTATGCTTCAGTCAATCAATTTGCGGGGATTTTGCCTTGGCTTCTTGTGCACAAAGTCGAATTGATGCAAATGATTGAGTGCTTCTTAAAGTTTTGGCATCTAAAGCAACTTGTCAAACTTCATTATTCATAACAGATGGTTGACCGAAACACGGTCACCAAATTTGAACCGCTTGTACACAACAAACTCAAAAAGAACCAAAAATAATGCATAAAAGTCAAAGTTCTTACGATAGTCTTTACAACGTAACGATTACAAAATACTTACAGACGATTTCAGCAGAGATCGACCAAATTCGGGAAAATTTTTAGCTGTTAAGTCCAAAAATTTTTCGTAGCCAACCCCTAGGTCAAACACAAAAAGTAAAGTTCTGTTCTGCTTTTCTCGCGTGCATTACAGAGTTTTTTATTTTTAAATGTTATAAAAATTAAAATTTCAGAATTTTCTTCTGACTACATATATCAAACGATTTCAGTTGGATATTTATTATTATAATAAGCTTTAGAAATTTTTTTTAGATTTTTACTTTAACCTTTTAAAAAATTTGCAAAATTTATGAATAATTGAATATTGAGTGTTTAATTTCTGAACGATGGCTGGTGTCTATGGCAAATGGATGGACCATATTGTACACCTGTGTGGTCTTAATACACGAAAGCATTGAAATTATATTTGTCTTATTGGTTAGGCCTAAGTAATAAATCAAACATTGAAGTTGTTTGTTACGACCAGTTTTCAAAAATTTAACATGGGTCAATTGAACACTCTATGGCACCAGTACTAAGTACTAAGCTGAGAGTTTGTTTTCCCATATCAAAATCGTTTTGAATTTCCTATTTTTTGAGTATATGAATTTTCAATTTAGGTAATTTTCAACATTCAAATCGTTATAAGTTGTAAATAAATGTATTTTATTGCCATTACCTGGGTTGCAAATATTCTTCGGTCACAATCGTTTACGGTTCAAAAAATTAGAAAAAAGTTTATTATTAAAGTAGAACAAATAAAATTGTTGTAGCATTATTACCTTTTTAATTCGAATATTAAAACATTTTTCCCTTTAAGTAGACTTAAGATTTAGTAGGATTTAGACTTAATCAGTGCGGTAATTATCGCTCACTAAAGTTCCCACGCACACCCTGACACACTCTTCCTACTGTCAATCGAGCATGCGATTCGCCATGAGCATCGGGAATGCTGAATATCTGCATATGTACCTATCGTCGGAGAGCTCATTTAATGACTACACATTTGAATGGAAAGCCAGACAAAATAGTTGCTCTCTCAGATATGTTATGATGTGAAAAATCCAACTCGCATGATGATAAATTGTGATAACTGTATATGAAACTAAATACAATTTATTTAAAACAAGATCCAACATACTTTGAATAATGTTAAAATCCCATTTTATTGGGGATTTGAAAGGCCGACTTTTAAGCTCAAATTACATCACTTCATTGTGAAAAATCAGTAAACTAAGCTCAAGCAATGTGCTTAAATATAATGAATACAGTTGTTTAGTTGGCATATCAAAGCATTTTAAGATACCAGTTTAAGATGAAATTCAACTTCTTTACTGGTATACCAAGCAAATGAATCTACATCCTAGTCTTTTACCTTAAAGTTGCAGGTTATCTTTTAATATTGCATAATAAGTAATCATTTAGAACTCAACACAGTTGCATTTTTCTGCCTTAGCAACAGTTTCTTATTTTATTAAAAGAGCACTTTCCTTAAGTAAACATATTTCAAACAATATTATATTAGCAATATAGTACAAAAAAAATCAAATTTTGCGGACTTCAATTTGTTCGAATCAGGCCATGATCTAAAGACTGAATGGCATTTATTCGCTTAAGATGAAATATAAATTTCCCATTTACAATACTCAATCATCATATAATTATTGTCAAACAAATTTTCAAGTTTTTGTGTGTTACAAAGAAACAGATTAGATTAGAGGTGAATTTTATAATTTAAGATTCAAAAAAGCAACTCAATTCCGAAAATTCACCGGTGCAGCTTTAGAAAATGTTGCTTATGTTTTTAAATAATTTATATTTTAATACAGATAAAATTTTCCATGGACAGATAGTTTTATTTATTAATTCTTGCAAATGTAATTTTTAGCGAATGATTGCTCAATATTTTTAAATCGCTATCAATAAACAAAAGCGACAGAAGACTTTTTTGTAGCCGAGGTAATGGTAATAAAATATGTTCCTTACACGACTTACGTGTAACATAAACAAATTATAACGATTTGAATCTTGAAAATTACCTAAATTAAAAATTCATTTACTGAAAAAGTAGGAAGCCCAAAACTATTTTGATACGGAAAACTTCTGGCATTGAACTTGATACTGGCGCCATAGCGTGTTCAATAGGCCTAGCCTGGATAACCATTTTCAATTTTTGAAAACTGTTTTTGATTTGGTTTTTTTCCTAGGCCTAACCAATAAGCCAAATGTAATTTCGATGCTCTCGTGGATTAATACCACACGTATCTACAAAATTATCCGTACATATGTCATATGTACCAGCCATCGTTGAGAAATTAAATGGTCAATATTCAATTACTCGTAAAGTTTGCAATTTTTTCAAGTTAAAAATCTGAAAAAAGATTGGTACATAGCCCATATCCTAAGCATTGTAAAATATTAAATATTCAACTATTATCAAAATGCTGCATCCCATTATACCCAACAAAGCGAACCGATGCAAGCGGGGCAAATCGCAAGCCCTCACTATTACGTCCAGGGATATCCCACGCCAAACTTTCAGCAAAACACAATAAATAATACACTACCACACTGTGCAACCATTCCAAATCAACAGATGCCTACCGCAAACTTTAGTATTCCATATATTCTTTCACAACCTCAAAATCAAGTGTCACAGGAGCAAGAATGGCAACAAATAGAAAGCAGGAAACGAAGCAAAAACACCGACAAACTGGAAATTCAAACAAAACAGGCCAAAACCGAAAACTATTGGTTAAATAAACCAATAGCACTGGAAAACCGATATAATGGCATAGATAATGAAAACCCAGCCGATAACACAGACCAAAGCGAAAATAAAAAGGACCCAAAACCGCCATCAATTTACGTCTCTGGAGTGAAATTCATGGCGCCACTACTGAAACTACTGGAGAATATAGCAAAAACAGACAAGAACGTAGCTTCAGAGTTGTCTTGCGAAACATTCATCCCTCAACCGATACAGTTACAATTAAGAAAGCTATTGAAGAACACAAACATACAGTAACAAATATCTCTAACATCCGAGAACGTAAAGGAGAGTTGAAAATAGCACTCCCACTATTCTACGTCGAATTGAAACCAGCACCAAACAATAAAGACATATATAACATAGGCAGATTGTTACACTCAATAGTTAAATTTGAACCACCCCGACCAAAAAAAGAAATACCCCAATGTACTAAGTGTCAAAGATTAGGACACACTAAAAACTTCTGCAACAGAAGTCCTTGTTGTGTCAAGTGTGCAGGTAACCACCTAACCATACAATGCCTACGTAAAACAAAAAGCCCAAATGTAAAATGTGTTAATTGCAGTGGGAATCACCCGGCAAACTATAAAGGTTCCGAAATATACAAACAATTACAACAGAAAACATTCCCTGCTCTCAGAACAAAACAAATAACCAACAGGGGACAATTCTCACTAATCCAACCGGGTGTAACACATGCCCAAATAGTCAGTGGCAGAGCTCACCAAGCACAACTCATAAATACAAATCATCAGCAGCCATTAGCACCACCCTCCCATCAATCTAATGAAATGTCCGAACTGAAACAAATGATGAAAAGCCTTATGGAACAAATGTCAACAATGTTAAACATACTAACAACTCTCGTCACAAAATTATCATAATGGCTCAATTTCTTAAGATCGCACTCTGGAACGCAAATGGCCTACAACAACATGGACCCGAAATTACAACATTTATTCAACAACACCATATCGATGTCATGCTAATCTCCGAAACACATTATACTGCACGAAGCTATTTAAAATACACAATTACTCCATATATGTCACACCACACCCTGATGGAACTGCACATGCAGGAACTGCCATTATTATAAGATCTTCGCTAAAACATCATGAAGTAAATAAATACCCTGAACCACACCTCCAAGCCACCACTATCGTAATTGAAGATTGGCTAGGACCGATAACTCTGTCAGCGGTTTATTGCCCCCCGAGACACGCAAACAAACAAGATCAGTACAGCCACTACTTAAATACCCTTGGACATCGCTTCATTGCTGGGGGAGATTTTAATGCGAAGAATATATACTGGGGTGCAAGAGTGACAACTACGAAGGGAAGAGAACTGTTGAAAGCCATAAACGCAAACAACCTAAGCCCTCTCACTACTGGCGAACCAACCTACTGGCCCTCTGACCCAGACAAACTGCCAGACCTCCTGGATTTCTGCATTGTTAAAAATATAAGTATGAATTACCTTCAAGCTAAAACTTGCTTGGACCTATCGTCTGACCATTCACCTGTTCTCATCACCCTTGGTACACAAGTACTGCATATTGAAAAACCACCGTCACTTCTCAACAAAAAGACCGACTGGAATTATTTTAAAACTAGAGTCAATGAAGCATTGCAACTAGACGTACCATTACAAATAGAAGAAAATCTCAGAGACGCAGTCGAACATATTACTCAAACTATACAGGAATCTGCCTGGGAAGCTACACCGAGTGAGCTAGAAACAAAACCAATCATCGACTGTCCAGTTCTAGTCAAAAAGAAAGTTGCCGAAAAAAGCAGACTGAGACGCCGATGGCAAACCACTAGAGCGCCGATTGATAAACAAAATCTAAACAGGGCTCCAACTGAACTCAAACAATTACTAAAAAACGTAAAAAACAAGCAATACAACATTATCTGGAGAATTTATCTCCCACTGAAGCGTCCGACTACTCGCTGTGGAAAGCCACTAGGAAATTGAAAAAAAGGTCTATACAGCACATTCCACCTCTCCGTAAAGTAGATGGAACATGGGCAAGAACTACTTCAGATAAAGCCCTCACATTTCCCAGTCACCTAGAAAAGTAACAACGGTAATTCAAAACTTAAAAAACAACAAAGCACCAGGCTATGACCTGATAGCAGGCAAGATCCTTAAAGAGTTACCAGAAAAAGGCATTACACTACTTACCAAGATCTTCAACGCAGTTCTTAGACTAGGGTATTTTCCTGAGCAGTGGAAGATTGCCACCATAATTCTTATCCCAAAACCCGGAAAACCACCAGAAGAGGTCGCTTCATACGGGCCAATAAGTCTACTGCCTCTTCTCTCCAAAGTGTTTGAGAAACTATTTCTGATCAGACTTCAACCAATACTTAAGAACAACAATTTATTGCCTCTACACCAGTTTGGCTTCCGCGAACAACACGGTACAATCGAGCAGGTCCACAGGATAGTAGAACTAATAAATAAAGCTCTTGAAGGCAAAAGCTACTGCTCCGCAGTGTTTCTAGACGTCAGCCAGGCCTTTGACAAGGTCTGGCACGAAGGATTACTTTTTAAATTAAAAAATATTTTTCCCGCTGACCTGTATCAAGTGATCAAGTCATATTTACTTAACAGATACTATTCCGTTAAACTCCAAGGAGACTCCACCAGACTGTACAACATAAACTCCGGTGTTCCACAGGGCAGTGTTCTTGGCCCTTTGCTATATCTGTTGTACACGGCAGACATTCCGACTACCGGGTCAACAACAATAGCTACATATGCGGATGACACCGCCATCTTATCGACACACCCTGACTCTCAAACAGCTTCACACAGATTACAAATCCACCTTGAAAAGGTACAAGACTGGCTAAAGAAATGGCGCATCAGAGCAAACGAGTCAAAATCCGCTCACGTTACGTTTACGCTAAAACGTGAAACATGCCCACCAGTTAGTTTAAACGGACAACAGATCCCACAACAAGAAACGGTCAAATACCTTGGTATTCACCTCGATCGACGTCTCACGTGGAAACAACATGTCTGGGCAAAGAGAAAACAACTGGGGTTGAAATACAGATCCATGTACTGGCTATTAGGTCGAAGATCAAAGTTATCGACAACCAATAAAATTCTACTGTACAAAGCAATATTGAGACCAGTGTGGACATATGGCCTACAACTTTGGGGCGCTGCAGCTAACTCCACAATCGATATTATCAGACGGTTTCAGGCTAAAGTGCTAAGAGCAATTATTGACGCACCCTGGTATGTGCCTAATGAGGTGATAAGACGCGATCTCCAAATAAGTTCGGTCAACGAGTTAATTACAAAAGTGAGTGCCACCTATCGCAATAAACTCAGTGCACATCCAAATGAATTAGCAAGTAACTTAATAAACAATAATGGTGAAGTGGGGAGGTTAAAAAGATTTAAACCCTCGGACCTACCCAACAGATTTGAATAGTTTAATCTGCTGACTTTCATATAACATACAACAATATTAATATTGTGAACTTAGTTTTAGGTTAGTATAGTTAATAGTCAAGAATACCTAGCTATTCTAGGAATGTTATAAAGGGAAATTGCTATTGTAGGCAAGATCCCACAAGTAATTTAGATAATCATATTAATTACCGAATGCCTCATTTTTTGGCAGATTGTAAACTAAATAACTCAATAAAAAAAAATATTCAACTGAAGTCGTTTGGTGTAGTCTTTTGTTAACATTTAAAAATCAAAAACCCTGTAATTCACGCGAAAAAATCAGAAAAAAACTTCAGTTTTTATACTTGGCCCAGGTTATCTGCGAAAAAATTTTGAATAAAATTGCTAACAATTTTCCCAAATTTGGTCGATCTTTCCTGAAATTGGCCAAATGTATCTATGCTTATCCTACAACATTCTGTAAACTGTTGCAGATGTTTGTGTTATGAGAATTATATGAACTACAGTTTCTTTAAATCAATACCTATATAGTTTTTGTTCAGATTAAATTGCTATCTCATTGCAATTGTACCTCTGTGTTATAAGTAATTACTGTGCATCTTGAGTATTTCTTAACAATAAAAGAAAGAAAGTTTAAAAACTAAAACCTGACTGCGATTTTAAATACCCTTTAAAAAGTTGTAAACTAGATTTCCATATTCGTATAGCCGAATATCAAAGCCTTCTTTACAACATTTAAAGACGTAGTCGGATTTTAGTTTTTGAACTTTATCATTATTTAAATATTTTTGGAAACTACGGCTATTTAAATTATATATTTTTTATGTGCACCTTTTATTTAATACCGAACACGATACTTTATTCTAAATTAATTTGTTTTATATGCGTATTTTTGTTTCTTAGCTACTATATTGGATTTAACGTAACGTCATATAACTTATGACACGCTGAACATCTAGACGAATCTAACACCTTATTTGTCAAAATATGATGAGTAATTTAAGAGTCACGAGGGAACAGATAAACATATGTACTATCTAACATACATACATAGACTGCTAACATCATAATCCTCCTTTGGCTTTGTCGTAGTCGCTTAATTAGCAAAATGTTTTAATTTTTTATTTTTTTATAATAACAGTTGTTGTAATATGTACTTAGAGCAAAGATGTATCAAATTTGATTGAATTAGATCGGACTGAACAAAAATTCTCTTTAATGTAGATCCATACATGAGATTTTTTACGGATCATGTCAAAAAAATGTTTATTTCTGCCAAGTTAAAATAATCCAAAATGTCTAAAAAAATATTATGGTCAATACTTCTTCGTTTATTTTCCATATTCAACATTTAGTATGAATTCAATATTTTCAATTTATTTATTTACTCTTTCTTCTCTTACTTTTACATATGTACGTCGATCATCTTCAAATATGTTGACCTATCCATGTCCCAGAAGTTTTTGTTATGCACCTCACTTAGCAAAACAATTATTGACTTATATTTTGATTTATTATAATTTTCGGCTCTTTTTCTACTTTTAATAAATTTACAAACCCTCTAGCTGCCAAAACACATCTTAAAACATTTTGATGTACCAAAATGATAAAAAATAGTCATATTCTATTTACTTTTCTGTTATAACTTTACTTTATGTTTAATTAAGTAAGCACAGCTGCTTTTACTTCTCTGCCTTAACACTCTACCATATCCAATAAGTTGTAATTTTGTTCAGCGATAAAAAAAATTTTAAGCAACCTGTTGTGGGATTCCTCTTCAGTTTGGATGCAAATAACGTAAGAGTCTTAAAAATTACTTTATCAATTCACACTCGATTCCGGTTATCAATAACAATAAGACAATTTCCATGCGTCTACTAAATTACACAACAAAACCTTCCTAGGCCTATTTTCTTTTCTCTTATCCGTGAGACGCTTAACACCACAAATCTTTTAGTCCAATCAAATTAGATTTTATTCAGAGAAAGATTAGATATAAATGTCTGACAACGGATTCATGTAAAGGACGATTGTAATAAGTTACGAAATTCCACAAGGCCGTTTGTTTATAATAACCGTTGATGTGAGTAAAAAACAGTGTCTTTCATATAACCTGAAATCTGGGATGAAGTTGTATACCTAGCAGAAATTGTAGATATTTCAAATATCTACAAAAATAGACCTGAACTGAAAAGACCCATGCATTCACATATTACAAAAAACACCGGAAAACAAAAACTTCGAAATTTAAAAATTATTTAAAAAATATTAGTTATGATTTTAAAATTTGGCATGGAGATAGCTTGTATTGCGATGAACAAAATAAGCTCAGTCGGGTTTTAAATTTGACAGGATTCAATAACTCTTTTACTATGTATTTGCGAAGTTTCATCTCTTAATATTAATAATTAAGGTCGCAGTGATTTTTTGAAAAAAATTTAATTTTGGTTCTAATCATCGCACATTAAAAATAACCAAGTTAAAAAATGCAAAAATGACAGCTTGGATAGTCAAAACGCGGATTCGATTCAACTGAAATTAAAAAAGTTATTCCCTTTATTTATAACCAAAAATCATATATCTTAATTAGCATCATTTTTCACTAGTTTACGTCACGTGGAGAAGATAAAGTACAACTTTTTAAGAAAATAATGAGTCCTTAAACGTTACTCTACGACCTTTCGTTCGTGAACAAATAAAGTTTTACGAAAGTATCTTTTTAATGGCATACATCGTTTTTGCAAAAACTAATAAACTTTTCAGAACCTGGCCGGACTCATTTTATTCGTCGTAATATGTTACAAGCTATCCCCGTACCAAATTTTAAAATCAAAACTGCAATATTTTATTTGCAAATTTTGAAGTCTATTTTCCTGTGTGTTGCAATTTGTGAATCAACAAATGCATGAATCGTTTCCGTTCAGGTCTGCTTTTGTAATTATTCTAAATATTTACAACTTTTGCCATGAATTATACAACTTCATCCAAGATTTCTTGCTATATGAAAGACAATGTTTGTACACACGCAAATGGTTATTATAAACAAAAGGCCGAGCGGAATTTCGAGTAAACCATACATTAATTTACCGTGCAATTGTACTTTACATAAATCCGTTGTCAGATATTTATATCTAATGTTTTTCTAAAGTCACCTTTTTATGCTTATTTAACTGATCTATTTATAAAATGGTATGATTATAGCAGATTGCCATGACAACCATATTCATCTTCCATCTAACATATAATTTAAACGTTATAGACATTTTTGCTTATATTATTTCAGATAAGTATTACACAAAGTGTCTGTTTTACAAATATAGTTAGCAAAATCTTATACTAAAAATATATTTTTACATTTAACGTGTTAAACTGGAAATGAGGTGCACCAACCTATGTTAAGTTGATCATGTATATTTCTGGAGTAAATTTATTTGTTTTATTGCAAACGCTACCATTTAAGAAAGTGACTATTTACGTTAACCATAAAATTTTTTAGGTCTGTACCTGTATGCGCTAGTAAGTCTTGATTACAACTGTAAATTGGCATCAGCTAAATGATCTTATCATTTTTGTGTTTCGTAAGAAGACGCCTCAATAACATATACTGAAATCTGCCAGTTTTACTCTCCTGTCCGTAGAGTTTCAATATGCCTGAATCACTATCTCTTCTAATCTGGGCCTATTTCTATCATCTTCTTTGAAATATGTTAATAGGAAACGATCTGTCAGAACAATTCATTTCTGTTTGACTGGGCGATTTTTCAACACTGTAAACAGATTAGATCATGGTTGTTGTACAATCGTGCAAAAATGTATAGCTTCTACTTAGTCACTTCGTTGCTCGAAGATATAACCCACGTTAAAACCACACTCTGCATTTACAAACAAATACTTCTGTGTAAATCATAAATAAAATGATATAACTTTTCTAAAAATGCTGGCAACAATTAAGAAAACACAAAAATTTTGTAAAATATTCACAAAAATACTTTATTATTAATAAACGAGGAGTTGCCCGCAAAAAGGTATTTTTGATATCCTAGGCTGACAATTTTTCAGCCGCTTTCCTTCATATTTCTGAAATGTGAGAACTTAGAACAATTTACTTATAAATGACAACAGTGGCATAAGTCGGTGCGATGACCTTACGAAAGTAAGATATGCAAAACGATCCTGAAGATAGGCAACCAAACGTACGCTCGGAGCTCAGCCACGCCACATTTCATAACAGCTGTCTTTGTTTACTTTCAATTAAAATGTATAGTAGATTATGGCTTATTTACTATTTATCTTTGGATAAAAATTTGAATCAAACCCGAATTATTTGAACTAAACATAAAAATGTATTTATTTTTTCAATGCCAAGTACTGACTATTTGGAAAAGATATAATTTATTTTATAAATGTTCCCTAACACTATTAAAATGTCTAATTTTTTCTGTTTAATATTTAAACTCGTAGCAGTTGAGGTAAACCTCACAAAAAAATAGATTTCTAAATTACCCAATAAAAAAATCTTAAATGATGTTTACAACAAAATAACAACAAAAAAATTACTTTATGTTTTTGTATTGTCATTAGAAAAGACTTTCACTACTATCTATTACGTTTTAAGATTATTTAACAATACATTTTAGTCTCCTTTATTTTATGTAATCGGTCCTTTTATGGTTTGTCAGTACAACTTTTGAGTATTCGAACTAAGAACCTATGCTATAAATTACTTGACATGATTGACATTCTCTATAATCTTACTATACTTAAATAGTACTAGCTAGTATATAATGTTTATGTAAATCTGGTTATTAAATCAGACGGTTTTGATTGTTTCAAGCATCTTGTTTCTTCGTCTCCTTGAAGCGGTATGGTTGCAAGCTTTTCTCGATATTGTGTTAGTTTATTTCTTTTTTAGCACTGAATTCAGTTATTTCTTCAAGAGCCGTTTGTACGTTTAAGTCAGCATGCAGTACAGCATTTGGAATATACTATAGAGTGTTTAATATTTCACGGACCTTATTTTATAAAGAGTGTAATATTTCTATATTAGAGGTGCGAACAAATCTGTAGGGGTATTCCGTGCGTACAAATTGATTTCAATGTTTTTGTAGATTGGCAGCTTGATTTCGGGTGACAATTCCGACTTTCTTCCGATAACCTAGTACAGCTTAAACTTTGCTTTTTAGAAAATATATTCTGTCTAGATTAAAACCTAGGTATTTGGCTGTGTGCATGTAATGTTTGATTTGCATACAGTGTGACAGCAGCGTAAATGTGACATACGTGGTTTTGTTTTCATTTGCTTTCATTCGTCATTTTCTTAGACACTGTTCGAGTAGATTTAAGTGATTTTGTGAATTCTAAATTGCAGAATTAAGGTCGTAATGTAAAGCTAAGGTCATTGGATTATCGGCTTATATATTATCATCGTTGAATTGATTTGTCAGAAGTCTGTCAGAAGCTGTGAATATAAAACGGGCCCCAGAGCACTGATTCATTAGATTTGATAGGGTACAGGTCAGTGTATAGTCCGAAAGAAGAATCTTAGGAAGTAGTAAAAGGGGTGTCGAATGAAATATTTAAGTTTATAAAATAATCCTAATTGCCACATTTTGTCTATTTTATTTCAATTGAAATAGCACAACAGTATCGCTTCTCTTCCATGTCCTTATTAATGCAATAACAATTCAAAATATTTTCACTGTGGTTTCGCGTTTTTTTCTGAATTCAAACTTTATGTATCAGCAAGTTCTCATGTATAATGTTAGCTATTCGTACTTTAAATAGAATTAAAAGAAAGCCTTTAGAGCGATATGACGCCTTGTTTGGGGATTTTTATAACTTGTCCTATTTTCCACTGACACGGGTAATGTTTAATTCTTAAAATCACATTGAAGATTTGCACAATTGCTTTTAAACCTCTTTAGGGCGATTTTTGAAGTACTTTATCTATATAGTGCTCGTAATTCAGAACTTATTTCGTGTTGTATTACTCTTTCTGATTAGCTTTTGCTAAATTTTTATATTATTAAGCTCATCTTGAAAGGGTCTTGGCATGATTTTTAATTTCTTGTTTTTCTTCTGCAGCCGCTAGTTAGTGTGGAAATATTTAGAAAACTATGAAGAGGTGTTCCCCAAAAATTTTGGTCTTCTGTTCTACCCAAATTTTTTTTGGCTTATTTGTATTGGAGATATTTGCTGTATGGGCTGTTTCAGTTTGCGAGTTACTTTTTCTATATAACAGTCTGTCATATCAGTTGGCATTTGTTATTCTTAGACAGACTCATTTGTTACCTTGTGTAATAGCTTTTGAGTTCTTTAACTTTAGCTTTGTTACATCGCTGTTTTAGTACAAAATGTCTATCTTTTTCAGAATGCCCCGTAACATTGCAACTGTAATACAAATATATACACTTATGTTCCTGAGAGAAATCACCAGTGCACATTTTTATTAATGGGTGTACAAATAAGTTTCCGCCGTTTTCAAAAGATGGCGCTACCGATAAGATAACATCGAAATTGTCAGCTGTAAAAAGTCGTATAGTATATGTTGACATCTGGCAACAGTATAACCTTTTAATACCTCTGACTTTTTGCTAGCATCACTTAGTTTTCATCGTGTTAAGATGTCAAAATAAGCCAAATAAGCGTCATTTGCGGGAATTGCTAATTTACTTCTTTAATTTAAAGAAATCTGCAGCTGAGGCGCATAAGCTATTCGTAGAAGCATACGGTAATGTTAATTTGAGTGAGAGAAGTTGTCGGGAGTGGTTCCAGAAATTTAAAAGTGGTGATTTTGACGTGGAGGACAAAACACGTAGTGGAAGGCCCAAAGTGTATGATGACACAGAATTGGAAGCTTTACTGGAGGAAGATCCGTGCCAAACGCAAGAAAAACTTGTACAAGAGTTAGGAGTGACTCAGCAAGCTATTTCACAACGTCTCAAGGCCCTGGGTATGGTTCAAAAGCAAGAAAATCGGGTTCCTTACGAACTGAAGCCAAGAGACGTCGAGCGTCGCTTATTCGCTTGCGAACAATTGTTCAAAAGGCAAAATCGCAAAGAATTTCTGCATCGAATCGTGACGGGAGACGAAAAATGGATCCACTACGACAACCCAAAGCGTAGGAATTCATGGGTAAGCCGGCATGCCTCTACTTCGATGGCCAAGCCAAACATTCATGGCAAGAAGCTAATGCTGTGCATTTGGTGGGATCAGCTTGGAGTAATCTATTACGAACTACTCCAACCTAATCAAACCGTCACCGGGGAACGTTACCAACAACAACTGATGCAATTGAGCCGAGCATTGAAGATTAAACGTCCACAATATGCCAAAAGGCATGATAAAGTCATTTTTCAGCATGACAACGCTCGGCCACACGTTGCAAAAATCGTAAAGGAAACGTTGGAAGGACTGAATTGGGACGTCCTACCCCACCTGCCGTATTCACCAGACATTGCTCCTTCAGATTACCACCTATTCCGGTCGATAACTCATGGTCTGGCTGAGCAGCACTTCACTTCTTACGAGGAATTGAAGAAATGGGTCGATTCGTGGATCGCCTCAAAAGACGAGCAATTTTTTAGACGGAGTATCCACTTGCTGCCCGAAAGATGGTCAAAAGTAGTAGAAAGCGATGGGCAATATTTTGAATGAACTTATTTGTACCTTTTTTTACAATAAATTCTTAATTGTTTATAAAAAACCGGCGGAAACTTATTTGTACACTCAATATATGTGTACTCCAGATATTGCAGATATTTCTGAGTTTGCTTTAAAAAAAGTGCCACCGCTTAGAATTAATCCGTTCGACTTAAAATAGTTTATTGACTTTTTCAGATTTTCTTCATTAAAATTTTAGATTTTTTTCCTTTTTTAATGTCCCTATTTTATGAATTATCCAATTTTTGTATCTTAATAAGTATTTCGAATTTTTCATTGTGTTTCTACGTATTCATTTCGCTTAACTGCACTTTAATTCTCTAAAACATCCTTTAAAATACACCCGTATTCTCTTCTATTAGAACTTGTATGATGTTTTAATAAGTTAAATTGTGATAACCTTAATTATGTAATGTTTTCACGTGATAGTTTTTTATAAACCGTACTATAATAGAAAGTTTCGTGAAGTCAAATACGTTCGGGGTTTTTGCACCCACGCTGCAGCGTTCGAAGAATAACATTAATAATTAACGGAATATCTGGAATAACTTTGTGTCATTATACTATCCACGGTTTGATGACTGATTGGAAAATCTATAACAGAGAAACCTTGGTTATTGTTACTACTTTCTTCTAATAAACCTTTTTGATGGGAAGATTGGTTTAGACAGTGGTGATATTAAAATGGTCTGTAAATCATTTTTCAAATATTAATCGTCTTCTTTCTCAAGATATTTTTTACTTCCAACTACTGAATTTTCAATCACAGTTTTCCATTTTGTATGATTGTTGAATTAATTTAAAAATCCTTACTAAATCACACCTTATCAGATTCAAATTGTAAAAATAGTTATCCGATACTACAGAGTTTGCATAATAAAATAAACCCTCAAGATTTATCGTGCCTATACAGCATCCATAATTCCTTTTTTGTACTTTTCTTCTTTATAATGTAGAGACGATGTGAAAATATTTTGTTAGCTACTTAATGCTTCTGGAATTATAAACTATCAATCATCATGTTGTCATTGATGTCTGTCGTTCAGTAAGTTTCCATGTACTTCTTCAATACATAAGTTCTAACTTTCCGTCATTCAGTATTGTTTCTTTACATTTTAAATAGCAATCATATAGTTATCACATGTATTTATTTTATAAACTACGCCTTCATGTGCTCTTCTTCTTCTTATGATGATGTGATGGATGCTGTGTCTTAATAAACATCGTTGCCAGTTCATTACCACGTCTATAGTTGCAAGCAGACTTTCAATGGACCTTCATAGTCAAGGCAATTTTAATGAACAGTTAAATAACACAGGCCAACAGCTGTTTTGGTGCCGGGGTATTTGGAGCTGATTTAATATGAATTTGATGCTCTGAATCCAAATATGGCATTAGTTTTTGCCTATCAGCTCAAATTTCTAAGATAAAACATTTTAGTGAAATATGCTTTTTTCTATTCCAGTGGTGTGTTTTGTCTCTGCTATCCCAGAGGCACAAAAAACAAGGACATTTGGTGTAGTCACTTTGCTGTCCAAGAAGAAAGTTTACCAATTTTAAGTCTACACAAATCACCCATTGATGTTCATGATACTTTATCTTCCCCAAGATCAAAGCTATGGTGTTATATTCTTCTTTCATTTTCGTTGAGTGAGCAATTGGTATTGAACTATATTTGTTCCCATCCTGTAGAATGACATATTTCAAACTTCGCTTTGAGCTGTCAATAAACAGGCGAAAATCATCTTGAAAATATTCAGAAAGACCCATTTTTTCCATGAGTCCTCTAATGTCGTGACAAAATACAATATTGTCTTCTTGAGAAAAAAAGAATAGCAGACCCTTTTCCCTTGTACGCTAAAGGTTCCTTGTTCCAGTAAATGTTTATTATGCAACCTGGAAGCAAGTAATTCAGAAACTTCTTTTGACAGGTTGAGATCCTTGGTGAGGTCATTCAACTTATCTTGGTTGAAAAGTTGTGGAATTGATGGCATTCTCTCATAATCACTGTCATCTTCATTAATATCAGAAGGGTGATCAGAGGAACAATACTCATCCTCACAGAGCTCTGGTAGCTGGTAAACCGTTGGGAGTGGCAATTCCTCTGAGTGAGGGATCAGGCGTCTTGCAGAAACTAAATCAAGGTAAGTCCACTTGCTGCGGTTGTTTCGATTGATTTCAATAACATTTACTAGGCAGAACTAACAGTCATCGAAGTGGTTTTGGAGTTCTCTGCAAACCATTGGTACGCCGAATTTCATGTAAAGGGTCTTTCATTAAGCGCTTCCTATCTTTAAATTTAAATAAAACAAATATCATCAAAAGTTTATCGATGCCATTATGTATGGAATATAACATCGTGCAAATGTCCGCCGCGGCTTCGCTGGATGGCGCGCATCCGAAATGTTCAATTTTCCAAGAATCTGGCGCATAAATCAGGTTGAATTTGACCGATGGCATGGGTTATGTTGACTTTGAGGGCCGCTGTGGTTTGTGGCTTATTTGCATAAACCTGCGACTTAAGAAACCCCACAAGTCTAACGGGGTCAAATCGCACGATCTCGGTAGCCAGTCTACATCACCTTCAAGTGAGATGACCATGCCCTCAAATCGCTCGTGCACAATGTCCAATGTGGCATGAGCTGTGTGGCACGTAGCGCCGTCCTGCCAATTCAGGCCAAAAGAAGTTGGTAATCATCGACCTATAGCGCTCGCGGTTGACGGTGATGGCCTTGCTAACGTCGTTCTCAAATAAATATAGACCTATGACGCCGCCAGCCCAAAATCCACACCAAACAGTGACTTTTTCGGGATGCATTGGGCGCTCTTGGATTTCATGTGGATTGGAATCGTCCCAAATTTGACAATTTTGTTTGCTGACGTACCTATTCATCCAGAAATGGGCTTCATCTCTGAAGATGATTTTTCGATGAAAATTAGGGTCAGTTTCCAACTGCTCCAGGGCCCATTCAGTGAACACACATCGTTCTCTATGGTCGTTTACCTTTAGCTCTTGAGTCAGTTGAATTTTGTACGGGCAAGCCCAAGTCACGTCGCAAAATTCGCCAAGTTGTGGTCTGCGAAAGGCCGAGTTCTTGTGAGTGACGCAAAATCGACTGCCTCTGATTCTCCTGCATACTCTCACGGACAGCGGCGATGTTTTCGGCAGATCTTGCGTTTCGTCGCCGTACGGGTGTTGGTTGATTGTTTGCTGAACTAGTGGACTCAAATTTATCTACCACACTAGGAATAGTCCTCTCGGTAGGGCGATTATGGCGACCGTAAAATGGGCGAAGCGCCCGAACAGAACACCCATTTTGATAAAAAAAATTTATCATTTGCACGTGTTGTTGAACGCTATATCCGTCCATGGTGATTTGGCAAAACAGACTGAATAAATGACCGCCAATTCGACAGATGTAGCTTCAACAATATGGGCGCTGTCAACTGTCAAAGTTCGGAGTCCCTACTAGAAGACCCTTTAGAATTGCACGTTAAAAAACACTGATCTAAAAAACCAGAGCTAATAGAGATAAACAGATTTCATATTTAAATTCAGCGACCCACATATAGCTGAAATCATTTTCAAAATTCTAGGCACCAAAAAAATTCTTTTCTTGTAGGCCTGTGTAATAAGTAATACTGACACAAAAGATTAGATTCTATAAATTCTATAAAGATAAGTTATATAAAACTGAATAAATATAAATTGTAATGTTTACTTATTTACAAAATGGCTAGCAATTAATCAGTGAATGTAATTGATATAGGTTTGGGAGATCGCCCTAAGAGAGCTGAACCAGCAGATGGATGGAAGCGCGAACGCCGAAGAAATGTCGGCGATGTTCCACGACCGCTTGCACGCCGCTTTAGAGCTCATGGTGGAATTTTTCCACGCTGACGGCTTGGGATTGCCCCTCGAGACCCTGCATTCTGAGACGTTCTACCACGTGGAACAGCGTCTGCAGTACCACAGAACCAGCACGGAGACTTTGATGGAAATCTTCTACGGCCACCGACTGCAGGAACAGCTAGCGACCACCGCAAGCCCTTACGGAGTTCTAGCCGTTAGGGCATATTTCAACCACGACTCGCTTTGCGTAGAGGTCTCAGCGCATACATTATCATTTTACCCTTCTGAGCTTCTGGTTTTCAGGTGCTTCACGCTAGAGACATAATTCCGCTGGATCCGAACGGCTTCAGCGACCCGTTTGTTATCATAGAGCTGCTTCCGCACAGGGTGTTCCCGCACTGCAACGAGCAGCAAACCAACGTACACAAGAGGACTCTCCACCCCATTTTCGACGAGTGCTTCGAGTTTAGCGTGTCTTTGGAGCAGTGCCGCTCTCCAGGCGCCATGATCGCTTTCACCGTCATGGACCACGACGTCCTCACTGCTAACGATTTCGCCGGAGAAGCGTTCCTGGCGCTTGGAAGCATTCCCGGAGTTGCAGATACCGGCGTCGGAGTCGACAACTTCCACGGATTGAAGCCCGTTGAATTAGTACTAATGCAGCAGCACCAGAAAAGTTGGTCTCGTTCGTCGAGCCTGGCCGTTTTGATCCAATTGTGTCCTTTTGCAGATCACCCAATTTTGCAGACGCTGGAGTCTCGCTTAGGAGACCGAGCCGCCATAGAGTTCGTGAAGAAGCAGAAGCTGCGGTTCGCCACCAAATAACACCAGTCCTCGCCGCATCCGCCGCCAGCGATTAAGATTGACAAATACGATATATTTAGCTTCTATTTTTTCTACACTTTTCATCAACTGCATCGGACAAATCCGCAAATGAGTTCGATTCTTGCACTAAGCGTTGTATATACCCACTTGATGAATGTAACAAATATTTTTATATGTTTAGCTACTTATTGTTGTTTACACTGGATTTGTAGATTTGTCCAACCCATTTGTATATTTCAACTAGGAACTTTTCTACCAAACGAGCTACTTTTCTATGACAGCGTTTAGTGTTTGCTGTGGTTACCGTAACTGTCTAGAAATCACCCAGAAATGTGCTGGTCGAATGCATGGATGTAAGCTACTCGCAAGCAGGCAACTTGTTTTTTCAGTGGTGTTCTATCACTGGACCCTTCATTCAATTATTTGTACATAAACGTACGTGTAAATATTGCTGCTACCACAGGCATGCATAACATATCTCATACAGGGAGTATTTCGTTCATTTGCTGTGATTTACTTGTAAAAGCTGCAGACACCGCCATAACAAGACCTACACATAAATTTTGCATAATTAAAGTATAACCTAATTCGACTAAAGTTAAAGGATGTATTTATAGGCGTAGGTTACACCATATAGGCTTTTATATATTATTATTATATAAGGTGTGTACAAACAATTTTTCGTTTGGAAATTCAGTCCTGCTTTTAGAATTAATGTATTTGAAGGCAGCAGTTTTGAGATCGATTACAGTATGGCGTATAATTAATTGTGACAATCAATGCTTAACTACAATTTTAATTGAAGGTACAGCTTGTGCATTAAGGGTTTTTTAATGATCAGCACATGTATACAAACGTGCAAATATCGGGCAAGTTGTATAACGATATATTATTAGATATACATTGCATCTGGTGTATACTCTTTACATCACAAATTGGTTATTATCGTTTATCTATTATTTAAAGAATTTGTTAGTGTACAAGCTGCATTTATGATAAAGAACATAATAACCATACACTTGATATTTACTGCTTCTTCATAGTTGGTCTTAAAAGAACTTGACAATCCAAAAAGCATAATAATACAAATTCGTTCTCGCTAGCGCTGAAATAACAATTATTTAGTTTCTGAAAACGAGCAGGTAGGTAGGTACACGATGATGAATATCTGCTCTGAAATAATAGAAGGTTATTTAAAAAATAAAGGAAATTACGATTTTGATTTCCAAAATTCGTTGTTATTATAATTTTTTCTGACTTTCGGTTGATTATTCTTTAACGGCAAAAATCAGTTTTGTTCTATTTGAAATAAATATCCATTACATATCTTTCTCATAAAAATATTTTAGGATTCATTTTTGCCACCTAAACCTTACTTCTATTCAAATCAACTATTTTTTCTAATCGTCGATCCTTATTTTCTTAATAACCCCTCTCTTTATTTGTTAACCAACACGATAGCAGTACATTTTGTAAAATATAACCAAAAAATAAAAAATGCATAACGTAAGCGGCTGATAAGAAGAATCTTAATGTGAGTTGAATGTAGACCACGTAAACTATACAGCACTCACTGTTTCGAATCACTGTTGTGAATAATCCGTTTCTAATTGCAACGTAGCCAACATGCTGACTTAGCGATTTAAACAAAAATCACGAAGTCAGCCTAACGACATTTAAGTTATCGCAGTGCTTGTTCAAACAATGTTTCTATTATTAATGTTCCTCTTAATGTTATTATGTATTTAAATAATTGATGGGTTACACAAACATTTTCAGATACAGCCCGCAATTTCTAGTCGGTTCGCCTGTTTAACACTGAATATGGACGGGCGCGCTAGACTTTACGGACAAACATACTATAGAATATGCATGTGGTTTTGATGTGACTTCTTCTTGCAACACTATGAAACATATCTCGCACCTACCTATCCACTTCGAGTCGAGCTGAGCGCAGTTACTTTCGCTGGCCACCAGACGCTTCTAATTGTTGTGATACTAGAAGGCTTAAGCGTTCACTCTCGCGTTTGTTTGACCAGTCCATTCCTATCGAGCTTAATATGTACTATATGTCAATTGAAATCAAAATACTGTATTTATTCCAACTGTTCAAATTGTACATGTGTTTTGTCTACAAGGTAATAAAGTATTGTGCTGGAATCTGTTCTATCTGAAGTGCGAATTTTCTTTGCGTTCCTATATCTGATACAACAAATTATATTATTTATACCATGTATCTAAAAGAATAAATGGGGATACAGTTATATGATAATACACAACCCACACCAGTTAAAAGAGTACCACAAGAAGACTTAATGAGCCCAAAGTTATTCATAACAACAAGCTACGCACACTTTGTCAACCACCTTTACGACATCTAGTTATATGAGGTAAATTTAATGGTCAGTTTTGATATAACGTCCCAGTTACTAAAATTCCAATCCAAAACACCCTGGACTATCTGAAACAAGTTTTCTCTAGCATCTTGTAGCTGTTTCGACAATGCCTTGCGCCCAGCTACTTTGTTTGGCAAGGCAAGACGAAGTAGCGATAAGAAGTCTACTCAGCTTGTATTGGATATTTAGGGGGATTGTCATAAATATATCGCCATTAAAACTTGCAATACGGCTAAGATACGTCGATGATACGTATGTGATATAGAGATAGGGCAAGGAGATACTACCGCAGTTTCTTAATCACCTTAATTCGATATACCCTAGTATACAACTTCCCATGACATTTGAATTGAACAACAGGATTGCTTTCCTAAGCGTACAGGCCTTAAAATTGGAGTATGGACATTTGCAAAACGCCGCAGTTTTTAGATAAGAAGGTAAAGCATCTAGAACAAAACTTGTAAGGGAGTGGTTCAAAAACGGAGATAAAAAGAGCAATAAAACATAATAGATTATCGCTTAAAACATAATCGGAATCAGTTGCGATAGGCAAAGTTTTTTTACCTTATCGTAACAGGGCATTTTCATGTGAGCAAACATACATTGGGACTACGGGCCGTATGATTGCCAACAGAATAAAAAACCACCAACGACACTTACGCCTTAATCAACCCTAAAAATCAGCTGTTGCTGAACATGCTCTGGAAAACCCTAACCACGATTGAGACTTTGAGCAAACAAGAGTTTAACATAAAATTAGTTTTAGCAAGAACGACAGATTCCATTTACCTAAATCTTGGTTCTTCGCTTTTAAGGGAAAAAAACAGACCGCGATGCGGTAAATAAGCGAGAGACATCAACTTATGCAGAGATGTTACATGCAAAGATCCAATGTACGTCCGCACCTAGCTCAGTTAAGTTAGCCACTAACCCGGTGACATCAACAACGGCTTCCCGCCACCATTTCTACGACGGGCACGGAACACTAACTTAATTTTTAGATTTCCTTTGGAAGATGTGTGATTAGAGTCTGCAAACTCCAACCACAGCCTAAGATCCGAGAACCAGCAACTTGGCGCATCAAAACACTGGCAGTGAAAGCATTTGCATTTATTTTGTAATATAAGAAGAATGACACAAAAAAAATTCAGATAATCGGGAAAATGTTCAATCATCTGAGGTTTGCGGATGATATCATGTTGATGTCCCAAAGTTTTAAGTACTACAGACTATGATCTGTAAGTTAAACAACAAACACAATATTCTAATATCAGCCCCAGATGATTTCACTTACCATCCATATAGAGCAGATCATCAACCTGATGTTTTAGATGAAATAATACATAAAAATGTTAGTAATTTAATATACCAAGCAGTAAAATTTGAAATGGACTGGAACCATCTACTCATAATTATCAGCTTCTACAAAACTCCACAAGCAACACCTCCAGCTCCTAAACTAGCCTCCGAAAAAACAGACTATAATCCATTCAACGAATACATATAGTAATAAATCATCATAACACACCCCTGAACCGCCCCTGAAACGCAGAAAGATGTGCGCCGAAGCCAGCTTTACAATGTAGCATTTATAATAATATTTTATTTTTGCCCCTTTGCGTTAAACAGATGAATCATAATTTAAAAACTCGCTTTTACAATACACAATATCATTAATAGTGGAACGCATGCAAAATCGCCACTCCTAACCACAACAAGTTAACCGCAACACTAACACACGAGTGGCTAAAAATGGGTCAGTGTGTACCTGACTACTGAAATACTCGCACTTTTAAAACCGGCCAATTACAGAGAATTGTTTAAAATGAGTGGGAATTTTTGACAGTTTTTACTATACGTATTTGCTGAATGGATTATAGAAAGATTTCCAAGCGGCCCTCGATCAAAAACTGAGAGGGATAGGGCCACTTGAAACAAACCCGGATATAGACAATGCAGTTCGACAGTACACATCTGTAGCAAAAGAAGGTATACATAAATCTACCACATCATGCAAACAGAAAAATTGCTGACCATATTAGAACACCCAAATACATACTCAACCTAATTAAAAACTGAAGAATCGGTACAGAAGGGAATGACAGAGATCTCATTTACCGTACCTCAAAACATCTATGTGGTTAACCACCAAATAACTGTTAAGACAACCGAAATGTAATCTATCCGATGGTAGCTAATAACTCCACATACTCTTCCGAAGACAAGAAAGCAAACTTATTTTGCGACGCATCTTGAACATAACGAATACTTTGAGAATCAGGTAACACATGCAATTGTCAATTTCCATTTACAAGATAACGCAGCAATAGCCTTTTGCATCTACCCAAGAACTCAAATCCTACATAGTACCACTACCCAAACTTAAGACCCCCAGGCCCGATCGAATAACTAATAAAATATTAAAGTCCCTTACCAAGAAGGCGGTGGCTTATTTAACCACAATATACAATGCCTGTCTCAGACTAGGACATTTCCTGGCTTCCTGGAAAACTGCAAATATCCTCCCCATTTATAAAGTAGGAAAACCAAAAGACAACCCAGACAGTTACAGACCTATCAGTCTCTTATCAACTTTGACCTACTGCAAAATGACGCAGTTCCTCCTCATCAGTTTGGCTTCCGAACTTCCCAATCCCATTCTCACCAACTGCTTAAAATAAGTGAAGCACTTGAAAAATGTTTCGATAATAAAGAATACACTGCGACTGTGTTCATGGATTTGGAAAGAGCGTTTGGCGAGGTCTGGCACGACGGGCTCCTTTACAAAATGGTACTTCTAAATATTCCAAGTTACATAATTAAGGTCACTCTCTCTTTTTGGCTAATAGAACATTTAAAGTTAGAATTAATTTAACATTATCCAGCGCCAAACTCAGAGAGGCAAGAGTACCTCAAGGTAGCATACTAGGACCAACTCTATTTAATCTGTACGTTCACAATCTACCTTCAGTTATCAACACAACACCAACCATGTACGCTGATAACACGGCCATAAAAACACAGAACTCAAGTGCCGAAACAGCAATTTAATTCCTTCAAAACTCTACAAATATAACGTGTTAATAGTTCCAGAAATGAAAAATCAAAATAAATCCCGACAAATCCCAAACAAAAATGGTTACCCTCAAACGATACGACCAAATTACAAAAATAAAATAATATACATAGTTGCCTAAAAGTTGAATCTTTACTAATTGTTCCTTTGATGGCATCATATACAGTCCATACTATACATCAATTTATCTAAACTTTGTTACTTTACTTATAAGAACATCCATAGATAAAAACATAAATACTTTTAAAGCAAAACCATTGCCCACTTTAATGGAGACCGGGGCAAACCTTAGTTAAACCTTGCCTTCATTTACAATAGAAAGTGAAAGGTTAACATTTTAGGTAATAACCAGCCTGCAGGAATATCCCAACATAAAACTCTACTTAAAATCAAATTAACTTCAAGAAAACGTGTTAGAAACTATTTGATGTGCAATGCTGAAGACTTCATATAGAGGCGGTGAGTAATAAAGTGCCAAATGGCAAATCAGTTGTCGGAGGTTAAAGAGACGGCTTTGTGTCGCTGGAAAATTTTAAAAGGTCCGCGATCCCAGAAAAGTCGACAGTTGTTTTGTCAACGGTTGTCGGAAGGGTTTACAACGAGTCGAAGCATTTTAAAAATTTGAGATTTTTGTTAGATTCCGGAAGCCAGTCACATTTTCTAACCTCAAAGGCGTGTCGGCGTTTGAACTTGCCAATTGAACGCCTGAAGTCTTCGGTTTTAAGTCTTGGAGGAGCCCCACAAACAATTTATGGAAAAACCAATTTGACTTTTTCGCCTCGGTTTGATTCCAGTATTTCGTTTACGATTGAGCCCCTTATCGTAAAGAAGATTGTCGACAAACTGCCGTCGGCAGAAGTCGATATTTCCCAGTTGGCTTATCTTCGAAATCTGGATTTAGAACATAACTCTTTGCACATTCCGGGAGGAATAGACGGGATTTTAGGTGCTGAGTTTGTCAGCCAGATTCTGGGAAACACGACCATCAAAAGTTCACCAAAATTTCCGGTTGCTATTTCAAGCCCCCTTGGGTTAGGCATCGGAAAAAGAGGGTTGGTGACGCTGATTGGGTTTTCCGATACGTGTCAGGACGAGTACGGTGCAGTAATATACGCGAGAGTTGATATGGGCAACAAGTTGGCAGTCCATTTCGTCTGTGCTAAGTCAAAAGTCACCAACAAAGGTGTTATCCGTTCCGCGATTTGAATTGTGCGCGGCTACATTGTTGTCAAAATTGATTAAAAGGACCTATCCAATTCTACAATCTCGCACCATAGTGTCCAAGATTATTGCGTTTTCTGATTCAGAGATCGTCCTAAACTGGTTGAAGGCTCCTGCGGATCGTTGGCAGACCTTTGTCGCCAATCGAGTAGCCGACATTTAGGAGAACTCTTTAGTTGACTCTTTCACATTGACGGCGGGGAGAATCCGGCGGACTGTCTATCAAGGGGATTGTCACCCCAAGAATTATTTGAACATCACTTGTGGTGGAAAGGCCCATCTTGGCTGAGCGCTCCCGAAAGAATATGGCCGATAAATCGAATGGTGACCAATCATGCTGAAACCGAGCTTCCAGAAACTCGAAACTTGGTGTTATTTGTCTCCGAAGAACCCTGCCTCGAAAATCCTATAGTAGCGTTAAATGATCGTTCTTCCTCTTATATGCGTTTGTTACGGGTGGTGGTATTGATCCTGAGGTTTGAAAAAAGCTACCCCCGAGGCAGGATATTTCTGGTGAGAAATTAAATAAAGCGGAGCGGTCTTTATGTCTTGTCGTACAACGCTGTCATTTTGACAAAGAGTTTCAGGCGTGGGAAACTGGAAAACTTTGTTACGATCAATTATAACGACTTGCCCCTTTCTTAGACCACGGCGTAATCCGTGTCGGAGGGTCCTTTGATCACCGTTACCCCATCATTTTGTCCAAAAAGAACTCTTTTGTAAAACTATTAATTAATCATTTCCACATAGTTCATTGCCATGCAGGGCCCCACCTGTTACTCTCATTGTTGAGAGAAAAATTTTCGATTCTTTCTGCGCGACAAACGGTACGTACGTGTGTCCGTGCTTGTAATAGGTGTTTTAGAGTTCGTCCAAAGAATTGGTCACCTATGATGGGAGATTTACCACATAGTCAAGTTTCAGAGACAAAGGCGTTTCTTGAGACAGGTGTCGATTACGCAGGACCGTTAAAATTTCTTTTGGAAATGGTCGAAAGCCCGTCCTTCGTAAAGCATACTTTTGTTTATTTATTTGTTTAGCTACCAAAGCGGTCCACATTGAATTGGTTACAGAATTATCGACTCCTATGTTTTTAGCAGCATTCAAACGATTTTTGGCCAGACGCGAACATTGTCGCACAATTTTTTCTGATCGAGGTACCAACTTTGTAGGTGCAAAGGCTGAGTTGGAAGAAATAGCACAGTTATTAGAGTCCGACGAACATCGCCGATCCCTACGTGACGGTTTAGTTAATCATCGAATAGAGTGGAAATTTTCACCTTCCAGTGCTCCTCACTTTGGCGGTTTATGGGAATCTAATATTAAATCTGTGAAGGCTCATTTGTCCCGAGTAATTGGGGACCAGATTTTGACATATGAAGAACTTACTACGGTTCTAACTCAAATCGAACCTTTGTTGAATTCCCGACCCCTTTGCCCATTGAGTTCTGATCCATCGGATCTTCAGGTCTTGACTCCGGCTCTCTTTCTGCACCTGAAACCGGCAGAAAATTTACCGGCGGAGCTCGTCTCCCCCTGAATCGATTAAGCCGATTCCAGTTGTTAGATCTAGTTGTACAAAATTTTTGGAAGCGTTGGGGGCGAGAATATTTACATGAGTTGCACGTCCGACGGAAGTGGAAAAAACCAACTGAACCTTTGAAACCGGGTACCGTAGTTTTAATTGACCAAAACAACTGTTCCCCTTTAAAATGGCCCTTGGGGATAGTCGACGAGTTGTTTCCTGGGAAAGATGGGGTGGTTCGAGTAGATCGAATTCAAACTTCGGGGGGAATTTATACTCGACCCACGGTAAAGCTATTCCCCCTTCCTTACCAATAATGCGGTTGTTTGTGGTTTATCGCCATTTGTATATAATTTGTAAATAATTATTCAGGTTTGTTTGTTTGCTTCATTTTGGAGAAGCGGTTGGTGCGTATTATCCGATTGCCTTGGTTGTATTGCAATTTTGTTGGGTTTTGATCCGTCCCTCGCAGTAGATGTTGGTGCTGAAGGCGGTGGCTTCAGGGGTGGGGGGATGTTCGCGCCAATCTCCTAATTATATTTATTTTTGAAATTTTAAATTAGGGCCGGCTATAATTTGATTCCCTCTCATATATGTGAAATTTGTTATTTCGACCCAATTGACTGCAAGCACGCGTGGCGATTAAGGCCGCGAGCCGCGCTCGTGCAATTGGCTTTGAGCACTTGCTCTGGCACGTTGATTTCGTTTAGTTCGCGTGACATTAAGCCTTTGCTTTATTCATTTTAAACTGGCCATTTCAATTACCATACGCTCACGCGACTTTATACTTTTGCTTTATTAAAACCTGCATTTCGCATTTTTGTTCGCGGCATTACGCATTTGCCTTTGTTTGCGCTTTTGCATTTGGCATTTTTTCGCTGTGCTCTCGCCGACAAATTATCAGCTCGGCGAGGGAACCTTTACATCAGGAAGACGCCCCAGTTTCGTCTGCTGTGAAGATTGGGGTAACTTGTCCTAATTTTTATCCATATCCTTATCCTTTTCTTCTGGAAGCCCCAGGACCAACAGCAAGGAACCGATATCTCCGGAAAGCGCCGTTTCCACAGGTTAGTGTTTTTAATTTTAGAGTTGTTTGAAGTTCCCTATTCAAAATTACCTATACAGTCCACTTATTTCGGCCGCATCATTTTGGATATGTAAAGAGGAAAAGATATCCAGTAACTGGGAGCTAGGCCAAATAATCAACATAAATAATACATAAAAGGGGGATAAAAAAATACAAAAATTGTCAAATATGGTCAGCGATAATCCAAAAAAACTCAGGGAGAATACAAATATATTGGTAAAGAAGATCAAGATAGAGAAGACTATATATATATATATATATATATATATATATATATATATATATATATATATATAAAACACCTGTGGTCTATCAATATCTATCAATAAGTATATATTGAAAAACAGTCGGCATACTGAAGACAACAGAAGTGTGGAATTTAGCGAAATACCTATAGAAATCCACAAATTATGCAAACGATACAATGTGCTTAATGGACAGCCAGAAAAGTCTACAGTGGAAAAATGAGGATTAACGCCAACAAGATAAAAATTACGATCGACACCAAAAACACGAATGAAGATAAAGTCATTCAAATAGAAGAGAATATAGTAATAAACGCTAGATAAAAATAGTAAGAACTATTCTTAACAAAATAAAAAATGTCTTAGTAATAAAAAAAGTAAACATAGATACAAATTAAAGTGTTAAGATATTATATATTCTCAATATGGCATTGAAGCATGGAACTTTACAGAGATAACAGTAAAAATAGAAAGTTTTGAGATGTGGTGTTTAGAATGATGTGATAGAAGTACTGTTAAAAATTAAAAAAAAGATTCTAGATATAGTAAAGAAAAGAAAACTAAACTACTTATGGAAGGTAACATCAGATGTAACACAAGCCCAAGAAGACGTTGAACAAGATGAAGTATTTACAATAGTCGAAAATGTCGGCAGTTACACTATTTAGATCTGAGACTGACAAAAGAAAATGGGTTAACGTGATAGCCAATGTCCTCAGATGATAAGTACCAGAAGAAAATAAAGAAGAAGCAATACGAAGAAAAAGGGGGAAATTCCATAGCGGCAACAAAATTCCATTGACTAAATTTGATTCAAAACAAATCTTTCAATATCTATTCATCTATTTCATCCAGATGCTACCTCTTAAATTCACAATTACACAAGTAATCACTATTTCATACAAAAGGAGTTGGATAATATTGAGATGTAGGAAAGTTAAAACACTGAAGACAGGCCTTTTAAATTTCGCGCCAATTTGCGAACATTGATGCAGGCCGCCAGCCAATCAGCGACCGACTCGGCGTTGCCAACTCGATCGTTCCGGATGGAAAATTTTCGCCGCCCATGCGATCGTGCCGCAGTTTACGGCCCCGTAGGCACGGACCTGGCGAGTCGAGTCGGACCCGAGCAGGGGCTTCCCGAAGGATCTCGTCGCGAGAACGCCCCCTCGCCAGCGAATTTCACTAACCTGGCCAAACCGGTGAAAGCAGGCCAATTACGAGAAGTGGCACGGGCGTAACAAAGCAGCATCGGCTGTCAAACGCGAATCGCGGCCTCAAAAATCGACCGGACCGAGAGGCGGCGGAAATTTCGTGTGACGGGGGCGGCGGACGCCGCCGGGGCCGCAGCAGCGGCAGCATCTCGTTCCCAGCGTTCGTACAGTTCAATACCAGAAGAGCTCGTAGTAGTCGCGCTGGCCTTGGGGCGCAAGCCTGCGCGTGGCGCTAGCGGCGCACCGTCGTATCGAAGTTATGTCCCGCAGCGAGTGTCCGTGTTTTGATCCGCCACGATTTCGCGCGATGCGTGGTGCAGCACGCGGTCTCTGAACCAGGAAAGGCGTCTCCGCACCGGCGACACAGCGGCTGGGCAGGCATGCGAGTATTTTCGCGCCCGACAGCAAGATAGCGTAAATAAACCCCGCACAATACGGTAGGTGGCCACCGTCGGCGCCAGGCTGCTCTGCACGTGCCGCTGTTTCAGGAATGCCGGCTTCCACCCTGGACCCCGTCAACGCGGCGCTCCGCACTGCGCTCTCCAAGAACTCGTGCTCCAACTCGCTGGACACGCAGCTAACTAGCGCCACCAAGAAGGCGCTGCTCTCCAATATTGAGTTTGAGGCCGCCGGGAGCTACCAGAGCTCGGTGCTCGACAAGCTTAAGTCCAAGTATATAGTGCTGAAGACTTCGGAGCCAGTAGAAGCAAGGTAACCACCACCGCTATTGTCCTCATCGTAACTCAATTGTTGCTATTTTGTAGCCCGAAGCAGAGCAAGCCAGAAGGCATGGGTGCTGAGGAAGGGCTGACGGTTGCGAAATGTGAGCTCTTCCCCCTCAAAGCTGTCCAGTTGGGCTGGAACAATGCCGACTGGTCTGTCGGAGCAGGCATGGTTAACATGGGCAACACTTGCTATCTTAATTCAACCCTGCAAGCACTTTTTCACGTACCTGCTCTCGTTAATTGGCTCCTTTCGGATAAACAGCACATGGCCGAGTGCGAGGAATCAGGTAATTGTAATGTATTTACATGTTATTGTAGTACGAATTTGAATATTATGTAACGCAGAAGATTTACTTGTTTAGAGATGCTCGTATATCTTATTGAAATTACCTTATTGCTACTGTACTTTAAGAAAATGGTGTTTCTTTTCTTTTCAATCTTCCGATAGAATTCACATAACCGTGTGTTTGTAAATTTTTAGTTGTTGCAGTATAATGTAAATACTACAAGCCAACAGTGTTGCAATTTTAGGTCAACATGTCAGTGTTGTGCTATTTTAAACATAACCTTCCTGCGGTTTTGCTTACATCTCTAAAGATTGAACCTAAAAGAAATATTTGGAATTCAACTGAATTGTTTTGAAATATTGTGTTATAAAATTTTTTTCCATTGATTAATGTTAGCAGATTTATTGATAGCATTAATGCTGGTGCTTACACTCCATAGGGAAGCATGATTTGTGAATTGGAAAATAAATTTTTATTTCTACATGTTCTCTCTTTATTGCTTGCTAGTCGCTTACTTCTTTGATTCAGGGCAGTGGTCTTAAACAACCACATTTGATATGAGCAGATACTCTATTGTTTTAGTGATGGAACAGGCCGCCAGTTAGGCTTCTCAAGCCCAAGCTTGAACCCAGATCTGTTCGCCCCAAAACCGACTGAATGAGCTATTAGAATTGAAAATTTTCCATAATACTGAAAATGATATGTTCTGTTATGAAGTTCTTGGAGTTAAGCCTTTGAAAAAGTTCCCCTTTAAAAATAGATCTGCCTTTTGGCTCATCAGTCGATGCATTGAGGTCTATGACATTAGCTGTAAAGCTAATTGCTGCAATAGTCTAGTTTTATCCTTGATAATTTGGTGCGAATACTGCAGTTTTTTGTTCTTCGTAGTGCAGATGGGAATGAAATTAAACTTGATTTATGGATTCTATTGCTTATTACTTTTAATGCTCCTCAAAAAGATTGCGGAGTTGAAGCAACATTGGAATAAACTAATTAATTTATTTAGCCCATTACATCTCAAGTTTGTTTTAAAATAATGCACACAGCTTCTGCTAAGCGGCTGTGGAGTTGCTCCCATGCGTGCAAATATCTCATGAACCTTAAGTCCGAATTGAATGGGATTTGTTATGAATATACTCCTTAGAAGGGCTATTTATTAGAAAAAGCCATTTGAAAAATTAGTATTTTGGTACGAACGGTGAGCTTTTGAAAATTACAGTTTTTCAATAATTTCTTTAAATACGAAAATGCAATTGCTATATAACTAAATTTATGTAGCATATACTATAGGTTGACCTGTAAGAGACTCATAAGTCAGATTTTGTTTATGCAAAATAATTGTACAGAAATCAAGGAAAGAAATACGAATAAGAAAAATTCCATATTTTCTATAAATATTGGTGCAATGAATAAGCGCAAATACACCCCCCTACACTTTAAATGCGCAATTTTAGTTCATATGATTTTTTTGGAATGCAAAAACATATATGTCACAATCATCGATTAAAATTGGTGTATAATGCTATTGGACATAAATAGAACCAGAAGGCTACTACGGTTTAAGTACAAGAGTATTAAAACCCATAGCCACTTACTTTTTATTTTCACTTAATAATTATTTAACAATATACAGGCACTAATCATTTATACAGTTGGTTAGTCACCAATTAATTGACGTGCTAATACTAATTATTTATTTCTACTGGCTGGTCTGTTTCCACACACTTAAATTACCACATTGTTTGTTACTGTACTGCTTTTTTGCCATTTCTTACACACTTTTGAATACCTAGATACTAGATTTGGAACCCTTGGGTCTCTATGTTGGTGCCAGACAGATAATTGGAACCTTCCAGTAACTGTTCTTTTACTATGCTTGCCTGTAGTCCTTCCAGGAAAGCCTGCCTTTTTGAGGTGGCCTATTATATATATGTTCATGGTAAATACAGCTATTGCATCTGCTAATTTATTCCAATTACTACAATTATAGTCCATGTCACATTTTACCCATTTTGGACTTCTGAGACAACAATATGTGTCCAAAATGCTAGACAGCCATTTGATGAATTACAAATTGTTTCAGTTATATGTAAAATATGTTTTAAACGTATTAATTTATTTGCAAGACAATACATGATATTCATTAACAGCTGCTTTGTCTTACATATTATTTTTTTGGTTTTCTGAACAATTGTCCAAAATGAACGGAATTCTTTGTATAAGAAAAATCATTACTGTGTATGAGTCATGGATCTTGTGTGTTGGTTATGCAACTTGTCATGCATCTAGCAATTAAAACATTGAAATTAATTTTTGCAAAATCTTTCCTATTTAGAAGAAATCCATGAAGTTTTTTAATGAAAAACTAAACGATTGGCCTAAACTGGGCTATTTTGGATTAATGTGGTTATTTACCTCACTACCATGAGTAGGCCAAAGTAACAATTACAGATTAAATTTTTATAGCCCATATGCAGACGTTTGGAATTGTCCTCGCTTATCGCTTGCACTTCCTAGTAGGTGCAAATAGCTAATCTACCCCAGATTTATTATTGATTTTTAATTTAAAAACGGTGTACAAAAGTATTAAAAAATGTTGATTGGTGTAAGTGAACTATATTAGTGATGAAAAATTGCCATTAAATATATTTAAGCAATTATGTGACTGGTTTGATGACCTAAGGTCTTCACTGACGCCATTGTTCCCGAAGCATAATAAAAGGGGGATTAAGAGGAGAAGTAAACAATAGGAATGGAATTAGGACTGACACTTTCTGTCTTTACTTTAGGATCAATTTCTCCATCGATTCTACCAAGGTCAGAAAAGTGCGATGCCATCATGTAACATTCCATCTGATCTGTGATCAGGTTGGAATCTCATCTTTGAATCATCAAAATCACTTCTCCTTCTGTCTTTACGATTGTATCAATTGTGACACTTGTATATAGAAGGCTTCCTACTTTTAACACCTCATGTTTATTATTACATTACATTACGCTGTTTCCATACTGTTTAAATTGAGGTTTTGCACCAAATGACAAGTATAACTCATTGCGTACTAAAACCTATCCAGGTCTTTTGCAACTGCCGGTATACATGCCATTGTATATACGCTATTTGTTAACCTCAACTGGCCATAATCAAATACATACAGATAAAAGTAAAAAATAAATTACTGTCAAAGTTATTTCAAGTTTATAGATAAAAATTATAACAAGAGAATAATAAATACTCTAACAGCATATTATTTAATTGGGAGAGAATAATTTGGTCTCATTACTAATAAAAGGTATTTTATGACACAACATTGTTCACTTGTAATGCAAGCCAATTAGTTTCATTTATGCGATATCAAACTTTTGTCTCACCAATAATTAATTAATTTTAGTATCCACCGTATCTCTCGAGTAGCCTCAAACAAAGACGTCAAATTACATCTGAACCGCCATTTAATATCACTTATAAAATTATCCTGTACCTGAAGTTTTATCCCAATGAATTATTATTTCATTGACTGCGTGACATGGCAACTTCCTCCTAAAACTCTAACTACAAAAACTTGTATATTATCCTATGATAGCAATCGTTGTATATTTTAATTACTTGCACATCTTTACTTTCAAAACCAAAACCCCATCACAAAATGTATAAAAAAATCTGGTGTGAACATCACACGACTTTCCTTGTCCTATTATTATATATTATACCGGGTCCATCGTCTCGGCCCTGCGCTGCTCTCGTCCCGGAACTTGTTATTTTAAAAAAGGAGGAGGCGCAAGTCCAACACTCGAAAGCTGATTAAAATAAACAGTACAAGACAATAATTGACTCGTAGTTAAAATTTTGCTGTCATTGAAGGTAACCGTGCGAGCTCGGTCGCACAGCCTTCCCCATTATCGCCTGCGTGCTCCCTCCTAGCGGCCAAGCGCTCTCGACATAACCCCCCACCCCCACCCCGTCCTCACGCAGTCGGCCATGAAGCTCTTCGAGCGCGCTATGATTGGTCCGTTTAATTAATTTTTTAATCAGCTGTAACTTATTTATTTCACCTCGGATAAAAAAATTTCATTGTAATTTTTTGTTCGTCTCGGTCTGATCTATGCGATAATATAAATTTCCCGAAACATTTTATAAACGCCCGGTATATTAAAAATAGTGAGCTTCGATTTTTTTTCGAGTTCCTATTTTACCAACTTTATTTTAAATTCATGTTTATCGCATGATAACAAGTCATTTTTATTCTCATAAATTTTTTGTATCTTCAACCGTTTAGGTTCGCGACCGATTTTACGGCCCAAAATGAATTTGGATTTTATAAAATCAGCAAATATAGGTGTATAAATAAGTTCTTAGCTTTAGATTTAACAGGACGCAAATTACCGTTTACATGTAATGTATTAGTCCGTCCTCTTGCGGTTTTAAAGGAATGGCATTTGGTCTTTCGAAACATCATGCGATTTGGCGTTTGATGCACATAACCTCAATAATCAGCTGTGTTCACGATGGCAATCACAAAAGAGCACATTCGATTTTCTATCCACTTCGCGTTTCATCTTAAGAAAAACGCTGCTGAAGCCACCGAAATGATTTGTGCTGCATATGGTGAGAATGCTGTAAGTCGTGCAACGTGCAAAAAATGGTACCAAAGATTTCGCGGAGGAGAGTTTAGTCTTGAAGATCAACCACGCACTGGACGCCTTCAAACATTTGACACGGATGAGCTGCAGACATTGCTGGATCAAAACAATACGCAAACTGAAAAAGAGCTTGCAGAACAGCTTGGCGTCACTCATCCAGCCATTTCCATACGTTTGCATGCAATGGATAAAATACAAAAAGAAGGCAGATGGGTTCCGCATAAACTGTCCGAAGACAACTAAAATCGACATCGTGACAACACCGCACTCCCTTTGCTTTCAAAGTTAGAGCTTTTCAGAAAAATGTGGCTGCAATTTAAATATAAAATTTAGCGCACAAACTCGTTTTGATGTTATTATTCTTCATAAATAAATGTTTCGTATGAAAAATTCGAATCTAATATCGACAAAATATTCGTTAGATTTATGGTAGAATGCTTTACATAAACAATTTATAACCGCATCAGACGGCTGCTTCCGCAGAAATTAGTGATAAAGCCATGTTAATTCGTGTAGCTTTATGTAGAATTGTATAGGTGCAGCTTTTGATATCTTACTAGAAGTATTTAAAAATGATTTGTGTATTCACGTTAGAAAAGTCAATCACACCCGACTCACGTTTGTTTAGTGAAAGAGATAAGAGAATTTAATATCACTTTGTGGTAATATTTTTATGTTATCTCTTTACTCCAAATAATAGCACTGTAGCTGGTTAAGTATGTGAGAACGGTGTATAGTGTAGAGGTATTTTTAATAAAGTGTGTCTTGTTATCTAATTTTTGTATACAAACTATAGTAAAAGTAAGATTTATCTTCAAATTTTCGAAATGTATGGTCAGAATGCAATATCACTAATGATAATGAAATGCTTCCAACTGTTCAAAAAGTGAAGAACGAATAATTTGAGCACCATCAAGGAAGCCCTGTTTTATCATCCTGCTACTGGCGTCTTTTCGATTCTCTCAAACAGAACCGCCAATATCCTCTTGCAGCCTTCCTTATTCAATTTTTCTTAGATTCTAGCAATGTCTCATTATGATGAGCCTACAAAACAACCCCGTGTTTAAATGAAGGAATGAGGACACCGATTTGACGTCTGTTCGTCAGGTGATCTTCATATGAAGATGCACCTTTTTGAACCAATGACGTCAAATAAGTATGTGCTGTTTCACAGAACATTTCTCTAATAATCTATTCAATATGTGTGTTCTTTTGCTCACTCGAGCCTTTTTCTTTGACTTATTTGAGAATACGGTTTTCGAACAACCATCCTTCCATATAATCCAGTTTCATTCAATCTTCTTGCAGTTAGAACACTATCTGACTCTTTTTTTTATTTTAGATGCTTTTTAACGTCGGCTCTGCTTGTTATCAAGATTGTTTGATCTTATATATATATATATATATATATATATATATATATATATATATATATATATATATATATATATATATATATATATATATATATATATATATATATATATATATATATATATATAACGTGAACGATTCTAAACTGACAAAGAAAATCAAAAGACACTTTCTTAATATGTAATATCCGGTCATGCATAGCCTACTTGGCCACTTTGCTGTTGGATTTCCCGAGAATTTCTCTTTTATAATATTTTTATTATTACTTTTTCTGGTATTTCCAGGATTCTCCTTAATAATAGGACATATGCCACAAATCAAACAAATTAATAGTCTGATTAATTAAAAACGATAACATTTGTAGTTGCATGGATACCTTATGAGTTATAGCAGCATTAAAAACGTTTTTGGAACATTACATAACTTATGACGTCATTCACAGATGACAAGAAAAAATAGCAAACAAAGCTTTTTCCCAAATGTTTTAATCAGGCGGAAAATATTTAAAACATTTGAAACTGTTTAACAAATAACAGATCAAACAAGTTCATATTAAACACTCAAATGATTATTAATGGTAAATTGTGTGGCTTCTGCTTATTATTAAACAAAGAAAGTTTGACGTGGATGCAAAATGTTGAAATTATTTTGTGGGTCGGAATTATCAGTTGTATTTAATACAAAAATGCTCTAAATATAACCCCAGGCCTCCTCCCTCTTAAATGTCTAGAATTCCATTATATACAACAACAAAAAAATTAGAGTATCTACAAGGTGTGTGTCCCACGAGGATGTTTCAAGACTTTGTGTGTAGATTATTTGGAACATTTTAAGCAAAAGGGTTAACATGGGTCGAATTATCAACTGTTTTTTAGATATTGATGAAGCAAGATCGTGATCTTTGAGGGTGCTTGATTGTTCTAGCTCTTCCTTATTTATTTTACCTGATATTATGGTTACTAAGGATGTTTTATTTAATTTTTATTGTCATAACATTGTTCGTCACCATTGAAAATGACACATGTGATACGGACACTTAAATTGTGGTTTTTTTCAAATTAATTTGGTTTGCATTTTTTAATTAATTTTGTAAAAACGCCATATAGTTTTTATGGTTTTCTTGTGCGACTACTGCAACGGTAATTCATCTGCAGCAGCAGAAGGCTACGTGATCAGATACCCAAATCGTTGCTCTCTATATTAAAAAACAATTCTGCGTGTTTTTCTTTGTCTTTGGGAAAATGGAAAATGTTCGTAGAAGAGAGTCGACAGAAAAAGTACTGGGGGAAATTGAGAAGAATTCTCGAATCAGTATAAGACGAATTTCAGCAGCTACAAGCCAAATAAAACAAATAAAAGTTCACTTGTAAGAGGACCCTACATGAAAATGGACTATCCCTACTATATTCGACTGGTTCAAAATTTGCTTCCCCATCGATTTGCTCCACCACAGCGCGTGTGATTGATTAATTGAACACAATGGTTCGATTGAACTAATTTTATTCTGTGATCTACATCAAAAGGCTCTTCCACAAAGAAAACCAATCAAGCATAGATAGAAACAATAATACACCACTGCATTAACCCAAGAAAAGACCGGGATATGATCTCATTACTGGCAAAATACTGCGAGAACTTTCTCAAAAAGTACTAAACGTATTAATATACATCTTTAATACAATGCTAAGACTCTAATACTTTTCTTGTCAATTTAAGGTAGTACAGATATTAATGCTATAAAAACCAAGAAAATGTTCATAGTTTACTCCCAGTCCTTTTCAAAGTCCTAAAAAAACTTCTGTACGGCCGTGTAATGTCAAAAGTTGAAGATCAACGGCTCATCCATTGGTCAAACAAATCCATAACGACTTTGAAAATAACAGATACTGCTTTACAATACATGTGAATATGTTAGGCTTTTGACAAAGTTTAGCACACTGGTCTACTTTCCAAACTTAAATGTGCCCTCCCACGCTCTTTATTAAAGTCAGAATGTACCGAATTATTACCAATTCTATCGGGGGTACCACAAGGAAGTGTCCTTGACCTCTTATACTCGATATACATAGCAGATATACCACAAAACAGTCAGACAATGACTACCTACGCGGACGATACGACTATTCTAGCATCACACATAAACCCCATAATTGCCTCAAGAGAATTGCAAACCTACCTAAACAAGCTCGAAGAATGGTTAGGCAGGTGGCGAATTAAAGTCAATGAAAATAAATCTTTCCACATTACTTTTACACTGAAAGTGGATATTGCCCTCCTGTCGTACTAAATGGAAAACAAATTCCACAAAAAGGTAGGATCAAATATCTAGGACTTAGTTTGAATAAAGGACTTACCTGGCGTACACATATTTTTAATAAAAGAAACCAACTAGGATCGAAATTTAGTCAAATGTAGTACTGGTGATTAGGCAGGAAGTCAGAAGTTTCCATTGAAAATAAAATATTGTATAGCAAAACTGCAAAACCAATGTATATAGTTAATAGAGAATGCTCATTAGAGTGTTACTCTTCATGACATGTTAATATATAGTATTAAGCACTAGGTTAAACATACGTACGATATACTTATAGATCGTAAAGCTGACTGATTGTAGAACGCAGGAGACAATAAAAAAATCCTGTGATGAAGCGACTTTTTCTCGGAATGGAACGAACATGTACGAGCACTTCAAAATGCACATGAAACTACGGCAAATTACTTTCAGCAACTATTTATAGTTAATGTCTGGGCTGGGTTGGTTGGAAATGCTTTTAAATAGTTAAATGTTCGCCAATTTTTCAAAAGACTTGTTAAATTTATTAAAGGAAGTTTATGTAGGAATTAGAAGTAGGATGTGGTACTGCCAAGATGGAATCACTGCACATTGTGGCCGAATTGTTACTGATTAAACAATATGTTTACTCGATCCCAGCCCAAGATTCCCTGATCTGAATCCTTTGGATTTCTTCTTTTGGACGCATGTGAAGTCACATGTGTATGGTAGAAGCGAGTCCGCTTCAAGGGAAATACTTATTGTAAGAATTCGGGAAGCTTTCGATACGATTCATGAACCTATGGTAAACATCAACTGGCGAAGGAATCTACGACGTTGCATTTTATGTTCAAAAATAGTAGAAAGTCATTTTGAACAGCTATAGTTATTCTAATTTTAATTTATCCTGATTATATATAGATAAATATTAAGTTATTTTAAATAGTTTAATGGTTTGTTCAATAAATGCGAATTTGTTTTGTCATAAATTATATATTATATTTTAGACCGGTAATAGCAATGTTACTAAGAACTAATGTTTCAACATATTACATATCATCTTTGTCTATAACTATTTTTCTTGGCAACAAAAGTTATAATGATGATAATACTTGGAGGAAGGGTGAAATGTTAGAACGATCAAGCACGCCCAAAGAAACTTGCTTTATCGAAAAAACCGTTGAGAATTTGATTCATGTTTTTTTTGCTTAAATGTTTCAAAGAACCGATACACAAAGTTTTGAAACATCCTCAGGGAACACCTTGTGTATCCCAATTCACAGCCATTTTTGGATATATTATTTTGGTTATAAACAAGATCAGCAAAGACTGGAGTATTGCTTTGTTTTTGTTATATCCTTAAAACAGGTGTGAAAGTAAGAAATGGAAAATGAATTGCTTTGAAACCAAATTCTACTATAATTTAATGGATCTATAAATTTCCACCTTTTAACAGTAATGGCAACCGTTAACGATAAGTAAGCGATCGGTTATTTCTTATTGTGCATGTTCTTGCACCTGTACTTTAATAAGTTGCAAATTATATTGTTAGCTGCGAGTTTGTGATTGTAACGAAACGTTTTTTTTTTTTTTTTAATTATTTATCACACAATGAACAATTAATGTACCTTATTGTTCTACCTTATTCTATATACTAATACAAGGGTAAAAAATAAAAATATTCCTATTACGTTTTAATTATCAAGGTCATGCGATCTGGCAAAGTTTTAAATTCCGCTGATGTTTTTTTTTATTGGTAAAGGCCAAACGATAACCTTCATAATTTTTACACATGTTAAAGCCACTGCCAAGTTAAAATGCGTTTCTTTCAAGTGTCTAGTTTATGTTAAACATGACTTTAATTAGCTTTTATTTCGAAATAGTTGTAGTGTGACGTGTTTTCATACTATACAATTTCTTTCTAATTTCAATATAGCAAACAAACAAAAGAAGCTTAGAATCAAAACGATCTCTATTATTTGTCATTTATTGTTCAGCTTGTTAATTTCAATAATCTGCTTGTTTAAAACTTTTATAATTTTGAAACGTGTATAAAATAAGTGGTCATTTGAAGAAATTTAAGATATTCCCAATCCAACTTGATCCTTGATTAGTAATATATACGAGGATTGGGGCATAAGTCATGGCAACTATTTTTTTCAAAAGTAAGGATGGTATCACAAAATGTACATCTCAAGGAAGCTGTACATTCATAGTGTGTATCCACGACACAAGATGGCTCTGTGATGTCCTTTAATGGTCCAGACAACAATGTTAAATCAATTAGCTATCAGTCACCCGCTGTGCAGGATGGATGTGACCTGAATAGAACAGCGTTTGTATATCAAAATAGTCGTTCTCCATGACAGAAATGCCAGAGAATGCCATAGAGACTTGGTAGAAGCTGACGAGAATAATAATGCTCTTCCATACCGAACAATTGTGAGGTGGGTAGTAGCTTTTCAGCGAGGACGCGAAGAAACCTCTACTTTTCGTATCAAGTCAAGATCACATGGAAAAAGGTCTAGAAAGTATGGAGGGGGGGTCCAATACCTCTTATCTCCAGTGCATTGCTCTCTGTGCAATTACATAACATCATAGAACCATCTTGTGTTGTGGGCACACTATGAATGCGCGGCTTTCTTGAGACACAAAATAATTTGTGATATATGTCTTACATTTGAAAAAAATAGTTGCCATGACTTATTTTCCAACCTTCGTATATAACTTTCAACGAATCAGTTAAATTAGAGGATTATTATTAACAGTTTACTATAACTCTTGCTTATTTTTCGTAACTCATAATACACAAACCTTTTTAGCAGTACCAGACGCAAAGCGAAACCTTACTGTAACTATTTGCTTTAACTTTATTTGTTTTGGCTGTAGAGAATCCGTTTCTTATCGATCCTAATAATCATACCGAATGTTTCTTGGCATATCGGTTATTATTTGATGTCATCGGGAATTTTCTTGAAACAATGAAAAATTACATAATGGAAAACAATCTGTATGGCGTATTCCATTTGTGATTGTAACCAATTGTTAAGAAATCACGTACTTCCGCACCATTTGTTAAGTAAAATAAATCCTGATTTTTTTTATTCGTATGAATAAATATGAATGGTACGACGTAATAACCGCTTTGATGACGACTATTCCCCACCAAGCAAACGAAGATATTTTAATGGCAAAAAATCACAAATGGGCAAGTGATAGAAATGTTTAATGATGGTACGAGTAGATAAAGTAGAGCCCTACATAAAGTGAATTAGGTGCAGGTAAAAAAAATAAAGTTATAAAATTAAAACCAGGTTACGACTTTCAATGCTATTTAAAAATTTGTAAACAAGGCTTTGATAGTCGTTTAGCACAGTCATAGGTCGTATCTCAAATAAGACAAGCTACTGGATGTGTGACTGGCTATCCGCCTTATTGGATTTAATGGAACTTCATATAGCTTATGACACGCGAAACGAAACCAATGACACCTCATTTGTCAAAATATGATGAGCAGTTTAGGAGCTACAATAACAGATAAACATTCATACTGTCATACACAGGTTGCGAAAATCATCTCCTTTAGCTTTGCCGTAGTCGGATAAAAATAAAACAAGTATGAGATACACGCGCGCACGGGACGCCAATATAAAACTGCGGGAAGTACGAATTTGGACGGTAGCGTATCAGCGTATAAAAATACAAACGAATGCACCAGAAAAAAACGATACTAGAGTATATTAAAAGGAAAAGGAGTGTTTGAAAGGTAGGAAGCGGAATTGATATCTTTAAATAACCAGCAAATTACCTCGAACTCCGGTTAAAAAAAAATAGAGAGAGTAAATAGAAGAAATGCAGGAAACAGGAAAAGCAAAAAGAATTAAAAATGGGATTGTCAAAAATAGGAAACAAAAGCCGTTGAAAGAATTGGAAGAAATAGAAGGTTAATAGATGAGCGCCAAACAAGAGAAACAGAGAATGAATAATAATAAATAGAGGAAAAATATAGTTATTAAGTATAGAAACAGACATAGAAGTTTTATAAAGTAATGAAAAAGCAAACCAAGAAATTGCAAATATCAGAATACAAAGTGAAGATAAAAAAGAAAAATGCTTAAAAGGGTTTAGCATAATAATAGATAGCGATTTGACATTGCAAGAAAGGCAGGTCCGAATTAAGCTAAAAAGGATTTTAATAGAAAGGCATGTAGAAGTAAAGGAAATCATATTTTATCCGGCAGGCAAGCGGCTCCAGAAGCTCTTTCGAGCTCAAAAGACATCTAGATTAGTTTGAAAATATGATAAACTCGATGGTTCTTCAAAGCAGATTACTTTGGGTTCTAGGTGGAATCAAAGGTAATGACCAACTCTAGGAGTGCCAAGAAGTATAATTCGTTAACATATTGAAGACTGGGTTCTTACTTAGCATAAAGGTCACTGGATCGGTAGACCAAGCCATAGTCATAGCAAAGCGTTTATAAATGAAGCTAGTCAGAAGAGAGTATCAGAAGTAGTACTATCCTTAAGTAGGGAACATCTATGTCGAATCAACTTTTTCAGTTATCTCATTATCCCACACCTTTTTTTATAAATCCTCATCCTTTGAAAAAATTGGTTTGGGCTTTAGTGAACACTTAATAAAAATAAAGTCAGGCTTTATCTTTATTACGATGCTGTTGATATTGAACATGTTGTGGCATCACAAAACGCGTTGTGTTATCTATTTATCGGTTAAGAGCACATTTTTTTACTTTAAATGTGACGGTCCACAAATACTACTATCGGGCGATAGGTCACATTCTTGTCAAATCCAAACATCTTCCCGACAGCAGAGATGTTCTCCATAACTTTGAAACATCCTCTACTCTGAAATTTCTTCCCAGTAACACCTGAATATGGTCGTATGATGACAGGAACCATTTGTTCGATTACAACCGCCCATATATCCTTGTGAACCAACACACGTATGTCACGTTATATGTCGTTAAACGCCTTCGACCACGTTGCCACTATACAAATAGGATAAAGCATGATTGCTCGATGCATTTATATAAAATTTTTATTATCTTAAATTAGTTTTATTTGATTTTTATTTACTTACACTATGCACTGTTATCACAAATAGACTGACAATGGAAATGTAATAAATTCTAAAACGCTACGTCGTGTTCATCCGGTAGCATCATATCGTGTAATAATACGTCACATTTTTAAATGTGTATATTACAAGTAAGGAAGGTTTATCAATCTCACGGTAGATAGTCTGCAAAGCAAAATCATTTCGGGCTTATACGGGTAAATTGTGTTGTAACCAAATATGCGTAACTAACGTATTTACGTATTAACCATGACGCAGAACGCAGTATATCTGTTTAATCATGTACACGCCTAATTAAATGCGATAACTGACTAGGAAGTACGTGCTTGTTTTGAGGAATGTCTTGATAAATATTTTTAAGTACTATAGTCGCATCAAATTTAAATTCTTTTTATATGAATGCTTAGAATCGGCGAAATTGGCAACAGAATTAGTTTTTTAAGGGGTCTTCTAAAAATCACAAATTCGTCAACTACACTATTGAAGAACCTTGTTTAAACTGAAATGGGAATTCAAAAATTTACCAGAGTGACACTAACTTATACACTTAGAGAAAGTAAAACGTACTTCAACAAAATAAAATACTTTACCTTGTCAAGCTACGCTTTGCTTGATTCTGATTTAGAAATTGGACATCGCATCCTGCATTTTAAAGAAGTGATTCCAGAAATTAAAACGAAAGAGGATTTGTAATAAATTATTTGTTTCCTTTAAAAATCAAAAAATGATTTAAATAACATAAACACTGAAAATGAATGCAGTTGCGAAGTTTGTATAGTTTATACGTAGACCAATCAAATATAAACTGGAATTATTTTTTCTTATTTATCGGAATATGATAAATGTGACAAACACACCAAGTTACTTTTTTATACAACACATAGTTTGTGCGTACTGGTTGTGACACCAGCCAATCGCGCGCGAACTCTTTGTTTGACATCAACATCATCGTCAAATCTATCCTTTTATTGGTTCAAACAAATAATAAACGCAGGGCAATAATTCTAAACTGTAGGAAGAGGGTTCCAACGTAATCGAGAACAAACCCTTATTTTTGTTAGATTTGGATAGCTAATGAGGTGTCGAGCATTGTCTCTCAGAATGGAAATTTACGAAAAATTAACAAAAACTTTATCAAACTTTAATCGGCTTTGGAGCAATGCGAATATTCTCCTCAGTCACGCTAATTTTCAGGCAGCATCAGTTATCTTTATTTTCAACTGCTTCTCATCTTCCCAAAAATTGTTTATACCTCGCATACACTGAAGTGTTCTTAATAGTATTGTCTCAGTTCTCAAAATCTACTGTTTAAGCCCTCTATCATGAGAAACTTGATAATTCGTTGTCCAATAGACAAGGGTAGTACGATAGTGGAATTTCCCTTTACGCAGCCATACCTGCCACGCTCAGAAGTCGAACGCCTCCCTGTTCATCTCGTGGCGCGTAAAGAATAAATTTCGGTTTATATTTGATTGGCCTACATATTAAACTTAGATCTTTAGATGATCCAGTATTTGATTTGCATGTAAGATTAGTGATAGGATAAAAGTACAAATTGTAGACGTTAACATAGGAAGGCTTTGTTGAGAATATCGTATTAACAATTCTCGCCGTCAATTTCTATGCAATTTGTTCGCTTAGAGTTCTGACATTCACGGAAGCCTTTAAGAATATCTTTCACGGCAAACATAAACTCATTTTACGCACTAAATTCATGCCCCATGAAATCCAAACTTGGTTTTCAGAAAGAGAAAAAAATGACAATGTTGCAATTCCAATTTATAAGGTCAGACACTTCCTGAATTTCTATAATCTTCAAAAATCGATGGTTTTGTAATTCGTTACATTGACATGTAAAAGGAGACTTCAATCAAACACATTTTACTATACCTCAGTGTTGACTTTTTCAAAAAAAAACAAGATCACATAACTACTTATAGAAAAAATGGCACTACCAATTTTTCGTTAGCACGCATTCCACATTGGACTTTCCTGTGGGGTTATTTTTGTATGGAAATACCTAAACCGTCAACTACTATTCAATTTGTAGATCATATTGATAAATCCAAGTCTTATTTCTCGTTACAATAACAACATTTTCAGCCTTTACGTTCTTTTCTTTTATTTGTGAAACTAGCGAAAAGTTAAACGTGACGAAGCAAGAATTGCTATGATAGATTAATTTCTGTAGCCAGATTCACTCAAACCCACCTTAAAATCGTGCAAAATCAGCGCTGGAAAATATTCACTTTCAGTCTCACTAATAAACAACAAATTCTCGAATACTTAACTAAACTCAAGTATGCGAATTATATACATAAAAACAAACAATTTATGGAGTGGTTGTGCGCCATTTATTTTCCTCTCGTACTTCTTCGTTAGTTGCCTTTGTATTTTACTGATTGTAGTTGCGTTTTCAAAGAATTGTCCAGCACTGTTCGGACTGTTAATGGAATCAAGGCCAAGTCTTGGTTAATTTCTCTTTGAATGCTTGTGCTACATAGAATTTCTTATACATACATATCACTTTTTTCATAAATCCTTTTATTAAATATTACCATTTATCATAATATACATTATACTACAACAAATAACATTTTCAGTAGTAAAGTTCCTCAAGTTTGTAGTAGGGTCTTTTATCTGTAAATTTTTTATTTTGACTTAATATCGAGATTTTATTAAACATGGTCTGATATATAAAATTACATTGTGTGTCCAGAGCTGCATAGATTTTGCAGATTTAAATTTGGAAATGTGTTGTTCGATATGTTTTATTACCTTCTTTCAGTTGGTATATATATTTCTCCACTGTTTTGTTTGCGATATGCGAAGGGAAATGAATGCTCTTAAATATGTAATTTCTAATTAAAGTATATATCAATTAATAATAACCTATCAAACAATTTTAATTAATATATCACTTCAAAGAAAAGAAAAAATCCTTACAGGTGCATAAAAAATAGTGGCCAAGGCTTATTCACACCTCCACACATTTATCTCTACATTTTTTAATACAGCAGAGCATCAATTATTTGAAATAAATAGAGGAATAGAGGATAGTCGATTATTCTAATAATTGACTAGTCATAAAATACTACCTTTTGCAAACGTTTTTACATAAATTCTCAGTTAGCACTGACTGATCAAAATAATAGACAATTGTTTAAAATAATAGGTGGTCATATAAGTTTTGCGAATGAATAAAAAACCAACAAGTTTATTGACCAGACGTAATTATAATAATTCAACATTATTCGAAGTATGCGGCATCAGCCTGGACACATTGCATTCGTCGGTAGTGATGACCGTGGCCAGAAATAGAACTCAAAGATGACGGTGCTTTTGAGCGATGCCCTTGCGTTTGCGCATCTGTGCTTGAGTGAGTTTATACGACACTTCTTCCACTTCTTAACTGTGGCTTTCAGAATATTGCTGTGGAGTACACTCAAATTCTTCAGTCAATGCTTCGGTTGACATCGTCGAATCCTCCTCATTTGCTTCAATCACTGCATCTCGATCGACTTCATGTGGGCGTCCGGAGCGTGGCCAATCGACCAAATCGGCATTAGCGCGGTTTGCTCGATTGACATTCACGGCAGCCGTTTGCGCAAAACTTATTTAGCCACCTAATACCTGCCATACTAAATATAAATTTGCCTAGCACAATTTCCTAAGGCTTTACACGACTAGCATTTGTTTTCTACATTCACTTCATCATAAAGTCTTCTTGAATTCAGAGATTAGTACAATTGATTAACGGCAATTCTATACTACCTTAAAAGGCACTTATTTTTCTAGTCTCATTGCTAGTTTTGAGTGAAGGATTTGCATCAATCCAATTATTTAGAATTAGTATATAAAACATTTTTAGTAGTAACGAGGTCTGGCAGCGGCCCCCCGGAGAGCTTGTCGCATAGTAGTTTTTAAAAATAAATAAAAACACGATTAAAAAGCTCTGTTTGACATAATTGACGTAGGCCGTTGCCACGACAACGCATTTACGTATACCCAGTTAGAGTTGAACTTTGACCTTTGACCTGTGTGACAGCACTCATAATTTTTTTTATGTATAAGTGCTTTATTTCCATTTTTCCATCGCTTGCGGTTCCGGAAATATATTACCTCGGTCGCGCTGCCACCGAGCCGAAATTTGTCCTTCGGATGCGCTCGGGTCGGCACGGAAAGGCACGAACGATTTGACCTTTGACCTGTGTGACAGCAGCAGCAGCACTCATAATTTTTTTTATATATATAGTTCACTGATTGTGAGAAAAAGTAAAGAAATTGATGAAAATTAGTGTAGTGTATTTAGGTTAATTTTAAATTGAAAAATTGCGTTTTGATTACTAATTGCTGACATAGAATACTCTTCTCTTATTAAAATACAAATTAATAGATACACAAGTTAATTTTTGCCTCTAATAAATTAACTAACTTTTTTTTTACTTCTTGTCAACTTTAGAGCTGTGTACAGTATCAACACACTAAATAGTTAACATAACGTCAAATAATTCACCATGCGGACAGTAAACAGTATAGTATCTAATACAAAACACAATACTTACTCCTTTTATTTCAATAAAAAAGAAATATATAAGGTATTATCGGAAGGTATTATTTTAAACCGTATAAACAGTGATTCTGAAAGTTTTGAAATACAAATTTTAAATTGGAGGACCACGAACATTTTGGTCAAAAAACTTGATAATGGCATTTGGAAAATCTATTGGTTGAAAATCCATGTCAAATCCGAAACAGAGACGAGTAGAATTCAATTCTAAAAAAAGTTTGTTTTGTCCCCTATATGCGTACCCTTGACAACAAAGCAAAATGCTACGGCGTGGCTCTTTGTTATCTAGGTCAAGAAAAATGACTTAAGCATAAAAGAATATCGGAAGATGAAGTTTGTGTATTATAACAATCCCAAAATATGAAAATTATGGGTTCATGTTTGATGAACCATCAATATCGATCGCAAAATAATATATTGTTAAATAAGAAACTTCTTTTGTGCATTTGTTGGGACTTCAGGGTATGACATTTTTTTCGTTGCTTCCTCTAACACCTTTACGCACTTAATTTGCAGATTTTTTTTATTCCTTCTGAAGTACATTTATACAGCTACAGAATAGTCAACCACTAATTTTGCTAAAATTTATTTCAAGGCATTCAGTGATGTTCATGTTTGGACTGCAAACTGATACCATTTAGCAAGGACACCAACCAACTTCATCTTCAAAATGATTTCTGACTATTTTAACAACACGCAACAGTGTGTTATCATACATACAGCATTAAATCGTCGCCAAGAAAAGTAAAATACAATAACAGCATCTGACAGCATTTCTTCAACATATTTATCGACTATTAATGAAGAAGAATTTAGTATGAAGATTAAATAAAATGCTTTTGTGTGTAATATTGCTAGATAAACTTTTTTCTTGCCTCCATACTTTTCTTGGTCATCATTAATCTTAAAACAGAATTTGATTCATCTGTAAAGAGAAAAAAAATTCTTTTCTATTATTTCGAGATTCCATAATGGTGAAGATAGACAAAATCCATCTGATATACAGACCGGCATCCAGCTTCATTTAGACGATCTATTAAGGTTTAGTTCACTTATACTCATATTTTGTTAAATGCAATTTTCTGTAGCAAAAGCATTTGAATGTCAATTTCTTAACACTTAATACAACAAACCGATCATTTCTTCAGGAAACAAATTTTCTCTGCACTGTGGTGTATATATACACAGTCTTCAATAACAACAAACTGCATCCATTACATAATAAATAAATTGCAGTACAACACAGATATACTGTTTTGTGTTCTTGCTGATAACATCTTTTGTCTTTTGGTGTTTATTAGTCTACACATAAATGATTTAGTTGGTTTAGTAATTTCTAATTTGAAAATTCCAGTTTGTTTTTACTGTATGAATTGCCTCACTTTACATGTTCCAAACATATAAGAATGACTAAATACTTTAACTCGTAATAGCAGTAAGCAAATTACTGATGTAATAAGACTTACAAAAAAAATTCTAAAAAGTTTTTCGAAGTAATTTTTAAAAGTATGCATATAAATTAAGTAATTGACATATATCAAACAGAAAAATCGATGTTTATGTTACTAAGATTTATAATTTGAATTTTCTAGTGACGTAGCTGGTTTCAGCTATTTGCCCATCTTTGTCTTATTATTATTGCTTTCATTTGTTAGTTACATGGGAATATATTTTTTTGTTATTACGTCACTTAGGCGAAAGTCAGCTTTCAATTTTTTTAATAACGCCTGTTCTTTCAGAAAAATGCAAAAATTTCCGGCTTTTGTTTTTTAAAAATATATCTAATAATAAAAATATTACACTAATCGCATTTGTTGGAAGTTGTTTATTAGTATTATGCCAGCATTAATAATTAAATTATCTGAAATAATTTGTAAAACTTTCATTTTCTTCCAGGGCCAAATATGTGCATAATATGCGCAATGAGGAAGACGCTACAGGACTCCCAACAGCGCAACATTAATTCATTCCGTCCCTTTCTGATTTACAACAAGCTGAGGGTGGTGTGCGGAACCTGCTGCCCGGCAGGCAAGAGGATGCGCACGAGTTCCTCCGTTACCTTGTGGAAGCAATGGAGAAAGCGTATCTGCACCGCTTCAAGAACCACTCCAAGTTTGACTCACGCACCAAGGAAACCACGCCGCTGAACCAAATTCTGGGTGGCTACCTCAGGTCTGCTGTCAGGTGCCTGGAGTGCGGCAATGTCAGCACAACCTTCCAGCACTTTCAGGATCTGCTGCTCGATATTAGAAAAGCACAGACTCTTGATGAGGCACTGAATCTGTACTTCTCGAGAGAGAAGCTCGATGATGACTCTTATCACTGTGAGACCTGCCAGAAGAAGGTGCGTTATTTTGTGGAGAGTAATTCACTGTAGTCTTTTATACTGATATTTTTATTCAGGTTCCTGCGTGGAAGCAATTTTGCTTAGAGAGAGCGCCAATGGTGCTGTGCATACAGCTAAAGCGCTTTTCAATTAGTAATAATAAAATCACCAAGCATGTACAATTTCGCCAGAGACTAGACATAACAAGGTACATTCGTAGACGACCTACGAACCCCTTGGTTTATAAGCTGGCTGCACTCGTGACACACATGGGACCCACAGTGAATTGTGGCCACTACACTGCCATTGCCCAAGCACCTACTGGAAATTATTACCAATTCGATGATAGCATAGTAAGTATATATTGTATGTAATAACATTCACTATGAAGTTCTTTTTTACTTTCCTTATCCTATAAGGAAAATAATGTAATCGGCGGAAATTTGACCTACCCAGTTTTTCACATTTCTGGACGAAATATAGCCTGAGGACACCAAAAAAGTTGGTTTGAGCCATTGGTTCGTGTGTGTGTGTGTCTGTCTGTCTGACGGCCTGTCAGTAAACAGGATATCTCGAGAACCGTAAGAGCTAGAGACTTGTAGGTAGGGGGCGCAGGGCGAAGCTTTTGGTAAAAATTGGCCGAGTCGTTTGGTCGCAAGGTCGCAAAGCGGTCGCTAATCTAAACGGTTGAAGATACAAAAAATTCATGAGAATAAAAATGATTTGTTATCACGAGATAAACATGAATTTAAAATAAAAGTTGGTAAAATAGGAACTCAAAAAAAAATGAAGCTCAGCATTTTTAATATACCGGGTCTTCATAAAATGTTTCGGGAAATTTATATTACCGGATAGATCAGACCGAGACGAACAAAAAATTACAATGAAATTTTTTGATCGGAGGTCAAATAAATAAGTTATAGCACGGTTGCCTTCAGTGACGTAGCGAAATTTTAAGTACAAGTCAATTATTGTCTTGTACTGTTTATTTTAATCAGCTTTCGAGTGTTGGACTCGAGCCTCGTCCTTTTTTAAAATAACAAGTTCCGGGACAAGAGCAGCGCAAGGCCGAGACGATGGACCCGGTATAATATATAATAATAGGATAAGGAAAGTCGTGTGATGTTCACACCAGATTTTTACATAAATTATCCTACTTACTATTTTAACTTTGTATGCATTGTTAATTTTTTTGGACTACATTTTTTGATACATTGTTCAGTTTGCTACTAGTGAATTTTCTTTTATAAGATCAATGGGCTCTTGTCTCGCTCTTTTTTATTTTAAAAAATAAATCCTGTCGGTTAGGTAAATAAGCATCAATGACAATTATATTCGTTTTTTTTATCAAAAACTAGCAAATATATTGATATATGCATAGAGTGTATTATCAGCATGAAATGTCTGTCGATTTTACGTTTTTCCTCAGCTACCTCACACACAGTTAAGCAACATTTAAAACAAATTAGCAATAATTCTAAGTAAATGAAATTCTTAAAATCTTTCTTACTATTCTTTAATTTGAATCTGGCTTAAAACCTAATTTTTAATGTTTTTTATTTACCTGACATCTTTGTGAAAGATTTATTTAGTAAACAAAATTTCACATGCATTTATTGCTTGTGAAAATTCTTCATTTGAAACCCAATACTTGGCACAAGCAGTTATAACTAAGATAACTATTCACATTTTTTGTTTGACCACTCACTCCTCTCCCCCACTATTGTCTTTAAAGGAGTGTATAAGACACATTCAGTCGGTATTACTTATTTGGATGGCAATTAAAAAGTTTTGAAATTTACTGAACAAACCTAATTGATTCATGATATTTTTATGTAACGTAATTTCAATATTGCCTTGTGATGGTTTGCAGTTCACATTTATACTTATATTGGTTAAATAACTTGAAAGAAAGAAACCCTTAGATACTTTGTTCATATGAAGGTTAACAATTACTATGCCATTTTTAAGACAATGACTTCAAATATTTAAGTTGATGTTTATTCATAACAATCATTCATATACATGTTTTTTAATATTTCACATGTTAAATATGACTTTTTTGCATTCATTTTTCCCCACAGGCGTATAATGCATGATATGGTACAATTTTAAATGTACGTAAATTCTTGATTAAGAATTTAATCCACAAAAGTAAAAATGGCTTAACATTGACATCCATTTAAGTGTAGTAATTTGTGATGGTTTGTAAGATTTCTGTGATGCTTGAATACCTGACTATTTAGGTGTTTTGTAGTAAATGTACAAAATAACCTAAACACTGATAGAGATAATTGATTGCCAATGCCACTTCCTATTTTTACAAGTAGCTCACATGAACTTTATACTTGATTTGATATTTGGGGTTTTACTAGGGGATGTTGTCATAAGTATGAAGTAAACGCCAAGAAAAGTGTCATAATGAGCTTATATTCGCTCCATAAGTTCAATTACTTTGGAAAACAGCACAATAATGGATGGATAGATGGATGGCAAAAAACAGCGTTGTGCTTGATGTCAAAGGTGAACTATAAAAACAGAACCCACACACATTAGTTTCACGTGGTCTTTTGATATGATGCCACATAAATACCCAACTATTATCTAAGAAGATAAAGCAGTCATATGGATATGGAAGATAGATTTTAAAGTAGAATAATGGGGGTTTTCTGAATATGTCAATGACATCTTGAATGTTATCAGTGCAGTAATGAGGGTAGTGATGAAATTTGCTCCAAACTTGAAAAAATACCAGAAATATGGGGACATCCACAAAAGGAAACCATCTAACTGTCTTCACTAAAGCGTATATACACAGGCATCAATGAGGATTTTATAGTTTTCACTGATTTTGTGTTCTGTACTATGTATTATCTCTAATGACATGAAAATAATTGAAATACAAAAAGAAAACAAATTATATTTTTGGTAATTGAAACTATATACTTGACATTTAATAATTATATTGCTAATTTTAATACTATTTTTATTAATTTTTAGGTAAAACCTATATCTCACCAAGCAGTATTTGGAACAAATGCTTACATTATGTTCTATGAGCTGGAATGTCCATCGTTTGCACAGGCCAACGGTAAAGTAAAAATACCAACATCGATTAGTTCAGGTACACAATTGGAAATGGATGAAGCACCCAGTTCTACAACCCAGGCCAATGGTGATCTGAAAGTGTATGGACCAGCACTGCCGCCATCTGTGAAGTTCCAATCTCCTCTCAGCATGACACAAAATGGTTCATGTCCTGTGAATGGCAATGGAGATCTGACCAATTCTCTATTGCTGGATGAAAATCATTCAGAACAGTCAGTAAAGGACAAACATGTGCAAAAGGAAAATAAACCCCTTTCTTCGAGCTCACTTACCTTGTCTTATTTACCAAAATCTTCGGATACCACAAACAATGGCGAAAAGTCCCCAAAATCCCCCCTCTCTGTAAAGGTACAAAATTTTTGTTCCAACAACCCCACCAACAAGCTGCCTTCACCGAAATCCATTCTATCATCATCGAGCGTTTCCAGTACGACCAGTGAGAACTCACATGAAAAAAGCCAGCGTCAAGAAGCAACAAACAGCACGCAAGCAGCCACCACGACCAAGCTGGTCCCATATGACATGGACGATTCCTCAAATTGTTCAGATGAATCACACAGTAACAGCGGTACTGAATCTAATGCTCGGGTGACCACAAAGGCCGCTGTAGCTGACTGGAAAGTGTCTTCTTCTACAGATGGCGTCCCTGAACCATCGACACAGGGCAACACTTGGAGTAACAAGAAGTCGAATACCGTTAACGAACTATTGCGGATGTCGCACAGTGGTTATGCAGCACCTGTTGCCTCATGGAATGGAACACGATCACAATTGGATAAGGAGGTGAGCAATGAAAGAAGGGACGAGAGGAAAAGAACCTTGATAGACAACGGTGATCAAGGACGAGTCAAACATCAAAAAATGAGCACTCCTAATGGATCACACAGTAACCTGAACTCTTCATATAATCCTATCCAGGTAAGAGCTTTGGTGAAAGTATTTTATGTTTCTATTTTCGTGTGTAATTCAAGAGTATACATAATGAAACAACATAGTTTTTGGATTAAATTATTTGCAGTTATTTGGATGCTTAATAAAAGTAACACTTTTCCAAATTTTTTATTCTGGGACTTTGTTGTTGCTACATTATGTATATATTTATGGTTTATCTATTACAGATGAGAAATCTAAATGCTATTTTGTAGTTAACAATTAATGTTAATTTTCAATTTTATTCTTGTAATGGAACTAAAATTTTGCATAGCTATAAATAAATTATTCATTTCATTCATTGCAGAAAATTCCTTTAGTTATCAGAATTATCGTAGGTCACTTAATAATTATTTCAATGTTTATCTAGCATATGAAAGCTTTTGCCCTTTGATAATTAATGTGTTGATTGTAAAATTTATAGGCATGAGTTTGTATGGACTACACTCTTTATGTAGATGGGGAAGTGGCTGTATCTTAGTTGCTAAATATGTACGAGGGTTGTTTGAAAATTAAGGTACAGTTGGCTATACCAAATGGTAAGTTTTCTTAATTAATACACTATAATAAGCTATGACATTTTGCTTTTCACTTTAGTAAGTTGTAAGTTAATATTATAAATTTAGTTAGGGTAATTAGGCGAGACTAAAAAGGTAGGAATTTATTATTATAATATCAGAATGATACTTGGTAATTAAACGCCACACTTGCCAATCAGATTGGCCAATGGATAAGGTAAAGGAAGAATAAAAAAGTTGCGAGTAGGGTTTAGATTAGGTTGTTAATATAAGAGTCAAGGCTCATGCACAAAGTTGCTTTCCTAAAACAAGATTGGTTATCTGTTAACAAAAGGGTATTTACTTGCTACAAAAACAAGTAAATAAACATCCAAAATTTATCATATTCTTATTAAAAAAGAAATATATTGAATAAATAATTTTTTTGTTGTTTCATCAGAACTATATAAATCATTTGAATGGCATAATAAAAATACATGAATTAATAACAGATAATTAAACCTGCTTCTGTTAGGTAATTTTGAGAACCTTTGTATACAATAATAATAAATTAAACATGTCAAACATCACAAAAAAGCCTTAGGAATAAACCTACCAAAGGCAATGTCTTCTAAATTTTAAGGCCAATATCTCATGAAAATACGTATTGCAGTAATTATAAAAATGCCTTATTATTCCTGGTTTGATCCTACCAAAGTTCAGACTGGGACCTAAAAACGCATGCAGAAAAAATTGTAGTGATAAAGAAGGATATATCAACTACAGATAATGGGGGTCTACAACAAAGTTGTCACGAAGCCAACTTATAATCCATGTCAATAAAACATACATTAATAAATTCTACGTTTGATGATAACACAATTAGTTATTATTTCAGGGATTCCAATCGGTAAACTATGGATATGAAAGAAAAGTATAAAATGATGAAGTACAATTGTTAAACCAAAACTATATGTAAAAAAAGCAAAACCGTTTTGGAGTAACTTTTAATATACAATTCTAGTTTATTTGTGCATGATAAATAACATTTAAAAATAGGACTGATCCTTATTATATGTAACAAAATAAATATGAAATGAAAACCTAAAACGAAAAGAATAAAAGCAGCTGTTCAATACTACATTGAATATTCTAAAAAAAGTTTTTACTTGTGTGTGACACTATATTAAAGATAAGTTGTGAAATAACACTTATAAATTATAGAATAAGTAGTAGAAGATGAGATAATTTAGTTTATGTTAATATTGAGCATAAAATGAAATTAAATTTTGTAAAATATTTATAGAAATAAATTTTTTGGACTATATCAACGGTCAACAGAAAATATATTTTAATAAAACATTTGAGAAACTTTACAACTATTTGATATCAATTGATCATAGCTGATTTTAGATAACCTTCTGCTAAAAAACCATTAGTAACCGATAAAAATTAAAGTTTATATACAGATATCAGACATAAGCATCATAGAATTAAAATTACGTTGATAATTAGTACCTGCAAGTACCTGTTTTGGCCCTAAATAAACAAAATGCACAATAAAACATGGAAGTGTCAATCTATTGTGGGGATGTTTTTGTGGAACAAGAACACTTCATGTAATGGTGATTATAAGAATACTGAACTGCATCAAGACCTTTAAACAAACATAATTTTTTGGATTAAATAAATACATAACCACATATTTGTATTGTAAAAAAATATTGATTCCAAGCGTTTATCTAGTCTATATATATATATATATATATATGGTAAGGCTCTACGTTCGCTCTCTCTGCCCGGTCGTTGCGCACCATCTCTGGTGCCCATATATATATATATATATATGAAGAATATTAAGGTTTTAAAATGGCCAAGCCAAAACCCTATTGCCTGGCGGGTAGCCTGCTCAGTCACTGAAAATAATTGGGTACCTGCGCTCCCTTGTGCAAGAGGTAGTGATGGAGGTCGTCTTAAGGCGCAGTGCTTACCACATTGCCCTGCATCAAACTTGGTGCGCGATGACCGGGCAGTAAAGTCAGACATGTGAAAGCCTTAATCTCTCAGTTCACAGGTTGTGCTCCCACACGGAGCGTTAGAGCCTTACTCTCAAACCAAAACCCTGACACAGCATTATTGAAAACTTAAACTTCTACGTAGATATTTCTGCCATTACTTTGAGATTTATATTATAAAAATATGTTGATTGATCAAATATCCATCGTACATCTCAAATTTGACTTTATATGAGACTTTGCTGCAAACCCCACAATAATTTGTACTCAATATGAAAGTAATATGAGGAAAATCTAGGAATTTTAAGCACTTATCAATTGTCTGCTAAATGTTACTCTATCTTTGTACATTATTTTATAGAAACTTTTAGTATGTACTCTTGCAATAATCATAGTTGCTAAAGTTGGAACAATTTTTCATATATTTTAATTTTCTTTGTATATAAAACAATAATTTTTCAAGTTAACTCTGGCCTTACACAATGCTTCAGTTTTCATGGACACACATCAGCTGCACAACACAAGATTTCTAATAAAAATCCACCGCTTCCTTCACCAGATTAGGTTTTGAAACGCTGACTATAATTTTCAATCCAGAGTCTTGGGAAGACATCTAATTAAATAAAAAATCTGGCACATTTGTCTTAAAGCACTCCCAGATGGTCTTTGTTTTATAAGCTCATGCTGAATCTCACTGAATACTCCAGAAATTCATTATTGAATAAAATGTTTGTGCATAGAAGTGACAATATATTAATATGCTTTAGAAATTTTAATTCGTTTTCCACAAAAATTAAGCTCGTTGATATTATCAAAGAACACAAAGAGTAGGGTGAAGGCATTTGTTGACTCTTGGAGTTTTTTAAGACCGTAGGAGCATTGTGTACACTTCAATTTGAAAAAGTTTGTAGACACTAGAAATCGTACATTGTGTAATTGATAATGGGTATAAAAACTTATAGATTGTGTGAAGACAATTAATTGGTCTGGAATGACTCATTTTTACATGATACAATTTATCAATTAAAAGTTATTTTGTAAGTAGGTCCTGGCATTGCTCAGATATAACAAACTTTTAAAACAATTTTGCTTTTCTTTTACTCATCTGAGCCTTCAGTAAGAAAAGTAGTTTTAACAATAAACAAAAAATAGTAGATGTCACAGCAAATTCCATGGACACCATATTATGATACTATGTGGTTTATAGTATTAAGAATAATGCATGCAAGTAATTTGCTTAAAGAAGGAATTGAAACTATGAAAAACTGTTTCAACATTTCATTAATATCTTTGTAATAGTATTTGTGTTATGCGAAGAGTTGATCCTAACCAACAGCAGCAGACACCTGAATGGCCAACTGTACCTATTTTTAAATGACCCTTGTAATATTTAGTTTTATAACTACCCACCAATTTTTCTAGGGAGGTGCGTTTACACACATCGACAAAACCAGAGTCGGAGCAGACACTGGCGCCAGGTGCAATCTGTTCAATTGAACGTCGCCAGGACAAAGCTCTGATCCGATCACCAGCAATGGTAAATGCAGCCTGCATTAAGCGGCGAGCTGGAGCCTATCCTTCCAGTTTACTTTACAAACGCCAACCGTTGCTGACACCCCGATGGCTTTCACTTCCTTATTCTGACAATTACAGTGGATAGCTCCATACATTAATGCAACTCGTTCAAATGATACACACTGCCTGCAACGAGGTGAACTTACTGATATTTTGTGATTTAAGAGCATAAAAAGTCGACAAAAATTTAAAAATTTGACAAATTATTTAACTTTTATTATTTTTATATTTAAAAGTATTTTTGGCTATATTTTTTATGTAACTTAGCCAATTATCCGCAAAAAAGACTTCTGTGGTGTTCTATCAGACATGACTTAACTAGAAATAGTGTTCATGATAAGATATATGGCAGACTGTGTATTAAAAGATAAATTTTTCATTAACATAATCAAGCCAGCTTTAGTAATGAAATATCAATAATCAAATTAGTTTTCTTATATGATCTACATTATGGCCAAAATGTTTGATTACACCTCTGGAAACGAGGCAATAGTAAAAACTATTAAAAGTTACATTCTCAAAATTCATTAGACTTTCCTTGTGCTACAAACTCCAGTGAATAATATTACTAGATGGATTTACCCTTTACTTCAATGACAGACCTAACTCTGTAGAGAAAACTTCCAGTCATGTGTTTGAACGTATCTGGAAAAATAACGGTTTTTTGAACAGCTAAAACCAAAACATTTTCAATGTAGGTCATTAGAATCTGAATCAAAACTGATGTAAATCATTCCAAACAGCATTCATGACAGCACTTTGGACTAGCCCATTTCTGTAATGTTATGTATAAACCATATTCTTATGGGCCCTGCTTTGTGACAGGCAGCAACATTATCACTTGATAAAACCAACCAATCGTCATTGCTGAATTATTCTTATTTTCTAGATAGTTAATTGGTTAAAACCTTTTTTGTATCTTTCTACATTTCAATTCTTGTTCAGATTTGTAAAAGGGCCCATTCTGTTCCATAAAAACACCCCTGTAACGTTAGCTTGAAATTTCATTGTTAATATTTTAGCAAATATTGTCTTTGAATAGTTCTTTGCAAACCACGTTTGCTAATACACCATGATGGTTCCTTTTTATCATTACCTGACCAAGGCTCTACAATCAATTTACTAATAGTTAACTTGAACAAATTAAAAACGATTGAAATGATCAATTTTTTGCTCATGTCAAATGCTATGTAGACCACTTTCAAAGCCACTGAACTCTTTTAACTTGTCCATTCTACTTGTACTGTTTAGCTCTAAACAATGCAGTTTTATGTTTAGTTAGGTCATAGGTAGCTCTAGAAGTATTTACAAGTTAGAGATTAAAATGTTTTGAATGTAAGAGCTAGTGATATTAGCAACAAAAAAAAAAATGTGTTAGGTAAGAGGAAAAGAGGGAAGGTAAGGTTTAACTACTCTAGAAGCAGTGACCATAATTGATAAAATATAATTTTTAGTTTCTAATAGATTTAATGTTGCCCACAAGCAAGATTTAGTTATAGAGCAATCAAATATATAAATAATTCAAATAAAAACTAGCTATTTGTCCTTCTTTGTTAGTCAGTTTTTTCAAGTAAAAATAATCTTTTGAATTTCAACTGCATTCTGCTAGTTTGAATAATCTTTGTATGCATGTAAACAAGCAAATAATCAATTCCTTTTTAGTGCTTTATTTGAAAAATTATTCTCTGAATACTGGTTTAAAGTAATTTTTCCTAGAAGTTAATTGAAAAAAATATTTACAATTTCAGATGTGGTCAAACATTATAGTGGTGAAGTGATCATGAACTAAAACTTTTATAAATAGATGGGAATATCTGTTTAGAGAGATATGCACTTTGCTGCTGTTGCTAAAATATGATTGAGAATAAATAGAAGCTTGATAATGTTGCTAACCAACATTCAGTCACACCAATATCATCTTTTAAATCAATTAATTGATATTCATTACAATGGAGGAGTTTTTTGACTAACTGTGTGAAACCAACAAACTTTGGCAAGAAGCTTGAGAATAGATGAGATTACAAATTCAATATTTTTTTAGGAACAAGAGAGTAGCGGTCATATTATTAATGCTAATACGAGTAAAATGAGAGAAAATGATTCCAATATAAAAGACTTTACATACATCAGCTGTTTTGATGCTGACTATAGCCAACTTCACTGCTCGGCCTCACATGAAGAATCAGTACATCAAAACAAACTACCTATAAAAAGCATCCTAGGCCATCAAAATGATCTAAAATTGTTTTTGAAGCTTTATACATGAATCTCCTTTATTGATAACCAAGATGAAGGGTTTAGCTCTACTATCTACAACTTTGGAAGACTGTCTACTACCTCATTTGCTCCATATTACTTAGTACACATAATAGGATACCATAGCAACTAAGCCAAGTGAAGTATTTTCTAGATGTTTTCAGCATTATTTTCATGCTTACCTGGTTATGGTTTTTCTTTTTAATTTTATAGATTATAATCTTTCTACTTCTTTGAATGTTAACATTTAATTTTGCTTATCATTGTTATGATTAATTATACTTTCAAATTTTTTGATAGATGCATATAGTAGGCTTGCTTTTCTAACATACTTTTGTTCTCTATATAGGTGTGTTCAATTAAAAAATTTATGAAGGTGATAGGTTTTTTGAAACATTTGTTGATTTTCTAAATCCTTTATTGCTGGAAAACATCTTCTTTAACTTTAAAAATAAAATAAATATTTATAACCCACAATTCTAGGATCAGATAAGTGAAGTGTAATAATTGCTTCTGGTAACATCTAAACTTAGTTTTCTATTCAGTGCTTCATATATAATAGTGTTAACTAGTTGGAACATCTCTGAAAAGTTTTTATTTTTTAATTTAATTATAAATATGTCTTTATATATTCCAATGTCTGTAATTCAATAGATAACATCACTATCTGTTGTGTTGTCAAAACATATCACTAGCCAGAATAACTGCCATTGATTGGCATATTTAAAGTTCTGGTTTTAGTTGAACACTCCCTGTATTTGTAGTAGCATGCTTTACACATTATTTTATGCAAGCCAATTTAACTTTTAAAACTAACAATATCATTAATTCTCTATAAAAATTGTTTTGCATATATTGACGCTGCACTTAATTGTTCTGCACCACTAACTAACATTTTTACTTTGATTTAAACTTTATATTTTTTTGCTGATGTAAACTAAATATTGAATACTTTAATTGATTTTAATTTTAAAAATGCCATTAATTCGTAAAAAACAAAATTGTTTTTGTCGTAGTGACATTACAAGGAGCATACAAAAATGTATACTAAAAAATAGTAACAATTTTTCTTTTGGAGATTTGTGGTGGCCCACAAAGCAAATCTAAGTATTCATAAAATAAGACGACACCTTCAGTGTATTTTAGATATTACAAAAAAGTATCAATTAATGTATCTTCCAATTAACATATGATGTTTCTCAGGTCTTCTGTTGTATTTACCATTACCTAGATTTCTTTATCAATATGAAATTATATTAAACAATCATCAAAAACTGCCATATTTTAATATTTCAAAGAAAATATTAATTTCACTTTGTTGAAATTAAAAAAAAAGCATTTCTAATATTTTTTTGTGCAATTTAAGTTTTAACATTAATTTTTAAAAATCTAACATCTACCAGACATTAAATCTTAGACTTGTAACCAAAACCATTTTGTTGTTTGTCTTTTTCCTGGTTATTCTCCCATTACTGCAATTTTAATATTTCGGACATTCTGCACAAACACCAGCAGTAAAGAAAACTAAATCATTAAAAAATATTTCTATATACCTCCCAAAATACTCATTCATATGGACAGTATTTGTAACTCATATTACAAAATTTGTCCTTGATTTTTTCAACATTACAATTATAACACCAAGTATAATTACTAGATAGTATCAAGCAAATGCATAAAATTAAGAGACTGGGAGTAAATGATAATTTGGAAAACAACTTTATCTATTAAGTAACGTCTTAAAGGACTAAAATATAAAATTATATTCTTTCCTATGCAAAATTGAAGATAAGAATGGTATTATTGACTTATTTTATTCTTCTTGGATGGTATTTTGAAGTAGGATAAATTAGCTGTTTATTTTATTTTATTTCCTCTGTACTTCATAATCTAAGTTTGCTAAATTCATAAACAATTTTCCTCTAAGAATCCAAAAAATGTAAGTTACAGATTATTCTACTGTTAGAAAGGCACATGATCTTATAAATTTTCTAGTATCAAATGCCATGAAATCATTGAAATAAAAAGGAATCAATGTGAACAACAAAATTGTGCTTTGAAATTGCATCTCCTTTCTTTTCTCTTATTTAAACATCTATAAAGTTACTCCAAAAGTCTTATTAGTAAGTAATACATTTTTTTAATGAAATACATAGATAATAGCCATATGACAATATGTGGAGAATATGAAGGATATGGTAAAACATCCTACTTAAATGTTAACAATTTGTCTAATAATTATAACACATAGAGTCTTAACATTATGCTGTAAAACAACAACTTGTCTGTTTGTCGATTCTGGCCATGCGTTGATTGTCTCTTTCAATGTATCCAATTGAGAACAGTATTTCGTTGTATTAAAATTCCATCAAATATAAATCAAAACTTTATATAATTTATAATTAAGGTTCTCATAAAAGATCTAAGTCTCATCTCTAGAAACTAATCTCTTTAAAAGAAAGTTCTATTATTTAATTTTTTTGAAGAAACATTACGCGAGAACACGGGTGTTGAGTGTTCTCTTTTTGTCACAGTAACATATTGTGATCAGTTTTGTAGGTAGATTTCCTATAAATACTATCTATTGCAGAAGTCTGACGTCACGACTTTAAAAAAAATTTATTGTAATTTTTCGTTTCGTGTCCCTTAAATCTCAAGGCCACTTCTCTTCTTTGCCATCCTTCCTGTGCTCTTTCCTCTTCAGATTCTCTGTAAAATCTTTTATTCCCACGTTTATATTTGTCTCTTGCTTTATTCAGTATTCATGATTCACTTGCATAGGCCACACTAGGTCTTAATAGCGTTTTATAAATCCGTAATTTTAGACTATGGAAGACATTCTTTACTTCACTTTACTTTTATTAATTTACCTAATTTCTATTTCTTCTCGTTTGTCATTAAAACATCTAGATATGTAGACTTCTATACAGCTTCCACCTCTAGCGGTTTCCTGTCGATTCATTTAAACTGTGTATAAATATATCTTAACTATTTTTATCATTTTATAACTGTCTATTTAGTATTGTCTTTATATGTAGACCAACATTCTTTGCTGCTTTTCCACTTTTCTTTAACCATCTCCCCTGACTCTTTTTTTGACCTTGTTAATATAACATTGCCTGCATAGACTAACACTTGGCTTTTTATACTTAAAGTCCCTATTGTATTAATTCTGCTTTTTCCTATTATGCTTTCTAGCACAATATTAAAAGGAGTTATGGGTAATGGATGCCCTCATCGTAGCCTTTGTTTACATAAAACTTCATTGGAGAATGAGGTACTATTGACTTACTTTATTAGCTGAACATGTTATTGTCATGACCGTTAGCTTTATTAACTTCTCTGGTATATTCAATTCTTTCATTATTGCATACAAAATTTTTCTACTTACAATTATCACATCTATTTAAAGTCAATTTAAAAAAACACGGATATCTAACTTATGCTCATGATATATTATTTGTACTTTCCCAAATGTAAAGATCTGATCTACTACTGACCAGTTTTTTTCCTTAAACCTTCCTGGTGCTTTTCTACTTTCTTTTTGAATAAAACTGAATTGTATTCCTTATAATTGTTGATGGCATTATTTGTCATATTAAGGAGATCTATTCTCCTCTATCATTTTCACATTTTGTTTTTTCTTTTTCATGCAAAGAGATTATAATTGCACTCTTTCATGTACCTGGCATCTTCTCTTCAAACCATATCTTCTTAATTAGCTTATGCACTTTATTTACTAACTCTTTTTCTACATATTATTTAGTGTAAATGTTATATTCCTCGGAAATTTTCCTTTTTTTCATAGACTATAATTTATGCAATTCCTTATTTTATTGGGATTGGTTGTTTATCCCCTTACTCTCTCTCTCTCTCCCTCTCCCCTCCCCCTCTCTCTCTCTGTTAATTTTCCATTCATACCCCATCAACATTTTCTTATATTTGGTTGATAATCTCTTTCGCGCATTTTTTTTGCTTCTTTTTGTTTATATTTCTTAGTGTTTGTGTGTGTGTGTGTGTATCAAATGTATTATTGAATGAAGCTACATTTATTTTGATGGGATGAATATTTCAGCATAAATGGACAAAATTTGTCAAATAATTTGGGGAACTTTTTCTAACCACTACAGTTCTTGTCAGGTTTGACAAATTTGGAATATCCATTTCTTAAACATATAACTAGATACAATTCAAATGTGGAAGGATTTGGGGATGAAGAATTGGTCAGTACTATGTGGTTACATATTGATATCATGTCATAGTCTAGGTTTTGCAATTTTTTACTGTAGTAGCAGTAAACAAGCATAATATATCCCTATTTGGAGATCTGAGAAGCCACACACAATGGAACATGGAAATATTCTATTTCTTGCTCATTTTGTGTTCCAGATTTAACTATTTCAAAACCATTTGACAGTACCATGATACATTTCCAAAATTTGATTTACCTCATAATTTTCATGGCACTTTGTCCACCCAAATTCACATTAAGTGTTCGCTTGTTGAAAGTTTAAAAAATTTTGTGCAGAATTGAATTTCTTGCAGAGGAGAAAAGTTTTTTTAATTCTATGTCCATCTATCTACTATATTGAAAGTTTCCTTTGGACTCCTCCCTGGATGGATTTTCATTGTGCATACCCAATGGTAACAAGAAATATTTAAATTTAAAGTCGATCTGCTCAATTCTTGAAAATTGCAGAAAAAAATATGCATTAAAGCGCCATCCTTACTCGATCTGTGACACCAGTCTTGTTTGCTGCCAGGCCGTAAGCAAGCGCAGTATCTTATTCCATTTTAATTTATTAACATCCAAAGAAAATAGCAGACTTATCTAAAATAACAAAACTGGAAGAGGGTACCACTTCTTCACTTATAAAACTACAAACGACACCCTGCTTTTCCGCTGCATACGATCCGCATTTGTATAGCATAGAAGTTGATGGATCTGTTTTCTTCCTCTGTGCTACTCCATACCTTGGCGGGCGTAAATGCAGGGAGGGCTGCTAAATAGTTTTTCACTAAGAAAAAACCTGAACAAACTCATCTTTTGGGACGAATTGTTGGTGCATTGTTTTGCCCTGGTGTATCAAGGTATTCATAATAGTATATTCATTGTCTGTTTTAATAAACCTCTCTGTTCAGTGATGCAGTAAGTTAAACTAATATTCTGATTTCAGGAGTATCACAACTCAGTAAACTGCTGGAACTCGTCAAACGGCGGTCCGCAACAGCGCTACCGACCTTTCTACAGTAACATGAACAAGCGTCATCGAAACGACCGCCACAACTACCACCACAAGAACTACCACAAAAACAACCACCGATTCAGGCATTAAAAAAAAATACATGCTAGGACGCTAACCTTAACTGAATGTACGCAAGCGAGGTGCTTCGCCGCAGTGTCTTCGAGGGCTATAAGCAATTTTGGAGTGAGGCTGCTGGAGCGCTACGCAACATGTTCTCACGAATCCATATTTGAATAATATGGTGTAAGGCTAAGGACATACTACCACATATTTTAGTTTGTAACATGGTGTATTTTATTTCGTTGTGTTAGTTAACCCTTTCAAGCTTCTTACCTGTACAGACTACTATTTATTTTACTTGTATTGACGTTTCTCTTGATTCTTATGTTATGTTTTTTAAGGAGTACATGAATGGAATGGCAGTACTTCTTTACGATTCCATTCTCCATCGCTTTGCATGTTGTTTTTTTAAACAACAGTCGGCGCGCACGTTTTACTTTGGCGCTGTTTTGTTAGGGAAAGATGTCGTTCAATTTAAATATACTGTGTGGATATTCACTTTTGCATCGCCTTTGAAACTAATTACCATATGAATGTTTCATGATTCTTTTATTGATGGTATTTTGCTGTGTTATGTAAATACTTCACTTAGCAAGTAGAGTGACTATTTTGTAGCATTTGGTGATACTGTTCGTTCTTCATTTCGACTTAAGTATTTTAAACAGCGCATTGGAGGTGTTTACATTTTAATGGTGGCGCAGTTGCGTCAGTCGCGGGCGGCGGCGGGCTGGAGCGACGCGCGCGCGAATCTACCTCATTCCTGGACGTATAGTATAACTTTATGGACGTTGTGTACATTGTGATGCCGAAAACGTAAAGTCAGACTGCGGCCGGTTTTGCTACACCCACTCGTTGCCGTCGCCCTGCCGCCTGCTTGCGGCTGCATGTTGGCGTGCTAGATAAGTTCTCTATAGTAACTTTGTTTCGTCATGTGCATTTAATTCCTACTTGGTTGTAATATATTTTTTATTATTTACTATTAAACTGTACAGAAAATAAAAGTCTGATAGCAAGTATATGTACAAAAGTGGGATCTTAGTATTTCTTAAGATGTAACTTTACAATCAAGCGAAAATAAAGGGTCACTGATGTAGGAACTTGCGAAATTTGTGGCAGCCCTGTGATTTTGCTGCCTCGTAAGTGTTGAAATTTTAAAGTTCTAATAGGCGTTTTCATGGGGTTGGGTGTGCCACGACATATATTACCACAAACGTAATTATCATTTTTCTAAGTTATTTATCTGCTCTTATTATCTATTACTGTAATTATTCTCGCACATTATTGACAATTTGTATTATTAGTTGCAGCAAAATTTTTAGTTGTCATGTTTTTATACACTTATCGTTAAGTGTATCGTAAGTTTTTAAATATCAAAATAAAATACCCAAAGTAGATTAAAACTACTACTAGGTACTACTAAAAATGGCCACTGGTCCTTTGGTATATAGCGGCAAATTAATACTAGAGAGGTCTTAACAGTTACCTAACAGCAAATAGCATAATAAGTACTACAGGGTATGATTGCAAACTCAAACGTCAACCTCAAATATATCATTCGTTGCAAAATTATATATGAGAAAAACCAACAAAATAATGGGAAATTTTACTAAATGAGGTGTCGCAAATGCATAACAAATTATAAAATTGAGAACTATGGAATGTATAAGAAAACTTCAAATAATTTTTAATTACTAAATTAAAACCAGTTGGTTGATTTTTCAGACAAGAAAATTTTAATCGCTACTTGATTATTTTATCAACAATTGAGTTAATAAGCTAGTATTAGATAACTACTTTCATTATAATGGTAATATTTTAATGTGAACACGGCTTGCTTTATTGTTTTGGTGCATATCATTTGAAGTGTACACTTTATTTCTAACAGAATAAAAATTGGGGTGCTGGAAAGATTAAAATATTACCTCGATCCAATTTATCATGAACTATAACTTGGATTTTTGGTGATAATCAAATATAGTCTCCCGCTTTTGCAACCCCAGTTCCTCAACGCTCAGGTATCATGGTAACTCTCTTACAGAGGCCACTTTACAGGCTCCAATATTGGCATAGTAACTAAATCTCAATTTTCGTAGTAAATCTTAGACAACCTTTCAAGGGTGTAAAACCGTTGAAGTCATAGGGATGTACATCGGGTGAATATGGGAGTGATGCTAGTCTCCCACTTTTGCTCCATCAAATGCTCATAACGAGCTTTGCTTTGTGTGATTGTGGCATTATGAACAATGATTAGGATTAGGATCTGTCCATTCATGCTGAGATATAAATCTCAAGAAATAACACTGTGGTCTTCTTCACGTAAATGCCCAAGACAGATTCCATGCAAATCCATTGTCATTTAAAATCTTGTTCCTGAATTCTCGCCATGGTTCTTAAGCAATCTCACCCTCTCCTAACCATTGAGCCAACTTGTTTTTAGGTAGGGGTACCCAACTTGCTTTGATAACTAAGGTCGAGGTTGTACCAAAGGAGATTATAATGGCATATGTTTATTCAGTTTGCCTTTGCTTTTCTGTCAAATTATGGGGGACAAGTTTTCCAAATTTTTTTGATTAGACATCGAAAGACTAGATTTGGGAACATCAACATGTATGGCCAGCTCGGCAACTGATCATGATTTTGTGGCCAAACCCGCTTTAATTTGCTCCAATATTTGGTGTTTATCTGAAGGTACGTGAGAAACCTCTCCTCTGGTCTTTCCACGTACAGTACGTCTTTTTGTTCATCTTGGTCACCCATTTAATGATGTGGATAAAGAATGCCCTTGATTGTATACTTTTTTGCAGCAAATCATAAATGTAAATGATCATCTGATTATGCGTCTGATTTTGGCGAAAAATCGCTGGTCCTGATCTCTCATCGAAAATATAAATATTTTTGACAAAAGTACCAAATATTTTGACCACTTTGATTGTGTGGCTAACAAATACAGACGCACGTGTACCAGGTTTGACTTTGCTGACTCAAGTGGTTAATAAACAAGGTCATAATTTGCAAGTCTATCTTTGATTGAAATACAAGTAATTTCATGTTGGTGTTTTTTTATAAAATTGTAATTCCTACTGACATCCAATTTGTCACTTACTTCACTTGCCTAAGAAATCAGTATTAATGACGTAGTATGGTGGCTTGTTTTGCAGATGTTGAACTGAAGCACAATTGTCAAATACCCTTTGTATAAAAGTTATCAGAATATGCAGATGGCTTGGACATCATATACCTAACAATAAAATGTTTTGATTAATTTATAACATAATAAACCTGCAAAGCTTGCAACACATAGCGAAGTGGCGAAGCAGTCTCCCAAACTAACGCTGACATTTGACCAATCAGTTTCAAAATCACTAGCAAACGAGCCTTTTTGGTCGCCTGTCGATTGGTGAATTTGGGAATTCCCAGCCGTTCTCGAGTTTTTGCTCGGACGGACAGACAGACAACATGAAGTTAGTGACTCCGCTTCGCTTCGCCACTTAATGAGGCTTTGTATTTTATGAGAGCAATATAACTAGTAAATATAGAAGGCCATGTATCTCTAACATAGGACAATATGACAAGTAGCCCGCTTTACACAACTGGATTATTAGGTACCCGTTCCAAATGAATGCAGGTATTCATTTATTTTTTTTGTAAGAGTGGGTCGCCTCCAGTACAATAAAACGACTCGACTACTTGCTCGCAAAACATTTAACTATATAAAAAATCTAAATATAATAAATTTAAAAAATGGTTTGCCACATGGAATATAATGTCACATGACACTTCAAGTGTGTGGTAGACTTTACTATCACTTCTCTTCATATTTCAGGACAGGATTTGATTTGCTAGGCTATTGGAATGGTAACAAAGTTAATCTTGATATTTGTCACTCACTTTTTATTGGTATCGTTCATTTTTGATGGATTACTTGATTTGGTGAAAATCATAAGGCATTTGGTAACATTTATGGTATTTTGACTGGAATTTCAGGATTATCTTAATATTTTAAATTAACGCTGCCACCAAAGTTAAGACTCCATAGGTCTATTTTGGTTTTAAGACTATTTTATAAAAAGTAACTTTGTTTAATGATAGTATTGGATGTTTCCTAACAATCTAAAAGATTTTCGAAAATTTTAACCCATATTGACTGCGTTTAGCTCAGATAAAGGACTTCTAGGTTGAATTATCCAAATGGATGACCAAATATTTGCCAACATCAGATTGGGGGGGTTAATTTTTTTAAATTCATATGCTTGCATAAGAACACTAGAATTAAGTGTCAGATGAGTACTTAGTGCGACAATGTAAGGGTTTTGAATCAGATAAACTATCACTTCTTCACCAAGGGAACATGGTCTTGTCTACTCAGGTTCTTTGCACAGTGACTGACATGTGTACATTAAGGGGTGGGGGCCACATAGCTGTAATAATAAAAAACTGAATTGGGTCGTTTTAAAAATGCTGGTATCCTGGTGTATGCCGATATTGCTGGGTTTCTGTACATTTCTTTATCTTTGGTAAAAGTAATATCACTAAACCAATTAAAATTGCAACTTGGGATGTGGAGACCTTGCGTACAGCAGGAAAATTAGTAAATGCTACAGGAAAAATAAATAGGCTTAAACTGAAGAATTAGTGATCTACAGTGGCCAGGATCAGAAAGATTTATACTGTAAAATGAGGTTACTTTGCTACATTTTTCAACAATGTTTTTAGATAAAAACTTATTTATACTTGTTCATTTTTAATATATCTGAAGCATGATTGTTTTGAATGTTAGATAAGGAATTGGATTTTATGATTTTTATCTATTTGCTTTCTATTTCATTACATATACTACACTGCAACACTACGAATCTAATAAGAATTACATGAAAAAATGAATTGTAGGCAAGCTTACCATCCAAAAACTAACCTTACAACAGGAAACAGTGATAATAATGAAGTGCACTTGCATTCACTTCATACAAAACCTCTTTTCAGACTTTAGAGAGGTGATGCTTGCAGCTTCCTTTTTTGTGTAAAAGAAAAGATCAGTAAATAAAAAATAGGAACAAAGTCAATAAAATGAAAAAGGAAGTTTTATTACATATGGAGATACATATGTTATAAAGGGAACAGGTTTTTGTATGACAAATTATTCTCAAATTTCGTCAAATTCGAGAACTAAATAATACCCACGTTTGTTTTTTGACTTAGGTTCACTAAGACCATTTACTGCATCATCCCATGAATACTTTAAAATATTGGCATGATCAGGCCATTTCCAAGGTGTTAACGGCCCTTACATGGAATTAGTGACCCCCTCATATTTGAATATAACAAATGCGTCAATTTGTTTTCTCTTTCTTTTTAGAAACATTTTTAAATAGGACCATTATTCTCGATTTCAAACAAGTCATTTGATTCAGCATCGGCATGGGACGAATCAGTTCTTATTGATTCAGCCTCTGAAGCAGATGAGCGGACTTATTGATTATGTAATTAACAACACTTTTCTTGATCAGTTCCCATTTGAACTTTGAAGAGTAAAGACGTGCTGTTTTGCTCAGATAAGATATCAAGTGCAACATAACAAGAGCAAGGCCAACTGGCCAAGTGTTACTGTGATAAGTGTTTAAAAGCATAATAATACAGAACTTGAATTACAGTTTACAAATATTTAGAATTGATTTTAAAAAATTATTTTACAATAATTTTGGACTAGCGATTATATAAATTAAATGTTCCCTTCGGGGAACTTTCTCGGATATGACAATAATGGACAAACTAATATAATGCAAGGTCCCCCAACAACAAGCAACCAAATTTCACCCCAAACACAACTAAATTTATCTCAGACACCTATGCAATGGCTCTCACAGCCTAACTTTACAACTCCTGTATAAATACAAACGTTGCCTAATCAGTACAATCCCTATCAAACACAGTTACAAAGCCAACAGGAAGTAGCGACACCAATGCAAGTAAACAATGAATCAGACTGGCAGATACAAAATTCTAAAAAACAAAAACGTAATGCAGACCAACAACGTACAACTAAATAAAAAAAACTAGATGACTACTGGCTAAGTGCTCTCACGAACCTCAAATAGATTCCAGCCACTTTCAGAAGACGAAAGCAAGGATAACGAAATAACAGAAGCAGTAAAGCCACCCCCTATTTTTATACATCAAGTAAATAACTTGAAACCCCTCATAGATATGCTTAACGAACATGCTAAAGACAAGTACACTATTAAGCTTGTGGAGAGTAGTCAAGCCAAAGTACAACTAACATGCGACAAACTCTATGGTCACATTATCAAAATCTTGAAGGAAAAAAACACTGAATTTCACTCGTTTCAACAAAAACAGGACAGAACATTTAGGGTAGTCTTACGTGACATGCATCCAACAGTCGATATCAACTGTCTTGCAGAAGAAATTACTAAACAAGGACATACCGTAATCAGTATTCATAACATCAGACATAGAGTTCATAAAACTCCGCTATCCATATTCTATGTTCAACTACAACAAAATGAAAATAACAAAAAAATCTACGATATACAATATTTGATGAACCTAAAAATAAAATTTGAACCACCACACGTTAAAAGAGAAGTGCTTCAGTGTCTCAAATGTCAAAGATATGGCCACACAAGAAACGTCTGCAACAGAACTGCGAGATGTGTTATGTGTGCAGGGGACCACCTAACAAAGAATTGCGAAAGAAAACAAGGAAGCAACGATGTGAAATGTGTCAACTGCCAAGGAAACCATCCTGCAAACTACAGGGGGTGTATAGTTGCTAAGGAAATACAGAAACGAATGTATTCACCCCTTAGGAGTAAAGAGATGGTTCAACCTAGAATTTCCTACTCCCAAAAGTATTAGAGCAAAATAAACAAGCCAACAACAACTTCCAACACAATCAGAACTACACCAGTAACCAAACCAACAACCTTGAAACACTGATGGCGAAACTCATGGAAAGGATGGACACCATGCTAAATTTACTCTCGACCGTCATATCTAAAATCTCATAATGGATCTCTTTCTTAAGCTTGCACTCTGGAACGCCAAAGGCTTGGCACAGCACTGTCAAGAAGTCGCAACATTTTTAAAACAACACAACATTGATATCATGTTAGTATCAGAGTCACGTTTCACTAACCTAAACTACTTTAAAATCCTTAAGTATAACGTTTACACAACAAATCATCCTGATGGAACGGCACACGCGGGCACTGCACTCATAATTAAATCAACTATAAAACATCATGAAATACCAAAACATCAAAAAGAACATATTCAAGCCACAAGCATTTCAGTAGTATTAAACAACAGAGACGTCATCATTTCGGCACTCTACTGCCCACCCAAACATTCCATTAGAAAACAACAATTTCAATCCTTCTTTAACACACTTGGGCCCAGATTTGTAGCAGGAGGAGACTTCAACTCAAAGCACCAGGAATGGGGATCTAGAGTGACACTAACCCGCGGCAGAGAATTACTCAAGGCTATGGAAGAAAACAACTTACAACACCTCTCAACCGGAGAACCAACTTACTGGCCATCAGACCCGCAAAAGATTCCTGACTTACTAGACTTCTGCGTCACAAACGGTATAGCAAATAATTATCTAAAAGCAGAATCGTGTTTAGACGAAATAAAAACTGTAATCAAGAACCTCAAAATAAACAAGTCCCCAGGTTATTGTCTCATAACAACCAAAATATTAAAAGAACTACCTGAAAAAGGTCTTAAAGCTATAATGTTACTAATTAATGCTCTTTTAAAGCTAGAAATCGTCCCTGATCAATGGAAATAATTATGATCTTAAAACCAGGAAAAGATCCTAGCGACATATCATCTTACAAGCCCATCAGTCTCCTCCCTATAATTTCCAATGTCTTTGAGAAACACATCTTACAAAGATTAAAACCAGTTATTGAAGAAAAAAACTTGATTTCAGAGATCAGCATAGTACTGTCGAGCAAAATAAAAAGAACTCTATCATTAAGTTTCTTCAATATATTCAAATCTTACCTAAGCAATCGATTTTTCCAAGTCAAACTCCAAGAAGATTTATCAGCTCTGCATCCGATCGGCTCAGGTGTCCCGTAAGGCAGTGTCCTAGGTCCCAGGCTATACCTAATATATACATCAGACATCCCAACCACCAGACAAACCATGACAGCCACCTTTGCAGACGACACCGCCGTGCTTGCCTCCCACAACGATCCACGATCTGCATCACAACTCCTTCAAATCAACTTGAACAAGATAGAAACTTGGAGAATCAAGGTCAATGAAGACAAATCCGCACATGTAGCGTTCACCCTACGTAAGGAAACCTGCCCACCTGGTACACTCAATGCGAAACAATTACCACAGGCAGATAATGCTAAATATTTGGCCATGCATTTAGACAGACGGTTAACCTGGAGGACCCACATCTGGAATAAACGGAAACAGCTAAGACTAAAGTACCGACGAATGTACTGGCTTCTCGGCCGTACTTCCAAACTCTCCTTAGATAACAAACTGCTGTTGTATAAAACCATCTTAAAACCGGTGTGGACATATGGGATCCAGTTGTGGGGATCAGCTAGCAACTCTAATCTTCAGATTCTCCAGAGATTTCAAAATAAGGTATTCAGGAACATCATCAATGCACCGAGATATGTACCCAACTGTGTTATACAACAGGATATCCCTGTACCAACATTAAAACAAGAAATAGTGGCTTACAGTGTAAAACATTGTGATAGGCTTAGTGCGCACACCAACGAACTCGCAGCAAATCTATTAGACAGACCATATGTCAAAAGACTTAAAAGGCACGATCCACTTAATCTACCTAACAGGTTTAACTAGACTTGATTTCAGGACAGTTTCTAGTCACAATCACAACAGTAACTATGCTATGTAGAATTAAGATAGTGCACTTACTGGAATGTTCTCTTACATGTCAACTACTCATTAAACAAACTATTTACTGAATATTATATTGAATAATAGATTGTAAATATTCACTGATGATAAATAAAAAAAAACTTTTCTTGATATTTGTTGCAAAGCGTACAGTCAACTCGGGATTCCGTTTTAAAAATTCTTGGTCCATTCCTTGCCAGGAAAATTAGCAGTAAACTATTGTAACTGTGCGCCTTGTCCTCTGTAAATAGGAGCTGATTATGAATCGTTACTCAAACATATCAACAGGGAAGCTAAAGACTTACCCTTGAATCTGTTGGAGCTAAAATCAAACTAAGTGATCAAAGTATCCTAACTATCTACAGCGTATACAGGCAGCCAAATAAAAAACTAAATGAAAATGACATAAAGATCCTATTCAATACAACTGATCAGATACTAGTAGTCGGAGATATTAATTGTAAACATATCACTTGGGGTTGTCGAGCTACCAATCTTGAAGGCACCAAACTCGATCATTATTCAACTGTCTATGCCTTTCAAGTCCTGTTTCCAGATGAGTATGCTTACTTCCCTTACTGCACAGATCACCAACCAGACATACTAGATATCGTCCTACAGAAAAACTTTTCGAAGCAGATCAAAGAGTTATAATGGAACTTAATTCCGATCATTTACCGGTACTAGCATCCTTCCTCAGCATGCCACAAGTAAGGCCACCACCCCAAAGCCTCACTAATGAACCAATTGCCTGGAATACTTTCCCAGAAAACTTAGATCACAACCTTCGAGAACCGAACACCTGCGAGACTCAAAAAGACATAGATATCGCTGTAACCAATATCACCACATCAATTGTGACTGCCGTAAAATCATCAGTTATCCATCCATCCATCCAATGGCGCTACAGCCCGATTCGGGCCTTGGCCTCCTTTAGGCATCTTCCCCATCCGTCTCTGTCTGTTGCCGCTCTCTTCCAGTTTTTAACTTTCAGTATGTCGTCTGCATCTCTGGCAACCTCCTCCTGCCACCTCTTCTGGGGTCTTCCCACTGGCCTTCGTCCTTCCATCCTTGATAGCAGTACTCTTTGTGGTACTCTTTCCTCATTCATCCTCACGACGTGTCCTGCCCACTTTAGTCTCCGTATCTTTACGAAATCGGATATGAGTAATTCTCTGTACCCTTGGTATATTTCATGGTTGTATCTGCACCTCCAGTTTCCGTTATCTTCTTTTGACCCGCAAATTCTTCTTAGTATCTTTCTTTCGAATGCATCGATGTAGTTTGTTATTTTTTGTGTCATTACCCATACTTCACATCCGTAAGTTATTACTGTTCTTATTATGCTTTTGTAAATTCTGACTTTATTGTTTTTGTGGACATCGTGGGACTTAAATATGTTCAGCATGGCATAGTATGCTTGTTCGCTTCTTCTAATTTCCGTTTCTTCATTTCCATCTTTTGCTACTCCTAGGTATATAAAGTCTAGGTATATAAAATCTTGGACCCTTTCAATATTGTCATCACCTATTGTAACGTTTTGTAGTATTCTTCTTGAGCGTGTTTGTGTTAGAGTTTTAGTTTTGTCTACATTTACTCTTAGTCCCACTTCCGTTGGTTGTTTTTCTAGGTCTATGTAAATTTCTTTTGTTTCCATCATTGATCTCCCCATTATGTTAATATCATCGGCGTACGCTGCAAGTTGTGTTGATTTGTTGATCAGAATGTTGTGGGGGTTAATTGACATTTTCCGTATGGCATATTCTAAAGCAATATTGAATAATGTAGGGGCCATTCTATCGCCTTGTTTTAATCCTTTGGTTATTTCGAACGGGTCGGTCAGCTGATTTTGTATTTTAACGTATGCCGTGGTCTCTGTCATTGTTGCTTTTATTAGTCTGATCAGTTTTCTTGGGATTCCAAATTCATTCATAATGGTGTATAATTTGTCTCTTTTTATTGAGTCGTAGGCTTGACGAAAATCAACGAATATTTGGTGGACGTCAACGTCAAATTCTCAGGTTCTTCTCAGGGATTCTTTAACACTAAACAATTGATCAATGGTGGATCTACCTTGTCTTCTTGGTATTCCCCTATAATATCTTGTGTATCTTATTCAGTATGTGCGTGAATATTTTATACGCTGTGTATAACAGTGAAGTGCCTCGGTAGTTTTTACATACTAGTTTGCCGCCTTTCTTGTGTATTGGTATGATTACGCTATTCTTCCGGTCTTGTGACATTTCTTCTTCATTCCAAACTTTTGTTATCAGCTCATGGAGCTGCTTGGTTAGCTTTTCTCCTGCCACTTTATGCAGTTCAACGGGGATTTCATCAAATCCAGGTGCTTTGTTGTTCTTTTGTGATTGGATAGCTTGTATGATTTCATCGTATGTGGGAGGATCCAAGTGGATGTCGTCTTGTTGTGCTTCTTTAGTTGTTTCTATGTTCTCATGTTCTCCAAGAAGTTCCTGAAAGTATTCTCGCCATGTTTGTTTGATGTTTGATATATCTGAGTTTATATGTCCATTCTTGTCTCTCATTAGTGTAGTTTGTGGTTTGAATCCTCCTCTCAGCTTCTTTATGTATGCATACGCGTTTCTGGTGTTGTTATCTTTAAAATCTTTTTCCATTTCTATCACTTGGTTATTCATCCATTGTCGTTTTTTTCTTTCTGCATGTCTTATCTGCCTTTTTCCTTACCTCTGAGAATGCCTCTTTCCTTTCACGTGTTCTTTGCTCCACATACTTCCTGTGTGATTCATTTCTTTTGTTTATAACATCCTGGCATTCTGCATCGAACCATGTCTCTTTTCGTTGTTGTTTCTTATGCTCCAATGTTCCCTCTGCTATTTTCTTAGTTATTGTCTTAATTCTATTCCACTGTTTTTCAATTTCCGTTTCTTCCCCATTGTCTTGTTGATCGATGTTTTCTATTTGTTGGTTTACTTCTTCCTCGTATTGCTTCCTTGTTTCTGGGTCTTTAAGTTTTCCAATATCTAGTTTTTTTGTACATTCAAGTTTTTGTGCTCTTTGTATATTAATTTTGTATCTGTATTTAGCTTGCACTAGGAAGTGGTCGGACCCGCATGATGCTCCTCTTCTTGATCGGACATCTAGGATACTTGTTGCTCCATCGGGTGAGACCCATGTTCCCTTATGGATATCTTTATGTAGGAAACATGTAGAACTGATAATCATATTTCTACTACACGCGAAATCTATCAGCATTTCTCCATTCTCATTTGATTTTGTGTGAAGACTATGTTTTCCTATTGTACCTAGATATTTATTTTCTTTGACTATTTGGGCGTTTATGTCACCTAGTATTATTTTTATATCATTTTTTGGGGTACTATCATACACCTGTTCTAGTTGTTGGTAGAAGGTTTCCTTGATTTCTCTGTCTTTTTCTTCCGTAGGGTAGTGTACATTTATGAGTGATACATTAAAGAATTTTGTTTTAATTCGGAGTCTACAGATCTTTTCATTAACTGGTGTGAAATCTAGTGTGTTGGGTTTGAACTCTTTGTCGACAATAAAAGCTACTCCGAATTCTTTATCCCCTCTTGGTTTGCCACTATATAATATAGTGTGTGTTTTCGTGTCTTTGTTCCCTTGGTTGATCCATCTGGTTTCCTGTACTGTTGTGATTTTGATGTTGTACCTTTTTATTTCATTAAGTAGATTTATTTGGGCGCCCGGTTTGAGGAGCGTTCTTGCGTTCCATGTACCCAATTCAAAGTCCATATTCCATTGCCTGAGTCGTTTCCGATGTATCAGTCCGTTCATCCGAGGCTTCTGCATAGGTTTCAGAACAGGTGTACCTAGTGGTACGTTTTACGGTTAGGGGTTGTTAGTCCTTAGTCCAACCCCCTTTTCGGAGGACCATTTCTCCCGCTCTCGTCAGCCCTGACCCCATCTTCCACCGGGGTTGGTTGCCCGATCTCTTATGGGGTTGCTCAGGTTCCCGGGGGTCGCCAGCTTGGAGGTGAGAGTCGGAATTGGGTAGGGAGGCTATGCGGTGCTAACTGGATGCGGCACCGTGTGGTATGCATGCACTACTCCATTTGAACCCCAATCATCAGTTATAACCTATACTAAACCTAGATTCGCAAATAATAACCATCCTCCCAATCATATACTGCAGCTCATTAAAACAAGAAGCCAAACCAGACGCCAGTGGCAAAGAATCAGAAACCCAGAAACGAAAAGGCTATTAAACAGTTTAACTCATCGTCTCAAAAAGGAACTCGACGAATATAAACTGGAATCATATCAAAGACATATAGTAAGTATCTGCCCTGGCGACCCAGGTATGTGGAAAACCACAAAAAGAATATTAAAGCAACATGAAGAATTGCCCACTATAACTAATGGCAATGACGCGTACTACACAGATAATGAAAAATCAGAAGCATTTGCTACACACCTAGAACATGTCTTCCCGCCGTTTTTATCTGTAATCCTACACACGATCTCCATATAATTAATCATATTGAACGAAATGTTCCAGTTATAACCAAAAACATTCGTCCCACATCTCCGAGGGAAATAGCACAAATCATAACTGCTCTGCCCAGGCGAAAATCACCTGGCCATGATCTTATATCCAACACGATTTTAAAACACCTGACCAAAAAATGTCTGGCACATCTAGCCTCAATGTTAAATGCATGCCTCCGCACTGGGTACTTTTCCCGCGACTGGAAACACGCAGAAAAGATTATTTACATTAGATTACTAGAATTCGTCGAAATCCGAAACATAGTACCACCATTTCAATTTGGCTTCAAGAGAGGACACTCAACTTATCATCAGCTCCAGCGAAATAATTACTAAAATAATAGAAAAAGGATACCACAACAAATACTACACTACAGTCCTCTTTTTGGGTGTTGCTCAGGCCTTCGATAAGGTGTGGATCGAAGGCCTAAAGAAAAAACTCCTTAACATAAATGCTCCCAATTATTTGTTAGAAATTATCTTCTAATTTCTAGAAGATAGAACGTTTGCGGTTAAGATCAACTCTTGTATATCTGAGACTAAACAAGTGCATGCTGGAGTCCCACAAGGCAGCATAGTAGGGACCTCTGCTGTTTAACATCTACACATCCGATTTCCCAGTAACCACAGCATCCATAGCCGCATTTGCAGACGACACAGCAATGATCACTCAAAATGCCGATCTACAAGAGGCTGTGTATCAATTACAAAAATCCGTAGACAAGATCTCTAACTGGTTTGAAAGTTGGAATATCAAATTAATCCCACGAAATGTCAGACTAAAATCTTTACTTTAAGGAAAATAACTACCGTATCTAATATCATCATTGACGGCAATCCCATACAATAGAATCCAACGGACTCGGCAGTCAAATATCTCGGAGTATACTTGGACACGCGCCTAACCTGGAGCTTTCATCTAAATCACAAACTATTACAGGGCAACAATAGGTTAAGGCAACTTTATCCATTGGTGTATGTACTATCTTAATGTAAAAAACGCTATTACGCCCATTAATTCTCTATGCCTGTCCAGTTTGGTGTACTACATCCCAAACGAACATTAATAAACTACAACGATTCCAAAATAAAGTTTTACGAATAGTAGTGAACGCGCCGTGGTATATTCGTAACAACCAGTTACACTATGAACTAGGTGTATCTCAAGTGAACGAGTTCATTCGTCAAACCACAAAAAGTTTTTACAAAACCCGAGAACATGTGCTGGTGTCCTTCACTACAACTTGTGCCAGTTGAACATAGATGGTAGATTAAAACGAAAACTACTACAGGATCTAGTAGCCTCTGACGAACATAGTGATTAACGCAATAATTTCCCTAGGTCTTCAATTATTGTCAATTTCTCGTACTTAATCAACTATTAATTGCAACATTTATTATTGTAATTATTGTAAATAAGACGTTATAAATAGTCTTGCCAAGCTATTTATTGTAATTGTTAGTCTATATTACAAACGTCATGTGTAACAATTTCCTTTGTTGATCTGACAATAACTTGTAAATTAAAAAAAAAGATCCAGGGCAAATTTCTAAAATTTATTTTTCACAAAAATCTTAGCTCGATAGATCCGGATACGGTAAGAGGCAAAATAGAATAAATCAAAGCACAATATCCAGCAAAGCACAGTAGGGTACTCTAATACACCATAATTAGATCTTGATTTGAACAGGGATGTACTCAGTAAGGAGTCTGATCTTTTTATTGAAGTGTATCCAGGTAATCTCCCATATAGCAAAGTAACCTCACTTTACGGTAACCAACAAAGGTGTTTTATATTATGCAGAAAGGGACGACCAAACCCATAGATATTGTGCTGGAATTGTCATAGAAAAGGAAATAAACAAATTAGTAGTAAATTTTATTCTCTATCCTTAACGTATAATAATGATACAAATGAACTCTAATAGAGGAAAAATCAACACAATCCAAGTACACGCACTAACGGCAGACAGAAAAGATGAAAAGAAACATTCTATGAACAATTACAATGTTTTAAAACCACTTTAAAAACGTGACAACCCTAATAGTGGGTGATTTCAATGCTAAAGTGGCCAAAATAAAAACTGACGGATGTACTAGAGAACATGGGTTGGGAAAGAGAAATGATCACAGAGAATGACTCATTGAATTTTGTCAAAGCGAAGAATTATCAATAATGATTACGTTACCAAATAGAAGACTACATGGAGGTTGCCTATGGCGAACAGATAACTGTCGTACATCAAATAGATTATATGATAATTAGAAACATTTGAAAATGATATTATATCAGCAAAAACATCCCAGAGCTGACATTGGGTCAAATCACAATCCTGTGGTAGCAACATTAAATATAAAATTGAAGAAATCAAAATTGTAAGTAATAAATGTATCACCTGAGTTGTCTAAGCAGTTGAGGCGCGGACTGCGATGCGGGCGGACCCGGAACTCTCTGATGCCTGGCGGACAGCCTACTTAGTCACTAAAAATAATTGAGTACCTGTTCTCGCTCGAGCAAGGGGTAATAATGGCGGTCTTCTAAGGCGCAGTGCTTGCCACAACGCCTCGCATCAGAGATGGTGCGCGACGATCGGACAGTAAAGTCGGACATATGAAGCCTTAACCTCTCAGTTCGCAGGCCGTGCTGTCATGCGGGACGTTAGAACCGTGCCCACTATTAAGTAATAAATGTGTAAATACAGTAATGCAAAAGAAAAAGTTAATCATAATATCAGAAATGCTATACAACAAAACAAAAGTACTGACAAATGAAAAGTGGAAAAACACAGAGGCTGCTTTATTAAAAGTTAGTAAAGAGACTTTAATTCTAGCTAGAGTTAAGAAAAAATCTTGGATGACAAGAAATTTTAGGCTTGATGGGGGAAAGGCGGAACAACAAAGCTAAAAATGAACAAAAAAGTTTATCGAATAATTGAAATCAAAATTAAAGAAACAAAAAAACATGGTTGATTGGAAAGTGCAGAGAAATTGAAGAATATTAGCTAAAATATAATAGTTTTAATATGCACAGGAAGATTAAGAAAGTAGCAGATATTCAAAGAGCAAAACAATCGCATATATATTAAAAGAAAAGAATGGAAGAATAATCACTGGTATAAAACTAAAATTACAGACATGGAAGAACTGTTTAACGACGACATATTTGAGCTAAAATAAAATGAAACGGTAGAGACAGAGCTATAAACATTGAGAAGTGCGATAGAATAAATAATATAGAGCGAGATGAAATTCCAATAGAATTGTCAAAGCATAAACGATGATACAATGGAAATAGCGGTAGATCTTTTTAATCCAATTTATAGAACAACGTTATCCCAGAAGAATGGCTGCCGTCACCTTTTATACCAATACTAAAGAAAATAATGCAAAAAATTGCACGGAACATAGAATTATATCACTGATGAGGCATACGTTGAAAGTATTTCTTAAAGTCATTCATAAGAGAGTACCTGTACAAGAAACTTGAAGAAGGTATCAGCAATACACAAATGGAATTTAGAAAGGGTTTTGGAACGAGAGAGGCCTTATTTGTAATTAGTGTATTGATGCAGCGATGTTTAGACATAAATAAAGACTTTTACGCGTGCTTTATGGATTTTGAAAAACTATATAAAATACTTAAAAAGAAAAATACAGACAGTCTTAATACAAGACCAAATATAATAGCCAAATTGTACTGGCATCAAACAGCTAAAGTAAAAGTGGAAAATGAAATAACTGAAAAAATTTAGATATGCCTAGGTGTCCACCAGGGATGTATTCTTTCTCCGATTTTGTTCAACTTAACAGTTGGGCTGAAAAGTTCGTAGGCTGACACATAAGCGGCGCTAGTAGTATTAAATCTATGTGCTTTTTAGTTAACCCTAACCTTCAAAAGACTCGTGTATAAATTTGACAACTGTCGGACTATTAGTTTAGGAGATATCGTATTTTGAGTGAAGCAACTATTGTTAATTTTAAAAAAATGGATAAAAAGGAATTTCGAGTATTAATAAAACACTGCTTTTTGGCAAAAAAAATACCGTTGAAACCAAGGCTTGGCTTGATAAGCATTATTTAGACTGTGCACCAGGAAAATCAACCGTTGAGAAGTGGTTTTCCAAGTTTAAACGAGGCGAGATGAGCACTGATGACGATGCACGCAGTGGACGCCCGAAAGAGGCTGTAACGGACGAAAACATAAAAGTTTACAAAATGATTATGAATGACCGTAAATTGAAGTTAAGCGAGATAGCTGAGACTCTGAAGATATCAAAATACAGTGTTGGACATATCTTGCATGAATATTTGGACATGCAAAAACTGTGTGCAAAGTGAGTGCCGCGCGAGCTCACAATCCAGCAAAAGTTTCAACGTGTCGTTGATTCAGAACAATGTTCAGCGATATTCAACCGTAATAATAACGAATTTTTCCGTCGATATATGACAATGGATGAAACATGGCTTCATCACTACACTCCAGAGTCAAATCGACAGTCAGCCGAGTGGACTGCACGCGATGAACCGAATCAAAGAGTGGAAAGACGCAATAATCGGCTAGCAAGGTTTATGGCATCAGTATTTATTGATCACCTTGAAAAGGGCCAGACCATCAATAGCGATTATTACAAAGCGTTGTTGGAGCGTTTGAAGGACGAAATCACGAAAAAACGGCCCCATTTGAAGAAGAAAAGTGCTGTTTCATCAAGACAATGCAACGTGCCACAAGTCAATGAAAATGATGGCAAAATTGCATGAATTAGGCTACGAATTGCTTCCGCATCCACCGTATTCTCCAGATCTGGCCACCAGCGACTTTTTCCTGTTCTCAGACCTCAAGCGAATGCTCGCTGGAAAGAAATTTAGCGCCGATGAAGAGGTAATTGCCGAAACAGAAGCTTATTTTGAGGCTAAAGACAAAATATATTTTAAAAATGGTATAGAAAAATTGTATGATCGCTATAATCGGTGTATCGCCCTCGAAGGCAATTATATTGAATAATAAAATCCAATTTTATCAAAAAAAAAATTTTTTTTCTATGTAAGCCTACGAACTTTTCAGCCCAACTGTTATATACTGTAGCAATATGTCGTGCTTTAGAGAAAGAAAAAATGGGAATAACTAAACGGAGAAATTATAAACAATATGCAATATAGCCTATAGTTTGCAAGACCAGCGTTTAGTTGAAAACATAAATTTACACAGTAATAACTATGGCCTGAAACTAAACCATAACAAGACAAAGCTAATCTTTATATCAAAAAAACAAATGTTAGCGACAGTATGACAATTTCTAATACACGATTTGAAAATGTCAACTGCTGAGAGCGTGAATTACAAAAACTAGCAATCAAACTAAAGAAATTAAAACAAGAATAGAAACAGCAAGACAATTGTTTATTGAAAAGATTCCTGTTGTGCCGAGATATTAACTTCTTAGATCTTCGAATACTAATATTAAGGTGCTATGTTTTTTCCACATTGCTATACGTTTCAGAGGCGTGGACATTGAAGCAAAAAAATATTAAGAATCTGTAGGCTTTTGAAATGTACGTTAGCGCTATAGAAGAATATGGAGTATGGCATGGTCAGAAAAAATAACTAACACAGTATCACGTAAAACAAAAAAGAAATGTGAAATAATATACACAATTAAAAGAGGAAATTGAAGTATTTGGGCCAGAAATTGAGATGTGAAAAGTACTCATTGCTGAAGCTAATAATACAGGAAAATAAAAGGTGTGGGAAGCATCAACCGAAGAGGGATATCCTGGCTACGGAACTTAACAGAATGGTATGGCTGTAGTACTACCGAATTATTGAAACTTCTGTCAACAAAATACAAATGCCCTTGATGATTGCTAACTGCCGATAGGTGACAGTACTATAAGAAGCAGAAAAACCTGTTTTGTATATGCTCTATAAAACGGAGTTCTTGAGGTCCCTAAACCATTAAACAAGTTTAGAATATTCTTGGGAACCTATTACCGAAAGATATCACTTCGTTCTGCTTTATAGCTCTATACATCATTGTTGCAAGAGTGGACCTATATTACTTAAAACAATTCTATATTTCATTTATGTTAGAAGACATCATATTCCATATTAACATGTTCAAAGAATACTAAGACATATTAAGAACTATGAAACTTAAATATGTTTTTTTATATGTACTCGTATACTTTTAATCACAGTTTGTGATTTATTGTTCTCAATTATGATATCAAATTTCCTCAATTTTCTATTTATTGGTATAAATGTACAGTTCAATATATATTTGAGATCCTGTAAACAACGATGTGATGAAAAATTTATTTTCATCAATAAACGAAGGCCAAAGAAAAAAATTGAATTTTTCTTTATATAGGAAAATACGTTAGCAAAAATTTAACTGAGAATTCTTTGGTTTTCGTATGTCTGTAGTATATGTAGATATTCAACACTATGAAGAGCCCAGCGATAAGTCTACTATATATACTTATCTACCATAGAAAGTAATTTTCTGAAGCCAACTTGATTAGGAGGTTGTTGTCCAAAGTTTTATAAACGCTTCTTAATATTATCGAAACAAATGACTATCCAGGTTAAAAATTATACTGATAATTGGAGATGTTTTTTTTTTAGTAAAAGAATGACAGAATTGTACCCATGTTGGGGAAACTGCTATATTCCATTTGGTTATATGGAGTTTGGAGTAGTTAGTAATCTCTTCCACTCCTGCTTTCAGGAGTTCTTTGCTAATATTGGCCATGTTACCTTTTTCGTTTTTGTTTTGTTTCTTTTCTCTTCTCATCTCTGTAAAGTCGATGTGCTTTACTCGTTCTTACCATATGTGTAAAGGTTAGTTTACGTAATAGTGGGACTAATCAACTTTCAAATATTTGGCGCCTATACACACACACAGGCCCATCGAGGGGTGAGAGAGAAGGGGGGGTTAAAATTCTTTGAACCCGTAGTTCTTAGGGGTCCGAACTCTAATATATTGTAACGAATTTCCGAACATCTCCTTAAGGGCAGCATTGCTTTAGACGTTCGCGGCTAATATTGGTATATGGTCTAGCGGTGGGATACAAGAAGATTTGCTTACCAATTTTCCGTTTAATTTTAAAAATATACTACAGTTTTTTATAACAGAATAAAGACGATTTCAATCAAAATAATTGTAGTATATTTTTAAAAATAAACCCAAGTTGGACGTCTTAGAGCCTTATTAGGGTGCCGGAACCTGTGCCGGACTACATAATTAGATGGCACTTTTCGACCTGACATCTTTTGTAAAGATCACCTGTAGATTGGTTGCCTCCTAACGAGATATTAGGGAAAGAAACATTCAAATGGGTCCTGGATAAGGCCCCGATTTCTAAATTTTTTTTAAAAAACACGTTCGGGCGTATTTTTTCTGTAGAATCAGATTCTACAATAAAAAATAGGGATTCCTATTAAAAAACAAAGTTGGATATCTCAGGGCCTTACCAGGGTGCCGGACTACATAATTAGATGGTACCCCTTCGAACCCAGCAACTTTTATTAAGGTCACTTGTCGATTGACGGCTTCCCTGGCGTGATATTTGCGTGCGACTTTTAAAATGGGACACCCTATATAAAAATTATTATGTAATTCAATTTACTGCAGGTAAATACAGTAAATAAATAGTTTAAATAAATTTAAGCTTGTTATCCACCAATAACATTTTTATTTTTTAATGCCTCATGAGTTCCTATTTCAATTCTGTCTAACTTAAACTTTTTTGCGGAGACCTGATTCGTTTATAGTAAGGTATTAATACGAGGTTTCTTTTGTTCTGTAGCCGCGGAATGAATATTACCGCAATATATTCCATGCCAAGATCTTTCGTCAAAATTTCACATTTAGTTTTTGCAATTCTTAACTCATGCAGTTCTTGGACTGTCACTTGCTTATTCTTGCCGTTTGTAGCCCGTATTGGAAAAAGTAACTTTCATTTCAAATATAATATTATTTAACAGTTGTTTTCATATTACTAACATGTAAAGATATAAAAATTATTTTAAAGGCTAGGTAAATGTCTTCTCTTTGGTCTAGACGTTAATCATACACCAGTAAAGAGTTTAATTGAAGATATAATTCCTATTCTTTGAATTAACATTTTAGAGCATTATTATACTATTCCTAATGTTGCAGCATTTCTAGCATCACCGAAGAATCACAAGTCTATCAAGACATGTGTCTAAAATCCATATCAAGTAATGATTCATTAGGGGTACATTTGCTTTGTTTATTTACAAACTCGTCGAGTTAAAAATGTGCCTCATCGCTAAAGATCATTTTTAGGTTAAACTGAAAATCCAATTTATGATACCCTAAAAACCATTTGACGAATTGTCAAAAATGGGAATGGTCAGCAAGCTTAAGCTTTTGTGTTAATTAAGTTTTAAACGTATAAAATTTCAAATTTTTGAAGTAATTCCTAAGGGAAGCTTCTCGAAATGTCCAATTGTTCATGCAGCGACGCTTTGACTCTGGCAAATATTCTTACGGGACCTTGCTCTATGCTGATACTCGTAAGGTCTTGCGTCCACTACCTATCCTGTTTTATCAAATTTTGTAGTCAATCTTTTAAGAAGAACAACTCGTTAGTATCAAAGTTCAGGACCGTAAAAAAGTGCAACGTTCAAATTCGACGTTTAATTTGAGCCATTATAAAGTTTTGACCGAGGGAGCGGGGGGGGGGGGGGGTTGGTCTTGAATATAACGATTTTTTTATAAATCATGACATGAGGGCGTTGCAATAGGTAATATTTCTAGGAAATTGGCCTAAATGTTGTTAAACTTTTTTTATATAGACGTTAAAGTATGTTCTTAAACTAATTTTAAAAGGTTTTTCTTTTTTCTCTTAATTCTTAGATTTCTTCTTTGAATTTACGAATCTAAAAAATGATTTGCCAAATCTTACAATCAGCTTTGTAGATTATCGAAAAATCCGAAGAAAATCTCAGGTAGATCTTGTTAACACCTAGAAAGAACATGAATTTTATAAATTTACAGTTGAACTAATAATTTATTTAAAAATTTTGATAACACTATCTAGTAAAAATTAGCTTTAGATTTATTTGTATTAGAAACACCCTTAAAACCTTCTGAGTGCTTCATTTACTTACTTGCGGGTGTGTAGATAAGCAACTTTTGCAACATCTATATATACGCATGTCAAACCATGCTGCATTCTGTCCTTTCTGTGCATGCGTGAGCTCGCGTCGTTTCATTTCAACTTTCAAATAATAACCGTCGTTTTGCAACGTTCGTTCGTATTGTCGCGTATTCCGTCGTTTGTGCATTTTATCGCTTGATTTATCGTTAAATACCTTGACGTGATGGACAGTTTTGACTATAACGCTCCCAGCCACTACATAGACTTCACCAAGTACACCAGCGATGAGGAGGACGTGGAAAAAGTCGAAGAGTTTTTTGGTAACTGCACAGGTGAGACTTGCGATATGTTGTATATTAGAAGACACATCGTTTGCAGAAACCGATCACGAGCACCAGCTTACCGAGACTTATGCTAACAATGGTCACCCCAGAGAGTCTGAGAGCGATGTTGAGCAGCTATTTTTCTCTCCGCTTAAGCATTTGCCCGGTAGATGAAATGCTGCACTATGCAAATCGCATTTTGACATTTATGTGTAATTGTAGCAGACTCCAAAACTGGCGCAAATCGCTTACGAGGTTCTCTGAGAAAGTCCATGAGTACAGGTAACATTTCCATACAAAACGAAGAAATAGGTGAATCTGCACATGAAGGAAATGCTGTGGGGTATTTGACTTTTCTTCGTGGAAGTATACAATAAGTTCCTTGTTTGCTTTCAGCGCGAGTGTTGAAAATCTACACACACCTGCATATACTAACAGAAACTTGTTGATTAAATCGAAAAGGAAAACGTCTGGCAATGTAACTGTACATGCAGGTATATTACAGCATCAAATGCGCGCGATTTCGCGGGTAAGAATTTTACATGCATCTGATTATTTGAATAGCTGCAAAATGCTGTTAACAATTGATTTGCAGGACCGTTTGGATAAGTTGGCGCAGCCAAAGCAGGTGCAAAAATATGTCAGCATGGCAGAAGCCATCAGACAATTTCACCAAAAAACTCCGAAGCGTTTCCACACTAAAACTGAAAACTTTGCTGTTGAACAGCCAGAAAAGCCGTTTGGCTTGCGCAGGACAGTGCCCCGGTCGCCAAATCTTGCTACCAAGCACCGCATCAGATCATCTCACGTAATAACCAGGGAGGAACAGGAATTCAAAGACTTTGAAGAGGCTCAAAAGTAATATTAATGCTAATGTTCAGAGTTGAAGTACACGAAGATTATTTTTAGATGTCGCGTGAAGCCCAAGCCATTGAACATGAAGATATTTAATGAGCCGGTGCAGCCTTTACATTCTCAGGGCGCCAAGCCAAGCTCCACCAAGCCCCAGCCCTTTAACTTAACTCAGGTTCCAACTAGAAATGTAAGTTCATTGCATGAATTTTCATGAGCTTATGCTGAAATAGCCTATTTAGCCTCCAACATCACCAACCCAGCCGTTTGAGTTTCATGCGAAGCCCGTGCCCAAGTCTGTACTTCAGCCACCAAAGCCTATCATCAAACGCTCATTGGTTACGAATCCGTACACGCCAAAAGTGCTCAAGCGCCACAACGATCAAATTAAAAAGAACGAGGTGAAAATAAATCGCACTGTAAGGAGGTGGGTTAATTTCATTTAATGTTTTAGGTGCTGACAGATATGGAAGCATCCAAGACAAGGATGCAACCATTTAAGCCAGTGCAGACAAAGCCAATTCCATTTAGCTTTGAACATCGAGACAAGAATGTTTTAAAGAAGAAAGATCATTTGATAAATGAAGTAAGTACTACTTTTAATTTATTGAAAAATAGATGAACATTTTTGCATAATGAGAACTCACTTGACAAGTGCCGAGTGCAATTATTTGTTGAATGCATTTGTAATATTGCATACAGTGAGCAATAAATTTGTGCAATACAAACTTTATAGAAACTCTATTATTTTTAAGATTGTTTTACTGGAATAATGATAGCAATCAAACAATTTAAAATGAGCCTGGAAAGGCAACTTTCAAAAGCGAAGCAAGTCTTGCATGTGATCTTGTGACCCTGTATCTCAAGTCAAATAAAAACTACAGGTCTGAAATTTAATACTGACGAAGATACTGACCTAAAGAAGGTATCCACTAACCAAATATTAAGTCAATCGGTTAAGTAGTACCGGAATTATTGTGTCGACAGGATTGTGATCACATTAACTTTTGTCTATGCTTTACAGGTTTTCTATTGAAAGTTAATAACTAATAAGCTGATTACAAATATATTAGTTGGAAATTTATAAATAGTTCTAGAAATTGACTTTTCTGGAACAAGCCAAATTTTTCTGTTATAAAATTGTCCGTACAACATAAGGTGATACTTTATTGATTACTAATATTTTATACCAATAATCACTCAATTGTCTTATCACAATTACGTTTTCACCCACCTTGAGCTCTTCTGTTCTGTTAGTTTTTGAATTTTGGATTGATAATCCAATGTATTAATTTTTAAATTGATGTCTTAATTTTCCAAGGCCTTGTTAAACTTTTTCAATTCCTTCTAGAGACCAGTAGCTTCTATAACTTCCAACAATTTTGGAAATTGGCATAAATTCTCATGCTGTAGAAATATATCTCTTCAAGGTCTTCAGTATGGATCTCTAAAATCTATTCGATCAGGCTGCAGTTGAAAGGACAAATTTCCGTTTGATATGTTGATACTCATACTTTTGCTTTACTTCTTCTCAGTTGATTTCTTTGAGCAAATTGATAAGTCCCAGCAAAGTTTAATTCATTATCATTGTGTACTACAGATGGGCGGTTTCTTCTGTTAACAAACCGAAACATAGCCAGAATTAAATCCTCAGTTGTCAAACTTTTTACTTGAGTGACATCAAATACTTTGGTTATCATACTTGATCTTCTAGTAGTGCAGCAGGATCTGTTTCTTTTGGTTTTGATGAAGATTTTTGGCACTTAACACAAGATCTTAGCACGATCCTAACAATTTGGCTTCCTCTTTAGATCCAAAACTTTTCACGTAATTTAGACATTAAGAATCTATGTATCTGCTGAACTAATTTGTGATATCCAGACACATAACTGTAATCTACTAGGATACTCTACAGGTTTTTCTGCCACTTTCAAAAATGAGCATTTCTAAACCATTTCCAAGACTTTTTCTTAGCAGATTTAGTTTGGTTTTTCCAATGAATCTTAGGATTAAGCATTAGTGGAATTATTGCGCCAGTACTTATTAAACTGGAAACTATCTGTGCTACTATGAATAGTACTACACCATTTCATGGTTGGAATAAAATTAAAACAAATTGTATCAATCAGCACAAGCGGATCCAAGCGCAGGAAAAAGAGTAATAAAATAACAAGCCTTCAGCAAGAAAAGGAAAGAAACAAATATGTAGAAAAAATACAAATAGGAATAGGAAACATCACTACAGAGCAAAATATAGATAATCTATGGGGACCAATAAACAAAGTAATTATAGGGGCGACAAAGGAACTACAAGAGAAAACAAGGAGATAAAAAAATGGTACAATGAAGAATGCGAGGGAAAGTTAGCAGAAAGGACGAAAGCAAGACTAAGAATATTAACTTCTCAATCTGAAAAAGATATAAGGAAGTTCAATGACTTAAGGAAAGAATATAAAAGACTATGTTGAAGAAAAAAGAGGGGATACAAAGCAGAAATGATTGAAGAAATAGAAAAGAACTTTAGAAATAAAGAAATAAGAAATTTATATCAAGGTATAAAAAGAGTTAAAGGAGGATGGCAGACAAAGACAAACTTCTGTAGGGATAAGGATGGAAATCTAATAGGATCACATGAAGGTAGAATGGAAACAGAAGTTCAGAAGACAATACTGATATAGAGAACAATCAGGAATTATCAGATGTAAATCAAGAGAATAATTTGGAAGAGAAACCACCCAAACTAAACGAAATAATAACTGTAATAAGGGAATTGAAAAACAATAAAAGTCCAGGAGGTGATGACATGCAGGTCGAATTAATAAAATATGGAGGAGAGGAATTACATGGAATAATACACAACTTAATAGAACAAATATGGAAGGAAAAAGTGCTGAAATCTTGGACAGAAGCAATAATATGCCCCATATTTAAAAAAGGAGCAAAGACCGAATGCGAAAACTATAGAGGAATAGCACTTTTATACATTGCCTACAAAATTTTAGCCACATGCATCAAGAGCAGAATAGTAAATAGAGTAGAACAAACCTAGGGAGAGTACCAATGCGGATTTCGAAAAGGCAGATCAGTAACAGACCAACTCTTTATATTGAGAAAAATACAGGTTGAAAGTTACGAGCATAAATTAAGCACACATGTGTTATTTATAGACTTCCAACAAGCATATGACAGCATTAGCCGAAATCAACTGTGGCAGGCAATGACTGAAACAGGCATACCAGGGAAAATAATTAGACTAGTGAAAATGACATTAACGAAAACGGAAAACAGACTAAAAGTGGAAGGAGATTTAACAAGGAGATTCGAACTTAAAATGGGACTAAGGCAAGGAGACCCACTTTCGGCTGTTCTATTTAATATACCACTAGAAAGGGTTATTAGAGAAAGCGGCATACATAAATCAGGCTTAGTATATCATAAAAGACACCAATGTTTAACATTTGCAGACGACATTGCTACTAATAAGTAGAACAGAACTGGAGGAGGTGGTAAGGCGCTTTGAGAAGGCAACCCAAAGAATGGGTCTGAGAATAAATAAACGGAAGACAAAATACATAAGATGGAGTAACGACGATTTTGAAACAAATAAGTGGTTTGAATTAAGGACAAGCGAAAAAACGTATAAATTTGAAGAAGTAGCAAATTTTGTCTATCTAGGAACAATTGTCACAAGAACACAGTAACCGATGAGATAGAAGCAAGAATAATGACTGGAAACAAGTGTGTGTTTGCGCTAAATGAAGTGCTTAAAAGTAAAGTAGTGTCGAGAAGGTTACAAATACGAATTTATAAAACCATAATAAGACCAATAGTTTTATACGGGAGTGAAGTGTGGACACTGTCAAAAGCAAAGTAACAGAGGCTAAGAGTGTGGAAAGTATTGAGAAAAATCTACGGAGGAAAGAAAGGAGAAGACACATGGAAAAGAAGAACAAATCGAGAAATAAGAGAATGGTATGCCGAACCGAACCTAATAGGAGAAATAAAAGCCAAGAGACTGAGATGGATAGGACATGTGACGAGGATGTTTGAAAAACGCCTTCCAAAAAAGTTCTCGAAAGCCAATTAGGTGGATCCAGAAGAAGAGGGAGACCAAGGTCAACATGGATGAATGAAGTTGAAAGGGACCTAAGACAACCGAAAGTCACAAGATGGAAGAAAAAGCAAGACAGACAAAGGAACGGCAAAAAATCGTACACCAAGCCAAAGGCCTACAAGGCCTGTAGCAGTATAATATATATAAGTACTCATATGCCATTACTTTTTCTACTCCTTTTCCTTTAATTTCTATTCTTCTTTCTTCTTCTCGTGCCTTATTGTTAATTATCATCATTTTACATTTATCCGAGTTAACTTCCATTCCCAGTTTATCTATCTCTTCAGATCATATTTTCTTAGTTCTCTCATTTTTCTGTAGGTGTCTGATATGTCATGCGCGTACATGAGGCAATCGACTCTTACTGGTGCTAATCTGTTATATCCTATCATCGTTTGTTGTTGTATAAATTTCAGTCGGGTGTTTCTTAATAACCTGTCCATTACGACTATGAACTGATATCTTAAAACATGTAATTGTTGATTTTTCATAATTTGTAACGCCATGAAGTATGGAATCTTGACTCTTTGAATTAATTTAATATTTTCCATTAACTTCTATTTTCTGTATATGTTCGGAAACTTCAGAATAAATAAAATCTGAATAAGGCTTTTTAATGGAGACTTGATCAATCTCTTTTGATCAACTTCTCCAGTATGCCACAAACAAAAATGAGTTAAGTACAGATACTTCCGAGTCTAATCTATAGCTGCCATGTAACTCAACTCCAGAATAAAAGTTGAGTTTGAAGAATTCATTACTCATTAGTTCACAGGACTGTGATTTCAACCTTTGGTAATCTTTGAAACTGAAGTTGCCACATTGTTCACATAAAGAGATTTTTTTTATCTTATTCAAATTATAAAACTAACTAGCCTCTAAGCAGGATAGTTGACACGATTACGACAGAGTTTAGATAAAAACAGCACAAAAGGCTTTTGCTAGATGTCCGTTATAACACCAATATTCTTCTACCTGAATTGTATTATTACGTTTGGGGATATGTTCAATGAAGTTCTGTCCTTTATATAAACAACCATTAAGGATAGATTTCGTCCCATAGAACATGAAGCATCAAAAACCGGAGGGACAGAATCTGTTAAACTCGCAGGTTTAATTACTACATGGCAGGGCAAATGACAACATTTATATCCTGAGATTCCTTCGAATGGTTCCATTATTTATTTTTCAGTCCAGTCTGAATACTTGGTTATAATATTTAAACATATTTGCTTGTCTTTTGCGGTGTGATTAATAATTTCTGTTTCGCCACAATTTCATTACTTAGTAGCTTATCTAATTTGGTGTTCCATGGTAATGGAACAGAATATCTTCCTTTTTCATAAACATTTAGATTGTTTTGAAAATGTTACCGTGTTTTCAGCTTTCTTCTTGCTTTGTTTTAATTATGATTGGATCCTTAGTCTGAAGAACTTTGAAGCTCCATAAATCTTTCACTTTAGCCCAACAAATAGTAAGATTAAACTGTTTGCCTTCTCCATATTATTGTTTGATTGTAGTGTACCCATCACTATCCAGCCTAATTATGTTTCAATTGCTAACAATCCGTTTTGCTGTTTGTAAGAATGGAGCTGTTCTATTTCATTATGAGACTTAAGTTCAATTTGTTTTGCAACTGAATCTAACAAGTATATACTTTCTAATTCAAGTAATGCCCAAACTTTGTAGGTCTTATTCTTGAGTATTATTTTGACTCGCGGTGTATAATATTTCTTTCTAGTACCGTTCAAGTGAACTACAGGAATGACTTCAGTATTTGGAGTTAATAATTCCATTGTTCCACATAGAATTGCATGTTGAACATTTAATTTGACTTTTTCTTGTCTATCTTTTAGTGTCTTATTTTTTTGGGGTTCTACAATCATGATTCAAATCCTTTTGATTATACAAGTTGGAGACTTAGGCTTATCGTTAGTCTCTTATGTGAAAAGAGTAGGTGAAGAATTCCCATTCTTCCAAACTGAATCTCTATTTTCTAGCAAATTTCAGATGCTCCGACTTTTCAACTTCTTTCCCCAATAACTTTATTCAAATGTATCAATAAGCCATTGCTACAAATACTTCGTAGTGACTCTGATTTTCCTTCTGATAAATGGTTAATAGTCGTTTGGGCATTTTTTCACATCTAAGATGAGTTTGTTGAACAGTCTGTTCTTTAATCAATGTTTAATAATCATCTATGTTTTCCAAGTGGTATTCTGTAATCTCATGTAATTCTCATGTTCCAGATTAATTTCCACTCTTGTATTCTTCTTTGATAAACATTCCATCTTCACTAACCATGAAACTGAAAATTTTAAGACCTTTGACAAGTTTGACTAAAGGAAGAAATATTTGATAATTGAGTTAATCTTGATTGATAGGCCCACCCAGGGAGCGCTAAAATATGCAGAAAGTTTCTACTCTTTCACCCAAAAGATAGCTTCTACTTAGAAATGTCTCTAATAATTAATAACCTAAAATAACTTGGATAATCATACTCAGAATAGTTTTTTTATTTAATCTTATTTTTAAGTTTGTGAGAGAGGTCTGTTCATTCTTAGCAAGCCTTTAAAGCGGACCAATTAATGGAAGATTTTTAACTTATAGTTTATCAGGTTTGTTTAATTAAATGGAAGATAATAAGTAAAGAGCTAAATATAAAAGCACAGAAATTTGACGTACACAGTATTCAAGCATTATTAGAAAATTAACCTTAACTTATACACTATGGAGACATACATGACTTTGAGATATAGTTATGATTGTCAATTGTTAAATTCGAATATTGCACTTTGGGTTTGTCAAAATATTTTTGTTTAACTATGAAGTGGGGTAATAAAGAAAATGGCATTGCTGTTATAGCTTTGTATAAGTTTAAAATAAAAAACAGCGTCATCATTAGAATTGTACAGTCTACAACAAATAATTATCAATATTCGTTTAATAAATCCAAAAATATACGAAAATACCTATTTGTTTTATGTTGGCCTTTTAATTAGTTTGTAACAATAGTGATGGAAATATTAGGTAGGAGTTAACACTTTGAAAACAAAATGTGCAAATGAGATTTAAAGTCCATGTTTAAAGTGCATTGAAAAAATAGATAGTTTCATGCATCTTGTTGAGGTAATTAAGAATAATGGGAATAATAACGAGAAGAGATTGTAAGAAATGTCTATAAGCATACTTGAAAACATATTTAATATACAAGAATTTATAAAGTGCGAGCTTTGAAAGAGCAGGGTATAAAGAAATTACAGGCAGCAAAATGAAAAGCATTACGGAAAATCTATGGAGGGTTCGAAATGGAGATTAGTAGGTAAGAACAAATGAAGAAATTGAATAGCTCTTCAGAAAACCAAGCTTAACAAGGGCCATGAAGTAAAGTTTGCAGTGGGTGGGCATACAGCGTGAAGGGACCAGAACAGTTTTATGCAACAGATGAACCACCAGGAAGAACGTATATGGCAGGCCTAAAAAATATGACTACAAAGCGTAGAGACGAATTTAAAGTGTTTCAAAGTGTAACATAGGAAGGAAGTGAGAAGAGACATAGATGTAGTAATGCAGTTTCATAAACCAAGGGTTTTGTGTCTGTAGAGCTTTACATATAAAACTTTTGTAGTTTAGTTTATTAGTCATTTTTATTATTCTTCTTTTTTATGTAATCAGTTATTAAATTTGTACTTTCTTATCTCTCTTTACAATATTTCTGCTTTTGTTGTTTCTCCAATTGATTCATTTCTGTTTCAAAACTTTCACTGCTTTTGCATTCTCTTGTAATTTTATATGTTTCTTTCAATTATGCTTTAACCTCATTTAATTACTGATAAATACCATTTAATATTTTTAAATTTACTTCTCCAGATATGCTGTTTTCTTATACTATTCTACAATATGTTTCCTATCTTGTTGGAATTTAATTTTTTTCTATCCTTCTATTCTATTATATTCTTATCTTTACTTATCTTATGGGACTTTATAGTATCTTTCATTTTACTTTATATTATTATTTTTTTTAGCTTTGCGCGAAATTGATCGTCTTTATCTTTATATGTTATTTTATTTTTCTTCTTTTTTCAGTTACTGTTATTAGTCAATTTACATATAAATTTCAACACACTGCTTTTTATTAACTTTCGAAAGCCTGTAAGGCGCAAGCGAAAGTTAATGCGATGACGATCCTGTCTGTCCGTGCCTATCGACACGGAACTACTTGACTGACTGATTTACTTCATATTTAGTCAGTAGATACCTTAGGTTGGTATTTTCCCATAGCTCTCATTTGACTTGAGATCTGGGGATCACAAGGTCACATGCATGACTTGCTTTACTTTCGAAAGTTGCTTTCCGGGTTTTACATTCTTGTTATTGAATTAATTTGATAGAGTTAATTTTTGAAATTTTGGATTCTTCGATATTATCTGCATTTCATTTATTTTTAGTAAGTTAAATGCATGTAAGTACTTTCTTCGACAACAATAAAAGTATACGACGCAATTTTAATATGTATGTCACTGTTCTGTTTTTACTTGTGTTATCTTTATATGTTTTGCTTATTCGTTTAGATCCTAGAGAAGGAGAAAAAGTCTCGAGAGTTCCATGCCAATCCATTACCAAAAAATATTTACAAGTCTCCCCAAAACCACAAGAAAAGCAATAGCTCACTGGTGAAGAAAACTTATGAAATTTTTTCTGCAAAGTTATAATCTTATTTTCTCGTACAGCTTGGAAGTAATGAACAATTGCAAACTACCATGTTCAAAGCGAAGCCAGCGAAGGTGCTGCAAATGAAACCGTTCCAGCCTAAACCAGCAGAGTGTGTCACAGAAGTGATTGGATTTAATTTAAGCACAGAGTACCGCGCAAAGGAGCGCCAAGAGTTTGAGAAACGGCGAAAAGAAAGGGAAGAAGAAATTTCTGAAATACTCAAACAGGTGAGCTTTGGATTGAGTTTACCCGAATTTATCACCATATTTTGAGGTTGCACATTGTTACAGAATGAGGAGAAGCTGCTACAGATTCAACTGGAGCAAGTGGCAAAGATACGCAAGGAGGCTGAGTACAAAGCGCAGCCGATCCGTCATTACAAGGATGTCGAGGCTCCCCCAAAGAAGCCGTTGACTGTCCCTATCAGCCCCAACTTCACGACTCACCACAGAAGTAAAGATTATAACAAAGAAAATAGGTCTGATTAAAAAATTGCCAAAGTTTTAAAACAGCAATTGATTTTATGTACTATCTTAATGCAAGTTTGTCCAAAGTTTTCAGAAATTATTTGATCTGGTCTCACTTGATGAGGCTGAGCTCTTTTTCGTCACATATCATTTCTGTTTATTTTATTTTATTTCACAACATATATTGCTGTATTTAAAAAACACATGTTTTATTGTCTTATGATGCATCATTGTCAATAACTAAGAAATAAATAAAGTCGTACTTTCTTTTTGTAAAATACATATCTTTATTATTAAAAAGGTCATAAATGTATTAAGACTTGATAAGTTTTAAAAAGTTAATAAAGAAAATATTAGATAATACATCTGCTTTTGTATCTTGAGAGAATTTTCAGGGCGCAAATACATATTTCTATGTAAATGGCTAAATGATACATTCATTTATAGTAAGAATGTCTAATGGTAATTGTATCTTTGTTGAAACTATATAATTTCATTAAATTCTACAAATTTTGGCAGTAACAAATCTTGCAGTTGAAGTCGCAAGCATTGAAGGAGCTCATTTATGCAATTGTGGTTTAAAGAAAATTTATATATTGATAACTTACTTAATTTGTAAGACTATATATTTTGCTAGAAAAGAAATTTGTACAAGTAGTATATAATATATAGGCTTATGATTCTAGGAGCACTTTAATGATAGTAAAATAAAATTTGAGGTACCAAAAGAAGTATTCCGAATTATTGAAGCTTGTATGATAAAGAGGTAGTTAAATTAGCCGAGCTTTTTATAGCCACTACATGTCTAATTATGTTCTGAAAAACTCCATTTTGACCTGGTTTAAAGTTTCCTCTTTCGTTGGCTCGCTCTGTAATACCTTAACCACTACCCAAAAATTGAGCACGTGTGCTATGTCGTCAACATATGGATTTTCAAACATAACCAAACATTTTCAGCCAAATTGCAGTAACATTCCATTTCAAACGCCAACAAAAAAACAGTAAAATGGAAAACGAGGGGGCGAAAGCCACATCAAAACCAAGTGCCTGTAATAAGCGCAAGAAGCATTACGTCGCCGGTGTCCAGAAGCGCAGGCGGCACGTTTTGGAGCCCGGCCTGAAGGGATTCCTTTGCAGCTGCAACTTCAGGGAGAAGGACTGCGTCCGGGAGTCTTACAATATCCTTAACGAGTACGCCGACCGGCTGTATGGCATCGACCAGCGAGAGGAAGCCGACGAAGATGTGCAGGAAGACATCGAGGGCCTGCTGAAGGAAATCGAGTCGATCAAGTCCAAGGATACGGAGCTAGGGAAACGGTTCCAGGTCGTCGACTCGGGCGCGAAGAACTTCCTCTTCATCCGCACTACTGTTGAAGATCCAGTCAAGCTAGCAGAGATGATCATGGAGGATATTTACACAAAAAAGAAGCAGAAGACGCGGTTTCTTTTGCGGCTCGTTCCCGTTGAAGTGACCTGCAAGGCTTATGCAGATGATATTAAGAGAGCTTGTCAGCCATTGTTGGAAAGGCACTTTAAAGATGCTCCGAAGTCATTTTCGGTAGTTTTCAATCATAGAAACAATAGCACTATATCAAAGGAGGAAATAATAACGGCTGTTGCAGATATGGTCTCGGCTACTAGGTCTGATCACAAGGTGAATTTAAAAGAGGCAGATATCTCGATTGTTATTGAAGTTGTTAGGAATGTTGCTTTGATAGGTGTTGTGCCGAACTTCATGAAATATAGGAAATATAATTTGCACATGATTTGTAGTGAGAGTGGCGATCAAAAGAACGACAGCGCAAAAAAATGCTTAAATGAATCTATTCCTGAAGAACAAAGTGAATAGACTGTAAATAATTTTGAAATATAAATCTCATTTAAGCAAATTGTCTTTTTTTTAAGTATAAATGTGAGTTAGACTGTTGATCAGTTAAAGGGATTAACTTTGGTATAGTTGTACATAGGTTTTAGGTGCCTGGTAAGTTGGTTACTAACAATGCAAAACTTCATAATTTATTAGATAGGGTCCTGCAGAGAGGTGTTACGTTTTTCAAAACACTCTTAATACAGATGTTTTTGAACAAATTTCACTTTTTATTTGCAGAGATAAAATAATTGAATTCAGGTGTGAAAAATAACGCCATCCAACTGGCGACCGTTCTTGTCCAGGTATTGTTGAAGGCAGATGGAAAAATTTTCTATACAGTTTTCAAGCATAGCACATGGAATTGCTTGAATTTCTCGAGTTATGACTGCCAAAAGAGCTTCAAAAGTCTGTGGTTATTCAATCTAAATCTGAGCTTTTAGAAAAAAGAAAGGACCACACAGTAAAGGATCACTACATGTCTTCGTGTAATGAAATGTTCCCTTAAAAAGTTATGGATTCTCTTGAGGTATGGCAAACAGCCCCATCCTATTGAAACCAAACCCAATTGAGAGCAATCTGATGTCTTCTTAATTTAAGCATCAAGAATTTTCACAACATCGTAAGATAACACTGCGAGTTGACTGTCACAGTGCGTCTGAAAAACTAGGGTCCAATTATGCCAAATCAGACTAGTTCGTATCACATAGTTACTTTCACTATGTAGAAATTTTTGATGGACCTCTCGTGGATTATTTTCTGACCACTACCAGCAATTTTGTTTGTATACAGTGCCCTGTAAGTGAAATTAAGCCTCGTCATTCGTTATGACAATACAATCATTATCTAAGGTTTTCACTATAATTTCTGCAAATGTAAACCGCTGCACATAATTATTTTCCTTCAATTCTTGAACCACCATGATTTTGTGGAGGTCATAGTGCAAAATTTGGCAAACTGGCCCGTGCAGAGTGCAAGCATGTACTGCAGAATGTCAAGAGCTGCCTCTACAACTTATCGAACTCTTTTAATATTTTCTGGTGTTTTGACGGTCTGATCACATCCCCAAGCTGTTGCAGGTCCTTCCAAAGTTGTTAAACTGTTTCACTATTGTTGGGTGAGATGAGATGGCACCACATCGACCAGCATTGAAGCGAGTTTGAAATCTTTGCTGTGTCTACACTACCGAATGACTGGTTGTAACAAAGGTGTCACAAATAAAGACACAGCTCAATGACTACTAAAATAGCAACTAACGAGTCATATCAACCATTGCGCATGCGCTAGTTTTTCTACCATCACTTATGCCCGTCTCAAAAATGTAACACTTTCCTGCCAGACCCTGTATAAATTTGAGCAAATTGTAATAAGGAATATCAATGATACAAATGATTTGTAAGTGCCGAAATTCAATTGACATTAATATTTTTCTTCTCACTCTCATCAACTTCAACTTAGAACTTGAGTTGTATTTTTGATTTTTGATACTTGATCTGATTTTTTCATGGTAACTGAATTTATGAATATTAATGAGCAGATGGTGCTTCAAACGCAGTCACAGGAGATGGAACCATTCTGTTCTAACTCTATCATACATATGATGCTAATTTTGGAGTGTGTGGATACTTGGAAAAAATGTTCCTTTATGTCCCATTACAAGGAAAATAATTACTACATTAATTCTGCTGAGTACCTTACTAACATTACCTCAAACTTTTAATTGTAGTAGTTAATGCAAAATGATGGGAATTGGACACATTTTAAGGTTGTCTCATAATAGTGAGGCGGTTACATCTTACATAAAATCTTTCTAAGAATTATTTTAACATGCAGCTGTAACAACAATTTGAAGAAGGGTCTACTACACTACTTTTCCTTTAATATGAATCTATATCTTAACCAGCTATTACCTCTTTCTATCCTTAAAAATACCTGGAACTAACGATTCATAGGTAACCATGGGTCTCGCCACAGTATGTAGTTTAAGTCCTCGTGTTTCACTGAATGTTCTTCATTGATCCAGTTAATTAAGCCAAAATGCCCCATCCCTATCTCCCTGGTTATGAAATGTAACTACATTCAACAACAAAAAAACTTAAGATGTGACAGTTAGACTTACTTGATACAGGATTGAACATGCAAATGAAAACAATGCTAAGTAATATTAATTTGTAACTACAAAAATTGAAGTCAATGTTCTTGGTGACAGAAAATCCTTTAAGTTGAATAGTAGACGAGGTGGCAGCAATTTGAGTATTATGCAATACAGCTACACTGTGGTGCATTACACAGATCTATTAGTTGTATATTTTATAGTGGTCACATTTATTCTGCTGTGGTAGTGAAGAGTACTACTCCATTAAATTACATGAGCACAGCCTTCAGACTAAGTTGCTTATTACAAAAATAGTTTTTGCAGTGGATGTCTGTTCTTATCAATTCATTGTCACTGTAACAGGGGAAAACGGGATATACTATTATAGAAGATGATTTAAACTGGTGCTGCTTAATATGCGATATCGAGAAACTGATTAAATAGTTGAAATAATTATCTGCGGACATGTTTCAATAATATTAATAATGCGTTTTTGTGTTTTATAGAATTTTTCATTTCTTAAGTTGTGTTTGACAATATACAGTTGTGTTCATCTTGTTCCACATATTTTGGTCATTTACTGCGTGGAAGTACAGACATCACATCTAAAGCAATATGCAAAGTTGTAGAATTCAGCCTCTACATTCCTTTCTATAAGGTGTCCTTGCATTGAAAATGGATGAGTTAATGGGAGCTTCCTTCATGGCAATAATTGGTGTTCATCCATGTATTTAGAGATGCTATTAGGGCATGCTCTTTCTAAAAGGCGACTTTGTATAATCATCAAAGAACTGTGAATCAACTTTGGTGAGTTGGTTTTGGTAGAGTGAGGCTGTTTTCAGTAGATATAGAATTAGATTCAATCTATATTATTGTTTCGCACAAAATATGTGCAATGGGAAATTGTTTCATAAATTTTCCGTTTAAGGACAACCCGTAAAAATCTTTTTAAAAATGAACGATCAATGTTGAACTAAAGCTCATTTAAAGAACTGTGCAGGTAATGAAGAGCCACACTCTTCTTTACTTTCTAAAATGAAACGAAGAAGTGACTTTCAATGAGGCAACTATAATTAGGTCATTAAGTTTACAATTTGTTATCTTCTATATTTGTATATTGGACTTGGTCTACTGTTATGTAGATGCACCCGAGCTGATCGCACACTGAGCTCTGAAAACTAAACTCAATAGAAATTAGGACGTCAATATATACATTTAGTTAGACCGTTATTTAATTTCAAATAGAGTTCTAGGTATAAAGATGGTATAATAATCCACGACAGAGATGAAATTCAAAAAATTATAGAAGAGTTTTACACCGAATTATATGAATCCAAAGTACATCAAGAAATAGAAGACAATGCCATTAGAACTAGAAAGATTCAAAACGTGGGATCCGAAGAACAACCCGATATAACCATAGAAGAAGTGAAAAGCACTATGAGAGAATTCAAATTTAATAAAGCTACAGGAGATGACGAAATATCAATAGATATGATCAGAGGCTGGGGATAATTTAATATCAAAAATAGCAAAACTATTAAACACATGCTTAAAACAACTCAAATACCCAAAACCTGGAAAAACTCAAACGTCATATTATTATACAAAAAAGGAGAAAACAAAACTTGAAAATTATAGACCCATCAGTTTATTGTCACATTTGTACAAATTGCTAACAAAGATTATTACCAACAGACTAGGAAGAAAGCTGGATGAGTATCAACCCCGGGAACAGGCGGGATTCAGGAAGGAGTACAGCACTAGAGACCACCTATTAACAATAAAAATAATCATCGAAAAATCAAACGAATATGGATTCCCCGTATGCATGGCCTTTGTAGATTATGAAAAGGCGTTTGATACCATTGAACACTGGGCAATATATAGAGCATTAGCAAACAGTCGAATAGATCAAAGATACATACAACTCATACAACAACTAAACGAGGGAGTCACAGCAACATATACATTACACGCGAAAACTAACCCAGTACCACTTGCAAGAGGAGTGCGACAGGGTGATATACTGTCGCCGAAACTCTTTACCCTAACACTGGAGGACGTGTTCAAGAAGATAGAATGGCCAGATAAAGGAATAAATGTAAACGGAGAGCGGTTTACTAACCTACGCTATGTTGATGATATCATACTACTCGCGGAAAATTTAGAAGACTTGAAAAAAATGATCATTGATCTAAATAGAGAGTCAAACAAAATAGGATTAAAAATGAATTTAAGAAAAACAAAAGTAATGCACCCTGGTCCAGATGTAGAAATTAGAATTGACGATTCTCAAATTGAACGAGTAGAAGAATATATATACCTAGGCCAAAGAATAGAACTAGGACGAAGCAGTGAAAAGAAGAAAATAAAAAGACGAATAAAAAGTGGATGGATCGCATTTGGAAGACTATCCTTCATTTTGAAAAACACAAAAATAGATCAGCGCTTGAAAACAAAAGTATTCGAACAATGTATTTTACCGGCCTTGACATATGGAGTAGAGAATTGGGCAACAACAAAAAGCAACATAGAATCAAGGAGAATAGCACAAAGGGGAATGGAGAGCAATGTTAAATATAACAAGGAGAGATAAAGTTAGGAATGACAGAATAAGATCAATTACAAAAGTGACAGACATTGGTATTAAGATTGCCCAATTAAAATGGAGTTACGCAGGGCACGTGGCGAGAAGTGACAAAAATAGATGGAACCGTAAAATAATTGAATGGAGACCGTACGAGCATAAGAGAGGAAGAGGACGACCACCTATGCGTTGGTATGATGATTTTAAACGTACAGATGGACTAAATTGGATCCAAATCGCACAAAATCGTGATAGGTGGAAGGAGTTAGGGAAGGCCTACATCCAAAAATGGATTTAATTAATTACATAATTAATTGGGCTTAGGAGAAGAAGGAGAAGAGTTCTAGGGTTTGTCATAGGAGCACTCATAACAAATGAATTTCCATGATGCAATGACCAGACTGTACCTAAATATTAATTTGTTCAGGTTTTTGTATTTAATTAGCATTATTATTAAATTTCGGCATAAAATTCATGCATAAACAGTTTGAATACTCGTTCTTAAAAAAATATATATCTGATGGGGGCAAGTGCATTTTGTGTATGAATGCGGTACCATTGATCAAGTCTTGCCATCCGATCTCCCTGATGTTAGCAATCATTATAGCAAGGGCATTTCTATGTTCTGCTGTATGCATTAGTTTTCCTACAAATCTTAAAACAGTACATTCACAGATATTATCGAACCAGGATTGGTGTCTTCGTCCAATTCTTCGTCGACCTTTTATTATGAGTTGAACTAGTTGGTATCTTTCTGCTCCAAGTATGTGACCAAGATATGCTATTTTATGGCATTTGACATTATTCTTCTATTTAGTCACATCTTAAAAGATTTTAGGCGATTCATCATTGACTCAATCCTCTACAATAGTGTCAACTATATGTAACATTCTATCATTATATATATATATATATATATATATATATATATATATATATATATTCCGGTTTATACCGCCCTGTGTGGATTTCCGGTTCTCAAACACACCACATGTCTCGGTTTTGAGCATCTTCCTCTTGTATTTCATATTTGATCATCGCATATCTTACTCCGTTATTCCATGATCTTCTAGATCTTCCTCTTTTCCGTTTTCTGGGGGAGTCCATTTGAAGATTCATTTTGGCCATCGTTGGTCATCCATCCTCAAGTATCCAAACCATTTTAGTCCTCTCCTTTCAATTCTGTCCGTTATTGTGTCTGTGGCCTTTATTCTACGTCGTATTTCATCATTTGTAAGATGTTCCCTTCTGGATACCAGCGCGCTTCTTCTAAGGTAGTCCATCTCTACGGCCTGTAGTTTTCTTTTATATTCATTGTTAATTGTTTCCGTTTCACAACCATAGCACAACACTGATTCTGCCAATGATTTACCTATATGTATTTTAACTTTCCTCAAGATATGCTTATCCCACCATATCAAATTTAAGCTTCCTAGTACTTTACGGCTGGTTTCGATTCTGGTTTTTATTTTATCCTGGCCTACCCCGTTAGTAGTTATTAAAGTTCCTTTTTTCTTTTCTTTTTCATCATCCCTTGTACCATTAAGGTGTCGGGTAGTGTTCTAGGACCCACTTTTTCCATTGATTTCGATTTCTTGCAATTTTTTGTAGTTCCTCAAGTGTAGTGTCATGTTTTTTTGCTATGTCTTGGACTATGTTAGTTAACGTTTTCCGTGGTCTTCCCGGTGTCCTTCTTGTGTGTTGTTTTGATTGTAGATATTTTTCGTTGTTCTTTCGGGCTCCATTCTTATAATATGTGCTTGCCAATTTAATTGTTTCTTTTCTATTTTGTTCGTTATCTTTTCTTGTTTGAGTTCGTTATATATCGTTTCATTTTTTATTCTGTCTAGTCTAGTAACTCCTTGTATTTTTCTGAGGAATTTCATTTCTACAGTAGTTAATTTTCTTTTATGTTCTGGTAAAGTTGTTAGCGCCTCTATTGAGTATAGTAATGTTGGTGCTACTACTGTGTTGTATACCATTTGTTTTGTGCTTATTCCTACTTCCCTTTTTCCTAATATTGTTTGGTTTATTGTATATACATATTGGTCGCTTTTCTAGCTTTGTTAGCCACTTCCATTTCTATTTTGCCATCGTTACTGATTATTGATCCTAGATATTCGAATACCGTTACTTCTTCTAGTTGATTTCCTTTACATGTTAGGTGGATGTTTTCTTCTTTTTCCTTGTGACTTGCATTACTTTTGTTTTGTTTTCGTTAATCTTCATTTCCATCTTCTCCAGTTCTGATGTCCATATGTCTATTGATTTTGCATTTTGTGGCTGTATCTGTTATCAGAACGATATCATCTGCATATATGAGTGCTTCTATTTTTATTGGATTCATGTCTTTATATCCTATTATAGTTTTGGGGTTTTTCTAGACAGTTTTTCATTATTCGATCTATGTATATAATAAAGAGTAACGGGCTTAGCGAATCACCTTGTTTTAATCCCGTTTCTATTTTGAATGGTTCTGATTTCATCCCATTTATTTGGATGATTCCTGTGACGTTTTATATATGCTCTTTATTGCACTCCTCAATTGTTTTGTGACTTGTAGCTGTTCCAGGCAGTGCCATATTTTGTTTCAGTTAACCGTGTCGAAAGCCGCTTTCAGATCCATGAACGTTAGGAATAGTTGTGTATTTGTTGCTATTGTATCTTCTATTAGTTTTCTTATGACACTGATATGATCCGTTGTTTGTCTAGCTGCTCTAAAGCCTCCTTGTTCGTCTTCTATTTTGTCTCCTATTTCTTCTCTTAGTCGCTTTTCTAATATTTTACTGTATATTTTATTGCAACTGATGCCAGACATATCGCTCTATAATTATCACAATCGTTTTCTTTTCCCTTCTTATGTATTGGAATTATTGTGTTTCTCTCCCAGTCTTTTGGTATTTCGTTGTTTTTCCATATCCTTTTATTAGGTCTGTCATCCATTCCGTTAGTTTTGTTCCTCCCCATTTTATCATTTCTGGCGCAACCTCATCTGGTCCATTAGCTTTTCCTGTTCGTAGTTCTTTGATTGCATTGACACTTCGATGTATGTTATTTCGTCTTGTTCTGTTTCTACCTCTTCTTCGTGTTCTTCCATTTCTTCTTGTGTTTGATGTGTGTGTTTTGCAATTTGTTTTCAAAGTATTTTCTCCATGTTTCTATATTTTCTTTCTGGTTCGAACTAATTTTTCCTGTGTGGTCTTTAACTAGTTTTATGTTTTATTTCTCTTTGTTTTCAATGATTTTATTATGTTCCAGAAGTTCCTTTTATTGTTTTGTATTTTCTTGAATTTCTTTCCCAAATGTTTCCCAGCTCTGGGTTTTTGCTTTCTTTACTTCAATCTTTGCTTCATTCCTTCTTCTTATGTATTCTTCCTTATCTTCGTCTTTTTTTGTTAATTGGTATTTCTTCCAGGCTAACTTTTTGTTGTTTATTTTCTGTTTTACCTCATTATTCCACCATTTTGTTCTTTTGTATGTTGTTGTACTATCTTTTCCCACATACTTCTTTTGCCGTCTGAATAGCTTCGTCTTTGAGTGTGTTCCAAATATCATTTATCGTCATTTCTTTCTTTCGTTCTTCGAATTGTTCTAGTCGTTGTTGTAGTTTTTCCTGGTATTTTCTCCTAGTTTCGTCATTCTGTAGTTCCCATATCTTTATTCTCCTATACTTTTTACTTCTTCTGCTTGGGGTAGTTTTATTGTTATTCTAGCCGTTACTAATTTGTGTTGTGTACTTAATTCTGCATTTTTGATTATTTTAACATTTTGGATCAGTGTTTCCATTTGTCTTGTATATACGATGTAATCTATATGGCTTTTCACTCTTCTTTCTATTGCTTCGAATGTGTAGTTTATTTCTTGTTTGTAGAATGTATTGCCTATTCTTAATTCATTTGATATGCAAAATTGTAGCATTTTTCTCCATTACTATTCCTTTCTGTTTCTCCATAGTTTCCTACGGTCCCTAATCCCTTGTTTTGTCTCTTCCAATTCTGGAATTCCAGTCTCCTATTATTAGTATGTTTTCATTCGTTTCTCTTAATTCGTCTAATATTTCTTGGAGCTCGTTATAATATCTTTCTAACTCTTCTTCTTCCGTTCCTTGGATTGGAGCATAGATTTGTGTTATTGCTAGTTTTGTTTCTAATTCTATTTCTATAGTTATTATTCTTGGGTTTATTGCTTTCCAGTTCAATATTCTTTGATTAATTTCGTCGGTTACTACTATTCCAACTCCTCCTTTAGCTCTTGTTTCTGTTGTGTTTCCTGAGTAGTATAGTGTATATCCTTCGTTTAGTTGTTTATATCCCTTCCCGTGTTTTTTGTTTCACTTAGTCCCATAATTTGTATTTTCCTTTGCTTCATTTCATCTATTATTTCTTCTTCCTTTCCATTTAGGGATGTCACGTTCCATGTTCCTATATTAATTTGCTGTTGTTCTTGTTTCAATTTATTTGTTATCTTTGGTGTAGTGTTTATTGTTTGCTTTATTGTTTCCTCGGTGTTTGTTGATTGTCCTTTTTCGTTATCATCCGTCATCGCTTGAGCCGTCCAGTTCCTGTCCCCTTCTATAGGTTTTTTGGGGTATGATGTTCCCTTCCTGTTTTAGCAATGTTCCTGAGTGTTCTTTTATGTTCTTCGTCTCCTTTCTCTGTTCTTTCAGTCCTCATTGGGGCTAAGATGGTTTGCATGTAGTTTTTCTTTTTTGGTACTGCGCCTTTATTAAAATTTGTTTCCTCATCATCGGTGGATCTGTTTCTTTTCTTGTTTTGTTCTGTTTCGTTTTCTACTGTGCTTTGTATTACTTCAATTTCTGTTTTCTCCGGTTTCTCATTTATGGTTAATTCCTCTATTTCATATGCCTCGTTATTTACTATTAGTTTATTTCTCCATATTCTTGCCCTGTATCCTTTTCCTTGGCATTCCTTAAATGTTGTGTTAGGATTTTCTTCTCATCTTGTTCCTTTTTGTTAGGTCATTACTGATCCAGATCGTTGTTCCTTTTAATTTTTTGCATTTTGAATATTTCCATCTTAGTATTCCAATTTGTTAGTGTCGCTAGTATAGGTCTCTTTTGTTCTCTCTGTACTCTCCTAGTCTTGTAACTTTTTCCACTCCTGTTTCTGCGTTTACCACCACCTTTAGATTATTCATCAGCTCTATAAATTTCCTCTTAGTATTTTCTGGCGTCTCCTCTTGGTCCTCCTCTACTCCATAGCATACAACATTCCTCTTTTCAACTCTTTCTCCATATTGTGTATTCTTCTTTCTTGTTTATTAACCGTTTCTTGCAGTTTGCTGATTTCGATTTCTTGTTTTCCAATTAGTTTTCTCTGTTTTCTAGTGCTTCCCGTAATTGTTTTATTTCTCCGTTGTTTCTATCGCTGCTTTCTACACTTTTCCTGATGTCCTCGTTCAAAACCATTAGTTGGTTTTGTATGGCTTGTAGAGTTGTACCTATTATTGCTAGTTCTGTCATTTCTGATTTTATTTCCTTCTTTATCTTTTATTATTGCTTGTAAATTCAGGTTCCCGCAATATTCTTGACGTGGTAGTATGTGAGCCCGGGCCAGTTTCCGTGATTAATGCTTGCGTGCGGCGCGATAAGGCCGCCCGGATCTACTCCGCGAAGGACGTCGCCCACTTCTTGCCGTCCCCAAGCTTCGTTTGTTTGTTGTGTTACTATCCTTGTTACTGATCCGTGCTTTGTTTACAATACCCGCCCGGTCGTCGTTCGGTTATCTCTTATCGGCAGTCGCACGCCTTGTGCTTGACCTCGAGTGTCCGCTTTCACTGTTGCGCTTGTTCGCTTCTCGGCTCTAATTTCGTTCTTAATCTAATTAATTCTAGCCCTACCTTATTCTCCTTGTTGTAGGGCTCTGTGGCACTTTTCCTTTTGGCCCTTCTACTCACTTTCACTTTTAGTTGGTTTTTAGATTCCTCAATACCAAGGTTTTCTTCCGCGCAATTTTTACACGACCGCCCCGTTCGAAATCACATTTAAAATTCATGCATAAACAGTTTGAATACTCGTTCTTAAAAAAATATATATCTGATGGGGGCAAGTGCATTTTGTGTATGAATGCGGTACCATTGATCAAGTCTTGCCATCCGATCTCCCTGATGTTAGCAATCATTATAGCAAGGGCATTTCTATGTTCTGCTGTATGCATTAGTTTTCCTACAGATCTTAAAACAGTACATTCACAGATATTATCGAACCAGGATTGGTGTCTTCGTCCAATTCTTCGTCGACCTTTTATTATGAGTTGAACTAGTTGGTATTTTTCTCCTCCAAGTATGTGACCAAGATATGCTATTTTATGGCATTTGACATTATTCTTCTATTTAGTCACATCTTAAAAGATTTTAGGCGATTCATCATTGACTCAATCCTCTACAATAGTGTCAACTATATGTAACATTCTATCATTTTATATATATATTCCGGTTTATACCGCCCTGTGTGGCTTTCCGGTTCTCAAACACGCCACATGTCTCGGTTTTGAGCATCTTCCTCTTGTATTTCATATTTGATCATCGCATATCTTATTCCGTTATTCCATGATCTTCTAGATCTTCCTCTTTTCCGTTTTCCTGGGGGAGTCCATTTGAAGATTCATTTCGGCCATCGTTGGTCATCCATCCTCAAGTATCCAAAACCATTTTAGTCCTCTCCTTTCAATTCTGTCCGTTATTGTGTCTGTGGCCATTATTCTACGTCGTATTTCATCATTTGTAAGATGTTCCCTTCTGGATACCAGCGCGCTTCTTCTAAGGTAGTCCATCTCTACGGCCTGTAGTTTTCTTTTATATTCATTGTTAATTTCCACGTTTCACAACCATAGCACAACACTGATTCTGCCAATGATTTACCTATATGTATTTTAACTTTCCTCAAGATATGCTTATCCCACCATATCGAATTTAAGCTTCCTAGTACTTTACGGCTGGTTTCAATTCTGGTTTTTATTTCATCCTGGCCTACCCCGTTAGTAGTTATTAAAGTTCCTAAATATTTAAATTGTTGAACTTGTTTAATTTCTTCTATATCATTTACCATCACTTGAAAATTAGCATTGGTGTTTATTGTTATATATTCTGTTTTTTTCTATGTTGATACTTATTTTATAAAGTCTTCTTAGCATAAATTCTAGGTCATAAGCATCCTGTGCAATCACAACCTGGTCGTCAGCGAAGTTAAGATTGAATAAATGGGTATCGTTAACTGGTATGCCCATTCCCCTTACATCATTTTCGATTTTTGTAGGACTACTTCTAAATATGTGTTGAAAAGCAGTGGAGATAGCGTACAGCCTTGTCTTAGACCTTTTGTTGGTATAAATGGTTCCGAAACTTCTTTTCCATTTTTTATATAAGCTTTATTATCTCTATACATCTCTTTTATGATGTATATAAGTTGTTCATTTATATTCATAGGGTATAAAGCTTCCCATAATTTACTTCGAGGTACTGAATCGTACGCTTAATTCAAATCGATAAATGCTAAATGAGTTTTTTCTCCCACTGCTATTCTTTTCTCTATAAGTTGTTGTAGCATGATGTTGTCAACGCATGATTTATCTCTAGTGAAACCACTCTCCTCGTCACTAATTTTCCCTTCCAAATTATCCTGTAGTTTGGCCATCAAAACTTTTCCAAATAATCTACTAAAAGTGCTGTTAATGCTTAAACTTCTGTAATTTCCTGGATCTTTCCGAGACCCTTTCTTATAAATAGATATAAAAGATTCCTTCCAGTGAGTTGGTATTTCATTTTGTTTAATAGTTGTTAAAAAGACTTGTTAATCTAGTTATTAAATTATTTCCTCCATATTTAACTAGTTCTGCCGGAATTTCACCAGGACCAGGCGCTCTTCCATTTTTCATTTTCTTCAGCGCTATTTGGATGTTGTTTTCAGTTATTATGTGTGATTTAATATTCCTTAAAATGTTACTTTCGTCTAGGTATTCAGCTGTCTTCCTTTAATAATTTATTATTATGTGTCATCCAAGTAGGTGTATTAATATATATTTGATTTATATTACCATTGTCTGACTTTAGCATTGCCAGACTTCTGTAGATTGCGCTCCCCCTAACATGCTATCAATTTCTATGCATTTGTGTTCCCATGTAGCATTTTTATATTTGGAAATTTTTCTCTTTGTTATTCTGTTTAGATTCTTGCAATGCTTCGGCAGTCTTTAAGGCTAACCACCAGAGAGGTTTTCTTCTTTCCTTTTCTATTCTTCCCAAAGCTTCAGTTGCAGATTGGTGAATTAATTCTGTCAGTTTAATGTGTTCACTTTCTATGTTATTACCATATTTGCTTGTAATTTCAGTTTTAATCTGTTGCTGTATAGTTGACTAATATTGTCTTGCTTAAGTGAAGCTTATATTTTAGATACGACTGTGTAGTTACACTTGATGATGTTACTTGTTCTTTTAATTGCATTGGAGGTATTATAACTTTATCATAGTATAAGATTTAAATTATCACTATGTACACATTTGTGCCATCTCTATTCGGCATTTAATTTTACATCAGGGTCTAGTGTTTTTAAAATATTTAAATTTACAATGACTACTATGAAGTATAAAATCACAGAAATGATTATAATTGGGTTGCAAAATGATTATGGTCTGTTTTGCAGCCTGTCCAACATTTAAACTACTAATATTATAGCACTGATGACTACCTTCCTTTTGCAAGGTTTCTTGATGGTCTAGAGATCAAACAATACAGGCGAAATCTTTGCAGATCTGAATTCCATAAATATTATTGACATCAGTATGCATCTAAAACTATTTTTATTTACTGAAAATGAAGAAAAGCAGTTTTTAAAATACATACAAGGTCCTCTTTTAGTTTACTGTCCATGGTATCCTTGTATGGTAAATTGAATTAATTGGTTTTATTTGTCTCACTACTTTTGTAGAAGTTAATCATTTATGCAGTAACAGCTTCTCTTCGTTCTGAGAACTCTAAATAGTATCCCTCTGGTTACATTATTTTTTTCATTCCACCAAGAATTGAACTAATCCATAGTTGTTACAATTTATATGGTGACCTCAACATGGCGAAGACTTCATCTAGTACAGGATTTTAATCACATTTAGTTTCATAGTACTAACACATAGCCATTGTAAAGCAAATAAATATTTATCACCAATTATTTTAAGTGTGGATGAACTGGGGTCTATTCCTGAAGCTCTGATACCAAGCAGGTGGGCCACTCATTTGCTATATTTGAGTATGTGTTCATTTTGAAAAAAGGTTAATAATGCAGTATAAGAAACTTGCCAAATCGCTTCATATGAAAGATAGTGTGTATTCAGGGCAGAATTTCATTATTTTGGTACATACACAGCTAGGTTTTTTATACCCAATAAATTTTCTAATCTTTTACCTTGCTACAATCTTATTTTAACGTGAAATGTGTGTAGCTAATTTAGCTGTATAATCAGTCTATAAACAAACAGTATTTTCGTTTTGCCTAAAGCACTATGAACACGACAATCTTGATTTTATAGTACAAGGCTGGGTAAGGTATAGCATCGTTTATGTACAAATGTTACTTCATTCTTAAATCTATTAATTTATATCTTGTTTTCTGAATAGCAAATTAAAATATGATTTACAATAAAACTAGGCGTTTTTGTTACAGCTAAAATATTCTTTTTAACAATTACTGTGATGCAAGTTTGAACATACAACTTTATGAAATACTTTTGATTGGATCTAAATTTGCATGTTTCTTTCATAGTGTTAAACACAGTGCAGTATATTATATTCAGCTGCAAGCCATTAATACATTGAATTATTTAAAAACTTAAGCAATGATCAAACGTAGTACATAAAATAATTACAAATTAAACCATTTTTATTAGTAAATAATAATTTTATTATTCTACAACCCCATAATTGAGTGTATATAGAACACACAGCAAATACAAATTAACGGTTGGACTTGGCAACACGTTCCAGTTCATCCTTCTTCTTGATGGCGTATGAATTGGAGGAACCCTGCATAACAAATTTTCCATCATAAATATTCATAAAATCAATAAAAGAACTGTATGGCATAATTTTAAATTTGCACCCACACATCAGTACAAACAAAACAAAACTCTGCCGCAACAATCTAGTCCTAAGCGAAACACTGAAGTTAGACCACTACAGTGCATTAGACAGGACCTTTAGCAACGCGATACTGAGCAATAGCTTACCTTGGCAGCATTTATTAATTCATCGGCCAAGCATTCAGCAATGGTCTTGATGTTACGGAATGCAGCTTCACGGGCTCCTGTGCACAGCAACCAAATGGCTTGGTTGACTCTTCTTAACGGAGATACATCAACAGCTTGCCGCCGCACAGTGCCGGCACGACCAATACGGGTAGAATCTTCTCGTGGTCCCGAATTTATAATTGCAGTAACTAGAATCTGAAGGTAAATCATTAGAATAATGCTATAAACTCTTTTTATTCATTTTCTTGCTGACTAAACATCAGATACTTTAATTAAAAATCAACATAGGTATGTAATATTAATTCAGAAGAGGTGTCAGAAATTATTGGAATATCATCATTGCTAATGTAATAGTTTAAATTAGGTAGTGGTAATGCATACCTGTAAAGGATTTTCACCAGTGAGGAGGTGAATAATTTCAAACGCATGCCTGACGATGCGCACTGCCATCAGTTTTTTGCCATTGTTACGGCCATGCATCATCAGCGAGTTTGTAAGACGCTCCACGATCGGACACTGTGCTTTGCGGAATCGCTTGGCTGCATACCGGCCGGCCGAATGAGGCAAATATTTCGCATGCTTCTCTTTCACTGCAATATAATCCTGCAAAATTCAATTGCGATATACTATCTATGTTTCAACAGCTTCTATTGTGGTAAACGTGAAACAATATCAGATTAATTTAAAAATAGTCTCAACAAATTACTTCTGCAGAGGTGTCAGAAATTATTAGCTGTTTCATCATTGCTCTTGTGGTTGGAGTATTGTAATTTAATCCATGCTTACCTGTAGTGACATATCGGAGACCTGAACGTCATCACAGCTCCACCGCCCGAACAGTTTGATTTCGGGCAGCTCTGCCACAGCTGGCGCCACGCCGCCAGTGGTGACATCGTCGAAGGTATCAAAATCTTCCACCATTATTACTTACAAACTGAAAAGTGAGACTAAATTAAGATTTGTTAGGTAAAATGTTTATTATATGAAGTGATAGGTTAGGATTCAGTACAAAATTTTCTTCAACGTTAGTCGGACAAGAGGTGTCAGAATGTATTGTATAAATCATCATTGCAGCTGTACAAATTATAAAAAAGTGTATTTGCATCAAAATTTGAACAGAAAATAAGGGTAAAATGTACGCACCACGTGTGAAGTGCAAATTATGTTTAGCTAAGTTTTAATTTTGGCAAAATTTGCTTATTCAAAAATTGATGTAAATAGACTTATAATAAACACTTAATTTATGGGTGAATTAGTTTGGAATTGGTTTTATTACTTACTTAATAAAACACACTTTCACAGTAGCTCAAAGCTGGCGTGCAGCGGAAACAGCCATTAGTAAAAGACTTGCGCTCGCCGGCAGAGCGCGCTGCGTGGGCTGGGCGCGCGCGGCGAGCAAAAGTCCCCAGATCGCGCGCGAAGTTCGAACGCTTGCCCGCAAAGCGCGTTTATAATAAACAATTAGCGCAAACGTGCGCAACGGGGCGCGGCTCGCGTCACGGACGCCTGCACGCGCGCCTGGGAGCTCTCGCTGGAAGAGAAATGCGGCGCGGACGGAAAGGCTCAGTGCGGCCTGGTGAAAACGGCGCGCGGTAGGGGTTGTCTAACCGCTCAAGTGGGGGTTCGGCCGAGGTGAGTTTGTCGATAGCTGTTATCGCCTTATCGCGTCGCTCGCAAAAATGCAGTCGCTTTCGTCCCGCAATTGAGACAGCGCCGTGGTCCCACATGGTCATACCGCGCCTGGCGCTAGTTTTGCTGGGCAACGAGTCGCCTGCCTACGCGAACTGACATGACGTTGGAGGACCCGTTTTTCGTTGTGAAAGAGTAAGCATAGTTTGTGTCGTGGGAGTGTAAACAAACCCGTCCTGTGGTAGTTGGCTTGCAGATGCAAAGGCTGCGGTTGCTGTGTGCACTGCCGGTCGGCGCCGGGCGCCCGCTTCCTGCATGCTTTGTGTTGCCGCATACGCTAGCTTCCCCGCGGGGGCACGTCGCGATAAATATTCCGTCGATAATTATCGGGCGCCGGCAAGTATTTTCGGGCCTTGTCAGGCCGAGATAACGATGCGCTCGTGCTGACAACGCCGTAGAGATTTACATTACGGAATTAAAAGCGGTAATGTAAACAAAGAAGTCTCCTATCACTAACCTGCGCTTCTAGCTAACCAAATTTGCCGGAATTATTTATAGCAGCATGACAACGCTCGTCCGCACCCCAGTAAAACAAATCAACGAGCAAAATTCATACAAGGGCGGATAATAAAGCAACAAGACTATAAATTCCCACCCTAGATTGTTTGACCTTGACCCTATCACTATTTCCATGTAGTGTCATCGTCTTGCAGTCTTTCATTCGTGAGAAACTGTTGTATACAAACAACATGGTGCGTTTATTTCTTCTCCTTAAGGTTCCTATACGGTCCGGATATTTTTAACCATTCTGGCCATTAATACTTTGTTGTCTACGATTCTGAATAATTCTATTGTGTTCTTGCCAAGCCTTGTTCTCAAATTTTTTAGTTATGATATCCTCTTTCTGTCCGGGTTTCTCATTCCTAATACCTTTCTCTGAAGTATATTCTGTAGAAGCTGATATCTATTGGCGTTTCACATAATATGGCCCATATATTCGAGTTTTCTGGTTTCCACTGCATACAATATTTCTGTCTTGTTTTGCATTGTTCAGAGAATTTTGATGTTTGTAATGTGTTCTGTCTAGATAACTCAAAATCCTTGGATACACATCTCGAAGGCTTTTAGTTTTTACTTGTGGCTTCTATCAGAGTTCATGATTCTACTCCATATAGTAGCACGGAAAATATTGTATCTTTGTGGCTATGGCCAAATGATGAGTTTTACCATAAATATTGAGTGCATACTATTAAATATTGCTCTTGCTTTCTCAATACAAATTCTTATTTCTGAAAGTTGTCCCATTGGTCATTAAGAGTCTTACCAAGATAGGAATATTTATCGACCCTTTCAACAGGTTTTTCATTACTTATTAGTCGTTCTTGGATTTGGTTGTTGCTTTTACTAATAACCATTAATTTTATTTTATTGATATTAATGTCCAGGTCGTACGACTGGCTGCTCTCCGTTACTCTGTCCATGAATGTAGTCTTTCTTTGTTGTTTACGAAAATGACTATCGTCAGCATATTTAATATTGTTTACTCTTTCACTATTCAGCAAAATCCCCTCATTAATTTGGTACAATGCTTCTCTAAAGATGCACTCTGAATATATGTTAAAAATCAGCGATGACAGATATCTCAAAATCATCTGAGCTTCCTCCATCCAGTCTTGCCAATGTAGGTTGGTTCCAATATAAGTTTACGATTATTCTAAGATCTTTTTCATCCAATGCGATGCTTTTCGGGATTTCAATTTTCTGATGCTGTACTCTATCAAGAGCCTTACTGTAGTCAATAAATCAAGTGTAGACATCACAATTGACATTCCTACATCTTTGGAAGAGTACTTGAATGCTAAACAAGGCTTTCCATGTACCAACAGCATTTCTAAATTCAAACTGCGTGGGCGACATTTGACCTTCACAGAGTTTATAAATTCTCTTATGTATAATTTTAAAAAATTCCTTCAAGAGGTGACTCATGAGGCTTCTTGTGCGATGGTCACTACAAGTTTTGGTCTCGGTTATAAATTTTGATATTAGCCAATCTTTGGGAATACTCTCAGAGTTGTGACTTCATTATGTAACGAAGTTAGCCAATTTATTATTGGCCCTATTGCTTTGACTTCTTCCGTATCCTTTATTGCAATTTCCACTTCTTCCTTCATTATGTTGTGGTCGAGTGTCTTCAAATAATTTTTTTTATGTATGTTTTCTATGTCTCTTTGATTTCGTTCTTGTTAATAATAACTTTCTGCCACTGTAAACTAATTTGTTTATTTCTCTTCTATTTTGTTTCCCAGTTATTTGTTTGACTTTTGGATGTATGTTGAAAGTATCATCTTTATACATTTTTCTTTGACTTCGTTCTCTTTAGCTTATTTATTTTTGTTTTAATAATTTTTTCAATACTTTTGCACTATGTAGGGTTCTTTTTTTCAATCAATTGGAGAATTTCCTTTGTCATTCACGATTTATGCTTCCTATCGTCTGGTTTTAAAATATCATTTTTGATAGTCATTATCGCTATCTTTAATTTGTTTATCTTTTCATTATCATTCTGAGTGTTCAGGTTGCCTTCAATTATGTTTCCCAAATGTGCTGCTGCTTGCTATCTTATAAGAGGATCTTTTATTTTTCTTAAATCATATTCTTAGTTTCTGGCTTATTTTTTAAAACTTTCCTCTAAAAACTGCTACGAATAAAATGTGTTGGTTACCACAAAGTCTTGTTCATCTGCAAAAATGCTTATTGTATCTCCTCCTTACACCCAGTCCGTATGAGCGGATTACTTTCCCTTCTCGACCTTTTTCGATGTTAAAATCGCCAATTACCATCGTCAGTTCTCTTGTTGGTACTTTTTCACTATATCTGGGAGTAAAACTCTTCTACTTCTTCAACACTGTGATATATTGTTGGAGCATATACTTGAATGATGTCAATTTGTGTTGGGCTGACATTAATTTGCAGTAACGTGATTGTTTTGGAGACTGGTCTAAAATTTGTTATATATTTCAATAAGGATTTACATATTATGATACTCACGTCTCGTTGATGTTCCCCTTTGGAATGACCTGCATAGTATACTTTATGTTTGTCTATGTTACAATAATTAGTCCTTGGATAACTCATTTCACTAATCCTCATTACCTCTATTTTCATTTTTTTTTCTATTTGCTATATAATAACAGTTCCCCGTAACAGGCCTTGAAGGCCCTTTGGGGTCGTAACAGGATAGATCTGCTACAATCTAGAGCCTACGGTACACAAGGGTAGTAATGTGGCTAGCGCTACGTACCGACCGCCTATTATTACCCCAGAGTTTGACCTCAAGGTACTCATTTATTGGAGCTTGAGTCGAGCTGGGCCCTAAAAATGCCAGCGATAGAATTGGTGAGAGCGGGATTCGAACCCGCAACTCTTGGTTTCGTAGTCTAGCGATCTATCCACTAAATCACCACGGCTTTATTTGCTATATAGCGTTATTTATTTTTCGTGGTTGTGCCATAATCTTGATGCTTTATGTGCATATTCTAATTTTTCTATCCAACGATAGTTTGGAACGCACCCTAGAGGACATCCCTAAGGATTTGCATTGTAGTGAATCCTCAATTCCCTTCTTCATCCTTATGTCGTTCATTATCCTCAATTTAGTTCATCTGCCTTTATGGTCGCTTCGGCCACTGGGAAAAACGGTGCCCATTGCTTTTACATAAAACCTAAAAAGCAGGTTTGCCACTTACACCTGCTCGACCGTACCGAAGTCCATCTTCTTCGCCTTCGTAGCCGATGTGGTCTTTGTACTCCTGTTGCTGATTTTGGTTCGCCTTGGGTATTTTATTGTCCTGGTACCCACCATATCTGGTGGGCGTTCCCTATCCTAGGCAGGCGCCCCATGGAGGACCAGCAACTTCCCACGGGGGAATAATGGAATTGGTCATTAATATCGGAAGATCCATTTTTTGATTCTTCCACCATGAGCATTTTGTTATTAATATTATTTTTATTCTTTTATATAAACAAAACACTGTATTCATTTGTATATTTGTGGAAGTTATAAAGGGTGGCCCAAAATTCTAAATAAGATTTTTGAGTTGATTTTAAGATTATATTTTTACTGAATATTCAAGTACATAGTCTTCGAATAAATAAGGAAATCAATTTCATCAGTGCCATGTCAGATTTCATGTGGATTGCTGTCGTAGACCTTGGATTTCAGGTAATCCCACAAAAAAGTCTTATGCTGTTAAGTTACAAGATATTCCTGGCCAGTTCGATATTTCATGAAATTACGCGACCAGGAAATTGGTATAGTAAATCAACTGTTCCTAGAGCTTTATGGCAAGTTGGTTGCCCAAAAACTTTATTATTACGTAACGGTAACGATCAACACTCATAGTTGCAGCATTTCCAGCATAATCTTCGAAGAAGTATGGGCCTATCACGCCATCTATCCAATACCTACATTAAATAGTGACTTGTTGGGGGTGCCTTTTATGATTTACGCGAGGATTTTTTGAATGCGATAATTTTTTTATGATGCCCTAAAAATCGAGTGAAAATTGCCAATGGTGAGAGTGGCCAGCAAGCGTATGATCTTGCGTCAGTTACATTTTGTACGCATGAAGGTGCGGGTATTTAGTGAGTATTCGCTAAAGGGAGCTTCTCGAAATGTCCAATTCTACGCGATGCCAAATTGATGTTTTCGGATTTGCAGCGACTTTAGCAATATTCTCACGGACTTTACCTGCACTTATTACTGATTCAGTTTCATCAAAGTTTGTAATCGATATTTCGGAAATTTGATTCATTTGGTGTACCTTTTCGACCAAAAATTCCATGGAGTTTTCGTACCGCCTCCGCAAAATTTTCACTTATGTTGCGATTTCTTTTTCTCAATAACTGGTTGACAAAGTATGAGAGTTGCCGATCACAAAACAAAAAGAAACTGCACGGCGTTCCACTTGGGGCACCCTTTATATAGTTGCATTGCACAACTGTGGGACGATATTAAGAAAGTGGAAACATGAAAGGGGCAAACTGAAATGCTAAATAGTTAATATAGTAGTTATTGTAATTTTTTTAGCTTTTACTTTCTTTATAAGAAGCTTAGGGTTTTATTGTCACAATCTTTGTTTTTTGCTTAGAGCTTCTAATGTACATCTGATCTACTTGTACTACTTTTTGAATTTTCACATTTCATTTACCATTACTACAATTTAATATCAGATTTTTTTATAATTCTACACGTTTACTGTAAATAGATCAACCAATACGGTGAAGGTAAGAAAAAATACGTACTAAATCATTTATTGATCTTAGAATTTTATTTATAGGTTGCAGATTGTGCGTGCGTTTGTTTTACATCCGTAATTGCAGTATCTCTCCTATTATCTAGTTCAATTACTATTGAGTTTTAGGCCGATTTAAAAACCTACCAGACCCTTATCAAATGTTAGATTTTTTTAGCATTAGAATCATGAATGAAATTGTAATCCTATACTATGCCTGCGGTTCCGCTCACGTGATTATTGCTTGAAGATAATTCTACATTTTTCTTGGCATTCTGATGTCGTAATGGTGTATAATGTATAGGAATTGATATTTATCTATTACGAAGACAGACTGAATAGAAATCAAATATTTTATCAACGTATTCTGCAACGCAACCACTCTACGAGGATAGTTTGACTAGTAATTAGTTTGAAACTCTACATGCGGTTAATAAGTTGTGTATTCTATAGTTAAACATTATTCTGACGCTAATTAATTGTCTAATAGATGCTTCAACACAAGATGGATAAATTTGTATAAAGTCTATGACACGGTTTTAGTTGATTAGATGAGCAAAAATGCGCAAGTTAACAGAGATAACACATACTCCAAAGCATAAGCAAATTGAAAGTGTACAGTATTCGCCTGGAAGGTAATGAGACTGATTCCAGAAAATTTGTTTAATTGAAAATATATTTATATCTACTTCAAAACTTCTTTAAAATGGCACCATTGTCAACGGTTTTGCCACGTGTCGTAGTTAACTCGGAAGTCTCGAATTGAGAGCACTCGTTTCAGCAACCTGCACACTTGCAACAATCTCAAAATTGTGCCATTTTAAGCAGGATTTGAACCGAGAAAGAAAAAGAAGTTGGACGAGGTTAGGTCTGGTCCGTACAGACGTTGGGGTAGTTTTCCAAGATTTGTTTCGTCATAAATTGGTTCGTTAGCACCGATGCATGGCTCGGCACATTGTCGTGCCAAAGAACCCAGATGTTGGCAATCTCTGAGCAGACGCGATTCTTCTTCAACCGCTTAATTATGTTACTTAAGTTTGCTTAGGAGGTACGAACTCCTTGCGGGTAACACTTTTAGAATTAAAAAAGATAAAGAGCATCGCTTTTATTTTTTATTTGCTTATTCGAATTGCACTGAAAAACACGTTTCATCATCAATTATCGCCTTTTTCAAAAAATCGGTCTCGCTTGTCACACAAACTCACAAGAAGTTAACACATGGTTTTTCGTCTGTTCGTCGGTCAAAACCATTAGAACTATTTTAACGCAAAATGTTCGCATTTGTAATTCCGTCTTTAACATTCACACGTTGATCAGAGCTCAAAACCACTTTTGGGACAGGAAATCCTGATTGAGAAAGAATTGGAAAAACGTTCTGGAATTGCCATAAAAGTGTTTCTTCATACCAATGCATTCAAGATTAAATTAAGGTTTGACATTTTTCACATTTACCCTGGCTAGACAAAATTTTGGATCAAACTAATAGCGTAAACAAAGAGAGGGCTTCAAAGAAATCCATTTCCACTAGGAAATTGTGAACTTGGAGGAACGTTGAACCTTGAATAGACTGTCGAAAAACAACGTGCTTTATAAAACTTAAATTGTTATCTTCAATATTAAATAAAGTTTCTTATTTAATTATTCTTGTACAGAGGGGTTTTCTGTTATTATTCAATGCATTCAACTCAACTCTTGTCGGGTGAGTTTTTGAACACTTGAACGTTTTGGTGACAAAACGGAGTATGACTGAAATAGTGGATTTTTAAAAATTAAATTGAAGAACATTCACTTACCTTTAGAGGTTTTGACATGGTTTTTATAACATATCCTATAATTTTTTTGTTAATAATGAATAATGAAATTGCCGAATGTGTCTATACAACAAATTATGTAGAGGAGAGGAAGCTGATGCTTCAGTATCCGAGCCAAACTTTGATTCCCAAGGTGAAAAACAGCTATTGGTTAAATTAATTAAAAGTATTGTAACGTTTCTGCTTTTTACGGTGGTGAACAAAACGTGCAAATTTACTTAGCTACTTATTTATTCTACTTACAGGTTGTACAGATTAACAACGCTATTTATATACACACTACATAAAACTATTAACGTAAACGGCACACTATTTATGTCAACACAGCTCTCGCGCTTGGATTCGCTCGCTGGCGTCACTTCGAACTCGGAATGTCACGCTTGTTCCGCCGAGCCATATTTATGTCTATTTGGCGATAATCCCGCAAACTCGCGAACCATCTAGGGGTGTTACGGGGGGCGCACGGAAATTTTTTACAGTACAGCTGTGGATCTCGAAAGTTTCTTAAACTTCTACGATTTTTTATATCATAAAATCGGTGTTTTGAATTTAAAGTTAATTACGCGCAGATTATTCAAATATTGTAATTTATTCCTTTTATTAATTGGTGGGTAAAGTGAACTGTATTACAACGACGAAATTACGTGATGTAACTCTCCGGTCTGACAACTGACAGCGTCTGCTAAGCTATAATAGAAGAGGGACCCGAAAGAGGAGTCAATGCTAGGGAGGAAAAAAGACCGGATACCTTTTATCTTTTACTTCGGGATCCGCTCCTCCGACGATTCAACGTCCTAGATGTTGAACGAACCTGTGCGCGATTAACACTTGGCAATTTTTGTACTTATTACTCTTTCTTGAACGCGACACTAATTACTGGGCAATCTAAAAGTCGCCTTTTCGTGGGCGCTAGCGAACATACCGACTTCTCGGCTCCTCATTTCAACGATTGTTAAACAATGGCGCGAACATTTTGTCTTATCTTGTTACGTCTAATTTTATGTACGTGCTTAAATGAAATACAAGTCGGAATTATTTGTAAGATATTAGAGAGCGTCATAAAAATAAATACATACAAATTTATTTTTCTACATCATTTCCTCACTTAAACACATTTTTTTAATGGATAGTTTATTTTTTTTATTTTGCTATAGTAAAATAATGACAGTTATGGCGCCAGCCAATCGCGAACGATCGTTCTGACAGCAACTTTGCTGTCAAATTTTTGGCCTTCAAGTATTTCTTTTAGTGGTCGAAAGTAGTCCAAAACAGTTTCTCAATTTTTTTTAGTTTATGCAGCTATGTGGGATCTGGTGTTATCGTGAAATGGGATAACGCCTAGAATTATCGGAGTACCGCCGTAGTTTATTAGAAGCAATTTAAGCAACAGTTAATCGGCGCCCATTCTCGAGAATGCGACCTGCAATACAAATATTCGCTTCAGTCGCGATGGTTTGTGGGCGACATTGGTGACCTTTGTTTTCAAATATTTCTGGTCCTCCCAAACATTGTCTGCCACGGCTATATTGGAGTCTTCTTAAGGGTATAATTCTGAACCATGCTTTAAGCTATCCCAAAATTTCGGACAGTTTTACGCTCTTTGTTGTGAGAAACGTGACAATAATCCGTTATGCAATGAACGAAGGTACTTCAGGCTCTGACATAGTAATGTTGGCTAAAAATAATGGTATTGCGAGGTACCCTACACTGAGAATTCCTTTTAGGCATTCTAGCCCACGACGCTTAGAAGTTGCTTAGGTCTCGTAAAAAATAAATTTTGGTTTATATTTGTCGGCAGTTGGTAGTTGTGGTTTTTTAAAAATGTAAATGATGTACATTGACACCGGATGGTTTGATCTAAAGGAGATTTTGGTAAATCTCCTCAATTTTCTGTAAAGGTTGACTCTGAGGAATTGAAAGAATATTTTGGATTTTCATGGTACTAGTAAAGCTATCCCCTATTATAAAATATGTTAATTGTTAACAAGAAAGTAAGATGCTCTGTCTATGAATTTTTCATATTCAAAGACGAAAATTGTTAGTTAATCGTAATAAAAAAACATCTAATTTTTATGTTTAATAATAAAAGTGAACGCAAGAGACCTTTGACGGGCAACAGGTTTCTCTCTGTTATTCTGCTACACAAGACGAAAGTGTCTAAGGATACGATGGATTTGTGGAACTAAGAAATCTTGACACGTCATCTAATTTTCACTTGCTCACCTAACCCCCCTCCCCTCTTCCGTTTGTCAAATTCATAATTTACAAAGCCAAGAGGTATAAAAATGCATTAGCAATTTTACAGATTCCAAATCGGCATCTTTTTAATGACAGGCAATTCAACATTTAGTCAAAAGACGGTGAAATTATGCGGGTGATGCTGGGAGATTAGGTAATTAATTAAAATGTGTTTTCAAAGTTTGTATAAATTTTGAAAGCAGTAATATAGTTTGTGCACTTAATACATTTGTTTTATAAATTGTACTAAATTAGGTTCAGATCGATTTTGTCTTTGGGCAATTATAGCATAAGCAAACTAACGGATTTCTGATATAAAAGTTTTGTTTGCTTTGTTGCCTTTGTTTTAAAACTTGTAATAGAGTATTATCGTATAAAGTATACAATTTGGATTTTTTAATTTAGATTTAAAGAAAATGCACATTTTTGGCATTCTATCGAAGAGGGTTTTTTGTAGCATTTATTTGATTAAAGTCTGATTAAACGAAAGGAGGAGGGGGAGTAACAATCTGGTTATAATAAATGTATTCTGCGGGCTAGGCCGGGGGCTCCCGGTGAAACCGATCGGCGGCTCCTGGAGTGGAAAGATTAAGGAATATCCCGCTAGTAAATGAGAAAGAAGGGGAGAAAACAGGGAGGTTAGCTTTCTAGAGTTGTGAACCAACAGACTATTTAGGAGACGAACATCTCAAAATTAAATTCCTGGTGTTCTAGATTGGGGGTTGAGGAGAAGGGCTAATTATTCGTAACTTGTAAAAAGGAATTTTGCCACGTGGCAAATATCCAGAGCATATACAAAAAGCTAAAGTTTTTGAATAACTTTCCAAATACAAAATTGACGTAGTTATACTCATAGAGACAGAACAAAATCACCAAAAGCCGAGGTAGCTATTGTTATACCAAAAAAGTATAAAAGGCATACTAAACACTGAGAAGAAATAAAAGACAGACCAATAATAGAATTGTAAAATATTTATATATACTATTTAAATAATAGTGGTATATGCGTCTACAGATGACGCAAACAACAACATAAAGAACGGTTTTGAAATAAAACTTAATTTTTATACTAACAAAAATTATCAAAAGGAAAGAAATTATACTCTTAAAAAATTTAAACGCGATAATATGGGACGAAAAAAAATTCAATTGTAGGACAGTTTGGTAGAGAAAAAGTGCCACGGGGAATAGATTAATAGAATTATGCAGCACATTTGGTCTACAAGTGTTAGATGATTATTACCAAATTTCTATAGCCTGCAATAGATTACTTAATACAAAGGTAAAAATACTGAATGTGGAACAGACTCTACGCTACTTTGAGCAAAAATATATGAGACAAGAGTATAAATGAATTTAATGAGTACAAAGTATAACTTGAAATTGTTACAATTAACTTTTATATAAAATAATACTAGCAAATAAATTAAACAAAAAAATGCAAGGCTATCTGGAAGACAGTTATAATCAAATAAAATAACCAATACACCAAGCGGTATTCAAATCTTTCTGATGAATACTAAAGCAAAAACAAACTGAAAGAAGACGCAGAAGAAAATATCAAAGAAAAAAGAAAGGCCTATTAAAAATGTCTGGTAACACAAAATCAAAAAAACAGAAAAGAGTATATGAAAATGAAAAGTAAGGTAAAGAATGTTGAAGTCAAGGCATAAAACGTGGAATGGAACAATATACATATGTAAAGAACTTAAAAACTAAAGGAGATTTAGAAAGCATGAACAAACTATACAAAGAATACCTAATAATAGTACACAAGAGATAGAAACAATAACAGAGCAGCATGTTTAATAAAAGAGAATATACACTCTCATTCTTAAAAGAATGAATTGAATTTTTGTTGTTGCATATCGGAAATGAGAAAATATGAAAATGGAAAAACAGTCGTAGAAGAAATTGAAAAAAAATATTAAAATGAAAAAGAATGACACCAAATAGATAACCACAAAAAATACAAAGAAAACGATCATTTAGAGAAAAAGATCAAAAAATAAGAGAATCAATGAAAAGTTGGAAGTTGAGTGATGAAATATAGACAATTTTGGATCCAATACAATTTTGAGATGGCAGATTGGAGGTGTGGCGTCGGCATTGTGTTACTTTTTAAGGTTTGTAATATTCTTTTAAGTATTAACGTTGGAAAATAATGTTCTGTTTATTTTAGTTCACAAAATCTGAAATTTGCAATTTCGGATAGCTGCTTAGTACATTGACGCACGTAAAGAAATGGTTGTAGTAGTAAATAGTCATCATTCAGAGAAGGTATATCTCCGTAACCGGTCTGTTATAACTTTGTTCCAACCTTTTGAGGTGTTTTTGTATACCCGCTTTATTTTATACCGATGATTTTGGTGTACAGTTGTGTAATGCACCCTAATTTGCTTATGATATTCGTTTGTGATTCTTCTAGCTCTTTTTACAGCTTTTTGGTGAGACAGGTTTTGCAATGCCCTCGCGCACCTTTGTCGTCTGTCAGATTGTTGTTTGTTAGAATAAGCTTAAAAATTCGTGACCTCAAAGGGTATAAAAGCGGAGTAAATGGGCTTTAAACGCGTTGTAAATAGGGAGCATAGGTTATTAGAATAAGTAGGAGAAGCTCGCACCAAAATCATTCATGTAAAACAATTTGCGAACTTACAAATGACAGATACAAATGTCGGAATTCAAAGTGTTCTAATAAGGGCAGAAGGGGCTGCAGATTTGCTATGAAGGCTGGAATGTATTCTCAGAGTGAAACAAGCATTTCCGTATTACAACCATTTTTATAAAATAACTGAATTTTGTTTACTATTTGAGTTTTTAGGTTTAAGTTGTTTGCTTCATTATTATTTTTGACATCTACTGGAGATTTTTTTGCTTATGTAAGTAGCAGAAAGTATTTATTAATTTCAGTTTGTCTGTATAGTTTATTTGTTCATATGTATTTCATTCGTCGTAAATGCTTAGGCTATTTTTAACGATATTTGACTTTACTAGAAGTTAACTGGTTCACATGATGTTGCATAGTTGGACGATAATTTTTTATCCAGCAGTTCAGTTTCTAAGTTTACCATAATTACACTTACGTTACTTTGTTACATACTGGTATATTGTAAGAACTGTCATACATTTTACCATATAATCACTAGACACCGCTTATATGATTTACATTATTGAGAGAATCATATTTTTCAAGTGACATAATTTAAAGAATACATCATTACAGATTTATAAGATATAGTTATTAGATAATGGATTAAATGCTCCACGGGTGGTATAATTACAGTAATAGGACTCGAATGTATAATAAGTCATTTTAAAGCTTCTGAAAACAGACGAGATAAACCAGGTTTCGCCGCTGCTCGTAGTCAGTTTTTGAGCAACGATAGGAAAAGGAGGTATGCAGTTGTGTTACGGGAATCAGGATTACAATTGAGCACTACATTGATCTTAAATTTCTTGTGAAATTGAAAAAACTATCGTGATAATGTGAAATACGCGAGAAGGTCCGAAGGAAATGAAACATTGTGGTAATTAATATGCGTTTTCCTAATGATTGTTTATTAAAAATTCAAATATTAGACAGGATTTTTGTGGGTAGATTGTACAACACATTTTACATGATTAGATGAATATGGGCGAAGCCTGCGCTGCAACACTTCTCAGGAACCTTAAGAATAAAATGACCCTCAGAAATATGTGTGCTGAGAACTACATGTTGTTGCGGAGGATATTATATGTGATAAAGCATATTTTTTTAAAAGAATAAGTAGAAATTGAACGTAATTCTAAACATTTTCTATGATATAAATTCTATGGCAATTATTAGAAGAATAGTATTTTTTAAAACGTTGAGGTTTTGGACAAGGAGGTATAATGACTTTTGTATATTCGACCCTTAAGATGATGACCTCAAAGAAAAGGTTGGGATCAGGCGAACAATTTGGTTAATCAACTCTATGGTTTTTGCCTTCACATCCAAAGCCAATATTCTTTCTCTGAACACGCTACAGATGAAGTTCAAGGTTTTCTTGGGTTCGATGTACAAAGGCTCCGTTTTGTTGGAACCAAGAGAACCTTACGTCTTTTCTTTTTTGCGATAGGGATGAATTTCTCCAGAACCTTTTTGCGATAGACTTGGCTATCTTTGCCAAGAATATAGCATTACAAGAGATCACACATTATATATTGATATTCTGAGGGTGGAGTGAGCGTGCAATAGACAGATGCGGGTTTCTGCTACCTCAAATCTGAAAGTCTTGCTTACTCATGCAAGAGAAAATAGGATTTGACAGTAAAAGGCAATTGTTTGATATTGATTTTTTTATTTTGAAATTTTATTTTCAAAATAGAATCTTTGGTTGCAATTTCTTTGGGTGAAAGACTTTATTTGAATTTTATACGGAAATAGATTCAATTTGTTGTGCAGAATTCTTTTGGCACTTAATTTTCATATTGCAGAGGTAACACTTGCCTGAAATATCGAAGGGATCACGACAGATGTTACCTATCATATCGGATGTTTTGCGGAGTCGAGTTGTTTGCGACTATATTATCAAATATATTTCGATCCTTTAAAATTTGCCACCATTTTCGTTACTTAGTAGCCTCACATGTCATAAATTTGAAATTAGGTAATTTTATAGTCAACTATTAAAAAGTTTTGTAAAGAAACATTTTGTTTTTTTTTAAGATTAACGTGAACATTATTTCTTGCGTGATCTATAATTTGAAACCGGTTCTTGGCCTGGATTTCATCATTTAGCGATAAATTTCTTGGTAACTCAAGTACGTACGTCTATCTCAAGTAAACATGATAATAGTAAATTTTAAAATTGCTAAAATCTTTAAAGTGCGAGCTTCGTTAAGGAGAAGAATTTCAAAGTCACAACATTTATGGTCTTCTTATTGCATTACGTAGGCGAGAAAGTCTTAAATAGGAAATTGTTTCATTAATTGCTCATTCTGTAGAAAGGATTTACAAATAAGTTGTGAAATTAACATGTTTATGTTTTTGACACTAGATTTTGATGGGGAATTCACAAACCTGTTGATAATGTTTTTATTAAATTTGATTACTGCTCTACAGTTGTACCAAGTCATTTACTCATTTAATTGTCTGCAATATTAATTCAACAATTTCTGTTTTGAATTAACTTAGATTTTTGAAAGGGGAGTTGATTAATTCCTTTAATAAATGCTTATTATTGATTTTATATCAATTACTGTTACACTTTTTATATAATATACCGAGTAATAACATAAGATAGAGGGTACATTAGATGAGACTTTTATTTTAAATCGGTGTCCCTAACCCCTTGATGATGCACCCACTGATAAAAGATCACTGATCAAAGACAGAAGAAGTTTGTAATTAACTATGCACCCTTAAAAGTTAATTTTGTGTTTACTGTTAATGCAGTTAGCTAGATTTAAAAAGGTTATTTTTCTTTTCCTAGATTTTATGTATAATGAACACCAAACCTTTATTGTTTGCCGTACCATGTTTACCAGTCCCTGACTGAAACGGTTTATCAGTTCAAGAAGAAATTTGGTAATCACCATTTTTTGCACAATATGATTGATACTTACTGGGCTGGTCAGTATCATGGATTCTTAAATTTTGCAATTTTGACCTTCGAAGCGGGAAAAAAGTATCGCAACTACGCACCACACGTAGTAATCTGAGCTGGAGGGTAGCCACAGTGGTAATATAAATTATTGTATAGTCATGCCTGACTGTCCCGTGCCTTGTGGGCTGGAGCGGAGTCTTGCCGCCCAGCGGCCATCTCTTCTATCCAGAGCTTGGCAACTATCTCCAGCACATTTGTATGGATGTCGACGGTCACCTTCAGGCATTTCTCACGGAAGTGGGACTCTGTGATATTCCATTCGCTGCTCATGAGTTCCAGCACCAAGTAGAGACGAGAAACTTTGTATGCATGATGGTATGCATTTCAGAGACAACTTTTAGTCCGAACAAATCTGCTTTAATGTCGTTCAACAGTGCCTGGGCCTTTAACTTTCTGTCTATTCTGTTTGGTTGGCGGTTCCTTAGAACGAAAAACTTGTGCAAGTCCTAGTACAAATTACTGACTGTCGACTTCGCCACGCTCATTTTTTCCCCAGGTCAGTCATGTTCCGCCCAGGATTAACTTCTCTTGCGGTGATTTGCTTGTCAGCAGTTACCTCCACCTGGTGGTCGGATTCCTGTACTTTTTGGCTACGTCGTAAATTTGCGTCCTTCTGTAGCGAAACTACGCAATAATTTGTCGGTGTTTTTTTGTAGTGAAGGGACTAGAGTATAGCAACTATGTGGTCTTATTCTCGGCTCATTTCGTTAATAATCGAAGGTCGTTAATCATGTGAAGCTAACATGTTACTAATAGGAGATTGCGCATGCGTATAAGACAGCTTTTCGGTTTTACCGCAATACAATCTAAAAAAATTCGGATTTATCTCGACGGACTTGTAGAAACAAGAAGTATAAATGATATATGTTTGATTGATTCAAAAAATGTTTTCTTTATGAATAAGAGATTCAACGTATTAATTGATTATAAATAGCTTATGTTGTGCATAAATAATTCTCTTATAATAAATTAGAGGACCCTAACAAATAATTATTTTTATTTAAAACAAAATGGAATAAGCAACACTCAACAATTTAGTAAAAGTGTCATTTATTTAAGCAAAATTATTCTTCAACCAATAAACAAATGTAGCAAAGTTAGGACTAGTCGTAAGACTTTTAGTATCAAACATGGCCTTCATGAGTTTAGATAGCACTCTAGCATATTCGCAGCATATTTTTCATGTGTATTCGTATATTTATATGAGGTATGTTGATTTATTTATCCATAAATGTGTAAGTTACAGAATATTTTCTTCCAGCCTATAATTGCTTGTTTGGATTGTCATATGGGTTAAGAGTGAGGCAGTTTATTATGGGAATTATTGTTCTCTCATGGGTCTTTTTGTCCAAACTGGTAAATGAAGTGGGTCATTATTATATTGTTACGGTAGATATCATGTATTCAATATATTGGGCAGGTTCTATTCGTTCAGGTACAGGAACGAGATTGATTTGAATATTGAAATCGTTACCATTTACACCACATATCAGAACTTTCTAATGATTTTTGACTATTTCTCCCGATAACTTTTAACTGTATGTACCGAAACTCGAAGATGATCATCACATATCAACTTAAATTTTTATTTCTTATTGTAAAACACTGATGACTATTGTTTCTTCCTCAATCTGCATGTTAGTGAATAAACGTCAGTCGGTTTTTTTTTCTATTTCGGACTGACCTAGACTTTAGATTATTCTTTCATATTTCGCTATTTATGGTTTCTGTGCCAATCTGCGTACCATCTTTTGTTGTAATTAGTTAGTCCGTGTATGTTCTAGTATTTTTTTTATGGCCGTACTTACCAGAACTACCTCCGAGGGCTTATTCTGTCTTCTGGCGTGCCACTTATATCCATGACCTCCTAGCGAGACTAGAATTCGCCCGCGCGTTGAGTTCTTTAATAAAGGAGCATTCATTCGTGACCAAAGAACCACAGGGGCGGCCTTGTTTTAGTATTTAGTGCAGGGTCTGGCAGGGAGGTGTTACGTTTTTTAGAACACTAACAGATGTTTTTGAATAAAAGAAAATTTTTATTTTATCCAAAGATCACTTATATAATGCCGTTTAAGAAACAAAGCACAAAATTAATGTAATTTAACTGTGAAAAATGGCGCCATCCAAATAGTGACCATTGTTATCCAGGCGGGTGAAAAAATTGTTTATACACCTTCCAAGCACAGCGCTTAGAATTTCTCGAATTTCTCGAGTTATAGCTTCCGAAAGAGCTTCAAGAGTTTTTAAATGTAATCCTGAGCTTTCAGGTAGCCCCATAAGAAATAAACCTGCAAAGCTTGCAACGCATAGCGAAGTGGCGAAGCAGTCTCCCAAATTTTTGAAATCGCGTTTCCTGGTTAAAGGTCACGTAGTATTTCAAAGTTTTATGTTTAAATTAATCTGATATGCTACATGTCCTATGTTGCTATTGTGAAAATTTGAAATCGTAAAGGTTACTAACGCTGACCTTTGACCAATCAGTTTTAAAATCACTAGCAAACAAGCTTTTTTGGTCACCTGTCGATTGGCGAAAACAGAATTTGAAAATTCCCAGCCGTTATTGAGTTATTGCTCGGACGGACGGACAGACAACATGAAGTTAGTAAGTGACTTCGCTTCGCTTCGCCACTTAATGATCATATTATGAAAGAAGGGGGCACTTCACATCCCCGTGCAATAAAAAGAGGTGCCTTGAAAAATGTTCTTTTTAAAAAAGTCATGTTTTTTTCTTGAGCTATGGAAAGTAGCCTCCTTCTGATGAGACCAATCCCTATCGAAAAAATCTGATGTTTTCTCAATTTAGGCATCAAAAATTTTCGATATTACGAATCTATAAATTAGGATACATCATTAGGTATCATTGTGAGTGTCCCAGTGTGTCTGTTTTCTCAGAGTCTAATTATGGCAAATAGGTCTATTTCGCACCACAATTATTCTCTCACTATGTAGGGACTTTTGATTGACTTTCCGTGGATTATTTTCCGACCAACCGATAATTTTGTTTGTCTACAGCACCCGATAAGTGAAAATAAGCCTCGTCACTCGTTATCAGAATACAGTCATTTTCCAGGGTTTCCAGTATGATATCTGCAAACGTAAACCTCCGCACATAATCACTTTACTTCAGTTTTTGAACCACCATGATTTTGTAAGGATGAAAATCAAGGTCAAAGTGCAAAATTGGGCGAACTTACCTATCTGACATGCACAAAGCGCGAAAGTATCGTACCGCTGAACGGCAAGGGCTGGCCTTCACAGCCTGTCGAACTTTTTCGATGTTTTCTGGTTTTCTAACGGCCCGATCACCTCTCCAGTATTTTTCAGGTCTCACAGTTCCTCTTGTTCCGAAGTTGTTAACTGTGGCCTTAGAACGTTTATCGCTGTTTTATTCGTTTAGTTCAATGAAACCTTAAGAAGCTACAATAGCTAACGGGCAAAATTAAGAACAACATTAAAAGCGAATTAAGTGTATTTTTCCATTTTAGTTTAGTTCGAGAGCCGATTGATAAATTCAAATTCTTTTAATAGCTGCTCGGAGACTAAATGCTAAAATATTAACTTTGTAAAAAAAGATGAGCTCTTGATGTAGTGGTTTTTAAAGTACGGCTGTGCTTTTAATGGGTTTACTTTTAATTTAACATCTATGTATTGTTCACCGTTGGAGCACTTAGACCAAGTGGGACAAAGCGGAGCTGGCAATTAAAAGATTTGCGGATTATTCTGCTTTCCTTGTTTATCTTGAATAGCTTGATAACGCGCTCTGCTTACTGCAGTCTGTTCCTAATTGTATTTACTTAATTGCTGCAGGTCCATTTCGTTATTTAGTTACGTACGTATGTGTCACGTTTACAAGAAAAGAGATACTTTGAAAAATTCCAGTAACACATTGTGGGCAGCATTAACAAATTTGAGTTCTCTAGAATTTGGCTATTAAAATTTAGTAGTCAAAGGTAGAAAACGAGCACATTTTTTTTAATAATGAAGGCAAGTATCAGCACTCATTTTTTCCATGGACGCTAAGAGCTGTTTCTCTTAAATTTGCAATGAAAATTAGTCTTATGGAAATTATCGCTACATGTGACACTAATTATATATAATATATTCATCCGGTAGTCGAGGTCAGCAGCCTCCTTTGGTGTGAAAGTTAGCGTTTAGTTTTTATTGTGTAACGAGGCGATTACAAGAATTGCGTGGCTCCAGAAGCGCTTTATAAGGTAGGAAAATTAACTATCGAGATTTTAAAGCTATTTACAATTTTCCAATATCTAGTAGGAAAAAATGAACTTTTTAGGAATTTTAAATTTTTTGATGAGTTAGACAGCAACGGCCACACAATAATGGAGACTATTTTTGTTTTGCATATTAAGATCTTTTAAAACATCAAGCAGGTCACACGAAAGCTCAGTCTTATCCAAAGACTCATAGCTCTCCTTGGAGAGTAGGCAGATTGAGACCCCGAGTAAAGAAGTAACCTCTTGAAAATGGCATCAAAGCCGATGCCGAAACGTCTAGAATTTTCTCAAAATAGACGCAGTTCATCCCGTGAACCAAGTTGTTTAAATATATATATATATAATGTTCAAATTTTAGCCTTTTTATATTGACTTATTGTGTCTTAATTTTCTTCAGCCTAAATTGCATGATCTGAAATAGAAGGTTATGGTAGCTATGGGAATGCGTTTTTCTAGATATTATTGTTTCTTATGATGTTTTCCTTTGCAGGGGCTGTCCACGTATACAACTTTCTTGGTGGTATCTTAAACCTTTGTTTCTTCTCTTCCTTTTCGTCTCTTGCCGTTGAAGTTTTCGCGTATGGCATATATTTCTTTCCTTTTTAGTTCCTTTTAGTATCCTGTTTAATTTGCGATAGAAGATTTCTATCTGTTCTAAACTGGTTGAGGTTGCTCCAAAAATCTGAATAATATTTATGCTGCATTAGTTAATCATTGAATTGTAATCTTGCTATTCTATTAGATATCGACACTGATTTCTTAACACACTTCTATATTTTATTTTTACAACGGATGCTTTCTCTATTTTGTGCAGTACTGTTTTCTGAATAGTGAAAGATTTGGTCGTCTATTTTGCTCTCTTTGTTGTCTATATTATGTTCCTGTATTTCTTGTGTTAGATTATGGGATTTTTTTACATTCAATGTATCTATTATCTTGTTCGCTTTCCTAGAAAGGTCAAGTGGTCTTATACTCTGGTTTTACGAGTACGGGTTTTCTGACTGATATTTAGATGGCCCTACTGTCTAATCGTGAAATGATCTTTACTTCAATGGTTTTCTATTGCATTTTGCATCTTCATGTCGTTAACCAATTGTTGGTTGTTCTGCCTTTAGGGATTATTTATCTTCTCAAGGACAAAATAGTGCCATTGGTCCTAGCTCCTCTATTCGTAACTGTTGGTCAGTAAGAGGGATCTACAAATACTCTACAGAGCCTCGTTAGTTATCTGGCAGGGCGCACCGCGTGTAGTTGGGTTTTCTTATTCTTACATCCCTTATTAGTGGTAGTAGCTTTTAATAGTATTAGGTTATAAGACTCGAACGAAATTGTTTATAATTTATTAAAAATCTTACTATTTAATGAAATTATTATTTTTATTGAAAACTGTTTTTTGTTTCGTTGACTGAGCTCGATTCGTTATGGACTAGAATAATTTAAGTTTAACATCATCATAGAAATTTGTTTTTTTATTTTTGTAATCATACAATTCAAGGGTTAAATTATAAAAGCAATTACTCTTAAAATTATATAGGCTAGTTTTTATAGCGATAAAAATTTATAAAAAGTCGACTATTCGCTTAATTTTCAAAATAATTTCCCTCGATTTCTGTATATTTGCCCTATATTGCGGGCTGCTGCCGAATTCTACTTCGGTGGGTCGTGTAGTACTGGTTGACAATTTATCTGCATAAGCCAATGATTTTGGCCTCTTCGCCGCAGGTCATAATCTAGCTGAAGGCGTCTTCATTTGTTCTCAACTGTGAGATCGTCCCGAATCCAATGGCTTTTCTATAGAAGCTTTTTTAGCTTGTGCAGACTTAGTCAATCGGTGTTTATTTGCGAACGCCGGCAGTTCTTTTCTAAAAGTTTTTCTAGTTTCTTATCTTCGACATTATTTCATTGTTCGGGATATTTGATTTCTAGTGGATGAAAATTTACATTTTTATATTGTCGGATCTCTCCTTATGTACTGCAATTTCTAACAGTAATGGTGTGTTTATTGTCTGAAATTTAGCACCGTCTTATGTTGAAGAATCAACTATATAAGTTGGTATTTTCTATTTTTTATTATGTAACTAACCAACTTTTCTATGCTAAGTGCTTTTTCATTTGTGAAATATGCCGACCACAGTATTTCCTTAGTTCTCCCCTATAACCGGAGATGAAACGCTTCTAGTCTGTCCATAAGCGTTGTATTCAAAGTTAATATTTTTCTTCCATATAGTAGAATGGACCAAACAAAACAGCTCAACAGCCAGCATTTAAATTTTAAGTTTGAATTGTTATTGCATAATAAATTTTTTAGTTGATTTAGACTATGGCGAGTCATCTCTATCCGGCCTTTAATCTTTTGGCGGCACTCCATTTGAGAGTTTATCCCATATTCATTGTTCATATCATCTATGTATTGGTGTGGGTACGTTTCAGTTATTGGATATTTTTATTAATTTGGTCTTTATTGTTGTGATTTTCATGCCCCTTTGTTCGTAGGTCACGTAGACTTTGTTTAATAGTGACTGAAGACCGCATTTTAAATTTGCCGTTAGAACGGGCATCATTTGCATAATAGATGTTATTTACTATTTACCCATTAATTTTTACCCCTAGAGATTATTGATACTCTTTGGTTATTCAAAACTTACAGAAGAATTAAGGGCTATTATATGCCTATTACTTGCCATGTAATTATTATTCTCAAAATTAACGAGGTGGTTTTTCCTTTTTTTCTCTTCACCCATGTTTTACGATTGGGATTGTTTCCCTTAATGGAAACGTTCCAGATTTGAGGCACCGTAAACTCGTCTTTATTCTCGCCATTTATTGCCAGAGGATTACGACAAGGATGTGGAAATAGGATTTGTCGGTGAGTTTTTCATAGCTGTGGACATTTCTCGAGGTTTTAATGTAGCAGTAGCTTCGATAGTTACTACCACCCCGAGATCCAGAACCGATTATTTGATTCTTACGAAAAAAATATACATAACAAAAATTACAAAATTGGATAGTGCAACCATCACTAACTGTTAGATTTCTCTTATATTGAAGATTAACTTAGTCTTTTGTAAGGAAGAAGGTTTTGACGAGGAATTATTAGAGGTGAGATAGTCGACAATTGGAAACCTTTACTTTTCTTGTAGGCCTTTTACTTTCTTTTTGACGAATTAGTTACTCAAAACTATATTTTTTGAACGCTCACTATAGTGGCAAAAATTTGAAGACTAGAGAAGAGCATATATTGCACAAGTTTATTCAGAATTTAAAATATATAAAATAAATTAGCAGGTATAGAGGAGAAAAGAGAAACGATTTGATTGTTGCGAAAATGAAAATAAGCTAGCGCAAAGATATAGTCTAAGAAAAAGGTTGAGTAAAACATACATAAAAAAATATCTAGGGAGAATGTAGAAAAAACTTGGGTTGTTTACAGCATCTTTATGCCGTCGAATCGTCCAATAATATTTTCTGTTTTTTTTTGTTTATTGATAATATTCACACTTACAAGTGTCTTTTCATTCGTAATTCTTGCCATTCAAAAAGTAATATATTCGATTATACATCCACATTTCAAATGCTTATAGTTTGTTGGTTACTTCTAGTATCTATAAATCTCCAAGGAGAAAAAGTAATCACATGTTTTGTAAAAAATGCTCTTTACTATATCTAATTTGATTTAAAGACGGTAATTCAACTAAAACACTAATTTTAATCGCGATAGTTTAGGTTTACCTAAAGGTATTCTTTTGTAATTATATTCCGTGTTTTGTTATTTAATAACCACACCCCGTAGAGAGAGGCAATTTTTGTCGACCAGAGTAGGGCGCGCCCATACTTTTAACCAACATTTGCCCTTTTCCTTTTATCAAATGGGGCCATCATGTTTAAAAGCTCGGTGGGGAGTTCGCCCCAAATTCCCAAGTTGCAAGTGGTTTTTTCGCGTACTATTTACTAGCAAATATTTGTCTTGGTGTACATTAATGAAATGCAACGAAAGATTACGCGCACTTTCTGAGTATTTGGGTATTTATAGAAGAAATAATACAAAAATATTGATTTTGATGATTTGCTAGTAAGTACTAGCAATTAAGTGTTTAAGTTATTCGGTGTTTTTGTTGTCCTATTTTATTTTGTCATTTGAAATTTGCGTCTAGTAGACGTGTCATAATATAATTCTGAATATATAGTTGATTGGGCCTTGAAAACTATCATTTGAAGACAGGACAGAAAGTTGTTTCGCTATGTCAATGAACTTTTCGATGAAGGAACGATCAGTGAAAGCCAATTCGAAAGCGGCTGCTTACTTCAGATTTGGTAATGGAACCTTGGGGACAATCCAGGAAGAGATGTACCATCGAATTTTGACGACCGAGATCTATTAGCGGCCGTGGAAGGGAATGAAAGTACCATCACTGGTATGCTGGTTGAGGACTTCAACGTCAACTAGTCTACAATTGTTTGTCACCTCAAAAAATTGCTTGACGAATTGTCAATAGTAATTGAAGTTGGTTGTGATTACGCTCTAGAATGGTTATTGTAATAGTATGGGTTTTGATTCTTCTTGCTGTGGTTGGAATTTTTTTTTTGAAAATTATGCTTGAAGTTGGCCTAAACTATTTGTGTTTTATATTTGAGGGTCATATTTTTAATATTTTGTTTAAAATGAGCTCATTGCCACCACATAATTGTGTCCTATTCAGCTGACTTTGTCAGTAACGCCCTCCAGAAGCACGCCCTTGAATAACCTGTACTCTAGAATAAGAAAATCAGAAATATTAAAAGGTAAAATTTTCTATATTTCTATGGAATCTTCGTATCTGGTTTTGATTGTAATTATTTTCTGCATGTGTTTAGTTAAGCTTCTTCACAAATGCTGCTCACGCGCATTTGTGTGTGAATCAAATTAGTCTTATTGAATAGATAGAACATCAGAAGTGCTTTGGACTCTCTTACATACTTTATCATCAGCTGGTATTGAAAAACTTACATTCTTGAATGTACTTTTAATGTCATTAATTAAAAATAGTGTACGTCAATGGTCATAGGTGTGAACGCTGTGGCACACCTGAGTTAGAGAGAAACGAATATGAGAAAAACGACTTCACCCAAACTGGCTGAGTTCTGTTTAATAAATAATCTGAGAGCTACTGTAGGAAAATGATTGAAATGCCTGTGAGCAGTAATTTATAAATGAGAAGCTTATGGTTCGCTGAATCAAAGGCTCTTAAGAAGTCTAAATAGATGTCGTCAACATTTAAGTGATTCTCAAAATTGAATAAAACATAGAACTGATAATTTAGCTTTATTTATGCAGATAATGGTTTGGATCTGTCGGAAATTCTTTGTTAAGAGCTCTTCCCAAAGATTATAGCTATTAATTTGGATGTATATTGCATTTTTATTCATTGCACTTACTAAACCTTGTACTTTTTAATACTAAGAACTTTCTTTATCTTGAATATTGCACAAAAACTAGACGAAAGAGTTTTCATAAAAACCTGAGAACTTAAACATAGATTGAATAATGGTTTTGTCCAAAAGAACAAAGGTCACTGAGATAAACGTCAAATAAGAACGAACGTTGTTTTCATCTCGAGTATGAAACCCCTTTCACTAATTAAATTGTGAGAACTATAGTTATGAGTTAAAACAAAAATGTATTTGTAAAATATTTGTTGTTGATATTTGCCGGTAAATTTTACCGTGAAAAATTGGCTATAAGGCGTGTTTGCTTCAGGAAGCATCTTTACTTGCGCGTGTGGATGCTGAAATTTAATAATTCCGAGGCCTAGAGGAAATGGAAATTTCCTCGCAATTTCCATACAATTTGGCGGCCGGGTCCTTAGGATTGAGCGTCAATATTTATCTTAACCTTTCTCCAAACACTTTCTGCGCTATTAAGAGCTGTAGAGAGCCAATCCATTACTGTCATGAAATGTAAACCAGTGTTTCGCTGTTTGGCTGCGATATAATTGACATTACATATAAAGGAACAAGTTCTAAATTTTTTTTGATATTGGCTGGTCACGGTTTCAATTACAGCTTTTTTGTTAATTTTTCGTTCTACAAACAGCGCTTTTTTGTTTGTTTTTTTAAGAGGCGGGAGATTAACGGAAGGTAGTTGAATATTGAAATAATTAATGTTTTTTTACATCATCAAGGTTAGTGATCTTTAGAACGTTAACGGGTTCTCCAGTTAATTAGTTTATAGTGACGGTAGCTTTGGGTTTGTTTTTCGATTTGCAAACAGCTTTTAATTTAATTGTTTGCAATGTGCATTAACTAAATTTGCATGGGAGGGGATCCAAAATTTTTTAACTAGGCTACTTTAGAAGCCGATAGTCTCATTTGAGTGTCGCAAGAAGAAATATTTAAGCAGATTGTGGTCGCCCAAACATGTGTTCTAATTCACTAAGTGCTGTTCAACAATTTCCCAAATTAAAACGTTTCATTTATAAAAGTGAGATACCAGATCGCCCCGGTAATTTTTTAGTACTTAGCGCACTTGAAGTAGTTACTTTAGATGACTAGTTGTGATACGAAATGTTACCATTTAAGGAATAAATCTGCATCTGTGTTGAAATGTTTTGAAGTGTGACATTTGGAATGCACTTAGCAAGCTCTCAAATTCTTTTACAGGAATGATTTTAGGGTGGGCTGTCCTACTTATTGTAATAATTTATTCATCCTGTCTGCAACCTGTTTAGAACCCTCCTAACCCCTTTTTATGCCGTTTGGAAACGCCTGCCAGATTGCCATCTGTCAAAACACGCTGGAAAATGTGCAGCACCAAAGGGTCTAAAAGGGGATTGGAAGAGTCGCAGACAAGTGCTATAAGCAAGTTAGGGCTCATTGTACACATCTACACCAGCATTATCGCTATAAAATGACTCGCGGACATGCAAAAACATTCAACAAAGTCGCACTCAAAAGTAGGGGTGAAATGCGTTAAGATAAACAATTTTTGTCTCTGTAGGTATTAGTAAGGAACTAAATTGTTCACATTGTGCGTTTTATGAGTTTACATTGGTGGTGTGTTCCAACTGCCAATATTATTGATTTACAAGAGTAAAGGGTTGTTGCTAATTTTCTTTTCAAATAAGAAAGAGCGATGGAGGTATTTTGCGTAATGGCAATTTAAAAACATACAATGTGTTAAACGTCTGTAAATATAAGCATAACTGAAATGTGAGTAGTGTTATTTGTGATCTATTAAGGGATTTTGTAATTATTTTAAAATTCATGTAGGTAGATGCATCAATGGAAAGAAAAAGATCTCGCTAACAAAAAATAGGGCAACTAAAAGCCTCTTTAGAGAGGAAGAACTGATTATTAGTTGTACCGCAGTTTATAGAAATTCATTTTTAAGATCAAAGAGGTTCATTTCTTTTTTGTACAATACCGTTGGTATTTTATTCAATTAGTTTCTTGTCTGAAAGTTTCTAAAAGTTTTGGATGTTCTCAAGTTATAAAATTGTATTCAGTTTCTGTAATCACGTGTAACGCATAGTCTACCTGTAGGCTAGAATTGGCAGCGAACAAATTAGAAGAGTGAAACTTAGAGGTAGTAAGAAGATTCGAATGTTAGGATATACCGGCTAGTTGCTTTTTTTACAAACTGTTGTAGTTTGAAATACGATAGTATCAAAAACATACTTTTTGTAACTATTGTAAAAAAGGTATACAAGTACTTTCCATTTTTGGATGATTGATTTCACTTTTAGGGTTGTTTCCTATTGGTTTTCATTTTGATTTCGATCTCTAATTTTTCAAATGAAATAAGTTTTAAATTTTAAGGTTTTAAAATCTGGTTATGGGCAAACATTTTGTGTTGCCTTGGTATCCGAGCGTTTCGACCCATAAGTTAATAGTGTAGTTTATATTTAATGACTAAATCAATTTTTTTCTTCATAACGTTGTTAGACACTTTTGTTGGTAACATTTGTATGGCTGGTTTTAAGTATATCTTTTCACTTATTAGTCCAGTCAACAACTCTGTCCCAGTTCTTGGTAATTTTTCTGTGGAATTTCCTGGATTTTGACCTACTGCAGACAGAGCTATATAATCAGCGAAGGTAGCTGCTGTGGTTTCTTGCATATTTGGAATGTCATTGATTTAAACAGGTATAGGACTGGTCCTAAGGTACACCAGCACAAATTTCTTTTTGTTTGACACGAAATAATCTGTTAGACATATAAGATGTTAAAATTTAAACACACTGTCTGGAAAGATTTTATTTAGTTTATAAGGTCAAGTTCTAAAGCCTGATTTATGGTACTCTGCTTCCGGCTGGTAATTTAGGATCATTTTTTATTCTCAATTATAATTCTTAGCCTTTTGAGAAGCAACATAATAAAAGTTTAAAGATGATTGGGAGCAGTAACATAGGTCTGTAAGATTTTGTATCATAAGTTTTTTTGAGTTTTGATAGCATTATTATTTTTGATACATTTTTGCACAATCTTGCCTGGGATCAAATCGAATCCTGGAGCTGGATCTTTTGCTATTTCATTTGGAGCAACTTGAGTAATTTTCATCGAGATATGATTTTCTCTCAAGTATGGTCTGGACTTGGAACTGATTAAACTGAAAAGCCTCTGCTAGATGAAAATTCGGTCTTTTTTATTGCTTCTGGCCTAGGGACCATTATCTTTCCTTATTTGAGAAATAGTGGTTATTAGCTATCTAATTATTTTGGCGTCATTAAAAGCGTCGTTTCCGTTTCTTCATCTGATTTTAGATCTTGCAAGTACAGTCATTGCTTTTTTAAAATCATTTTTATTTCTCTTTTGATTTGTTATGTTAGATTATTTACGATGGTTTTGTCAGTTGGGTCTCTTGACTGTAGCCTTCTCTTCTAACTATTTATTTCCCCTTGACCAATTTTTTAATTTCCACCAGGTAGTTAACTTTTTCTGGTATTGTTGAATGGTGCAACTTTAACTAGGCCAGGAAACATCTGTTTCTACTTTTAATTGTTCAGTTATTAAATAGATATTTAGATTGATGCACCTTTGAATACCAATTTTAAAGCTCTCTCAATCAGTAGTTTCATTAACTGATGAAACCCGGACTTCTTCCTTAATTATTATATATGACTAGAATTTAAATCAACATTTTTTCTTACATTAACGTATTTGGCCGATACTTCTTTTGAAATCCATTAGGTCGGGGATTTATTCAGGTCAGTTAGCTGTTAGCTTATCAGTACAATGAAACTATATCCTGTTTTACTGACAGCTTTTCCCCAATCAACATGTTTAGCGAAGAATCTTTCATCAAGATTTTTGTAATTTTTTTTTTGATATCATGTCTAGATAGACAATAATTTACAAATTTTTACATTGATATTGGTGGTTTGGAGGCCACTTATTGTGCTCTAAACAATATTTATACCAAACCAAATTCTGCGAACAATGGGATATCGTACTGACAAATGTAGAAACAAGACAGATAGACAGAGGGATATCAAAAGCAGCAACTACTTTTTAGATTACATTATAAATATTTCGGTAATTGGTAATATTTATATTGTTCTTTTATCAACGAACTTAAAAGTTCGTTACTGAATTCTATGTCGTCGGTCTGTCGGTCCGTCACAAAATTTAAGATTTTTAAAAATTTGAAAATGGATTCTTATAGGAAATTTTACGCTGATTTCGAATTCGAAATTAAAAAATTTCTATCTCGAATAGTTTTCGAGATATTCGACTTCGAATTTCGGGATAATTTTTGACATTACGATTTTAAATGTGATTCTTTTAGGAAATTTTACGCTGAATTCGAAAATTAAATCGAAAAAATTCTATGTCGAATAATTTTCGAGATATTCGATTTCGAATTTTAAGTTCGTTCTGGGATTGCTTACAGAGCAATCTCTTCGCCGGCCCCATGTTTTTTATAATTATTTTTAGCAATTTTGTTTTGAGCTTTGTTTGGCTATCAGAATTTGTCTTTGTGAAGAATTACAATTATTGTTATAGATTCTTTTGGATTTTTTTGTCAGCAGGGTTAGCGTTACAATAAGGAAATAACAGAGTTATTGGAAAAATTGTATAAATATTTAACTTGAAGAATTTGTTACTATCAGATTTTTAGACGTTATCTATTTTGTATTGACATTTTGTTTTCAGTAGTTGCTTTGAGGCAGACGTTTTAAACATATTTTTCCAGATTATTATTTTCCCTGAAATTGTTTGAAGTTTTTCTTGTAAACCTCATTAGTTTCTCATTGTGGTGCTCTATGAATCTTCAATAAAGAAGTTTTATTGATTACAAGAAGCGGGGTACGATTAGTTTATTGTAGGACGAAGATTATAGCGAAGATGAAGAAGCCCTTGGTAGTTTCACTGCGCCTTACCAGGTCAAAATTTCTTTATCTCTTGTTTGTTTAAATAAGATTAATATTGGTACTGTTGATATTACTATAATTTCTATTCCGCTTGTTCATAACTAAACGTAATAACATAGCATCGATAATAAATTAGAAAACGCCTAAAGATCATCGTTAATTAAACGAATGCACAGATGTGTTTTAACTTTCACTTCCATGGGAGCTGGCGTGAAATTACAGCAGCTTGTACATGCAATCTAATTATGCGGTCACTGAACTGTTCTGTTTTATTATCATTTTTTCCAATTCTAGTATGTTCTGGTCTGCTCGTTAGGATAGTTGGTGGACTCATAAGTTATTGCTATTAAATTTATTATAATTTCTTTGTAAATTTGTGAATTTCAACGATAAACTATTTTAATAGTTTAGATATAAACAATTTTAATTATAATAATCTTTAATATGGTTGTTTCAAGTAGCGCGTTTTAAAGAATCCTCATATCAACCTTTATTCATTTAGTCTTTGTACAGTCGTGTCAACATATTTGTAACTTCTCTTTTATTTAGAAAGTAAATAAGAGTAGCTTTCCTTTGAGAACTTTTTTGAGTTATCCAAATATGAGTTTTCAAATTGTAAGAAGAAACGAAAACTTTTCTTGATATTTTTATCAGCACTATTTTTGTTTGTGATTTATTATGATGCAGCTTGTTATTATGGTTATTATTGGAATTAAGAAAATTGATGATGAGTAATGTCGTAAGTGTTTCAGTTTAGAGATTTGTATGGACTGACGTAGTCTCTAAAATGCATTTGGTGTTTGTAGCTTCCACAGTTGTTAATATTACTGCTATTTTTGACACATAACCTGTAATATCTCTTTGTGTGTTTCACTTGAATCTTCATTAATGTTCTTTTATGCTTTCACGTATGTTATTATCATGTATGATCTGGCAACATTGTTACATGCTTTCTAAGAGCTGCCGTTATAATTTTTGTTCCAATGAAGATAGCTGGTTCAAACTTGATATTTATTTTTCTTGAATGAGGAACTTTGAAACGTTTGGCGTAAGGAGATTGTGGCGGGTAATTCAAAGTCCGGATGCCATTTTGCTTTTTCCATTTGCTACAATGCCTATTTCAGTGTTTTGGATTATTATCCTCTTATAAGATCTAGTTATTATTTTCACAGAACCATTTATTAACCGATGGTTAGAGATCTCGTTGGTATAGTCGTGGCTTTCTTTAAGTATCAAGAATGTACGAGAAGACGCATAAGATATAAAATTCTCGTGAATTAATGCAGTCTCAGAGGTGCAGTTTAAAGCGTGTAAATGACTCTTGTAGTTTAATTGTCATAAGAGATGCATGTATATTTTTGCTGTGCATGCAATGCTAATATTTTGTTTAATAATAAATAGTTGTATTATACGGAACATTTGCTTTTATAAGTACTTTGCTGTAAAGTCCGTTCTGGCAACTCATTTATGTCTTGCACCCCTTGTATCGATGTATCCATTTACAAAGTTTTTTGCACGCTGCATGTAGTTATCTGCTGCAGTAATAGGTCATACTGGACGCGTGCATAAACAGCAGCTTCAAATGTAGACGCGTACTTCATACTCATTTTAGAACTTATCTTACCCCGGACCCAATTTTATGTCTTCTAACCATTTAAGTATAAAGCATGCTATAGAGAGTTGTTGACCTTCAAGTTTTTTTTTCTTGACCATTGTTTCAATTTAGATTTTTATGGTCAATAAGTCGTTACTAATATCTTTGAAAATCAATGGAATGTCTTCTATGAAGATCACATTAATGGGTTTGTATATATCAAAGTTATTTCTAGTAACACGATTTGTATTTTCAATAATCAATTGATATGCGTTATTTATCAATTTCTAACATTGAGAGAATATTTTTCATGTGAGCACATGGTGAAACGAAAGTACAAAATAGGCAATATATAAAAAAACTTGTTCAAAATGAACTCCTTTAAAATATATCATAAAACTAATTCGTTCTATACTTTTAAAGGTCATTTAAATAAATGATGGTTTGTAAGACTCACCAAATGATTGAGGAACATCAATTTCAATAGCACTCCGGAAGTGATGAAGCTTTCCTATTGCAATATGTACCAAAGATCTAAGAATTAAAGATTCTGCGAGTGCAGTAAAGTTACTATTTTTGTTAGGAGAATTTAAAGGAATTGGTTTTAAATGGTTTTAAAGGTAGAAAATATCAAAAGTGGATAGGGACGTAGGTTATAACTAATATGATAAAGGATTTTAAGAAAATTTTTACTGTTTATTACAGAAAAATAATTGAGGAGGTCATTAATAAAGCAAACGATAGAATGGTTTACTTACATATTCTGAAACTTCTACTGTTGGTGTAATGGTGTAGATATCTTTTCTGTCACTATCCTCTTTCTTCTCATGTGCCCAGTTGAGTTCTTCGTTCTTTATACTTTAAAGTTTTTTGTGGTAGTTCCCATTTTGTTTTGTGACCGGCTTTCATTTTTTATATCTCTCTTACAAGTTTATCTTCGTTCATTATTATATGACCGAATCATCTTAGCTGCTGTGTCTTAATTTTATTTAATACGCCTTTAATTCTGTTATTACTTTATTTCTTATTCTGTCCATTTTTATTACCCCTTTCACTTTTTTTAGAACCTTTATTTTACATGTTATTAGTTTACTCTTTAAATCATTTGTTAATGCTCACGGTTACGTCTATGGGTATTGACGTTAATACTGTTTCATATATTTTGGTCTGTGTCATTTTAGTTACTTCTTTTTTTGTAGAAAAATGTCTTATGCAGTGGTTTACTTCGTTTTATAATTCTGTTTCTTCTACTACGATTCCAAGATGTTTTAATTGTTTTACTTGTATTACATTCTGCCCCTCGTAGCTAATAATTTCTGTCTTTTTGGGTTTATTTTTAGGCCGTGTAGGAAGAGTACATCATTGCATATTTCTTTTCTAGCCTGGAGTTCAGTTTTATTATTTGTAAAAAATATTAAGTCATCTTTATACATTAGTTGGTTAATTTTAACTGGCTGTAGTTTTCCGTAACCGAGGTGTACGCCATTCACGCTTCTGTGTACTTTCCTTATAATGTCGCCCATTACCATAATGAACAGGAGTGTGCTTAGGATACTGCCTTGCTTGACTTCCACTTTTAGTTATAAATTTCTAGGGCGTCCTTTCTCATGCCCCTACTACATTTTCTGCATCGAAATATATTATACCTCTATTATTTTTTTGTCCACTCTTCTTTCTGACATTACCTCTCATATTGCACAACAATAAAATTTTTTATCTTTCGCAATTAGTTTTTCGACTGTTTTCCCAAGAATGAAGTTTCAATCGTTTGTTGATCTCTCAGTTCTGAATATAGCTTGTGTTTAAATTAATCTCATTCAAACAATTTCTGTTGTCGATTATCCTCCACTGGAATCATAGTTGAAATTTAAAATGTACTCGATACATTTAATATGTATTATCGAGGAAAGTTTTTATGGGCTAAAGAATTAATACATCAATTATAAACTAATGCAGTTTTGAGATCATTTTGATTTTAAAGGTATATTTCCAAATTACTTACTAATTAAATCAGTTAACAATAATTTTCCGTTAAGAAAACGTTTAAATTGTAGATGAGTTGAAAAAATTGGGAAGTATACTTGAAATATGTTGGTCACAAGTCTTTATTAAATGTTAAACACTTTTATGAGGTACGAAACACACGACATTTTTATGGGGGTTAGTTCTACTTGGTTCTCAATACCAGCACCTTTTATGTAATGTTTCTTTATTGTAAGTGCGCATCGCAGTGTTTACAGCCGTTGGCAGAAAAGAAATAGCTTTGCAAGTGTTTTTATGTAAACTTACCAGGTGCCAGGTCTGTGTGTAGTCAATATTACATGAGATAAGAAGACCGTTATATAACTGTGTGGGCAATACTAGGAGAGTTGAATATAGATGTATGTCACCAAATTTTACGCAGCGATTTAGGGAAACTGAAACTTAAAGCAAAAATAGTACGTCACATACTGACAAAGGAACAGAAAGAAATCAGACGAACAATTTTTGCTAAACTGTTGAAAAGGACAAGAATTGATCTCATATTTGTGTTAAAACATTACCGGAGATGAAAGTTGTTGGTACTACGAGTAGGTCCTCAAATAAAGCATCAAAGTGCCAAATGCCGATGTTATGATTTATCAGTCTCTAAAGAATGTTTAAAAGAAAGCTAATTTTGATCGATTTTTTATGGTAGATGTTTGGCGTACCTGAAGGATAAACAATAAATCAATACTTTTACCATTGACGTTTGTATAAGGGCAATTTGGCATCGTTGTCCCAATTTGTGGGCACTGGGTAGTTCTTGTTTGCACGGTAGTGCAAGGCTGCATATTGATTTATCAGTCTAGGAGTATCTGGTCAAATATTATAACCTCTGCTTTACCACATCTTTCATATTCACTCAATGGCTTATTGTGGCTACTAACATGCACACTTAAAGCTTGGGCATCACATACAGCCATGGGTTGAGCGAGACTCGAACTCGCCTGCGCCAGCTCAGGACAGAGGGATAATGATCTTGACCACTGAGCCGTTACAGCCCCTGCTTATCTAAGTAATACAATTTGAATTTTTAATATTTCTTTGCAAGGTATTGTTATAAATTTTGTTACCTCGCCTAAATAATTCTTTTTATTTGTCATATATGTTCAAGTTAGTCTCTTTTTTATTTTAAATTTCTTAACTGAGTTCAATTATTTTTTTAAAATTTTTCTACCTTTCTGCGAGAGTTGTGTGTTTGATTTTTACTTTTTCTATTATTGAAATTAATATCCTTACTAATATAAGCTGCTAAGTTGCTTTTTAGCTAGCCCTCTGACAATTTTCAGTTTTTTTGAGTTTAAACAATTAAATTATTAGGATGGCGGATAATTTCATATATGCACAAAGGCTTTGAAATCCCGAATTGTACATCGAGTTGATCGTTAATGAGTTATATAGGCAAATTCATTTTGGTTGTTTGAGTCATCAGCGACTTCACTTACACATTTATTACAGCTATACCTATTAGTATGCACACTTTTTGTTATCGAGATCGATAGCATAATTTTTTGCCGTTGAGGAGTGGGAATGTGCGTAAAATTTGATTGATGTGAAACACTCGTGGTGCAGCTCGTGTTACAATGTGACTACGTCTTTTATTACCTTATTATGGTAATGAGGCAGAAGAAGCGACTTCAGACTTTTTTTGATAGAAAAAGCATATTTAGATATAGTTTTGTCCTAATTTTTTGATTTAGTCCATTAAAAAACTAATTATATATATATGTGTTTAGAATTTCTACGCAGTGTTTTTTTGGGGCTAAGGACAAGTCTACTTACGAATGGAATATTCCGGATGTACTTTATGTATATTGTATTTTTAAAATAATATATGAATTAATTTATTATGGATCTGGAATAGAAAAATAAATTGGTTTGGCTGCGTCCAATATGCCTTTCTTCCTTTGATTACATTTTCATTTCAATGCCCTTAATGATGCAGTAAATCTCGAAGAAACAGCGTGACGTAATCTCATGCTTTTAATTCCCACTAACGGAGCTATCTTATGGAAAATCAATTCAAACTGGTACAATCCTTTCATACAGCCTCCTTTTTGCTTCGTGATATAATCAGAAGACGATCGATTCACAGTTAACTTTGCTATATTAAGCTGGGGCCGTTATACCGCCTGCCTATTTTTCCAATCCTAACCTTGTAATATTCTCTATCAATGTAATTAAATAATGCAAATTTTTTTAATTAAATGTAATATAAGTATAGATGACTGAACACTTTTTTAATTATAAAAACTATTTTGTGGAATTATTATGATTTTGTAAGATACCTGAATATCTTATGAAAACTATTTTCTTTGTAATGTACTGATAATAATAATAATAATAATTCTATTGTCATAAAGTATATATTTTAAACAACGCCGATTACAAAACTTTATATAAGCTTGTAACCAATATAAACAAATAAAGGATTATAACCATAGCAATTGTAATATACGCCGTATTATTAAAAATAAAATAATTTATTTTATTATTTTCTATTCCCTTTACTGAGTACGCGGGCTCTTTAAGATCTGTAATATTTTGGAATAGCATGTTATACAACCATATAGCAAAGTTATCTGGTGAATTAAAACATTTTTGCATTCTTACGTGATCCCATGCTATGAGCCCTACTTGGCGGGCATAATAATGATGTGATTTTAATCTATATTTAAAAATGTCAAAATGTTTTTTACATATTTTAAATTATAAAGTACATACAACGCTAGCACAGGTCTATACTGATTAGCTTTTCTAACGATAAATATAATTCTTAACGCACGTTTTTGTTGTTTCAAGAGATTAGAAATGGTGCTTTCACCGTACCAGAACCTAATTCCATAGGTTAATGTGCCGCGAAATGGTTCAGTGTAAACCAATTTTAAAATATGAATGAATATTTCGCTTTGTTGTAATCAAGAGGATATAGTTTATTGATGATAATTTATACAGACATTCAATATCCTAACACTTTACAAGTGTTTTATCGACCATAACATCTTTCAATCTAAAGACGATTGACTGGATCTTTTCTTCATTTAACTTTAGTTTGTTTGTCTCAAACCAATTCGACACTGATTTTATACTTAATTCTAAAGATTCTAGTAGAGACGTTAAATTTTATCGTTACCCAAAAGATTAGAATCTTCAAAAAATTGCCAGATAGAGGCTTTATCGTTTAAGCTAAATTTCAAATCATATATGAAAAAAGTAAAGAAAATTGTTCCTAGTATTGTATCCCGCGATACCCCATAGTTAAAGTGTTGAAGGCTCGATTGCAACAACATAATGCCAATGGACTTTTCAAATCTAAAATACTTCTCTTACGATTATTCTAATCAAGTGATCAATCGAAAATTTGCTATTGTTCTGTAAATTCTCCCGTTTCTAATTTGTGTTTGAGTTTTTTTTTAAGTTTAATATGTTTAAATTTTTTTATAATTTTGTATGCTTTTTTCCTTTTTAATACATGCATCTAACGCTTTTGATTTTTTATACTTTATCCAGAATTTATCTTGCAAAGATTTAACAGTAAATTATGTATGCTCACATTATTAAATTACACAATACTGAGCATTATACCATAAAATCTTAAATACTAAAAAATAGTAAAATGAATGAAGCAGTTTAACATTTTTGATTCACGTAATACTCTAAAACTACCAACTCAAAACGCTGTATACATTAGTTCAGTAGGCAGTGCAGAGTGTAAAAGAAGAAGGGTGTGCTGCAGATTACTCGTTCGCTAGACCAATTGAAAATCCCGCCAAATGTGAAGTGCATGCAGTAATACGATTTCTGTATGCCAAAAATTGTTTTTCGGCAGCCGTGATGAGCGAAGGTGTTTACGTTAATGGTGTCGCATGTTAAAGATTAAAGTGCACAATGCGCCAAGAAGTGGCCGCTTTGTAGTCAGCGACGAACTTTTGTAGGAAATTGACGGAAAGGTCCGTTTTGCTTATGAAACAGTGGATTACGTCACACCGCTTTGACGACAACACTGGGCTTTAAGATGCTGTTACAGGGTGGTTTCATTCCCAGGCAGAGGTTTTTTCTTTATAGAAAGAATTTCAAATCTTGAAAGACGCTATGTCGAATTTCTCAATTTGCATGGCAATTATGCCGAAAAGTAATGCACTGTTGTAGGTTTCTGTATCTATACGTATCTGTTGTTGATAATCCAACGAAAGTTTTTATGGAATTACCATCGAAAATATGCTACTTCTCTATCTCTTTCCCTCTCCCTCTTTCCTTCCTCTTTCTCTCCCCCCCCCTCTCACTCTGCATTTCTTCTAATCCGAAGATCGTAATTTGCACAAATTATTTAGTTGGTATGTCGATTTAATGATGTTTCTCCATTCATCCCTGTTCTTTGCCAGTCTGATGTTTTCTTTATGATTGTTTCCAGTTAGATCTCTAATTTCATTTTCTTGACTATTTACCTCCAGGTCTTTTTCGCTATATGTTCCTCTCTACAGCCAGTTTTTTGACCAGTCTGCGGTGCTGCTACTTCTTGCATAACTGAGTTATTGGTACGATGCTCTGTCTATTTTATCCTTAAAACCTTTTCCAGCGCTACATTTGGAAAGTACCGATCTGTTTATCTACTTTCTTCATAGTTCACGATTATGCGGCATACAGTGCTGTCGAAAATACTAGTGTATTCATTATCTTGATTTTTATTTACTGCCTTTCCAAATCATTGGTAGCTTAATTACGGCAGTTCTTGCCATTGTCACTCTTCTGTTTATTTCGTTAGAACAGTTTAGAAGAGTTAGAATATATTGGTTTGTCATTTTTATCTCTTTGACGTAGTTCTTGCCTATTTCTATGTTTCCTCTTCTTATCATTATTTTACAATTACTTTTAGTGAGTGTTAGTCCTAGTTTATTGCTTTCTTGCTCTACGATGCCCGATAGTATGCGATAATATGCACCCTTGTCTAACACCGTTTTGCAAGGTAAATGTATCTGAGCTGTTTATCCGAACTTGTGCAGTACCATTTTTGTATAATTGTTTAATTATATAGATCAAATATTGGGATGCACCCATTTCGATTAAAACTTTTTACAACTTATCTTATTTCACAGTCAAATGCTTTTGCATAGCCCAAAAGACATATATGCGTAGTTACGTTAAATTCTCTACAATTTTCTATAATTTTCCTTGACTTACGTATCTGCTCTCTTGCTCCTTTTTAAAACCAACTTGAAACACGGGTATTTGTCATTATAAATAGCTTTTTAGTTTTATGTTCAGCGTTATCTTCTTAGCATGCGATATTAATGCAATTGTCTTATAATTTTCGCATTTCTTTATTGATCCTTTTTTTATGAAAAGCGATTAGTATAGATTTGACCAGTCGTCTGGCAATTGTCTTGCCCACATTTTATTGCAGGTATCGGCTACTATTTTAATATCTTTATATTTATTATTTTCAGCATCTCACTACTAATGCCATCGCTTCTTACTATTGTTTTATAGCGTATTGTACTTTACATTTTAGTATTGGTTTAGTATAGTCCGGGTGTTTGCAATGGTTTTATTTTTATCTGGTTTGGCGTCTTCTTCATATAATTGTTTACAGTATCTTTTCTATTTATCAAGAATTTTCTCATTATCTTTTAGCGTTTTTCCATTTTCAATTGAAATCAATTGAAATGTTGACCGTTTCAATTTTCTTGTTATGTCTTTATTCTTCTTAAACAGATCTCGTTCTGTATTTTTACTATTATGTTTTTCTATTTATTCACATATTTTACATAGGTGGCCGTATTTGTCTTTCTTGCATTGTTTCTTTATTTTTTTGGTTAATTTCTTATATTTTGTGCACTTTCCATCTCTACATAGTATGTTTTTAAATATACAGTGTACTAGAAAAGTTTTGCAAGGTGGCGTTAGCAATGATTACCTGTTGTGACAAGCTTAAGCTTATTGGGATACATTATAATGCACCCGACTTGTGGGTTAGTCGTTTCTGAACTGTTACAGTGAAAAAGCTTCCAATCTCATCTTGATCAAAACGGAATACCGGCTAATCTTGTGCTACAAGATAAATGAAGACAATTGTCTTTATTGCATGATCGCCTTCATGTAGTATCATACATTTCAGATAGAAAATTTGGGTTTGGAATATGCTTTGAGGTTAACAACCACTTTTGTTTGTCATGGAGGAGAACATCGGTGTTGTCAGGAAGATGATCAAGTTCGTGGCATGTGACCTATTACTAGATACTTAGAAGAGTAATTGGATGTATCTGCACCGATAATTTATATCAGCCTGTACAATCATCGTCAAATGAGAAATGTATGTTCCTTTTGCGTATCCCCTGCCCTAACTGACGAATAGATAGCGTGACGCGTCTCGTGGCACAGGGAGATCGAAAGTTTTAATATGTAATACCTTACTATGTCAGCAGCATCGTAAAAGCTGAAGAAAAAGCTTTATTTTTATGACGTGCTTGAGCTAAAATAAGTTGAAGTCCTACTAATGGCATGCTCAGATCTTTGGTGAAAAGCAGAACAGTTGATTGCGAGAAATAGTCTACCCAGACGAAAGTGTTTTTACTTCTAGTATGTAACTGACTATTGGAGAAGTAAGTGTTTTGGCCAGCTTTAGTTGTGGTTTTGTCTTTTTTATTTTAATTTTCTTAATTGTGTTTATTAGCACTTGTTCTCGTAATAATATTTATTTTATTTTATAAATATGTGTTCATGTTATGGTAATGTTTACGGTAGATGAAGTTATTTATTACTTAAAAAAATCGACGCAATAGTTGTTAAATTTGTTTGATTATGATGAAACAAGAATCACAAGAATTGGCTTGGTTCTCTGCTACCGTGTAGTTTTAACATCATAGCATGAAAAGATATAGATCTTGTAATTACAAGTACTTACTTATTGTATGATTACCTAGATGCTTTGTTCTCGTAAATATGGTTTGTTTATATGTAAGTTTAGATTACATATATAAGTCTAGATAAAATGGAGAAGAATGGTTCATTTTGAGTACACCAGGGGGATATTTTTACCAGTTATTTTAGTGTATATAATAACCATTTTTATGATCTCAATTTTCGATAAATTATGATTACGTTCCACACACTGAAAAATATTTTTGTGGCCCAGATGAAGTCGTTAGTTTTCATGACCAAATGGTTATTTTCTACGTCCTTCATAATGCTTTAATGTCTTTTTAGAGAATAAAAAACTTGCACGTGCAATGTTTAAGTGCTTTATAACTGGAATATCTGCTTGTTGCCAAAATTAGGGCACTAAGTAAATTACAGGCTAAACCGGATTATTTCCTCGTTCAACTTTCTAACTGTTTTATTAAAATGTCATGACTGTTTTAAATTACGTTTATGATTTGTTTTTGTAACATTTGTGCTATTGTGTACTCCGATTAGTTTGGTTGTATTATTGTGAAATCAGAAATCGAAATTTCCAGTAAAGTGTAGTTATTAGAAATGTATACCATTTTTTGTAATTACGCATTGTAAAGTAGAAAATTAGGTATAAATAGAAAGCACGTAGAAAGAAACGTAAGTGTAAAATGTAAATTAATTTAAAAAAATATGAACGTATTAAAAAAGTCGATCGAAGCAGTTAGAGAAGATAGAGGGGAGGGTTTTAATAAAAAAATATAGTAAAAAACATGGGCCCGGCGAAGAGATTGCTCTGTAAGCAATCCCAGAACGAACTTAAAAACCTTTCGATTTCGAATTTCGGAAAATTCGAAATCGAATATCTCGAAAATTATTCGACATAGAATTTTTCGACTTCATTTTCGAATTCACCGTAAAATTTCCTATAAGAATCACATTTAAAATCGTAATGTCGAAAATTTTCCAGAAATTCGAAGTCGAATATCTCGAAAACTATTCGACATAGAATTTTTCGATTACATTATTGAAATCAGCGTAAAATTTTCTTTAAGAATTACTCATAAAATCGCAATGTCGAAATTTTCCGAAATTGAAGTCGAATATCTCGAAAACTATTCGAGATAGAAACTTTTGATTTCGATTTTGAAATCAGCGTAAAATTTCCTATAAGAATCCATTTTAAAATTTTAAAAAACCCATAATTTTGTGACAGCGACAGACAGACAGACAGACCGACAGACATATAGAATTCAGTAACGAACTTTTTAAGTTCGTTGAAAATGTATACGAGATAACGAAAAAAAAAACCGTTTTTTTTATTTAGTGAAACTTATGAAATTCAGTGAAACTTATTAGACGGAAATAAACTATAATTGAAAATAAAATTTATAACTAATGAGCTTTATAGTTGTATGCTACATTTATGAAGCTTTTTTCATTCACAAACAAAAATCAGTTCTTCAAGAACACGAAGAAACAAGAACCGTTTTAACACTAAATAATCCGCCTGCATATAACTATGTTTAACTTTCTACCATTTTGTGGCATAACCTTTTTCTTCCTACTACCACCTTTATTTTTGACATTGTATTAATTCTATTAATTTTCTACATTATTTCGCCGATTTTCCATACCACACTTTCAAAATTTTTGGCGAAGTTAATCTTTGGTTTGTCTTGGTTGCTGTCTTAATTTTTTTATTTTCAACCATAAAGTGTTACAGGTTACAAGTCAAGATTATTTGTATGTCTCAGGGGAATATCTTGTCTTGCTGAAATATGTATTTCGCATCTGGAGTTTGTAATAAGGAAATAACCAACACGACGAGCAAATATACAACCTCACGTCATGCTTGAGAAATTAAATTTGATAGTATGTTTTAAACGATTGGCATCGAAAGATTTTCGCAGGATAGGGGTGACATTTTTTCTAAGGTAGCTTCGGAACATCTCAAATCTGAATTCATTATTCTAAATTATGGATTTTCATTGTTCTTTAGGCAAAGTTCCGTATTAGTTTGCAAATTACAATTGTTGTTTTTAAAATTTAGGTTTTCTTGTGGTGCTGCGGCCGTTCACGATCGTTAGTTACTGCGTTGGCTGTCATATTGATTTTTGCAGAGGATTTGCAATATAATTGTCGTAGCTTTTTAAATTGGGACGTTTTTCTTTTTTCAAGGTCTCTTTTGCTATTTATTTTTCCTTCAATAATGTGGTGTTTTTCAGCGTGTTTCATTATATGTCCACAATATTCTAGTTTACGTCTTATTATATGTGTAATTATTTCTCTTCATTTATTCATTTTGAAAAGCAAATTTACATTGATTACCTTATCTTGCCTCTAATTTTAAGGAAGCGGCGCTACACCTACTTTTCGAATGCTTCCACGCGTTTAAGTTATGTTAGTGACATTTCTTGTTTCTACACCGTATAGAAGAACAAAGAACTATCCTGATTCGGAGGTTCAAATTCTGACTGTATAGAGTACTGTTCATCCTCACAAAGTTTGTTTTTTCGTATTCGAATTTTTATTCTTGTGGATGCATCCCAGTTATTATTAATGTTACTTCTTAAGTAGATAAGTTTGCCAACTTTTTCCGTCGATTTCCTTTCTTTTAGGATGTCGTTATCTTGTGGTATATTCTGTTCACTTATGATGTATTTTGTTTTATTTATATTCAATTTTCATCCATAACATATGCATATATTTGTAATTCGATCCATTAGTAACTCTAGTTTTTTATTGGTACTGGCTAATATCAATCTATCATCGGCTTATTTAATGTATACAATTTTTCATTTATAACCACTTATATTATGCCGTGTAGCTTTTAACTGATTTTTTGAATATTGTATCTCCTTCGAGTACAAATTACATATTAGGGAACTTTTATTGCTAATATTTCTTGTTGTTTATTCCTGTTACTTTGAAAATTTCAAGTAACTTATCGTGCTATCCTCTATCGAATATCTTTTCAAAATCATTTGTGCATATGAACAGATCCTAATTTATATGGCGCCATTCTTGTATCATTACGTAAAAAGTGTTTATCTTGTTTTTGGTATTTTCTGATATTCGAACTGGATGATGCTATTATAATTTTTTTTTCTAATTTACGAGGGGAATCCCCTTTAGATATCTCTACCTACAATGCTTAGAAGCCGCAATCTTCTCGGTTTACCACATGGTGCGTAATCAACAAATTTCGGATTATATATGATGTGTCTTTATAGGCAGAATAAGTTTTTTTACTATTAATGACTCATTTGTTTATTTTATTAGCCCTTCCCTCAAATCACTACATCATTGACAGCAATAGTATAGTTAGAGCTGGACTTTGACCTATGTGACAGCAGCAGCAGCAGCACTCATAATTTTTTTTATATATATAATTATAAATTTTATCTTATATTATACACAGAAATATTTTTAAAACATGTCTCATTAGACTTACGTTCGATGTTTACTGCATATGGTTCGTAACGGGTTTTCCTTGCCTGTAAAACATAAAACGTCAAGACTTCGTTCTTTTACTTTTTTTATAACCACACAGTCGTGCGGTACTATGGATGTTGGACTTGTATTCCAGGCAGGTGGCTAGCCTAACCCAATGTAGAAAAAGAGAATGTACTTCACGACCACCAAAGGCCTTTCTATGACGGTTGGAGCATTGTTGATGTTCGCCGTTGTTTTTGAATCCGTAATCGTACCCAGGGACGTCGTGTGTCAGTATCGACGCCTTTACCTCACGAATATCGTGTTTTTATTCTTAAATATCATTAATCGTTTTTGACTAGTTTAAAATTCGTATCCCATTCGTTATAAAATTTTTCTGCAAGTGTCTACAGAAACCTGTTTTTATGGCTTCTAGCCAGTTTTTCAGTTCAGGTCCGATGATTTTTTGAACAATTCTTTTTAATATTACGAGGTCTGGCAGCGGCCCCCCGGAGAGCTTGTCCAACTTCGACATGCTTGAGCCCCTTCGCATAGTAGTTTTTAAAAATAAATAAAAACACGGTTAAAAAGCTCTGTTTGACATAATTGACGTACGCCGTTGCCATGACAACGCATTTACGTATACCCAGTTAGAGTTGAACTTTGACCTTTGACCTGTGTGACAGCACTCATAATTTTTTTTATATATAAGTGCTTTATTACCCGCTCTCAAACGAAAATTTTCTATCGCTTGCGGTTCCGGAAATATATTACCTCGGTCGCGCCTGCTCCGAGCCGAAATTTGTCCTTCGGAGGCGCTCGGGTCGGCACGGAAAGGCACGAACGATTTGACCTTTGACCTGTGTGACAGCAGCAGCAGCACTCATAATTTTTTTTGTATATATAATTACGTCTTTGGTGATATTAATTCTTGAGTGACCTGTTCGTTGTACTACTAAATTTCTGTATTTTTGTAATATTTAATGATATTTTGTATGCTTAAACGGGGTATATCCAATTTTCATGAAATTTTGATTTTTTTCTTCTGGTAATACGTATTTTAATGCTTATGATGTGTTGGTTTACCACAAATTATTTTTTTTATCAAAATAGACTTCGTAGAAATCAATTGCAGAGGTCATCATATCACGCCTTCTATATGTACACCTTATAAGATTATTGTAATTCTTATTGGATTTGAATGAAATTGTACATACGCATTTATTAGCTCAATATTTTGTTAATAAGCAAAGTCGGTTAAAAGGGAGGGGAGAAACAACCTTAAAATATTTTTGAATTTTTTAACTTCTACAGTTCCTGCCAGATTTAGATCAAATTTGGTACGTATGTTTCTAAGTACAGTCTAATAATGGATAAGGAGATGGGGAGATACAACTATGCATTTTTGATTATTACGCGCAACGCAATCTCTGTTTAGATTTACATCAAATCGCTGCATTACGAAATTTACCAACATTTTGAAAGCTTTTTCAGGGATTTATTTTAATTTAGAGACAATCAAATAATATTTTTTATGGGTAGTTCGATATATTAAGTGGGGTTTGCTTTTAAACTTTCCTAGACGATTTTTTAAAGTTCCACAAGGCGAATTATATTGCGTTAGGGCTTGTATTTGCATTTTTAATCGAAAGCTACCCTATCGGTTTCACTGATGTGAATATTTTTTTTTTTTTAGATCAGATAGAAGGAGCGCGATTAAAAAATGTTTCAGTATTGTTTCTGTAGAACTTTGTCGTATGTACAATATCGGTCTAAAACAGTTCTGAAGCCCCTGCTGAAAGAAAATAAAGAATGTGATTGAATGATTACAGTGGATGGGAAGAAAAATGTATCAAGTTCCAAGTGAAACTGCACTAGAATGTTTTAAAGATGTTGCTAATCCAGTATGGGATGTTTCTGGTTACATAGGTGGCTCAATTCAATTTTCTCTCAAGTAAAATTAAAGTGATATTAAGATTTTGCAATGATCAGTTTTACATTGGTGAAGCTTCTGCCTAAATTTGATTTCTAACTCGTCAATGTTTTTCCTCTCATGGATTTTACATATTTTCGTTTTGATTTAGTTAATACCTAAATTTCTATTTTTGTTGCAATTGTGGTTCATTTGTAATATTTTCGTTCTGTTTAGTATATTGAATTTGAAACATATTGGGACCAATGTGCTACTGCCTTGTTTATTAATACAAAAAAGTTGGAATTAGTGTATCAGTGTGGAAGATGGTTGCGTAGAACGGAAACTTACCTATGGGGAATTTATAATTTAATTTTTCATAGTTATAGATAATTCAGTTTAAGGTGTTTACAAGTTTATAATTTAGTTTTGTTAAAAAATTCAGAATTGTTTCTTTCAGTAGTTGTTTTTACTTCTGTAAATGCATAATTTAAAAAAATAACGTATTTTATTCATTGGCCTCAATTATTTAGCATCTATAAATTTTAAACTAATTTTAAGTTTCTTAAATTTGTCTAAAGAAAAGGAATACAAACTTAAATTGGTCTTAGTCGTCTAAAGTTACAAAATATGTATTATCAGACGTTGGCTTGACCTACTTTGTCGAGTAAAGGCACTTATATCAAGGGGTATAATCCCTGCAAAGTACGCACTATTCGAGAGAAGGTAAATATTTTCATTATTTTATAATAATAAGACGACATGCTGGTAGGACTTAGTCGATTATAAAGATTTCTGAACAACTTCAAGTTTTGACAACAAAACCTAAAACTATTTGTCAATCACATTATACAAGGATTAGTAAATATAAATTTTTATGTAGCATATCTATTCTCAAAAATTATAGTTTTAAGATTAGTTTTAGTTTTAAGTAATTGATAATATATATTTTAATGATATAGTTACCTAAGTTGAGAAATGTTAATTTTAATTTCGTTTGGTAGAGAAAATTTCTTGAATTTTTATTAATAACTTTTTATACTTACGGAGAAGGTATTCGTAAAGTAAGTTGTAAATTCAATTAATGACTTTGATTAGTCATTTAAAGGGAACCTTTATTGTTCTTATTAAAATATGTTTTGTTGTGATGCAATTTTTTGCAGAACCGTATACATTACCGTCATGAAATTTGGTATGACGGTTGCGGTTGGCAAAATAAGAGCTTATATATATTCATCAGGGCGTTTATAAATAATAAGCACCCCCCTTTCAAACTCCGTTTGTATTGCATATTGGAAGATTATGTGATGCCACTAGATGGCATCGCTGGAATGGACTGAAAGAAAGGTATTGTGTAATTTTTACAGTGATGCGAGTGCAGCTGCGGACAAAGCAGAAAATCGTGGGAACAGACAATCACTGGGCAGCGATTAATGGCGTAGTTTCTTTGAAGAGAGACATATATATTGTTTCAGAACCCATACGAGATTAGTGGTCGTATGTAAGAGAGCACCGAATTGCAGAACTGTGTTTTGTTGAATATTGGGGTTTATAGGCGACAAGAACTTTGTACAATGGGTTCCCCATACTCTTGGGCTCAGCAGAGGCGTGTGTATATGTACCAACTATTTTTGCATCTACACTATGGATCTGGAGATATTCTTTGAATCTCTTCTCAGAGCAGACGAATCATGATTCCGACACGGGATGTTGCAAAACAAAACGTCAGCGCTGTTTCACGCTATATATTCCCCAGATCTTGGTCGGTAAGAAGTTCTTTTTCAATAATGAGCTTCAGTTGGCTCGACGAGTGGTAACATATTATACTCAAAAATGATTGATAACAACTATTTTATTGCTGATGGGTGTAGGCTACAGGATGTGGATTTATGAAATTGGGATATTGTACTACAAACGTTTTAAATGTTTTTATATAGAGTACAGGCCGTCAGATAAAAGCGGTATATTCGACCGGAAGGGACTTCCAAATTTTTGGAATTTGTTGCGAGAGCTGATCAAACTTGCAGGGTTCGATTCTACGTAGTTTTATCTTAATATAAGTTCTAACATTTTCGATGGGATAGGCATCGGGCTACTAAGCTGTCTATTCCAAAGAGACGACGCCATTTTGCTCCTTCCACGAGCTACACGCTTTAGTCCGATATTTTGGGTGATTGTCTTTCTGAAGATTCCAGTCCTCGTCTTCTTTTCCAAAACAGCGTTTTGCAGTCGGTAATAAAGCTTTACAGTATATTTGGTTAATTTTGTCGGCGTTCAAGTTGTGCGTGAATAGGTATAAAGTGCCAAAATCCTTTTGAGAGACACATTCTCAAATAAGGATTTTGACCGTTGGAGCAATCTGCCTCTCAATGTTGTCTAGGAGCATTTCATGATCGGAAATCCTATGCTATAGGCGCTGGGTATTGCCTTATAGCACTGATAATGAAGACGGGTATATGCTATCCGGTTATATCGGTATTATATATCTTCGCCAAATAAAATAGGAGGACATGAGCTTTCCGATTGTTCTGGGTAAGATAAATTGTATAAACACTCGGACACTCGCCGTTAAGTACTGAGGGGACGTAGGTATAATGCGTTTTCGTGGTAATGTCATAGTAAAGTGCTTATTTGGTTATTGATTTATTTTTCTCTAGCAGATAATTTCCCAGGTCTTCGTTTTGACTGCTCTTCAATGAACTATTCTAATCTTTCAAAATGAAATAAACTTAATTGTCACTTATATTTTAATTACTTTATGGAATTACAAAAACAGTTTTATGCCATCCTATGTTTTAAAGATAACATCAATGAGATGAGGTTTCTCTAGTCTATTTTGACGATTTTTTATTACGCTTTTGATTATTTGTTCAGAAGTTGATTTAATTTAATTTTTTAATCTATGTTATAATTTCAGAACGTTGATGTGTTGACGAGTGTGAGTCTAAACACTTTTCTGTCCACGACCAATAGTTGCAACGAGTTAAGCATTTATTGTTTTCCTTCAGTTAGTTGATGAAAGTTAAGGTCCGTGTATAAAAATTTGACTAAATATTTGCAAAAAATTCAGCATGCATTTTGTTGGACTGCTGTCCTCACAATATTGATTTTTTTGGAGTTCTCACTGTACGCATACAGCTCGTTGCTGGCTAGTCCGCCAGAAATTTTAATCCCACAGCTTTACAGTGCTATGGCAAGGGCCTTCGTCATGTCGAGGAACAGTCTTCGTTCTTAAAGAACGTTTCAAATACAAACGCATGATGCTGCCTAGTACACTACTCCATGGTAATGGAAATGGTAGCGGATATGTTAATTTTCCATTGTTAAGTTCACAATGTTGACTGTTGTGCTAGAGGATAAACATTACTTAAAATTGTCCAGGATGCTTTGCTTACACTACGAGCTCTTGAGACTGCATCTTAACATTATCAGTCACTTTGGTGAACGGAATGTTAGTGTTAATAGTACATATTGGGCTTCTCTTACATTGTTCTTTTATTTAATGTTGGGTTTTCAATTGTGACATTTTGAAAGCTTTGATGACCTTATCTGCAAGTTCAACTTGGTCTTGCGCTATATTGATTGGCCGAACATTTGATGGTAATCGTTAAATTCGGACGCGCTTGATAGATATTCGTTAATGGCTTTGCTGGATGTTCTGCTTAAGTGCAGTTAGGTAGTTCTGTGGTTGCAACTTTCGGCTTTCTGGATTTAACAATCTGTTAAGTAAAGAACTCTGAAGTCTGTTGTACTTATTGGTTGGTGGTTTAATTTTTTCAGATTAGAGTGCTGACAAAATAACTCTATTTCAGTTTAGCAGTTCTAATTCATGTTGTGGCAAATTCTGATTTGACAGTAAGAAAAAATTTCAAATCCATGTCGATTGAAAGGGGGGGTGCATAAGAGAAGTATTTGTATCTTATTTTTCCTTAACGGTCGTTGTAATTGTGGTTGGAGTTACTTCTTTGTACACTATGCGAGTTTACCAATTTAGCCTGTTATATAAAATTTATTTATTCAATGGATTATTTCATCGACGGTTGAGTGTTTTGTTTTTTTATATTATTGTTGATTGGCATGTTACTCATATAGCCGCGTTTTATTTATTTTTTTGATATTTCAATGTAAATACAATTATTAAAAATTGTTGTGCATCTTTTGGGCTTGTCTTAATATTGTTGATTGTTGATAGATATTTAATATTTAATTTTTAATATTGAAACCAAATTGTATACGTTTCAATAACTTTTTGATATGAGTGTTGCTATTGCTGGAGCAATATTAGTTGCATTAGATTTATTGAAAAGGCTAGAGCGTCACACGGCTTCAATAAATCATATTTGCGCTGCGAATTATCAGTTTCTGTTATTTCTACAGTTTTTGCACTTCACGGTCTGTTTGCTGCAACACATACGCTTGGCTGCTGGCGGAAATTCTAAACATTTATTTAATTGGTTTCCAATACTTATGAAATATTCAAAGCTGAAAGGGAATACATCAGAGCGAACTGCTTCACAACTACGGGTTTTTAATCTCTATATTATATTTGCAAACTCTATAACCGTTTTTAAAGAGCATATGCATGCTGTGCTTTTTCCGCTAATTACTTTTACATATTTATGTTGATGTAAATGCAATTTTTTATGTAAAATGATTTAGGGTATATTGTTATTACTGTTATACATTCTTTTTTAGATAGGGGAATTTGAGTTTTGCTATTTTGTGATGTAAGTGTCACATTATATTTGCGTTCGACGAGTGGTGTATTTATATTGGGTATATACATAGATACATGTGTTGCGTCAAAACTACGTTTGCATCATTTTTGAGAAAATACCGTTTGATTATTTTTAAAGAAGTTTTTAATGTTGTATGCGTGGATATTTGCACTGTTCGAAATTCAAGTAGAAGCAAGCTACGAAAAATTAAATATGTAGTCTAAAAAATGCTTTAAAAACTCGTATTTTTTCACTTAAACCGTTTTTATTTTCTTTCTGATCTTTAAAATACAACTTTGAAAGTTATACAGGGTTTGTCCGGAAAGTGTCGGGAATAATTCAATGAAAACAAAAATATTGCAGGTAATCGTTTATTTATTTAAAATTCTCCAAAATAGTTTCCTCCTGCATCTATACGGTGTTTCCGGCGTGCCTGTTACGCTTTGAAGGCTTCGTGAAATGTGGAAACTAAAATGCTGTATACGGCTTTGGTCACGGCGGTTTGGACCCTCTGCATTGAGCCAAAACGGGTTTATCTTAGTCTGGATTTGAGTTTTGGGAGCGGAAAGAATTCCGGGCTGTAGACAGTTGGGGCCAGTTTACCACGTTGTGTTTGGTCAAAAATTCCCTCGCGAACAGCGACGTGTGCCATTCAAAAATCTTCGTTTTTGACATGACTTCCCTGACGCGTCACCAAAATACAGTTTGCAGGAAGCGCGATCTTCACTCTTTATATGCTTCCGAGTCCAAGACTCGGAGGCATATGAGCCGGGTCGCATACTTTACCTAAGACTGGGAAAAAATGTGAATCAAAGAGTAAAAATTGTACAATTTTATTTTGAAAATAATCATTCAATTATTGGTACACAGAAAGCATATGGACAACATTTTAATATTATTCACTGTTTTCAAGAACAGGGCTTTGTTTATCATTTGCCTCAGACCGGAAAACCACGTTCTGTCTTAACAAACGTAAACATACCGTATGTGGGTCGTAAAAATCAACTCGGAGAAACTTATGCGTATTTTGTGATAATTATTTTGTTTTTTACGAAATCCGCTTTGCTTACAATTGCAACCACAGGATTACGAATTTCATTAATCTTTGCCAAGCGTTTTCAATAGTTTTCTAGAGAAGAAAATGATTTTTTAAACTGCCTTATAATGAGCGATAAGGACTATTTCTATATGATCTATTTTCTCCAGTACATAAAAGTGTCACCAGCGTCAAATGTATAGTGCGATGTGGAATAACAGCTGATAGGATAATTGGTCCATATTTTTCCAAAAATGACGATGGCAAGACAGCAGGAGGGTTATGCTGAGATATGAACCAGAATTTTTGTGTCACGCGATTCAAATAGACCAGAGCCACAGCCTACGCAATAGGTCCAACGATGGAATTAAGAACCGTTTTTGGAGAATAATCAATTTTAAAACGTTCTCCCAAACTCACAGCGCTTGATTTCTACCTATAGGGTTATTTAAAAGAGTGTACCGAAATAAATCTCTGAATTTCCAATAATTGATGGATAATGTCTGAGCTGAAATTTGGATGATACTACAGGTAACATTTAGAGCTGTTACAAAGAATGTCCTAGAAAGATCAGTTTTATGTGAAGTGATATAATCTTCCACGCTTAATGAAAAAGTGTGAAATAGGTTGTGATTTTAATCAGTTAGGAACTTTTGGTTTGCCCTATATAAGAAAATCAAACATTGTTTAGTAGTTTGTTGTATTTTAATTATAATTTTTGAGTGTGGACTGTCGAATGCCACCACATCTTCACTTTTTTGACGAGTAATTTCCGTATGTGGAACAAATCTTCTCTCTCTAATATTTATTTCTTATGCTCTTAAGGGACGTGATCCAAATGTTTCAGTTTTGGAAATAACAGTATTTAGTTAAGGATGGTTTCTTCAGTTTTTGATCGTATTTTTTCATTTTATTGAACTTTACCGTATATAGTTTGTTAAATAGCATCTTTTTTGAAGTTTTCCAATTGAGATGTCAGGATACAGAACAATATTTTTCAAGTGTCAGATCATGTACCGAAATTGGCACGCAAAAATGTACAAGCTTACAGAAAAATACTTGATGTGCTGACATAGATTTTGAGGGAACGAGACCTCTTCAGTTTATTAATTCAACAAAATGTCAGGACCGGCTTATGGTCATTTGAATCTGCCACATCAGTTTTTTTATGATTCTGGCTCTTTGAAAATATTTTGTTTTGACTTATTGTCAGTTTTTCCATTCTTTTTCAAAAAATCTGTTGATAAGTGTACATGTGGAATACATACGCGAAGTTACAGATTTCCCCAACTCGATTAAGAGTGGTTTTTGGCCAGGGAAAAAATGGTGACAAAACGAAGAATTTTGATGATCCAATATTATTAGTAGGTTTAGTTTATTTTACCATATTAACGATCCTTGTAAAATGCCGTTATTTAATAGTTTCTGCTGTGAAGTAAAATTATTGGTTGTTTCCATTACTCCATCCAATCTTTACTAATAATATTGAATATCGAATAGATGAGACGCTTATTTTTTCTTCATAACAGGAAGATATTAGTTTTAACGCACGTACCTATAACAATTTTATTAAGATAATGTTTAAGGTCATTGCTTTGAGGTAATAATGATCTTATTGGTAAGTGGTACATTTGGAGGTCTCATTGCTGCCAGCTTTTGGCCTTGAGAAAGATATTTTGTTTTTCTGCATTCGAATTTTTCCTGTTTTCGTAAGATATGGGGGTTGAAAAGGGCATGTTTTATTATTGTTTTCAGAGATAAATTCAGTGAGCATCGGGAACGTTAACAATTCTTAATAACTCTTGTATATTTCTCCCTAATCCTTTATCGACGTTTCTTCAGGAGCGGTATTTACCTTTTTTCCTACGTACATAACAGAAGCATAAAATTGACCGTTGTTATGTTAAATATCAAGATTTGTACCCAAATCTTATGGTTTCTCCTTCATGAAAAACTTGACGAGATGTCTTACAGTAGGCCAATTCCATGTACTCTCTAATATTTTGACCTATTTTGACCACCGGTATGTTGTCAGTTAAGGTTTCTTTTTACGATTTTGTATATCTGCCTACTCGTGGTCTATCACACTATAGGAGACCAATACATCATTATCAAAGGACCAAAATTTTTCCATTGGAAGCGAATGGCACCCGGTTAGAAGCAAAATTCCAATACATTCTTTTACGATCTTCTTCGCAACTGTAAATTTATGTCTGTTTGGGTGTCATAAAGATTTATTATAATGCACTTATAGAGCTTCTTATAAAAAATAGCTCGAATACTTCTAGGGTATTCTGGTTATTAGCTGGGTTTGTAAATCTACTTCTGATGATCCGGCATTCTTCTTAGCACAAATTGCCGGTGTTTTGTCAGTTGCATTTGATATGAAGGGTTGAGGTTTATCTATATTGTCTACAGGTCTGTGTATCTCAAGATGATCTGCTACGTTATGCAGAAGCCGATCATCCTTTATGTTATTATTGTCACCTTTCTTCTCCTCAGTAACTTTTGCAGGTTAACAGATAGTATCACTATATCACTAGCTAGTGCCTGATTATTTTCACATGCATATGCCATGCTAAAAAAGAAAAAAACGGTGTGATCAACAGTGGCAAGAAATAGGAATAAATTCATGTAAAAAGTCACTGATTGTGATTTACCTTATTCCAATACTCATCTTCCGTTGACGATGCGAAAACACAATAGGATATTTAATGGCAATTTCACAAGCAGACATTTTCATTGTAAATATTAGAAATGATAGTGTTGTTATATTTAAATTTTATTTACTTACTTTTGTGGAAATTTGGTAGCTTATTTTTGTCTTTTTTTCGGAATTGTTGTTGAATTTATCACACTAAAGAAAGTCTTAGGAAAAAGAGTTTTGTAGTTTTTTAATATTACTTATCAAATTGATGTTTTTGTTCTGTGTTTTTAGTTTTGTGGATTATTCTGTAAAAAAGTTAATCATTTTTTACATTATCCCTAATTCAAATTTGTTAATAACTCACTAGAATGTGACAAACTGTGTCTAGTAGATCCTAGAGGTGTTTTATAATGAAGTTTTTTAGGAGTATAAGAATGAATATCTTTATCTTTATTTTTTCCATATTATTTTTCACCAACACTTTCTCTATTTCGAATGTTGGTTATTATAATTTTTGTAAGTAATTTGGATATCGACATTTCAAGCTAGTGTCCAACGATTTTTAACTAGGATATTTCTATATCCATTCTTTAGACTATTTGATTTGATATGTGATCTACTCATGATACAATTAGCATTATTTAGTAAAGTGAAGACCTTTATTGTGTGCAATGCCGTTTATACGAGTACTTCTACGCCGTGTAGAAGTACCGGAAATGTGTACCATTTAAATGTATGGATTTGATTTGAGTAAAGGTGTTTGTTGTAGCTTTAATACCATGTTTAATTTCTCGTAAATGATCCCATCGGTCGTAAACTAAGAGATTCTTGGAATTTCTGAATTTCTTGACTTTAAAATGTCTCGATCCATCGTTTAAATAACCATCGTATGTTTAGTTTTATTGATGTTTCTTAAAAGTACTTTTTTCTAACATTGCTTACCCTTTTTAGAGTAATTCTTCTGTAGATTTAGTTAGAAGGACTGTTGTTAGAGTACCGCTTATTATTAAGGTAGTTTCTGTTTTATTCCAACTTGTAAAGCGCCTTGAGCTTCTTTGATAGTTTATTTAGAATAAGGGTTAAATAAAATTGAAGATAGCACGTAACTTAGTATGCAACTCGTTATAAACTAATTGACTCTGTATGTTGATCTCGAATTTTTATATTTTCTGTCCGGTTTCAGTATAGGCTGACAATTTTTGTTTTTTACAGTACCTTTACCATTGTTTGATGCCAACATTTATCGGAAGCTGTGGTGTAATCTACAAAACAAATATGTACTTCTTAGTTCACACTTCTGCACGCGCACGAAGAAGGCGTTTCGTGTAGTTAAGCTATCTCTAAATCCGAATTGTATTTCTTAAATTGTTTTCGCGTTTTTTGATTTTTTTGCTAGGATAACCTTTAAGAGACATCTTAATACTTGGTTCAAAAGATAAGGGTCCTGATCCCTTCTCATGTTTTAGTATATGGCTTTTTTGATGATGTACTAAAAGTTGAAGCGAGCTAATTTTTGGAGATGGTGTCTAAGTTGTATATTAAGTTTAAATGGGCAGTGAGTTGTGTTGTGCTTTCTTCATTCAAAAGTTTTTACAATCCTATAGATATATCGTTTGGATCTGATGCTTTCCCTACATTTTATTGTTGTATTGCTTCTTAACTTGTTTAACTTTATGTCATACTAGATTCCGTTATATTCTTCATTATTTCCATTTTACTTTTGATACATTCCTTTCATATATTTAGTTTTTTTTAATTAAATCTATTACAAAGTTTTTACATTTGCCCATTAACCTACCCTATTGTCTTTATCGTGATCTTTCAATGATTGTTGAATTGATATTCTTCATTTCCAATGTATTTGTTCTTTATTCAACTTTATTTTGAGACTCGAACTTATTTTCTCATTACTTATGTAACTATTTGTGTTTTTCTTGTTCTTTGTTCTTAACTGTTTTTTTTTGGTTTATTAGATTTATTATTTTTGTAGTCATTTACATATTCTTTTTAATTTTCTATTTTGGTGCTTCAGGTGCTGATAATTTAGGTTACTTAATTTTCTTTTATAATTCTTCCATTCTTGCTATCCATTTATCATTTCTTGTGTCGCTAATCCATTTGATTTTTACCCTGTTGCTTGAGTTTTCCAATATCGTGGTTTGGCCTTGGGGGTTTTATATGTTTTTTTCTAATTTAATCCTTATCGTACATATTAGCAGGATATAGTTTATGCAATATTAGCACTAGAATATGTCTATCCAGAGATAGCTATTTCTAATTAATGTTAATAAGAAATCTACCTAATTTTGGACGATTTACAATATTATTCTATTTTATTTTGCTTTGTAATTCCCTATTATTATAGTTAACTAGTAAAACGTCCCAAGGACGGGCCACATAAAACAAAGTTGTGTCGCATGCGGCTACTAACAGCAAGAATTGGCCACGTAGTGCATGAAACATCGATAGGTGGCGCAAACTCTCGAATTCGTTCATGATAATTTACGTTTTGACTCATAACAGGCCAACCGTGACCTAAATCTAAAATCTAAAATTTTTATGCGTGGTTTGGCAACAAACTGGTTCGAATGAGGTATTGGCCTTTGAAATCTGTTTATAAGTAGGAGGAGTTGCAATATTAGTTACACGCATAGTTACTTTTTTGCAGTTTTATAGAGTAGATTACTGATCTGTTAGTAGTAACAACGAATTAACTTTATTATAAAAATGTTTAGTTTTGTTGTATCACTATCATTGACAGGTGCGTATATCTGAACAATATCAACATCAAATTGGCGACTCTTTATTTTTAATACCAGTAACTCTTTCAGATGCTAGTATAAATGTCGTTACTGTATCTTTGAGGGAGTCCTTAATGATTATCCAAATTTTATGTTTGGGATGTTGATGATCATCTTTTCTAGAAAAGTTACCGTATAATTTATTATGGCCCAAATCTAGGTATTTTATTTTTGTTTATATCTATTCTCTAATGCCCATTATTTGCGTCTCAGCTACTAACTTTAAGTATATTTTGTAAATTCGAGGTGGAAATTTCTTTATCTAGCCCGTAAATTCTAAGCGATCTTTGATCATCGGAGGCCTATTGTGGGTTGGGGGTCGCTTCAATTTATTTTTCAGTCATGAATAATTGTCCTGCAATTATTTATTTCAGTGTTTGTATTTTACTTTCTACAACGTCGTTGTTTTCATTACGATTACTGTAATCTTATTCAGACGTCTGCAGTCACATCCCATACAGCTGCGATGTGTCTTTAGCCTTACATTGGTGTAGTTGCTGCTATTGCCTATACGTGGTCTGCTCGATATCTATTACGAATTGGTAACCCCGTGTGTGCTAGGTGCAATCAGAAGTGTGCATCATACAGTTTGACATTTTTGACGGCATATGTATTCAGAAGGTTTTGTCATTCGGGCGCTATCTATTTTGTTTTCGTTAAGTTGAAAATGTTTATCTCGGCCAACAAATTGAATTAACTCGTGAACATTTTTGTATGATGATTTTTTACGACCTTCGACGTGGATTATCTCAACAATGCGTCGATCAACTTACTGTGGCTTTTGGTAATGAAGTCCCACATAGACCTACTGTAGATCGTTTGTTCAATTAATTTAATCGCGGTCCTAGTTCACTAGCGGATGAATTTAAAGAAGTTCGTTTAAAATCGGCTGTGGTGCCAGCAAACATCGAAGCCGTGCGCGAACTGATAAAGCACGATCGACATGTGACTTATCGTGAAATTCAGGCATCCTTAACCAAGTGTATGAGTAGCATATATTTGATATCGCATGAATATTTATTTAACCGTAAAAAAGCTGTGTGCGCGTTGGAAGTTAACGATCGCTCAAAAACAGGCTCGTGTCGATTGGTCGAAAGAAATGCTCAAGAAATACGATCGGGGTGCTTCAAATACCGATTTATGCGCATGATCCCGAAAGCAAACGGTACTCGACTGTATGGGTCTTCTAAGATGAGCCAAACTCAGTACTTGCGCTCGAAGGACTTAGAAGCAATTGGTTGCCTGTTTTATTTGGAAAAACTGGACATGTTGCAACCGTGGTTTTAGAGGATCGTAAAATGGTTAATTTTGAATGGTACACAACCATTTGTTTGCCAGGAGTCTTTGAAAAATAAGAAAATCCAACGCGCGATCCTGGGATTGACTCTCTGGGGAATATTTTGAAGAACAATAAAAAGGTTTTCATCATTAAATATTGGTTTTTGTTAGTTTTTTGCAATATATATTGTGCAACCCACGTATTTAGAACGATTTTTGATTTTTTAGTATAAAATTCTGCTTTTCTACTGTTAGATCTAATCTCATTTGAAACTATACCCTTACCTAGTTTAAGCTACAGGTCAATGAAGTTGCCTTTCAGCGTAGTGGTTGGAGCCATATGTAGGAGGTGATATTTTCCATTCGAAAGCTACTCCTTTTTCAGCATGATGCCATACCCTCTTTCCCACCAATACTAACCCAGAAGTGAAATCGGTTAACTACGGAGTTCGGAAGGGAGGTATGGTGTGTTTCAAAAGTTTGTCACATACTTATTTTCGAACAAATTTCAAAATTTGTTGTTTTTATATATTAGTGCTACATTACTATTTGAGAATACAAAACGAAACATAAGAAACAAATAATGAGCTGCGAAAAATCACATCAGTTATGTGTTGTCCATTTTTATCGAGTCATTCTTGTAGACGGGTGGCGAAATTGTCTGTACTATTTTGAAGCATGTCATGCGGAACCCTTTGAATTTCTTGCGTTCTGGTTTCGGAAATGGCTTCAAGATTACGAGGTTTGTCTATATAAAATTTAGCTTTTAGGTAGCCCCATAAAAAATAGTCACAAGCTGACAAATCTGGTGATCGAGCAGGCCACTCTACATCACCATGCAATGAAATCAGGCATACAGGGGAATGCTGTCTTAAAAAAGCCATTATTGCTCTTGATGCATTGCAAGTCTTGTTGAAACCAAACTGTGTTGAAGTTAATGCGCCGTCTCCTTAATTCTGGCAGGTAGTGAATATGTTAATAGACACGGTTCGTTTGTTTTCACGAAAATAATAAGGCCCAATAATACAGGTTTGAAATACGCCACACCAAACAGTTACTCTCTCGCAATGCAGAGGTTGCTGATGCAATTCTTGTGGCTTTTCGGGTGCTCACTACCGAAAATTCTGTTTGGTTACCGTACCCTATAAATGAAAGTGGGCCTCGTCATTCTTGGTCAAGACGATATCGTCTGTCAGCAAGTCCACCATCGTTTTTGTGAACCTATATCGCCTCATGAAGTCGTTTTGCCGTAGTCCTTGAACAACTATAATCTTGTAGGGATGGAAATGAGGTACTAGTGTAAGAATCTGTCTAACATACGAAAAGCGCGAGTGTGACGTACTGCTGACTGACGAGTGCTGGCTTTCACCGCTTGTCGCACCGTTTCAATGTTTTTCGGGGTTCATACGGTTCGATTATCTCCTCGGACAGCCCTCGGTCTCAAAGATCCTGTTATTATATTTGAAAACTATTCATCCACTTTATATTGGTATCCGGTTTGGACGCGACCATGAGGATCAACATTAAAATTGTTTCGAACGGTCCGTTTTAATGAAGGTGTTGTAAACAAATGTAAACTTGATGTGTTATAGACCAAGGCTCCATAGCTACTGAAATGACAGGTCTCAAGGAGTAGATATGAACCATTCCGAAAAAATTCGGTCCACTTTAGCGTGTATGACACTTTTCAAAAACACCATACCTTCCTACCGGATCCTGTAATTCTGTAGTGCAGTTATTTGGTGTTCCATTTTTAAACTTTTATTTTTTTGTATTGGTTGCTATTTTTTAAACTATGATTTTGGAATTTTTAGTTACTATTTCTTTTAAAGTTTCTATTATTTTTTAGAGCTATAGAACTTTCCACTATTTTCATAAGTTTGAAATCATAATTATTTCTTAATGTTGTGAACCAGTTCAGGAGTGACCTTACGCAGAAAAGTGTTGAGGTTTATCTATTACATTTGTGTGTTCTGCTCTTTTATAGCGATATTGCTTGGTTGTTATTTGCACTTTGGTTGCGCTCCTTTTAGTTTCCAAATAATTTATTTTGACTGGTAAACAAGTAGCAAGTGCCAATTAAGATCCCTCAGCGTATGAGTAAACATTTTCAGCAATTTTAAGCGTGCGGGTTGTCGTGTACACCTTTAATGCTCAAGTACGACACGCCTAAGTAAATATTTTGACGCTAGTGCTTGAGAAAGGCCGTGGGTGTAATGAACTATAGTCTGCTATTCAACATGCAAACATTAAACGGTGAAAAATAGTATCGCTTATGTAAGCCCGAATAAACATATCGCTTGGGATTTTTGGTTCATTTTAAATGTATAAAAACTGCTAGTTAGCTTGACATGGTCAAATTTCTGTTATTTAATAATGCTAATTAAATCTACATTTATATTCAGTTATTTAATTTAAAATAAACATGAAAGACGTTGTTTCAGAAATGGGACATTACAAATCCTTAACAATGGTATTTTGGTATTGGGGTAAAGCTTCATCGTAGATATTAAATATTTTTCTTACAACTGATAATTGACGCAAATGTAAAAGTCGTGTATTTTATTTATCACAAATAATCTGTTTTCTTATATAGTTGGTAATTAAAATAATGATTGAATTATACTGTGTAATATAATTATGATGAAAAGTGAGAACTTTGTATTTGGAAGAAAACATCATATAAATATATTTAAATTCTATGCATTTGAATTTTACGTAATGTAATTATTTTTATTTAGTTAAAAATCATGCTCAAAAAAAATGTATCTAGTTGTATAGCTAGACACTATTTGCATTTTTTCTGTACAAGGGTAGGTTGCTAAGTTATTCTAATGAAAATTAAGGTGGAATAGAATTCTAGTTCTAACTTCTTTAAACCACATTATTATTAACAAAATTACTTAATATTTTTTTCATTGATATTAAATAATAAAAACGTTTGAAGAAAATTAATCTTGTAGCCATGATTTTGGAAAGTTTTTAATTTATTCTTGTAGTATGTTTTTTAACAATAGTTTTGAGAAGACTGATCTTTAAACTTGAATTAATAAGCGTGTTTTTAGGTTTGCGACTTTCCAGTCAACATTTTTTATTAGAAAATTCGATGAAAAATTCTGATGTAAGAGGACTTATAGGTAAGATAAAAATTTAGAAAACTTTTCTGCTGGAAGCAAAATTTATAAAAGATAAGCTCAGATTGGAGAACTCTTGGAAGTTGGAAATGCCTTTATAAGGTGCCGAGATAAAGTTACAAAAATAGCGCGAAAATTCCTGTTTTCTTTTGGTAACAGCTGAATGAATTCTGTGCGATTACATCCGTCGGAAGCGTCTGGTATGTGGGTGTACAGAATCGTCCTATTTTTCTTGCGCTGCGACGCTACAGCGCAGTTAAATTTGGTTCTGTCATCGGAAATTACACAGGACTTTTAATAATCGCGTCGAAAGCGACAGGCGTCACTTCGGTTTTTTCTGTGAGCTTAACGTTGCAATTTACACCTTTTAAATTGCGTTTTCTGAAGATAAACAGCTACTTTACGCATCTTACCCATTTATAACAGTTTTTGCTTAATTAAAAATTGAAACTCCCGCTGAGGGAGCAAACTTTAACTCGGTTTTTAAGTAAAAGCAGTAGACTACAAATTTGCGATTACTGGAAGACATTTACTGCAGCGTTTCGTTATTTATTATTTTTATTTGTTTTTATTTTTTAAACACCTGTTTACTGCGTTATTTGCTCTTGTTGTGTAATACTAACTATCAGAATTTAAATTGCATACTTCATGCTCAACTTACCATAATTCAATACTAAACGAACCATGCACTTAATTACATTAGCTAGGTGAATATTAAAAGTGGAATGTAGGAAATAAAGTTTATAACAATTTTGTAATTTTGATTTTTAATATTCCATTTAGTTGTTTTTGTTATGTAATACCTCAACTGTGCACCTTGTTTTTAATTTACCCATAAGTATATAAATGTTGCTTAGAGCTATGTAATAAATACAGTGTGTTTGAAAAGCAACCATCAAGAAATATGAAGCTAACCAAATATTGTGGATAAATGATAAAATACTTGATTGTGATTCTATTTAGTGATGATGATATAATTCATTTGCACCTTGTTTGTACTGAAAGTTGCACAGTTTGATATTGCTTTTGGGAATTTTTTGTTTTTGCAAATGATTAGCAAATCCCTTGAGTGATGATTTGCAAACTTATTATTCAGAAATCTACTATTTTAGCTCTCAAATTTAGGATTTTTACTGTTTTCATACTTTTTAATTTTTTTTATAAACGCGGACACTTTTTTCACTTTATATTCTACTGATTTCTTTCGTTGTCATCTTATCCGTTTTCTTTGTTAATCTACTATTTTCTTCTTGATTCGTATTATCCTACATACATTTTCGCTCGAATTATATTTTTGTTTTAAAATTTTCTTAAAAGTGTTATTTGTTGTATACAATCCATGCTTTTGGTTTTTGTATATACATACATTTTTATTTGTGGTTTGTTTTTTGATATTACTCTATTAGCATATGTGATCCATCTCGAAAGTATCGAGCTATATATTACAAAAATTATATTTAGCATAACAAAAGAAATTTTTTATTAAAATAGTACAAGATACAAGAGCTATTGTACATATTTTAAATTTCCTTTAAATTTCCTAAAATTAAAATTCCTAGCGTTGTTTCCGTTGCAAAGCCCTGTGATGGAATTGTAAATATAATTGTTTTTTGTATTAGTTTGGATTTCGACGATCTGAAACTTCTTTCATTTCAAATGCAATTTAAATTTTGAGAACAGCCCAAAATGACATGGCGAGAAATTTAGACTATTGTATGACGTTTTGATAAATTCTCACGAAATGTGATGAAAGGCGCGTTGTCTTCTTGGCTTTTTCAGCCATCTCCTAATTGTTTATGCCACGCATTTACTTGTGCTTTACTTGTAGCATCGTTTTCATAGGCCTTTTGAATCATCCTAATAGTTTCTGTGGACGAATCTCTTAGTTTTGCATAAAAGTTGATGTAAAATTGTAGCTCTGCTCTTTAAGTCGAGTACACACTATGTGCTCATTTATCTACATTTAGTTCTCATTCTTATTACCGTTCACTCTCATCGGCTGCCAGATCACATTGTTGTCGCACAAACTGTTTTCAATATATTGACGTGAAATTTTCAGGACAGATCACGTATTTTTATTTTTGTCTTCGTAATAACTTTTGGTAGCAGTGGGTACATGGTTTTATTAATTTATCGAAGTATCATAAATATATAAATACTTATACAAAGTTATCCTTCTAAACATTTTGCCCAAGGGATAGGTAGTTTTTTCATCTCTCTACCGTAAAATGTATGTGGTTGTGATAACTATCCAAGCGCGGAAAAACACTTTAACAGTAATATTGTCGTCAAATCTCTGACTCGAAGTTTTTCTTTTAGTAGTCCAAATAAATGATAATTGCAAGGCGATAGGTTTGAATTGTAAGGAAGGTGTGTTCTAGTATGGTCTAGACGACCTAATCTGACATCTTGTTGCTGATGACAACGTCCCCGAAGTTATAATAAAAGGGATCGGGAAGAAGAGACAATTATAGGAACTGAAGAAAAACTAGTTATTTTCTATTTTTTACTTTGGTATTTGCTTTTCCGACAATTCGACGTCTCAGATGTCGAACGAATCTTGCCATAAGTGCATGAACGAAACACGAGCGTGGGTACCACGTAATATATAGTAATTTTTGGAGCTGTTACTTCTCATCGAACGTGATTACGATTCGGGCGTCCTTTGTAAATCCAGGACTAATTATAGGGGCAACCCCAAAGCAGACCTTTTGTAAGCGCGAACGAACCCACTGACTTTATGATGCCTTGTATACGACGACATTTCTCGGATATCATCTCAAACAATTTTATTACAAGATTGAATCAAATGTAAACTGGAATTCTTATTTTTTTATTGAAGCCCCACAAAAATGTAAGCAGGCAGTTATTTTTCTATATAATCTGGTGATTTATAAATATGTTTTTAATCCCGATTGTAGAATGAAAGCGGTTGCCACGCCAGCCGATTGCGCACGGATGCTCTAATAGTAACATCATTAAATCTTCGTCTTCCGAGTATTTTATTTAGTACTCTAAGCAAATGATAATAGTAGGATGATCATTCCGGACTGTAGGGAAGGTGAAAAAGTATAGAAAAAATTTTCAATTTTTGTCGAGTTTCGGCAACTCTATGTTGTTAGGTATTGTTGTAAATTAGCATAAGGTCGCGGATTGATTGTCATAGCTTACTTTGAAGTAATTGGCTACTCGTTCTTTTTTAAATCATCTATATCACTCATGTATTTTGGTCTTCTTAAGGGCAGTGTTTCTGAACCGTGCCTTAAGTCTTCTCTAGCACATGCTTTGCGGTGGTGTGAGAATTCCTACAGGGGAATCTTCTCCAGGCATTGTTACCGGTTTATACTTGATTCATTCGTGTACATTTATTTTATTATCGTAGTTTCTGCTTTTTTTGGTTAATCTTCACACTGAAAGTGCATCTAGGATTTTTGTTGAGGGGTTGTCGAAAATTATGAACCGAGGTGCACAATGCTGATTTTTCTTTATAAAAAGGGGCTACGAGTTTTTGAATGTATATGTTGTATAACAATATGAAAATTCAATTTTAGCACATAATTTCTCTCATGAAGTATTTTTATTTTTATTGTTAAAAGAAGTGATATTTATAACTATTGTAGAAATACCAATATCATGTGAAAACGTATTAATATCTATGTATTTACTAAATAAACTATATAATTAGTTGATTTTGACTGTATTGGAGTTACACCACAATTATTTCTTATTCCAAGCTAACATACATTTTCACATTTTCTTCGTTTACAGTAGAAGTTTAAATAAAAAGGATTTTGACAAAATACCTAGTAGTTTATATAAATATATCTTTAATTTGAGTCAACACATCAATAAACAATTTCAACAAATTAAAAAAATATTAAAAGAGTTGTATCCATTTGTTAATACGAACGCTACGTACAGAGTGTACTGCTTCTACCTATTGATTTACGTCAGTATTAATATTAAAAAATAGAATATTTCAGAATAAAGTATTTAGATAAATCTAAATTATGACAATTCTTATTATCAACGTAACGGTGGCATTAATTGGCATTAAAAAAATTCTATTCGAATATGTACAGGGCCACAAAAGTTGTTATTTTTACCAACTTTTTAGAAAAACGATTTTGCTTTCTAAATACCTCGTGAAATGTTTTTGTTTTTGCAAATTAAAGAAAATAAACCAACACAAAATTAACTATTTGTATCGACCAAAATCTTGATTTTTGACATGATATTATAAACCTGTGAATAAAAGGTGCTATTTAAAAAAAATGATTATTGGTATATTTTCATATTAGGGTAGCTTTTATCAATTAATAAAATTTAATATGAAAGCAACAAGGAATAATGCGAGGTTTAAGAGAAATACTTCTTGTGTGAATAATTATATTTAATTGTTGTGCACTAAAAAAATGCTGTTACTATGTTTTATGTAAAGCGTGATAATTTTAATATTTTTTTTGAATCTCAATAGATTACTATTATAAAAGCATATAAAACAAAACACAGTTTAAAAAAGCTCCACTTTTTAGAAGCTAGGATTTCAATGACTTAATGTGATCTAATTTTATTTTCAGCTCATAGATTAAAATTGTTGAATAAGTTTTACTATTAAAATTTTTTAGATCATAAGTTTAGCCGCTAGAGATATTGAAACAACCACAGCCTCTGATCGCTAACACAATAATTTATTATCAGGTAGTGTTTTTAACTATCAAAAAGATAAGATGATATACAAGGACATTAAAATATAATAAAACGAATCTTATGGATAGCATAATTGCCGCAATTCTTATCGCATTTAAGTACAACTTTGAATAGTCATTTATTTGATGAATATTTCAGTTAAGTTTGTAAATGTTACTTTTCGAATAATTTTTTGTCGAATTATTTGTGTTAAAATTGTATTAACATAATTGTGAACTGTTGATTGGACATGTATATAAGTTCTGTGAATTATATATTGCAAAAGAAAAAGAAATATGTGACACATTCTCCTTTAAAAGATAGTACACCCAATTGCTTTATTAAACGTTCGGAAAAAGATATTTTCCAAAAGTTAAACTAGGGTTGTTAGAAAAGCCACAATAATGACGAAAGCCAATATACTTCGACCGGAAAAATAAGTTAGTACTAACTCAAGTCTCCGTGAAAATGGTAGTTAAAAAATTCGACTGTTGCTAGTCTCATACAAACACGATATTAGGAAATAAATTTATTGTTAGATCCAGAAAGCCAAAAGTCCAAGATACCAGAAAATTTTTTAAGAAAATGTATTTTACATGACAACAATTATTTTATTTTCAAAAACTTTGATAGAAACACAGAACGTATTGGGTCTATTCCTGATCAAGTTAAAACAAAAACCAAGAAGAACTTATTGTATAGTTGTAAGATAATATCACTATAGGTGGGGGTGAGGGGTTCTAACCATTGTTTTGGCCTTCAGGGCTAATGATTAACCAATATGTTCAACAATTATATGTATCTAGGATAAGTTTTGTAAAAACGTAGTTCATGTTGCCAAAAAACAATTACCATCCTGTGATTATTGATCAATAATTAAGGGAATGGTATACGAAAAAGTTTGGAAAGTAAAAAGTGAGACCGAGTTTCAAAATCGAATTAACTGCTATATCTGAAAATGGGGGTGCAATAGTATAAAGAAAATTGGACTTGCTTCGATGAATTCTAATTATTCAGGAAGTGATTTTATGTTAAAATAAAACTCTATGTATTTCTAGAAGCATTCAAAGAAAAATTATGAGAATAAGGTAAAGGTTAGGCAGGAAAATTGTTTATGAGTAAATTTGATAATTTTATTGTACCCGACTAATTGTAGTAAATTTTATCTTCAGTTTTTAACACTAAAATAAAGAATCAGATTCATCTAGGCACTTGATTACCAATTAATGCGTCTCTGATAATAACATCTCTAGTAAGTAACGTATTTTCGCCATCTTATCAATCGTAGATAATTATTGTTAGTTGCAGTATGAGTATACCTACAAAAAGGAAGAAAACAATAATAAAACATGAGCCTTGATTTCTCAAAGAAACATACTATCTAAAAATATTACCAACTCGATTTGACTGCGTGGAATCTGACACATTTGAACAATTTTCCTAAAACATACGACGTTGTTGAACTAGAACCTGTCCGCATATGCATAGTGTTATTTCACTACGTTTTCTAGACTAACCCATGTTAATACTTTATTATTTTTTGATAAAGTAATAGATGAATATCTTTCGACATTCGGGTGAGTTGTAATATCGCTTGAAGCTTTTATTTTTTTAAAATTTTTTTCTTTTACATGTTTGTTGTCCTCGCCGTCATAGCTGTTGCCTCAACGTCTCAATTTTGGCTTAAAGTTGTTTGAAATGTAGTCTATTTTGACCGTTGCTATCGGGAACTATATTTTGCTCGTAGTTTTTTTAATTATTGAAGCAGCTGATTCCAGGTTTTTGGTTTCTATAAAGATTTTAAATTAGAAATACGTGGTCTGATCCGAAAGTATCCATCCATATAATACAAAAATCGTACGGGATACAAGAAACGCTATGATGAGGTTTTCATTGAAACAACTGGGTCTGTATTGTAGCTGTACATGCAATCTTGCCAAAATGAGTTTAATTGTATAAATATGTTATAAAACATAGAAAAAGGATTTTTAATAACATACGAAATCGAATAAAAAGGCGCAAAGTATGAAAGCAACTGCGGATTTGCATATTTGTGATAGAACTACACTTCAACGCTTTAGTAACATTTGAGGGTTAAAGGTTATTGCGTTTACTAACTCTTAACACCACACTTATGACTAGTACGTCATATAATAACAAAATATTTTGAATTAGTTGGCGCTAAAATCTTCTACAACACTAGACATGTAGCAAATAATAAGTGATTGTCTATAGCCCCTTCTTCCGTCTAACATCTTTATAATTAGTAAACGTTTTTGTGCTTAAAAACTATTTTTTAGTGGATTATTGCATTGCTATTTTGAATAAAATGTTGTCTGGGGATTTTAAATACTTTATTTGGGAAAAATGTATAGTATCAGTCAAAAGATTTCGGAAACTTTTTCCTTTGTAACTTTTTTCAGAGTTGAGTGATTACCGTGATTTTTGGATATGTTATACAATATGAAATACCTGAATATCAGATAATACTTATACCTCATCGTCAAGAGGTGCATGCTTACAGTGAGGTTTTCGCTCAAGGGCATGTTTAGAGCTCCAGAAAAAAATTAGATTGCGCAGTAAAAATGACCAAAAATATTTTTATTAAGTGCAATACATCGATTCACATTCTTAGTGATCAAGTGACTGCTGAGATATGGTCTTTTCTCAGAGAGGGCTACTTTTCAGAGAACTTGAACTTTTCAGCAAACGAAAAGCGTGAGGCTACCAGCTAAATCTGGAATCTAGCTCTTATTGCTCAAGGGTCACGCCAGTGGGGTTAGTTTGAAGAGCGATTGCTTTGGAACCATAGTTGTGACCACCTCCAGAATCACTCAAAAATAACTCAAACACCAATTTTGCTAAAAATCTGTTCTAAACGAGTAACGTTGAGAAGTGTTCTCAAAAGCTTACGTTTAACAATCAAAGCCAAGTTATACCCATTTTACTAGGGCCATGTGCGTCCGCTATGCGTGTCGACGCCCGAACAGCCGGTTTACACTGCTCCCGCAGTCAAACATGGAGGTGGGAGCATTATAATTATAGTCTTTCTCAAAGACATGTTGCATAACGCATCCAAAAATGACATTCATCGCTCAACTTTGTTATAAAGGAAAATAAAAGTGTCCGGAAACTTTAGACTGATACTGTAAAAAAGATTAGTTGTGCATGGTCTATTGTTACCCATAGTATTAACGTATGTTGTTGTCATATACATAACAAAGTTGTTTTTTAAGGACTTAAGATTTAAAACTTTTATTTATTGTAGGGGGTAGCCTTGCAAGTTTCTTTTTCTCACTGGTTATTGCTTTAACAATTTACAACTGTTTGTTTAGTTTTAAATGCATTTTAATTTATGGTAGTGTTTTTGATGTCTGTCTATATTTAATTTGCTTTTAAGAACTCCATGAGAATTTATAGCTTACTTTTAAAATTTGATGAATGTTTAGTTCAGTAGTTGTAATAAGTTCTAACACTTTTTTAATTAACAAATAAAAAAGACTTTTTACGTATTTTGAGTTAGGACTTGTTCGCATACGTCGCGTGTAATAAAACGCAGGTAATGTAAGAATAAACGTAAATTAATGTAATACGGTTAAATTTAAAGTGGGACACTAACGAATTTATTGTTTAACCAAATACTCAGTCACCAGCTTTATCAGTCTATACGGATCATGGTACTCGAACCTCTTTGTGCAATGAGTATACTTGATAATAATAGAATGAATTTAGTGTTTCCTGTGCCTTCGTTTACGCTGCCTCTAGTGCTGGTAGAGAAGTCAAAGACATTTCTTCTTTGATATACATTGTTATTACTGCATAAACGCCAATGAGCCATTACAAATTTGCTTGCATATGCTCTTTATATGAGCCTTTCTGCGTTTTATTGCTCGCGCTTATGCGTCTCAGGCCTAAAGAACCAATCCATTAAACTTTTATTAGTTAAATTAGATTAAAGCTACTTATTTATGTTTGTTTTTTGTTATATGCTGTTTTCAGTTCAATGTTATTTTTAGACTGAGTCTAAAATATTCAATTATAGTAGGTTAAAACTATTGATGTTCAAAGTTGCCTATAATCATAAATTGTTTTAACTTTCTTTAATTTTGTGTGGTTGCAAGTATTTATTGAGAATTCTTTTACAACTTTATAGTTATCTAAATTAAAAGTCTAGGGAATGTGACGAAATTTGTTGATCCGTAAAGAATTAGGGCGAGCAGTAGGTGTTCAAAAGTTGTAATATTTTATAACATTTCGTTCTGTGTTTATGATAATCGTAAAAAAAATTAGCTAATAGTTCGTTTTCTTAAAGTTGTTACTAACATACTTCTGATGTTTTTGGTAAGTTGAATGCACGTTTTTAATGTCTACAAGTGACTGTGTTATTACACAATTTCGTATCTTTGCATACCCATGTTCTAGCAATTTAAAAATGGTTTTATGATAAATGACTTCAAAAAGATTTGCACTGATTCTTCCTTAAAATGATGATATATATATACACTGTTATTCTAGAGGAATTACTTCATACTTACTTATTTACGATCTCTTCTACCCTAGGTGTAAAGGTGGCAATTCTTTTCCATTTCTTCTTGTTCTTGCCTTCTTTATTTGCCTAGGTCCAGTTTATACATTTTTCTTTAGTGCTTCGGCTAGTTTCAAGTTTCACTTTCTTCTTGGGCTTCCTCTTCTTTTTTATTATCTTCTATTTTCGCCTGAACCACCTCAACTTTTGTGTTTCAATTCTTTTAAGATCGTACATTTTTATTTTTTCTAGCTACTTTTTTATCGTCTTTATTAGGCCGTAGGGGTCTAGTGGTTAGGTCGCAAGACTACAAAACTAAAAGTTGCGGGTTCGAATACCGCTTTTGTCAATTCGATCTCTGGAATTTTTAAGGCCCAGCTCGACTCAGGCTGCAATAAATGAGTATCTGGAGGTCAAACTCTGGGGTAATAATAGGCGATAGGTACGTAGCGCTAGCCATGTTACTACTCTTGTGTACCTATAGATTGTAGCAGACCTATCCTGTTACGGAAACTATTATTACTATTAGGTCTTTTTTATTGTTGGTGAATATTATGAGGTCATTTGCATACAGTAGTTCTTTTATTTTGGCTTGTCTAAGATTTACGTACCCCAAAATCATTCCTTTTATTTCTTTGGTTACCTCGTCCACTACTGTTATGAATAATAATGGGTTAAAAATACTTCCTTGCTTTACTCTATGAATGAAGGAACTATACGTCATTTTTCTTCTATTTTGATTATATTTTCTGCATTTTTATTCATATCTCTTGGAGCTTGAATCATCTTTATACTTATATTTCTGTTTTCAAAACCTTCTATGGCTTTTTTTTGGGTGCACTTACAGGCACCTCAAGGGTTTATTGGGCCCACTGACATGGACTTATTCTAGAACATTCTCACACACACACATGAGTTGAGCGAGACTTGAACTCGCAGGACAGACTAGAGGACAGACCCAATTGGTTCAACCATCTGAGCCACCACGTCCCCATGGTTTGTTTATGTTTATACTATCGGATGCTTTTTCTAATTCAATACCTCCTACTAATATTTTCCTTTATTTTCCTTTATTTTTCTGGTAATTTGCTGATTTATCTGTTCTAAATACGGCTTGGTTATCGCTTAGGGTACTTTCTATTTTTCTTCTAAGACTCGCTCTAATTATCTTTTCGTAGATTTCAAAAATAGTATATAGCAGGAATATCCTTCTACAATTATTGCAGCTTGCATAGTTTTCTTTACTATGTTCACCCTATATTTAATCTTTATTTTTTATATTGTAATTTAAGCGATTATGCTTAATAATCTTTTTTTTTGCATTATATTATTTTTCGTTTTGGCGCGCTTTTTCTTATGGTTATCGCTACTAAGTAGTGGTCACTGTCTGCGTTATATCCAGCCCCTCTTTACTTCAACATCTGTAACTTTTCTAAAATTTGTTTTCCTGTAATTAGAAATTTGGGGTATTTGGGGTATTATACCCCAAATACTAAAAACTAAAGTATACAATGAATGTGTTTTGCCCGTAATGACATATGCTTCAGAAATGTGGTCACTAACAAAAGCACTACTTCACAAGCTGCAAGTAACCCAAAGGTCCATGGAAAGGGCAATGTTAGGTATAACTCTCAAAGATAGAAAGAGAAACGATTATATAAGAAGCCGAACGAAAGTACAAGATGTTATGCATAAGATCCTAAAACTAAAGTGGAAATGGGCGGGACATGTAATGCGAAGGCAAGACAACCGATGGACCAAGAAGTTAATAGAATGGAGACCCGCACAGGACGCAGGAGTTTGAAGACCCAAAACTAGATAGAAGGACGACATTGTAAAAGTAGCGGGCAGAAACTGGATACAACAAACATATGACAGAGAAAATTGGAAAACATTGGGAGAGGCCCATATCCAACAATGGAGTATACAAATGGGCTGAAGAAGAAGAAGAAGAGTAATTAGAAAGTCTATTATTGACCTTTTCTCTCTCTGGGCATCTTCCGAATATATTTATGAATACATTTGTTAAGGAAGTACATGTTTTCTAGAAACATCATTTAATATATAGAAGCATATAATCTTCCAACGCAGCCTTTTGTACTTTGGAAACAGTTGCGTACTCTTCTATCCCATATTTCTATAAGTATTAATGCATTTTTCTTCAACCTCCGTTTGTAATGTGTTCTAGAACTCTTCTATTTCTTTCTTTGCTTCACCATTGTTTGATCCGTTTATATATATATATATATATATATATATATATATATATATATATATATATATATTATATATGTATATATAATTGTTTATATATTTTGATTCCATTTGAATTGATAGTTTCATTATTCTTTCTGATACGTATTTCTATTTTTGCATATATTAATAATTTTTCTTATGTATAATTCATCCTACTCCCGCTTGTTCATGTTGGTTTCTTTTTGCTTCCTTCTATATTAACAAATGCTTTCCCTCTAGTACAAATGTCCTTTCTCCTTTTCTGTTTGTCTCCGTTATTATAAATACACCTATACCGTTCTTTTTCATGATGTCAACAGTTATTTTTGTTTTATGCTTATTCTCTGGACATTTAGAGTTGCCGGTTTCTGTGATTGTTTCTTACATTTTTGTATTCTTTAAGTTATTTTGTTTATTTTTTCCTTATTTGTAAAATTATTTGTAAATTCCTTTTTCTTTTTGTCTTTTTTATTCAGCTCTCTTTGAATCGCTTCTTTTGTCTTTAGTTTTGGTCGCCTATTTATTTTCTTTCCATATCTTTTCTGTTTGGTATTAGAATTTATATATATTTTTCCTTTTATCGTGATTTTTCTACAACAAATCTTAATATTATTCCGTTTGACTTTTCTTCTTTTCTACGTTTGCTTGTGTTTTTCTTCTCTTTTTCTATGAGGTAATTATTAATATATATTTTTTTGCTTTGAGACGTCTTTTACTGTTTTTTGTTTTGAGTATTTTAATCTTTTCTTTCCAGTTGTCCATTTGAATCACACAAGTTTTTTCTTCTATTCTTTTAGCGTTTTATCTTCATTTTTGTGTTTATTGCTGATTTTATAAAATTCTTCATTTTGTAACTTTAAATTCTCTTTAGAACTAGATTAATTCCTGTTAGTATTAAGTTGTTCTTTTTATCCTTTTCTAGTATTTCCATTTTAACTTGCATCTTTACTCATTTTTATTGTAATTCTCTTACAACTTTTTTGTATTGTGATCTCTTTTAGGTTCTCTTCCAACCTATTTTGTCCTTTCTGATTCTTTTTTATAAGTTTTTAATATTTTTGCTTGTGCTCTACAATATATCTTTTATCTATTTCTTGATTTGTTTTATTTACTCTTATTTGGGGTAATTTTTGTTAATTTACTTTTCTGAAAAGTTGTATTACACTTTCAAGGCTTTTTGTACTTTTTCTCTTTGTATCTTTGTAACTTAGTTTTCTATATTTTCTTGCATACAGTCGCTCATATTAATTTTTATAAACTTTTAAACAACTGATATTAACGATATTTGCCTGCACCGTTAAATTAGATTATGTTTTGCTTACATTTTCTCTTTACTTGCGATTACCCAAATATTGAGTTAAATCGCATAAAGACGACTTTTTCCGCTGTTCCTCAGGACCGGACTCTACTATCATTCTGTAGAAGTTACTTCATACATATTTTAATAACATGATAACATCTTCTGGTATTTGTACTGAATATTGGTGGATTAACCTTTAGAAAGTGTAGAAACATGTTATTTTTTGGCATTGTGTTTTATGAAGTCTGTTACCGGTCCTGGAAAATTTTGGTTGGTACAACCAATGACATAAACAGTCATTTTCACATTCCTCTTGTACTTATTTGCAAAATGGCAATTGTGCTAGAACATGTATTGTTATGTGTTGTAATTTTATGATACAAAATCTGTCACATAGATTTAATGAAAATGCCGCACTAAATAAGCTTAAATAATAAAAAATTAATTTTATCACTTGATAACGCCTTATCATCGCAAATTAAGTGATTGTCCTTGTGTTAATGATTAATGTGTAGAAAAAATTCTGGAGACATTTGCACGAAGCGTTACAGAACTTAGCAGTTCCATTTTCTAACGCACTGTATAAGAAGTTGGGGTTAAGGGTATTTAAGTCTTACTGTAAAATAAATGCTCCACCGCATTGACTTTAATAGAGATATCTTAAATAAAGTTATATTTACAAACGGGATACTTGTTGTTAGGGAGCAATTCCTTGGTGGTCCTAAAGTAAACGTTTGGTGTGGTACTATGCATGACCAGATTATTGTACGTTTATTTTTTAAGACGGACGATGATCATGAATGATTATCATACCACGATTTTGTACCTTGATTGAAACTGTCTACAACCAGATATTTGACTTAAGAATGTTTTTATTAATTACATTAGTGAAAATTTACAACGTATGTATGTAAAAATAACATTCAGTGTATTATAGGATTAGAATAATGGGGACATGTAAGAGTTCTTCCGCGGGAGCGCCCTATTAACTGAACTGAACTTGGTTATTTTGACTAAAGCTCGAAACTCTTTAATTAAAGTTGAAGGTGCCATTTGAGTTGTTTAGCATCTTTTCTATTTAGAATATTGGCGACAAGTTCATTAATATGTCCATGATTATGATAACACGTGACCATGATTATTTTTATTACCACAGAAATATTCTGTATGCATTGACAATGTTTCTGATTAACTTGTTTTGGAACATTTGAAGAATTTGCAGTTTTGAATTATTGTTTGATTTCCATAATTGAATTCTATATGTTCTAATGGTTTGCAGAACAGTTTTGTATTGTAGTAACTTTTTGTTGTTTAGGAGTGTAGAAGTTCATTTGAAGAACAAATACATTTGTATGTATTTCATATTTAGTTGAATTCATTTTCTCCATATATGTACGTGCCAGATTAATTTTTATTCAAGGTACATGTCTAAATATTTAGCGTTGTTTTCTTGTGAGAGTTGCTTATTGTTTAATCTTTGTTTTCTTATACAATATAAATCTTACATGTACTGACTTGGTTTTATTGATTTCAATTTGCCAAGTGTTTGTATTTCATCTAGGTTTTATTGAAGTCCGTATAAGTGACAATCATTGTCTGTCCTGTAATTAGATAATTTAATATGAGATTTGATGAAGTGTAGGACCAACTATACTCCCTTGTGGAATGTCTGAGTAGATAGGGTACAGTACTCATATTTTTCTTGCAGTTTTGCTTGCAAATACCTGTTACTTATTGCTATATGTGACCCAAGTAAGGTAAAATTCTTTTTTATGTTTTATACAGTAAGCCAGTGAGACAGAGTTTGTTAAAAGCCTGATTAATGTTGAGAAGTGCTACAGGAGAACATATTTTCAAACATAAATCGTGATTTATTTTAGTTAATACTCTATGAATTTATTCTATGGTACCATGACTTTATTGAAAACCGAACTGATGTTTTGGCAGGAGATTTTGTTCCTTAATAATTGCTTTTAACCTGTGCAAAATAAGCTTTTCAAGTGCTTTCGTTAGTATGTGGAGAAGACCTATCTGTCTGTAAGACGAACTATTTTTCGGGTCGTTTCATGGCTTTCGATCGTTTCGGGAAGATTTCCAGTCTTAACAGAGCATTCATTTAAAAAAGTAAAGTTGTGATACCACGTTCTAGTAGTTTATTTTTAGATTTTGGCTGCTATGAGATCGTAATCAAGAGATTTGTTTAATTTTAAATTGTTAATTGCTAATTTTGTTTCAGCCATTTTAATTTTTTTTTTGTTTTTTTAAAGCTTAATAAGTTCTTTGATTAATGGACGAATCTTGCTTTTTCATGAGAATTGGTTGAGAAATGAGACTTAAAAACGTTTTGTAAGTGGTTGGTGATGGCATTTGTATTAAGAGGGAGTATAGTAATTTTAAGTCTTGAGCTTCTTCGTGGCCTTCCATAGGGAGTAATTGGCGTCTTCAGTAGGTGATATCTTTGACAGATAATCTTGAATATCCTGATCTTTAAGTCGTGTAATAGGGATATTAGTTCACTGGTTGTTCTACTAACCATAGTGATGTCCATAGGATGTCTCGTATTTTGCCAAATTTGTTCGAATTTTTCTTCTCTGATCTTTTTGTTTATGAATATAGGGATAAATTCTTGAATCTCCGATTCTACACAGTTAAGTGTGGAGTTCTATTATAATTGTTGTATTACGGAGTCAAAGTGCTTTATACTTTCGTATGCTGTTTTTAGTGGTATGTGTAAGTTTACCAACTCTTTGAAATTTAGTAAATCCTTCTATAATGTAGTACTCTTTATAATGCGGTTTCTATATAACGCGAAGCAGAAATTTCAACAAACCTTCTAGAACGCGGTAGGTTTTCTATAACGAATTAATTGCATTATATAGGGTCCTGCAGGGAGATATTACGTTTTTTAAAACAATCTAACACAGATGCTTTTGAACAAATTTAAATTTTTATTTTTTACAAAATTATATATAAAGCCATTTAAGAAATATAAAGCACAAACAAAAACAATTTAATTCAGGTGTGAAAGATAATACCATCCAAGTGGTGACCGTTTTTGTCTAGGCATTGTTGCAGGCGGATGAAACATTGTTCATATACATTTCAAGCATAGCGCGTGAAATTGATAAACCTGAGATTTCAGGTAACCCAATAAAAAATAATTACACGGTGAGAGATCCGGTGATTGAACGGGAGTATTCCACATCCTCGTGTAATGAAATGCCGTAGAAAATGTAAAACTATGGATTCTTTTGATGTATTTCGAGTAGCCCCATCCTGTTGAAACCAAACCCTATTGAGGGCAGCCCGATGTCTTCTCCATTCAGCCATCAAAAATTCTCGCAACATCGTAAGGTAACGCTGTGAGTTGACTGGCATAGTGCGTCTATTTTCTTTGAAAAATAGTGTCGGATTATGCCAAATCTGGCTATTTCATATCACACGGTTACTTTCTCACTATATAGAAGCTTTGATAGAATTGGGGGAATTTTTCTGTCTGACGATTTTCTTCGTTTACAGCACCCGATAAGTGAAAATCATCCTCGTCACTCGGTATCAGAATGTAGTAATTTTCCAAGGTTTTTAACATAGTTATAAACATAAACCACTGTACATAGTCATTTTCCTTTAGTTCTTGAACCACCATGATTTTGTCTTCCAGTTTCTCTCGTTCTGAAGTTGTCAAACCATTTCAGTATTGTTGATCAACATTGAAGAGAGTTTAAAATCTTAGATGTGTCTGGAACAGCGAATCATCGGTTGCAACAAAGGTGTTGTAAACAAAGACGCGTTGCTCATTCGTCCACGACTCCATGGCTACAGAAAAGGCGACTAACGAGTGTATGTGAATCATTACCCATGCGCTAGTTCTCCTATCACAAATGTTATACCCGTTTCAAAAATGTAACACATCTCTGCTGGACTCTGCAGTTATTTGTTTGGATGTTCTTTGTGCCACTACATGGAGGTCTGCTAGGGTCAGTAAACAATTTTCAGAGTTTTGGTGTAATATACCGCGAACTATATAAAGGTAGCTCAATTATTTCTCTTTCTCTGTAATACATTGAAATCCTTAACGACTTTATTTATGTTTGTGCTTAATTTGTGTCAAATTATAGATTTATTGGTTTAGGTAGCCTTTCAACACTTAATATACTCTACAAGTTAGGTTTTAATTTCTCGAGTGTTGCATAATCTATGGATTATGGTACTACATTCTTATAGGATGTGCATTTTAGTTTAATTTGTATTTTTAATTTCGTTTGGATTTGCTTGTTGAGATCTAGGAGTTACGTTTTTGTATTAGTGTACGTTTTATATTATTTACAGGACAAGCAATTAAGGAACAAAGATCATGTGTAACGTGTTATATATTATGAAATCGAAGGTTGATTAAGTGTCCAAAGTTGAAAGTAGTAAAGATACAACTTTTAGTTTGTTACATAAATCTTGATACAATGAGAAGTTCTATTTTACCTTGAGAAAAAGTTTTATTCCAGTAATTAAAGTTTAATTAGTTATTAATACTACTGAACAAGTTTTTATAGATTTGGACTGTTATTTAATCTTCTGAGTTAAATTTAATGTGACTAATACTCTAGATTGCGTTATTCCTTAATATAATTAAAGCAGCTAAGTTTTATGGATGTAAACACAAAAAGTATTAATGCTTAACTTATTATTTAAGGAAATGTTGAAAATTGCTGTTAGGAGTCATATTTAAAGTATTAGAAATACTCACAGCTATTAGTGGCGGATCGAATCAAGATTAACGATTCAATAGTTAACATTTCAATAGTAATTCGTGATGAATATGAAGTTTAAAGTAATTAGGTTTGGAATTTATTTTTTATATTTTATAAAATTAGACATTACGAATTATCATAGGGGATTTTGGTTTGTGTGATATAACTAGTAATAGCAGTGTAGATAAAGGTTTCAAATATTCACTCGAATCTTCTCTTGTCGTTTCGCAGTTATAAAAATTAAATAGTGAAAACTCAAGGGAACATGTTGACATGTGCCGATTCCCAGAAAGTTAGGGAGAGCAGTAGGAATTTAAAATTCTTAGTAAGTAGCCACGATATTATGTAGCTATATCCATCCCCGTCTATGAAAATGTTGAAAGAAAATGGAGCTAATAATTTGTTTTCTTGGAAGTGCTGCCCACATGCTGACACGTCTAGGAGCGTTTTTGATGAATTGCATATGGGTTTTTGCGGTCCGCAGGCGAGTATTTCGTACGCTGATGTATCCGAATAAAAAGAATTACCCTTTACACTTGCGCATCTGTTATATTGTAGAAGGTTCTGCTTGCAAATTTAAATTCTTAATCAACTAACAGTTATCAGTAAAAGTGATCAGTTACAAAGAGATATTTGATTGCGTTGCATTTATAATTGAGTTCCCAATATTTAATTTGACTTATTCTTTATCTCCTGACATGGTAATCTCATTAAATGTTCTTTTATGAAATTATTAAATACTATTGCACGTTTATCATTTATTCTGATGGCGGAGATTATAGCGAATTATACTAAAAGTGTGCAGGTGTGACTATCAATTATTTTTCTCCATAGAGATATTTTACACAGATGTGGATTTTGACATTTTCAGATCGCTGATCATAATTTGATTTATTTTTAGTCTCAAAAACTATATAGAATACTAGGAAAATTTTTGCGATATATCCTGAATTTTGATGTTTCAAAATACTTCTCACCACATTCAGTATTTTTTGTAAGAAATTCCAATTCTTTTGTTTTTCCTGAAAAATCTGAACACTCTTGTCCAGGCTATAGAGGTTCCCGTTGTTGGAAAACTATTTCACTTTTGTCTTGTTCTTCACGCAATAAAAGCAAAGTTAAGTTTCGTCGTTTGTTAAGATGCAGATATTGTTTTAAAACATATCGAGCTCCTTGCAGCATCACGAAACGTGCGGTTCTATCTGCTTCTCGAATAAACTATGGAGTACTAAAAGAATACCAACTTTTTTAGTTGAAAGCAATTGTTCCAATGGTATAAATTATCGAAGGGTGAGTGCATCGACTTTGGAACGCCTTCTTGTTTGAAATTTCCGATACTAGCTGGTTCTTGTCTGAGGACAATAGTATTTTAGCACAAGGGCCGTTTTCTTAAAACGGATTAATAGTCGAAGAACATGCAAAGTTGCAACGCAAAATTGCCCCGTATTTCGTTTTTGAGCAAGATTTTTTTTCCACTGGTACCAATAGAAGAGAACTAACTATCGGTTTTAACCTATTTCAACAAAATTGAACTTATTACAATGTGAGATCAACACTTGTTCCGCATTACAAAACTTTCCCAGTACTTTTTGTACTTCCTTTTAATTATGGTTATCGAATAAGCTTACAATTATGCAAAAGACGCGCAAGGTCATTTTATTGCACTATAGACTTAGCTGAACTGTTTTTGTACTTCAAGTTCTTGTAAGGGTTTGAACGTAACTTTAATAGAGCTTAACATTTTTCACACTATATTCAGTGTATTTTAAATGTACTTGGTAAGATTTATTTATTTGTTATATCATATTTTCATAAATTACTAGTTGATTTAGAAGATATATAAATTTTTAATTGGATGGGCTTTCTGCCGAAATCGGAAGCGTGGAACAAATTAACTTAGCGCCCATTCATAATGGACGTAAGCATAACCCGCCCATAAGAAATATATAATAAGTTGAATAAATGCAAAGCTTATGCGCTCGTTCATAATTCACTCTCGTAATTTTTACATTTTACGTTCAAACGTAAAAAGTACGTAAAGTTTAACTTTTACATATTTCTTACGTTCATTTCCAGTAATTTTTAATTTTTCCCTATATTAATGTTGGCAGCAGTAACAGAATGTTTTGATTTTGAAATTTCATAACCTAACTTTAGTATTGTCGACATTTTGGCTTCGTTTTTGCAACGGATAGGGAACTATTAATTAATTTAGTAAATATGAATCTGTTCCTACAACATGAAAAGAATAACAGATACAAAGGCAGCATAATTATGCAAAACACCTGGAAGGACATTGCTGCCGCTACTGTGTTTGGACATGCGCAATTTTCTATTATGAATGGGCGCTTATAATCGAATATCCGCTTAGCGGAAGCAAATCAAATGGCCATCGTGGCGCGGCCGCTTGGCCATTCGCCAAGAAGCGAGAGCGGCTCTCTTCATGTAAATCAAAAGCTCGGAGCACCGCCAAGCCAAATTTAATGAGGCCGTTTTTGTTTACTACGCACGGACTTCCTCGTGTAAATCAAGGGCCTAGAATTATGCCACATTTCTTTGTTTACTTTCCGTTCAATTAGCATTTACTTCTGCCTTTGAGTATGATTTCGTATTAAAGATCTGAATATAGTTAAAGTTTGTTTTTAGAATTCTTGTCACTGAAATAATTTTTTGTTGATGCTGGTATTTGTCAACAATGTTTTTAGATATAGTAAAAAATTATATATGTAATTTTAGTCTTTTTGAGTTACTTGGTATATTAGATGTATTGTAAGCAATTGCTGTATTTTCTGTTTTCTCATTCAATTGTAAAAATTAAATAGTGCGAATGACCATTATTTGAATTTTTGGAAACAACATTGTGGATAATTTCGGATCTTTGGTAATTGGTAGTTAGAGCAAATTTACATGTTTGTTTATTTTAATTGCAGTTTCCTCGCAAATGATTATTAATTTTTTTATATTAGGCGCGCAACTTAATTTATAAAACTATAAAAAATCTATTATAATCTGTGCATTTGCGCCATCTTCCGGGGATCCGCCGAGTTTTACACAAAAATTTTTTTTTGTGGAGTTGATAAACTTAACCAAATATTTTTCGCCATTTTTGACAATAGAGAAGCGGGTATTATTCAAGTGATGTTGGAGTCCGAAGGGACAAAGTCTACCTAATATGACTCCCCAGTTTGTGTCTACTGTAATACTTTTCTAAAAGTTGTTTCAGATCCTCTTTCAACTCATGGTTACCCAGAAAGTTTATCATCATGCAAGTCAAAATGTCCCAAATGTTGTTCATTACACGACATTATCTAGAATACTGATTTTAGGTTATATTAGTAGAATAGTGAATGCCAAATTGCATTAGATATTACTATAAATTGAAGTCAAGGGTAGAGATTACTCTGTGTATCTGATTTTAGGCTTCTATAAATTAAAATTAGAAGCCTTATGTCGAGAGTAATGTCGTCTATCTGTTTGTCTCCGTCCTTATTTCAGTTTATGATCAGGGCAGCTTCAAGCTGAAGAAGTTTCTGATTTCTAGGTTATATTAGTAGACATAGTGATAATGCCAAATTTGATCTGTATGATAGAATAATTTCAGTATTCAACTAGAAGTCATAAATCAAGTCCAGACGTCAATCTGCTGATGAAAATCTGATCTTTGACCGGAAGTGCTAAATTTTGTTTATGTATAGAAGCTCGATTGTAGAGGAGTAATGTCGTCTTGTCTGTTTGATCTTGAAAGTACCTTTTATTATTTCAACTTATGAATCATTTAGGCAGCTTCAAGGCTGGAAGCAAGTATTTCTGTCATTTCTGACATCTGACTAGCTTATAATTTTGATCTGTGATAGATAGAAAAAACGATTAAATTCAGTATTCAACTAATAGACGCATCAGTCCAGACAGTCATTAAATACCAGCCTGATTGGAAAATCTCGAGACCGATTTGACCGGAAGTGGCCGCATAAATTTTTGTTTATGTATTAACCTCCGGACAAATTGTGGATCGTGGTTTCCGTGACATTGTTCTGTCTCCGTTTTCTTGAGAATATTGAAAGTATAGAGAACACTTTTTTATAATTTCTACACATCTCAAAAAATATTTTAACTTTATAATTTTGAAATTCGTTGCATTGCCTCTCATAATTTATAGCCAAAACAATTAATATTTTTTAAACGAATATCGAATGTGTACTATAATAAATCTTTTGTTATTTAGGAAGCTGCAGGAGCCGAGTGTTAATGAAAAATAACAATAATAATAATTACGTCTGATGGCCTTTTCCCAGAAGATGTTACTTTTTTATTGTTTTATTATATATATATATATATATAAATTTTTATTATTAAAAAAAATTTATCCCATGGTGCTTCAGAAGACGTTTACTTCTTGTCCATTTTATTTTTTAAACATAAATCAGAAACTAAACGTTTATGTGAACGTGGTTTTTGATGCAACGGATAAATATTTAGCTTCTACCTTAGTATCTTTTACTTCCGGAATAAATTAATAGAAAGTTTAGTGTTTCAGTTGTTTAGTGACTGAGTCTGAGTCCAGAGTTTTTTCTTCCACAACCAACTATTTAAAAGATTGTAAAAGAACTTTCGGTAGAAATTCGTAATTTGGTAACATTTCTTTCTTAGTTGCTTGAGTTGCTCATAGCACTGTTTTTTCGTTAATATTTTTTTATAACGTAGGCTGATCTTTTAGATTAAAATTACTGAAGTAGGGATATTTATTTATAGAATGCCTATCGTTAGAGAACTTCCTACAGGCAATTTTTTGAAACATTATATGAAAATAATTTTTCGTGCTATTTAATTTGATGTAAAGAAAGCTGATGTACGGTAACGGAAAACAACTTTTTATTAGTTTCAAATATTACATCGAAGTTCACGAGACGGGGAGGTTTATTGGATTTACAGTTCAGAAACAAACAGTGATTACCAAAGTTTTTTAATATGTTGTACAACTATAACTGTAACTGATTTCGTCACATTATATTATCATTATATTATCAATTTTTGTTATTATAGATGAAAGCAAAGTTTGATTATTATTGAAAGATAACCCTAATGTCCAACAATTATATGTTTTTATAATTTAGTGTTTGCATAGTTCTTAGATGTTAGGTTCTATTATTTGAAGCAATACTACAACAGAATTCTGGGATTAATAGCTTTTTAGCACACATCAATATTTGCAATACATTGTATTAGTGAGATAAACAATAACCGTGTGTTGATAACGATTTAAAAAATATGTTTACAAACATTATTTCTGGTTCAACAATAGTATGATATCGATACAAAGTATATTTTTTTCAACGAACTTAAAAAGTTCGTTACTGAATTCTATATGTCTGTCTGTCGGTCTGTCGGCCCGTCACAAAATTTGAGATTTTTTAAAATTTGATAATGGATTCTTATAGGAAATTTTACGCTGAATTCGAAAATGAAGTCGAAAAATTCTGTCGAATCATTTTCGAGATATCGAAAGGTCTTTTTAAGTTCGTTCTGGGATTGCTTACAGAGCAATCTCTTCGCTGGCCCCATGTTTTAAAAATAAAATACTTCTTTTTTACTGTTATTATCAATTATAACTTAAATTATAAAGGGAAAATATAGTTTTTTTGTCTTTCAATATTTTGACAATTTTCAGGCATATTATCTTTTTAAAATTTGCTAGTTTTCTGGAAATAAAAGCAAAACTGACGATATCAGGCCCGAAGAGTAAGGTGGACGAAATAAAATGTCCTAACGAAACTGTAATAGTTGCCAAAAATATGTTAGGTCTACTGTTGACTTGGTGGTATATGGCACTATAAAGATTATTTAGTTCTACACTTTTCAAGTAGTTGCTTAGTTTTGTGGAAGCAGCTTGTACCACACAGCTCGCACCAAATACATAGCATGTTTTTTTTTCATTTGAATGTTTCACTTCCGTGTGGTTTTGGTAATTGATCTTGTTCTCTAAGATCTCTTGCGCTTTACATTATTATATATAATCCACTTTTCGTCATCCGTTATTATTAGCTGTTGGTGGGAATACTGTTCATTCAATTTTCGTGTAAATTCTGAAGCATCCAAATATCTCACATAAACACATTACCAAAAGTGTGGAAATCGTTTACAACTGCATTTTTAATCAGTAATCTTAATTTGGTCATCATCAGTCAACGAGAGCCGTATTAAAGCGCTTACTATCTTGGTATTGTTTTCTGGTCTGCTTTAAAGCATCGAATAGGAAAATACTGTGCTTATAATTTATATTTATAATGCAAATCAATAAAAATAGTTAATAAATTAAAAACGAGGACCACTTACCTTTTCGAATATAGGTAGCGGGTGAGAATCGTAGCAAAAAATTTACTCTTAAATACTCCTATTTGTGAAATATGTTGGTTGCGAATTGGCAATCCTGTGTGACATTTTTGGCGGCATGTGTACTCAGAAGGTTTTGCTATACTCTGCTATACTATATGCTGTGCTCAAATTGATACAGCAAGATCGTCAGGTAACTTATCGTGGAATTCAGGTATTCTTAGGCATTAACCTACTAGCACATACTCGATATTGCATAAATATTTAACCGTGAAAAATCTGTGTATGTGTTGGATTCCGCATAATTTAAAGATCGCTTAAAAATAAGTTCGTTTCGATTGGTCGAAATAAATGCCTAAGGAATACGATTAACGTGCTTCAACAACCGTTTACAACGTCGCCACAGGTGACGATTTATGCATATGAGCCCGAAAGTAAACACCAGTCGATTGTATGGGCCTTACAAGGTGAGGTAAACCCAACAAAAGTTGTTTGCGCTCGCAGAACTTCGAAACAAATGGCTGTTAGTTTTATTTTGAAAAAAACTGGACATGTCGCAACCGTGGTTTTAGAGGATCGTAAAATGAGCAATTCTGAATGGTACACAACACATTATCGCTTCTTTGGTCATTATGATTGTATTATAGCAAGAAGCACTTTTGTTTTTTGCACAACGCATTATTATTAAGTTTCTCACGTCAGAGAACGTTAAAGAGAAAGCACAGTTTGAGGACGGCAACCTCAGGAAGACTCAAATGTACATAAGTCATATGTGTGAGGCGAGAAACAGCTGAAAATGAAAGTAACTGATGTAACATGGTGACCAGCGTGACCGAGGATAATATTCGCATTGTTCGCTCAATTAACCATCGAATAAGTCTCATTAGTCTGAGGTTTTCGCCTTGCCATTGTCATTTGTTGGGATCCCTAAAAGAAGCACCTGCTGGCCAGAAGTTTGACGACTTTTATTTTGCTATAGCAACAAATTACCTATCCGTTGGAAAATATGTGTTTATGAATGATGAGATATGGAAGTTAAGTTTATATGTTTGTATTTTTATAATGCTTCATTGTAATTGATTTGGTCTCTCAGATATTCAGTGTTTGTGTTTCTTTTTTGGTATCATTTGTTTGTTTCTTTATTTTTTTTTTGTAAATTTTGTATACTCTTCACTGTACCTTAAAGGCAACTATCTTATTATTTATAGTTTTTGTTTTTCTTTTAATTATGATACAGTTTATGAAATTCGGTATTATTTGCTTTTTGTTTAATATTCGTATATTCTTCATCACAAATCTGTAGGTTATTCTCAATATCCCTAATTTTTTTCGTAGTTAAGTTCCTACGTGATTTTTTCTTAATTAGGTCTACTTTTTTCGAATTCTAAAAAATAGTGAAAATGAGAACAGAAACTAAAAACAGATCGTAATGGAAAATAACGTAAGGTGAACGCGGAAAATTATTAAAACAAAAATTATATGTTAAAAGATGCAGGGTAGCGGAATTAAGAGATTATAAAAAAGTGAGAATATAGTTGATATGATTAAAGCAAACAATAGCGTGATAAGTAAATACGCGACGTAGAAGCAAGGGAAAGATCTATGAAAAATTTTGAGCAACAAAATTATGTAGGGATATAAATACAAATACTGGAAAAAGCATGGGAGTATAACATACCAATATTTCAACTATTCATTGACTTTAAGGAGGCATATGATAGCATAGATCGAAACAGCTTGTACAACATCATGGAAGAATTAGGCATACCGAATAAATTAATTAGCTTAACAAGAATGACAATGGAAAACTCTAGAGCTGCGGTAAGGATACAGAATAGAATCTCCCCGATGTTTACAACATCTAAAGGGGTAAGACAAGGAGATGGACTTGCACCAATACTGTTTAACCTAGTACTGGAAAAAGTAATTAGAGAAGCTACAGGCAACACTGGCAGCACCATCATTAACAAGTCACACCAAGTGATCGGATATGCGGACGATATCAACCTGGTAGCAAGATCGGAAAGAGAAGTCAAGGACATATACAGAAATATAGAAACACAAGCACAAAAGGTGGGACTGAAGATCAACGAACAGAAGACAAAAATGCTAGCAGTAAACCCCCAAGAAGATTAGGTCAAAACTATACAATAGAGGACAAAAATTTTGAAGTGGTACAGCAGTTCAAATACCTTGGGAACCCAAATAAATAGTGAAAACAAGATAATACAAGAAATTCAACTACGCGTAACAGCAGGGAATAGAACATATTTCTTATTAACATCAATCTTTAAAGCATCATACATAACAAGAGCAACAAAATTAAAGATTTATAAAAGTATGATCAGACCGGTAGTCACATATGGATGTCAGTCATGGACAATGACCGAAGAAGCAGAAGAAACACTATTGCGTTTTGAAAGGCGAATATTAAGAAGAATTTTCGGCCCAGTACAAGAAGATGGCATATGGAGAATAAGGTACAATTTTGAACTGAGACAACTACATAAGGAGGCAAATATAGTAGAATTTGCAAAACTACTAAGACTGAAATGGGCAGGACATGTAGAACGAATGGAAGACAAAGAATACCAAAGAGAATATTCAAGGCGGAATTGAAGGCAGAAGAGGTAGGGCCGTCCAAGACAAAAGATGGTCCGATAACATAGAAGAGGATGCACAGCAAATACTTGACATCCAAAACTGGAGGATTAGTGCACAAAACAGGGAAGATTGGAGGCAAAAAATACGGAAGGCCCAGGTCCAGATGGGACTGTAGCGCCATGAAGAGAGAGATAAATACAAATAAACCAGTACTAAAATAATGCCAGAGAAATTAAATTATTGAGGGTAATCCTGGAACTAGCACTTTCTACATTATACAGTGGATTTTAAAAAGGTCCTAGTATCTAAATCTTGAATTTTATAATAAAAATAACTATGAAACAATTCAAAATAAGAGTAACACTAAGATTGATAGGGGTAATGAGGACACACAGCTGAAGGCAAAAATTAAAAAACGGGCAAGATACAAAAATATATTTAGAAAAGAATAATTGAATTGAATAAAGGGATCACAAAATTAATGACACCATATAAATATAGTAAAGACTAACATGGAAGAAACAAAACAGCACAAAATAAAAGTTTCCATTGGTTAAGAGTATCCATTAAATAGATCGTTGTGAGTGAGTTAAACTGTTGTATTAATCAAAAATAGATGAGCATAAAAGGACAAAAAGGTTGTTGTATAAGTATTTAAAAAAACTAAATGGTATCTTAAAAATAAATAAAATTAGAAAGCAGATAGATGTTCAGGAAAGGTCTTATATTATTATTGCTTCCAAAATTTATAAAATAAAAACATTTTAGTCGGCGAGGAGATTTACAAATGATAGACAATAATATTGAGCTGCTATATAGATTACTATATTTGTCAGTCATATATTTTAGCAATATTCTATTTACGCTTTTAGGAAGTTGTTATACAAGGTTTGTCTGAAAATTTCTAGCCAATGTTAATACAATACAATGTATTACATGGTTCGATACTTTGGAGACAGGTTACGTAGATTTTGTGGACTTTCTATTTCAGTTATTATGTGCTTTATCTTTCGATTTTCAACGAACTTAGAAAGTTCGTTACTGAATTCTATATGTGTCTGTCGGTCGGTCTGTCGGTCCGTCACAAAATTTGAGATTTTTTAAATTTGAAAATGGATGCTTATAGGAAATTTGAAATTAAAAATTTCTATCTCGAATAATTTTCGAGATATTCGACCTCGAATTTCGGGAAAATTTTCGACATTACGATTTTAATGTGATTCTTATAGGAAATTTTACGCTGAATTCGAAAATGAAGTCTAAAAAATTCTAAGTCGAATAATTTTCGAGATATTCGATTTCGAATTTTTAAGTTCGTTATGGGATTGCTTACAGAGCAATCTCTTCGCCGGCCCCATGTTTTAATTTTAAATGTTTATGAAGGCACCTGTTCCATACGGCGATGTTAACAGTACTAGAGTATTTTTTGTAGAAGCTTTTAATTTAAGGTTTTTAATTGTTTAGAAATTTCACTTCTTTACCGTATTTTTACTTAAATTTTCCTAGTTGAATTTCTTATTTTCTCTTATTTTCCTCTTTTTGGCCTGTCTTTGAACTTTATTTCTTACGGGTTGTCATCTAAAGGGTAGTCCGAATAGAAAGTAGGATTTAAATTTTAAATAAAACAACATTTGAGTTGATTCTATGATTAAATTTGTATTGAGTATTGAAATACACAATCTTTGGGTGAAAATGTTGATTCTTTTCACAAAACTTTCGAATAAGTTCTTGGCAGTTTCATCTATATCACGCTCAATTTTGTTCTTGAGATTTTTAATTATTTGTGTATTGTTGGCCTAGATCTTAGATTTTAAGTAACCATACAAAAAAGTGGCATTGTCTTAAATCACAAGGTTTTGCTGTCTAGTTGATGCTGGCATTCCGTGAAATTACGCGACCAGAAAGTTGTTGGTGCAGTAAATCAATTATTGCTCGAGCTCTATGGCAGGTGGCGTCGTCCTGTTACAACCACATTTGTTTCAGTTTCATGTTACCGAGTGATTGCCAAAAATATGTTACGTTATACCGGTAATGATCGCCATTTACAGTTCCAGCATTTCCAGCATCATCTATCACGCAAGAGTAATATCCCAAAATTCACATCTAACAGTGACTCGTTGGGAGTATATTTGCTTTTCATGAGTCACTCAAAGATTTTGTGAATCCAAAATGTGACAATTTTATTTATTTGTTAAATTCTTTAGTTAAAAAATTGTTTATAGTAAAATGATTTTTTTAATTAAATTGAGCACCTAGTTCATGATGCTTAAAAAAAATCAATAAATTGTCGAATGATTTGCATACTTAAGCTTTTGCGTAAGTTGACTTTTGTATGCATGAGTGTGCAGCTTTTTAGTGAATATTTGCTGAAGGTAGCTTTTCTAATTTTCTATGTCTAATTGTTGTGTATGATGTAGAGTTGATGTTTTCGGATTTGTGAAACTGACTAAATGGTGGCAATAATAATATGGATGCTTACTCCATTACTTTGTTACTCACGAGGTCTTGCATCCAGTACTAATTATTTAACGAACTATTCTACCAAATATTCTACGTAGTTTTCATACGATTTCACCGAATTTACAATGCGTTTATACAATAATGACTCACTGCTTTTGTGTTAGTATGGTGTTTTATATTTAGTAATCAGAAAAATCGTAGATAACGTCTGTCGAAAAAAGAGGCGCGAAGTTTAATTTAGCATTCAATATGGCGTTCAATATGGTATTTTATTTAACTCTGCATTATTTAATGTTCTAACCATCGTAATTTTTTTAATGTTTGTTATTATTATCTATAGCTCACCAGTTTCATATTCAGATTCAAAATTTTATGGAACATGTTTTGTCGCTAGCTATGGATTTATTTTTAGGCTCTTTTGTTTTTGATGATATTGTTTAGACCATGTAGTATTTATTTAGAATTACTTTTTTGTCTTTTACTTTGTCATAATTATTCTTCCATGCGAGCTCTTTATACACATACATTTTTACTGTGGGTCTGTGTGTATTGTTGTTCTTTGATAACACATGCGAAGTCGATAAAAAACTATAACAATGGGTTTTCTTAATTCACTCTATTTTTTTTATTTAGGTTTATTACCTTACAGTATTTATTACTTGTAACGCCAAATAAGTTTTTGAGTGTTTTTTAAATAATTATCTCTATTGGTATAGATTGTCAAATCCGTAGGTCATTTGGGGAACATTTTGCTTTTTTTCTACAGTCACTATTATATAGTGTGAAATATGAAATATTTAGTATCTTTATATTTTGGTTTTGTACTTTTTTGTGGATAGGAATATTGTGCGACGATTCTTACCGTTGTGATTTTTTTGTATCTACCGTAATAAATGGCTTATTAACTGTACTATTACTTTATGTCCTGAAACTTTGCTGCTTATGAGGAACTCTTTTCCAAAGATTTCTAGACTCTATTTTAACTTATATACTTTTATTTTATCGTAAATCCTTTGCATAATTAATCCATACTGTATTTGGATATAACAATTGCTTATGTGTGTATCTGTTCTATGTTCAATAAGTACTATTTTTTCCTTTACTTTTATCAAGTTTTTGTCTATCGTATTTTTATCTGTTTTGTTACTTTTTAGCTGAAAAGCTTATTTTTAAATGATTTGTTAGCTACTTTTATTTTAATCAGTAGTTCGTACTTTATTTTTGACTCTGTCACTGTAAAAAATAGTTCGTTTTTAGCGTTTGCTATCTTCGGTTGCATATATTTTATGACTTTCTTATTTTAATGTATGAACTCTCATTAGTTATATTTAAAAGAAACCGTCCAGCTTAATCATATCAGTTCTCTTGTTTATTTTTTGTACCTGAACCTAATCTGTTTGATCCTTTTGCTTGCTCAAAACCACTGTCATGAACGAACATGTATAGTGATCCAAATTGGAATTTTATTTCTAACAATGTAGACTTAGCATGAAATATAAAGTCGCTCAACTGCCTCCCACGACTCCGCAGTTTTTTGAGAAGCTTTATATAATGTTTTTCCATAAATGCCAAACTTTTTCAGCAGTTACACTTCTGATGTTCTCTTTAACTTTCGAATCGCATCAGGTTTGTTGACATCTCTTTAAATTAGCCTTAGAGGAAGAAGTCTATTGGGATTACGTTGCAACATCACATTAATCAGTCGATTTGCGAAATAACACGACAGGTTTGAAGTAAAGTGAGTGCTTCACATTCTGTCTGACATATGGCCATAATGTTGAAACCACGTATTATTTGAGTTAAAATCATTGGATTAACAAAGTTTGTTAGTGTTTTCTGATAACGCATACTATTTACAGTAACAGCGCTGCCAGCCTTGCACGGGTCAATGATTCCTCTAGTCCGCAATGTGACACCAAACAGTGCATTTTGTGGATGCATTTGTGTTTCGTGAATAACATGTGGATTTGCAGTACCCCAAATGCGACAATTTTGACGATTTACAAAACCATTTAAAAAATGTGCTTTATCGCTCAACATGAGTTTTTTTTTGCGAAAGTCGGCATCAAATGTTATGTTCTCTAAAACCCAATTCACAAATGTACGGTGTTTCTAGTCGTCTTCGGTGGACTTTGTCATATGTTACCAATTATTACAAATAAAAACTTTCGACCTTATCGCAAAAATCCTAAAATTTAATTTGAAACGCCCTGTATTTTTTTACTATTCGATTTTTCAGTTACGCCTTTTTTGTCGTATTACCACGTGACAGGTTAGAGTTTAATGTTTAGCTTTCAAACGGATCTTTCACTTCCTAAGACGGCCAGCATTATAAGAATCGGGAAGGATTTATTTTGTTAATGCTCAAGGTATTTGGAGCATTAACTCCTCAATTAACATTTTATTAAATTAACTGGTGATTACAGCGAAGCAAAGGTTATGTATTGTACTTACGCAAGTAAGTGTTTACTGTGGCTGTATTATCAGAATTGTTTTTACCACAAATTAATATCGCTAATTACAATTTTGGAATGTTTTATGTTGTTTATTTTAAAAATAAAATTACTGCTTGTTTTACATAATGTGAAAGTTGCCAAGAAGCTGATCTTACAACAATTTGTGCATTTTAATGTGCCTTCCAGGAATTTAATAATAAAAACAGATTCGCTTATGTTATACAATTTATTATTTGCGTACTTTATTCATTCATGTTGCATTCTGACTACGTAATAACAGGTTAAAAATACAATTTCAATTTTTTTAGGCGGGGCGTCTTATAGGCGAAAAATCTTTGTGGTTTATGCATTCAAACTTTCACTTGTGATGCAAATGTTGTAATTGTAATTATTGTAATTTTTTAGTTATTTGTAAGTTATGTAAAAAGTAAATTATTTTTGTATTGTATGGATGGTTTAGTTATTTCTAAGACAGGCTTTTGTCTAGTCCTTTGCTTTTTTATTATAATCTTATACATCTGTTCTAATTTCTTATTATTTATATGATAGTTTCAGTCTTCGTCTAACTTATATATTTTAAGAATTTTCAATTTAAGGTTATATATATTTTCAGATTTTGATGGTAGTCATCATTACGGGTATTGCCTGATTCTTCTTACATAACTATTTGCATGTGAAAGTTACATTGCTCTCGCTGGATTTAGCCCAGCTTTTATTTTGGTTCCTAACAGTGGTGCGTGTGCCTCTTCGATTGTTAGTGCATGTTGATGAAAAGGGGCCGAATTTATTTTTCGGTGAGTTTGCAGTCTGGTTGAGTTTCTCGCTTAATTAATGCCCGGTGTTACATTTGAAATTTCAGCAGCAAGGCAGAATTTTTCGGAGTTCGGACATCGCTCTTAATGCAAAATGGGCATTAAGAGTTTGCCTCCCAACTTTTCAGACGTTCAGACAACCTTAGAAGCCGCCGATCCAGGTTGTCGAATAAAGATGGATTCCTCGTTCGATACTGCTTCTTGTTACCTTTTGATGTCCTTCGTAAATGTGCTCAGTAGGACAAGTTTCGTATTTTTTGCGCTATAGCGAGTAGTAACTTCTAAATAAAACTTCCACAGTTAATATGAAGTTATGAGAAATTTTGTTTTGTAAATTTGATATTGAAAATTATATTCATGTTTAGGAAGTTAAAATAATGCTATCTTGTGGGTGTCGATTATTAGAAAATTCTGGATGCTTGACGGAGGGGTGGGTAGAGGAAGAGAAGGGAAGGGGATAGAGTGAATGAAGAGGGGGAGAGAGAGGGAGAAGAGGGGGAGGACAGGAGAGCGTTCTAATTTTCTTTACTTTTCTCTACGGATTTTAGTTTTGTTTTATAATGTTCTATTGTTAGAGGCTTGCCGTTTTTACTCATTTTTTCTTGGCAACAGAGCTTTTTAAAATTTATTGAAGTGGCATAAAAATACAAAAATACAAAATATTTTTGCAACTGTTTACATCTTCGAGAAGCTGGAGAACAATGCGAATAGTCTCTTCAACCACGTTTCAACTGATTCTCATGACGTTGTTCCTGAAATGTGTCTTAAAGCTTCTCATAATTTTGGACTGTTTTACGTACTCTGTTGTGATAATCTTTTCAACGAAATTTTCTTTAGGAATTCTTATTAACAACGTTTAGAAGCCGTTTACTTCACGCCGCGTAAAAAGGGAAGTATTATTTATATTTGATTCAATCACGTAATATTAGACAGGTGCTCTCGCAGTTATCGGTTTCCAAGCGTTGAAATAACCTTGTCATTTAATAGTCTTACTTGAGCAATCATTACATTATATTGCGTGCAACATATTATTTTGCAAAGACGAGCGCGCGTCTGCTGTCGATTTTTATTTTGCGTACAAGTCTCACAAATACGTGAGGGAAGAGTTTCAACTCCACTAGAGGGCGCCGAAGTCGTCCCCTGAAAAACCGTGCGTTGTGCGGCGGACCGAATATCTTTGCACCAGTATTGACGAAATAAAAAAAATTACCCGGCATCTTAAAGTAGACATATGTATCCTGTCTACATTCTACAACCAAGTTGTTAAGATCAGTAGAAAAAAAATTATACCAGTCTGCAAAAAAAATTCTCGAAAAAACGTCCTTTTACCCTTTTCTAAAGTAAAATAAAATATTTTAGGTTCGATTTGGAGAATTGGTTGTAGAATACAGACAAGCCATTGTTTCAATAAATACACAAAAAAATTTAGGTTGATCGGATTAATGGTTTCCGAGAAATCGTGTCTACCGCGCGAAAAACCCTCATTTTGAGAAAAACGCATTTAGAGGTTTTGTCTGTTTCGCATTCAATTATAATAGACAAAATACTGACCAATCATCAGTCTGCAATACCTGCGCCATAAAATAATCCTTGGACCTGTTGAAAAAATTCTTCTTGCTAAGCAAGCTCCTTTTTTCCCTTGACTCTCGCAACTTTGGAGGATTGCTGAGATCTTTTATCGGCACATGAAACTTTCATTTTTATTCCTACCACACTTTGTTTTATTTGGATCTTTGCAAGATCCTTTGTTTTGCGCAGATTTAGACATAATGATATCAAATTCAACGCTCATTTAAAGGTCGTGACGTAACTGGCGAGAAAACTCGTTGAAACTTGCACGCGGAAAAACTGGTGCGGCGAGCATGCATGAATAGGTATAAAGATACCAATAAATTAATAAAAACATTGCGATTCTGAGGTCGTTAGCCTTTCGAAAATATAAAAACCTGAAATTAATTTTTTGATCCAAAAAACACGACGTTTCTTCCGAAGAAACAAGTCACAACTTGCAGGGCGGAAAAATGGCTTGGCGAGCCTTGAAATATATAGGTGTATATACATGTATATCTTTGCGGTAAATTGATATATAGGAAAAATAAAAAAAGCATTATAACCCTAGGGTTTTCAGCTTTCTGAAAAAATAAAAATCTCAATATCGATTTTTTGGCAAAAAAAAAACAGACGTCCCCCTTAACGAAAGTAGAATTCAGATATTGAATTGCATGATAAAGCTTGGCTTCACTTCAGATAGTCTTATAAACAGTCAAAACCGTCGAACACAGAGGAGTAAAAATTCTTATACGTTTCAAGAAGAGCATGGTGTGAAATTTTCCGTACAATCATTATTCCATGCAGCTTGTGTTTATTAGTATTGTTATCACTTTTCGTTTTTATTCTTGAATGTGAATTCCACTTATTTGTAGTTGTCTTTTATTTTTCGACTCAGATGTAATCAATGAAGGCAATACAGAAAATGAAACAATGGACATGTTCTATTCAATTTTTGTGATTGTTTTCAAAGATTTGTGTTCTCTTAGATCTACGGATTTTACACCTTCAATATTTAGAAAGTAATCTCCATATACTTAAAGACTCAAAGGCGCACATCGAAAGAGTGGTTTTAAGCATCATTGAAGATAACAGCCTGTATCCACGGAAGAGAAAAGTTTTTACAACATTTGTTGTAAAGTTAAGTAGTAATTTGCTACTTTTGTAAATTTTTGATACATAAATGGCTAAACATTCCTCTGTGTGACGATGAGTCTCCGTTCAGCACATTTCTTTTACTTGATAGATAAGAATGGATGTCTTGATCTCGGAGCGTCTTAAACATAAATTAGTTCTCTGCAATTCCTCATATTGACTGAATATTGTCATATGATGACAATCATTTTTAAGCTTAAAATCCATTTTTTATAACTACTGATAAATTTAAATAGCGTTCATAGTTGTAACACAAATTATTCCGTAATCCGTTTGATCAAAATAGTATTATGAGGTTCGTTCACTACCATAGTTCACAAGCAACCCAAAAATTGTCATATCGGCAGTGCTAGTTTGAGCTTGTTTATGTTTTTAAATGAATAATGTTTTTTGAATCAAAGTTATTTTCTGTTTTAACAAAAAATAAATTGTGGACTAATTCTTACATAGAAGTAGTACAGAATGTTGTAGAATGCATTTTTGTCAGTAAAATTCTTATGAATAAAGCAGGAATATGTAACTGCAACAGAACTTTGAATTGTCACGGCCGCCGTTAAATTGCTAATCATATGACGGTCATATTCAGTAGTAGTTGCTAAATTATCGTGAATATATGAATATATACCAGTTATTCATAATATTAAAATTACTTGAAAGTGTTATCTCTTTCCATAAAATATTCAACTAAAAGGCTTCAAAAATAAATTGTAGTTAAGATAATTCTACGCCAACGGCTTAATTTTTGATCAAATTCAATATGCTGTAGTGAGGAAATATGTTACATATTTATCAAGTTTATGACGTTCTTACGAATGAGGCAATCTTTGTGTTTGACTTTGGCGAAATCTGCATAAAAATTTAAGCCTTTATCCTTAAAAGTTTCATTTGACCCGCGAAGTTTGCTGGTTATCGTATGTCATGAGTTTGCTGATTGGGTTTTAGAACAGATTTAAATTGAAATTGATTTTGCTAAAGAAAATTAACGATGAAGTTTGCTTTGAATGTGTGGCATTGTTCTTCTTAGTTTTAATTTTAGGCTGTAGTCTGTTGTTACTGGATTGCTTTGGAGTCCTATCTTTGACGTGGTCTATTTATGGGGGCAATTCCGTTTAGCTATCAATAACAGACACGTGAAAATATACAAGTTTTATTATACACATTAGAAAGCTACAATAGTATATCACGTTTTGACATAATCGCCATGCAAGTTGAGGAACTTGTCGTACAATGTCTTGCAAGATTTGAACATTCTTCTACAAAAAACTATCCCGTTTGGGAATGAAGCCATCCCGTAACAACTCCTTGAAGCACAATGTTATAGTCAAAGCGATGGAATGCAAGCCATTGTTTCATGTGCATAACGAACCTTTTTTCAATTTTCTGTATAAGTTTATCGCTGACTACAGGTGGATGGCCATTTCTTGCTTTATCGTGCATGTTACTGCGTCTATATTTAATGCGACACGATTGATGAACAACACCTTCACTCATCGCATTTGGTCCGTAAACATTACACAGTTCGAGATGAATCGCAGCTGCCGAAAGTTTTTTCCCACTCGGAAATCGCACTTCACATTTGGCGGGATTGTTTTCTTTATTCCTAAATAATCGGAGCATGTCACCTTAAAGGATTGAATTATTAACCTTTGGTCGAAGCGATTGCAGTTACTCAGTTATTTTTAGTGACTAAGTAGGCCACTCACCAGGTGCCTGGATTGAACCCAGGTTCACTCGGATCGCAGCTAAGCGCCTCAACTGGTCGGCCACATTAGCGCCGTCACTTTTGTTTTACTCGTTGAGATGGAGCTGGTATTACAGATGTTATAGGTCATCTTTATTCGCATGGACAGCAAATCATAACATATTTAAACCTGTATTGTCTATCTCTTTTTATGTTGTGGATCTTTTATGATCTTCTGAAAAGACTTATTGCCTTGTCGGATTCCTTTATTCACCGACATACTTATCCACAATTTTCTGTTTTTCTTGATTTTTATTTTATTTTTTGTATTTGTATATCTTTGTTGAATTAACGGGGTTGTCGAAAACATTATAGTACTTAAATATTCTCTGCGTGTTTTGCAGCTATATTTTATCGAATGCTGTCTACAAAGCAGATAAATTCTGTTATTTTGCACTGCAAGGTTTCTTTAATAATTTGCCTTTAATAAATATGTGCATATGGACATGAAAGGCCTTTACAAAATTCTTGTTGCTGCTCATGTATTGGCATTAGCCGTTGGAGATTATATTCAACAAATATTGTTAATTTTAGTACACTGCTGAGTAGATGAATGCTTTTGCAATTGTTAGACACCTGTATATCACTCTTTTTAAAGGTAGGGCTAAAAATATTGGTTTTCCATTCTTCTGGAACACCTACTTTGAAGAATTTTCTGCATTAGATCTACGATTTTAACTTGTAGAGCCAATCCTCTGTGTTTTAAGATTTAACTAGCAATTTCGTCTTTTTCTGGGGATTTTCGATTCTAAGGCTTTTAAAGACCTCCAATATTTTTTCTTTCTCTGCCTGTACTGTTTTTATGGTTCTCTTCTTTCGTCTATGTATAATTTTACCGTGATATAAAGTTGTAAGTTGATTAACCCGTTCTTTCGCATTGATTTGCTGGTCTACCTCGAATTACTCTGGTATGCTGTTTTTGAGTACGTAGCAGACCTTATATATTTTTTGTGACTCGTAAAGGTCGTGTTTTTTTATGTTTGTTTGTTTGATGCTTTGTTAATGAATAGAATTACCAAATTTGCAGAAATGATAATTCTCTATTGATTACCAATTGGCCGGTCACAAAAGTCACTGTTTGATTGTTTTCTTGTTCCTCTTTTTTTTCAAAGCGCAGAAAGTGCGAGTGTGACTGGTAATGTTTGATGATTTACCTGAAATGTATTTCAACAACTTATCACATTACACAATTTTGATGAAACTATCACTAACTGAAATCTAACTTTAATGATAATATTATTTTGAGAAGTGAAATTTGTCATCATAATTTCTTTTATAGTGCCATGTTCAGTTTCGTGTATATTCAAAAAAGCCACAAAATGTTAAAGATATCAAAGTAACCACCTTTCGTGTTATTTATGATATGAGACCTGGTTTATAAAGCTCGGGTAAAACTTAAACTAAATTTGTGTTGTTAAATTTAAATTTTGTCTTGCGAATTCTAAGCGGACTTTTTTTCAATTAAACAGCTTTGTTGAATATTTTACATAACATTATGCGCTTATCATGCAGGCGCCAACCTAGCGCAAGGTCGAACATGGCAAATTTATATATATAAAATTTTGAAGGTGGAGCTTTCGAAACATAATTGCTTACGTAACAAGGGTGAGCGACCTACGTGTCCTTAAAGTACCACAACGCACTGTTATGATTTTGACGCAAGCGACCGTGATACGCGTTTTATTGATTTTAATTGCTGTTTAATATTGCACCAAGGTCTTTACCAAGGTATTGGAATTTAAGATAAACTTGTTATACTACTATGTGCTCTTATTTTTGTTTTACATTTTCTTAAAAATGTTGCATTAAATATCACAGCAAATAAAAAAATTATTCAGTTATAGCTATGTATAAGTAAAGAGCTTGAATGATTTGTCAAACTGAAATATTGTGTGTATTTTTCTTCTATGCAGGGTGCAAACATTACGTTGTAAAAACCATAAGGTATCTAGAAAAAATAAAATGTCGGTTTAGTAGTTATTAAAGGATATGTCGATTAATTGGCAATTTATGCCACCATTTATTTTATGGAAAAAACTAAAAGATTCAGTAAATGTTGTGGTAAAATAATTATTAATGTGAATTTTGCCTGACTATGAAGCATTTGAGGTTCTTTTAATAACATGCACGATAATTATTTCTTTCATATAAAATTGTATAGGTCAATATATATAATTATGAGAAAGTTGATGTATTTGCAATTTTGGTTTTCAAGTTGAAGAGAAATTTATAGAGATTTTTTAGAAATTACTCATACAGCAGAAAGGTAAATTATGTAAAAAATATTTGGTAGGTTGACGAGAGCACTTAAGGAAACAATTTATTTCTGTCACACTTTATAAATTAGTTATTACTTAATTCTTAATACTTAATGATTCTAAAAATTTTTCCTTTTATAAATCTTTCTAATGAACCATCATATATTAAATAAAATCAGTGCTTTCAAGGCTAAAATAATTTTATATACACTACCGCTCATGGAAGTAGGGACACTATTAAAATTCAGTTATATAGTGAATAAATATACTTTTCGTAATAAATTTTGTTTTATTTAACTATTTACCACCTTCTTAGACAATATTGTTGTAAAAGAAAATGATTAGTCACTTGTAGTTTTTTTTATAAGCTTCGAAAACTAGAGTAATAAAAAATAATGCTTTTACGTTCTTGAACTGTCATTCAACACTTCGAATCTTTCTTTCTGTCCCAATTCTTAGTTTTAGATGTTTGTTTATATTAAAAAAAATTGCGCCATCCGGAGCTCCGACTTCCGAGTTCGCCTGTTTATCATCAGACCTTGTGCCGCTTACTTGTTTTTTTTTCACGTCTCGTTTTGAATTTTTACGTTCAATAGACCGTGGCAAGCCTCTCTCCGTAGAAACACATTCAGCCATTCTCATTTTACATCGAGAAAGATTAAGGGTTTGTGCTTCGAAAGTGAATCTTATGTTGCAAAGCTACAGAGACTGGAAGTCTTAAGGATCCCAATCGCCCTGGGCCCTTACAAGTAACATCCGATGCAGATGATCATTTTACCAGACTGATGAGTATGCGAAATAGAAGATGAACTGCCCAGATATTGCTCTGGAGTTTAACCGGGGATATGATAAAACAATATAATAAAGCGACGCCCTCAGGAGGGTAATTTTCATAGTTGTCTTTGACCCAAAAAACCGTTGTTAGGGCGTAGTAATAAGGCTAAACGGCTTCAGTTGATATAAAAGCATCGTTCCTGGAATATTAAACAGTAGCAAAAAGTATTATGGACCGACGAATCAAATTTGAAACCTTTCAGTCGGAAACGGAGAATTTTCATGCGTCTATCTAAGACTGTGCTGTCAAGCACAAAGGTGGGCCTGTTTTAGTGTGGGGGTGCTTCTCTTTAGCTCTTGGGGAGGACTTAGTAAAAGTCGATGGCATGATGGGGAAAAATAGTATAAAAAATGTTTAATGGAAAACGCCGTACCAGCTGGATTGCGGTTTATAAGGAAGAGACTCGTGATGATGCAAGAAAACGATTCTAAACATACATCAAAGCTTTGTCAGGACTATCTAGCAAACAAAGAAGAAGAAAAAAAATGCTCAAAATGATGACATGGCTGTCACAGAGTCCAGACCTCAACTGCATAGAATTGTTATGGGATAATAAGCTGGACAGAATAGTAAGAAAAGAGCGTCTCACGGCGAAAAATCATCTTCGGAGATTTACCACTCTAGAAATAAAAAAAAATTATTTTAAGGAATTGTAGGATCATACAAGCAGTATTAAAATACCGTCTTTTTTTTGATGAAACAAATGTTTAGTATTCAAGTCAATTCTTTCCAGTGTTTATGATGATTTTTGTTTGATTTTACTTGTTGTATAATAATATATTACACAATTATTGTTTTCTTACAGTAAATTTATTTTTTGAGCGTTAGTCTACATATGTAATCTTTCTACCTTTTTTGCGTATAAGTATCTTTCACTCATGTGGTATAACTATCAGCATGATAGCCACCTAATGTCACATTCATTCATCATTTGGTTTTCTCACTTGTCTAGTTTGCATATAAAAGTATTGTATTGGATATTGGGCTAGAACAGTAAAGCCTAATAAATATGATTTTTTTTATCTTTTTGGGCCGAATACTTGCTGCGTGCAAGCTCAATACTAACCAGTGTGATTAGTAATATAATTTTAAATTAATAAAATTGTTGCTAGATATGATAATATATAATCGTTTTCTTTGAAATTGTAGCACCAGGAAAAATGAAAATTAACTGCAACTTTGCAGATTTATTTGCATTTTACAGACAAACAAATGTGTCCATAAACATTTACATGTACTCAATAAAGGCCCTACTGTTCTTGCTCTTGCTATTGCCCCAATTCTTTTTGGAAATGAACGAAGATATCTTGATGGACCAGATGGCATGATTACATAATTAAATCAGATTCATTGGAGATCGTGGATATTGCAGTTTTTAGCAGTTACTCTACGGTGTGTAATCGCAAGTTTTTGAAGATGGCGGTTAGTTGTTCTGTCTATTGTCCTGGACCCAGGTTTTAGCGAATGAGTACTTTATTCAACTACTGCTATGGCGTCTAATTCTTTGGCCTATTTCTCGTAGATCAACAATACGTCTTTTTTTAAATTCGCTAACTTGTTGATAATGATAATATTTTACATGTCACACTTTTATCCAAACCTCATATCTAAGAAAACATAACTAAATCTTGGACAGACATAAACATACGGTTTTCAAACTTTAATCGTTTTCTGATTATAGCATGCTTAATTTAATACAAAATAGTAGTTTATTTGGAACTTTACTATTACATTAACCTAATTTAAATAATTTTTAAAAATGGTGATTTGAAGTTGACTTTTCTTGACATCCTTAACAGAAGTAAAGCCTGGCGATATTGCAAGGCCCTGAAGAGGTGACAATCTGAAGCGGAGAAGTCTGATGAATATTCGGGGATGATAAAATCTCATTGCCTAGGTCGGTGATTGTTTTTAAAGTCTTGTCTTAAACCAAAATTATTTTTCTTCTATTGTTTAGTATTTTATTATCTGCTGGTAACACGTGATGATTACTGTTGCACTAGAGTGCATGATTCGTCGTTGTACCTATCATATATATGCACAACATGTTCTTGGAGCGGATAATAGGTTGTATGGTATTTGACGATTTACGTGGCGAAACCCAAAATTTTCACTCTGTTGTGCAAGAAATCTTTTCATATGTGTAGGACCTGCTCTAAAACTGAATAAATCTGTTTCTTATAAAATACATTAAAAGGAGGCGGTATCGCAAATCTTGCTGAAACTACAGCATTGCTTTTAAAATTGATTTTGTACTGCACGAAGACATCATCTATACAGTATGATTATTGTATAGTAACTACCTAATGTATTTAATACAATCGTCTGGAAGTGTGAGGAAATATCTTGGAAACAGTATCACATGACGTAGTTGTACTATTTATTGACGAAGCGGATGTTTACTCTTGGGGATACATTAATAAATAAACTTTTGTTTTTGTAGTGATAACAATCCACGAAATATCCACGAAAGCCAAACGTATGATTGCTGGTGAGTAAAGATGGAGTCAGTGGTTATGTGAAATCTCGATGTACTTCAATTGCCCTTACAGCAAGGATTGCGTTTCTAATTTTGGGTGCGATGTTTTCTGGGCGCTTTTTCTCTTTAACATGGTAGCGTTGCTTGGTCGGCTCGCTCACCAGATCTTTCTTTGTGTAACTTTTTTCTAGGACTTTTCAAACCCTATGAAAGGCAAGAAATTAAGTCACTTTTTGGCTTCTACCTATACATTGTTGTCACTAAAAATAAAACTAACAGGTGGCCTCAAAATGAATTTCTTTGATTAATTTGGATCCTGATGGTACAGTTGTGACAAGAATATCATATTTATTATTAAATATTGGGTTATTTTGCAAATTTCACAAATCGTCACTTCTGGAACCAGCCGCCCTTATTTGCTGCCACAATGAACATCAAGGACATTAATGGATATCATCAGTAAAGTATCTGATTTATCTGCTAATATGAGTTTTAAAATTTTTAGTGATGCTCCCATTCAGCGGCTGACAAAATGAAGTACTGCTTGGGAGAACAACATAACTTCTACATAATTAAGCTGAATATCTTGAGAATGGGAAATTGTATTGTCGGGAAGAGCAAAATATTCTTTTTTGGCACACATTCTTCTGTGTAACCCAATGAGCTGTTCTATGTTATTATTATATAATCTGTGCCTTTTTATTATATTTCGAGTTAATAGACAGTTCATCATTTAATACATTTTGGGAGGCACCTGGTCCTGCAGATTTGCCATTTACAGAAATTTATTTTCTGCAGGCATATTAGTACAATGTAAGTATATGTTTTGTTGTTTTACCTCCCTTGTAATTTTTACTTTTTAGTGTTATCGTTTTAGTTTGAAAATTACAATAAAAGAAAACGTTTAATGTTGTTGTATATAGAAATTGCTTTGCAACTTTTGAATGAATAGGGAAATTTTACAGAGAGTTAGCTACATCAACAGGTTTTGTATCAGTAGCTTGATCGATTACATTTTTTTTTATAGAACACTGGCATTTACCTTTTTTTTTATGAAAGCCAGTCTGTAAGAGCTTGAAACATTTTATATTTGAAGATTATTTTTTGCGGCATCTAGCTTTTCTTTTATTAAAGCTTCAGGGACTGGTATATTTTTATCCTTTGCAGGTGTAAACCACTGACAAATTACTTTATCGATCTGTCGGTCTGCTGGTTTAACAAAATTTCTTTTCATTTCTATTCTAGTCGAACTAAAACGCCATTATTGTAACAATTCATTCTTCTTTAAAATGCTCCCATTTACGTTTTTTCCACTGAAAAATTGCTTATTACGAATGTTTTTCTTTTGTTTTCATCTGCTGTGCTAATTATGAAATCTCGTATTAAAAGCCAGCTGGTTAATTAATGAATACGTACATATTGTTTAATTTAAATTACTATTTATCGATAATACATAAAAATGTAATATTATATTACTTATTGATTTCTTTAAAGCTCTGCAGCTTACGTTAGTTGTAATTCCAACGTCATACTGGATAATCAAATATCTGCGTAATCGAAACGTTTGATTTTCTGGTCCCTCGTGACCGTTCAAGTGTATGTTCGTTTAACAGGAAAATCTGACGTTAAATTATAAAGAAGGTGCAACTGTTACAAAATTTTGCACCTACTTAAATGTATAAGGAGTGTTTTGCAGTATCAGATTAATTGGAAGATAATCATGTGTAGAATCATAGTAAGATGCTTAAAGATTGTATTTACACTCTTTATTTATATAGTGTAATTGTCTTCAGATTTATTTGTTCTGTGTAAGAGAAACAATCAGAATATTTGAAGGAAATTTTGGGACATATTTTTTTAGATAACGATATATCTTCTTCTCTTTCATATGCTTATGGAGTAGGCTAAACGGCCAGTTTTAATACTTACTAATTTGTGGTCTTACCTGTACGTTTGAAATTATGTTTTGTGTTTTGCTATGTTAGTGTTGTTTTAGTCCTATGACTTGATTTAATTTGTAGTTTTGATTAGTTTCGTTTTTTACTTGGTTTTATTATACGGAGTATTTTGTCGCTCATAGCTTTATAATTTTTATTCATTATTTTTAGAGTATAATGTACGGTGTTAAGCTTTTTGGGATTCATTAATTTTGTGATTTATTTTGTAATATATACTCTGTAGGCCGAAGCTCATACCAAATTTATATGTACAGAGTGAAATTGCACAACTGTAAGTTTTATTTCAATGTGTTTTATAGAGTACAGGATGTTTCAAAAAGAATCATGCGATTTAAAATGCTTATATTATGAAAAATAATGAACGTAGACACTTAAGATTAATTTTATATTACAGGGCTAATCTTGAAGTTTTTTTACATACTAAATCATAGGTGATTAATATGTCCCCCTTGGGATGCACGGGATATGTCCATACGGCAGCCAAATTCGTTTCAAACTTTCGCGAGTATATCTGAATTTACTGCTGCCACTGCTGATGTTATGCGGTTCCGCAGTTCGACCACTGTAGTTGAAAGAGCGGGCATATAAACGTAGTCTTTTATAAACCCCCACAAGATAAAATCGCACACAATGAGGTTCGGCGACCTTCGAGGTCGGTGATGTAAAGCTGACTCGTTGGGTCCTATATGGCTGATTCATCGTTGTGGAATCTGATTATTCAAAAATTCTCGACCTTCCAGGCTCTAGTGTGGTGGTGCCCCATCCTGCTGGAAAATGAAGTCATTCGAATCGGTTTTTCACTGTAGGAAAAGCCAATTTTCAAGCATATATAGATATGTCATTCCCGTAACAGTATTCTTCAAGAACACCATTTTCCGAGAAATTGCACAGAGAACGTTAAGTTTAGGAGAGTGTCTCTCATGCTGTATAATTTGATGTGGTTGCTCTGTACACCATATTCTAACATTATGGAGGTTTATTTTACCACTTAAACGAAACGTATTCTCGTCAGAACACGCTAAGCCTGTTACAAAATTGTCCTTTTTTGACATCTTGTCGAGGATTAAGTTGCACAATTCGACACGTCGTTCGTCATCTGCATGAAGAGCTTGCTTGAATCATGTGCGGTTTTATAATCAAACGTTGCCGCAAATCACGCCAGACAGACGCAGAGCAAATGCTTAGTTTTCACTATTTTTTCTTTCTAACAGTACATTGTTCGATTAAAACGGATTAAAAACTGAATAGTTACGATTTTTTCAAATTCCGATGATTCTCTTTGAAACACCTGCTATACTGGATACGTGATGCATTGGTGAAGTCGTATTTTGAAGTTCTTAATTACTTGAGTTGTGCTGATCAGTATGTACGATTTCTCGTCGTATTTTATTTCGTAGGGTGTTGGAGAGTGTTAGATGGGAATATTTATAAACCTCAGCATTAAGATATTCCTGTAAGAAGCGATGTCATCGCGGTGAAAGATTAGGCGTTCAAGAAATATTTCACAAAGTACTTGGAGCAAAGCTGTTATTGTTCGAATTGCGAGAAATTCGGTGCAAAAAATTATCCATCGACTCCAATTTTTTTCACCGCACACCAAACAGTGACACTTTGCTGTGCACAAAACCCTTCGTGGATATTTTATGGGTTGTTTACTAATCTATTTTGACAAAAGAAATTGCTCTTGATCAATGAAGAAAGCAACTGAGCCATGTGGTACGCTTTCCAAGATATTTTCGCGCATTTTCAGGTGTTTTTGCTAATTACGGTCAGAAAGATCTTATACAACAATCTTCTGTTGCGTTTGCACACTCCGAAGTCTTCCTCCATTCTCACTACAGAACCAGTATTTCTTAGGTTCAAAATCGATTTTTGATCGAAAATAGAAGTTGAAAGCGTGCCTGAAAAGTATGTTATTGTTGTGAATGTACAGCAAAAGCTCTGTTAGTTTGTCCATGATACGTTGGCTACCGTTGATACCGACCACTTGCGTCTACATCTTCTATTCCTTTTGGGTAACTCTTTTATAATTTTTCTTTGATAATATGAATATTATATTATCCTACTCTGTATAAGTTGCTTGGAGTAGCTTGCTTTTTGTATTTGCCTATAAGTTTCTCTACTTACTCTCCCAAATGCTTTATTTATTTAAGGACTGCCTCTTTCCGATATTCGTACAAGTAATAGTATTAATAGTTGTTTCTAATTTGAGAGCAGTTAGTATAGTAGAAAATTCTTATGAGGAAAACTTAAGCATCTTGTTTTTCGTTTTTGAGGATAATTTACTTCCATGGTTTTGAACTAAATGCAAATTAACAATTTTACTTTTTTTGTATATATTGTTACTCATATTTTTATCTTTAGACTATCTTTTTGACATCACATTTGTGATGGGTCATACTTGTAGATGAGTTGTTTAGCAAGCCACAAATAAAGATTTCACAGAGGAAATATTTTATACGCAACATTACAAATTGCTCACAATTTTATCATGTTAGGGTATTTTTTTAGACATGGAATTTTTTGGCATGTTTTTCTAATAGAAAACCGTTTAAGTCGGGACTCTTGTGACTAAAAAGTGGGTACACATAAAGAATAGCTCTTTCGTGAGAGAATATTGAGCTCTACCGTTGTAGTTTATATGATGCAAGTTGTATTCTCATCGATAAATTCTAGAATTTTTTAGAAGTCTTACAAGCGTTTTTGTGTAAACTGTTCATAGGACCTATATTCAGCTAGTACGTATCATATATTAACAACAGTAGTACTCTTTTTGCCCTTTTCGCCAGGCCATAGCTTTCTTTTAACAGAAATGACCTTTTTTTTAAACGGCATGATTACTGACATTCTTGGCAGTTATCTCAGAATTTTAAGCCGGATCTTTAGAGCCTTCTTGAACTCCATTTACCTGTAATTTTTCTTTCTATAACCAGCTTTATGAACTCATATTTTGGGCTTTCGACTATATGTTCGAAGTAGGAGCTCTTTATTTTTCCCATTTCTTGCAGTACTTCTGTATTTGTTATATATTGCGTCTGGAGAGGCAGGCGTGTAAATAGCCGCTCTCGTGGTGCGGTGTGGAAACGTAGTACGGCCCGTTTGGAACGTCAACCGAGAAGGCCCAAATCGTCCCTTAAACGGCCGTCGCGTAAGCGGATGGGGGCGGCTACCGATATCCACCAACGAATATTGCCAAATCGCTCACCTGAATCGGCTTCGGCTTCGGCTTCGTCGGCGATTCCCAGGTGGCCGCCTCTGCGTTGCGGATCGGGTTTCTGCGGGTAGCGAATGTTCTTGCGGGGTGAAGACACGACCGAATTGGTCGCGCTGCGGGTTGCGAATGTATGCGGGTTGAGACACGACCAAGTTGGCCGAGGTGCGATGCGTGAATGTGCGGGTTGAGACACGACCGAATTGGCCGAGCTGCGGTGCTTGAATGTGCGGTGTTAAAACACGACCAAATTGGCCGCGTTGCGATACGTGAATGTTGCCGGGCTTCGCGCCTGGCTTGGCGGTAGGTCTTTTCGGGCAATTTGCATTCGCCAGCACCTTTCAAATCAAAAGGTGCCGCCGACGGCGTATGCAGACTTGTCGGCTGAGCAAAAGCCCATATGCCGTTTTGTGAGCGATGGCAAAACGTGCAGATATCAAAGGCTCGCATGCCGCCGCGATATAAAGCGGTTCAAGGGCGAAAAGGCCGCCACACCAGCGTCCATAAGATCTTTTACATAATTTTATAACGCCACATCTTAAAACTTTCTATTTTTCTGTGTAAATTTTGTAAGGGTTTATAGTTCAGCGCCATATATTAACTCTGAGAATGCGCAACACCTTAACAGTACCGTTTCTATCTCCATGTTTAGTTTGTTGTTACATAAGATGTTTTTCATTTGTTAATTGCAGTTTTTTTTGTTTCTATTTGGCAATTAATCTCCCGTGTGCAATCCTGTTGGTTGTTCAGGGAAGAGTCTAAGTAGGTTATATTTCCTTATATTCAAATTACTTCATCTGTATTTATGTTTTTGATGACTAATTATTTTTATCTCATTAACGTTGATCCTTATTCCATATTTCTTACGTCCCTCCACAACCCTGTCGACTAGCAATTGTAGACCTTCCTGACTGTTTATCTAGAGTACCGAGCCGTTTGCATATCTCATATAGTGGGTTTATCTAGTATAACCTCTTTCCCGACACAGGGCGTCTTTGAAAAGTTCTTTTGCAAATATATTGAATACACTTTATCTGTTAGTTATCTTCTTTAAATTTTGGTTATTTATATGTATTGTTACTTGTTATATCTAGTATAGATTAGTAATAGTTTTGGCATGATTGTTATCAGAATTTTGAGTAACTCCATAAGTTTTTTTTTGCGGAACTTCGTTAAAACCAATGAAGCACATTTAAACATTTTTATTGTTCTATAAAAGTTTGCAAGTTAAACAGCTCTTTTATTGGATATTCTATTGCTCTGCTTACTGGACAATATTTTTTCGTGTATTATGTGATTCATGAGGACTGTTTGCTTCTTTGATATCGTAATCATTTTAAATATAAGCAAGCCAATCCTTTGAGATGTTATATGTATTATCTAAAAGGTCCACTAGTAGTGCTAAATGTTTTTCCGATACTAATTTGAGGGTTTCTATAAGTATTTCGTCAGATACCTTAGCTATATGGCGTTTAATGGCGTAAAATGATTTTTCAATCTCTTTTTTACTAGTCTTCCCTATTTTTATCTTGAAGATGTTCTTTTATATACTTTTCACATCGCTGTCTTGTGTCCTTATTTCTGATCTGTGTCTTACTATTTTTGTGTTACTATTCCTAGGTATCGTTTTTTTTTATAAATTCCTGTTGTTTGTTTAATTATATTATGTTATATCACAAATATATATGTCGTGATTTTTTCGATTCAGCTTTTAGCTTGTTGTGCATGGTTCTCTATGATATTTGCCTTTGTATTTATTTCTCCCTTTAGTTGTTATATTCATTGAATAGCTTCTTCATATCGATTTTCTGGTCTTCTTACGGTGGTAATTGTTTTAACTTTAATTGCGTGATCAAAAATAGATCAAAATTATGGGTACTTTCACTAACTGCCCAATGAGCTGTTTTTGTAAACATTATTGAGTTATGGAATCGTTTATTTGTGAGAATCTACTCAATTTCGTTTTTATGCTGTTTGGTTCTCCATGAACCTTTCATGAAAATATTCATCTATGTGGTAACTCGAGTTACTTTTCTATCATAATTTCAGCGTTTTGGAGGAACTAGAGAACTGGAGTTGCTAGATCGTATTCTCTTACAATATCTTCGTCTTTATTTTTTCCACCCTTGACATTTATTTCCTACTTTTTGGTCTTTTTTGGTCCCATGTCTAATTTATGATGGAAGACTTATATTTCTTTCCCTCAGCTGCTTATGGCTGAGTAAAGTTTAGAATTTTTTTCGTACTTTATTGAATATAGCTGTTATATAACTGATAGATTTCGTTTATGTTGTTTTGTAGTTTCAAAATAAAACAACCGGAAATTTATTATTTGTGACAAAAATTTACTATTCGTTTAGTAAAATAAACAGTCTTCAGTGCTCCCAATGCAGTTTTTAGACCTATTTTTTTTGTATTGTAATTTTTGTTTTGTTAATAAGAAAACGAATCATTTGGAAAATCAACTCTTATTACGCTGCGGATGTAATGAACACGAAGACATTATAAATTTCTTGAATTACCGGGTAAAAGTTTTCTATAAATGACCTTGAAAATAAACTCGTTATCACATTTACTGTGTTTTGATATAAACAATTTTTATTCCGTTCACACCACTAATTAATTAGCAGTTTGAGTGCAACTATAGCGATTTCCAAGGGATTAAATTTAGAAGCCCAGAGAACAGTTAATGAAATGAAAGCATTTGCAACCTTAGCAATTTAAAGTTAAAATGATGAACAGTAGCGTGGCAACACTATTTTAAATTCTTAAAAATGTTTATCTCGGTGTCACATTTGACATTGAGTACTCCAAAACATTTGTTGTGAGGTATGTATTTTTTAAAATTTATTTAAATGTATTACCGAAGCTGCTGGAGTTTTTGCAGTTACAAAATTATTGTGAGTATAAAATATAATTAAGGATTTTAAAAAGTTTTGTTTGTGTTATTCTGACACAAATTACTAAAATTTGCAGTAATTAAAAGTCAGGGCTTGAAATATTCAGATTTGATAACATTCATGCTAATGTAATTTTATAATATATTTATTTCAATGAATGACGTCCTGATGATTGCTTAGAATAAGAATTAGAAAACATGTCCGTATCTAAGTTTTAAATTAAAAAATAAAAATATTAACGCGCCCCCATGTGTAAGCTAGGATATGGGTTGTTAAGTAATGATACTTAAAATTACGAATTACGTTTTGTTACGTGAATTATGGTAGTCGATGTTAGAAGATTAGAACGTTTTTCACATGGGTGTACTTTATGTAATAAAGAATTTGAGGGACTACAGAAACGATTAACGGAAACAGGACCTATGACAAAATAATTTACAATATGGTTAGGTTTTTAGTACATCAGAATACTGATGTGTTTCCATCAAGAAAAATGGATTTAATTATTGTGTACGGGTGTATTATATATAGTTTTTAGTTTTTTTTTGTTTTATACGATTGACTTAAAGAATGAATTTTGATTTTTTGAAAAAGGTATTATCAGATCCTAAAGACTATAAATCACTATTAGTTATGCATGATCGAGTTCTAGTTTATTTCTAGGATCTGGCAGATGAGAGGTGGTTTGAATTGGAATATACGAGGCTAAGAATTGCATGAAAAACCTTCTAACTCTTGAAAACCACAATGTACTTACTCTTATGTGATGCCAGAGTACAAGGCTATATCACAAAATGAAAAAGGTGATGAATCAGAAATTATTTTTACTGGATCTGTTCCAGTGTTTGGAGTAATCAAAAGCGCAGTTTGTAGTTGGCTAAATGATTACAGGGATTGGGTTTAATGTTGTTTAGAACTCCTAGAAATAACCAAAGTAAAAGTATCTAAATTGAATCTACACATACTAGATCTAAAAAAAACAAAGAAGAAAATTACTAAAATTATCAGAAAAAAAACAAATAACTCAACAAGATAATAAAGAAAAGATCTATGGGCACCCAATACAAGACTGGTAATAGAGGCCATAGAACGGAACGTAAACATGAAGGTCTTAACATTAAAACTATCCAACGGTAGAACACATATCAGGCAAAATGCTCAGGGAATACTAACCACAGAGCTAAATGAATTCGCTTAGTTAATTGAAATATTTTATAAAGAATTATATTTATCAAGCATAATAGAGCAAAACCACATACAGTTACAGGAGATACCTGAAATAACACATAGCGAAATAAAAGAAGTCTTAAAATAAATGAAAAACGCAAAGTGCCAAAGAAAAGACCAAATGACAACAGATATGTTTAAAGCAGGAGAGGATTTTATTATCAAAGCGATTAAACCACTTGTAAACAAATGTCTAGAAGAAGCCAGGATACCAGATGCATGGAACAATGGTGGTGCCGATATTAAAAAAAGGGAACACATCTAAAATGGAAAATTATAGACCCATTAGTTTGCTAGCACACCTCTATAAACCCTTCACGAAGATCCTAACAAATCGACTAATAAATAAATTCGATTTATACCAACCAGTAGAACAAGCAGGGTTTTGTAAGGGATTTAGTACTATAGACAATTTGTACACTTTAAGAACCTTAATACAAAAGGCAAATGAATAAAACATTCCTATCCACCTAACTTTTATAGACTTTCAAAAGCCTTTTGACAGCATTGAGATGTGGGCAGTATTGAGTTCTCTGAAAGACCCAAGAGTATATAAATATATAGATAACAAAACTGAAGTGGAGCTGGACAGGCCACATTGCTCGGGAAACTAACATCAAATGGACATCAAACATCATCCACTGGAGACCCAGAGAAAGAAGGAGAGGTAAAGGACAACTGCCGACGAGATGGTTCCACGATATAAGGAAAATAGGTGGAAAGAAATTGTATCAACAAGCAAGGGGTAGAAACAGATGGAAGAAATGATGAAACACCTTCATATATATTCAATTGCGAAATTATTACTAGATAGTGATAGATATTCATTTTTGGGAAGAGTTTTTGAGAGACGAACTAGAGAAGACTTTAATATGGTGAACCTCTTCACTGAATATAAGTAAGTTCTGCAATAAGGTTGCAGCATTAGTGGATCTTATTTCATACTTATCATTTATTCTCTCACCCAAAAGAGAAACGCAATTTATTTAGCGAAAATGTATATCTTTCTCATCTTTTTCGTTAGTCACCAAATAGATTTTTTTTTCAAGCATAGTCTCTTATTTTAGGAAATATAAGTGTCGGAGAGAAGGGCAGTCGGAAGAATGGGTGAAGTTGTGCAGGCCACTCATCTTTTTTTTTAATTCACTAGCATTTAAATTAATTGAATAATATTTGAATTAACGAAGGCAAAGACATTAAACTTTAGGTACGTAATTAGGACAACAAATCTCATTTTCACAGAAAACATTTCTCATTTACCGTTAGGAATTTAAATGATGAATTATCCGCATGTATGATTTTACAAATTCATTAAAATTGGTTGATAATTGAAAATTATGTTGGGTTCGTTAATAAATATAAAAAGCAATATTTATTACAAAGGCGTTTAAAGCAAAGATAACAATATTAATTTTTATAGATTACTTTTAATTACCCACCGCTATTAAAAAGTACTAAATTGTGTGGAAAATTTATATTAAAAAATAGGTTGTGGTTGTAGTTTCAACACGAGTGTGGTGTTGCTGATTTTTGTAACAGTTTTGACATATTGTGAAATATAATTAAATTGAATTTACAATAATCTTCATGATGCAAACGTATTTGTAGATAATATGCACTTTTATTTACTGAGTTATTTATAATTGAAGTTGAAATGGGTCTGTGTTTAGAGTAGACTGTTCTAGATCTAATCTTATCTTTTACGTGGATAAGCTTGAATACCTGTATATTTATTTCTCAAGTCGGCTGTTTAATATATTTGCTTTGTACGAAACCATAGTGGTTTAGAAGAAGAAAGAATGTAATGTCAGTTGCTTTGATTATTTCTGTTTATTTTACAGTATTTTATAATAAACGTATCGCGTGATTTTTAAAATTCCGCTGTAGGGTTGCGTTCTCAGTCAGGATCGATATTGCATATTTTTTCGCTGCCATGTCTATTGCGAAAGTAATATCCGCCTGCATTGTTTTGCTTTAATTATCCTATTTCTTTTTATTTTTCGTTTGCTATTTGTTTAATCGTTGGACCAAGCCGTAATTCTCAGTGTGATAGTGGCTTTCTAAAACTGCAGTGATAGTTACAGGATCTACGTCGTTAAAACCAATTGTTTTGCTATTTTACTAACCTTTTTGACTAGTATTTTCAAATTATAACAATTTGGACCATGACTCTTGTTGTTAAGCTGTTTTATCTTTTCATAATTTTTAAAATTTTATATGTACAGCACTCTTTCAAAGAGATCCTCTTACCATTTCTTGGATTGACTGATTAAGATAGTACACTTTAAGCGGTTATTGGTTCTTGATATTTTGTTTGGAGCATCTTGGTCTGAAGCTTTGACATAATATTTTCTAAGATAGGATGTCCTGGCAATAGTTAAGCAATAAAAGAGTCTGTAGAGGTATATTGTTTTAATTACAAAACTAATACACTAGAGCAAAAGTATTTAGAATACTATTCGGAGAAAATTTATTTTATGGTTCGAATGATTGATAAACAAGGTTTTTGGAGGTTTTCTATTATTCTGAAAGTTTTAGAGTGATATATTAGTAATGATTTTAGTTTTAGGTTCTCGATAAGAAGCAAAATAATCCAATTTTGCATGCCTTTAAATTCAGGAGATTTTTTCCTTTAAAATACCCCTATCTCATTTATTGTAAAAGCAAGATCTGATAGAAAATCATTCCCCTTAAATATCTCCTGCATATTAGATTTAAATTATCAATTCAATGTTAACGATTGTTTAATTTTTCTGTTAGAATCACGAACAGTTTTAACAATACCAGAATCAGATAGATAACTAATACTTGAATTTCAACATTGATACAGTACAAGACGGGTAAAATGGCAATATTGTCCAATATAATAGAATGAACCTGCGATTAGCATGCGCATAGAAGATGTAGGCTTTTGTGTTTAGTAAATGAATATATGATATCCAAGGTTTCCAAGGTGAATTTATTAAAAGTCACGTACCTACAACAAAGCTATTTTATGCCATCAAAGCAACCTTCTGCTGTATTAGTTTATAGTATTTAGCGCAATTTTCTATTTCTATTTCAAGGTACAAAAAAATTTAGGAGTAAGAGTGACGTTAGGTGAAACCAAAAACAATGAACGATGACACATTTCAAATTCAATGCGACAGATTAGAATTTTTCAAATATAAGGAGTTGTTTGCCCACTATCTTTATCAACCATTTACATTTTACCTTTTGCTGTTTCTCATTTTCAATACTTGTTCTTCTTAATATTGAAATTCGAATTTAAAACAAAATTTAACAAGCATTTTTTGTATTTCTAAGTCATTACTACTGTCTCCTTGAATTTGTTTTATTATACCAAAGCGATTCTCATTGTATACTTTATTTGATTTATGTGGTAGTGCGGATTTACTGTGACTATTTTTGTTTTGATTTTTTGAATATTTGTTACCTCCCCTCCCCCGAATACCTTGGGCTGACCAATAGGAAAAAAAGAAAATCAAAGACCTATTGTAGGTCACGAATTGCACGCTCATTAGGTACATTGCGTCCAAACAAAGGTAGAAGTTGATTTCACGTATTCGTAATTGATCGTCTGTTTTCATAATAAACGATATTGAAGCATTGGTGCACAGTATAAAATGCCATGATGTTTTTGCCATATATTTAGATACCAATTATATAAATTAGTGCCAGCGTGGTCCCGTGGTTGAGGGGCGGGCTGCGATGCTGACGGACACGGGTTCAATTCCCGGTGCTCTCTGATACCTGGCGGGTGGCCTACTCAGTCACTAAAAATAATTGAGTACCTGCGTTCATTCGAACAAGGGGTAATGGCGGTCGTCTTAGGCGCGGTGCTTGCCACATCGCCCCGCATCAGAGATGGTGCGTGACGACCGGGCAGAGAGAGCGAACGTATGAGAGCCTTAACCTCTCAGTTCGCAGGCCGTGCTCCCACGCGGGGCATAGAGCCTTACCTTTATTATTATTATAATTATATAAATGCAGACTTTTAACGTTCAAATCCTAAAGTTCTAATTTTTTTTATAATTTGTTTATTAGCAATCAGTAAGATATACAAACTATGAGCTAATGTGATATATTGTACAATACTTAACATATATGTACACTAAATAACGTTAAGAAGTAAACATTCAGCGATGTCACCTCAGATAGACAGGTCGAGCGGCCATTGACGTTTGAGTCTTCTGTTTTCAGTTGGGTATCTTTCCTTCATTTTAGTTATATGTCCTTCTCATCAAGGACAGTTCTGTTGTTGTACCACAGTTTTCATTATTGTTTTTTATAGTTATTTTTCTTCTTTTACCGAATATCTTTTTGTCCGAAAAGATGGCTTGCGAATAGAGTTTATAGCTCTCATATGTTAGTCCTCGCTGCCCGGTTGTCAAGCACAGTCAGACAGAGCCACATGCCAGGAATGAATCCGGGTTCATTCGCACCGCAGCCAAGCGCCTCAATTATGTAGCTACAATGACGCTTTATTATACCTCTTCTAATACTTTTCCAATATTCAATTTGCGCTTTTTTTATTTTTGTAAGACTTTCGTACAGTGCTACAGTTTTAATTATATGTTGTATGTTTAAAAAGTTTGATGAATGGTGTCAAAAAAAATAAAACAGAATATACGAGCAAATTACATTTACTGGTCTTTAAAATCTCCATCCTTTGCAACATATTTTTATAATGCTTTTGGGAACCGTTAGTAAAAGCTTCTTTATGAACCGACCGCAGAACCTTTATCACAAGCTCTTGGATTGCTGCCACATCCGCAGAAAAAAAAACATCCTGGTGGCATATGATAAAATCTCCAGAGTTGTCTATCCGTTTTGTTTTCTGTTTCCTGTCGCCTTGTGCGGTATATACAGGGAACAGATTTTCCACCTACTCAAATCATCACATCCCAACAATTGGGATTCTGTTTATTAACGGCCGACCCGAATACGAGTCACCCTTAATCGTTTTCTTCCTGTTGCGAAAGCGTTGAACCAGTCGTAAACACATTTTTTTCTTTACGACTTTCGTTCCATGCACTTACACCAACATTTTGTAGTAAAAGTTGATGTTCACTTGTTGCATTGTGTCATCCTACCGCTCATACGGATTGCATTTATTCTGATGGTGACATGTACTCCACGCTAAGTGGCGCTTTCAAAGGATCTGGATAGGCATATGTATGCCCGTGCGCTTGGTTTCATGCTACCGTTGTGATATGATAAGAAGGTTTAAAAAATATGCTCATACGCACGTGACAATCTGACGGCTTTAATTGAGTTTGAAACAAAAACCAACTTATTGATGTTATTTGTTTCTTAAAATGAGTTAAATAGAAGAAATTAATCATGCGCAACCCATCCTCTTTACTTGTTGGTTCCTTTGTTAAAATGCGTTACTATATGAGCACCCCAAAAGGTTTCTAAAAGGATCTAGAAAAGTTATAAACGAGTGCTAACGAAAAATTTTGTATTACGATAATTGTTGTTGAATTATTGTAAAAATTCTGGAATTACACTAAATATACACTCAAAAGTAAAATATAACCTTAAATATTATGAAACATATGGTAAAATAAATTTAATACATAGTGATTATATACATTGCCATCTTTTATATTTTCCATCCATGTGTTATTTTAATTTTTAAATTGTTTTTTATTAATGTTGGTGTTGCCTATTTAAAAAAATGATTATTGCAAGGTCATTAAATTGCATATAAGAATCTATAATTTGTAACCAGTATCTTACTAAAACGGATTCTACTGGGTAGAGATTTTTATGTTATACAAAGCTTTTCGTTAAATAAAATGAGCTATGAGAATGGCAAAATTAAAGCAATATACGTAAAATATTAAACATTTATTTTTAAAATAATTATATTGTACTAAAAAATGGCTAACTATTGTTTGTTTTGAATATATAAATTAAAACAAAAAGAAATTAATAAATGTGAAAAAGCATTTCATTTTCATTATATTTATTTGTTAATTTTTATTAAATCAAATAAGCTTTTTTACTAATTATAATTTATGTTTGTCATAATTCATATCATGTTTTTCGCCGTCCGTTTTTTTATAAACTTCTTGAAAGTTTAGATATATTTTTTTTTTTGTGCGTTTTGTAGAAACAAATGCATAAATAGACTGTTGCGTATACGAGATTGAGCCCAAATATATTGCTTCAATCTTGATACAATGAAAACACTGCGCTATTGTGATGTAACTTGGCAGCCAATGAGAATGAATGATAATACACAAGCGTGAATGAGAACGACGAAGGTTATCAATGAGGTAACTGTCCTTTTAAATTGCTCATTCAGTCTCCCAAAAATTGTTTATGCCACCTGTCTACTTGGGTTTCTTAAGAGTGTTGTCTCCTAATTGTACTCCAAGTCTTTTCAAAATTTTGCACGGTTTTATACCATCTGTCGTGAGAAACTTGATAATAATCCGTTGCACAATGGACGAGGGTAGGGGGATCCTTTTTAGAGGTATCCTCGCCTACAATGGAATGAAACCGTGTCTTTGTCCGTTTACCTAATGGCATGTAAAAAAGAAATTCCAGTTTACATTTTATTTATTCTTGTATATTCTTTGCTGGTGTCAACAACTTCGCATTGCACCTGTACATTTGCCCCTTAATATTGCTTTTTTACATAATATTTTAAATACAATTAGATTTCCAACGGGCAAGCTCATGTCAATTTCATGTCTTTAAAAAAATTTCGTAGTCAACTGTGGGAAATTAGATTAACTAATTTAAAAGCTAGTGAAAAAAGTTGCTGCATTGCGTTTGTTATGCGAAGGGTGGGTTGTGCCGACAGAAGGTGACATTCCTATGTGTGATAAATAGGGAGGGGTTTAGTTTTAGAAGGGCTAAAATATATTAATAACTTAAAGGGATGTTTGTATTAGAGAATTATGTCTTATGAAAAGTAAATAAATTTATTTTTATTGTGCACTTCGCTGTTTTTTCTGTTGCAATATATCTGGTAGTTATCTATTTATTTAAATGTATTTTCATATTTAACACGCTTCTACTACGAAGTGCGTTCAAGTTCTAAAGTCTCTAAATCTTTTTCTGAAGAAGTACTTTATCCAAGAAAGTTGAAACTTCTGGTACTTGTTAACGTAATCTCTGTTTAGACGTACACATACCACGTCGATGCCATGGTTCCATGGCTACTGAAGACACTACTTTAGGGGGTGTGTTTTGCGCACTGAAAAATCGCTGATGCAATAACGGTTTGGTTGGAAAACGAACGGTTACGGAGAGTGTCCTTCATGGTCGGAAATTCATGGTCACATCACGTGTCAACATGTCCTGAGACGTTGCAACCCACATATCTTTGTGTTCGTCGGTTAACATTCGTGGGATCCACCCTGAAGAAACTGTCCGCATTTTTAGGTCAACATGCAGATTTTACGTTTAGAGGTAGATAACACGCACACCTAATCGACGGTCTCCTATAATAGCTTACTCCACTCGCGGAATCATGGTTTCGGTCCGACTGATTTGTGGCCGAGGCTGCTTCGCAACTATCGATCTTCTTTAAACTCCCGCATCCACGAACGCACATTTTTAACATCCATAACACCTTCACCGCACATCTCACTGAATTGGCGATGAATTTCAATGGCCATTTGACTACGCAAAAGGAGAAAAAATTGTTCTTGAACACTAAACGTCGACATTTGAATGGCGGTAATTCGACATGTGTATCTTGTATGGTACTGCCATCTATATTACAAATTCAGAAGTATTTCTCGCGTCTTTTAAAATTAACCGCATCTTTCTACTTACTCCTACTGCTGAGAAAGAAATTGAAGATCTTAGAACTTGAACGCATCTCGTATGTTATTTGTTGTCAGTTTTTGAGATTGTAGTTTTGCATTATTTGCGATTTTTGTTTTCTAATCTGTTATTATTGTTATTTAAAGTACTTGAAATGTGAGGGTGTTTGTTTATATTCTCATACTATTTCTTTCATGCTCCAGTGTGATTACGATGCCATGTTTTTGGTTTAGACGCAAAACATACTTGACACACTTCTTCAAAAAGGAGAAGAGATGGAAAAGAGATCCAAGAAGTAGGGAGAATCACGATGAGGCTATAGAATTTTAACTTTAATCTAGCTTATTTTTAAAAATATATTAGCATTTTTTTTTAAATTTAATTTACTAAGCCGTGTAGTTTAGTGGATAGGTCGCTAGACTACAAAATCGAGAGTTGCGGGTTCGAATCCCGCTCTCGCCATTTCGATCACTGGCATTTTTACGGCCCAACTCGACTCAGGCTGCAATAAATGAGTATCTGGAGGTCAAACTCCTCTGGGGTAATAATAGACAGTCGGTTAGTACGTAGCGCTAGCCACGTTACTACCCTTGTGTACCGTAGGCTCTAGATTGTAGCAGATCTATCCTTTTACGAGACCCCAAAGGGCCTTCAAGGCCTACTACGGGGAACTATTATTACTATTTACCAAGAATTGCTAATTCAAATATTATTTGATTTCAAGGGAGGTTTTGGTAAAGGAGTGGCTTTTCTTGCTTACTCATTTGTAGTCTAATGTGTCATGAAACTTTAAAAAAGTAATCGACAGGAAGTTTAGTGCAAGGATGTTGTTTTTTATGTTTTTGTTTGTTAGTAGACAAATGTATGTTTTGCTGTTATTAAAATATAATATACAATTTATTTCTACTAAGGCTACTGTTTCGTAGCATGCAGGGGCATTGTGTATGTATAAATATTTTACTTTCATAGAGAACAAAAGCTTTTAATCTATCTATTACATAAAAATTATGAACAGCCAAGCCATTGTACTTATAAATATTTATTTTATTTTGACTGGAGATTTCAGAATACTCGGTTGCATTTTCGAGATAACTAAAAGAAGTTTAACTAAATCTTATTATATATGTTTATATATATTATAAAATTATGTTATAGAACATAATGAAAATGAAATTTATTTAGAATTTAGCCGTCTTATAAATTTGTTAAAACTAAAGTGAAGAAAAAACAGTACCAACAAATAAATTTGTAGGTGTTGTTAGTTCTTGGGTTGTTAGGCCATGGTCGGAGTTTGGGAACTCTTAATGTTTCCTCCACAACTGCGGTAGACACCTTCAGAAAAAATTCTTCTGAAAATGAAGTTACTGTCACGTGAGTTTTTGCTTTTATACTCGTGCGCGTGTGGTAGGGATGCTGGTGGGAGGGGCGTTGTTGACGTCATTGGGTTAGGTGCTGATGTAAATCAGGTCGTTACATGTAATATCTGGGCATTTGCTTAAGATACTTGTTTTTTCACTTCTGGCACTTTTGGAGGAAACGCCAAGTCTTAAGCTTTGACCACGGCCTAGCAACATGTGAACCAACAGCACAATGCTTCAAAACACCGGCTGTGAAAACCTTCGTATTTATGCGTGAAGCTGTTTGTGTTTTTACTTTTCGCTGTAATAATATTCTTGAGTTCTTAGATTTTCTTTGTTTGTCAACAAGTCGGTAAACTTGTGGGCACTTATATAAGTCACAATTGGGATTTTTGAGTTCTGAGGGTGATGGAATAAAAAGATATTTTAGTTAAATAAAAATAAGATAGTTCTTTGAGGTTAATATAAACAAAATCAGTTCGAGCGGCCGCGATGTAACCTAGTAGCCGGTGTTAGTGGACTGCAATTCGCATGCGCGAATGGGGATAATTTTATTGGACGGTTCAGGTGCGAGTGAATCAAACTTTGTGCGAACTTGGTACATTCGCCCGTGGAACTATTGGAACGATTCCGAAATGGCCGGGAATTTGTAAAGAGTCATCAACATTTTAGAGGATTAACAAAAAACAGAACATCGAAAAACGTTGAACCTGTACGGATTACGATTATCAAGGATAGGCGATTGACACTCCAAGAACTAGAAGATGAACTGTGGATTCTAAAAACTGCTGTGTGAAATTTTGGCGGAAGATCTACAGCTTAGATTTGTCGTACTGCGATTTTTGGTTGTTTCTAAAACTAGTACCACCTTTGAAAGGGAAGAGATTTTAGACTGACGACGAAGTACAGGCTAATACGACGAGGCAGACTATTTGCGATTTTATCATAGGACTTTGCACAATTTCTACGAACTATGTAGATTTTTGTTATTGCTATTACAATTTTTGTATTACATGACTGCATATTGTTGGGGCACTCTACGTGTATATGTAAAAGAGTTTCATTTCGCTATTCATTGTACTCACACGAACCTTGGCAGTTGCATATGCATGGCTGTTTGCTTTTAGTTTGTGTTCCTTATAGGTTTACTGAACGGTTGTTAAATTTTAATGTGACTTATCATAAAGAATGAATGGGGTACATGCTAAACTGTTGTAACATACTTTGTTGTTTGTTATGTAGCAAGTTTGCTTCAACGATTTCTGAGTAATTATATTTTAAGCAATGCCTCATTGTAAAAATAAATTTCTTGGGAGTGCTGTTAATAATTACATTTGCTAATGCACCGCGTTTTAATGTCTTAGGTGTACAAAAACAAATTTTAGATACTGTGTGTTACACTTCTAGTAATTCTTACAGTGTAGAACAATTGAGTAATACTATTTCTCTAAAAAGTAAACAGTTTATGCAAAAAGGTAAAAGTAGCGTATTTTTCAAAATTGGCATAGAATGTTTCTTTAAGTAATACAGTTACGATGTGACTCACTTTACTGTAACAATAAAACTGACTCCCAGGTCAAAAGCAACGGCAAACATCAAGTGCTCTCCGGCCGTCATACAAACACCTTTGGGGGTCATAAAGTACATTCTCGTTCTTCTAATGGGTTAGACTATCCACCTGTCCTGGGTACGCCCAATATGGCTCGTAGTACTACACGAAGTGTGTAGTTAGAAACAGGCTAACAGCTTATATAAGAATAGAAGAGAAGATGGTAAAACTGAAAGAGAATTAATTTTTATTAATATTATATTTGTCCTTACGCGTTTTAAAACATTAATCTGGTAAATACAAATCTTCTGAAACCAAGTGGTTTACAGTAAAATCTTTCAGATGCAGTACGATATTCTGTACTTCATCAGCTAATCGATGGCCTGGGAACATTTTTAAGTTTTCATCGTGACCTTTTTAGTGCATGTAATGCTTTCAACTATTACCGACAAAACTCTTGTTGCTGATCTCAATTTCCAGGTCTTTGTATTTACTAATTTTCTTAGTTTTCTCTAGCATGCTGCTTATGTCATGTGAAATAGCTACATCAATCAACAGGTAGGTTCTCTCTTTTCTGTCGTGTAGTACTATATCAAGACAATTGTCTAAGATCCCTCATGATGGTAATATCGTTGATGTTCGCGATCACTTCTGGCTGGTATTTGTAGTATTTATTTGGTATTTGTATACCTAAATAAATAGCTACTTTATTATGTCTATGTGAGTATCCAGGTGCCGGTGTAGTACAACCTGTAACAATATTACTTCATCCTTGTTGCAGAGTTATATTTACTCTCTACTGACTGTTTTAAGATGTTCTGTTAGTGGTACTTGGTGTTAAGTGCTTGGTTCTGTGCTGCTATAATTAAACTATCTGTCTCTTATTTAAGACCGGAATTACGAATCCGCTGCACAGAAGCATGCTTGTCGACACTATATGATTTTTTTAAGTCTCTAAAGAATTGGTCTTGTCCGAGTTTGTTCTTTAGTATTTCTATTTCGCTTTTGCAGTTATTTCTTTTTAGCTGATACTTCAAATTTTAAAGTTGGATCTCCTGCTTCATACATTTTATTTGATTTGTTGGGCTTCTTTTTGAAGAGAGTAATTTGCTTTACCGCCATCATGATCTTTAATTAGATTATTCAATCTGTTTTTACCTAGATTGATGTAGTGACTTAGTCCGACAATGGCTGAATAAATTTCCATCTTGTCTCTTGATGTGGTCTTTTGACATTAGCCTTTTGATGATGAACATCTCCGATGATCATTAATTTTTATCTCCATTTTGATGTCGTTACTGAACATTGTGACAATAGTGGACCTTGTTTCATCTTTTATAAATAGCTTCAAATCGTCTATATAGAAGACAAGTGCTCTATTTATTTTGTTGTTAGCGCTTGTTTCAAATTCTAAATCTTGTTTGTTTGGCTTATTGGGTAGGTAATTTAATTTTAAACAAAACAACAAGGAAGACAAAGACCCCTTGAAATGCCCCGCTCTTAATAAATACTGTCTTGATGTGGCGACTAGCGTAGTAAAGCTACATTGGCCTTCCACTCTGTCATCGATATGTCTACAGTTGGCGATATTCCATATATTTCTATAATTGGAATTATTCAGGTGTGAGACAAACTATCGAATGTCGTTTTATAATCTATCCATAACATACCCGGGTTTTTCAGATGTTTTCTTTTTCCACTTATACAACTATCTTACTACACAGCAGTTGATCTTTACTTCATTTAGACGCTTGTCTACATCTTTTTTGCTTGTCCGGTAAGATACTACTGTCCAGTGTATATTTGTATATTTTATTTATCATTATGGCTCTCAAGATATGCATGTTATTAGATAAGTAATTCCTCGTGTCTTTAATATTTTTGGCTTTTAAGAGTAGAAAGGTGGTTCCATATGTTAAACACGAAGGAATATATTTTAAATCGTTTATGACGTCATTTAAAGTTCTTGTTAGGTGTTCATGAAACGTTATTAGCTGTTACTTGATAACTTTAGCTATCTCATTAACTGTGATCGTGCTTATTATTGTTATTATTTCTTTCTTCTCTTTTTGCTAAGGTTTTGTTGCTACAATGTGCGGGTTATACCATTTTACATCGTTAGCTTACTGTTCGCCTAGAAATTTTCTGACTATGTGGAACGTACTCGATATCACCGTTTTTTGGATCTCTGCATATAGTTTAGGGTCAAGTTCTACACATGTGAACTGTTCTTTAATTGTTTTAGAAACTACTTCTGTCCTATATATAATGATGGTCTTCATTTTCCTTATGCGCGACACCTCGTTTTGTAAGTACGCATACTTTCGTTTCTTTTCTTGAAAATTGGTTACTATATTATGAGTGTTAGGTACAGCTATGTTTATAAGCAAGGTTTTTCTCTTTACTTTTTGAAAAACAATATCGGGTTGGTTGTTAGGGATGATTTTGTTAGTTAGTATTGACCTATCGGAGTATAGCCTGTACTGATTGTTTTCAATCACAGCTTCAGGACTGTACTTGTAATAAGGTATTGCATTTTGTAATAGTCCAGTTTTTATTGCCAAGTTCTGGCAAAAACTGGTTGTGGCTTTTTGTATAACCGTTGCTGATTTTCTCAGGTTTCTGCTTACATTTTCTAAATGAATCATTCTACATTTCTGTGCAATATGCATTTCTTATAGTTATGTGTCATCATCATTGGTCTAGTTAACATAAAGCATGTGGTTTCCGGGTACAGCTCTCCCAAGTGAAGCCATGCAACGCAATTTTGTCGACTTCCGGGCTTTCTAGTTCATGAGCGTATCTCCTGTGTAAGGTTTTACTTTGCTATGTTGTGATTTTCTGATGGTCTGTAATCATCTGTTTATTCTGCTGCGGTTGTTAATCTTTAAGAAGGTTAAGCGGTGTGTAGTTCGAATTGACGTTACAGATGACATTATATAGATGGGTGTCTTTTTTACGTTGATGGAAATAACTTTTTAACGTTTTCACCTGCCCGCTGTATAAATTATATAGGTCTATTATACCAACTCTTCTTTTGCTATTTGGTAGAGTTATTCTTTCTGTGGAGTTTTTGTAGGATTTGTGAAACTTTGTTATTTCAGTTCTTATTAGTCGATGCATCTGTTCAAGTTTTTTTTGTTCCATTTTATTACGCCAAGAGAATATGTTAGTTAGGAAACGACGTAAGTGTTTATATGTTTAGTTAAGTTTTTAGTATTCAACATTGTTTGTAATGCCAGTCTTAAGTCGTTTAGTGATTAGAATGGGGTACAAGGTTGAACGTTTTGCGATAGCCAATATAGCAACTGTGTAGATTTTGAATTTTGTTGTGCTTGACTCAGTGCGACTTCATCTATAATTAGCTATTCTTTGCATTCTCTTGCACCTTTTTTGCATCCTTTTTGTTCTCCTATGAGTATATGATTCGCTTCTGCGTGATTTGTTTATAATGTTTGTGATTTTATATATAGGTCTGGAGACAAGCAATAGGTCTGTATTTAGATTGTTTCCATTTAGGTAAAAGGTGTTTTTTTCTTCAGTTATGAATATAGGAATTTTAGTAGGGCTCTTTAGCCATTCTTTAATTAAAATAAACAAGTAGATCGGGTGTTAGTGCAGGTGAACAGTTTGTATCAATAATTGTGAACGCAGTTATTGCCTGCAGCTTTTCAGTTGTGGGCTTTCTGAATTACTTCTTCAACACGTTGAATGTGATATCAGTATCCTTCATGTTTTCTATATTACTGCATTTCTTGGTCTCATTATCTGCCTAAGAAACTTTGTGTTGACCTACTGATGAGCACAAGTTAGAATAGGAATTCTCATATTCTTCTTGGTTCAGCATGACAGTGTTTTTATTAATATTTCCGTCTTTCTTATTGTTTTCTGTAAAAAAAATTTTCTTGTTGTTGAAGAACTTATCATTCTGGTTTTTTTTTTGTACATTTTTGATATCTTTTTAGTCTTCCAGCTAATACTGGTGATAGTGGTATTTATATTGTCTTTGCCAATGTGTACTCTATGTCTATCCAAGATCTTGTTTACTAGTTTTTTGAGCCATTGACTGGGTTGGCCTTTCGTGAATTTAGACAGACGTTCTATGTCTTGCCTGATGCGTTCTATTCTGATCTGAAGACGAATTTTCCACGGTAGTTGATCGTGCTTTTCTTTTTTATATCCGTTGTTTTAGAGTACGTTTTGGAGCCGTTTGTTTCTGCACACTGTGAATGCAGTATAATATATAATAGTGTGAAATTCTTCAAAACTATCTATTTGTTTCAGCTGTATTGGTAAAATGTCAGCATTAAGTGTGCTTACTATGACGGTTAACTTTTTAGATATTCTTTGTTTGAGCATCACTGGTCTCATTGTTAAGTTTTTGCCATTATGTTCTGGAAGTGTTTTATCAACTTTATTTTAATTTCTGCAATCTCGGTTATCCTTTGGGTGCGTTTTATATTTCCATTACTGTATGTTAATGTTTGTGACTCAACTTCTTTGTTTGTTGTATCTGCATTGTTGCTGATGTTACTACTGTTGTGTTCGTTTGTATTGATTTGACTTGCAGTTTTATTTGGTCTATTAACGGTGATGAAATGAGGTTATTTCTAATAATTGCGTGCCATGGTGCTCCTCAAGTAACAGTAGGTTATCGAGGCTCCTAAAATTTTACTTTTGCAAATTTTATGGGTATTTCCATTTTCCTGTTTCAGTGTCATTGTTGGTGTTGCCCACTTCTCACGTGGCTTTAGATGGTATTAGCCGGACGTAGGGTTGGACTTTGAGGAGCTTACTGTTATTATTCTTATTCTTAACATTATTATTGTTAACATCGATAACTATTACGTTACTACACTTTGTTTACGCTGTTTATGTGAGTATAGTGTTCACGAAACGCAAACATTTGGAACAATGTCATCATAATCCCTTTAATCTTTAAACGAATAGCCCTGAAATAAAGTTGACAGACAAAATTTTTTGGTGATTATTTGGGTATCGCGTTGATTTTTCGTAGTCTCCTCTTTTTCCAGTTGCATTCATAGACTAAAACTTGTGTTCGTTTGTATCATTTTGGTTACTTTAACTCTGTTCTTTTTTCTCAGTTGTTTTTCAAATAATAGTTTATAGTTAACAAGGTAACAGAATTTTACTTCATTCTTTTTTTAGCATATTTTCCTTTAAACGTAATTTGACTGAAGGTGATTTTTCTTTTCAATTTTATGTATCGGTAATTCTTCCTGTGTACTGTCATAGTTTATCTACGTAAATAAAATATCAACTGAAGAAGCACATTTTGGTTTTTATTTTTTGTTTTTAACTTATGTGACGCAGGGTGCAGAGTCTTACTATTATTATATTTGTCGTGTAAAGATAACTGTACCATCGGCAAAAAATGCAACACTGCTTATGATTATAGAGTGTAGGGTAGTATATGGGTATAGGGATACTATTCATTTGGAATGATTAAAGAATAGTTAATTTGCTTGGTAAAGTGTTAAATCTTGTCTATTGATAAAGACAGAAATAATCAGGTGTTTAGTTTGTATGAGTGATAGAATTGCTGTGGTTTTAGATTTAAGATTTGGTTGCGGGGTAAGCGATTGGATATATTTAAATAAGTAACCGTGTATCTGCGTGTATTGTGAGGGTGTCTATGGAGCTAACGTTATTTAAAAGTTCTTTGTGATGTGGGCATTTTTTGTAGCTTGCTAAACTCCCTTGCAATTAATGCATTGAGGGATATTTATCGCAAGATTTAAGAGGGTGCACTTTTTGACAATTAACCCAACTAACTTTTTTTGCACAATTTTTTACGTGCTGATATCGTTGATAATTATGACGTTGTGGTATGTTGTTTGTTTTTATCTTGTATCAATTTTTATTATTGAATGGAACATAGTCTTTAGATGTGCTGCTTCTCTTATTGCTAATATTGCTACATGTATCGGAATGTCTTTTTTGTCCTTGTTTTATATAATTGTGTCACGCTGATTGCTAGTAGGTGTTTGGTTATGGGTTCCGCCTTAATCTTATCGTCTACGAGAGATATTGGCATGCTTTTTATTACTACAGATAAAGGTTATTTATTTGATTTTTGGAATGCGGTATTTCACTTGATTGTCGATATGAAATATAGTAAATTTGCGGTAGTCACCACTAGATGTTTGATTAACTCTCAGGTATCTATTGTTGTATGACGTTGTAAATATATTTTAATTTTACTGGGTTGCTAATTTCGCTTGTTAATTGCGAGACATTATCAGACATGGGTTGCGTGTTTTATAATTGATAATAAAGGTTGCGTTTGATTCGCCCAACTTGTTTCCCGGTATTATATTTAACTAATCATTTTTTATCGATTGAAGCAGAATTACGTTTCGGTTGGCTGTTTCGATGTATTGTTTGGGTAAGTATTCTCTAAATCTAAATTTCGGTTCACGTATTCTAAAATATGTCAGAATAATCCGGCTGGACAGTTAAACGCAAGTGAGTTAATGCTGACTGAAATATTTTGACCTTAATGTACGACCGCACGGAAGTGGACGAGTATATAATTTGCATGATGATAACTGCTTTATCCTAGAATTTTTGGCTCGGATTATTCGATTGACTGAAATGATACAAAGTATGGTTTATATACCTGCACTTAAATAGACGCATCAACAAATTATCATTGACCTGCCTTTTTAAATTTAAATCTAGGGCTTGGTACACCTAAAAAATGTTTATATAACTCAAATATTGAAATAGAAAAATTTCAACTGGTTCTTAAAACTATAATATGCCTTACAAACGACCACATCCTCTCCCACAACAAGCTATGCGTGTAATTGCTCTGTGGCTAATTTACGATTTTTTAATTGCTTGCTCTAGAAACCTTCACTTTTTAGCGCTGAATTGCAACGCTGCATTGCTGCTTATTTAAATTGTTCTATTTATTATTTTCTCCATTAAACTAAGTATCTTTTCCAGTGAAGTATTTAAGGCACTAAACAAGACGAGGGGTCTCTATCTTCGCTGGATCGAGTTGCAAGATGACTCTGTGTGCATCACGAAGGACGAAGTCGAATGGACGAACAACGAACTAAAGAATTCATTGCGTAGTATAGAATGGGATTTGGAAGACTTAGAAGACACGATAGATATCCTTTTGCTCTGATATGTTTTGGTTACTCTTTAGTTTGAAGTTTTCCTTAATTGTAAAACACATATTGTTGAGAAGAATCCGTCGAAGTTTAAAATTGATAACAAAGAACTGACGACTAGGAAGAACTTCATCGACTGCACCCGAGAAGAGGTTAAGGTAATTTTTTATTAGGTTTATTTTTAATATTTAAAAATTTTAATAAATACACTTTATTATACAGTGCGTTGTGTAGTTACAATTCATATAATCTTATAATGGGTATAAAATGGATAATTTTATTTTGATGTCTTGTAATCTTATTACTTTTATAATTTTTCAATCTTGTAGAAAACTAATTATGGTATCATTTTAGGTATGGTTTTATATAAAATTATGTTTTGATCGTGCAAAATACTGATGTATAATATATAGTTAATAATACAAGGGCGATAACTTCTTTTCTTATAAGATTAGAATATTCTCCAGCAAAGAGTGTCATTATATTTCTATGAAACCACCATCCATGTTCATGGACGCAAAGGCTGAATAAATTGCTTCATTTCGTTAGCGAAAAAATCAGGGGCTTGCTAGTTCAAGAGAAATCAACAAAAGTTCCTCGATATTCTTCAGCTTCACGCGGCGATTAGCGTGAATTAATTTATCTATATGTGCTTACTTGATCCGTCCAGCCTGATCATGCAGATTTGTTTTGGTCAGATATTTTTATTTAACACTTCTTGTCCGTTACCTAACATTACTGAAATCACACAGGCTTTGTCATATACTGGCTACGAGATAATAAGCACAATTTTCTAAAAATTGATTATAAAAGAAAACTATGAGAAAGAGTGATAATTGACATTTAATGAAGCTTTCAAAATGGGCACGTTCACTAGTAACCATGTGCTGCAATCGCGTTTAGAAGGCTATTATAGCCTTATGCCTAATGTGGTCTGGAATACCTTAGATATCACATGTGATCCAATGCTATTGATGGGAGTTTAATGCACGCGATACTCTGACAATCGATGCCACCTTATGCCTCCTTGGGGGTATTCAACCCAAGAATTCCGTCTTCAAATGCACTTGAATAGTCCGCAACCATTCTCTAGGGTCGAATTTCAGGAGAGAATTTCTAAAAAATTCCTTCTCAATAAATAATTTTATCCACATATTTCAGAGGAAGAATGGCCCGATGATGCCTCTGTAGATGATTGAGCATCATACACTGACGTTTCTTGGGTGAAGTCTTCTAACTTTAGTCTGATGAGAATTTTCTTTATCCCAATAGCGATAGTTTTGCTTACTGCCGTATCTAGTCAGCTGGAAATAGTAGTCATTACTGAAATGAATGCGTTTCATCAAATCGATTACTTGATCTTAGAATTTCTCATCTCATTAGTAAAAGTCAATAATTGATCGAAATTATTGCAGTTCCATCTTATAAGGGAATATTTCTAAATTCACCTTTACGATCTTCCTAATTGACTCATATTGACTCATATTGAAACGAGCTGCTCTTCTGAAGCATGTAGTGGGCTCATTTTTATAGAGCTCTTGTAGTGTCGCAACTACTTCGAGAACGGTCTCCGTTACCGATCGTCCTGTTTTCTACTCATTATCAACAGTCACTATTCCAATACTTCTGAATTTTCTGATCCAACCAATTGAAATTATAGAAAAACATTTTTTCAAAATTAGTTTTATTTTTTAGAAAATTGTGCATATATACCAAAGAACTGTTGACTCATTCAAAGTGTTCTTATTGAATTTGTCTTCGAATTTCTTTACTGTCGCCGCAAAGGATTTTCCATTCTGATAGTAGGCCTTCACAATAAATATACGTTATTCGACGGTGTAGGATGTCTTGGCAGACGTCATTTTGATTCTTGAAAACAATGAACAACAAAATGTTCTACACGTGTTAATCAATACACAAACAAAAGAAAATTTTATCGACCTACAGATGGAGTCAAAATTAAATTTTGCGTTTGTTTTCTCGCACTCAGTATAACACCCACTCGTCGATGAATGGCAACCCCTGCAGTACACTCAACCGTTGACAACCTAATAACAGCGTGTTGTTTCCATCGAATGCCCCCATTACTACAAAATGATATTGTAGGAAAGTGTTTTCTTAGTTATTGGAATTAGAGAATATATTGCTATAATACCTATGTCAGAGATTCCTTAAAGCAATATTATTATTCTTTTGAAATCTTGTCTCGTATATTATGTATGTATTGCATTAGGCAGGTCTAATTGATTTTTTACCTACCGAGTTATTTTATTTTAATATTTTGGAGTTTATCATTGAAGATGAATCTAAAAGACATCTCCAGTAAATTTTACAAAGCTAAATATACATATAAATTAGAAATTGTTTGATATTACAGTGGAAAAGGGTGTTTTCTCAATGTGTTGAATATGGAAACGATTAAACTAATAAAATTGATTGAGTCTTTCAGTGTTGTTGAAAATAACCTTTCTAATTTGGACGATTTTAAATTGCATTTTACTGAGGAGACATGTTCTAGGTATAAATCACAGATGTTTCTATACAGGATATTTGAGGTAAATCCGGAATTTTTTTAGGTTGTAATACACAAAAGTTTAAAAGCCGCTTTATGTGCATGCGCAATCCCCTGTTAGGTAACACAATAAGTTAACTTCACATAATCAATAACCGATCATGGTCGAACTTATTTGCACCAGAAAATCGCCAGCAGAAGTTCTTGCGTTACAAAAAGACCAAATTTTACAACGTAGCCAAGAAGTACAGGAAATTTGATAACCAAGAAGAGGTAGCTGCTGACAGGACAACACACAACAAACTATTTGATCGCAAGAGAAGTGATGAATTAAAAGAGAAGACCGATCATGATCTTGGGTGGAGCATGACTAACATCGCAAAAGAAATGGGCGTGGCGAGATCGATGGTTAGTCTAGCAGTGCACCAAGACCTGCACTGTAGGACTTTCCCCTTGAGGAACCCTGAGCCATCAACTGAGAAAAACAAGATGGATAGGAAGTTAAAGGTCAAACATTGTTGAATGGCAGGAAGGTGAATCGCCAAAATGACAGTTGGATCTGCCAAGATCCCTATGAAATACCTACTGTTATGCATACAAAGTTTTCCGCCTTTATGAAGGTGTTGGGTCTTATAAGCAGCTAAGAGGATGTCTTGACTCCTCACTTCTTTGAAGAACGCCTGAACGTGACCGCCGACAGCTATATTAACGTGCTGGAGACGGTTATCAAGTCCTAAATAGAGGGGATGGCCGCTGGGTGGGAGTACGTGTTACAGCAAGACTCTTTTGAAGCCCACGAGGCCCAGAAAAGGCAGACATGACTGTACAACAATTTTCATTACCACTGGCCCCCTTCCAATCCCAACTAGAATGTCCTTGATTACTACTGTGGGGTGTGGTCGTGGTGAAGATCAGTGATAATCATCATAACACTAAGAACAGCTTAAGGGTCTGTATCATGAAGATAATGATACATATGGATAAGGAGGACGCAGCAGGTTTAGGTTCCGTCTTGAAAAGGTTGTGATCGTCGATTGAACAATATGATTCTCAAAATGTTATACTTTGTGATGAGTTTTAGATAAATAAATTTATTGTTTTCTGTATTTTAATGTTATTTTCATAGTTTATTTATTTTGCAGATTTATTTCTCCGCCTATGTAAAAATATATAAGGTGACCAAAAAGTCTTTTCTGGTGTCTTTGTGTCAGGCTAATAAGTAGAATTTTAATCTTATACTTTTGTGATCTTGTAATCAGATAACTAAATAAATTTAATTTAATTGTTTTTAAACGTTTTATGAATACAAAGTTGAATTATCTTGAGATTTGTTAAAAAAATGCCATTTATAAAAAAACTGCAATAAACGTCACTTTTAATGTCTACTGAAGTTTAATAATAGTGGGACATTTGTTAGTGAGGTTTGTTAGCATATGGCAATTTTTGCAATTGAATTGTTTATCAGAAATTTAGTTTTTTTTAAATTTTTATTTAAATATTTCAATTATTCTTGCCAGTTTATGTAATTTTATTTTTTTGTTGTTCACTTGGGAATTACTGAGTTTCATTTTGTAACAGTTCTTTTTGACAAGGATTTGTTGCTTTTTGTAATCCTCTTTGCTTTACTGATTGAAATTGTAACTGTGTCTTCGTTTTAATGCAAGGCTTGGGCGTGGCTTTCGGTTAAATAGTTTATACATATCTACATACAAAATTCTGTTTCCTTGTACCCTTAGGTGTCGAGGATAGTTCTCTCATCTACTTACTTTCTTAGTTAATAAAGTCCTCTCTTCTGTTCTATTTATTGCTTTGTTTTATGTTGTGTTTCTTTCCTTCAGCATTTCCATTTAGGTCTTCCCGTTCTGTTTTTGCCCCCCGCTTTTCCTTATCGCGCATTTTTTATTGTCCGTTGTTAATTCTTATTGTATGTCCTAGTTACTTTAATTTTTGATTTGAAGAATGTTTGTAGTCATTTATTACTTAGCATCTATGTTTAAATGGGTTTTCAGCCGACGTGTATCTTGTCTCATCGGAGCTGAGAGTATTTTCTGTTCCGAACAACGCTGCCTTGATTTCCCACTCCAGATGGTACGTCGTCTAAGTGCAGCCAACTGCCGACGGGATCGAAGACACACATGATTTCGCCCGATCACCGGGCACCTGGAACATCTAGACCATTTCTATTACTTGAGAGAAAAGCACGGCTGCAACTAGCAAAATGTGTCTTCTACATGTCTATTTGCCCGAGGAACCGTTAAAAATGTGTACTTATATAAAATTTCTTCTAGCATCCATATATCGTCATTTCTCATTCTGTTTTTTCTTGTTCATAGATCAATGTCGTCTCTAAACGCACATACTTCTAAGTTTATATTCTGCAATTTCCTGTATCCCATATTAAATTTCTTTATATTATATGCACCTCTTAATGATTTCATCCATAGCTGATATGAAAAGTATAGGACTAATTACTTCTTCCTGCCTTACGCCTTCATTTGTAACAAACATATTAGAAATCAAACTTTCAATTCTCACTAGGTTAATAGTTCCTACATATGTGCTTTTAATAGCTTCTATTAGTTCTAGATTAACATTATTCTTTTCTAGGTATTTCTATTTGATCCGTGTACACTGTATGACTATTGAATTGATTAACTTTTTTCTAATATCCGTTTATATATTTTGATGGTGAGACTTAATAAGGATATATTTCTGTAGTTTGAGCAATTTCTAGTATCGTCTTTCTTATATATTAGCAGTATTGTGACTGTGTTCTAGTCTTTTGGAGTATCTCCTAAGTATTTTACTATTATTTTTGCTAGTGTTTCATTAGCTACATTGATCTATATGTATTCATTACTATCTGCGTCTTCTCGTTGTATTGGCATTATTAAGGTCACTTTTCTCAGAGATTAACACCACTTTAAAGTATCCTTTCCACGTGGCGGATATGCCTTTATCTTCAACTATTGTGTTGTCTTTTTGTTTTTTATTTGTTTTAGCCTTACTACATTTTCCTTTCTAAACGATTTTAGTGCCTTGTAAAACAGTTTCTTATTCATCGATAAATTATAGCGGTGTTTTCTTTTTAGCCTTAATTATAGTATTTTTGCATTCTAGCTTTTGGGCCTAATATACTTCATTGTATCTTTATTTCTCTTCAGTAGATAGTTCTTACAAAGTTTTTTCTTCGCATTAACTTCATTTTTAACACTATCCATCATATTGTATGTTTTTTATTTTTTTTTGCTATTATTTGTGTCATATATTTGTTTTGTTTTTTGAATTACTATTGTCTTAAATCTTTCTCATATCTTTTCATTATTATTAGTTTCATTACAGCCAGTATTTGAGAATTTATTATATATATTTTCTCTCTACTGCTTTCTGACTATATCGTTTCTGAATCTGCGGGTTCTTAAAGTTTTATTGGCGTAATTTGCTACTTTGTTTTGTTTCGATCCTTCTTTTTTGTTCTAAATGTGACTTCTAGTAAATTCTTTCTTAATTCAAACTTCCTTTTTACTGTTAAACTATTTATTTTCTTTATATTTTTCTTTTGTATTAATACATAATTTATTATTGATTTCTTTTCCCTAATGATCACCTTCCTTGTTTTTATGTATTTTTCTGTTCTTGTTGTCTGTGCAGAACTCGAATAATATTTGCCATTATCGTTAATTGTGTCTTTTCTTTGCGGTCTTTCCCATCTTTTGCGTTCATTCCCAACTGTAGAATTAAGATTACCTGTTAGTATTAGATCACCTTTGTATTCTAGAGACGATTATAATGAACCTTAATTGCTTCATACTTTTGAAAAATATGAAGGTACTTATCTAAATTATTATTTTTTTAAATTTGTAAGTCCTCTGTAAGATCAACAATTTAATCTGCAGGTATAAATGAGTGTTCTATGATGGGGATACACTTATTCTACAATTTTGATGATGACAAATGCAACCATGGGAAATTATTTCGTACACATTTTTTACTTTTTAATATACATATGACACATCTTTTTGGGATGTTCTAATCATACAAATTTTTATGTTTCAATATTTTAATATGTTTTCTTCTAATGTTAGGAATTACTGCGTTTTTATACATTCATATGTTTATTTGACTAGTTTTTCGCCTGTTCAAGACACTCAATACTGAAAATTTTATAATAAATTGGTTTCTAATCTGTAGAGATTTGTTATGTAATTTTTGCAATTTCTTACTCACGTATTATTTCCGTTTATTTAGAATCATCTGGAAATTAAATTTTTACACCTTGTATTGTAACAATATAAATCAACTGAAAGGGGGAAAATTTGAAACTATGTTATGAATTTTGAAAGGCGCCATTAATCTTGTTGAAACCTTCAAACACTTTATTTTAATTGCTTGTCTTGGTAATTACAAGTTTCATATTTCTTCCAGTCAATGAAAGAGAAAATCAATATGAACCGAAATAGGGACAGGGACCGCACTGCAAGGCAGGTAATTAATCAACTTTAGCAAACAGGGTGTCAGCAGCTAACAGGGCATTTTTATGCAGCCCTTGCTGGATAGCAACAGCCCTGTCCGAGTTCCCAACACCCACAGCACCACCAAATATTCTAAGCTGCAGAACGAGCTGGACAGCCCGCAGCGGAACTTCCTGAACAACACGCTGGCGCAGCAGGACCACCTGACCAGGCAGCAGGACGAGCAGCTGGAGGTCATCAGCAACTCGCTGGGGTCGCTCAAGACGGTGTCGCGGCACATCGGGATCGAGCTAGATGAGCAAGCTGGGTAAACGAGTCTCTTTGTACTACAGTTGAGCTGCTGAGCTGACAAGGCTTGTTTCAGTATGCTGGACGAGTTCGGCGCTGAGCTGGAGACCACGGAATCGAAGCTAGATACAACCATGAAGAAGGTAGCTAAAGTTCTTCATATGTCAAATGGTAGGTATCTCATGTAAAAATAATTGATATCATTTTTATGTTAAAGGTAAGTAGACTTGTTTTTCAAGAAGTATTTTGCGAAATTTTTCCATTTACTTAACAAGAGTCTGATCACAGAATCATATTTTGTTATATTGTTAATATAATTTACACTGTATTTATGGGTTAATCTATTAAGCTCTTAGATTTCGTTTTAAAATATTTATTAGCCTATGGAATTAAGGTGTTTAAGAAAAGATTTTTTAGAATACAAGGAAAATGCCATTGATTACAAAACGTATTTCAACTCTGTCTAAAGTCCAAAGTTTTGAGTTTTAAATATTGTGGTAGAACAATCTTTATCTTATTTACTTGCTATAGATTTGTTAGTTTTAAAGGCCTAAGTTGTGTTGAATTAATTTAGTCTGTTCTCAGCTTGTAATGATATGAACAGATATAAACAATATAAACAATAAAAAAGAACTTTCTTATTTAAATCGTATTAAAAAGTTCTTCTGTTTAATTTTTCTGGAATTACCTTCTCATAATACTAAGTACTACTTGCTGAGCAACTCTTAAAGTATATTATGATAACCATGATCATGACAATTTTAAAGATATGCCAATGCTTTTTAGCCCATTTATATCAATAACGCGATGTGTTATTCAAAATATATCAGATACAGTCGTATCTATTGTAAAATAATGTAGCCGATTTTTTATTGCTTCTTCTTGATCGCTTTGAATAGCAATGGTGAACTTTTTGGGCAGATAGTCAGAATCAAATTACAAAATGTTACTAATTACAAATTATAACATTTAATTTTTTATTTATATTAAATTGTAGTCAATGCATAGTAGCAAAACTAAAAATATATATTAATATGTCGGAAGGATAGTTTAATTAAACGGCTTTGCAAAATTGTTAAATGCATTTTTCATGCACAGTATTATATTTTTGGTTAAACTAGAACTATTTTGAACTAAGGTCTCATTTTTCTGTCTCGTCAGTTTTTTGAGACTTGATGAAAATGTGTCAATTTTTATGTTTCATTTAAATTATGAAGGGTTTGTGAATAGGGGGTTGAATCATTAGATGTCTTATCCCACTATTTAAAATATCATCAGAGTAGGACAGTAGGGAAAAAAGAGTTTATTTACAGCTATTTTTGTAGTTTATTAATTAATATAATTACATGTATTTCAGAGTAATAGAAAATTTGATGACGATTTGGAGTTTGCTGTTGTCATTTAATAATCTAGTAAATAATTTCTTTTGCAAAGATTTGGAATTTTACTTTTATTTCATTACTATTTCTGATCATTTAAGTCGGTCAATGATGTGAAATATCTTAAATATGGAAACCATAATTTGTCGATTTCAAGAAAAACGGTTTTTAACGATTCGTTCTATTTCAAAGTACGTAGATAACTGAAACTTTTTTCATTGGCGTAATTTGTTGTTGCAGAGAAGGGACATTTGTGAATTGACTGACAATTTTTTCTTTTAATGCATCATGTATAGTAATTACTTGTTATCAGTAGTGGTTTTCAGTAATTGTCTCACTTGACTTAGACATCTCATAAGACACAACACTTTCTAGTCTCGTTAGATGCAGAGAAAAATATTCTTGGTATAAACGCTGACCTTTGTAATTAATATCGTTGGTTTGCCTAGATTTATCTGAGATTCTTTTTGCGATTATAATTATTTTTGATTGTCCTAGTTTTTTCTTTGTTGGGAGAACAAAGCAAGTTCAATATCAGTATATTGTTTTTGGTTGTATTTACTGAGCTTGTGGATTTCATTTTTTCCTGAAGTTGTCCCAAATGATGCAAATGTTGGAAACTTTAGAGATTGCACATTGTGTTGTTGGTTATTTAAATCTAAATCTTTAGTATCAGGTTTTGGAGGTACTCTTGGTTAGTTCATCTTTGCCATAGCCAGTAAAACTCCTTTGATGAATTGCTAGATGCGTGAAATATGGAATATTATCTTTGTTGATAGACTAAACTTTAATATTTAAAACTCTAAAAAGGCAAAAATATTTACTTTAAATGTTGCTCAGAAACGCTTGAAAAGCAAAACCTGCACGTCTTATGTCAATATTCTTAAAATAAAACACAAATCAAGAAAAATGTAATTTAGTAGAAAAGTTGAATATATATATATAGGAAGGAATCTATAAGCACTAGTGATTGCAATTAATATAGAAAAATGTGACATCCTAAAGGTTCTATAGATATACATTTTTAATATTCTGTACAACAAGGAATTAAAAAAATACATAGAATAAAATACTTAAAAGCTATCTGATTATGCTAATAACAAATTTTACTAATTAAGTGAAATTCCTAAAAATAATCTAAAAAAACTGTCCTACACATACTTATGTAGTAAATCCATTTTTTTTATTTTAAAGTGATATATATTTCTTTGAGTTTTATTCGTGAATTTAATCTTTTTACTGCTTTCACATTTTTTTACAAAAATTAAATTTTTTACAAAAAATTTTCATTGCGATGAACTAAGTCACACTTTATTTCTTGAGTCACATTCAGTAACAGCAGTATAAAGAGTATGCAAAATTCTGTTTTTATAATTTTAACTAAGTAGACATTGTTTTAAAGTTAAGGGGTAATTGTTTTTTTCTCCATTTTTTTTATTGGCTAAAACGCTTCCTTAACTATTCAAAAATGATATCCAAAAATCTGCATATGTGGGAAAATTTTTTAGATGGTCGAAAAAGTTGATTTTTTTCACTCAAGTCATGGGACCAATTTTCAGGTAATTTGAGAGCGAGCTTCAAATGATCGGTTTTTAAATTTTAAGTTTATTTGGCCACTGTGTTATGGACTGTTGTTACTTATTAATATTTTAAAATAGACCACTAAATGTCTCCATTACTTACATTTTTATTGAAGGTAAACAACAAATTTCCTGAAAATTTTAACACTGGAAACTTTAAACGCGTTTTTCTCAAAACCACATTTTTTTGAATCGGGCGACCAACTAGCGCCTTCAATGTTCAATCGATCAACTCCAAATTTTAACTGTAGCTTTATAGTAACATTTTCTAGTGAAGTACCTGGGATTTTGTCGATTGATAAAAAAAAAGATTGTATGACCAATTTTTGACCGATTTTAAAAAATAACTTTTCCTTCAAATTGACGCCATTTTTTGTAAAAATTAATATTTTCACAAAATCCTACGTACTTCACTAGATTTTTTCATCTATTTTTAAAATCCTTTTTATTTTTTGTTCTACATTAAAAATTGCAACCTCCTCTTGAGAGAATTTTTTAGGATTACATTATTTTTTTTTAAGAAAAGGGTTACCACATAAAGTAGACCTTAGTCTTCACAGCAATGGACTCAAGAAATTCTTTTTTGTTTGCTATGGCAGAACTCCAAAAGCATTTTACACTGTTTTTACTCTTGAGAGAAGTTTCAGTATTTTGTAATCTGTGAACGTGATTATGAATTTCTTTGGTATTAATATAAATCTCCCAAATTTGTTTCCTACATTTTTATGTAAACTAAATCTTTGTTGATATAACAAAAAATATGAAACGCTTGTTTTAAATGTTCTTAAATTATTGGATGCTACAACTATGACAAAGAAAAAGCTTAAGTGTATTAAAAATATTCTTCTAACGTCCAGCAATATGATACATGAAAAATATAACCCTCAAAATGGGATACGAAATCAAATAGACTATATTCTAATAAACGTTTTCAAAACAGTACAGTATTTAGTTCCAACATCTCCAAGCGTAGACACAGGATTAGATTATAATCTGTTAATGGGGGTATTAAAAATACGTTTAAAGTTAATTAAAAAATATAATGATTTTAAAGAGAACTATATCAGCAAGACATTAGAATAATCGTTCAACGAGGAATAGCAATAGAAGTTGATAAAATAAAGGACGTTAATATATAATGGAAAACGATCAAGAGCATTTTAAGAAAAGTGGACGACGAAAACTTAAAATCGGAAAAAAAGGAATGGAAGATGTAGGAGATAATTAAAATGGTTGAAATGCGTTGAAACACGAAAATAAAAACGAATCTCAGTTGAAAGAAATTGTAAATGAAGTTAACAATCAAAATAAAGTCACAAAAAAATTGACTGAATATTAAGCTAACAAAATAGAAACAGTTGATAGGAAAGTGAAAGAAGTAGTTGAAAGTAGTCAATATTTTTTGCAGTAACAACAATGAACAAGTGTTAAAAAATTACAAATTTCCTAAACATTATTATCTAAATCAAATAATAATTTATAAATATTTAAAGTTTTATATTTTTGTAAATTATCTTCTAAACATATCCATGGATAATTAAAAAAAAATGAAAAAGTATCTCTATTAAATTAATTAAATATTAATCTCCACATTTTACAAATATTATTACCTTGTAAGTTTGATTCTTTTTGTTCTAACAATATATAATTAATTTTTTTTAAATGATTTACAATATCTAGAAAACAACTATATCCAATGGTTGTCCCAGGTGAAGTCGTTAATCTTTTCAAATTATTACAGTTATAAATATTGTCATAATTTTGTCCAGAATATGAATGCAATAGCAATAGACATTTTTTTAATATATGGAGAAAATGCACTTTTTATTAAGCATTTTTCTACAGTAATATATTTATTTTTTTAAACCATAACGTAAGTGATTAATTAGGTACATTAGAAATTGTAAAATATTTATTTTTATTTTTTACAAAATTTAAAAATATGTCAAATTATGTTTAAAAATAATTAAAATAAAAATTAAATATTATACTGCAAGCAGTCTCAAAAAAAAATTATTGTGTTATGAGTCCTACACTCTACCTCTGAACTATTGATCATTTGACATTAATTTTCTCGTAAATATGATGCTCCTTACTAATTTTCAATATTTGACCTCAATTTTAACTCTCGTAACTGTCATGTTGGTAAGAAACCTCTTGTAAGATGATTTATTTTAGCATGATAATTAATTTATAAAACTAATATTTGAAATATAAAAACAACTGAATATATTGTATCGTGTATCCTAAAAACTCAGTATTGGGTTCTGCTTTTATATTGTGTTTTGAAGGGTTATATAGTGCTGTTATTGTGATTGTTTTTTATCCAATTTTCTACGACTATGCTTTAGTTTAGGTATGCTTATGATTATATTTGTTTGTTTGATAGTGCTTAATGAAACTTTTTATAATTAGTCCTGATCATTCTAGATTGATGTGTGTATAAGTTCACAGTGTGGTAGGTTGCACATTGTGGGATTTTTTCATGAGATAATTCTGTTGTTGTTTTTGTGCGTAATAAATGTTTAATTTCGTATACATTTTTTGTTGAGTCGCAGGAACCAGGTTGGTGAAGAACTTAGACAGAGGTAATTTGCTTACTCTATGCTTGGCGTTATATATGTTCTTAAATTTTGTGTCCTTGACTTTCTATTTTAGCTTTTAATTTATTAATAAAGTGGTGAAGGTTCTTGATTGCTACTAAAAAGTTGCCTTCTTTATATAACAAGTATGAAATTGCATCATTAGCTCTATTTATATAGCTATTAAATCCCTTTATGTTTATGATTTTTTTTGTCATGATTTTTATTTAATTTTTGCCTTTTTTCAGCTGAAGTATTCAATTCTGCTTTCAGTGGTTCTGTCGATATTTAACATGTTTTTTATAAATATTGGTGGTGGTTTTATATCTTTTATTGCTATGATCTTGTTAGCTTTCATTATATTTTTATTATCTTTCCCGTTATCTGGTAGAGTTTGAATATGATTTGATAAATTGAGTTGTGGTTTACCGCTTGCTGGTTGCGTTTGTTGTTCCGAAAAGTGACTGTAATACATTATGCACTTTGTTGATTTGGTGTAGATGGTAGATAATTGGGTTGTTGCCACTGTATAACAGGTGTAGGTTATTGTAATACTACATTTTAACCCACCTACTGATTAAGTATAAGGCATGTATTTATATTAATGCTACACTGTTTGTAACTGCAGTTGCATAATGTTATTGAGAAGTTGGGATACTCGGTCAGCTTGGTGGTATATATGGCATATTTATGTTTAATGCCAGCCATTCTGGCATTAGATATGATTATATTCTTGGGTTTAATTTAAAAATACTTTATGCATTTACATGAAATAAAATTGTATATAAATAATTATCTGTCAAACTAATATTTTGTAAACTAAATGTGGAGTGGATTAAAGTCAGCTTTCAAAATTGATAAATACAAATGCTTTAATAAAATTTTGTTAAATTATTATCATTTAGTAACCTAACCTAATAAAAGCAACAGTTATTTGTGGGTGTTGTAGATTATGCTTATATTTTAAAATTTATTTTAGATATATAGGAAACAATAGTACTGTAAATCATTTTTTGTTCTTGCATAAGTTCTTGCATAAAGGTAATATAAAATTGCTTAATTAACGTATATTTGTAAAACATAAGAAAAATGACTAAAGAGAAAAAGCAGTATGCATCATCTTGGCTTAGCTTCACCATGGGAGGTTGCTTATCATAATAGCTATCTTTATTTTGGATGTTGCTGACCTGTACAGTTCAATCGATGCCATAGTAAACCATTCTCGTGGGTTAGGTAACCAGGAGATTCTCTTCTCGTTTTTCCAGCTACTTTCCCTAGGTACTTCATTTCTCCCTAGTTATCTTGGATTTGGGCTTGTCTAGCATAGTCCACCTTTTTGCCCCATAGGTTACAATTGGAGCGTATACTATTTTATATATGTGTAGCTTTGTTTCTGTCCTTATCTCTCTTTTTTCTATTATACTTCTGTTCATAGCATAGTATAAAGTACTTGCTTTATTCAGCCTATTTAATATTTTATTGTTTCTAAATATTTAGATATTTGTATTTCTTCTATGTCTATGTTATCTATTTTAATTCTTTGTGTTGGTTGCTGTTTTTGCTTCGATATGTGCATTGTTTTTTTGTCGATGTTGATTTTTAGTCTAACTACTTCTATTTCCTCTTTCCACACGTTTACTACTGCCTATAGTTGTTCTCTACTTCATGCTAAGACCACAATATAATTGCGTAGACTACGTTTTGGATTTTCACCGATTTCATGTTCCACTTACCTATCTTTAGCTTTATGGTTCTCTGCTTGCTATATTTAATCACCCTGTTCATAAGTAGGATGAATAGTGGTGGGCTGAGACTATCACCTTGCTTGATCCCTTTCTCCATACTGAATTCTTCCGTCTCTTCTCCTGCTTCTCACTATTCTTTTTACTTCCTTATATACACTCTCCATTTAGTCGAGTTAAATTAGTAAGAAAAACGCTAAAAGCTCGAACTTTTTAGCGGGTACACGTATCGAGACGTTCCAAGGCACATTCGATTCGTAAGAGCCTCAGAAAAAAATGTTACCATATATTGTGCATTTGTGCACTCGAAAATGCATTTATTTAATGTGCTTTTCGCAGACCCAAAGGAATATTTTATTTCTCGCTTAATATTGGCCAAAATAAACTCATTCTCGTTATTTGGAGGTTTTTAGAGTCGCTGATCACGAACACGAAGCTTAGAAAGTGCCCCGATGCACTTGGGGGACATTATTCTGGGGATGGAGGTGATTTTAGAGAATTACCTCAAATTTTTTTTCAATTATTGTATATTATTATCTTTGCTACAGTGGTGTGGTTATTACAAACAAATTAGTTACATTAGAGCAGTTTCTGTTAGTTTTCTTGTCATTTTTTGAGACACACAATGCAATGGCACGTGTAGCGGAAGATCCATTTTTACAATAGGCTCAATGCTTTTTTTACATCGTTATTCTTTTGCCTTTTTGAATTAACTTTGGCAACCGTTTAGATTTTCGGATAGTTATAAACGATTTCAGTAATGTTATTCTGAACTTTTCCAAAAAATTTAAAGTCAAAAGAAAACATAAAATTATCGGCCGCCATTTAGTGTTACTTGAACAAGAATAAGTACTTTCTTATCTTACGATCTAGATTGATCATAACCCCTTTACATTTCTAATGTCTTCACCAGAAATATCAACTATATATTCGTTAGCTATTTTCTTTTATTCAACTATGTTTTACTACTTGCTGTACATAAAATGGTCATATTTTGAGAATGTAAGAAATGTATAGGCTGCAATACTTACAAGTTTCTTATGTCGTGGTTATTTCGATTCTTCATCTGGCTACCTGGAGGTTAAAATTGCAAATGATGTTTTGAATTAATTTAGTAGCTCTTACTTTGATATGGAAACGTTTAAAAATATGGAGGAAGAAAGTGTGGGAGTGTTTAGCACTTTTTTGGTAATTTGCTGGACAAAGTTGATGCTCCACATCTAACAAATTCGAAAGTCTTATTCTGTCGCAAATTTTATTACTAATATTACAGGAAGTACTGATAGGTATTGTAATATTATGCTAATATATGTTACACTTTATGATGTAAAGTTAATATTAGGGTGGTGAAAAGCTTTTTTGTTTTTTGAGTTGTTAAATTTGGCTCTAAATAAACTGTTGAAAAAATTCGACTGTTTGATAAACCATCTTGTTGAAATTGTGGCCGTTTTTGGCATTATTTATATTATCTTGAAACAACGATACTTTAGTATGGTCAGTCGAAGATTAGTGCTGTCCATAGGGCTCAAAGAACTAGACCGGAATTAGGGAAACTTGATGGAATCGAACTGTTACCGTACGCCAGGTATAGTTCTGATTTGGCACCATCAGATCACCGTCTGTTCTAATTTGTGACCCACTTTTTGGCCGGATATCAACTTCACCAACTCATAGGAAATATAAGACACTCTCCATATACCAGTTTTTTGGTTTCAAGCCCCAAGAATGGTGCCAGTGAGACATAGACTTGGCTCATAACTAGGTGAATACTATACAAAGGTGTACATTTTGATTTTTAATTTTGTGTCTCCTTCAGAATATGAAAAAAAATATTAAAAAAAAACTTTTGCATGTATGTATATTGCTACTTATAATTGTATTTTGTTGCGTATAATAGGGTTAAAATAATGAAAATGATAACGAAGTTGTTGGAATGTCCTAATTACAACGAACCTCGACGAATCGATTATTCAGGACTCACAATGACACTGTCTTGCACAACAGTGATTTGTTGCCCTGTCCGCGACCGACTCCGCTTAGGCGATTTCACCGTTTCCTGTGAGCTAGTCGTCCAAAACTTCATTAGTCTTCGAATTATAGATTCGTTGGGTGCTTAATTTCTCCCGAGAATTACATGAAATTTTCGTTCCATCTGCACCGCTTTGGTAAAATGTTTTAACAATAAGAACACCATTTTCCGTTGTAAACTGTTCTGTGATGAAAACGAACCAAAACCAACTAATGTAGTGAAAAAATAATCAATGCTAAATTAATCGGAATGATAGTAGATAACAAAAATGATAAGAACAGACTTGCTGAATTCAAAACAAAAAATGCCACCCGATTCAAATTCAACGCCCTTTATGGAATTTTAGTAAAATTATAAAATCCAATATTAGTTGTTTCTGCCGCGAATGGTTTTAGATTATAGTGCAAAATAACCAGTTTAGGGTCATTGCCGACGTAAAATGTGAGTCAGTAAGATTCAAGAGTAATAGAATATCACATCCTTGAAATTTCAGCAAATGTACAGAATAAGTTTTTTTTTATGAATATTGGGTTTTGAGATCGATGTCGATGGTTTATCAGGATTAACTTACGATTTTGTTTTTTTGTAGTGGTTACATTACATAACATTTTATTATTGTATTATTGTATGCAAAAAGTCCTTGAACAAAACCTCATTGTGATGTCTTGCTTTACGGTCTATAGTAAACACATATGGGATCTAATGAACCTTTTATATATATTTTTTTCAAATCGTTTTCCAAAACCTCACCACTTTTTACATATGCTAGAAGAAACTGTTTTCTTCTAATGATTTACAAATTATAGCTTTTGTCTTGGATGTGCTTTCTTATTGAAATAAGGGGAAGTAACGTCTATTGCGTTGCTTGTCAGATGTCATCGTGTTTTATGCCCTCACATTAAATTATTTGAGGTTATCTCTTTGTGTCGGTATTATACCTAAAAATGTCGGTAAATGAGTATTATATAACTGAATTAATATCAGAGCTGAGAATTAATTTGCATAACTAATGAAACAAGGTAATAATTAAATAACTACGTAATTCCTATAACAAATTCCAATTAAACCGTTCATGTTCCATAATTAAAATGTTAAATTGCAAATAATAATAGTTAATAAAGCATATTGTAATTATTTCATTTTATTATACATTGTGATAATAACAATGTTCCATAGAAGGAAAAGATTAATTGGCAATTTAATTGGTAACGTTCGTAATTAAGTAATAGTCGATTAATCAGCCGCCCAAACAGAGGCAACCTCACTAATCAATAGTTCAGCAATAAATCAGAAATGACTAATTCACAATTCCCGCAGACAAACGAGCTTTTCTTTTATCTGCCGCATAGCACTCCAGTGGTTCAGAAACGTCCAATTAAATTGCAATTCAATTACCATTTCACCAGGGCAAGTCAATTGGATTTGGGACTTGCTGCCTTTATTGATGTTTCCTTGCGTTGTATATCCCGCCAAGTAATTTTACGGTCTGTGTGCTGCCATACAAATCGAGGGTCGGATTAGACAAATGTCATGCAAAATGCTGACTATGATCGTTAACATTTTATGAAATAACTGAAAGCGATTTTCTTTATGACAATATTGTCGTTGTTATGCGAATGATCTTGCTGAATTTTGCTGTGACGTAGTTTTGATATTAAAAAAAGTTTTGTACTGGCGTAGATGTCGAAAAAACAGGAGCACACCATTCAACGGGATTTGTAAAGCGTGGAATTGTATAAATGCGCTGTCGAGAAAACTTTAACATAATTGGGCAACAAAGATGAGTTCTCGACCGAATGACTTGGCTGGTGATTTTGTCCAGCAAAATCTGACATTGCTTATTCAATGACAATAGTAGAATCCGGATATGGAAGCATTGTTCAATCGGTTAAATGATGTAAAACATGGGTAGTTATGGTATGGTAGCAAATTACGTTTTATTTTGTGTGATGGTACCGTAAATTTCACCAAATGCATTGAAATTTTGAATTGCATACTTCTGTCTGTCAGAAAATGATGGACTATTTAATCGATTTAATGTCCATAGGTTAAAAGCATCACATCACAGTAAAGAAGGTTCAACCAAGTATTAATTGTGATTTTTATGTAAACACTCTTCTTTATCTTTCTCCTTTTGGTTATCTTCCCTGTATACGTTTGGTGTTTTCATCCTTTGTACTTCCTGTTTTCTAAATCTTCTTTAATTAGTTGTTTTTTTAGCAGTATGCTCTGGACTATTCTCCTTCATTTGATCATCGGTCGTCCTATTCGTCTTTTTCTCTTAAATGGCTAATTTATAATAGCTGTGGTTAATCTCTCCTCCTCAATTTTTTTAACTTGTGGGTACTATCTTAGTGTGCTATTTTTTGTGTACTTGTAATTGACGTTTTTATTCTCATCTTTCTCCAGATTTGCTCTGTTCTTATTCTGTTCATGTGTATATTGTAGGTTCCGTCTCAGATTCTAATTATGCAGTTCTTATCTTGTACTTTATTTTGTTTGTCATAAACCGTAGTTCTCCCCGGTGAGTTGTTATGCTTTCTACAACAGTGTTGAAAATTCTTCTCTTTGTTAAGATTTTGATACTATGTATTTCTTGGTGTGTGTGGGTGCTTCATTTCTTTTCACTATTTTATCTTCTACGTTCTTAATTTTTCCTGTACTTGACATCATTGAAGTTAAATATTTATTTTCTAAATATTTCAAAATTAACCGCGTATCCCAGTGTTAATCCTTTTGTTATTTTTATTGATCTTGTTAGTTTATTTCTTATCATTTTTTGGAATTTTCTTTTTCCATATAAAAATCATGTGACTTGAATCAATTTTTTTAATTTTATATTTATTATTATATTTCATACTTTATCTTATGTTATATTGCCATAAACCTTTTTTTTTTAAATCTCCTAAAGTTAATCTCAGTTAATGAGATTATCATCCCGTCTGTCTGTCTGTGTGTCTGGAGACACTATAACTTCCGTTCTATTCAACGGATTCACTTCAAACTTGGCATACACACATCTTAGGTCAGTACCTTTCGTGGGATTGGTTTTCAGCCAAATCGGTTGACGACAACCGGAAGTGACCGCTACGATTTCGAAAATTCATTATACTCACATATGTCATGCAGCATATCATTTGACAGCATTTTTGACGCTGATCATTATGATGACAAAACTTTGAAATACTACATAGCGGTTTTAATGGTATTTTGATTTAAAATTTAGATTAACACTGTATGACTGGCTCTTCACTTTCAGACTCATTCATTTTTGTTCATTCATTCATATCATAGTGTTCAGCGCGGTCGAAAGTTTCCTTTATGGTTGACACCATTCTTTTTTTTTTCTATAACTTTCTTATTGCTCTTGTAAATAGTCTTTCGATAATATTCATTGATAGTTCTATTATAACATCTTGTATTTTTTCTTAAGTATTGATATGGTGTAGAAGTTGGTTCCATATGTTGATCTATTTTTCTCCCTTTATATTTTTTAAAACATATTCGTTATTTGTGTTAGATTATCTGCCTCGTTTTTTACTAATTATACTTGAGAGCAAAACAATCGATTCACTAGCTGCACGCACATTTTCGTCTCCTGTTTGAGTCTAAAGAAATAGAAATTAAAAACATTAACGTGCAAGGAGTATCTTTATTATTGAATTTTTAAAAAGTATTGTATTAATCGGATGACTTATTCAAAAAAATGTGCATTACGAACGGGATTTACGAATCTTGCTAAATGAAACGCACGTGCGCGATAACTGTGACTGGCGTACAATACGCCGGCAATCCGCTAATTCATCTTAGTCACTTATCCGAAGTTGACGTAAGTAAGTAAGTGATGTAAGTGCTGAGGTGATTCGCAAGAAAATGGATGCCACAGTCGCCGAAGCAGCCCAGTTGCATTGTTGAAAGAGGGTCACAATCAGAGGGCCGTGCCAAATCGACTAAATCTGAGGCAATCAGGTGTGTCAAGAGTGTGGCATCGATACCGGAAAAGCGATGGCTACGTCCGTCGGCAAGGAGGCGGCCGTAGGCGCGTGACAACAGAGAGAGACGATTGCTTTCTCGTCTCAATATTCCCCAGAAATCGACATATGACTGGCGTTGACCTCAAGCTGTTGAGTTTAGTGCGGTCAGAGGTGTGATCGCCAGTGCTTGAACAGTAAAAAGACTGAAGGCAGCCAACCTGACCCCAACAAAAACAGCTGCGGGTCCCAAGCTGACTACAGTCCAAAAGCAAAAGCGACTGGAATTTGTTCGCGAACATCTCGATTGGTCCTTTGGCCATTGGAGTCAGGTATTATTCACTGACGAGTCCAGGATGTGCCCACATGGCAACGACAGGAGACGTCGGGTCTATAGAAGGCGGTCAGGGGAGCGATTTGCTCATTGTTTAATTCAAGAAACTGTCGTATATGGAGGTGGCTCTTGTATGTTCTGAACGGGCATTTCCATGCATGGAAAAACTGAGTTGGGTTTTCGTGCCTAGTGGAGGACACGGGGGAGTTTTAACAGCGGACCGCTACATCAGGGATATTCTGGAGGAACATGTTTCGTTAGCGGGATTTGTTGACGAGGATTTTATGCTAATACACAACAGTGCAGGATGTCACACCGCGCTAGTGACCACTACCTAGTACTTGGCTGACGTCGGTATACTGCAAATGGGCTGGCCTTCATATATCCAGCCTAGACTTCAATTCAATTGAGCATGTTTGGTATGAGCTTAATCGAAGAGTCCGCGTCTGAAATCTTACACCAGAAAGGGTGAAGGAACTGAGAGCGGCGTTGATTGAAGAGTGGGAAGCAATCCCTTAAGACAGCTTAGGAAAAGTCATTCGATCCATGCGTAATCGCTTGGAAAGTGCAATTAGGAGTAGAGGAGGCAACACTATGTATTGAAAAAAATCATCTAATTAATTTTATTTTTTCTTTCATAATCATCTTTTTTCTTGCAATTCGTTTGTGTTGCACATATTCTTAGGCTCATAACTTTGTCAGAACAGGCCCGATCCCAATCAAAGTGCTATCATTTGAAACCACCGTTTTTAAGCTTTCAGATAGTACACATACTTTACTTGGAATGGTATCGGAGTCGTTACACATTTTCTCAAAACTCGAGCATGTTGCTGAATCAATTGTTTTGCCCTCAAGTGTATATTCTGATATTGTCTGATCCTGCCGATTTGTTCTTATCTTTTAATTTTAGTGTCTTTATTTTATACCTTTTTTCTTTATTTCTATCTCTTCTATAACTGTTTTATTCCCTTTTGTTTCTTTTTTTTTTGGTAAAAGGGTCTTGTAGTGTTCTATCTATTGCTTGGCTTTATTACACTAATATTGATTTTATTTTCTGTTTTTTTTTCCGTAAATTTCGAATTACTCTCTGTCTCTTTTTTAGATATGTTGTATTATAGTGGTGTTTCTGGACACGTTGCTCCAACTTATCTTATTTGCCTTTTACATTCCACGTATTGTCTCAAACTGGATGCTTAATCATTATCCATTGTTCCTCTTCTTCGTATTGTCGTGATTAGTTGATCCTCTTGGGAAATTGGGATCGGTTCATATAGATTTCTGTTGCTTTCCACAACTTTGGATAGGAAGGGATGATCAATAATGTAGTGGGACTAAGTGTCAGGGCATAGTTATTTCCTTGTAATGGGGGTGTAGAACACAACCGAGGCTTGCGTGAAATACATCTATTTTCTACCAGAATCGTAGGGGAGTGTCTACCCGTTACCCGGAATTGTTGGTCATCTGTATGTCTTACCTTCTAACATTGTTTATTTTTTCTTTTCTTCTCTTTTAATAATTATCAAATTTATCTCAATTGATCTCGTTTTCGTATTAGATCTGTCTTGGTATACTGTTGGATATCTTGTTTTATTATCATTCATCATCTCTGTTTGCGTTCTATTCTGCTATTTATGTCTCCTGTTACAAGTAGTTCACTTTACTTGTATTTATTTTCTGTTTATTTGTCCAGGGCATTGAAGAATTATTTCTTTTCATTTATTTATACGTATTTACATTTATAGAATATACCCTAAAATTATCATATAGTATCCATGTATTTTTAGTGAGCGGTTGTTAATTTTTTTTATGTCTTGTTAATTATTTATTTTTAATTAATATTGGTGTTCTATTTTATTCTTTTACTTTTTTCTACACCGCTGGTAATATGTTTACTGGACTTTTGCTTTCATCTCTATTTCGGTTAATATTACTATATCTAGATTCAATTCCTCTTAAGGTTCTTTCCCGTTCTGCTTTTATAATGCCCAATTTCTTTTTCTTTCAAATTTGTATTTGGCGTCGGTTGAAATTTAAAGCTGGATATCTAGAATTTTGCACAGTATTGCGTTTTACCCTCTCTCTCTTGTATCCCATGGAGTTTCCACCCGGAGGTAGTTATTCCTTTTATCACGTTTGTTTGTTTGTAGTAGGTTGCAATCCTCTTATAAAGGACCTTCCAGTTTAACCGTTCATTATGGATCAGATGCTATGTGCAGCCACCCTCTCTAGGTTTGGATCAACTTAAGGTATTTTTCTGGTATTTGTCGTATTTGGCGGATTTTTCCAATCCGCTTGATAGAGAACTTATCAACCCAGTTTGGGGTAAGCGCTTTGTGTTTTTTAATTTAGTGCAGCCCTTGTCTTTAAATAGTCTTTAAGAAGTGTAATAGTTGTGTGGACATTAAAATTGTGAACTTATAATAAAAGTTGCATTCAATTAGTATACCTATGCTATTTTCTCTACTATTGTTTTCTCTTACGAATATTATTTACGACTGAATAAATTAATTGGCAAAGCTAATATCGATTATTCGATTACAATTTTAGAAAATCACACCAAATTCCATGTTTTCTGTGGGAATTAGATATTTCTAAGCTGACTTGATTCAAGATGTAGACTTTTTTTTATTAATTTTTAACTTCCTCAATAATGTTAGTTTGAATGAACTGAATTTTTATTTGTTAATTACTTTTAAGTTTAATTAAAAATTTTTTGCCATGTGGGCACTTTACTACCCCCATAAAAGTTTAACGTGCTAAATAGGCAACCTTAAGAATTTCCGATAATATTCATATATCTTACTGACCAAAAGAGAACCGCGATACAATGATCTTGAAACCAAATACGTTATCATAAGTCTGGACGTGTGAAGTAGCGTATTGTCTTGTTGAAAAACGTAATCTCCGTTTGCCAAGAATTCAACCTCCACAAGTAATCTTCGTTTTCTGGGCAAAGAAATATGGCTGATGTTATAATACTCAAAACCAGCATGTCATAATGGATCCACTACCCATTCATCTGTGTGATTATGAGCGTGGTTCTTTTGAAAGATTGCGATAATAAAATGCAAACCTGTCCGGCTCATTCAAATGAATTTCTTTTAACATTTTCAAACAACATTTTACACTTCATGTGCCGCTTTACTGAATTATAAGCGGTAAACACTCGAAACAAGACTGAATGCTTTATGTAATCATAACTTTGTTCTAGGTAGAGGAATTTTTTCAATGTCATTAGTACTGGGTTCCTGACACTGAACCCTTACTTTTATTTCTTCTGGAAGCTCTGACAATAGAAATTGGTATGTCGTTAAGGCGCTTATAGCATGGCAGAATCTTGAGTGGGTCTGTTGTTTTGAATATGCCAAAGTTGACGTTGACATAAGCCTTGCGACGGCCTCAAGAAATTTCGTGGTGTCTGCATGCTTGCCACGATGTTCTGGAAGGCTGTCAGAAATGTGGAGGGGTCCACGCTCTAGAACCATCTATCCAGTGTTTGGGCCACCCAGGTGAAAGGTTCTGCGGCGTGCGCCGATGGGCTAACTAGAAAGGTGAAGTGGCCGTTGGGTGGCTGCGGCGGGAACTGAAATATCTCCACAGGTCGTTGCGGTGTAGGAGCGACCTTAAACGGTTGCCGCTTATTGGAATTTTAGCTTTGGGAACGCGGGGCTTCTACTGAAGTTAGCTGGATGGGGTCTCTGGCAATGAGTGCAGGTGGTGAGCTTACTCCTTTTTTCGTATAGTCCTCACAGTGATGGTCAGTCCCGTATTTGACTTACCTTTGGCTGTTACAACTAGCTAAGTCAAGAACGCCGGACAGGTCAAAAATCTTTTTCCCTTGCTGTTGCTGAAATTCACAATGGGCGTTGTTTGGGGTTCTTCCTTGTACACCTCACGGTTATGATAGGGATGTTGTTATCCAGGAGTTTGTTTTTCAATTCTTAGTTGAGCAATTGGAAAACGATCGCAATTTTTTATTTATATATTTTCTAATAAAGCCCACTTTTGATTTAGTGGTTTTCTCAATAAATAAAATTGCTGTTTTTCTGACGAATTCAACCCAATAAATAACCAAGGAACAATTTTACTTTAATGAATTTTGAATGACGAAGAAAACCTTAATATACCGAATGCCGAATGCTATTGGGTGATAACCGATTTTTTGTATCCGCACTTGGATGATATGAACTTAAATGATAGTTTGGTTCTAACAGGACGGTGCTACAAGCCAAACTTCTAGCGATATCATCAACTTATTGGCAGAAGAGTTGGAAATAAATAATTTTACTAAGTGGACTTGTCAACTGACCTCCAAGATCTTGCAATTTCTTGAAGTTATGTTAAAGAACAGGTTTATAGGAATAAACCATAAACGCTGGATGATCTGGAAAGAAAAATTGAACACACTATTCGTGAAATATGGCCTGATATATATTAGCACTAAATTATGGAAAATTTGGTTTTTCAAATGTACTTCTGTCATCGCAGCCATGGATGGTATTTTAATGGTGTTATTCAGAACATAATGGCATGGAATGTACTTAACATTAAAGCAAAAGCTTTAGTTACGTCTTTAAGTATCTTCTATTTTATTTTATTTTATAGTTTTGTCATTCTTATGGTAATTGTTAAAGTAATTCATTCTTAACATACAGAGCTTTTATAAGGTGCGTTAAATGGAAAAATTTATTTACAGAGCATTCGGAATATGTATTGTTCAACTCGTTTTTTCAGTTCAGTACACTTACGTCAGCACTTAAAAAGTATGTAGATATAGCGTGAAAATAATTTCTTCAAGTAGATGCAGAATCGTTCATTTATAATCGACCCAAGATTATCGTTGATCTGGAATTTTTCGGTGGGTTGATATAAAAATCATAAGAAGGCTAAGAGTATCGGATTATATTTGAAGAGATACATTCTTATCGTCAACAATCCGCCGTTTTTGGGAATAGTTGATTTTAAAATTTTAGAAGGGTTGACTTGGTTGATTGGTCCAGTTCTTTTTTGGGCATGTAGAGTTCTAAAATTGGCTTCTTGTAAGTCCAGGAAAAAGTCAATATAATTTTTCTACAGATTGCTGCACCAGTAACTTCTTCAGTTTTTGTGCGTTACTCTGTTCTTAATTGATTTTGTTGTAGCTCATAGAAGCTTACCTAGTTCTGTTCTCCAATAACTACGTTGCACAAATGCGTGACTAATAACTTCATATTGACATAGAAGCTCCTGGCGGGAGATATGTCTGTTTTCATATTGGGTGTAAATTGTTCAGGCACTCATTTTGTAAACATTAGACTGTGACATATTACTTTCTCTACGGCTGTAATGTTGTCTTTTTTTTTCTGAATATTGAGCTTGAGGGAAGGAATTTTTACATTAGTGATTTATAGTATATTCATACATTTGTTTACAACTTATGTACCCGGCACAGGAATGAACTCTTGGTCGATAATGAATCTATAGGTATCACGCCTTTGCTCTAGAAAAATATTTTTGCTATTCTTGTTGATGAAAGGCTGACGTATTGTTGCATTATTTTGCAGATTCCTATGGGTGTTAACTCTTTAGTTAATCTTTAGTAGCTCGAGGGTAAATTTGTCACACGATATTGTTGTACAGGACATTTTCAATTCACTTGTTGATATCCCATTGAACAATCCTTGTACTTACTCTTGCAAACTATGATATAATTTTAAAGAAAATGATCAAAATAAGCGGATCTAAAGTAAAATTTCAGTGTGAAATTGCAAAGTAGCGCAATAAAGAAGTGCTGCATAAAATCTTTGAGAAATCTCAATTTTACAACGATAGCGGTAATGGGCGTGAGATAACCGCGAGTACAAAATTGTTTTGGGAAGACTGGAGCAAATGAAAAACGGGAATTACAGTTCATAAAAAATAAGTTGCAATAAGCAGAAACAGCTCGCAGGTATTTGTGCTAGAGAAATTCGTTACTAACAAAGTTGGGAACGCGTGGGAGCTTTTATAAAGACGTGATATTAAATTTGTTATCATTTGATATACTTTACTTTTATTTTAAATGGACTAAATATCTATTATAGAAAATTATAGTCTGCAAAGATCAATTTACCGTCTCAAATTACTCTGCGAAAACTACAATTTGAAAATATCTAAAGACAAAACAAAGATAATGGCCTTCCAAGGAAAACAACCAGTGCGATCGAAAATAATAATAGATGGAAAGACTTTAGAACAGATATCTCATTTCAACTACTTAGGCTGCGACACCACATACGAAAATGATAAAGATGTAGAAAACAAGATTCATAAATTCCAAGCAATTTGCGGGACAATAAATAGAACGCTAAAACACAAAACAAGAAAAGAAACAAGAATGAAATTTTACAAGACCATGGCCGTCCCCATACTCACTTATGGAAGCGAATCGTGGATAACAAACACAAAAAACAAATCTAGCATACAAGCAGTGGAAACGAGGTTTCTCAGAAATGTTAAAGGTTGCACAAGGAATGATAGGATAAGAAATGAAGAAATAAGGGAAGAACTAGAAATTTTCAACGTTAACGACAAAATAGAAGAATACAGAAACAATTGGAGACAACACGTTAATAGGATGACAGAAGAAAGAATACCGAAACAAATCCTAAACTACCACCCAAGAGGACGCAGAGATGTAGGAAGACCGAAGAAAAGATGGTCCTAATGAAATGAAGTTCGGAACAGGCAGAATGGCCTAAGCCTTGATGACAGAAGAAGAAGAAGAAGAGAATTATAATTTTTTTTGTAATTTATTTGTTATATTTATATTTTTTGTTGTATACTTTAAGAATATAATCAATCTAGTGTCTGGTAATGTAGTAAATAATAAGTAAATAATGTAGGAAATAGTAAGTGTCGAAGTTGCTATAAATGGGTTTCTTGTTACAGATATACATTGCTGGCCCCAAGTTACTATTGGCCACAATAACATTTATATGTTTATATTGATCTTCGCTTTAATTTCTCGCTTTTACCTCGCCATTCGCCCTTGATTTTAATCTTCGAACTTAAAAATTCAAGCATTGTCGTTATCATAAAATTTGTATTTTATAAGGTAACTGCAATTAGCATTTATTCCTCGTCTTAGTTGTGAAGAATAAAGACACTTACTTGGAATTGTTCCAGATCATTCTTAGCTCTGTACCCAACAAAACTGTTTTTGAACCATGCAAAGTTGAAATTCTTTATAATCATTATGTAGATCAATGTAAAATAGAAGAATATTAACAAAATTTCCGTTAAAACTGATGGCTACTACTGATTTTGGCAACCTTATATTTCGATGGCGACGTTTGATGATCCAAAACTGGGCCACTTGGTTCTCTTTTGGGGGTTGACATGATATTTACAAAATTTTACTGATCTAAGATCTAAGATTTCAGAAGCAAGAGAAAACTAAACGTGGATAGGTTGAGCTTAGGTTTTGTGCAATAAGGGACGTATTGATGACTATTTCTAGGGTTAAGTTCGTCCTTACAATTACTCCGTTACTTTTGGTCGACTTATTATATTTGTACGACGACTAAACAATGGGCTGTGTTAAAATAATAAATAAATATATTTGTTTTTGCCTCTTCTTGATCTTTGTCGCGTTTAGCACGGCATTCTCAACGATTTATCGATTTGAAATGGACTAGGAGAGGCAACTAGAGAAGTCTCTCTAATATTGGAAATTTTCAGGACCAGAGAATAGACTTTAAGTAACTACAAACACAATGCTTGTCATAATCTTTCCCCAAAATATTTGGAGAAATTGAATAAATTACCTTACAACAAAAATACGAACAAGTATCATTATATATATATATATATATATATATATATATATATATATATAACGTAACAAAAACAAAAAGTGCTATACTCTAAGTATACTTGATGGGATATTCATTATCATCATCCTCGTCTATTGCCTATATCAATCCATTTTGGATGTAGGTCTCTCCCAATGAATGCCATTCTTGTCTACTTTGCGCTTTCTGTATCCAGTTAAAGTTAGCCACCCTTTTACTATCATCTGACAATTTTAAAGAGGGTCTACTTCTAAATCTTTTTCCTTGTCTAGGTCTCCACTGCACTACCTTTTTCATCCATCTAATTCCTCCCCATGACCTGCCCATAGTCATTTTTGTTTTAATATACTTTCTACCAAGTCTTCCACGTTTGTTATTGTCCTTATCCACTCATTTCTGTTTCAATCTCTCAACAATACTCCTAGCATTGACTTTCCATAGCTCTCTATGGTTTACTTCATTTTTCTTTATGTTTCCTTGCAAGTATCCAAGTTCTACTCCATAAGTCGGTACAGGTAGGATATTCTGATTAAACAATTTAGTTCTATAACCTAGTCATTCATTTTTTTCTATGTCGATTTTAAGACCGGTTTCTCTTGACTTTTGATGCAAGTTTGTCATCATGTCCTGCAAGTCTGCAACTGAGAAATTATTAAAAATTACAAGAAAAAAGCTTTTGTGTTTGCTAAACATTTATAAAATGTTTTTAACCTTTTTCCCTCGCAGTTTTTTAGATACATAATTTCAAGTGGAACTGCCTATTACAAAATTTACGCTACTGGAAATATAACAAGCTATTTTAACTGAAATTAATAATAAGAAAACACTAAATTGAAATCTAATCCCAAATAAAATACCCCAACTGTCTAAAAATTATAACATTTATCTTAACCCAAATTAAGATATGTCTCTATCCAATGAAAAGTAGTACAAATAATCATAATTCCAAAACCGGAAAGGAATTTAAACAATGTAGAACCCATACCTCTATTCCCGATACTATTTCAGTTGCTAAAACGACGTACGCCAATACTAAAACAACGAGAATCTACACCCAACCATTAGTTCAGATTTAGAAGACAACACAGTAAAACAGAACTCTTCCACTGTGTTTCTAAATGTCAAACAAGCATTTGACAAAGTATGGCATTAAGGCTTAGGTCAAACTTGAAAAGCATTGCCGCATTATTTTTATGATATTATTAAATGCGATTTAGAAAATATAAGGCTTCTGGTAAAACAACGAAAAGAACTATCAGAACTGTATATTTTATTGACTATCGAGTTCCCCAGAGCAGAATACTAGGCCCAGTTTTACATACTCTCTATACAGCAAATGTACCCACCACCACCAATTTGACTTTAGGAAGCTATTCATTATTTAACAAGGCCATATAATTGTGGATCCTATAAGCCAAGCCTTTAAAAAAGAAAAATACTGCATAATTGCTTTTCTCGACGATAGTCGGGAGTTGGATGGCGCATAGGCCTGTTTTTTAAAATTAAAAAAAATTCCCTCGCTCTGTATTTGTCATCTTAAGAGTCTTATCTGTCAGAAAATATTTCCAGATAGAGTTTGAACAATACCTAACAACTCATCATCCAGTAAAGTCAGGAATTCCGCAGGGCAGCGTTCTTGGTCCACTACTATATCTTGTCTATATAGCTGATATGCCCACAAATCAATATTCTCTCACTGTGGATTGAAAATACCTATGTATATAAAATGGGATAAAATTTGGAAGAAGCGAGGAGAAAGTTTAAAAAATATTATTGGATACTAAGAAGAAAATCCAAGCTTTCTCTTACCAATAAGCTACTTGTTTATAATGCAATGTTCAAACCTATGTGATCATATGGTATTCAATTGTGGAATCCAACGTCCAACTCCAATATCTAAATAATAAAGAGGTTTCAGCCTAAAGTTTTATGTGCAATATATAATGCTCCATACTTCGCAAGAAACGTGGACATACTAAATTGTTTAAACATAAACTCATTAAATATAGTGAAACATTTTAAATAAACTATAATTTTATTCTAATGGATTGGTTCTATTTTATTAGATTTCTTTACTTTATTAAATGACAATGCTACTATATAAATATTAAATATGTATAAACTTTCTGATTTGCCATATAGACTTAAGAGTATATCTTGCAAATTAGCATACTTGTTTTATAAAATAAACAGGTACAGAGTAGTCTTTAAGTTAAACTTATGTTGTAATTATTGGATTTCAATTTCATGTCACTGCTTTCACGTCAGATATTTTCTATCAGATGTTATACTTATTGTAAATCTATAAATTGCAAATATAAATTATACCTAAAGAAACTTTTCGTAAAACCATTCCTATTAAAGGTATGTTTTTTTTGAGCGCACTTGCAGGCACTGTAGCCTAAAAGGCTTATTGTGCCCACTAACATGCACTTAAATGCTAGAACATTCACACACGCCCATGGGTTGACAGAGGAACAATGATCTTGACAAGTGAGCTAACGGCGGCAGCTCTTATATGTTACCTCTAATCGTGCATTTTAGCTATAAAAGAACGCACAATAGCTTAAATAAGTTGAATCGAAGTATTTCTTACACAAATGCTTAAAATCGCAAAACTCAAGCTGTAATTCTAAAAATTCGACTACAAATTATACTAATAGTAAAAGTAAAAGATATTACTAATGTTCTTTGCGTTCTAATTATTTACTAACATTGTACAGCAAATTGTATGGCGCGGTTGTTCTACGTGAAGGGCCATAAAAATACCTTAAATAGCAAGTGTACCTGTAGCTCGATCCATCATTTTTAGCGAAAAACATATTTTCGATAGGTGCACGTTCATTATAATTCAAATCCCGGAAGCAATGACTTCTCAACAGCACACCGAAATAATTTTTACATACTCGTAATCAGCATCAGCAGTTTTTTTAACAGCATATAGTTTATCCCCACATTCGGTGCAAATATTCGATAAGAAACGGCTAAAGCTCTTAATTAAAAATTAACCATAAACCTCAAAAAAATTTATAGCCTAGATATTATTTCATTGTGCTCTAAACAAATTATCTTTCTGTCATAGGTAGTAAATAAATATATAATTAAATTTTAAAATATGTCACTAGTAACAATTCGACATAAAATCAAAGAATGCTCTTACGTTCAAGCGTGAGGCACTACTCTGCATCGACTATTGATTCTACGTAGCTTATACAAGTGCCGGCTTACTGTCCATCAGGTTCGTCCAAGCTTCTACGACAATCATTATGCGCTTGCAGCTAGTGAAGTAAAACTGCACTAAAAGACTGGTGTCGCCACTAATGATTGTGTTTAACTGATTTTGAATTAGAATGATATCGCATTTAGTTCTTCAATTTCGCGGATTATTCCATCTGCATGGGTATCACAGAAAATAATTTACCAACTACGTTCTATAATATAACGTACAACTTGTCAATGTTCAACAATATATTTAAAGTCAAAATTAACCACTCAACAGTAAAAACATTTTTGAATCACTCAAATGATACTACTAATTAAACAGGAAGATAAAGAGATTGCTAGAGAATGTGTATAAAAAGTTAAAATAATAACTAGTTATGCAGCAGTAGCTCAATCATTTCAATATGTATTGGGGGAAAGGTACATACCAAGAAAAGATCTATCAGTATTACCAAATTTTGTACTGATGTAATGATACTTGTTCGTATTTTTGTTGTAAGGTAATTTATTCAATTTCTCCAAATATTTTGGGGAAAGATTATGACAAGCATTGTGTTTGTAGTTACTTAAAGTCTATTCTCTGGTCCTGAAAATTTCCAATATTAGAGAGACTTCTCTAGTTGCCTCTCCTAGTCCATTTCAAATCGATAAATCGTTGAGAATGCCGTGCTAAACGCGACAAAGATCAAGAAGAGGCAAAAACAAATATATTTATTTATTATTTTAACACAGCCCATTGTTTAGTCGTCGTACAAATATAATAAGTCGACCAAAAGTAACGGAGTAATTGTAAGGACGAACTTAACCCTAGAAATAGTTATCAATACGTCCCTTATTGCACAAAACCTAAGCTCAACCTAACCACGTTTAGTTTTCTCTTGCTTCTGAAATCTTAGATTCCAAATCAGTAAAATTTTGTAAATATCATGTCAACCCCCAAAAGAGAACCAAATGGCCCAGTTTTATATATATAGTTATTATAATTGTGGAGTCGTCTACAAAAAAATCTGATGACTATTGGGTTTTACATTGTTTAACATTTATGCCTTGTGTAAGTACGAAGTCAGTGGCATCAGGTATCTTTGGCCTAGTGGCCAATATGTAAGTTTACTCATTGTTAGGCGTTGTAGATTATAGTTTTTTTTTTGTTGCAGCTACTGCTTTTCTTTTTTTATTGTAGTTGGCCTTGATCCCCTCAGTAAATCGCCATTGGTCTGTTCTTAAGTTTTTAAAAATATTATTCATAGTATGGCTTTTTATTATTGACGTTGATGTTGATTTCACTGTCGAGATTTGTATAAGTCTTGCTATTGAGAGATAGAAACTTCTGGATTGTCGGGATTTTCGCATCTTTATGGAGGTCATAGTTTCGCACAAACCATGGAATGTGAAAGATGGATCTTAAAGGTCGATTATTGACGACGACCTGGAGCTTGCTAATGCGCGTCTATGCGGGCTAGCCTCACAGTGAAGGCGCATAAATTACGATAGGTTGGGTGATCGTTTTAATAAAATATAATTTTGTTCCGACTTGACAGTCGGCTCCTAGAATAAATCAGGGAGCCGAGCGCTATTTTTGCCGACTTTACTTTTTGACTGCCCTATCTATGTGTGGTCTCCAGATTAACTTGTGATCCAGAACCACTCCCTTCCAATAGGTTTAGCTCCTCCTGGACCTATCGGGCCATAAGGAGGTTTTTGGCGAATTGGACAGCATTATTGTGTCGTCCGTGTGCTCGGCCAGTATAGTGGAGGGCGTCGTTGACATGTTTCAGGCTGTTATATTGTAGAGCTTTGGGGGCTTTTTATTATTTTGTTTGGGTAGACAGTACACTGCTAATATAATTAGCAACGCTCGTAATTTGCAGGTAATCGCTTTGATATTATTTCAATTTATGTTTGATTTCTGTTTCATAGTGATAGCTTCATGAGGTTTTTCGTATAAATACAATAATTTGGTATTCTAAAGCAGGTTTTATTGAAGATGTGTACTTTTGATGATAATAATATCGATTTTGCTCAACTGTAGGAAATATGTATATATTTATTGTACCAAATACGATTTTACTGCTGGCGAACACAAAGCCACTTTTGTCCAGTTGGGTTTTCTTCCAGATTCTTTCCATTTCCAGACTTTAAAGTTGGGCCTTCTTTTTGATCACGTTTTAGCTCAATGGGTTGCTACAAACTATTAGTCACAGTCGTTCGCAGCGTAGGGGCCATTTTCTCCTCTGCACGGCTACAGTGGCTACAGTCTTCCGGACACGATCTTTTTCACAAGACGTCGAAGTTGCGATAGCTACTCCCAGCTCTATGCTCCGTCTCAAAGTCTTGCTACTTGGCCTTACGGATTTTTAAAATTCAAGAGCTACTCCTCAAAAGAAACCTTTTGGCCATACTTTCTCTGGATTATCTGCTATACCCTCATCACTCACTACATGTCCAAGATAATGTATTTTCTTTCTGAAGAGAGAGAGAGAGAGAGAGAGAGACCACTTTTTCGGACTTAGTTTTAGATTGGCGCTTCTCAGTTGTTGGAATAATTGCTCTGAGTTCTTTAGATGCTCTTCGAAAGTTTTTCCAGTTACTATAATGTCATCCAAATACATTAAACATGTTTTTCACGATAGCCCATTAAGTACTGTCTGCATTAATCTTTCGAAGGTCGAAAAGGCGTTGCAAAGTTCGAATGCTATTACCGTAAACTACCATAGCCCACACCCAAATAGAAAAAGCTGTATTTTCTTTATTTGGGATCCATTTCGACTTGCTAGTATCCGTTCTTTAGATCTAAGGTTGAGAACCATTTATATCCCGAGGCGTTTGGAAATTTGTTACAATATGTTGCGAAATCAACGTTTATCAAGAATGTAAGTGCAAAAAAATGAGTCACCGATGACTTCTCAGGACGATCATCACTAAAAATAATATTGTAGTCGTAAGCTCATTGAAGATGATAGTGGAGAAATTTAGTAGAAATTTGTAATTAGTTACGGAATTATTTAAAGGATGGGGTTTTGTTGTCCAAGACTTGGTGATTTAAACACCGACAAACCCTACATCGTGATCTAAACGTAACAAATAGTTCAATTGTTCTATATCATTCATCTAGCTCTTCGCATATTTAGGCCACTTAAAATATTGAGAGAGGACCTTTTTGATGACGATCAGCACCCGGAGTAATTTGCGTTTAATCGGTTACAGGTGCGTCCTCCCTTCTGTATGGCACAGTAAGCGAAAGGTATTCAGGAGGGTCTATTTTATCTAAAATTTTACCCAAAATAGATGTGCGACAACAGACTCTTTAAAATTCTACTTAAAAAGTTCAATCTTAAACTAAATAGCTTTTTATGTTAATTAATACTGGTCATGTTTTATTGTTGGATAATGTATAGAATATGTGTGCTTCACTAATGATTCTTTTCTTTTTTGCAGATAGTCGACAGTGGACAGCTATAATAATACTAACTGTTGTACTCATCATTGTGATAGCTTTATTTATTTTCGTGTGATTATCAGTAACTTTATTACATGTAGAAATCCTTATTCTTACAGCAGTTGAGTTTTCAAAGGAGTACTGTACATTATTTGTAAAAGTTAGAATGGCTGAAGGTGGTATAAGTAGTACAAATTTGTATTGTTTTTTGGCGCTAGGCATCTACCATTACTGTCCCGGGTGCACTTAGCCTTGGAGTCCATAATCTAAGTTTCCAATTCTAGTTGACGATGCCGTTCAATAGTCATACATACCTAGAGCGCGTCATAGCCGTGTTTAATATATGGAGGTTAGCATTTGTTAGCGATAGCGAATATGTATATCGATGTAGTTTTAACGTGTATTACCTTTATTTGTACTGATTAGAGTAAGTCATACAGGTGTAATTTGTTAGAAGAGATTAGCATCGGTCGAAGTTGTTGCGAAACGGTTAACTTCAGTTGTGTACTACTGCAACGCTGAGCAGAGCGGAGGCCCCCCTTCGCCTGCCGTATCATAACCAAATAATGTTATTTATTATTTAGTTTATTGTAATTGTAAAGTTATATTTTTCTAGGATAATTACGGAGAAAATTTTACAATCTAAATGTAAACGGCCCTTAAAATTACCAGTGCTTTTTGAATTACCCGTGCGATGTTCCGTTCAGCTTTGTAAGAAAGTATCACGGGCGTCTGGGTCCACTAACGAAATTAGTTAACGTCTCCGCCTCCTGTTCAGTTGTTTCGTTGGCGTTGCACTTGATACTTTCGTTCTTACATTGGACTTATTGTTGCAGATCTATAATATGCTGTTTTTAAAAACTAATAAACAACCATAATCTTTAACGGCCTTTCGAATTACCCGACCGCCATTAAATTAAGCTTCTGCGCCGCATGAGTAACTCAATTACCGAAATTGAGATCGAATCGAGAGGCCACGAACCTGCTAATTGTGGCGTCTTCAGCCGTCGTCGACCGAAAATTGGGAAGAATCTGGATCGCCCGAAACCAAAGCGGCGCCGGGTTGCGAACTCTAACGAAGTTAGTTGTGAATCCACGTGTCGGGATGGCACATGGAAATCGAATCGCGCTGCTGAATTATTCATAAAATTGATAACATGCTCACATATACGCATATTCGCATATTCAGCCGCGGCGCTGCCATCGAAATTGGCTTGCGCGCTTTCCTTCGCCGGTAATTAAATTACGGAATTCGCTTTTTCGGTGCTTTGCGGTTAAGGTAGCAGACGTTCATACCAAAAGGTTCCTAGACATATTGTAGTATTTTTGTTATTATTGAAAAAATTGTGGTAATTAAGAATAGAAGAGATATTTACTGCTGGATAAATTAACAGGCAGGTAAGTGATAGGGGGAGCGACACGAAAATAATTATTTGTCAAGGTACTTATCTTAATGTTGTATTCACTAGAAACAAACGGTTGTTGGATTATTTAACTTAAGTTTCACACGCGACAGAACTGCAAGAAGGGGTGAAACGAGTTAATTTTTAAACTTATTGTGTGTAATTATCGTTTAATTTAATTTAAATTTATAATATCACATTTAAAAACGACTTCAAATATGAGTAAAGATTAATGTACAACACGCCACGGTACATTTTTAGTAAAAATATGTACACAAACCAATACTAAACTACAACATAGTCAGTTAAGTAAGAGCATTTTCGGCATTAATTAGTAGTTGGTAAAAGGTATCGCCCTAATTTTTTCACGAGTCGATAGAGGGAACCTTTGTGCTCGATGCTTTGCCACAAAATATTCAGTTGGAAATAAATTTTTGCTAGAGAAACATGTCGCGCTACTAGGCTGTGTTCTATACAACCCAACGGCTGCCAAGTACACGAACAAATCTAAAACATCCGTCAGCAAGTGCGTGCAGCGATATAAGGAGACAAAAACGGCCTATGACTTGCCGGAACGTGATTCGATAGGCAAATTATCCTCTAAAGTTGAAAAACAGATCGTGAACTTGTTTTCGCGGAACTCGAGCTTAACTATGCGCCAAGGAGCAGTAAAATTGAAACAAAGCTGTAGATATATAGTATGTAGCTATCCGAACTCATTTACGTGCGCGTGATATCAAATCCTGTAGTTCAGTGAAGAAACCTTTGTTACGTGAAAATCATGTGACGAAGCGACTCGCTTAGGCAAAGGACAATATTCACCGATTGTTATGGAGGAAGCTTCTGTTTGGAGATATGTTATAGTCTCACGAGCCTGGTCAACCTCAATTAACAGGTTGGTACGTACAGTAGACCGTTAAATACCCAGTAAAAGTGCATATTGGGAACTGCTTTTCAAAACTAGGTTTCGGAACGTTGCATCTCCTTACGTACAACCTAAATGCTCCGAAAATGTTCGAGATTTATAAAAAAATATTTGATACTAATTACCGAACGTTGGTTTATTCAAAAAAATAAGGCCGATGACCCCAAACACCACAGCAAGGTTTGCTTCTAGTGGAAAGAGCAGTTTGGCATGTCTATACTTGATTGGCCGTTGCAGTCGCCCGATGCAAATCCGATTGAGAATGTGTGGACATACATTAAGCACAAGCTTCGTAGAAGAAAAGTGTTCACTTTGAAGCAGTGAACACGAGAAATTCGTGGCATTTGGAGATTCTTGCCCGATTAATGCGCCATCAATTTGATCCAGAGCATGCCTCGATGATGCCAGGCAATTATCGACGTCGGTGGTGACGGGGCACATTATTGATGCAATAACATCTGATGGAGGACAACATACCCGTGAATTTGAAAATATTTTTAAACAGACCGTTAAGTTCAGATACTTGAAAATTATGCGGGGCTCACGGTATCTGGCTGCGATAATATTAAACTACCCTATCTTGTATGTACGTGGTTAGAGCAGCATTTCTCAGGACGTTGGTTGAAGTGACTTCGAGAAGTCCAGATCTTACTCCATATGATTTTATCTGTGAGGCTACGCAAAAGAGGAGCTGTACAAAGCCTCGTAAATTATAAAACTTGAAGGCGGGGATTTAGGGGATTCTTAGCAATATTTTACACGACTCCTCTTAGAAGGCTGTGCATTCTATCCCAGGCCATTTAAGGAAACCGCTTGGGCGTTACTTGCGTAGAAAGTTAAAGATTTTATTTCACTTTTCTATGTAATAAATTGCAGGTACAATTTGTTTCAATAAATTAGTTCTCCTATTGGAAATATGGGCTTTATTACCAATTTTAATGTCTAATGACTTTTCAGACATCTTAAGTCGGACAAATCACGGCTAAGGTTTTCGATTCCAGTTTTTTAAATTTGCAGTAGCGTTTAACAGACACTCGAAAATGTTTGGTAAACCAATTCTGGAAAATTTTCATAGTGATCCAAGATGTTTTATTGGACTCCCAAATTAAGATAAAGATGATTTTGAAATTTCCTTTATTTCTCTTGTGGTTTTGGAATGATAAACAAGCAGTCGTTTTAATTTAAAGTTTCCAATAGCGTTACCACTCAGTAGAAGTGTTAAACGATCTTTTGCAGCTTTAAATATTGGTGCTCGCTTTTCTCCATGAGATAAAAATGTAAGTTTTAGCATTCTCTTCCAGCAAAAGCCCGTTTCATAAAAATTAAAAATTAATTTAGGAGGATAATTCACTCGTCGATGATTGCTCTCAATGTCGCTGGAAATGCAGCAGCTGCTTTTGTATTTTCACTTGCCGCTTTTCCAGTAATCTGCATGTTATGAACGTTGTTTCTGTTTTTAAACCGATGGAACCACCCTCGACCAGCTATGAAATTTTTATTCTTGTCGCCTTTTTTATGTTGAATATGGTTCAAAATTGTTCTCGTTTTTTCCATTATAATTCCTTGACTTAATGGCCAATTGCGTTCTGCTTCATCGCCAATCCAGATGGAAAGTCGTTTTCTCATTTCCTCAAACACATTGCTTCTGGAACGGGTAATCCTTGTTGCAGAAGTCGTTGCTGTTGATCTGATTTTTTCTTTATTTTTAAAAATGTCCGTATTGTTAAAGTTGATAAATTTAATGCAGTGCTGATATCAAATTGCCATTCACCTGCATCTAATCATCTGACCACCTGCCTTTTAGTTTCCAGCGAAATGTTTTTTCTTGTCGTTTTAATTTATTTTTCTTTGCGATCACCCATTGCAAAAACTAAAAATTTATTTTATCACGATAAAATAAAATATTGTTCATATGTTTATACACGCAATAACGTTGATGATTGATTATAAATCAACTGTGACGCAGCAAACATTCGTTCGTACTGCTATGATACGCGCCGCGAGACTTCATGCGAGTATCAAAGCAATAAAATCATACGAGATTTCAGGGAATCCCAATATTACCGCGTAATACTGAAACAGTGTTAAGCGGGGTCTTATTGTAAATAGTATCGATAATCATATTATTCATTGTAGCCTCATCAACAGCCACGACTTTCCTGATCCGGGACCTTATTGCAACACAACTTCTTCTTTGTCTATATGTGTCATCTCCATGATGCAGGCTTTTAAGCTGTTCTTCGATCGTGCCCCCCACGTAGTAGTCAAGGGATTTGCAGTCAAGCCTGGAGGGGGATCACAAGTTAGGGGAGCAGTGGATATATAAATTGTTATATAGTCATACCTTGGTCTTCATATTGTGAGCTGGAGCGGAATCTTGCTGGAATGCGTATTTTTGCCCAGCGACTACTTCTTCTATCTACAGCTTAACAACTGTCTCCAGACGTGCTCGACGATATATCTGTCGGCGGTTACCGTCTGAGGTCTTCCTCAGAAAGTAGGGCGTCATGACATCACTTCGCTACTCATAAGTCCCAGCATCATCACCGAGTCATCTTGGTAGATCCGCCCTTCCTGTCCTGAGTGAAGTTCTTTTAGTCCAATGTGGATTTATCAGAAAATAGGATCTTATACCTATAGACGTCTTTCTGTTGCTCATTATAGTTTAAAGACAGTATGTCGTTCTGCAATTAATAATCCAAGGAAAAATTGAAGGTAGAAGAAGTGCTGGGAGAAGACGAATATTCTGGCTTAAGAATTTGTAAACTTGGTTTGGAGGGAGTACGAGATCCCCGTTTCAGGCTGCGGTATCGAAAGTGGAAATAGCATTGATGGTGGCCAAACTTCGTTAAGAAGACGGTACTCCAAGAAGAAGAAGATGCCGTTCTGTTAGTTCCATTGCGAGTAATCAACGCCAAACAAATGATATAAGAGATTGGTGTAATGGTCCACCATTGTTGCACTAGTGCACTTAAAGTTGCGCTACGATCTGTAATCGCTACCCTCTGAAGAGGTCTTTCCAGTTGATTATCTTGCGTACTGCTCCAGACACTGGTCTTCACGAACCAGCTCTTTCTTCGACCCACCTATTCTATATGCGCCCTACAGTGCTATCATGGCGATCAATTCAAACATTCTCTGTATATAAGCCTACAATACATTCTTTTTCAAATTCGCTAACCTGTTGGTAACATACTCTTTGTCGACGACGAGGAATTTTTACACCCTGTATGTTACACGTGCAAAATGTAAATGGCAGAGAATATTTTTATGTCTATTTTACATGTGATATTGTTACTTCCCCAGACTTCTCAGCTAATAAACAACATATCTAAATTTCGGACAGACATAAACATGTGGTTCTTTGTTTCTATAAGCTGTGGCTATCGATTTTTGGGCACCTTATTCCTCATAATTATTATTTTTAAGATTATAAATAGATAATTTTAAGCATTTTCACTGTTTAATATTCATTTACAATTTTAATTTTAATACAAAAAGTACTTATTTGCATTATCACCTCATTTAGAGATTTATCATTGATTAAATTTGTTATATTTTGAATGTTTTTTATTAAATTGCCAATTTGTAATCTACTATTAACATGCAGTAATAAATAAGTGATATGACATGGTTATTATATGATGGATTTCCAGGATTTACTCAATGAGGTCTTTCGGCCGTTGACTATTTAATCTTCTAACTGCAGGCTGGCTGAAATAGAGGTTGGCAGGGATTTGGATGGTACGATTTAAGGTGTGCTTTTTGGTGGCATAATTTTTGATGCTTTTAGTTATTAAGAGAATTTTGAGGTCATCATGAAGCTTTTGGTGTTGACGTACCAAGGTGCCTTTGTTAGAATACCCAGCGTTTTCATTTGGAAGGACTGAAAAACTGTAACACTACAAGTGTTGATTGAATAATTTTGTATAGCAACGGCTTACCTTCTGGAGTCAGTGCATGCCTGATCTACTGTATGTTGGTTTTTATATGTCGGCTACACGATATCTGTCGATCTGACGTACTTAGATCGTTTAGTCATACGGACACTATTTTGTTTTCATTAATTTGAAAATTGCTTCGCGACCAGAAAATGGAATTAACTCGTGAACATTCGCGTGCGATGATTTTTTATTGATTTTGACTTGGATTATTTCGACAACAGTGCGTCGATCAACTTACTTTTGGCAATGAAGCACTACACAGAGCCATTGTATATCGTTGCTTCAGTGAATTTAATCATGGTCGTAGTTTAATGGCAGATTAATTTAAAGCGGACCGTCCAAAATCGGCTGTGATGCCAGAAAACATCGAAATGAACAACTCAGGGATGGAAACCGACTTTTAAAATTAAGGGCTACACAAGAAAAAAAGAAAATGGAAGAAATGGTCAGGTAAATTTAAAAAAGTAATATAATTATATACGGTATCGATGATCAAGAGGAAGAGAGTAATTTAGCGTTAAGAGGGATAATAAGAATCATCCTAAGAGATATGAAAATAGCTATAGTAATAGAGGAAGAGGTAGTAGAAACCAGAAAACTGGGTTAATATTAAAATGGAAAAACTAATTCAATACTATTGAAACTCGGTCAATGGTCAAAGAAAATATAGGTTCTGAAAAAATCTAAAAATGTAAAAGAAAGGAAAATATACATAGAGGAAAATTACTCAAAGGAGGCGCAAAAAAATAGAAAAAGTTGATAAAACACAAAAACAGAATAAGAGCACAGGAAGACCACGCAATACTACGATACAACAAGCTAATAATAAACGAAGAAGACTACTATTGTGAACAATTAAATGCAATAGAAAAAAACTGAAATAAACTCGAGGAATGAAAGGACCTCAAAAGAAAAAGTGGGAGGGATTGCTTATTGATGAAATGCAGGACCAGTTATACAAAATAACTAGAACAAACCGAGATATCGGTGCAATTTCAAAATAATAGCAATAATAATAATGGTAAGCTTTAGGTCCATCAGACCATAGCCTGCAAAGTGAGAGGTTAAGGCTCCCATATGTTCGCTTTCTTTTGCCCGGTCGTCGCGTCCCATGTACGGGGTGATGTGGCAAGCACCGCGCCTTAGACAACCGCCATTATTATCCCTTGTTCGAGTGAACGCAGATACTCAATTATTTCCGTATCGTAGCCCGCGTCTCAACCGCACCCTGGCGGTGCAATTTCAAAAGGCTCTACATAAATTAACCTACACATTAGCAAATATAAAGACAAGCACAAAAAAGGACATGAACAAAAACAATATAATAAGTGAAAAAGGAGAAGAAATTGAAAACAAAACGATAGGTATAGGAATCTGGAATACAGGTACATTAAAGGAAAAGAGATAGAACTAACTAACAGACAAAATGCACAGAAGCAACCTACAAATAAGTGAAACTAAGAAAAAGGACAAATGAAGTACGTAATCAACAAATAAACACATCTTATGTTACTCGAGAGTAGATCCAGAACAAAAAGCGAAGGAGGGAGTAGGTATAATAGTCACAGAGGAAATAATCGAAAAATAACAGATGTTAAAACATTAAATTCGAGAATAATAGCAATTACCATAAAACTAGAAGAAACAACTAATATTATCCAAATCTAAGCACCGATAGAAGAACAACAGAAGAAGAATGTCAAATTTATATGCTTTTTTACAACGAAATAAAAGAAAAAAATCAGAACTAGTAGAGTTGGAAAATACCAAAACAGAGGAATGAGATGTATGGGAAGCTATTGAGAAAGAACCCAAATTAGAAATTGAATAAAAATGATAGATTTCTGAAAAAAGGAACGACCTATTAATAAGAAATGAGAGGCGTGAGATCAAGCTTTGGAGGGAAAATATACATTTATTCCAGAAGAACATAATGCCAAAAGCATAATAGATTACATAACGTACACAAGATTTAAAATAGAAAATATAAATAATCCATACAAAAAAGAAGAAGTTGAAATTGGAACACAACACAAACCAGTAACAACAAAATACCTAGCCAAATTAAACAGTAACCAAAATATAAGACAATGTAGCGAATTGGCAATATATAGGTAAGGATCTATGGGAGTCTAAGGGATGTATGGGAGTCTAACTAGAGGTAGTACCTCTACACTCAGGGTTGCCGGACCTTCGGGTCACTCTGAGATATTGGTCCTCAGTTAGATTCTCACTCTCATTTATGGCTCCTAGAAGCTTCATAAGCGGCCACATCCCGGTAACTGTGTCGGCACACAGGCTAAACTAAATGAGAGGCTATGGGAGACAACTTCTAAATCCTAGATTTAATAGCTCCCATAGTAAGCAGCGTCTGACCCGGAGCGGGCGGCTGCAAACAGCGTCTGTTCCCATAGTGGGCGTCTGAAAATAAATTCGCCAACACGTTCGGCAAGCGCGGCGAGAAAATGCCAAACCCCTCTCTTTTAAACCATGATGAAAACGTCGAATTCACAAACAGGAATACCCCAGGTGGGTAGAGATGCACTCTCACAATCCCACACTGATCAACGATCGGTCAACCCCAAGGATGGGGGGTCAAGAACTCGACAAACCTCAAAGCTAGACCACAGCAAAGAAGACATACAAACACGAAAAAATTTATAATAGCAACATACAACATTAGAACAATGCGAACAGAAGAATACAGAGAAGAGCTAGAACTGGAACTATCGAAAATAAAGTGGGATATCGTTGAATTATGCGAAACACGTCTACCCGGGGAAAGGAACTCAATATTGAAATCAGGACACGTCCTATACCAGAACAACTCAGACACAGACCATAAATATGGCGGGGTAGCTTTTATCATCAACCGTAAGATAAAACACCTAGTAACGAAATTCCAAGCAGTGTCAAAAAGAGTCATATACCTTACTCTGAAAATTAACAAACGATATAATATGCAACTCATACACGTATATGCACCGACGACAAACTCAGACGATGAAGAAGTGGAGCAACTATACGAAGATATTACACGCGCTAGGAGACAAGAAAAAACATACTACACCGTTATCACAGGAGACTTCAATTCAATAATAGGAGGCAAGCTGTCTGAAGACGACCAATACATTGGAAGATATGGTTTGGGAATTAGGAATCCCAGAGGCTAAATGTTAGCAAACTTCCTCAGTAGCGAAAAGCTATACTGTTTAAACACATTCTTCAAACAACAAAGACAAAGAAAATGGACATAGAGAAGTCCCGACCAAAAAACAAAAAACGAAATAGACTACATCATGTCGAACGACAAAACACTATGTACGGACGTAGCAGTGCTAAATAGATTTAATACAGGCAGTGACCATAGATTAGTCAGGTCGGTGCTAGAAATAAAACCGAAACTGGAAAGGAAAAAGTTACAACACCAACAAAACTTTCCAACCATACAAGAATTGAGCCTCAATCAAGAAAAATACCAATTACAACTACAGTGAAAACTAGAACCTACAGATAAGCTAAAGAACCTATACATAGATGCGCTAAATGAAAAAATTAAAAATAGTATCCACGAATCAGTTAAAAAATATGTACCAATAAGAAACCTAGCGATAGCAAACTAAAACAAGAAACCCTGAATTTAATAGAAGAGAGAAGACGAACAAATAGAGAAGCCCAAAATTTTCAAGAAATTAACAAGAAGGTCAAAGTGATGATTAGGAAGGACAAGAGCACATAGAAATAAGCAAATTGAAAAAGCAATAGAGGACAACAGAAATATGAATGTATTAAGATCGAAACTATCACAGAGTAAACAGAAAATAATAAAAATAAAGAATCAAGAAGGTACTGTAGTAGCAACCAGAAGAGATATAGTACATACAATAGAAAACTTCTACACAAAGCTATATTTATCTAACATATCTATACAGAGCTCGGTTAATAAAACTATTTCTAACGTGGGTTCCGAGGAAATACCCGAGATAACTAGACTTGAGGTTAAACAAACCCTCAAGCAACTGAAAAATAGAAAAGCGCCAGGAGAAGACCGGATAACAGCCGAAATGCTGAAAATGGGTGGTGAAATAGTAGAAAATATTGTCACGGTGCTACTAAACAAATGTTTGATTGAGGGAAAGATACCAAAGGCGTGGAATAATGCTGACGTAATTCTTCTCTTCAAAAAAGGGGACACATCAAATATTGAAAACTACCGCCCCATAAGCTTACTCTCGTGCATATATGAAGTATTGACTAAAATCATCACAAATCGCCTCACTCAAAAATTAGACTTCTACCAGCCAGTAGAGCAGGCGGGCTTTAGAAAAGGGTTCAGTACCATGGATCACATTCAAACCATCAGAACATTAATTGAAAAGACAACGGAATACAACACCCCCATTCACTTGGCGTTCGTGGACTATCGAAAGGCGGTTGACTCAATTGAAATACACGCCGTCCTCCAAGCACTAAATAACGCAAGAGTTGACTCCAGATACTCGCAGCTAATTAAACACATCTACGAAGAGGCTACATTTCACGTAAAGGTAGATGAAGACCTTCAAGCTAACAAAATAAAGGTTGAAAAGGGAGTCCGCCAAGGAGACACAATGTCTCCAAAATTGTTCACGTCGGCGATGGAGGATGTGTTCAAGCAAATGAATTGGGAATGGATGGGTATTAACATTGACGGATGTCTGCTAAACCACCTGAGATTTGCGGACGACATCGTACTGATTTCTAGCAATATTGACGAACTTGAAGCTATGCTAATACAATTAAATGAGGCATCCAAGACCGTAGGGCTGGAGATAAATATAAATAAAACCAAAATAATGACAAACAGCGATGTAGTTGTTTTTATTGATAATCAACCGGTTGAAAGAGTGGACGAATATATTTATCTGGGTCATTTAATTAGGATTGGAAAGGAAAAACATCTGAAATTAGAAGAAGAATAAGAGCCACCTGGTCAGCCTTTGGGAGGCTACAGCATATTCTCAAAAAATCCGATATTCCCAATAGCCTGAAAAGAAAGGTGTATGAAACATGTATACTGCCCGTGGCAACCTATGGTTTAGAGACGGTGACGTTAACCCAGAAGAGCGCCGAGCAGCTAAGAGTTTGCCAAAGAGCGATGGAGCGCAAAATGTTGGGAGTGAGTCTAAGAGATAGACTGAAAAACGAGGAAATAAGGCGTAGAACGAAAATACCCGATATAATGCAGAGAGTAGCTCAAGCAAAGTGGCAATGGGCGGGCCCCGTTTAACGAAAAGAGGTGTAGGAAGACCACCAAAAAGATGGAGCGACGATATCCGAGACTTTGCGGGAAGAGATTGGATCCAGAAGGTTCAAGACAGAAATGCATGGAAACAAATGAGAGAGGCCTACGTCCAACGATGGACGGTTGCAGGCTGATGATGATGAGGTAAGCTCAAAAATATAGAAAACAAACGAAAATACTAGAAAAATACAGAAAAAAAATTCCAAAGAATGATAAATCTACAATTAATCGGGACTGTAGAAGAAAGTTAGAGAGTTTCCTAAGAAACAGTATTGAAAACAACAAAAAAAATGTGGGACATATAAATATAATAAGTTGGTGGAACAACGATATAAAAGGACTGGTAAAGGTAAAGATATTAGTATGGAAACGATATACTTAAACAAAAGAAATAGTGGACAAAGATGAATACAATAGAAAGAGAAACGTAGTGAAAGAAGCCATTATGAAAGCAAAAAAAGAATCCCGGAAAAAGTTTGGTGAAGAAACGACAGAGGTATATGAAATAGACACTGGACGAGGATAAAAGATCGAGAGATGATAAAGGAAAAAAGATAAAAGCAATAAAAAACAATCAGGGGCAAATACAACTAGATACTATACAAATGAAATACTAGAAACACGGAAAGAATTCTACACGAATACTTACCACATGACGACAGCATCGGAAGATAGTATAACTCGAGAACAAGTAGAACAGGAATTAAGAGGGAAGAAATTGAGGATGAAAAATTGGTAAAGCTTGTGGTGAAGACAGTATAACTCTAGAGTTGATTAAATGGATGGGCCAAAAAGGAATAGACTAGCTGGGGAATAAAGATCAGACGAGATTAAAATGAATAAAGGAATTAAGGTGGCAGCATAAATTCCTTACTGTTTATTATTATAATGGATAAGATAACTAAACAGATCAAAGAAAAATACAATCAGTTATATAACAGTAGTTGGTTAAAATAATTTGGAAACATTCAATGTAAGTAACCTCCTATACGCTGATGACGTAAACTGAATAGAAAATATAAATATTAGTAAAACAAAAAATATGATTGTAAATGAAACACAAAAAGACGATCAATACAACAAGGAAATAAAATGTGATAACAAAACATTGGAAATAGTATCGACTTATGAATTTCTAGGAAGTATACTAACAGAAGTCGGAAAATGGATGCAGACATAGCAAATACAGCAAAGAAATCAACAAGAATCTATTATACCATAAACAAAACAATATTAAGACATAAAGACATCGACATAGAGGTGAAAAAGGAAATGCATATGATAACAATATTAGTAATATACGCCTGTGAAAACTGGACACTTAAAAAAGATAAATCCAAAATTAATGTAAGAGAAATGAAACACATTAGGAAAATGGCGGGAAAAACTAAGTAGGACAGACTAAAAAATAAAAACACTAGGAAAATAATTAAACAAAAACCAATAATGAAAAAAACTAGAAAAGAAGCAACTAAAATGGTATGCACAGATAGTGAGAATCACAAGAAAAATAATGGAAGCGAGGAAACGACCAAAAAGCAAAGAGGCAGGCCCAGAAGAAAATGGACGGATCAAATCAAAGAAATAGGATTAGAACTGGGAGTGACAATAGATGAAATGAAAACAATAGCGAGGGACAGATAAAGATGGAAAACTGGATGCAGGACTAGCGACCAGCATCCGATGCCCGAAAGGGCATTAAGTATTAGAGAAGAAGATGTTCCACGCCCCTATTTATATAGAGTGAACTATTATTATGCGCTACAGTGAGCATAGTTAGTCATGTTGATCTGATTAAGCGTTGTAGGTAGTTATATTTGCTGCGATTTATGAGTAATTAAGAGAGCTTTGGGAAGGATTATATAAGGGCTGTGAAAATGATTATAATGATTGACTGTGTTTCGACATATTTCAGGTTTTTAAACACACCTTTGTAATAAGTCACCGTGTAGTTAATAGGAACATTTATATTTTTTATGTAGGTTTTATTGTTTGCATCTGACGCAATTGTAAAGTTTCGTGCAATAGGTCTTGGAATGACCATAGACTTAGTAACAAGTTCATTGTATTATGTTCTCTTGATACTAGATGCTTCAATTCCAACTTAAGTATTTTGTAGAAATTTAGCTTTCTAGATTTCTTTGTTGTCGGTTGGAGGTCGAGGTCAACGAAAAACATTGATAATGGCTCTTTGCTTACTCTATATCGAATGTTTATTAAGTTTATTACAGGATATCCTAAGCTATGCAGTTCATCCTTGATGTCTTGGGGAGGAATTGTGTGGTGTAGGTCACGCATAACGATTCTGTAAGCTCTTTGTTTAATCTGATAAGTATAGTGCACAATGTTTTTTTTACATAAGTGGAAGATTAGTTTTTTCTATGCGTAAATTGTTTTCGTGGAGACGCGGTGGCTCAACAGGTTCAAGCAGTTGCCTCTGTACTCTAGCCGGCGTGCGCGAGTTCGAGTCTCGCTCAACCCATGGGTGTGTGTGAATGTCCTAGCATTTAAGTGCATGTTAGCCGGCACAATAAGCCCTTGAGGCTGCAGTGCCTGTAAGTGCGCCAAAAAATGGTTTATTTTTGCCATGTTATTGGATAGGGACTTAGATTAAAATCTTTCCTCTCCAACGACTCGGTTTAGTTATCAGTCATAGCTCTCAAGTCAATAATTTTGTGAATGTATGTAGGTGGAATTGTGGTTTAGAGAGTGTAACTGAAGATTATTTTCAATTGATTTTGATTGTAGCATACTTTTTTTGGTAGCAGATTGCCAAGGGTGTTTGTTATCGTTAAATGCTTGATTTGAGTTCATATTGGAGAGGCAGGCGTGTAAATAGCCGTGCCCCCGTGGTGCGGTGTGGGGAACTAAGCACGGCCCGTTTTGAAAAGTAAAACGTTGAGGCCCAAATCGTCCCTTAAACGGCCGGCGCGAAAGCGGATGGGGGCGGCTACCGATATCAACCGATAAGTAATTGCCAAATCGCTCACCTGTAATCGGCTTCGGCTTCGGCGGCGTTGGTTTCACGGTGGCCACCTTGTTGCGATGTCTTCGTGCCTGAAACACGACCGCACTGGCCGAGATGCGATGCGGATCGAGTATGTTTTGCGGGTTGGTTAAACACGACCGAACTGGCCGCGTTGCGGATCGAGAATGTCGCCGGGCTTCGCGCCTGGCTTAGCGGTAGATCATTTGCGGGAAATCTTAGTTCGACAGCACTTTTCGCCTCAAAGGGTGCCGCCGACGGCGTATGCAGACTCGCCGGCTGAGCAAAAGCCCATATGCCGTTTTGTGTGCGATAGCAAAACGTGGCGGCAGATATCAAAGCCCCCAGCATGCCGCCACGATACACAAGCGGTTCAAGGGCGAAAAGGCCGCCACACCACATATATTTATCGTCATCACATTTGTTATTGTGACTAGTTTGTAGGAGTTAACAAAAGTTGTTGTATAAGTGTAACTAAAACTGGGCGTGTTTGAAGATGGGACGACGGGATATAATCCTGATAGAAAATATTTCACTACATAATTTTTATATATTTTTGTTTCTTAATAATACGACTGAATAAAAATATATTTATTAAGTTTAAATTTAAAATGTCTGACCGAGACATGAGTCATGTGCAGTAATCATCCGGCCGACTCTCGATGTACGAGATCGGCTATCATTACTCCGGGAAACCGAGAACTCATCTGCAAGCGAAATTGAGAGAAATTGTAAGAAATAAATTTGAGTACATTATAATAAATATTGCAATTAACAGAACTAGTGTATAACATCTGTGTTTGTCGTATTAATTATGGTATTGTAGGCTCATGAGCTTAGAGACTTCACTAACAAAGCCAGTCGGGTTTGGTAGTGACAGCTTGCGTAATAGGAGTTTAATATGTTCTAGCTAAATATTTTGTAACATGCAAGTGACAACCAAATAAAAACTATGCACTTTAAAATTCTGGCAAGAGGAAATGAGCTTAGAATAAATACAGTGTTAATTTGTCAACATGATTTTCTTAAAAAGTAATTTTTAAAAATTCTCAATTAGAAACAAATAAGTTGGGAACTTTTTTTACTATTTATTGTACAGAACGTTGGTTTATTATATTTGTATGCAAAATCTATTGATTAGCGTTATTTCATTTATGCTTTACCGAAGCCTAATAAGTTTTTATGTGTTTCATAAAATGTAAAGATGTTTCTGGAGGTATCTGTTAATGTATAAAATGTGTCAATTGTTATAAAGCTTCGAGTTTAGAGCCTACAACGATAGACTGCATGATTTACTAAGTAATTTCTTGGATATTTAGCGTTTATTTTGCAAACCGTGGATCACGAAAGAAATAGTAGAAATGATAGAAGCAAGTCGGAAATATAAAAACTCAGGTAAAGAAAAAGATAGAGAGAAGTACCGAATGTTAAAAGATAAAATAAACAGAGAAGCTAGAAAGAATAAAGCTCATTTTATATCAGGAAAATGAAATTAATAGGAATCTTGAAGGCGGACGAATGGAAAGAGCATACAAGAGTAAAAAAACCCTGCACAACGAAAATAAAGCAAGGAATCACCCAATAAAAGATAAAAAGGAAACATACTAATGGAACACAAATATATAAATAACAGGTGGAAAAGGTGCATCGAAAGATTGTATAAAGGTGATAATGGTGAGAATTTCACAATTGAAAATAGAAAACCTCGAAGAAGAGAAACAAGGAGATCAGAATGTGACAAAGCAGTGCCAGATGTAAAAGACAGAAAAGCCAGGGAATAGATAAAATACCAGCCTTTTTAAAGTGCTTGGGCGAACATTCTCTATAGAAGCTCTTTGAGCTAATTGGGAATATATACGAAACAGGGGATTTACCATCAGATTTACAAAAAATATAGTAACTACAATACCCAAAAAAAGGCAGCTTATATTAATGTGAAAATTACCGTACAATCAGTCTGACTACACATGCATCAAAAATACTTACCCGAATCATATATAGAAGAAATGAATAAAGAATAGATAAAAATCTGAAATAAGACCAATTTGGATCTAGAATAGTCATGGGAACTAAAGAATCTATATTAGCGCTTAGACTAATTGTGGAAAAAAGAATCAGGAAAACCAACAAATTTATACAGCTTTTAAAATTTGGAAAAAGCTTTTGATGACGTAGACTGGCTGTTCGGGCCAATCACCGATTCCTTTTATTTGGGTTTTGAAATAGGATCGGCCGTTTTGTGGGTTTCCCTGTACGCGTTTTGTATAAGTAGAGATAGATTGGTTCGCCTGCGCGGCGACGTCGCTAAAAGGGGAGATGCCACGGGCGTTTCGGTATAGCCATGATAGTTTTGGAAACGTTCGACCGGCTTTAATTTGTCCGTGTGTGCGAAACCGTTTTGACCGAGGGTTCGATTGGTGGCAGGAGCTTCTACATCCCGGAGGTCGTTTGTTGTTGGCCGATTGCATGCACGGGAGTCGATATTTGCCGATGGAGAAACTCGGTCCGTTTTCTTTTGTATTTGACCCGGCGAGGAAAGTAGAAAATTCCTCTTGTGTCTCGGACACGACCAGCTAAAGGACCCACATCAGGAAAGACGCTTCCGATCGGCTCCGCAACGAAGATTGGGGTAACTTGCCCTTTTTCCACCCAAACCCTTCTCTCCTCTTCCTCGATTCCTCCTAATTACAGTCTCAGGGAGCCGATTCTTTCATCAGAGCGTCCGCTTCCACGGTAAGTCTTTGAGCTATTGGACTTGTAATTGAAATTCCTCTGTTTGAAATTAAAAATACGATACAGTCTGCTTAAACCTGAATACTGACACAAGATGTTTCAGACGCTAAGATATACAGATATATATATATATATACATTATAAAGGTTTATATTATATATTTATTATTATTAGTATAAATAAGTTCTCGGCTTTGGATTTCATAGGACGCAAATCACCGTTTACATGTAACGTATTAGTCCGCCCTCTTGCGGTTTTAAAGCAATGACATTTGGTCTTTCGAAACATCATGCGATTTGGCGTTTGATGCACATAACCTTAATAATCAGCTAATCACAAAAGAGCATATTCGATTTTCTATCCACTTCGCGTTTCATCTTAAAAAAAAACGCTGCTGAAGCCACCGAAATGATTTGTGCTGCATATGGTGAGAATGCTGTAAGTCATGCAACGTGCAAAAAGCGGCACCAAAGATTTCGCGGAGGAGAGTTTAGTCTTGAAGATCAACTACACGCTGGACGCCCTCAAACATTTGACACGGATGAGCTGCAGACATTGCTGGATCAAAACAATGCGCAAACTGAAAAAGAGCTTACAGAACAGCTTGGCGTCACTCAGCCAGCCATTTCCATACGTCTGCATGCGATGGGTAAGATACAAAAGGAAGGCAGATGGGTTCCGCATAAACTGTCCGAAGACAACGAAAATCGACGGTGTGACACCGCACTCCATTTGCTTTCAAGGAACCCAAAAAAGGATTTTCTGCATAAAATTATTACGGGCGATGAAAAATGGATCTTGTACGACAATCCCAAGCGCAAAAAATCATGGGTAGATCTTGGCAAACCTTCGACATCGACTCCAAAGCCCAATATCCACGCCAAAAATAATTTGCTCTGTATCTGGTGGGATTAGAAAGGTGTGCTGTACTATGAACTCTTGAAACCAGGTGAAACAGTTACTGCGGATCGCTACCAAAAGTAACTCATCAATTTGAGCGACGCAATCGAAGAAAAGAGGCCATTTACTGTACAAGGGAGTCGCAAAGTAATCCTGATCCATGATAATGCCCGACCACATGTTGCGAAGGAGACGCAAGAACACATCTTCGCGTTAGGCTGGGAACTTCTCCCACATACGGCGTATAGCCCAAACATGGCCCCTTCCGATTAACATTTATTCAGGTCGTTACAGCATCACTTTGCTGATCCGCACTTTAAATCAGAAGAAGAAGTCCGAAAATGCATCGATAACTTCATCGTCTCGAAGCCGGTGAGCTTCTATCACCAGGGAATTCGCAAGCTACCCGAAAGGTGGCGAAAGGTCATCGATGCCAACGGAGAATACTTTGATACTTAAGCTTTTTTTGTTTGTTTTTAAATAAAACTTTAATTTTGCAGAAAAAAGCTGAGAACTTATTTATATACGTACTATATTAGGTTTATAACAAATATAATTACGTATTTCTTTATTTTGATAAAATCTGTTGTTAATTTTTAGTTTTCAAGCAAATACTTCTCATATTTTGTTCTCTCTTAATATGGTTAATTCTCTTTTTTTTCTCTACTATTTCATTAATTCGCTCGTAGAATTTTTCTTTGTTTAGGGTGTTTTTATTATTATTTAGTCAATATACTGCGTTGATAGTCATTATATTCTCATAGAATGCATAATTTCGTGCGGTTTTTTTAATTCAAAATTACGCAAATTAAATTATTTTTTTTGGCAATTCATTCTGTTATTCGACTGAGAATTTGCTCTAAAAGATGGTGTTTTTCGTTTTTTATTTATTTTTTTAGGCTTTCAAAATGGAATGTCAGTCTGACAAAAATGAGCATTTCTTACACCCCCTTCTCTTCGCGTTTATCAAGGTGCTAAAGCCGCCAAAGCTGCTCGCGAAATAATCAGAAAAAAACTGGAAATCGAAGTAAATGAACTTTAGAAGGCAGTAAAAATTAAAGTGTCATTAAATAAATTGAGCGTGCAAAATCTGACAAAAAATCATAAATTTACTGAGCTCCCCTTCCAAAATTTAACGAGCTGCCCCGGAAATTTCCTGGCCCACATCATCGATACTTTCTATTCAGAGTGAGGTTGCAGCACCGCAGGTTTAGGCCGTAATTTTCCTACTTTCTCCGGTTTCCCAGGAGACAGAGTTTAATTCAATAGCACAAACTCTTGTGCAGCAGATAGGATAATCCGGGATGTTCGTGGAAAAGAGAATTATTTTTATGCAAAAGCGCTTATCATACGTGCACGTGCATGCATGATTACTCTTGCACTTGAGCGGCTTAGTGTTGCTGCTTGTTAAAATAAATTAGTAAAATTATGAGAAAATTTTTTTAACTAAATTTGGAACTTTTGCAGTTAAAAATGTTGTACTTACTATTGACATTATGTACGAGGTGCGTTCAAGTTGTAAGGTGTCCAAATTGTTTTCTGAAAAAGTAGTTATCCAAGAAAGTCTAAACTTCTGTTACTTCTCAAAGTAATCTCCGTTAGAGATACACATTTTTCACAACGTCATCGCCATTATTCCATGGCTGCTGAGAACACTTCTTTAGGGGTGTGTTTTTCCCACTGGAAAATCGCTGATGCAATAGCGGCTCTATTGGAAAATAAACGCGCACAAAGACCTTCATGGTCCAAAATTTATGGCGGCATTACGTATCAACATGTCCTGAAGCATTTCCACCGCGCAGCCTTGTGTTCGTCGGTCAGCACTCGTGGAGCCCACTTTGAAAATTTTTTGATTTTCAGGTCATCATGCAAAATGGAATCCACCGATAGTACGGAAATGCCAAGTTTAGAGGCGATATCACGCACACCTAGTTGATGGTCTTCCATAACAACCTGCTCCACTCGTGCAGTCATGGTTTCAGTCTGGCTGGTTTGTGTTCGAGGTTGCTTCGGTTTATTGTTACTCAACTCTCGACCTTTAAATTTTTGCACCCACGAACGCACATTTTTAACATCCATAATGCCTTTATCGCATGTCTTACTCAACTGGCGATGGATTTTGATGGGCGTTTCATCACGCAAGAGGAATGTTGGTCTTAAACTCTAAACGTCGCCATTTAAAGTCTGCTAAACAACACTCACTGCAGTGGCAGTAATTCGACCTGCGTACATTGCATGGTGCTACCATCTATATAACAAATTCATAAATAATTCCCGCATCTTTTAAAATTACCCGCATCTTTATATGTACTCTTGCTGTTAGGAAAAAATAATAGAGACCTTGAATGTACCTTGTATTCTTTGACAGTCGGGGACTAACTGTAACTACGAGGTTTTATCGGAAAGTTTATGGATTTCCTGCACTTTACGCCTAACACTGCATAGTAGTTCTCCTGTCTTCTAAATTTATTAACCCACTTGATTATTGCTGATCTGATAGAACCAGCATTGAATTTTGTGTAAATTTTGGAATACCAGTTGCTGTCGGTTTTTAGAACGATCAGTACAGCAAAAAAAAAGGTATATATGAGATCGTTGTTACTTTTTACTTACATTTACTCATATGATCTAGCCTCTTGTCGATATTTATTGTTTACTAAAACAAATTTAAAATTTAAAGAATGATTTTGACTGTGTAGGTGAAAAATAAAATTTTGGACTGAGACCTTTAAAAAGAAGGTGTAGCAGAGATGCTGAAATTTAAAGGTTATTATCATTACATTTAAATAAAAGTGAGCGTAAGATATAGCGACTTTTTGGCGTCGTTAATGGCAAATTAGTAAGTTTTAGTAAAATCTCCAGAGATTAATCTTTATCAATAGTAAAAATCACAAAGTAATTGTACAATGGCTTCTATATTATGCTTTAGTCTCAGGAGATCAATACACTATTGATGAGCAATTGCATTAGTTTAACATCAGTTTCAAAACAATTTAATATTGTCATCTGTTGATGAAAGGGAACATACATAATATCTCCTCGTACTTGTCACTTTTGTTTTCTAAAATTGTTAGTTATATTTATTTTTTTCTTTAATGTCTACAAGTGTTTTTTGGAGAAATTTTTTGAGATAAAATATATTTTTGGGATTGCTGAACAAATTTAGGTCAAGCCGTAATTTTTGTTAAAATTGTTTAAAATTTTGGGACGCGTATATTTTAATTAGTGAACAAAGAGTCTAATATATTTACTTTTTCAATGCCATTTCTTCAAGGTTAAAATGGCATCTAAAGTTTTACTTTTAATATCACGAAATACCTATTTATTTCAGAAAAAAACGGATTGTTTTATAAATGGTGGTTCGTATCAGGGGTCTTTTTCGTGATTTTTAATTAAAATGTATATACTAGGTGTTTTCAAAAAGTTCTGCGAGTGGTCTGATATGTCAACGGTAACAAAAATCAGGTATACTCATATGTACATAACTATCAACATACATTTTGCTAAAAATTGGGCAAAACGGCGACGGAGACCCATGAAATGTTGGTGCAAGTATATACGAGACGGAATCGCCGAGCACAAAATATGTTTGCGACTAAGGCTTTCGCAACGGAATTGAAAGGATAACTAGAGCGAACGTGATAGATGATCACAAGAGGTCAGTGACTAAGTCTACTATTGATGGTGGAGAAATTAGAGATTAGCAAGCATCACCGTCCTAAAAGTAGGTGGAAGACTAAAGTAAACCAGATGGAAACATCTGGAGATTTTATTACTGGCTGTGGCCAGGATCCTTTTTGCTAATCATTGTTACAGGGGATAAAGACTTGATGCTACCACTTCGATTCTAATTCACGCGCTAGTCCAAGAGTTTCCAAGGTGACCTTTGATGGCAAATTTCAGAAGCTTTGTGGATGTTGCAAAAGGATGAAAATGATTTATAAGAAAACCAAAGGCTATCCTACGTGTTTTCACTGCAAAAATGAAGGTATGCTTTGATATAGTTAGAAATCAATATTTTATTTTTTTAATTTTTTTAACTCAGCCTGGTAAGATTTTAATTATACTTTGTTAAAGGATTCTCTGACATGACTAAAGCCTTTGATAGAGTTTGACACAATGGCCTCATCTACAAGAAGCGGTCAGCGTCTATCTCTTTACGGATGATTTAGCTGATTTGGCCTTTTCTCTCCGACCGAAAGTTGCGGTTCAAAAAGGTGTTTACGAGTCTGTGTTCCTCAAATTTCCGTGTTGTTGTGGGCTTTTACATCTGGGATACATCGACGATGTTTTTTTACAACTGTGGTGCTATTAAACTCACTGTGGCACACCCTAGCGATCCAGCGTGTTTAGTAAGAGCTGGGTAAACTCAAGGAATTCTGCGTTATTTAAAAATGATAGTTAATGTTGTGAAGAATGATTTTTCTTATTTTTAACGATAAACCGACTTTGTTGACGAAAAGGCTTGGAGAATCTTAGAATTTTTTTTAACCTAGAGAGAAGAAGAGACACGTGAACAAGCTTTAGGTGGTTCGGAACCGATCTCTTAAAACCATGTTGCACCAGGATGTTAACGTGCCAACCAGCAATTTATCACCCACAACGCTAGTCAAAAGTTTTCTAGCGTGGAAAGTTACGATAATCCCATAATCTGTGACTTATACAATTATAAATGGACAAAAGCGCCTGGCATAAGAATGCGAAGACCCCAATTCTCCTGTAAAGCGGTATATCGGTGACAAAAACTAGTCAGTAACTTCTACGCTAGGTCACTATGTGAAGCAGGTTAGAGTTTGGGCTTAAAGACCTCTACCATCGTCAACAAACTTATAGTATAACAATTATCAGTAAAGATGGCATCCTAAAGACCTAATTTTTAACACATAGTTGTTCCTTAGAGTATTGTTTTATTTTTGTTATCAGCAAATGTTTAGTTCAAGTTATCAGAGTTCTTGACAAAGACTATCTCTTGGCTGTTACCTATATTCTTTACCGTAAAATTATTACAAAACAAATTCTTAATAGAAATGGCATTACAATGGAATTAAGCGGTCATTGGGCGATAATTTGCTACATGTTTTTTCTAGTTTCTTTATATTTTGTATGGTTCTGGATATTTTATTCCACTTTTCTTTTTATCTTCTGCTATCTCTTTCACCTCGTCCGTTTAGTTACTTTTGGCCTGTCTTTCTTGTCTTTTTTAGAATTCTTGCTTTCACATCTTTTTTGATGTTATTCAATTGTCCATTCTGTGTCCCAATCAACCAAAATGTTTCTCTTGTACTATTATTTTCACTGATTTAGATTTTAAAAACTGTCTAAAAGCTTCGTTCCGTATTTTGTTCCTGTGCGTTTTGTTTTTTATTTTCCTTGGTGATCTCATTTCTGTACTTTGGTTTTAGTTCTTTCTTTCTTAAATACTCCTCTGTATCTGATTCTTTTAGTACCCCATTTATTCCAAAAAATGTGGATTTAGTTCCATTAAACGATCTCCCAGTAGCCCCAACTCTTTATTTTATTTGCAGATCCAATTTAGCATTGTTGTTACATACTTCTACATATTTATAAAAATCCTTGGTTTAATATCTTTTATCGTGGTTTTTATTTGCCGTCGGTAGAATTCTATACTCTTTTTTTGGACTCTGTGTACATATCTTTAAATTGTTCTGTAATTATTTTCCTGTTCTACCTAAGATCACTATATAATTAGTGTAATTCACATTATTCAGTTGACTAATTTGTATGATGTAGCTTTCCCGTATTGCTTTATCTATTATTAATGTAAATAACAGCGACCGAAGCACACAAACTTGTCTCAGGTTCCACTATTGTTCCGACCTCTTTTAATTTCTCATTTCGTGATCTTCCTAAATTTCTTTTTTCTTTGTATGGGGCTTTAACTGCTGTGTTGATTTCGTTGTAATTTCATTTTTTTTAATATTTTGTACATTTGTACTCTACTAATTCTGTTGAGAACCGTCTGCAGATTTACAAAACAGTTATGTATTTCTCCTTTTCTTTCAATAACTTTTTTCCTTAATTACCTTACACTTGGTAACGTGATTGCTTTGTAATTTTTCACATTCTTAAATATATAAAAGCTCTATTATTCCAAATTGCCAGATTCTTGTTTTTTTCTTTATACTTGGTCATTTCCGAAGCTGTTCTATTGATCCCTAGTGTTTTTCCTATTTTTGATTTGTTTATAGGTTTGTCGATTCCTTTATACTTGATTTCTCTTCTAGTTTTATTATGATTTACCTGTTTCAGTCTTTGTTTTGTTATTTATTTTTTGTCTACTTGTCTCCTGGTTTATTTTATTATTTTCCTCTGGAACTTCTTGGAAATGTTTTTCCATTGATTTACTATATATTTTTATTTTGTTAGTAGATTTCCCTGTTTGTCTTTTATATTTTCTAATGTCGTTTCCTTCTTTTTCAAAATTATTTTGAGAAATGGTAAAATATTTTCTTCATAATATTTTTTTATTTTACTTCTAAACTTTTTTCAATGCTTCTGTTTTGCTTTCTCAACTTTTCTTTAACCTCTGCACTGGCTTTCTTACAATTATTATAAACAAGTCGTTTTGCTCTGTAGTTGTTTATTTCGTGTTTTTTTTAACTACTTTACTTAGCTCAGAAATCCAATACAATGTACTTGTATTTCCATTTTTCATTACTCTACATCTTTCTTGGCTGCTTCTAGTGTATTTGTTTTATATAAATATGTCCTTTTTTCGTCTAGGCCTGTTGATATGTTTTCTATTTTCATTTTTGATATATTTCATTAATATCATCTACTTTTAGTTTGCAACTTCTGTTTTTTTAAATTTTTGTTTTGCATGTAGTATTTTGAGTTTCCTTATCTTTATTATTTTTTGATCTTATCTTTGAGAAACAGCATAACTGATTCTTCTTTTTGCTAGCTATTTTACTGAATTTTTTTAATTATCGCATTTAATCGTTTACATGATCTTCAATAGCTTTTCTAATTTATTTATTATTTCATTTACTTGTTTTATATCTTCTTATTTTAATGGCTCCTTCGCATTTTTACTAACAAATTTTCAAATTAAAAGTCGAAGTATAAATGTGTTTTTTTTATAAGTAAGTGTGGCTGAGCTTATAAAGCTATTAAACTATTATTTTTTGTATCGAAAACTTTAAACGCGTTTTTCTCGAAACACGAAATTTCGCAGGCCGGGCAATGTAACTCAATTTTTAACCGATTTGTGTAAAATTTTAAAGGAATATTTTTTAACGTATTGGCCATTGCAATACGGGCTTATTTTGTTAAAAAATTTAATTATTGTTTTTTACTAATTGTTTTTAAAAAATGTCCATTTTTATATTAGAAATGGCCCTGAATGTTTTTTTGCTCCGTCATGCAAAGCGTATACGTGTATAGAAGACAATAATTTTTGGTTTTTTAATTTTAGAGTCGTCGACTTCGATCAGCTGTGGGGCCGCCATTTTGAATTATTTTTACTTAAAAAAAATATTAAAATACCTCTGATTATGTACATTTAGATAAACTATACATCAATTTAACAAAGTATGCCAATTTATCAAAAAAATATATAAAAATTCTTAAAAAGGACTTTACATTTATCTTCCCCCTTGATATTCATTGATTCTTTTGTGTGTGTTTGTTGTCATTCTATTTTGTTTTGTGTTATTTTTTTGCCAATACTGCTCTCCATGTCGTGTTTTTGAGTTTTACCTTGTTTGTTCTAATTATTTTCTTATTTCATTTGAACGTTTCTAAATATCTTTTTCCTCCTCTCTCTTTTTTGTTATTTAAATTTATTTTGTTTTTGTTATTATAGTTTTGCATATGTGGCTTACGCCTCTTGTCGCTTTGCTTTCGTAGTTTTTACATATAAATTTTTATCTTGATATTTTTTTTAAATTTATTTATAGCTTACAATCTGTCATAAAATTGACATTTAGTAATTGTTTTAACAGTATATATTACAGGACATGATGAAAAACGTTTCAGCGAACATTTTTCCGAAATTAACCGTTACAGTTTGATTGCACTACACTTCGCTTTTACGCGCATCGTGTTGGTAAATCAAGAGGCTTGAATCTCTTAAGCCGTGGCTCGTCATCGTCGGGATTCAGGAGGTGTTCTACTAATGCGTTTGGGTGAGCACTAAGTTTGTCATGATAACGAACACTACACTTGTGTATTTCTTCAGTCACAGTTGATAGTCCTAAATCTTGACGAATTATTTCATTTGGTACAAACCATGGGGCGTTGACTAAGCATCGCAGTACCTTTGACTGGAACCGCCTTATAATGTCGATGTTCGATCTACTAGCTGTTCCCCAGAGCTGTATCCCATATGACCAAATTGGACGAATAATTGTCTTATAGAGTAGTATTTTGCTCTCCAGTAACAATTGTGATTTCCGCCCCAGGAGCCAATAAATTTTTTGGAGTTTTAGACCCAAGTGTTTACGCTTTGTAAATATATGCTTTCTCCACGTTAGTCGTCTGTCCATGCATACCTAGGTACTTAACTGTTTCGTTCTGTGGGATTTGTTTGTTGTTTATGATTACAGTGGGACAATTTCCTCTTCTAGTTGTAAACGTTACTTGGGTTGATTTTGATTCATTTATATGAATACGTCATTTTTTAAACCATTCAGTTAGATTATTTAAATGGGACTGTAACTTCTCGGATGCTATGTTTGGGTCTACATGTGATGATAATATTGCTGTGTCGTCAGCGAATGTGGCAACTGTAGCACTTGTTGAGGTCGGAAGGTCAGCTGTAAATATGATGTACAACAGCGGTCCCAACACGCTTCCCTGAGGGACACCAGCTTTGACAGGATATCTTGATATGAATTCAATTGTTCGAACAAGGTAACATTTTCACCTACGCGGTTCGCACTATTGTACTTCTTTTGCTTCAAGGAATTAATATTATTCCTCTCTTCTGTTATTCAGCAACTTACTGCCATCACGTATTAAAAATCGATGCGATAAATCGTCTATACGATTTTATTTGTTGGCACTTCAATTTTGAACTTTGTACTTCCTTAAATCGACTTTACCAAAACTTATTTGTTATAAACTTAAAACAAGAAGGGGACTTTAAGTATGACTATAAAACATGGATTGTTATAGAAAATGGAGACAATAAAGGGCCAATCAAATCATTTTTGATCAGACTAATCAATATACGTTTTTAAATTTTCTAATTCTGATAGATTGGTAGGCTCTCGGACTACTTAAAGATTTTAACCTGTTAATTTTTCTTTATTTAATATTTGGTGATCTGCTTACTCTGTGATAGCGGGGAAGATCAGATTTATATTGAAAATAAATGAAATGGGGAGAAATCAGCAAATGATGCATATAAAAGAAGTTTCTGTATGGATAGAGGTATTTAGATTTATATATTATGTATAATAGATTTGGTGCAACAAAAGAATTATACAAGTGAAAATGGATACGAAATAGATAGGCTAAGAGATTATTAAATAGAAAAAGAAAACGAAGTAATGCAAAGATAAAAAGAACAGGTACAAACAAAATAGAAAATAGAGGCTATAAAAAGCTAAATCATGTACTCTTGCGTACAAGGAGAATCAATAAAGGAGGTGGTAGGGATGATAATAATTGAACATATAGATGGAAGAAACAAAACTGACTTTACTGTGTACGTATACAAGATTTTATTTATTTATTTAAACTAGAAATCCTTATACCGTTAGGTGTCGGATTATAACCCAGTTTACAGTACTTATAATATAATATCTAATATAACTGATAAAACTTATTAAACTTAATTAACATTTCTTAATTAATTTATTCCAAGCCTTTCTGCCTCTTGTCAGGTTCCTTACTTCTCTCCATTGTATGTTCCTATTTTCCGCTGCTAATTTTACCTGTTCCTCCCACTTCCTTCTTGGTCTACCTACTGCGTTCTTCCCCTCTGTTCTTGCTTCGTATACTCTCTTCGCTATCCTATTATCATCCATTCGGAGCAGATGTCCCATCCAACCTAATTGCCTCTCTTCTTCTACCAGTGTCAATATAGGTTTCACTTTCAGTTGTTCCGTTATATTTTCATTTCTCACTCTGTCCAGTCTTGTTGTTCCTTTAATTTTCCTCAAATATCTGATCTTCATTGCTCTAATTTTACTCTCATTTCTTCTGTTGATCGTCCAGAATTCGCTGCCATAGATTAACGAAGGTCTTACTACTTTTTTGTATACTTCCGATTTTATTTGTTCCGTAATTTCTTTTTTCCTGAGGAACGTGTTTTTCATTGTGTTAAATATTTTCCCCACCTTACCTAATCTTTCCATTATTTCATTATCTATTTCTCCCTTGTTATCTATTATTGCACCTAAATATTTGAAATTTGTTACTTGTTCTAGTGTTTGTCCTTCTATATTGATATTGTGTTGAGGGTCTGTCTTGGCAATAATCATAGTTTTAGTTTTTTCTATATTTATTTCCATATTTATTTTTCTCAGCTCGCGATGATAGATACTGATATTTTCCTGAAGTTTTTCTGCTGATTCTGCTAGTAGCACCATATCATCAGCAAATAGTAATTCCTGTATTGTTATTCTTTTTAATCTCCAACTTCCCACTTCCATATTATAGCATTCCTTTTTACAGATCTTCACTACATCGTCCATGAGTACTGAGAATAGGAGTGGACTAAGCACGCATCCCTGTTTCAGACCTATTTTTGTTTCGAATTGTTCTGACTCGTTGTTGTGTGTCCTTACTTTATTTCTATTGTCTTTGTATAGTGTTTTGATGACATCTATCATGTTTTTACTTACTCCTCTTCTTTCTAGACTTTCCCAAACATCCTTTTTCTTTACCCTGTCGAAGGCTTTTTTAGGTCAATAAAGCAAATATTTCTTAGTTTAGATGGTTTCATTTGTACACAAGATATAAACTATAAATATAAAGAAATAGAAACCGCAGAGACTGGAAAATTAAAACTTACGCACTGAGGGTTAAAAACGGATATAAACTAGAATATAACAAAACACTAAGATGTTAATAAAAACATAAAAGAACTGGAACATGCGAAAAAATAGAAAGAGGGAACCTGGAGAATATTTTAAGGGATAGAACCAACTTGAGACATGTAAAAATATCAGAAATACTAAAAGTGGAAATATGGAAAGAATAGACATATAATGAATATATAAACAAGAAGTTTGTATTAAAGTATAAAACAGATTTTACAGGGTGGGCCAAAAATGTATTAATTATTTAAACGATAATTAATGCAGTATTTATTAAAACAACAGTTCAATTGTTTTCATTGTTTAAAAAATATAAAAAAACTATAAAATGCAGATTTACAAATATTCAAACTGATGATAATCTCTTTCCAAACACAACTGATACCAAAAACTGATGGTTTTCTCAGGGTTACGAAGTATATCATTTAAAACTAAGAGACACTTTTTTCTTTAATTTCCTCTTTTAACTCATTTAACGAGTGAAACACTATACATTTGAATAACAATTACAAGAACCAGAAAAAGTCAAAGAATGAACTCTAGGACGAGTATAAAATAGAAGTATTAATTACACTGGTTAATTTGTTTTATTTAAATTGAATGCACTATTTGATAATAAAGGATTATTTTAAGTGTTTTCTTCTAATGATAAACATATTTAAAATTATGTTAGATAAGATTAAATTATGATTTTCATAATTTACTTTTATTTGTGTATTTTTTCATAATTTTATACAGATAAATTTTACAAATTACTAAAAGCCAATATAAAAGGTATTTTCCAATGAGTATGAGCTGCGCCATCTAACATTGCGTAGCAGAAAGAATTACAATCAATATACAACGGTACATGCGTAATAATGTACCATGTAAATCTCTTTATGGTATCGTACAGGTGTATGAAGCAGAGTGCTTATTGTGCTGCATCTATATAGTTTTAGTTAATTGCAATGGAATTTCTACTTCCAGAGAGTAAGAATGAATTTGTACGTGAAATGCGGCCTCACTTAAAACTTGCTTTTTAGGTAGATCGTACGTGCTGCAAAATCTCGTCCCGTGCCCTACTCTGGACCCGAACCTCGTAGAAGATCGCACAGCAGTAGCCCGCGACATATTCGACTACTTTTGCCCTCGTGGGGCGGGCATTACCGGCATTTTTCCTATGAGGAACACCGAAAAGCACAAGTGCGTATGGAGCGTGCGATACATTCAGAACGTGTTGTTCGAGAGAGATAGAAGCGTAATACTCCATCAGATCAAGCAGGTCGTCCCGCGTAATACGGAAATAGTGCTCGAGAAGCATGTGTACGTTCCCCCCATCATCGTCATCGACTATTCGATCAAAGGATGCGACTGCGTCGCGGGAAGGCCCTATAAAGAGCTGCCCGAAGATTTGCGAGAGCTGCATGTTCCTATTTATGGTTTTCCAGGCGAAGACAGGATTGTTGACGATTTTTGTATACTCCACAAGATGTACAACTTAAACATCGAAGATGATCCTTAGATTGACTTACCATTCATGATTTTATTTATTCAAAATACGAATATTATCACTGCCTGTATATATATTTTTCATTAAACGTGAATTAAAGAGATGTTGACTTTTATTTTTTTTTATTGAAGTGGATGTATTAATGTTAGTTTCTGTACGAGATATTGCACACAATGTGTCTTTTTGAAGAATTACCCAAAAGAAATATATGTTTTAGTAAATAATAAAAATGCACAATTATAACAGCCAAAATAAAATCTGAAGGACTTTTCACTGTTATATTGCGTAAGTTTTGCTTAAAAAAATTATGACCATTGGATACCAAAAATGATAAGCTCACTAGATAGGCATATCAAGTTAGACCAAACTCTCTTGCAACATTTCAACCTTTGGTGATAGAATATTGTTTGATAACAGAAATTTTAAATATAACAATAAATATTAAACTCGAGGAACGAATTACACTGACACAGACAATAATATTATATTAGAAAAATGCGCCGCATTTCAATTTCTCGCCATTTTTATGTTTAAGTTGCCAACCCTCATGTTTCACATCTGTTATTTGCAGTCGTTGAGATTATTAAAAATAGATCGCTATACCAAAGAACAACGTATTGTTATTGTTAAAACACATTACTAATTTGGCGAAAGTTTTGCGGAGACCTTTCGAAAGGTGCGTGGAATTCTTGGTTTCCACAATTCACTTAATGAGTCCACCGTTCAAAGATTAATTAAAAAAATTGAAGAAACTGGTTCGACTATGGACGAACAAACTCTACCGCATCCTCGTCCTATGCTGTCGGCTGAAAATATTGCAGTCGTCAGTGAAAGTATCGCTGAGAATCCAGAAACATCAACACATGTCGTTCTCAACAATCTAGCATTAGCAGAACCAGTTTGCAACGAATTCTCACTAAAAATCTTTACCTCCTCCATTACAAAATTCAATTAACTCAGGAGCTTAAGCCACAAAACCATTTGCAACGGAGACAATTCGCTAATTGGTTGATAGAAAACCAAACAGTGAACATTTAAAAAAAACATCATCTTTAGTGATGAAGCTTATTTTCATTTGTAGTAAGCAGACTTGTCGGATTTGAGCCAATGAAAATATTCGTGCTATATATGAAAAACCGGTACATCCACAAAGAGCCACTGCTTGGACCGTCCTTTTTTGAGAATGAGTGTGGTCAAGCTTTAACTGTAAATTTTAGCATTTTAAAAAAGGGGAAACAAATGACAGTCTCAGGCGAAAGAGTTAAACCGGTATACATTGAGACACACATTGAAACAGACGGGCAAGCACAGTGTGACAGCAAAAAACCGAAACAACAGGAAGAACAAACCACCCGATCAGGCAGAATCAGCCGCCCCCGGCCCGTTTTCAAGTACCAACGACTCCGTCTTTAGGAAGGGGGTAATGTCGGGTTGCAAAGCACTTCCACGAAGCAAAAGAATTATTCTAATATCAGAACGCAAAGTGTTCTCGCGAAGCGAACAAAGTAGCGTAATGCTAATGTGAGAAGCATTCCCAGAAACCGGCAATTGAGGGTGCAAGCCCAAGCGATCTTTTCTAAGAGTAGCCATCCCCCACGCACAATACTTGGGGGATAAAAGCGTGATCCACGCCATTCCAAGACAGTTTGCTGCCGCTACTCGAAAGGCTTCGAATTGGGCTTGCCGCGGTCTAAAAACCTTGGCCTTCATCGAATCGTGCTTGCCGCTAGGTAGAGGATCTTGCCGAATCAAGAGCCATCTCCGACAACTATGTGACCGTGGCCTATGGCCCCCAAGAGGACCAGCACCAGCATCGTCCGATCGACACCTCTAAAAAAGTACTATCGGATTCAGTGGCGAGTCTACCACCGAAGAACGCCGGTACCAGACCCGCTTTCCCCGCTGCCACCGACACTCCAGAAAAGACCCGCCGAGGGACGTCGGGCGCGGCTCCTGAAAAAGCTGTTCGGCAAATCTCCACCCCTCGTGAAACCGGCAGCGGCGTCACCGACTGAAAAACGATTGCAGTGTGTCCTGCAAACACTGTTCGGGTACCACCGGATTATAAGAACCAACCCTTAGCGTATGCCGACGCCAACTGTCGGCCGGAACCTCAGCACTCTCGTGTCTATAATAAACTCTTGTTGTAAATAATGTAAAAAAGCGTTTCTAAATAAAAACTATATGTGAGGAATATTCGTTATACCGTCCCCACATGTTTGATTAGCTTTCTGTTAGTTGCCGAATTTTATGTGTTGATTTTTACTGTATCATTTTAGTAATATTGACTACTCTGTATATACCATAAATATATGTGGTAGTTTGTAGTTTACTTGCTCTTTATCACTATTTAGATTTTCTTTATTATTTATGTTCATTAGAAGTACACGTTTATTTTTGGTGGTTACTTGAAATGTTCCTGCAATAATCTTAATTTTTTTACTCAAAGGTTCTTTTCTGTTTTTTAAATCCGTAATTGATTAAAGATTATTGTCGCAGGAGTCTGCCATTGTGCGGATTTTGTTGATTTCAATTGACTACAAGACGGTTGACGAGGCAGGTAGGGGATAAGGAAGGATCATTAGAATGTTAAGCATTATTAGTCGCTTGGCTTTTGCGGCATTTAAATTGTAGGTTGCTGCAACATTGATGTGCTGTGAGTTGAATTTTGTGATATTTGTAATTGGTCATTTTAGTCAATCCTATAGAGCCATTTAATATTGCAAGAAAACGCTACTTTATTATCATGTGAAAGGAACTATGCATGAATCACCATATATGGCTTTATTTTAAAGGGAAACATGAAATATATTAAACATGTACAGCCGACACCGTCTTGACGAAGATTTCTTCTGCGACGCATTCCGAGCCTGCTACCGCCTGATCCACTTTGTCCCCGAAAAAGCCGAGGGCGATGACATCAGAATTTCGGGGAAGTCCCTGTTTTTCCACCTGATCCCAAGATGACATCACCTCCCTTGTATTTCGGCGCTAAGAGCTCGGCCATCCTGAAATCTTCTCGTCCTCGAAAAGACGTCGGCATGCGGGTGGTTCCATTATTTTGATTCCTGGGATACGGAAAATGCATTATTTTTCATCGTCGAGATCAGTGGCATCCGAGTCATCATTTTGACGAGCTTTAGTTTGTCTACGGAGTGGATACCAGAGTAGGCTCTTTGGCTTCTCTGGGGTACTTTTAGATCTGTAACAACATATCTATCATAATCTAATACACGTTGTATTTTGAAGGGCCCCTCGTACTTTGGTAGTAGTTTCTTGTATTACCTTCGTTCGTGGTACGCACTTTGCGTACCAAGGCCAATTCACCCTCGCGAAACGTCTTCGAAGTGCATCGTTTTTTATCATAACGCGACTTTTCGCGTTGTCCTGCGAGTTTCAGACGTTCTTCAACCTCGTCTCTGGTCTTGCCCAAGTTTTTATCATATTGGTCAGTATCTATCATGACATGATCTAGCCAATGAAAGCGTCATGTACGCTTCGTGGCACTTAACCAAACATCAACTTAAAGGGACTTTCTTCCGTAGCCTTATTCACCGTTGTGTTAAGGCCCCACGTTACTTTTGAGATTTCGTAATCGAAAGTTCCCTCATCGGAAGACGTGGCCGCCATTGACGCTAAAAGCTTCCGATTGTACCGCTCCACTTGCCCGTTTGCTCGCGGCGTGGAGGTCGCGTTCAAAACTAATCTTATTCCTAATTTTTCGCAGGTTTGCGTAAACTTCTTGCTTGTGAAACATGTTCCACGATCAGTTATCAATCATTTTGGTACGCCAAATATTTCAATAACACGCTTTTTCAGAAATTTCTCTACGTGCATGGTTTTCGTATTCGGTACTGCTTTCAAAATAATAAATTTAGTAAAAGCGTCCACGACGACAATCACGTATGCGGCGAAACGAACGGCCCTAAATGATCTAAATGTAGGGTGTGCATAGGTACCCCGATCTTCTCTATGGGGAATAAGAATCCGGGACGTCTACCGGCAGGTTCTTTGTTATATAGGGAGCCCAGGCAGCCCTTAATATACCTTCTCATGTACTTGTCGCATACCGGGAAACCAATACGATTGTTTCATGAGCTTGAGTGTTTTCTCGAGCGAGAAGTGTCCCTTTGTATCATGGTTTAACATGGTCAATTGACGACGCGCGGTTTTGGGCACCGCCTACCGTAAACCTTCGGCCGTATTTCGAAAAACACGATTATTTTGTAACACAAAATCGCTGTGAATTTGTGTTTTGTCGTTATCTAGCGGCGCAGTACGCGATAAAACCTCATGCACGTGTTTTAGGCGCTCGTCTTGTAGTTGGGCGGCCAACACCCAATCGTCTTCACTAATATTTATTGTAAACACATCGATATTCTCGAAACTGACTGGTTCTTAGGGCAGGATTTCGACTTAACATGTCCACATGTAACATTTTAGTACCGGGTCGATAGACAACGTCGAAATCAAATTCCTGTAACGTTAGCCACCACCGACCGACACGTGGCAAAATGTCCTTCTTCCTGAAAGCCATACGTAAGGCGTTACAGTCAGTAACTACGCGAAACTTAATCCCTAATAAATACGTGCGGAACTTTTTCAACGTTTGAACAACCACAAGTGTCTCGAGCTCGTATGAATGATAACGTTGTTCTTCTTTTATCGTCTGACGGCTAAAATACGCAACGGGTTTCCAGTTTCCCTCTTGCTTTTGTAGCAAAATGCCGCCCAGTCCCATTTTACTAGCATAGTGTAGACTTCCGTTTCGGCGTTCACACTGTATAACGCAAGTGATGGCCGTTCGGTTAACCGCACTTTTAATCCTTGGAAAGCTTCGTCCTGTGTAGTTTTCCAGACAAAGTCCGTTCCCTGGCATGTAAGCATTGTTAACGGTTTTGAGAGTTGAGTATAGTATGGTATGTATTTTTTAAAAAAACTGGCGAGACCTAAAAACTGTCCAACTTCTCGCACGTTATGAGGGCTTTTAGAATCTTGGACGGCTTTAATTTTTGCAGTTCTCGATCGCACTCCTTTCGCCGAAATTTCATGACCGAGGTAGTCTATTTGTGGTTGAAAGAAGAAACATTTACTCAAAGGTAGTGTCAAATGCGCGTCGTTTACTTTAAGAACTTCCTCCAAATCCTTGAAGACGGCATCGTAATTTGCTGTTGGGAATAGGATGTCATCCATATACACTAAATCGCAGTGGTCCTAAAACTACATTCACCAGACGTTGGAAGACAGCTGGGGCATTGACAAGCCCGAAGGGCATGCGTAGAAATTCGAAATGCCCGTCGGGGGTGACAAAAGCTGTCTTTTGTATCGAATTATCGACTATGTTTATTTGATAATAACCCGACGCCATATCTAAGCTCATAAACAATTTAGCGCCATGCAGTCTGTCTATTTGGTCCTCCGAGGAATTGAGTACTTGTCTTTGACGGTAATTTTGTTAAGCGCGCGGTAGTCAATACAAAACCGGTCTTTGCCGGTTTTCTATCGCACCAACAATATCGGGCTAGCGTACGACGAATGTGAATCGCATACAATATTATTGTCTTTAAGCTCGTCCATGATTTCATGCACTTCAACTCTTTCCGCATGAGCCAGTCGATAAGGACGATATACCACCGACTTCTTCTTCTTCTTTAGGTGCCGTTTCCGTTGCGAAGGTTAGAAATCATGATCGCTATTCGAATTTTTGGCACTGCTGATCTAAATAACTGGCTGGTAGTACAGTTAAACCATTCTCTCAAGTTCTTCATCCACGAATGTCTTCTTCCCACGCTTCTCCCCCCTTGAATTTTCTCCTGTATTGTTATCTGGAGCAAATGGTATCTATCGCCTCTCATAATATGTCCAAGATATTGCAGTTTTCGTATTTTAATGGTGAAGACAACTTCGGTTTCTTTTCCCATACTTCTCATAACCTCTACGTTAGTTACATGTTCGGTCCATGATATTTTTAATGTTCTTCTATATAGCCATAACTCAAACGCCTCTGCTTTCTTCGGTGTCCATGTTTCCATCCCGTAAAATAGTACAGATAGGACGTAGCACTTTAGTAGTCTTGTTTTTGTCTCTAGACTAAGGTCTCTTGCACAGGATACCCTTTTCATTTTAATAAAAGTTGCTCTTGCTTTCTCTATCCTTGATTTTATTTCTTCTGAGCAATTGTTGTCTTTATTGATTATAGTACCCAGATATACGTATTTTTCCATTTTCTCTATGGGCTCGTTGCATATAAAATTCTCGGTGTTTTACTTACTACCATATACTTAGTCTTTTTTGCATTTAGCGAAAGTCCGCATTCTTCACTTGTTACTACTACTTTATCAAGTATTATCTGTAGGTCTTCTAGGCTAGTTGCTATCAGGATTGTGTCGTCAGCATATCTTAGATTGTTAATTGGTATTCCGTTCCACCGACTTATCGCTGTTTAACTGAATCGACATTTTAGTTAAATAGGTTTGACCTTATTCATTATAATTCTGGGCAAAACACTTTCGATACTGGTTTAATAGTTTACATAACTGGATCTTGATCTAGAGCGGCGTGTTGTGAGCTACATTTATTTCGTCTAAACAGATCGGGTTACGCGCGGTTTGCAAGTGCAGGGCGGTACTTACATTAGTCGGATCTTGTGCAGCATAATATACCTAGCTCCGTGCAACTATCTGTCCCCGCTTGTAGTGGACGTCGCCGTTACCCAGGTTAGCTATCGGGATGCAACCTTGTCTTGTCGATATGATGCCACTTGGTATCAGGTGTAACTGATTACCGTAATGCCGACAGGCTGCCTCTATGAAGACGGTTTTTTCTTCGTCCTCTGGATGCGTGGCGACTTCCACGTGGACGACGTGTTTGGTATTACAGTAGCTTCTTCCGCCCACACAGCTATTTTTCTAGCGAGGTCCCTTCCAGTGTTCTGGCACTACGGTAAGCATTTTTTCCCGAATAATAACCATCCCGTCCTGGTGGTTGACAAACGGCTGTCCGATTAAAATTATGATTTCTTGCGCTGTATTCGGTACGACCAACGCTGGAACTCTAACCTCCACTTCGTCAATATTTAGGTCAATGTCAACTTCTCCAATTACTGCGATTTCGAAGCTGCCAAAACTTTTAACCAAGGCATTCGCAGACTTAATTTCTAACCCTAGCCGTAAGGCGACATCCTCTTTGAGTAGCACAGCAGAACTTCCTGGATCTACGTAGCCTCGCATTGGGATTTTGTTAACCTTACAATCGACAAAGTAAATTTTTTGTGTCTTATCCTTCATTTGTGTTGTTAAGACATTTTCCGCTTTTCCTGGTCGTCGACAACTTTCCGCCAAGTGCCCGAGAGGGTTACAACGATTGCAAGATAGTTTAGGTTTAGGGCATTTGTTTGCCACGTGGCCTTCTTGTGATCAATTGAAACAACGAACTTTTCTATTTTGTCGGTCATACTATATACTCTTCGTTGGGGACGCTCCCCACGCTGCAATTTGTCGCGATCTGCACTGGGCCCGGTCGGGTTTTTCTGGTTTTCTATCATCACTAATAGGTGAAATCAACAACCCTTTCCATTGCTTCCAGGTGTAATTGATATTGGAAAGGCTGCCGTATCAACCCTTTGCTAGGTCTCGGAGGCCGTTTTGCATATGGTATGTCCTTTCGACATCGTCTCAACCATGTACCTCGCTTAACTGATCAATTTTAAATATCCAACGTGACATAGCCATGTCGGTCAACGCCTTAAATATAGCTTACTTTTAACTCATGTTTTCATTGCGAATTCTTAAATAAACGGTAAGTCGACTGCTTAAACGAACCTTCGTATTTGTTCAGGGATGGTATAATTAATAATTTAAAATTTCCAGCATTACAAGGGTTTCTTCCGTATTGTGCTTCTTAGCTGAATCTACGAATTTAAGAGCTTCTCCTACTCCGCTGTTTTAATTATGTGCGTCAAACCCAAAGCGCTATTAAATTTATTTTTAAAATTGAATTACCGCTGTGAACAATACAGGCGTGTAAACAATTTAATGTAACATGGGATGACTGCATCTCAGTTTATAATTGATGTTAACTTATTTTGTGTGCATTACTGATTCGGTTTATATATTTTTGATATATTGAAACTTTTTATTTTTTCATTTTTCCGAATATTTTTAAATTTACCTTTGCTAGTTCTTCTTCCCAAATCTGTAGATTTTCTTGTAGGCCTTTCTCTTTTGCTGCACAGATCATAAGGTCGTCTGCAAAGGCACATACTGATAAATTTACAGATGATGTTTTATTAAAACCTATATGTACCTTTCAGGTCTTATTTCTGTTGCCTTAATTTTGTTATCCATTATTAATACGAACAACTTGGTCTCATTACACCCCCTTGTCTTAGTCTCTAAGTTATTTTGAATGCTGTCGACTAAATGTAAATTATCTTTTATTATGTAGCATTTATTATTATTATACAGACTCTGTATTCCTTCTATTAACTTTGGACTTATATTTCTTTCTGCAGTACGTTATCAAAGGCTTTTTCTAAGTCCAGGAAAGCCATATATATTTCGGAGTTTTTTATTGTTTTTCTCTATTATTTGTTTTATACTAAAGATATGGTCTTGCACACTTCTCCATTTCCTAAAACCGTTCTGCGCTTCTTCTAATTGCCCTTCTATTACACTTCTTAGTTTTTTCCCAATATATGTTCGTACACCTTCGATACTATGCTTAATATTGTGATGCCTCTATAGTTCGAACACTCTCTTCTTGCACATCGGTAGTATTATTCCTATTTTACATTCTTCAGGGACTTTTGCAGTGTCCCATGCCTTGTGGAAAATTTTTTGTTAACAATTATATTTCCTCGCCGTCCTAAGTTTTTCAGTATCTCTGCATTTATTTTGCTATGTCCTGTCGCTTCTTCCTTTTCCAATTATTTTACAGCTGTTATCACTTCTTCTGTTTGTATATTGTTTTCTTCTTCCTTATATGTACATTTTATATCTTCATCGTCTGCTTTATTGTCATGTTCATCTGGATGGGAAGTTTTCGAAAGTATTCCTTACATCTTTCTATAATTTTATTTTCTTCGGTTATTATACTGCCACATTTTGCTTTAGTGTGCAGTGTTTATCTTTTCTTCAATTTTTCAATACTTTGTAAAATAGCTTTTGGTTTACAAGGCTGTGTGTTTCTAATTTCCTTCCAAATTCTTCCCATGTTTGCTGTTTAGCCTGTATTATCATATCTTTTACTTTAGTTTGTTGTTGTTTATATGTTGCATAGCTATCCTCTGTCTTATGATTTAGATACAATTTCCATCTTTCTTTTTTGCTTTTTACTTCCTTTTTTATTCCACCATTTAGTTTGTTTCTTGTTTTTATTTATTGTTGTTGTTCCGCATGATTCTTTCGCTGATGTTAGTACTATTTCTTTAAAATACTGCCATAGTTGTTCTAAATTCATAGTTTTCCAATATCCTGCTTTTCTCTCTATCTTACGTTATACATCCTCACTAAATTTGTTCACTATCTCAATTTCCTGTAATTTGTATGTCTTAATATTTAATAATATAGGACCTATATTGTCAGTATCACCCATGTTTAACTACCTCGTTCTCCACGTGGACATTTTACGTTCGTTGTTATCTCAACTCATATGATAGGAATTTGTAATTGCTCGGTTGGCGTATGTACACTTTTCGTTATGTATTCGCTTATTTTTTCTGCTTACCTATTTAGATATGGATGCTAAAATTGTCTGTTTCCATTTACCAGCATTTTGTTTCCTTAGTGCATCTTCTGTAGATTACACACAAATATTTTAAGAAGTTTCCTCTGTGATGTAAACTGGGAATAAGTATAAACATATGCAAATGATATATTTTCAAACAGCCACAAATTGGTAAAATATATGGAGTGACTGAAAGTGTTAAATAAACGACACAATTAAAATTCTTTATTGTTCAAAAGCATTAGTTGGTCGTAGTTATTTAAAACAACAGAACCAATAAGAATCCATAAATATTTTTCTAATACAAATTCTCAAATATTTTTCAAATAATGCAGCTAAATTTTACATAAAATACTTATTACGCCTCCGATTATAAAACTAATCCAGTTAAATTTTCTCTATGATATAGTAATATCGTTTTTCGTCCTTTTTTGTCCTAAAAATTAAACATTTATTTATATCTTACCAGCTAAAATAGATCGAAAAATAAATATAACAGCATATAAAATTTTTTAATATGAATATTTTTCGTACTCTAAAACTCATATGAATTTTATTTGTAGTCTTTAATTTTAATTTCTCACTAAGTGTTAAATGTTAACTTCAATTAGCAACAAAGTATTTTGTATACTAACTTTAAATCACTTCATATTAATTAACTTAAACATCTGGCTCTTGCGGAGCTTACACAACAAAAGATAATACATATACGTACTGATTCGACGACAAAATAAGATCTACAGCAACCTTGTTTAATAGATTAAATCGGCTTCTACTACTGCACCCATGTTTGTTTAAATTGTAGTATTTTTAATAAACTGAAATGGTAATTTAATTTTTATATTTAGCAAACATACAAAATAATTCTATTTGTTTTGGCATATATACAAACTCTTTATTATAGCGCTATTGATTTATGTGCTATTATCTATATTTAAATTAAAATATAGTTAAGCATAGATATAATATACGCGGTACAATTTAATACATTTAATTTTTACTGACTATCTGATAAATTTAATGTATACAAATATTAAACTGTTTTAATTACGGATTGAGCAAATTCAATTTAATGTAGTCATAACTATTTAGGATGTTCAAAAATAAATGGTACTCTTTCTGAAATTTATGTTTCGGCATAAAATACACCCAGTGCGAATGCAAAGGAATTATAATAAATAAAACTATAAAGAGAATAATGGAGTTGAGGTTGAAAGTGAATGTGACATTACATTTTATTTTGCTCTGATAAACAAGTCCAATTTCGAGGCCGAAAATTAAAGTGGAAGTACAGTCACGTCTTAAGAAGAATACAATGAGCAATGGGAGAAAGAAGATAAGTCTAAATACCAATTAAGAGTGAGAAAATACAAAGTTTTAAATATTGGTGCATGCTAGGTTAAGATCAAAATTGCATGCAGTGATAAAGATAAGAGCAGCTGAGTTTAAAAATTCAAGGACTATAACCCACCCGCGCCGATTTTGGATAGGCAACCCAAATTAAGAATTACAGAAAGAAGTGCAGAGGTTGCAACCAACGCAGTAGGAAACCTTTAAACATGGATTCAGACGAATATCTCAAGATGAAGGGAAGAGAAAGAAAACGATGTAGATGAACTATTCAAGAGAACAAGAAGAACAACTAAGACACCAAAAGGAGAAGGAAGCAAAGACCCAATGGAAAAGCAAATGGGGAAATGATGTCCCTAATAAAAAATGGGAAGGATATAAAAGAAATCAGAAAAGAACAGCAAAATAAACAAAGAAACAAAGAAGTTACAAGAGGAGATGGGGCTTAAGGAACGAACAAAGGGAATTCAAAGACAAATAAAAGAGCTAAAGGGAACAAATGAAAAGCAATGAAAGAGATTGAAGATTTGAAAAGGAAGTCGAGAGAGCAAATGAGAGAATGGAGTGGGGAGAAAAGAGGAGAAAAAAAAAAGGGCTAAGTGGGTCCTCATCTGACCCAAAAATGCTAAAAGATGGAATGAAAGGATTTATTGAAAATGCATTGGGTGTGCCCATAAAAGTAGAAACGGTCAGAAAATTGAGAGAGGACATGTGCTTGGTTGAATTGAATAGTAAAAGCAATAGGAGTATGATAATGCAGTGCAAGAGCAAACTACGGAACCAAAGCAAGAAATTGTGTATATAAACGACGACCTAACAAAAAATGAAAGAAATATACAGAATATAATCAGGAGACAAGCAAAGGAGGAAGCAGCAAATGGAAAACGGTCAAGGTAGGATACCAGAAAATGATAAGCAATCAGGAGTTATGGACCTGGAACGGGAAATCAGGCAATCTGGAAAAATATAACAAGAATGAAAATGAGCAATACCAAACAAGAACAAAAAACTAATAAAGGAAATAAAAACAGGGCAAGGGAAAACAGCGACGTCAAAGGCAATTGATACAAGGACAAACGATTATCATGGGACAGAATAGGTACATGGAATGTCAGAAGTCTAAATGGCAAAGAGAAAAATTAATTAAGAAAAAGGGTATAAATGGAAATAGTGGCTACAGAGACAAAGAGGAAAGGAGTAGAGAATTAATAATAGATTACTGGTCTGATATACAGTGGAGTAGATGAGGAAAGAGCAGAGGCATAGGTGCCTGATAAGCCTGAAATTGAAAGTTAGTAGAGTGGAAAGCAGTGAGCGGAAGAACAATGAAAGCAACCTTTGCAAGATACAATCAGGAGAAATTGGATGTAATAGTGGCATATGGGGGGAGAAAGTGATGCGAAGAGAGAAAAGGAACAGTTCTGGCAAGAACTTCAAATGTATATGAAGAATCAGACAATCCAACGATAATAATGGGAATTTCAATGGAAGAATTGGAAATGATAACAGGGAGGCAAGGCAATGGAAAACATGGAGAGAAACAAAATACGAATGGGGAGAATTGAATAGATTATTGTTTACAGAACGGGTTAATGATACAAAACCCCTATCAACAAAGGACTGTCACAAATAACTAGAGAGGAACCAGGAGAAAGAGATCAATCATAGACTATATATTAACGACGCAACCTAGAAGAAGGATAAAGGATGAGAGTGTACAGAGGAAATATCGTCAGATCACCACCTGTTATAGCAAAATAAACAAAAAGAAAATGAAGAAGAGAGATTATCAGAAAACAGAAGAAAGAAAGAAATAAGAACGATAAAGACCAACGAACAAGAGAGAGTATGCAGAAAATAAAGGGGATACAAGAAGTGGAACAAGAGATAATGGAATTGAATATCGAAGGAATGTGGGAAAGTTCAAAGAAATTATAAAAAGGAGAAAATAGCCTGGGGCTAACGACAACTGGAGAAAGAAGAGAACAAGTTGGTGGAGGAAGAAATTAAAGATATCATAAAAAACAAAAAGATAGCATGGAAAAACTATTTACAAAGGAAGAGTGATGAAGCATATGAGAGGTATAAGAAAGCGAGGAAAATAGTAAAGGAAAAGGTAAAATAGCTAAAGCTAAGGAATGGGCAGAATTTGGGACCAAAATGGAAAAGGATAAAGGGCCAACCAAAAGCTATTCTACAGGACCCTAAAGAACATGAGAAATAAAGGAAGAAAATCAGGTAAACAATGGACAGAGATGGAAGGATACTAATGGGGATGAAAAATTATGGAAAGATGGAAGCAATACTTTCAGGATATGCTAGGGGAAGAAGTGACTGAAACAAAGAAGGAACACAAAAAAGAGGAGAAATTGAAAAGAGAGAAAAAGAAAGGTAGAAGAAGTAATGGGATCAAGGAGAAAAATGAGAAGGCAATGAAAGCTAAGAAATGGTAAGGCTCCAGGAGTAGACGGCATAAAAGCAGAATCATTGGGAATGGGGAAGAAGGAATGGAGCTACAAAGAATTATAAAGCGTGGGTAATACAAACAGTGCCCAAGGAATGGAAAACTGCGGTAATAGTTCCATTTTCAAGAAGGGTAATCAGAAAGGCAAATTATAGGGGATATCACCTGTACATCATGCAAGGTTAGATGATTTTGGAAACAAGGAAGGAAATGGAAGGAAAGTTTCAAAGGGCAAAGTGGTTTCAGACCTGGATATTGCACACAAATCCACATTCCACTGAAAACATAATAGAAAAATGCTACACAACAAAGAAAATATATTATATATATGTATATATTTTGTGAATGGAAAAACGTTCGACAAGGTGGTGACAAACAAATATGGGACATATTGGAGAAAATGGAACAGCAATGGAGTTGATAGAACTATAAAATCGCTAAAAACACAGATAATATAGTTAGGGACAATATGGAAATAAAAAATATGGAAAATAAAAACGAAGAAATAAGGAAAAATTTTACGAAAGTGCCAGAAAGATCATCGAGAGAACTCAGTTAAGATGGGGGGGCACATGAGAAGACTGAGCGAAGAAAGACAAACCAGAAAAGTATGGGAAGCAAAACCCATTGGGAAGAGAAAAAGGAAAAAAGTGGGACGAGGTAAGATATTGAAGGCAAGAGGAATCTCGAAGCAGGCTGAAACATCAGCAAGGGACAGGGCCAGATGGAGACAAATAATAAAATAACGAAATAAGTTTGAGTGAAAGGTAGACTAGTGCAGACATAAACGGGAGGGTGATAACTACATACAATATGGAAAGAAGAACTTTATTACTTATTTTAAGTTATGGTAATTATGATATTTGGACTTAATTTAATTTAAGGAAAGCTGTATTCGATCCTCTACACCTAACGGTAGAAGAGGTATAGATTATATATATGCGTATGTAATTGAAAGTCTTAAATATAAAAAGATAAACAACAAAATGTGACATAACGTTACCACAGTGTTGGCTCTAATCGCATATCTTGCATACGGTTGTGTAGTGACAAATAACAAAGAAAATCAAATAAAATTAGTTAATTACAAAGTTGTAGCAAGAGTTAAACTCAAATATCTAATAAAAAAAATAAAAAGTAAAATTTACATAAACTCATGGAAAAATGGAAAACTTTAAGTAGAAGTTGGTACTCCTGCTTCTAAACCAAATATAACGAGAACGGGCATAAGAAAGTTCTCTCTATATTCTTATTTGCTCTAAGGTGAAGACAAACTATAGCGCCACATAATACTACTAGGTATAGTTACTGGAATCCACAAAAAAAAATTAGCGAGATCTTCATGCTACGAGTACAATTATGACAAAAATGGTAAACCAGCGATATATGATATGGGAGATAAGTTAGCAGCTGTATCCAAATCGCGCCAAATCACGAAACTGTTGAAAGGCAGCAAGGACTATACTAAGAAAGCCAAAAACAGGGAACATCCAGGTAAACCATATTTGATTCACAAGTCTGTCTCGTAAATTGTTGCATAAAATCATCCATGAAAACTTGAAGATGACAAGGATCTATCTACGAAGAATTTCCTTTAGGTTTTAGAAGAAATTCGATTAACTCAAATTATTTACTAAAGATTAATTAAGTTTTTCTTAGATGACTCTCACTTACTCACGTTTCGGTTTTCTTACTTTTAAGATTAAGGGCAATTACATTTTTTTTAAAGTTAAAAGTAGATATCTGGTGTTGTGCTCTTTATTTTGATATATAAGGTTGCCATGCATACTTTATAGTTTTAGTCTATAATTAATCACCGCAGAATTTTAATATATAAATGAATTACTTACAGTTTGTAGTACACAAAAAGAGACCCTCCACACAATTAAAGGTCACTAAACGGGATGCAATAATTTTTACTTTAAGAAACCTAAAAGTCTGCCAATAAAAAATTCATCGTCAAGAATTAGATGGAATGGAATCCACTTTATTAGGCAGTTAAATACTTAGACCCTCGTATTAACCGTAAACTAGGTAAACTTTATATTTGTACATATATGAACGCAACGTATAAAATAAAGGTAAACAAACCATAAATCATCTAAAAGAAAACATAAAAATATATTTTTATTTCAAGTTTTAAACGAAAAGCTTTTAAATTTCGGGTTCTATAAGACCTGTTAAAAACTTAGTAATTACAAACTTAGCGGTATCTGATAAGCTAACGACGGCGGCTTAAACTGCTTTTAACATAAATGTAACTGACAAGCTGTATTAAAAAGCTTCATTGATAATTTATGCGTTAACCTAAAACAAAAGCTTATTAATAGGCAGGCAAGGCCTGCTTTCACAAACTATTACATCAGATATTTGACTTGATTACTACAATTCTTCTGCTAAACAAAATTCTCAGTAAAACCACACACATTTTACATCACAAAAAAATTTACAAATTAACGCAACCATTTAGAAAAAGAGAAAAATTGTTTACATTTTAATTTATAATAATAATATACAAAAGAGAGTAAATTTCAATTTAATAAATGCACCAAGAAAACTTTGATTACATTTTGGAGTCAAAAAATATCATATAAAGGGGTATTCTGTCAGATTGATTAATAGAGTTGAACAAGTGAAAGGTAACATTGACGTTTATAAATCGCTACGAAGCAATTTACCCATTTTGGGAGGTTTCGAGCAAATAATAATACTATTTAAAGCGTAACGGTGAAGGTGGAAATAATAAAAATAAGTGGGCCAATTAAAGTAAGAGAAAACTGCTAATTTCTCAGTTTAATATTTAAGTACGTGCATCAGAGGAGACTTGACCTCCGAGAAGTAGAATATTGTAAACAGTAAATACGGAACAGAGCCGCACTCAGAATTATTAAAACCAAACCTAAAATATGGATAGTTATGAGAATGAGTTTAATACATCGGAAGATGTAACAAAGAAAAGGAAACCATCGGGACAAATAGACGTATTCAGTAGAAGTAAATTAACAAAGAGATCGCCAGAAAAAAAAAGGAAATCAAGACGATACATCACAAAAAATGTTTCTTATGATGCAGAACCTCATTACAGAAGTCAAAGAAATTCGTAAGAACCAACAGGAACATAAAGACGAGATCAAAAAATTACAAGAACAAAACGAAAGCATCAAACGTGAAAAAAAAGTTGAGAGATTAGAAAACGAAAAAAGGAGAAATAATTTAGTGATACAAGGCTTAGAAATTGATATCGATGACCCTAAGGTTTTGAAAGAAGGCATATTGAATGTATTCAAAGAGAAACTGGAAATAGAAGTACCAATTAAATCAGTTAAGAAACTAGGCCAAAAAAACCTGTCTAATCAAGCTAGAAAATTCCAATGATAAGAAAGCAGTTATGATGAACAAAAGCAAACTAAAAGTAAATAAAGAGGTCAAGATATTTATCAACGATGATTTATCCAAGAAAGACAGAGAAATTCAAGGCATAATCAGGAAAAGGGTCCAGGAGGAGAGAACACATGGAAAAACTGCTAAAATAGGATTTAGAAAGCTGTATATAGATGGAATAGAGTGGAGATGGGAAGAGACAAAGAAAGAGTTAAAAAAAGCAAGAGAAATAACCAACGGCGACTCAAAAAACTGATTACAGATTTTGGATTGCACGACAAATATAAAGACGACGACCAGGCAATGAAATGGCATTTGAATAGGAAACAACCCAAACACCAAAAAGACACAAAAACAAGAGAACCTAAAAAGAAATTTGAAAAGAACCATGAAACATGGAATTTAGCAACATGGAATGTAAGAGGAATTAGTGGGAAAGAGAAGGAGCTAGTAAATGAACTGAGACAAATTGAGATAGAAATAATAGTAGCAACTGAGACAAAAAGAAAGGCCAAGGAATGATTCAATTAGAAGATAATTATATTATGATATACAGCGGAGTCCAAGAAAATCAGAGAGCAAAAGGAGGTGTAGCATGCATTGTCAATCAGAAATGGGCAAAAAGAATTTGTAATTGGACATGCATAAATGAAAGATTAATGTCAGTAGAAATAGGGAAGACCAACACAAAATAACAATAATAGCAGTCTACGGCCCAAACGAAGACGATAATGTAAACAATAAGGACCAATTTTGGAACGAACTAACATCACTCACAGAAGAAAGTAAAGGGACAGTAATCACAGTAGGTGATTTTAACGGAAGAGTAGGAGTAAAAATAAGTCAACGGAAGAATCACTAGGCAAATTTGGAGAACAAGAAAGAAACAATAATGGAAAAAGAATACTCGACTTTTGCAGAGAGAACCAATTCATCGTCACAAATACGTTTTACGAACATAAGAAAATACATCAGTACACCAGGAAGTTAAAAGTAGAGACGAAAAATCAATAATCGACTACATCCTGATAGAAAAGGCCAAAAGGAATATGATTCAAGACGTTAGGGTAAGAAAAGGTCCGAAATTTACAGCGATCACTACCTGTTAGTAGGAAAAATAAGACACATGGACAGAAAACAAACAAAAGAGAAGGAAAACTTGCAAAGAAAAAGTTTATGAAAAGATTAAGACTTACATGCTCAAGGAAGAACAATATCAGACAAAATACCAAGAACTAATACAGAAAGAAGTCGAAAAACTGGACGAAAGATTTCTTCACGAAGACATAGACAATAAATGGGAAATATTTAAAAGAATTTTGAAATCTGCAGCAAAGGCAGTATGTGGGTAGCCAAAATAAATAACCAAAATAAACAAACAGATTGGTGGAATGAAGATATTAAAAACGAAATTAAAACAAAGAAACGGAAATGGAAAAATTATTTAAATAAGAAAACTGAAGAAGCATACCAAGAATACAAGGAACAAAGGAAGAAAGTTAAAGAAATAATAAAGACAGCTAAAGAAAAGTCATGGGAGAAGTTCGGACACAGAATGGAACATAACAGCAAAGAAAACCAGAAGCTATTTTATAGGGTGCTCAAAATTGTAGAACAGAGAAGAAAACAATACTAAACCAAGTCAAGAATAAAAGAGGTAAACTCATAACCGAAGAAAATGAAGTGATAAAGATATGGAAAGAACACTTCCAAGAAATCCTAACAGTAGATGAAACGGTAACACAAAATTCAAGAGAAGATGAAGAAGGAGAACAAAGAGCAGAAAGAATGGAAGTAATAACGGATCAAGAACCCACAATGAAGGAACTATGTGAAGCAATAAAAAACGTTAAGAATGGGAAAACATCTGGACACGACAGAGTAGAGGCAGAAATGCTGAAAACTATGGGAAAATATGGAGCACAAATATTCTTAGACGTTTGCAAAGAGGCTTGGAGAACCGGTAGAATACCAAAAGAGTGGGAAGTGGGAATCATATTACCACTGTACAAAAAAGGAGATAGGCTTAGTTGTCATAACTACCGAGGAATAACACTGTTGAGCATAGCATGCAAGGTAAGAAAAGTCCTAGCAAGACAACTAATAGACTCTGAAAGCGGATTCAGAAAGGGACATAGTATACAAGACCACATATTTAGCTTAAAAGAAGTAATAGAAAGAACACTAAAACAAGACAGAAAAGTTTACCTAGCCTTCATCGATTTAGAAAAAGCTTTTGACCGCGCACCAAGAAAAAAGATCTGGAAGAGCCTAATTAGAAGGGGTGTAGGAAAACAATTGCTTAATGCCACCAAAAGCATGTACCAAAACTGCAGGAACTATGTAAGAACTAGATACTCACAATCGGAAGAGTTCATAACAAGCAATGGCCTAAGACAAGGTGGTGTACTAAGCCCTCTGCTGTTCATAGTACTCATGGACGACATTATTAACGCATGTAGGTCAAAAGTAGCGAAATTATGTGTAGGATACAGAAACGAATAAACATCTCGGAATGTGCGTTTGCTGACGTTGTGATATTCGCACCAAAGGAGAGGGACCTACAATACAATCTGGAAACATGGAAAGAAACGTTAGAGGACTACAACATGAAAATTAACATAGGCAAAACTAAGGTCATGGCAATTGGTAAACAAGAAGAACAGACAAACATAAAAATCAACAACAGTAAATTAGAACAAGTCAAAAGTTATTTAGGAGTTACTATAGACAGCAAAGGAGGACACGAAGCTGAACTAAACAAACGAATAGAAAACACTGCCAAGTTGTACTACGCACTAGGAAAGACATTCTTGAACAACAAAGAGATTTCTAGGAAAACAAAACTCACCATATATAAACAATTTATCTACCGACATTGACATTTGGGGAATCGTGGGTAACAACGAAGAGACAGGAAAGTAAACTACAAAGTATGGAAATGAAATATCTGAGGAAAGTACTAGGAGTAACCAGAAGAGATAAAATACGAAATCAAATAATTCGAGAAGAACTTAAAGTAGAACCACTGGAAAAAAATAGAAACACGACAGCTACAATGGTTAGGACATCTACTTAGAATGGACAAAGATAGACAGGTTAAGAAAATATGGGAATCGAAAGTAGGTACTAGTAGAACAAGAGGAAGACCACGAAAAACATGGACAAGAACAATAGAAGAAAACTTCTTCAGAAAGGAATAACATGGCAAGAAGCGAAGGTAATGGCACAGAACTAAAAGGAGTGGACCAGATTAGTACATACGAGTAGAAATCAAGAATAATTTTAGTTTTAAATATTATGTCAAGAATTAGTTTAGTTTTATTTTGTAAATACATACCTTTACACTGTATGGTAGGAAAGGTCTTGATAATATATATATATATATATATATATATATATATATATATATATATATATATATATATATATATATATATATATATATATATTCTGTCAGATTTTTTTTTATTTTTCAATTTTGGTTTTTTTTGCAGCTATAAACGTCAAGAATACCCTCTTAAAATTTTAGAGTAAAATTCTAATTCATTTTAAAGTTACAGCAATATAGATATGTACTATCTATATATACGCTATTTATATACGTTCCCAAATCTCGTTAATACGCACGCTCATTGTTCTCTCGCAGCTGATCTCGTTTACCTGTTTTATTTATGGGCATAGGTATTTTTTTGTAGTATTGGTACACTTACCGGCACGCAGCCACAATGGCTTATTGTGCTTACCAACATGCACACTTAAAGCTAGGATATCACACACACCCATAGGTTGAGCGAGACTCGAACTCGCCTGCGCCTGCTCGAGGTCAGAGGAAGATGATCTTGACCACTGAGCCACCGAGACTCCGGGCATACGTGTTAGTATTTAAATTTGAAAACGATTATTTCCCTATACCCGTGACAGAATACTACCATAAAGTGCATTAGACATATACAAGCTGTTATTGGGATCGCTTATTAAAAAAGATTTTTTTCGTTTAATATAATATATTACATAACATGAACAGTAATTATAACCTCTTAGAAAATTTATGATTGTTAATCACCTATGATTCACTATGAAACACAAGTGTGCTTTATTTGATCACTTAATCATCTTTATTGTTACTCAGATATATGTTTTGTGCTAGCTTGCGTTTTAGTCGTACATCGATTCCTCGTTGGCCTAGTGTGTAACAAAGCAGGACCAAAATTGGTTAGTCTGGCAAGAAAGTTTTGTAATGTGTTGTTCAATTGTAGAAATACCCAACTCGTAGTGTAGTTTCTGGTTAGTGATGAACCAGGGAACATTTACTGCAGTTCTAAGGATTTTGTTCTGAAGCACCTCGATTCAATGAAGATTAGGTTGGAATGTGTAGAACCAACCGACACAGCAATAAAAGACCAGCGACTTGTACAGAATATTTTGTAAAGTGAAATTACGATTCATAATTCGTTCGTTTATTGTTTTTTAGCACATAACATTGTTATGTAAGCCTGGTGTCAAGGTAGATTCCTAAATATTTAACACAATCATCATTGGCGTATCACTAGATGGAGATTTCAAGTGAGTAATTAATTTGTCTCAATGTATAGATCTTAATGACACATTTTCAATAATAGATACTGGATTCCATTGGTTGAATCATCTGCTTAGTGTTCATAATAGAAGCATCATAAAGCTCAAAAATTGCCAATTCGCCTTTGTTTAATACGACTCTAACATGTGTAAACATTGCAAGGTTAGCATTGATAATAAGGAAGTTTTATATAGAAATGTTAAACAGGATTGGACCCAGTTTGCTACCTTGTGGGGCCCTTCCATATATGTTGTTAATGGATAATTAAAAATCTAGGAAATAAAATAGTACAGATGTGATGCAGTCGTGTAGTTGAAGGAGAGGAACTTTGTTCGAGGCCGTTTGTTCAAACGCAGTCAAAAGTTTGCGTTATGTTAATAAACAGGGTTGCTATAATTTGTTTACTGTAAAATCCTCTTTCTGTGGTCTCAATCACACATTGTAAGTGAAGGGCCACTAAAATTAAATATTTTTTCAAATAGTTTAGAGACTGTTTATAATAAGCTGATTAGTCTGTAGCTGGTAATGTCTTTCATTCTTTTCTAGTTTGAAAAACACAAGTATAATTCCATGTTTCCATATAATTGGGAAAATACCCTATTCTTGCGTTAAAAGCTGTTGTTAAATATGCGTATCCTTTTTCATGAGCTTTTTCAATATGGTAGGTATTTTATTATAGCCCGGCAATTTATTGTTAGGCTTTTTATTATAAAAACAAGTTTCCTAGGTGATATTTTAAAATTTTTCTTTGAGGTTGGTTGATGGGTTTGAATAGTTAGCGACTAAGTTACTAAGAACCGGATCATGGTGGTGTTGATGTTTTCTATATACGTCGAGTTCTTTCTTGGAGCAATGAAATAAATTATTTACGATGTTTTTTTTTATTACGGGACTTTGAGTTCTTTACCATTCTCTTCTTAGCGGGGTTCTTTGCTTAGTTAAATTAAGTATATTTTTAGGTGATGAGTTATAGTTAGAACGTCTTCTTTGATAACTCGATGAACACTATCGGAAATGCTTTTTATTGTATGTATGACTGTTTCATCAATTTGTGTTGTCAATTAAAGGTTATTTGGATAGTTTAGTTGTATTGCAAAAGTTCCAACTGACTATCCCATTAATTAATTTAGGCTCACGTATGTATTTTGATTGTTGACAAGTGATCCGGGTAAAACAAGCATAAAAGCATTCTCAGCTATTATCAACAAGTTAATGAATTTGAAAGAGAACGCATTTTTGCCTACCTAAAGAGCATATTTCTTTACAAAAATATTATAGAGCGTATATAGAATCCGTGGATTAAAAAAGATACTCATTCTCGAAGAGTAGGATCTAGAGCATCTAACCGGAAGGATCGCCATCTTCAGAAGGTTGTGATTACAGACCGTAGCGTGACTTCAAGTAGCATAACCCAATAACCTTATATTAAACGTCGCAACAGGACTAACAACACAACGTCTTTTTTTATGACTATTACTGACTTTTTAACACCGGCTACAAAGGTTACAATAAGCAACTGAAAGAAGTCTGGACACACAAGTAGCATATAATAATCCTTTCTATTAAATTCAGATTTTTTTTAAACCTAAACAATGATCGAAGATGAATACTTCATAGACACGGATAAAGACAGCAATAAGACGGCATTCGCGTGAGGCATACAACGTCAATTATAGGTATTGCGTTATGCGGTGCTATTAGTTATGAAGGTGACCTTCAGTCAGACAGATGCGAAATTACCAGTCAAACCTACATCGACATGGTGTTCCAGTCAGTGGTACTTTTTTTTCTTTAAAGAATGCCTTAAGCAATCTTTGAACAAGATAACTCTCACATATGGCACGTAACACATTAAACTTCATCCAACAAAACAGAGTGGAAGCTCTTTGCCAATCTAAAATATTTGGTAGATCATTACGCAAAGGGTACAGCCGTATCCACAACCTCAAACAAAAAATAAAAAACACAATGCCCAAAAACAATACAGTTAAAATAATTAAGTAAATATTTATATAAATCTCTGCAATTTGGCAGATAGCTTACTCTTGTTTTAACTATAAGTTTATCCAAAAAGTTTCTTTCGTTTTATTAACATAAATGCAAAATATTTTACGTTTCTTGTTATATTACCGAGTCGTATAGAATCGATTCTGTTTTATTTAACCACATCTATTTTTTTTTAAATTCGCATATCACTTTAATATAACCTATTTGATTTACTAGCAAGAATGACATGTTTATATAGCTTGAACTGAACTTACACTGCAAAATAAATTTTTAGCGAAAGAAATAGATAATAATCACATAAAGTAATATTTAAAAAGTAGAATGAGCTAGATTATCTCGGTGAAGTATTAACAATTTGTTTATATTGATTAAAAAACATGGGGTGTAGGAAAATCAATTAGGAATAGTATCTTTATACTCAAAACTATAGAACTCTAGGGTCGTTTTGAGATACTGGTTTCCAAATGACTCCCAACTCCCACTTATGACTCCAAAAGCTGTGTACGTAAGAGTATAGCGACCACACCCGGTAAACTGTGTCGATACACTAAGTGAGGGGCCACTAAAGACAACCTTTTAGTGGAATATAATGACTCTAGTGTTAAATGCAAGGAGGCAGTAGCTTTTGCATTATCAACTGCAGGTAGAGATGAATAGATTGGTACAGCTGCAGATTTAACATCAGTAGGCAAAAATGGCATCTATCCAACTGGCTACTGAACTGCCATATGCAAGGAAAGGAGAAGCCACCACATTATCCTCTCATAGCAGCTTTTGGAAAGCTGCCTACCAATCCAAGGATTGAAGAGTAGAAGAAGAAGAAGAAAAAACATGGAATCTAGCGTTGAAATCTGACCGTTTTATAGTTATTACTTATTTCAATTTGTTCAATTAGAAACAATATTTTCTTGCATTTATGGTTTTACATTGTGAAAGCAGCTCATAATGAATAACACTATTTCAATACCAACAAATAGACATTGAATCTCCAGGTAGAGACCGGGCCTCGTTACAGTTAAAAATTTCTTATAGGCAAACCAAAAACGTTTACCATTAACATTCGTGTAAAACTCAAACTTTATCTCCACTAACTAGTCAGTTAAAAAAATATTCTTTTTCGTTTCGCACATGATACTTGGAAATGCGGATAGACTGTTTATTTTGGCTAGGCGGCAACTGAATAGAATTACATCACCATTTAAGAGAGAAAATTGAGTATTTATATGAAGGTTGCCAAACAAAACAATTGCGTGAATATCACAAAAAAATAGGATGTTAAAGTAAAACAGGCGCTAAGTGGAAGTTTTACTTGAATGCAAAGATTTATATTCAGAGTAATGATGGGGTTGCTACCCCCCCCCCCATTGGGCGCCTCCCCAGGTGGTGGATAGGGGAATGCTCACCAGACATGGTGGGCACCGGGGAAATAAAATACCCGGGGCGGACCAAAACTAGCAGCAGCGTGTGACCCATATTGGGCGGCTGCAAACGGCGTCTGCATCCAGAGGATCGGCCGGTGAAGGAAAAATCGCCAACATGCAGGGCAAGCGAGGCGTTTTAATTGCCAAAACCACCCAAACCAAACCAAATGTTGGATTTTAAAAACCACGGAAATAGACCCCAGGTGAGTAGAGTTAAAAACTCAAAGTCTCCCACTGAAATATCAGTCAGCCCCATGTATTCCGGGGGCAAAATTCGAAAAAACTGAAAAAGAAGTTTACAAACAATTTATATATTGCCACATATAACATACAAACAATGAGATCAGATGAAAATATAGAGGAATTACAAAACGAACTAAAATCTATAAAATGGGATGTAGTCGGACTGGCAGAAATACGACAACCGGGGGAAAAAACCACTGAACTGAAAAGTGGCCATATACTTTATATTTAAATTCTGATACGAAAGACTACATAGGAGGTGTAGGTTTCATAGTGAACAAAAAGATTAAACATAGAGTAATCAAATACCAGGCCATATAATTAGACTAAACGTACGTTATACACTTCAAATCATAAATGTATATGCTTCAATAAGTACAGCGGAAGACTAGGAAATTATGCAATTTTATGAAGGTATATCAACGGCTAAACAACAGGAAAAATCTCACTACTTGGTCATTACCGGAGATTTCAATGCAAAAATAGGAAATAAAACACAAAATGATATGGAATTTATAGGTAATTATGGTCTAGGTATTAGAAATAACAGAGGGGATACACTTTCCAACTTTCTTCAAAACGAACGGCTATACTGCCTCAACACATTCTTTAAGAAACCACCACAGAGTAAATGGACATGGCGAAGCCCCGACGACAAGATGAAAAATGAGATAGATTTCATCCTCTACCGAGATCAAAAAATATGTAGAGACGTATCAGTTCTGAACAGATTCGATACTGGGAGCGACCACAGGATGGTCCGAGCACTGATAAGTATCAAAATTAAACAGAAAAGACATAAATTAGTTAGACAACAACGTTTTCCCACTAACACAGAAATAACGAAAAAGCAAGATGAATATAAACAAGAACTCTCAACGAGACTTGATACAACTATACTATCAGACATGGACATTAACCAAATAAATGACAGAATTACAATTACTATCCAAATAACGACAAAGAAATTGTGCTCAAGAAAAAAGGGTCAAACAGATCAAAAATTCAAAAATACCACTATAAAACTCATAGAAAAAAGGAGAAGATTGGAAAAAGGAACAGACGAATATAAATCAATAAACAAAGAAGTAAAGAAAGCAATAAGAAAAAACATAAGAGAACATAGAACTAAACAATTTTGATGACTATTGAAGACAACGCCAACATGAGAATACTAAGATCAAAAATATCTAACGGACGGCAGAAGATGACAAAAATAAAGAACAAAGAGGGAATAGAAGTGACAAAACCGGAAGACATCATCAGAGCAATTGAATACTTCTATACCGAATTATATGCAGCACATACACCGCATAGGGAATCACAAACACAAAGAAATATACTCAATGCAGGCTCTGAAGATATTCCAGAGATATCCATTGATGAAATTAGACTAGCTCTGAAAGAAATGATAAACAATAGATGCCCCGGAGAAGATCGCGTAACAACAGAGATGATAAAACTTGGAGGAACAAATCTCGAACGTGCAATACATATTTTACTAAACAAGTGCCTACGAGACGGAAGAATACCTGACAGGTGGCACAATGCGGAAACAGTACTCCTGTTCAAAAAAGGTGCGATTACTAACATAGAGAACTACCGCCCAATCAGTTTACTATCACAACTATATAAACTGTTGACGAGGATTATTACCAACCGCCTGACAAACAAATTCGATTACTACCAACCAGTGGAGCAGGTGGGCTTCCGCAAAGGATATAGCACTATTGACCATCTACAGACTCTACGCACTATCATAGAGAAGACGACCGAGTATAATGTGCCCATACATCTAGCCTTCATAGATTTCTACAAGGCATTCGATTCTACAAGTATGGCTCATATATTAGAATCAATGAATAACGTAAGAATCGACAGTAGATATACTACTATAATAAAAGACATCTACGAAAAGGCAACAATGCACGTGAAAATAAATCGAGACCTTAAAACGGACAAAATAAACATCAGGTGAGGCGTACGACAGGGGGACGTTATTTCCCCAAAACTTTTCACGCTAGTTTTAGAAGATGTTTTTAAGAAACTTCAATGGCAAGAGAAGGGTTTAAAAATTGACGGTTGCTTCCTCAGTCACCTACGCTTTACTGATGATGTGGTGATTATGTCTGAAGACCCAGAGGAACTAAAAACCATGATGCAAGAACTCAAATAAGCAGCAGAAAAGTCAGGCCTGAAGATAACTCCTGCTAAGACTAAAATCATGAGCCAATACAATATGCAAATTACAGTAGACGGCCAAACGTTGGAGAACGTGACAGAATATATATACTTAGGACACATCATCAAATTAGGAAAAGAAAACCAAGGTACTGAAATTACAAGACGAATATCTCTGACATGGCAAATTGTCATATATCCTAAGGAATCCAAATGTACCGATCAACCTCAAACGTAAAGTTCACGATACTTGTATCCTACCAGTGACTACATACGGTATGGAAACGATGGCTCTTACAAAATGGAATGCAATAGATTGAGAGTGCTGCAGGGAGCTATGGAGCGTGCTATGCTGGGGATATCATTAAGAGATAAAATCCGAAATGAAGAAATCCGACGAAGAACCAAAATAACTGACGTCATAGAACGCATAGCAAGCCTCAAATGGAGATGGGCCGGACATATCGCGAGACAGGTAGATGAGAGATGGACGAAATCACTATTATGGCGCCCCCGTGAAACTAAGCGAAAAAAAGGTCGACCTCAGAAACGATGGGTGGATGACATTCGGAAGGTAGCTGGTAGGAACTGTACAAAACAAACCAGTGACCGACACAGATGGAGAGAAATGGGTGAGGCCTACATTCAGGAGTGGATGGCAGAAGGCTGAAGAAGAAGAAGAAGAAGAATGATAATGACTTGCATTAAAATAAGCTTTTCAATAGTAAATCAATGCAAACTCAATTAAAAAAACATGGGGCCGGCGAAGTTAAAACTTAAAAATTCGAAATCGAATATCTCGAAAATTATTCGACATAGAATTTTTTCGACTTCATTTTCGAATTCAGCGTAAAATTTCCTATAAGAGTCCCATTTAAAATCGTAATCCCGAAATTCGAAGTCGAATATCTCGAAAACTCTTCGAGATAGAAATTTTTTAATTTCGAATTCGAAATCAGCGTAAAATTTCCTATAAGAATCCATTTTCAAATTTTAAAAAATCTCAAATTTTGTGACAGCGACAGACAGACAGACAGATCGACAGACCGACAGACCGACAGACATACAGAATTCAGTAACGAACTTTTTAAGTTCGTTGAAAACGTAAACGATTAGCACCGCTAAGATACAGCCTCCCAACATTTTTGGAACAAACAAAACAAGCTTTGGTAAAAAAGGTGTTAATAATATCCTAAGAACAGCGGTCCAATTGACTCAAATATCAGGACAAAGCAGAAATACCGTTACAAATTATCTGCATACTGTGAGACTACAAATACAACGCCAAAAAAACCTTTGCCGACATATTTTCAAAAAACCATCGAGAAAACTAGGCAACAAAATTTCTTTTTTGTCCGATTGAATTTTTTTATTACACATTTATTAGAAATCAAAGTAAATTGTATTCTGTAAGCTAATACATTGTATTAAGAGCTATAATTCTTATATAATGACATTATGCGAACTTAAGCCAGCAACAAGATCTTTAGCCTCCTCTTCAGTCTGCTGGACAGCACTTTTAAATTTCTTACAGCGGTGGTTCTTCTAGAGGTGCAGATCGAAGACCGATTACCGACAGACATTTAAATTCAGTAACGAACTTTTAAGTTCGTTGAACTAAACGATTAGCACCGCTGAATACAGCCTCAACATTTTGGAACAAACAAAACAAGCTTGGTAAAAAGGTGTTAAATATCCTAAGAACAGCGGTCAATTGACTCAAATATCAGGACAAAGCAGAAATACCTTTACAAATTATCTGCATACTGTGAGACTATAGAAATACAAAGCCAAAAAAACCTTTGCCGACATATTTTCAAAAAACCATCGAGAAAACTAGGCAACAAAATTTCTTTTTTATCCGAATGAACTTTTTTATTACACATTTATTAGAAATCAAAGTAAATTGTATTCTGTAAGCTAATACATTGGATTAAGAGCTATAACTCTTATATAATGACGTTATGCGACCTTCAGCCAGCAACAAGATCTTTAGCCTCCTCTTCAGTCTGCTGGACAGTACCTTTTTAATCTTCTTACCGGTGGTTATTGGACGAAACTCTATTTCTGTGTAAAATATGGAGATTTATTTTTGCAAAATGAAAAAAATAGCCTTGCTAAATGTGCGTTATGCCAAGGCCTACATTCAGCCAATTATAAAGGCTGCCAGGTGTTTTAGCAAATACAATGTAATAAACGAAAATCCGTGGTTACTCAAAGAACTCGCAATACAAGTACACCAATTACTACGACAAAAGTTCTAGATATCTACACCTGATAAAATTTGAACAACAGAAGCTCCGCCAATATTGTAACAGGTCAAAAAAATCCAATACAAGGAAACAACAATAACGACATCATACTACCCCAATTTCTAACAAAATTTGAAAAACATGTCTACTCAACTTATAAATTAGAATAGTATGATGTTAAATCTACACAACATGCTAATTAATAATTCCTAATAATAGATGCCCTCTAAATAGCAACTTGGAACGCTAATGGATTTGTTCAGCGCCATTTCGAAATTGACAGATTTCTTTAAGAGCAAAGATTGATATATTATTGATTTTTGAAATACATTTTACAATGTTACTTTAATATTCACAAATATAAAACATATTACACAAATCATCCATATGGAACCGCTCTTGCTGGCTTTGCTACAATCATTAATGACAAATTATGCCATGGAAAAGTTTACAACAAATTATCTATAGGCAACAATTACACAAGCCTACAAGAAAAAAAAATTTGGTGTAATTGGAAATGATTTTAACTGAAGCGACCTTCAATACTTCGATCGAGTTGAGTTTAGTTTGTGAGTTGTCGCCGTGCAGAGTAAATCGAAGTTGGCTTCACGTGATATTTGTGTTTCGGAAAGAGTTGTTATAAAGTTAACCTAAAATGTACTGTGTTATAGATTGTTGTATTTGTGTTGTTGAATAGAAATATTAGCTTTTTGTATTTGATCTTTAACCTCTTTTTCTACATCTCCATAGCTAGTTATTTTGATACCCAGGTAATTTATTTCCATGACTTGTTCTATGTTTGCACCGTCGATTTCCAATTTGCATCTAATGGGTTCTTTGTTAATCAAAAAAAAACAGGCAAATTGCCTATATAGAAGGAGAAGAAGAAGAAGAAGAAGAAGAAGAAGAAGAAGAAGAAGAAGAAGAAGAAGAAGAAGAAGAAGAAGAATAGAAATAAAATGAGTTGAAGTAGAAGAAGTTGTGTAAATAATCCTGATGTGTTTTGCCACATATGCGGAGAATACACGTTAAAACGAAGTGTTAGTGACTTTGTAAAGGCTTATCTTGGATACTTTGGTGTTGCGGCTGGGTGACCAGTATAAAACCTGGGCACCGCATCAGGTCTGTAAGACTTGTACAGAACATTTACGACAGTGGACTACCGGTAAACGGAAAAGTTTGAAATTCGGCGTACCAATGGTTTCGAGAGAACCCCAAAACCACTTTGATGACTGTTATTTCTGCCTGGTAAATATTGGTATCAATCGAAACAACCGTAGCAAGTGAATTTATCCTGATTTAGTCTCTGCAAGATGCCCGGTCTCTCACTCAAAGGAAGTGCCACTCCCAACGTTTCACTAGCTACTAGAGCTCTGTGAGGATGAGTATTGTCTCTCTGATTACTCTTCTGATACTAATGAAGGTGATAGTGATTATGAGGGGATGTCATCAATTCTACACCAGGGATCTCAAGCTGTCAAAAGAAGCTTCTGAATTTCCTACTTGCTTTCAGGTTGCGCGACAAACAGATACTTTAACAAGGAACCAAAATTACCTTTTACCTTACAAGGAAAAAGGGTCTACTATCTTTCTTTTCTCGAGAAGACAATTTTGTATTTTGTCACGACATTAGAGGACTCCTGGAAAAAATAGATCTTCCTGAATATTTTCAAGATGATTTTCATCTGTTTATTGACAGCTCAAAGCGAAGTTTGAAATGTGTCCTTCTACACAATGGGAACAAATATGGTTCAATACCAATTGCTCACCCAACGAAAATGAAAGAATAATATAACACCACAGCTTTGGTCTTGGAGAAGATAAAGTATCATAAACATCAATGGATGATTTGTGTGGATTTATAAATGGTAAACTTTTTCCTTGGACAGGAAAGTGGCTACACCAAATATCTTTGCTTCTTGCTCTTTGGGGATAGCAGAGACAAAACACACCACTGGATTAGAAAAGAGTGGGCTAAGAGAGAAAACATAGACGTTGGGAAAAAGAATGTTTTAAAGGTCCCTTAGTTGAACGAGATAAAATCATCTTTTTTCCACTATATATCAAGCTGGGCCTTATAAAGCAGTTCGTAAAGGCTCTTAATGGGACAAAATTCGTGAAGTTGGCCACTCAAAAATTAATGGTTAGAATAACTTGAAATGATTCACATATCTTGTTGGTAATTTAAAAACTAAGAGACACGTATTTTTTTTTAAATTTTGAGTTTCTTAAAAGTTATTAAAAATAACATTTTTTCGCGACATTTCACAAAAAATTGTTTTCTTTTGGTTGGTTCAACGAATCTTTATGATTTTTGGTAAGTACATCGACAAATAATAGTACTTTTTAAATATTGTTTCAGAATTCATCTAAAGTGTAATTTGTTTAAACAAATCGACAATTATTATAAACAAATAAGAATTATTAATAAAGTTCCCAACTTTTTCTTTTTCTCGTGTATTCTAAATTAAGCAAAGAATCGAAATTTGTGATGCTCATTGTTATAACTAATTAAGAAGTATTAACAATTCTTATTTGTTTATAAGAATTATCGATTTGTTCAAACAAATTACACCTTAGATGAGTAGTTTTTAAAGTACTAATAAGATATGTGAATAATTTTAAGTTATTCTAACCATTGATTTTTGTGTGGCCCACTTCACGAATTTTGTCCCAATAAGAGCGGATCATGTTTTGCAAATATAGGGAAGAAAATATCTCACTTGTGTGCGGAAAAAATTAAAGCAAGAATATATGACGGCCCACAAATAAGACAACTCATTAAGGATTCTGCCTTCGTAAATTTGATGAATGATGCTGAGCGAAAAACCTAGATCTCATTTGTTGCAGTTGTCGAAAATTTTCTGGGCAAACGCAGAGCTGAAAATTATGTTGAACTAGTAAATGAGATACTTAACAATTCAAATCCTTTGGGTGTAACATGAGCATTAAGGTGCACTATTTACATAGCCACTTAGGCCGTTTTCCTGAAAATTTAGGAGACATGAGTGTTCAGCAACTATAGTTGGTTTCATCGATGACTTTTTATTCTCTACCTTTGTATATTATTATATATAATATGGTATAATATAGTATAAAATTATAAATTTGTATAATATAATAATAAAAATTTTGTGTTTGTTTTTTCTTAGAAATCTTAGAAATTTGAGCTGATAGGCAAAAAATAATGCCATATTTGAATTCAAGGCATCAAATTCATACGAAATTAGCTTCAAATACCCCGGCACCAAAACAGCTGTTGGCCTGTGTTATTACCATTAAATCTATCGTAATACCAGAACTTTACTGCCCACCCAGACACCCTATTAAGCAAAAACCAATACGAAACATTCTTTCAAAAATTAGACAATCCATTTATAGCGGCTGAGGATTTTAATGCAAAACATCCAGTATGGAGTTCCAAACTACCAACGCCAAAGGAAAAGAAATTGTACAAGGCCATATTAGCAAATAACTATAACCAACTATCCATCGGTGAGCCTACTTACTGGCCACCTGATATAAACAAAATACCAAATGTTGTAGATTTCTTTGTTACCAAAGGATTAACTTCAAACTAAGTAAAGTGGACACTTGCTTCGATTTTCCTTCTGGTCACTCACCTATAGCAACTACACTCAGCACTTCTATCATCACAAAAGAAAGAAAACCATTACTTTATGACGATTGCACAAATTTGGAACTATTTAGAGAATGCTTAACAGATAATATAATAATCAAAGTTTTGCTAAAAACTAAAAACGAAATCGACACTGCAGTAGAATATTTTACTTATAACATACAAAATGCATCATAATTTTCAACTTCACCTAAACCTGGAAAAATGTCATTATTGATAATTATTCTTTAGACATAGAAACAAAAATAGCCGAGAAAACACGAGCTAAAAATATCTAGCAGCAAACCAAGCATCCCAATGATAAAAATAGATTAAATCGGTTAACCCGTGTGGGGTTGCTAGTCCCCCATCGGGCGCCTCCCCAGGTGGCGGATAGGGGAATGCCTCCCAGATATGGGTGGTACCTGGGAAATGAAATACCAGGGGCGGACCAAAACTAGCATGGCATAGGAAGCAGCTGTGTCATTAATGAGTCATGGGCTGCAGAAGAATGACTTCGGTAACAGGCTTGTCATCATATACTTACACGTGGCTATCAAATTATGATACACCCGGCTGTAACACTGCGATGAGGAAAGCAACGGGGCAAAAATCAGGATGGCAGAGAAATATAATGTTAAAGAATGTACTGATCATGGGCTCGGAAACCAAGATCCGGCAAGGGAAGATCACAGGGCTTCCCAGGTCGTCAGCCAGCGAAATCCCTGTACAATAAGAGACAATATTACCCCAAAATTAAAACTGAAACAAAAACTGAACATAGGCACGTGGAATATATAAAGCATGTTCCAAGCAGGGAAAGCAGCCAACGTGGTTAAAGAAATGCGACGGCTACATATTGACATATTGGGATGCAGCGAAATGAGATGGCCAGGCGAAGGAACGTGTGTGGTAGATGAACATCAAATATACTATGTTGGTGATGATAGTCCGCAACATCGCAATGGAGTTGGTTTTATAATAACAAAGGACGTTCAAAAAGCAGTAAGCGGATTCCTACCAATATCGGATAGAGTTGCTATGTTAAAAATAAATGCACAACCTTGTAGTTTGAACATAATACAAACTTATGCGCCAACAACAGACAGCAATGATGAAGTCATTGAACAATTTTATGACGACGTAAGGAAAGCAATAAAATATACAAAGAAAGAAGACATATCCTTAATTATGGGAGATTTAAACGCTAAAGTTGGCAACGAAGCAATCGAAGGAATAGTAGGAACATATGGTCTTGGAATACGTAATGAGCGTGGAGAAATGCTGGTACAGTTTTGTAAAGAAATACAATTTTCTATTATGAATACTTATTTTGAATTACCAAGCAGAAGATTATATACATGGAAATCCCCCGCTGATAGAAACGGCAACATTGTAAGAAATCAGATTGATTACGTAATGATAAACAAACGATTTCGCAATTCGATTACATCGGTTAAAACATATCCTGGCGCAGATGTTCCATCTGACCACAATCTCTTGCTAGCTGTATTCAGGTTACGATTAAAGAAAGCAACGGCAAGTGGTACGAGACAAACAAGAATAGATGTACAGAAACTGAAAACAGAGAATGTACGGCAGGAAGTAAAACAACAGCTAAATCAAAATTCTCTGAAATCAATATAAGTACGGGCAACGATATAGAACAAAATGGGAAACAATTAAAGAAACGCTGAACGTCATTGCAAATAATAAGCTAGCAAAGAACCCAAGAAAGAAAAACAATGATTGGATGACGGACGAAATACTAGATCTTATGGAAGAAAGGCGCAGATATAGAAATAAAAGTGAACTAAATTATAAGCGAATACACAATATTATTAGACAAAAATCAAGGAAGCGAAGGAAGCCTGGTTAGGAAGCAAATGTGCAGAAATTGAAACCTTAGAGGAAAACATGATACACTAAACCTACATAAAAGATCAAGGAAACTGCAGGAATAGTAAGAACAAAATCCAATGGAATAGTCACAGACAAAGATAATAAAGCAATATTCGACAAAGAGAAAATACTAGAAAGATGGAAAGAGTACATGGAGGAATCATTTTCGGATGAACATAGAGATGACGCTGATGTAATAGTTGGCACATTAGGACCAACTATAACTATACAAGAGTTGTTTAAAGCCATCAAGAGAATAAAAAACAACAAGTCAGCAGGACCAGATGAAACCCATGGAGAACTTCTAAAGTTATTGGAAGAAGAACACACGCAGGCCGTATTAGATTTGTTCAATAGAATACACGAAACAGGAAACATGCCCAATGACTAGTTATTCTCTACGTTCATCCCATTACCAAAAAAAGCCAGGGGCCAAGAAATGTGAAGATCATCGCACAATTAGTCTAATGAGCCATATACTAAAGGTTTTTCTACATATATCATCCACCAACGTGTATACAGTAAGTTAGAACAAAATATCGGCGAATCGCAATTTGGTTTCAGAGATGGCCTTGGAACAAGGGAAGCCTTATTCTCGATACAAGTGCTAATACAACGAGCGCGTGATGTCAACTACGATATATTTGCATGTTTTATTGATTTTGAAAGAGCGTTTGACCGCGTAAAACACGAGCAATTAATACAAACATTAAAATCAACTGGAATAGATAACAGTGATACCAGAATCACTGCCAACTTGTACTGGCAACAAAGAGCCACAATCCGTATAGGGGACAGAACATCAGAAGAATTTCACATCCGCAAAGGTGTTCGACAAGGATGCGTATTGTCCCCGATGTTATTTAACGCCTACTCTGAAAACCTCTTCAAAGAAGCCCTAGAGGGTGCAGAAGATGGAATCAAAATAAACGGAGAGATAGTCAACAACATTAGATATGCGGACGACACGGTTCTGCTGGCCAACACTTCAGAAGGATTGCAAAGATTAATAGACCGCGTAACAGAAACTAGTAAAAATTACGGTATGCGGCTTAACATAAGTAAAACAAAAGTGATGATCATGAGTAAAAATGCCAACATAAACGTGAATTTCCACATAAATCAATCCCCTTTACAAAGAGTACAGGCGTTTAATTACTTGGGATGTACGTTAAACGAGAGATGGGACCATACTCAGGAAATAAAAGTTCGAATCGAAAAGGCGCGGAGTGCATTTAACCGCCTAAAGAAAGTACTTTGTAATTTGAGTTTAAATTTGCAACTTCGTACTCGAATACTTAGATGTTATGTTTTCTCAATTCTTTTATATGGAACAGAAGCATCTACTCTCACAGAAACTGCAAACAAACGATTGGGAGCTTTTGAGCTATGGTGCTATCGCCGTTTGCTCAGAATTTCATGGGTACACCATGTAACAAATGAGACAGTCCTTCAGCGCATGAACAAGGACAGAGAGATCCTTAATGCTGTTAAGAAAAGGAAACTAGCATACTTTGGTCACGTCATGCGAAATGATAAATATCGTCTTTTGCAGTTGATTATGCAAGGAAAAATCGAAAGCAAACGAGGTCCTGGTAGACGAAGAATCTCATGGCTTCGCAACCTTAGGCAGTGGACAGGAATGACATCGGTCGCCCTGTTCCGAACAGCGATAAACAAGATTAGATGGGCCAGACTGATCGCCAACGTCCAATGAGGATACGGGACAAGCAGAAGAAAAAAAGAACCAGAGAGCTGGGCAATTTACTAAAAGATTGGAAACATCAAACGTTTAACGAATATGTAAGTAATCAATCGCCGTCTTCGCACAATGAATATATTTTGTGAAGACCAACAAAAAAATCTATCCTCCCAATTAGGAAAGTTAATGGTACATGAACAAGAACAGAAGAATAGAAGGCAGAGCTTTTTATGAACACTTCTTTAATATTTTCCAACCACATCATTCAACAGCAACGCATCAAGAAGAAAAAAAAGAAGAAGGAGAAGTATTAGAATATATAAATATTTCATTCTAATTAAGTCCACCCCTACAACATTCTACGTCCGAGGAATCAGATCGGAAATTAAAAATCTCAATTATAAAAACGCACCGGGTTACGATTTAGCCAAATCATTGAAATAACTGTATAAAAAGCCATTAATGGCAATTACACAAATATTCAATGTAGTAATAGAATTAGAGTACTTCCCAATACAGTGGAAATTTGGACAAATAATATTAATACATAAACATTAAATAAAAACAAAAGATTGTGAAAAAGCAAGAAAGCTAAAGAATTATGCAAGAATGAAATGGATCGCCACAAGAAGAGAACAAGATAGAAGAGAATACAAAATAAAAAGATATAACGCAAATATAATGTATAGAAGAAAAAGGAATGACTAAATAGATAACTTAGGAAATAAAGTTAGGTAGTAACAATCATAAGATAAAACAATTCTACAGAAAAATAATGAACGAAACAAGTACACCAACCAGGGGATTAAAAACAATGAAAGTCAAATAGAACACAAGCCCCAAAAAATTGGAAGTATTTGGAAAGACTACTACTCAATGTAACGTTTTAATCGAAATAGGTTAACTGAAAAACTACTGAACAGATTCAAATTATTTTTGGCATGATTATTGGTTTATATCATTTTGATGATGAATTATTTGTGTGCTGAGATAATTGACCATCAAAGTGTTCATTGAACTGCAATGGGACCGGCCGGCCATCTACATTGTTGCGAGCTCGCGCTAGCCAAGCTACCCATTGTTAAGTATCCAGATGTGGAGTAACAACCACCAGGAAATCAGGTGAAATTATTTATTTCAATTTTTTTTGTAAGATAACCCCGACGGAGAAGTTGAGGAAAATACCGCAATAACGTTCGAAGCGAGGGTACACAAGGATCTGTAATAAATTAATGGAAAGGGAAGTAATCCCCTTCACTATATAGGATTTCAATACGCGCTGCGTCAGCCATAATCATATTTGCACGGGTTGATGATGACCATGATGAACCAAGTTAAAGCAGCAAGGCTGGGGTGATTAGAACAGATAGAAAGACAAACAGAAGACAAAGTTCCCGAGGAGTTAATGCATACAAACCTATGGGGGAAGGAGAAGAAAATAAAGACTGTGAAGGAAATGGTTAGATGCAGTTAAGAAAGACACAAAAGAAAAAGTGATACAAGACTAGAAGACACAAGCAAAAAATTGAAAGAAATGGAAAGCAATCTCTTAGTTACGGGCCCAAATGGTCTGAGTCTAGCAATTGTGTCAGTTGTTTTATTATCAATGAGTAATAATAATTAGAGGTAAAAATATTTTAATAACTACAGTAAAGTGATGATTATCTGGACTAAACTTTGATACGATTAACCAGGAGATTGAATTTTCAGATAGCGTATAATTTATAATATTTTTAAAAACATTTAATAAGCAGCTGAAAAGATAAACGAAAATACTTATATAATAGACTTTTAATTTACTTTACATTTAACATTTGCAACAAATTAACAAAACCAACAATGAACCACTATATAACAGTACAATTTATATGAGTTTATTTTGAAGACGGGAAGTTATTATTTACGGGTCTTTAATGATAATTAGAAAACAAGCCTGTACTTTATATTTGGTATAGAAAGAAAACTTTGCCGAACTGCCATTTTCTTCGCGTCCTTAATCCCGCGGGACTGCAGCTGTTACAAGTTTTCCAGAAGCATTACAAACTGCGCTCTCGCGTTTTATAACGAACAAATATTATGTGAAGCGCTTAGCGTTTCTCTAATAAAGCCCGAGCGTATTGATAACGCGCGCCGCCGTCACTTTCCCCAAAATGATGTAATGTGACAGCGACAGCCCCGTTATTGATTGCATTCTGCCACTGGACCCTATTCATACACTAATACATCAGCCAACCAGACCTCCAGCAATTCTCATTCGATTATGAAAATGTTAAGGCATCTCGAAATTAACTCCAGCGCGGAGCCCCGACCGGCTCGCTAATACAGTGACACGATGTAATTAGTGAGGTCTCAATTTTGCTGTGCCGTTCGCGCAACTTCTTTGTCCCCAAACGAAATTAGTTCGCTTGGCTTTTGGCGTCAACTAAAATTTTTGCTTAAAGGTATGTTAATAGGATCAAAGTCATCCAAATAAATTAAACAACTAACTAATTGTTAAAAACTTTCAGTGCATTATTTTAAATTTTTCAAAAAGTAACACGTCTTGTACATTTTGTTACAATTATTACTGCTACATTAAGTCATATAAGAAGAAAATTTTTGCGCAGCTAATTATGGTTTCCACTTATTAGTGTGCGATATCCTAACCCTCTCAAATTACACGTTTTTCAAAGATTTACATATTCAATATTACACAACATTTATTGTAGCTTTCAAGTCCTCTAAAAGATTTACAGAAGAAAATAAGAATAGTGACACCATGTGTCAAAAATAATTTTCCACTAAATACTTAATGACTCTTGGACCGAGCATTGTCTTTTCATCTATATCCGAGTCTGTTTTCTTTCCTCTGAATCTGGTTATTCCATATGGATCAAGTGATTATAGGTGATCAGCCCAATAATAGATACTTTGTTAGCCTGAGATAACCGGGCCGAACTCTAGTTGGCTAGGCTAGATATACTATTTCTTTTAGAAAGGCGTACTACTTTATCTCTCAAATTTATTCTGGCTTATGACAGACACAGTAAGAATACTAAGAATATTATAAATAATAATTAATATTGAACTGGAAGAAAACGTTACATCCATACAGATGTAGGTACTAGCAAACAATGACGATGTATTAGAATAGATAGTGTTCTATACAAATCTACAATAAACATTATTCAAAGTCAAAAGTGGAAGTAAACACTTGTTTATATTAGGAAGATATAAACGCCATAGTCAAAGAAAATCTGGATAGAGGACATACTCTTCTAGGAAAATATTACAATGATTTTTCTTCAAGTGCCGTATTTGTTCCGAATGTTGGCAACCATTGCGATTATTCTAATATTTGAGACTGCCAATTTATTGTACGACCAAATCAATCAAGCAAGTTTCTTAACCGTTAATAGAATCTCCTCTATTTTGCAATTATAGCGCAGTAAATGATGATGAGAACAGTATGGCTGTACTTATTATTTCAGGCGTTTAAAAATGATTAGAACATCCGTTTAAAACTTCGGTTGATCTCAAATTAAAATGTGCGCTCAGTGTTTATGTAAAAATATACTATAGTGACACGTGACGGAAATCTATAGAGGAAAAATTGGTTAGACATTTATTTATAATCCGTATACAGTTGTAGACAAAAAAAATATGAAAGGAAATAATGATAAGCAGCGATAGATGATGCGACTTCGACGCTTTGGACATTCAAGATGAAGAGCTGTACGTAATGCAGCCTTGAGTCTCAGAACTGCGTTTTTCTAGATAGTGTGTGTCTGACTTTATTATAGAACATGCAATTAAAATATAACAAAGGTTTGGGGATAATGACTTTCCCATACCTTTCTCGCCGTTTAGAAGCGTGTGGAAGCAGTCGCTGTAGCTGCACAGCTTAACTTTGTAAACATTATTTAAATTTGGCCACAGCAAATAAATTATAGTTCTGGCACAAGACTCTGGAAAAAACTATGCCTCTAAAGTGGCAGAACATTAGAAGTCTTTGTCCTAGAACACCAATTTTCTCTTTGCTGCTACACCTTCATGCAGTTTTTATGTTTTTATTAGGGACTTTTTATTATCTTATCTTTTGATTATTTTGTTTTACCACATTCTCTGAATTTTACTTTGTTCCTAAGATGTTTACTTGTTACATAGTCTATTATGAATCTCTCCCTCCCCCCTCTCTCGCCAAGCTTTTCTAGTGTATTTATGTATCTCATTAAATACTAGAAGATAGTATTTTTTACTATTAAATTTTGGATTACATTATTTCCATGTCTTGAACAACTACTATTTTTAATTATTTCACCGTATTTACCAATTGATTCTTCCATTTTGTGGATCTTTTTCTCTACAAATCTATTAAAATCTCTTAGTAGTATCAGTATACTTTTATCATTTTTATTTAACCCACATGTACTATTACTGTTGTTACATCCTCATCCAGTTTCAGTTCTATTACTAGTACTCTTTCTATGATGCTTGTTCATTTTTTTACATATTATAAGTTATTAAGCAACCTACACTTTTTTGCTTTGGTATTTTGTTTTATTAAGTTGTGATTAACACACAGTATCAATTTCTTTTCCCCTTTTTTTTGTTTTAAACCCATTTTAAACTTATTTTTTTAAAGTTCCCAATTAACTCATGTTTTTAGTGTTGTTACATCTAATTTCTATATTTTTTCTTTTACAACCTTTAATTTATTATTGTTTTTTCACTCCACTATTCTTCTTATTTATATTCTATTTTTTGCTTATATTAGTCAAGCTTTCTTTCACACTTTTTTTGAATCTTATGTCCTCTTCCTCTGGTTGGTTTATCTCCATTTTTTCATCTTGTCTTTTTTATATTCAGTATTTTGTTCTAGCTTTCTTCAATTTTCATTTCTATTCGTTTATTTTTATATTATTATATTCTATATTAACCGTTTTTCTTTTCTTTTGTCTTCCCTATTAATCTGATTTGTTTTTGGGCCACCAATCCTTTTTTTTGTAAAGTTATTATTTGCATATGTTCTATTTGTTGTCATATTTTAATTCTTTTCATATCCTAATTTCGTATATCATACTGCTTTCTTTAATTCTATTGGTGTTTTATCTCCATTTGCATTTTTAAATCTCATTAATAGGTTTTCGCTTTATTTTTACTTATGCTAATTTTTTTACAGCTGTCTACAATCGCCTTACAACGGTTTTGTTGTTCTTATTCTTTTTTTAAAATCTTATACCATTTCTTATGTTATGTACTTTCGGTTTTATATTTTAATTCCCTTTCTTCAGGCTTTTTATTTTTGTTGTATTTTCAAGATCTTCTAAATACTTTTTACTTCCTTGTTATCCCTTGATCACTTATTCTATATATCATATTTAGGATCGTACCCATTTTATTTTTTTCTGGTTTTAGTGAGGTTTTTGCTACCACTTAATAAAACGTTTGTTTTAGTAAATAATACAATCATTTTAAATTTTCCATTTTACCGCCTTGCTTGTTTATAGAAAACTGTGCAATAGTTATTATTACTTGAATTCTTAAGGCTGTAACTTTGTTTGTAAATAAAGAGAATTGGTTTTCTTTGTTGATTATGTTTATTTGAACGTTTATTTTTTTTATTAACTCGCAAAGATAATATCGGCAAAGATAAATGGCTGCCACCAGACTTGATACGCATTCGGACTCGTTTCACAGCAGCTTTCATGACTTTTTAAAACTTCTGGCGATAAATTCTCTACTATTCGTCAGATGTTCTCCATTAGGGCCACCAAGGTCTATGGCTTGTAAACTTCAAAAAACCCAGTAACAGAAGTCTGAAATGGTTAAATTGGGGGCCAGTGCAAATCGCCAAAAAGACAGTTTAAGCGGCTGAGAAACGCTTGCTTTAAAAATGTCCACTGTTCTTTTGGCACTACATATTCTCCAAACTTGTCAATTTGCGGCAGCAAGAAGTCGTTGATCATAGTTATGAAGCTCTCACCAGTCACAATAACAGTGTTGCTCTTTGTAGATTACATGCGGATTTTCAGTGCCCCAGAAGCAATAATTATGCTAATACACATATCCGCATAGATGGAAATGCGCCTCGTCGCTCATGATAATTTTCAATAGAAAATCATTCTCATCGCGGTCGAGCTTTAGGAGAATTTGGGTGAAATTTACACGCGATTGCTGATAAGCAGGCAATAGCTGATACACTGTTTGCAATTTGTACGAGAACATCTTTAAGTGATTCACCAAATTTCGCAGTAGAGACCGTCTATTGATGCTAAATTGCGTGACTCGTCGTCTGGTTGATGGCTGAGGATTCTCTTGGACATCTGCAACCACAGTAGCAATATTCTAGGCCGAACGGCTGTTCCAGGGTCGGCCACGTCTGCTATTGTTCCGTGTTGAGGCAGTCTGCTCGAGGCGAGCGGTTAAAGGCTGTACTGTTTGTCCATTTAGTGCCACAATACTAAGGCATCGACGACGAAAATACGTTGCGCCAAAACCACCGACCGATTATTTGTCACAAACATTGAAACAATTATTCCGCGTTCTTGACGAGTGGTTCATGGTTTGTCTACGTGTATTTTGCTTCTGTTTACTTCACAAATGCCAAAGTCGCGATGACACGAGACGCCATTTGCAAAAATAGGAGCAACTTCTGATAGAATGATAACTTTTGCGCCACATACTATAATATAGTGTTTTTGAACAAAGCTTTGTCAACTCTTATTAATAGGTTGTATAAAAATTTTCCGGAATTTTGACCTTGGTTATGATTTGGCTGGAGTTCTTTATGATTTTGGGCTCGTTCGAAAGCCTGTTTTATTATGCATACTTTGATATGTAACTTGTCCATCTTTGTTTAAAAAATTGAGATTAAAAGATGCAGGTTGGCACGTTCTTGAGCATCCACCATATAGTGCGGACTTTGCTCCCAGCGACTATCACTTATTCCGATCACTGGAGCATTGGTTGCGTGAAAAAATCACTTATCAACTTATTCAACTGTAAAAATTTGGACTTCTACGCTTGCGGAATCGATCTGTTGCCCGAGAAGTGACAGGAAGTCATTGATGTTGAAGGAGAGTACTTTTACTATTACTTTTGCGTTTGTTTGAACTTAATGTATGCATAAAATTTTAACCAAAAGTCAAATTTCAGGAAATTTTTACACAAGTTACTAGTTATAGTGTTTTTTTAGTAAATTATTATTAATTTTAAATACCAATTTCCTCTTTAAGATACAACAAAATACGGGTACAGGTCTTACAAGCTAAAATGTTCCCATTGATTCAGGCACTTCGGTAACAGCCACTGGTATCAGTAGACAGTATTTATGGTTGAATGCTTTTACATTCTTATTTTCCTTTTCCAAGAAGGAAATCGAGTCTAATCATTTAGCGACAATTTTCCCTAAAAAGTTCGAAATACACCAGGTACATTAGAATCTACTTTGATTTATCAGTAGGGTTGTTGCAAATAATAAGCACGGAACTTTAAAATAAGAACATGTGTGATAACGCTCCTCTACTTTATGTGTGTTTAGTTTTAGCACCTTATATTTTTCTTTCATTGTATTTATGTTTATCTATACTTATCTGGAACTAAAGCTTTTTGGGAAAAACCTCAAAACTAATGTAATAAAATGCCGATAGATGTAACACCTAACACTGCTGTACTTGTAGCGCAAGTGCACAAGATTTTCAGTTAATGTAAAGGTAATAGTGACTGTAAGGTCATCTACCAGTTTTTAAAGTCTAGATTAAAGATTTTAGTTAAGATTACAAGAAACAATAAAACAATTAAAAGCTTCCAGATGACCGTAAAGGTCTTCTTCTTCTTTCTCTTTGTCCCCATTTATACCTCACGGTGTTGGGTCTTTTATCCATCTCTTGAAGGTGTTCCTTTCTCTTGCCATTCTCCGTATTTCAGTGATGTTTTTTCCTCTTTTCCTTGCCATTTCCTCTATTGATTCTTCCCACTGGATCCTTGGTCTTCCGCTTTTTCTTCTTCCTTCGGGTCTCATATTTAACATTTTCTTGGGTATCCTTTCCTCCCCCATACGAACCAGGTGTCCATACCAGCTTAGTTGTTTTTCCTCTATTTCTTCTACTAGAGGTTTTACTTCTAGTTCGTCCCTTACGCTTCTGTTACGTACCTATCTCTTCTGGTTTTGCCTATTATCTTCCGGAGGTACCTCATTTCTGCAGCTGTTATTCTGGATTTATGCTTGTCCAGCATCGTCCACGTTTCTGATCCATAATTGAATGTCGGTGTATAGATGGTTTTGTATAAGTGTAGCTTTGTTTTAGTGCTTAATTCCTTCTTTCCTACTAGGGTGTTGTTTATTTGGTAGTAGACTCTACTTGCTTTGGCTATTCTGTTTCGTATTTCTTGGTCGATCTTCCCGTCTTTATTTATCATTGTTCCTAAATATTCGTATGTTTCTACTATCTCTAGTTGTTGTCCATCTATTCTTATGTCTATGTTTTCTTCTCTTTCTTCTTTTGTGATGTGTAGAATCTTACTCTTGTTCTTGTTTATTTCCATTCCTTTTTCTTGCAGGCATGCATTCCATATTTGGATGTTTCTTTGTAAGACATTTACCTTGTCGGATATTAGAACAATATCGTCTGCGTAAATCAGGTCTTGTGTGTAAACTGGAATTAGGTTGTGGTACCCTAATCTTGTCGGTCTAGTTTGATTCTTGGTTCTTTTTATTATTGTATCCATGTAGGCTACGAAAAGAAGTGGACTTAAGCTGTCGCCTTCTTTAACTCCCTTTTTTATTCTATACTCTTCTGATGTCTTTCCGTTTAGTCTAACTGTTCCCGTCACATTATTGTATACGGTTCGAATTACTCTTTGTAATTTTGAATTTGTTTCTAGTTCCTCTAATGCGTTCCATATGTGTTTTCTTGGTACTTGATCAAACGCTGCTTTTAGGTCCAGGAAAGCTAAGTATATGTTCTTGTTCCTGTCTAGTGATTTCTCTATTACAGATCTAAGAGTGTATATGTGATATTGCGTTTGTCTGTTTGGTCGGAAAGCTGTTTGCTCTTCTTCGAGTTTATTTTCAATCTGAGCTCTTAGACGCTTTTCTAAAATTTTTGAGTATACTTTGAGTGCGACAGGTGCTAAGCAGATCGCCCTGTAGTTATCGCAGTTAGTTGTATCTCCTTTCTTATGAATTGGTATGATTACATTTCTTTCCCATTCTTGGGGTATTGATTCTGTTGTCCATGCTTGTTTGAATATTTTCTGTAGCCATCTTTCTACTACAAATTCCTCCTTTTTTAATAATTCCGATGGTATGTTATCTTCACCTGCTGCTTTTCCATTTCGGGTTTCTCTCAGGGCTCTTCTTACTTCTTCTACACTTATTTCTTCCTCTGCATTTTCCTCGCTGTCTTCTCGGTTTGTTTGGTTTTCTAACGGTTTTTCTATATCTTCCTCATCTTCTCTCGTTTTAAATTTTGCTGCATAGTGGTCCTTCCATGTTTTCAGGATGTTTTCACTGGTCGTTTGCAAATCTCCGTTTTGGTTCCTTATGTTTCGTACTTGTTTTGCACTGTTTCCTTTTAGCTTCTTGACTACATTCCAAAATTGTTTTTGGTTTTCCATATAATCCTCGTTTAACTTATTTCCGAATTCTTCCCAGGAGTCCTGTTTTGCTCTTTTTACGGCTTCCTTTGCCTCTTGTCTTTTCCTTTGGTATGTTTCTTGATCGTCGGCACTATTTCTTCTTTTGAACCTGCACCAGGCTTCTTTTTTCTGTTTGATCTTGTTCTTAACCGTTTCGTTCCACCACTTGGTTCTTCTTTGGTTCTGGCCTGTTTTCACTCCTATTTTACCGAATATCTCGTTTGCTGTCAGGATTATTGTTTCTTTGAACTTTTTCCATCTATCGTTGAGATTCCAATGTTCTTCTGTCTCTGCTTCTTGCTCTTCTAATCTATTTAATTTCCTGTTAAGTTCTCTTTCATATTCCTCCCTTTTTTCTTGGTTTTCCAGTTCTTCTAGTTTTAATCTTTCGTATACTATTGGTGTTTCTTTGGGGGGTGTTTTCAGAATGGTGTCGGTTATCAGTAGTCGGTGGTCGGTGCTGAGTTCTGCTCCTCTTATTACTTTTACGTCTTGGATTGCATATCTTATAGTTCTAGAGTATGTTATATAATCTATTATGCTTTTTTGTCCCCTTTCTTCTGCTTCGTACGTAATCTTGTGGATTGTTTTATGTTTGAACCACGTATTTCTTATAAGTAATTGATTGTTTATGCAGAAATCCAGCATTCTTTCTCCATTGTTGTTTAGAGTTTCTTCTCCTCCATGTTCTCCCATAGTTCCGTATCCTTGATCTTTGTCTTTTCCTATGCGGGCATTCCAATCACCGATTATCATTACGTGTCTGTTTTTGTTTTGCATTTTCTCTAATACTCTTTGAAGATCATCGTAGAATTGATCCTTGTCTTTTACATCCGCGTCTTCCGTTGATGCATATATTTGTATTATACCGACATTTTCTTCTAGCTCAAGGCTAACTGTTATGATCCTTGAGTTTATCGGCTCCCAGTCAATTAATTTGGTTTCTAGTGCTTCACTTGTTATGATCCCCATTCCTTCTTTCGCTCTTTCTCCGGGGGACTTTCCTATATATCTCATTGTGTATCCCTTGTCCAGTGTCTTGAGTCCTTGACCCTTCTTCTTCACTTCACTTATTCCCAGTATCTGTAACTTATACTTTTCCATCTCCTCTACTACTTCTATCTCTTTCCCAGTTAGTGTTTTTATATTCCATGTCCCTATTCGTATCCGGTGTCTTGCCGGTCGTCTCCTATTAAGCAGTCCTGTTCCGAGGCGCTCGTTTTTTCTCTGAATCGATTATACCTCGTGTGGGTGATTGGCCCAACGACGAGGGCCCCGTTACCTCGGGACAACTGGAATCCAGTTATACCCCTGGATACTGGGTCGCCAGAGCCTCGTTAGTTATCCAGCGGAGGGTACCGCGTGCAGGTGAGGTTGACATTTGGGTGACTAGATTGGCGTCACCCCTTACCCTCCGACCATAAAGGTAATCGTATAAATTACACAAAAAATGTTACATTCTTAAACCATTCCAAGGCTTAAATTAAATACGTTTAATTTTAATGTTTATGAGCAAATCAATATAAATCAAAATTATTTTTTATTCATATTTTTCAAGAATCATAAAAATACAAACACACATAGTCATTTTTATTACATATTTTCTCCTGACATAAGTTTTTTGATTTCGTCGTCGTAAGAAGAGAATGAATTTCTTATGAAATCGCTATCCTCCAATTGCTTCTTTTGGTGGCTTAAACGTAGAACAATGAATATTCTAGTGCAGTCCAAAATAAATCCTCAATTTTTGTCAAATTTGTAAAAGTGTATGGGACTAGGCGTTGTCGTGAAACAGAATAACGTTTCAGATTTGAAGTTTAGCCCAAAATTTTGTAAAAACAGCAACCATTAATCAGCCAAAATTCTGAATATTCTTATTAATTATGTTAATCCTCCTACAATTCCAATGATATTACTTTTTACTTTCTTTTGTCTTTTCAAAAATTCTGTATGTCACGCTTACAGTTGAAACTTCTTAAGAATGTTGTTTCTGAATTGCGATCCAAGTGTTTTTAAGAGTTTTGATGGTTCTGCTTACCGCAATAAGTATGAACTTTGTAAATAAATTAGTGACAATACAAATATTTTCATTTCAATTTAATATTAGAATTTCATTGTATTTCTTTAACGTAAATACTAGAAAGCTCTTGAACATTTTTCCAAATATATAGGAGATTTCAAATGCATTTAACATTGCAGTTTCTGTTGATCACAGTGATAGAGCACTTTATTCTTCGAAATACTAGTAAAATATTAGAAAACCTGTTTATTTTGAAGAGTACAATCAAACGTGGAAGCAGTTTACAAGACTTATGTGAAGAAACTATAAATAGTGTCCAAAATCTTTCAAAGGCACCTTTGTAACAAGTTTATTAGTGTTAGTGTCTAATGACAGCAAGTAAGTTGCAAGCTGCTGCTCAAAGAAAAGTGTGTGATAAGTTACGCTGACATTTTCGTTCGCAGGTACAACACAATTAGGGTTAACGCTTTCACCTTATATGATTAAAATAAATATTTTTTAGTCACAGTAATTATTGATAGTGTTATTCATTTGATTGGCGTTTTAGGTAGGGCTTGAAGAATCGTGCCCATATTTCGACCACGAAGACAATACACTTCATTATGATATCTGTAGAGATGGAAACCAAGTAATTCAAACATGTGCCATTGTTGCGCTTTTGTAGGGCTATGAAGACAAAATTGCTGACTTATTTTGATCCCATATTAGTATTGGTAACATTTACGTGCATTTTTTACAAGATAATATCCTGTATTTTCATTCACGATTACTGTTTATGTCTATAAACATGCTTTAAAGAGGTATACACCACACTCTTTGCTTCAACCATGCATAGAAGCACTCTACAATATCATCTACTGCCACTAGCACATGTACTTGCACGTGATCTTATATATTACTTACAACCTTCATATAAAGACCGTTGTCAGATGTAGACCTCTTCTTATATTTGTCATTGCTCTTTTTTTTGCGCTTTCTGTAACTGGTTATAATGAGCTGTTCTTTTTATATCCAACTAAATAGGAGTTTTTTTCTGAGTCGAGTACGAGCAGTGTTACAGTGCAGACATTCCTTGGCCTGCCTGATATCAGTGCGATACGCTTGACCTTAAAGCTATCCGTAGCTAATATTGTAAGTAAATTTTATTTTACTTATTCTCAACAAAACTAATACAATCTCGGTAAATGAATTAAAAATGGGTTATCAAGCGCTTAACAAGCGCAAAATAGACAGTTTAACACCGCCCGTTAATGAAGTCCAAAAACGATATGCATGGACCACCCAAGATTTATTAACCAGTAATAAATTCTATCTACCAGCCCATTTGGAAAATACATTAGCTGATGGCGAATCTTCCAACAAAAATGACTCAAACGTGTCCGATAAAACACAATCACAGCCAGAAACTCATAACATACCAACCATCAAAGTCCCACCTATCTACTTACCAAACACCTTAAATCATAAAGCCTTAATTGAAGACATACAAAAACTAGCTGCTGGAACCTTCACAACAACGTATAACACAACCACATTACGAATCAATTTAACAAAAGACGAAGATTTTCGAAAATTAACCAAACATTTTACAGAAAATCAAATCCAATATCATACTTACCAAAACCCAAATGACAAATCAATTTCCGTAGTAATTAAAAATGTTCCACTTTCTCTGACAGATGAGGAAATCAAATCTGAACTAGCTAGACAGGTGCCTGTGACAAAGGTAACACGATTGTACACCAGAGATAGAAAACCACTATCTGTTTGTGCACTAGAGCTAATCAATAACGAGCAAGCGAAACGTATATATTCACTAAAAGCAATTTTTCACTTCGTAGTTACTGTTGAAGCTAGAAGAAAATCCAAGAATATACCTCAGTGTTACAGATGTCAACAGTATGGCCATACTAAAAATTATTGCAGTCTAAAACCAGTTTGCGTAAAATGTGCTGGTAATCATCTACATTCCGAATGTCAAAAGAGACCAAACGAACCACCAAAGTGTGCTAACTGTGGAGGCAACCACAGCGCAAACTATCGTGGCTGTTCACACCATATTACACTACTAAAACAACGGACTCGAGCCCAACCTAGAAACTCGTACATCAATAACACACAGACCTTTGCAGATAAGCTTAAAAGCGGACTCGCCCAGAACAACAATATTACCTCCTCTTCCACTCCATCAGCATTACCCGACAATCTCATTCAAACTCTCCTTAATCTTATTATGCCGTACCTTAGCCAAATTAAAACATTCATTATTAGCACTCTCTTACCAATGCTTATCAATGGACCTTAACCAAAGCAAACCAATACAAAGTTTAACCATCCTTAACTGGAATGCAAATGGAATCAACAATCAGCGCTCTCTATTTATTGCCTTTTTAGCGAGATACAATGTGGGCATCGCCTGCATATCAGAAACGCATCTTGATGAGACCATAAAATTTCGAATCCCAGGTTATCATATCTATCGCAAGGATCGAAACTCCAGAGTAGCAGCTGGTGGCGTAGCGATCATTATTAAAACGAAATATGAACACATTCAACTTCCAGAAATTGTTAACTTAAAAATTGAATTTACCTCAATAAGGGTTAAACTCGATGATCAGAGTAGTGTAATAATTGCTTGTGTCTACAGGCAGCCAAACACAAGAATTGATGAGGAAGATATAAAAGAATTTTGACACTACTGAATCAGTACTAGTTTTAGGAGATATGAATTCAAAAATACCCTGTGGGGATGCAGAGCCACAAACCCCGAAGGTATTAAACTGGAAAATCTTGCCATAGCAAACACCTTCCAAATTTTGGCACCAGATGATTACACCTATTACCCGTACCGAGAAGACCACCAGCCTGACATACTCGATATTGTTCTCCTGAAAAACTTTGGTAAACCTATCTTTCAAAGTGTCATTCCAGAACTAAATTCTGATCATCTCCCAGTACTGGTGTCATTCACCAACACATTAATCATTAAACAATATACTCCAAAATTAATTAATGGCAAAATCGATTGGAACGTATTTCAAACTCAGCTCAATAGTAAACTCCACTGCCCAACACGATTACTAACAACCAAAGACATTGATGCGGCCGTGGACCACTTTACATCAACAATTCAAGATAGTGCTAAATTAGCTTGTACAACCACTAGATGGACTCATCCGACAAATTACAATTATCCCCCCAGATACATCATTAACTTAATCAAAAACAAAAGCCAGCTTCGGCGTGAATGGCAGAGAAACAGGAACCCTCAACTTAAAAATAAATTAAACAACCTAACGCATCAAATTAAAAGAGAAATGGACAGCCTACGAATTAATACATATCAAAAACACATAGCAGATTTCAGCCCAGGAGATTGGGGCCTTTGGAAAACAACTAGAAAAATTCTAAATCAAAAAGAAGAATTGCCAACGCTATCATCTGTATCTGATAATGTCACTTACACTTCCGACTCCGAAAAAGCAGCTGCCTTTGCTGATCATCTTGAAAACACATTTACACCTGCAATCACTTGCACGCCCACTCACAACACACAAATCATAAACGATATTGAACGAAGGGTGCCAATTGCAGATGAAATTCAACCAACTTCACCTAACGAACTGAAGGATATTATCGAAAAGCTCCCCGAAAGGAAATCTCTTGGCCACGACTTGATCACCAATACAATTCTTAAACACCTCACATTGATGGCTATAGCTTATCTATGTACTACCTACAATGCCTGCATGAGACTAGGGTACTTTCCAGAGTCCTGGAAACTTGCGCACAATCTAATGTTCAGAAAACCAGGAAAAAACAAAAACAAAATAAGCAGTTACAGACCCATAAGTCTGTTAACGTCGTTATCAAAAATTCTTGAAGAAATTGCTTACAACCGCTTGCTAGAACACATTGAAAATCTCAACATCTTGCCTAAATTTCAATTTGGCTTTAGAAAAGGCCATTCAACAAGCCATCAACTACAAAGAATCAGCGAGCTTATCGAACTCGGATTTCATAACAAACATTACACTACAGCAGTTTTTCTTGACATAGCACAGGCATTTGACAAGGTGTGGATCGAAGGCCTTAAAAAAAAGATCCTAGACATAGCCATGCCTGTATACCTTAAAGCACTTATTTTCTCCTTTCTAGACAATAGAACCTTTGCAGTTAAAGTTAACACAACACTGTCCGAAACCAAAATGTGTCGAGCAGGAGTCCCACAAGGAAGCATTCTGGGCCCAGTGCTTTTCAACATATTTACTTCTGACCTACCTGAGCTTAATGCAACAATTGCTACCTTTGCGGACGACACTGCCGTATTTACCCAAGCGGACAATCTTATTGAAGCAATTGCGATGCTGCAGAATGCAATTAACAAGTTATCTTCCTGGTACAAACTCTGGAACATCACCATAAACCCCGACAAATGCCAAGCGAAAATCTTCACTTTGCGAAGAATCAATAATCCTCCTTGTTTACGCATTGACAATACCGCAATTTGTTGGAATCCGAATGATGGTGCAATCAAATACCTAGGGGTATATCTCGATACCCGTTTAAGTTGGAAATACCACATAAACCAAAAACTTACCCAAGGATACACTAGATTAAAGCAGCTATACCCGCTCATTAATCGCAAGTCTAGTCTCAAAATTAAATGCACAGTTTTATTGTATAAAACCTTACTACGACCTCTTATACGCATCACCAGTGTGGTGCAATACATCGAAAACACACTTGCAAAAAATTCAACGCTTTCAAAACAAGGTGTTAAGAATTGCTGTAAACGCACCGTGGTATATACGTAACACTCAGCTACACGAAGAGCTAGGCATCCTACCCGTCGATCAGTTTGCTAAAAGATGTGCAGAAAAATTAATCTTAAACTCAAGTGCGTGTAGTGGCGCGGTTCATTATGAACTCTTTAAAACGAACATTCATACCAGGCTTCAACGCAAATTACCCCAGGATATAGTGCTAACAAATCCTATTAACGAATAAGCCAATACCAACAAGTTAAATTATTGTGACCATTATTTTGTCATTCAAGTTTTGTTTAGTGTTATATTAACATTTCTATTACCAATGCTATGTAGAACAAAAATGTTTGTTGATCTGGCAATATTATAAAATAAAAAAAAGAGTTTTTTCTATTCCTTTCCATTTAGTACCTTCTGTTCTCACCATGTGCCCATTCGACGACCATTTTAGTTTAAGCGCCTCTTCAAACAGATCTTCTATCATTGCCGTTTGTTTTAGGTTGGTTATTTTATCTTTTAGGGTTATACCCAGCATTTTGCGTTCCAGTGATAGTTTTATTATTCTTAATTTTTGCATGTTTTTTTGGTGTTATCGTCTATGTTTCTGCTACACAGGTTAGTACAAGAAGTATGCTTTAGTTGAATAACTTTGTTTTAGCTTTTTTATAAAGATACAATAAACGAAATGAAGTAACAGTAATATTATAAAAGTTGTTGTTCTACTAGCAACTTAATATTTTTTTGCATTATAGTGCAATATATTTTATTGAAATTTATCATTTTAATAAATATTCCATAGAGCAATTGAGTCTGTCTTAGGAGTAATATACAAGATTATTGTAACAGTTGGAAGTATTACAACGAGAACTTAATTATAAATAAAAATTAAGAATAAGTAATTACAGAAATTTTTGGTAGCTCACAAAATATTATATTGAGAGGAATAGTGGCTGATAAACGACATAAAATGAATAAATTTGTTTAATTTGAGTCTACTTCATATTTAACTAAATTAATGGCGCACAAAAAGTGGAAGTTTTTGTTACAAAAAGCTATTTAGGTGCCTTAATAGCATAAACAAAAATTAAATTTTGAAAAGAAAATTAACAGCGCTCTGCCCTTAAGGTATATAATTAAAAGACAAAGTAAGAAAAATATTTAGGTTTAAGGAGCCAGGTGGGGGCACAAGCCGAAACGAATTTCAGTTAAATTATTAATTAGATTCTTTGCGCGAAAACACTAGGATCAATTAAACGACAAAAATGTCGTTAAAGGTAGAAATGTTTTGGTTTATTGAAATAGCTAGTTGTGTTAAACTTTAATTTATTGTAATATAAAGTGTTTTAATGTATATTAAACTTTGAAATAAATTTATTTTTTCTACTTTCTTACGCGAATGAATTAAATGTAAACCTTTTAAATTTATCGAAGCATTATAAAAACATAAACATGCAAAGCTATTTTATATACAAGTTGGTTCAAATATAATCGGGACTGATTTGTGTGCAAACAAGCCGCGCTGTCCAGCAGCTGTGTGACCTTAAGAGAGTAGAGCCACAACTTCCATTCTCCCTCCTACTCGGGTTAGAACCTATTTAGTCCTGTTTGGGAGCTGCTAGAGATGAGTAAACAAAAGGTACTGCGGGGCGGGGAACAACGTATTGTGATCAAATTACTCGTTAGAGAAAACGTCTTGTCTGTTGAAATTCATCACAAACTCCAAGAACAGTATCGGGAAGAGCGTCTCTCACGAACCCGTCTGCTTTAGTAGTATAAGTGCTCCGAAAAAACAGAATGCTTGTGGAAAATAAACCGCATGATCGTCGGCCGCAAACATCCGTCATCGTCCATCAGTGTTGGTAGCGTAGAAAACATTGTGAAAAACCAACTTTATCATAAAGTGAATGCGCGATGAGTAGCACGAAATTTGATGTGCGCGAACAAAAGGTGCGTATGCAAGCTGCCAGCCGTCTCCTACAGCAGTTTGAAGACGAAGGTGATGTATTTTTGAAGTTTATAGTGACCACCGATGAAACTTGGGTGCACTACTTTATTTCAGAGTCTCAGAAGTCATCACCCAAGCAGCAGCATACCAGTTCTCCTAAGCTCAAGAGAATGCGGAGGAGCTGCTCAACATGGTGGAAACATTCTTCTGTAACTGGCAGAGGGTTATCCATGTAAACTTTCTGACGGAAGTCAGAACAATCAATGCAGCTTATTACTCGGACCTCATCGCAACAGACGTGAAGAAAAAGATACGATGTGAACGGAAAACAGGTTGAAGGCGGGTAGTCTATTTAAAGGCAATAAACACCCTCATACGGCCAAAACAACAATGCAAACCGATTTAATAATTTCTACCTATACGGAAGGATCAAATTAGATTTGCAAGGCATGAAATTTGCAAACAACGACGCCGTTATCCAGTCTATTCGGGAGTGGATACGCCGTTAACCAAAAACTTTTTTTTACAAAAAGCATTATGATGCTTCCAGAACGTTGAAAAAAATGTGCAGGACTTCGGAAGGAAGTACGTTAAAGACTGACATGCGCAAGTAAGTGTTTGGCAATTTGGTTTTTATTTGTAAAAAAATCACCCCCGGTCATATTTGAGCTCATATTGAGTTCCCTATTTAGAAACACATTTTTTTCTAGCGGGTAGACAACTTTTTAGGGAGAGTATTCTAAAGTATAGATAGTTGTGATACTATCCTAGTCAAATTTGTGTCCTCAAGTGCTACTTTTAATACTTCGAACAAATGATAATTACAGGGCGATAAGCTTGGACTGTATAAAGGGTGTCTATCACAAATGTGATGAAAGAGTTTTTTAACACTTTTATATTGGTATCGTCTACTAAATTAAAATATCAGTCAATACTTTTTCTGATCTAATCACTTTACTATTCTTAGCATTTTTATTGTATATTTTACTTCCAATTGTAGAATTGTCAGTAACTTAGGGGTGTCGTCTGAGCAGTTCTCTGTTTGAGATCCGTTGTTGTCAAAAAGGTGAGTAATGTTTTGTTTCCATAGTCTTTTATGTTTTAAGTTTCCAATAATTATAACACTCTTGTCGTCTTTGAGAGTATCTCGACATTTTATTAATTTTTGAAAGCCTGTAAGGTGTTTACGAAAATTAAGGCGATCACGATTCTGCCCCCTCTCTGTGTGTGTGTGTTGACACACGTTATTTTAGACCTGTCGCTCTTAATTGACCTAAGATACAAAGGTCACAGCTTGCTTTGTTTTTGAAAGTTGCCTTTCCGGATTTTACATCCGTCTCGTTACGTAATCATTTTATTTCTGCATATTTTCTGCTAATTACTTCTCTTTTGGTTGTTTTATTTTTCTCTTAATTGGGTTATTAGTTTATTGATATTTGTCATTATCTCTGTCCTCGAACCTTTCCCGTTGGTTGATCTGTGTCATTATTTTTTAGTCATACATTAATGTTTAAAATTCATTGTTTTTACGTGCTACTTCTTCCCCACTTTTAACTAATATTTCCTCTATATTCTTCCAATAAGTTACTATGTCATTTACTAGCTTCGCTTTTGTCAATTCCTGAATTATATTATTTCCAAGATTTTCTTTCGTTTTTGTGTTTTTTTAGATGCATTTTGTTACTTGAGATTGTTTTTTCCTTTTAACTTAAAATCTACTTGTGCTACTAAAAAATTATCTGTACTCACTTCTATCTCAGAGTACGTCTTTGTGCTTTTAATACTGTTTGTAAAACATTTATTACTAGTACAAAATCTATTTAATTTTTGACGGTCACGTCTATAGCCTTTGCAAGGGCAACTTATACCACGCACTTCTCTTCTTGGCAGAATTCATTCCACCTTTGCCAAACTTGAGTTGAAATAATTTATTATTATAACAATCTCACGCTGCTTAACTATTATACTTTGAATACGATTTTTATTTGATTATTAAACTTTTCTATATTTTTATATATATTTTTGTTGGGAGAGCATAAACTTGCAAAATTTTTCTGTGCGATGGGAGAATTTAATTGCTGATTTTTGCAATTACCCGTTTATCATAAAAGCAACTCCTTTTTGATGTCGTTATTATTTCTATCCAAATAGTAAGTTATGGTACCATTAGATTTGCATATTTTAGCTCCAGTCCACCGTAACTCGCTCATTCCTAATAAGTGGATTTTATAGTATATATCTTTTGTTTTTTTATTATAGGATATGGCAGAATGAGCTTTCCTTTTTGAATCGACCATCGCGAGCAATGTTTTGGTACACAGCGCTCTAGTTGTACATTCCTGAACAGTACAAGACATAACATGTTAGTGCCCATCATGGCTTGGAGTAATGAGTTTGTATTGAAAAGTTATTTTAAAAATGGTGATTTTGTGATTGTGAGGCAGCGGCTGTTTGGTATCACGTAAGCGTTTTGAGCGAGAGAACCATAACGTTGTGGATACACGATTTCCGTGACTGGTTGAGGAATTAAAATGGAATCATCTGGTAGATCTCGTAGCGTTTGGACAACTGAGAATATTCCATCACGGAGGCAGGCTCTTGTCACTTTACAATGTTTCGCCTTTGAAATATCTGACCACATAATGGAGTTCCACCTAATGCTGTTCTACTCAGTAGTATCTCTCTTCTCTTCATCAGCTTTTCTCGGTACACTCCTGGACATAAGCCTCTCCTTGTTTTTCCATTTTGATCTATCCCGTGTTGGGATACCTTTTTCCTAATTTTTCTTTCACGTCGTCTATCTATCTTTTTTGGGGACGTCCAACTCCTCTTTTATGTCTTCTAGGTCGCCAGTTCAATATATGTTTGGGCCATTTCATATTGTCTTGTCTGGCGACATGCCCCACCCAACTCCATTTTAGGGTGGCTATTCTTTTCATGACATCCTCTACTTTTGTCTTTTTCCTTATCTCCTCATTCCTGATGTGGTCTCTGAGATTTATATTTAGCCAGATTCTTTCTATTGCTCTCTGTGTTATTCTGAGTCTATTTGCTGATTTAACTGTCAATGCCATTGTTTCCATTCCATACATTAAGACAGGAAGTATGCAGGTGTTGAAAACTTTCGACTTTAGGTTTATTGGGATGTTGTTGTTTTTGATGACTGAACTTAGTCTTCCGGTAGCGGCCCAAGTCATTCGGATTCTTATGTTAACCTCTGCGTTTTGGTTCTCTTTTCCGAACTTTATTAAATGACCAAGATATATATATATATATATATATATATATATATATATATATATATATATATATATATATATATATTACTGGTGTTAGTTCAGGTGTCATTACTTTGGTCTTATTTAAATTCATTGTTAAACCCACTTTCTCCGACATTGTTTTAAGTTCTAGGAGCATGTTGCTCAGTTCGTTTAGATCGCTACTTATTATTACAATGTCGTCTGCAAATCGGAGATGTGAGAGATAGCGACCATCTATGTTTAAACCCAATTTATTTGTTTAAACACGTCTTCCAGTGCTAGTGTGAATAATTTCGGGGAAATAAGATCTCCCTGCTTTACTCCTCGCTGTATACGTATTTTTTGTGTTTCAAATTTGTCGTCTATTTTCACTTTAATTGTCGTGTTGTCGTAGATATATTTAAGTAAATTCTATATCTCGAGTCTATCCTTGCGTTATCCATTGCACTGAATATTGCCCACAACTCTATGGAATCGAATGCTTTGACGTAGTCCACAAACGCTAGGTGGATCGGGACATTATATTCAGTGCACTTTTCAATTAGCGTTCTCAGGTTGTGAATTTGTTCTGTCGTGCTATATCCTTTGCGAAATCCGGCCTGTTCCGGGAATTGGTATGAATCTAATTTGTTAGATAGTCTGTTCGTTATGATTTTAGTCAGCAGTTTGTAAGGATGTGCTAGGATACTTATAGGTCTATAGTTTTCTATGTTAAGTAAATCAAATTTTTTTGACCTGGGCATTTTGCCATGTCTTTGGAATAGAGCCTTCCTTATACATTTGTTGAGAAGAGTTCTTACTTCTTCTAATGTCTTTATGCCCGCTAACTGGATGAAATATTTTGAGATTCCGTCTTCACCTGGGGCTCTTTTGTTCTTCATTTGGGCAAGAGCGTGTTCTACCTCGTCAATGGTTATTTCGGGTATCTCTTCCGAAGCTACGTTTAAGATGTTTATTTGGTGTTCTCCTGTTGAGTTCAGGTTGGTTGATGTGTATAGATTTGTATAGAAGTTCTCCACCACCTTTATTATTTGGTTTTTTCTTGCATATTTTTCTCATCTTTGTTTGATGTATTTTCGTTCGACCAATTGAATTGATGGATTTTAATACCTTCATGTTTTTGTTATTTTCTATAGTGGCTTTTATTTTTTCTGTATTATGAGTTCGTATGTCCTTTCTGATTTTCTTTGTAATGGTTTCGTTTAGTTCTACGTATTCTGTTGAAGTTTTACTCATATTTCTTCTCTTATCCATAAGTTCTCTTGTGTCTTGTTTTATTTTACTTCTTGTTGGCTAGGTAGTGGCACATATCTTTTTAGTAACCGTCTTAATGGCATCAGCTATTTTCTTTTCAATGTCGTCTATGCTCATTTCTTTAAGTCTTTCTGTTGAGATACTTTTTCTATTTAGTTAGTTTTGATATTTGTCTTTGCTCTGTTTCAGTTGTTGCACAGTAGGATATTTTTGATGTTCTATTAATTTCCTTCTTTCTAGTTTTTTATTGATGGTTACTTTTGCTCTGACAAGTCGATGGTCACTTCCAAGGTCAAATCTATATACTGTAATACTGTAATATCTGTGACAATGTATTTCTTGTTCGAAATGATATAATCTATTTCATATTTTGTATTTTGGTCTGGGCTTTTCCAAGTGCATCTTCGACTTAGAGGCTTTTTGAAGAAGGTATTCATATAGTAGAGATTTTCTCTTTGTAGATAGTTGATAAGTATTTCTCCCCTATCATTTATTGTTTCTAGACCAAAGTTACCTCTGTTCGGTATGTTGTCATCGTTTGTATTGCCTACTTTGGCATTAAAGTCACCAATTATCATACGGTAATATGCTTTTTCTTTTTTCAGTGCTAATGTAATATCGTCATCGTCACTACTCAGTAGTATTCAAACTTATTTTTATTTCTCAAGCTACGTTAATAAGCAGCATATTTAGCATTAAGCCTCACAAAATCCTCGGCAACTCTATGAACGATTTATCCACAGTCAGGGTGGGCTGTTACAAAATCTCGTATTTTTTTCCAGAAAGTAAAACTAGTTATATGACTGATTGTGGCACATCTACCCGCCGCTATGATGCAATGTTATACAATTTCCTAACAAACATAAAAATGCATCACTGTTATTCCAATAAGATAACGTCACCTTACACATAGCGAGAATTTCTCAATAATCAATTTGGGGTAAATGCTTTCAGACAGTCTAATCTCATTACAAGGCGGTTAGGTCAACGGACCTGCCCCTTGCAATTTATTTTTGTAGAGACACCTTTCAATGCAGGCCGCAGACTACTTAAGAATCAAATCATGCTATTTGCAACGCAATCGCAACAGTATCAGTGGAAATTAATCTACAAAAGCAATGCGGAACATTAAACTAAGGCTACACAAATGTATCACTTGTGCGGGCAAACAATTTGAGCGATATTATCTTCAAAACTGGTTGATGACTAAATGGCAATTGTTGTTCTGCGTGATAACACAATAAAACATTAAACAGAATCTGTGCTGTTTATTTTATTGCTGTTTCAAAAAGGAGGGATCATATTGCCAAACCCTGTACATGACTTTGTTTTGATGGGCTTACTTTTTTCCCTAAATTGTTTCAAAATAAACATTTTAGTTTATTCTCTTAATCACTTATATCTTGCAATGGTACTTATTTCGTTCGTTAATGTCGCTACATTACTACAAATTTGAACTTCTGTCTTTAAACTGTTGGTTATATTCTAAAGAGTTAAAAATCCCATATTCCAAAATTTCTGCAGTGATTACATTTTTAAAGGTAAATCACATTAGTAACTATTAAATTTAATATAAGGCTATTAACATTTTTGGTTAAAGGGATTTAGTCTTTTGGATGTCTAAATGTGAGACATTGCATAAAAGGCTACTCACATGCATTAAACTTGATTAGCCAATGTAAATACTTATCTTATAAACAGGCAATATGTAAATGTTATTATTAATTTTTGCTGGAAATTTTTATTGCCCATACTGTATATTACACTTTGCCGACATTACAATTTTTTTTACAACAGTCTGATTTGCAATATTCTGTTATGATAAAAAATGCTCTCTCTAGAATCCTGAATAGTTTGGTATACCATTTATTGCAACAGTTTTGAGTTGCTTATGACATTCTTTGATCCATATAATTTCTTCATACCATTTTCATGTTAGATTAACAATAATTTTTAAACAGCAGAGTTTAAACCAAAATTTTATATAGAATGCAATTGAATAAAATAAAAAATTGTATATTTATGGATTTTAAAATTTAACAAAATAAAACTTGTAACAGGATTATTTTCATGTTCTTAATGAAAGAAGATCTGTTCAGTTATTCTAGGCAAAGTTTGAGTTTTTGACTACTTTGCGTTTTACTAAGTAGGTTACTAGTAGGATTTTTTGTCGACCTATTTTGATCTAGATCCAATACATTCTTCTAAATATAGACACAAGTACAACAGTCTCAGATAGGGAGAAGCTCTGGTACAATTGGGTCTATAGGTGCGCTACATTTACTTTTAGTTAGCACTTTACTCCCACAAAGGTTATAGTGTTTAAAAGGGACGAAACAAAAATCTCTTTTAACGGCCAACCACTCGAACAAGTTTATCACACTAACTATTGCGAATGTGGTGTAGGATATGCCACGCGTCTACACATCTCTCTGAAAATGGCGGCCATTTCAGTGTGGATATTGTGCTTCAATTGCACTAGAGTTTGTGGTTTGTTTGCAAACACTTCTTTAAGGTATCCCCAAAATAAATAATCAAGGGGTGTAAGATCGGGGTTTCTCGGGGGCCAGTTGATGGTGCCTCGACGAGAGTGATTGTTTTGAGGTGTAGCAAATAGCTTCATCTTGTTGAAACCATATTTCCACACTAAAACCTTCAAACTCTGCAGTTGTAGAACCAAAAAGTTTCTTAACATGTCGCCCACACAATAACTTTTGGACTATGTATGTAATGGTCGTTCATGTATCTGTCTTGCATTTTTGTTGGCTCAGTAGCGGCAGTTGTGTTTGTTTACGTGACCATTTAAGTGATAGTTTGTTTCGTCACTAAACAGAATGTTTTCGAACGTTGGGAAACGTTGAAGCATTTTATTTGCAAAATTAAACCGGAGAAAATAGTTAGTAATGTTCAGGTTTTGAACAAACTGAATTTTGTAGGCTGTAAGTTGTAAACCTTGCTTCAGAATCTTGTGCAACCACGATTTTTTAATGTTAAGTTCTTGGCTGCATTTGCGAACTGATTGAGACGGATTTTCACGTACTGAAACTATCACTTCTTCAATCGTTTGTTGGCTTCTAACAGAGCGCGGGCGACCTTGATTGAAAATTTTTACAGTCGAACCGGTATTTTCAAACATTCGAATCTAATCCTTCGGTATTTTAAATTCTGCACATTATAAACGTTAAGCGGGATGGTCTTCCGGGTACACTTCCATGGCTACTATATCTTCAAAGAGCAGCGCAACAACTTATCCTTACCGCGCCTCTCCAAACCGCGCCGTTATATGGGCGGAGCAGATACAAATCCTTCCTGGACCCATTGTATATATATGAAAATTCTGATTTCTCGCAATGCGGTCCAGGTTTGACCTAAAACAGTTCAACCACCGTCCTTGTTAGGTCACCGAAAAGTTGTTTTTTTATCGTCTGTCAGTTTTTAAAAATTGTGTAGAACAACAGCGAAAATTTTCCTGGAAATAATATTAAAGCTATCGGAAACGAACACAGTATAAATTGTTGAAATTATTTTAATATTATTTAAGGTAACTTGAGGGCTTTAGGTAGAACTATAACGGGGCGCGTAGGTGTTGGTTTCACCGTTTAGGTAGTTTAAGCAATTCATAATTGAGGAATTAGGAAAAAACTGGCAATCGGTGAATCAATTAGGAGAAATCAAATTTATTCCCTTTTAAAAAAGCAATTAAAAGGCATATGGATTTTGATAACAATTATGTTAGAGCTAACGAACTCCTAGAAAAAGCTGTATTCTCTAGAGCGAACTAAACTCATAAGTTGAAGGTAAGTTTTCAAGTGGAGTCGGTACAAGTGTGTTGTTTGTTACGTTGATTAAATTCGTTTACAACAGTATGTTCTTTAGATAATTTTTATGTTAGAAATGAATGCACATAAATATTGAAACAGAGAAAGAAATATGAGCGGTAGTTTGGTAACAGCAGTGCTCATCAGGCTAGACGAAATTAATTATCCCGGTAGTTTGCGGTTACGAGGGCAATCTTCTGCAGCGCCGTTCGCGCCATGAATGCCAGATAATGCCATAACTATCTCATCGCCGATCCGCATCCCCGACCGACAACAGGCATTTTCGCCGACATCCGCGCACCTGCCGCCTAACCGGAGGCGACAGGAAAACAAAAACAGCCCGAATTTGCATTTCGGCCCGACAGCCCCGCTGACATCCCTCGGGACGGCGAAGTTTCGCTAAAAACGGCGGCCCGAGGTGCGGGCGATTAATTGGGGCAGGGTGCGAGCGTGCATGCAGCCGCGAAGCTCACTTTCTTCCTCTGGGAGAGCGATCATGTAAAGTGTTGTGGGGGAAGCGTCGGGACGCTGCATGGAGTCAGTAGTAGCGGCGAGACGGTCCGCGGCGCCTGTGCTCGAACCCGCTGGCTGACTAACTTTCAGTGAGTTGTTTGTGGTGACTCTTGGTTTGCCTTCTGTTCGGCGGAGCAACTTTATAACACGTGAGTGGGCTGGCCCTCATTTTGAAATTTTTTATGGAAGCTTCCGCATGAATCTTTGAAGTTACAAAAGTGCGCCGTATCGAGCAAATTTTTGCGGTTAAACGCCAAAGAAAGGAATTCCTTTTATTTAAACTTTGTCTAGCGTTTCGCGACAACCAGGTGAGGTAGACTGAATTTTGGCGGCCGCCTCAGCTTGTGCCGGCTTCTGTTAAGATTATCCTGGCTGATATAATTTGATCATCCATAGCTCTGATAGCATGAAGCAAATTTCATCTGATTGAATCTCAGGAATATGTTAGGAATCCTAGTATTGAGTTTAATCAAAAGGTTTTGAAGCTACAAAATTGGATTTTTTTATAACCATTAATTAGACTTCAGCAAAAATTTTGATTAACTGAAACATTAAATTAGCAAACTTACTATTAATCTTGTAATAGAAGAAAGGTTTTGCTAAATTTGATTACTATTCTCCAAATTTTATATTTTTATTTCTCCTTTAAAATTAATTCATTTTACTTAATAAATTTGTTTTGTTTTTAGCAGTTTAGAGCATTGTTGCAGTTGTAATTAAATACAACTTTTGCTGAATTATTTATTATTTTTAATTACTTGGTTACTTCTTGATAGTTATAATAAAAAAATTGTTTAATTTTACTCTGCAAAAGACTTGAAGTAAGCAAACTGCAAAGTGACTTTTTAAATTTTATTTTTATTGGTCAGTGATTAGCCAGCTTTGTGTACTTTCAGAATTGTTTGTATTTAGTTTTGTTAACAATAGTTTCCACTGTTGGTAGTTATTTAACAAATGCATAAAAAGTGATGGAAAACTGAGTTTAATTAATTTTGAAGCTAATGGTCGAACAGTACGATATTTAGTGTGTCTCTGAAAGTTAGCTTTTTAATTAGTAACAACTAAATGAAAGTAGTTTATTAATTAACTAGTTACCACAAATAGCCATTAAAATCACTTATGCAACGTTGTAATGTAACGAGCGCATTAGTTTATAAAAAATTTACTCTCACAATTTCAATTCTTTTTTGAAAATTTTAATAATTAATTTGACTTAACTAATTGATTAATAATGTAAAATATTATAAGCACATATAACATAAAAAAATCAGAAATATTAATGGTGTTCTTTGAGACAATTTTTTTTAGACTTCATTCTATAATAATGATTATAAATTTGTAGTAAAAAAATATTCTTATGAGTCTACCGTTTTCAGTAACTCGATAGACCATAGCAATATTTTTGGAGATGTTGGCAGAGTTCTTAAGATATGACAATTCGCTTATCCGTTTATTGCTTTGTCTCGATAATTGCATTAGGATATTGAATATAAAAAGATGATCAAAGAATTTCATAGTTGTTGTAATAATGCCTCCAAATAAGTTAAGAGTAGTGTTCGCTTGAGAAGCAAAACTTTTACAATACCTCAAGACAAGTTACTGTACAACTGCGTTTTAATAAAATAGTTGAAAATGTATAATTATGCCTATAGCAGTTTTAGCCACAGTTCTCTTTATTAAACTGCGGGATGTCTTTATGCCCCTTAAACATTTATATCAGCAAATACACTTCTTCTGCTATAAAAAAAATAAAAAGTAGAATTATGATTTTATTTCTCGTGCTTATGAATTTAAAATAAAATAAAACTCTTTTCGGTTGACACTTTTTGTCTTATCGAAAAGGAAAAGGAGTAAAATGTATTGAGAGCTTTCAACATTACTTGTCTTACTTTTAAGAGCAGCTGTGTAATTTTTACTTTATACATCTCAAAAATGCTACAGTTATTCAGTTGATTCAAAAATATGTTTTTAAAATTAAATAGTGAATACTTAAACATGCTAATATTATCCTTATAAAATGCATCTATTTCTCAATATTTGAAATGTGAGTAAAAAGCTGTTTTTAAAATTTCTCCAGCAAAATTAATTGTATGAATATTAGAATAAGCATTATTAACAGTTAATTACCGAGTCGTGTTTTCAGTGGCACAAGATTGTCCAAGTTTTATTATCAAGAAACTGTAGACGTTGCACTTACGCCGTCATTGGCCCTACAAATGTAGCTGCTGTTGCTTTTCTGCTGCTTTTGGTATTTTTGAGAACAAATAGTGATTCTGATGTCTCTATCAGTGTTTCTCACTTCGTGAGCAAAAGTAATTTTGTAACTACCAAAAATTTTGTTTATATATTAGTTGGTATAGAATTGCGGCCGTGCTTCTAAACTTTTAGCACATAGAAGGAATGAAGTGTACCGCTATAATTCTGTTAATACGTGTATGTCGTATTCTTATGCTATTTTGTTAAAGTTCTATTATAATAGATCGTAGCATAGAAATTACGTATTTTTGCTGATTTTGGTGTTTAAAAAATAAAATAATAATGCTATTTTGGTGGCCCTAACTTCCAATAGAATATAATACTCTTGACGCTTTTCTTTACACCGCATTTGCGCTACTCTATATGAAAATAAATCAAAAATGATATATTTGAATATTTTTAGTTTATTCGCTTGAAATCGTCAGCTATAAGTCTTACTATAATTATAATTTGTAAGTGTGTCTACAACTGGACAATTATAAAAAAAATTTTTTGACGGCTTCTTTATAATTAATGGATTTACAAATTCATTTTGTGTAAAGAATTATCGAATAATAAAATAAATAAACTTAAACTAATGTAGCTGTAGTAAATATATTCTAACTGCATAATTACAACCGTTAGCATTCCAGTTTTCATAGTTTCATAGTTCTGTATAATGGTAAACATTTTGTGTTTACTGAGAAGTAATTTGATTTTTACAGTTGTAATTGAAACAAAAATTTTTGATGTAAAACCTAAAGTATTAATTAAAAATACTTGTAAATTGTCAAAATGTTTCTATAACTAAAATTGGCCATATATAACAGTACCGCAGGCTTTTTTATATAGCAAACCCATTTAGGTATAGCTCTACATTACATTTTGCCCTCTAATAGGCTCTTTAATAATTTTGGCAGAGGTTATAAATTTCTATAACGCTATTTCTGGGTAATGTTCTTTAAAGCTCACTTAAATTTGCATCAAATTCAAATCATTCAAATTTGAATACTTTTTTAAAGTTTATTGAAGCATTTGATGAAGAATACGCTATAATTTATTAGGCTGAAGGTATTCTACAACGCTAATAAGCTCTAGTTTCTGCTTTCTTGATGAGTTTTTGCTTTTTCAACACTTTTATTTGTTGCATCTTTTTGCTTTTAAAATATTTTTTTGCGCTACAAATGTACGTAAGATCTTAATATACAAATTGTACAAAAAAAGAAAATTTGATTAGCATTAGTACGACACAAAATGTAAACGTTGGAAAGGATTAGAAAGGGCCTATATCTAAAAAATGATCTAAGAGATTATATAACAAGCACAAAATTTATTATAATTGTTAATTAAAGAGTAAAATAATTTTAGATTTCTAAAGATTTATAAATATCTTATGAGAATTTCCTCCACTTAAGAATGAAGTGATAAAGCAATTTTTATCTAATTTTATTTTACACTAGTTTAAAACTTTAAATCAATGTATTTTTATCATATTTGTAAGAAACCTTATGGCAAAGCTGTGTAAATGCTTGATTATAAATTTAAATAAAATTGCATAGCAACTGAGAGTTACCACTCTCAAGCTGCTGGTTGAAATTGCCCAAAAATCCAATGAGATCCATTGGGCGAATAGAATACTGTGCTACATAAAATTACCAACAGTTTAACATACAAACTTTTCGAGATATGAATTATTTTTATATTTCATTTTGGCCTCTAGATATAAATTTATTCTGATGTTGCCTTTTAATATTATATTTATATAATAAAATATATAAAAATACCCCAAATACTTCGATGTGCGAGTTAATGTGGCAAGTCTCACGCTCACGGAAAATGCCCAAACTTGAATTTTCAGCAGGTGGTCTATTCGCTGACTTTGAGTTAAATATTTCCCTCTTCTTAGACTATTGTGGGATTGGTCACAGTATCGCGCTCTTATTGCACTGTAGTGTATCACTGTAGTGTATATACACATTCAAGGCTAAATCTTCCCTAACGTAAGTTAGTCGTTACCTTACATCTAATGTGTGACTAACCCGTCACGTATATTTTAGTTTTGTGTATTTGATATTTGTCGAACAAAAGATACATTTTGTGGGGACTTTTTAAGTTTTATTTATTATGCGTAGAACTAGCGTGGCCGCGTGTTTGAGGCATGTGGCTGCGGTGTGGAGTAAACCGGGCTCAATCCTAAGATCAGTTCCTTCAGGTGGGCTACGCAATCACTAAAAATAATTAAAAACTTGCGTTCACTTTGAACAACGAATAATAATGAATTCATAAATACTGTGCGCCGACCAAGCAAGGGCGAACATATAAGAGTCTTAACTTCTCGGTTCGCAGCTTTCCCCCTAACGTGAGGTGTAGAGTTTTACCATTATTATTATTATTATTATTATTATTATTATTATTATTATTATTATTTATTATATGTAATGTATGTCCCTTTATTAATATGTTTTATTGGAGCTACACATTTAATTTTTAAATAAGCTATAAGCGTCATATTATTGATAAACATTTTATTTTAACAAGGAATAGAAGAAGAAAATTACAATAAAAATTAAGGAGCAGCTTATGAGAAAAGAGTTACGCAACGATAATTGCAATGATCAAAAAAGTAAATTTTTATTAAGTGAACGGGGTTAAAGAAGTATCTACTGTTTCATCTCACATAAATCAAGTTGTAGAAGAAATGAAAACTTTAATATTTGTTTAGATTGGTAACGTGTAATGGATAAAACGTTATCTGTTTATAAGTTGTTTATAAAGATTTCATGCAGAACTAACTGTAGCAAAGACATCGGCAAAGGGTTTAATGCCAGTAAAGGATGTTTTGAGAAATTCTAGAATAGAACCGGTATTTACAGTGTTGTTAAACATGGGTAACGTACTAGTGATGTCAAAGAAGCTGCTAAACGTGCGTGAAGAGAATTTAGAAACTGATGAGGTCAGAATAAACCTAGAAAAATGTTCATTACTAAGGCGAAATGGTATTACCAGGACAGAAGTTAATAAAAGATAAACTAACTTGTTTGTGCCCATGCCAGTGGCACTTGAAGATGAAAGCGCTATTAATTTATTACTCTTGGATCTTTAAAAACAGAATACCAATTGGCACAAATTTAGAGTGATGTGAAGAAAAGTTTGGATGACCAAGTATTTCTTCTCCGATAGAAGACCAATACAGAATACAGAATTAAATAGAAAATCTTTAAATTTTTATTGTTTAAATTTTATTAGCCGGGTGCGGAAAGATGTTTCTGCAAGAACAATAAAATCAGCCTGTAAAAAGTTATAGCTCGACTGTGTTAAAGAAACTTTCACTTGAAAGTTTTATTGACATTATACAGAGGGCTGTTTCTCTGGACAAGGCCACGCATTTAGCAGTTAATAAAGCAAATATAGAATTCATAGAGAAACAAAACGTTAAGCTGATCGCTGGAAATCAACAGGGCACAAAAATGGACGAGGAAGAAAAATAAATGTTTTCAAAAACGAAGAAGACGGCAACAAAAAGGGGGGGGGGCAACCAAAACAAGTCAAATAAAAAATGTTGCAGTATTAAGGCAAAGTAAAAGAATTAAACTAATGTTTTCAGAGCCATCAATACCTTCAATAAAAATATGATTAATTATTTTAGAAATATTTTAAAGGAGCCATAAACCCAATTATTGTTGAATAGGTTTCTTAAATTTAGCTCAATTAAAAGACGAAGAGAAGCAACTTATGACAACACATTCAGTCACAAGAAAACTAATATTTTTATTTAATATGAGATGAGGCCTGCAAAGCAAATTTCATAAATAAAAATAATTGTACAAAAATGCATATTTTTATTGTTTTAAGATTTAAAATGTGGAAATAAAAAATTGAATTTTAAGATACGAACTTTTTGAGTTACAATTTAAGTTTTTAAGTTCTGTTACCGTGGTATCACATAACAAATATTTTTTGAAACAAAATTGTTGAATTACTTAAATCAATTTGGTGTGGTAGATCATTAAGAGTTTAAAAAAGTATTAAGCCCATTTATGTAAACGAGGACGGTATATAGTTGATGTTGCTCCCACATAAATTGTTTTTTTTTGCTGAATTGCTACAAGTTGTTATTAACATGGACAAAATATTTATTCACATCTTTTTGTTCATTCTAATTTTAATGCTTTAATTTTTTGAATGGCGGAAGAGATAACTGCAGATGACAAACATTTAAAAAAGATTTGAGCTTTAGAGCACAAATACAGTATGTGAACTTTTCAGAGCGCTCTCTAGTGTTCTCATAAATACTGCTGCAAGCTTATAATACTTTCAGAACTTGTTGAACGATTATTGCTAATTACAAATGCAGGGAATTTATTCAAAAAAGTCACCTTGGAATGTACCACAACCATCGGGAAGTTGTTGATTAGATCCGTTAAGGTTTTTCCAATATCAATACTGAGGTATCTTCTAATGCCCTCTAATTTATAAGCCAAAGAATTAAGATCTGGACTACTAAAAGTTCAACTGTCTGCCTTTAAAAGATGAATTACGTTGTTACTTAACCAAATCTGAGTTAATTTTGCTTTGTGAAAAGGTCTAAGGCTAATCTCAGAAAAATCTAACATAGGACTTAAAATTTTAACCACACCTAAATCATTCTGTTGGTTCATATCGGCCACTTTATCGTAAGAGACTCCTCACCAAAACTACTACTATTACAGCAGCTGTTTGATGACCTTTCTGAACCCTTGGCACTAAATCAGATGCTTCTTTAAATGAATCAGAATATATCTTATCATTTTTGGTCTCATTATGCACGTACTTAGCCAAAAATATCTTTTATTATTCTGTCCTATCTGTCTTTGAAGCAACCAGCCGTGTAATATAATGATTGTCTCTTCCTTGTACTTGTTAAGGTCATAAATATAATTAAAACATATGTAGGATCAGTAACGTTATTTACTTATTTGTTTAATTAACATTCTGTGTGGTACAAGGAAGTGCTATGTCATTATCATTTTATTTGTGTCTTGATAAAAGCGCAACATTTCATGCGAATTCACTTTTTGAAAACCGCACCCGGAGGGTCGCTTTATTGAAACATTTGCGCTGATAAACGACCTTTTTATATCCTATTCAAATAGACACCTGTATTGATACAATCTGCCGCAAATATTAATTTCCAGCTGTAGCCGGCTGATAAACCTGATAGCGGGCTAATTTCCAGCGCGGAAATTTGGCGGAAGCGCGCTGATTTACAATAAATAGCCGCCCGTTTGGGTAACTCAATAAGGGCAATTTTTGCGACTGCCATCGGCGTCCATCCGCGCTTAATGATTCCGCAGCCGATCCTGCGGCCGCTAATTGCGGCAACCATCGGCGCCGAGAACTGGCAATTTGGTAATTCGCGACTTGTGCGGGCGTGAGATTTCAGCCTAATTTCGTAATTGGCGAGGGGGCTGCGCTCGGCGTGCCAGTTTTCAGAGTAATTAGTTGGAAGTAGTGAAAATTAAAACCGTTCTATTAGGTGCGCAACTTAACTCTTGGTCCTCAAGTTCAACCCAAGAAGTGTTTTGTTCACATCTATAGAGTCATAGTAAACGTTCTTCTGTTAGCTTTAAAAAGTACTGTTTTAGGACCGTAAGTTAAAATTAGTGGTGAAACTGCCTTTTCTTCATGCTTGGACTGATGAAAGGTACCAATATCGCTCAAGAAATTATTGGTGCCGCTTTAGGGGAGTATACTCTAAGGTGTCCCAAAAGAAAGTTTCTCTTTAAGATAGTTATAAAAAAATCAAAGGAAACATCTATTTAAAGAAACGTTGGGAAATTATTTTTTAAAAATAATGTCATTTAAATGATAATCACGTATACTCGCGTTTCTTTTTTAAACTAGAAGCAAAACAAAAGTTTTGCACAGAAGTGCACTGCCTGGTACGTAGTCTCCGTAATGCCTGCCATTTATTGACGTATATTTTCCTTCATTCGAACCAGAAAGTCCGGAATTGCTATTGTATACCCTTGATTTAAGATACGCGTACAAGAAAAAAATGATAAGAGTCAAATCAGGGCTGCGTGAAGGCCAGCTTTTCTGGAAATCAATTTTTGGAGGAAAATTTTACGAAATCATAGCAGAGATATGTTAAAAGTGTGCGATGATGCTCCATCCCGCTGGAACAGTCTTCGTTGATTATGGCCTGCAAAATTTTGCAGTTTATATACCATCACTGTTAACATGGGACCCTTTCATTTCCAAAAAAGTATGGGCCACTTATTCCAGCGCTGACATTGCAGCTCACTTTTGGTGAATGAATAACTGTTTGTTAATGTGGCCATTGAGATGACAATGTGCATCATTCGAAAACAAAATGTTGTTGAATGAACTAAAGTGCTCAGTTGAGCAGTTAATGAATTGAAGCCTCTGATTCGCATGGTTGGGCTTTAATTTTTGCAACAATTAAAGTTTTTATGGGTAGCAAGCAAATCTTTTCCCAGAATGCGGTATAATGATGATCTAGGCATATTTAAAACGCTTGCCCGTTTACGAATAGATAGGTCAGGAGTCTCGCGAACGGACTGCCGTACGCTCTCTACGTTTTCGTCAGTTCTTGATGACCTTGGTTGTCCCGACTTAGGTTTATCCATAGTTCAACCGCTTTCTTCGAATTTATTCACCCGTTTTCTGATGAGAGAAACACTTGGGGCTTGATTTATGTTACGCAAATCATGATGATTACTAAACTTTGTCAATGCAATAATCGCCAAATCATTGTTTTTGTAAAATTCTCGCACACAAAATGCACTGTCCGTTTTCGAAGAACACTATAACGACTACATTCCCGAAAGCAGCACTACCGATTGACATGCGCCCCGCACCTCTCTGATTCGTTGCGTTTACGCAGTGAGCCTATCAAGTCAAAACTTTTTTGGGACACCCAATATTTTTACAATACATTCAAGAAGAGATTTCAATGGTTTAAAAATAAAAATTTTAACTACATGGCGTCAAACTATTTGGACGGCTAAGTAATTTAAAAATGAATTTACAGTTGAAAACAAAAGTAGCTGTTATAATGTTGTTAACAATTATCGACTTGGATTGAGACATTTTATTATATTAGGTGTATTCGCTAGACTTCGCTTCTGCGAATTATAATTTTTTCAATTCCTTACAGCATCACTTGGCTGTTATTGGACTTAATTCTGTCGAAGATATTAAAAAAAGTTTGATCGAGTTCTTCGGTTCTAAATTACACTGTTAAAGTGGTACTCGACAGCTCCCAAAACTATGTTGCAATGAAAGTGAGAGAAATTATTTTGAAGATTAAGTAACGATAAATTAATATTACAATCCAATGAAAAAGCAAGAAATTAATTACTTTGCCAATTTTATCACAAATATAAAATTGTTTCTAAAATAAATGTTTCACATGCTTTTACACCTTTTCATAATGGAAAAAAACTTTGTTTGGTTCACATATAATCATTTTTAAAACAAAATACTCACTTCAAACAAAGCTTTCTTGTATGCAATCTTTTATTGTACTCTTCTTCTTTTTCTTAAGGTGCCGTCTTTTTTTTAAGATTGGCAGTCATCATGATATTTGGATTTTGTTAATTGTTGTGCTAAAAGTTGGTTTGTTAAGCAATTAAACCATTCTTTAAGTTGCAAATCCATGACATTTGTCGTTCAATACTGTGTTTTCTTATACTTTTGCTTTATATAATGATTTGTAATAAATAGTATCTCTTTCCCCTCATTACATGACCTGGATACTAAAGTTTATTTCATTTTTTGATAGTCTTCTTAGAACCTTATTATTGGTAACTCTGTGAACGTATGATATTCTAAGTATCCTTCTATAGAGCCACATTACAAAAGATTCTACTTTTTGCTTTGGTCAGTATAGCGGTTTCTATACCATATAACAGAGTACTGAATATATAACATTTTAACATACATATTTTAAGTTCAGTGTTTAAGTTTCTATTGAAAAAGATTGTTTCATTTTTATAAAGGTGTTACGTGCGAGTTCAATTCTTGTTGTTATTTCCTTTGAAGAGTCATTGTTGTACTTAAGTTACTGCTACTCCTGTCTAACAATAAAAGAAATACACCCACCGGCATAGAAATCCGCCCACCCCGGTTTTTCTTAATAATGTCTAGTTATTAACTAATATCATTAGGTACACTATTGAAAATGGTATCTATTTTACTAGCAGGCATAGCTGATGATAATAATGATTACATCTGTTAGAAAAAAACAAATTCTGTTGAAGTCATTTACGTTCTAAATTTGAGCTGCGTAAAGTTTTGTGTTTATTCTTGTTTTTTTAAATCGCTGTTAATTTTTTTGTTACTTTCTGTTTTATTTCTTTATGGTTTTTGTTTTATAGTGCATTCAAATTACGCATTTTCCAGTAGAAACTATTGCTAAAGCAGTTGCATTACTTGAAGACGGACGCAGTCAACGTTATGTCTCTAATCGGCTAGGTATTCTTCGTTGAACGATAAAGATGTTCATAGAAGATTTAGAGAAACCGGTAGCTATGGTCGCAGGGTGGGAACAGGAGCTAGACGTAAGACATCCGCTCGTGACGACCGTTTTATCTTTTTGTCTACGTTAAGAAATTGACATACTACTGCAGTGGAGACTCGAAATGCCCTTCAGCGTGTAAGAAATGTCAATATTTCTAAAAGAACAGTTAGACGGAGACTCAACGAAGCAAATTTGTGTGCAAGAAGACCAGCACCAGTCCAAGATTGCTACGGCAACATCGAGTAGCGCGTTTGGCGTTTGGGCGTAATCATGCAAACTGGGGAATCGAACAGTGGAAGACCGTTATTTTTTCTGATGAGTCCAGATTTAACCTTGGTGGCTCAGATGGTCGTGAACGAGTATGCAAAGGAAGGGGGGAAAGATTTACTTTTTGTAATTTTTCGGAAAGGGTACGATTTCGTGGAGGTTCAATTATGGTGTGGGCAAGGATTTCTGCTGATGTACCAACGGAGCTTGCATGCATCGAAGCAGGTTCATTAATAGCAGCTATTTTATGTGATTTTTTTGCTCCTTTCGTTGGCGAAGATGTTTCGTTATGCAGAATCGTAACTGCCTTCTTCAGATTCTCGTTATGGATTGGCCGCCAAATAGTCCCGATTTAAATCTTGTTTAGGACATGTTAGAACGACGCCTCAGAGCCAGACCTGCTGCTTCAAATAACCTCAACGAACTCCAAATTGCTTTACTCGCAGAATGGGATCAGATCCCTCAAGAAAATATTCGGGAGTTGATCTATAAAGTGATCGCCGGATGTCTGCAGTGAGGCACGGGAGGCAATACGCGATATTAGAAATTTACATCGTGGTTGTTTTTGTCGTTTTGCTAAGTTTTTTAAAGTTAAAATAAAATATCTGTTTTGTTGTTATCTTTATTTTTTCATCTCTAGATATCCTAATTTAAGTAGAAGTGTGACTAATAATGCAGTAAAAATAACGTACTCAGTACTAAATTCACTTTAGTTGGCATGTTTTCAAATTTCAATTAGAAAATACCATAAAAATAGGGTGGATAACTGAATATTATTGAGAGAAATCGGGGTGGGCGGTTTTCTATGCTGGTTAGTGTATATTATACTTAATCAGCAATTTGATACAGAACACTTGTTTATTAATGATAACAAATACTGCTACGATGCTATTTGAAGTATATAAATATTTGTAAATCAACTTGAGGCTTTAGAACAGCAGACTATTTTACCTATACATTCTTAAAGATTTAGTCGTTAAGAGATGGCGCAACAGAAATTTTTGTTTCAAAATTTTTCTCTTAGTTATGACGATTAAAGGGGGGATTATGTACAAAATACAGAGCAGAAAGATTTTGTTTTAGTTTAAAGTAGAATGATTGCCAGTAGGTTGCAAAAAAATCATATTTTAACAAGATAAAGTTTGTAACTTTTTTATTCAAACGTTCGTGAACATCCCTAGGTTGATTTTTCCGGTCGTGATTTCTTTGGCACGTTATTTTGGGTTAAGAATAGTGTATATCGTCACTGATATTAATATATTGAGGCGCGTGTGGCAGGAATACAGGATTTGAGTACAGGATTGATATTTGCACGTCATCGGGGGTGCACATCTGTATGACACGTTCGAAACCTAAAGATATATGAGGCTTACTGTGGTATCTGTTATGGTAATTGCATTATCGAGCTCTGAAATCCCGGAGGGACATATAAATTACCCTGAACTGCATAATATTAATGAACCTCATTTAGTTGAAACTGGAAGTTTATTAATTGTAAATCAATATTGAAATGACTAAAACCAAATACAATGATATTTTTAAATTAAATTAAATCAATTATGTGTATAGCACTCGAGTCCTGAATGTATTGATTTTTAACAAAAATCTATCAAAATGGAATGGGTTCTATAAATTTATTTTGCTTTTATTGAATTGCACTTCAATAATATTGTAGTTGTGGCGCTGTTTCTGTTTTGCCTATTAAAGCTTAACTAATTCAGTTTCAAGCTATTACACGTATCTATAAACTTGAATTACTTAATAAAATACCATCTGGTTGTGTCATGTGCTTTTTTATTTATAGAGGCTCATTTAAGAAACAATACATTCCTGTAATCCGACGGCACATCGCACTTATCTCCATTAGAAACTTATACGGAGTTTAGTAGTTTTAGTTGTGGTTTCTGAGAAATTGCACAATATAATAAAATTGATCTTCGGAAAAATAAAATTTTTATGTTAGAAGTTTCTTATCAACTTGACATAAGCGAAGTGCTTAGTTTTCGAAGTTGTCTCAAGATAAAAAGATTTGATACTACTTCGTATCATTCTAGGTGTCCAGCTTTTCTCAAGCGATCTTATGGTAGATGCATAGTTTTTCAATATACGATTTGTGCTGCAAGTCGGAAAAAAGATTTCCTATAACGGTCATATTCTTAATTACTTTGGGGCCAGTCCGCACAGTCCGTAATTATCCCATGCCAAAATATTTGGCCATTTGATTTCTTTTACCTGGGAAAATTATAGAAAATATTTAATTTAAGAAGAAAAAATGGTTAGATTGCAGTTAGCCATAGTAAAGTACATGACGTACATTAAAATATATATTCGTACAGCGATTGTGTTTTTATTTACACGTCACTACTTTACAATCTATTCATCTTTGCATAAGCACAATAAACATTTATTATCTGTACTTGAAAATGCCTTAGTTGAATTTAATCCTCATGAGATACAATTTACCCCAAATAGTAATTAACAAAACAGCTTTAAATAATTTGTGGGTTATCCCTTTACATTGATGTTTATTGTATGAGATACTTTGGCTTTTTTATTGTAGTTGACATATAGCAAATTTTATTTGTTGCAGTAAAAAATCTTTTCGTTTAGCAATTTATTATGTATGCATGTATTGATGTATGGCTTAAGTCAGATAACTTTTTTTTGGTGGGTCAATCCTTGTGGTATTTTTCTACTTGTTTGGATATATTAAACCATTATTTTCTATTTGTAACATTCTCCCCAATATTTTCGACCCTTTAGTTCTTAAATCGTTTATAACCATGTCTAGCCATTTTAACTTTGGCCTTCCCTCCTCTCTCTTTTCTGTTGGTATCTATTTTAATATAGTATTTATTGGCTTTTGTTGGGTTATTTTATGCTGTAGTTATTTTCTGCTAATTTTAGTGGTCCCAGTGCTATTGTAATTCTTTTTCCTTTTAATTCTTTTAAAGAGCAATTAAAGCACTAAGGAAGAAACCACTAAGAAATTGTTAAAAAATAGTAATAATATGAAGTGGTATGAAAAAATAGCAAATATAGTTTCAAAATATGTAATGGAAAACTGTAATGCATAAATATAAAACAATTTTAATGGAAGCCTGAACATTTTAATTATTGTGTTATAAAATAATCTTTATTTTAAAGATACTATACAGATTCAAAATAGAATTTAAGGTTACCTTAAGACGGATAAGCGAAGTTATTTTTAAATATTTTGTATAACTTGTAATGTTAAGAAGAAGTGGGGGTGTCTATAGTGAAAGTTGCCTTGCTTTTCTATGCTCGTGAGTGTCCAGTCAACTATGTGCTCCCACTACTTCTTTCTTTCGATGGTCCCTATTTTATAAGGCCCCCTAGAATAGTAGGAAATGCAAAAATTACTTTTAATAACTCATTCTCGAATTGCTCTTCTTAAAGATCCCTCGGTGAGGCACGTGTGCATGTTGGGAGCCATGGCTCTAGGGTCATATTGAATAGTACTGCAGATAACGAGTTTCCTTGTTTGTCTGCTTTATTTATTTAAAATTCCCCTCTTTCAGTCTGCGTTTTGATATCAACACGTGTTGATTGTAATGATATTTTTATAAATATTTATTTTATTGATATTTCTAATTCTTTAATGATCATAAGCTCTCTATTAATCAAAGGCCTGTTAAAAATTTATAAATAACAGTTGTACATAAGTACATAAGTACATAAATCAATTTTTGATCTTCCTTTTATGAAACTAAATTGATATTGTACAATTGCAGGCTTTGCTGTATCGCTTACTCTTTTCTGTATTACGAGCGCAGCAAGTAGCTTGTGTGTAGTATTTAATAAAGCAATTCTTTTGGTATTTATTTTTTTATTCTCGTTTCCTACTCTTTGTAATTATTTTTCTATCCAATTGCTTTTCCTCTTAGTTTCTTCATGCTTTGCTCTATTATCTTTCTTATTGGTTTTTATCCTTTTTAATTTTACATTTACTATTTTTTCATGTACTTTTTGACACATTTTGACGCTTGTTTCACCAAATTATATAAATCTGACGATATAAAATTCTTGCTTTTTAACTCCTAAGTAACTCATTGTAAACTCATCTTTGGTTATTCTTTCTTTTCCTCATTTTTTTTCTTGCTATGCCCTGTTATTAACAACGTCTTAATGTTCTATGTGCTTATCTTAATCTTTTTTTATTTTTACGTATCTTTTTTTCTTGCCAATATGTGTAGCTTTCCGTAGCCATTTTCGTCATTGTTCCTCTTTATTTCATTCATTTTTTAAATCGTTTTTGTCATCTTTTTTAGTTCTTTATCTTATCTTTTTTATTGCAAGCAACTGTTCCTATAAGAAGATTGTCGTTTTGCACTTATTTTGTGTGCTTATGGTCTATCCGTATAGGCAAGCTCTTCAATTTCCTCGTTTAAGTATTTCAATGTCTTATACTTTTGTATTAATTTTACAAAGATATTATTTTGAAGCCACCCAATCTTACTATTTTGTCTCCATCAGTATGTGGATGGATTTCCGTTTTTTATCGTTCCCTAAATATTTTCTTTTATTACTTCCTTTTTTCTTTTTTGTATTTGTATTATTAGAATTTTCTTAATCCTCTTTCTATTAATTTCACTTTTTTTTCTTGTTTACAAATTATTATAGAACCCAAAAACTCATAAGGTGAATTAACAGAAATTTACCGGTAGCCGGTCATTTCATCACTTATATATCGAATTTGGGGTGTACTAGGGTATGGACTTAGATTTGGATTGATTAAGAAATTAGTGAGGTTTGATGATATGGATCATTACAATATTGACCCTATTTGACTTGTACAGTATACAATACTACAGTTGTAGACCATAAGTTTTAAAAATATGCTTTAATATTAAAAAATTATTAGTGCGATGTAACAGTACGAAAATGTTTATTTATTTTTTAACGTTAGATCACATGAAAGTGCTCTATATCAAAAGATTTAAAATTAGTTATTCTAAATTTTTTCTATTAAAATTATCACTAATAACTGATTGGGGGCCTGTAAGCTATACTAATGAATAATATTTAATAAATATTTTTGCACATCTTAAACCTGAAAGAAGGTTTCAAAAATTTTTCAAATACCATTCTTTAGCGCTAATTAAAGCAGAAATTTCTTATAGTATTTTTGAATCAATGATACCCCGTAAATAAATGCAAAATTTTATTGAAATGTTCAAATTTGTTTACAAATAGTCCAAGAGAAAATTGTATTATCCAAAATGTTTTTGCGTACAAAGCTTAATTTACTACATCTTAAGATTTTGAAAAACTAAAATAAAAGAAATTTTGATCGTTAAATATATAACAGAATTAACCAGTTCTTGAAGTTTATAACATCAGCTCTTTTTAGTTTGATTTTTGTAGGCCTATTCATTCAACAGTAAAATTTTTACTGTCATTAGAAGGGATATTTGCCAGTTGACCTGCAACCACGCGGCTCTTTAGTTGAAGTACACGGTTGTTCGCATCTGTAAACAGTTGTCCTTGTCATAATTTATCTGGTGTCAGTTGCAGATTTTTCTGTGCTATCGGCGCGCTTCTTTATTTGCTTGGACAATTTTCGTTACGATCGAGCTCTTGAAACCGCTTTATAATATTTAAAATTCTTTGGCAGTGCTGTACTACCGCTTTCTACCTTTCAGAAATTCTGTAATGCTACTAACTATCTGATTTCTCATTTTGAGCAAGTGATTATAATGGAAAATGTTAATAAAGGCAAATTAGAATAAAGAATAATGATGCCAAACTAATATGATTGGCCGAGGTTCTCAAGGTAGCAATTTCGACTTAGTAATATTCCCAAATTTATAGCTGTAAAAAAGCAATTTCAAATTTGACTTTTTAAGGTAAATGTGCCTGTCTGTTTCTTTTAAGGCAGTCATATCTCAAAAAGCAGTCGTCAGAATCTTATTTTTTTTATTATTTGTTTGTTGCTTATTTACAATCTACTCTCACACGAGTAATAAGTAAATTATTTATAATTTTATAACATGTCATTGGGGGGATCCGGCCAACGCCTTACTCCTCGTAGGCTAAACAGTAAGTTATTCTGGGTAGTTACACTGGAAGGTCTTGTGGCCAATTTCGTTTTAATCGTCTCGTGATGGTTGGCTTGTTAGAGAGCTGTTCTATTAGTTGGTTTTTATGTCCTGTCAGGTGGTTCGTGTATGTTCGAGCAAGCTTCTGTATCTCTGCGGCTACGTATGGAATTCCTAGGTCTGTGTGAAGGGTTTCGTTAGAAATGTACCATGGAGCGTTGGCTATTTTGCGAAGGATTTTTGATTGGCTTCGTTGCAGGATCTTTGCGTGGGAGGCTTTAGCGCATCCCCACAACTGTATACCATATGTCCAGATGGGTTTTATGATGCTTTTATATTACAGTAGTTTGTTTGACAGTGAGAGTTGGGAGCGTCTGTCAAGGAGCCAGTGCATTTGTTTAATTTTAAGGTCTATTTGTTTTCGTTTGGCTTTGATGTGAGTGCTCCAGGTGAGCTTATGGTCTAGGCGTAGTCCAAGATATTTGATGTCTAAGGTATAGGAGTATTGTTGATGTTGTTTAGTGGGCTTGCAGTACGTCTATTTGTGAAAGTGATTTGCGAGGATTTGTCGCTATTGACTGTAATTCTCCATTTGTTGAACCAGTTTTACAAGATGTCTAAGTGTGTTTGTAGATGGGCTGCTGCAGTTGGGTTTTCGTCTATTGAGAGGATAGCTATATCATCGGCGAACATTGCAGGTACAGTATCGTCAGTTGAAGGCATGTCGGAAGTATATAGGAGATACAGCAGCGGTCCCAGTACGCTACCTTGCGGTACTCCAGATGTAATTTCGTAGTATTCGGAAGTTGTGTTATTTACTTTAACTTGGAAAGTCCTCTGGGTTAGATATGATTTTAGTATGAGGTACAGCTGATTTGGAAAATAGAGTTTTATTTTGTATAACAGACCCGTGTGCCATACTTTGTCGAAAGTTTGTTTTATGTCTAGGCATACAGTTATGCAGACGCGCTTGGTTTCTAGAGTCTCCATAATGTTGTTAACTATTCGGTGTCCTTGGTGGATAGTAGAATGATGCTGCCGGAAGCCAAATTGGTAGTTTGGGAGAATTTCATGTAGGTCGACAGTTTCATGGATTCTCGTGAGGAGCAGTTTTTCGAATATTTTTGACATGAGTGGTAAAAGGCTGATGGGTCTGTAGGAGGAGGGTTGCGTAGGAGGTTTGCCAGGTTTAATAAGGGTAATGATTATAGCATGTTTCCATTGAGTGGGGAAGTGGCAGAGTCGTAGAATGCTGTTGTAGATTGTTGTAAGTAACACTAGGGCTTTTCTGGGGAGGTTTTGCAATACATCTACGATTAGGTCGTAACCAGGTCCTTTACGTGGGTTTGGTAATTTAATTTGCTGTCTTACTTCGGCTGGTGAGAATGGTCTCAGAGGTAAGGACATTTGGCAAGGCGCGTCAAGGAATGCGGAAATGTCGATGTCATCGTTGTTTTCTACCGGTTGTGGCGATGAGAATACAGTAGCAAGATGGTCTGTGAATGAATCAGCTTTTTCCTTGTCTGATCTGGCCCATGTATCATCGGACTTTTTGATTGGAGGTATCGGTGCTATTGGCCTTTTAAATTTTTTTGTTGCCTTCTATATCGTATGATCAATAGGTGAAAGATTCGTGATATAATGCTGAAAGGTGTAGTTCCGGGCTTTTAGTAGTTCAGTGTGGAGTTGATGAGTAAGTCTATTATATATGGTCTTGTCTGGCCTTTGTTTAGTTCGTTGCCATTTTTTTCGTGCCTTGCGTTTTTTTGTGTCGAGGTGCCTTATATGACGAGGGATATTAATATCTGATGAGCACGTGTTTGTTTCACTGGGTGTTGCTTGCCATGCCGCATTTTGTATCATTGTAGTTAAATATTGGGTTGCTTCGTCTAGGTCATAGGTGTCCTTAATTCGGATAGTTAGATTAATCTCGTGATCCAGTGTTCTTGTTCTTGTTGCAGAGTTTTGGGGATGGTTCTTTGGTAATAATGGATGTGCTTAAGGTAATTAGAATGGGAGTATGATCTGAGGACAGGTCATAGTTAGATTCCACTTTGGTGTATGTGTTTGCTATGCCGCGGGAAATAGCGAAGTCTAATCAGTCGGCGATTTTATGAACTGACAAAATTACTTTGAGTTACTTTAAAGTTCATTGTGCTGATCGTCGTTTGGTCTCAGGGTTATTTAGTCTTTTGGACTGTTACAAATCAAAAGATTTGCTGAAGTACTAAAAAATTGGTTGAAGGAGTGGCTTAGTTACTTATGGGCAAATGTCAAACACATTTAATTTACAGTTTTGTCATATTCAAATATTCATGTATGGTATTAGGTTTTGGTGACATGTTAAAAGTCTCTTTTAGCGCATTCACTTTTTGATTACGTCTATCAATTGATTTTATTTATTATATTTGTTACTTTAACAAAACATGTCAGGTATGGTTTATTAGTGATGCTTATCTGCACCATTTTAAATTACAGATTCAGCGCCTAACTGTTGTATGCTATAGCAGTTTGCTAATATCAGATTCAGCTATTCTTTATATCTTTTCCATTATTTAATTGTTTAAGCTTTTAAAAAATAATGTATATTCTAGGCTCTACGGATGTCATTGCTTTCCTTCTTTCAATATTAATCTCTACTCTTCTTTCTTATTCCAACCCCCACTACTTCGTTGATTTTATTTCTACAAGATCGTCTTGATCTTCCTCTTTTTCTCTTTCCCATCAGGTTATCGTTTGACACTAGTTTTATCCATATCTTCAAACATGTCCGCCTCATAGCAATCTCCTTCGTTATACGAAGTTTAATGAATATGTCTAATCTCTGAATTCTTTATTTTATCCATTTTGATCAGCCCACATCACCTTTTTTAGTATCTCATCTCTACAGTGATTATCTTGTTTTAATTCCCTTTTTATGATTCAGTTATTTGCAGAGTAAATCGGAATATTTCGTACGAGCGTGTTGTATATTTGGACTTGGAACTGGTTTTAATTTGTTTTTTTACCTTTATTTTCTTACTTGTGTTTTCTAAGTATTTAAATTTTTTTTGTGTTCTCTATTTTGCTGTTCTGAATTATTTTTAGGACAACTTTTTCCTTGCCTTTACTAAGTGCCATTTTTTTGCGCACTTACAGGCACTGCAGCCGCAAGGGCTTGATGTGCCCACTAACATGCACTTAAATGCTAGGACATTCACACACACCCATGGGTTGAACGAGACTCGAACTCGTGCTCGCCGGCTAGAGGACAGAGCCATCTGGTTGAACCATCTGAGCCACCGCGTCCCCTACTAAGTGCCTTGCTTTATTAAATTTAATTTCCAACCTTGCTTTTGGGCAATGCTCCTTTAGATTTTGTAGCACAAAAATAAAATCTTATTTTTCTTGAGTGACAACCACTCGGTCATTTACAAAACTAAGTGTACATAGATATATATCTCTTACTATTTCACTCATGCCTTAGTACTTATTTTTGCAATTTTTTACTTAAAGTATATTTTAATATAGAGCAGTTTTTAAGTTAGCCTTTAATGGTTGACATTTTTTCTTTAATCTTATTATTCTTATTTAGATACAATTTATTAGACATTTTAATTTCTCTCATAGTTTTTTATAATGTGCCGAAAGCCCTTTCAAGTTGGTAAGTGTCAGGTAAATTACCCCGTGTTGCTTTCTTTATTTTATATTAATTATTATAGCACATCATTCTGCTGTGAATCCGGTCTGTTATTCTTTGATCTACCTTTCTATACTTTCATCGATTTTCTTCTTTATTAACTTTTTGTATTCTCTTTTAATTGTTACTATAACATTTACCACTCCATGGTTTTGCATTTTTGTTTCTTTTCTTGAATATAAAAGTTATATTTGATTGTTTCTATTCATGAAGCGTTATTGTTTGAAGTATATTTATAATCATTTGCTGTAGTTTTTCGAGATCCGTACTTTATTAATTTGTGAGTCATATCTCCCGGTCTCAGCGATTTATTTTGATTGATTTTCTAATTATTTTTACGAATTTTTGTATAATAATAATATTCTCTTTTTTCAGGTTTTCTTTTTTTACGTTAATTTGCTTTTTTCTTGTTATAAATCCTATTTTTTTATTAGTAGGTCTTTATAGCAGCTATTCTATATCCTTTTCCTATTTTTTCCTCTGTTATTTGTTTTTAGTGCTTTTATTATTTTACAGGTCACTGAATATTCTATCTCTTATGTGAATTGGTCAATTCTTTATTACCATCTCACATTATATCTTAAATAAGTAGTTATTTGCCTATTGGTTGTTTCTTTGTATTTTTACTATTTATTCTTCTGCTATAATACTTAATCAATTTCCGTGGAGTTGCTAATTATTTACATCATTAATTTTCAGTTCCCCTTTATATCTTTCAATAACACTGCGGTCTATTAGATTTATAGTAAACTGGTGATTAATTTAAAACTTTAAACATAAATATATGGAGAATTAAACGGCGTAACCTAATTTTTACTTCATGAAATAAAAATATAGTTTTTCTTGTTGTCTTCAGTGTTATGTACGTTTTAATAATGTATAAGTATTGGCATTTAGAATAATTAAAATATCAGTTTGCATTGATACAAAGAAATAAAAAATGCTAGTTTACATAAAAGTAAAATGTGAAAAAACATTATAATTTACAAATTATATGCGTGATACCCAAAAAGTAAAATTGGACTATTTTGCAGAAGATTTAAAAAAGCAAGTAAGGCATAAGATATAGATAAATAGATAAAAGAATATTAAGACAAATCATAACAAATAATCTTACCATACTCTAGGATAGAATGAAACTCTGCATACTACGAAAACCTAGGTTAGTTCATATAGTAAAGACAACTATATTTCTTCACTATGCAACTTTATTAAATCTACATAGTTTTACTTTGACTGGGAAGAACATAATTATTATAACAATCAATTAGGTTTACGGATATATATTTATTCAAAAAAATTATTACAATGCATGCAAGTACTTTGAAAATTAGAAATATAAAAAAATATATGTCACGTAAATTGTTTCTCCTAACTCATAACATAGATGAGTAGAGGTCCTATTAATAGGCTACTTATGTGGTATTTTTAATTTTTAGTTAGCTGTTATTTAATGACAGGTTTTGTGAAGGACTTTAATGGTACACGCATCTGTATTAAATTTGCATGTTCAGATAAGCTAACGGGAATGTGTAACACTTCATGATTTTTTATTTGAGCTGTTTACTGTAGTAACACTGTAGTTAACTAATATCTGATTAATTTAAGTCCAACAATGAGTTATAATAATTCTAAGGGACTTTTAAACAATACTTTGGTGTCTGTATAAAGGTATTTGTTTAAATAATGATAAAAAATATTTGTTTTTAATTTTCTTATAACTGTGTAGCAATTATATAAAACTTTAAACTACTCTCGGTTATTCTTGAAAGGAATACTGATATGCAAAATAAACTTTAATAACTTTTAATTGTGCTGTAAAGCTTTATTGTTGTTTCATTTATTGGACAACAGATTTCTTTATTATTTATCTACAATTGTTATAAAAGGCATATAGCTAAAAGCACAAAGTACAAAAAGCATATACGAACTACTAAGTAATAAGGTAAAAATATAGAAAACCATTTTTATATATGTCAAATTTGTAAATTAAATTAATTAATTTTAAATCCATGTTCGTGGTATTACAAAATACATACAATAGAGTAAATTAAAAAAGTTAATTAGGATTCAAATACAGGTTAATGTAATAATTCAATAATATAAGAGGTTTACTTGTAACACCATTAATATATTTTTTGTAATTAGAATTGAACAGCCGCTACAGTTTTGTTCTTGCTTGTTGTTTTCTCTTTAATATTAGATGAACCAACTCCCGTTAAAACTTTTACGCAATTTGTTTATTTGGAAACTTTTCTACCGATCAACTGTGGGATGCGTAGGAGCAAATTTAACTTTTATCGAATACCTAAACGACTACAAATTTTGTTACAAGGTCTATACACCTAATTTATTCAGAAATGTTCTATCGAATTATCAAAATTAATTTTCCTCTCTAACACGATGACGCGCTGGAGTTCTCGGAACTTTTCCTATTACTTCAGAAATAGAGAGCGCAAAAGTTTTAGGCGTGTGGCTTTGGTAGGCACCAAAGCCACACCAAAGATCCACCCACAGGCGTAGGTGTATTGTGGGTGGATCTTTTCACGAAATGTATTGGATTGGGGATTGCAAGGAACGAAAATCAGGGCAAGCCTGTTCAGAAACCGTTCAGGAAAATCTGCAGTCACAACATAGTCATGGAAATATTTTTCTAGTTAATCTAGGCAAATTAACGTTATCTTGTCTGTAATGGGATTTTTAATCAGGTTATCAAGTATAAAGTTGCTCTTTTTTATAAATAAGAGATTTATCTACAAATCTAAGTTGATTTGAATCATTTGCAATGATTTTAGTAATTATAAGTAATATTTAGGTTTTCAGTGCCCAAAGATTAACAATTGTCTATGGTAACTGTAATTTAAATTTAAATTCATGACATACAACAAGGAGGATTTTATTTATTTAAATAACAATAGGACGATTTTATAATTTACCTAAGTGTTTGTTACAACATTTAGTTTTTGTGTTTTGTTTTTTTTTATTTTACAATTGTTATTTAAGGCACTAGTTAAAGATTTACATTTTTTTAAATTTATTTAACCAAATCAGCAACGTTGCGCTATACATGGTTTTGTTAACTATTGATTACATGTAACACTATTGTAGCTTAGGGATTGCCTATTGGCTTACCCATTCACTATTTAGTTTTATTGTTGTATTATTTTGGTTTTGTCACTACTCTATACTTCATTATCACTACTATCATCGGTTGAGAGGAGATCTTGCGTCAGTTTGCGTTTCAAGCGTTGATGTATGTGCCTCATTCCTAGTGCGTAATGGGCTGCTCCTGCACAGTTGTTTAAATTTTTAAAGAAGGTTGCCGCTAATTTTTTAATGTGTTCTTCTATGGTTGGGATATTTAGTTCAGCGTGTAGTTGGTGGTTCCTTATATACCATGGAGAATTTGTGGCTATTCGAAGAATCTTATTTTGTAGTGTTTGTATTTTGTGGATGTGAGTCGGTGAAGCAGATCACCATACACAGCATGCATACATTACCACTGGTCTAATTATTGATTTATAGATTAGCATTATACAGTCTATGTATAGAGAACTTTTTCTGTTTATCAGTGGGTATAGTAGAGCTAATCTAGCATAGATTTCATTCAATTTGTAGTTAATATGGAAACCCCAGGTTAGTCGTTGGTCTAAGTATACCCCTAGATACTCAACTGCGTTATTTTGCGTGTTCCATGGAATTGCTTCATTATTTATTTGAATGTTGGGTATATCTCTGAGGCGTCGTAAGGTAAACACTTGGGTTTGACATTTGGTTGAGTTAAGGTTTATGTGCCATTTTTCCATCCAGCTTGATATTGTATTTAGGCTGGATTGTAGTTCATTTGATGCTTCCAATAGTTCGTTGCTCTGGGTAAGTGGCGCAGTATCATCTGCGTACATAGCAATGGCTGCATTGTCTGTTTGAGGTATATCATGGACGTAGATATTAAATAGTGTTGGGCCCAATATGGATCCCTGTGGGACACCAGCATGGATAGGTCTAACTGTTGAGTATGTGGAATTGATTCTAACGGAGAAGGTGCGGTGTGTGAGAAATGATCGAATAATATGTATCAAGTAATCTGGTATGTAGAGGCGCTGTAGTTTATAAAGTAGACCTTCTATCCAGACCCTGTCGAAAGCCTTTGCTATATCCAGGAATGCTGCTGTAATATAAGCTTTATTTTCGTAGCCTTTTTCTATGTATTCCACAATTCGTTGTAGCTGATGGGTCGTTGAGTGTTTGGATCTAAATCCAAATTGGAATGGAGGGAGTATGTTAAGCAAGTGTAGGTTTTGAAGTAGGCGCCTGTTCATTATTTTCTCTAACAATTTGGATAAAGTTGAGAGCAGGCTAATTGGTTGATAGCTCGTTGGAGAGTGCCGATTTTTTCCAGGTTTGTAAAATACAAGAATGGTTGCATGCCTCCAGGCAGCAGGGAAGTAACCAAGTGGCATGCAGGCATTGAAAACTGTGGCTAAGTAGGCGTGTATTTTAGTTGTGAAGTTTTTAATTATTATGTTTGGTATGAGGTCGCTTCCTGGGGCTTTTTTCACTTTAAGTTTATTAGCTAATCTTTTAACCTCTCTGGGCGATGTTGGTTTGAATTCACCACTTGTATTTGATTCGTATTGTTGGAGATATTGTCTTACTTCTTCATCGAAAGCATTATCATTATTTGGTGCTGGAGTAAGCACAGCTTCAAAATGGTCCGCAAATATATTGCAGATTTCTTCATCTGTTGTAAAGGTTGTGTTTCCATTTTTAGTGGTCCAATTATCTGGGGCTGTTGAAGAATTTTCTTTGTAGCTTGCCACATTGTAGGGTCATTAGGTTATAACTCCTGGATGTAGTGTTTGTATGAGTTAAATCTGTATTCATCCAGTTCTGTTTTTACTCTGCGTATTAGTCTATTTAATTGCATTTTATATAGCTGCTGTCGAATATTTTGCCAAAGTCTTCGAATTCTATGCTTTTCTTTTATTAATTGTACAATTTCCAGCGGTGGGTGCTGGTTGTTATTTGGTCTTCTTGTGTTAGTGCTGATTGTTGCTGCCTTAATGGATTCTTTTGTTGCTTGTAAGAGGTTGTTCATTACTTCATCAATTTGTTGTGTTGTGTGAATTTAGCTAGGACATTTGATGTGGTCGTTCAATAGGTTTTGAAAGGTTTGCCAATCCACTTTACCATTGATGAGTTTCGGTAATGGGACTTCTTGTCGTATGGTAGTATTGAAGGACATTACAATTGGCAGGTGATCGGAATCCAACTCTGTCATTACATTTTGATAGATTGGTCTTGTAACATTTTTAAGTAGCACAATATCTAGTATATCTGGGAGTTGATTTGTCCTGTATGGGTAGTACGTGTACTGATCCGGGGCTGCTATTTGAATTGTATGTGTTGTGCTGTAGTTGTTTAACCTTGTTCCATTCGGGTTGGTAGTTCTGCAGCCTCAAAAGGTGTTCTTGCAGTTAAAGTCTCCAATAGCCGTTGTTGATCGATTGTCATTAAAAATAGATTGAAGATCATTTTCATCCAGTCTCCGATTTGGTTGTTTGTATATGCATACTATTTTTATCTTGGAGTTATTCCTTGTTTTAGCTATCACAGTAACTGCTTCTAGGCTATTGAGGTCATCTAGATATATCTCTCGGATTTCTAGTTTACGTTTTGCTTTAATTGCTACCCCTCCCGAAGCTATCAAACCTGTTCGATCATTCCTGAAAATGTTATAACCTGGGATTTTAAAGTTTTCTGTGTTAATTAGATGTGTTTCTGATACGCAGGCTATATCTATGTTGTGTCGTGCTAAAAAAGCAATAAATATACTGCGTTGTCTTTTGATGCCATCAGCATTCCAGTTCATTAAAGTAAAATTATTAAATGTAATTTGTGTTGATATAGAATTGTTTTGTTTATTAGTCGCCATTTGTAGCGCCTGTGAGTAGTGGTAAAAGTTTATGTAAATGGGGTTTGAGTATATCTAAAATCGCATTAATAATCGTTGTTATGAGGTCTGTTGAATTTTCTGGGTTTTTAGGGAAGTTAGTGTTTTGTTGCTGAGTTACTTCCGAATAAACTTGTTCTTCCATCTACAAATGTTGGTTTCATGTTGGTTCTTGGTTGTCGTATTGGTGCGTTATGTGTCATTTGTCTGCTTTGTATTTGCTTAAAATGATCACGGCTTCTGTAATTTGCGGGGTGATCTCCTCCGCAATTTACACATTTAGGTTTTTCATTTGGTCTTTTGGGACAGTCTGTATATAGGTGTGATCCTAAACATTTAACGCATCGTGGTTCTAATTTGCAATAGTTGCGTGTGTGCCCGTATCGTTGACAGCGCTTGCATTGTGGTATGTCCTGAGATCTTTTTCTGGGCACAACTGATACTATGCAATTCATAAATCTGGTGAGATTAAATATTTCGTTGATGTTATCTGTTTTCTCGAATTTACATTCAGCGAATTAAAAAATCAAAAGTTGATTTAAAACAGAACAAAAGGAGAATGTCAAAAAAGCTTACTAATTATACACTTTTTTATAACAGATTTAACAAAATGTCTGTGTTTTAACATTTTTTGTTTTGTTTCTTTATCAAGGTTATTTTATTTCTTTTTACTTGTCTTTAAGTTTATTTTCTTTCTTTTTCTACTCTTTTGGATGTTAGATTTGCGTTAGGTTCTTTTTATTCATCCACACATTTTCTTAAAAGCTTCCTGTTTAATGCCATTTTTATCATCTCTTCTATTGTTGTTCTCGGCCTTTCTCTCCTCCTTCTTTTGTGGTTTTTCGCTCCCAAAATCCTTCTCGTCAATCTGTTTGGGTTCATCCTAGTCACTTAGCCGAATTAGTTTAGTGCCTTTCAGTTTATAGTTGATATATTCTATTTCAAATTTATCTTTACCACATTTTTTTGTAATTTTTAAAATACACAAAACGTTCCTTGCATTTTTTGGATACTGCTGGATGCATTTCAGAAGAATTTAAAATGAACTAAGTACTGCTCTAGATAAAATTGTAAAAGATGATTTTAAAGTCTGATATACTTATTGTTAGTGCTGGATAACTTCACTCACGTAAAGAATCTTGAATCCGTATGAATAATATGATTAGAGATATACCGTAGTGCGTCTGCAACACTTCTGATGATTTTGGATTAAGGTCGTTGAATAAAAAAAAAAAACACTTGACTTATTAGCAGAGCCCCAAGGTTCTATCTCGTAAGTTGTGTGAATCATCAATTTATTTTCCAGTTGAGCTTTTTTTGTGATTAATTTTGTGAAATCCTAAATACGCAACGACTTCAGTTTGGGGTATGATGACTTGCTTCATGTTAATTGAGGCACATTGTTCGTTTTTCAGAATTTAGGTTATATGTGTTAATTTTGTTTTGTTGACCTTGATCTACTATTTGTTCAACCACAGCTCAGTTCTTAGAATTTAATTGAAACTGCAATAGAATCTTCAAGTGTCAAAAAATCGCCGTATCGCCCCGAATGTACCAATTGCTATTTTCCGCTCGTTAGTAAGTAGCTGTGTAAAATGCGTGTAGTAGTGTGTCCAAACTTATTTCTGGTAGTATGAAAAAGCGATTTATTATCATTGATCCTGGTTTTAAAGTGACGGTCGTTCAGACAGAATTTCAATAAGTTGAAATAACGCGTTGGTAATGTTATTTTAATTTTAAATAAAAGACTTGGCTGCGCCCAAAAAACAGCAGCACAGTGCTTCCGTTTCTCTATGGGTTTATTAATAATTTTAGTTAGTTAATCGGTGACACTGCTAGACTGTTTATTAGAGTATGTCTGCCTAAAACCAAAATGATGATCTGAAATCCGTTCTTGTTGGTTTAAATCTTTATTTATTGTATTAAGAAAATTTTTTTAAGGAGCCGGGAAATTTTTGATAAAAGTCTTATTAGATAAGACGTAATGTTTATCAGGTTTCTCCTAGGCTTGGATATCATAAAAAATTTGTACAGTTTTGAGTAATTTATAATGTTTTTATCGTTTTTCTAAAGGTTCTTGTAGCATTTTGTCGGTAATACTATTTGTGCCAAGAGCCAATTTGATCTTAAATGCGTAAGTAGTCGCATAGATAATTTTTTTACTTTTTGTAATTTCAAAATATGTTGGGCAACGCTTTCTATTTATTATTTTTTGCCTAAACACTTGTAGGTGTGCGTTTGCAAAGAGGGGTGAAATAACTAGAGTGCTTCTCTTTGTTTCAATTGCTTTGTCTTGAAAGATTAGGCGGGTAAATTTCTACTGAAACATTTCTTATATCTTAAAGTTTTGATTTTAGTTTTGCTAGTTCTGTTATATTTTCTTCTACCATATGGTTTTAGCTCTTCTCTTCTTCAGCTTCACCAATTAGTGTAGCTTCTCTTGTTACTTGCTGAAGTGTGCTGATTAGGTTATTGTATTTTATTTCTATATCGTCTAGTTCTTGCAGTTTTATAGAGAGGCTTATGCTATTTATGGGTTATTTAGCGAAAGGTATCTCATTTGTTTTCGTTGTTGTGCATTTGAAGCGTTTACTTTTTTACTATTACCGTTGTACTTACTATTGCGAGGTTAAACCACAACTAGAAGTATAATTTCAAGAAAGCCTATTAGAAATAAAAAAATCTAATAGATCTGGTAGTCCGTTTTTATCAATAGACTAGTAAGTTGGCAAGCTTGTCGAAATAAAGGAGTAATTATTTTCTTGTATAATCTATGGAATTTTCTGTAACATATTTTTGCTGTTGTATCCTTTTTCGTTGATAATTTTCAGTCCCAATTTTTTTACATTATGTTGCAGCAGATAATAAACAGCTGTGAGGGTAACTTTCTAAACAACGCTTTTAATTAATATTAGTGTAACAGCTTGTATGTAGTATTTTAGTGTTCTATTGGGTTTTTTATAAGCCTTGCTGTTCTCTTGTGAGCTCTACCATCAAAAAGTTTTGTATAACATTTGCGATTTGGAATACCAAAGTAACGTTTATTAATAAAATGAGTTTTACTTGTAAATTATATAAATAAAATTGATAGTTACTGAAAGGTTGGATCTTATTCGTATATATAGGCTTGTATCTGTATACTTAGCTATGGATTCTTATCAACTGTTGGTAGTGCGGAGTGGTGTTGCCTCCACATAGCGCAGATTTTGCCGAAATATCTTTATTTTTTGCATAATGAAGTATTATAAGGTCCTTTACATTTTACATATAAGTATGGTTTGGTATAGTAAGTTTTTCTGAGTGTTCGTATTGTTGGCAACTAATGCACTATTATATAATATTGTTTCAATTTGTTTTTGGGAGGTTCTGTTTATATTGTTTTGCAGTCCTCTTATTTATATGTTTTTATTATTCTTTGCAGATACTAGGTCTACAAAAAATAAGTTTGAAGGTTCTTTTTTGTTTTATTTTATGTGTTCATGTATTGTTAAATAATGTAGGTATTTTATAATTACTCTGTGGGCTTGTTCTTCATTTAACTCATAAATATGATAAAATACATTTTATTCTTTCTTAATAGCTAACGATATTAATCTACTGTTCCACACTAGTAATACTGTATATACTGTATTTGAGTGTAGTTAGAATTTCTTGGATTGGAATTCTTTCAGTTTTATTTACTAATAAGTAAAATATGTTATTTGTTACTATTTTGTTGTTGTTTGTGTTACGATTTTATTTTCTTGATCATTTTTGTTACTTGCCATTTGCTTGTGTTATTATTTGCTTCTCTTCTTCTTATTTGCAGATCATATTAGCTAAACATTCTTAACTAAGAAAATGTATAAATGGGCTTTATATATGCCACATTGCTCATCAAAACTCTATCCTATAAATTAATGCATTATTAGTGAATTTGTTTATTTAAACTCCTAAGTGTGTTTTGGCTGTGTGAACTATTTGTCACATTTGAAAGGAAATATTGGACTTTAGAGTAAACGGTACTTTTATTTTTCCAATTAGTCTGTATACCCCTTCAAGGTAATAGTAACATCAGAGCGGCATGTTTAACCTTTTTTGTTTTTGGGTAGCATATCTGCGTACAATATTGCTATAACGAGAATAGCAGTTCATTTAGTAACCTGCAACTTTTTATATGCTAGTAATGTATTATCTAAAATTGTAGTTTTTTAGTTTTTGTGGGCGCAACGGTGTAAAATTTTTATTAAGTTTTGCACTTTATCCAGTACACAGGTTGCTCTGGTTTAAATGGAGGTAGTTAATTGAGATAGAGTGCTTCTTGTAAATAACCATTGCAGTTGACGAGTTTGTTGAAAGGTGATTGTGCAAGTAGTTGGGCATTCAGAAAATATGCGGTAAAAATAAAGACTAACAGACATTAGATCACAAAGTATAAAATGCACCTACTAGTGGAAATATATGGGTGTAATATGAATACGTGTAGTATGAAGTGTTTGTCCTTAATGCATTTTTAGTGTGGATTCCGCGGTGCAAAATAATTAATAAATTTTATACTTAGGACAGAAAGGAAAATTTCTATTGATGGCTTAATATGGTAAAATCAAAGAGCAAATAAAAAGAGTAATTTAAAATTATAGATGCTAGACTGGTAACATAGTACCTCTCGAATCTGCGCTATGATAAAGATTTAAATGACAAAGAGTTAGATGGAAAATTTAGTTTCCTACTTCTGTTTTTCTTTAGGATCTACTGTTTATTTTGGTTTATATGTAATGACGTAGTGTTTATGTAATTTGGTATAGTTCTGGGATAATTTTTTTACCTAATTATAAATGTTTGTAATTAAAAATTTAATTTTATTTGCATTTATGCTATAGCTCTTGTTTTATTATTTAACAATAAATGCAGATATTATTGGCTTGAAGACAATAGTAATATAATGTAAATTAATATGATATTGTCTTTCCGTTCTCCCTATTACCTTATTTGTAATTGATGGTTTTGTGTAGTAAACTTTATCTACATAAAAAAGGAGCAAAGTCCGGGAAACGTGTAGGGTATTCAACACACTACAAATCTATTTGTTCGTAAATGTCGCATAAAGATCATAAAGTCTCTTACTTGCTAAAAGCAATTTTCTTTGACACCAAACATCTCTTTGACGCGCAAGCCTACCTTTATGTAAACACCAACTGTGACAGTTCTGTTAAAAAAGAACGGCCATAGAATGTTTAATAATAATATTCCACATCACATTGAAACTTTTCGTAAGCTAAAATGGTGTTCTTTAGTAACAGCAATTTTTCCGCTTTAGATAATTTTGGATGTAAATATTGAATCTTTTAGTCCAGGTAAAATTTATATTTCCTTTAAATTAATAAGCCATTTTTAGGACACCTTGTCTTTTGTTGGAATTAAGTTTGACTAATTTATATAATATTGTTTAATAGGATATTTCTTTTATTTAAATATATTTTGAAAAGCCTACAGTAAATTTCCAATCTATAAATATTTGTCTTTATATTTCCAAGTCTTTGTTATTTTTTAAATTTTGTTAGTTACGTAGTACTTCATAGAACTTCATAGTTTTTAATGATTTTTAAATATAAATTTTAATTAAGTATATATTTGAGAAAGGGAGTGACGGCAACTACACCAGTTAGACTTTTTATTACAATTAACTTTCACTTTGAAGCATTTGTGATTGATAAAGTTACTACTGACTTTATCAACTAAGCGAGCAATATTCCGAGTTAATTTTGCAAATTAGCTAGTAGTTCAACTTTAAATAGAGAATAAATCGCAATTAGAATCGAAATAGCAACTGGAACAGCAATATTGACTGTTTTATTGTGTATTGCAAAGTAGAAAATAAAAAGGTACTTTCAGGTATTGTTTACTCCAACTGCTGAGTTACAGGACTGCTTACTGCACAAAAAGGGCCGGTGAGGCAGTAAATACATATTTTGCAATTTAAACCACCGCCCAGAAAAAACTGAAGGACATGGCGCTCCCGCCACGACAGCGTCTGCGGTTTTTACGTAATCTCAGGTACGAAATAGGCGGTGCGTAGAAAGTGTAAACAGGTTTGTCTCCGACGTAACAATAGTATACATGAAAATAAACTAAAACTACTCGTCATTAGAAGTCGTTGTATAGCACAATATAAATTATAATTTGTTTAAAGAAAGTGTGGAACTACATTTTCATTTTGACTATTGCTTTTGTAGTTTATTTAAATTTAATTAAATGTAGCTGTTTTCATTGCCAAGAAATAATTTTAAGAATAACAAATATATAGTCAACAATAATAATTTACTCTAAATAATTCTCTTCAAGATTTTTTAAAGACTGTATTTAGATTATATGGGGACTTCTTCTGCTTGGCTGATGGAGGTAACTGAGGACTCAAGGACAAGTCAAGTCTTGAAAAGAATGCTCCATTCTCGTCCAATGCATTTGTTTTATTTGACTTGAGTTATGTCTGTGGATTAGGGACGTACGTTGTCTTAAAAAAAGATCACACATCTGATTGAAATATGTCTTTTTGTGAGATAGGTAATATCAAGCATTGATTGTGTTTTGCTCGATTAAGGAAACAGTGAAAACTACGCTTTTGCAAACTTAAAAGAAGGTTGTTAGGATTCTCCCGCATACAGTTTCGTTTTGGTTTTGATGTGCACACGTCCGTTTTTTATTTGCTCGTTTAGATTCGATAGTTTAAGTATAAACCTAAGTCGTGTTACATATTAATATCCAATACAAAAATCCACATTTTTTTATAACTACTCAAAAGACTACACATTAGGAGTTATATAGAATTTCGTTCAACATTAAAGAATTATCAATGATTTATTATAATTTACATGTGTCTTTTAATAAGTTTGCAAATTTGAGAAACATTTGTATCATAACAAATATTTCATACAGTTAGAACACTAGGATGTTTAATATCCTGTTTCTACCGAACAGTCAGAATCTTGACTGCTTTAACATTCTGCTTTCTTGAACGTATTGTTGAATCATACTAGGTATTGGCTGTTTATTAATCGCTATTGATGCTGATAGGATAATATCAAAGGTTGAGCAGTAATGCCAAAATGTTTTACACACGCACGCGCAGACGCCCAGACGCCCAGACGTTCAGACACCCAGACGTACAGACAGGTATAAGATGTTTTTTTTTTATTTCATTCACTTACGTAATATTTCAGGCAGCTTATTTTGTTTTTGATATTTTAAAATTTGATTTATATTTTTTTTCATAACTTGTTCTATCTACTCTTTCGTTAGGCTTATGTTTTTAATGAGACGTTAGTTGCCTTACTCAAATATGTCATGTTTTTACTTTTTTATACAGTTTTGAAGTTCATAGTCTACTGTCCCTTTTTATGTCAGTATTTGGTTGAGGACAGTATATTCCGCTTCTTTTTTTTTCTTGTCCTTTGTTCCTTCTTTCTTCTAACTCTCCTCGATTCTTTGTTTGTGAACCACTATTCTGCCATAATGATTCTTAATATATATTATTCTACGCTTTTTCGCATATTTAATTATCAATTTTTAATAGTTTTGTTTAGCGCCTTATCGACTGTTCGTTTTGCAATTTTGTACCATCAACACTTTCTCTCAATTCTATTTTTTGTCATTTCAGTATTTTTTTACTTGTAATATTTTAGTTTGTTTGCAGTTTGTTGTCATACAATTATTTTACAATTTTTAAATTATTTTATATGTAAATAGAATTTTTGAGCTTCATATCTCTTCATAGCTTTTACTGATTAGCTCGTAGTAATAATTCTGCTTACTAAATATTTGAATTTTTTATTTTATTGCAAAAATTGCTAATTATTAATGTGGCATTAAAGTTCTGGAAAAACTTTTGTTTAAAGAAAAATTTCTAACATCATCAATTATTACAATCATTAACAATAATTTTGGCGTGTAGATAAAAAAGTACAAGTAAATTTAGCTGTCATTAGCATTATATAAAATTCATGACTATATTTTAACTATTTTACTGCCATCCTCCATTTATTCACAGTACGCACAATGCAAAAGTCTAATTGATTTTGTGGATTGTTTATATTTTACTAGCTTAGTTAAGCACTGATGCTAGAAGTTAAGTTTTCCGATAACAATTTAGATATTTTCCGTTTTTGCCGAAATAGGCCTAAGACAAATCCGATCAAAACATTACGGATTGCTTGTGGGATTGTACAAACGATTAAATTTGTATTTTCCGTTATTCTTATTTCTTCAATTTATATCTTAATTAATCGCTCACTTCTGAAAAAAATCCTGTTTCACTCTTATATGTGCTTACAAATCTTTTGATAATCGTTGTTATTCATTGTCAGACATTCTCCAGTAAATAAATTTAAAAGAAAATTACGTAAATAGCGTTTTACACTGTTAAATTAAAATTTTCAATAAAATTGTCATGTATATGCTTTGCTTGGTATGTTTCTATCATTTTATCTTCTATTATTAAATAGAGAAATTTGGTCTTAGTCATATAAAAATATTTAAGTTGCAGCTTTCAAAGATTTGGCAGTGTAACACAATTTTAATTTTAGCTATGTAGTTTATATTATGAAAAAATCGTTGGCTAAACCTTAAATTTTTTATTTATGCCTCCAAGAGGTCTAAAAAGTTAATTTTTAGCTTATAATTCTACTTAATTTTTGAAAGAATTTAATTTCTCTTTATTTTCAAAATTAATTCTCCTAAAGGGAAAATAGAGGTTTGACATTAAAAGCTAGAAATACAAGACATGCAGCATATTACTGGGTACGAAACAAAACAATTTTTTCATTTTCACGTTTGGCGCTATTAGAAAGCTTACAGTAAGAATACAGAAATGAAAAGCTCCCTGAATCCTAAAATAGGAAAAAATTGTTATGTCACATATTATTAGATAGAAAATGAAATATATTTGTTATCTTTGTTGAAACTTTCATGATTTGATTCATTCTTTAAGATAGCGACATGGAGTTGCGGTATAGTAACGCTAAAACTCCTTGTGACTATCTGTAAGCGAAAAACGATTGTTGAGGTAAGCGTGCAGTATAAACATTGAAAACGCCAGCATGACACACATAAATGAATCGAATAACAAATAATTCTTTGGTTTTTAAAACTTATTTTATCCATTAAAACTAAATACATCATAAAAAAGAGGAACTTTGGAGTGAAGTACTGAAATGCATTACATGAAGCATGTGGCGTATAATTTTAGAGAAAATTAAATAAGTTTTGAGATGGATTGCCGGATGCCATTTATAAAGTGCCTTTTGTTTATATGATAGTATAATAAAACAAAGCTCAGAGGCAACAGAGAAAAAGTATCAACCTTTGAAAAATATAAAGTACGTGACATAGCAAATGATCAAAGAGAAGAGAAAGGGGAAAAAAGAAGAAGAGAATAAGAAGAAATTGAAAAAAGTGTTTAGATGAAGAGAGATGGAGTTAGAATAAAGGTAGAATAAAAACGAAAATACTCTAGGAAATTTAAGTTTCCGGAAAAGAGTTCAAGAGAGTTATCCAAACTCTCATTTAACATTTCTTTATCAAGAGAATCCTCCAAAATAAGTAGGTAAAAGGGCTCGCAGAACATTCTAAACCTCTTTGTTGCTTATATGTGAAATAAGTCTTTGAGGACGCAAAGTCGATAAGTGCCTCTTCCTCCCGGTTGAGCTACCGTCGTGGTGTTCTAATCACAAGCCTTGCTTCTCTATTTGCGATCTGCCGCAGGAGAGATCGGCTTTCGCTGAAAACTTACGAATGCATCTGAGATTTTAGTTTATAAGTTGTACAAGGTTATATGTTAGTATACACAATAAACACTTGAGGCGGCAGTGCCAGTAGGTGAGCCCCAAGAAAAAACCCTAATGCGTATGCACAAGTAAGAACGACTTTATCGGTCCAGTCAGTTTTGCTGCAGAAATTTTTAATTTTTGGTTTATTACTGTCTTTTTACCTATAAACTACAGTTTCTGGCGGCTGATCTTAAATTTGTTGAATATACAGAAAGTATGTAGTCACATTTGAAAAGAAACAAAAATCTTATGTTCATCAGAGCTCGAAACTGTTCTATTGATTCCCATAATTCTTCAAGATTCAGAAGATTTGCTACATCTAACAAAGCGTTTGTTTTCTCTGTGATTTGTTAAAATTTATTTTGGATAGACTTAATGGGTTTGTAAATTTCAAAAATTATATCTACCATTTCGTCATAGATAAGACAACTTTAGGCATCTCAAGTTCCAAAAATATTTTTAGCGGGCCGTACAGTTCCATGCAGATGAACAAGAATGTCTTTTTTCCACGTTGTATTCGGCTTACCAGTTTTTACTTCCTTTTCAATTTTTCATCATCGTTCTTTTTTTTGTTAAAAAGCCTGGCAAAATTCTAAGCCGCTTCAATTCTGTTTCAGAGCCATCTGTCTTTTTCTACTGATTTTTAGTTTTCTGTAAAGTTAGTGCTTGGACTTTCCATTTGTTTTCTCAAAAATTGTATTGTAGAGAATCTCGGTGCATTTGAATCTGTCCAGCCAAAAACAGAGCCTGAAAATTGTAGTTAAAAGAATGCTCATACAATTACGCTATCTGCGTCAGCAGTTTCACATATTCTGATGCGTTCAAGGTTGAACATTAAAATACTATATCACACTGTCAGAAAAGGCATGACATTATATACACTCACCTTATAGAAGGCTAAGTAAGCGAAAATTAAAAACAACAAAAATTACTGCCTAAGATAGCAATTTTCTTAATAACATCATTATTTTTAATTTTACAATTATTTTTACATATCCTGCGGCTTTTTATACTGAAAAGTATGCTAAAAAATATTAATTTTATTGTTATAAACAACACTATTATCAAAAAAATTGATTATGAGATGTTAAATTATTAACTTTGTACGAAGAACTCGGAACAGTCTACACTTTAAAAAACAATTTACACATAGTAGAGGATTTTCAGTAGTGATTAACAATGTTCTAATTGTTGTATATGTTTTTTGCAAAAGTGTGGTCCTCTTATTCAAAGTAACTACAGCAACATAGTATAAAATTCGTTTTAGCGATGCTCAAATTTATCACATTCCGTTTTTCAATATTTTTTTGACAGTGTAGCATGCAATGCCGTAAGATTTGTTGTGTTGTATTTATTATTACATATATTAACTAAACTAAACAATTTATTTATTAATTTATTAACTAGATACAAAGCGTCTTGATTGCCTTAGCCCATCTCACTTTTACTATATTTAATAATTTATTTTTGTAATTTTTTATCACTATGGGCATACAAAAATCTTTGTGCACTGTTAGCTTTGGCACCAGGACTCTTTTATTATTACGCGGGAAACTTTGTTTTAAAATCGCTGTAGAATTCATATATTAAAATTGGTAGTTGTATCCCAGATATCAATTCCACACGACCATATTTTTTGTAGATTATTAATTTGTTCCCCCATTACAATTGTGACTTTCCATCTATCATCCAATATAATTTTCTTAGTTTTAGGTCAAGTTGATTTTTCTTAGCAAACACAAGTTTGTGTCCAGATGTAAGCCAAGACATTTTGGGTCATCGGTATACTGAAATTGTGGTGTGTCGAAATTATCGTTTTGTGGTGAATATGACGTTAATGGGCTTGTTTTCGTTTGCTTTAATTATTCATATCTTTAATCAGCATTGGATTTTGTCTAAGTTGCAAGTTTCTCGAAACCAATGCGGAGCTAGACTACAAATTTTTGCATTTGTAGTTACTTTTGTTGTTGGAAAGCCAGACGTATACAACAAATCCACGCTTCTATCACGCTTGCTGGTCGGACTCCTGATAGAATCAGCTGCAATTATGCATACTCATTCTGATATTTGAAGAAGAAATATCTATCGGTTAAGTAGCACTTTAACAGTTTGTAGAAATCCAGTGACTGTCTCTTATTGTAACTTAAAAGATAGACGAAAAGCTTGGACTATATTTAAAAAGAAACTTTCTAGGTCATATTTTCAATAGTTTTATTTCTATCTCTAAATACTAAGATTAATGTTGCCTTCGCCGGGGTTGGCATTATTCATTTGAAGAGTATCGCCTCAAAGATTTTTGACAAAATGGACATTAGACTAATCGGCCTGTATCAAAAGATCACTTTTGATCGTTTCCCTAGTTTTAACAACATTGTAATTTGTGCAAGCTTCCATTGATTTGGAAAAGGACCAGATTAATTGCATTGAAAAATTTGGTGATAGCTTCTAGTGCTCTTGTTAGTAGCTTTTGTAGAATTCTGCCTGTAATCAGCGTTTTAGGGTTAACTTTTTAGTTAACTATCAGTTCTACTTGAAATTTCACATGTTCGACTTGGTGTGGTGCTTTAAGGTCATACTCTATCTATTGTATTGCCTCATTTTTCAGTGGAACATCAACTTTTTTTAGGTCTTTGAGTTTTTATTAAACGCCTTTTCATTTTTATCGGTTCTAACTATTTGCCAAGTTTTTAGATTCTGATTTTTTCTACAATTTTTCCTTAAGCTTCTTTTTACTGTTTGATTTTTGACTATAACGTTGCTTTTCATACAACTGTTTGTATATTTTATATTTTCAATTTTGAGTTCGACTTGTGCTTTCAAAAGAAACGGACGTGTTGTTTGTTGAATAATCGGTTCGCTTCTGCGTTACGAATGACGGATTTCTTAGTGTATGGGGCATACACCAACAAATTATGCAATGTGAAAACTGGACAGTTTCTACGAATAGAGACCTGCGACCTGTCGGCGTATTGTCGGCGCCCCATAGCTGTCACCGATATGGCCTGTTTGGTCTGACTTGCGGCTCTTCGCCGTCGTTCCTGCTGCTATTTCTGTCGCTAGTCCAAAGGGTAAGCAGCTAAAGGAGTAAATTTTTAAATAACACTGAAGGATCTAAGTTTGTCAAAAGTGTATATTATAAATTAAAGCAAACATTTAAAGTGAACAAAATATAAGTGAATAAGGCCGCCATGTTTGGCATGCCAAATTTTAGGTCACAATACCTACCCTCTCCACAAATGACTGTCGATCAGGGCTATAACAGTTATATGTATCAACAACACAAAGTAATTATCATATACAATATCAAACATAGGGTCAATAATAAACACACTTTACCAATGTTCTTCGTAGAATTAGAACAAAATCAAGATAATAAAATGTATATGACATAGAATTTCTGTTAAAATCAAAAATTACCTATGAACCTCCACACATTAAGTGTTAAGTCATACAATATCAAGATTTCAAAAAACTATTATCACAGAATGCCAAGATGCGTTAAATGCGCTGGAGAAGATCCTATACAAAATCTGCAAAAAAAGAAACAAGTAAAAAGACAAACGAGTGAATTGCCAGGAAATCATTCTAATAACTAGAAGTTGTCTAGTGGCCAAATAAATTCAAAATTGTAAATTTACACCATTAAGACCTAAATAACTAAGTTCGTAGTCGATTCAACTAGATATACTCTATTCCCAAAAAGTTAATAAAAAGGCCCACGACCACAACAGGTAGACTGTCAGCAACAAGTTCAAACATGGAATCAACAGTAGAAAAACCACAAATTTGAAAAAATGATGGTTAAATTAATATAAAAAATGGGTACTATGCTCAACTTGCTTACTACTAAGATCTCTATAATTACCACAATGACTCAATTCTTAAACATTGCACTCCGGAATGTCAATGGCCTCGCATAGCTTAGCCAGGAAGTTAAAACATTTATAACAAATAATGTGATTGATATTATGTATGACGGCACAGCAGTGATAGTGAACAATTCAATAAGGCATTATGTAAACCATGAATATCAGATCAACAGTTTCAAGCTACAAGTATTGTAGTTTCAGAAATCAATAGAGACATAACATTTGCAGTAGTATACTGTCCACCAAAGCATAAAATTAAAAAAGAAGATTTTAATCATTTCAATACTACTGAATTACGTTTTATCTCGGGTGGAGGGTGTAACTCAAAAAATAAACAATGGGGATCAAGATTAACGTTACTATAAACGAAAATCACTTAAACTACCGTATAAACTGAAAAACCTACCTACTGACCATCAGCTCCTAACAAAATTCTTGATTTCTGTATCACAAGAGGAATAGTAACGAACACCATTAACGCTACATCATGTTTCGATCTACCCTTTGTCCGTAATTATCAAATATAGTAGCAAACCGTTGAAAACACCAAAACCTGTTTTACTTCACAATAAAGCCACTAATTGTAACAGACACAGAGAGCTAATTAATAATAATTTTTGTTTAAACATACTTTTAAAGACAGAAAATAACTGCACAATACTGTAGAAGACATCATTCATATCATATAATATCGCGAAAAACAAGAAAACATGGAAGACTGTCCACCGTTGGTTACACAAAAAATAGCCCAAAAAAGAAAACTGAGAAGGATTTGGTGAGAAACAAAGCACTCGAAAGACAAAAAGAACGATCATGGGCAACAATTTCACCTATCATATTAGCAAATAAAACTTGAAAAGGCAGCAGCATTTGCAAACCACTTAGCACAAGTATTTCAACCATTTTCTCAGACGTGCACTTCAGAACAAGAAAGGCAAATTCACGAATTTGTCGACAGAAATGTCATACCAACACAGATTATCAAACCGTTTAAAGTTAAAGAAGTAGAGAAAGTTATAAAAGGAAATAAAGCCCTCGGGTACAATTTAATCACTGCCAAAACACCGAAAAAACTATTAGAAAAAGGCGTGAAAATTATAACTTATATATTTAATACCATTTTGAAGTTAAATTGCTTCCCACAACAATGGAAATTAGCGCATGTAATTCTAATCTCAAAACCATGAAAGTAACCGGAGAAAACTACATCACATATGCTTATAAATATTTTTCCAGTCATAGCCAAAGTACTGAAAAAAACTAATTCTAAAATAAATGAAACCAATCCTCAGGATAAAAACCTTATACCAGATCATTAGTTTGGTTTTAGAAAAGGACACGCTACCGTAAATTAGAATAACCACAAAAATTAATCATGATCTATTGCTCTGGGGTCTTTCTAGACGCAGCCAAGCGTTAGATAAGATGTGGTGTACGGGATTGCTTTACAAGATTAAAAAGAAACTCTCTGATTTTATCTTAAAATTATACCTTAAAAAATCTTTCAAATCAAATATCAAGAACGACTGTCCCCGATCTACCTAATACAATCTGGAGTTCCGCAGGGCAGTATCCTGGGACCCTTTTTATACCTACTGTATACCGAAGACCTGCCATACATAAGGCAAAGAATGGTAGCCACACACGCTGATGATACCGCAATGTTAGCTTCCATGACGACCCTAACTAAAGCTTCTCAAATACTTCAAAAAACCTTACAAAAGATAGAAGACTGGCTGAAGATCTGTCATATAAAAGTAAATGAAAGTAAATCAATTCATATCACATTTATATTACGGAAAAAAAACGTGTACTCCAGTCATAAACAGCAAAGCCATTCCCCAACAGGATAACGTTAAATACCTCGAGATGCATTGAGGCCGAAAACTTCCCTGGAAAATTGGGAGTAAAATTTTGACAATTATATTGGTTAATGGGTAGGAACTCCCAGCTAACGATAGAAAACATAACTCTAGAAACACTTAACTTATTTGGACGTACGGAATTCAGTTATGGGGGTCAGCTCGTATCTGGAAATACTACAAAGATTTCAAAATAAGATCTTAAGAACATTCGTCATCGCTTTTTAGTACGTTCCAAACTGGATAATTAATTCAACAAGATATTTCTGTACCGACCATCAGAGAAGAAGTAAAAAGACACAGCATAAAATACCAAGATAAACTTCAACGTTGCTCCAACAAATTTATTACAGAAGACAAGCACTCAAAGACTAAAAAGATCTGATTCATTAGACTTATCAGCTAGATTTACTATGCCTTTGTATTTATATTTTAATATTATTTGTAATTAATAACTATATTTATCTGCTATAAAATGTTAGTTAAATTTAGTTATCTTAGGAAAGAGTGCTTTTATTGGAATGCAATACTCTGTTAAACTATTTAATAAATGTTAGTTATGTAACAGATTGTAAATTGTCTTGGAAATAAAAAACATCAAATTTGTGAATATTCTTCAGTAGTCTTTTCAGTTGTCTTAATTCAACTGCTTTTTCTGAAAAAAAAGTTTCCAATTTGTGTTTTTAGTGAAGAGTGTTGCTTATGTTAGTGTTGCATATATTTAGCAATATAGTGTTACTAGGATTACAGTGTAATTTGCTGTGAGATTGGATTTTCCATTATTTGGTGTTGTTTATACTTCTCGCAACTCAGAAAACTATTAAGTCCGGTTGATTTCTATAGTTCGTTGACATAGTTGTACAGTAGATAAGTAATTCATACATTTTCTGTATTGCTGGTAACATTAGTTTTTGCTCTCCATCGTCTATGCTTTTTATTACAATCACTCCCAGGAATGAATCTGCTATCAAGTATTTTAAAATCTCTGTGATAGGATTGGTGGATTCTGACTCTCATATCTATTCATGACATTTTTTAAGAAATAATTGTTAATAATTTAAATCAAAGAGCACTAGCCAATCCAAATTTTTTAAATTATTAAATAATTAATGCATAAAATACCAATTCTCATACTGTCTGTGTTATAGTTGCTGTTTAGCATCATGTCAGCGTTTAGCTTGTGCAACTGTTCAAGGCTGGCGGTGGCACCCCTGATACTGGTAATTTAGAAAGCAATTGCTTGCCGGCGATGTCATTACTACAAAGTTCAAATTGATTGAGTGCCTTTTAGAGGGCATATAGAAAAGTGCTACAGAATAACAATGGCGGATTGCTTTTTGAAGCATCCAGGCAGTTTTTGCGTGGCGGTGTAAAGTGGCGAACTTTTACGGTGCGGTGTAAGTATAAGTAAAGATAACAGCATTATGAAGGAGGCGTTTGCTTTTTGCCAGACATTGCAATAACATTCGGCTTGCAACGCTACAAATGGCTGTGCGTTTTTGCAAGTGTATGCAAATTCAGCACATCAATAAGGGTGTAGCACTTTTTCATTGGCTGTATTGACCTTGAAAGTACTTAGATGTTCAAGAGTCTGTCGTTGTTTTATATTTTGGAGGTACTGATATTAAACAAATTTGTTATTTTCTTTAACTTTATTATTACAACTAATGTTTCCAATTAATGGAAAATGCAATTCAAAAAAGTTTTATCACATTATCTCACCGATGATTAATGTGAGCCCTTTTAGTAATTTAACACACAACAGCCTGTCGTCAAATTTCTTTTAGAAACGTTCTAGCGTATAAAGTTGGATTGCTACAATAGATTATCTGCTGCGTGGTTACATATCAAGTTCAGTTTGTGGCTAATAACTTATCTTTGACAAACTTTCATAAAAAGGAAGCGCGAGGTGATAGGTGCGAGGAACGTAGAAGCCAACGAAAAAGTTTATACCTGGCCGTACTACAGGTAAGAAGAAAATCATTGATTTTATCTTCCTACTGAATATTGCACCCTCGCATTTTAATCTAGCAGTAACCCTAACAATCGACTGTAAAACATATAACTGTTCTGGTAGTATCGGTATCTAACTTCTTCGCTGGGGGTCTATGTTTCTCGGATTTTACATTCTACAATTCCTTCTGTTGAATTTCTTAAAGGTAGAGTTTGCTAACCAGCACAGATAGATAAGTTAGAAAATATTCTGAAATATTTTTCGTGAAATTAATCTACTAAATACTTTTATTACTTGAGTGAACAAGTGAGTCACTCTTAGCTATCAGTAATTACAGAAAGCAGTGTAGGAATTATAATACTTTACAATCAACCCCAGAATCTTAAATGTTTAGGACTAACACAATTTTTGAAAATAAATTTCAATAAAATGGTTTAAAATCGGATGGTTCGACATAGTTTGCAAAAGTTACCTGTTTCTGAGAATAAGAGTAGAACTTCTGGAAACTCCAACCAAATTTCTAATTAGAATATTGTTCAGCTTAACTATTACGCTGCTTTAAATGTGGGAATATTTGCCTGAGAAGTGTAAATTCTAGTGCTCTTTGATAGTGAGGCATATTTATTTCTATTATACCTTTTGCGCCACAACTCTACTAGAACCTACAAGTTTTTATTTTTATATTTTAGTTATTCTATTGAATTAAAGCTGGTGTGGCGGCCTTTTCGCCCTTGAACCGCTTGTATATCGCGGCGGCATGCTGGTGGCTTTGATATCTGCCGCTACGTTTTGCTATTGCACACAAAACAGCATATGGGCTTTTGCTCAGTCGGAAAGTCTGCATACGCCGTCGGTGGCACCCTTTGAGATGAAAAGTGCTGTCGAGTTAAAAATTTCCCGCAAAGACCTACCGCGAAGCCAGGCGCGAAGCCCGGCAACATACACTGCATCGCGGCCAGTGCGACCGCATTTAACCAACCCGCAATATATACTCGCATCGCAACGCGGCCAGTGCGGTCGCATTTAACCAACCCGCAGATAACTTCCCCGCAAGACATACTCGATCCGCATCGCATCTCGGCCAGTGCGGTCGTGTTCCAGGCACGAAGAAAGTGCATCAAGGTGGCCACCGTGAAACCAACGCCGCCGAAGCCAAAGCCGATTACAGATGAGCGATTTGGCAATTACTTATCGGTTGATATCGGTAGCCGCCCCCATCCGCTTTCGCGTCGGCCGTTTAAGGGACGATTTGGGCCTCAGCGTTTTACATTTCAAAACGGGCCGTACTTAGTTCCCCACATCGCACCACGAGGGCACGGCTATTTACACGCCTACCTCTCCAAAAGCTTTGGCCTTTACTTTTTTGTATATTTTTTCCAGATTTTTTTTTCAAATTTCCTTCCCTTGCTCTTTGATTCGCTCACAATAAGTGTAACAATTAATTTTAACAAATTCTTTCGCACCCTATCCTTTCATCTCTCTATCTTTCAAATTTTTAAATTTATTTTCATATTTTTGTTATTCTCTTTTCACTTTATTTCTTTGATTTATATTTATAACTAAATATGTTAATTTTTAAAGCAAAATCGCTCGCTTCTCCGTATCCGACGGAAAATATTTGTAAAATTTTTGTGTTGTTATGACTTTTACAACTCCTTTAGCTTTACTTTATGCCTTTCTTGCTTAATGCCATAACTCACAATTATGATTCAATTTGAATCAATCGCCGATAGTGGTTGTTTACTATGAACCCAACGCTATAAGCTTACAGTAATCGGTTCCTTCATTCATACTGGCCAACACATCTTCTGCCCTCGAGCGGGGTAGCTATTTGTTAACAATAATCTTAGATAGGAGTGCTCCTTTGTGCTGTCAACTGAACCTATCTTTTAAAGTTGTTACTTTTCAATTTCTATTTCTTTTATTTGGGTTGGAGCCTTTATATAGGTTTTAAATAAATACCAAAAACATTAAATATTCTTATACTACAATGAAATACGCAACTATGTGTTTAATTAGAAAAAACTAGTATAACGTAAATTTTACTCAAAAATTATTTTCAAAGAATTTGTAGCATACGTGTGTTAGTATGTATTGAAGGAAACAGAGTAAAGTTTACAATAACATATAGAAAATGCATGTAATAGCGCATATAAAATAAGAATGGCAGCAAAATAGTTTATTAAAAATTGTTACAAAATTATTACTTGTGCCTTTGCAGTGGTGGGCCTTTCCTTTTTGCATCTCCTTAGTGTTGTACGTTTTGTGACATATTTTAACGCAGTAGGTAGACATCCGCTAGGGTTTTTTCCAAATTATCATAAAGGTAAAGAGGCTCTTAGCCAAGGATCGTCAGGTTACCGTACAAACGAAGAGAAACTTTCTTTTCAACCACTGTTTTCCTACTATTGTTAATCGATCTTTTGTGGTCTTCCTAACTCTCTTTTAATATTCCCTGATTTATTTATCTTGATTTTTACCACGTATTCTGTTTATTACCACTTAAAGTTTGGTGCAAAATGCATAACATTTATAATTTTTTTATGTTGTGAACTTATCTATTTTGTTAATTACGTCAGAATTATCTAATTCAAACATATTCGTATGCCTTTGTTTTTCAGTATAACGCTGAATTTTTCTGAAGCTGTTCACAAAGTTAAATTTGTAGTTGTATTTTTGTTCCTTTGCCTGTTTTGAAAATACATATGACCTAAACATAGTAACAACATTTGAATATGCTTCTTTAGTTTTAAGTAGGGTATATCTTTTGCTTTTCTTTGACTGTTTATGCAAATCTTTCAACATATTCTTCAATTTCTTTATATCTGTGCTGACTAGTAGACTGTATCTTTAAGATGTCAACTCTGAGGAACGTAAAGTCCAACGAAGAAAGTTGTTATCATTGATACCAGGACGGTTATCTGTTTTGTAGTCGGATGTTGATTTTGCTTTGGCGATGTGGAAGGGCGGCATCCAGTAGGATGCTTACCAAGCGCGTTACCTTCGTCTATCAAAGTAAGTTTCAAAACGTACAGCTCAGAGTTACAAAGGAGCTAAAAGGGTTACACAGGAGTGTTATAAGCAAATTATTGCTTTAAGGTATTTAACAATTGCTGTGTTTATATGTGGATACTCAGCCTCTTCGAAAATACGGAAATGTGGCTCATATTTTTTTCTGAATATATTTTGAAGATTCTGCTGTCGGGTTGCGTCAACTTTACTTTAATACTTTCTACAACGATTCCATTCATTTGGTTCCTTATCCTCCTAAGTGCCGTCTCCATCAAGGTTGGCGGTTATTATGGTGAATTGTCCTCTATCTTAAGCTACATGAAATAATCTCGCTGCATTCTGTTTTGTCCATTCTCTTATGTTCCTCAACCATGATTTTATTTTTTTCTGTACTTTTTTCTTTGATCTTGCCTTGAAGCATTACTTGCAAATGTTCGTATTCTTCGTGTCGCATTAGGTGTCCAAAGTATGATTTTTTTCTTATTTTCACTAAGCTTATTAATTGTGCTTGGATTTCTAATCTGTTAAGTACGTCTTTGTTGCGGATTCTCTGCATCTTTTTGTATTACTACATTTCAAAATTTTGTAATAGCTTTATATAATTTTTTTAACGTCCATGTATCGCAAGCATATAACAGTAAAAACCATATAAATATTTCAGTACCCGCATCTGACGTGTTTCGATAATTTTAGATTACATAATACTTTTCGCATTTTAATGAAATCTGGTTTTGCAATTTATATATAAGTAGGACGCTATTACCTTTTTGAATAGTCTAATGTACTGTTAATTTCCCTTTCTAAATATATGTAACTATTGACATTTTGTATATATGTTCCGTCTAAGTTTATATTTGCATTTACTGGGTTGAACTGTCTAGTAAATACCATTGTTATTGTTTTTTGTTTGTTAATTAGCACTCCAATTTCTTTGCTTTTGATGTTCAGTATTTCCGTTAAGGCTTGTAGTTGTTCTTTATTTTCTGTTATAATTACTGTGTCGTTTGCATATAGAATGTTGTTCATTTTTGTGCTATTTATACTCTTCTATTTTTCTCTATCCTTTATTGATTTGGTTATTCTGTACTCAGCGTAGACATTAAATAAAATTGATGACAACACGCATTCTTGCTTACACCTCTTCTGATGTCAATAGATTTTGTTCTTCCATTGTCAACTCGAATGCAAGCTTTCTGGTTCCAGTATAGATTTCAAATTATCTTAATGTTTTTACTATACATACCTATATCTAATAATATGTCTAGTAATTTATTGTGCCTTATTTTGTCGAATAATTTTTCGTAATTACATAACATACATACAGTTCTTCTTGTACTTTCAAGCATCTTTTTGCTGCTATTAAATTGGGCCAAAGATTGTTTTCGTGTGCCTGATTTTTACGAAATCCGTACTAAGAAACTCTTTACACCTGTTTCTTATGCGGTAGTATATATTTTCAGAAACATTTTTAAAGCGTGACTTATGTTTATAGTGCGATAATCACATTTAACAGATTTGTTTTTTTTTTTGACAAAGGTATAAACATGGAGTTTAACCAATGATCTGCTATAATTCTACTACTGTATATTATATTATATAGTTTCGTCAGTTTAGTATTTACAATTTTTTGCATTTAACATATCGTTTCACGGAGCCTTAGTTTTTTTGGCAGCTTTGATAACTGTTTCTAATTTTATCTTAAAATATATAGTGGTCGTTCAATTCTATCAGTGGATATTTGTCTCTTTTAGTTTTGTTGTTTAAAAGTTTCTTTATATATTTTTTCCATTTTTTATTTTGTTTTTGTTATTCTAAACATTTATTTGAGTTTTTCTTTTAAACAAACCTGCAGCTTTTTATGTAAAACTATTATGTTCTTTATATGTATACATTCTTCTTGTAGCCATTTTTCTTTAGCTTATTTAATTGTTTCATTTATTAGCGTGTTTAATTCTTTATATTTATTGTTTTAGTTTTTTCTTTCTGTTTTTCATAAAATGTAATAATTTTTTTTGTATTTGCTTGGGTAATTTTAGTTCTGCTGCTTCTGTGACTTTGTTTTCATACAATTTTAGTAATGTTCTATATTTGTTGTTGTCTTTGTTAATACGTTTAGTTTCTGTGTTTAAAGTGAGATCTTATTTATACTGTATTGTTGACACTATTTAGTCTTAGTTTCTCTAATCAATTTTGAATGTTGTTTTATGTGCTTTTATCTTTTTCAGTTTTACTCTCATTGTAGCTACTATTTGATTGTGGTCAAATCCTATATCCTTTCCTGGATATATTTTTGCACTCAACACACTGTTTTTAAACGTCCTATTTTTCAAAATAAAGTCGGTTTCCTTTCTGATTTACATTATGTTGCATTTTGGTAATTGAAATTATGTGTTTGCTATAGTCAGATTTGCTTCTTCAAAAACTGAATTAGTTGCGTTTTTCTTTCGTTTCTTTCTCCTAATCTCCACTCTTCTACCGTATCGCTAACTCTGCCTTTTCCCACTTTGCGTTAAAATCTCCCATGTAAATATTCAAATCCTACGAGTTTGTCATTTTTCGCACAGTTTTCACTTGTTCGTAAAATTTCTCTATTATCTCTTTAGGTTTGTCACTAGTAGGGGCATATATTGGATTAAATTTAATTTAAATGGCTTCGAATTCAACTGAATAATTCTGTCTGATTGTGGTATAACATTGGTGACATAATTTGCTAACTGTTGGGTTATTATAACGGCAACACCATACTGGTTATCTATTTCATCCCCAGAGTAGTACACACGATAGTTGCCCATACTATTTATTGTTTCGTTGTTTTTCCATTTTATTTCGCTTAGTTTTAATATATCTATTTCCAGCCTTTTCATTTCATGTATTATATTTCCTAGTTTTCCGATTTCTAATGAACTTCTACCGTTCCATGTAACTAATTTAATTTTTCTCCTGCGTATTCTTAGCACCTCCTGGCCACTCAAAGCCTGCCGGGGACTGAGGGCCATATCCACGTTGTTGATTAGCATAATAAATTTCTTGGAATAATATTAATAATGGGGTAGATTTCCTTTTGCTTTCCACATTCTGTGCCGTTCACCTACTGTAATTAATTGGTTCTTCTGCCTTCGGGGATGATTTCTCATCCCTAGTACAAGAGACTGCCTTGTCATCAATTCTTGTTAATGAGTTATGTTTATTCCTGAAATCACTCGGTCCCCACTTATGTTAATCACATGAATCCTCACAGATGCCTGCCTTCCACTTTGAGGAAGTGTAGGTTGGGTTTTTTCTTTCATCAAGGTTAGGATTAAAAACCTCTCCGAAGATTTGAAAGGTTTCATTTCGTTATTATGTTATATAGTATCTATAATTTGTAATAATATATTGTTCGGCAGGGAGTGTTAATTTTTAAAACCCTTTAACACATAAGTTTGTAAACAAATTTAATTTTTTTTTTAAATACATGTATAGTATCATTTCGTAAACATAAAGCAAAAATAAAAAAAATCATATGTAAAAATTAACGCCATCCAAGTGGCGACTGTTCTTCTCCAAGTGGATGAAAAATGTTCGCACATCTTTCGAACATAACGCGTGGAATTGCTTGAATTTCTCAGTTATGGTTTCTGAAAGAGCTTTAAGAGCCTGCGTTGTTTAAATGTAAACGTGAGCTTTTAGATACCTAATAAGAAACAATCACACAGCGAAAGATCGGGTGATCAAAGGGGCCACTTCATATTCCCGCGCAGTGAAATGTTCTCTTAAGAAACCGTGGGTTCTTTTAAGGTATGTTGAAAACAAATTCTAACAAGGACAATCTGATGTTTTCTCAATTCAGGTATCAAAAATTTTTGCAACGTCGCAAGCTGGCCTCCACAACCTTGACGATGTTTTTAGGCTTCAGTACTCATACGGTTTTAAAAAAACTTTAAGCAGCTCACTAGCGGGCTCGCGAGAATTTGCCATTTTCACTTTTTTGTAAATACTGGGGTTTATAATGACATATTTTTTACTATAGTTCTGTACGTTTTCATCTTGATTTCATTGTATTTTAGTATACCCGTTTGAATGTGCATCAGATAATTTTATAATAATTCAGCTTTTGATTATTAAGCCTTTTTTTATTTTCTGATTATAGAATAGAATAATGTAATAACATTTTTTGTTAGATTACTTTTTATATAAAGAGCGAATATTTATAAGCTTCCATACAGCATCTTTAGGGGAAATTTTTATTAATTTACTTGCAATTTCAGAAGTCTAACTTTTTATATTTTGACAAATAAGTATATATTTAGTATTAGCTATATTTGAAATGAAATTATAATTTATTTGTGTTAAACCTGTGTATTTTTACATAATTTGTAACAAACGCAAAGAAGACCAATAAGTTTAGAGTTAAGAAGCTGGAATAAAAAGATAGAGATTCTAAAATCAACAAAAAAACTAAAGGGCACCAAAATCTACCTAGAGGAATAATACTCCAAAGAAATCCAGGAACAACGGAGGGAATTAATAACATATATGAAACAATATAGGCAAAATGGCTACCATGCCATCCTAAGATATAACAAACTGGTAATAAATGGAGAGGTAGTTACACTGGATAGACTAAAACAACTGGATAAGCAGGACAGAATGAGAGTGGATGATGACAAAAGAGGGGACGATCCGAAAAGTGTGTCAGAGAAAGAGATCCCAAAAAAAGGAAGAACTATGAGCCAGAGATCTCCAGAAAGTAACGACGAGGCGGAACTACGAGGAAAACTACTCAAGATAACGAAGACGAGTAGATTTTCAAAAAACGAACAAAAGTAGTTACAAAGCAATCTCCAATGACGACTGAAGAAGAAACGGCTAAGAAAAAGGTTAAAGATGCAGATATGAAGAAAAAATACAATTATACAGAAACAGCATACAAAAACAATACGGAACACAAGACATCAACGAATTATGATTCAATGGCAAAAGAAACAGAAACAGGAAAAAAATACGAAAAAACAATACCAGCAGTAAAGAAAGACGTCAATAAAGTAAACATAGGGACATGGAATATAACGGCGTTAAACGGAAAGGAGATAGAAATAACGGAAGAAATGAGCAAGTTGAAAATAGATATTTTAGGAATAAGCGAAACGAAAAAACAAGGAAAAGGAAATATAAAGCTAACGAATGAGTATACGTTATATTATTCAGGAAGAGATCCGGGACAAAGAAGTAGAGAAGGAGTAGGAATAATTATCGCCCATAGATTAAATAGAAGAGTAATAAAAGCAGAAACAATTAATTCAAGAATAATGGCAGTAGAAGTGGACCTGGGTCAAATTTTCTACATAATACAAATATATGCTCCGGTAGAGGGAGCAGAAGTAAATAAGAGGGAAGAATTTTATGAACAACTACAGAGGACAATAGATAGTGCGAAAGAAAAGAGTAACAAAATACTGATAATAGGAGACTGGAATGCTAGGGTAGGCAGCAACATAAATACAGGATTAGGCAGCTTGGGACAATACGGAGAAACGACACAGAACAGAAAGGGAGAAAATGATTGAATTCTGCATAGCAAATGACCTAATAGTCGGTAATACTTTTGGTACCAACCACTAGAAGAAAAGTACACTTATGTAGCAGAAGAACGAGGAGCAAGAAGCCTCATAGATTACGTGGTATACACTAGGGAACTAGAACAAAAAATAGATGAAGTGAAAACAATAGTAGAAGCGGAACTCTCCACCCAACACAAATTGGTGAGAGCATTACTAAATGACATAAATATTACAGAAGAAAAGAAAAAAGAATACGAGAGAATACCAGTATATAAACTAAAAGATACTGATAGGGCAGAAAAGTACAAGAAAAGCATAGATGCCGAACTCAAAAAATTTGAACTAAAAAAGAAAGGAAGGGACAGTGGAAGAAGTATGGAAAGTATTCAAAGAAACATTGATAAAGAACACCAGACAGATCTGCGGAGTAAAGAAATTTAAACGGGACACCAAGAGGACCAGATGGTGGAACGAAGAGGTAAAGAGAGCAATTAGAGAGAAGAAAAAAGAATGGAAAAAATATATAGATACCAAAAGTCAAGAGGACAAAGAAAATTATATAAGAAAAAGAAACAAAGCCAAAATAGACACAAGAAAAGCAAAGACTCAATGCTGGGAAGAATTTGGACGAGAACTAGATGAACTATACACTAAAAACAACAAACATTTTTGGGGAATAGTAAAAAAGTTAAGAGGTAATAAAGGAAAAGAAGTAAGAGGAATAAGAAACAAAAACAATGAATTAAAAACGGAAACAACAGAAATACTACATGTATGGAAGGAATACTACGAGGAAAAATTTGAGGAAAACAGAAACCAACAGGAAGAACAAGATGAATACGAAGATACGAATGAAGAACAACAAGAAAACGCAATAGAAATCGAAATGAAGGATGTAGAAGAGGCAATTAATACACTTAAACTTGGCAAGGCAGGGGGAGCAGATGGTGTCGAGGCAGAGATGATAAAAGTCATGGGCCCTGAAGGAAAGATATGGATACATGAAATATTTAAGAAAGCATGGAAAGAAGAACGGATACCGGAGGATTGGGAAAACAACATAATTATACCAATCTACAAAAAAGGAGAAACAGGAAAATGTGAAAAATTATAGAGCCATCTACCTTTCCTCTACAGTATTCAAAATGTATACGAAGATTCTGCAAAAGAAACTCATACACTACATAGGACACAAGCTAGCCGATGAACAAGCAGCATATAGACAAGGAAAATAAACAACAGACAACATACACATAATAAGAAATATAACGGAGAGAACAATAGAAAGAGGAGGAGAGCTGTTTGTGACACTCATAGATTTAAAAGCAGCGTTTGACAATATAAAGAGATGTCACATATGGAGGTATTTGGCAGAATTACAAACACCAAGAAAACTCATCAGAAATATTAGGAACATGTACCAGAATGTCAAAGGGAAAGTGCATATGAACGGAGAATCTTCAGACACGTTCCTCATGACAAAAGGAATAAAACAAGGAGATAGCCTTAGTCCACTGCTATTTATAACACTGATGGACAAAATCTTATTAAACACAAGAACAAAAACACAGCATCTGCAAACACAAATAGGACATTACCAACTAAGGCCAATCAAAGTAGACAATTTAATGTACGCAGATGACATAATACTCATAGCAGACACCCACAATAAAACGAAGGGACTGGTTAAAATATGGAGCGAAGAAATAGAGAACATGGGTATGGAAGTAAACAAAAATGATGATTATAAATAATAAAAAATCAGAGATGGTAAGAAGAATAGAAATAAACGGGAATACAATAGAAGTAGTCACAGCAGTAGAATATTTTGGCTCCGTAAGATGACGGAAGAATAGAAGTCGACATAGCAAATAGAATGAAAAAGACGAGGAACATATACTACGCAATAAACAAACCAATATTACAAAAACAAGAAATAGGCAAGCAAGTGAAATTGAAAGTTTACAACACAATAGCAAGACCAACATTAACATATAGTAGTGAGACATGGACCATAAACAAAAAGCACGAAAGCAAGATCAATGCTGGTGAAATGCAGTTCCTAAGAAGAATCGAGGGGAAAACCAAATGGGATAGAGAGACGAACGAAAGAATCAGACACACTCTAAGACAAGAAGGAATAATGGATTTTATAGAAAGAAAGCAACTAAGATGATATGGCCACATAATAAGAAAAGATGAACAATCGCTACTAAAAAAGATCACAGAGTCAACAGGAGAACGAAAGAGGAAAAGGGGTAGACCCAGAAAGAGGTGGACACAAAGGATCGAAGAAACCGGTATCAAGAGGGGCAAAACATTGGCAGATATGAAAAGAATGGCAAAGAACCGGAAGGAGTGGAAGGACTGGACCTCATATCCGACACCCTGAAGGGGTATAAGGAAAAGAAGAAGAAGAAGAAGAAGAATAACGAATCAATTCTTTTAAAATTAAGTTTGTGTTTTATTTGCAGATGTATTAATTATACGAGCTATAGGAATACTTAAATTATTTAAGATGATCCAGAATTATTTAGTAATTCTAACGCCATATACGCGAAACCAAGTATTTTTTTCTAGAGCATGTTGCATTTTCCAATCTAATTAATTTTTAAATAAAGTAGCATTGCGCAAAATATTATTAGTTAGCATTCTGTTAACTGATAAATTTAAGTAAAAATTGCTAGAACAATATGAAATTTCAAAAGATAAATGACTGCTACTGTTAAAACAAGGTTTGAAAAATTATGGCGTTTCAAGTTAGAGTTTGATCACGTGCTTCTTAAATACACCAATTAAGCAGAGTTGGTAAATATTTCTTTACGAGTAAACAATTAAATGACAATTCCAATATTAGAGAAGTTTCATATTTTTAAAATTTTTAGTTATACTCATTTTAGAAATTTGTGACTAAATAAAATGTATCTATTATTTTAGTAATTTGGCAATATGTGAAAATTAACAAATAACAATTAAGTTTGTTACTTAAGGGGTTTATTAATGACCTTATTCTCATGGTACAACAATAGTAGAACATGATAAAAACCTCTGAATATAACAATAAACAGATAAAAGCGGAAAAGAAAAAAATCTTTTATGGGAAAAATTCTGAAGTTAATATCGAAAAAACTGTTTACATTTTGCATTATTCTTATCTAGAGAAATTTATTCCGTTTTTTTAGCAAAGAAAAGTTTATATACTTTATTTGTTGACAAATTCCTGGAACCATAAAATAAAATTTTGGTGTCTACACTCAGTTCATTCCTTAAGGAAGTTTAGACGAAATGTTTATTTTCAGAAAAACCCTTAACGTTCGACAGAGAATTTTACTTAATGGAATTTGTCATATTAGTTTTTTAACGGAGTGTGAAGAGTCTTTTCAAAACTAGAATATAAACCATATATTGCTAGAAAGTGTAATTCTGTCAGTCTACTTTTTTGAGAAACTAATTTTCATGAAACGAGTCAAAATGATTAAAGAGACCACAACGGCTTTAAGAAAATTCAGGAAGATAAAAATCCAAGGATGTAAAAATGTAAAATGTCACAAATAAGTTAATGAAAATTAGTTGAGTGGTAGATCTAAAGTTCTATCTATTAAATAATAAAGAAAGTGTTCTAATTTAGGTGGATGCCAAATCAACGTATAGTAAGACTAAAGAGACATTCAACAAACTTATAGTTTTACCAAGAAACTACATCACTATTACCTTACTAGAAGCATAAGCGTAATAAATATACAAAAATTTAATTGTTGATAGCGCAATTACAAGAAAAACTGTAGACTATTGTCGAGCGGCAAGAAATTAACTAAATAATTGGCAGATAAGGAGAGAAATCAGTTGCTTTGCCAAAATATCGTATTTGTGAGTTAGTTGTAATTTAAAGTAGTCCATTGTTTGTTAACAGTATAAAAAAGTCTACTTTAACCTATACGGTTGTGTGATTAAATAATTTTTATTGTCTACAAAGATTGATCTCAAAGAGGAGGTCATTGATATTCATTGAAGTGAACCCGAGATTCAACAAAATAGATTAGAATAATAATCTTTGGTGGAGTAATTTTTAGGATAACTAGGTGGAAATTGGTAAAGAAATTATTAGGTCGTATGCCGTGTAAACACCCGGGATAATAAAACATTTGTACTTTGTGATGTGGAGGTAATTACTAATGGACGACTTATAACTTACATCCAATGAAAAGTACGTTAATACCTCTTGCATTATCACTTTTAATTTTATAGTATGTAAAGAGAATGTACTTTTAGTTGATAATATGGATTTTATTGAATTTGCGAAGTATTACCGTTATCAACAATATTCTATGGAAGAAAAATTAATTCTCTTGTGAAAGAAATATTTGTTCAAATAGAATTACAGAAGTTAATAAGCAAAGTTAAAGTCATTATTTGAGTAGGTAAAAGTTTGCTGTGTATAAATTAAAGTTACGTAGAGCAGTGAATCAAATTCTAGCCTATTTTATTTGTACAACTGGAGTCATTAATTATCTGGTTACACACATAATCATTTGGATACATGGTAATCAGTACCATATAGAATCAGGCTGATTGATAGAATTATAATGTAGGGCATTATAGATAATATTTTAGTACCGTATTGTGCCTAAATAATAATAATAATAATATTATTATTAAATGACATTAAAAAAATAATAATTATATTTGCAGACAGTTATTAAAAATTTACTTTTTTATTGTTAATAGAGTCTAAATCTAAATCTGATCGCTTTATTGATTACAAACTGTACAAATATTTAATTAATGCGGTAAGTAAAGTTTCAAAGTTTATTCTAATAATTGTTCCTGAAACAAACAGGTTGGAATTATGTATGAAACAATGTCATTACCATTAACATCGTTGTTATCACCGTCTGAAAGATGTTCTTTATGAGATTTTAATTATAACATTGTAAACAATAGCGCAAGCATAAATAATAAAATAGCCTATAATTCAAAAGTGGATGTTTTAGTAGAGAATAAAATTTTTATTTGAAAACACTAAAGTATTATGAACATTGAGACTATCTTACCTTTTTTTTTATTAAAGTTAACTAATACAGATTGAATGGGATGATTTATCTCTAGAGACTCCAATATGAATTCAATACAAAAATTTTTTCTTTACTTTTTAAATTTTATTTTAATGCGAAGGAAGCTTTAGGTAAAGGAAAACAATTAAAAAGCAATTATTTCAATTATTTTTTTTAACAGGACCCACTAGTAGTTATATGCAAGATAATTTAAAATAGTGTACTCTTTCACGAAATGCTACTTTTAGTGTTTATATGCGCGTGTATATTAGTATTTCATGTTCCACCTAAACTTTTTTTTATTTATTTATTTAATTAGCAATCAAAATACAAGGTATTCTATAAGCCAATTTGTTAACCTACAATCTAAATTTAGGATTTAGATCGATTAATAACATGATGAGATCTCATCCAGCGATGAGCTCTCTAAGTCTATTTATAGGTCAGCTGGCCACTGTCTTTTTAGTCTTCTTATTGCTGTGTCTTCTAGTAAGGGCTGTATTAAAGGATTTGTGTGAGCTTCCAATTTTTGGTGGTGGATGATGCTTCTCTCATGGATAACTTCTTTTATAGTTGGTATCTTCAAATCTTTGTGGATCATTTCATTTGCAGTATACCATGGGGCATTAACTATCGTTCTTAGTATTTTGGAGTGGCACCTTTGGATTATTTCGATATTGGACTTGCTGGCACAGCCCCATAGTTCTATTCCATACGTCCATATGGGTTTGATTACTGATTTGTACAATAGTTTGTTTTCTATAGATAGCGGAGACTTTCTACCGATCAACCAATATAGTTCTCTCTGTTTTAGGTCCATTTGCTTTCTTTTTTTGCAGATGTGTTCTCTCCAGTTTAACTTGGAATCTAAGTGTATTCCTAGGTATTTTACTGTCACAGTTTGTGGTATTACTATGTTGTTTAGGTATGTGGGTGGACACGGATCTTTTCTCAGGGTAAATGTGGTATGAGTAGATTTTGTCTCGTTTACTTTTACATTCCACTTTTGAAGCCAGTGTTCTAGAACATGTAGATAATCTTGTATTAGAGTGTGTGCTTGGAGGACTACATTGTGGCTAGCCAGTATGACAGTGTCGTCAGCAAATGTGCCCATTGTGATGTTTGGTGAAACTGGAAGATCTGATGTAAATAAGAGATAAAGGAGCGGGCCCAGGACACTGCCCTGTGGTACCCCAGAGTTGATTGGGAGTATAGTTGAGACTTCCTGTCTTACTTTTGTTCTGAAGTGTCTATCACTTAGGTATGTTTTAAGTAGTTTGTAAAACGCTGGTATGAGTTTTTTAATTTTAAACAGTAATCCTGGGTGCCAGACCCTGTCGAAAGCCTGACTTACGTCTAGGAATACAGATACGCAGTATTCTTTGTTGTTTAAACTGGCGAGGATAGTTTGCGATATGCGATGACACTGTTGGGTGGTCGAGTAAGCCTGTCGAAATCCAAATTGATAATCGGGTATCCATTCAGTATTGATTCTTTTAAGAACTAGTTTTTCAAGCAATTTTGAAACAGCTGGTAATAAGCTGATAGGTCGATATGATTTTGCGCTATTTGGGTCTTTTCCAGGCTTAAGGATTAAAATTATCTCGGCAGTTTTTAATTTTTGAGGCCAATATTGGATTCGTAGGATTGCATTAAAGATGTACGTCAGTAATACTATGCCTTTTTTTGGCAGTTCTTTAAGCATTTTTGCTGTTATAAGGTCCATGCCCGGGGCTTTTTTTGCATTCAGGCGTTTTATTTCCTCCTTTATTTCTTTAGGTGTGACGGGTTTAATTGGTTGCGTTGTTAAAACGGGAGATTCTAATATTTCCATTATTTCCTCGTCCGGGTCATTTTCGTGCGGCTGAAAAACATCGGCAAGGTGTTTCGCAAATACTTCTGCTTTCTCCTTATCACTTTTGCCCACTGTTCTTGTGATGGTTGTTCCATTCTTAAAGGGGAAGAGTTATTATTGGTTTGCTTTTAGCTTTGATCGGTTTCCAAATAGAATTGTCATAACGGCTAAGGTTAGATAAATAATCTTTGAGTGACTCTTCTCTCAGAGATTTTAATTTAGATTTCAGCTTATTACTAAGTCTGTTCAATATTTTCTTGTCTGCTGGGGTGTGTGTTCGTTGCCATTTGGCTGTGCTTTTCTTTTTCAGCTACCAGTTTTTAATTTCGAGAGGAATATTCGTGATGTCTTTTTGTATGTTACTATTGGGTAGCTTGTTGGGCTGCTTCTTGAAGGGTATTTATAAGACTATTTGTAGCTTCCTCAATTTCATTTGAGTTTTTAAGCCTTAGATTTAAATTTATTGTATCTGACAAATTGCGCCTATATTCGTCCCAGTCAGTTTTCGAATTATGTAGTCTAGGTACAGGTTGAATATATAATGGGTATGTGCTGTAGGTGGCTATTATCGGTGAATGATCTGAGGACAAGTCGTAGTTAGGTGTAATGTCCATATAGGTTGGCGAAATATTGTTTGTGACAAAAAAGTCTAGTAAATCCGGTAACTTATCTCAGTCTGTCGGCCAATATGTTGGAGTTCCCGTAGATAAGTATGTATATCTTTTGTCTTGAATGAGTTTGAATAGCTCCCTTCCTTTTGTGGTGGTTAGTCGGGATCCCCATGCCGTGTTTTTACTATTGTAATCTCCTCCTGCCAGAAATTTGGTGCCTAAAGTGCTGAAGTAGGATTCAAAGTGGTGTTTTTTTTTTATATTATGTTTTGGTGGACAGTAGACTGCACTAACTGTTATTTCACATGGGGAAATGTGGACACGAATTGAGGTAGCTTGGAGATAGTCTTCAGCAAACTTTGGTAGTTCATAGTGACTTATTGTTTGTTTTATTATTATAGCTGTGTCTGCATGTGCAGTGCCATCCGGGTGATTAGTGTGATATACATTATACTTCGGTATTTTGAAATATGTCTTTTCAGTGAAATGAGTTTCACTGATCAGGAGGATATCTATTAAGTTTTGTTTTAAAAATAACTGAATTTCATCTTTGTGTTGAGCAAGGCCATTGGCATTCCATAAAGCTATTCTAAGAGCCATCGTTTTGTTTATTGATTAGCATTGTTAACATATTGAGCACCATACTATTCTGCTGTATCAGTTCCACCTAAACTTAGAGAAGATAAATCTTGAGTGTGGTATTTAATATATATCTTAACATTTTACACTTGATGCGTTAATCTCTTAAATTTTTAAATCTTCTTACATTTTTTTCTATACATTAAGAAAAGTAATTTAAAAATACATTTTAATTACTAACAATTTGCATTTGCCAACCATGTTAATTACCAAAGGAAATTATTGTTAGTTGTCAACATGACCAGTTTTATTTATAGCTCTCATCTTGTCATTAGAATTTGTTAACCATTTGTGCTTATATTTTAATTTATGCAAGTCTCACTAACAACAAAGTTTTTTTTATTAATAGTTACTAATAAAGCTGCTTCAAAGAAGCTATAAAAATGAGCTGAAAATTGCATTTGTGAAGTTGTTCAACGAGAACGCTCCTGTTAGTAGTACAGATTATTATATTTCGGTTGTTGCGGGTTGATTATTTTGTTCTGGTCTGAACTGGTTGATTTGTTCATTTGAATGTCCTACCAGTCTATTTCGATAGTTGCTGAGAAATCTGGAGATTCTTTATTTTACAACTGAAGTATCTGTGTTATTGTGCCGAGTTATATTGCTGATACACCATTGTATGTCAAATATCATTTTATGATTTTGAATGGGACTCTGTAATATTTTTATGTTTAAAGGGACTCTATGTCAAATTTGTTTTATTATAGACTTGTACAGCAGGAATTTGTGTTCTCTTCGCTGTTGCTGTAGTCTTCAAGTTAGCTTCTTATCTACGAACAGACTTAAGCGTTCTACTTGATTTGTAATTAGTAGATGAGTTCTGTTCCTTAATAAAGGTAAACAGTATTATGACTAATAATAAAGGTAATTTGGGCTGATTCACCTTAACTAATTTGTACTCTAGGTGTGAAACCAGTATTGGAGATGATAAAGACAAATTTGAAGGTTTTCGGTGGAAACTTGTGAATCTTTGTTTACAGCGGAAAATGTAGCAACTGTAGTGTTATTTGTGGTAGGAATACCGACCGTGAAGAGAAGGTAGAGAAGGGGACCTAACACATTTCTTTGAGGTACACTTAACTTAATAGGGTGGAAGGAAGAAGTAACAGCCGTTGAGATAGAATTTAAATAGAATGTAGTAAGGGATAAGAAATTCTAGTTTAATTTTGTACAAAAATTATCTTTATTATTCAATAATTTTTGTTTGCGGAATTCCAATTGGTGAAAAGATGTTGTTTTCGTCCAGATTGACGTCTGTGATAAGTCTTTTTAATAAGAGTTCTTTGAATATTTTAGATATGATTGCTAGCAGACTCAGACTGAGAAGATGTTACATTGTTTAGTGGCTTACCTAATTTCGGAATTAATGTAATTTGGTCAAATTTACAAGTTAGTGTAAGGTAAGCTAATTCCAGAATACTATTATAGTGTTACAATAGTTTTCTTAGGAAATTATTTGAAAACTTCCCAGTACTCAAATAATATCTTGTATATTATTGCGTCTTATAATCTTCTGTTTAACATTTTATTGGAAGTGACGTTGAGCACAAACTATCAAGATTGTTGTCAGAGCATCGTTGCCTTTATTTGCTTATGGTATTCGCTAAAAATTTCGTTAAAAAAAGATATTCAGTAATGCGCTAGCTTTTTCTTTTTCTGTTTTTGTCCAAGTTTTATCGTCATATTGCTTTCTTATAAGAAGAATATTGATAATGGATCTTTTAAACTTTTTGATAGTTTTTCAAACGGAATGTTTTAAATTTGGTGTCACGTATGTTTTGCAGAGTTGTTTTTAGTTGCGTGTGGGCCCTTATACTTAATTTTATCAATGGTGTTTGGCTTCTATGCTATCTTTATGTGGTTATTCTTTTATCGGCGATTAATTTTCTGATGGATAATGGAGTGTTAGTAATAGATTCCAATCAAAGGGATTCAAGTGGTGCAGATTTTTATGTTCATTGTATTGCACTATTGAAATATTCAACTACAATATAAATACCACCAGGTTGCTATAATTTTACAGCGATATTAAGATAATCTTCCATAAATTGAAAATAATGTCCAATCGATTCTTAGTGAGCTCGGCTTGGAAAGATAGACTAATTTTATATGTATTTATAGTTGTTCTAATGGGTGTATGATCAGACAAAGTCATTGCGTCAATGGCAATATAATTAGCGACTACATTCTTGAGAACAAAGAAGAATCTTATTCATGTTGGTAGGTCAATATATTAGCTCAATTGAAGATAACTAAAACAGATGTAGTTATTTATAGCTTGTTCTCAATTTCTGCTTTATACAGAGGTTAGCCTTAATCTCTAGTTAGCTCTTTTGGCACTTTAGTCTTTACCGTTTAGCTATTAGAAAAGTGCTTTGCATTCATTTTTCCTAATTATGTGCTTTGGTGGATAATATATGGCACTTATGTTCAGGGTCTACGGTTGTGTTGTAATTTTGTTTGTTTGATATTGTTCTTACTTGTGATTTGGTAGAGAATTACAAATGATTACAGGTTGTTAGGAGTTTGATCTATTTGTGTGTACCCGTAAGTTGTCTTGAATTTGTAGAATTGCACTATTCTGTTTACCTTTAATGATTTGTAGGTTTCTGAATCTATGCAACTTTTATAGTTCTCTGTATGTTCTCTTCCGCCAAATGCATATGTGACTGGTATATCTTTTGATTTTTTGCACTCAGTTGATTTATGGCTTCTATCGCATTCTAAACATTTAAATGTTTATATACCGTCAGGTTCAAAATGTCTAAAGTTTACAATGAAGGTAATGAATGATGTTGTGTAGATACCTGATAATTATTTTCATATTGCCTATATAATCTATTTTATTTAGGCCTTTTTTGTTCAGTGAAGGTTCGAGATTAACATGGAACATCATTAGAGAATGTTTGTTTACTCTGTGTTTTATGTCTATAATCAGAATCGAGTAATGTTGGTTACGTATTCCTATTCCGCACTACTATGATGTACTACTTAACTTTTAATTTAATTAGTTTTCTGTAAGTTTCTAGATTTTATGTGTTAATTTTTACTCTATCATTATCTAATGTTTTCTACCGAAAGTTGTGTTGTCGACAAAATTTTCATTTATTTTGATAATATGGACTACTCTGTATATGAATACCGGTGGCAGTTTGTGGGTTAGTTGTTATTAGGTATTTACATTTTGTTTACTGCTTGTGTTCATTAGGGCAAATTTATTTTTGGTGATTACTTAAATGACGAATTATGTAGAAATGATGATGAAAACAGAATTCCTAAATTTTAATAATTTACACAGCAGCACCGCGCCCATAAACACACACTTACGCATGTAAAAATGTACTGTTCTAAGTAACACTACTTAATAATGTGATTTCACTGTGCTCAAGAACGTATTATTTAGTGTGGTTAAAAGTATAGTAAACCAAATTAATCGGTAACTGCCCTTAATAAGTTAAATTAGTTGTAAGTTTTAAGTGGGTTTTTAATTTTGAGGTTTCCATTGTTAACATAAACTTCAATTGCTATTAGTTGGATTAAGAAAATTGCTGTTATTGTGATACAGCATTTTTACTAACCATCAAGGCATAAAGATGTTTCATGCGATGTCAAGTGCTTAACGTTGATAACCTGCGACCAGCCAGTTTTTTCAAAAATGAATATAGAGCGATCAACACAAAGTAACTGAACACTCGCTAAAATGGCTTTTGCGCCATTTGCCGCTAGTATGCAATATGTGCCAATACAAAATAAGAATTATTATAAGGAAAACATTCCTGGACAATTAACACAACAAACACCTGATTTCTTAACAGTTCTGCAACACATTTCTGCTTATCCAGACATGCAGAATTTATTTTAGTCGCAACATCCACCGTCCTTACCGCAATAGAGCTTTTAACCCAACGTATGTCAACTGGCCAAGAACTTGACTGTCAATTGGGTAAAATAAAAAACGCGAAAAAAAAGATAATTCCAAAATGGAATTTAGAACTCTAAAACTGTCATAATTGAAAAATTACTGGTTAAATTTCCCCGTATATATTGCCAGTATAGATGATTTTCTCTCGGAAGAAGCTGATAAAACAAAACAAATCAAGGAGGACAATGAAAATGATGAGGACTCTAAACCACCGCAATGTTTATCTCAGGGGTTAAATTCATATAACTATTAAATAAGCTATTAGCAGACACACCCAGAGACACGTATCTGCCAAAAAGGTTAAATAACCATTAAGTAAAAATCTAACCTCAAACAACCGAAAGTTCTACTAAAATTGTATAAGCCCCTTACCGAAAAAGATTCTACTTTTCACACATACCAGTTAAAGCAATATAGATCTTTCAAAGTAATTCTAAAAACTATACATTTATTAACGAACGCAAGTGAAATCAAAGCAAAAATTTAAAAAATAGGCTACACGATAACCAATATTAGCAACATACAGAATAAATGTGATGGTGATCATCTGAGCGGCCAATGTCAACGCAAAGAGAAGAGCAAAGATGTAAAGTGCATAAATTGCGAAGGTAACCATCCGGCAAACTACAGAAGGTGCGTAGGAGACGAGGAGTTATAAAAATAAATTCCTACCGCTGAGGGACCGACAGTTAAAAACCAAAGCACAACAGGTACTAACAATTTCTAAAACCTTGGTGTAAACTGGAACATTTTATGCTGAACTGACCAAACTATTCCGATAGCAGATTCAAATAGTAAACTTTCAAGACCAAACTACAACTACCCACTTTCTAACACATGATGATCACATTAATAGAGAAAATGAATATCATTTTGAACCTCCTCATATCCATGATTTTAAAATGTCATAAAGGATAAGACGCTTTACCTTGCAATCTGGAACGCCAATAGTTTATTTAATAAAACATAGACAAAAATAAAACATTCCTAATAAGCAGCGACATCAATGCAATGATGATATCGAAAACACGCTGCACATGAGCAGTTATTTAACAATCTCAAGATATTTAATATACCTATAATACACAACATTCGAACGGAAACGCATACGAAGATACTGCTGTCTATATTAAAAATATTATTAAACATCACGAATCACCCAAATTTACTGAAAATCACCTACAAGCAGCCAGTATCGCCGTCGAAGACTGGAATGGGTAATTGAACGTAGCAACAATGTATTGTCGCAAACCAATAAAGACTTTTATAAAACTCATGATCATCGCTTCTTTACAGGCAGAGAATGTAACGCAAAACGCCTACAGTGGGGACTTAGGTTAATTACGCCAAGAGAACGACAACTCTAATAAGCAATGATAGATAATAATCTTCAACATCTTTCCACTAGAGAACCTACATACTGGCCAACAGGCTTCTGTTTAACCAAGGAATCTCACAGAACTACCTAAACATAAAAAGTAACCTTGAGTTATTTTCAGATCACTCACCACGTGTTATCTGTAATTAGAAAACAGACTTGCAATTATTCAGGAGTCTAATAAGTGCTACATTATCAGCTACATTATTATTAAAAACATCAGATGTGGAGGAAGTAGTTGAGCATTTAATTCAAGCCATACAGCAAGCTGCATGGAAAGCAACTCCTATTGATAGCATAGCCAGTAACAAGGAAGAATGTTCAACAAACATCAAGCCAAAAGTAGAAGAGAGGCGCAAATTAAGAAAACTCTGGCAAAACACAAGAGCGTCAGATAATAGAAGAAAACTGAACAAAGTTACAAAAAAACTCAAAACATTCCTAAATAATGCAAAAAACGAAGCCATCTAAAACTACTTTGGCTGATTGGGCGTAACGGAACCAACCGATTATTACCCGTGAAAGGCCACTAAAAAAATCAAACAACTACAGAAACACACATCACTCATCAAGAAGACTAATCGAACCTGGACAAGAATCAAAAACGAAAAAGCTTACTTACACTGGTTAAAGTTTTTGAACTATACCTGCCACAACTCGCGCAAGAAGAAAATGAAATTTATCATTAATTAGAAACCCCATATCAGATGTAACTACCAATCAAGCCCTTTAAGGTAAATAAAATCAACAAAACCATTAAGATAGACATTCATTTAAGAATAGCTCTAGAGTACGTTTTAATAACTGGATTAGAACTTAAGAAACTTTCGCGCGAAGGACTTAAAACTATCATAAAGATTTTTAGTGCTGCTACTATCTATCTCAGTGGATAGTATCGCAAATAATAATGATTTTAAAACCAAAAAAAAAAATCCGAAAGAAGCAAGCTTTTATCGACCTAGTAGCTTTCTACTAATAGCATCTAAGCTGTTCGAGAGATTGTCCTGATAAAACTTAAAACCAATATTAGAAAGAGAAAACTTTATCTCACAACATCAGTTTGGATTTAGAGTAAATCATTCCACCATTGAACAACTTGTTAAACAATGAGGCAAGATCTAGAAGCAGGCAGATATTGCCCAGCAGCCTTTTTGGATATATCTCAAGCTTTTGATAAAGTCTGGCACAACGGATTGCTATATAAGCTCAAAATAAAACTACCTCCTTATTTATATCAAGTTATAAAATCCTATCTAACAGATGCATTTTCCAAATAAAATTGCAAGATACCCAAATAATTCTTTGTCTAATAAAAGCAGGCGTCCCACAGGACAACGTTCTTGGATCAGTTTTGTACTTGCTTTATACAGCCGCCCTACCAACCGTCAGATTAACCTCAACTGCAACGTTTGCCAACGACATTGCAGTCCTTGCATCTAACAAAGATCTTGTAGGACATCTAAAACAGATCCAGATGGGGCTTAAAAAATGGCTCATTCGAGCGTAAAGCAAAATCTAGACATATTACGTTTACAATAAAAAAACGTACCTTCATATCTGCATTTGAAAAAGCAGGATTGATAAGGGGGCTGTGGGGGCACTTTGACCTCAGGATCAAGATATGGCGAGTTAAAAATTTGGCTATTTTAATACCTGAAAAATAGGCAAACAGGTCTTCAAGTGCTGTCGTCCAGTGGGTAAAGTGTTGGGCTTCAGACGTGAAGGTCTGGAGTTCGAACCTTACCCTGGCCAATTAAAAAAAATTAAACTTTATTTTTCATAGTTTTTCTTTTAAATTAATTCGAATTAAAATAACCTCCACCTGGGCCACAAATCTAATTTTTTAAATGGTATTATAAATTTAATTAAAATTTCAAATACAAATAAAATTATAAAAAAGATAGATTTTTAAAACACGTATTGCAAAACCAAAAAAAAATTAATTTTTTTAAATTAAAAATGAATTTGTTGTTCTATAAAGAAGTGTTGAAAGCACAATCCCACATCACAATGTGAGCACGAATAAATGAAAATTCGGAACAATTTGGATTATTAAAATTTTTGGTTTAATTTAAAACAAAAATGGCGAAGATTTTCAAATATTTCGGGTTGTTTTTAAACATAACTCGGCTTATAAAATGCATTAAAAATAAAATTTTTAAATTTTCGAGCAGGAAATTGATTGTAGACGAGTGAAACTATTTTCAATAATTAATTCGTGAACTTAATTTTAGCGGAAGTTCGTGCAAACAAACAAAATTTGATATTTGTTTAATAAATTATTTAAAATATTGGTTATAGGCAACATCAAGTGGTTGGGCAAAAGCAGTAGTCCTCTTTTGTTATTTTCATTCGATTTACTTCTGTTAACGTATCCACATTGCCCCAAACCGATTCATTCCAGTGAGATTCTTAAGAATCAAGCAAAAGCAAATTTTTTTGATCCTTTTTATTTATTTCTGGAAGAAAACAGTCTTCTGTCCATTGCTTTGTCAAATTTAATGTCATTTTTCCAGATCTACTGCACACCACGTACAAATTAGAGAAAGATTGCACTTTTTACTTCAGTTTCTACTCTTGGACTAAAATTATTATGAAAGCAAACTAATATCTTTGAAAAGAGTGTTCCATCTGCATAAATCTCAGGATGAATTGTATGCGAGTGGGTTGCATGATTTTCAGAACGATTTTCACCAACGATAATGTTCTATTACTTGCAACGTCTTGACAAACTCCAACCTGATCAAAGTTTAGTAGCTGTTCTAGATGAAAGTTGACTCTTGCATTACTGATTTTCGGAATTCATCCACTATCTTTGCATCATCTCGTTCCTTATCCAGCTTGCTGACCAAAATTATTCTTGTACCTTTTCGAGAACTGATTCGAAATCCCCTTTTCAAGTCTTGAATCTAACCATCAGAAGATCTGAAACTTTCTAATTCATTTTCTCGTGCTTTCGTTACAGTCCATCTTTTTAAATCAATATCATGAAGTGACAATGACTTCGCTCTAGAACCAACAAAACTCATTTTTATATGATCTTTAATTTTTTTTAACTTCTTTTCTCTGTTTTACTTATCTTCTAAACACTTTTCCCAAGCAGGCAAATCGTACAAATTCTGCAGATGCTTTGTTCCTTTTTTTCTGGTAGACTTTGAGCTTCCATTTATAACAATTATGATTTTCCATGTTCTGCTTATACAACGAATCCACCTTCTGAATTACTTCTTTTGGAAATTCACTCAATATTACAAGAAGCATCTTCAAACCAATCGTCATCTTTTTCTTCTCTTTTTTTGGTAGCATTGTCTTCATCTTCACAATCATCAATGTATTCTAAAGTTTCCAGATCAAAAAGGTAGCCCTCATTGACATATTCCACAAATTGCCTAAATAATTTACTCCCAATTACCATTTCCTCTGCTGTTGCGTTTCGAGTTGTGTTTAATAAATTGTGATCATACTTTGAAGTGCAAAGATTTGCCAAATGCATAAAAACATTTCCCAAATTAACCATTTTTTGAAAAAGAAAATTAAAGGTAGCGCAAGATGTTCATGCGTGTTTAAAAAAAAGACAGAGTTTCCGTTTAATATATAAATTGGAAGAAATTAGCCTAACAAAGAGGAAAGTTAAAACACGAACAGCTAGGGACTTACATGTATTTGCTTGGCCCCGTTTGATGAGCCGGTGTAGGCTCCCAAACACCATGCCGCATGAGGCAGTTCTCAGATGCAGCGTCCTCATATTTCGATCATCGAACTGGCGGACACGCGCCATCTGCAATTCTTCGTGTGGAACAGGAGACAAAAAGGAACAAAACGTACCACGCGAAGGTTTGCACGTTTTCAAAACAAAAGTGAAATCAGCTGTTAAGGGTCGCTTCCTATTTACAATTCCTGATTTTTGTTAAAGTTGTTAGTTTTTGCAAACTTATGTTTTATGCAAAGTATTGTCAATCGCTAGCCACTACTTTTCTCCGTCTTTCTGGCAGCATACGGATACCGCGTCGGAAGAACGCCTTATCTTTGAGGTTGTCTACGAATTGAACCAATTTTTTATATCTTTATATGATGTGAAGTGCTGCTCAGACGGAACAAGTGATAATCGGGAGGGGCAATGTCTGGCGAATACGGGGGGTGGAGTAGGACTTCCCAGTTGAAGGTTTCCAAGTAGGTTTTCACCGGCACCGCAACATGTGGACGAGCATTATCATGCAGGAGAATAATTTTGTCGTGTTTGGAGTAGTAGTGGGCGCGTTTCTCCCTGAGTGCTCGGCTCAATCTTATCAATTGTGTTCGGTAGAGAGCCCTAGTAATGGTTTTGCTTGGTGTGAGCAACTCATAACACATGACATCAAACTGATCCCACCAAATACATAACATGAGTTTTTTTCCATGAATATTTGGCTTGGCTATCAATGCTGAACCACGGCCACGTGGTTCCCATGAATTGTTTTTCTTTGGGTTGTCGTAGTGGATCCATTTTGCATTACCAGTGACTATATGATGCAAAAAAACATTTCGTGTATGCTTGGCAAGCAGAATTTTATATGTGCAAAATCGGCGTTCAACGTTTCTCGGCTTCAGTTCATATAAACCCCATTTTTTTTGCTTTCGATTTGCAACGATTTTAAACGATTCGATATTTCTTGTTGAGTTATCTCTAATGTAAGTGCAATAATGGTTCCAATTGCGCGTCTTTGTACACTTTCGGCGTTCTTAAACTTATGAAACAACTCAAGACAACTTCTCTCATTTAAAGCAGCCTCACCATATGCTTATACAAGCAATCGATGCGCTTCAACTGCAGATTTCTTCAAATAAGAAGTAAATCAAAAGTCCCGCAAATGACGGTGATTCGGCATAAAACTCGACATTTTGTGTATGTGATACTGACATAAAATTGCTAATATTGTAAGGTTATGGTATTGTCAGATATCCATCTTTACGATATGACGTTTTACATCTGACTATTTTAACCATAATTTACTGGTGGGCCATTTTTTGTCAAACGGCGGAGACTTATTTGTACTCCCTTTAAAATTAAAAATTCAAAAAAAATTGGTCAGGGTAAAGTTAGAAAACTGCAAATCTTTAGGTCTGGAGCCCAATACCTTACCCACTAGACAACAGCTCCTCACTTAAAAACCTGTTTGGCTATTTTTTAGGTTATGGAAAGAGCCAAAATTTTAACTCGCCATATCCTGACCCGTAGTTTTGATCCAAACCCCCTCTTAAATCCTGCTCTTTGAAATGCGCTAGACTTTATTTCAAAATAAATTTCGGAGTTTTGTACTTTCCTTGTTAAATGAAAATTGCGTATTCATATCCTGAACAAACGTAAACAACTTGGCCTAAAATTTTCAAGAATGTATTGCTTAATGGGACGTAATTCTCAAATGGCACTAGAAAACTGATTTATAAATCGATTATTAAACCTGTTTGGACATACGGGATCCAACTCTGGAGTTCGGCAAGCATCTCGAACATAAAAATCTTGCAGCGATTTTAATCAAAAATGGTCTGATCAATTATTAATGCACCATGGTATGTGCCCAACGAAGTGATACGCCGTGATTTTTAGATAGAAACTGTGTAAAGTGCGATTAAAAACCGTAGTGCTAAATATAAACTGGGTTTCCAACTTCATTCTAACCCATTCTCTGCTAACTTACTTGATATGTCTTTTGTACTAGATAATGTCATAGAACTTACTAAATATATGTTGTAAGATAAACTGTAAATAGTTGGATGTCAAATTTTTTTTATAAACTTGATGCAGATGGTAAACAGTTCTGAGGTTGACATGTATCACGGAATAACAAACACCAGTGCAATACACAGCGCGCGTTGGAACTGCAGTATTTTACGTTGAGCGATTACTTACTCCTCAGCAAATAGATGGGGCAACGGGTTTGGGTGCCTTGCTGTTTGTTTTGCAAGCTACTCACATGTTTAGTGCAAGTCCCCGCTGGAAGTTCTTTATCACAACTATAAATCTCGCAGGCAGTGCGTTCCAACACATCAGGCGAAGCGCCGTCAAAAGGAAATTTACCGAAGCTGCTTTATTATTTTGATAGGGGTACCGACCCGGCGATAAATTAGATCAGGCCGAAGTTTTGCGGGGCTCATTTTTCAGCGCGGCAACATTTTTGAATTAGCCCGACGCCGGGCCCGCTTTCGGATTAATTGTTTAAACGATTTTTAAGGCCCGTTCGGCTCGTAGATTAACTTTGCTCTTATCAGCGTTCGCTTCCAGCGGCCTTTTTTAGTTTAATGCGGGAAACGAGCCCTTAATTACTTTGGCTCGCAGAATTCCTGCCTTGAAATACACGAATTCGGCGACTTTTTGCGACGCGCGGTTGACGACGTCCCCGCGGCGTGTTTTACGGGCGTCCGTTCGCGCTGATGTGCGCGCAGTTTAAAGCGTCCGACTTTTAACAGCACGGGTCCCTTTAAACGAGTTTTCGCATCAGCAGCTCGATTTATTAAAAGGCTCGAGCCCGGGCCTAATATGGCGTTAAACACTTGTCTGAATTTTTTAATAAAAAATATTAATTTCGGTTTTCAGGTGAGGGGTGCTGCAGAGCAATTTTTAAAATCGTAATATTGTACTTGGAAGAAAATTATAGAAGATGTAAAATTAGTTTGCTTAGTTTATTTTTTAGTATTACCAAGAAATTATTTGATGAATTTTTTTTCGCGCAAGCAAACTGCACGCCATCTCAACATTACGCAATATTTTAGTGTTATATTCAACACTCTCTACATCAACTATCCATAGCATTAAAGTTTTTTTGATTATATTGTGTTGGTAGAAAGTGCCTCTATGTTTAGTATTTTTTCTTGATTTTCAATAATGTAATTAAACAAATAAGAAATAAGTTATGATTTTATTTACTTATATTTTATTTATTTTTATTAATTAGAATTTTAGATTCTATAAGCTAATATAATAGCACAGGACTTAAACGTTATGGATCCGTTTGTTAGAATCTGAACTTTTTCACCTGTCTGATATCTGAAGTTCCGTTTAATCTTCTATTTTCTTGTTTTATTAATTGTACCAACAGAGGATTACTTTCCGAAATTGGATATCAAACTCAACGTGAAATGTTTGGTTAGATATATACGTATTGGTTTGGTGAAACGTTGCCAACGAAAAAAAAGACAGCGTGACAGTTGACAGTTGAAAGTTATTAAAAATGGAGTGCTACACGAAAGAACAACGCGTTTTCATTGTTGAGCTGTATTTTAAAAATAATGCAAGTTTGGCACCTGCACTTCGCAATTTTCGTACAAAATTTGGTCAGAATAGTGATTTAAATTCATCAACTGTGCAGAGATTAATTAAAAATGTAGGGAGACTGAATCAATCATTAAAAATAGACACTCTGGCCGCCCTTCAGCAGGCCGTTAAACACTGTTGCTGAGAGTCCACGAACATCAATTTGGAACCGTGGTCAAGAATTGGACATTTCGAGAAGCTCTCTACAGCATATTCTCACGAAATATTTGCATCTTTGTGCTTACAATGTTCAATTGAGTCAAGAACTGAAGCCTACTGACCACGCACAGCGAAGAGACTTCGTTGAATGGATTATGGAACAACAACAAGTAGACGCTGATTTTTTGGGACAAAATCATTTTTAGCGATGACACTCATTTTCATTGTGAGGGTTTTGTTAATCGTGAAAATTGTTGCATTTAGGGTTCAGAAAATCCACCAGTGATTGTTGAGCAACAAATTCATCCACAACGTGTCATTGTTTGGTGCGGATTTTGGACTGGACCATTCTTCTTCAAAAATGCGGCTGGCCAGGCAATAACAGTTAATGGGGCTCGCTATTGCGACATTAAATTTCAAGATATGGATGTAGACAACATATCTTTCAACAAGACGTTGCCACATGCCATACAGTTCACGAAACAATTCAATTACTACATTAGTCATTTCCTGGTCGCGTAATTTCCCGTTTTGGTGATCAGAATTGGCCACCCAAATCGTGCAATTTTTTTATAAAAATTTTCTGAAAAACTATAATGACCTCTGTTGTTCGGTATTGGTTGCTGCAATTTTAAAAGAATGTTTGTTATATCAACAGTAAAAACATCATCTTTTGGTGGGAACACAAATATATTAATGGTGCAGTCTTGTCCAACAGAAGATTTAACAACGCTAATGCTTTATGGTATTTTTTGTTGTACAAAATTTTACAAGAACAAAATTATTTTCTGTGTAAGTGTTTTCTTTAGGCCTTTCTTCTATATTGCTGTCTGAAAAGTATACATCACTATTTGAAGAGTATACATCACTGTCAGATGAGTATACATCACATCACTGTACTCTATTTTAGGGTAAGATTTATTTGATACTGAAAATAAGAAATTAAGGAAAATTTTTAGGCAATTATCATTTAACACAATCTAATGTAAAAATTATTTTAGTTTAGTAAATTACCTCTAATAGCCTATAGGTAACTAACTAAAAAATAATAAATGAAAGAAATAATTTAACATGATAGATGAAAAGGATATATTCACTGGTGCTTACAACAGGCACAGGATTATGGGATACATTTTCTCACTAAGAAGTGTTCTTACTTTCGTTCTTAGACTATTTTTATTGCTTACTTTATTTCTTATGCGGGAGAATTTTTTTAATATTTATTTCGACGTCTTCTTGATTCTTCTAGTTTTTCTTGGGTTTTTTATTTCTCTATAACATTTTGATTTATTCCTTTTTACCACTCTTTTACTGCTTTCCTCTCGGCTGGTTCCTGCCCCACCAATATTAAGTTCATTAAAAATAACTTTCTCATCCATCATTATATTAGCTGCATTGCTACTGGGAGGAGGAGTATCCTGTTTTAAAGTTTAATTTACTCCTTTTTTTTCTTTGTGCCTTTTTAATTTTTCTCGTGCAGCTTTTTTCTGCACTCGTTTTCCTCTATCACTCACCTGGGAAACTTTTTTAATATTTCCACATTCAGTTCTCGCCTTATATCTTTCTCTTTCTTTCCTTTTAAGTTCTTCATATAATGAAGTATCTTTTTTAATTCTATTCCTCCTTCTTTGTTCAGGATTTTTTTTCATCCGTCGTATGTTTTTTCTTTAAGCATTTGATGTTTTATTGGGTTTTTCTTATTTTTATTTGTACTTTTGGTGGCAGCTGAATCTGAACTAAGATCTTTCTTCTTCTCTTTGAGCCATTTCAATCTGTAATAAATAAATTAAATCAATAATTTCAGGTACGCCTAGGCTTATTTATAGTAATCAGGCACGGGTCAGGGGTAGAAGGACAAGGTGCCATGACTTGCTCAAAAATGAAAAATTTAACATATTGTAAAAGGTAAATGGACATTTACCTCTTACAAGATTAAATTTCAACGTTACATTTTTCATCTTGGAGCGAGCCATGGCACCTTGACCCCTCCCCCTCCCCCGGGACCTATGCCTGATAGTAACTAAAGTTTGAATAGGACTACAATGAGTTCGCTGCTGTCTAAAAATCTGACTCAGCATTGACTACGTATAGCAAAAAAGTTTATCAAAGATTAAAATTTAACTGCAATTGTTAAATCAAAAATCAGTAAAACTAATCCACAAAATAGCTTATAAATAATTAGGCCTATAACATCATATACGTACATAACTATCAGTAACCCCCAAGGTTAACTCCTACCTCCGTGGTTAACACAACCCATGGAGGTTACAAATAAGTAGATTGCCATGCTTAAAACCTTATCTAAAAGACTGAAGGTACAATGACTTTGATTTTAGAGAAAAAATGGCTATTTTAATAAGAGTTAACTATAAAAGTATTTTTAACACTATAAGGAATAACATTGCTGAACACATAGAGGTTACAAGAACAAAAATAACTCACTTGATTTTTGGGGATTGGAGAGTTTTTTTGCAAACAAAATAAAACTATGCACATCCAACGACATCACGAGACAAAATGGCTTACTTGAACCTCACTTAAGCTCTGGTAAAGAAGCCAGTGCTGCTATCTAGTGGAATTTTCATCAAGTTAAAGATATTCCATGGAGGTTACCGCAGTACCCCAGGGACAACTTATGTGTTTAAAATAAAGTGGTAAAATAAATTAAAATTTGTATTTCTTTGTGAATAGTTAATTATTTATATAATAAATAAATGTTTAACCCAGATTTTTTCACAAATACATTATTAATCAGGTTTACTTCCTCAGTTAACACTAAAAAAACAGGGGTGGGGACATTACATAGAGGTTACGTTTCCCATACTTTCGATTTTTTGAAATAAAATGAATATATAAAATAAAGACTAAAAACTTAAAATTTAAATGTAAACTTTTTCTACTTTATGTCAACTTCCTCACTTAAAAGAATAAATATTAAGCCGGTAAAATTACAGGGACGGAAATTTTCCCTTAATCGCCTTTGAGTACCTCCGTTCACTCGAACAAGGGATAATAATGGCGGTCATCTAAGGCGCGGTGCTTGCCATATCGCTCCGTATCAGAAATGGCGCTCGACTACCGAGCAGAGAGAGAAAATATATGAGAGCCTTAATCTCTCAGTTTGTAGGTCGTGCTCTTACTCGGAGAGTTAGAGCCTCAGCATTATTATTATATTGTTATGTTTAATGTAGTAATTATTAGAGTGTAGGTTAAAGAGAGGTAATAATTCAGCACATTCGTATACGACTCGGAAATTCCAGCGATAAGGAAGAAATCTAGGTCTGTTGTTGTTGCTCGATCGGACGGCCAATATGTAGAAGTATACGTAGACAACTATTTTATGTCTTGTATTACTGTGGCTAATTTTCTACCTTATGTGGTAGTGAGCTTTAAGCTCCAGAAAATATTTTTGGCGTTGAAATTTCCTCTTGACATAAACCTTGGTTCAAGGTTTAATACGAAATTGTCAAAGTTTTTATACTTTAGATTTTGAAGAGGTGGGCTGTATACCGAGGAGATTGTTAAGTCGTTGATAAAGTTTTGATTCTAATTAACATGGCTTACAGGTGGTCTTTTGTATGTTCTTGTAATTGGTAATGGTCTATTATCTCTTTTATTAGTATTGCAACTCCAGTATGAGCTGTGTTGTTTAGATGATTCTTCTTCTTCAAGTGCCATCTCCGCTTCGGAGGTTGGCAATCATATTGGCTATTCTAATTTTTGATATTGCTACTCGAAACAGTTGACCAGAGCTGCAGCCAAACCATTCTCGTGGATTGCGCAGCCATGACATTCGTCTTCTATCAACGCTTCTTTTTCCCATGATCTTGCCCTGTATTATAAGTCGTAGTATGTTGTACCGTTCTCCACGCATGATATGTCCCAGATATTGGAGTTTTCTTTCTTTGACTGTATTTGTAATTTCCTTCTCCTTTCCCATTCTTCTCAGTACCTCCAGATTTGTCATTCTATCCGTCCACGATACTCTTAAAATCCTCCGGTAAGTCCACATCTCGAAGGAGTCAAGTTTGTTTAATGCGGCTTGATTTAACGTCCACGCTTCCATACCATACAAAAGTACACTAAACACATAGCATCTGAGCAGTCGTATTTTTAATGGTAACGACAGATCCTTACTGCAGAAGACGTTTCTCATTTTTAGAAAATTAGCTCTTGCCTTTTCTACTCTTGATCTTATTTCTGCCGTGTAGTCGTTGTTTTCTGTAATTAGATTTCCTAAGTAAGTGTATTTCTTGACTCTTTCTATCTGTTCTCCTCTAATTCTTAAGCTGTCGTTGTTGTTATTGTTTTTGATATTGAGTGATAAGCCGTATTTCTCACTATAGTCAATTATTTTATTCATTACCCTTTCTAGATCTTCTAAGTTTTCAGTAATAATTACGGTATCATCTGCATATCTTAGGTTGTTTATTGGTCTTCCATTTACCTTTATTCCCGCAGTTTCAGATTCCAGGGCTTTTTCATTATTTCCTCTGAGTAGGCGTTAAATAGACTGGACAGACAGTTGCTTCTGATGTTTCGTTTCCTATTCGTACTGTAGCCTTCTGGCTGTAATATAAGTTTGATATTAGTCTTATATCTTGATAATCTAATTTCTTATTTTTGAGAGTTTCTATGAGTGCGTCGTGTCTAACTCTATCAAAGGCTTTATTATAGTCTATAAAGCATAGATATACATTTTGGTTGACATCCAAGCATCTCTGAATAAGCACGTTGAATTCAAATAATGCTTCTCTTGTCCCCACTCCATTTTGAAAATCAAATTGTGTTTCACTGATATCTGCTTCTAGTTTTTTCAGCGTAATACTGTTCTTTTGCTGCTCTTATTTTGCTTCGTATTTCCTTCTGTAGATTTTGGTTACATGTTTTTATTTCGATTTTGTATCTTCTTCTTTGTTCCATTAAGTTCAAAATCTCGTCTGTTATCCATCTCTTCCTTTTATACCTTGTTTCTTTCAGTAGCTCTTTGCTAGGTTTTAGGATTGATTCTTTGAAGGATACCCATCGTTGTTTTTACTTTGTTTCGTGCTTCATAGTTCAGTATTAATTTTGATAGATTTTGTTGATCTTTTGTTTTAGCACTTGTTGTAGGTCTGTTGCCTTGAGGAGTTCTACATTAAGTTTATTTTCGTTATTTCTTATATTAACCTTTTTTAAGGTGAGATGAAATTTGGCAACTAGGGGGTTTGTTTTCACAGATCTAACTGCGTTTCTTATCGTTCATTTATTAATATGTAGTCGATCTGATTTCGAATAATATTGTCTTCGTTGTCTGTAGGAGATTTCCATGTGTATAGCCGTCGTTTAGGCAGTTTGTAAAATGTGTTTAGTACTATGAATTTGTTTTCTTGGCAAAACTCGACTAGACGATCTCCTCTTTCATTGCGAGTACCAAGTCCATAAGATCCAACAATTGTTTCAACTTTCCCTTCCCCAATTTTGGCATTTATATCACCCATGACCATTGTTATATCTCGTGTTGTTGTACTTTTAAGTACCTTCTGTATTTCAGCATAAAAGTTTTCAATTTCATCGTCTTGTTTATCTTCCGTGGGTGCACAAATTTGTATTATATTAAGTTTTCCATGACAAGTTAGTAGCTGTAGCAAAATAATTCTTTCTGAAACAGGTGTAAAACCGATAACTGATTTATTTGTTTCTTTATCGACCATTATTGCAACTCTATGCTGCCTATCGTTGCTTTCTGAGTAGTAGATCTTCCCTTTTCTGATTGCATTTTCTCCTGTGTTGGGCCATCTAGATTCCAAAATTCCCAAAATGTTTATCTTCATCCTACTCATTTCTTGTTCGACATTTTGTGTTTTACCAGGTTCATACATGTTGTTAACGTTCCAAGTAGCGATCTTTATTTCTGTCTTCTATATATTGATAGGTGTAGTCGTAGTCGTCGTCGCGTGGGGGTTTTGCTGGATGACGACCTGGGAAGCCCCACTATTTATTCCACTATTTCTTCCCCTGCCGGATCTTGGCATCCGAAAACCATGATCAGTAATCTTTATTCTTCCACCGTCCATAGCCATATAGATTAACTAGGAAGAATAATGTGGTGGTCATTCCAAGGCCTTCCACATCGCAGTTTCCCAACCATACCGCTGTTCCAGCTCTGCTCATTTGTCTTCGGCCTTAGATTAGTTTTGGTAAAGCTGCTGCTCTTTACCAGGGTTATCCAATCAGCCGCCCACTATGGATCAGACGCTATGATCTAGTTTTGGTCCACCCCGGGTATTTTATTTCCCCGGTACCCGCTATATCTAGCGAGCATCCCCCTATCCGCCACCTGGGGAGGCGCCCAGTAGGGGACCCCCTGGGGTTTAGATGATTAGCGTGGTACAATTTATAGTTTGGTACTTAGAAGTATGATTTTATAGTGAAGTGAGTTTCACTGTTTAAGAAAATGTTAACTTACTCCATTGTCGGCTGAAAGAGCAATATCAACATTGTAAGCATGTTTAACACCATGCTATTTTGATGCACAAGCTGATTAAACATTTTCAAATTTATTTAAACATTGAGTGGGAAGAGTATTAACGTTTTCGTTGCTATTAATGTTGGTTGATCGAGATGTATTATTCATGTTATTAAGTGGCGAAGCGAAGCGGAATCACTTACTAACTTCATGTTGTCCGTCTGTCTGTCCGTCCGTCCGAGCAAAAACGCGAGAACGGCTGGGAATTTCCAAATTCTGTTTTCCCCAATCGACAGGTGCCTAAAAAGGCTTGTTTGCTAATGATTTTGAAACTGATTGGTCAACTTTAAATATCTTCAATTATACATTACTGCTGTGAGACTAGCAACATATTTTTCTACTGCTTCGCCACTTTCCTATGCGTTGCAAGCTTTGCAGGTTTATTTGTGAGAGAGTTGGAGTGGGCATTTTATTAGTGTGTTTGGTTAGAAAGAGGTTTGTGTTTGTATTTGATGATGAAGAGGGATGATTGATAGATTTGCTGTTGTTGCTGTTGCTTTTATAAAGCCGATAATAATATTAACAGCCTGGATGCGAACGTCCGCATAAGGTACACGTGACAGGAGTATTATTTCTCTTTTTGCAGCTTCAATGCTATATTTTACACACATAAATGATCGCTTGTAGTAAGTTCTTGTGTGCCCGTGCACGTAACATCTCATATATTATGTCATTATCTCTTCTGGGCGGCTTCACTTGTACTGAGTAATTTAATGGATGAGTTATTTTATATGTGTCTATTATTGGTGGCTGGTTTATAAAGAACATATAATGGCATCTTAGATTGTCTTTGTTAAGCATGAATAATGTTTGTCACTGCATGTTTCAATAAAATTATTTTCTCTTAGATGTTAAGGATATGCATTGAATAATTAAGATGTATAATAACTCGGTAAGCCCTTCCGTCTTTAGGTTGGTGTGTGTTATGAATTATATTCTGTTCTTGCATAAAGTTTACCAAGTTTCTGTATGTATAAGGGAGATATTGATTCTAATAGTATTGTTAAAACATATTTCTAGTAGCGCAGTGGTATTATTTGGCCATTTTGGGGTAATTAATCACACCATATAGGGTAGAGGTTTCGAAATATTCTTCACAGGATTGATGGTGGTTAAAGATTCTTTACTTTTTAGTGCTAATGTGTTAAATCTGATATCCAAATTTATTTCCGCATTTGCAGGATTCTTATTAGAAAAAAATTCTATCTGTTGATGCTTTGTACTATTGGCCATAATATTTTATTTGGATGTGCTATTAATCTCTTCGACGCTAACATTCTTTCTGAGTGTCTTGATTACCTTATTTAGGTTGATAAAATACATACTATTGCAATTGATATGATTATAGCGGTTGACATGGGGAATTAGGGTGTAATTTTTGAATATAAGCATTATTTGTTGACATCTGATCGTTTGATGGCTATGGCTGATATAATATTGGTATTTGTGGTTTTATCATTGGCTGGTATTGCATGCAGTTTGATGATGACATAGCTTGCATATTATTATTTATAAATCCGGAGCCATTCTCTGTAGAAATTTTTTTTAACAATTCATGTTTATTTGCTTGGAAAGACAAATTAGGTGCGTAATTGCACTTATCACAACAGGCTTTGACCTCAACTCTTCAATATTAAATTTAAAATTAAAATTAATACACAGATACGGCTTTATCGCTTATGACACATCTATTTGGCTTCGACGCACGAGCTGAACTGAAAGTATTGTTAATCAGTGAAATTTAATGTTATAATTTTATTTCTAGAAATCTAAAAGAAAATTTTAAATTTTTCTAACAACAAGGTAAATTTGTGGGTTCAGATATATCTAACAAATGACACCTTTCTTATAAATTGCCTAAAAACTTTCTGCCACCTATAAAATTTTTAGTGGAAAAACAAGACAAATAAAAATAAATTACCACAGCAAAGGAGAGTTGAATGATGGGAAAGTAGCCAATTGTACTTTTCTCAGAACCGTGATATTTAAGGGTGGCAATTTCAGAATAAATTATTAATACTAAATTTATTGCATAACATCATGAGCCTAAGGGCCTCAACATTTCTGAAAACAGTTTTGTAAAAGATGCAAAAGAAGTGAAAGGTCTGCCACTTGGTAACAATACTGTTAGCAGAGAAATAGATGTAATGAGTGAAGATGTTGAAACACAACTTACTGAAACCAAGAAAATTTTTAGTACAAATAAATGAATCAACTCTGAAAGAGACTGAGGCCGTATTGCTAACATTTTAAAGATATATTTATATGTATAGTAAGTCAAAATATTATTTAGATATCAGTAATATATCAAATTTAATTGGCAAAAAAATGACCACGTAAAATTAATGGAAGATAACTAATTTATAAATGTTTTTTTGCACTTTGTTATTTATCGAGAAAACTTAGTGCCCAAAAGTATTTGAATTGTACTAAAATTAATTATAAAATTTATCGATATTATCAAAGCTTGAGCATTTTGTAAGGCAATTTTGTTAAGATAAAGACTATGCGAGACTTTTACTTTACATTGGTGGCTGTCAAAGAGGAATAAGAAGATTCATGAAACTGTTTAATGTGTTTGGTGATACACCTGATAACCGATAGTGGCAATGAATTTGTGAGTTATTTAGCAAATAGCTTTGAAAAACTGAATATGTTGAATAATCAACTTCAAGAAACAAATAAAACTCTTGTTGATGTAAAGGCAAAAATATTTGGCTTCAGTACATTTATAGTTATGTCAAAAATATAATTTTTATAAGATGGATGGACTCTGACTTAAAAAAAAGTTTTTTTTTGATTTAAAACAAATTTATATTCTAACATGAGTGATGCAGCTAGCGTTAAAAAAACAGAAATGCTGCGATGAATCAGTTAAAACTTTATTCGATATAAAAGAAGTCATGGAACGGTTTCGTGATAAGATAGAAACTAAATACTCAACTTCAACCAACTTCCCAAACTGTTTATTTGTATATTTAGGTGAATATCGTTTTAGTACTATAAATAGTTTGCCTTTGAGGAGAAGAGACGCTGGATATCGAGAAAATTTAAGTTCACTAAATATGTGTTTAATATAAAATTTCTCTGTACAAGAATCTCTACTTCTGTTAAGGTGCATCTTGAATCTATTAAGCATCTTTATTTTATGGTATTGTATAGTAACTGAAATAATCCGAGTAGTACGGAAAAAGTTTCCATTAAAATTATTTTTATTATATTTACGCATTTCAGTTTTTTAATATATATTTTCAAATTGTAATTACTATTTTTCACGTCACTTCATATTACTGTTATTTTTTAAATATTTCTTTAGAGCCGGTTGCATAAAGGTAAGTTTTTTTTTTCATTCACTCATTTGCTAATTTACAATCTACTCCTATAACTAACAGAGTAATGAGTAAATATGAGGCAAGGTTCATGGCAAGCGTTGGGTACCGTCCCTTGACGGTTCTCCACTTTCTCCTAGTTAACTAGGTCTTCTGGCCATTGTCTTTTAAGTCTTCTTTCAATTTGTGGTTGGGTGTATAGTTCACTTATGAGTTGGTTGCTGTGGTTGGTGCTGCGTTGTTTGGATTTGTTGGCGTGGTGGCTGATCACTTCTTTTATAAAGGATATTCCAAAATCGTTGTGGAGGGTTTGATTGGACACGTACCAGGGAGCGTCGGCCATCATGCGAAGTGTCTTCGACTGAAAGGTTTGTAGGATTTTTGTGTTGGAGGGCTAATTGCATCCCCACAGTTCGATACCGTAGGTCCAGACTGGTGTTAGAATTATTTTGTAGATGATCAGTTTGCTCTCCAGAGATAGTTGAGATTTCCTGCCTAGTAGCCAGTTCATTTTCTTCACTTTTAGGTCCAATTGCGTCCTTTTTGCCTTAATGTGCTCTTTCCATGTGAGTCTCTGGTCTAAATGTAGGCCTAAATATTTGACTGTGGCTTTCTGTGGGATCAGAGTGTTATTTATGTTAACTTGTGGACAGTTGCTTCGTTTTGTGGTGAACGTGATCTGGGCGGACTTTTCGGTGTTGACCTGGATCTTCCATCGTTTTAGCCAGTCTTGTAGTTCGTTTAGGTGATCTTGCAGTTTATTAGAAGCTCTTGCTGGATCGATATCGGACGACAAGATTGCTGTGTCGTCAGCAAATGTGGCCATCATAGTGCTCTCTGTGACGGGAATGTCAGCAGTGTATATTAAGTAGAGTAGTGGCCCAAGGACGCTGCCTTGCGGCACTCCAGCTTTAATTGGGTGGTCGTCGGAGAGTGAGTTGTTTACTTTTACTTGGTAGGATCTTTCATTAAGGTAAGATTTTAGGAGTAGGTATATGGGACTGGGAAAATGCCCTTTTAATTTATATAATAATCCGTTGGTCCAAACCTTATCAAAGGCCTGCTGTACGTCAAGGATCACCGCAGCACACATCTTCTTCTCTTCGAGACTTTCTTTGATTTTGTTCACAATTCGGTGGCATTGCTGTGTTGTGGAATACTTTTGTCTGAATCCAAATTGGTGTTCAGGGATTATGTCGTCTGTGAGTGTTGATTGGGTTACTCTGTCGAGAAGAAGTTTTTCAAATATTTTTGACATTTGTGGCAGCAGGCTTATTGGACGGTACGATGAAGGTTCGGTAGGTGGTTTACCTGGTTTTCCAATCATAACTATTTGCGCGTGTTTCCACTGAACTGGGAAATAGCATAATCGAAGGATGCTGTTGAATATAGTAGTTAATAGCACGATTGCCTTTCTTGGTAGATGTTTTAAGATCTCCCCGACTATGAGGTCATACCCAGGGGTCTTGTACGAATTTGTATTGTTGATTTGTTTTCGAATTTCTGCTGGTGTAAAAGGCTTAATATAGTTAATATAGTCTTCAATTTCTTCATCTTGGTTGTCATTGTCTGAGACTGGAGAGAACACTTTTGAAAGATGATCCGCGAATACATTGCTCTTTTCTGTCTGACTGCGCCCAGTTTAGATCAGGTTTTCTTATGGGTGGGGTTTGTATTACTGGCCTCTTAATTATTTTTGTTGCTTTCCACAACGAATGGTCTTCGGGGGATAGATTCGTGATGTAGTGTTTGAAGGTGTCGTTGCGGGCTTGGTTTAAAACAGAGTGGAGTTGGTGTGTTATCCTGTTAAGGTCAGTTTTGTCCTGAGGGTTTCTTGACCTTTGCCATTTCCCACGTGCTCTTCTTCTTTTTGTGATCAATTTTTTAATATGCAGAGGAATATTATCATTTCCCTGGTTTGCTTTGTTCCTTAGAGGAGTGGCTTTCCATGCTGCGGTTTGTATTGTATTCGTTAGATGCTGTACCACCTCTTCGATTTCGAATTGCTCTTTGATACGATGATCCAGTCTGATTTCTTCATTTATTAAGTTTTGGAACATTTGCTAATTGGTATCTCTCTGTAGATAACATTGGTATGGAGGGTTAATATTATGGCGCTATGGTCATGGCATAGATCTAAACTAGACTTAATATCAATGTAAGTATTTGATATGTCTTTTGATATAGCGAAATCAAGTAGGTCCGGAATTTTATTCCTGTCCGTGGGCCAGTAGGTTGGCTCTCCCGTAGAAATATAAGTTAGGTTGTTTAGTTGTATTGAACGGAACAGATTGCGACCTTTAGGTGTGATTAATCTGGACCACCATGTTGTATGTTTGGAGTTCCAGTCTCCGATTGCTATAAATTGTGTTCCAAGATAGTTGAAAAAGTCATTATATTCTTCTGTCGTGATATTGTGTCGTGGCGGGGAGTAAACAGCCGCAATAGTAGTTGGTCTAGGAAGTGATTCTAGTTTTAATAACGTCGCTTGGATTTTGGCTGTTTTAAAGGGTTGGAGGACATGGTGGTTAATAGTCGATCTAATTATGATGGCTGAGCCTGCATGCGCCGTACCGTCAGGGTGATGAGTATAGTAAATGGTGTAGTATGGGATTCTGATAAACGTTCTTTCAGTTGAGTGGTTTTCAGAGATTAGGAGAATATCAATTTTATTGTAGTTTAAATATAGAGTGATTTTTGGAACGTGATTTGATGGCCCGTGTGCATTCCAGGCAGCTATTCGAATTGAGGAGGTCATTGTTTGGTCAAATTGCTTATGACCGTGGTAAGTATGGTGACAATCATGCTGTTTTGGTTTAGTAGCTGGTTGAATAGGTTTTTAAATTCGTATAAAAAGTTTTGCACTGTATTAGTAAGGTTGTCATTATTATTATTATTTTTATTTTGATTACTTGTTGCTCCTGCGGCTACATGGGCATAACTACCTCTAGTTTGAGGAGGCTGTTGTGTTATCTGTTGAGAAGCTGGATTTGTACTTGAATGTAATTCGAGGATTGGTTTATTTGTGAGGTTTGGATTGTGTTTATTTCTGGACTTTAATAGATCTCTGTAAGTTGTGCAGCCCTTGTAGTTGGCAGAGTGCCCTCCGCCACATAGTGCACAGGTAGCCGGGGTGTCTTTGGTTTTATTACAGCTTTTTGAATCGTGTAGTTTGCCGCATTTAACGCAGTTGTATGCTTTCATACAATACGATTTGGAGTGTCCATAGGCCTGGCATCGGGTGCATTGTATTATAGTGTTTTTATGTTTTGGTGGTTTAACTCTTATTTTTGTATTTTGAAGGAATTCTATGTTATAAATTTCATAAAGGTAAGTTAACCTGTGGTTTCGCTAAACTCGGTTTAACTGTTAAGCTGAGGTTAAGTACGGTTCAGTGCTATATAATAATAGGCTCTAACACCCCGCGTGGGAGCAAGGATTGCGAACTGGCTTCGTTCTTTCTGCTCGGTCGTCACATCCCAACTCTGATGCGGGGCAATATAGCAAAAACCGCGCTTAGTCGACCACCATTATTACCTGCCATTCGAAGTGAACCCAGGTATTCAATAATTTTTAGTGACTGAGTAGGTCACCCGTCAGACATCAGAGATATACCGGGAATAAATCCGGGTTGGTATTACAAAAGATTCTTAGTAAAGAACAAATTCCCTAAAATTATGTGTTGCATTATTAATCTCCTAAAAAATAGACGCGAAAATAGATGTTATTTGAATACTTAAGCTCATTTTGTAGGAAAGAAAATCATGGGCTTAATTAGTCATTTGTAATTGACCAAAAAATTACTTGTTTTAAGAAATATTATTCTTATTTGCTCGAGTTAAATAAAAAAAAAGCAATCAAAACAACGAAATTATTCTAAGTAAAAATATGTAAAACATTTTTTTTTAGAAAAACATTGCATTGTATTTTAACATATATTTTTTTAAATTATTTAAATTATTTTTAAATTTATAATTATTTAACTTTATTTATTTATCATAAGATAAAAAATAAATTGTTAAATATAATTAAAAATAAACTTATCTTTATAATAATTCACATAGAAGTAAACTGATGAAGGCATTTTTTATGTTATGGACACATTATTTTATAGAATTTTATAAGTTTTGATGCCACAGTAAATTTTAAATGATAGTGAAACTGTAGTTGAACCAACAAAATTCGAGGTTTAAGTTGATTGGAGTTTAATTACGGCTCGACAGGTTGCATACTTGTGCAACAGGTAACTATTGCTAAAATTCGGTTTAACTACTAATTCTCGGTAACCAGGATTTTGTAGCCGACCCTTGCTGATTTCTTCCTTGGTATTTTACCTACCCTTTTGTTTTTTACTTTTTATTTCTATAGAAGCCACGTTCTTTGAAAGTTTGTTTAGACTGAGTTAACAGTCTTTTAGGCTTCCTTCACGTGAATAACAGTTCAATTTTTAAATAATTAAAATTATGTGTGACAACAGAATTAGATTTTTATATATTGTAAGGTGGGATATGCCGAAAAAATAATTGGGGAGCACTGACCTAGACGAACAACTTTCCTAGGATTATTTTAAAAACTAGAATATAATTTAACAGAAATCGTGATATCACAACAATGAAGATGCTGCATATTTCTGACACGCTCTTAAATCCCAGAAATATTTTGTTAACGTTTGGTTTTCGTGATTTTATTTGTATGTAAACTGTAACAAAATAAATTGAAACTAGGTAAATTAAATATAAATTAGAATTATTTTTTTTGTTTATTGAAAATCATCTATTCTAAATGATCTTCCAATAGGGACTTCCGAATTTTGATAGTTGATAGCGGCCATATTGTTAAAGCTACATCTGTCAAATTGTCTGTCATTTATTCAGTCTGTTTTACCAAATTACCGTGGATGGATATAGTGTCCAACAACACGTGCAAATGATAAAATTGTTTCATCAAAATGGGTGTTCTGTTTGGGTAACGTTTCGCGCGCTACGCCCATTTTACGGTCGCCATAGTCGCCCTACCGAGAGGACTATTCGCAGTGTGGTGGATAAATGAGTCCACTGGTTCCGTAAACAATGAACCAACATCCGTACGACAACGAAACGCAAGATCTGCCGGAAACATTGCCGCTGTCCGTGAGAGTGTGCAGGAGAATCCGAGGCAGTCGGTTTCGCGTCGCTCACAAGAACTCGGCCTTTCGCAGTCCATAACTTGGAGAATTTTGCGTCGTAACTTAGGCCTGTACCCGTACAAAATTCAACTGACCATAGACAACGACGTGTGTTCGCTGAATGGGCCCTGGAGCAGTTGGAAACTGACCCTAATTTTCATCGAAAAATCATCTTTAGCGATGAGCCCCATTTCTGGATGAATGAGTACGTCAACAAACATAATTGTCGAATTTAGGACAATTCCAATCCACATGAGATCCAAGAGCTTCCAATGCATCCCGAAAAAGTCACTGTTTGGTGTGGATTTTGGGCTGGCGGCGTCATTGGTCCATATTTCTTTGAGAACGACGTTGGCCAGGCCATTACCGTGAACGGCGAGCGCTATAGGTCGATGATTACCAACTTATTTTGGCCTGAATTGGATGGTATGGGCACCAACGACTTGTGGTTTCAACAGGACGGCGCTACGTGCCACACAGCTCATGCCACATTGGACATTCTGCACGAGCGATTTGAGGGCATGTCATATCACGTGGATGTGATGTGAACTGGCCACCGAGATCGTGCGATTTGACCCCGTTAGACTTTTTCTTGTGGGGTTTTCTGAAGTCGCAGGTCTATGCGAATAAGCTACAAATCACAGCGGCCCTCAAAGCCAACATAACCCATGCCCATCGGTCAAATTCAGCCTGATTTATGCGCTAGACTCTTGGAAAATAGGTCATTCTGAATGCGCACCACCCAGCGAAGCTGCGGCGGACATTTGCACGATGTTATATTCCATACATAATGGCATCGATAGGCCTTTCAAACGAATAAAAAATTTCGATGATATCTCACACACACTTTGTTTTATTTAAATTTAAAGATAGGAAGCGCTTAACGAAAGACCCTTTGCTCTTGATTAAAACACATACTTGTTTCAATGGATAGGTAGTTGTTTGATCTCACTCTAATAAAATAAATGTGGTTTTGACACCAGCTAATGGCTCAAAAATGCTTCAACAGCAACATTATCGAAAAATTTCTGTCATTTTAATAGCTAAGATAAACGAAAATTGCAAAGATATAAGTCTAGACCGTATAGACTATTTTTGCCCAATTTTGAGCTAGACGTGGTCGTAAAGCAGCACATCGTTTTGGATTGTCTGAGTACTGGTGTAGTTTATTTTGACCTTAGAAGCAATTTAGTAACTCCTAAGTATAATGTAAATATTCTCATCGATTACTCTGGTCCTCGGAAAACATTGACGACTTTTATTCTCAACTGCTTCTCGTCTTTCCAAAAGCTGTTTAGACCAAACTTACACTTCAGTTTTTGCCTTACACCTTTTCAAACATTTTCGCCTGTTGTAAGGTCTCTTTTGTAAAATATTCAATAATAATCGGTTGCTCAACAGACGAGGCCATGTTTTGATTTAACATCGTGATAGTGATTAAACAAGTGGTAGCACGAGGTATCTTATGGCCATTTGTAAATCTGTCCAGCAGTAATGACCTAAATTTCTTAAAAGCTGGGTTATGCAGCGAGTCTTGTAATTGTCTTCTTTATACTGCCACAGGGCTCTTTGCTCCGACTCGTACTCAAGTAATATTCATCAGCTGTGATATAAAAGTCTGTTCTATAATGCGACAAACTTAATAGAATTGCTTTTTATATTCTTAGACTGACCTATCGCTCCATCAATAAAGTTACCATTTTCTCATCATTCGGTTTCACATTTTTTTGCGTTTTACAGTATATTTTACAGTCTTTTAAGGGACTATTGATGAAATGGAATCTGTAGAACGCTAATACATAAAGGAGCTTAGTGAGCATACGCGATCAGATAAACTCATGCATTCTAAAGGCTTTCTGTGGAATCAGAACTTCTTCCCGAACATCGTCCTCGTCAAGTGTGAAGCGCTTCAAACTAGACGTTTAAAAATAAAAAAAAAAATATTAAAAAGTTTGGCCATCTTATACAGACGTGTAATTAATTCTTTATGGAGCACCTTCATATGAGGTGCGTTTAAGTTCTAAGGTCTACAAATTGTTTTCTGAAAAAATACTTACCCAAGAAAGTTGCAACTTCTGTTACTTCTCAACGTTATATCAATCTAGACATTTTTCACAACGTCGTTGCTATGATTTTATGGCGTTTGAGAACCCTTCTTTAGGGGTGTGTTTTACCCACTGGTGCAACAACGGCTCGATTTGAAAATGAGCAACCGCGAAGACCTTTATAGTCGGAAATTCATGGCAGCATCACGTGTCAACGTGTCCTGAAATATTGCTACTTGCGCAGCCTTGTGTTCGTCGGTCAGCATTTGTGGGACCCACCTTGAAGAAACTCCGCATTTTCGAGTCATCATGCAAAATGGACTCCACAGATCTTACGAAAATGCCAAGTTTAGAGGCGACATCACGCACACCCAATCGACGATTTTCCATAACAACTTGGTCCACTCGCGCAATCATGGTTTCGGTCCAGCTGATTCGTGGCCGAGGCTGTTTCGGTTTGTTGTCACACAACTCTCGACTTTCTTCAAACTTTCGTACCTACAAACGTACATTTTTAACATCCATAATGTCTTCACCGCATGTATCATTCAATTGACGATGAATGTCGATAGACGTTTCACTAAGCAAGGTGATTTTCTTGAACAAGGTTAGTGACAGAAGAGCACTTCAATTTTGAACGGTTAAAAAATAGCCACATGTGACTTGTGAACAATTTTTAAAACTCTGTTGTAACAACAAAAAAAACATTTTTCAATCCGTTGTTATAGGGAATGAAATCATGATTCGGTACTATAATCCTCAGCAAAAGGAAAATCAATGGAATAGCACAGAACGTACAAACAACAGTCAATGTAGACAAAGGTGGTCAAATCAACGAAAAAGACCGTGGAAACGGTGTTTAGGGATGCAAAGAGAATTTTAATGATGGATTATATGTTAAAAAAAAAACAGCGGTAAACCAGGAGCATTATGTCAGCTGAGTCGAATTTTTTGCCTTATGCACAAAAACGCCTCTGTCTGTAGGGCTGAAATTGTGCAGGTTGCTGCGAAGGACTGTGACTTTCAAAAACTTCCTCATTCACTCTGCAGGTTAGACCTGGCCCTCAGTGACTACTGTCTATTTTTAAAAAGGAAAAGGTCCTTTAAGGTGGATAATTTAACAATAATGAAGAGTTACAGTTACGTTCTTTTTGATTGAGGGGAAAAAAGATCTACAAGTCACAACACGAAAAGGCTCATTTATCTAGAGAACAAAAGGGAGACGTAAGGAATAGGTACACCGATAGATTGGCAGGGAGTGGCGCGTGGCATAATAAGGCAATGTTAGCAAGTTTCCTCTAGTGCAGCAGCTAACTCAATTCCAACGAAAAACAGTAAACTGTGAAGTTGCCGCGTACACTTGATCTAATTTAGTTGGCCCGATGCCGCGCAATTTCCAGCGAGCAGTGGCCCGCATCCGAGCATGGCACCTTTAAGCCGGCTCCGTCGAAATATTAATGACTCGGGAGCGCTAAAGCTAAAATAACAAAGCGCCCGGGCAAAGGCACTTAACACTTTCGGATTCATAAAAGAGCATCCTGAAAGCGCCAAAGTTTTGGGCGGCGCGTCTGGAGTCTGGGATTATTGTTGCTCTACCGAGTGCGAGCGCCGTGTTTGTTCTTAAAGATCAATGTAATATTCAATTTGAGCGGAGTCGCTAAGAATTTGCATAATGGGAATTTCTGAGCAGTGCAGTTTGTTTGAAATGGCAATGGTCTTTCATTAGCTTTTGTAAAAGGAAATGCGCCTATCAAGGAAAGTTGTTTGTGCATAGGTATACCTTTTTACTCTCTAGCATTTTGTCTGCTTTTTGTCCGCAGCGATTTCAGAGAATTTATTTTTTAGTATCCTAACTTTGTACTAAAATATCCTTTAACACTCTTTTACTAGCTCTTCTTGACATGTTTTATAATAGATAATATTTAGAAGGATTTTTGTAATACATTTTTGGTTTTCAAATCATGTCATTTCTGTTGGTTACTATAATCCATGTGAATATATTTTTCTTTTTCTTCTTCGGTTTATTATATTTTTGGCATTCGTTTTACGTGACCATATCAACGTAGTGCTCGATTTTCTAAACTTTTTAGCTGGGTTACTTCATCTTTTTCCATATTACTTCTGTTCTCATCCTATATCTTCTGATAGATTTTAGACATCTTCTTAAGTAATCCAGTTCTACTGCTGTAATTCTATTTCAAACATATTTCGTCATTGACTCTAATTCTGTCCCATAGAGTATGATATTCTCTACTATACTATAGAACATCATTTTCTTTGTCTTTACTTAAGTTATCACTCCATAGTAGTCCCTGTAGATTCTTTATTATCGTTTTTTTCATTGTTATTCTTTGAAGATATCCTTCTGATACCTGTCAGCTGAGGTTATAGTTGTTCCTAAGTAACTGAAGTTGTTACAGGGTTTAATATCCTGTCCGTCAACATTTAAGTTTCCTGTCGCTCTTTCCGCACACATGTATTCTGTTTTTTCTTTAATTCTTCTTTAAGTTTCCATAACGTAAATTCCATATATTCCTTATCCTGTGCAAATATGATTTGGCCATCCGCGGAAAGTAGTGAGTGTAATGTGCCGTTATTTATTTCAAAACCCATTCTTGGGCATTTTTGGTATATATATATATATATATATATATATATATATATATATATATATATATATATTATGCATTCTTTTTGTCAGGTTTATCCATTTTCCTCTTATATATATTTTTCTTATCGCCTGCCCTATCTTACATCTAGGTACATTATAATATGATTTTTCAAGATCTACACAGGTCATATGAGTGTCTATCTCTGTCTTTTTCTATTAATTGTCTATTCAATGTATGTTATCAAGGTATAAATTTTATTCCTTCCTTCTCTATTTTATTTTTTATTACTTTTAAGGATAGACTATGGCAATGGCTATGGAAAGGATGACTGTTATTTCTTTATAATTAATGTATAATTGTTTGTCTCCTCTTTTATATAGAGAAGTTATGTATGCTTCTTGGCATTTTGGAGGAATGTCTTGTTTCTCCTCTATTATGTTGAAGATGTTAGTAATTATAAATGTTATAACTTTCTTTCCCCTATATTTGAGTAGTTTCGTTCGTATGTTCCCTGGACCTGGTGACTTCTTTTTTGCTTTTTTAGAGCTTCTTGCACTTCGTCTTCTTTAATCTCTGGTATCGATCTGTCATGCTTTATTGTGTCATCTTGTTGGTGTTTGACTCTATGTTCTATTAAAAGATCTGAATAATGCTCTATCTATTGTTGTGGCTTTATGGTATTTAGATTTCTTTCGAAATTCCTATTATTTCTTATCTTTTGATTACTTTTCATGCAGCTGTTGATTTGTTATATGCTATTGTGTTGTCTATGTCTATGTATATTCTTACTAATACTCATATTTTTTTAATTTTTACTTGGTCTCTTAACTTTACATACTTTTGTCTTAATATTGGCGTTTTTTTAAATAACCATTTTATGTATGCTTTTTTTCTCTGATTAGCCCTTCTAATTCTTCTAAGAACTATTCTATCGGTTTAAGCTTTTTCTGCGGCTTCTTTTATTACCTTCTTTAAGTGAGTGTACATTTCTCTAAAGACTCCTCTTTGTTTTCGTCTAGATTGTTGTTTATTTTTTTTTATATAGAGTTTTTATGCTAAATTGTTTCAGTATGTCTGTTTTATATAGATTTAGTTTCTTTGATTTCTTCTTCTGATTCTGATATTTCGTGTGGTTCGTTTTTCTTTGTGGGTTTTGTATGTAAAGTGACACAAGCGTGTGATGATTGCTTCCGCATTATGGTTGTCTGTAGGCTCTTATGTCTTTTATATGTATTTTCCTATTTCTTTTCGTAACCGGTAGATCTATTATCAATTTTATATTTTGTTGTGGATCGATCTAGATGAATTTGTAAATGTCTTTGTGTTGCTTAAAAGCGAATTAACCAAATTGAGCACTACGTCTTTATTCTTCCTTTCAACTCGGTTATTTAGATCTTTTCCAACTATTAATTCTTTTCTGTTTTGTGTATTCTCTATTTTTCTCTTCCTTTGAAGCATTGTCGTTTATCGCGTAGGTTCCTAGAATTATTTTCGGTTGTCCGTATATGTTTATCTCCAAGTTAATTATTCTCTCATCTACTTGTTTGAATGAGGTATTGTATTTTGTCCATTTTCGTTTAATCAATATGGATACTCCACTTTTGGCTCATTGATGTTTTGGGACTCCACTCCATATGTGGTAGTAGTTATCCAGTATATCTTTTCCAACTCCTCTCTTTTTGGTCTTTGTTAGTACAATAATATACGTTTATATTTTTTCTGTTTCTAAACCACTTCTTTTTGTTTGCTCTATTTACTTAGAATATTTTTGTTTTAAAATTAATTGGCATTTTGGAAACACTGCAGCCGTATTTTTTTCTATGTGCTGAGTGGTTAGTTACAATGATACAACCCTCCTCCTTTACCGGCAGAGTTTTTTGTCCACAGCGATTTTAGAGAATTTATTTTTTAGTTTTTTTAGTATCCTAGCTTTGTACTAAAATATTCTTTTACTTTCTTTTATTGGCTCTTTTTATGCTGTTTACTTGACATTCATTTGTTCTTGACATGTTTTATTTTAGATAATATTTAAAAGGATTTTTGTAATACATTTTTGATTTTCAAATCTTGTCATCTCTGTTGGTTGCTATAAGAAATGCAAATATTTTTTTAGATATATATTTCTCGTACTTTAGATTAAAAATTTTAGTTACTCAAATGCTATTTATTATTTTTAGTTGTATTGATGACACTTACATTAAGTATTTAATTTTCGATTTTATGTTTAGATATTTTGTTGAGGAGTCAATGCATCTGCCGTATTTTGTTATTAATCTGGGTTATGTTAGACTTCCAAGTTAATTTAAAATCCAGTGTTAATCCCAGATATTTACTTCGATAGTACAACGTTGTTTCTAACATTTGGACTGTGATCGGGTCTTGCCTTTAAAGTTATTTGTGTTGATTTTGTTGATGCTTGATGATTGCTGAACGTCCTTATAAACGGCTACGATGGCAATATAGTCAACGAACGTTGCAGTTGTAGTGTTAAACACAAGATGGGGAAATGATCCTAGGACGCTACCATGTGGTACCGGATTTGATGGAAATGTAAGGTATGGTTTTGGGATATGGTGGTAATGTGTAATGTTGAAGATGCAGTCTGAACATGATCTACCTTTTCTGAATCTATGTTTTGTTTCCGATAAGATCTTGTCATTATATTGACATATAATTTATAACATCTATTATATATTTATGGTTATTGCAGTCTTTCCGACTGCCACGTTTGAATATCAGTTTTATTGCAGCTACTTTCTAATCTTCTGGTATATGACCAAAACGCCAACAGATGTTTATAAAATGTTGCATGTGTAGCGCAGCCGGAGAATATTTTATATGTTTAATTAATGAATGAAATTCATCTATTATAAGAGGGTCTCCATCTTCATTTATAAATCCTTAGGCGATTTCTTGTTCCTGAAGTGATTTAGTCACGTTTCTTTACTAATTCTTTCATTATTATTGAGATACCTTAATATTTCATAAGCTTCCTTTTGCTTTCCGCGAGTGTCATGTTTAATATCGTACATATTTTCTTCAGTTTTTCGCTTCACTTTTCTTTTTACTATTGCTTTTTCTGTAACTGTATTTTGCTCTAGTCTGATTTTATGTTAATATAATTTAGATACGACCTATTTATTTCTTTATTCCAAGCTTTTAGTCTTTTGTTGTTGAATCTTTTAGTTCTTGTTCTTTAGGTTTCTGCAGCGGCTTGAATGATTAAATTTTAGATTTTTTCCCATTCTTGATTTATGTTTTTGCTGGCCGCTTTTTGCTAGAAAAATAATAATACTTTCTTATAACACCTTTATACTTTTATCTAGTAATAGGTGGTGTTTGAAGGTTTGATCTAGGAATTTATTAGCTGCGGGCTGTTACTTTCACTATAGCAAGTTTGGATATATGTAAGAAATGATCTGAGTTTAAGTGAAAGCCCTTATAAACTCTTGTGTCATGCACTAGGTTATATAATTTTTTGTTTACTAACACAGTCAATTATTGATTGTCTACCTCTAGCATTCAAAATATATTTGTGGATGTTTCTGTGTGGGTAATAAGTGTTTATTTTCTATTTTTCTTCTTCTTAGAATGAGTCTGCGCCTTATTTATTTATCCAATTACGTCTCCGTCTTTAACTTTCTTGGGACGTGGGGGTCTACGATTCTAACCATCGCTTCGGTGGTCTGTCAAGTGGTTTGCGCCTTAAACACTTTCTACCCCTTATTATTCTTGCAAGTTAGCCTTTTCTCCTTTCCCGGATCCATTTTACTATATCTGGTATATTGCTAGTTTGTCATATTACCGCATTTGGGATTCTGCCTCTTAGGATGTCTAGTTATTCTTCTTACAACCTTTATTTCGGTTGTTAGAATGGACTTTTTTGATCTGTCAGCTCTGGTTTCAACAGCGAATGTTATTGTTGGTCAAACATAAGTTTTATATATACGTACCTTGTTTTTGCCTATATTTATTTTTCTATATGATGTCTTTATTTATTGTTTATTTTGTGTCTTATTTTGCTAACCCTATCTTGATGCGTTGTCCGATATACTCCCAGGTACTGTAATGACATGACTTGTTCAATTATAGTGTCGTCTATGGTCAATTTACAGTGGATTGAGTTTTTGATATTACCATAGCATTTGTTTTGTGTGCCGATATTTTCATGTTATACTTTGCAGCTATAAAACTCTTGGTAATTTATCTTCGCTTTCAGGTATTATCACTGCATTATATCTTTTCCCGGCCGTTTTGATGTTATCAATGATCTTATCCATTACAATACTGAACAGCAGCGAGATTAAAGAGTTACCCTGTCATATAGCTGTAGCCATTGGTATGTTGATTAACACTATTGTTTAATTAACACTTTTTTGTGTTCAATTCTTGTGTTATTCTAATTATTTCAAGTGGAACACCTGTTACTTTCGGAATGTTAACAATATCTACAAGTCAAATCTATGAAATATATAAATGCTGGCTTGCTAAATTCTATTATATCTCTATATATATGGTCTTTTCTAGGACCTGTCGCAACGTACCTATAACATATGTGACTGACCTCCTTTTTCTAAATTATTGCTGCTTTTTATTAATCGTGGGGTATTTTAGGATTATGTTTTAGGTGGTGCGAGTAAACAATTTTACTGTGGAAGCGTTTTACTTAGAAGCGTTATGCCTTTATAATTATCTGGTTATCTTTTTGTTATCTTTATTAAATATAGGGATCGTCATGTTCTTTATCCATTTGTTTATGTATTTTAAATATGCGGCTCGTAAACCATAGCGTAATATTTTTCTTTACGAAGCCCGGTTCGGTGTTCTCTTCTTTAAAACGTTCGTTGCGGTATTATAAATATTGCTTCTGACCTTCTGCCAGCTTACTTAGGCGTAATCTTCAGGCTTAAATTTTTTGCAATAGTTTTCTTAGCGTAGAGATCTGTTACTGTTTCATCCAGCATTGATTCGATATTGAATTTCTCTATATAATTGTTTTGTGGTTTCTGTTTCCGGAACCTGTATCTGTTGAGAATAAGCTACGCACGTCAATAATTTGCGAGGGATGTATTTCTCTGTTTGATATTCTATAGTCTATCATCAAGTCTATCTTTATCCTAGAGTTAAATTATATTATTTTGTGTTGAGACTTGTAATTAAAAAACGTATTGCTTATTCACAGTTCATTTTCTGTGCAAAACTTATTAGACTTATTTTGTTTTCATTTAGATTTGGCCCGTTAATCGTTATTGTATGCCTGTCACTGGTTCTTTGCCTCTCTGTGCGTTTAGGTCACCCATTATAAAAGTTTTTATATTCGCCGGTATCTTGTGTATTTTTTCTTGAAGTTACCTACAGAGTGCTTTTGTCTTATTTCTATGCTTTTTAGTGTCTGGCGCCTACACGCTAATTAAGTTAACCTTTTCTTTCCCGGTGTTTACGGTAATTTGTAATGAGTATCTTCTATATGTTGATCGTATTTATTATTCATAATAAAGCCTACTCCGGCAGTAGCTTTTTGATGTTTTGCTCTGCCACTATATTTGAGAGTACACCCTAGATACCTTATTTTGCCTTTGCCCTTTTGTTTGGTTTTGAAAACTGCTCATATGTCTAGCATAACTTTTTGATTCCTATCATTTCGCGGTAATGTATTTCAACAGGCAAGTCTAATGATGTTTTTCTTTCATCCATTTCTCTTTGTTTTTTTGAGTGTCTAAACTCTTTGTCTTTGTCCGGATGAGGGTTGGCTCTTTTTCATAAATCCTGATTCGAGGCTGTTTATATTGTATTATTATTTCTAACGCGTATTTATTTATCATCTCAGTACCATGTCATTGTGAGGATCATCATATTTAGATCTGTACACGTTATTTAGTTTTACCCCAAACAGGCTGCTAGCCGGCTTGGGACCAGCTACGGCGGAGATAAAATAAGTGTTTTTTATTTTAAATTCTAATTGTTTAAAGTAGCAAATTCAATTAGTTGTTTCCTTGCCATTTAAAATTTTTTCTCCATATGAAATCATAATATTTTCTATTGGCGTTTAAATCTCTCCCATAATGCTATCGTTATTATTTCGTAAAATTCCTCCGTCTTTTCTATGGGTGTTTTCTGGACTATAGGCGCCTATGACTAGTGTATCCTATAAGGGTTTTATACGAAAATATTGATCTTTCATTTGCAAATATAATAGATTGCTATACCCGCTGCCGTGCGTTTGCTAGCAGATACTCCACAGTACGGTCTTATATAATGCTCTAATTCTGTCGATTTTTGTTGTTACGTCTATGCCTTTGTCAATTAATTCTTTTTATAATTATAACTCTTTACGTCTAAGACATCTAACGTTTAATACTCCTATTTTAACAAATCAAGAGAACTTTTAGTTAAATTAAAGTAGCTTCTAAGCATGTTTCTAGCATTTTGCAGAGTAAGACTTCTAGTGAGTCGCCAGCTTCAGGCTTGATGTCTAGCCTCTTGATATATTTATTAACTCTTACCAGGAAGCTTGCCTCTTTTACACAAATTATTGTTGAGATTTTCACCCATAATTCTGGGTTAGGTCTGGTTATGTTTCCAGTTGCAGTGTTTCTTCTGCCAAGTTTACCATATCGGAATCCATCTCCTCTGTCAGCTAGTTGTTGGCACCTAAGTGCTAGTTTTGGTCCTTCTTATTCTTGCGGTGTCTTGGTCATCAACGGTCGTTGGCTTTCAAGTTGGCTATCATGTTTACTATGGTGGCTTTATTGACTGATGCTGGGAACAATTGAATGGTCGCTTTCCCATACCAATTTTGTAAGTTCCTCAGCCAGGAAGTCTTTCTTCTACCTCTCCTACGTTTACCGACTATTTTTCTCTGTATGATTAAATAAATAATTTTATTATTTTGGCCTACTCCTCTATGACCCCAAATCTATTCGCCACCTGGAGAGTCGATGGAGGAATAGCAACCCCATACGGGATAAAAAAGGTACATTAAAAGTCTTTGAATGTCTTGTAGTAAAACTTCTTTTTATTTATGTTACATATTATTTTAGAGTATTTGTTAATTGTCATAATTTTTTATTATTTAAGTGCAACTTTCGTTTGCAAAAAATATTTCAATTATACCACTTCTGAATTTTCTACCATTAATTTTGCTTTTGCGTAAGCATCAGTAATATGTTAGCAACTTTGTTCTTTAATAGTTTCGTCTGACAAAACTTTAAAATTATTTTAGAAAAACTCTTGTCAATTCGTGCTTTGTTTACCTTCTTTGTTTGCCGCTTTTTTGTGAATGAGAAAACATTGTGTTTCCAACATATTGCTAGGATAAAATTTTGAATTTCAATTTTTATAAGTTTTGGGCAGATTAAAGTGCATTAAAGCTGAGAAAGTTCCGCTGAAAGCTTTTCTCTTAAAAACCCCGGTACGTTGTTGGGTGTTCATAACCCGAAGGCATGAGATGCCTGCGGATTCGCTAATTGCGTTCGTTGGTGGCGGTGGCAGGACCGCGCAAGATCGACGCACGGCACGCAATCGGCGAGGATGTGGCAAGAATGCGTGCTGCAAAGGCCGGAGAAATCCGATTTAAATCCTTCATTTGCATACGTCAGGCCTTTCGCCTATCTCACCCTCCCCCGCAATTTCCGCAACCCCGAGACACGCCGCTCCGCACACTTCGAATTCATTTGGCTATTCACATAGCCTAAGCGCGGGAAGCTACAATTTTTCGGGGCTGTTTTGATTCCGCGCCGCGGGTTTGATTGAATTCGGCGAGATAGATGGGAAAAGTTCGCGCCCCGGCTCCGGGCCAAGCGGGACGAGTTCAACGCCCATCCTTCAGTTCTCGAAGCGCCGCGCTTTTTGCTGTTGAGGAAGGTTGGCGTAATCGGTGACCGCATAACGACGCGGCCTCATTTCGCCGAGCGCTTCTGGAATTCCAGTTGGCGCCCCCACTTACGGTCCATTCATCACTGTCGGGCTTTGGGGCTTTAGTTTTTGGATGGGAGTGGATTAATAATATATATTTGCGATGTTCCAAGTAGGTGACTGGGCAAAAACGGAGGACGTTCATGAAGTTTATATCGGCCAGTACTTATCCGGTATAAATCGCCGAAAAGCGATCATATCTGGGTTAGGCAGCTGACTGCAGCAAAAGGAGCAAACTGCTGGGTTTTCATTATCGTATCCAACTGGGTAACCCAGTTTAAAAGGTTTTCGTTCTGAGAAAGATATAGGGATCAAATCAACCCGGACGGGAATCTAGGACGGCCACGTCTTGTTAGCCAGGTCAGGGAAATTAAAACCTTGTACACAGTAATTCAGGAAACTCCATTAACTTACAGTGTATAAGCCAAATAAAAATTTAAATGTGAAAATGATTCAGAAAGTCTAAAACTGAATGCACAGAAATTTGTTATTTTCTTAATCTCATGATTCTCAAAATGAATTAAAGGAAAATTAGCAACTCTTGTTTTTAATTTCAAACTATAAATGTTGTAAGGTTATGATATTTTAATTTTGGTAACTTAAGGAAGTTTTCGGTTAATCAGTTAATAACAAATTTAGCATGCAGTGCTTAGTTTAGATAAAACACTTATTATACAGGGTCGTCAACGTAAACCCTAAAAATAAGGTTACAGTTAAAGTAAATAGTATTAAGAGCCCTACTTTCAATGTAGCTGGCATCAGAGTTACGACTTTCTCGAACGGGTAACTAAACCTGCTGCAGTCCAACACATCTTTCTTCATGTCCATATAAGACATTACCCCCGTGATGGAGGCTTTCCTCAAAGAAGTGGGGTTCGATAATATTTATTTCGCTGCTCACAAGCTCTAGCACCATCACAAAGGGGTAAAATTTTGTATGTACGACGGTAGGCACTTCAAATGCCTGTTGGAAGATCCAACAGTAATTTTGGCCATTCACCCTTTTGTTCTGAATGAACTGCTTTACATCTGAAAGGAATTTTAGAACGCCCGTATTGTAATTAAGCAGTACTTGGACCTTTAACTTTCTGTGTATCTTGTTTTTCTCAGTTAACAGTTGAAAACTTCTCGGGACTAAAGACTTGTAGTGCAGATTGCTAGTGCATTGCTAGACTGACCGTGGATCTCGCCGCGCCATGTTCTTTGCCAGGTCCAGAATTTCGATTGATCTTCTCTTTTAATTCGCGAACAAATTCATCTTTTTTGTTGTAATCAAATAATTTGCTGTGAACTGTTCTAGCAATAGTTATTGCTTCTTGGTGATCATATGCCCTATACTACAAAACACGGAATAATAAAAGATTCGACTCTAACAGCTTTATGATCGTATTTTCGGCTCATTTTCTCTACTATCATAGGTTGTTGATTATGTGAAGCTAACTTGTTTTCGTTGATATTCCGCGATTGTGTTTCGGAGCAAGCGGACGCGCGTAGGTATCATTCGTACGCCAGCTGATCTTATAAGGTAAAACCTTTACGACTGTTGCATCAAGTCAAACACTGCAATTAAAACTCAGACGTGAAGGCCTTCTACCAGCTTCCCGAAGAAACGCAACCCCCGCAGAAGCAGCCTTAAATGGTTCTACCAGCGACGATGATAGCACCAGCCCAAACTCAAATGTACAACAACCAATATCTTCAAATATGAGTTATCCTGTAGCTTTTGGATGGTAGTTGGTTTATTGACGCAGGCTTTACTTTTTAAATATCTCCACAAAAAGTCTAAAGGCGTCAAATCGCACGAACGAACAGGCCAATTGACATTTTTATTTCTCTAAATTAAACATTCACCGAACTTTGACTGCAATAACTCGATATTCTTCTTAAAATAAATGTCATTTATGTCAGTTGAAGTTTTTGGGAGAAATGGTTATTAATCATGCCGCGGTGCGCTCAGAATTCAGTAATCACATTTATAAGCCTCATTTTCGAAAAAATAATGATCTGAGCACAGAGCACACCAAACAGCCGCGTTTTAAAAATGCATTGGTTGTTTTTGACATTTTTTTGAATTTTTGCTAGCCTAAATACGACAGTTTTGCTTGTTCGATGAAAAATTTGAATTAATGGCACAATGCTGAAAGAGCCAATCATACATAATGGTCAATTAGCTTGAGTTCTTAAGTTAATTATTTCTTTTAAGTGTGTAAATTTAAATCTTTGTGCGCAATACGGTGTTTAATGGTCTCTGAAATACCTAAATTTTTGCAATTGACAAGTTATTGAGAGTTTTGGGTCCTCTTTTACACTCTTCTTTACCGCACCGATATTTGCCGGTGTGTGAACCCTTTTGGGTCATTCACTCTTTAATGCATCATCAACAGAACTAATAGCCTTAAATTTTTGAACCAAACTACCGATAGTACTTTCATTTGGACTATTTCACTATTTTTTTAGTGTTTTGGATTTTGGATAGAGGGCAACTTACAAAGTCACGCGCACCAAGGTCACAAATGAGCCCATTGTACTGTCTCTTCCACCGCTACTCCCAGTGCACCCATCCATCAAGCCATTTAGACTAGAGGATGTACATCAGAGGAGTAGTGCTAATGTTGGCCATGTTAAGCCAAAACTTCACCAGCATGGGTCCTCTAACCGGAGCAAGTGCAAGACATTCGCAAAGAACGGGCTCTGCTCTCTCGTCCTCTAAATTGATAATCCCGGCACCTTTCTTCTCTGGCTACTGTTTCTTTTTCTTGATTTTAAAATATAAGACAAAGAAGTGATAGAATAATTTCCCTCTTTCGTTATTAATGGTAGTTACTACTTTTCCACTTATACCAAACAATAGAAGTCGACCGCTTAATGTTTTTTAGTCACTTTAACGCGGTTTTCAATCGAATATGTCTGAATACCAAAAAAATGGAAAACCTTAAACTAAAAAAAATGAAGCTGGGTTGACATAAAAAAGACATGGCGTCTGCATCAAATCCTGCGTCCCTATTAACAAATCCCATATATGTTATTTTTCAAGTTTTATGTTATTTTTGATGATTTGGGTTTTTACCGAAACTTTCTTTCACTTGTTGCTACTAAATAGTATAACTTAATAAAAGCTTTTCTATTATATTTTAATATCCACTAATTGAGAGCTAGTGATTGTCTATTTCTTAATTCTAATCATTTTGTTTAGAATAGCTTTTTAAAGTTTTTTTATGATATTTGAGCTGTGTTCTCCAAATAAATTATATGAAGTTTCCGATTAAAGCTTATATCCAAATATAAGGTGTAGCAGGTGCATTGGAAAGCCCTTGAATTGTCTGGGTAAACTCAATAGTAAGGGTAGATAATATTAAGCGTTTATTGTCAAAGTATTTTAAGAGCGATAATGTTATTGAGTTTTTTTCTGTATCTAACTGTTCACGCCAATCTCCAATTACTTTATTTGAATTTTAAATCAGGGCCGGGCGCTTTCTCCTGTGTATTTGGGATTTGAAATATCGGCGGCGAATTTAGACGACCACGCGCTGATATTTAAGGCCGTGGTTTGGGCCGCGAGACGCTCGCCCCTGGCTCTTTTCGCTCGCTTAGTTTTGAATTTAGTTTGTAATAGTTTAGAAAGCGGTCGACCGGCTTTAAATTTTCCGTAAGCCGAGAGTGTTTTTGACCCAGAGTTCGCCGGCGTGTTTGATTGGCGGCAGAAGTTTTCATTTTCTGCGAGGCCGTTTTGTTGAAAGCTAATTTTGTGGCGGAATTCGATATTTTGCCGATCAGATTAACCTCTTCCTGGAGGTCGTTTTGTCTCCCACTTGTATTTCGGGGTTGAAATTTTTGCTGGTAAAACTCGGTCCAATTTTCCTTTGCTTCTGACTCGAGAGGAACGAAGAAGGAACCTTTGCACCAGGAAAGATGCTATCGATCGGCTCCGCTGTGAATATTGGGGTAACTTGTCCTATCTTTTCACATACACCCTTATTTTCTTTTTCTGGGCCTCCCAGGACCATCAGCACAGGGAACCGATTTCTATGGGAAAGCGTCGTTTTCACAGGTTAGCGTTTTTAGCTTTAGCCTTTTGTCTGAAGTTCGTTTGTTAAATTTAAAATTACTATACAATCCATTTTTGACCGCAACACTAATTTTTTTAATTTATTTTATCGATATTCGTAGTTTGCGGGGTTAAAACATTATTCAAAGTTTCAAACTATTACTTTATGACAACGTTTTGGCAATTTTTTTTTATCTGGGGTTGTATATGTCGCCGAATTTTTATGTTTAGAAGGCTTTTGTTTTATTGTTAAATTCCTGTTCCTGTAAGGCGTTGCTTAATGCTCATAGAAGATGTAATCTGCTGGTGTAAAGCCAAAATTATATGGCAGGTAGGGCTGAATGGTCCAATCAAGCATCAGAAATTTTAGTTGGGTTAGGAAAACATTCCATAATTGTGTATTAGTGTACAAAAACCAAATTTAATTTTGACATGGGTGAGTTTTTGCATATTTTTCTAGCAGTGTATCTCGGAAGTAATGTTGGAGTTTGTGGCAGCAGCGCAAAAAAAATAATACCTGCCAAATTTTAGCAATTGCAAAGCCTTATTATAGCAACAATTCTTTACCTTTAACAGTATCGCTAAAGACGGAAGTTTTCAACCCTCGTCGCGATGAAATTGAAACAGTGATAAGATAGGCAAGCGCCAGATTCCTAACGACGTCTACGGTCGTTAATCAACAGAATGTGGGGTAATCATTAGCTTAGCTTTGACACATAACCCAGAGCGTGTGTGTATATATTTGTGCACGTTGCTATGCCGTACCTCAAACTTGTTTGTAATTTCACGTTCAGTCAGATGTGGAATCGTTTCAACTAGCTCTCACATCTGATTTCAGTTAACGGTTAAAGGTCGCGCTGAATAAAGTTGATCTTAGCGGTAAAAGCGCCATTGCAGAAGCAACCCGTTTGGAACTTTTGTACTGCACAACTAGTAACGTGCCTTCTTTTTCGAATCGATAACAAATGATAAAAATTCAGCTGACAAATTTAACTGAAATTCTTTGATGTCAATTTCGAGTTGCAGTTGAAGAGTACGCGAACGCGCGGGCTTCAATATTAATCGCCCCGGTTCCTGAAGAACATTAGCTGGGAACGGAACGCCTGGAAATGCGTCTTGCCTTGCTCGACTTTTACGCTCCGAGATGGGGCACTCAGACGTTTGCAGTTGGTAAATGTGTCTGTCTTCCCAGCTACAGCGCTGATTTATGGAGCTAATTCTGCAACTCCTGCCTCTGCTTTCAAATCTGCTTCCACGCATTGGAGCAGGCCATGCGTGAAAAGTAGCGAAATATCTGTTTTGCAGTTAAGCCGTGTCGCAAACTCGCCGATAGGCGTGCGAAACAAAAACGTCACGTTTGCCCCGCGGTTAAAAAATGCGTTTCTAAGAAATAGCAACGCGTGAAGGGCGTGGAAGTAGACATTTTGAGAGCAATTAAATTGAACGTGGTATTAAAATTAGTATGTTGATCGTTGAATATATATTTAATTGTCACAGTCATTAACAGTACTTTCTAGTGTTTGCAAAAATTTTTGTCACAGTACATGTTTTTCTAGCTAACTAAATGGTATTTAAATTTCTTTCGTGGCTACCAGGATGTTGGAATTAGTTACTTTGCCTAATTGCTCTATACAAAATTTTTGTTATTGACTGCTATATTTACAACTAGTCCTAGGACTAACAAGCAAATGTGATAATATGAGAAAAGGATATAGCCCAATAGCGATTACCTGTAATTACTAATCTAATTAGTAAGATCTAGTGTTTTTTGTCTATTTAAACGTCTAGTGATACTTCCATCTTCTACAAGATTTGTCTAACACACTAAGATGACTCTGTAGTCTGTGTACATAGTTGGTTGCATATCTTCTTATTTCGTCTCTGACCCATGGAACCTTGAGATCGAAGTGAAGCGTTTTATTGTGATGTACCATTCCGCGTTTTCTAATCTGCGAAGAGTCTTGCTTTGAAATCTTTGTATTATTTGAATATTCGACGTTTCTGTGCTACCTCACACAGGTTTTAACACTACTTTGTACAGTAGCACCTTGTTGTTCAGCGACAATTTAGATTTTCTGCGCAAGAGCCAATACATGTTTTTCACTTCTGATGTTCAACTCTTTCCTTTTTTTCGTAAGGTGTGTTTTCCGTGTAAATTTTTTAGTTCATGTAACTAATTTCAGTATATAACAACAGGATACTTTACTAAGAATAAGAAGCAACACAGCTATTATTATTTTAGTAAATGTGTATATACCAACTGAGGAAGCGGAATAACAGAGAATAATGATTTCTACAAAGATTTTGCTAAAAACCTGTGAAAAAATTTAAAATATGACACTCCTATAGTTATCGAACATTTCAATGCCAATGTGTAAGGAAAATGGCAGAAAAAAAGCAGTGCATGATGCTGCGAGTGACAACAAAACAATGATGGGTAACCTCACAATAGAAATGGACGTGATAATAACTATAAGCATAAAATCGACTACAAAAACATCTGGTTGTTTTAAAAAATAAAAATAAAATCTATTATATGTTGATATCTAAAAAGAGACAAAAAATAATTTACAATATTGGACAGCCGATGTTGGATGCGATCATCTTTTAGTAGTAACTAATTTGAAATTACGAATGATCGACAATCGCAAAGTGTAGTTGAGATAAAGCGATAAGATTGAATAAATGATAGTCAAGATGAAAAAGAAACATAAAATCAATCATTTGCAAATGTAGAAAGAGAACTGAAAAATATAAAAAGAAGTATTGGAAATACTACAAACAAAAAACTATGACTACAAGGCAGCAATGAAGAATAAGAAAGATGCAAGGTTCATGTGGTTAAAAATAGAAAAAGGAGTTGATTAAAAAATATATTAAGCAAAATAAGAACAATTTCACAAACATAACAAGAAGAAAAAAGAGAAAATGGTTGTAACATATAATAAACTCTCTAAGAAAACGCTTAAACATCTACAGATAAAAGTCGAAACATTAATGTACCTACAGAAATTATAGATCGCGAGGAAAGAATGTATTTAATGGCTATAAACTAGCGTTAAAGGTCAGAAGTGAAGATTTAGAGAATTATGATGAAAAAATAGATCAATTATTACCATCAAAATATTTAAGTTTGATAAAGTAATTGTAAATTTTAAACGACACAACGGAGGGTGGGCAGATAATATTTTAAATAAAATGATTAAGTACAGAGGTAATAAAAATACGAAGATTACTCAAGTTTGAAGTTCAGTTATGAGGAAAGGCAGCTACGCCTAATAATCCTTAAAGAAATTCTTAAAGACCGTAAATATAACAAAAAAATATAAATTAAATAACGATATACGCTAATAACCTGTTGGTAAAAAAGATTATATAAAAATCAACACTTGCATAGTATAATTAATAACAAAAATAAAAGAAAATAAAAGGCTGACTAAGAAATACAGTCAGAACATAGAACGTATTATAAATATAAAAAAGTTAATAAGCCTAACAAACGTGGAACAAGAGAAATTAAGAATTTTTAAAAAATTTTTGGTTTGAAGAAAATTCTAGAAGGTAAAAACTTAAGGTTAATAAATTCGGAAAAAAACATCTGAAAAAGAGAAGACGTTATTAAAATAATAAAGGTTTAAAAAATGCTATGATATAGATACGCGCAAAGAATGAAAAGCACCAAAGAGATGAGGAAGATTTCAATGTAGAAACTAAAAAATAATAAACCAAAAGGAAAACCAAATAGCAGAAGGTAGGATGAGGTGGTCAAAGATATAACAAGCCTAATAATTCAAATGCGGAGGAACAAGATTTAAGACCATGATATCTGGAGGAAAATAATGGAGGAACTAAAGACAAGTAACAAATTGGACTAGATAGATATAACGAACGTGGAATAACCCACAATATAATCACGCTACAAAAAATGACACGCATTTTTCCATACCACACAACGTACATTGACTCGTCGTTTCGTTACTCGTCTAAGTCCCCCCTCCCTGCTTGCGTCGTACGGGCGGCAGGGGAAATTACGGCTGGTTTGCTTATTGCTTTCAAACTTTCTCTGTCGAATGTTGTTCTCCATCCAGTTGTCTTCGAGTATTAGTCGTTTCAAACTCGGCCGTTTTGGTGTCGCTCATAATTTTGAAACGTACTGAACTTAAAGACGTATGTACGTCAAAATCTGACAGATACAAGCCCACTGTCAGACAAGAGTGGCTTGAGACCCACTATTGATCTTTACAAACGGAAATGAAAAGAAACACATAATTTGATATATGTAAATGTACATGTTTTCAAAATATAGCGTATTTGCTAAGCACAAGATCGAGCCGTGAAGGAGAACGATATATTTGATGGATTACCGAGTGGTAACGATGTGGCGATTGATATGTGGCAACGCATTGTCATATTAAAGTAAAGTCTTTCATTTTTATTTTCCGTGGATGTGCTATTGAACACGTTGATGGAGTTCTTTTAGTGGTTTGTAAGATATCACCACACACTCTATGCTGCACAAATGCATACACGGAATGCGTTCGGGGGAGCAGATGTACTGCATTTGTTAGTGTCATCATCAAATCGGATATGTATCTTGCAAGGATTTTTTTTTGACACCTGCTGTCCTTGCTTTTCTTAGCATAGTTCTAGTTCACTTTAAATTTCAATATCCAACGAAATACAGTTTTGCGACTATGTGCTGCTTTCCCACGCATGGCTACCAAGCTCTCCTTCTGAGCGTTTCAATAACATAATCCTGTGATATTATGTGGTACTACAGTCTTTATAAAAACACACATTTTAGTCTGAAGCTTACCCAGGGTAACACTTGAAAAAAAAACAAAACTCAAAAGTTAGGTACAGGTTTCTTTCAAACTTCTTACTAATTTGTACTTCAAAATGAATATCAGTTTATTTATCGTTGAATAAAGGTTTATAAGAAACATAAACTGCATTTCTCTCAACAAAAACAACCAAATGTTGTGGTACAAAAGTGGACTGTACAGTAATTTTAAATTTAAACAAAGAAACTTCAAACAAAAGTTAAAGCTACAACACTAACCTGTGGAAACAGCGCTTTCTAGCATAAATCGGTTCCCTGTGCTGTTGGCCCTGGGGGATCTAGGAAAATAAGGGTGTTGGAGAAAAGATAGGAAAAGTTACCCCAATCTTCACAGAGGAGCCGATCGGTAGCGCTTTTCCTGGTGCAAAGATTCCTTCTTCGTTCACCGCCGAGTCAGAAGCAAAGAAAATTGGACCGAGTTTTACCGTCAAAAATTTCAACCCCGAAATGCAATCGGAAACAAAACGACCCCCGGGAAGAGGTTAATATGGACGGCAAAATATCGAATTCCGCCACAAAATTAGCTTTCAATAAAACGGCTTCGCAGAAATGAAAACTTCTGCCACCAATCAAACACGCCGGCGAACTCTCGGTCAAAATGCTCTCGGCTTACCGAAAATTTAAAGCCGGTCGCCCGCCTTCTAAACTATTACAAACTAAATTCAAAACAAAGCTGGCGAAAAGAGCCAAGCAACGGCTAGGCAGCCAAGAGCAGAGCAAAAAAAAACATTGTCGGAGATTATAATCATTAGCTAGAAGTGGAATGTTTGTCAAGCACATTTTTCTATGCACTGTTGAAAAGTTAAAAATAAGAAATATGGGAAATAGATGATTCGCATGTATGAATAAACCACCCATTTAATTTGTACACTCATAGAGAGCTGCAACATTAAATGTACATATGGTGGTAAATTTTTCTTTTTATAAAATATGAAATTATAAGTAATTCAGGTGCTAATTTGACATAGGTTGAAATACAAGTATTTGGAGTGATAGGGCAAAATTTGTAAAATTGGAGCAGGCAGTATAATTCAATTTTTTTGAAAGAAAAAACAACAAAGAAATTCATCAAATCTTTTTTTTATTATAAAACTGTTTAGCTTTATGCAAACCAACAACAAAGACGCTGCTGTGCCAAAAACTATCTTTAAATTCGACGATGTGGTTTTGAGCAATCAACCAATCAGTAGCATTCACGTAAATAACTTTCCTTCATTTTGCATAATTTATTACATATAAAAATTGCTTAAATTGAGTCTGTTCACGCCAGACGAAGAAAGATTTTTTTAAATCAATCGAAGCGTTTCAAAAATTTAACTAATTTTGCGGCATTTTGTAATTATACACGAAAGCTGGATATATCACTTTATATCAAGAACAAACTAAAGATCATAACAGTAGATTAAAGAAGATAAACTGACCCGAAAAAAGCCAAACCGCAAATTATTCGATGGAAAGACAGCACATTTAAGGAATCATCCCCGAATGGTAAAAATATTTAGGTCGTGTGGAAATGAACGAATGTTTAAAATAATCTCACGTCCATTTTATTCGCTTGATCTAGCTTATTCAAATTAACGTCTGATTTTGAAAATCAAAATTTTTCTGTTTGGGCAAAAACTTGGGTCAAAGCGTAAAAGAGCATTTTGGAGGCTCTAGAAAAACTAATTTTTGTAAAGGAATCGAAAACCTCTGGAATGTTTGGGATAAGTGAGTTGAAATTCGAGGGGACTATGTGATAAAATAAAGCTTTATTTTAATATCAAACCAATTTGTCCATTAAACTGCCCTGAACAACACACTTGAATCATTAGTTTATGCAGCGGTAGGTTACCGAGGGTAAAACTTCATACGCCGCTTGAAGGGAACTTTGTAGAATTATTTAAATGTGCCAACATTTAAAGTGCTTGGTGACAACAATATTATTTTAAACTCACTCGGCCAACTGTGCATTTCCACTTAAAAACGCATAAAAGCAGTCGCCGTTTTCTAGATAAATTTGTGCAACATTTCTATTCTTGGGAGTACTACACTCATCAGGTTTAGAGTACTGCAGATTGATGCCCCCTGTATAAGTTTGTGTCGTTTAGCCTTGTGCTTTGACCTTCTTTATTATCATATGGTAGGTTAGTTTTAGAAACGTAAAACGGAATGATTTTTGCACTTTAGATGTAAAATGCTTGTTGTAAGCGATATTTCCATAAAATGAGTACATACATTGCTAAGCATTGCAGTTTTTAGGGAAACTTTTGACAAAAAATAATGTAATATAAAACAATATAAAAATAATGTAATATAATTACAAGTTATAATAGCAGCTAAAGAGAGGTTTGTGCTGTTCTTTCAGTAATCGTAAATTTACCTGTTCCGAACGGCAGTGCTGCTGTGCTTTTTGAAGCTGCTGATGCAAAGCACACAAATTAGTTCCACGTGAAAGCACACTTTCGCATAAGGTGGTGTAAGCTTGCTTAGTGAAATCCTACATATTTGTTTGATGTGTATTTTAATGATACGTTGAGTTGCTTGTATTTTACGATTGGTTTAACACTCTTTGAAGCTTTCTCAATGACTCATTTGAGTAGCTCCGAATGTTTTGCGTTTTTAACAGATTCTTTGGCTGACTATACTATTTTATTTGGGGTTATACTTGTCTTGGCAAAAAGTGCAACTTTATTTAGCTTAATCCTCTTAGGAGATTGTTCTCTAGTAAAGTCAAAAGCCTCACTCCAAGTTATAAGCATCCGACTATTATCTCAGGAGTTTAACAATCTCGGTAGGCAATAAAACTGTCACCTGCACAAACTAAGTGAAGTTAATATAGAGAATAATGAACTTATCTGCGTCGTCTGTTAATTTTGCTTTAAGGCAAGAGAACTGAACACCTTGTTCATGTGTACCGAAAATTGTTCTACAATCTTCATAATCTCTCATTTCTGTTGAATAGAGTTACTAGGGACAAAAGGAATTCAAATAAATTAAAATAATTAAGTGGAGATCTAGCCGCAAAATCTGCTGTAAAACGGAAAAGTACTGAGTTTTAAGTTGTGCTGCGTGTTAGGTGGAATTACAAAGATATCATTTACTTTTGGAAGGTTACTGAAGACTGTCGTAGCACAGCTTTATTGTTAATAGCCTAAAAATTTATGCTATCTTAGAACAACACGCTGTGTAGTCAATCGAAGACTAAACTTGTTACAGATAGACAATACCAAACCATATATAGTACAAAAAACCAGCAGAAATTAGAGGACCTAGGTGTAACCAAACTGTTGCTCTATCCCACCTATAGTTCTGAACTGTTATCATCGTGGTATCATTTGTTCAAATCAATATGTCATTTCTTGTCCACACATTACTTTGCTACCTTTCAGGAAACAGAAGGAAAATGTCGTCAGTTTCTTAACTTCAAATTATAAGAGTGAAACAAACGAGCAACAAAAACTTTATTTCTAGAAAGATATGTGAATACAAGACAGCAACATACATTTTTGATGTTCAATTTTGTGTCTTTTTTAGAAAATTAAAAAATGCTTTTTTGTATTAAAAACTGAAACAACTATCCTCCTATCAAAATTTTCATACAAGCCATCTATAGAACTTAATTTATTAATAATAATCTAGAGTGAAATAACCTTTTCTATTTATTAATTCAACAAATACATAAACTAATGTTAATTAATAATAAGTTTCTAAAATTTTTAACTACCTCAGTTTTAATAAAATTTTAATGTTTGTGAACGCCAAAACATAAAAATCAAAGGCAATACTTTAAAATATTTTGAGCAGTTGAACTAAGACAACATTTTTATACATCCATGTTCTTAAACTAAGAATCAAAAGACGTTAGAAGAAAGAACTATTTGACACTATGGCAATGTATGTCTTTGGAGAATTTCTGAGAGCGTTAATAGTGTGATGAAAGTTCATGTCAACAGCAAGGTAAAAATCATTACCTGTTCGGAAATTTAGAGAGTTATTGCTATGAATGCAAATTTGATGACCACTTTACTTAGTATCACTCAACGAGCAGTGGACCAGGAACTACAAATTCTACAAAGTGTTACTATATATATATATATATATATATATATATATATATATATATATACCATGGTGGAGGTTTCAACACAATGAAAAACATAATCCAACTATTCCAATTTAAATCCCGAGAAACATTTTTAATGCTTTCTGGTATGTTTTCAATCACACCTTTGTATGTTATAGCGCTCTTGTCTTAAAATAATGAAAAATAATTACAAAGTGAGTTACAAATTATCACAATCAGATATACAAATGATACAGTTATACCGCTAATGCAACAACCAACGATACGAAAATTGTACTAAAAATGGTAGTAGAGTCTAAAACTTTGTGGAGATGAATGCCTGTTACCACTTCTTCATCACTGTCTCTTGAAGTCTTTTTAAAACTGCACCATAAAATTAACTTATAGAATTTGTTGGACTTAATTTTGATTGTTAATATCAATAAATAAAAAAGAACTATATATTCATATTTTGTTTAGAATCGGAGAGCTGTTTACTTTTGTAATATTAAAAATAAGAAAATCTTTTTAATTTCTGTTAAAAATTTACTTTCAAAACAATTTATATGCTGTTGGTTAACTGTTTTTTGTTTTTTTTGTATCGAATTAAAAATAAAATACTTTTATTATAACTATGCTTTAAAATTTTGAAGCAACGTACTGTTATTAGGTTCCTGGAGACTGAGAAATGTACGTCCATTGACATCCATCGACAAATGGGTGCTGTTTAGAAATATTATTGTGTGGATTTTAGTATTGTAAGACTACAGGCAATGAATGCGAAAAAAGTCCAATCACAACAAATCTGCACATTAGGCTCTATTTGGCCGACTCTTAACAGCCACGAATGAATGATAGCAAGCCAACTGATTTATGCTAATTGCTACGTAATGTACAAAAACATTACTAGAACTGTTAGAATTTTCCTCGAAGGAATTCATCAAATTATTGTTATGCTTTACATGGGCATAGGAAAGTATGCGGAAGATGTTAACTTCTGAATTGAATAATAATAATAATAATGGTAAGGCCTTACCAACCTCTGCTCGATACAAACGAAATGGTTTGATGGAATTAGTGTCTTCCGGATCGTCGCGCACCATCTCTGATGCTGGCGATGTGCGAAACCTGTTTATTGACGACCGTCATTTTCCCTTTCGAATGAACGCAGGTACTCAATTATTTTAGTGACTGAATAGGCTACGCCGGCATCAACTTAACGTGGGATTAACCCTGTATGACAATTCGAGAATTCAACCACGGGACCACGCTGGCTGTCTCTGAATTTAAACGAAATAGAAAAAAAATGACTTACCAACATTTGGCTCGATACAAACAGAAATGTGTCTTTTGGGACTGGAATGCATAGCCTACATTGAATTTTTAAAACAAAGCCAATTCTAGCCAATATACGAATACTCTTGTGTTATTGCATCAAGTTAATCCTAGTACCGAAGCAATGTTTCAAAACATTTCTTTTTAAAGCTGAAAAAAACTTGAAAAATAGCTCCTGCCTAACCTTAACATGGGTGTTTAAATTTATAATATGACAAATTTCGAGAATTTTTAAATTACTCCGCTAAAACCAAATCCTTCCAACAATATCAATGCGAACTATTATGGCCTTTATATCTGCAATTGAATCTGAGGAACGCGATTGAAAGCTTAATTTTATTATTTTGAAATATGTTCCAATGTTATTTCTTGTAATCATAAAGATTGTATGCATTAACAGCATAAAACAAAAATTTTCATCACCTTGAGATGCCACAAAAATTAAAAACTCGCTATACTACCTTGACATCAATCTTTGAAATATTGCGACACGAAGTAGCGTGGGTAGCCAGCCAAACTTTTAAATCTCTGAAAAAATGTAGTCAATAGACGCTAAGTCCTGACTAAAGAAGAAGAAGGGGTATAGATTATCAACACTTTAAATTTGTATTTATTTTTATTTTTTTACATCTAATTTACAATCTACTCTAAAATATAGTAATGAGTATTTAGTAAATGTGTTGTGCGTGTTGTCATGTGGGGGACTTTATTTAACGACGATATTCTTGGAGTTGCGTTAGCGGACTTAAAATTTACTTCAGCTCAAGTTAAACTGTTTGTTGAGACTTTTTTAATCAACTGATTTATGAGTCTCACTTATTCTATTAAAGTAGGTGATGGCTGCTCTATGTATTTTGTCTTTTATAAGTGTAACATTAATGTTATCATATATAGTCTGATTATGAACGTACCAAAGTGCGTTAGTAAAAGCTTTAACGATTTTGGATTGGGCTCGTTGTATTATGGCTACTCTTGTTTTCTTGGCACAGCCGCAACTCCGTAACTCCAAAGTACTTAAGGAGAATTTTATATAGCAATACTTTATTTTTCAGTATGAGTTTTGATTTTGATCCAAGGAGCCAATACATTTGTTTAAATTTGAGGTAGATCTGAATTCTTTTTTTTAAGATGGTGATGCAAAATTAACCGTAAATAGATGTGAAGTTTAAGATACTTTATTAACTAGAATAGGTTTGCTTTTAATGGTTATTGGAGGTCACGCAGTGTTCTAACAGTGAATGTTACTTGAATTGACTTACTCTCGTTTATAGTAATTCGTCATACATCAGTCCATGCCCTAAGCTTGTTTCAGTGTATCTGCTGGTGTTGCGAAGCGACAGCGGCATCATTATGAATAGATAATATCGCAGCATTTTCGGCGAAAGTAGGACACTACCGTGCAGAACCCCTGCTTTATTAGTTTAAGTGCTAGAACTTGCCCGTTGTTTTTCAGTACCATAACGATGAGTTAATACTTTAAACAGCAAGTCATAGGTATCCCAATGTATGTTCTTCAGTTTGTATAACAGGCCGATGTGCTAAAATTTATCAAAGGCCTGTGAAACGCTGCAGTGTAACACTTTTTTTTCAAGACTATGTGCTGTTTGGTTAACAATACGGTAGGCTTGTTGAATCGTAGAGGGTCTTTCACGAAAACCAAATTGGTAATTAAGTATCAGTGTATTAGTGTTGATATCTGCTTTCAGTCTTTCCAGTAAGAGCTTTTCAAAAAGCTTGCTAAGTAGTGGCAATAAGCTAATAGGCCTGTAAGAGCTTGGTAGATGAGGTGGATTATTTAGTTTTGGTACCATGATAATTTGTGCATGTTTCTATTGTATGAGGAAGTATGATAAGGTTAACATTTTGTTGTATACAGTATTTAACAAAACGTCAATCTATTCAGTGTACGCTTGTTTGCAGGGTTGTGCGAACGAATCTATTTACCTCTCACCTGTCTTTTCTTGGTAATTATTCATGGATTGTAAGTTTTATTTATGTCGTGCGTTTTACTGTAGCTTTGGGTTGAAAATAAAGCTGCGTTTTGAATAAGCTGTGTGATGTGTTCTATCGTATCGTCTAGTTCGTGTGCTTCTTTGATACGAAGCTTGAGGTTAATTTTTTCCTCCACATAACTTTGAAACTTCTTTCAGTTAGCTAAGTTAGTAGTTAATCTAAGATTTAAGGGCTGGTTTGTTACTTTAGTACTAAGTGTGAGTATGACCGTGTGTGGTCCGTTGACAAGTTATAGTTCTCTTTAATAAGAAAGTAATGTGGAGAGAAATCCGCAACTACAAAAAAGTCGAGCAAATTTGTAATCTTAGTGGGATTAGTAGGCCAATTGGTAGGTTTACCCGTAGAGAGATGCATCTATTGGTTTTCTGTTGTTGCACGTAACAGGCTACATATTTTAGTAAGGGTTATTCGGAATCTCCAGTAAGTGTTCTTCGCATTACAGTCACCTTCGGTAATAATGTTTTGATCTAATGCTTTGAAAAAATCTTTATATCATTGTGTTGTTATAATATGACATGGAGGACAATAGAGTAGGACTGTAATTCTTATACTAGTAGCTTAAATCGGTGCTAGTTGATATTTGGTAACTGAAAGTGTGAAATTCTGTTGTGAATAAGAATTTGAGAATTGGAGTTTTGCCCTGTCGGTAATATGTATTTCAAAGATAAGCGTAATATCAATTTTATGTATTAATGTTATTAATTCAAGTTTGTGATTAGTAAGACCATTTGCGTTCCATGTAGCTATTCTTGTGTATTTAACCATGATTAGTGTTTATTGATAATGGTATTTAGAACATCATACTGTTTTGTTGCATCATTTGCGGGATCATAGTTTTAAATTCAGGTAATAATGCGCTTAGTTTTTGTGATCGAGTTGAATTAATGTTATTTGTATTATTTATTCCGTCTCCCTCTGCTATTATATTTGCGTACATTCTGGTTTGGGCATTTAGTAATTCATATCTGTTATTCCTTAAGCTATTAAGGCGTACAGTTGGGAGGATACCAAAGCTGCCATCATTTTGTGGACGTGGGTTGTTTGTGTTACATTGTAGTAAATTTAAAGATTTATGCTTTCTGTTTATCAGATCCTAATAGACTTTACAGTTTTTGTAGCTGTCCGAGTAGGCACCTTTACGCAGAGCACGTTTTGTTGGAGTTTGCCTCGTTTTTGTACATATAGCAGGATTGTGTTGTTGTCCACATTTCACACAAGCGAACGGCCTACTGCAGTAAGTCTTGGAGTGTCCATAATTCTGACATTTGACTGGATTACACAATGCTTTTCTCTAAGCGGTTTTGGTTTCTCATATAAATTTTAGTTTACAGACTTTATGATTATTATCTTGGATTCTAAGTCCACATAAAGTAGCGATAAAAATTCCTCTTATTTTGTGTCTTATATTTAATTTTTATGTCGTCAGTTGCAATCAAGTGATGTAGATTTCTAATTACGATTCTGTAGGCTCTATCTTGCTTTATCTGGTACGTATGGTAAATGATGTTTTCGTTTCTTAAATGTCTTATTAGCTTTATATAGGTTTGCGAACTTTAATAGTGTGGGGAGTCACTCGTGGGTGACGAACGAAACGAAGTCTTGGCTGAATTCTTGCTGTATTTTGTTATACATTTAGAGCACACCTTGATTGAGGCGCATTTGACGGGATTTGAAAACGTACTGATCTTTCGACGTGTCGCCCTAAGGTCCTCGCTCGCCTTGTCAACGTAGGGGTAGGGCAAAACCCGTTGATGGGGTCGTCTGTGCTGTCTAGATGGCAGCTGGCTTTGCCGTACCACCTCAATGGCCCTGACGCGCGCTCAGGGTCCAATACCCCGCTACAATAGCATTATTTGTCAGTGCACTGCAATAAGATGTTTCTTCCCCGGTGACTAGTGAAAAATTACTTACCATATCTTTGAAATTAGTTACACCGTAAATAAATGCGGTGGTTTATGCTCTCTAAAAGGTTCGTTAATGTTGCTAGTTTGAGTATCATTATTGTCTAATGTATAAGTGTTGAGTAGAATTTTGTATGTATATATGGTGGATTGACTTCAGTTGAAATATTTTAAAAAATAGATTTTTTCGTTTTTTATCGACTTGTAATTTATGCGCTGTTTTTTATACCTCCCCTACAGTGTCTTTAGTTGATCGAAAGGCTGGTAACTGGGTTGAAAAATGTGGTGCTACGTGAGTTACATTTTGATTAAAGGTAGGCGCTGTATTTTGTAGATTAGGTGTAGTTATATGAGTTATAATATTTGACGGAATTACACTGCATATAATTTATTTTGAGCTATTTGTAGAATAATTAATCGTTTACCGATTAGTACGTGATATAGCAGATTTTTAGATACCGATATCAAAGGTTGACCGGGTGACCATGCGTTAATCGCGAGTGTTTAATCGTACGTATGCACATGGAGCGGCGATATGCGTGCAAAATTCAAATTAAAAATTGGCAAATAAATATGCCTGACCTTAACAAGGCTGTAATTTTTGTCGCTGCGATAGGACAAGTATAGATGGCTCACAACACGTCTACTTGGCTTCGATACACAAGCCGTAGTCTCGTACTTATTATTTGAGTTGTATAAATGTCAGGCTCTATCTACAAAGTTGTGTTAACCTAACTCTTTTAACTTAATTTAAAATACATTGACTATAGCAAGTTCTGAAATTGTAAAATATTTTTACGTGTCAATTTTGTCCTGTTTTTTTCCTTGTTATGCACAGAGAAAATAAATTATTTACACCGCTACTTTATAGTACTCAAAACTGCCACAATTGTTGACGCATTCCGCACTTGTATTTCGAAGTCGGCGGACGTGGGTTTGTACCCTTCGAGATATTGGTGCTCGAGGTATTTAAGGTCAGGCTTGCACTTTTACTATTAGTATTTATTTCAAAGATAAACGTGCAACAACAAAGTATTCATTTAATAATATAGTTTACAATATTATAATGATATTGGACATGAAGAAAATAAAAATTTTTTTTTAAACTGTCAATAAGTATGGCGATTACAAAAACGTATTCAATAGATATGAGATTATCATTGGTTTTAATAATTATGAATAATATAGCGTTTCTTTCAATTTCAGCTTGTTAGAAGCTGTACAAAATTAAAAAAAAACAACTTTAAAGTGGAATAGTAAGTTCAACCTATAACCAATATGGCAATAAGCTTCGGGTCTATTTTTTTACAAAATTAGTAAAATTATTATATTAAGAAGTGCAAAACTACCATTTATATTTACAAAACTAATTGCTTTTATAAATTACTAACCCAAGGTATACAGTAGCCATACCAATAGTTTTGTCATTAGTCCAATGTCAAAAAATAAATTCTATAAGTTTGAAAGTGTTACACATCACTAATACTTTTTTTGCTGCCTTTCGGATACGGTAAAAATCCCTGACTTACCATATTTCTGCATTGTAAAAGGAATCAGTTGAAATAATCTTAAAACTAAATCCTGTCTAGATCTTACAGGTAAATATTCTCAATCGATACCCAAGAAAGTCGATAAAAATGAATATTTTGAATGTACTATTATAGAAAATATTACTAAAAAAAATCGCAGAAAAACACTAATTACCCAAGAAATGGCAAACTACAAAGCACCCAACCGACAAACAAGTACTTAAACGAGCAACGACCGAAAAAGTCTTCTCAATTCCATCAAGAATCAAGCAATGCAAGATTTTCTGCTACACTTGACACCTATAGAGGCCTCAGACTTACTATAGAAAGCCACCAAAAGGTTCAAACGACCACAGCAGTATAATTCACATATTCTATTAGCGAACAATACTTGGGCCAGAAATAACCACGAAAAGCTTTAGCGTTCTTTAGTTACTTAACTGAAATATTTAAACAATTTTTCTTAAAGTTACTAAGGATGTTAAAAATGTAATCTTGGAATATCTACAAGCACCATTTCACATGACTCCACTTTCTTCTTCTTAGAGTGCTTTTCTCTACGAAGGTTGGCGATCATCAAGGCTAGACGGATCTTAGATGTTGCCACTCTGAATAAATCTACTGAAGTGGAATAGAACCATTCCGAAGATATCGCGGCCAAAAGATATACCTTCTGTTTTTTCCTTGTATAATTAGCCCCAATATCTTATACTCGCGTTTTGTATGGTAAATACTAGCTTTGTTTCTTTTCCAATTCCTTGCAGTAATTCACGGTTAGTAATGTTGTCAGTCCATGGTATCTTTAAATCCATCGATATACTCATGGCTCGAGCGACTCGATCTTCTTTATGTTTTGTTTTTTCAGTGTTTGTCTCACTCCCATACAGTAAGAGTAGAAAGATATAACATCGTAATATCTCAGCTCTATACTGAGGTTTTTATTTGATAATAGTGGTCTCATTTTTATAAAAGCTGTTCTTACAATCTCTATTCGTCTGCTTATTTCTATGCTGTACTCGTTATCTTTATTTATTAAAGTACCCAATTATTAATATGTCTTTACCCGTTCAATCACAGTGTTGTTAATTACCAGTTGTGGTTGAGAACTAGTTAATTTTGTTTATAACCATATATTTTGTTTTATTGAGATTTATGTTTATCCTAAATTTATTATTGTAAGCACTAATGCGTTCGATGAGGTCTTATAGGTCTTCCTTGGTAGTTGTGATAATTACGATATCATCCGCGTACCTGATATTATTTATACTATTTTCGTTAATTACTACTCCGGCTGAAGTATTGGCAAATTTTCGACAAAATATTTCTCCAAGTATAAGTTAAATAGTATCGAAGACAGGACCATTGCGTAACTCCTCTACAGATATTTATTTAGTTTGACACTTTTCCTTCTACTCCAATTGTTGCTTTTTGATTCCAAGATAATGTTTGAATGAGATTTATTATTTTGACAACAATGTATTTTTCTTTAAGTATGTGGGTTACTTTATGATGACGTACTGTGTCGAAAGCCTTTTTGTAATTAATAAAGCGTAAGTGTAATCCAACGTTTACATCCAAGCTCCTTTGTATTAATAATCATAGCGTAAAGCGCTTCTCTGATTCTCATTCCATTGCTGAATTCGAACTGGGTTTCACCAATGTTTTTCTGTAGTGTATTATTTTTAAGAACACCTTTACTGTGTGGCTGGTAAAGCTTAATGTTCGGTGTTCTAAACATTCCTTTGCGTTCTCTTTTTTGGAATTGCTACAAACGTTGAATGAAATTATTTATCTTGTATGATACCTGTGTCGCAAATAGTGTTGTATTGATCCTCCACTATATTCAAATTATGTTTTTCTATTAATTTATTTTTAATTCCATTGGTATTTCAATCTGGTTCAGCTGCCTTATTATCTTTGGAGTTCCTAATAGCAAACTCAATTTTTTCAGTAGTAATTTTTTAACCAGGTGATAGTGGTTCTATTTGGTAGGTGTCGTCTCTTTCATCAGAGAACAGTTTTTTGATATATTTTCCCACTTTAAGATTATGTTTCCTTGTTGATCGTTTATGAATCGTTAATGTATTCTCTTGCTAGTTCTGGTCAATACCTTGATCTTATTATCCATGTTGAACGTGTCATACTTTCGATTTAATTCTTTTATTTCCTTGCATTATTGCTCCAACTACTAAACTATTTTAGCATGATGAAACTAAAATATCTAAAAGTCCATAAAGCATCAGGTTACGATCTGATAACGCAAAAAGTGCTTAGGGAACTACCAGAAAAGAGATATAGGTATATAATCTGTTTAGTTAATTCAATTTTACGGCTTTAGTACTTTCCAGAACAATGGAAAGTAGCCATGATCATAGTAAAATCCAAACCTAAAACATATGACATTTTACAGGCCCATTAGTTTGCTGCCAATCTTATCAAAGATCCTAGAAAAACTACTACTTCAAAACTTCAAAAACTAATACCAGTGTTCACTGCTAACAATCAAATACCTGATCACCAATTTGGTTTTCGAATACATTTCATAATTGAGCAAGTACATCGTGTAGCAGACACAATTGTTAAAGACTTTAGTGTGCAGCGGTTTTTATTGACGTCAAACAAGCTTTTGATAAGGTTTGGTATGAGGGTTTTCTTTACAAAATTAAAAGTGTTCTGCCACCAGATCTCTACCAAATACTTAAATCATACCTTTCCAACAAAAACTTTCTTGTAAAATTTGGTGAATCTCAAACATCTTTACAACCAATCAATGCACAGAAGTATGATTTTGTATCTATTTTTTACGTGAGATCTTCTCACATTAGAAAAAACATGCGTCGCTAGTTTGCAGATGATACAGTTCTATTATCCTCACATGCAGATTCAAACATAGCATCCGTACAGCTGAAAAATCACCTGAACCAGTTTGAACGCTGGTATAAAAAATGGCGCATTGAAGTGAACGAAACTAAGTCAGCACATGCAACCTTTACAATTAAAGGGGGAATTTGCCCTTCAGATCAGCTAAACAACTAGCAGATACCTCAAAGGGAAGTAGAAGAAGGGTTTGTAGAACGTACTACAATATTCTTTTTTTGGGTGCTGTGTTTTCCTACGTCAGGCTTTGCGCGTTTCAACAAAGCACTTAATAAATAATTGACTAATTTTTCCAACGGAAAGATATATTACTCAACACACAATGGATCAATAGCTTATCATTGCCAAGAAATTGATAAAGCTTCGTTTAATCAGGACGTAAACGTATAATTAACTTCAGCAAGTCATACTTATCTTCAATGGGAGCACAAGTTAACTTTACACTAATTAAATTCCGCTTGGAACAACGGGATGTCAAACGTATGCATCGGCGAAGGCTTGTTGCTCCGAATTGCATACCCGAGAGCATTACTTCGTCAATACCGCGACCGGATGTATCGCTATCGCTGAAACACAAATTCAATTCGGCTCTAATAGCGCTGCTCCTGGTTTCTCCAAAGCGTCCATTGTTTTCTTAGCTGGCCAACGAGCAATTTGTATGAGAGCTTGCGTAACACAGGAACACGATTTTCTCAGTTTCCTGGGTGAAAAGAATGTAGGGAAAATACCCGATCGATATTGTTATGTAATTATAAAATTCCACTCGGGCATAAGACGCCTGTACAATATTTAAAATATAATTGTAATAGTACAAATACATACTATCTATTATTAGAAAATAGGATTATAATAAGCAATGAAATAAACATAAAGAGGAATATTTTAAGGAGAATCTCTAAGCGCGCAATGGTTCTGTTTAGCTTTGAACTCATTGTTTAGTAGACTGAATAACACCAACTATGGCTTCAGCCGGAAACAGTTCCGGAATAATGAGGCCAAAATTAATAATCTCATGTACATAGATGACATTAAACTATATGTGTCTGCTACTACGCAGCTACAATTTAGACTCCACGTGTACTCCGATAAACAAGAAAATATATTAAAGTTAAAATAACTTAATCTGTTAGAACTTTCAACTGCATATTTAATATATCCAGTATTTCTAATTTATTGTTATAATTAAGTGCTGACCAAGACTGAGTTGGTTGGAAGGATTTTTTGGATATCACTGAATGCAACACAAACTACAATTTCTATGGAAATAAAAAAAGTAAGCTAATAACGGTAATAAAAGTGAAGGTAACGTTGAAAACAAAATTTTTATTAGAACAAATTTGTTCCAAGTCCTTGAAAAAATCACAATTTATTACACAATGTATTGAAGATAAAAATAGTGGAAAACACAAAAAAAGTCTATTTTTTCCATCAGTGTAATTTAATTTCAAAATATCAAATTAAAATATGCCGGAAGACTAGAGTAGAATTCTCTTTATTTTGGACATATTTATTCTGGATAAAATAAAATGTATCACAATTTTATGACTAATGAAAAAGATATTTGTCATTTGTTATGATTGATTTTTATAAGTGGTATCATAATCTCTAGGGAAAAACGATCACTGGTTGCAGTTGAACATACAAATGCTCTATTTTTTCTAGAACGCTACTTTCACGTAGTTGGTAACCGTAAGTCAGTCAAACTACTCTGATTACTTGGTTTTATTTTAAATGTGTAATAAGTTTACAAAATTTTGTTATTAACTAATAAGATTTTCAACTGAAAACATGGAAAGACCACTACACAAAAAGATTTAAAGAAGAAGAAACAGAAACACAGAGAGAAGAACAACCTCAAGAAGGAAATGATAATCAAGACATCGAAGAAGAAATAGCAGAAGAAGAACTAATAGAAGCCCCGAAAAAAACAAAAAATGGTAAGGCAGCAGGAGAAGATGAAAGAGATAGTACAACAAGCATGGAACACAGAATAGATCCCGAAGGACTGGGAAAATAACATAATAATACCCATTCATAAAAAGGGAGACACCACAAATACATACAACTATAGGGCTATATGCTTATCCTCAGTAGCGCTAAAAATATACACAAGATTAGTTGAAAAGAGACTAAGAAATGAAACAGAAGACAAACTAGAAGAAGAACAAACTGCGTTTAGACCAGGAAGACAAACGCAAGACTATATATACACAGTAAGAACCATAATTGAAAAGCTATTAGAGAAGAGAAAAGACATCTACCTACTCTTCCTAGACCTAAAAGGAGCCTTTGACCAGGTACCACACAGATATATCTGGAAAGCATTGGAAGAACTAGAAGTAAGCCCAAAACTGCGGAGAATAATAAGGAACATGAATAGTAAAGTAATTGGAAATACAAGATTAAATAACCAAGTATCGGAAGAATTTAAAATGGAAAGGGGTATCAAATAAGGTGACAGCCTAAGCCCGCTCCTATTTGTGATATACATGGACTACATAAACAAAAAATGCAAATTAGAAACAAGAAACACCCACAACAGATCCATACGAGATGAACTAGAAATTACACCGTTGGTAGAAGAAATAAAAACCAAACAGCTACAATGGTATGGACACCTGGTCAGAATGAGCAATGAACGATACCCAAAAACCGTTTTTGAAATGAGATGTGATGGAAGGAGAAGACCCAGGCGAAAGTGGGAAGACAACATCAACGAATCAGCAAGAGAAAGAGGACAGACCCTAACACAGATCCGAACCCTTGCAAGGGATAGACACTCATTTAAACAATGGCTCAAAACCCCGACACCGTGAGGGACAATGGGAGAAGAGGAAGTAAATAAGTAAGTAAGATTTTCAACTTTAACGAGATTTCAGTATCTTATCACGGCAACTATTGTATTAGTAAAAAATAAACCAATAAAGTTATACTTATAATATAATGTTTTTAGAAGCTCCTAGAACAACTTGGAAAACTAGAACCAATAAGTAGATAGTTACATCTTATTTTATCTATATATTTGAACAGAAAGTAAACAAAGAAATGTGGCGCGTCCTGAGTTCTTGATTTACACGAGGAGCTCCGTGCGTTCGTGCATGCACGTCGAGACCGCCTTCGCTCCTTGCCGAATGGACCGTCGATCCGCTCCTTTTTATCGTTATCCATTAGATAAGAAACGCGTATTAAATATTTGGGGGCTCAGCTGGGTACATATTTTTTTTATTTACATAACACAGTTGAGCGACCTGCTAATTGGGGACGCACATGCTGAACGCAAAGAGCGCGTCTGCTGCAGCCATTTGGTTTGCTTACGCCGAGCGGAGCTTCGATTGTAAGTTAAATTGTTCCACGTTCCACGAAAAAAGCTGATTTAGGGAAAAAAGCCGATCCAGTTAAAAATTATACGTTTCCATCTTGCAGAAATTTGAGGGAAGGCGGATGCAAAATTGTCAGCCTCGGACGCCAAAAATATCTTTTGTTGGGAAACCCCTTGTAATTACACATTTCAAATGAAACGATTATGCAAAAGTGACTATAGCAAGCACTAAATACGGAATAAATCCTCCTCAAAAGGCTTTCAAAAGAGGAAGAGTAAATATGAAAATACATCTAGCAATTCAACTTTATAAAAATATAATAAAGAAATAAAAGACGAAGATAGAATATAGATTGATGATTCTTTATGTAGGCTACCGCCCAACATTCAGATACCGGAAGTGATGCTCGCATTATTTTTTGTATTTCAAATCTGGCTATTGCAGCAGCATTTTATTTATATCTGATCATCATTCAGAATAAAATTATGACTTGTTAAGAATTTAGATGTAATATTATATCGTGTCTAATAAAACCAAATGCAATAACAAAAAAATAAAAAGGTAGTTCAATGTTATGGATTAATTGTTATGTTGATATCTAGCATAATGTGATAGAGTGGACTAAAAGTTCCTAGGTGATTTCAAAATTCAACCATTTATTATTTATCAATTTTTAATTTTTTTTACTCAAATATAACACATTGATAGAATTTTTTGAGTTGAGTATGAAAAGTAACATTATCTAAATGTCTTCCATTTTTCGTCCCACACCAAACCATAACAGCTCTATGTTTCTCTAATTTCGTCTGGGATGTTGTTTACCAGTTATTGTAGGATTAAAAGTTTATACTAATACATTTTCTCTCTTAAGTAATTTCATAGATAGAAGTGTTAAATTTAGATGTTGGGTATTTCATTACTAGTCGCTTCGAAATTAACTTGTCAATAATTTGATTGTTGGTCTTGTTATATGTCATTCAATTGAATGACATATAAAATTCTGGTTTACTCTTTGTTATCGCCCTCCATTTACAGTTGTCGCATTGTAATCGTCATTTTGGAAAAATATGGACTAATCACAAGCTCCTCGTTATAGAAAAAATATTTTATAGTTGCTTCATTACATCATAAAAATAAAGCCAGACTTTTTTGTCTGTTACAATGTTGTTGACATAGTAAGCATAGTAAGCATCCCTCGGCACTACAAAGGTTAAGAGTATTCAAAAGTAGCAACGTTATTTCAATTCAAAATTCAAGGAACATCCAATCTCTCCTTTTTCTTCGTCTTCTCCCAGTTTACCATTATGGTGTTGCGGCATTGAGCCAATTCTTATATTCTTGTCTATTCTTGGAAAAGACCCGGATTTGTTCTGTGGTTTTCCCCCTTTCTCAGCTATGTCCTTAATATTGTCCATCTATCCCTTCCCTGGGCTCTCTTTTGCTCTTTTTCCATCAGTTCTTATATCAAAAATTTTCTTTGAGTATCTGGTTTCTTTGCGGTTCAGGTATCCGTACCATTGTAGTTGTTTGTGTTCTATTTCTAGTTCTAGTTCTACTCTTACATTTCTATTTCTGATCTTGACTCGTTTTGTTTTGCCTATTACACGTCTAAGATATTGCAATTCTGCGCCCGTTACACTTGAACTGTGTTTGTCTAGCATTGTAGTTTTGTTGATTGGTGTGTTTATTTGACAGTATAGTTTGTTGCTTTTACTTATTCTGTTTTTAATTTCTCGATATATATTTCTATTTTTACTATTATTTCTAGGTATTCATGCGAGTCCACGTATTGTAGTGTTTTCTGATTTATTTGTATTGGTGCACTATTTACTGTAATCTTGCTTTTTGTATTATTATTTCTATTCCCTTTTTTTCTAAGTGTTTCTTTCATATGTTGATGTTTATTTCTAGTTGTTCAGTATTTCTTCACTGGGTTGTGGTGTTTTCTGTTTCCCTTTTGCATGTTTTGTTTATATTATTTATATAAAGTATGAATAGAAAAAGACTTAATCTGTCATCTTGTTTGATACCCTTCTCCTTATAGAACTCGTCTGAAACTTTTTTGTTGAATTTTATTTTTCCTGTTACTGCTCCTTGTAGTGCTTTGCCATTTCGTATAAGTGTTTTGCTGATATGCAGTTTTTAATGGCTTTCCAAATGTAGTTTTGTGGGACTAGATCAAATACTGCCTTCAAATTGAGGAATGCTACGTGTAGCTCTTTGTTTTTATTTAGTGTCTTTTCTATTATGGCTCATATGATATTTATGTGGTCTTGCATTGATTGTCCTAGTCGGAATGTCTCTTGCTCTTCTTCTACTTTATCTTTTATTTTTATTTTTAGTTTTTTTATTATTTAGATATAAAGTTTCTGTGTTACGGGAGACAGACATTGTCTTATTGTTATCGCAATTGGTGAATTCGCCTTTTTTGTAGATGGATATTATGATTTCTCCGTCTATTTTTTGAGATTTGTTTTTCTTTTTATGCTTTTTAAAACATGCATCTCAATTAGATTGCTAATGTTTTACCTTTTTTTGATTAGTATTGGATATAAGTTTTTCTTCGCCTAGAGATTTGCCGTTTTTTTTCTTTAGGTTTTTTAAATTTCTTCTTCTATTATGTCTTTATTTGTTTTATTGTTTGATTTTTCTTCTTTATTAAGTGCTTTTCTTCTGTTTGATTCTCTATATCTTTTTCTCTAACCTTCTTTCAGTAATATTTCTTCCAGATTTGTATTATTTTTTCTATAGTAGTTTGTTTCTGTCATTCGGGGTTTCTGAGGTTACGAATTTTTGAATAAACGTTTCCCTTTATTTTTTTTGACTGTATTGCAGAATTGTTTTTGATTTTTCATGTAGTTTTCTTCAATTTGCTTACCGAAATCTTTTCATGTCGTTTTCTTGGACTTTTCTGCTGCTTCTTTTGCTTCATTTCTTTTAATTGTATATCTTCTTTTACTTTAATCTGTTCTTTCTCTTAAATTGGCCTTTAATGCCTCCTTTTTTCTTTGATCTATATCTTTACGTTTTTATTTTTTTTCTTTGGGTTTTCTCGTATCCTTTTTATCCGCATACTTCTGTTGGTACTTAAAACATTGTTTCCTGAAAGTTATTTATATTTTATTTAATGTCTACGGGTTTCCTTCCTGTTATTCTTGATGTTCTAATATTTTTAGTTTTCTTATTAGCGTTGTTGCATGTGTAAGTTTTCTAGTGTATGATGGTTTATTTTGGTATAGTTTTGGCATCTTTCTTCGATAGTTTTTGAGTAATAGTGTCTGCGACCACTTGTTCTGTCCGTATTATGACTTTTACGTTATGGATGGTGTATCTCATGTTTTGTGTATAGGTGATGTAGTTACTCATGCTTTTGTGTATTAGTTGCTCGGCTTCAGAGATTATCTTATCGATGTTTTTATGGTTGAACTAGGTATTTCTATTAGTAGTTGGTGTGCAATACAGTATTCTATCATCTTTTTTCCATTGTTATTTATTTATTATTTAGATTGTTGTTGTTCTATATCATTGTTCTTTATTGTCTCCTATGTGTGCATTCCAATCTTCCATAAACAATACATGTCTGTTTGTTTCCTGCATTTTCTCAATTGTACATTGTAGTCAGTCGTAAAATTTGTTTTTGTAATACAAAATAGCCAACTGTTCCTGCTGATGCATATATTTGTATAAACTCTATTTTTCTCTAGTTTATGGTTATGATTCTGTAGTTTATGGCTTTCTAGCTGGTTACTTTTCCATTTATTTTTTCTTTACTATGATCCGTACGTCTTCTGTTGGCCTTACTTCTTGGAGGGGGGAAGGTATCTAAATGTATAGTCGGGGTCTAAAGACTTTAACCCAATTTCCTTTTTCCTTGACTTCCGATAATCCAAAGATGTGAAATTTGTATTTCTATTTTCTTTATAATTTCACTTTATTTTCCTGTAAGGAATATGATATTCTATGTACCAAATCGTATCCTATTTATCTCTTGTCGTTGTTTGTTAATCAGTCCGAGGCTTGATACACTACTCTGAATCATAATATCCTTTTTGGATGATTGGCCCGACGAGAAGGGCCCCGTCACCTCGGAACAACAGGTTATGCTCCCCGATGCTGGATCGTTAGAGCCTCGTTAGTTATCTAGTAGATAAATGTTAGCGCTATACCTTACCCTCTTCCAAGCTCTTGTTTTTAAAAATAGATAATGTGTTTGTTAGACTGGAATATTTTATTTCCCGCTCAAGCGCAGTTTTCTTTCTGTAGCTTGCAACTATATTTAATATTACAAAGATGTGTTTTTGGAATTTGTCTAATAATGCTTAGTCAATATTTTTAAAATGAGAAAATGCCTTACTCAGCAACTAAATAATTAACATCAAAATTAACTTTAAAAATATACCTTGCATTATTCACTGGCCGAAAATCTTGTCGAGTGTTTTAATATCTCATGATAAAAAATTAAGTCTTCAAAAGACCACTAACCGGGGAAGATCTCAAAGCAAGCATAATTAGTATTACTGATGAAATACGGTTTTATTTTTCGTATTGATCCACCAAACGCAATTACTGATATTGTATGTACCATACATAATTGCATATACTTAAAAACCAAACGTCGAGTTTTTGTCTTGTTTGTTTTCATTTGATTTATGTTCTTATTAAAAACTTGTTATACAACAAACGTCGTATTATGATTATGCCCTGAAAATAATGACTTGATGAAAGCCTTATTACTGCTGATGGCTATAAAGTGCTAAAGTTACTTTGAGAATTACTACCTAGTGTGTAATACATGTAATCGTCACGGATAAACTCGCCGTGGGAAATCAAACGTAATTCGTGTATGAGGTGAAAGTGGAACAACCAGTAAATATCAAGTTCTGCTACAGATTTAAGAAAATCTGCATAAAGTTTTGGTTTGAGTGAAAGGAAAAAAGCCGTAAAAACAAATTGTGTTTACGACTGGTTTAAACTAACTGAGGATCGGCTACTGAATCTACGTGAGTGATTGCGCAACATCGTCCGCAAAGATTTAAGTAGGCGGAAAATCTGTTCTTGAACATGTTCTAAGAACATGTGGTAGCAGTTATGCAATTGATTTCTTACAGAGTTTTCAGAAGCCTTGTAAACATTGGCAAAAGTGTGTAAGTAATTTACTTGTATCTTCTGTTTTATTTTTGCTCTGGTACCATTCAGCGAACTTTTTAGATATATTGCGTAAAGTTCTCATGAAGGTTTAGTTCGTGTCTTGTACATAGCTGGTTTATTTGGCAACAATTATATCAATGCCCAACTTTATCTCACCTTAATGTTATATTTTTACTCGTCATTTGGTTCATACTAAAGGGCGTTAAACACTATTTCGATCGCTTTTAAGTATGTAAAATAAACCGAAGCAATGTCTAATGTAAGACATGGTTTTCCAGAACAATATCCCTGGTGTTTTAGCTGTTGAAATAAAATTATTAACATTTTAGTGAAATGATCTACCTTATCCTCCGTATTCTCTGGAGACTGATTTTTGTAATTATTATTTATTTGTTTTAGTTTAATAAATGAGATAAAAATACAAAACAACGTTTTATATTTTATTATCAAATTACAACAGTTTTGAAAAGATAGCGTTATGCGACTTTCGAAAAGATAGTAGAAGGTAATTGAGCAGAATGAGTCGCATAATGGCGAGTCTAAAAGATTATGCCCACAAATAATAGAAAGTTTAAATTTAATTAAAAGACAAATTAATTAATTTTAACGAATTATGTATTCACCATTTGATTGGGTTAATCTGTTCCCATCTCTGTGACAGTTGATGAATGCATTTTTGGAAGAACTCCTTGTCCTTTGAGACAAAAATATCTGAACTGTCCGTTTAGTTTTTGCTGCAAAGAGCAGAACAGATGATAATCTGTTAGAATCATATCTGGACTATATGGAGAGTGAGGTAGGATTTCCCACTCAAAGTCCTTAATCTTCTGGCGTGTGATGTTTGCGACATGTGGTTTGGCATTATCTCCGTGGAGTATAACACCCTTTCTATTGGCGATCGCCGACCGTTTTAACAGAATGGCTTCTTGCAAACGATGTAGTTGCTAACGAGAAAGATGCGCACCAAGTGTGTCGTGTCATCATAAACTCTTGATGATATTGACATCCCACCATACACACTGCATAATTTTTCGGGTAGTAATTTTCGGTTTAGGTGTACCGACAGGTTTCTGACCTTTGCTTAACCATTCTCTCCGTTCGCTGACATTTCGAATAACATCCATTTCGTCATTGGTAATCACATGGTCGAAAAACGGACACAAATCATGTTTGGAAAGCAATGAAGGGCACGTGTCCGCCCGATGTTTCTTCTAATTCGGTGTGAGTTTTTGTGGCACCCAAACTTTTGCCCGATATAACTTCCCAATGCTATGTAAATGGTTTAAAACTGTTTTCTGTAATGTTTTGAAAATTTCTACGAAATCTTTACTAGAATACTTTGGGTTCTTTTGGTCAAAGTAGTCAAAATGTCTTCATCCACTTTAGGTGGTTCTCTAATTTTTGGGTTGTCTTGTAAGTCAAAATTGCCATATATTGCTAATATGACCGTCACGTGAAGATATCGCTATTAATAGTGAGTTTGAGGTGATATCACAAAAGTTTTTGATAAAATTTAAAAACAAGTATTTGTTGAATAAATCTATAACGGAATGGTTTAAAAAAATGCAAAGGTCACACAAATATTAACTTACCTTAAATCAAATTTTACGGACATAACCTTTTAGGCTCACCATTATAATTTAGTAACATATAAAACATCTAACATTATACATACCTTACTTAATAAAAAAAATACACACTCTAGACAAAGGATATAACACACGGTTTACGAAAGCACCCCCTAAATACTTTTGCGCATTCTACAGCATCAGAAATAAACAACTCCCGCAAACTTGCACTAGCATTCTTTGCGGTGCTAAAACATCAAGCAGACACGCGAATGGAGCGCTTTGTCGAGGTTTTTATTATCAAATGCACCCAGCGTTCCCTAAGATGCCCTGGCCGCTTAATATTTCCAGCTTCGCGTACGATAGGTCTATGACACGCCACGGATATTCGGATAAGGCGGCTCTGATGCCTCCTTTCATTAAAACGGTGCTGTATTTCATCCAGAAAATTGAGGGATTAGCGAAAAAAGGAAAGCGCGAGCCGTTTGCTCGCAGATAAAAGCAAAAAACTGCAGCTTAGCCGCTATAAATACGGTATTGGTTTGCGAACGCCTGGCCGTGTTGCGGTAAACTGAGCAGCTGGAAATAAATAGAAAGAAAAGTTTTAACAGCAAAACTGTAGGTGGTTGTGTGTTTCTGTGGAGGATTATAAAGGAAGTAATAAAGTGGGAACGGCTTTACTGCTTCTTTGTATTTTGGAATTGCTAAACAGTTATTTGATTCCAAATTATATCTTTAGTCTTTTCATCGATTTTTGTATAAATATAATATAATTTGTTGTAAATGCAGAGACTATTTTTTCTGACTAATACAAAGCTAGAACATAAGTCGTAGAAACTATTTTTTTAAAGATAACGGATGATATCACCAAATGTCGTATGTCCCAAAGTAGCTGTGCATTTATAGTATGCGTCCACAGCACAAAATGGCTTTGTGGTGTTCTATAATTGAACAGAAAGCATTGTTAAATCAGTCGTCAGTCAACCGTCGTGTAGGATAGATGTGACCCGAGTCAAACAGTTTTTGTATATCAAAATAGGCGTTTTGCTTGGCAGGAATCTCAAAAAATGTCAGTTGATAGAAGCTGTCAAAAAGCAAAAATTCCGTTAAAATCCTTCTCCACTGAAGTTGGTGGCGATTGTCACGTCAAGAGAATGATGTGCCCTTCGTTCTTCATAATAGAACAGTGTCAGCAGCTATGCGAGACAGGTACTGCTGAGACAGGCACCCTGTGCCATTAAAGAGAAACGTCCTGATGTTTTGGACAGGATAAGTGTTCTCCATGGCAGCGCAAATTTTATTACAAGGTGTCCCAAGAGAAAATTTTTATTCAAGGTAGTTAGAAAACAAAGAGACGTCTATTAAAAAAAAACTTTTATCTGTTATTAAAATTCAGACTTTCAAAAATTATTTTTAAAAATAATGTCATCGAAATGTAACCTTTAAAAGAGAAGCAAAATTTCTGAGCTTTAATGGCTGCCATTTCTTGACGAATGTTTTCTTTTTATTGAACCAGAAAGCTCGTATTAATTCTGTAAACTTTTGACTTAATATATCCCCACAAGAAAAAATCGGGCTACGTAAATAACAATACATGTCATCTCTTCTAAAAATTAATTTTTGAGTAAAATTTTGCGAACTCATGGCATAGTGTGCGATGTTGCTCCATCTTGCTGAAACCATGTTGTTTGATTATGACCAGCAAAATTTTACAGTTCAGGTACTAAGAAATTATTTAGCATATTTACATAATGTCCTGAAGTCACTGTTAACGCGCTAACGTTGCAGCCCGTACAATCACTTTTAGTGAATGAAAGGGTTTCTCATGCTTGCGTTGTGAATTTGTAGCGTTCTGTTAACGGTAGTTTTGTGTGTTAACGTGGACATTGAGTTGAAAATGTGCCTCATCCAAAAACAAAATGTTGTTGAATGAATTGAAACGCTCAGTTACTCAGTTAACGAATTGAAGTATCTGGATGGCATCGTTGGGCTTTAATTCTTGCACAGATTGAATTTTATCGGGCTGCAGACACAAATATTTACACAGATTGCGATTCAAAACACTTACCCGTTTATGAACAGATAGGTTAGAAGTCAAACGAACTGTGGTACGCTTTTTGCGTTTTTGTCAGATCTTGATAACCTTGGACGTCTCGACTTGAGTTTATCCGTAATTGAACCGGTTTCTTCAAACTTACGCACTCATTTTCTGCTGAGAGAAACTCTTGACGCTTGATGATTACTGAAATTTCTCCGCGCAATAATCGCCAAGCCATTGTTCTTGTAAAATTATTTTACACAAAACCCATGGTCCGCTTCAGAGAAATGTTCCATAGCGGCTACATTCACGCAAGTCACACTACCGATTGACATGCATCACTGTTCTGTTCTAATGTATAGATAGATTATTTTCTAAGGACATTGTTGTTGCTAGCAAGTGTTCTGTACTATATGGTGTACTCGTGGTGTTTGATACTTTCAGTAATAATAATCACCGCTCCCTTGCATGCGTCACTATTTATATAATGCTATATATTTGATAATCTGGCACCTGTAAATAAGTTCTGAGGGTCCTGTGCGTCTATGATACAAACAACACATCTATGCTGTTTATTTTTATAATTTTTTATTTCTTGTATATGTTACAACAAGCTGTTGACATTCCATGTGGCCATTCTTAATAGTTGAACTATTATGATGTTTTGTAAACTAATGTTGAGCTCTTTTATTATATTTTTAAATTATTTTTTGGCATTTTGTAATATCTGGGTTTGTTTTATTATTCGTTTATTTCTTCTGTAAACTATTTATTTACATTTTAACTCAAAATAAATATAAATTATTGGCACATATAAATACAATCATAGGAAGAATGTTTTTTTAAACATATTTTCAAAACGCCTTCACTTGTATGAAGAGAAATATAATAATAAATATGATTTTTGCACTACATATCTGAAAAACTGGCATTTTTATTTAAGGAAAAGGAATCCTAAAGTCACAAGTTATCAATAAAATATTTGCTCTTTATTTTGAAAATAAGAAGACTTATTTATTAAAATTTGTAATAAGATATATTTTTATTAAATACATCAAATGCTGAATAAAATTTCAAACCACAATTTATAGAAAAGTTTTAAAGAATATTATTTTTTTGAAGGATTAATAGTGTAAAATGTCACTACCTGGGCATTACACTGCACAACAGCATTTCTGATGATTGGGTTATGTTACATGATATTAGTCCAATTTTTGATGACGATTTCAATCCCGTGATTGAAATTTCTGTATCAGCTCTAGTTAAAAAAATATGACACGGGTTTTTTTTATAATAAAACACTATAAATTTAGAGATAATTCTAATTTATTTAATTTTTAAGATGAAAAAAACTTTCTTTTATATGATTTTCTTGCTGAAGCCGAATGCAGAGAGCTATTCTGAATGCTCCAACAATAGTCAGCTATCATGTGTGCGTTCTAGTAGCCCTGATATCGTTCCTCCATGGTACGGAGGTTCTGGTGGAATCGCTCGCCCTGTTCTTCACTTAGGTCCCCAAGATTGGCGGGAAAATAGTCCAGGTGGTTGTAAAGAAAGTGTAACTTGATGCTTACGTTACATCCAAGCCTTTGAAAGTGATTCATCAGTTGTTCGACGTGTTGAGAAAGTTCAGGACTTTTCTTATTTCCCAAAAATTTTTGAACAAGCCAAACAAACGCATTCCATGCCTTTTTCTTAATCTCTGTCATAGTGTCCGTAAAATTTGAGTCTTTTATTAATGATCTTATTTGTGGCCCGTCAAAAATTTCCGCTTTTATCTTTTCTGCACTCAGTTTTGGAAACTTTTTTGATAGGAAAAGGAAACAATTTCCATTTTTGTCAAGACCTTTTAGAAATTATTTTATAAGTCCTAATTTTTTATGTAACGGAGGCAATCATGTTCTGTTGTCCTGGAACTAACGCTTTCCGAGGAGGACAATCTTTTTTAATCCAATGTTGATTTTTAGCTCTGCTGTCCCACAAGCAAAGAAAACATGGATATTTTGTATAACCACCTTGTTGGCTTAAAAGAAAGTTGACTATTTTAAATCAACACATATGAACCAATTGTGTTCCACATATTTAATTTTGTCTAAAACCAGAGCAATAGTTGTATATTCTTCTTTTACTTTTGTGGAATGTGCAATAGGCAACGACCCTAATTTATTCCCATTGTGTAAGAGAACACATTTTAGACTACGTTTTGATGAGTCTATGAATAAACGCCACTCACTAGAGACGTAATTTTGAAGTCCCATTGCATCCATTAAACCAAGTACATCTTTACAAAATACGAAATCATATTCTTCAGCAAAATATTTGAGGAGATTTTGTTCTCTTGTGCGGTAATAAGAAATTTTCGTTTCTTTTGTTACTAAGTTTCTTTCTTTTAGCCTAGAAGCCAAAATTTCTGAAGTAGCCTTTGACAGTCCCAGATCTCTGACAAGGTCGTTTAAAATCATCTTGGTTGAATAGTTTTGGCGCTTTCAGGTCACATTCAAAGTCACTATCACTACTCTTAGTTTTCGCCTCAAAATGCATAGGATCCTCCTGTGAAGCACCAGCTTGAGGTTCAAGTGATATTTTAGGACTCAAAACATGTCTATCTGCCGAATATGGAAGAATATTCCCATTTGAATCGATTTTTTCGGTTAATGCCAGTTATGTTCACCAAACAAAAATAACAGTCGTCGTGGTGGTTCAAGGGTTCAGTCCAGATCATAGCGGTTTCGTACCTAAATCTATTCCTTTTCTTATTTGTCCACAAACGTAGACACTCAACGCATGTTTTGCATACCTTTTGTGGAATCTAAGGCTTTTCTTTCATTATCAGTGTGTGACCAAAGTAATTTTTGTAAGCCTCAATCACGAACGCTTTCACATACTTTAAACATATACTCTCCGCAAATGAAACAAAAATTATTCGGATCATTGACACAAACTCTTCTTGACGATGCCATATCAAATTATTTTAAAAAACTTAATATTTTCTTAATTACAAGCAAATTAACACATTAACACAGTGATTTTTTCGTGAAAGCTATATCTCGTAAACAAGAGCGGTTACAAAAAAACTGAGGTTATATTTGAAATTAGCGACGTCAAACTAGTAAACATCACGTGATAAAAGTCAATCATCAGACAAACGTTGCAATTTTGTTATGCAGTGTTATCTTTCATTTCTCACGTTTATACATTTACAATATACAGAGTAAATCTTTTGTACTACAGTCACTTGAGAGATTGTTATTAAGTATCACTGAGAATTGCTAATAATATGTTTTCTTAAATTCTCTATCGTTAAGGATTGTCTCCTATCGGACAATAAATATTTTAGCTGAGAAAAAAAGTTTTTTTTGGAGCGCACTTATTGGCACTGCAGTCTCAAGGGTATATTGTGCTTATTGACATGAAGTTAACTTAATACTACGACATCACATACATCTTTGCCTGCGCCGACTCAAGGACAGAGAAATAATGATCTTGACCAGTGAGCTACAGCGACAACTTATCTATTGTTGTTACTGGAGCAAATGTGAAACACGTGATTTCTGGAACATCGTAATTTACGTTTTTTACACTTGTGTCTCCAGAAAGAATACAAGCTAGATTTTTTACACCTTCAAAATCTTGATTTATAATAAATATAGTTTCATATTTTTCCTTAATAGTGCGCCCTCATTGCTTGAGACACTACACATATCAACTAAAGTTGAGTCCCTGCTTTCTGAACTTATTATTTTACTAGGAATCACAGCATAATTAGTTGAAATAAAAGCCAGATCATTTTGTAAACTCTTTTTCCAAAAAGTGTCTTGGCTGTGTTGATTGAAGCTGCCGAATCTTGGTCTAAACTTCTATTTCCTTAATTTTTGTAAAATGGTAGCGTAGTGACATGCATTTGAAATCCACGTACCCCATCTAGTTAATATTGGTTGAGAATGTAGAGCTAAGTCAAATGCCATCTGGAGAGGCAGGCGTGTAAATAGCCGCTCTCGTGGATGCGGTGTTGGATACGATACCGATGCGGCTCGTAAGGACCAAAAAATGGAGAGGCAGGCGTGTAAATAGCCGCTCTCGTGGTGCGGTGTGAAAACGTAGTACGGCCCGTAGTGGAAGGTCAGCCGATAAGTCCAAATCGTCCCTTAAACGGCCGTCGCGTTAGCGGATGGGGGCGGCTACCGATATCAACCAAAGAATTGCCAAATCGCTCACCTGAATCGGCTTCGGCTTCGGCTTCGTCGGCGATTCCAAGCTAGCCACCTCTGCGTTGCGGATCTGGTATCTTCGGGATGTTGAGACACGACCAAATTGGCCGAGCTGCGATGCGTGAATTTTTGCGGGGATGCGAAATGCGAATTTATGCGGACTGAGACACGACCTTAGTGGCCGAGCTGCGGGGCATGAATATGAATGTATGCGGGGATGCGAATATGCGTGAATCTGAATGTATGCGGATATGCGAATATGCGTGAATCTGAATGTATGCGGATATGCGAATATGAATTTATGCGGACTAAGACACGACCTTAGTGGCCGAGCTGCGGGGCATGAATATGAATTAATGCGGGGTAAGACACGACCTTAGTGGCCGAGCCGCGGGGCATGAATGTGAATGTGAATGAATGCGGGGTTAAGACACGACCTTAGTGGCCGAGCTGCGGGGCATGAATATGAATGAATGAATGCGGGGTTAAGACACGACCTTAATGGCCGAGCCGCGGGGCATGAATATGCTTGCGGGACAAAGTCCACGCCGTTTGTGTGTGCGACGGCAAAACGTAGCTGATATCAAAAGGTTCGCATGCCGCCGCGATATAAAGCGGTTCAAGGGCGAAAAGGCCGCCACACCACCATCTCTTTAAAAAGTCTTATCCTAGATGGTGTTTTTAAAAAAATCTTTTTTACTGAAAATATGAACATATCCACGTCGGAAAATTGTTTACTTATTTCCTCTGCTACACGATGTATCCCATGGACAAGGCATGTTAAATGCAAGTTATGTAAAAATAATACTTTCAAAGCATTTCCTGCTTTTTTCATATATGGGGCAGCATCGCTTACGAACATAAGAACGTTGTTATGAAAAATTTTCTCTGGCCAAAGTAGTGACAGGAGAGTCGTGAATAATTGTGCGATTGTAGTGCTATTTGTCCTCTAAAGGGATTTGGTATTTAACAAATAAATTTTAGATGCTTGATTTGGCTCCAAAGATCTAACAATTACATTGGCGATGTGCCTGAAAAATCATGTTGTATTAATACAGAGAAGCTAAAGTTTGCAATTTCCAACTTATCTTTCTGTACTATCTGTTGTCTCATCTATTGATATCCAAATCTTCTTATCTTTCATGTTTCTTCGAATTTCATCTATTGTGGATTCGTAAGCTCTGTCGGGATAATTTTTTCTGAGCGTTGATTCATTTGGTAAATTGAAAAATGACCGCAATGACAAATTTTGTAATTTCCGTAACAAAATTCCAGCACTCTCAAAGGCTTTACATAAGTCAAACGAAAACTCAGATTGTCCAGTATCTTGAAAACAAAATACTTTTTCTCAAAATTCCTGGTTTCTCGCACATTTTACAAAAAAAAACAGAACCATCAATCGAAAAAGTATCACCTCCAAACTCTAGCACAAATTTATTCAATTTGTCGGTGACAGAAGAACGTTCTTTCGGCAATGTCGCAGAAACAAACCTTCTTGTAAGAATGAATGAAAATGAATGCAAATTACCAAACAAAGTAGGTATTAATACTAAAGTAGGTATACATTTTCAGGTTGAATTTTCGGTAACAGATTACCTGGAACAAATAATTAACGTAGGTAATAATGAGACGGAATTTTTATTGCTGTTATTTATTCTATAAAAAACCAAATTGATGTGACTAAATAGTCAGTTATAACTGTTATAAGCAGAAAAGGCGTTTATAAATAAAAATAGTCAAAATAAGCATTTTTAGGCATTTTAGACATTTTGCTTGAACATCCAGACTTTAGTTATAAACAAAAAAAGTACGCAAATGACATGTTTTTTTACCCTGTTATAACTATTTGAAATTGAATGTGCAGAGTAATACTTGTAATTTTATTTTATATTAAATATAAATTTTGCCAAAAAGTAATCTGAAAAACTGTTTAGCTTTCATCTAATAGACAGAAAAAGCATCTAAAGGGTAAAACACAGCAAATTTTTAAGAAAAGTTTGTTAAATAAAATACCCATGTATAATAAACAGACGGCATAAAAGGTGCTAATAAATATTTCGATTCGAAATGTATGTAAAAATGTAGCAGAAATCTGAAAAGTTTTAACTCATGTAAAAAATGCGCAATTTAGAATTTTCCCGTGTTGCTGGCATCTGCTAAAAATGATAAATGTTCTGGTGGCTGTCGTCGCGCACCACTTGAAAGTATTACGTAGGTAACGTGAAGTTATCCTTAATGATAAAAACGCACCACTATAGATATCTGCAAACTTAACAGTCCGTTATATAGAACATATATCAGTTTATAATAAGTAAAATATAAAACATTAAATTATAGTGCAACAAAATTTAGTTTAATGACATAATTATTGTCTTAAATCTTTCCATTAAAAAGGTTTTTTTTATTCTATAAAATATTTGCTAAAAATACAACTAAATTACAAAATACAGTAATAAATTATAAACTGTTAGGAAAAAATATTTGTAATTGTGGTACATAAACTTAAATGAAAATTTTAAAGATGATTGTATGATATAAGAATTCTACAACGGTAATAAATTAGTTACATAATCGAGTAGGCAACTAATATAGCTAATATTGAACAATAATACGCTTTTAAAAGCACATAAAGCAAATTTAAATGGTGTTTAATTGTGGAGTTTTTTAATAAAATTCTTAGTAATTATAAATGAATATTATCAGCCATGGCTTTGTCGCTGTTTTAAGCCTTTAATCAAAAGAATATATAAGAAATTAGCAAAATGTAAATTAAACTTATGGTGTAGCAAGCTTTAGCAGAAAAACTAAGCTTAGGTACTAACAAATTAAAGGTAGGATTAGCAAATCAGTAGCATAAATCGGCAATTTTACAAAAATAAATACTGATAAGAAGCTAGTTTTTGACGGATCGACCGAGGTCGGCCTCTTTCTATAGTGCTAAAGATAAAGCAGCGAATAGCTCACGGCCACGTTCAATAATAAACAAAAAAAGCCTGTACTTAAAAATTTTTAAAATTTGCTTAGCAAACGAAAACAAAAAGAATAAAACCAATACAGTAAAATGGGATCTGAAAACTAAAATATGAAAGAAAAAAATTAATAACGGTCGAAGAGTACGGAGACAACGAGTGAATTGAAAAAGAAACTGAATGGAGAGAAAAATAAGAAGAAATAATGTTATAGCGCAAGGATTGAAAGATATAAATAAGGAAGAACAGTAGGAGGTTAAAGAGAAAGTGTTAGAAATGCTTAGAAGAATTGGAGTAGAAATTAACTCAGAACAAGAAGGGACCAATCTTTGGTAAGCTGCAAACAAAAAAAAAGAAAATGTTTAGACGGGCCAAAGAACTAAAAAATAGATATCTGAATTAATAATAATCTCACAAAAGAGTCTTAGAAGCAAGAAACGTTTAATACCCCATTTAAAAAAGACAAAACAACAAGGATATAAAACCTATCTCAGATACAATAAGGTGATTGTGAATGAGATATACGGAAAAAAGGATCTTGAAAATAATAAAGTGACTAAGAACAGGAAATAAAGTAGACCACAGGTTATACCAAGCAATTAGGAAAAACAATACAAAACTATTAAAAATAAAGAGGACAAGCTGTCTCGAGGAAGTAATAAGCACAATTGAAAGGGATAATAAAAATAACATAAAACTGTATAGATATATCAAAGGACAAAATATGAAAAGAAATAAAATAAATATAAGTAGCATAGACTGGGGAAATCATTTTAAAGAAATACTAACAGACAGCAATAAGGTGATAGAAGGGTAAAAAAAGAACATTTAAAAGACAACAAAAAATAAAGAATTGGACGTACCAATCGAAGAGGAATTTAATGAAGGAGCAAAGGATAGCATAGTCAATGAACTAATAAAATACGGAGAAGAAATTTTAAGACAAAAATATTTAAACAACTAATCCACATCTGGAAAAAGGAAAAGATGACTAGCTAGTGGGAAAAAGGAGTAATAGTACCAATATATAAGAAGGGAAATCCAAAACTTTGTGCAAACTTTATTTAACGTTGTATATAAGACATTGAAAGCCAGCGTGGTCCCGTGGTTAAGGGGCGGGCTGCGATGCTGACGGACTTGGTTCAATTCCCGGTGCTCTCTAATGCCTGGCGGGTGGCCTAAAAATAATTGTGTACCTGCGTTCCCTCGAACAAGGGGTAATAATGGCGATCGTCTTAGGCGCGGTGCTTGCCACACCGCCCCGCACCAGAGATGGTGAGCAACGACCGGGCAGAAAAAGCGAACGTATGAGAGCCTTAACCTCTCAGTTCGCAGGCCTTGCTCCCACGCGGGGCGTAGAGCCTTACCATTATTACTATTATTATATAAGACATTGACTACCGTATTGAATAAAAAACTAATGAAGTACATGGAGACGTAAAAGGGAGATTACCAATATGGTTTCAGAAAAGATAGATCAACTATAGCTGTTATACATATAGTAAGCCGAATAGCCGAAAAGTTTTATGAACATGGAATTGGACTGCAAATTGTACATATCAACTTCAAACAAGAATTTGATAGTCTGAAACGAGAGCAGGTAATAAAAGTAATAAAGGACGTGAAACTACTGCGAAAGCTGTTGAGGTTGATACAGATGACATAGAAAACATTCAAGCAGCAGTTATGACAAACGACAGAGAAACTGAGATTTTGGAATCAATCCAGGCGTAAGGCAAGGAAACGGGTTATCAACAATATCGTTTATTCTAGCACTGGACGCAATAGTCAAAGAGTGCAATTTTAAGGCAACAATCGTCAACAAAGCGATACAAGTAGGTGCGTATGCAGACACTACTGTGCTAGGCTAGAGATATGAGAAGCCTGGAAAAATCAATTGAAAAATCAAACAAGAAGCAAAGAAAAGAGACCTACCAATAAACTAAGAAAAAGCAAATACATGGAAAAAGCAGCTAAAATAGGAAAACAGCATCTAAAGAGGTAAGAATAAAAAATTTTAAATGTGAAATACTAGATAATTTTAAATACTTAAGAATAATAATTAACAGCAAAAGTGACAGAGCATTGGCGGGACAGAAAACCTATAATATAAATACAAAAACATTATAAAAAGTAAAAATATAAGCATAAATACAAAAATGAGTGTATAGAGAGCAGCAATCAGACCGGTAGTGACTTATGGTGTAGAGATGTTAAACTTAACAATATCGGAACAGAAAAAGCTTCCAATATTCGAAAGAAAGATTGTAAGAATATACGGACTAAAGAAAATTACAGATGGCTAATTAACTTTGAAATAGAAACTATTCTAAAGGGAGATGTATATAGTAAAGATTATAAAAGTGCAAGGACTTCGCTAATACGGACATATAAGAAGAATAGAAGATAACATAGTAGTAAAGAAAATCACAATGAGTCGAACAGACATCAGCAGAGGATGAGGAAGACTGAAAAGCAGGTGAGAAGATCAAGTACTAGAAGATATAAGAAGGTGGAGATGCAAACACGGAAAGGAAAGTTATAACAGAGATACGTGGAAGAAAATATCGAAAATAGCAAAGACAAACAATAGGCTAGAGTAAGGCAAAAATAAAAAACGAATTCACCACAGGAAATGAGTTTTTAGAACTCAAACGAGATGAGCGGCTGCAATTCCTAAACGAATGTACAGCAATGTGTAAATAAATATTAAGAAATTTAAATCTTAATTTTTACGAAAGAAAGTGAAATTAAAATAAAATTTAAGAAGAGTGCGTGGAAGTGATACTTCGTACAATACAATTTCAAAATGTAGACAGAAAATAATTAGAATCAAAAGTAAAAGCTTTTGGAAGTAATTGATATAAAAATATTCAAAAGAAATGAAGACTATGAAGATATGGTTATTAGCTTCCCATGCATTCTTGGATGAAAATAACTAGGTATTGGACTGCTCAATCTAAGTCTTGGGGTTGTTTTATTTGCAGTTTGAGTTAAATTTTGTCTTCAACGTGTTGATGAAATTTATGCCAGTTAGTATGTCTAAGAGTCAATTTTTTGCTGGAGCATGCTTCTCTATTTTTAATTTATTTGGTTCAATCAGGACCAAGTTAGGTGACCAATAGGTCAGGGAGTTTGATTATGTCACTTGACCGATGTGTCGGTTTTCCGGTGCTGTGTCAGTTGTAATTATTTGTCACAGTTGCCCTAAATAGGTTTGTACCTTTTGTTTTGATGATTCTGGATCCTCAGTAGGTATGTTTTGAGTTCCAGTCTCTATAAGCAATGAAAATATTTCCCAGAGTGAAACAATTTGCTATAATCATCTACAACAACTGTCTAAAAGGGGAGTAAATAACTGACACTATGAATGACCAAGGGAATGCATTTACTGCTTGCAGCTTGTATTTTAGCTAGTGATGTGATATGAAGTTTTTAACAATCATTGCAGCTCCTGCATGCGCAGTTCCATCCGGATTGCTTCTATTATTAGTAGAGTAATTAGGTGTACGGAGCATTGCTTTGGCTGTGAAATGTGCTTCAGATACTAACATTGGATCTATTTCATTAGAAAATTTATTATCTGTTGCTTATGGTTTAACAGACTATTTATGTTCCATGTGGCTGTTCTTATTTTGTTGGTCATTATTTAAGTTACTTTAAATTTAGCATGATATTCTGGTTCATTAGCTGCACGAAGATGTTCTTAAACTTATTTAGAGAGACAGTTCACTTGCCTTCTGTGTTAATTTGTTACTTATTAAAATTGCGAGTTTACAGAACGGCCCCTACAATTCGCAAGGTGCTTGTCCTCACATAAGGCACATGGTGATGGTACAGTTTTAGATTCGGTACATGTTTTTATATCGTAGTGTTTTTCACATTTGACACGTTTTTATTATGTGGTACACTAAGTTCTCGAGTTTCCATAATTTTGACATCTGGTACATTGAATGGTGCTTGTTTTCTTGTGTGGTGGCTTAACCTTAATTTTACTATTGCAGAAGAATTCTGTTTCAAATATTTTCTTACTGTTTTCTCCCGGTTCAAGATCAACATAGAATAATGGGAGCGGATTTTTGGTTGTCTTATACGTTATGTTTATTATGTTGCATAATTGATGACCTAATTTTTCTTATTCAGCTTTAATCTCTTTGGTGGGTATTAAATAGTGGTAACTAGGTAACTACCCTATATGCTCGTTCTTCTTTTAAATGCCTGACAATCTATCACTATGTGTCTGAGATGAGTGCGTTGATTTTTACTGCATTATTCTTTAATGTTTTTATGTTAAATTTTTCATTTGAATCAACTGCTAAGATATGCTCGATAATTTGATTGTAATTGATAATACCGTATATTTATCAGTTTGGATTTGATTTGATTTTTCATTAGGTTAGCTTGCTAAAAGTTCGTATCTATTATTGATAGTGATAGTCGATTGGTCTAACACAATACTTTTTGTTGATCTACGTAGTTTTATTCTTTTTGACAACTTGCCAGGTGTGTCTATTAGCTTGTGTATCATTGATCTCATTTTATTTAGTAGACGCTTGTTTATTTATTGGTATAAATGGATAAAGGATTGATACATTATGGTCTTGATTAGGATAAGGTGTTCTGATAACTACATAAGATTGATTAAACATATTGATTCGAAATAATAAATTAGATTGAACTGATGTGGTAATTGGTACTGCTAATACGGAATCGGTGGCTGATTGCCGGGTAAATTCGTTTCGTACCCATAGGTGGCATTTAGATTACTCGTTTGAGTGGAGAACATAGCATTTCATTTGGGTGTTGAATTTACTTTTTTTAAAGAAAATTTACAATTTATCTATAAATAATATATACAACATAATAAACATGCGCTTGGCCTCAGATCAACGCGCGTTTAGATTATTTGATATCTTGGAGAACTGGACCGCCGCAAGTATTTATCAGTCAAAAGTCAAATCGGTTCAAATTAAATGATAACAAAAAGCTTGACCTTAACCAGGAGGCAAAACTTTGGGCGCTCCGTTTCGCTTAGAAACACAATCTCAAAGTTTCTTAAAGCTAAACTAACAGTGAAAATTTTTAACAATACACTACAATGGGCAACTTGCAGTAAAGATTATATATATATATATATATATATATATATATATAAAGATATTAATATAAAGAATTAGCTTGTCACTGTAAGCGGAAAATGTATTTTAAAAATACTAATCATTCTTGCTAGTGCCTTCAAGCAGACCGAACGTGCGTGCCGAGCTATACCTGAGTTATCACAACGACGGAGCCGCAGCCGTAGCCTTGCTTAAGGTCAGGCAAATTTATATATTTATTAATTTAATTTCAACGTTTAACTCAAGTGATAAACAACTGTTTCACCTTTAAAAACCGCAAGAATTTATAATTTTTAAAACACATTATACCTCGCAAAGATGTTCCCAACCGGGAATGGGCCCGGTTTAAACATCAATATGTATAATTACACCCTTATGCAGTCACCTACATTACTTCAAAATCAAATACCAGCACAAATGCCGCATGCACACAGTTACCAATTAAATCCAGCAGCTATAAATATGCAACTTCCACAATTTTACCAAAATCAAGTAACAATAGAACAATTCCCATCACTTCCTATTAACCACGCTCCTTTAAATAACATACAGCCTTTAATGCCGCCAAATAATAACTACAACGACACAAAATCAACGCAAGAAACTTTCGATTGCACGACCAGCGAAGACGAACAAATGGAGAATGACTCTGAAATTACAAACTCTCATCCCTGGCAAAGCGTCACAAACAAGAGAAAAAGGCTTAAGATCCAAACAGTCTCCGTAAATCCCCCTCAAACTATAACAACAAACAGATTTCAATCACTCGCCGAAGCAGATACTAATGCCATTCAAACTCATACTAACAATTCGAACAATATGAAGAACAATACTCAGCCGCAAGACCCGAAACCACCCCTAATTTACGTTTATGGAGTTACCAACTACAAAGCTATGACCGAAAATCTACCCCTTGTCACAGATAACGAAACTTACTACACTAAAAAATAGTATATCATACTTGCCAACTAAAACAAGACAGGGCCTATAGAGTTGTCATACGCGGTCTTCATCATTCAATCCCGTTAGAAGATATAACAACAGAACTAGCTGAAAAAGGACATACAGTCAGAAATATCATCAACGCACGGGACAGAGTTACAAAAAATCCGCTACCACTACTTTTCGTCGATATAAGTCCGCAAAGTAATAATAAAGAAATTTATAACATAGAATTCCTACAAAATACAAAAATAAGAGTTGAACCACCAAAACATAAAAACACTATAATACAATGCACCCGATGCCAGGCCTATGGACACTCCAAATCGTATTGTATGAAAGCATACAACTGCGTTAAATGCGGCAAACCACACGATTCAAAAAGCTGTAATAAAACCAAAGACACCCCGGCTACCTGTGCACTATGTGGTGGAGGGCACCCTGCCAACTACAAGGGCTGCACAACTTACAGAGGTCTATTAAAGTCCAGAAATAAACACAATCCAAACCTCACAAATAAACCAATCCTTGAATTACATTCAAGTACAAATCCAGCTTCTCAACAGATAACACAACAGCCTCCTCAAACTAGAGGTAGTTATGCCCATGTAGCCGCAGGAGCAACAAGTAATCAAAATAAAAATAATAATAATAATGACAACCTTACTAATACAATGTAAAACTTTTTATACGAATTTAAAACCTATTCAACCAGCTACTAAACCAAAACAGCATGATTCTCACCATGCTTACCACGGTCATAAGCAATTTGACCAAACAATGACCTCCTCAATTCGAATAGCTGCCTGGAATGCAAACGGGCTATCAAATCACGTTCCAGAAATCACCCTATATTTAAACTACAATAAAATTGATATTCTCCTAATCTCTGAAAGCCACTCAACTGAAAGAACGTTTATCAGAATCCCATACTACACCATTTACTATACTCATCACCCTGACGGTACGGCGCATGCAGGCTCAGCCATCATAATTAGATCGACTATTAACCACCATGTCCTCCAACCCTTTAAAACAGCCAAAATCCAAGCGACGTTATTAAAACTAGAATCACTTCCTAGACCAACTACTATTGCGGCTGTTTACTCCCCGCCACGACACAATATCACGACAGAAGAATATAATGACTTTTCAACTATCTTGGAACACAATTTATAGCAATCGGAGACTGGAACTCCAAACATACAACATGGGGTCCAGATTAATCACACCTAAAGGTCGCAATCTGTTCCGTTCAATACAACTAAACAACCTAACTTATATTTCTACGGGAGAGCCAACCTACTGGCCCACGGACAGGAATAAAATTCGGACCTACTTGATTTCGCTATATCAAAAGGCATATCAAATACTTACATTGATATTAAGTCTAGTTTAGATCTATGCCATGACCATAGCGCCATAATATTAACCCTCAGTACCAATCTACAGAGAGCCAATGCCTACCTTGGCACAAAAGATACCAATTGGCAAATGTTCCAAAACTTAATAAATGAAGAAATCAGACTGGAACATCGTATCAAAGAGCAATTCGAAATCGAAGAGGTGGTACAGCATCTAACGAATACAATACAAACCGCAGCATGGAAAGCCACTCCTCTAAGGAACAAAGCAAACCAGGAAATGATAATATTCCTCTGCATATTAAAAATTGATCACAAAAGAAGAAGAGCACGTGGAAATGGCAAAGGTCAAGAAACCCTCAGGACAAAACTGACCTTAACAGGATAACACACCAACTCCACTCTGTTTTAAACCAAGCCGCAACGACACCTTCAAACACTACATCACGAATCTATCCCCGAAGACCATTCGTTGTGGAAAGCAACAAAAAGAATTAAGAGGCCAGTAATACAAACCCCACCCATAAGAAAACCTGATCGAAACTGGGCGCAGTCAGACATAGAAAAGAGCAGTGTATTCGCGGATCATCTTTCAAAAGTGTTCTCTCCAGTCTTAGACAATGACAACCAAGATGAAGAAATTGAAGACTATATTAACGCCCCCTGTCGACTATCACTGCCCGTTAATCCTTTTACACCAGCAGAAGTTCGAAAACAAATCAACAATACAAATTCGTACAAGACCCCTGGGTATGACCTCATAGTCGGGGAGATCTTAAAACATCTACCAAGAAAGGCAATCGTGCTATTAACTACCATATTCAACAGCATCCTTCGATTATGCTATTTCCCAGTTCAGTGGAAACACGCGCAAATAATTATGATTGGAAAACCAGGTAAACCACCTACCGAACCTTCATCGTACCGTTCAATAAGCCTGCTGCCACAAATGTCAAAAATATTTGAAAAACTACTTCTTGACAGAATAACCCAATCAACACTCACAGACGACATAATCACTGAACACCAATTTGGATTCAGACAAAAGTATTCCACAACACAGCAATGCCACCGAATTGTGAACAAAATCAAAGAAAGTCTCGAAGAGAAGAAGATGTGTGCTGCGGTGTTCCTTGACGTACAGCAGGCCTTTGATAAGGTTTGGACCAACGGATTATTATATAAATTAAAAAGGCATTTTCCCAGTCCCATATACCTACTCCTAAAATCTTACCTTAATGAAAGATCCTACCAAGTAAAAGTAAACAACTCAATCTCCGACTACCACCCAATTAAAGCTGGAGTGCCGCAAAGCAACGTCCTTGGGCCACTCTACTCTACTTAATATACACTGTTGACATTCGCGTCATAGAGAGCACTATGATGGCCACATTTGCTGACGACACAGCAATCTTGTCGTCCGATATCGACCCAGCAAGAGCTTCTAATAAACTGCAAGATCACCTAAACGAACTACAAGACTGACTAAAATGATGGAAGATCCAGGTCAACACCGAAAAGTCCGCCCAGATCACGTTCACCACAAAATGAAGCAACTGTCCACAAGTTAACATAAATAACACTCTGATCCCACAGAATGCCACAGTCAAATATTTGGGCCTACATTTAGACCAGAGACTCACATGGAAAGAGCACATTAAGGCAAAAAGGACACAATTGGACCTAAAAGTGAAGAAAATGAACTGGCTACTAGGCAGGAAATCTCAAGTATCTCTGGAGAACAAACTGACCATCTACAAAATAATTCTAACACCAGTCTGGACCTACGGTATCGAACTGTGGGGATGCAGTAAGCCCTCCAACACAAAAATCCTACAAACCTTTCAGTCGAAGACACTTCGCATGATGGCCGACGCTCCCTGGTACGTGTCCAGTCAAACCCTCCACAACGATTTTGGAATATCCTTTATCAAAGAAGTGATCCACCATCACGCCAACAAATCCAAACATCGCAGCACCAACCACAGCAACCAACTCATAAGTGAACTATACACCCAACCACAAATTGAAAGAAGACTTAAAAGACAATGGCCAGAAAACCTAGTTAACTAGGAGAAAGTGGAGAACCGTCAAGGGACGGTACCCAACGCTTGCCATGAACCTTGCCTCATATTTACTCATTACTCTGTTAGTTATAAGAGTAGATTGTAAATTAGCAAATGAGTAAATAAAAAAAATACTAATCTTAATATTGCGACTTTTGTAAAGCCATATGAACAGATCTTTAAACGCGACAAATTTTATTTTATTTCCTGATAGTTAATTAGAGAATTTCCGATAACTCAATTATATATTTTTACCTTGGCTTGTAAATTTATTATATTTGTATTATAAGAATTTGCAACTATTCGCTCAAGGAAACATTTGAAAGGCATATGAATCATGTGTGAGTCTTTGGTCTTGCTGGTAGTTGACCGTAAGCGACGGACTATCTTAGAAGTTAGAACCTTTCGATTTAGTTGATTGCTTAAGAATGGGAATGGTGTAGATGATCCAGGTGGTTCGGTGGCTAGGTGGAGTTATAGGCTGTGGGAATAGTTTTAACGACGTCCCAAAGTATTGAGATAGCATTTTTAAAAACAGGGCACCTTTAGATTTGATGCAACAACGTGCACTTCAACTGAAAGCCCGTGCCTGCGTAGACATGGTTGTTAAGTAATAAAATATTGTAAGCTTCCTTCAAATATTCCTTCTTATTCGTTTCCATCCTTATAGCTTATGCACTCGTTAAGAATGTTTACACTGGTTGCTTTGCGTACATAAAGATACAGAAGAGACATTTTAACATGTTTAAATTTGGTCTTATGAGGTAGATGGGAATTCTAAATTATTGAAAGATGCAACAGTGGCAGTGGCTCACAACATTATTGTATGTTATTTGCTGTTCAATTTTAAATTATTACGGAATGGCTCTACTTTCGCCAGCAAGTAAAGCGTCGCTTCACATGTCTTTTATAGAAATATTTTACCCTGATACGTTGCGCAAGTTATAAAGTAGTCACCGCCCGGCAACTGCTAAGCGACGCTTAAGTTTTTGAGAATTCTAGCGATTCAAAAGGTAAAACTAGGTGTTAGTGCATAGAAACAAATTATTCTTTATGAATTTGCCAAATGGGCGCGATTGGTAAACGTGGCTGGCATGACGCGTGCATTCATGCAGATTGCCGTAGCGCCACAGAAATTACTTTCCGAAATTTAGGTAATTTCTGAATGCCTATCAAACAGGCTTTTTATAACTTGACGTATAATTACCATGTACGTGGAATATCAAATTTACTGGCTATTATTATGTGCATAGTAAGGTTATGAGCACTTTCCTGTGTTACTCGGTGGGTATGCAGTTCGTTGTAGGTCCAAATTTGCACGTTTACAGTGTTTTTGAAATTAAACATCTGTATAATTCAGTGCACGTTTTGTCGGGGAATGCCGTTGAGAAAGTTAGTAAAATTCCACGCATGTTGACTGTGGAAAAAAGGGTGGCAGATTTATTACTGTTTGTTGTCCTACACATCTGTGTTACAAGTTACACCGAAGTATGTACATTTTTACAGCAGTTAATCTTGTAGCAGCTACAAGATTTCTTTAGTGTGAAAAGAATATCGTAGCCATTACAACGATGGAGTATATCTACTTTACTCACATATGCACCTTAATTATTATTATAATCAATCAATATATTAATCAAGGAACTCTATTGTACAATATTTCGCTATATGAATATTATTATTTTAGTTTAATATAAAAGTAATAAATGTAATTTTATACAAATAAAACAAAAGTAACCGTTGATACCAGGACAAATTAACAAACGCTTGGTCTCAAAGAAAAGCCCATAAGTAGTACAAGAATTTGTGTTGTTGTTTGCGAGACAAGACAATATAAGTATACAGACAATTAGAATAAATTACCAAAATTCTCTTGATGCAAAGAAAAGAAAGACCTAAACAAACGTTGTAGTAAGTTAATATGTAAAACATATTTAATGTCTAAATTTTCAAATTTAATATATCTTTCATATACTTCTTTCTTATAATACAACTATTCAAAGGTTGATTTTTAGACTGAATGTTTAGATTGAAGTCTCCTTCATCTAACTACGTGACCATTTTTTTTTCTCTTTAATAATATTTTAGTAGTGAAGCTGATAAAAGAAATTACCTTCAATTTTTTTAATAAGTATACCAAAAACATACTTTGCTAACTTCTACTTTCTTATTTGTGTTATAAATTTTGATTAAATTTCTGAGCTCACTGTAAAAAATCAGAAATTTTAAATGTTAAGGTAAAGTGACTTGAGTGCAAATCATCGCTGCAATTGCGCTTTTCATCAATTCGCGACTTAAACCTGAAATAAAGCCACCAGTTTGATTTGATTTTATTTTTTGTTATATAAATTTTAAGTTTGTACTTCAATGGTCAAGTAAATTTTGTTTTTTTAATTATTTATTTATGGTGTAGTTTTAGTTTTACGTACAGTTAAATTAAAAAATTAACTTGATTTTTGCAATTCGTAGTACTTGCTAAGATTAATATTGAACTTACAGACTTATGTGGGTTTTAATACAAGCTGTAGTTGCAGCATTAGTATTAAATTTTACACCTTTTCGGAAGTTCAAATATTTTTTGTGTTTTTACAACATACTAGATGCGCAACTAACAATGAAAAATAAAAATTTTTAAGAGAAATAAAAAATGGTTTATTCAAAGTATCGTCTCTTGCTATCTACTCATTTTTGCCTGTGGCAATACATGAATAACACGACGATAAAAAGACGCGTCTTTGGACCAAAACTTCCAACTAATTTTGCGCTTCTTCGAAATTGGTCAAGTGTAGCCCAGTCAAGCCATGCGCCGTCAACTGGAACAAGCGATAATCAGAAGGGGACCAGGTCTGGCAAATACGGCGGGTGTGATAGCAGATCCTATTTCAGCGTTTTAACGGTGTCTTGAACGATAATAGTGCGATGGTTCGAAACGTTGTTGTGCTGTAATGTCACTCGTTTGTCTCTCGTGTCCTATTCTGGCAGTTTTTCAAGCAATGCATGGTTCAAATTTATCATTTCTTGTCGGTAGCGATGCACATTGACAATTTCGCCCGGTTTCAGCAACTCATAGTACACGATTTCTTTCTGGTCCCACCAAACGCAGAGCATTATCTTCTTTCTGAAGGGATTTGGTCGTGCCGTCGGTGTCGATGCTTCGCCAGGTGAAAGCCATGATTTTTCGTTTTTGGGATTCTCAAAATATATCCACTTCTCATCGTCAGTAACCAGTAGATGCAGGAAACTCTTTCATTCCGCAAAAGCAAAATTTGGAAGTGGTTCTTTGATTTTTCATCTGTCCCTCAGTCCTTCCTTTTCAATTTTTCCCATGGCATGTAAACGTTTGGAAATGCTTGGGCGAGTCATATTTAATGCCTCCGTTGATCTTGTGTTTGCGTATCATCTTCATCCAATAACGCTTGCAGATCGGCGTCCTCAATTGTTCTTGGTCTTCCGGGGCGCTCCTTGTCCGCAGTGTCGAAATCGCTACTTCTTAAGCGTTTAAACCAATCTTTACAGGTAGTTTTCAATGGTGCGTGTTTGCCGTACGCCTTTTCAAGCAAACGATGTGCTTCAGCTGAATTTTTTTAAGTTAAAACAGAAAAGCAAAGCTTCCTGCAAATGCTGTTTATTTGGCACAAAACTCGACATATTCTTTGTTAGAAAAACTATTTTTGCTCTGCGATATGTGTTGGTATCACAACTGGTTATTATTAACAGATATCGTTAGCGTCATCCATATGTAAAACCCGGAAATCGAATGAAACTTTTTATAAGTGATAATATATTTTAAACTGTTACTTTCATAGAAATATTTATAGAAACTTTAATAAGAAATTTTCTGCATCAAATAGTATGTAGGAGAAGTCGAGACTTCTGACTCATCTCTTAGTGTTAAAATAATATATGATTCTCAGAGATTTTTGTAGTTTCCACTTTTTGTTTTGCTGGTAAAAAAAACTCGTATTTGTCGTTAAACAGGCAGATATAATGATTTATTAGATAAACACTGCTAATAAACTTTCAATATCTTTTAAATAATTTTCTAATATGCAAGACAAAATTATTTTTGGTACATTTAATTCAAGTTCTAACTGATTACTTTCATACGGCACTTCTATACCAACATGCCTGTGCTACTATTACTAAGTGAACAGTCGGCTAATCCACTCATACGTAGTCTCCAGGATCAATTTAAATTAATGTAAACTAAGTAAATAATTATTTAAGCATTAAACCAAAAAAGTTTTACACTATCATGGGGTAACAAGTAACGAATTATGCTGGTTAGGAAACATTATGTTATGTGCAGACTTAGCAAAAAAACTTTTTTTACGTACTTATTATTGCCTTGCACTCAAACAATGTTGTGCCAACATTTTCTTGAAATTTAAGCTTATTTTTCAGTTTCGGTTTCAAAATGTATTTAGTTTATGTATTTAGCTTTGCTTTTGCATCTCTAGAGTAGATTACTTGATCAGCTTTTCATTAATTACTTACATGGTAAGTTGCACCATTTTTGCTTTTTAATAATAAATTTTGTATTACACAACAGCCTATGTAATTTAGTGCATTCTATTTGCGTATTATCAGCTATAACTAACAGGTTATAAAATTTAAACTGAAAATTAGGTGCCTTCATATAAAACGACAAACAACAGAAAAGAAAATTTATATGTAATTACATCAATTACTTGAAGATGGAAATACTATTAAAATCTACTTCGGTTATATAGGGCAATTAAAATAAATCCAGACTTCTTCTAGATTGTATTACGGCAAAACAGAACGGCCGTCCTATATGTACGCGCAAACCATTATTAGCATAATTAACAACCGAGTTTCTTCGCGCCGGAAAGTCGCCAGCAAAAATTATTGGATGATTTGGCTACAAGTCCCAAGTTTACGACGTAGCTAAGAAATACAGGAAATTTTATCACCAGGAGAAGGCAACTGCTGACAAAGCAACTCATAGAGAGGTGATGAATTCGTCCGCGAATTGAAAGAAAAGATCGATTAGGATCCTGATTTAAACATAACTAACCTGTCAAAAGAAATGAGTATGGCAAAATCCTTAGATTTTTTTGGACGCAAATAACTTCATTCAGGACAGGAAAGCGAACCGCCAAGTTGATCGTTGGATCTGGCAAACGCCATATATACAAAGATTCCCGTCTCTGTAATGACGCTATTCCAGCAAAACTTTGCTTCAGCCCGTAAGGCAGGACAACCCTAGGCATGGCTACACAAAAATTTGATTATCACTGGTCCCTCGAGTTGTGGCTACCCACCAGCTTCGACTGCAATTTCTTTGACTACTGCGTGTAGGCGTAGTCAATACGAGGCATTATAACACAAAGGACAGCTTAAGGGCTTCACTCGTGAAGGTAATGGCGCCTATTGACAAAGAGGAAGTTGTGTTGGCTTGCAACAGGTTTAGGTTCTTGCTTGAGAAAAAGGCTTTGATTCTCAATGCTACCAATTGTAATGATGCTAAATTTTATATAAATAATTTAAATTTTCCTTGTTTTTAATGATATTTTTATTGATTGTTTATTTTTCTGATTTACTTTGATGACTCTTACGAAAGAAGTAACCAAATAAAATAAAACAAATTAAAAATAAAATCTGGTAACAGCAAGAAGTGTATTAAATGAGTTTTCAAAAAGCATTAGCTGACATTATTAGTGGTACAATGTGTACTAACTATTTGGGACATAATGATAATTCTAAAATTTAAAAAGATTAGAATTTTGAAATAAAAATCCTTAAGAAACAAAACGTTTTCTACCACGATAAATCTCACTATCAATTGAGGCAGTCTGATGACACCGTGTGGGTATAGTAGATTTGTCGAACTCAAACGATGGTATTGTCCTGTTTTCTATGCAGTGATTTTGGTCTACTAAATTTAGTGTCTGAATTTATAAATGCTAAAGCCAACAAGGGAATTTTACTAAAACTTGGGTTCCTTTTATTTTTAGCACATATCTGTAAAGTAAAAACTATAACCAAGTGATTTGAAGACATAGAAATGAATAAATTTAAATGAACAGCATAATTCTCCTGACTCAATCCTACTGGAGTACCTATGGTACAAATTGGAGCATTCTAGACCCTACTGAACGCCTATAGGACAAGTTGCAGCATCAATTGAGGTGTATACCAAATCGCCTCTACAAAACATCGCAGACCTATTTGTTTAAAGAAAAATGAAATCCAATTTTGTGTCAAAAATTGACAGAAAATTTCATTTGAGAGTCAATAACTGCTACAGCAACGAAAAAGAGATCATAAGTTAAAGTGCATTCGATACACGATTAAAGTTGTCTAACAGTTAATAACTATATAGCGTAAAAAAATAATCAACAGTTTATTGTAAATAATCAAGGTAATTCTATCGTACTTTTACGCACTCGAAACAGTTATTTTATAAAATTTGTTGTAGTGCGAAAATATTCGTTATCACTTAAGGGATGAAACATTCGTTATAACTTTTTTGCAACATCTGCACTCTTTGTTACAACGTTTATTAAAAACCCTTATCAATTTGGCAATTTATGATTTTTGAGTGGGCTTCTCCTACTTTAATAAATCATTTATCCCGCATAAAACGCATTAAAATTGTTTTAGTCCCCCTTATTACACCCTTTGAGGCCGCGGTTGCACTTTAGCAGCTTGCCAGATTTTAGTCTGTTAAAATACGTTAGAAAAAGTGCAGCACCAAGGATTAAAGAAGAGCTAGAAAAGCCAAGAATATTTTAGTTATTATTTTCTATATATAATTGTTATGAGTCATGTACTTAAATTATTTTTAAAAGTCTTCATCGAAGAATATATCAGAAATGTAAACAAAATATAAGTGACTCGCAATTCGTATTTCGAAAGAAGTTTGGGACCAGAAAGATGCTATTTAGTCTATCAGTTGTATTACTCGTACAAACATGTACAGACTAACAGAGAATTGTCTTTATATACTTTATCGATTATGAGAAAGCATTTGACTGGGTTAGGCCCGAGGAATTAATAAGAATGCTGTCAGAAAAAGATCTCAACTATGAGGAAATACACGCCATTAAAAACATTTATTGGAATCAGAATGCCACCAACTGGACAATGAACGCACGGAAATGATTCTTCCAATTAAAAAAGGAGTCAGGCACGGTTGTGTCTTTTCCCATCTATTGTTCAACATCTACTCAAAGGAGATTTTCAGAAAAGCCTTGGAAAACACTGAAGACGACATAAAAGTAAATGGTGCCCTTATTAGCCAACCCGTATCTAAGCTTGAAAATCTTGATAAGGGGGGCTATAGCATTTACATATATGTAACATTTGTACAGGGCAAACGGTAAGAGTTAGGTCAAAAAATTTTACCATTCGAATGGGGAGCCTTCAAAAGGGTGCAGTGGCTACTTTTATTTGGGCCCAAATTACTTTCGGTATGACCGGACATTTTTCGTCCATTTCTGGTCGGGAATTTTTTGTTCCTTATCTTCCAAGCGTTGGCTCTAGAACGAATCTCGCTCTTTTAAGATCTTGTTAACAATATACGATATGTCGACGACACGGCCATACTAGCAAACAGTCTGCAGGGTTTTTGCAACAATTCATAGACGTTATAGCTCGAGAGGGCGATGCAGTCGGACAGAATAAATACGAAACCAAATTTATGATATTCAGCGAAATTTTAGAAATACAAACAGAATCGATAATATATAACCAAGTTGTAGATAAAAACAAGAATAGAGGTAGCAAGATCGTCGTTTATAAGAATGAGGCAGGTACTTACCAGCCGCAATCGTAAATCAGCAACAAAATATAGATTTGTGCAGTGCTACATATACTCAGTGCTGATATACGGTGCTAAGGCTTGTACACCCAAGACTAATAATGAAAAAAGATTACTAGCTTTTGAGTTCTGAGTATTTAGAGGACTATTACGCAGATCATGAACAGAAGATACTGGATCCTTGGTCGGCTTTTTGTTCTTTTTTGGGTTGCATTTCAATCATCTTCTTGGAAATCTTTTGATTTTCCATACGCACTATGTGACCATAGCAATTTAATTGTTTCTCTTCTACTTCTTTTACCAGTGGTCTTAGATTTAGGTCGTCTCTTATGCTTTTAATTCTCGCCCTGTCTCTCCTTGTTTTTCTAAGATGTTTTATCTCTGCTTCAGTTATTTTGGACTTATATGTTTGTCAAGCATTGTCCATGATTCTGCTCAATACATAAGTGTTAGTGGATATATTGTTTTGTACATGTGTATTTTAATTTTTGTACTTAATTTCTTTTTTCCTACTAGGGTGTTGTTGATCTGGTAATATACTTTGCTCGCCTTGTTTATCCCCTTTCTCACTTTTTGTACTATATTTCCGTCCATGCTGATTATTGTTCCCAAATATTCATATCTGTTCATATTTTCTAAATTTTGACCATTTATCTCTATATTTGGGTTTTATGCCCTTCTCTATTTAGTGACATGTAGAATTTTGCTCTTATTGGTATTTATTTAGATTTTTTTCTTGTAGACAGTTGATTTAGATTTCCAGGTTTCTTTAGGCATCATTTATGTTGTCTGCTACTAGGACAATGTCATCAGCATATACAAGTCCCTGCGTGTATACTGGGTTTAGGTTGTACTACCCCAATATTGTGGGTGTTGTTTTTCTTTGTCTTTTTTATTATTTGATTTATATAAGTGACAAACAATAGTAAGTTTATGTTATCGCCTTGTTTTACTCTGTTATTTATTTCGAAGCTCTCTGACTTTGGGTCTGTTTGGAGTCTTTTCAGAGAGTCGAAAGCTGCTCTAAGCTCTAAGAAGACTAAGTATATATTTTTGTTTCTTTTAATTGTTTTTTCTATCATGGTTTTCAATCCATATGTGTAGTCCTATGTTTGTTTGTTTAGCCTAAAAGCCGCTTATTATTTTTATAGTTTGTTTTCGACCTGTATTCTTAAGCGTTGTTTTAATATTTTGGAGTAGATTTTCAATGTAACTTTTGCTAAATAGATGGCTCTGTAGTTATCGCAATTTGTCAAGTCTCTCTTCTATGAATTGGTGTTATAATATTTCTTTCCCAATCCTGTGGTATTGCTTTCGTATTCCACGCCTGTTGAAATATTCTTTAAGGCATCTTATAATTGTTGGTCTCCCATATTTTAGGAGCTCTAGTGTTATTTCATCCTCTCCGAGTACTTTTCCGTTTTGTGTTCTTCTTAGAGCGCTTTTAATTAATTCTTCGCTGTAGTACTTCTTGGATGTTTTTATTATTTTGTAACTTTCTGTTTACAGTTGCCCGTATTGGTTCTTAATACTTTTTATTTGTGTACTAGGGTGTTTTTTAACTTTGTTACAGAACAGTTTTTGATTCTATGAGTAGTTTTCTTTTAGTCTGTTTCCAAATTCTTTCCAAGATTCACATTTGGCTTAATTTGCCGCTTTTTTTGCTTCATTCCTTTTTTGTATGTATAGGTTTTTACATGCTTGTATATTTGATCTTTTGATGCCACGCTTCTTTCTTGTATTTTATCTTTGTTTTAACATGACTGTTCTCTAGTTAGTTTGTTTCTGTAGGTGGGTTTCTTTAAATATTTTAATCCCATATACTCTTTTTGCTGTTTGAATTATTTCTATCTCTTGTTGATATCTCGTTGATTTTTCGCCGGTTCTCTTTCTTCTAATCTATCAAGTTGTGTGGTAGTTTTATTTCACATTCTTCTTTTTTCCGGGCTTTCTAAAGTTTTTAACTTTATTTTTTCATGTGTTCTTGGTGTTTCTTTAGGGGGGACGATTGTACCTTGATGTTTACTACTAATTTATGGTTGGTATTTAGTGCTGAGTCTCTAATCACTTTAACATCTTCTACTGCGTATCTCACAATTCTAGTGTATGTTATATAATTCATGATGCTCTTTTATTCTATTTCTTCAGCTTCATATGTAATCTTATGTATTGTTTTATGTTTAAATAATGAGCTTCCTATTAGTATTTGGTTGTTAATGCAGAAATATATCACTCGTTGTCCCTTCCATGAACTCCCATTGTTCCATATTCCTGTTGTTTGTTGTTTCCTGTTCGGGCATTCCAATATCTGATAATCATAAAGTGTTTGTTTTTAGACTGTAATATCTTCATTATTTTTTGTAGCTCTTTATAGAACAGTTTTTATCTTTTATGTCTAAGTCTTTATTTGTGCATATATTTGTACTACTCCTATCTTCTCACTAGCCCTAACCTGACTGTTATAATTCGCGAGTTTATGAGTTTCCAGTTTTAAACTTTTGCTTCTATCTCTCTGCTTCTGTCCACTCTTTCCTCCGCTTTATTTCCGATTGGCATTCCAATGTACCTTAGTATTTATTTTCTATCTAGTATTTTGATTCCTTGCTTTTTCTCATTATTTCACTGATTCCTAAAATATGTATTTTGTCTGTGTCGATTTCTTCTATTAGCTCAACTTCTTTTTCTGTCAGTGTATTAATATTCCAACATCCTACTCCGAGGCTCTTATTTCTGCTCTGAATTATTTTACTTCGTATAGGTGATTGGCCCAATGATGTTACCTTAGAACAATTGGTATTGGGTTATACCCCCTCCCCTGATACTAAGTCGGCAGAGCTTCGTTTGTTATCTAGCAGAAGGTACCACGTGCAGGTGAGGTTGACATTTCTAAAAACGCGAGCTTCCTAAGTAGATTTGTAAATCTATTCTTTTTTGGAAGAATGTATTTGTTATTCTAAATTTTCTGTGTACAAAATTTTATCAGGCGACATTTGTTTTAATTTTTTTGTTTTTTTTGTCTGTTCCAACTGCTAGGTGTTAGTCGGTTGCCTATTTACGCATTCAAGTCGCCACAGAATAAGAGAAATTCGTTGTGTGTATACGACTTATTTCGTATGTCATAAAGCTGTTTAGAGCCTTTCGATTTTTGCTTCTCCACTATCATCACATATCTCTTTTAGATTTAAAATCTTAATATTATTATCTTTTCGTTAATGTGCGGGTAGTTTTTTAGCATATTTTTTCAGTTTTTATTCATAATTATCACCACACCAGCTTGCGCTCTTTTATTCCGATCATTACCGCTCTATATAAATTTATTTTTTTAGATTTTTGTATCCTTTTTGTTTGTTTTAGTTTGCGCTATAATAACAACGTTAATACTCTTATTTAAAACATATTTTATAATCATATTTCATTCAATCCTTAAACATTCAAAGTGGCCATTTTTGTTTTGTTGTGTATTTGGTATTAGATTTATTTGGCTTTCTGAAAGAAAATTTGAGCTTTCAACTATTTAGTGTTCTACTAAGCACATTACCGACCTGGACGTTATTAATTTTCTTATCGAGCTTTTATGGTCTAGATCTATTGTGTGATGCTAAACAGGGCAGAACTAGTCGTTTGCAATTTTTCACCACATACAACGGTGTTAGGTAAGGAAAAGCTCTGGTAACAATCGGCTCTATAGTTAGCACCTTTCCTCCGGTGTATATTTTATATACGTAAATTTCATTACTTTCATAGTCAGTATTACTGTGTTATTGGTATCTTTTTTTTCCTTTTGATACGTCTACTTGAATGCCCTTTGAAAATTAATTTTTAGTTGAATGTATACTTAAGGGTTTTATGATTACTATAAATTTTTAACCAGTTTTCAAAGAAAACATTTGAAAGATATATAAAAATATTCTAACAAGCAGGAAGTAGGCGAAGCTTATACAAATAAAATAGAGGTATCCAAATTTTTTAGTTCGCTCTCTAGCAAAAATTAAAATAAACGGAATTCTAATTTTTAATAAAAGACTAACTAAAAAGCATATTTTTACCGGTTTTGTAAATTGTAACTTAATTTTGCTTAATGGGCATATGTCACCATCGAAAATCAAACAATGAAACGAAGGTCATGCAAAGTGTACTTCGTTTGATCTATTGCAAATTAATTTCAAAAAACCTCCTTTAAACATAAAATAGGCAGTTTTCATTGGCCGTTCACTTTAGGGGAAATTTTATACCGCCCGTAAAACAAACCTGATCCCGCCGAAAAATACTGAGGGGCCGCCCGGCGGCCTTCTGCACCTCACTTTTATTACGGGACTTCGAAATCCCCAGATTAACGTGATACTTCATAAGTTATTTAGAGCAGATTATAAGCGCCGTTTTTGCGACCTGGCTACTGGTCCGGCGCTATCCAGGCTTTTTGTCGGTTTCTTCAGGGCCTGACCCCGACTTCACTTTATTCGGTTTTTTTGCGGCCGAAGCCGGATGAAAGATAACCTATTAAATGGGGAGCAGCGACTAAAAGCAGACAAATGGCGGCGCTCGGCCGTCGCATCGGGATCAAGTTTCTATGGCGCGCGCGGCTGCTTAAGTCCCTGAATAATTAAGGGAAGTCGGGGACACTTAATATTTACTATGCAATGAACGGATTGTTCGGTTAAGCTTTTAAGCGTTAGAGTAATTAAGCGGTCTCGTTAGAAGAACTGGCCGACAGGGGTAATTTACTTGTTTGTTAATTATGTGATTTAATTGTGTAAGTTATAAAAGTTACTTAGTCCTTTTTTAAAATTACGTTATGCAACTTTAATAACAGTCTAAATTAGTACTATAAGTATTCGATATTAAAATATCTGGAGATAAATGTATTACCACTGGATATTTTATTTTTTTATAGAGCATTGTATCATATTAGAGTGGTAATTTGATTTTGATTATTGTTTAGTACCTTGACGCACTTAAATCGACCACTTTATAGAAAGACTATGTCAAGAAAATGTTCGCCTGCAACCTTTGCACTTCTTGTTACAACTTTTTGAAGTGCGACTTTGTTGGACGGTTTTGTACATTTTTGAATTATTTTATATCGATGATTTTGGTATAAATTTGTACATTGTGCCCTAATTTTATGTAATACTTGTCTGTTACCGTTTCGTCCCCATGTTTTACAACATATTTTGATAGACGACAATCTATTAACGCGGCTGGAAAGCTCGCGACGGGATACATAAATTATTACAGCAAGTAGAAAGAGCTCGCCAATGTAATCCAAGTTTGATCAGATGCCTGGAGACAAAGCCTGATTAACCCACAGAGACCGAGTAATATGCTGCCTAGGGCACCAGGATTTGGGGGTACAAAATTTGAGTTGAACAAACAAAAATGTATACTTAACCAGAGAGACTTTGAATAAGTTTTAACTATTAAACTTTAAAATCGTACATTCATCGTTCATCGACGTATAATAAACTTCTAAAATTATGATAAGAAAATGTAATTATGATTGTCACCATCGACTTCAGTGACTTCAAGCCCAATTGTAGTGCATCAAATAAATGGGCCTAATTATATTATATGATAACCCGGAATTTTGTTGCGCAAATGATTAACTTCCGTGAGTTGAGAATTCGTCTACAACAAACAATATTCAACAAAAGATAGTATGTCACTCGAAAACGATTTTGTACTAACTAGTTGTTTGCAAAAAGGTAACGAATAGAGAACGTATCAAACAAAATTGGTTTAATATTAATCGGACAAAGGATTTAAGGAGATAATAAACAATAATATAATAAACAATCTTAACAACAATTTTAAGAACAGAGAGTGCATTTCAATATTTATTAGTAGAAGTCGAGTTTCACAAAGAATGAATTGCAGAAATAGTAGAACAAGTTAAGAAAGAAGCTTTGCATTGACAAAATATTCTTTTAAGAGTTGTTGAAGTTATTAAGTTTTTAGCTTTTCCAGTATTTCTAATTCATGACGATAATAAATTGTTAGGCTTTGTAAGAAATGGTGAGCACCAGCGTGGCAGCACGTTGGTAACGCGTGACGGTTTCGGGTTGCTTTTTTGAGGCTCGGATGCTTAATGAATAGCCTACTTAGTCACTAAAAATTATTCATTTTGAACGAAGTATAATAATGTTATTGTTGATGGTGTAGTGTTTACTACGTCGCCTCTTAGCAGAGATGATACAAAACAATCGATCATTGAGAGCCTTAACGTTTCAGTTTGCAGGCCTTGCTCACACGCGGGGTATTTGAACCTCACCCTAAAGAATGGCGACTTTCCTGACTAAAAAACATGTAGCAAAATTGGAAATCAAGGAAAAAGTGTTTCCTCATACTCATCACAACTGTTAACAAATTTATTATACAATTAGCGAACAAGTTAAACCAAGAGATTGTTAATGCCAAGCTTTGTTCCATATTTGTGAACTCAACTCCAGATGTGTCGCACACAGACGAATTGTCTTTTGTGGTACGGTCTTAACTGTGATCATAGAGGTTAAGAGATGGCGAATGCTGTTATGTCAACCGTAGATTTTGTAAGTCTTTATTTAAATAATCGTAAAGGTCCGCGCGAGCGGACTTGAAATTCTAAGCGCGGCGATAAATTTGCCGAATGCGAACTTTATTTCAATAAAATTTCACAGGAGTTTCTAAATAAAGTGAATTAGCAAAAACAACAAGTGGACAGAAATAAAGAAGAGTTTATTAATTACAGCGAATGAAGTGAATAATTAAGTGAGTGTAATAGAAGTGGGGGCAAGCTGTAACTTAGTGCGCGAGGAGCGTGATAAACGAAGCCAAGCGTCAGACGCGATGATAGCAACTATCTCGGGTCGCACAACGGATGGAATGTCGAATAAACAGAAACGAAACAACAAATGAGCTAAAGTAACAAAAGAGATGAAGGTTGAAATAGTAGTAAAGAGAAAGCTCTTAAGAAAAGCAAGAAAATAATTATGACGCTAGTAAAACAAGTAAGACTGAAGGAATCTAAAAGCAAAGAAACGGGAGACCTAAAGAAAATACAGGACGTAATGGAAAAAATGATGGAATAAATAAAAAAGAATACGGAGGAAAATAGAGAGATGAGGGAGAAAATGAGAAAGAAATAAAATGGAGTAGTGAGAAGAAACAGCTAATATGTAAAAAAAACTAGAAGACAAGTTGAAAATTATGCAAAAAGACAAAAAGGTATGTAACAAAGAGAAAAATAATATTTTATGAACAATATAAAAAACAAGCTGCAACAGATTTCTGTGTGATGAGCAGGAAATAGAAGCGGAAATGGAAAGAGTGATATCACTTGGAAACAAGCCCAGGATCTCAATAATTATATTGAAAATGGAAAACTGGACCGAAAAACAACAAATAATGAGGAGAAAAAAATAAGTTAAAAGAAGTAAAAATTTATATTGATAACCACCTGACTTGGAGGGAGAGAAATCAAAAAAATCGCAAAAGAAGGGCGGAATAAGAGTAAAAATGGGGTAGAAAGATAATCATAGGAAAAGAATATGAAAAAAAAGATTAAGATAAAAACTAGAAAACTCATTATAAAACAGTCAATGCAGCTTTAGAAAAGGAAGAGGAGTACAAGGTAACACATTCATACTGCGATAAGTTAGGAAAAAGGCAATAACAAAGGGAAAAGAGTTTACCTATGTTTTATAGATGTCAGTAAAGCCTTTGACCAAGTTAGAAAAAAAATATGTAGAAGGTATTCGAAAATAAATGTGAAAACGCAACGGTGATAGAGATGGTCAAAACAATGTATTAAACGACAACAAATGTACTGATGATACAAGGAACCAGAGAAGTTTGAAACAACAATAAAATTAAAACATGGTTGTGTATTGAGTCTGTTATTATGCACACTAATTATGGACGAAGTAGTTAAATAATGTAAGAAGAAGACTAGGAAATAAAACGTAGGGTGGTTGATAATGGAATAAATGCAAATGCCCAAATTAGTGTATGCAGACGACATAGTGATTGTAGCAGGAACAGAAAAAAAAACTACAGGATAATCTAAATATATACAATAGAGAAGTGCAAAAAGCAAACATAAAAATTAATACAGAAAAGACAAAGACGATGGTTATAGCAGCAGAGGAAAAGAGGCACCACATTACAAAGCAAAGAAACAAATTCAAATACCTAGGGGCAATGGAAAGATAAATGATAAAATAAATGAGCGTGTAGCCGCAATAGCAAGAAATTTTATTGTTATAAAAACTACCTTTCTAGAAAAAACAGAAATACCTAAAGAAATTAAAGTGGAAGTAAAAAAAGTAGTGCACCCGGCTATAGTTTACAGAAGTGAATCGTAGGAGATCTCAGATAAGCAACAAAGCAAATTAAAGAGCACGGAAATGGGGTTCTGGAGAAAAACAGAAAAAAAGCAAAAGAAGACAGAATTAGGAACACAACGTACAGTAGTTAGGTGTAAAGGCAGTGAAAGGAGTGATACAAGAAAAATAATTAGGATGGCTAAGACATGTTTATAGAATGGGTGAAGACCGACTGGTAAAAGAGATATTTGAAGCAAGACCAGGAGCAAATAACAAGAGTGGAAAAACCGAAGAAGACGTAGCCAAAACGAGTGAGAAAAGCAGCGGAAATAGAGTGGATTAGAATTGAACACAACCAGACAAAAACCCCAAGATAGAAAAGAATGGAGAAAGTGGTGCCAAAAATCTCCAACCAATGAAAAGTGACAATCCAGCCGACACCAAGCCTTAGATCTTATGGTAGAAATGCTCAGAATTATGTATGTATGTAACTGTAACAACATATCTGGGTGCTGCAAAAGTCTTGGTGCTATAATAAAAGACATTGGCATCGCCAAAGTTTACAATAAGTTACCTTTGCAGCTTCTGAGAGCAGCAAGTACTCTGTTATTTTTTTCCTTTAGAATAAGAAAATCTATACCTTTTTCAGTTCTTTAGTCAAAGACGGGATATCTTGCAATTTTACCTTAAAAAGGACCCCTCGTCTTTAAAAACTTTGTTAACAACCCAACGGAGTGTCTGTGCCGATGCCAGATAAGTGCTATATAAATTGTACCATGAGGTTTTTTAGTCCTTAGGAAAGCGAAAAACTTTTTGAAATCAATTTTAAACAGGAACAAATAACGGTCTTTGCACTTTTATTTATTGAGTGTGAGTTTATAGTGTCTTTCTTTTAATGGCACAGTCCAGAAGTTTGTTAATTCTCAAGCTAGGAAAAAAATGCTCTTGATGAAATGTGCATTCGTCTTTATTTTTTCTCATTTACGTGTGGACGTATGTAACTAAAATTAAAAATTAAATAAACACTTTGTCTAAGCAATCAATTTCTTTGTTATTTTGTGATAAAGTTTCAAATATGCAAAGAGTTTAGGGAAGGCGGGTGAAAAATTGTTGGCCTAAGGCGCCAAAAACTATAATCAGGCCTTTCCTGGAGAGTGGCTTACTTCGTCATTAAAAAAAATTGAGTACCTGCCTCCAATTCGAACAAGGGTTAATAATGCGATCGTTTAAGGCACTGTGTTTGCCACATGCCCACGTATTAGAGTAAGGCCGTAGCCTTTCAGTTTGATGATCTAAGTTTTACCATTATTATTGTTAATGTTATTGTTATCACTTTCAAATTATGTTTACAAAATAGTTTGCGAGCTTACTAAGATCATTTGGAAACTTTAAATTTCAAAGGATTGTAACAAAGGGTACTATGATTACAAACACATTACAGGAAACAGTATTCGTTTCCTAAATGATAACCAATATGTGCAAATTTTCTAAAATAAACTGCTCCAAGTACGTCAAGGTATTAAATAATTGTTTTGACGTTAAATAACAGACTATTGTTGGCTATTTGTTACACTCCCTAGTCGCTAACTGTCTAACTCTCCTAATAATGTACCGTACTTTAATATATGATGTTAGTGTACCATGGCATCCATTATCTAAATCTTTCTTTTTAGTAGATTATTACAGAACTTGGGTCTATTTCTCTTTCAACATAAAAAACTGCAATATGTTGTAGTCGATTTATAATAGTTTAACTGATGCATCAATTTGGCGTACAGGCGTTTGGTAGCATCGCGAACGTTTTAATTCGTTTCACAGGCGTTAAGTAGAGCCAAGACTGGAAAATTATGCTAATCATTTAAATTTATCTATTTTTATGGCTTCAAACTGCTTTTTTACTTTATTAGCTTATGCTGAAAATAAAAAAATCAAATTTCAATTGGTAGTCATAGTGTGAATGACACTAAATTAACATTTTTACAGATTTTGGTGTTTAGAAAACCAGAAAGCAGCAAACCATTACTATATCACTAGAACCAGAACAATACCGTTATATCGGTAATTTTTGGCAAGTTACTAAACTCACATATTGCCATCGGATTGTTGCAACTGGTAGAGGAATTTGCCATTTTGTGAATTTTTTCTTATTGTTTTAAAGATCAACTATAATGTGGTTTGGGCCAAAATAAACAAAATCAGATGTATTACCCATATATTACAATTATTTACACTTCCTAATGTCAATTAAAATTCTTTAATCGTAGACCAAAAAAGTTTTATGGTGTGACATTATTACCGGCTAGAAGTTTGATTTACCAAGTTTCGACTGCAGTTTTGCTACTTGTCCACATTTTTATTTTGTCTCTAGATCACTTCTCGTTCAAAATCTTACGGAATTGGAGACCATATGTACAGACATCAATAATTATGTTTCGTTCAATAGTATTAAGCTTTCCATGTGCTTTATACTGAGCGATATAGGTATTGTTTATGTTAGTATAATATTCGAGGTACTTTTATACTATTTAGACGTGTAAGAATGGTTTTACTAACTTCTAAGTAGCGCTTGGTGATGTTCAAAGATTGTTATGTTCTTAAGTTTGATAAATTATTGGTGCACAAGACGTACAAGACTTTCTTGTGGTACCTGAAATGTGATAATTTACTTTTACCTTAACTCTAAACATTTAATATAGTGCGGCCTTTCTTGAGAGCAAACCATTTTCAATAATTTTTTATAATATCAACAGTTTTGTGTACCCGATTTATAGTAAAAATACTAGTTTTACATTTTATTCGTTAAAGTTTCGTTACTTCTTTTTAATATTCTGTTGAGTAGTTACTAAGCTCCATTAGTTTTGGTACAATAGCGAATATAGCTATGTTCTACATACTTAACAATATTTTAATAATAATCAGAGCTATTTTTCTTATTATTTTTAGGAAACTTTTTTAAGATAATTCTTGCCAATATGACAACTTAGTAGAAATTGTTGCTATTTAATTTTGCCCTTATTTCTTTATTTACTCTTTATGTGTATCGTAAATAATTATTATTATCAGCTTCGGTTTTTACTTGCTGTTATATGTATATCACGGACATTATTCTTAGTTGAAAAATAACTTCCAGTAATTTGATATAAAATTAACCTTTTTTTGTTTCTGGTTTTATTTGGAGGCACCTCGTTTCAGTCTTGCAGGTAAAGCAAGTAGAAGTAACCTAAAAATAGATCAAACGTCTTGGAATGGATAGAAACTAAAGCTAAGCTAATGACGATTCACACATTTTGAAACTTCTAGAAAATGTTAACGCAACTTTGGATGTATGAAAATATGAATTATATAAAAAAAAATATGTTAACTCGCCAAATTTGTATGTGCCATTTTTTACCGTTTTGTGGACTAAATGTTTAAATAAAACGACAGTTGGCGAAGAAGATTAAAAAGCGTTTCTAATAACGTAGAAACTTAGATAGTTTAAATTAATTTAAATAATTATTGATTTTAGAGGCCCGTGGGTGGATTAGGCCACAGTACGCATAGTAACAGCAGCTTGTAGACTCAGAAATTCCGTATGGAAACAATCAGTGACAGCTTGATCTAAATGCATCAGTAATACTCTGGACTCGCATATATATAAAAAAATGACTTGAAACTTTATAAGTAGTAACAAAGGGCATTTTTACAGCAAAACTAAAACGTTAAAGGATTACAGCAAAACATCTAATAAATTATTTTATCTGTTCTATAATAAGAAATGTTAATTACAATGGAGTTCTTTAACAAATCGAATAAAAGGGAGAATTCTACAAAAGTTACAAAGTCGCAAGAAGTAAGAAGACTTTAAAGACTTAACTATAGGTGTATAAGAGATTGCCTTGGCTACTTTTCGCGTTTCAATCGCTATAGTTTTCTATTTTGCCAGTTATTCTCATTAATTTAATGTTTCTCCATAACTCGTTTCATTTCATATTTCTACGTTTTTCGTGTCTTATTGGTGTGGCGGCCTTTTCGCCCTTGAACCGCTTTATATCGCGGCGGCATGCGAGCCTTTGATATCAGCTACGTTTTGCCGTCGCACACAAAAACGGCATGGGCTTTTGCCCCGCAAGCATTCACGCCCCGCAGCGCGGCCAGTTCGGTCGTGTCTTAGTCCGCATAAATTCGCATTTCGCAGCCCCGCAAATATTCACGCATCGCAGCTCGGCCAATTTGGTCGTGTCTCAACATCCCGCAGATACCAGATCCGCAACGCAGAGGTGGCCACCTTGGAATCGCCGACGAAGCCGAAGCCGAAGCCGATTCAGGTGAGCGATTTGGCAATTCATTGGTTGATATCGGTAGCCGCCCCTATCCGCTTGGATGTTGTAAAAGACTTTGAAGTCTATTTAACGATTTTTGTTATACCCATACAATTTGTATAAATGTTTTTATAATATATATATAAAATGAGATTCTCTAAATACCTTAAATCGTTTACTCAGTGGACGGTATCATATACCTCTTCTAAGTTAACAAATATCAAGAAAATTGTTATGTTGCTCTTTATTGGACTTTTCATCACTTACTGGTGGGTAAAAATATTGTTAATAGGGAAACGATCGGCGTTCTATGTATATTTTTGCACATTATTTAAATTAAAAAATTAATATAACACAAATTGTAGTTTTGAGGATTTTGTTGGCATCTAATGAACATTTATTAAATATTTTTAAAATTGCTTTACGCAAGAGTTTCGGTCCACATTTGACTAATACTACAGGAATGTCTCTTTATTTTCCTGCCTTTTCATTTTTCATTTTGGTGCTATCTTTTAATCTTGTAAATTGATGGAGTCCGTTTGGTTGATCAACATCAATAAAATTTGTAATTTTGTATTTAAATAACTCTGATTTTGTCTTTACGAACAAAGCTTGGTAATAGTTTTTTCAGATTTTCACTGTTATAGGTGTAATCGTGTTCTTATATTTTATATTTCTTCATAAGCTCTCCAAAGTTTTTCATGCTTTCAATACCCATGTGCTCTCTATGTGTCTAACTAGTTCTTTAAATTTTCTTTTCAAATTAAGCTCTTTAGATCTCTATTTAAAGAGTATATAGTTTCCAATTCTTACTATCCTTTGCAGAGAGCCAATTGTGGCAAGCTACTTTTAAAGCCTAATAAAAACTTAAATTATTTTGGAGAATCAACAGTTGTTTAGATACCGACTTGTGAAGCACTTTTAGATTTTAAAATACTATTTAGCAGCTTTGTAGATATATTTTTTCAACTGACCATATATGTCTTCAGCTGATTTCTCGCTGAGCCTTTGCTCAACTAAATTATACCAAAAGATAAAATAAAACTATTTGCTCCTCTTACATGTCGCTTGATATAAAAAAGTTTTTATTTGCCTATGATTTTTTATGGATAAATCGGTAGCTTGAAGTAAATTGATAATAATAATAATATATTCTATACACCGCCTTTGGGTAAGTTCTGCGAAATGTAAAATTAAGGCATTCATATATTCGATCTCGCTATACGGTCATCTATGATACAGAAGTGAACACAGATATTAAAGTATATTAAAGGCCACCAGCCAGGCATTTGACCCCAGGATTGAACCGCAGTAAAGCGTCAATTGAGCGGTTACACTGGTGTTTTGAAGTACATGACTTTCATTATAATACTTGATTCTTTAGAATTTTTAAAGTATAATGTTAACGCTTCAAATACGGTTTATGTCAAAATATAAATAACTCTACAAGCCTATTAACTTGTGTTGCTGGCGCTCTTACAAAAATAATAAATATATGGCAATCTTAGCAAGTATAACAAATCATATAGTTCAGAACAGTTAAAGCTTTGTGTTAGCTGTGGATACCATTAAAACCAAAAGAGTAATTGCAGTAATTGCAAAAAATAAAATTTTATTTAATTATTCATAAACTAAATTTGTATGATAAAAAATAAAATAGGATTCAAAATGGAATCAAGTTTAAACTTGCGGTTGAGTTGAAAGTTCAAGTCGCAAATTGGTGAAAAGTGCAGTTGCGACGGTATTTTAACTTAACCAACTTACCTCAAAATCTGTAACACAAAAAAAAATTAAAAACTAACAGAGTACTTGAAGGTATATTTGTTAATTTATAACGAATTAGATTATATTAGATTTTGAATTAATGCATTGCAATGATTCTACAATTACTTTAGAAGAAAAATAACATTTGAATATTTCGACGGGATTATTTTAGTATCAAAGGCTTACTGTTTGGGTCTCTTAAAACGACAAATTTGACTCAATTGTGTTGCGATCAAGAACAGTCAATAAAGGCGCTTAAAGCTATTGCTGTATTAGAAATATAACAACAAAAATAAAAAAGTTTGATAATTATATAAAGAAAACCAACAGAAAGACTAACTTGAAAATTACAGTTAGAATGCTAACAAACATAAGATAATTTACCTTATATGCCCCGCTAGCAAATGATTACTAGATTAATAAAAAAGTCTGGTGACAAAGTTTTGTCAGTGAGACTTAAATTTAGAAATTAATTTAATTCATATATAAATTATAATTATATTATAATAATTTATTAACTATTTAATTGTACTATTGCAAAGAAAATAATGGAGAACATAACAAAATCTAACTTCCTGTAAATGATCTCGGTAAAACTTATATTTCTTTTACCTACAACAAGAATTTTTGTAATTTATTTAAAAAACCTATAAAGTTTGCTTATTTTTATACGTAATTAAGTAATTACAAATGTACACTTGAGCTTTAAAAAAATTAGCATTAATATTTTATAAAAATTTCTATAACGTTATTGCTCAATCTAAACTTTATATACCATTAGACAGAACGAGTTTTTTCTTAATCAAATATCCCTCCTTATACGATTCTTGCAATTTTAGGGTCAAAACTAAGAAGGTAGTCAATTTAAGCAGCTGAGTATTAATTGACGGAAAATCTGTATCAATTTATGAAATAAAATATTGTATTTGTCATGTTTGTGTAAATTGGATAGAACTTTGTGAAAAAAGTTTGACAAGATTTCGAAATGTTCTACTACATACAGATGAAGTACAACTAAAAATAAAAAAAATGGGAATAACTTGATAGTTCAGACTGTTAAAAGAACTAAGAACATGGTGCATGTTCTCAACCAAGTATCGATGCGGTTATAGTAGCACTAAGCCCTGACAGTAAAATATTTATAGCACCAAGAGTTTGAAACGAAATAGTTCCATAGTGAATTGTATTTTGATAAGGCATTTCGCGGGAACGATATTGGTTGTGCTTGAAGTGGGCGCGATTGACTTTGGCTTAAAAAAACTTAAAATTGCCAATAATAGTCCATTTGATAGTTCTTTATACCAAATTAACGTATATCAACTTGAACCAATTTTTACATATATGTGACTAGCGGTAAGCAACAAACATTTGTACAGTGAGCATCCTTGTATTACTTCTGAGATTTGTCTTAAAACCATTTGGTTACAAATTTGTCTTGATCTCTATAGTAACTTTTGCAAAAAGAAGTCAAGCCCAAATGGGAAAAATTACGTTGGAAAACTTGTAAACGTCTAAATTTAGATCTACAATTAACCGTATTTATACTCAGAATGATATAAATGTTGATTGAAATTAAAAAATGATTTTAAACTCACTATCTGCTCGGTAATATGCAGCACATTTGATATTTCACATACATAACAATTATATGCCAAATACTGTTAGGTGGCAGAATAATTTTGGGCGATCTTCTTCTTTTTCTTCTTTTTTAATCGTTTTACCCTAGACGGGTGTCGGGTTGTCCTTCGGTTAGTTTCTTATCTATAATTTCCATTTCTTCCGATCTCTCGCGTCCTCTTTCATTTCAATTAGTGTTTTGCTCCTGCTTTTTCCTATTTTGGTAATTTGTTCTAGCCACGTTTGCCTGAGTCGTCCTCTCTTTCTTTTTCTGCTATTTTTGGCATCCATTACTTTTCTGGGTATTCTTTCATTCGGCATTCTGCTAAGATGTCCAAACCATTCTAACTGCTTATTTTCTATTTTCGTACAGATTGATTCCTGCTGTAGCATTTCTCTTATATATTCATTTCTTAAGTGGTTAAGTGGTAATGTTAGATATATTTGCAATTTTTCTCAGTACTCTCATTTCGCTGGCAGTCAGTTTGGGTTTATGCTTACTAAGTATAGTCCAAGTTTCACTAGAGTATGTCAGTATTGGGGATAAGATGGTATTATAAATTTTCAGTTTATTTCTACTATTTATCTCTTTTTTCCCAAAGATAGTTTTATTTAATGAGTAGTATACCATGTTGGTTTTCCTAATTTTATTGGTTATTTCTAAGTCGATTTTACCATCATCGGTGAATGTGCGTCCTAGGTATTCCATAGTTGTTACTTCTTCCAATATTCTTCCTTTGTAATTAAAAGTATATGTATCGTTTATATTCATTTTATTGAGTATCATTATTTTACTTTTCTTTATATTTACTTTCATCTTGAGATTTTCAATTTCTTCTATCCGCATATTAATTAGTTCTTGCATTTTCTTTTTGTTATCCGCCACTAACAGTATATCATCCGCGTATAATAAGACATCCAATTGCACTGGCCTCAAGTTGTTATACCCTATTGTAGTTTCTAAACCTTTGCTTTTATTCCTGGCATTTTTTAGAATTCTATCCATGACAATTATGAATGGAAGGGGGCTCAGGCTGTCCCCTTGCTTGATTCCTATTTTTATTTTAAGTTCGTTGGATCGGTTACCGTTTATTTGTATTTGGGCTTTGATATACACAGAGTTGACCAGATTTATTAATTTTCTGGGCGTTTGTATTTTTTCCAGGCCATCTTCAATTATTGGTCTCTGTATGGTATCAAATGCTGCATGGAGATCTATGAAGGCTATGAATATTTCCTCCCCTGTTTGCATCTTTTTCTCTATTATATTTCTTAGAATGTATATGTTATCGTTTGTTTGTCTGCCCGGTCTAAAAGCTGCTTGTTTCTCTGCTAGATTGTTTTCAATGGTAGCTCTGATTTTTAGTTCTATTATTCTTGTATATGTTTTGCATATCACTGATGATAGACAAATTGCTATGTAGTATGCAATTTGTTCTTTCTCCCTTTTTGTGTATGGGAAGTATTAGATTTTTATCCCAGTCCTCCGGAATTTTGTTTGTCTTGTATGCCTCCATAAATATCCCCCATATCCAGTCCAGTCCAATATCTCCCAGACATTTGACCATCTCTGGCTCTATATTATCCTCTCCGCAAGCTTTTTCGATTTTAATTTTTGCTACTGCATCTAATACTTCTTTTTTACCTATACTATGTTGCTCTAAATCTTCTTCCGGTATTTCTATCTCTCTCGTTTCTTTGTTTTTATTTTCGTGTTGGTCATCGTCATCGAACTTTTTGGAGAAGAACTTTCTCCATCTTTCGGTAATTTCTTCCGTCTTTGTTAGTAGTATATTGTTTGCTTCTTTTATTCCGCTTAGTTCCTTTTTACCTTTACCCCTAAGTTGTTTAATTTTGTTCCAGAAAATTCTGTTGTTGTTTTTGAAGCCTTCGCTAAGTTCTTTCCCTAAATCTTCCCAAGCTTTCTGTTTTGCTCTTTTAACCATTTCTTTCGTTTTTTTCTTCAGCCTATCGTATGTTATTTTGTCGTCGTTTTGTTTTAATATTTGATATCTTTTCCATGCTGTTTTTTTCTGTTTAACTGCTTCCCTTAATTCCTCGCTCCACCATTTGGTGCTTTTTGATCCTTTCCTTATTTTTCTCGTGCCGCATTTAATGGTGTTTCTTTGAGAATTTTCCATCTATTTTCTAGTGACCAGTTGTTGTTGGATAATTGTTGGGTTTGTAATATTTTGTCTACTTCGTTTGCGTATTTTATGTTTATTTCTTCATTTTTTATTCGTCTTATATTGATTCTTGTGAATTCGCTATTATCTTCTTCTATCTCGATTGGTTGCTGGACTTTTGCCATTACTAGTCTATGATTTGTATTTAGTTCTGCTTCTCTTCGTACTGCTATTTCTTCAATGCTATTTTCCATTTCTTGGGTGTATACAATGTAATCAATAATTCTCTCCTCTGCTATGAACGTGTACTAGTCTTCTAGGGGTTGGTACCGAAATGAATTTCCCATTTTCAGATTATTGCTGATACAAAATTCTAGCATTTTATTTCCATTTCTATTTAGTGTTAATTCTCCATATGTTCCTAAACTAACTAGCGCTTTGTTTGGATCTTTACCTACTCGAGCATTCCAGTCTCCTACCAAAATTACTTTGTCAGATAAATCTCTTGCTTCATCTATTGTTGTTTGTAATGTTTCGTAAAATTTTTCCATTGCCGCGTCGTCCGTCCCTTCTACTGGTGCATATAACTGTATGACTGTAATTTTTTCTTTTAATACGAGCGTCAGTGTTATTATTCTTGATGATACTGGGTTGTAATTTAGTATTCTTTTAATTAGTTCATTTCTAATTATAATGCTCACGCCCTCTTTTGCTCTGGTACCTGGGGTAACTCCTGAGTAATATATAGTGTCATTGTTTCCTAGACTTTTTATTCCTTGTCCTATCCTAAGGCTAATTAACAGCCTACCAAGCTAACATCGTTTTACTACTTGTGCAACGTATTAAGATTAAGATTGTATTTTAATCACTGGTAATGGTGGCGTAGATATACAGTAATTTTAAAGTGAATAGCAAATAACATGCAATAAGCTACTGCCACAGTTGTGCTCTTCATTCGTTTGCAACTCCACTTTAGCAGTAAGACTAAATCTAGGGCTGTCTCTGTGGCATTGTGGTTTGCATGCTGTCCGCAAACCGGTGTAAGCGAGTTTGAGTCTCCTTTAACTTGCGGGTATGTGTGACGTCGTAGTATTGAATCAGTTAAGTGCAAATTAACAAATATAATAAGCCCTTAAAGCCTCAGTGTCGGTAAGTGTACTATAACCGAAAAATCACTAAAACTAATGTTAAGATGTTTTGTCAGTGCAGAAAATGACTAATGTAAAAATTCTTTATAGAGTGCATAAGTAAAAATATTTTTCTACAGAGCAAGGTAAAGAAAACTTTGACCACATAACAAAAAAGAAAAATATTTTTACAAAAGTAACTCTGAAGTAATATCCGAAAAATCTTAAATAATGTGCAATATTCTTATAGAACTAACATTTTCAAAATGTCTTGTCGTTCGCAACGATACAGTAGAGCAATTAGTTAAAAATATAATAAAGCCTTGTATTTTATTTGATTTATGGATTTAAAAAGACGATTACGCTATGTAATATGGTGCATTATACTTTCGCTAAGTAAGCGGTTAAGGTGGCAGATTTCTTTCTCTCAATATCGACAATTTTGTTTATTTATATAACTTATACAATTAAACATGTTATTAGTACGTATATATTTTTTTCAATTCAGCGGCTTTATTCTTAGTTAAGAAGTCTACAGAGCAACTATTTGCGCGAAGGACCCATCAAAATTTTTTAGTCTCAAACTTTCAAGATTTTTGAATTTTTGGATAGTATTAGTAGCAAAGTTTTGATGTCTAGCCTTATCTCTGGTGATGGTGGCTCATACTTCTTTTTTACGTGTGAATGGTACTCTAGTTGGTGTTGAAAATTGTGAGTTTCTCAAAAACAAAGTAAATAAATAATTTGTGCTCTTTAGAATAGCTTAAGAAATGTTTGGGGAATAGTCGGGAATAGTACTGGGAATTAAAATTTGTCTTATGTAAATTTCCTAACGTTCCCCCAAACTTTACACAATAAATCAAGCATTCATTTTCCAGTTTTCTTAATAGAGCAAGCATATGATAATGTCTACTTGCATGACTAGTTTGTTCATTTATAGCAATAAATCGCTTAAAAAGTCACGGGTGTATTTATAAAATATGAATGGAAACATAAAACGGAGGTCGAGGTTTTGGTTGCATAACTGAGTTTACTGACTCTGTCGTGGTTTCGTAAGTGGGTGATGGTAGGAGTTACATATGTGAAATATGTACTATACTAAGAACTACCTTTCATAAAAGTTTGGACTTAATTTGGTTAAATCTGTAAAGTTATGGCTATATTTTAGACAACCCAACAACAAAATAAGTTTGCGAGAATTTAGAAAAAGCTCCATCATTTTTCTTGTGCACCCCATTTCGTGAAAGCACGGATCTTCAACTTTTGTCTTCCAAGGATAATTTTTAAAGGGACAATTTATCAGACAGTAATAACAACCATTTAATTTACATTGTATTTTATTTGTAAAACAGCTCTAAACTCTCGCAATTCTCTTTTTTTTGGCTTATCTGAAATGTGAGGTCGTAACTGTTATGGGTTTAACTAAATTAATTTTTTTTTTAATATTTCACACTTGTATTTTCTAACATCACTTGTTTATGAAACCAGGATAGTCAGTGGACAGTTATGCGAATCAAAACTTGATCTTCGTTTTATGTTTCAATTCATATCTCATGAGTGTATTCATAAATTTTGACGCGTTTTATTGGTATAAGTAAAGAAATTAGTCATGCAGGTAACATTATTAAATGTTTGCTTTATCAAAAAAAATCTGAAAAATAGATTTATCTTTTACAGAGCCCGTTTTCAGCTAGTTTAGAATATCTGTAGACCTTAAAAACTGCGAAGTATCACAGATACATTGAAACACTTTGTACTGGAGGCGTTTGATAATTCATTAGTGTTGATTTCTATATCTCGCAGTTGCATTGTGGAGCAATAATTTCTATTTTCTTCCGAGAAGCTAATAACACTTACTGAATTTGCAACTAACATTCTTATCATATCCTATGTACGTTTTCTAGATTAAGCCCTTACCCAAATACTTCACATTAGTTAGATCAAGTACTGGTTGATGAGCAAAAATATATATTAAGAAATATAGTCTCGTTTATTTGTATGCCCTTTTTTGCTAGCTTGTGTGTACCATATATCGGTTTTTTAGGATTTCAGCACTTACAAAATGTTTGTATTTAACCATAATTTATCGTTAGGGGAGTTAGCTGGGAATGATTGAATATTAGAGATAACGCAGCTGTAAAAATAAAAAGAGGGAAAATCCCTGTATATTGCCTTATGATATACTAGATTTGATTTAATGAAGTTCGGTTAAGTAATTTCTGTATAATATAAAATATATAAAAATAACACAATAAAGATGAAATAAAGACACTGTTAGTACAAAAATTTTCAAGAAGAATTTTTAGAAGATTTTCCTCCGAAGACGTCTGCCGCAATTACGGACGAAACGTCAAGAGTTTCTGAACTCCGACCACGGCCTTATAACCCGAGAACCAACCACACAATGCAAGAAGAATACATGCCATGTGAAAAGATTGGGTTACGATCGAATCTAAATTGATAATCCATAATAAGGTTTTTGCTCTCTATAAGAAGTATACATCCTTAAAATAAACTGCTTTCTTTTTTATCTAAATTCTATTGTTAAATAATTTAACTACTTTTTTGAATAATGATAGCAAAATTGTAATTAAAACGGAGGTGTAATCAGAAAATAAATATAGAAAAAAAAACTTTCTTGATACCTTAAAGCATTGGCTTATAAAAAAAATCTTCAAATCCGGATCTTAGTCCTGTACAACCTACTTGAAATCAAAAAGCAAAGGATTCATAGCATATATTTTCCATTTCTGATATAAATCAGCTTCCAAATGACCAAAGCTATTTTATAAAATATTTGTCAATAGGATAATTGGTCGCCAACCGTGTCACTTCCATCTTTATATTTCTTGTTTGTAAACAGATTTTAGTATATTTAAATGTTTAATGCATTTTCTTGGTTCAGATGATTCTTTAAATAAACACAAAAGTTTAGTATTTCAAATAAATTTCTACTGGGGAAGAGAAAATAATATATAAATTGAATTTTTTGTTCGTTATTGTAATTTTATTATTTGTTCTGTATAATTGGAGCTACTATAGTTAGTTATTTTTCTGTGCATACGTGGTCTGTTTTAAAAATATCGAGCTAGTGTTAATATAACGGAAACAGGGCGATTGTGATGTAACCTGGCAACCAACGAGAGTGAAGCCTAATGTGCATGCCTGAATAAGGACGACTTTAATGGCCAGGGTAGTTAGAATTAGCTAATGACTGAGTAACATTTGCAAGAACTGTTTCAGAAGACTTGGAATAAATGTAATGTGTGCAACACAACTTAAGTGGCTGAGAATCTATCAAAAATTATTGACATTTTGAAAGACCAGTGATAAGCAGAGATTTCGAAGGTAAACTGGAAATTCCAAAAAATAAATGTTTGTAAAGTTTTGACGTGTTGCGGCAAAATTCATTCCGCGGCTACTGTTACTAGAGCAGAAGCAGTATCGTGTTGCGATTAATAATGACTTACTTAAGATTGGTATAAAATGAATAAGATTTTTTTAAAAGGACACATCTAAAGATGATCTGCGGCTACGATTTAAAAACAAAGGCTTAATTATCCTGGTTCACCATGTCCCAAGAAGGCGGCATAAAAATCGCAGCAAAGTTACCGCCAAAGTGCTTGCTTTGAAGCAAACTGAAGCTACTTACACTTTCTCATATCTTGTACTATTTCTACTGTGTATATAATTATTTTGTTATAATTGCCTGGATACTTTTAAAACAGATTACGTATTATATTTATAGATTTGATTTTGCGGATTATTTGCTAAATTTTAACTTTGTATTGCATTTTCTTGTTGTGATGATATAGGTTGTACTATAAATGTCGTGCTATTTTGTGTTAGCTTAATACGTTTTGGTATTTTTAGTTTATAATCTCTATTTTAAGTTTATTACTTTGTGTCATTTGATAATATTTTTTTCCTATGTACATTTTGCTGAAGCTTAAGTTATTTAATTTTTTTTAATGTAATTGAAATTAGAAAAAGCTTATTAGTACATCAGTTCTCTTTGTAATTTACTTGGTTTATGTTGGATATGCTTTGAATTTATGGTTTATATTTCTTATTTGTTTATTTAATTCTTTATAAAAATAAACTATTATAATTTTTATGTTCTAGCGGGAATTGCTTAGAGCTATCTTTTGTAATTTATAACTAGGAATTGATACATTATTTTCATTAAGAATTATCAGTGTTTATCGTTGTGTTGTAGAAATTGTATTACAATTTAGTTGTGACAGGGGTACTGTAGTAGTAGAATTTGTATACCAATTTGTTGTTTCGGTAAACGTAAATTCAAATTCTATGAAATTTTGCTAAACCAGATTATTGCATGGGTTGATAGGATAAGAAATTATCGTATTGTTGTTGCCATAATGCTGATGGTAACATGTATATAACTAAGAACATGGTGCATGTCCTCAACCAAGTATCGGTGCGGTTATACTAGCACTAAGCCCTGACAGTAAAATATTTATAGCCCCAAGAGTTTTGAAACGAAATGGTTCCATAGTGAACTGTATTTTGATAAGGCATTTCCCGGGAACGATATTAGTTGTGCTTCTAGTGGGCGCGATTGACTTTGGCTTAAAAAAAACTTAAAATTGCCAACAGTAGTCCATTTGATAGTTCTTTGTACCAAATTAACGTATATCAACTTGAACCAATTTTTACATATATGTGATCGTCTTGACTAGCAGTTAGCAACAAACATTTGTACAGTGAGCATCCTTGTATTACTTCTGAGATTTTTCTTAAAACCATTTGGTCACATTTTTGTCTTGATCTCTATAGTAACTATTGCAAAAAGAAGACAAGCCCAAATGGGAAAAATTACATTGGAAAACTTGTAAACGTCTAAATTTAGATCTACAATTAACCGTATTTATACTCACAGAATGATATAAATGTTTATTGAAATTAAAAATGATTTTAACCTCACTATCTGCTCGATAATATGCAGCACATTTGATATTTCACATACATGTTTATTGTATGTGATATAATTGTGTCTATAACATTGACGAAACACTGCTCTTGGCGAATTTATAAAAAATAATTTATATCTATCCACTATTTTTGTTCCTAGAATTGGTAGAATTCTTTATAAATAACGGCTAATTAACAGCCTACCAAGCTAAAATCGTTTTACTACTTGTGCAACGTATTAAGATTAAGATTGCATTTTAATCACTGGTAATGGTGGTGTAGATATGCAGTAATTTTAAAATGAATAGCAAACAACATACATTAAGCTACTGCCACAGTTGTGCTCTTCATTCGTTTGCAACTCCACTTTAGCAGTAGGACTAAATCTAGGGCTGTCTCCGTGGAATTGTGATTTGCATGCTGTCCGCAAACCGGTGTAGGCGAGTTCGAGACTCGTTTAGCTCACGGGTATGTGTGACGTCGTATTATTGAGTCAGTTAAATGCAAATTAACAAATACAACCTTAAAGCCGGAGTGTCTGCAAGTGTAGTATAACCGAAAAACACTAAAACTAATGTTAAGATGTTTTGTCAGTGCAGAAAATGACTAATGTGAAAATTCCTTATGGAGTGCATAAGTAAAAATATTTTTTTACAGAGCAAGATAAAGAAAACTTTGACCACATAACAAAAAAGAAAGATATTTTTACAAAAGTAACTCGGAAGTAATATCCGAAAAATCTTAAATAATGTACAATATTCTTATAGAACTAACATTTTCAAAATGTCTTGTCATTCGAAACGATATAGCAGAGCCATTAGTTAAAAATATAATAAAGCCTTGTATTTTATTTGATTTGTGGATTTAAAAAGACGATTACGCTGTGTAATATGGTGCATTATACTTTCGCTAAGTAAGCGGTTAAGGTGGCAGATTTCTTTCTCTCAATATTGACAATCTTGTTTATTTATATAACTTATACAATTAAACATGTTATTAGTGCTTATATATTTTTTCAATTCAGCAGCTTTATTCTTAGTTAAGAAGTCTACAGAGCAACTATTTGCGCGCAGGACCCATCAAAATTTTTTAGTCTCAAAGTTTTAAGATTTTTGAATTTTTAGATAGTATTAGTAGCAAAGTTTTGATGTCTAGCCTTATCTCTGGTGATGGTGGCTCATACTTCTTTTTTACGTGCGATTGGTACTGTGGTTGGTGTTGAAAATTGTGAGTTTCTCAAAAACAAAGTAAATAAATAATTTGTGCTCTTTAGAATAGCTTAAGAAATGTTTGGGGAATAGTCGGCAAAACTTTTCCGGATTCACTTGATAAGTACTGGGAATTAAAATTTGTTTTATGTAAATTTCTTAACGTTCCCCCAAACTTTACACAATAAATCAAGCATTCATTTTCCAGTTTTTTTAATAGAGCAAGCATATAATAATGTCTACTTGCTTAAAAAGTCACGGGTGTATTTATAAAATATGAATGGAAACATAAAACGGAGGTCGAGGTTTTGGTTGCATAACTGAGTTTACTGACTGTCGTGGTTTCGTAAGTGGGTGATGGTAGGAGTTACATATGTGAAATATGTACTATACTAAGAACTACCTTTCATAAAAGTTTGGACTTAATTTGGTTAAATCTGTAAAGTTTTGGCTACATTTTAGATAACCCAACAACAAAATAAGTTTGCGAGAATTTAGAAAAAGCTCCATCATTTTTCTTGTGCACCCCATTTCGTGAAAGCACGGATCTTCAACTATTGTCCTCCAAGGATAATTTTTAAAGGGACAATTTATCAGACAGTAATAACAACCATTTAATTTACATTGTATTTTATTTGTAAAACAGCTCTAAACTCTCGCAATTTTCTTTTTTTTGGCTTATCTGAAATGTGAGGTCGTAACTGTTATGGGTTTAACTAAATTAATTTTTTTTTAATATTTCACACTTGTATTTTCTAACATCACTTGTTTATGAAACCAGGATAGTCAGTGGACAGTTATGCGAACCAAAACTTGATCTTCGTTTTATGTTTCAATTCATATCTCATGAGTGTATTCATAAATTTTGACGCGTTTTATTGGTATAAGTAAAGAAATTAGTCATGCAGGTAACATTATTAAATGTTTGCTTTATCAAAAAAAAAATCTGAAAAATAGATTTATCTTTTACAGAAAAAATCGCAGCAAAGTTACCGCCAAAGTGCTTGCTTTGAAGCAAACTGAAGCTACTTACACTTTCTCATATCTTGTACTGTTTCTACTGTGTATATAATTATTTTGTTATAATTGCCTGGATACTTTTAAAACAGATTACGTATTATATTTATAGATTTGATTTTGCGGATTATTTGCTAAATTTTAACTTTGTATTGCATTTTCTTGTTGTGATGATATAGGTTGTACTATAAATGTCGTGCTATTTTGTGTTAGCTTAATACGTTTTGGTATTTTCAGTTTATAATTTCTATTTTAAGTTTATTACTTTGTGTCATTTGATAATATTTTTTTCCTATGTACATTTTGCTGAAGCTTAAGTTATTTAATTTTTTTTAATGTAATTGAAATTAGAAAAAGCTTATTAGTACATCAGTTCTCTTTGTAATTTACTTGGTTTATGTTGGATATGCTTTGAATTTATGGTTTATATTTCTTATTTGTTTATTTAATTCTTTATAAAAATAAACAATTATAATTTTTATGTTCTAGCGGAAATTGCTTAGAGCTATCTTTTGTAATTTATAACTAGGAATTGATACATTATTTTCATTAAGAATTATCAGTGTTTATCGTTGTGTTGTAGAAATTGTATTACAATTTAGTTGTGACAGGGGTACTGTAGTAGTAGAATTTGTATACCAATTTGTTGTTTCGGTAAACGTAAATTCAAATTCTATGAAATTTTGCTAAACCAGATTATTGCATGGGTTGATAGGATAAGAAATTATCGTATTGTTGTTGCCATAATGCTGATGGTAACATGTATCAATATTTATAGAAATTACCAGCTAATTCTACTGAAATTGCTCATATTTGTACGCTTTGATATAAAAAGCTCGAGTATTGGTTTATGTTTAATTACTAAAACTTTCAAACAAAAATATTTAATAACTGTTCAATGGATTGTAGTAGGCAATAATTAAACCTTTTCTTTAATAAATATCATAAATGCACACTATTAGAATGAAATTGTAAGGGTACGATTTTTCATTGCACACTGCATTATTTCAATTTGTTTTAGCAATTTTGTATACTAGTAATTCTTTATAATTTTATAACAGAAAAATTCGATATGCTAATTATATCATTTCAGAACTACTCTCCTGCACTAAAAAATATATTTCTTTTTATGTGGATGACATAGCAATAGCTACCTTTTACTAGGTTATAAAAATTTTCGTAAGACAGAGAAATTAATTTTTTAAATTTTTGTGTTTAAAGCGTAGTAACAATCTTTATTTTCGGATTACAGATAGCAGTGGACAAAATAAAGTTTTACTTTTGTCAGAAGAATAATAATAATGCTAATAAGAAATATTACAAAGGAGATTTTTAATTGCGAAAGGACAAAAAATTGTGAGTCATGTTTGGAAATGGCGCAAGCGATTGGAGATCGACCACTTGCAAGCTAGTTAGAATGCAAAATATGGTTGTCTTTACGGCGTTAGTCTCCAGAATCGAACAGCTTGTATCGTTTTAAAACAGTTGTATGGCTCATAGTTCCTTATCATTTGGCACCGCAAATTTTTGCTGCACTTCTTGCCGAAAATTCGTTCTTCGCAATAGCGGATCAAATACCGAGGTTCAAGTTTGCTAATTGGACCTGGAATTCGGAGATGAAAGCTGTTGTTATATCAGAAACATAAAAAACAACATAAATGCATAAAAATAAATTTTTCATGTTAAGGCACTTTATTTACAACTTAGTATGTCGACTGCCAAAGCTCTAAATGCGTGTTTAAATGTTTGTTTCCGCGATTGGTATGTAACGTTAGCTTTTTATATTTTCCTTTTTTGCAGGTAAGCTCAGAGTCCGCCTTCAAATAGCCTTTACGGATAACACAATGCTACACATTGGTGAAAAGGCTTTATTCACTTAAATTCTTTGACACAACAGTTGTACCCAGCTCTTCCAGGTTAGTCAATAGCCGAAATTATTTCGACTTCATATGAATTGTGTCTAAATAATTTTAAAGTGTGACGTAGTTCATGAAACAAGCTAATGCTTTTATTTCCTAATTTGATTAATTAACATCTTTTCGCGTTAGGTGAAAAATCATTCTATAATATATTTCTAATACCTTTATTTAATTTTAAAGTTAATATCTTAAAGAATCCATAATAACTTTTAAATAAACGAGGTCTGGCAGCGCCCCCCCCCCCCCCCCCGGAGAGCTTGTCCAACTCCGACATGCTTGAGCCCCTTCGCATAGTAGTTTTTTAAAATTGAAAAAACGATTAAAAGCTCTGTTTGACATAATTGGCGTACGCCGTTGCCACGACAACGCATTTACGTATACCCAGTTAGAGTTGAACTTTGACCTTTGACCTTTGACCTGTGTGACAGCACTAATAATTTTTTTTATATATAAGTGCTCTCAAACGAAAATTTTCCATCACTTGCGGTTCCGGAAATATATTAGCTCGGTCGCGCCTGCCGCCGGGCCGAAATTTGTCCTTCGGAGGCGCTCGGGTCGGCACGGAAAGGCACGAACGATTTGACCTTTGACCTGTGTGACAGCAGCAGCAGCAGCAGCAGCACTCATAATTTTTTTTATATATATATAATTATGCCAAACACTTTTTTATAAAAATATGGAACTTGGATATGCTATAAAGGGAAAATAGACAAGAGTTTTAAAATAAGTAGAAAGCAAATATAAAAATGGTTTTAGAGAAAAAAATTCATATTTCAATATTAATATTTGTAGTTGGGTTTGTGCCTTCAAACGGAACAGACGTGTTGAGTGTCGAATGTTGTATAATTAGTTCGCATTCTGTGTTACGAGTGACGTAATTTAACAGTGTACTCTGCCACCTGTATTGGCGAGGCCCTGCCGATATGATCTAGTTCGGCTGGCTCCTTGCCTTGCCATGCCTATCGCCGGTTCTGCCGCCGTTCCTGTCGCCACTCCTTCCGCCACTCTTACTGCCGGTAGCCTTGTGCATCGAAGCAGAGCGGGCGTGCCTGGGTTAACTTTACCTGCGTTATCGTGGAGGTGCAGTTGCAGACTTGCATAAGAACAGTAAGCGTACATTCTTCTTATAAAGTCAATATGGCCTATTATTATTCGCCTACCACAACCCCAAATCAGCATTATGCAAGTTGAACAAGTTTACCAATCACAACATGCATGACCCAACTATCAAGAAATACAGCAACTAGTAAATAGTGCATACATGTTGTATCCTACGAATGATATTGTACAACTCTCAAGCATTAACTCTGTGGTTACAAATCCATCTTGCCATAACAACATTATATATCAACAGCCCCAAACAATTAAACCAATAGCCATAGATATTGGTAGAAAATAGAAAGCGTACTCGGAAAGAGTTCGTTGAAAAGTCCGCTCAACAGAACAAACTACCAAAAGCGGCAGAATACTGCTTGAATCCTAAAAACAGATTTGATCCACTAAGTGGCGGCAATTTAGATTAAGAGAAAACCCAAGATCCATCGAAAACAGTTTCCAAACCTCCACCGATCTTTGTGTCAGGAGTAAGAATAATTGAACCACTAGTTCGTCTACTCAAAGCATCATTTCAATGATGGCACGTTTAGTATTTTTACAATAAAAAATACCAGTATATTTTATAAAGTCTACTCTATTACTATTTTTGAACATCAAAAAGCTACAAAAAGTATTTTATTTTTAATTTTGAATTTAGTCAAAAACAGAGTACAAAGTTTGAAATTATTTTACTGAGAATCAGCTAACTGGATTTTAAAACAAATTTCAAATTTGAAATCGGCAACCAAAAATTAGTAAAGTAGTTTTGTTACTAAATCATTTAAAATTAAGTGCAGATGTTTGATAGTTTTGAAAATAGGTCCTAATTTATAAATCAGCAGACAGAAGTATAAGACGGGCAAGAAAAAGGTAGATTGACCCGGTTAAAATGCCTAATCCATGAGGGTTGATGATGATAATAATGACCAATGAGAGCATAAAGCGCTAGCTGCTAAAATTAAAATTATCGTCGCAAGTCTGTTAAAAGCTAGTTGGAGTTTTCAACAAAGCCCTAATGCAGACTAGATCAAAATGTGAACAAGCAATTTCCTTCTGACCACATCTAGGTACGAATAAAATAGCATTATTTATATCAATCTATATTCTCACGTCAGATCATCTCGAAATAACGATAAACAAATCTGTCTCCTTCTCAATCTTAATTCCTAATAGGAAATGTAGTGCCCACTGCGGCATCTTGAATTGCTTCTTTCCATTTTGCTCGGTGTTGTGCTTCGATTGTGAGTGTATGCATACATTTTCCGTTAGCTTTGTGATTAGATCAATCCATCTGGTACGCATAATCGATCTTTTCTCTTCTATCTTCCCCTGTATTACTAATTTTTCCAAGTTTTCAGTTTTTTTCTCATAATATGTCTAAAGTATCTTAGTGTCTTGAGTTGTATTTCGCTCGACAGTCGTCTCCTAATGTTAAGCTCTTAGAGTATTGATATATTTGTTCGATGTTCTGCCATGAGATGTTCAGCATTCTTCGCCAATAGAACATTTCTGTGGCATCAATTTTTTCCTTAACTTTCAGTCTGTGAGTCTAGGATTCGCTGCCGTATGTTAGTGTAGAAAAGATTAAACATTGTATCAGTCTGCATTTTATTTTCTTCGATATGTTATCTTTCCATATTCTGTTTTTCATAGCCGTTCTAGTCATTTCACATTTATTTCTGTTTTTTTTTTTTTTTGTTGAACCGTCATTTGCTCTTAGTGACCCCAGGTAATGTGTATTGTTGCACTACTTCGTAATTGTTTATTTGTTGTATCTCGGGTCTGTTGTTATGTGGTCTGTCTATAATCAAGATCTTTGTTTTAAATGTGTTTAGTTTCAGTCCTAATTTAAAGCTTTTCCAATACATGCGGTCTACCCGTGCTTTTACTTTTATACAAACAGTCAGTTTGATCAAGTTGATGATTCCAACGGCAAATGCTCTTCCTGGAGGTTCAATGTTGTAATTACAAGAAAATACATGTTGCACTGTAGTCACTGACTGCACTTCAGCTATCTAACTCACAATTGAATGTTGCTGTTTGACTATACGCTAGGCGCGAGCACTCAATACAACGCACAATTTAGAAAATATAACCGTATGAAAATGAGTTTATTATTTTAAGTCATCCTGTGTACGCAATTTAATTATTTCCTATTAGAGTAATACAACGTTTCACATTTAGGTCAAAATGAGAGTTAAATATCGCCCACAACATAGTCATAGAGCTAACGCTTTGCATTGCTTGTAGGCTGTGCCGCGTGCGCTTCCGCAAAATTAGCATATTGTGCAGGCCCTGAAATTAATCGACAACATGCGCGCGATACCATAAAATAACGCGCCCCGGCCGGCAGGAGCCCGAAAATATGCTGAAATGTGCGCGTTGGAGGGCAGCTAGCGGAATCAAATTAAGTGGCCGAAATTAGTGAATGGGCGCCGAAAATGACATCGCGCGGCCATGACGCCGCAATTACGAAACCTGGGTTGGCGGAGGTAGCGGCAGTGCGCAAAGTCTAATTAAACTAATGCGTCTGGGCAAAAAGTGGGCACTTAATTCAAAGCCATAAATCATGGCTAAGTTAATTCGCTTGATTGTTGCTAGTTAACAATCCCCAAGCTTCCACAGATGCTGGTTTTCGGACAATTCAATTTGTGGGCCTTGGTGTCGAGAGCGAGTAGAATAGATATTTACTAAGCAAGAAAAATGACAGTCACCAGCAAGAACTGGTTTTAACTTTCAAAGCTCAAACTGTAATTGAATGCCAACTGACATATTTTGCAAATGTCTAACAAATGGAAGCATGAATTTTACTATACTTTGTAAACTTTGTTTATCAAATATTTTTGATACTACACGTTTTGAATTCGTGCTGCTTGTTTTTTCAGAAATCTTTTATACAGGGTTTTTCGGAAAGTATCGGGAACAATTCAATGAAAACAAAAGTATTGCAGGTAATAGTTTATTTCTTTTAAATTCACCAAAATATTCTTTTCCTGCATCTGCACAGCGTTTCCAGCGTGCCTGTCACGCTTTGAAGGCTTCTTGAAATGCGGAAACTGAAATGCTGTTTATGGCCTTGGTCACGGCGATTTGGACGCTCTTACCCTACCCAAAAGGGGTTCATTTCAGGTTGGATTTGAGTTTTGGGAACAGAAGCAAGTCGGACGGGGTTAAGTTCGGGCTGTACGACAGTTGGGATAACGTGTCACGTTGTATTTGGCCAAAAATTTCTTCACGAGCAGCGACGTGTGGCTTGTTTATGGTAAATTTAACTCCTGTGCTATCGACAGAACACTTAAACGCCGATTAGAGTCGAAAAAGTATTTAATTTTTACCGAACTTTTACTATTATTGCTCGTTTACGGATGTTCTTCGCGTTCTTCGTCTTCCACGGCTTCTCTTCCCTCACGAAACATCTTGTACCATTTAAAAATCCTTGTTTTGACATGGTTTCCTCCTCGTAGGCTTTCCTTATCAGGGTCAAAGTCTCGATGCCGGATTTTTTGAGTTTGACTCTATACTTTACCGCATAACGTTGCTCTAACGTACGTCGCATGTCGAGTTCGTAATGCATTACCAAAATACGGTTTGCGGGAAGCGCGATCCTCACTCTCTCAAGGCTTGGAGACAACTAAGCCAGGCCGCATTCTTTAATTAAGACCCCCCCATTCATCCTGCCGAAAACCACGTCCATATAGCTTTTCTGGTTGTCTAGAAAAATTATTCTCGATACTCTCTGGACAAACCGTGTATACGGTTTAAACTAACTAGATGTGATATTTTTGATGTCGACTTATAAATATAACACTTTTTTGCCATGTGCCACAATAGTGGATTTAATTTGAAATTGTGGAAAAAAATTCAATCTCAAAATCAAATTATTGGTGTAGGTAAAAAATAATATGTAGATCATAAAACACAAATAAACATAAATTATATTCCCATCCATAAACTAGAAATCGTAATTATTTGAGGTGTTTAAAAATTATTGGCGCTACAATTTTTCCTCCTCACATCTTTCATTAGAAAGAAGTGAGTACATATCTCAATAGTGTTATTACGCTTCAGTGTCTCTATAAAGCTGCTACAAACCATTAGTGAAGTGTTGTTCGGCGCACTATTTGTGCATGGTTAACTCAGTTCAGAACCAAATTTCTTTGCTATGACCAGACGCTCTAAAAATGTCTTCGAATCCAAGCTTTATCTGCAAGTCTCATAGATGATGGTATGCGTACAAAATAGACTTACCGCATTCACCAATCAATCAAACGTGATTTGTCTGTTTGCTATTATTAAGTCGGGTTTTTACGGTGAATAACGTATAAATTACGCATATTTGTCGGAACGCTCTTTACTTTTGCTTTTGTCATCGTAGTCCTTACCGTTTTAAACTCCAATATCCAGTAAAAATATACGGCTACTAACTTTATATAGAACTTTGAAGTGACTCCATCCCTTCTAAGAAAATACACTTTCTATCACTGCCTATGATGATCTGGTTTAATGGTTTTTCGCTTTGTTTATAACTGCACTCGTAACAGTACACGAATAAATGTATTCTTTTGCTCTTGCGCATTTCAGCAACACCATCTGGTGGCCCCACGTAATACTACAGTTTATCTTCTCTCTTTTGTGTTTCTCTTTCTCTTTCTCTCACACACACAGTGTATGTGCACATTTCAATATGTGAGACACCCGGAATTTTAAGGAGTGCAATTCTATGGACTAAAGAAGAATGTTTCAAATATGCAGCATATAATTAGAAAAAAGGTTTTTAGACATTTATTAGGGGAAAACTAGGGCGTCAAGGCCAATTATAAAATTCATAAAAAATTAGTGTTTTATATTTGTAAAAATTACTTAAATGGGTGCTTATATGTATACTATTCAACCAGCCCATTTTTAACCTTTCAGGTCTGCACAGGATTAATATCTGGGATTGTATTCTTTCTGCTAAATAAACACACGCTTTATATCTTCTTGGAAAGTTTTTATTATGGAAGGTAATTGAAATACTTTTTCTTTTTATGTTCCCTTGGTTTAAAATTAGTTTTTCCAAATTTTAAATATAAATTAATTTTCATTTATAATTAATACTAACTAAGAAAAAATGTATCTAAAATGTTGAGAAATGATACTTCTTCTTCTTCAGATATATTAAAAAGAGTACAAATAAGTGTCCGTCGTTTGACAAAAGATGGCCCCACCAGTAAGTTATGGTTGAAATTGTCAGATGTAAAACGTCATATCGTAAGGTTGGACCTTTGGCAACACCATAACCTTAAAATATTAGCAATTTTGTATTAGCATGACATAATTTTTTCGTGAAAAATGTCGAATTTTGAGCCGAATAAGCGTGACTTGAGGAAATTTTGATTTACTTCTTTAATTTGAAGAAATCTGTAGCTGATGCACATTGATTGCTTGTAGAAACATATGGTGAGTTTGCTTTAAGTGAGCGAAGTCGTCGTGAGTGGTTTCATAAGTTTAAGAACGGTGAGTTTCACGTCGTAGACAAAGAACGTAGTTGAAGGCCGAAAATGTACGAAGACGCGGAATTGCAAACATTATTGGAGGAATATTCTTCCCAACGCAAGAACTTGCACTTAGGAGTCACTCAACAAGTAGTTTCACATCGTTTAAAATCGTCGGGAATGATTCAAAAGCAAGGAAATTGGGTTCCATATGAACTGAAACCGAGAAACGTTGAAAGCCGATTTTGCTCATGTGAAATGCTGCTTGCCAAGCATAAACGAGAGGGTTGTTTTGCATCGTATAGTCACTGGTGACAAAAATGGATTCACTACAACAACTCAAATAAGGGGAAATAATGGGGACCACGTGGCCATGCTTCAACATGGACAGCCAAGACAAATATTCATGGAAAAACTCATGTTGTGTATTTAGTGAAATTAGCTTGGTGTCGTGTATTATGAGTTGCTCAATCCGAACGAAACCATTACTGGGGCTCTCTACCTAACACAATTGATGAGATTGAGCCGAGCACTCAAGGAAAAACGCGCCGACTAGTACTGCAGACACGACAAAATTATTTTCCTGTATGATAATGTTCGCCCACATGTTGCGGCGCCGGTCAAAACCTACTTGGAAACACTCAATTGAAAATTTCTACCCCACCCGCCGTATTTGTCAGACATTACCCCTTCCTATTATCACTTGTTCCCATCGATGGCGCATGGCCTGTTTGAGCAGCACTTCACATCATATGAATATACCAAAAATTGGGCCGATTCGTAGATAGCCTCAAAATGTGAAGCGTTCTTCCGACGCGGTATCCATATGCTGCCAGAAAGATGGGAAAAATTAGTGGTTAGCTATAGACAATACTTTGAATAAAACATAAGGTTCCGTTCCTTCACAATAAATGGTCAATTTTTTATATAAATTGGTGGAGACTTATTTGTACCTCTTTATTTTATCTGCTACTGATCTAAGTAGGACAGCTGAAGATAGATCCGTTCCATTTTCGCAGTTTTTCAGCCATGACATTTTCTTGCGGCTAGGTGCTCTTTTTACTTCGATTTTTCCTTGTAATATTAATTGCAAAAGTTTGTATTTTTCATTCCTTATTATGAGTCTAAGGTATGCGTTTTTTTCTAATATTACATTGTTAAACACTTCTTTTTTTGTTTATTTCGCTGTATTTTATGTGAAAGTCTTGGTCTGTCCATTCTATAGTAGAGTATTGAGAACACATAGCAAATTAGAAATCATAGTCCGGTTTTGATGTTAAATGAGAGACTGCATATAATATTTTTTTCAAGGGACATAATTTACTGCTTGTTAATAGTCGTAAAATAAGAGATGTCTGAGTCATAAGAGTAAATAGTGACCAATTTCTTTTGAAAGCGAAGATAGCAATAGATTGTTAAAAAGTTGGAAATAATATTAATAAAATAGAATTGCAAAAGAACGCTAGCAAGGAAACAATAAACGTTTACAGTCTAATAGAGAGAAATTTTTAAAAGTACCCTAATCAACGTAGTTAAAGGAATACATGGCACAACAAAAATAAGTAGAAATGGCAAACAAACGTTTTGGTGGAACGAAAATATTAAGGAAGAAGTTATCCTGTAGGAAAAAATGAAGCATACCAAGACCTAGTTGCTTACGCTTATTGAACTAATGCTCTTTCTAAGTTAATTCTCGACCAAGTTGCATACCAAGGTTTTTGACGTCTTCTGCTTGCAAAAGTGGCGTATTGTTTAGAGTTACTGTTGGACATGTTTCTCTTCGAAGTGAATGTCATATGAGTGGATTTGGCGTTATTAGCTCTAATACGCTGGTTTCGTATCCAATCTTGTGTATGGTTAAGAAAAATTCGTAGGTTTCTTAGTGCAATTTCGGGGTTTTCGTTAGAGTAGTATTGCAGTGCCGTGCGAACGTAGCAATAGTTGTAAAATTTTTAATAAAAATATTTCCCGTAAAAATACAGGTAGAGAGAAAGTTCTAATACGCTTTCTTGCGCGACTCCGGGGTTTATTGGGTGTAGATCCATCATTGCATCTCAAAGTTTTACCTGGAACAGTCACGCAGGCAGGACTTTTATGAATTGATAGTAGGTGTGGGAAAGTTTTTTTTAATTTTGAACAATAGTCCTTCTTGCCGACTTTGTCAAATGTCCGATAATGCAGCAGAACAATATTTCTTTAATTTGAATGCCCGATTGATTTGGCTTACTAATTTATGAATTTGCTTTATAGCTCTATTCTTCTTTAAATCCAAATTGATATTCTGGTATAAGATTTTTTCTTCGAAAATAGGTTTAATTCTTTTACGTAAGAACGTTTCAAACACTTTAGCTAGTAGTGATAATAAACTAATCTGACAGTAGAAAGTTACTTCTTCTGGTGGTTTCTCTGATTTATGTATGAATCATTTGATCCACCTTTCTCAATCTTAAAATAGCGTTAAATATGGCAGTTATTAGCTTTATGCCTGTATCGACAGTTCTTTTATGATATGCGCTGTAACCAGATCATAGTCTGGTATTTTTTGGGGGTTTTATCTCAGATCTAATTGTAGATCAAACTTCCGGTATTTTAATTTTTTTAATTTGGTCTGATGTATTCATGTATCGCAATCTTCTTTTAGAATTTATTCAGAAGGGTGTGGTTAAAAACATTTGTTAAATGAGTTGCAAATGTATCGGCTTTTTTGTTCTTTTTTGCCCCGGTTCCGTTAGATTCCCGAACTGGAGATATATCTTATTGCGGCTGCTTCAATTTTCGCGTGGCAATTAGAAAGAATTTACTACAAAATGTGTATTATAATTAAAGACGCCATTGCCCTATAGTAATACACTATTTTTGCATAGTACTGTTTGTAATAGGTGACAATCTTATTTAAGAACAGTTTATATTTTCACACTTTTTTTAATTTATTAACTGTTTGAAATCTGTATAAAATGCAATAAGCAAAATTAGTGCGCGATAAGGGTGATATGATTAGACCCGAGAGTCAGGATTTACTACGCCCAACAGTGAGTTTATTTGTAAAATTACCTATGTATTAAACAGGTAAGTTATTGCAAGCACTATGTATTTGTAACCCTACTGCATGAATCTATAAAGTAAGTCCAATGGCTTAATTCTACTTAATCTCTGAACGTTTGTACTATTATCAAGTAGGATTAAAGCGAGCCGATTACTTACTGTATTTTTCACTGCATTTTAATATATTATTTTCAATAAAGTCCACTTTTAGGCCATTTACTTTTATGAGAAAGTGAGGAACATGACATATAGTATTTAGTGTGGAAGTATTCAATAATTTCAATATTAGTGTTGATGGCTGTGCCCGACAGTTGTACGCCGTAGGACCATATGGACTTAATGGCTACATTGTAGACGAGCAATTTATTGCGAAGAGAATTTGTGGATTCTTCCTTTAACGTAATAAGCTGCGACTTGGTTTCATTAATTTTAATCCTCCACTTTTTAGTTTACTGTTTTATATAATGTAGGGTAATTTGCAGGATCTCGGCAGCTGCAACAGGATTTTTATGATTAACTATAATAGCTTTGTCGTCGCCAAAGGTTGAATGTTCGATCGGTAGGCAGACCAGTGATAAATAGAATATATAGGAGAAGCCCTAATACGCTGCCCTAAGGCACACCAGCGTATGTTGAATGAAGGTCAGTTAACTGCTGCTCATATTGGAGAAATCTATTTTTCTAATAAGATTTGAGGGTGATACAGTATGAATGAGGTAATTAAGTTTTTAATTTAAAGATAAAAACATCGTGCCAGATATGCACGAGGAAAACCCAGAAAACACTGATATCGCACGTCTGCACTGATTAAGCCACAAAACTCAAATTATCAAAAGTATCAAAGACATTCGTACTTATCTTATATGTAAAAGGAGTGCAACATTAATTCGACAGACAGAGAAGGAAAAATGACAGCAAGAAATATATCTATTAAACGAATCGATCGATCATGCAATCACGGTCGCAATATACCCTTTACAGACTCTGAATACGCGCAGTTCTGTTTTTTTCTTTCGCATTTGCATTTTGAGGCTGACGTCCTCAAAATACTGTTTGCCGCTACATTTACCGAAATTGCTACAAATCACGGATGTTTACGGTTCGTTTCGTTTTGCCCTTTGCGAATGGTGTCCGCGTGATTGAAGACTCATTTTTACATTTATCTCGCGGAACTGCCATGAAATCATAGTCGTGGGCGTTTAGCGCGGTACATCTGCCGCCTAAATTGCAGAATCTGAATGTCATCTCCGCTTTTTCAAGCTCGCAGGTAACGCGCAAGTGATGACTCCGCCGGAGCTACCCCGAGCAGCCGTAAATGATCCGTCTCTAACGCGATGCTCAGAGCGAATGTTTTTCCAGCCTGACAAATATAGGGCCCGAGCAGATCCTAAAAGGAGTATAAAATGAGGGCTTGTTTATTCAACATCTACTTCGCGATTCCGTAAATTTCCCCCTTGCCTGCCTCGGCATGCTCTCTGGAGCTGGAAGTCGGAATAAGGCTTGCCGGCGGACTATGGCCTGGGCAATTTTGTTTACTGCTCCTTCGGCGAGCCTTATTTTGAGCGGCGATCAGGCCTTCCGGCGAAATTTCCAGGGCGAACTTTTAATTAAAAATCGAGTTGCGGGAAAGTCTATTTTTAACTGGAACGGCGGCCCGGCTGCTTCGCCGCCACCCAAGGCTTCGAACGCGGTGCGTGGGAGGTCGCGTTTCTGGCAGTTGGGAGCAAGTTCACTAAAATCGCTGGAATTGCAACAATTCTCGTTTGCCTGCAAGTTCCGGCGTCAATTTGCGTCTACAACTCAAATTTTTTGGTGAGTTAGAGAACGTGGGAGTGTTGAAACATGTGGATTGCCGTGTGTATTATCAAGCATCCTGTTCCACATGCAGGCACCCCACTTTGGAGAACTGGGTTTATACTAGGTCAGATATGTGTAGCAAAATATATAAGAAATGTTTTGAATGTGATTGTATACTCTAATAGTCAATTACTCTAATTTAAATAAATTAGTGTAAATTTGTTTAAAAAACGTGCTGTGAATTAAGGTGCTTTGTACTAGCAACATCTACAAAAATTGGTACATTTAGACATACAGAGGTATGAAAAAATACTTTTAAAATTAAGTTAAGGTTAATGTCTTATGCACTAATGTCGAATATTTTTCAGTTTTTTGCTTTCCGTGTTATAAAAGTAGGCATCTTTAATAAATTTAATGCTATTAGAAAGCAAATTTATTTCCCGTTAAGAGGTCATACATAGCCTAAGGAGCAATACTTCAATATGACACAATTTGTTACTTAAATTACACTACTTCTTGGTGCCATCTCAAACGAATTCGGTAACTGTCATGGCGAAATCGTATCTGCTTTGCATAGTATCAAACAACGTGTGAGTGTTTCTTTCGACCAGCCCATTTTTTATATTCTTGAACCATAATTTTTTTCTTCTTCAGCCTTTCTTTCCTTTTATTGTTTCTTCGGGCAAAGGGTTTAAGATCACATATTGGTATCTCTCAAAATATGGCCGAAATATTATGTTTTGCGTTTTTTTTTATAATATTTACCAAGTGTGATTCTACTATGTTGATCCTATGTAGTACTTCATCGTTGGTTACCTGGAGAGTCCATGGTATTTGCAGATATTACGGATATTGTTATAAACTATTCCGTTTATTTTTATTCTTTAAAAGAAAGGCTAGAACTTTTTTCTATGGTTCTTCGCATAGCTACCTCTACATACAATTGGAAAGAGCATCCATTAATTTTGTATTGATTCTTGTGGACAGCGTGGAAGATTATGCCTTCTTCCCTAAATAAGGCGATTTTTAAAACAAAAGCATTCTACCCACTAAGGAGGGCTGCCTTAAGAATCTGGAGGAGGCACATTCGCTAACAACCCTAGAACACCCTCTTAGTATTGTTAAGTGGAATATCGCAGCCTACAACACAAGATCATTAAGAAGAATGTCTAACGAAACTTGAAAACGAACTGCAAAATGTAAAATGGGACGTGACTGGCTTTAGTGAGGTGGAAAGACGAGGAGAACAACTAATAAAGTTGCAGGAGCGAGTTGTTAAAATTGCGAACGTATTATTGCCTAAACTGTCAAAACAGTCGCCGAACCTTTTCCATGTTAAGTCTATGGGAACTGGATTTGCTAATTGCTCTAAATCCAGTTGTCCGATTTTGAAACAATTTATCAGGTCACCTCACTCGCTTCGAGCTTCAAAAATTTCATAGTGATCGACGTAGTAAAAGCTCTACAGATGCAACAGAATGACGGAGATTGTCGCATTCACCCACTGTATACCAGTGTATAAGAGCAGTCGCTCGCTTCGCTCGCTCCTGCAATTATGCGGTTGAGAATGATAATTTCATAAAAGAAACGGAAATTATAATACACAAACACCACAGCGAGAAAATTGCATGTGTCAAAAAATTTTATCTAGAGTGATTATGTCGTTTTAAGGCTTCTGTAAGAAGTACTGCATCAAAATTATGCACCGACCAAAAACCATAGGAATGAGGCAGTGGATCTATTCTAGAACGAAGTAACAGCGGGTACCGCAGAAAAAACGCATTGCACTATTCTGAGCGAAGATTTTAATGCCAAAATAGGAATTATACGATCTTACGGAAACTTTACTGGGAAGCTATGGCCTGGAAGGCAGAAATGATCGCGGAAAGACAATGTTAGGTCCTCACTTCAAAACAATATGTTTCAGATAAACAACTTGTTTTATAAAATATCAAATAGAAGATGGATCTTAGGCAAGTTCAGAAGGCCGCACAAAAAGAGATTGATTTTATAATAGCTGACAAGAAATACAGTTAAAGACGTATTAGTACTAAATAGGTTCGGTATTGGAAACGATCACAGAATGATGAGAGCGAACATATTAATGTCAGCAAATAGCAATATAAAATAAAAACGAGAGATCAACAGACTATGGATAAACTCACCAGATGCTAAAAAAATCAACGAGACATTAATAAAGTGCTAAAAAACATCGCCTTAGAAGAAAACATTAATAGCTTAAACGAATAAATAATAAATGCAATACTAGAAAACCAAAACCAAGACTGTCCCAAAACAGAAAAGAAGAGAAAATGAATCCAGTAACTAAGAGCTTAATGTAGAAGAGAAGGGACATAAGAAGTCAGAACCCAACAAAACTGAAGAGCTAAAAGAGATGAACAAATGAATATATAAATTACAAGAAAATATACCACAAAGTACAAAGAAAGTCAAAGAAACCAGAGAAAAGATACTAAAAGTAGTAGAAGATTTCTTCAACTGCTGTATAAAAGTCCAAAAGAAACAGACTTGGTTTTAAACTTAGAGCCAGACATTTTAACAACAAGAAAGAGGATAATAAATCAAAAATTAGAATTACTACCAAGCATTATCTTAGAAAAAATAGATTTAGAAAACAAAAAACTGGAAAACACCCGGAGAAGACAAAATAATTACTAACGCAACAAAAATGGGTGGGCCTTGTCTACTTAGAAGAATAAAAAAATTACACAATCTATGCCGCACAGCAGTAAAATATCAGATAAATCGAACAGTTCTATTGCTTCGCAAAATGGGTGATGTACCTGAATTTGAAAACTACAGACCTGTAAGTCTTTTAAATCATCTGTACAAACTATTCACAAGGATCATAACTACGAGACTTGAAATAAAATTAGACTTTTATTAAACACTGGAACGGGCTATTTGGAACCAACGACAACTTACAAAGCGTCAAAATAATTATTAAAAAATCCATTGAGTAAAACAGGCCACTAGTTCTACTCTTTGTGGACTTCCAAAAAGCATTTGACACAGTTGATATTGAGACAGTTATGGGAGCGCTGCAAGAATGCCGTATCGACTGTCGGTGCACAAGGTTAATATACAACATCTATAAAAATGGAGAAATGACACTAAAACTACACGAGAGCACCAAACGCGTACCAATTGGAAGGAAAGTTAGACAATGGGACACGATGTCCCTCAAGTTGTTTACGGTAGTACTAGAATATGCTTTTAAAAATATGTCGTCAATATTAAAATAACTTCAATAAATACGCTTTAAAGTAGGCTTGAAAATAAACAGTTCCAAGACAAAAGTAACCGCCAACTTAGTTCCTGGTGATAACTTAAATATTGACGATAATGAAGTAAAATTAACAGATAAATACATATAACATACCTTAGGCACGAAATACAAATCTCCAGAGACAACCAAATATGTGAATTGAAGAAAGAGTTAATCACGCCTGGGCTGCTTGTGGGAGCCTTTCGAGGTCTTCAAAATGATCTGTTAATATGTTTAACAAAACAAGTTTTATATCAGTGTGTGCTGCTGGTTTAACTTCTGCTAAAAAGTGTAAAACAACACAGCAAAAAATAGAAAGATTAGTGCTTTACGTGCCCTTAAGAGATCAAATTAGAAACTATAATTACAGAGATAGCAAAGCTCAAGTGGAACTAGGCCGGACATGTGACCCGGATTACGGACGGAAAATAAACGAAGATGTTGTTTGAGTGGAGGCCGAAAACCGACAGAAGGAGCAGAGAAAGATCGCCCCTACGATGGATGGATGATATTGGAAGAATAGCCAGTAACTGGATTCAGGCAGCCAAAGTAGAAAAAAATCGACAAAATGGAGCAGTGGACGCAAAGTGTTGATTAATGATGCTCTTCGTCTATTCATACCATTGTTGTTCCCACCCAATTGAGATTTTTTTATAAATGTAAGGTCTGACCTAATTTGCATTGATTTAGTAATTCGTCGTGCTGAATTTTATCGAACACTTTTTCCTAGTCTGTGTAACACTAATACACTTTTTGTCGACTTCTAAGCAGCGTTCTATTGATATTATCAGAGCAAGTATTGTTTCTCTTTACCCAGTCATTTACGAACACTAAATTGCAATTGATTAATGGAATATTTACATTTTGTCTAATTCTTTAATATATTACACGTAAGAATATTTTTAATCCATAATCCTGATAGTTCTGATTTTAATTTCTTTGGTATCATTGCAAAAGTCGAGTCTTTGGTATTTTACTTTTTGTGTATATATTCTGGCACAATTTTGTCAATCTTGTATATCAGACTCTCCCATGTATCTAAACTATTCCGCTGCTACATCATTGCCGCTTGCAGATTTTTCAGTCACAGGCTTCTTAATTGCATGTAAAACTAAACAATTTTTATATACATTTTTTCCATAATCTCTTTTTTTCTTCGATGCTTTTGTAACGTCCTTTCCTTTTCTTTATTTTATTATTTATTTGCATTTTCTCAATAGCATTTTCCTCTATGTTTTCTCTATGTTTTGCTGTCATCTTGTAAATTTATGCATCTGTATCTTTTAGTTGTTTCTTTTTCCTTCTTTCATTTATAGGATTTCTTGTTTCCATTAATTCATTTGTCTTTTACTCTCTATGTTATTAGAGTATTTTGTCCTGTTTTCTTTAGAAATTGCTTAAAATCTACTCAAGTCCTTTTAGTTTTATTTTCTACTGTTGTGTGTTCTTCTTTTTTCTGTATTTCTTGTGCAAATATGTTTCTAATGTCTTTGGGTTACTTTTTGCCAGTCAGTGTTATTATTTACTTTCAGCTTTGTCATCTTTTTAAACTTTACTTTATTTTTATTATGGCTGGATTTCAATTTGATCCGGTGCCAGCACAGGGATACGTCTTTGTACCTGAAACATTTATTTACAAAAATACAATCAATTTGTTTCTTAACGGCATGCTCTTCTGTGTTTTATGGGAAATCCAGGTCTAAAGTCTTCTTTTAGGTAATTTAAACCAGGTATTTAATATTACCAGGTCATGTTTTTGACATAATTCTAGTAGTTCTCTGCCTCTCATTTATCTTCCTCAATTCAAAAGTAACTACAATATGTAGATCTCTTCCTTCTTCTATCTTGGTATTAAAGTCCCCCGTCAGTAAATTAATATCCGTTTTCTTTATTAGCTTGTGTATGTTCGTTATGGTAGGAGCATAAGACTATATGATCACAACTCTATTCGAAACAGGTATAAAATTTGTTATAAATAGAGATCTTTTTATCTATTAAAATACTTACTTTGTATTGCGTATTTTTATTGTTTTCTCTATTAAAATAATATAAAATGTATTCACTTGCTACATGTATACTCTTATTTGTTTATTTAATTTTACTTACACCAAATACATCCATGTTCATTCTTTTCATTTCGTTAGTTAGATTTTTCGATTGTCTGAAACCTGGCGGAAATTATTCTTAGAACTCGATTACTTAATAAATAATGTGATCGTTTCTCATTATACCTTCCACATTCTGGTGTTGTAACAGTTTATTATAGTTTCTGGATTACTTACAAGTTTCTGATCTATGGCTGTCACCACCACCTGCTCCCAGTACTGCTAAAGCCACTGCACTTTGAAAGGCTGGTTTTGTTTTTCCTGGACTTTTTACTTTCCCGGTCTTCACTATTTTTGGTGAGAGGGGGGTGGTCTCGATGGAGGGTGAGCAAACTCGCACGGGCTACACTACTATTAATATTTTATTACTCGGTTATTGTTTTTGATAACTAATTTACATGTTTTAAGCATAGTTTATTGGTTTTTTAACTACTCCTTCAAACTTTAGTGATTACAAGTTGGCTAAGAACTCGATTAGTTTCGCTTGGTTGTAGTATAATGGTTAATATTCTGTTTTCATAAGTTTCTCTATCATTCAGATTAGGAAAATATCCTAGTCAGTCAATGCTATTAATTTTATTACTGTTCATCCAATATTGAGCTAGTTTTGTTCTATGGCAAGGTGCATTATCGTTCCGAAAAATAAAACCTGCTTCTACAAACAAGCCTTCTACACTAGGTAGCATTGTACTTTGTAGTGCTTTAATTTACTTCGTGGAATTTATTATATCAGATATGATACCTGGGTAACCAAAATACTTAGGCAAACATGATTCTACTGGCTTTCTTTCTTTTAGTGATTATTAAATGTGACTCTCTTGTGTTTGCTGTTATAGTCTCCTCTGGCTACAAATTTTGGCCGCAATGTTTAAAAAGTAATTTAAAATTTTTTGATGTGTTTTACTGATGTGGTTTGGAATTTTTTTTTTATTGTACAATAAATTAGCAATCAGAATATGTATTCTATAGGCTAATATGCTAACATAGGATCTTAAATAAGAAAATCCTTATTGGTCATGATGAGGCCTCTACCATCGAAGAGTCCTCGTCGTTTTCATTGGATGTCGTTTGGCCAGAGACGTTTTAGCCTTCTGTTGTCTTAAGGATATAGAAGTGGGCGTATAAGAGGGTTGCTGTGTGTTATAAGTCTGGTATGATGGTTGTTGCTTCTTTGCTGGATAACTTCAGTGATGTATGGGATGCGGAGATCATTATGCAGTGTATTATTAGACATATGGATTGGGATCTTTGGGCAATGGAAATATTTGATTTGCTGGCACAGCCCCACAATTCAATGCCGTATGTCCATATGGGTAGTAATATTACTTTATATAGTAAAATTTTTTCCTCGAGTGGTAGATGCGATTTTCTTCCAAGCAGCCAGTGTAACTCCTTGAACCTCAGATCTATTTGTTTCCTCTTTCTGGTTATGTGTTCTTTCCAATTCATTTTTTCGTCAAGATGTAGTCCTAGATAACGCACTGAAGAAGATTGTGTAATGGGAGGATTGTTGAAGGTGACCGAAGGACATCTACCTTTTCTCAGTGTAAAGGTTACTTGGGTTGATTTTGATGCATTAATTCTTATTTTCCATTTGTTGACCCAGTTTCCAATTAGGTTTAGATGGTCCTGCAGGTAAGAAGCTGCGATTATGGGATTTTCGTGACTAGCCCGAATAGCTGTGTCATCAGCAAACGTACCGATTAAGGTATTTGTTGTGGTTGGGAGATCTGCTGTATATAATGAGTATAGCAGGGGGGCTAAAACGCTGCCTTGTGGTACTCCAGCTTTAATATCGTATGACTCAGAGAATTCACCATTTACTTTAGCTCTAAATTGGCGGTCTTTTAAATAGGATTTAAGTAGGTAGAAGAGAGAGGGAAGAATGAGCTTGATTTTATAAAGAAGGCCATCATGCCAAACTTTGTCGAAGGCTTGGCCTATGTCCAAAAAAGCCGATGTACAATATTCTTTATTTTCCAGGGATGTGTTAATTTTGTGAACTACTCGATGACATTGCTGGATCGTTGAGTGCTGTAACCGGAATCCGAATTGGTGGTCAGGGATAACATCTAAAAATGAGTTCATTCTGCTGCGGATTAGTTTTTCCAGTAGTTTGGAGATAGCTGATAACAAGCTTATTGGTCTGTAGGAAGATACATGATTTGGATTTTTGCCAGGCTTGGGGATCATAATTATTTCAGCAACTTTTAGTTGTTTGGGCCAATACTGTAGTCTTAAAACCGCATTGAATATATATGTGAGCATTACAATACCTTTCTTGGGGAGTTCTTTCAACATTTTTGGTGTAATCAGGTCAGGACCTGGAGCTTTTCTAATATTTAATTGAGTTATTACATCTATGATTTCTTTAGGAATGATTGGTTTTATAGGTTCTGCGGGAGGAGGATTGTTGTTCAGAAAATCGGAAACTTCTTGATTTGGTGTGTTATCGTGAGGAGTAAATACTTCTGCTAGATATTGGGCGAATAGGTCGGCTTTTTCCTTATTGCTTCTTGCCCATGGCCTCGGGGTGGGATCTTGCTTGCGAACTGGGGGGTTTGCGTGAACTGGTTTGAGAGCTGCTTTAACGGGTCTCCAGATGGAATTATCATAACGATTCAAGTTTAATATGTAGTTTCTAAACGATACATGTTGAGATTTCTTTATTTGGCGTTTGAGTTTCCTTGTTATTTGGTTATAAGCTGTTTTGTCGGTTGGGGAATGGCTACGGTGCCATTTTGCTTTGGTTTTTCTTTTTTCTGCTATTAGTTTTTTAATTTCTAAAGGTATGTTAATGTTACTAACATGAATTTTCGAGGGCGGCGTTGCCTGGTGAGCGGCTTGTAATAATATTGTGGTTAGGTTATTTAAGGCATCCTCTACTTCATTGGGTTCTTTTAGTCTTATTTTTAGATTGATGCTTTCGTTGATTTTATTCCTGTAGTCTTCCCAATCAGTTTTTGAATTATATATCTTAGGTGGTTTTTTAACATTTATTATAGTTGTGCTGACTGTTGCTATTACTGGTGAGTGATCGGAAGATAAATCTAAGTTGGGGACAATGTCCAAATAGGAGTTTGAAATGCCATTAGTGATGAAAAAGTCCAGGAGGTCTGGAATTTTCCCGGGATCAGTTGGCCAGTAAGTTGGACTGCCCGTTGATAAGAAATTGTATTTCGCTTCGTGTAGGACCTTGGCTAATTCTCTTCCTTTCGTGGTAGTAGTACGTGATCCCCATAGAGTATTTTTACTGTTGTAGTCGCCACCAGCGAGAAACTAAGTGCCAAGCGTTTTAAAGAATTCTTCAAAATGTTCCTTTTTAAGTTGGTGGCGAGGGGGACAATATATAGCACTTATGGTTATGTCAAATGGTAGAGTTTTAACTTTTATCGAAGTGGCTTGTAAGTAATCTTTTGCATATTCAGGTAGTACATAATGTTCGATGGTGTATTTTATTAATATTGCAGATCCTGCGTGGGCTGTGTTGTCTGGGTGGTTAGTGTGGTAGAATTTGTATCCGGGAATCTTAAAGAATGACATGTTGGTAAGGTGGGATTCGCTGATTAAAAGAATGTCAATTAGGTTGTAGTGAAGGAAGGTTTTTATTTCTTCTTTATGTTGTAAGATACCATTGGCGTTCAAAAGTGCTATTCGAAGGAACTTAGCCATTACTTTTGTCCAATTAACATGGTTAGCATGTTTAGTACCATGCTATTCTGATGTAAAAGCTGGTTAAACATGTTTTTGAATTCTTCTAAGAACTTATTTAACAGTTCGCTGATGTTATCTTCTGTATTAACATTCTGTGATTGTGGTGAATAATTAGTATTATTGTTGGCTGTTTTAGTGTAGTTGTAGTTTTGAAGTGGGTTGTTAACAATAGGTGCAGGTATTTGTTGATTAAAATTTGATAATGTTGGAGTAATATGAGGATTAAGATTGTTGTTTGAGACAGGGTTTCTTTTGTATAAACGATGGTAATACTCACAACCTCTGTAATTCGCAGGGTGTGGACCTCCACATAAAGCGCATGTAGCTGGGGTGTCCCTAGTTTTTTTTTGCAACTGGCGGTACTGTGCGTATTGCCACATTTTACACATTTAAAGGGTCTGTTACAGTATTTCTTGGAGTGTCCATATAATTGACATCGTGTGCATTGTATTACGTTGTTTTGTTTTCTTGGAGGTTCGACTTGTACAACGCAATGACATAACGTACGGATATCGTAGACTCTTTTATTATTGTCTGCTGGTTCTAGGTCGACAAAGAACATATTCAGCGGTGTTTTGTCCTTTCTGCTTAGCACATTGATGATATTCCTTACCCTATGCCCTTGGGATTCGAGATCATCTATTATATCTTGAGTGTCCATGGAATGATGTAAGTATTTTATTACCACTCGAAGAGCTCTTTCCTCTTTAGGTTGGTAAGTATGGTGAATGATATTGTTTTCTTTCATGTACTTAAATAGTTTCCTGAAGGTGTCAGGGATGTTACAATTTATTTTTACTGTATCATTGGACATACTTCTAGAGGAGAACTGCTCCTCTTCAATTATTTCATTTAATTTTTTTATCGTTTCTGGGAAGTTGGCAACTCCGTATACGAAAATGGGAGGAGGTCTAGGGATGATAACTGCGGTTTGGTTGTCGGTGCTTTCTGGGTTAGGATTTAAGGCACTAAATTTATTAGATAATTGTATGTTAACGGTGTTATTCCTTTGTTTGTGAATGTTTTTCTTCTCTTGACACTTTTAATTACTTGCCATGAATTTTCGTTTGATGAATTTGCAATTTCTTCATCGCTGGTTGATATCATTCTTTTGTTGTTAATTTGCTGTGGGTGATCATAAATGAATTGCTGTGAGGCGTGCTGTGATTGTAGAAAATATTGAGATTGTTGAGGGTTTAGATTTTGCATGTAAGGTTGTAGTAATTCCTGTTGGTTAGGTGGGAATGTATAAGGCTGTAATAGGAACGTTTGTGACATTTGCGTATTAGTAGCTGGCTGGTGTTGCATAATATTTGTTGATGTCATTGGGTTTTTAAAGGTGAAACAGTTGTTTAACACTGAGTTAAACGTTGAAATTAAATTAATAAATACATAAATTTGCCTGACCTTAAGCGAGGCTACGGCTGCGGCTGCGGCTCCGCCGTTGAGATAACACTAACAAGAATGATGTGCTTTGGATGATATTTTTTTAGTAATGTAGTAGATTGCGGTATTGATTCTTTTATTAGCGTTGCAATTTCTCCATGGCTGTCCCGACCGAGTGATTGGTATGATAGAGTTTGTACTGTGAAATACTAAAATAACACTTGTCCGTAAAATGAGATATATTTACGCCATAATTGCAGTCTTTTCAAGTATACTGTATTTTGCTATTAATTTAGAGTTCTTTTAAGGTTGCTGAGCATTACAGCAATTTTAACTTGGGAAGCTATATTTTTAGAAATGAATGGATGGATATGAGTCCAAAAGTTTTCTTTTTCTTCTGGTATTTTACCCTGTATAATTAATAGTAACATTTTGTATTTAAATACTTTTGTTATGTTTCCTAGAAATTCTAGTTGCTTTTTCTTAAGTTCAAAGAGAAAGTGAATTCTGATTACGGCTTTGGAGTTCGTTAAGGAGGAGGGAAAAGTCTAGAAAAAATCGGCAGAAAGGAAAACTAATAATATGCTTTGATAGTGATTAGTGAGCATTATAAGCCTGAATTTTTGTACGATTTTATTATGACAAGTATTAAAGTTATTTGAGAAAAACTGAATTTCTTATACATTGGGTCTATGGAAGACTAACACTTTTTCGGAATTTTAGTTAGGATTGACGCCTAGATGAAAAAATGTTATTCAAAATAGTTCAAAGTATAAGAAATTCAGTTTTTTACTTAATACTTGTCATAATAAAATCGTACAAAAACTCAGGCTTGTGAGGATCACTGATCACTATCAAGCTATTTTTTAGTTTTAATTTCTGCGATCGTTCCCAGACTTTTACCTCCTCCTGTCTCTGTCCAAGCTATTTTCAGCATTTGTTAGTATAGCCATATTTTAAGGGCTTCAATTTTTATTGTTTACTAAGTTAGAAAACCACTTTTCATTCCGTACATCAGAATTGCTTGTATATAACATTGAAGCATTTTCATACGCAAACTCAAACTGAAATATGTTGCACAAGATGATTCATTTATATGAAATACTGAATTTTAAAGAATTTATCATTCAACTTGACCAACAATTATCCTAAAGCCTTGTTGCTTCTCACAGTATTATTTCAAATATTACAAGCAACAGGCTCATAAATATTTAAAGGAACATTTCTGAATACTTTCATAATTTAGTTTCATCCTGGAAGCAATATCAGTAACTTTTAGTCCGTATTATCTTTTAGAAAGTGCTAAAAATGCGAATATTTTCCTCGGAACGTCAATTCTCGAGCGACATTAACATTTATTTTCGACTGTTCCTTGTCCGATCAAAAATTGTTTATGTTATGTGTATAATTGGGTTATCTTGAGCGAATTGTTTCTCTAGGCCCTTTGTCGTGAGAAACATAATAATTATTGTTTATATTATAGATAAAGGTAACTTTTGCTCTGATGTCGTTATTCTGATAAATAAAAAGTAGTGCAAAGTATTACTCCTTATAATGTTTACCCCTCGCTGCATAAAATAATATTTCCGTTTATATTTGATGTATCAAATAATGTTTTATTAGTCTGTTCATATTGAACATTTTATTAGATGATTTGTAATTGTGGAAATTTCTATAAATAACTTGCTTGTGAAAGGTACCTACACTTTCGTCTTACTTTAATTACGATAGCCACAAAGCTAATACGCAAAATGCTAAATGATGCTGCTAAAAAACCTATTTAGATGTATGAAGTACAGATTTATATTTGTTCTAAGAAATTTCGTTAATGTACAATGGCTTAGCAACTGATTTTCATACATTTTGTGAATGACAAAATAAAGTTTGCAACAAAGTGCTTTGCAAAATTATTTTCAGGAGCATTATAGCCGGATGAGGGCTTCTACACGTCACTATAATCAATACATCTACTTAATGCTTTACGCATATGCTAGAGTACATTGTATGTAAATTAGCTGCTTTATCAATAAAAATAAACTAACTGCGACGACTGTTTATGGTAAGTGAAACAGAAGTAGAATTTTTAGAGAGAACCTTACATCGGACAAAAATATATGAAGCTGAAGTTGGAAGAGATTTGCGTAATGTATTTTTGTTAAGAAACATTAATCTTTTGGAAAAGATTATTTTGTTATTAAAATTTGAAAAATTCTACGTAATAAATATATTAGTATTTTCATTTTCGTAATCTTATATTTTACTTATTGTGCTCACTATTCTAATTTCTGTTGATTTTATAGAATTTTACTTTAACTGATGTTTTTATGTGTATTTGTTATTGCTCCATTTTAAATTACACAAAATTACTTTATTTCGCTGAGTTGCTTTTCCTTAAAACATCTTTGCCTAGATATTGTTAGATCGACTTTTTATTATTTTTACCGTTTTGATTGTTATATATTTGGCCAATAATACAGAATATTTTTCAAGATTTGGTTGGGGTGCAAATATATCTTTCGTTTCGTGTGTGTTTGTTCTTTAGATAAGCTTTTACAATAATTCTTAAATTATCATTAAATTTAATTTTTTTATGTATGGTTGGTTAGTGGTATCTTGTATCTTTTATTCTCTTATAGTATTGTTTATATCTTTTTTTAGTAGGTTTTTATTGTTACTTTTATGGTTTCTATTTGTACTTCGAGTTTATTGTCTTCTACTTCTCTATTTACTTTTTTTGTTTATAAATTACACCATTACTCCACATTTGTTCTTTTATTCTAACCTTGACAAGTATTTCCTGGTTTTATTTAAAAATCTCCAGTCTAATTGCTAAATTTATCATTTTTCTGAAGTATCTCTTAATATTTCTTTTTTATTTTATTTTCTATAGTTTTAATTATTGAAGTATCTCTATATTTTTTGCCTTACACACTACGACAATTTAAAAAAAACCTGTTATTTTTTACACCAAACTAAATATTTCAGGGTGGTTTTTATAAGTATAAAAATAAAATTGCTCTAAATTTTCTTCTGCTAACCTCAAATAAAATTTAGAGCAGATAATTTATTATGTGTCCTGTCTGCTTCTAAGTTATAAATCAAATTTCCATTTTTAAATAAAATATTACAAGGTTTTTAAAAATGTAGTTTTATGGCAATATTTGTAAATAATGATTAACTGTATAAAAAAGTAACTTTTGTACATTATTTTGTAATAATAAATAAAAATTAAAAATTGCAGCATTATGTTAGTGAGAAACGCCGGAGCACACATTAATAGTTTGCGAAATAAAATTGAATAAATCGGTTGATTTTAGATATGAACCAGTTAATTTGACTTTACGAGGTGCATTCAAGTTATAATACCTCCGATTTTATTTTTATAAACTAATCGAACGGAAACTGTGAAACTTGAATCACTTCCCGACGTAATCTCCATGCAGCCGTACACATTTTTCACAACGTCGACGCCATGATTTCATGGCCGCTGCAAACGCTTCTTTAGGGGTGCGTTTTGCCTACTAAAAATCTCTGATGCAATAGCGGCACGATTAGTAAATTTGCGGCTACGGACAGTATCCGTCATCGTTGGAAACAGCCAAAAATCGCTAGGAGCCAGATCAAATGAGTAGGGAGAATGAGAAACCACTTTAAAGTTTTTAGCATTCGTGACACCCACCTGAAAAACACTTTTTGTATTTTTCCTCCACTTGCTTGGTCATGTCCTCAGACCGTCTAGTGCGATGCCAAGATTGTCTTGGTTTGTTGTAACACGACGTTCTGACTTATTTGAACTGTAGCACCCACAAACGCACATTAGACACATCCATAACACCATCACCATATGTCTTACTCAACTGGCAATGAATTTTATGGTGTCACACCACGCAAATAGAGAAAACAAATTATTACACCATGTTTTTGTAATGAAAACGTTGCTATTTTAAGTATCAAAAACAGGCTTCACTCTCATCTGTGACGCTAGAGTCCTGTGTGCTGTGCAGTGCTGCCATCTCTATCACGCATTTACAAAGAATGCGCGCGTATTTTGAAACAAACCGCAAGCTTTTATATGTTCCTAGTTAGAAAAAAAATGGAGATGTTACAACTTTAATGCGCCTCGTAAAAGAACGTAAATTTAATAATTTCTAAGTAATTTTTTTTTAATTCCTTTCGTACAGGCTACTTTATATATTTTTTACTTTATTTAAATTTAGCCCGTATTATAAAATGGTCTAAATTTGTCTTAATTTTTATTTGTGTTGTCTAGAGTACTCTACTTAGTTTTTTACTACGTTTTATCTTTAATGTAGTTTTTGGGGTAATTTTTTCTTTTTCATTGTTATACTCTACAATAATTTATAAACTTTTCTATTTATGCAACAATAAACATATTTGTACCTCCTTTTATTTTATTTTTAACTTAACTGTTACTATTTGTTTCTTTATTGTTTGAATTACACTTTTATTTATTATTAAAAATTGCTGCATTCCTAGTATTAGATTCTTATCCTTTTTTGATACATTTATAATTATATTTGCCTTCTATTTTTATTGCGTTATTTAATAACCTTGCTTTTTATTTTTATAGTATGTCCAAATGTTTACAATTATAATTTGAATCATAGCAATATATCGGAATGTGTGCACTACGTTGTTTCATCAGTTATTTACATATTGGAAAACTTTTATTATCTGATAATTAATGTGTATTTTATTTATTATTGTATGGAACCAATTAAATTATTTTGATTGTACAGAACATAAGGTAATAAGAATAGTTTTCTAGCAACAAAATAAAAAATACAACAAACTTTTTAATTCCAAAAATATTCAAACATAGCACAACATATAAAGCATATATTATGTTAATTTAATGCTATTTTCGTATCAGTGCGATATATTAGGTATGAAATGATTATTTGGAGAAGTTTAAAGCAACGTCATGTAAGAGAGTTGACAGAAAGACGAATTATTATCCCATTGTCAAACATTAGATGCATAAAGCTTTGTTTTTGCCTTGCTTATAATAATGAAAAACTAACAACTTAGCCAGATTATAAATGAATTCGAGTTCTAAACATTTTCAAATTTATTATATTCTAATTTTATTGCATTTTTAAAGGACCACTTAGAAAGAGAACATTTGGTAGTTGTAGTTTTTTCAAAATTGCAAATTGTCTATTATTGTGTTGCACATTTAAAGAAATGGTATTTTTACAATTGTTACCAATAACTGGACCATTTAATTTGTGCAGTGACACTACAATTGAAGTGTACCATATAATAGGCATTTCTTTGCTTTGTTATCAGTTTCTGTTATTGGCAGACTTAAATAGAATGTCATTTTTCCACGATATTTGGCTGACAAAAAGCAAACTCATTTTATAGCTTTCATATTCATTTTATGGGGTTAGTTGGCATTTTAGATGCCTATTTTTATTTAAATCCTTTTTTTAGTTAGCAGACACCGATGGCTTTTATATCTTCAATATTTTTTTACTAATTCATGCTTTTGTTACTAATTGTTCTGTTTATTTTTTTCGCTTTCGGATTTTTTACTAATAACCGACGTTATTTGCGTATGAAGCAACCTAGAGTAAATGTTAAATACAGAAGCAAACTTCACGTGCTAATTTGTGATACAAAAATACACCAAAGTAGATTTTCTTTTAAAAATGCACAGTGAGTTTACAATACTGCACCATTATGTCACATTACATTTCACGACACTCTGCTGTTTATTTCTGAAATCCTTAGAAAGGATCATTGACGTACTCTCGATAGACCTTAGTACAAGCTTGAATACGTCGCTTCGTAGATTGACGCACTTTTTTGAATTTTTTAGCCTGTATTCGAACAGCATCACAAGCTACAATGATACATTGCTCCAGTACCTGCACGTTAGGAACTAACTCAGCACATATAAGGCTTTTTAGGTGACTCTGCAGGTAAATAATTAAAAGGGTTTAAATTTAATAACCTCCTCGTCTGATCCATCTGAAAGAGATGCTAATATTGAGGCACTGGCAAACATTAACACAGAAATGAGCTGGAATTCTATTATATATCAGTTGTATAACCTGCTATACTGCCAACAGTACATTTTTAACTTATAAAGCCAAGGTATCTCTTATAAATTAAATATACAATGCCTGACTAATTACACAGGCTTGGAACAATATGCATTTTAAAAATTTCACTTACTTTTGTGTTTTTTAGTGCTGAACTCACGTAGGGTTTTCTCAGAAAAAGCAGATATATTTAGGAATAGTAAGCCAAATACAAAAAATTATAAAATGTATATTTTATTTTACATTTTACTAAAACCATAAGCAACCAAACATTTTTTATAAAAATAACACAAAATTAGTAAACTGAATTCTCTTCTTGTTTAATAGTCCTTGTAGTATCGTTTTTGCTTTCCATCAAAACTTCGTTTTGTGCTTCTTCTGCTGTAGGATCGCTGGCTTTCCAACAGCTAGCAGTAGTCCGCTATCATATTAAGAATTCACCTTCTTGATATCGTTTTCCCATTTCCTTTATATCTTGGTGAAATATTCCACCTTGTTCCTCGCTGACAGAACGAAGATTGTCTAGAAAGTAGTCTAGGTGTGAGTGGAGAAAATTTACTTTTAGGCTCATGTTACACCCTAAATTCTTGAAGCTTTCCAACATTTTAGTTACAATGGCCTTGTAGTCAGGACTTTTTTAGTTCTTAAGAAATTTAGTTACAACAAGTTTAAAAGATACCCATACTGTTTTTTTTTTCTCAAAGTTGTCATCCGTCATAAGTTTTTGGATGTCAGATCCAATAGATACTTCTTTTTTCAACTTCGCCTCAGATAAACCAGAAAACTGCTAACAAAGATATCGAAAACATGCTCCTTCCTTTGATAAGGCCTTAACAAGTTGCTTTGTTAGACCCAATTTAATGTGAAGTGGAGGAAACAAAACTTTTTTTGGATCTAAACGACTTACCCCCTCAATAAGATTTTTCGGACTGGCCACTCTTTCTTAATGCAATGCTGTTTTCTGTCACGGCTATCCCATTTATAAAGAAAACAGGAATACTTTGTGTATCTACTCTATTGACCAAGCAACCAAGAAATGACTTTTAAATCGGCACAAATAGTCCATTTATGGATTGAATAGCTAATTTTTTTGAAGACCACTTCAAAGTTTTGGTATGTTTCTTTTAAGTGAACCGAATGACCAACAGGTACTTAAACATACTTACTATGTTGTGTAGAATAACTGCTTTCAAACTTTTTTTAGAGGAATAAATAAAAAGTCTCCAATCTTCTGATACATACTCAACATTGAAACCTTCCATAACTCCAGGGACGTTGTTACAATAAACTAGGTCACCTTTTTGAAACAAATAAATGACGAAATCCTTTTCTCTATGTTGATACCACCAAAAAGACGTACCAGAAGCCAAGAAATTTTTTCTTTAATCTTGAACTTAAACATTTTACTGAGTTTTTTGGAAGTCCTAAGTCTCTAACTAAATTATTCAATCCAGACTGAGTGAAAGGTATACGTTTGCTTGAGCTAGGATCATAAATGTTACTGATCTCACTGTCTTCTTCACTAGCACACGGTTGAAGCAATATGTCTGTCTCATCTAAAACTTTATCTAGACTAACTGGTAGAGAAGGTATCGGTATACTAGGCCCATGCGGAACAGGGCGGATCGCTGATGGAATGTTAGGATAAGATATCTTATTTTTATTTTTTAAGTTAAAGTCTTTCAATAAGGAATAAAAATAACAGTTACTGCTGTAATTTTTAAGTTCCCTCCACGCCATGGGAACGTAAAACGAAACGATTGTTTTTTACCTTCATTCCACTGCCTCAATTTTTCAACACAAAATAAACATACTGAGGGCGGTGGGTGCTCAAGGTTTATCTTGATGGCCTAACTACCACAATATAGCAGAAACAAACGAGTGAAGTATCACATGCTCTAGAAGCCATAATAAATTATAATTTACGTTGTTGATTATAACTAACAACACAAAATACAAAATGAATCACTTGCCACTTCAACAAAAATCAGAAAACACATGTATACAGTACAGAGTCAAGAGACACATTGTATGAGGAAAGCAAACAAAGGTTTGACAGCTACTCAGTGTTGCCACTCTACTAAACTCTGCGTGATGGCATTTTATTATTACTTCGTCCGTAATCAGCGTACAAAAAACCATAAAAATCACTGATTATATTTTAAATAATTTTTTCATCGCAGGCCTGTGATATAGTCAACCTAAATATTGAATCTAAATTGTTGCTGGTGATGAACTTCATCCCTATCATTGCAATTATGCTTAGGGTACAAATGACTATTGTAGATTAGTAATTCCATCCCTATCAAAGAAAATAAGGACTAACAACACACTTAATATACATTTATAATGGTAGAGGTTTGTTGCAAAACAAGCTTGGGATAGTTCCTGCACACGTTATAAGGTAAGAATGATAGTTGTTCTCATGTAGGATACTGCACACAGTCGTTTAGCTTACAACATAATGTTGGGACATTTACCTGAGATTTTACGGGAGTTTTTCTTAGTGTCTTGTGGAATACATCTTTTTAACGAGCTTATTTTCTATAAATAACAAAATATTGTTGTAAAAGTTTTGTAATGTGCTTGTCGTCTTGGTAAATTCACATTTTCACTATTTTATCGACACATGTAATTTATTTCTACTTGTTCTTAATTGGAGTAATGGACCACCACAACAGATCTACATATCACACGTCTATTTAGCAGTAGATTTTTTAGCAAAATAAATTCATACGTACATCGTAACTGAGATGAGTATTTTTACATGGGACCAACGTTCTGGCGTCGGTCCGAATCATTAAACACATGCATTTTCAGACGTACATTTGTAATAACTAATTTTTTCCTTTTTTTTATCGGAAATAAACTCTTAGAGTTTGTTTCAATAATTTTGTATATAACACCTATAAATTGTTCATTCCTGTTTCAAACTTTTATACATTACTTTAAATGCTGTTTGTATAAGATTTCTATATTAGATTTTTATTGAAAAAGCATATTAAAGTTTCTATTTTTTTTTTATTTATTTATTTAATTAGCAATCAAAATACAAGGTATTCTATAAGCTAATTTGTTAACCTACAATCTAAATTTAGGATTTAGATCGATTAATAACATAATGAGATCTCATCCAGCGATGAGCTCTCTAAGTCTATTTATAGGTCAGCTGGCCACTGTCTTTCTAGTCTTCTTATTGCTGTGTCTTCTAGTAAGGGCTGTATTAAAGGATTTGTGTGAGCTTCCAATTTTTGGTGGTGGGTGATGCTTCTCTCATGGATAACTTCTTTTATAGTTGGTATCTTCAAATCTTTGTGGATCATTTCATTTGCAATATACCATGGGGCATTAACTATCGTTCTTAGTATTTTGGACTGGCACCTTTGGATTATTTCGATATTGGACTTGCTGGCACAGCCCCATAGTTCTATTCCATACGTCCATATGGGTTTGATTACTGATTTGTACAACAATAGTTTGTTTTCTATAGATAGCGGAGACTTTCTACCGATCAACCAATATAGCTCTCTCTGTTTTAGGTCCATTTGCTTTCTTTTTTTGCAGATGTGTTCTCTCCAGTTTAATTTGGAATCTAAGTGTATTCCCAGGTATTTTACTGTCACAGTTTGTGGTATTACTATGTTGTTTAGGTATATGGGTGGACACGGATCTTTTCTCAGGGTAAATGTGGTATGAGTAGATTTTGTCTCGTTTACTTTTACATTCCACTTTTGAAGCCAGTGTTCTAGAACATGTAGATAATCTTGTATTAGAGTGTGTGCTTGAGGACTACATTTTAGTTACAATGGCCTTGTAGTCAGGACTTTTTTAGTTCTTAAGAAATTTGGTTACAACAAGTTTAAAAGATATCCATACTGCTTTTTTTTTCTCAAAGTTATCATCCTTCATAAGTTTTTGGATGTCAGATCCAATAGATACTTCTTTTTTCAACTTCGCCTCAGATAAACCAGAAAACTGCTAACAAAGATATCGAAAACATGCTCCTTCCTTTGATAAGGCCTTAACAAGTTGCTTTGTTAGGCCCAATTTGATGTGAAGTGGAGGAAACAAAACTTTTTTTGGATCTAAACGACTTACCCCCTCAATATTTTTTGTACGGACCTCTAAGATTTTTCGGACTGGCCACTCTTTCTTAATGCAATGCTGTTTTCTGTCACGGCTATCCCATTTATAAAGAAAACAGGAATACTTTGTGTATCTACTCTGTTGACCAAGCAACCACGAAATGACTTTTAAATCGGCACAAATAGTCCATTTATGGATTGAATAGCTAATTTTTTTGAAGACCACTTCAAAGTTTTGGTATGTTTCTTTTAAGTGAACCGAATGACCAACAGGTACTTAAACATACTTACTATGTTGTGTAGAATAACTGCTTTCAAACTTTTTTTAGAGGAGTAAATAAAAAGTCTCCAATCTTCTGATACATACTCAAAATTGAAACCTTCCATAACTCCAGGGACGTTGTTACAATAAACTAGGTCACCTTTTTGAAACAAATAAATGACGAAATCCTTTTCTCTATGTCGATACCACCAAAAAGACGTACCAGAAGCCAACAAATTTTTTCTTTAATCTTGAAGTTAAAAATTTTAGTGAGTTTTTTGGAAGTCCTAAGTCTCCAACTAAATTATTTAATTCAGACTGAGTGAAAGGTATACGTTTGCTTGTGCCAGGATCATAAATGTTACTGATCTTACTGTCTTCTTCACTAACACACGGTTGAAGCAATATGTCTGTCTTATCTAAAACTTTATCTAGACTAACTGGTAGAGAAGGTATCGGTATACTAGGCCTATGCGGAACAGGGCGGATCGCTGATGGAATGTTAGGATAAGATATCTTCTTTTTATTTTTTAAGTTAAAGTCTTTCACGTTGTAGGAATAAAAATAACAGTTACTGCTGTGATTTTTAAGTTCCCTCCACGTCATGGGAACGTAAAACGAAACGATTGTTTTTTACCTTCATTCCACTGCCTCAATTTTTCAACACAAAATAAATATACTGGGGGGGGGGGTGCTCAAGGTTTATCTTGATGGTCTAACTACCACAATATAGCAGAAACAATCGAGTGAAGTATTACATGCTCTAGAAGCCATAATAAATTATAATTTACGTTGTTGATTTTTTCACAGTTATCCAAATTGCACATGATCGTTTACAAACCTGTAATGTTAAAATGCAATATTTTAATCTTGCAACGAAATCAACCCGTAAATCTAATTGTTAATTTACCTTTGTCTTCAAAAATCTTTCCGAAAATTGTAAATAGATGTAAATGTTCTTTTTTAAAATAAGTTATAAAACGTAAACGTCTTCTAACTTTAGTTTCACATATCTCTGTCCGATGTAAGATTCTCTCTACTTCTGTTTCACTTACCATACAGAGTTGCTGTATTTGGTTTATTTTTATTGTATATGCAGTAAAATATTAATTAAATGTGTTGCCGATAGCGGCGTATAAAAGTCTTCATCTAACTATGATGTCCTGAAAATAATTTTGCAAAGCGTTTTGTTGCGAACGTTATTTTGTCATTTATAAAATAAATCAGATTTCTGTATAAGATTCAGTTGATTATAAACCAATGTATATTAAAAAAAATTTGTAGAACGTCTGTATAGCTGAATTTTATACGTCTAGATAAATTTTATACATTAGTTTTGTAATAAGTGTAATTAAAATAAAAATAAATTGAGGTTATCTTTTACAAAAAATAATTTGTAGAGATTCTTATGAGTACAAAGAATCTAGTACATACAGAATCTTTTGAATATGAAGCGACCAATAAAAATGTACCTGATATGAGATATTAAAATATAAACGCAAGTATAATTTTATGTGACATGAGGTGAATGGCTAGGTATTGGATTTCTGAACATTGTAAGTAGGAATACCTAAAGGGAACGTTTTACACTACAGTTAATTTAGTCAAAATTATGATGCCAGAGCAATGAGGCACCTTCGCTCGTAACTCATAAAATAATTAGAAGGACAAGTAGCAATTAAAATAACCTGAGATTTTACGGGAGTTTCTTAGTGTCTTGTGGAATACATCTTTTAACGAGCTTATTTTCTATAAATAACAAAATATTGTTGTAAAAGTTTTGTAATGTGCTTGTCGTCTTGGTAAATTCACATTTTCACTATTTTATCGACACATGTAATTTATTTCTACTTGTTCTTAATTGGAGTAATGGACCACCACAACAGATCTACATATCACACGTCTATTTAGCAGTAGATTTTTTAGCAAAATAAATTCATACGTACATCGTAACTGAGATGAGTATTTTTACATGGGACCAACGTTCTGGCGTCGGTCCGAATCATTAAACACATGCATTTTCAGACGTACATTTGTAATAACTAATTTTTCCTTTTTTATCGGAAATAAACTCTTAGAGTTTGTTTCAATAATTTTTATATAACACCTATAAATTGTTCATTCCTGTTTCAAACTTTTATACATTACTTTAAATGCTGTTTGTATAAGATTTCTATATTAGATTTTTATTGAAAAGCATATTAAAGTTTCTTTTTTATTTATTTATTTAATTAGCAATCAAAATACAAGGTATTCTATAAGCTAATTTGTTAACCTACAATCTAAATTTAGGATTTAGATCGATTAATAACATAATGAGATCTCATCCAGCGATGAGCTCTCTAAGTCTATTTATAGGTCAGCTGGCCACTGTCTTTCTAGTCTTCTTATTGCTGTGTCTTCTAGTAAGGGCTGTATTAAAGGATTTGTGTGAGCTTCCAATTTTGGTGGTGGGTGATGCTTCTCTCATGGATAACTTCTTTTATAGTTGGTATCTTCAAATCTTTGTGGATCATTTCATTTGCAATATACCATGGGGCATTAACTATCGTTCTTAGTATTTTGGACTGGCACCTTTGGATTATTTCGATATTGGACTTGCTGGCACAGCCCCATAGTTCTATTCCATACGTCCATATGGGTTTGATTACTGATTTGTACAACAATAGTTTGTTTTCTATAGATAGCGGAGACTTTCTACCGATCAACCAATATAGCTCTCTCTGTTTTAGGTCCATTTGCTTTCTTTTTTTGCAGATGTGTTCTCTCCAGTTTAATTTGGAATCTAAGTGTATTCCCAGGTATTTTACTGTCACAGTTTGTGGTATTACTATGTTGTTTAGGTATATGGGTGGACACGGATCTTTTCTCAGGGTAAATGTGGTATGAGTAGATTTTGTCTCGTTTACTTTTACATTCCACTTTTGAAGCCAGTGTTCTAGAACATGTAGATAATCTTGTATTAGAGTGTGTGCTTGGAGGACTACATTGTGGCTAGCCAGTATGACAGTGTCGTCAGCAAATGTGCCCATTGTGATGTTTGGTAAAACTGGAAGATCTGATGTAAATAAGTTTCTATTTAAGTTTCAATTTGTTCTTCTGAAACATGATAAGTTTTTTTTTGTTGTACGTATTTACAATTTGTGGTATTGTGAGGTTTCTTGCGTTATTATTTTTAATACAGTCTATCAAATGAACTTATGAAATGACTATATAGATCATTAAATTAAATATGCATGTACCATGTAATGTGAGTGTATTTTTCTTTGTAAGTTAACATTTCTATATTATTTAATATTATCTCCAATTTTTTCACAGTTATCCAAATCGCACATGATCGTTTATAAACCTGTAATGTTAAAATGCAATATTTTAATCTTGCAATGTAATCAACCCGTAAACCTAACTGTTAATTTATCTTTGTCTTCAAAAATCTTTCCGAAAATTGTAAATAGATGTAAATGTTCTTTTTTAACATAAGTTATAAAACGTAAACGTCTTCTAACTTTAGTTTCGCATATCTCTGTCCGATGTAAGATTCTCTCTACTTCTGTTTCACTTACCATACAGAGTTGCCGTATTTGGTTTATTTTTATTGTATATGCAGTAAAATATTAATTAAATGTGTTGCCGATAGCGGCGTATAAAAGTCTTCATCTAACTATGATGTCCTGAAAATAATTTTGCAAAGCGTTTTGTTGCGAACGTTATTTTGTCATTTATAAAATAAATCAGATTTCTGTATAAGATTCAATTGATTATAAACCAATGTATATTAAAAAAAATTTGTAGAACGTCTCTATAGCTGAATTTTATACGTCTAGATAAATTTTATACATTAGTTTTGTAATAAGTGTAATTAAAATAAAAATAAATTGAGGTTATCTTTTACAAAAAAATAATTTGTAGAGATTCTTATGAGTACAAAAAATCTAGTACATACAGAATCTTCTTAATATGAAGCGACCAATAAAAATTTACCTGATATGAGATATTAAAATATAAACGCAAGTATAATTTTATGTGGCATGAGGTGAATGGCTAGGTATTGGATTTCTGAACATTGTAAGTAGGAATACGTAAAGGGAACTTCTTACACTACAGTTAATTTAGTCAAAATTATGATGACAGAGCAATGAGGCACCTTCGCTCGTAACTCATAGAATAATTAGGACAAGTAGCAGATAAAAATAAACAACGATGTTGTTTGCAAACCAGCATTACCGAAGAAAATATTTGCATTTTCGCCCCCTTTTTAAGAATAATGCCTACTAAGAGTTGCTAAAATTGCTTCCGACGTGAAACTAAGCTATAGCAATCATTATTGACGGCCTTAGGTCTTAAGAAGTGGCCGGAAAATAGGATCCATCTAGCTCAATGCGGCTTGACAAAAAATTGAGAATTTTTTTTGATCTACACTGAAACACCCAAAAACCGGAAATAAATTACCTCTCTGGTAGTCATTACTAAGAGCTTTAGTTTCCAAGTTTTGCATTGTAATCAGTATTAGCAATAAAGTTTTAATCCAGGGTTTGTATTATATTTCAAGGAAGATCAAAATAGCTGTTACGGTATATAAGAAAAGTAGAGTAATAATTAGTACATTAATGGCTTAAATTGATGTTGAATAATAATTAGGTAGCTCAAAATGCAAGATGCTATTAAGAAATAAGAACTGGACCAATACAGCATATGTTGTATACATTATAATTAGAATGACTATAACTTTTATAAACTTATGTTTATTCACGATGCTTACATTATTGTATAATTGTAGCAAACACAGTCTTAAGGCCTCATAAAAAGAAGGTTAACTATTGAGATATCATTTGTATTCTTAATTCATAATTTATCTGATACTGTTGGCTTATATAATGCGTTTTAAATGTTTATCATCCTGTTACTTGTAATTTTTAAAATGATACCGGGGTTTCAGGATAACTGTTCAGGATAACAACCACAAATTGAATGCTGGATTATGTGAATTTCAGTATTTCAAAAAATGAATAGTCTTGTGCAGCATAAAAAATAAAGCTTTTAAGATTTTTTAAGAAGAAAGTACCGAACTCCAAAGTTCTAAATAAAATGCAGTTCCTCTTAGAACTTAAGAAAAAGAAACTAGAATACCTAGGGCATACAATACTAGTATGTACGTAGAAAATGTTACAATTAATTATTCAGGGTAAAATACCGAAGGAGAAGAAAACTTGTGCTTGAAACTTGAGAGAATCGCATCCGTTCAAGTCTTTAGAAACAGGGCTTAAAATGTTAAAATTAGTGTAATGATTAGTAACCTTTAAAAGAAAGTGTTCTTTTAGTACTTTCCAATAAGAATTATCATGCCGGTCGGAACTGCCCATGAAGGAACTGTAATACTAATAAACGAATCAATACAACACCACAAACTACTAAATTGTTAGGAAAATTATGTTTCAGCCACATTGGTAATGGTCGGAAGTCTTTCATATGATATCACAATCGCAGCTGTTTGCTGCTCGCTAATACTGTAAATTGTTTTTTTAAATGTTGTGGTCAAAATTCATAGCCGGAAGAGACTATAACAGCATGAGACTTTATTTTTAATGAAGTTTATCAAATAAACCTCTAAAATGACTATATGGGTTACAGTTACCATTTGAAGTGAGTGTATACATTTTTCTTTATAAGTCAACATCTTTTTACTATTTAATATGTCCCCAATTTTTCCATAGTTACCCGAATCTCCCATAATATTTTAGGAACATATAAAAAAGTGTTCCTTTTCTAAATAAATTTTATCTTTTCTACGTATTGTTTCTAATTAAAATAAATTGTTTAATTATAATAAAAGCCATTTTTTGTTATAAACAATAAATTAACAAACAATTAACGTCAAACATTATTGGTTAAAAACACTTTGATATTGATATGTCTTGGTTGTTTACAGAAATTGCAAAACAGTAACCCACTCTCAACGCAAAGGATACTGGATAATGTGCATTAAGCTGATTGTTTATCCTAAACTGAAAGTGTAGTATTGTGTCGCAACATAGTCCTCACTTGGAATATAAAAGTTTTTTATAATGTAAATTATTTTTATGTGATATAATTTAATTTGTGAAATATATTTGTAAATAAACAGTCTTGAAAGGACTATAAAAAGTAGAAGTACCTTTTATTAACAATTCGGCTGAAAATATATAGACGCAGCCAATTAAGAGAAGTGTATTATAAATTTTTTTAATAGGGAAAAGAATATAGCAAAAGATTAGGTGAAAATCAGAATTCTTGATACCCAAACGTAGCTTCTAGCGGTTTAGTTAGAGGTACATAGAGTATTTTTAATTTTTAGAAAAAAGGATACATCAGAAACAAGAACACTGATTAACTTTAGTTCTAAATTAGTTTTTTTATTTGTTATAGCTGGATCTGCAAGACAGTACGCAATACACAGTTATGTTATTCATAATATATCTAACTACAACTAACTTATAATCTAGTGAGAAGTAAGTTACATGTTACACCTCTGTCTTTAAATTATATATTAATAATAAATTATATATTAATTTTTAACAAATTAAACTAAATCCTATGGCATTTTTCGTTTAAAGCGTGTGTGGATCTCTTTTTGGCCTAGTTCTGGTTTGGTAGCACTTACACATAATTCTAAGTTCCTAAAAAATTTCTGCGTTATTTTATTGATAAATTTGGTTATTAATGGTACACCTAGTTTCTTGTGAATTTGGGTATTACGCACAAACCACGGGCACTTTATAGCACTTTATTCTGCATATTTTGAAGTTTACCCACTGTTGTCTTCGACGTATTGCACTAAATAGGACAGGCGTAGGTGAGTATTGGCCGGAAAACCGATTTGTAAATCTGAGATGGGTTTATTAAAGGGTATAACATATCCAATCGGATGTGGCATTCGTTGAGTTTGTAGGTAATGTGAAACCCCCTAGCGTCCACGTAGACTCCTAAATGCTACAGCCGTGTCCTTAAGGTTCCATTTTATCTCATTATTGTCTATTTTGATTGTTGGAAGTTGCATGTATCGTTTGAGAGTAAACAACTTTGCTTGGGATTTGGCAGGATTAATTTTTATTTTTTCGTTTGCTGAACCATCCAAGCGTTAGGTTAACATCGTGTTGTAGGTATGTAATTTCGGTTTTGGCATTAAAGTCTTGAGTTATAATCGCCATATCATTAGCATATATGGCAAATGTTGTGTTATTAACTACAGGCAAGTCGTGTAGGTACAGGTTAAATAATGTTGAACTCAATAAGCTTCCTTGTGGTACCCGGCTTTTATGGATTTGCTACTGGATATTGTTGTATTACTCCTAACTCTGTATGTTCTGCTAAAAAAAAATGAGAAATAACCTTTATTAGATTGATGGGTATATTTAACACGTTTATTTTATATCGTGCCAGACCCTGTCAAGCGCTTTCTCAGGCCTAAAAAGATACTGGTAGTGTACTTTCTATCTTCGTATGCTCAATTATTTCGCTTATCCTAAGCAACTGGTGGATGGTCGAGTAAAGTAAACGAAACTCAAATTAATGTGGGGGAAATATGTCCTTTTCTAGTATTATTTTTTAAATTCTGAAGAGTATTGCTTTTTCAAGAAGTTTTGCCAGGAATGACAGAAAGCTTATGGATGTGCGACTGTCTGGACTGTTCTTTGGTTTGACAGTTTTGTAGATAGGAAGTATAATAGCATTTTTTCATTGGGTCGGATAGCATCTTAGTCGGAGAGAAGAATTACAAACTGTGCTTAAGTAGGCGATAGCCTTCTTGGTTAGTTGTTTCAGCATTATATTTCTTATCAGATCTGGCCCAGGTGCCTTACGGTTGGATAAGCGTTCAATGTATGATTTAAGTTCTTGAGTCGTGGCAGGGTCCAATTGTTGCATTCTCTTGTAGGCGTAAGTTTTTGATTGCATTTGTAACTTGGTAATCAAGATGTTCATCATACTCCCCTATGTTAGGTGTAAATACCACTCAAGATGTATTGTTATTAAATTTGCTTTGTCAATGTCAGAAGAATAAATAGTATTATTATCTGCCAGAGGATAGATGACATTCTGTTGCCGTAATATGGTGGAGTCGCGGGGTTGCATTTCTTCAAGATAGGAGTTATATCTGCAGATTATTAGGTTGTCAAGTTCTTGTTTGACAGAATGGCAGAGCCGGTTATACAAAGTTTTATAGTATGGTAGGCGAGATCTCTGCTAGTTTCTTCTATATCTATCCTTCAATTTGATCAGCTCAAGTATGAAGCCACATGTTCTGGCGTAGTCAGGAACCTTTCTGTGTCTTGGGGGTGTAGTTGCTTATTTAATAGTCTAAATCCCTGGATGCTTCGATAGGATTCATCCGTCTTAACTTTTGATCAAGTGTCGATAGAAATGTTTCCCAATTGATTTTTCCGTAAGCAAGTTTGATTAGAGGAGGGGTTGTTTCAGGAGAATTGCACATAAAGATAATTATGGGGAGGTGATCGGAATTTAGTTCTGAAATCACTGTTTGAAATTATGGATCACAAAGGTTTTTATGTATATATTTAGAATATTAGGTTGGTAATCAACTCTACATGGATGGTAGGTGAAATCTGTTGGAGCTGAAAGCAGCATAGAGTGGTGGGTCAGTATGTTGTGTAATTTGATTCTGTCAGGTACTGCAACCCCATATAATATTATTTAAGTTTAGATCCTCCAAAAGAAGAGTCGGTTTGTTACTATAAAATTTTTTCCGATTTTGTCTTCTAGGAGCCGCTTATTCGGTGGTTTGTATGCAGACGTAAATATAAGAGAGCCATTGTTGTTCATAATTAGCTTTATGGAGATAGCATCAATATTTTAGAGAGCACCCATATAAAGAAGGTGGTGGTTAAGTTTCCTTTTAATAACAATTGCAACACCACTAGATGCAATTAATGCTTCTCTGTCCTTCCAATGCACTTCATAACCAGGAATTCAAAATTTTTCTGTGCATAAAAAGTGTGCCTCGGTAATATACGCTATATCTATGTTATGTCGTGACAAAAATTCTATAAAGATTAAACGTTGGTTTTCAGGCCATTGGCGTTCCATTTGGTCACTGTTAAGTTAGTAATTAATGGGTCTCTATTTTGATCCATTAGTTATCAGTGTAAAATCAATGTTGTTAAAAATTGCATAAGTTTGTTAAGTGTGGTATGAGCAGCTCTACTATTTTTGTAATTATGATACAGTAGTCAGTTAGTTCTTGCTTCTTATGGCAAGAGTTGATGTTGAGTTTCAGTCTCTGCTGATTATGTCCTAAAGGTGGCTCGTTTGACGTATTTTCTTGTCTGTATTTTGTTACTTTAGAGTAAAGTTTATCTGGTGTTCAAATACTAGTATTAAATGTAGGTTTCTTGCTTATCTTTAGATAGTAACTACAGCCTTTGTAGTTGGCCGGATGTTTTTCAAGACAGTTAACGCGCTGCGGATCATCTGGACGTTTAGGGCATTGAGTGTATAAATGATATTATTATTATACAGGGAGGTATCCAAAAGTAGTAGAACTGATTTGTTTAAAAAAAATTATTGAACATTTTGGTACATCGACTTAATACTCTTCAAAATAGGCCCCTTGGGCATTGTCGTTGCCGCTTGGACTGCTTCCACCGAGTCGAAACGATGTCTCTTGAGCTGCCTCTTGATCCGGGAGAACAGGAAGAAGTCCGGCGGTGCCACATCAGGGCTGTAGGGAGTGTGAGGCAACGTGTAAACGCCGAATTTGGCCAGGAGATTACTCACAATCCACGCGCCGTGGCACGGCGCGTTGTCATGGTGGATCTTTCACTTCCCCACCAGGTCTGGTCGCACGCGTGTGATCCAATTTCGCAGCCGTGTGAGCACTTCCACGTAAAATCTTGCATTTACAGTCTGTCCAGGAGGTACAAACTGCTTATGGACAATGCCACGACGGTCAAAAAATGCAATCAACATCGATTTCACTTTCGATTTCGACATTCTGGCCTTCTTTTTACGGGGTGATTGTGAGGTGTGCCACTCTTCGCTCTGACATTTTGTTTCCGGCTCGTATTTGTAGCAAAACGACTGCCGCAGGTCGAAACCTGTTCCCAAGGCTCCCCTCCATAACATCCGGCCTTGCAGACCCCCCTCCATCGCTCCGCGCGCTCGGAGAAAAAATAGTCCTACTCCTTCTGGATACAACTCTGTGTATGATAGTGCAATTGACAGTAGTTACGGATATGTCTGTACAATTGGAATTTTTTACACTAAGGTATTTCTTTGGATTTTTTTCTTAACTCGACTTTTGTCATGCTATAGTTTTGTTAATACAAATATTTTTCTACCTTCTCAGGGGTATTGTCAAGATGTACAGCACATAGTGGGATAGAGTATATACTTTTGTTGTAAAATCGGGCAACTTTTAGTACGGAAAATTTTTGAGCCATTACTTCATTTTTAATTTCATATTCGGTTAGTAAAACAGGAATATTTCGAATTACCACTGAGAGGTTGTTGACTTCTGGGTCTTTGAAAGTATGATAATCTAGTTTTGTCTCATTGTAGTGTTTAGTCATTGCCCTGTAATCTTCTGAGCTTGTTAAGTTAATACGCAATTGGGTATTTTTAATCACTGTTGAAAATTCGCCCTTGGCCTTTTCTTTGACATCGAACGTGGTTTCTTGGTATTTTAATTTATCTATCTTATGCAAATAAATTGGTGGAATTTTTGTTTTCTCGTCTATTGTGTGCTTGTCGCGGCGATGCGGCTTCAGAGATATCCATCGCGCTGATAGCCTTGATAAAATAATTTCCTTGTATTCCCTATCTGTTCGGTTGACATTAAGTATTTATTTTTTGAAGGTAATGTTTCCGACTCAAATAGGTACTTTTTACTGGGTTCCGTTGTGAGTGGCGAGAGATCAGAAGAATCTCACTTAAGGTTTTTGTTACTCATATTGAAGAACCCCTCCGCAGGGGTTCAAAAACAATTTGTTTATGGAAATTAACTTCCAGTTGTAATACTAGGGCGATTATAGGATATTAAAGAGATATTACCAAGATTTTATTCGAATCGGAACAAGCAAAAAAACTTTATCACTTACACGTCCTGGCACTATTTATGCTTTGAAAGCCAATTCAGTACCCTTCTAAATTGGTATAAGAGAACAAACTAATATTTATAAATCGATAGTATTTTAACGAGTATTTTACAAAATAAATTACATTTACTATTATTTAAAAATCACAAAATTATAAAAATAATTGGTAAAATACCTATTTATTAATGACCAAAACTCTAGTAGCAACCTTTTACTACAACTGAAAAATCACTTTTTTGCCACCAAGTAAAGGTAATTTAGGAAAGGATGAAATACACACTTCAGCCCTTATTAGTGCTAAAAACCGAATTGTATATTTGTAAATAAACCGTTTTAATTTAATTATTAGAATTTACTATTAATATATTTGTAATATTTACATAAATGTAAAAGTATACTTTATACATTACATACGTTATATGTTCCAAGTATTCAGCTACAAACCACAGAGGGTGCCCCCCCCGATATTTTATGACTACGTCTGCACAATTCGAATCAAATTAGTAAATGCGCCCGAAGCCAGCCAGTAATTAATACCCATTCATGTTATTACTACTTTCTACCTCAGCATTTGCATATTAGTTATTAGCTTAATTGGTGACCTTTAAACTTTCCTATTCCTGTCTTAATTAATTCCCCCTGAGCAGCAAGCTGCGGGTGTTTTTCCGTAATGTGCATTGCTTGTCCGTATTCCATAAAGCAGATTATCGATGGAAGCGGCTATATTGTAAATTAGTTACCTAGATGTAACTAATTAAAATGTACTATTAAGTGATTACTTAAAAATGTTTTGGTTTTGCATTTTAAAGCATTTTTAGGCTAATACTACTTTAATGAAGTCACGTATTTGTTTCATATTAATGATTTCTAAATCACTAAGGACAATGAAAAATAATTGTAGTTACAATTAGTTCTTTTCTTTAAGTTATATTTTTATAATAAAACGAAAAGTTATTTCAATTAAATTTTAATTAATTTAAAGAAAAACAGAATACATATGAGTAGGAAAAAAGACAGGAAACCTAAATGTTGGCGAACAGGATGTTAAATCCTGCAACAACTTCACTTGCTTAGGAACGACTATAAGCTCAGATGGTAGGTGTGGGAAGGATATCTCCAAAATGATAATGATCGGAAAAACAACAACAAAATATCTACACGGACCATTATAGAGTAATAACTTAAGTAAATATACAAAGAAAATAATGTTCCATAGTATAGTAGAGAATATCACACTCTATGGGGTGGAATTGTGACCAATGACAAAATATGTTCGAGATAGAATTAAAGCAGTAGAATTGGATTACTTAAGAAAATGTCTAAAAACTACTAGACGAGATAGGATGAGAACAGAAATAACACGGGAAAAGATGGAAGTAACCAGAAATTTAAAAAATCGAGTGCTACGTTGGTATAGTCACGTAAAACGAGTGTTTGAAGATAGATGGCCAAGGAAGATTACAGGTAAAAGAGGAAGAAGACGATTAGCATTGAATTGGGCAACATATATAAGAAAGATAATGGAAAAAAATCTGAAACAACGAGAGTGGTTGGATAGGAACATATGAAAACAAAAAACGGAAAACCCAAAAATTAAGTTGAGTTTTCTTATAGTGACACAACATATACTAAATCAATATAAAATTCGTTATAAATATAATTTACAATTATTTTTCACAGCAGTGTGCACCCAACAACGCCAAATTGTAGTTGCTTATAAAAATTTTGCAATAGAAAATAAATGTTCACTAAAAAAGGTGGATTTGTGCAAAGAATCAACATTTAGAATTTGCTTACAGATCATATAGAAGATGTTTCTTAAGTCTTCATACAAATGGTTTGCTCATAAAGTTCTTTGACAGTATAGTAGAAATTTCTCTTAGTTTAACTTCCTATTTGCACCTTGATGATTATTTAAAAGTTCACTTTATAGTATGATGTGCCATTTAAATGTCAAGAGGCAGTGGTTGTTATCAGAGGTAGTCTTAACTGAAAATTTTTCGTAATTTTGATGTTAGACTTAACCCTATATCCTCATATAAATTATTTAACTGTTGGTATAGTATTAATTGACTTTTATAATATGTGGCTTAAGAAGTACACCCTGCCCTAAAGATCACATAACACAGATTATGTCTAGAAAGTTTGAAGCATAGTATTTCTTATTTGCTAAAATTATTAATTCTATTTTTGTGAGATTTTAAATTTGGATATTTACTTAATATGACAGCGTTGAAATTTAGGCAACGTTATATAAAATTTTTAGAAGTTTTTGAAAATCTTCACAGGGATAAATTTATATTATGAGATTTTTGGATTTAGTTTGGTTTCAGTTATTTTTTAAATTTTGTCGGAAAGATGTTTCCAAAGTTAAAGAAAAATATACTCTATTTGCTAAAGTATAATTATTTTTTATAAGATTGGGTTAAAAACTGAAAAGATAACTAGCAAAGCAATAAAATGTTTCTTATTTATTTGGCGTTCTTCCATACTCCATATGAATTAGATGATTAAAAATCTGTGTATAATTGACTTTACGAATCACTTTCTAGAAGAAATTCTTAATTTGTTATGTCAAAATCTTGAATACTTTTATTTTTCTTGTAGTTTGACTAAAATTGGCTTTATTTTTGCTAAAGTTATAAACTAAATTTTCCTAAAATTATATTGTTTTGTGAAACCAACTAATTTATTGTCAACATATTTGTTTCGTAATTAAGCACAGTTAAAAGTAACTCAATAAACAAAACATAAAAACAAAACAGAGCTGTGTAAACTATATATTGGGCACAAAGAAATTAATAACAAAGTAAAAATGAATTAACCAGAGCAAATAAATTGAAAAAAAAAACAATACAACCATGATTAGATAAATCCAAATACGGTGGGCGGCAGGTCAGTTGTGCACTCTCCAGAATGTGGGGGAAAAAGTGCTGTTTGGAACAAATGCACGACGGAACATCTCAAACGAGACTTACCGTATGTAACGATCTCCGGCAGCCTGGGAGACGGATGTTGGCGTGCCTTTGGTTGGCGGGTTCAACCCGGGGGTGGGTTTTCCTTGGCCAAATGTACTAAGGCACCGCGGACGGGTGTGGAAAGTACAAAAAGCAATCGACAGCGCGCAAACAAAGTGTGCTAACGGGTAGTATAGCACCTGGTCGGCGTCGCTCACGAGGGTTTAAATGGGAATGCCGGGAGGCGATGAAAATCCCGTTTAATTGTGACTAGAGTAGATTAGCAGACAAATTAAGTTTGCAGGTAGAGATGGGATTAGGGACAAGGGGTGTTTAGAGATGTGCACCACACAATATTTAATCTGCTTCAAAATAATTCAGTAAATTCTTTATGTGATCTAGTGATGTCACTGTGAGTTGCTCGAATGTATTAATTGTAAAGTAATTTTAAAGTTCCTCTTTTTCTGAAGTAGTTTAAATTTGTTTCAGTTGGTGGTTTTATTGTCAGTTGTAGGATGTGATTTATATACAATTTTAGTGATCTAATGAGAAATTGAAGCAGGATTAACCTCATCGGTAAAGGCATGTTTTGGCCTGTTGGTGTCCATAGCAATATGGTAATAGGCTTGAATCTGCAATGTATATATTTGACCTTATAGACACCAACTGCTAGAAATTTACCACAGAAGGTGTTAGAAGTTTGTTCAAATCAGTTATTTTTTATTTATTAAGTAGTAAATAGCAAAGATTGTGAGTATATCGTTTTAAACTTCTATTGCTATATTACAAATAATTGTTAGTTTATCTATTTAATTTGTAACGCTTCTGGAGTGATTAAATTTATATATTGCATATATAATATAACTTTTTGTGTGTATTATTATTCCAATATGTAATTTTCAGAAGTATTATTATTGGATAACTTTTTAATTACCGTAGCAATATATTGCATATCAAATACTTGGTATGGTTTTAAGTCCTCTCATATTGGGTAATTACGCAAACTGATTTTGTATGGCATCGTTAATAAGAAAAATTGAGTATTTATTTCTTCCTGTTTCAGCATATGTAACGTTTGTGCTATTCAAATTGGTGAACATTACATGCAAATTTACTTAAACTACTTACTTATTTTACTTACAGGTAATCAAAATTGTACGTGAAATTACATTGTGTTTATCTGCAATACCATTTATTTTGTTTGATGACCTCGTTGTGCGATATTCATGCCGATTTGGAATCTACCAGAAGGTCTTGGAAACGCTTGGAATGTTCATTCGAGTCCTTACACGTGTACAAGCGGCGGCTGGATTCCTGGTAGGCATTACGTTCGTTGCTTGTGCGTGACATCTGGGTAATGCTAAGACTGGAGTTCGGAAATACTTTAAAGTATTATAATTTTAAAAAGTACTTACAACGGCATTATTTTAGTGTTCACTTTTTCCGTCATTTCAAATCGTTTTGTTTGTTTGTCTGAAATACAAACTATACATGCATGGATTTAAATATCTTCCATTTAAATGCCCCAATTATAAAATACATTTATGCTAACTATATCTGAAAAATTATTATAACTATTGTAGCGGTTCAGTATTGTTGGCAGCATATTTGTTTACTTAGTTATACATTTGTATATAGCGGTAATTGTATTGTAAATAATTACTTGAAAAGATAATTGATTCAAAATTTTATAAATACTTTAAAACAGAGGAAAAAAAAGTAAAGACAGAGAAAAATATAAAGGACAAACAGAAAAGCTTTCTAACAAAGCAGCATAAATAATAAACAGATAGAGAGTGTATTTTCAAAATATGCTCTGATTCGTAATACTATGTATTACAGTTAGCTCTAATACCCATGGAAAGTACCATTCTAGATATTGTAATTTGAAAATTTGTGATGTAGCAAAAAGAAAAAAATAAACGAAAAAAATTGATGAAACAATAATCAGGTTAAAATGGAAAGGCACTAGAAGTAGATAAAATAACTCTGAAAATGTTAGAATATATAAGAAAAATGAACAAGAAACGACTATTCAATTTGATGAGATAAGCAAGAGCAACAGTGCAACTAATCCACATTTAAAAAAAAAGGTGCCATGAGAAACCAACATAGAGGTGTTAAAGAAAGTGATGCTGCCGGTTTTGTTATATGATAGTAAATCGTAGACAACAGCAAAATAATATAAAGCAAAAACGTAAAAAAGTACAGAGATGTGATTTTTAAAGATGACAGAAAATAAAAAGTACAAAGAGAAAATAGAAAACGAAGTATTTATAGAAGTAAAACTCAATGAAAACGGTAGTGCAAGAAAGTTGATTAGAACATAGACAAAGAATAGATAATGGAAGAACGGCTTTCAAATGAAGAATTCCAGGGTAATTTAAAAAAAAGGAAGCTTAAAAGAAGCTAGAGAGACTAGCTGAAAGAGACAGTAGAAGACAGCGGAAAATGGAATAAAATACAAGAATGACAAAATTGAATGTTGTGGTAGGAAACTTTCATCCGAGAAAGACAATTTAATTCAACAGCCTTACACTACAAGATGAAAAGGATTAGGATTAAGTAAGTGCGCATGTATTTTTTAAGGGTTTCAGATAAGTATATGTAGTTTTATTGAACAAGAAATTACTGGATGTTTCTACTAACAAAAATATAAATATATATGTAATTAGATAATTAGCAACTGAATCCTTGTCTAGTATAGTCACAAGAAACTTATAAACAGTCTGGGGATTGAGCGTCTATTTGCATATTTTAACTACATTAAAAGCTATGTGCTTTAATTTGGTTTTTATTTGTGTAAAACCGGGTTGTAGTTTTTTACGTCGATTTTCAACGACGGCTTACTAAAGCCCGGTCCAGACGCAATAACTTGCTTGCATATTTAAACCCTCGCAAGCAACAAAGAGCACGTGAACGCCAAGGCGGCGCAGTTTTTAGGCTGCATACTGAGTTCATAGAATGAACTGCAAGCGTTACTTTCTGAGAATTACACAAGCAAGGCGGAACTTGTACATGCTCTCTTCCAGTGTCTCGTCAGGCTGAAGGTAGCTGTATATCTTATTTTAAGCAGGGTCGTTTTTGTTAGCAAATTGTCTCGGTGTCTTTGTAAGACTACCCGAGAAATTCCCATAAATTTAGTGCATAAAATGGAGGTACGTATAATTTTGCTTATTAAAAAATTTCGGACAGCCGAAAAGGCACAAGTATGTACGTAGCTACACAAGAATGTTTTTATTATAGCGGTAAATTTTTTTGAAAAACCTCATAAATAGATACATTATTTGGTTTTTTTTTATAAATTTTGATTTTCATATTATACTTACCTTGCGGTTAATTTTGGTGTTACACTTTAGAGAAAGAAAAATACAAACTTTCTCAATGATTACATCTACCACGGTTATCTTTTGTATTTTGGATTGTTACTACCGCTGCGCGTCTTTATTTATTTTCCTTTTACTATGCTTGCTGTAACCATTAAATGGGTTTTATTTCGTTTTATTTGTATATTTATAACTTTATGGATTTATTTGAGGACTTTTTCTAATGCGAACACCGGCCGTAAGAGTTTTTGGTTAAATTCCTTATTTATTAATTAGAAACATAAATTTTTCTTTCATATATATATATATATATATATATATATGATGCATACTCTTCGGGAAAGAGTGTTTGCGATCATGATTCGGGATACTGCAATTTTAAACAGTTGGGATGATGTCAGTTTATACCAATCTCTTAGATTTCTCAGCCAAGATATACGTCTGCGACCTGGTGGGCGTCGGCCGTTAATCTTGCCTTGTAGTGCTAGTTGCAATAACCGATATTTAGTGTTTCTCATAATGTGGCCGAGGTATTGCAGTTTATTTGTTTTTATTTTCTCAATACATTGTGTTTCTTTTTGCATCCTTTTCAAAATTTTCTTGTTACTCACTCTGTGGATCCATGGAACTCTAAGCATTCTTCTGTATGTCCACATTTCAAAAGCCTCTACTCTTTTAAGGGCATCCTTCGTTAATGTCTACGTTTCAGCACCATAAAACAGCACAGAGTACACATAGCAGCGTAATAGTCTGATACGTATCTGTAGATGTATCTCGTGAGAGCATAATGTTGCTTTCATTTTCATAAATGCTGAGCGGGCCATTTCTATTCTCACCTTGATTTCTTGCAGACAATTACACTGGTCGTTTATCCATGAGCCCAGGTAACGATATTGATATACGTTTTCAATTATTCTATTGTTATGCCGTAGTACTATTTGCGTTGCTTGAGGATTTCTGCTGATCACCATTGATTTTGTTTTTGTTGTGTTTATGGAGAGACCGAAATCTTGACTAATGACTGATATCTGGTCCAGCATTCTTTGCAATCCTTGAGCTGATTCAGACATTAATACCGTATCATCGGCATATCTTATTGAGGTTATTCGTTCTCCATTTAATAGTATTCCATCATCAGAATTGTCAAAAGCTTGTCTAAAAATCTCTTCTGAATACGAGTTAAAAAGTAAGGGTGATAACACACATCCCTGTCTTACTCCGCGCAGAATGTCCATTTCTTCCGTACTATGTCCATCAACTCTTACACCTGCAGTTTGGTGCCAGTATAAATTGGTTATTACACGAATATCAGCTTGATCTAGTTGTATCGCAGTCAATACTTCAAGAAGTTTATCATGTTTGACTTTGTCAAAAGCTTTTTCGTAGTCAATAAAGAGCAGATATGCATCTTTATTTACATCACGGCATCTTTCTAATAAAATTCGCATAAACAATAAAGGTTCGCGTACCCAATCCATCCCTGAAACCGAACTGATGTTCTGTTAGTCGTTCTTCGCATTTCTTGTAGATCCTGCGATGTATGATTTTTAAGAATATTTTGAGAACATGGCTCATTAAACTTATTGTTCGAAAATCTTTACACTATTTTGGTTTATTAATTTTTGGCAATGTTACAAACACAGAGTGTAACCAGTCTTTTGGAATTGTCCCGCTTTTATATATACAATTGAAAAGATCTACTAGTATTGGGATATTTTCGTCTTTTATCAGTTTCATAATTTCAGTAGGTACCTCATCTGGTCCTAAGGCTTTTCCTGTTTGTGATGATTTTATTGCTTGTATAATTTCATCCTTTGTTATTTCTAGGATATTGTCTTTGTTTACATTTGTATTTGGTTTAACACCTCTGTCATCTTCGAAAAAATTGTATGTATAATTTTTCCATTCTTTTATTTTATCTCCAATTGTGATAAGAATTTCTCCTTTTGAGTTTATTGATATATTACCTTGGTTATTATTATACGCTCTTCCATTTAATTCACGGACTTGCTTATGCAGATTCCTTGAGTCATGTAATTTTTCCAGATGTTCAATGTTTTCACATTTTATTTTCAACCAATTACTCTTTGCTTTTCTTATTTCTTTCTTTATGTTCCTGTGCAACTCCCAATATGCATATTTATATGCTAAGGTTTATTTATTTAAATAGATAATGGGGTTTAAAAGTATCGTATTCTAATTAAAAGACGCGATAAGTAAAATATAAAAGTTTTGATTGACCTTTGCAGATAAATAAAGATTGTGTACTTAAATAGCCTCATATTTTAATTGTTTTTGTTTGTTTAATGATACTAAAATCAAAAAGTACTACATAATAAAATATAAATAAAATTATACGTTTACCCCCCCCTCAATGACATGTTTTTTTTTAAATTTATTTAAATTGAAAATTAATTCCCTTTAAAAAATAATATGAGCTTTCTCTATTTGCAATTCTTAATCAAATTGAGTTGCAGTTTGTTATGTGATCACCAACAACCATAAATAAATTATAAGAGCAGTCTAACTTCCAGTTATAAACTATCACAATTTGTAATTTTTATTTTATTAATATTAAATTATTAGGTTTTACTTTTTTCTCCTAATTTCATAAGAAGTTATGTGATATACAGGCTTTTTTCAATTTAATTTTGTCTCTATTTGACTTATACTCACAATTTTTATGTATTTTCGTTTTTGGTGTAAAGGTTTTGTCATCTACGGTTCCTAAAGTTTTAAAGAGTATTAAGAAGTCATACTCAAATATTTTAACATTACATAACAAAATAAAAACATGGGTAAAAACTGGCTAAGAAAAAGCAGAACTGTTGGCCCGACGTTTACCTCAAAATATTTCAATCACACTCTAACCAATTTGACTTTAATATTGAAAAATTTTCGTAAGTTTCTTTGCATTAATTATATCTTCTTTAAATTAGATTCTACCTATTAAAAAAGCGCCAATATATGACGACAAATAATAGCTGAGGGGCTAAGACAATTATCTAGAAATGGGGTAATAATTATCATAGTGTTATTCAACTCAGTATTACGGTTGGGGTGCTGTCCTAAGCAATTAAAGTTTATCCAAATAATTCTTATTCCCATAATATAATATAATATATATAATAATATATATAAAACTCTTATAGAAGAATTAGTCTATAAACCAATAAATGAAAGTGACCTACGACGCAGCTGGCTTTCTCATCATCAACTTCGGTTTACGGAACAATATTCCACAACATAATAATGCTATAGAATAGTAAACGTTACATGAACAAACTTATAAAAACAAAAAACATTGTTATGTAACATTTTTTAATGTCAGTCGGACTGTTAATAAGATCTGGCATAGATGTCTCTATTATAAAATTCAGGCAAACCTAACGCACCATTACTACTAACTTTTCAAGCGAACCTATCAGATCGTTACTTCCAATCAAGTATAATAGTAAAATATGACAAATTTCTTTTATAACACATGGGTTAATACAAAAGAATATTTAAGGCCCATACTGTACTTTAATAGTGTTAATGGGATAATGGCATGAAATGTGTAGCCTCTCACATCCAAAAGTACCTCTGCGCGGTACACTATTTAAAACAGACGAGACTCTGACCACCGAACGCAGGCGGTATAATCTTAAATAGAAAATCTGATAAAGGAAATGTTATCAGATTTGGCACGTGGACAAAGATAAATTAAGAATGACGAAGAAGAAAACGGGAACCACTTTATTAAATTAATTAATATTTCCTAGTAACACAGTTAGGTCTTAGAAAGTTAAATGGATATCCAAAAGTAAAGTAGTTCTTCAGTCGGATTTCCGGGGTGGGACAACTCAAGAAGACAAGGTAAGAAACAAACAAGTAAAGACAATTGTCTGCTGGAATATAAGAACTTAAAATACAAAATTAAAAGGAACCAAATAGAAATACTAGGTATCTTCGGTGAGACCGTTACAAGATAATCAATCAACACGTAAGCCAAGACAGGTAAAACGGCAGGAGTTGGTATAATTTTGAACAGAAACTTAGAAAAACGTGTAATAGAATACACACAATACCATACAAGACTAACAAAGATATGCTTAAAAACCTACCCCAAAAACACAACAATAATCCAACGTCAACCCATCATAAAGACGTATTAGAGTAATGTATGAAGATATCAAGAAGCGCATCAAACACACGAAAGAAAACACAAATCGAATAATAATGAGCGAATAGAATGTCGCGGTGGGGAAGGAAGAAGTACAAAATATAGTGGGACGATAGGCATTAGGAAAGAATAATGTGCGTGGACAACGCCTAATTGAGTTCTGTGCTAAATATAAACTGATAATTACAAACACATTATTCCAACGCTACTGAAGAAAAAAATATACTTTGAAGATGCCAGGAGAAACTGAGCGGTACTAAATAAATTATATTATGGATATTCAAAAACCAAATAAAGGATGAAAGAAGCTACGCAGGACTAGATATTGGCAGTGATTATAATATAGTCATAATAAGATCTAGGATAAATGTAAGAAAATTGAAAAGCAAAGGAAATACAGCGTGAAAACTTTAAAGATGGAACAATACTTAATACTTTACAAGTGAATATTAAAGAAGAATAAATAAATTTAGTGGCCCAAGTGATAACATAAAAAGTAGTTGGATAAAATAAAATAATAAAAAGTACAAAAAACGTTTTAGGTACAAATAAAATGCAACATAATGAAAGTGAATGATAAATGACATAATAAAACCATTAGAAGAACGTCGGAAATATAAAAACATTGACACATAACAAGGGCGAAGTAAATATAAAGAATTAAGAAATAAGATTTAACGTAAATGCAAAAAATCCAGAGAACAATATATAAAGCACAAATTTGAAAAGATACAACAAAAAATAAATTATGGTAAACTTGATAAAGCATACATACAAGTTAATAACATGTTCAAGAATAATAAAGTAAAAACCCATGGATTGCAAGATAATAATGGAAGCATACTAACAGAAAACAAAGAAATAGTTAAACGGTGGAAGGAATGCTTAAAATATTTATATAATGAAGACTACAGAAGATTGTATGAACTATTGAGTACGCAAAATATAGAACATAAGTACCTTAAGAACCAAATTTGATAAAGTGGTGATGGACCTTAAAAACAACAAAATCCTAATTATAAATAATATACTTGAAGAGATCATCAGAAACCTAGATACGGAGACAATAGATAAAACTTTCAAAATAATCAAGGACATTTACAGTACAGGACAAATTCCAACTAGTTTCAGAACAACAAAGATAAATACTATCACAAAAAAAGTATCAACACATAAACGCGAAGAACATAGAACAATAAGTGGTGTGGCGGCCTTCCGCCCTTAAACCGTCTGTGTTTGTCTGTAATGTGGGTGACCTGTGATATCTGCTGTCAGGCGTTTTGATATCGCAAACCAAAACGGCAGATGGGCTTTTTTCACTCGGCCTGCGAGCCTGCATGCGCCATCGACCGCACTTTTAAAACGCATTCCGGCAATTGCTGTTGTGAACTGCAACGCATCATAATTTTCCCGCAAAGCCAGGCGCGAAGCCAATAGGACATACGGTGGCCACCAGGAAGACTACGCAGAAATCAGCAGTCCGAAGCCTATACAAGTGAGCGATTCAGAAATTTATTCGTTGGTTTTTGATATCGGAAGCCGCCTTCCATTCGCTTTCGCGCGGGCTGCTTAAGGACGATTTGGGCCTCAGCGTTTTTCCCGCTAGGGGCCGTAATTTGTTCCCATACCGCTTCACGAGAGCACGGTTATTTACACGCCTGATATTCTCCAATAAGCTTATTACCTAATGCGTCAAAAATGCTAGTAAAAATAATTCAAAGAAGAATAGAAAAGAAAATAAAAGAAAAATTGACCAAAGACCAATTTGGCATTAGATGAAGCCATACTGGCTCTAAGAGTATTAATAGAAAAAATGCTACTCAAAGATAAAGATGTATACATAGCCTTCATCGATGCGGAAAATGCCTTTGAGTGAACTGGCCTAAATTGTTCAACATATTACAAGAAATCAGCATTGGCGTAAACGACAGGAAAATAATTTACAATTTATACAAAAACCAAACCGCGATCATACAGTACAATGGTAAAAAAGAAGCAAGAATCAGACGAGGAGTGCGACCTCTAGCATTCAATATATATGTATGTGTATATATTAAAAAATTTGATGAGATGCATACTTCACGCGTATACAACCGCTATTCGCCGATTTAAAAAAGGGCTAAGATAAACAATAAAAAACATGAACAATGTTTTTAAAAACAGTACAACATTAAGCTATCCAAAACTACAACAAAGGCAATGGAATGCTCAAGAAAAACCAAAAGATAAATAATATCTACATTAATGGAAAGACAGTAAAGGCTGTGAGTTAATTCAAATACCTAATAATTATTTATATATTATACTTACAGTTATATAAACTTATAACACTTTTTGTGTATACATGGACTATATACAATTAACTGCATATATAAATACAGCTCATGCTTGGATTAGGCCGCTTTCTCCACTTAAAACCGGAATCGGCGTCTGAATTTGGAATCTGCCTCGGCGGCCCGTCACGCGCTATTTATTTCTCATTTTGCTGATGTTCCCAAATAGCCCCGAACTTTCGGGAAGCGAGCCACTCGAATCTTGTAGATGGTTTGCAAACCCGAGCAAACCCTAAAAGGGCTGGGGGGACTGGGCGTAACGCAATGCAGATGTCAATCAGCCGCGCTACGAGGGCGTTCAGAAAATCGTACTGGAGATTTTATAGACATAAAGAAAAACAGGCAGAGAAGTACTAAGAACAATTCAAGAAAAAAGAAAAATCTGGAGTCACATAATAAACGAGAAATGCAAACGATAGGCCACATAATGAGAAGAGAAGGTCGGCTAAAAATTATAATACAAGATAAAATATCCGGAGAAAACCCAAGAAAGACCACGCCTACAATATATTAAACAATTAATAACAGACTCTGGTAGTGGCAATTACATACAAATGAAAAACAAGGCTTTAGAACGACAAATATGAAGTTGTTGGGCTAACGACCTTGGAAGAGGCTTACATCTGACTTTCTAAGTACCCAACAAACCTAAATTGAACTTTTTGCCCATGGCATAATAGTATTAGCCAATGATGCAAATCCAACATTTGCAATAAAACGAAAGGCTTTTTCATTAAAGTGTGTGTGAGATATCGTCAAATTTTTTTATTTGTTTGAAAGGCCTATCGATGCCATTATGTATGCAATATAACATCATGAAAATTTCCGCTAAGGCTTTGCGGGGTGGTGCGCATCCGAAATGTCCAATTTTCCAAGACTGATGCATAAATCAGGCTGTGGTTTGTGGCTTATTTGCATAGACCTGCGATTTAAGAAAACCGCACAAGAAAAAGTCAACGGGGTCAAATTGTGGCATGAGCTGTGTGGCATGTAGCGCCTTCCTGTTGAAACCACATGTCGTTAGTGTCCATATCATCCAATTCAGGCCAAAAGAAGTTGGTAATCATCGACCTACAGCGCTCGCTGTTGACGGTGATGACCTGGCCAACATCGTTCTCAAAGAAATATGGACCGATGACGCCGCCAGTCCAAAATCCACACCACTTTTTCGGGATGCATTGGACGCTCTTGGATCTCATGTGGATTTGAATCGTCCCAAATTTGACAATTTTGTTTGTTGACGTACTCATTCATCCAGAAATGGGCCGCATCACTGAAGATGATTTTTTGATGAAAATTAGGGTCAGTTTCCAACTGCTCCAGGGCCCATTCAGCGAACACACGTCGTTGTCTATGGTCGTTTACCTTTCAACTCTTGGGTCAGTTGAATTTTGTACGGGTGCAGGCTCAAGTCACGACGCAAAATTCGCCAAGTTGTGGTCTGCGAAAGGCCGAGTTCTTGTAAGCGACGCAAAATCGACTGCCTCGGATTCTCCTGCACACTCTCACGGACAGAGGCGATGTTTTTGGCAGATCTTGCGTTTCGTCGTCATATGGGTGTTGGTTGATTGTTTACTGAACCAGTGGACTCAAATTTATCCACCACACTGCGAATACATCCTCTCGGTAGAGCGATTATGGCGACCGTAAAATGGGCGAAGCGCGCGGGACGTTGCCCGAACAGAATACCCATTTTGATAAAATAATTTTATCATTTGTTGAACGCTATATCCATGGTGATTTGGCAAAACAAACTGAATAAATGACAACCAATTCGACAGATGTAGCTTCAACAATATGGCCGCTATCAACTGTCAAAGTTTGGAAGTCCCTGTTGGAAGACCCTTTATTTTAGATATATAAAATAATACCTTATAAATAAACAATAGGGGGTAATGAACAAAAATCTAGTTACATGTCCTAATATTTCATTTAAAAATAAACGCTACCCCAAGCAAGTAAAGTAAAATATATGGGTATGCTGTTAGACGAAAGTGGAAGTTTCAAGTTCAAAAAAGCGAAAAAAATTGAATCGAAATTAAAAAATATACAATAGCTTATAGTAAGAATATTTTTTATGTGGTTGGAAAATGAAATTACGATATACTTTGCTTTGTATATCGTAACAAAAATTCCAGTCGAAAATGCTTAGGACAATCACCGATGCCTCTTAGTGTGCATCTAACCGAACTTTATATAATGACCTTGAAATTTTATTTATTAATGTAGTCATTTAAAGATCAAGGAATAGCAATCCATACAAATACCCACTATAACTACTCCTCAAGCGTAAATAGCCATAAGGACTGGCAGCGTAAAAGCTATGCTTAATGTTAAAGCGTCTCATTTAGTATTAGTGTATGTTAACAACCTAACAATAGTTAGTAAATTAGTGCATATATGATTAAAGTGGTATCTAAGATAGATATAAGTTCTTGCGTTATAATTAGTAGACGTTTCCCTAACTATAAACTAAACTAGACTATAACCAAATGTTTTGTTTCATTTTATGAAGCAATGTTTTAGGGAATTGTAAGAGCGATAGACGTTTTTAATTTAACTATACAAAAAATGCACCAGCAGCTTGTTTGGTTAGTAATTAATTTTTTATATCTATTTGCATAAACGGCGTTTTCCTTGAGACACATTTTATACAAAAACATTAAAAAAGCTAATTTTGAAAGAGACTATCAAATTAATAAATGTTAAATTGCAGACTCTCCTTTCTAGAAATATAATGCTGCTGTTAGGGTCTTGTAAAACAAAAACGTAGCAGAGCAACAACAATAACATTTCATATAGAAAAAATGTCAAAGTATGTATAATTTAATATTTTAATTTTGTATTTCGTTTGTCTTATATTCTTTTCTCTTTTTTAACATCCATTACATAAATACTATTAATTCGTTACGAAATAGCTGACACGCGCTTTTCCAGTGCTTAATCTGCGCCTATGTAAACAAGTCATAAGCATCAACTGCATACGTGACCCCGAGTTTGTACTTGTAAGGGCGTATAAAGGACTATCAGTAGCGATAAAATTTAAATAAGTCAATTAAGGGCATTTGAGTTGGGCGTTTAAATGTTCCAGCAACCCTGTCACTAAAGGAAATATTTGGAAATTCTAGGCCTACCAAACACAATGTGTTAATTCGAGTTAATCAACAACTACACAAATGATGCAATGACTAAGTGCTGTACAGGGATAAGTATTTTGAAATCCTCAAAAAACAAGTATACGATCATAGCAAGCTGCAAGTTAACAGGTAAAAATCAATGCATCTCTTTCAACCTTTAAGTTAATCAACAAATAACAATTATTGCTTTTTGTTTATTTAGCATTTAGTTTAAAACAAAGAAAATGCACACATTGCATGTGTATTAAAAGGAACAACAGTTAAGAATACTATTACATCTATTACATCATAAGAACATTGTTGAGTAGTGAAAGAGAGTAAATAAAAGGATATAAATAATAAAAAGTTGTTACAGCTCTAATAGATAGCACTCTATCAAGTAAATATAGTTTTTTTGTGATAGTGTTGAACCATACACATACAATAAAGACAGTTAGAAATTACCAAAACTGCAGTACAGCGTAACTCAAATAGAATTCCTAAATAGAAACAACAAATTAGAATGTGATACCAACTTTATGCTCATTCAGAATCTAATTAAGTAAAAAATTATATGTACGTAGTAAAAAGGGGTGGGTGGTCAACACAGGCTGTAAGACACCAGTTGGGAACGTGAAACAATGTTTCACATATATCAAGGACTTTTATACATATCAAATTTTAACCGGATCGGCTAGCAGTACATTAATTTGCTCAATAGAATTGGATGTTAACATTATTGTATTGATAATTGACGAAATGCATATTATCTAAATTTATATAAAAGACATTTTAAAACACCAACAATCAGACAAAATTATTTTCTTAATATAATAGAATTGCCATTATCTTAATATATAAGGTTCAGTTTATTGACAAAACGTATTTTGCAATATATATTTACATTACCTATTACTAAGGTTGTATTTGTGTCTCCAAATATTAGCTTTATTTATTATAATTGAAACACAGTTCTTAGAACCTAAATTGCTAGTAACGGCTACTAATTTAAAAATAAGAGGGAGGGATACTGGACATTTTTGGCTGAATGCACTTATATTCTATTCCTATAAAGGTAACAAAACTCAATCAGCCGGCGACAATTTTCCTGGGATGAGCCCGAAGATTGCTTTATGCGTTATAGCCTCATATGACATATTAGCAGACCTGACGCCAATCTAGAATTTGAAGGTAAACGCAAGTTCATACCGCTATACTACACTAACTTTCTTGATGCAATTGTTCAAAATGGCACAGTTACAATAATAAAATATTTAGTCAAATATTGTGGGTTACCAGAGTACAAGGAGAATGATATGCAAATGATTATAATGTTTTTTGTTTGGCATCACCTAAAGGTAATCCTTTAGATTATTTTGTTAATTATATACACGTTACCCTCACACTGTTCTGCTATTATGCACAACACACTATACAAGATCAAGCGGTTTGGTTCTCTTTAGCCTTCAGACGTGGAGTTGATTGTAGAGCTTCTGCATTGACATGAAGGTGTAGCCTGGTTTTATGCTCGCCAGAAAATCTTTTTATTTTTTCTTTAACACTGAGAATATCAAAATGTTGATGAAGATCTGCGTATATATCAAAGGGTATTCATTAGGTTGCGCAATGCTTTATTTGAAAGTTTTGAATCATCTTAATGTTACTACTGCTGGTGCATATCCATAACTGGATGCCATAAAGCCATGCCAGTTTTAAAAATGTTGTTGTGTGTTGGTAACTTGGAGTAGAAGAAGCAATAGTGTTGTTTATATTTTTAATTTTTTATATATAATATGTATTATAATTAAAATTGACATATTATTTTACAAAATTATTAAAAGAGTAAAACAATGAGTCTTATATATTTTATTAACTTGGTCCCTCGGAGCAGTGTTCTAGGCCTGGTATTGTAAATATTGTTCGCCTCAGATCTTCGTACGACAGAAAGCTTATTTTTTATATGAATGTCAGTTAAGTTTGATTATTTATACGACTGTTTAAATATGTGTCAAGAATGATTATAAAAATAAAGAATCGTAATCATGCCTTTTGTGGCTTTCATGCTATGTAAGGATCTATGTCCACAAATACAAAACATTTTCAGACCCCAATGGCCAATAAATAAACAGAGTACTACTACATTTTTCTTTTTCATTTTACTGTACGTTACGTATTATTAATTTTTAATTTTTTGTTTTTAATTAATTTTTACTTGCTCATTAACGTTTTAAATTAATTATTTTTGCGTACGCCCAATTGCATAAGTTTTCGTTTTTTAAAGATATCTTAATAACCAAATTTGATTCTGAAAAAGTAACATATACATAAACATAGCTTATAATTAATATTTCGTTTACTTAATTTCTAAATGAATAGGTAATTCGAAATGTCGAATTTGTAAAACTAATTTCCACGACTTAGCCATACAAATAAATTATTGTAAGTGATTACTGAAACACTGAACCGGCATCAAATAGCAGGTGACACAGAATAATGAGAATTTTTGAAATGCGTAGTGGTAGCCATGAGCAGGTGGCAGCACTGCGGGACAGTGACCTTGAGCAAGTAAATACTTTGGCATTTTAGTAACCATGCATCAGTAGAACGGGCAACAGCGCGCGTTAGCCATAAAAATGTTTTATGAAAACAGTGATAGTTTGGAAGCTGTGCAGTTACAACTTAGGACGTCATCAAATCACGCGATAAAAATTTGGATTAATAACTTTGAAGAGATTGGATCTGCCCTAAAGAAGAAACTAACAGGACGACCAAGAAGTGCTCGTACTCTACAGAACATTGATGTTGTACGCGAGTCTGTCTTACGGAGCCCACAGCGTTCAATTCGTAAGCAAGCAGCTGCGGTTGAAATGTCGCGGGAGAGAATTATTCGTTTGATTTGAAATTTTATTTATACAAGCTGCAGATAGTGCAACAACTGAAGGAAAACGATTACCAGTTGCGATTAGAATTCTGTCAACAAATGATAACATACATAAACAATGACGATAAATTTCTAAGCAAGTTGTGGATGTCAGATGAGGCCCATTTTCATCTCGCAGGTTACGTGAATAAGCAGAACTACTGTTCATCCGACCTTATTTTTTTGAAAATGGACCGGAGATCACCGTAACTGTTAATGCGGATCGTTTACGTGGAGATGTTACAATCTTTTGTTACACCCAAATTAATAAATTTTCCACACGTTCAAGAAATCTGGTTTCAACAGGATGGAGAAACATCACACACAACACGGCATTCAATGGAAGCTGTGCGAGAACTGCTCGGTAACCGTGTGATTTCAAGATTCGGTAACGTTCCCTGGCCCTCTAGATCGCCAGATTTGTCCGTTTGTGATTTTTTCTTGTGGGGCTGTCTCAAGAGTAAAGTGTATGAGTTAAAACAGAGAATTCAGGATGAAATTCACAGTATCCCAGCTGAGATGTTGCAGCGGTCAATGGGAATCTCAACAGCAGATTTCAAGAATGCATTCATACAGGAGGACGGCATATAACGGACGTAATTTTAATGTTTCTTAAATGGCAAATTTTAAAGTTTCAATTACTATGAATAAAATGTTTTTCTTCCATCACTTTTGGTTTTATTGGATTGTTAAAAATTCCCGTTATTATGTGTCATCCTATATCATAATCTACGATGTAACTGGAAATGCTTCATTTAATATCCATATAAGGAGAAAAGCTTACGCAGATCTAGTGAATTAGCTTACAGCATGCAATATTCAAAACGAAATAAACATCATAAAGACCACTAGGAAAAGTCTCGTATGCATTACGTAACACGATATACAAAACATTTAAAGTCAATGACCTTTAATTGTGACAGATATATATGAATACAAACAGTCGTCTTAAATATATGTAATGATGTAATGATTCGCCCTCTGAAGGTCTTTTCAAAGTTATCTAGTTGACACCGGTTGATTCTATAAGATGGTTATGAAATTAAAAATTTGTTTTCTTATATCACCCAATGAAATTTGATCGTACACCTAGAGAACGTAACTATCTCAATTATTATCAAAAATAACTAGAAGGACTTAACAAAGCAAATCCATCTTAAATAAATATTATTTGAAAACCAGTCCGCATTTCCTTAATACTCAACATTTGAAAAATCATTAAAGACTAATATTTCTATATTACCAAAACTCAAAAAAATTTTAGACTAAATTCATTGACTTTCAAGGAAATATTCCAATTTTCGATTGTGTTGTCATCGTTTTTACATTCAGTCTTTATGACTCTGTATGTACTGAAGAATTGGGCTATAATAGGAACTATCAAATTTTTCGACATATCTAATCACACTAGTAAAAAAGTGATACAGAAAGGTTAAATTCTGTACGTGATGAAGTGGCTACTAGGCTTTGATGGCGTCATTGAGCAACTTTTTTAAAATATCTGGTAGCTCACTCGAATACATTATAGGTGCTGTTTGTATTCCATCCATATCATTAGCTTTTGAATAGCCAAAATTCCGTCTACAGTACCAAATTAATAGTAAAAATATACAACGGATTTTAAATCAGCATCTTAAATATGAAGCTATTCATCTTGGAGACCTCAATCTACTAGACGATATTTGGCTTTCTCCCTCACATAACATCTCCAGTCCAATGTTCTTTTTTTGGTTTTCTTCACTAAGAACAAACAAAGATTATTACAAATTGAATAGAAAAATTTATAAACTTTATTTTTATAGCATTTCTCTCAAATTCTGCCATTAAATCTGATTTTAAATAGGCTAAAGTAGCTAATTATCCAGATAATTACTTTCCAATTTTGCTGAAATTAAGTTTAACTCCTTGAGAACAAATTATATATATATTTTTTGTATTTATCTGAATTGGTATTTATATAGCAAATGATCTGATTTGAATAATCGTCCCCTTAGGACGACCAACAATATATTTTTATTTTTATTTATCTTTACATTAGCAATCAGAATACATTGTATTTCTTTAAGCTAATATTTGGTTTATAAATTGACATGATGAGGGCCCGTCCAGTGACTGGTCCTCGTCCTAGAAAATAGTGTTAAGGTGTTGGGACCATGTGGGGTCCTCTTCAGTGGAGGTCTGAAGGCCAGCGGCGCTTGAGGCGTCTGATGACTTGATGGTGCGGAAGTTCTTGGAGAAGAAGGTTGTCATGGGTGGTAAGTTTTTCAAGATGTTTCCTGGTTCTGACCGTATTACCGTATTGAGCATCGGGATGCCGAGGTCGTCGTGTATCATCTGATTGGTGATGTACCAAGGAGCATCAACGAGAGATCTTAAGATTTTAGATTGACTTTGTTGCATGATTGCGAGGTTAGTCTTGCTCGCACAGCCCCAAAGTTCTATTCCATAGGACCAGATTGGTATAATGATGGTTTTGTAGATAAGGATTTTGTTAGAGAGGGATAATGGGGAGTGTCGGCCTAGTAGCCAGTAAAGGGTTTTAAATCTGAGCTCTATATGTTTTTTTTTTTTAGTAATGTGCTCCTTCCAGGTGAGCTTGCTGTCCAGGTGTAGTCCCAAGTATTTCATTGATGGGGATTGTGGTATCTCGATGTTATTAAGATGTAGTGGAGGACATATCCCTTTGCGAAGAGTGAAGGTCACATGAGTAGATTTGGACTCATTTACCTTAATGTTCCAGAGCTGGAGCCAGTCTTTAAGTAAGCGGAGGTGAGTTTGGACATATTCCACAGCAAGGTTTAAGTCCGTGTGTCTCGCAAGTATAATTGTGTCATCGGCATATGCTCCTATAGTAGTGGTTGGGGAGGTTGGAAGGTCTGAGGTATATAACGTATAAAGAAAGGGACCTAGAACGCTACCCTGTGGGACCCCAGATTGGATTGGGTACACTGGAGAGACTTCGTCGTTAACGCGTGTTCGAAATTTTCTGTCTGTTAGATAGGAGTCCAAAAGTTTATGAAATTGAGGAGGTAAGATTTGATGTATTTTGAGTTTGAGTCCTTTGTGCCAGACTTTATGAAACGCCTGGCGAATGTCCAAAAGAACAGCTATACAGTAGGCTGACTGTTCGAATGCTGTGTTAATTTCTTGCGTGATGCGATGGCACTGTTGTATGGTAGAATGGTGTCGGCGAAAGCCAAATTGATAATCAGGGATCCAGTTAGTTGCCGTGAATTCTGGGTATAAGGTTTGTAAGACATACTTTTCAAGGAGTTTGGAGCTAACTGGTAGCAGGCTTATGGGGCGCTTTGATGACGCATAGCTGGGATCTTTACCTGGTCTAGGGATGAGTATTATCTCTGCGATCTTAAATTCTTTCGGCCAATGTTGAAGTCGGAGTATAGCATTAAATATGTACGTCAGCAGAACTATTCATTTTCGTGGAAGCTCACGGAGCCTTTTTGGTGTAATTTTGTCCGGTCCTGGTGCTTTCTTGAGATTTAATCTCTGAATTTCAGATTTTACAATCTTCGGTGTTATTAGTGGTATGGGAGGTGTATTCGGTTCAGGTGCTGGTTGGTCTGGGAGGTTAACGTTGGGTGGTTCATCATGTGTTTGGAATACTCCAGATAGGTGAATAACGAACAAATCCGCCTTTTCTTTATAACAATATATTTGATAGTATTCTTTATAAAGGTACTAATAAACGTTTTGTTCATTTCGAAAATATTTATTTATCTATTTATTTTATATGATTTAACTTTTAAAAAATTAATAAAAAGAAAAACTATGATGATTATAAGTTTAGTAACCTTAGGCGGGCATGCAAAGCTTTATCCTTTAAATTATATGCTAATGTTATTTTAAAATTTGAAAACAAACCTGGTAACAATTCTTTAACATTTTTAAAAATTTATTAGTATAATTAAAATAAGCAATTTTGTTTATAAATCATTTTTTGAAGATACTCTGGTTACAAAGTGACAAGAAGTAAGGTATTTATTTTTAGTTTATAAAGATAAACCTAATTGTGCAATGACCACGTTCTGGTAATAAATTTGATAATTTTTTATATTCTTTGGGTATTCTTCTTTATGATATTTGTAACGATCTCATAAGACCAATTGTAAATAATTCACTAATTTTAATAAGATTTCTCCTTAACCTCTTACTTCAGGCGCACGCATTGTAAGGTATCTTTTAATTTCATTATTTAATCAATCTATAAACTATATTAAATTGCCTTCTACCTAGAAGCATAGATTTTTTATTCCATTGTTTAAAACAGGGATTAAAAATTATGTTGAATAGTATAGAATAATCAGGGTCTCACTTTCAATTTCAAAATTTACTGTACATTTAATATTCCTGAAACTAATCTCTCTGCTTCATCCTCACATTGTTAAAGAGCAACGTGGTTTATTTTTGATCGATGACTCTATCAGGTTACTCAATTTTCAAAACTATACCTTGTGTAGCATTGAGAATCACTCAAATGCTGATCCCATCTATTTAGATTTTCTAAAAGTAGGTATTTGATTCAATAAACTGTAAGTTTCTTATTAACAATTGTCTCGGAATTCATACCTACAATAATTGAATTTCATTATTTTTATTAATGATATTAAATTTGAATTCAAGGTAAAACTTTTGATACTAGCTGAAGGGGTTAAGGTCCAAAGAGTCTCATGCTTTATCGGTTAAAAAAATCTTAATGTTTGTAAATGGGCTGAAACAAATTATCTATCTTATTGTCTTATCAACCACCTCTACAAGATTCAGAGCCATAATTAGCCAAACTATACGTGAAATAACATAATTCAAAACATGAATGTTGTTAGAGATACTTGGCATTATGCTTAATGAAAAATGTGGCTTTTATCAGCACATATTTCTCGCAAAGCTTATAAATATCTAAAATAAATTTTAGATAATATTTATAACTTTTGTTCTACTATGTGCCCCAAAACTGGATAGTCAAACCTCATCTAGGATTGGCCAGCATTATTTGAAGTCCGCACTGTGGGATGCATAAAAAAGTTAGAATTGCCTGTCTAATGAATATTTATAGAGAAAAAGTTAATTAGAAAATCTTCTAGTTTTACTAAAAGGTACGGTTAAACATAATTACTTAGACAAATTGTTAACGAAAGTCTAACATTTATAATAAACATAATATGCCTGTATGGTCTATAAGAGTTTTATGAAAAGTGTCACGCTGGACATGAATGATGAGTTTGGCTAACAAAAAAATAAATGATTATGATCACTTTACCACATGCAAATTGATTTTGTTTGTAATTAATTAAAAGAATACTATCTTTTCAAAATGCAATATGAATTGTTACAGTTTTGCAAAATTTTATGTATTTTTGCATTTATATCCTAAGGTGGTAAATTATTGCATTAATAAGTTAATTTGCATGTAAATAAAATTTATTTTTGCTATGATTTATAAACTCCCCTTTTAGTCTTCAATTTTCTTGAGTGGTTTGTTGCATGACTTTTCCAATTTTGTCTATGCTGTGCTAATTCCTTTGGACTTGTATATATTCCGCATTTTACATCTTTTGTTATGTGATGAACAATCTTGACCTTTAGCCATTTCATAACTTTATTTTCAGACTTCGTATTAGTAAATACATGTGTCTTTTTTTTCTATATTCTTCTAGAGAGCTTTTGTCCTTTTGTTCTTGCTAGTACTTCTTCGTTACTGACTCGGTCCACCCGTCTCACCTAGAGCGTTCGTTAGCATCACATTTCAAAAGCTTTTTATCTGTTTTTTTTGAGATAATGGCAAGGTTAACCCGTACAAATAGCTTTAAAATAGTTTTCTTTTTTTTAGTAAAATCAGGTACTAGTAAATTTTCATCCTTGTTGAAAGCTACTTGTCTAATTCTGTTTATTATCTCTGTGTTGCTTATTCCCCCTTCTTGCTTTCTAAATATCAAAAACCTTTAATGTTTCGGAGTTGTCGTTCTCTTAAGGAGACTAGTGCCGTTTGTTGTCCTGTTTTATCGCATACTATCGCCTAGCTTTTTATTTATTTATTTTTTGTTGTAGTTTTTCAGATTCCCCTTTATTTCTATAACTAACATATATATTCTAAATTTGCCTCAATTTAGCTTAACAACGCTATATTGTCTACATATCCCAACTTACATATCTATTTTCCATTAGAGATTATTGTTTTTTTTGTTTCTTGCTTCTTTTCGATCAGAAATCTTAACAGTACTTTGAATAATTTCGATGATCTGAGAGTACAAAGCATTTTCCATATTTATAAATGCTACATAAGTGTAGTGCCTAATTTAATTGAGTAATTTGTAAGGCACTAATGTATTTTTTTCTATCTTCTATAAACGATTTTAATAAATATTATCGCTATGTATCATATTAACATTGTTGTTCTATAGTCCCAATATTTCTTACTTCTTTTTTTTATAATCGCTATAATTAAGTTGTTTTTAAGTTTACTGTTACGTTTTTGTCTCAGTTCTATGTGATGTTCGTATGTTTCAAGTTATCGTTGGTTTCGTCATTGTCATAGTGCCACTTTTCATTTACGCCATTTTAGAGTTGATGATTTCCTCGTAGTCTATAATGTTATATTTTTCTCATTTTTTATCGATTGCTATCTCTTATTACGTTCTCTGTGAAATGCTTCTTTATTTTTATAGCGAGACTCATATTTTCTTTTGGCAATATTTGATTCTATACTTTCGCATCCTTTTTCTTACATGTTTTGTTTATACTATTGCGTATTTTTCTATACTATTGTTGTCGTAATACCGTTGTGTTATTATTAAATAGTCTTTCATCTTTTACTAGACATGGGATTTAGGTGGTTATCTACTTAGTTTTTGTAACTCTTTCGCATTTGACATGAATCTCTACTTTTTCTCGTATTATATGTTGTTGGGAAATCTTGTAATTCTTGTTCTAATGTTTAATAATTGTCCCTACTAATTTATTCAGTTGTTACGTTCTGTTCTTAAGTTTTAAATTTTAGATTGCACATCATCATTACTAAATTGCAGTTGCTAACCGCATCTTCTTATGGATATTTTTTGCAATGTATCACTTGGTTCTTGTAATTATAATTTATTCATATGTACTCTTTGTGATATTTTCTTTTGTCTTTTAGCGCCTTCTATGTGTTACTTCTTCGCACATTACACTGGAATGACGTATTACCACTAGAAAGTTTTATATACAAGACAATTCCTTCTACTTAATTTAAAATTGCCTACGATATTTCCATCTACTTTCCCTTCTGTTACTGCATCGCAATCTTCTAAAATTATTGAATTATTATCTTCCTTGACATATTTAATTAATCTCATTCATTACTTTGTATATTTTTTCTATTTTCTGTTTTTTGCGTTTTGTGGTTGCCACATGTACACATATAATGGCTGTGTCTTTTGGGTTGTAGCTATAACTTCTAAGATAATTATTTCGCTGTGTAGGACACATTTTTATTTTTTTCGTCTAGGTTTTTCTCATTATGATTTCGGTTCCAAAATCTCCGCCGTATTAATTAATACATATTCCACGCTTCATAAATATACTCCTTGTGGCCACTATATTTTATAAAGGGCTAGTACATTAAGTTTATTAATTTTATTTATTTATTAATTGATTTGTTCATTTTAATGAATATTTTAATATTCCAAGTGGGTATTAGCCTACTTTCATTTTTATCATTGCTAATTGTCCCCTACCGAAAATCCGAACGGGGGACTGTTCTACTTCCGGATTTCTAACCTTTGCATTCATTTTTTATAATAAAGGTGTATTTGGGCGTTTTTTGATAATTATCGTTTTCTATTTATTACTTTAACTGCGTTTCTTAGTTTCCTTTTAGATGATAGTTTGCACTGGTTAACAAACAACCATTTTCTGAATTTATTTCCTACTTCAGATTGTAGTGTGTATTTCAGTTATTCTTTGTTTTCTAGAAGGAGCTTTCGTGTTATTTTTATTATATTTATTTATAATGTTTAATAGATCATCAATTATCTTTAAAATTCCTCACTACAACAGGCTGCTGAAGATAAATGTAGCTTTCCATATTTAATGTTTTTCTTTCGAGAATAATTAGAACGCAGCCTCTGATAGGCTTCCGAAATTAAGCCCCGCAAAAGCAAGCAGTCGATAAATTTGAAAAACTTATATTTAATTATACCGCTCGGCCTCCGTGATTAATTGCCCCACTCGCTGCAGCTTCCGCCTGATCCGACGAAATCATTTTGCGCCCGTCATTCGTCGATACTGCGAATACAATTAAATGGCCAAGGAATCGGGATTACACGTGCTAATGCGCGCCGCGCGCGATGCCAGCCTTTTCAGTCCCGTGGCGGCGCGATCCGGATTTTTTAATCAAGCCGAGAGCGCCCCCGGCAGGAAGATTAATTTTCAGGCGGCAGGTTCAGGCGCCGCGGCGTGCATGCACAGGCGGCTGCAAATTCATTAAAGCACGTGGTTGGAATGTCCCTACGTGAATTAAGTGTTTTGTTCTATACCTCCTAATTTACCACTTTTTTCCATCTTATTATTGCTAGCAGCATTGCATCCTTTTTGGTCTTTCCTTACCATATTTCTCTGGCGGTCCTTTTCTTTTTTTTCCCCAATTATGTTTGTCCATACCGCTTTTGGCATTCTAGTTCCTGATATTCTTTCCACATGTCCCAACTACTTGAGTCTTTGAGCTTTTATTACTACTGTTATTTTAGGTTTCTTTTATGACTTTTTTAATTTTTAATTTGTTCTTGGGGTCCCGGTTTCGTTTATTTTGTGTCCGCCATACATTTTCTGTTGTGGTTTTCTTTTTCATACTTCCAACATGTTCATATTTACTTTAGATATAGAGATATGTCTGCTCTTTTGTACTTTACTAAGACCACAGGTACATCGATTGTCTGCCATTATTCTCCTTGGTATTTCTTCTTCAACATTAGGTTTTCTTGTAAATGCTGTACTTAAATATAAGGATTCCTCCACCTCTTTAAACTTGTACACTTTTCCTCTATCCGTTGCTATTCTCAGTTGTTGTCCTTTCTTAAATTATAGGCCCGTTCACTCCATATACTTAGTTTTTATCTTGTTGATATACAAGCCTAGATTTCGTAATCTCTCCTTTAGTTTTTTGCTACCTTTTTCATCTCTTGTCTACTTCTTGTTAATATACTAGGTGGTCTACGAAGGCTAAGCATTGGTCTTCTTGATAAATAATTCCTAATCTGTTTACGTTTGCGTCCCATAGAGCCTTCTGTAGAATAAAGTTAACGACAATGAACCTCTTTGTCTAACGCCTTCGTTAATTTTAAATTTTTCTGATGTTCTATTATTTACTTTCGCCTTATTTTTCGTCATTCATATTGTTACTTGTACCATGTTTATTTATTCCTTGCTGATTCCTACTTCTTCTAATACCTTGCAGATTTTGTTTCTTTTTACCCTATTATAAATCTGTTAATAGATGGATAAGACCATTCTCTGTTTTTTATATTCGAAGCTTTCTGCTTGTAACTCTTTTAATACTTTATATAAATTTGATCTGTTATGCTTCTACCCCGACTAACCCAGCACTAATATTCACCAGTAATACCTTTTATTTTTCCTTTAACTTACTTTTAATTAACGTTTCGAGGATTTTATATGCTATATTGAAAAGCGCTATGCCCCTATAATTCTGACAAACGCTTTTGTCATTTCTTTTGTATAGAGGACATATTAGTGCCTCTGTTCACTCTTTCGGTATCCGTTTTTGTTCTAATATTTTTTTCATAAGTTTTTGAATACAGCTACTTAACTGTGTTCCCGTACTTAAACATTTCAGTTGTTATCTAGATTATCCTTGCCTGGACCCTGATGTTGCTTAGCTTTTTTATTATATCTTTAATCTCATTTTCTGGCCGTTATTTTTTATTTCCCTGTTCATACATATCCATATTTATTATGTTGCCTTTTTGTTATCTTCCATCTTATCTGCATCATTTAATAGCTGGTCAAAATATTTCTTCTATCTATTCAATATTCTATCTTCTCCAGAAATAAACTTTCCATCTTTGTCTTTGTAATAACCTGGTTCAAGTTTGGTACTTTTTTTTTGTTTTTTATTCGTTGGCATAGATTTCTAATTTCTTTATTTTTGAAGCTCTCTTCTATTTCTTTTAGTGCAATTTTATTATATTGTTTTTACTTCTTAACAACCTTTAAGTTTTGTTTCTTTGTTTAACATACTTAATTTATGACTCCTCCGTTTTTTCAACTATTAGGTTTAGTCTTAACTTATTCCCATTTCTCAATTTTCTATTGCATTCTTTATCGTACCATGGTTTTCTTTCTATCTTTATTTCTCTGTTACTTTTTTGCCAATTTTATTCATTATTGTTTAAGAATGGAAAAGGATCCATTCTTCTTCTAGGTTGTTACTTTATTCGTATTTTCTTGTTCCTCAAATTTACTAATTTATTTGCTGTTATCTTGTTTCTCATTTAGTTCCCGAGAGTGGAGATGATTTGTCTCATCTTGATTCCCACCATATAATGGCCAGAACCCATATCCGTTCCACTGTACATTCTTACATTAGTAATGCAAATCTTCTCGTCACATTCAATAAGAATATGATTAATTTGGTTAATGGTCTGTCCGTTCGATGGCCTCCATGTTTCCTTGTAGATTTTTTTTCTTTGCGAACATTTACTCTTAATTACCTTTTTTTTGAAATCTAGTAGAAAATGTCCATTTCCATTCGTTACATCATGTTTGCTATACTGTCCTATTGTAGGACAATATAGCTCTTTTCTGCCTATTTTTGCATTCGTTTCACCTAATACAATCTTCATGTCATATTTAGGTATTTCTTCTTATGCTTTATACATATAATTCGTTATAAAATTCTTTTTTTTCTATGCATTTTTCTTTAGTGGTGTGCGTAAATATTTACAAAAATAATCTTTTGAAATTTTTTTTGTCGTAACACAATCTATCCGATATTTACGATTGATGTTTTCAATCTATTACTTATTATAAAACTTATGCCTAATATTCTGTTTTCCCCCACTGTTAAAAAAATAAATAGTTCTGTATTTCTACTGCATTTTCTTCTAGTTGGTTAGTTTTCTGTATCGCTATATATATTTTAATTTATTTATTAGCTGTTTTAGATTTTTAATCTTCGAATAAGCCTCTTATGTTCCATGTACCTACTTTAACTTATTTCTTCGCTTAGCCTCTTTCTTTTCTTTGCTAACTTTCTTATTAGTTTGTCTGGCATTACACCTTTCTCATATTTTACTATTTACTATCATACTCATGTCCTATTCTTTTACCTGATCTGTTTTTCTACATATTGATTCTGTTATTTTGTACCACTATTTCTATCTCCATTCTTTTCCCTCTATTGTTATTTTATTGTAGCCAATCTTTACCGTTTGTTCTTTAAATTTCTTCTCGTCCTCTTAATTTTATTTATCTGTCGTTTTCTCTTGTTTTGTTAAATAATTGTTAATATAATTTATTTTATATTGAAATTCATTTAGCTTTGACTTATTTTTCATGACTTTAATTAAATGCTCCTGTTTTCCAGCTTAATTAAACAAGTGTTTAGGTATTTTTTAGTTGTTGATTTTAAAATAACATCTGCCTGTAGGTGTTGCCTCATAAAATTGGTTGGTAGCTTTTTCTAAAGTAGCTGCATTACTCGTGTATATACCTTATTTATTCCCTTCTTGTTTACCCATTCCAAGTTACTTCTTATTTCATTCAATTCTTCTTTAATTTTTTCCCTAATTTCTTCATTCTCCTTTTTCAGATTTTTACTTCTAAGTTTCAGTTCTGATTCTTATGCACTGCTGCACTTATTTTTTCCTGTATTTTTATTTGACTGCTATCAGCTATACGCGATAAAATATAGAGACGTGTGCATGGACATGGCTACCGCTATTCCTATAAAAAATGTCGATAGTAATATAGTCGAAAGTCTAGTTTAAAAAGAATAGTATTTTGTATGTTTAAAAGTCTAAATTACTGCTTTATTTTAATCAAAAAATTATTAAAAGCAAGTTGATTTAAAAAATAGTATATAATGTAAAACATGAAAACAACAATAAGAATAAAACTTAATACGTTAAGTTTGCCAAAAATACAAGTGCTTAGGATGTTTTACTGTATGTTAAGTATCAAAACTACTTTAAGTAATTCAAGTACAATGATAATGTAGCTGATTTATGAAAGAATATTACAAGTTACACAATTTGAAACGATCGCATAAATTTACATAAAACATGTAATTTTGTAAATAAACATGTAAGTGTGCAGTTTTTAATTGTAGAAGAGTTGTTTCAAAAATTATCGATATTGATATTGATTATTTGTTGCCAAGGCTTAGGTACAGTAAAAATTATTCTTAAAAAAAATATTGCTAAAGAAATCTTCAAAAACCAAAATGACAGTGAGCTAACAGCTGTTAAAAACAATTTCTAATGTATAATGTCTAATTCTCTGCAGTAGAACTATGACTTTCACCAAAAAAGGATAGTCATAGCCAGCTATGACCCTTATTTTTACCTCTCACATGTGTCTGGGGATTTCTTGTTACTCCAATCTCTATTTATTTTATTTGCTTTTATTATATAAAACCTACTTTTAGTAGCAGGTTACATATTGTTTTAAATTTCTTGAACCTGTAAGCGGCAAGCAAAGGCCACCTCTAGTTTGTATATCTCGTTGCATTCTCTAAAATTATGTGGAACAGATCATTTAAGTTTAATTTATCCAATTTTATAAAAACAATTATTTGTAATTTGAAATTTTTTATAAGGCATTATTAACCTTCTCCTTGTAGTTTATTTTCTTTGATATCATAGCAACATAGCAACAATGTCTCAAATATGACTGTTCAAAGGCCCGACATTTCATATCTACCTGATATTAGCATACCCCATTAGAACAAAAGCTGATTTATGTTATGTACTAAATTTTGCAGTAGTTGGACATAATCTTTGTTTATAATGTTTTTTCGTAATGAGATTTGTTATAGTTATAGACGGATGGTGTTTGATTGTTTGTTCTTTGAAGTTGAATGACTGTAGTGGTATGTTAAATAGGCTTAATTAGCATGTTTATAATTATCAAACTTGGCATATTGCTGATTCAACTGGACTATTTCTTAATTTTGAGAGTTTGGTGTAGTAATTAGCTAATTGCATTAGAATTAAAATAATAACTAGGTAGCCAGAGTTAACCTCTGTGAGTACCGTTTGAGTTAATAAGGTTCTACCTTATTTTTTATTATATTGAGTATATATGATAATTGGTTAATTCTGTAAGGAATGTATGTGTATTCACTCAATTCAAAATATGTAATTCCAAGTTGGCTTTTCTAACTTAGCACTATTAAGATAGTTTATTCTGCATTCCGAATTCGTATTTTTGCAGTTACGATCACCTACCATTAATGTTAATGAGAGCCTTCAAAAGTAGTTTTAATTACGGCCTGTATGCAGATACTAGAACTACCGAGTAATTATTTTCAAATTTTAATTTAGTTGCTACAGCTTCGAAATAGCATAAGTTGGGTAAGTTGATTTTTAATATTGATACCAATTTTTGTATAAGTCATGTTAGCGGTAATGTTTCCGGTTAGAAAGGCATTAGGATTGAAATACTAATTGCAGGAAAAAACGTATTTTATTGAGGTTTCTAACAACCTTTATATTGGCAGGTTGTTTATCTTTATAATTCACATATAAAGATTTATCTTTGTCTAAGTTCTCTCTGGATTTCACGCAGTGTGTAGATAGGTGGCAACAATTTCTGGTATGTTCCAGAAATTATTAATTAGTGCATTGTGGAATATCTTTACCTCCGTGTCGCACGTCAATAGTTGCTAGGCAATGTAGTACTCTATTCAATTATATAAATCAAATTTGTTTCAACTTGGACAATTTTTTAATGCAATAACAACAAAAGGCATTGGTTTTAGATAAAGTAAAACATTTTGAATTTCTTTCTTAGTGGTGGAGACTGGAATATTTTGTATTATTACTAAGATGCATATACCTTCAGGGTTTTAGTATGTGTAGTAGATTACCCTTAAGTGAGATTTTTGTAATAATTAATGTTTTTTACTCTTAATCGAGTATCTCTGTATATTGTTCTAAAACTATATCTTTAATGTATTTTACAAAAGTTTCATAGTGAGTGAGGTTGGGTATAAATGTAAGTTATAGCTTATCCATTTATTAGTTTGATTCTGAGACGTCTCTTACAGTGTTTGTAGTACGTAAAATCTGTTTTGTGTTATAAGGGTGTGAATATTAAATTAACATCTTGTATTTATCGCTATTATTAGGCAATCTTAAAGGTAATGTATTTGTCGATCTGAGATGAGATTAAGTAGAAAGATGTAGATTATTTTAAAAGATGCGGAAAATTATTCTGAATTCGTAATATAGATGGGATCACCATACAATTTACACAGATCGAGTTACTTATATTGCAGTGAGTGTTGTGTTATATACTGACGACATTTTATAGATGCTCAACATGTGCGTTTGTGGTTGTGAAAGATGGAGAGTTGCGTGACAATGAATCACAACAGCCTCGCCTACAAACCAACTGAACCGAAACCATGATGCGCGAGTGGAGCAAATTGTGATGGAAGACCGTCAATTAGGTGTTCATGATATCGCCTCTAAACTTCCGTAAAATCTGTGGAGTCCATTTTGCACAATGACGTAAAACTGCAGATCGTTTCTTTAAGGTAGTATGTCGACGCGGAAATTACGTTGAAGAGGAACAAAAAGTTCAATTTTTTTAGTAATTTCTCTTTCAGGAAAAAATTTGATGACCTTAGAACTTGAAGATACCTCGTATTTCATATATTTTGGTGGTGGGAAGTCTTTGGCACTTTTAATACAAAAATACTTGTTTCGTTTGTACTCATTTTAAGATGTTTAAAAATGTTATATTACTTATTGTCGCAGAACTCTTCGTAATCAGTAAACTACAGGGCGACAAGAACTTTTAGGTGTAGATAGTTTAACACAATTAAGAATATTAAAACATTTTATATTTGAAAATTAAGAAAGATTTTAAAAACACGTTCGCAGCCAGTCAAGATTCAAATATGTCTTGCAATAAGTTTTGGATAATTTGTGCAATTATGAAATAGGTGTATTATACTTGTTTGAGCTTCAGATAGTTTAGTTATTTTTACTACCCGGAGTTAACAAAGAAAAAATAAAAGCAGTTGTGCTTCCGATACGTTCAGTTATATTTTCCTTTAGATAGTCTACTGCACTCAAGGGAGCAATAAAATATTGTATTCTTTCAGAGATTTTATTACGATCTGAAAAGCACAGATTACGTAACACAACATTCTGTAATTTGCAATTATGTACGAAGGTGTTTTAAAAAGGCAAATCTTTGCGTTAATTACATTTACAGGTAAAATAAACAAATAAGCTATATATTTTCCTTTATAAAAGACTTTCATTACTTTTCTACTAAGTTTCTGCTTACAATATTAACAATATTGTAATATACAATACTTACAAAGTAAAGAATAATGGGTTTGATTTTTAAAAAATGGATGGAATTCGAATGCATGGTAATTTACTATAATATGACAGATGTTTAAATATTGCACTTCATAATATACAAACGTAGCTTTAAAAATATGTAACAAAGCCTAATCGAGACTTAAAAAATTATGCTCGCATTCTAGTCATTACAAATCATTTGATTGTTATTAGATTTATTTATGCCGGTAACTAAATAAGAACTGATCCGTAAAAAGCACGCCTGTTCTCATTACAAAATGTGCATAGGCCTTATCTACCGCCGCACATCCATTACGAAACAAGAATAGAAAACTTTGTTGTCTATGTAAACTTATAAACGGTATAGTTAAGAATCTTGCAGTATAATTAAGAGTCTTGTTAAGTCTCAAATAATTTTTTACTTTTACGCTATTTTTTTTTTACTTTATTTATGAGAGTATCATATAAAATTGTTTTATGTGACCCGGAGTTAAATCTTGTTTTTGTAGACTATTACATTCATGTAAATATATGTATCTTTATATTGAAAAATTTTCTTACCAGTGCTCCTAGTTTCTTCATAAAAGAATACCACTGCTTTAAATGAGTTAAAGTACAGACAAAACTAATAGTAAGAATGCACGGGTTTAATAAAATCGTAATTCTTATTTTTTCTTAGTTACAATCTTTCATTTACTAAACAATAATAATAATTATTAATAATTACGACTGATGTTTATTTATTATCAAGTAGTAGATTACGATTTGGTAAATTATATAGCAAATTTTCGCAGTATGAGGTGGGTTCAAGTTCTAAGGTTCCCAGTTCTTTTCAGCAGTGAAAGTAAGTATAAAGATTCAGTTAATTTTAAAAGACATAAGATATATTTTTGAATTTGTAATATAGATGGCAGCACCATACAATGTACACAGGTCAAATTACCACCGTTGCAGTGAGTGTTGTTTCGTATACTTTAAATGGCGATGTTTAGTGTTCAAGAACAACGTGTAATCATCCGTTTTCTCCTCTTGCAAAGTGAAACGCCCATCGAAATTCATCGTCAATTGAGTGAAACATGCGCTGAAGGCGTTAAATATGTTAAAAATCGAGAGTCGTGTGACAATAAACTGAAGCAACCTCGACCACTAACTAGCCGAACCACGAGCGGAACAAGTTGTTATGGAAGACCGTCGATTAGATGTGCTTGATATCGCTTCTAAACTTGGCATTTACTTAGTATCTGTGGAGTTCAAGGTGGGTCCTACGAATGCTGACCGACAAACACAGAGCTGGACGGGTGGAAATGTCTTAGATCATGTTAACAAGTGATGCAGCCATGAAAGACAATCTCCGTAGTCGCTCATTTTTCAATCGAACCGCTGTTGTATTAGCGACTTTTCAGTGGACAAACAGACTTCTAAAAAAGTGTTCTCAGCAGTCATGTGAAAAATGTCTAGACGCAGATTATAATGAGAAGTAAGAGAAGTTTTAACTTTCTTGGGCAAGTACAAAAAAAAATTGGGGACCTTAGAACTTGAACGCATCTCGTATTGTTTTATCGATAAGATGACATTTTTAAATAATAGGGTAAAGTAGCGTAATGCAAGGGGAATACTGCAAACTATCAAATAAAACTTTCTTTTTTTATTATTGATATAGAAATTAATAATTTAAATTTAAATAAATTATCAAAACAACAATTATATGTGAAAAAATCATAAAAATAAAAAATATTTTAAAGATTTATCTCATCAACTTGTTTAATTTTTCTATGGGGGTTATTATTAAATTTATAAACATTAAAGAATAACCTAAAACTGCGTCAGTTAAGCACGGACCTTACTGAAAGGTACTAAGACCGATGTTGCCTATGCCTTTGGTCTAGTGACATAACTAGCTTGAACTTCTGCATATGCCAAAAACACTTGGCACACTATAAATACATTATGTGTAATACGCCCTACTATTCTGAGTTATTAACTTTCGAAATCCTGTAAGGCGTAGACGAATGTTAGTGCGATCTCGATCCTGTCTGTCTGTCTGTGTGTGTATATGTGCATGTGTCTGTCGACACAATATCTCCGGAACTAAACCGATTTCAGACTTGTAACTCTCATATGACTCAAAATACGGAGGTCACAAGGTCATAAACATGACTAGCTTTGCCTTCGAAAGTTGCATTTTCAGATCTCGTTTTACTTAAAAATTTGAAGGCTAAGCTGTAAAATTAAAATATTGGTATGTTTATAAGTAGAAACTTCTTATAAACATATTTATACATATTGATGATATATCTGGAGTTGTGAAAAGCACTGATAAATGTTACTAATGTATATGGCTGTATCGAACTAAAAACCTAATGCTCAAGAAAGTAACAGTGGATATCGATAGCCACGGTTTATCTGTGAAGTACTTATAAAACTATATTGTCGATGTTCAAGGCCATGATCAGTAAACTCTTTCTCATATGCAACGGTTAACGAACTATTGAAGGCGCTGCCTTACGAAGAGTACACCATGACCTGACACGATTGTGTTTATAGATCTAAATGTTATCAATGCACAATATTTCGTTTAACAGTTGTGGATGATACTCTAGAATTCAATTTAATTTTTCGTGAAATTATGAAAAATTTATTCGGCGCTAATCTTCCCACGTTCAATTCTTTCGTAATACTTACTTATATAGCCAGGACGTCCAAAAATGATTGATGTTATAACAGCTTTTCTTTCACCATTTTTTTTTTATTAAAAAACTACCTTCTTTCCATCCGCTGTCTATAAACAGTTTCTGTAAAGTTGCTGCAAACATTTCTTTAAGGGTAGTACAGTACCACTAAACTTTTTACTACACACTATCTTCTTTATTGTGTCAAATAGCCGCAATTGCTTTATACAAGATGCCGCAAATATGCAGTGTAGAGAACTTTTAGGATGGCAACGGTATGGCCGCCTTTTTATTTTTAATGGCGGCGTTATTAAATACAAAAAGAAGTTGCTTTAGTGACTCGCATTACCATTCACTAAATGCTCTAAAGAGGAGCCAGTCCATTAACGAAATCTCTTCTGATCTCAAAATTGTTATTTGTTTTGGAATAAACAAAGCGAATCGTGATTTTTGCAGATGCAAACCATTCTATAGTTTTAAATTTTTTCGGGTGTCTTGTGGCAGAACTAAAATATAATTTGTTGTATCATCATATGTACACCCGAAAAAATCTCACCAAAGAAATCACGCCTTTACCTTATTCATGATTTTCTGCTTTGTCCTCAACTGCACTTGCGTCGCAGGTCTAATTTATTACTACCTTTTCTTCTGTGTGTTCTGATAATGTCATCTGTTGATATCATGCAGCACTACAGTATGCCGTATGCATTTTTGAACACCCTAAATTTATTGTCTGCGGTAGATTTCAAAAATTCAAATCATATGTATATCAACATTTTCAATTAACGCAGTCGATTTTTAATTGATTCTTTAATTTTCAAGATGGTTGACATTGTAGATTTACGACTCTCTTTAATGTCAATTTACTATGTCTCTTTGCCCAATTTTGTATTTTTTGTAGCGTATATCAGGTTACCCAATATTCTTATCATATTTTTACGTTATTCGCTCCTGTCGTTTTTATTCTTATTTTTTTTACTCTTGATTCTTTTCATAAAACTTCAACTTTCTATAAGTTTGTGATGTTGCTTTTTTCTTTTGTTGTTTATTTTTAATTTGTAGTCTAAATCAAGTATCTTTAAAGTTGCTGCCATTTCACAAACACTTGGAATTGATGTGTGGTTTATTATTAATGTTGGCTTGTTCAAGTTTTGGCTGATCTGTGTACACATTTTTAAATATATTTGATTTTTGCTAATTACTGACTGCAATTTTATTTTTTATTTATATCATATAAAAAATTATATCTAAAATATTTTTAGCTTTTGCAGATCGAATTTAATTTTTATTTAAGAAGCCTGGTTTATTTAATTATTTAAGGCGTTTTGAAAGGAGCTTTATCAAAAGTAGGAATAGAAGCTACCTCGCTACCTACAATTCTGAATTATGCTTTTCTAAGATAATTATATTATATTTATTTTGCTTTATAATGGTATATAATATTTCATCTCAACTTCAATATCGAGTATCAGTTACATCTTGTAGTTTATACATAACAATAAAGTTTTAAAATACCACATCAGCTACTATTTAATATTTTATGTAAAGGTCTGATAGGTATTTTTTTAGGTATTGAAGCTGTTAACAAATAAAATCTTCAAGAAGAGAAATAAGCACATTCTGAAAATCGTAGCAAATGATGAAAAGCCATTTTAAGGAGGTGTAAACATTGCAGATTTATTACAATTTTACGAGATACTAGAATTATAAAGGATATACATTGTATATGTATTTCTTCAAGTATATTTGCTTCGACTATATCGTCTAACCGTAACGGTTTTATTTACATAACGGATTTGTTTTATTTAACTCTTGAATATAGTCTAATACGATTCTAAAATGTTTTCATAAATGCTTGCGATTGATTAAAACAGTTTCTGTACTAAATTAAAAAATCACCCGAGTTAATGTAAGAAGTCTAAACGTGAGATATTATTTTGCTAATTTGAATTAATTGCGTTAATAAATAATTGACAGGTAATAATCACACGTAAAATTCTCCGAACAAACAATTTTAGTTATGTTCCTTCCTGGTGTCTTAAGTTCATTTAGTTTTAAATTTTTTAATAAGTAGTACAGTTAGGTAAAAATATTTCCTATTCTGGATAGCGACAGTGACAGGATAAAGATATAATATATCAGTAAGCACTAATAACTAATCGTTAATTAATAAAAGCATATGGGCTACTAGATAAGATTTAGAGATAGTGGTGATTAATTTATTATCGTACATCTCGAAATAGAATTACAAATTGACACTTTTATTTTCTAGATAATTAAATTAAATCTAAATAAAATAAAACATTTTTAATTGAGATTTAGCTCAATATCAATTTGAATAACTTAATGAAAGAGTTTTGATAATCAGAAATCGTAGGCAGTCTTTCTCTGGTATGCGTACATTGTATCTTAGCCTGGCGCAATATTGGTAAGCATTTGTATTGCTTCAACCAAAGTCAAATGATTAAGACATTAGGCCTATAGGTCCGATAGGATATATCTTGGATATCATACCATAACAATGTTTTACTTTACGTAATCAAAATTTAGTAATGTAGATCTATATAAAGTGCCGATGTTAACGCTTACGATACGAAGTGATCACCATAGAGTTTAGAGACGTTACTAACTCTAATTTCAAATTGATAAAAAATAGAGTCAATAGGTGAGATGGCCAATAGTACCAGTAATTGCTTAACTAAAAAATTCTTTCTAATCTGAAGGAGAGCAAATGTAAGGTATATACGTATAAAACAACAAATTTTGAAATATTTACCACAAAATCCTTGATATATTACTCTGCTCAGAATATAAGGTGCCTTTTTAATTTGAAATTCGCGCGGAAGTTGTAGTTTGAAAAACTTTTACTTTTATGATGAGATAACCTTCAGTGACATATTTATATCTTTATTTCAGTTCATTTATAAGTTACGGTAGATTTTTTGCCGTCTAACATTGTTAAACAATAAAGTTGCATTAAATTTTGTGTTAAAAATGAAATTAGTGCTACTGAAACTTTCCAAACGATGCAGAAAGCACCCGGTGATCAATCTTTATCGAGAAAAACTGCATTTTAGTGGCATAAGCGATTCAAAAAGGTCGTAAATCTATAGAATACGGACCTAGTTCTGGTTGTCCATCAACATCAATAACCGAAGAAAACAGCGACAAAAATTAGAAACAAAACAATGAAAAATTTTTAGTTGGCGGTGAGAGAATTTTCTGGAAATGTTGACGTATCACTAATAATAACAATAATAATATTTACCCGTAATAGGCCACAAAGGCCCTTTGGGGTCGTAACATATCAATAGTAGAAGTAATTTTAAGTGATGTTTTGGGCTTGAAACGTTTGTCGACAAAACATCATTAATTGTGAATTTTTCGCTAATAATTTAACAAATATTGTCACTGTCACCATGCAAAAGTTTCCCATTTAGTCGATTAACAAAAATTACTCTGAAGGAAATGTTACTGGATATTTCGAAAAATCAATATGAAAAGCGTTTTCAAGATGTAATTAAACGTTGGTGTATGTGTACCGCAATGGCATAAGGGGGGAATTGCTTTGAAGGAGATAAAACAAATCTGGATGAATAAATAAATAGTATGTTTTCTTCAATCACCTTACTTTTAGAACAGAGAAGTATAAAATATTCTTTTGTAAATGCAAACTTTGTATATTGTAACATTGATAATTGTGTAGTACTTTAGCGTATTTAAGGTAATTACAGTACGAAAATGTCCCTTATCCCTTAGCAAACGCTAACTACACTGGTAGCTGCAACGTTTCTTACCTCTTGTTATAGCCCTTTAAAGTTTGGCGTCGTTAAATATTATTGTACGCTCGTAAGTTATTTTATAGCGACGTTATTTTGACGTAATCTCAGATTTCCTTGGATTTCTTCTTAAAATCCTTTAAATCGCTTGCTCTTGACGTATTTTGATAGCTATGTTTTTGATAGAAGTCGAACACTATTACGCAAGTAATTCTTAAAATTAACAAGAAACACTTCTTACAGAAGTAAATAAAAGAATCGTAGTTTTAGTATGACTGATTTTTGCATTTTATCATATAGCTGATGTTTTGGCTTGTGGGGTAAGCAGTTCTTGATATTTTACGTAAGTTATGTATGAGTTTGTAGAATTTTTTATGTTTTAATGTTAATTTATTGCATTCGTATCAAGAAATATTTGATATTTGAAAAAGTAAATTTATAATTTCTTTTCTTTTAATTTTAGATGTTTTCTTTATAGAAACAGACTAAAATTAGAATCGTGTATTGCGAACTTTTGACGGCATACGTACTCAAAACGTTTTGTCATACGGACGATATTCGCTTTGTTGTCATTAAATTAAAAGTTTCCTCTCGGCCAAAAAAGGAATTAACCCGTGAACATTTTCGTACCATGATTTTTTACGACTTTCGACGTGGATTATCTCAACAATAGTGCGTCGATCAACTCACTTCGACTTTTAGTGAAGAAACCCTACGCAAAGTCACTGTATATCGTTGGTTCGTAGTTTGCTGGCGGACGAATTTAAAGAAGGCCGTCCAAAATCTGCTGTGATGCCAGTAAACATCAATGCACGAACAGATAAAACAATATTGTCATGTGCCTTATTGTGAAGTTCAGGCATCCTTAGGCATTAGTACGACTAGCATACATTCGATAGATCCTGCATAAGTTAATGATTACTCAAAAACGGGTTCGTGAGGATTGATCGATAGAAATGCGAAAAATCTTGGATTTATGCGTATGAGCCCGTAAGTAAACATTGATCGACTGTGTGGGTCTTCCAAGATGAGCCAAACCCAACAAAAGTTGTTCGCGCTCGAAGCACTTTGAAGCAAATAGTCGCCTGTTTTCTTGGAAAAACTAGACATGTCGCAACCACGGTTTTAGACTCAATTCTGAATGCTACACAATTATTTGTTTACCAAAAGTCTTTGGAAAAATAAGAAAAACCAACGCACGACGCCGGATCATTCTCCACCATGACAATGCGAGCTCACACACATCGATGCAAACAAGTGACTTTTTTGAGCATTCAAATTGTTGAATTGACCTCATCTGTTTTGATATGGCTCCTGATGATCTCTCTTTGTTCTCATACGTAAAGAAAAAACTGAGTGTACAACTATTTTCGACATCGGAAGGGCCGGTTGATGCGTTCAAAACCCAGGTCACAGAGATACCTGACTCGCAATAGAAAAATGCTATGATAATTGGTGTCAGCGTATACGACATTAAACATTTGTTAGTTTTTCGCGGTAGATATCGTGCAGCCCACATAGAACATCATGTAGTTCGTGCGCGTTTTAGTATATTAGAACTTTTAAGTTTATTTAGAGATAATATTAATTACGGATTGACTCTTAAAATGTCTCCTTAAATTAAAATTTTGTTTGTTACCACGTTAGAAACAAACAAAGATCATCGTAAACGCTGGAACAAATTAACTTGAATGTTAAACATTTGTTTCGTCAAAAAACGCCCTTTGCATATAATACCGCTTTTCACGATTATAGACATTCTTTCGATTAATTTTTTTAATTTTTCATGTGGTATAATCTTTTCAGGAATTTTATAGAAATGATTTTTGGACGTGAGACGCTCTTTTCTTACTGTTGTGTTCAACTCATCCCATAAGAATTCTATGGGTTTGAGGCCTGACTCTGTAATGGCCGTGTCATCATCTTAAGTATTTTTTATTGTTATTAGTTTGCTAGATAATCCTTAGAGAGTTTTGAAGTATGTTTAGGATCGTTGTTTTGCATTATTACAAATTCAGATGATATATCGTATAACGCCATCGACTCCCCTACACCAGCCAAAGAGAAGCACTCCCTCACTAAACATATCTACCTCCGTGCTTGACAGTCGAAACAATACAGTCCTGAATCATCTTTTCAGTTTTAGACCGACGAAAATTCTCCATTTTTGACTGAAAAATTTATAATTTGAATTCGTCGGCCCATAATGTGTTTTTCTTCTCCAAAAAACAATGTTTTTGCCCACTTGAAACCGTTTAGCCTTATTTTCACGCCGTAACAACGGTTTCTTGATCTCAATACAACCATGAAGGTTACAATCCTGAAGACGCCGCTTTATTGTGCTGAATAATATTGTTTTATGTTCCCGGTTAAATCACGTAGCAATATCTGGAACAATTAATCTTCTATTCTGCTTATTCATCTTTCTGTTAAACTGATTCTCTACATCAAATATTATTTATTACGGCCCAGAGCGATAGCGATCCCTAAAACTTCCTATTTTTTGTAGCGTTCTAATGTAAGATTTATAAACTCTTAATGTTTTCGCGATATTAGGCATTGATAGTTTTTTTTATGTAAAATGAGAATATCTGTACAAGTTTTTATGGTGAGAGGCTTATTACGGGCCATTGAATATAAGAATTCAAAAAGAGACATGATAAAAAAACCCAAGCGGCAGAAAGTCTGATAATAAACTTGGCGAGCTAGAAAGTCAAAGCTTCATATGGCCACAGTTTTTTTAATGAAAACAAATATATAAAACAAGTAATAAAGACAGAAGCAAGATTCGAAGTGTTAAGTGACTGAAAACGTAAAAGCATTATGATTTCTATATTCTAATATTTCAATCCAACAAATGCTTATAAATGAAATCGACAATTATTTTTATTCAAACAATGTTGTCGAAGGAGATGGTAAAGGTTATACAAAATAAAAGTTATTACAAAAAGTATAGTTAATTACTGTATATTTGAATTTTAATAAGATGTCCGTACTTACGTGAGCTGTGCTACATGTTTCAGGTTGTTGTTAAGTCTAGAAGTAACAAATTCAGGATCCTGTGAGTATATAGACCCATTTTATTCTCCACACCGGTAGGTTCGTTTCTACAAGATGTTTCATTCTGGAAAACATTTTACGAACACAGAGGGTAAGGAAAGTTACGATAAATCAATTTATTTTTTCATTTTTAAGCAAATACCTTTTTTATTCAATCGGATCAAACTAGATGAACACAATTCACTGTTTATTTAAGACGATTGACATTAGAGTTGTTGTTCTCAGTAATTTTCTATTATAAGGAAATTAATATGTATTTCTATTTTAATTTCATGCATATGTAAATGTATATGAATTTTTGTTATCTCTCTAGTAGTTTATGCAAACCGTTAAATGAATGTAATAAAACATCATTTGTCACACTATTTTCTTTACTGCGCCAAACAAACTGTAACCGTTTGATAAAAGATTTGAGGAATATGAGGCGTGACAGCACGGTGCACCCCAAAGCCTACGCAACGGTGTTGTCACGTTGATGTTTTTTTTTATTGCAGCTTTGTTGATTAGGTGGGTGCAGCGCTTTAACGACGGCTTGCTAGTAATGCTCTTATAAGAAGACAATCAATTCCTCATCAGAATCCCAAAAGAAAACCATAATTTGTTCAAGAATAAACAATCCCCGTTGGGGCAATAGTTTCCAATGTGTCCCAAAATCTTAACTTGTGTTCTGTAACCAGACACTCAAAGAACGTTCCATAACCAACGACGTATATCTACAGCAACTAGCGCATCTCCACATCCTTCTGTTGAGCGGTGAAAGTATGAAACAGATCTTTGTCAGCTTCAAATCGTCATGAATGGTTATATACCAAGTTCCCAAGGAAAACTTATTGTATCCACCTCTGCATTAAATGTGATTCGTCTGTTTTTCCATCATCCAGTCGTAGTTAGATAATGTGTTGCTGCTTTTGGCTTTTAAGCATAGTCCTTTGAATTTCCATAATACATAAAATACAGTTAAACAGTTGCTAATCTCTTACAGATATTTAAAACAATCTTTTTCTCTTTCTAAAGAAACCATACCATCTATCGCTGTCTACAATTGTGTTCTGTATTGCCCACAATTGCTCTCACAGCACTGTATGAATGACGTACTACTATTTCTTCGATGAGTTCTAGCAACACTATCCTGTGGCATTATGTGGCACTATAGTCGATCATTATTTTTATATCAATTAGGCACGAACGTACACCTGCAACATAACTCGAGTTTTGAGGAGACATGCTAATCATTTTCAAACTTTTTAAATATATGTTTTATTTGAATAAAAATCGCTTAACATTTTTGTATGTAGAATACAGAAACACTAAACACTGATATCGAAAGCTCAGATTTTATAAATTGCAAATGGTTTTTCTATATTGTTTAAAAAATACTAATATATCAAAATATCTTTTTGTACATCCAAAATCTCCTTTCTTTGTATGTTAACAGTTTTAAATTACTAACTAAATCTTTAGTGGGTGTTTGCCAGCTTAACAAAATAAGGAAATTTTCACGTAATTTTCCTTGAAAAAGTAAAACTATTCGCAGGATATTTTGCGTAAGTATTTCAACCACTCTCAGATTAACAAAATAAAGATTTTTTAAACTCCTTTAGAACTGTTACTACCAATTGAAGCATTTCCCCGAAGAGGTACACAAATATATCACACATTTACATAATAAAAAAGCACCAGAAGACGACTTAGTAACTGGTGAGGTGTTAAAGGAATTACCTAGAAAGTAAATAAACATTCTTAATGTAACTTTGATTTCAGTCTAAATAAAATTTGCACAAATAAGCCGGATAGGTAAATCGCCTACAGAAATAAGTTTTTTCAGTTTTCTACCTATAGTCTCAATAATTCCGAAAAAGCTAGTGCGCAAACAAATAAAACAAGATGAACTATAAAATAGATGGCTGCCTTCACATCAGTTAGGGATTAGAGTATAATATTCTACCGTAGAATAGTGCCATTGAATACTCGACAACATAAAAAGGGCCCTGGAGCAGAAGAAATACTGTAGCAAAAATTTTTACGCTAGCTAGTCTTTCAATAATGTCTGACATAGAGGTCTTCTATATGAGATCAAAGTAAAGTAACCACATCAGTACAATAGTAAAACATTAAAAAGGTATACCACAAGAAACATACTTAGCCAATATTAAACTTACTTTATAACTTTCTTTCCTACTCCTTAATAGACTCAAACAAAAATTCTTCTGATGACATAGTATGTTAGTCTTAGCTATCGACAAATCCAGTGATACAAAGTCGTTTCCTGCAAGAGGATTTAAACATGATTAAAGAGTGGAGAAACTAGAATAAGTAAACAGTTTTCATGTTCGGGAATTTCAATAAACTATATTATAATTTTACAAATCAATAAAGTTAAATATCTAAGAAGAAACTTAGATTCAAAACAAGCATGGAAGAAACACATTCAAAAGAAACCCAAAGAAATAGACTTCAAATTTAAGAAAATGTCATAGTTTGTAGACAGAGGATTACCACCGTACTTACAAAATAAGGTTTTAATTTATAAAGCAATGATCAACCACATCTAAACGTACGACATAGAATTATAGGAATATTATTAGAAGTTAGATGTGAATATCATCCAGAGGGGACTATAGGTGCTCTCTGGAATAAATTGAAAAGAACCTTAGATAATTACCTCAAAATTCCCCCCCACACACAATTTATAGCCGAATTAAATGAAAATAATAGTCAATCCAAATGAACTAACCAAGTCAATACCAAAAAATCCACAAAACAGACGGATCAAACGTAAATGGCTACAAATCTAAAAAAAGGAAAACGACGCATGGTGCTGGTGTTCAGTGTTGTTAGTATAGGAGAGAACAACAGCTCCTAATTCCAACAGAAGTATTTACGGTAGTAGCTATTTTTAACTAATGTGAGTATTTGAAGGACAGGGATGGACAAGAGCGCAAAAACACGGACCGTTACAATTTAACCACAACACTGAACGGATTTATTACTTTGAAAGACAAGAATAGACTAAAACCTACAAACTGAACCAACTGAACTCTGCGTCGGACAAAGTGACAACTAAACAATTCGGCGTCTTCTTTGTCATCTTTTTTTTACATAAACTCAGCCCAGTTGACGAAGCTTAAATTTAAACAATAAGTTTATTTAACAAGATAACAATGGCAACACAACAATGTCCACTGATTTACGTAAAAAATAGTAAAACGTATTTAACGACATTGGCTTATCTCAAGTGCATTTATTTGCGACCCGAATAACAGTATTGAACGGCATTTAGACATTTTTTTATATTTATTTATTCAAAATTTACGTTGTGTCTCGTAGAGATATTCAGTAAATATTAAAACAGTAAAAATTATAAAGATAAAATAAAATAATTTTTAAATTACAATTCTATCGACATTTAACACCGGCGTCCAAATTTATAAGTGGTGGTAGTTTTAACAGCAAACACACTTTATGGGGTTTCAGACTGACGACAACAAAAGGAATTAGTAAAAACTACAAAAAGAAAACTGCTTTTTTATATAGACGGGTGCTCCAAGATACTGACCTACTGATGCAAACAAAGTTTCAGACTCGATAGACTTCTTCATCACCAACGGCATCTCCCAGGCATATACGGACATTTGTTCGAGCTACGACCTTTTCCCACATCACAGTCCTATAATATTTACAATAAGCACAACTGTAATAATCAAAATCTAGATTTCTAAACTACACAACATTAAAACTAACTGAGATGTCTATCGAGAAATAATCCAAGATAATACTAACTTACATGTAAGACTGCAGACCTTAGAAGACAAAAAATCAAAATAAATAACACCGTTAATTTGTTCCAATAAGCAGCAAAACGAACCACACCACACATCGTACACCAAAAAATTAATAGCTAAAAAAAGAAGAGCTAAATCATTACAGCAATGTACGCACTCACCAGACAGCAGAAGACAATACAACCCCCTGGGTAATAAACTAAAATCCAAACTGCAAGCAATTAGAAACGACTCATTCAAAACATATGTTACCAACTTAAAAAGGCAAGACAACTCCATATGGAAACCGATTAAAAAAATAAAAAACTAAAAACAACAGTATCTTTAATACGTAAATATACAACACCAAAGAGTTCAAATGAAGAAGCACATTTATTTGCAGAGTACATTTCGGAAGTCTTTACTCAACATCAAATATAACCCGATATTTTGAACAAGACTTAACTACATTCATCCAAGGCTAAGAGCGCATTAGACCAATCACCCCAACGGAAGTGTCTGAAAAAATCAAATTTTTGCATTTGAAGAAAACTCCAGGAGTTGACCTCATCGCTTTAAAGATGCTGAAAGAACTGCCAAGAAAAATTCGTTGAGCTAATGTACATTTTCAACGCAATGTTAAAACTAGAATGCAGGCCCCAAGCTTTAAAAGTAGCACAAATTATTATGATCCCAAAACCCAGTCAGAATCAAATGGGTGCTGCAAGTTATCGCCCGATCAGCCTGTTACCAATAATATCAAAAGTCTTAGAAAAGCGTATACTCAAGAGAATAAAAAAAAATCTTTTACCTCTTGATAGCATAGCAGACCACTAGTTTGGCTTTAGGCAAGTCCACTTAACAGTACAGCAATGTCACCGCATAGTCAATCAAATCAAGAAGTCATAAAAATATTGTGCAGCTGCATTTATTGACATAAGCTAGGTGGAGAGGCAGGCGTGTAAATAGCCGCTCTCGTGGTGCGGTGTGGAAACGTAGTACGGCCCGTATTGGAACGTCAACCGATAAGGCCAAAATCGTCCCTTAAACGGCCGTCGCGTAAGCGGATGGGGGCGGCTACCGATATCAACCAACGAGTATTGCCAAATCGCTCACCTGAATCGGCTTCTGCTTCGTAGGCGATGGTTCCACGGTGGCCACCTCTGCGCTGCGGATCTGGTATCTGCGGGATGATAAGACGACGAATTGGCGCGCTGGTGCGAACGTTTGCAGGTGAAGACACAACTCAACTGGTCGCGCTGCGGATGGCAGAATGTTGCCGGGCTTCAGCACCGCATGGACGAGCAGGTCTTTGCGGGCAATTTTATGTCGCCAGTACCTTTCATATCAAAGGTGCGCCGACGGCGTATGCCAGACTTGTCGGCTGAGCAAAAGACCAGATGCCGTTTCTGTGCGACGGCAAAACTTAGCTAGATATCAACAGCCGCATGCCGCCGCGATATAAAGCGGTTCAAGGGCGAAAAGGCCGCCACACCACTAGGCTTTCAACAAAGTCTGGCGCCCTAGTTTGCTGTATAAAATCAAAAGATATATTTTGTTGAAATCTTACCCACAAAAACAGAATTTGAAGCAAAGATCAACCAAGAAGTGTCCAGTCGCTTTGTTATTTATTCAGAGGTACCTGAAATAAGAACTTTTGGTCCCCTACTATACATACTATAGACAGCTGACATATCAACAATCAGGCTCACAAAAACCAACGAAACCGTAACTTAGCCTCATTTTATCTATAAGAACATCTTAGCCTTATCGAGAATTCCAAAAAGTGAAAAATCAAGATGAATCTACTCATATCACATCTACCCTTCGTAGAAGCACATGCCCTGATGTAAACTTCACCAGCTCATCTTGCCACAACATGAAACCGTCAAATATCTAAGCCTGCAACTTAAATTCAAACTAAACTGAAAATCACGCATAAAAAAGCGCAACCAATTTACCTGAAAATCAAGGTATTGAACTGGCTGGTCAGTAGAAAGTCACATCCTGTCGAATAGAAAACAAAATACTTACACATAAAGCTGTAATGTACCGATTTGGACTTACGATATTGAACTGTGGAGATGTGCCTGTCAGTCCAACATAGCCATACTACTAAGATGTCCGTTTAAAATTCTCAAAATTACTGCAAATTTACCCTGGTGCGTTTTAAACTACACACTCCGTAGAGATCTCAAAATTTCATACGTAACTTAAGTCACCCAAGAAAGAGCCGTCAAACATCGCGAAAAAATAAATGAGCTTTCTAATCCCCTGATTCCATATTCTATAACCTATAAACAACAGAAGATTAAAAAAACTGTGGCCGTCAGATCCAATTAAAACCAATGAATATTTCCACTAATAAAACTAAATTTATATTAGCTTAAGTTAAACAATACTAATAATAATATACGAGTACGTCGACACGTAATTACTCAAAGCGATTTGGTGGTCAGAGCGCTTAAATCTGTTAAATCTAGGTTGATTATCGTCATTTTCTAGTAGGGATGCACCAACGCATTTCGATAGGCACAGAGTCATTTACGATAACGAACACTGTATCTTTGAATTTCTTCAGTAACTGACGGAGGTATTTAAGTATCTCTAGGTAACAACTTTAAACAAACAAAGAGAATTTACCGTAGATCTTAATTCTTTTGACTGGAATCGTTTTAAAATATCTATACTTGAATTGCTGTCTATGCCCAAGAGTGGTATTCCATATACCCAGATCGGTTTGATAATGGCCTTGTATAATAATAATAAATGTACTGACATTTTCTGTATTTTGAGATCGAGCTTTTTCCATGTCATTCGTTGGTCCAAATACAAGCTCAAGTATTTAAAATGCGGTGTCTGTTTATTATTGAGTAAAACAGATGGACAGCTACCTTTTCTCATAGTAAAACTGATTTACCTTCGTTCACCTTTATGCGCCATTTGTTAGTCCAAGTTTTTAATTTTTGTAAGTGGACTTGCAGATGTCGATAGGCAATTGGGGTCGCCGTGCGACAAAAGTATTGCGGTATCGTCGGCGAATGTGGCAATCGTAGTTCTTGCTGTGGTGCGTAGATCGGCGATATAAAGAAGATACAAAAGTGGTCCCAACACATTTTCTTGGGGAACTCCAGCGCGGAAAACAAGGGTGTATATCTTTCTCCGCACTACACAAGAAAATATCTGTCGGTTAGGTATGACCTTAGTAACTCATTCCAATCCGAGAGCCGTGCATCCTTGATTTTAAATAATAGACCTTGATGCCATATTTTGTCAAATACTTGCGTTATATGGAGAAAAACAGCCAAAGAGTAGCGTTTGCTTTCGGAATTTTGCAAAATTCTGTTTGTCACAGTGCGGCATGGTTATTTCATAAGCTGAGTTGAAGATTTGGGAACAGATGACTATTCTCGAATATTGGTGTTAATTTTTATAGTAATAGTTTCTCAAAAAGTTTCGATATAATCTACATCTAGACATAAAATTAGCTTATAAGACCATATGTCTTCTGATTGCAAATAAAAAAAAACGATAACAATCAAAATGCATTAAAAGGTAGGCTTGCCTGTATTTTTTATTAATTCTTAGTTATTTCTCATTTTTTTATAGTACACAAACGTGGATTACATAAACTGGGTTACAAAAAAGAAATTGCGCTATAAATTTTGACCTCCATTAAAAGCGAACCTCCAGAAAATTCCGGGTTTATTGTCGCTTTCTACAAATAGACGTTGGTGGTTACTTTAGAAAGATATAAGAAATAGTAATTTTTTATGTCAGAAATATTTGCGTTTAAGTTAGTTCTTAATTGGTTATTTAGCAGCATATCTTTTTGGCAATATTTGCATATATATAGTACATACAGCATACACTTTTGACGATGCAGGCGTGCCTATTATTGGAATTGTAAATTTGGACGTTTGATGTGTGCAATTGTTGTTAACCCCCGTATTTTGATAGCTCGTTTCGGTAAAAATTATTACTTGCTTTGTTAGCTACTAATAAAATGTTCCTAAATTGTATTATAACTCATTTCATTAAATGTACTTAAAACCGAATATATCAGCATTCAATTAAAGTAACATTTCTAATCATATACCCAATCCCAAGTTGTTACCAGGTCGGGCCCGAGCGGTGATATATCGGGCATCGAAACGGTACGACCGGTAACGCGTGGGGCACGGAAGGCTAAAAAAAACGAAGCGTAGGCTCCAACTTACGATTAGAATTATATTTACAATCTTACAAACTTAACCTACCTTACGCGAACTTAACCTACGACTTAATGTATGCGCTGAAACGGGCCGCGAGCTAGGTGCAGCAGCGGGGCCGGTAGCGGAACCATGCAGCGAGCAGCAGGGGTGGTAGCGCAGCTGGGCAGCGTGCAGCAGGGCCGATGGCGAAGCCGGACAGCGAGCAGCAGGGGCGCCAGCAGATCCGGGCGGCGGGGCTGGAAAGCGAGCAGCCGGTCCGAAAAGCAAGCAGCAGGTCCGGGCAGCGAACAGCAGATCCGAGCGGCGAGCAGCAAAAGAAGCCAAAAGGGACTCACCTAATGACACTTGATGGTTACTTCTTAAAGGGCTGACGACTGAGAGCGAATTATTTGGTGGCTCAGGTTTTAAAGGGTCAGCCGTGCCCCACTCTGCTGGTGGAGTGCAGAGTTTCAGGGTGGAAGCACACTGAGCCCGCTGGGGAATGCAGAGCTTGCCCAGGATTGGTGGACGCCGGGGGCGCTTTTGCTCTGAGTGGTAAATGCCGTGGCGGCTGTGGTCGGTGGAGTTCGGGCCGACTCGGAACCGCTTAGCACGACGCGGCGCGGCAGGTCAAGAACCCGGTGTTGCAAACAGCACCACAAAGGTAACATTCTTGCACACGGCGCCGCAAGGTCGGCCTCGGGTAACATTCCTTTGGGATTACAAATTCCAAAGGAGGGCTTTGTGTTGCCCGAAAAATTCCGGGGCAGGTAACATCAGTCCTGTCGAAATCAGGGCCAGATAACTAAGTCAATTTATTGTATTTACAACTAAACGATATATATTATTTCAATATGCTGAATTATTTTTAATACTGAAATATCCTATTTTACTTACTCTTAAATACTTCGCTCTTCGGTTTGTCGTTACTATTAATGCGACCGCTTAAATGTTTCTCAATTACAAGAATCAGTGGAAAGATGAGTCCTTCATTTTCATAACTCATTAAGAATTCGAAGATTGTTCTAGAACGTTGCGTTTTATTGTTATTAATAAAAAGTAGCACCAAACGACTATTCACTTTACGAAAACCCAGCACAACTCGAATAATGCAGTTGACCATTGTTGTACTGTAATTGACTGTATTCTTTCTATAAGCTTTACTTGACACTAGTCAAACGTCGGTTATCGTCTAAGAATGCGTGCACTGAGGCAAAAGCTTCACATGTCCGATGACAGTCAAAATTGATTTGTTATTCTTTTACAAATGTTCTTTTCCAAAGATGCACTATTTGTATCCATATATAGCTGTAGTACCACACATATTATATATCTCAATATGAACTAGAAGATTTATTTTGGATACTTAAAAAGCGAACAATAGAACGAATTTCACTAGCTTTGTACATTTGTAGTAGCAGTTCTTTTGAGAAAATCAGTTACTTTTTATGTCGATTACTAAAGGTGTAAAAGCTTATCTAAACGGTTTATTGATGTGTAACATTAGCCTTTCATAATTTCTTTTTGCAGGTAAGCTGAGATTATCCCTCCTAGCAGCCTTTATACGGGTACAGTTTTCGAAAAGGTTTTATTGACTTGAATTCTCCACGCAACAGGTTGTGTCCAGTTTATCAGGTTAGTTGATACATACTGTGCATAAAGAGCTAAAGAACATAACTAAAAAATTAATCTAAGCATTCAGTATCTCAATTTGATCATCTAAAATTTAACAGTTGATTTAAATAACTTTAGCCTGGTCGTATAGTTTTGTGGTTTAAAATTTGTGTCACCCAGAGATAAATATGGCCATTCTAACTTCTACATTTTAGTTTTATTCTAGTTTGTATGTGCTTTGTTTACAATCATATTTATAGTGCTATCAGAAACTCAAACTGTTGCGTAATTTTCCTATCATCATGTTTACATGAAGCATAAGAAATAAGAGATACTTACTTTTTATTTACCTAAACCATTTAACTATGTGTAATAATAGCTACAACTCTAACGTTTGATTTTTATGATAAATTAACCTTGATAGAAATATGAAATTTAATTATATTTATTTACAGCTTATAAAAACCACAATAGGAAATTAAAGAAATTATAAAGCGACCTCTTGTTTGAACTAAGCATTTCCGTTTTTATTCATTTATGTCATTACCTCCATGATGAAAATCTGTAAGGTATTCTTGATGAGTCTCATTGACTTTACGTCGACTACGCATCATACGTAGTAATCAAGGGGATTGAAGTCAGGGCCTTAAGGTGGCCATAAGTCGGGAGACAAGTGATAATATGCAATTGTTGCTCTGGAAATTCCTTGGCTTGTGGGCTGGAGCGGAATCTTGTTGTAATCACCTCCTCTATTCAAGGCTTAACAACTGTTTCCAGCACATTGATATAACTGTCGGCAGTTACTTTCAGGCCTCCTTTAAAGAAATGGAGCGCTATATCATCCCCTTTGCTGCTCATAAGTCCCCGCACTATCACATAGACAACAAAATTTATATGCATAATGGTAGGCACTTTAGAAGTATTTTAGTAGACCCAATAGCCGTTTTGGAAATTTACCATCCTGTCTTGGATGAAGTCCTTTTTGTCCGAAGAATCTCAGGAAGCCAGCGCTATTACATTCCCGGCTATTTTGGTTCTCTCAGTAGCAGTTAGCGGTTCTTCAGAATCACAGACTCGTAGTACTTGCAGGTCGTAGTGTACTGCTAGATTGATCCTCGACCTCGCTACGCTTATGTTTTTTGCTAGGTTAGTCATGCTCAGTCTAGGATTCTGATCGACCTTTTTTTTCAATCCTAGAACGAATTTATCACTTTTCTTGCAATCAGATCGCCTGCTAACATCTATCTCCTCCTGAAGGTCAAATTTCCTGTACTTCTTGTCTACGTCGTAAACTTGGATCTTTTTGTAGCTAAACCACGCAACAATTTAGCAACAATTAGCAATTTTGTGGTCGTATTTTCGGCTCATTTTGTCGATAATCGCAGGTCGTTGATTATGTGAGAGTAACTTGTTGTGTTATCTAATGGTGGATTAGCCATGCGCATAAGATGGCTACAACCTGAAAACTTTCGCATTTGCCCGGGTGGCCCTATACAGTGCAATAATACTGTATACAGTGATTTATTAGGTTTCAAGAACATGTGTTTCATAAAGTATTAACCATAAATTAATAAACATTATACGAAAAAGTATCATTCAAGTTTAAATCACAACAATACAAAGAGTACTATGTCTGTTAGTACCTTAGAATAAATATGTTACGGCAATTTTAAGTAAGAAAGGTACATAATGGAACGATGCAAAAAATAACCTTGGACAAAAAGTGGATTAACATGTACAATCTAAGTACAGTAATTTATTTACATGAATTACACCCTCGACCCCAAAACGGTAATAAGGGCAAATAAATTAAAAATAAAAAATGTTTAATATGCACCCCTTTTCACACACGACTTCAATTCGTCCAAAACGCGTCGTAGCATTTCTCTATTGACGGAACTTAATGAAGTGGTAATGCGGTCTCTAGGCTCATCCAATGGTGGCATGTAAACAGTCTTTAACATGCTACTCTCTTCCCTCCAAAATTTAAGGTGTTAGATTAAGAGATCCAATCGGCTCTATACAGAACTTTAAGTAATTGTTGTAGTCTTCTAGTTGCATAAACAACCATTGTTGTACACATATCGAGGTGTAATATACCCCTAATAGCTCTCTCAGTAAAAATTTGTTGTAGTAAGGCCATTTCGTTTTGATATAAATCGAACCAGAATTCAATGAGTACTTTTTACCAAATTGTCGCACTCCTTTAACCTCTTTTTTGATTTGTATCCATATATATATATATATATATATATATATATATATATATATATATATATATATATATATATATATATATATATATATATATATATGCAAATTTAATCTAAATCTGGTGAGAACTGCGGAAGTTACATAAAATTCAAAAGCATTACTATTGCCAAAGTTGCACCAACAAATGTATTCACTCAAATCAGATAAGAATTACGAGTTATCTTGCCGATAAGATAAGGGTTTCTATAATAGATAGTATTTCTACGAAATATGTTTTAGAAGTTATGCAAAAACATGGATTTTTTTGTGTTCTTAAATGGAATGTGGTGACGATTTACCTTTCCATTTAAATAAATGCTGCTTCATCACTAAACACTAGTCGGACAGAAGAATTATCGTCCTTCAGGGCTTTGTGCATAAAAGTATACATTTCAAAACGCTTGACGTAGTGATTTCGCAACGTAACAACAAGTTTTAGTTTGTGTTGTTTATATTTGGGAGTTACACACAAAACACAACCGAACTCTCTGGTTAGAAACCCTTGACCGTTCAGCGTATTTATTTTTACTGGTAACCTAACGGCTCTGTATTGTACTGGCATACAATGTTATGCTGAGAAATAAATACTTCCGTATTTTAAAAAAAAAAGCTTTCAATTGTATAATACTCGTGCTGTAAACTGTCTTGTCATAAGAAAATCTGTGGGCAGAAATATTAAAACGTAATATCAGTTCTTCTTTGCCTTATTATCTCTAGCGAATACGATCCGTTCGGACGTTGTATGACATTAAAACTAGATAAGTCATTTGTAACAACCCAGGATAGTAGGGCATATAGAGGTATAATTACACACAATGTGTTTTTAGTGTACCGTCTGCTTTCTAGCAGAGATTCAAGCTAGTTCTTATGCCACTACACTAAAGGCACAAATAATTCGGTCTTGACACTTAGTAAGTTCCGTGCTTAACTGGCGCTCAAACTCAGGCACGTTGTGCTGCAGGGTTAGGCCGGTCTTTAACGTTCATAAATTTAATAATAATCCTGATGCCACAATTAAACAAGTTGATGAGATAAATCTTTAGAATATTTTTGATTCTGAAGATTTTTCTTTATATATGATTGTTGTTTTGATAATTTATGTAAATGTAAATTAACAATTTCAATATTAATCATAATAAAAAATAAGTCATCGGTAGTCTTTTCCTATAGGTTACGATTATTAAAACGTCAATTATTTACCTTTATGAACTTCTCAAACTAAAGTTTGAAACTATTACAGTATATTTTATCAAAGAAATTTATATAAGAAATAACATTTAATAAATTATCCGTACCATCGTATTGCAAATTTGAGGCAGTTTTGTAGCGCATCTGCTCCAATACTCTAACATTGTCGTTGTAATTTTTTAAAAAGGTCAGTTTGTCTTATTAAGATTACTTTTGAGATATTTATGACTAACTTATCCCACAGCAGTTTCATATAAGTAAACTGCAAACTCTAGATGCCAAATCATTCTATTCAGAACAGATTGATTTTCTAATATATAATAATATATATAATTTTTACACAGAGTGCAGTTTCGGCTTTCAAAGCATAAATAAGTGCCAGGAAGTGCAAGCGGCAACGCTATTGAGAGTGATAAAATCCGCCTCAAATTTATATGGTAACGATATTTGCTGTTATTTATTTAGTTTAACGCATAAATCTACTATTGAATAAAACAAATACTTTACCAACAAGAACCCCTGCGGAGGGGTTCTTTATTCAAGATGAGCAATCTTAATCTTAAACGAACCAGCTCTACCTTATCGCCACCTGTATCCGAACCGAATAGAAAATATTTATTTGTACCCGAAAATCTAATAACTAATAATAAATTTTACGTTACGGAGAAACAAATCGAGGATGCCGGTAAAATCATTCATCAAGGTAAACTCGCTGCAGCATTAAACGACATGGATACCTCTGTTACCGCTCCGTCCCAATCTGGTAATACTAAGGAGAATAAAATAAAAATCCCGCCAATTTATCTGCGTAATGCAGACAAATTAAAATTTCAAGAAATAATTACCGATCTTAAGGAAAAAGCTAAGAGTTAATTTACCCCTGTAGTTAGAAACAAACAATTAAGAATAAATCTCACCAGTACAGAGGATTACCGAGTAATGACTAAGCATTACAGCGAGAACAATCTAGCCTACCACATATTTAAAAATCCGAAATGCCCCTGTCTCCCTTACGGAAGATGAAATCAAAAACGAATTAACAACTCTAAAATATCCGGTACAAAAAGTAGCCAGATTATTCAATAAAGACAGATATCTGATCCCACTATGCGCGGTGGATCTCGATGACACCCAAGAAGGCAAGGAAATTTTCAAACTAACAAAACTAAACCACAGCATAGTAGAAGTAAAGATACGAAGAAAGTCGAAGGAAATTCCCCAGTGCAAAAAATGCCAACTGTACGGCCACACACGTAACTATTGCCACTCGCAAGCACGCTGTGTGAAGTGCACTGACAATCACTTATTTACCGAATGCCCTAAACGACCTGGAGATGATCCTCAGTGTGTAAACTGCTTGGAAAAGCACTTAGTGAACTACAAAGGTTGTAGTTATTACGCTAAGGTAACTCTGAACCAAACAGAAACTCTAGCTCTAGAACTCAAAACAGATCATACGCCCAAGCAGTAATAGACAAACAAGATACTACGACTAATGAGTCCTCACCCCCAAGACGTTTTGTATCCAAACCCAACGTTTCCACTCCCGACGAACAGCAACCATCAACCGACCTTATCTCCACAGTACTTAAGAAATTAATAGAACTGCTAATCCCTCATTTAGACAAAATAATACCATTCCTAACAACGTTATTACCAACATTGTTAAATAATGGATCAAAATAATCCTCCGTTAATAAATAATATAACAGTGAGAAATTGGAATGCCAATGGCCTTAAATCTCAACGCTCAACTTTTATAGAATTCATGACACGACACAACATTTATATCGCGTGTATCACAGAGACACACTTTGTTAGCACCGAAAAATCCAGAATTCCTGGGTATCACGTATATCGGAAAGACCGAGAAGCTGTAAAAGCGTCAGGCGGAGTTGCAATTATAATTAAAAAGAAATTCAGCCACCACCACCTCCATTTGGATGATCTTCAAAACATAGAAGCCATTTCTATCAAGATACACATGAAAACTAGTTACTCTTTAACCCTTACATCTGCATACAAACCCCCAAATAAACGGCTTGTTGAAGACGAAATTGGTGAATTGTTCAGCAGCAACGATCCCACGTTAGTTTTAGGAGACTTAAATGCTAAAAATACCATATGGGGATGCCGTGCTAGTAATCCAGACGGGATTAAGTTGCATAACATTATGGCCAAACACAGTATATTAATATCAGCCCCTGAAGACTACACTTACCATCCATACCGAACAGACCATCAACCTGACATCTTAGATGTTATACTGCATAAAAATGTTACTTATCCAGTGTATCAAACTGCAACATCTGAACTGGACTCTGATCATCTTCCTGTCATCATCAGCCTCCACAACATCCTTCAAATAATACCTCCACCGCCTAGCTTAGCGCATGGTAAAACTGATTGGGACAATTTTCAGTCGACGCTTGATCAAAAACCCCGTTGGGTGAGACCACCTAAACTTCCCCCGGATATAGACAATGCCGTCCTACAATACACATCAGCCTTGCAAGCAAGTATACAAGAAACAACCACTCAATGGAAGCAAAGGAACTCCCATTTAACTACATACTTGATCTAATTAAGCGAAAGAATAGATACAGAAGGGATTGGCAAAGACACCGGTTACCATACCTTAAAACACTACAACCAACTATGTCACTTAGTAAAGAATGAACTTGACAGTCTAAGAATCCAAAGATACAATTCTTACCTTGAAGACACTAAACCTGGTGACCCATCTATGTGGTTAGCTACCAAACGCTTATTAAGACAACCGAGTATAATCTATCCTATGATATCAAATAACGCCAAATACTCCTCCGATGATGAAAAAGCCAACTTATTAGCAACTCATCTTGAACAGGCATTTACGCCCAATTTTGAAGAACAAGACGAACACTTTGAAAGGCAGGTAACAAGAGCAATCGCAAATATGCAATTACAGGATAACCACGAAATAGCTCCTACATCTGTCCAAGAAATTAAATCCTATATAACAATATTACCTAAGCGTAAGACCTCTGGACCCGACCTTATAATAAATGAAATGCTAAAGCACCTATCAAAAAAAGATCAGGCTCACTTAACCTCAATATACAACGCATGTCTCAGACTAGGATACTTTTCGATAGCATGGAAAACTTCAAATGTGCTCTCCATCTATAAAGTAGGAAAACCCTGACAGTTACCGACCTATCAGTCTCCTGTCAACCCTGGCCAAGCTCTTAGAAAAAGTGATACTTTCCAGATTACAAGATTACCTCCACCAAAATGATACTATTATATACTCTTCAATTTGGCTTCCGAACCCATCACTCGACCTCTCACCAGCTTCTCAGAATAAGTGAATCAATTGAAAAAGGGTTTGAAAGGAACGAATACACTACGGTTGTATTTATAGACTTGGAAAGAGCTTTCGAGAAGGTCTGGCATGACGTACTTCTATATAAAATGGGGATTTTAAACATTCCAAATTACCTAACCAAAATCACTCACTCATTTCTCACTAACAGAACTTTTAGAGTACGGATCAGCTCAACCTTATCTAGTTCTAAATCTATTCGGGCCGGAGTACCCCAGGGCAGTATTCTGGGACCCACCTTATTCAACCTGTTTGTTCACAACGTACCTACAGATCTCAACTAAACGCTGGCCATGTATGCTGGCGATACTGCAATTATTACACAGAGTCTCAGTCTTCACACAGCAATCGTACTCCTACAAAACTCTATAAATACGTTATGTGCATGGTTTCAGAAATGGAAAATTAAAATAAATTCTGATAAATGTCAAACAAAAATTTTTACCCTCAAGAGATATGATCAAATTACAAAAATAAAAATAAATAATAACGAAATAGATTGGAATCCAAAGGACTCAGCTGTTAAATATTTAGGCGTGCACTTAGACGCGAAACTGAACTGGGGGTTTCATATCAATAAAAAACTCAACGAGTGCCACAACAGGCTGGGTGCATTATATCCTCTTATAAACCGCAGATCTCACCTTAGACCTGAGTGTGCTGTACTTATCTACAAAGGAATTCTCATGCCAATTCTAACGTATGCATGTCTAATATGGTGCAACACATCAAAGACAAACATGAAGAAACTCCAAACAATCCAGAACAAAGTGCTCAGAATCGCCATCAACTGCCCTTGGTTTGTGCGTAATAATCAAGTTCACAGTGAATTAAGTGTTCCATTAATTACAGAGTTCATTAATAAATTCACTGTAAAGTTTTTCCAAAATCTAACCTTGTGTTCAAGTGCTACCAAATTAAATCTAGACCAAAAAAATATTCACAGGCGTCTTAAGCGTAAACTACCACAGGACTTATACAGGTGGTATATAAACCCAACTCAATGTCAAATTAAGATAGAAATGTAATTTATCAGTTAATCCCCACTGGATTAAACCTCAATGTATGTAGTTTAGTTCTTATTTAATTGTACTATAACAACCAAGCCGTGTATTGCATTGTATATTGCAGAGCCAGCTATAATAAAATAAAAAAAAAGTTTTCACACAGTTTAAAGGCATGTTTGGAGTTATTATTTTTTTTGGAAAGGCGAAATCGCCCTTAATAATCCTTTTACCAAATGATATAAGATCGCCAAATTCATTTGTTCTATTATTTCCTTTTTGATTTGCACTAAATTTCCAGTTTGGACACCACCAAACATCCAAGAACCGTCAGATTACCTCCACCATGTTTTACAATAAACAGTTTATAATTTCGTAAACGCTCTCTCTTTTGTCAATAAATAAAATTTGGTTTTGTTAGCCCGTAAGACTATTACAGTAGCCTTCAGATTTAGTGTAATTTTGTCTATTAGGTGTTCGGAAGAGTCATAACGTATTTTTGGGTAATTTTTAAGACTTATTAATAACTTAACAAAGTTCAATTAATAATGCATTGGCCACTTTGATAGATACCTTTTTGCCATCTTTCTGGGAGCTGCATGATTCCGCGCTCGCAGAAGGACTGCTCTTTATCAGCGAAGAACTAGGTGAGATCCTCTTTGATAGCCTTATCAGAATCGAAGGAATTTCCATTCAAGTTATTTTGCAAAAAACGAAACAAATGATAATCTCCTGGGATAGGTGAGTGAGGAGGATAAGCCAAAATTTTCCATCCAAGCTGCAGCAACTTCTGGGGAGTCACCAAACTTGTTTGTGGTCTTGTATTGTCAGGATACCTTTGTGATTAAAAAGTGTTGGTCGTTTCTCTGTAAGATGTATTCAAATCATCCAGTTGACGACAGTACACAACAGAATCGATCGTTTGATTCCGCGGTAGAAGCTCAAAAAATACCACACCCTTGTAGTCCCACCATATTGAAAGCATAACTTTTTTTGGTGAAGATCGGCTTTGGATGTTGTTTTGGCTCGCTCTTTTTCTCTACACCACGATCGTTGATTTTAAATATTGTTGTAAACAACCCAAGTTTTAACGCCGGTCACGAGGCGCTTTAAAAACGTTAGTTAGCGTTAGTGCATCTTACCTTAAGACACATACTAGGCGTAAAGAGAATAGACAAATAACAACACCAGAGACTAACCAGCACTAAACAAAGTATTATAATCTGTTTTGTAGGTGACGTATGTAAAAAAAGCTTATATCCAAAAATTAAAAAAACGCCGAAAGTCATGTCTATAGAAGATTAATATAGTTATTTTCTATTTACGATTATCAAGTAAAAAAAGCATCATAATTTTACTACGCATATTTGATAGAAAAGTAAAAAAAACATGTAGATACTCAAATTTCTCCTCTATATTGTAGTAAATTATTACTTTTTAAAGCTTCCCTTATTAATTTCTATTTCAAGCATTTTGTATTAAATTTTTCATATATTATAAATAATAAAGCTCGAATTTTTATTATCCTTAATATTTTTAACGTAAATTACTTTTTTTACTTGTGTTAAGAAACACTACATTTCAAATATATTTTTTTTCCATCTGTAGCTTCTTATTTTTCTAGTTGGTATGGTAATAAGTGCCACGAAGAAGTTTATTGTGCGTAATATTTGAAAAATAATTATAAGCATCATAGATAGAATCTAGTTAGCCATAAAAACTGGATCTAAAGTTATTTGTTTGAGTCTTTTTTCTTAAAAAAGCTTATTAATATTTGAAAAAGCAAATATCTTTGTTTCAAAAGTATTCTTGTGTATTAAAATAAATACATAAACCTAAAACTATTAACTATACTCTCAAACAAATTATTATAGGGTAGCTCGTCTTAATAAATATTTTTCTGCGTTTTCTTTTGAGAGTGTGCAATTTTTGGAGGGCAATGTAAATATAAGGCGAAAACGTAGTGTTTGCTTAACTAATAAAACCTGCAGGTCTGCTCCGATATGAATTTTTCGTACATATAATAATAGAAAATATGTGTATGTCTAATTTTCTGTAACACAATAACATAAACTTCTTAAAATAAGCCTAAATATCTACAAAGCAATTATAAGTATGAAGGAATATGTAAAAACATATTAATTACTTATTTATAAAGTACGAGCAACGGATGCTATTAGCTTTAGAACATTTTTTGGTTTTAAACTTTAAATATTTCATTTGAACTGCACCTAATAAAATAATTAAGTTGACAAGTTGATCAGTTTTTTATTTTTAGCGATTTAGGAAATGAAATTTTAGTATATCAAAGACTTACAAAGAAACATTCAATAGACCTAAGAGCGTAATTGTTGTGTATGATCTACTATACTATTTTGACAAGTAATTAATGTTTGGCCACTGGATCACTTCTCCCGCGAGTAAAAGTATTTGTCTATTTTATTATTAAATGTTTCAAGAGGATATATTGTAATTCTTAAATAAATTAATTTAGAAAACTTAAAATTATCAAAAGTTTGCGATAGTCCAAAAAAATTAAGATACATTATTTATTGCCATTATACAATAATTTATTGAAAAAATAATTTTTGGTGTTATCTATGATATTATAAAAAAAGTCAGAAAGTTAGTACTCTTAAAATGTTTTCGTGCACCGACACTATCTATGTAATTACAAAAATTAAAATGATCAATTTAATATTAGTAAAAATAAGAAAAAATGCAATAACTATTTAAGTGAATTCGTAAAGAATAGGCCACTAAAGAACAATTGTAGCAAATCCTACATCAGTTAACTTGTAGGGCGCTTTAAGAGCTAGGCATTATTTCAACCCATTTCGATAGCAATTCATAAACGCGTAAACATGATTAGGGTCGATAAAAACCGCTTGCTACAGGAAAGGTCACGCTTGCCTGCCATTTTCCGTGGCTACTTCCAGCTTCTTAAGCTCCCGAGAGGCTGAAAGCTGCAAAGCTCTCCCTCGAGGCCTCCAGATATGATTAGCTCAGTTCTGCTGGTTTTTCGTTGTCATTATCTACCGCTCATTCCTAATCTAATCCCCTAGTTCATCAAGGTCAAGAACCCACGAGCCGAGGAACTGCAAAGAGGTATGTAAATTGTCCCAAGATATTGCAAGAGACGCCGTTCTGCCGACATTTAAAGGCCCATAACCGTGAAGTAAACGGGCTTGAAAGTCGTTTTATTGTAGTTATAAAATCACGTTCTGTTCAGCGTATTATGGAATAATGGGCCCGTTTGGTGCTAAAATTTGGTGTTGCTTTTTTTAGTACACATTTAAATTTATGTAGTGGGGCAGCATTTTGTGTAATATAATTACTAATGTTAACAACATAAGGCATTAATTAGTGTACCAAATGTACGTAGGAGTTATGTCACAGAATTCACCTTCATTATATTGGTTTGTAGTCAAACCTGTTCTTAATTGTAACGCGTTAAGTGACTTAATAACATATCAAATTTAAATATAGGACAATATTTAAAAATGATAAGTGCATCTTTAATGAACTGTCGACTGTTTCACAGACTATGCCTTCGTATATATCTGATAAAAAATTATTTGGAATTCTATCGATGTTGAATGATACAGAATATTTATTAATAAAAATAGAAAATTGCGTCCTCATATTTTTTTGTATGTATATGAAATTAGATAATCATCATTATCAAGACAACTATAGAGGTACTAAAAAAGAATTGTAATTATTGATGTCAAAAGATTGAAAAGCATGCAGTTCGGTAAGAATCCTTAACAGTAAATAGTAAAAAATTTAAATACACTAAATTAAGTCCTAGTAATTTATAAAAAAACAACCGGAAAACCAAAATTTCCAATAGGGCATTTGCCTTGATAACTACGGTCCATCTAACGCATATCAGAAAGATGATACGAGAGATGATAAAAGCGTTATGAGATCCACATGACAAAACAAACATTAAAATATATAAACTTTCAGTTAGTTCTTCAAGAAAGTGTGGTCGATATTTTAGACGAATGGGATGTGGCGCCGTCATTAATTTAAAGGCCTACAAATTAGTATTGCAGAGGTAGCTCCTTACCTGTAAACGTTTTCTGATTTTATGCAAAAGTGATAGAACATTAGCAGAAAATATAAGCTATTCTACATTTTCTAAATGAGAAAAAGACAAGCAGGTCTATAAAGACTGTCAAGATATAATACGTCTTTTTAAACAAAATCTTACTATTTTGTCAGATGTGCTCTAAACACATGTAAAAGAGTGACAAAAAAAGACTTAGGATAATTAAGTGGCGCTTAGAAGGCCACAATATTATACGTTAAAATATGATCTTAAAATCGTTGTTTACCGAAAACGTCAGTATGGGAAAATTTAGCGACAGCCTAGAGCAACTTCATATTTATTAAGCTACAATATCCTATTGACTTTAAACCGATCCTAATCTGTACGTTTAATATCCTAGTAAGCTGAATATAGTTGGAGATTTTTATGGAAACATTAAATGCATATAGTTAAAATATATGTGTTGCTATGATCTGATCGAAAATGTTTCAAACTCGACAATAAAGCATATTTGTTGCAATAAGGTAAGGGTTCCAAATAGTGCAACCAAATGTAATCAGTAATCAGATTGAATTTGCTGTCACAATTTCTTAAAAATCTTCAATTCTTTTATGATTCGGGAGATACGGTGCCAATAGGCGACAAAGTTACTTACGCAACACTGAGTTATATGATGATTGAATATCTTACCAGGTTTGGGTAATAATATACTGCAACTACTTTATAAAATGCATTTGTTTTATTTCTCTAAAAAAGACAGAGAGGAGTAAATAAAACATCATAAAAATTGAAATTTCGAATAATATAACACTGTACAATAGTGTGATAGGATGATGTTTGCGCAAGTGACCGTTGATTTTTTAAAAATGAAGTGACAATTTAGCATATTTTATAATGTAATTTTAGTTATAACAACGGTGTCGGGTTTACAATTTTTTGTGGTATGTTCCATTTTTTTTTGTTTTTCGCTAATGTTGTTACTTCTCTTCATGTTTTATCTCTTCCTTTTAGTATTGTTCCTATTACTTGGTTCACGTTTTTCTTAGTCTTCCTCTTTTCTTTTTTGTATGTGTCCTCGCTTCATACACTCATTTTACTTGTCTTTTACTATTAATTTGTTGTATGTGGCCCTACCAACTGAGTTGTTGTTCAATGAAGCGCATTACTGGTTGTACTCCTAGTTCTTGTCTTATTTGTGTGTTTTTAATTCTGTCTTTTCTAGTCACTCCTAGTGCTCATCTCAAGTATTTCATCTCTGCGGCTTGTATCTTGTTTTTTGCCTTTCTGATAGTACCCAGGTTTCACATCCGTAGGTTAATACTGGTCTGTATATAGTATTGAAAACTTTTATTTTTGTTTGTTTAGAGATTTCTCTTTTGTTAATAAATTTTTGGTTCATTGCGTAGTATAGCTTTATTGTTTTATTAATTCTTTCATTAACTTCTGCTTCTTGTTTCCTTGATTTCTCTAACGTTACTCCCAGATATTTATATTCTTCTACTTGTTCTAATTTTACATTATTTATTTCAATACACATCCTGTTCTCCAATTATCATAACTTTTGTGTTATTAACTTTCTACAGCGGAGCTTATAGAAAGTTAATAAAATTATCATCCTGTCTGTCTGTCTGTGTGGCTGGAGACACTATAACTTCCGTTCTATTCAACGGATTCACTTCAAACTTAGCATACACACATATTAGGTCGGTGCCTTTCATGGGATTGATTTTCGGCCAAATCGGTTAACGGCAACGGAAAGTGACCGTTACGATTTTGAAAATTCATTATACTCACATATGTCACGCAGCATATCATTCGACTTTAAAAGTTTTTATCCTAATTTCATCGCACCGCTGTAGAAAGTTTCCTTTACGGTATTACACCGTTCTCGTTACATTTTTTTTTGTCTCCCTTCTTATGTATTGGTATTATTAGGGCTGCTCCTCACTCCCCTGGAATTTCTTCACTTCTCCAAGTTTTATTTGGTAATTCTAAAAGAATTTTTATCCCCACCTTTCCCATATTCTTTATCATTTCTGTAGTAATTTTGTGGTTTCTGGGTGTTTTGCAGTTTTTTAATTTTTTATTATGTTCCATTAGTTCGTCTATTCTCTCATCCTCCCCCTGGTTTTCATTTTCGTGTTCGGTTACCATGTTTTCGTTCGGAAATGTTTGTTGTCCTAATAGTTCCTGAAAATATTCCCTCCATCTTTCCATTATATCTATTTGGTTTGTTAGTATTTCTTGATTTTGTTTTTTATTTTATTAATTTTTAGTACTTTATAGAATAATTTCTGATTTCCAGTGTTAATACTTTCCACCCTATTTCCAAAATCTATCCACGATTTTTCTTTAGCTGCTGCTTCTAGTTCTTTTACTTTTCTTCTTTGGTTTTTGTATATTTCATACTGTTCCGGGGTTTTGTGTTTGTTAGATATTTTTTCATTCTTTCTTCTTCTTTTTGACTTCCTCTTTATATAACATTATTACAAATAAATATTAAGATGTTTTAGTAGGGTGTCCGTTGTCCACAATAAAAAAGCTTTAGTCTCCACAGAGAAGTGGTTTTATTTTTCAACAAAATGGAGCTGTTTGCCACACATAAAACATTAAATGGTCCTCAAATAATATTTTTAATTTTAAAATATGTTTCTGATAGCTTTAGTTCCCCGATCAAATACCTTTGGTATAAAATGAAGAAACGATTGCGTTTGATCGAATTATGCCAATTCTAGAACTAAGGGAAGTACAGAAAATATGGAATAACTACTCCACAACACTTTTAAAATTTAGGTAATACTGCCCATTAAAAAATTACTGCTTTAGTTAGATTACTTTAGTATGTCTTGTATGTAAACAATGTCTAAAATGTTTAGTACAGAATTAAAAAAATATATTTATATTACACTAACGTTTTAAATTGTATATTATATTCAAGTCCGATTTTAATTTTTATTTTATTATTAGTATTTTTACTGCAAAATATTATTCTCCTCTTTTCTAGTCTTTCAGCAATCTGGTCGAAGTTTTTTTACTAATTGTTTATAAAAAAATTGTTACCCGACTTTAGCTTTACTATCTTCACATTCTTTAATTTTATCATGTCTTTTTATTCATAGTTTTTCCTAATTTTGGCTTATTGTAATGATATTTCAAACTCGTTCTTATTTTGCATAATGTTTTTTTTCTAATACCTTATTTGCAATTAATTTTTTTTTGAGGTTTTTTGTCACACTCACAAATATTGTGTTGCACTTAAAGAAAGCGTGTTGGACAAGTTTAGCGTAAACAGAGGATTAAAATAATACCTTCTTTTAATTTTGTACTAGAATAAATTGTAAAAGAAACAACAGAGAAATGGCACAGTGTATCGTCACAAACGCCAATCTACCGTCTGTCAATAAATTATTACTTGTGAGATTACCCTAAAAATAATAAAATATAAAATCAAATCTATAGGGATAAGACACCACGATGATTAAGTAGGGCACATCTTTAAAGTAATAATGAGAGGAGAAAAGCCATTATGTTTTGAAAGCGGATAATATTCAATATTTAGGTGTAACACGAGGCAAGAATAAAGAATATCAGGAAGTTGATACAAAAATAACTAACTGAGGCATGTAGAAAGGCTGGAGCTGAAATTATATAATAACTAAAACTACAAACAAAAATTACCTAGAATAACATATGAAGAGGCAAAGGAAGGAGAAACACAAAGGTAAACCGATCAGGAAATTATAAGTGTATAACACAACCAAAGAAAATATATTCTGCAAAAAGCAATATTCACTATGTTTTGGAGATTAAGAAAGAAAAGTAACAAAGGTTATAGTAGAAAGTAAAGACGGCACCAAACGGAAAAGTATAATACCTTTTAATAAATACATGCGTACTGAAGATACAAACTTTTTTACAGAATCAATTCTAATTAGGAATACCAAAATATCAGTGACTATACACTGTATACTAAAAAAGAAACATTAGAAATGCATCTTCAACCCACACATTCCAAGATCGGTAACAGACAAACAGCCAAAGTAATCAAAGTGTTATTACATTCTTTTTACCTTACAAATTTTCCTAATCAGGGAGAATATTCCAAAAATTTACTGTAAAGAGTAGATGTTCTGATACTGTGCTTAATAATTCTCTAGTGGCCAATTCCAGAGAGGAATTACTTGCCACAGGCTTGGAAATATAATAAGATAATTTTTATTAAACACTTTTAAATCTACTAGCCTGGTATTCTACTATTTAAGGCAATGGGAAAGCTAAAAAACTAATACACGTAATACAGGATTTTAAAAAATACTTCTTTTAATCGTAATTAACATATGTATCGGCAGAGAAATTATGCAAATATGCACGTAAGCTGAAAGTACTTTTAGCTAACGAAAAAATAATTTAAGTAACTTGCAGAGCGCGACTTTGATATTTCAAATTATAATTGGTCATTTCCTAATACATTACCTGTAATTAAATAGAAGAATTATGAGTTTTGTTACTGTGGAAGCCATAGATATAATTGCAATATTCATCTTTTGCAAAGTACAATATACTGTTTTTGTTTATATTTTTAAATTTGAGAGTTGCAAAAATGCTAATTAAAGTTTGGAATTATAATTAATTCACAGGTCATAATGAATAAAGAAACGAAATAACTTTGTTTTTAATATAAGCAGACGAGATTGGAAAAATCTTTTTGTATGAGAAACTTGGCGTTGAAGGACCTACGGTTAAGATTGATCGAATCATATTATTTCAATTAGGAGAATATTCAAAAATCGCTACATGATCAATGTATAAAGAGTTAGATGCCATTTAAACTTGGATAGTATGGCCCGTGCATTGAAACAGAGTGGATGTGTGCGAGCCAAATTTTTACCTGCGATATTGCCGCGCCCGAGTCTCAGCCTTAAGGTCAGGCGAACTTATTTATTTGATAATTTAATACCTATGTAATCAACTTTAATATTAATGTTTCCCACTGGCAATGGGAATAATCCGCCATCACAAAATAACTCCAATATGTATCAACAATATGGTTACCCACCCTCCTATCAACAGCAACAGTATACTGTAAGTAACAGTATACATTCAACATCACCACTCTTCGAACAAACACCATTAAAGCAGTATGCAGTGCCATCAATCCCACCGGTTCAACCCTCTCCGTATTATACAATGCCCGTAATGCAATATCCAAGGTTGTCTCAAGTGCAATTACCTTCCCCGCAAACCTTGCCGCAAAATAATCAAATAGAAAAAGACCAGCAAGAAATTTTAAGTAATGTCGGCGAAGACGAAAACATGGCTGATAATAATAACACTTGGCAAGTGGTTCCTGGCAATAAAAGGAAAAGACGGAAATATACCCACAATTAACTCAAACATTCAACTTAACACAAACAAACCAATACTCTACGTTAACAGAGGAAACAGATGTACCAGGGGCTAGCAGCAACACTAATACTACGGGTCAAACTGTTCAACTGCCAAAACCACCGCCAATCTTTGTTCAAGGTGTCGAAAACTATCAACAAATGGTAGCTAGCATCACGCACATAGTCGAAAAGGAACAATATACCTCTAAATGTATGGCCAATAATGTCGTTAAAATCAATGTTCACACGCCTGACTCATACAGGAAATTGACCGCCCATTTTTTAGATACCAACGTTATATTTCACACATATCAAAACAAGCAGGAGAGGGCGTATAGAGTAGTTGTACGGCATCTACACCCCACAATCCCGATAAATGTAATAATAGCAGAATTGGCAGCAAAAATCATAAAGTTCGAAATATTAGCAACATCAAACCAAACAAACTAAAGAAGCCCTGCCGTTATTCTTCGTGGACTTGGAACCGGCTGATAACAACAAAGATATTTATAAATTGCAGTATCTGCAGAACCTAAAGATAACGGTTGAACCACCTAAGCAAAATAAAAATATAGTACAATGTACAAGATGCCAAAACTTTAACCACACGAAATCATACTGCAATCGCCCATATGCGTGTGTCAAATGCAGCGGTAACCATGATCAAGAACGTGCACCAAAAATAGGGATACGCCGGCAACGTGTATCTTATGCAATGGACTACATCCTGCCAACTACAAAGGATGTATGGTCTATAGAGAATTACAAAACAAGACCTACCCAAATACACAGCAACCAAAGAAACAACCTGCACAGTATAAGCCAGATATAAGAAATTTTCCTCCTCTGCCAAAACCTAATGTTTACGCTGATATGCCGATGCATACCTATAGCCACGTTACAGCAAATAAACCAGACTCATCTAATGACCTCACCTCGCACAATTCCTTGCCGAGTTTAAGGAATGTTCAATCAACTGCTACAAAAATAGCATGATCCTCAACATGCTCACAACAGTAATTGCCAAATTAGTTAAATAATGTCTAAATTCATACTATTGCATTATGGAATGCCAACGGCCTCCAATCTAAAAATTGGAGGTAGAAGTCTTCCTTCAAATGAACAAAATTGATGTACTACTCATAAGTGAAACACACTTTACAACAAGAACGTTTATAAAAATACCTCAGTACAGCATCTACCACACTGTACACCCAGATAATACAGCCCATGGTGGCGCAGCTATTATTATTCGAAACTCGATAGTTCATCATGAATTACCAAAATACGAAGAACCGTTCCTGCAAGCTGCCGTTATCGAAATCAGTAAACTTCCTAGCCCAATCACACTAGCGCTGTATATTGCCCTCCAAGACATAGACTAACCACGAACATACTACAACCATTCTTCAACACCCTTGAGGGAGATTTATAGTAGGTGGCGACTTTAATTGTAAACATACAAGGTGGGGTCTCGATTAATAACTACAAGGGTAGAGAACTTGAAAAATTCTTACTAACAACAATTACATGCATTTATCAACAGGTACTCCAACATACTGGCCGACTGACGTGAACAAGATTCCAGATTTTAAATTATAATTGGTCATTTCTAATACATTACCTGTAAAAATAGAAGAATTATGAGTTTTGTTACTGTAAAATAGATAAATTGCAATATTCATCTTTCAAAGTACAATATACTGTTTTTGTTTATATTTTTAAATTTGAGAGGCAAAATGTAATTAAAGTTTGGAATTATAATTTTCACAGGTCATAATGAATAAAGAAACGAAATAACTTTGTTTTTATAAAGACGAGATTGGAAAAATCTTTTTGGTTGGCGTTGAAGGACCTAGGTTAAGATTGATCGAATCATATTATTTCAATTAGGAGAATATTCAAAATCGCTAAGATCAATGTATAAAGAGTTAGATGCCATTTAAACTTGGATAGTATGGCCCGTGCATTGAAACAGAGGGATGTGTGCGAGCCAAATTTTTACCTGCGATATTGCCGCCCCGAGTCCAGCCTTAAGGTCAGGCGAACTTATTTATTTGATAATTTAATACCATGTAATCAACTTTAATATTAATGTTTCCCACTGGCAATGGGAATAATCCGCCATAAAATAACTAATAACAAAATATGGTTACCCACCCTCCTATCAAAGGTATACTGTAATAAAATTTCAACCACCTCTTCGAACAAACACCATTAAAGCAGTATGCAGTGCCATCAATCCCACCCCCTCTCCGTATTAACAATTAATGCAATATCCAAGGTTGTCTCAAGTGCAATTACCCCGCAAACCTTGCCCAAAATAATCAAATAGAAAAAGACCAGCAAGAAATTTTAAGTAATGGGGAAGACGAAAACATGGCTGATAATAATAACACTTGGCAAGTGGTTCCTGGCAATAAAAGGAAAAAGGAAATATAACCCACAATTAACTCAAACATTCAACTTAACACAAACAAACCAATACTCTACGTTAACAGAGGAAACAGATGTACCAGGGCAGCAAACACTAATACTTCAAACTGTTCAACTGCCAAAACCACCGCCAATCTTTGTTGGGTGTCGAAAACTATCAACAAATGGTAGCTAGCATCACCACATAGTCGAAAAGGAACAATATACCTCTAAATGTTGGCCAATAATGTCGTTAAAATCAATGTTCCACGCCTGACCCAGGAAAAATTTTGAACCAACGTTATATTTCACACATATCAAAACAAGCAGGGGGGCGTATAGAGTAGGAGGCATCTACACCCCACAATCCGATAAATGTAATAATAGCAGAATTGGCAGCAAAAATCATAAAGTTCGAAATATTAGCAACATCAAAACAAACAAACTAAAGAAGCCCTGCCGTTATTCTTCGTGGACAAGGGATAACAACAAAGATATTTATAAATTGCAGTATCTGCAGAACCTAAAGAAATAACCACCTAAGCAAAAAAAAATATAGTACAATGTACAAGATGCCAAAACTTTAACCCACGAAATCATTAACCCCAATTTTAAATGCAGGGTAACCAAACAAGAACGTGCACGGGATACCCCAAGGTATCTTATGCAATGGACCACATCCCCAACTACAAAGGATGTATGGTCTATAGAGAATTACAAAACAAGACCTACCCAAATACACAGCAACCAAAGAAACAACCTGCACAGTATAAAATATAAGAAATTTTCCTCCTCTGCCGTTATCGAAATCAGTAAACTTCCTAGCCCAATCACACTAGCCGCTGTATATTGCCCTCCAAGACATAGACTAACCACGAACATAACAAATTCTTCCCCTTGGGGAGATTTATAGTAGGTGGCGACTTTAATTGTAAACATACAAGGTGGGGTCTCGATTAATAACTACAAGGGTAGAGAACTTGAAAAATTCTTACTAACAACAATTACATGCATTTATCAACAGGTACTCCAACATACTGGCCGACTGACGTGAACAAGATTCCAGATTTATTAGATTTTTATATAGCCTCGGGCATTTCAAGAAATTATGTGGACGTCACTCCTAGTTTCGATCTATCTTCGGACCACAGCCCTGTGTTAGCTGTCATTAGCGCTAGTTATCCAAAAGCAGCCTAAGCCAGTACTTTGCAATAGACGAACTGACTGGGACAAATTTAAAGTACACGTCCACCGACATATAAATATTAATATAAGCTTAAAAACACCGAAAGAAGTAGAGATCGCAGTTAATCACTTTATAACAACAGTCCAAGAGGCAGCCTAGAATGCTACACCAATGAATATCCAGAAAATCGAGTCATTTAATGTTTCTAGAGATATAAGTGAATTAATAAAAGAAAAAGGAGAGCAAGGTCAATCTGGCAACGTACACACAACGTTAATGATAAAACCACATACAATCGACTTACTAATAAACTTAGGAAGAAGATGTTAGAGGCGCGTAATGAAACATTCCATAACTACATAACCAACTTATCCAAAGAAGATCACAGTATATGGAAAGCCACTAAAGGATTTAAGAGACCCCAACAACAAGTCCCGCCGTTACGCAAAACGATGGCTCCTGGGCAAGATCAGACAAAGAAAAGTTGAACTTTTGCCCAACATCTGGCAGACGTATTCACCTCACTCTAATGAAATTGATGAAGATGTTAACAACTTTCTCGAAGCACCACTACAACTATCACCCCTATAAAAAATTCACAATTGGTGAATTACAAAATGAAATAAAATGGTTAAATAATAAGAAAACGCCGGGCTATGATCTCGTTACAGGCCTTGTACTTAAACAATTACCACGACAAGGAGAACAATTCTTATTGGCACTCTTTAATGCAATCCTACGCTTAACATACTGGCCCTTAATTAAAGTTTGCACAGGTCATCCTAATATTAAAACCTGGCAAACCACCAAATGAAGCTCAGTCTTATCGCCCAATTAGTCTACTGCCTGTCGTGTCAAAACTCCTAGAAAAAATATTAAAGCGAATAAACGAAAATAGTCTACTTGAAGAATGGATTCCAAATCACCAGTTTGGATTTCGCAAAGGACACTCGACCATAGAGCAATGCCACCGAATAACCAATATTATTCAGCAATCATTTCATAGTAAGAAATATTGCTCTGCTGTATTTTTAGATGTGCGGAAGCGTTTGACCGTGTTTGGCACAATGGGCTACTATTTAAAATTAAACACATCTTTCCACATCAATACTATTCCTGCTTAAATCTTATCTAACTAATCGACACTTTCAAACCAAAGTTGGTATGGAATATTCACAACTGTATCCAATCACGGCTGGTGTTAAGGGGGGCCACCTTTTCTTTTTGCAAATGCAATTAGATACTTAGGTCTCCATATGGACACAAGATTAACGTGGAAACCACATATAATAAAAAAACGCAAAGAAATGGACATCAAAATTAAAAAAATGTATTGGCTCATAGGAAGAAACTCTCAACAGAAAACAAATTACTGGTGTACAAATCTATCATACGACCAATATGGACATATGGCTGTGAACTCTGGGGTTGCGCCAGCTACTCAAATATTGACATAATACAACGTTTCCAGTCTAAGACATTAAGAAGTATATTCAATGCTCCCTGGTATGTTTCAAACCGTATCCTCCACTTTGACTCCAACGTACAATATGTGCGGGACATAATCAGACAACGGGCTACAAGCCACCATGCTCGGCTAGTGGGACACACTAATAACGAGATTACACCGCTAACACAGCAGCCAGTAATGAGACGACTTAAACGGAAGTGGCCATGGGACTTGACAGAATAAAGAAATCATACACCATCCCCTAAGCCTTCAAATGGAGGTAACGAGACTGCACCACTGGGTGCACCTCTCTTCAAATCTATTCCAAACTTCACGCAATTAGCTCATAGAATTTATTGTAATTAATTCTGATTGCTAATGTACACGAATTCAATAAAAAATTTAAACTTGGAACAAAAGGCGGAACATATTTATGCTTTGTATTTCAAAATGTGTGGCAAACACTTTGTTTGCAATATGTTAATTAAAGTTCGAATTTATTTGGGCGGATCCTAATGTGCAAAGAACAAAATTACGTTTTTTATTGTAAGCAAGCGAGATCGGAAAAATATTTGTAGCTAAGATAAAATATACTGTTTTTCATTCGATTCTTAACTTTTGCAAATTAAAAAAGCACCTTAATTTTGTTAATTTTATTGGCTTAATGAGAAAACTGATACAAAAACGGCCAATAGCAATTTGTTTTTTACCCATGAAGACCCTGAAAAAATTTTTTAGTTTTATTTTTAAACAAACTGGTGACAAGCTTATTTGTTTTAAACTATAAAAAATAATAAAATTATTTTTAAATCGATTATATTGTTATGTCGATACAGAAAACCAGATACTATTACTGTAAAATTTTGGCACACTTTTTATGTTTATATAACTGCTGCAACCCTAGACGTAGAATAGATTATATCTTAAATGGGGCAGTTCAATGGGTTTCCAACTAAATACTGAACTTAAAAAGTATCTTTGAAACTGTACGCGATCAGAAGGTGTCAACAGACAGGAGTTTTATTTTCTTTTATATGGAATTGAGTAATACATGATTTTATTAAACTTAGTAATTAAGGATTCTATGTTTAACATTACCTAATTGGATTATTCTAATTAGGAGAGTATTCAAACATCACTACAGGGCTAATACATAAAGAGTTAGATACCATTCAAATTTAAAACGAAAGGTGAGACAAACCCAAGAAAAACATCACTACTTGTCTTTGCTATATAAAATATAAACTTATTTAATTTAAATATTATCAATAAAAGCATTCAGATGGGCCAAGAAATTATACAGTGTGCTTCAAAAAGAATCATCCGATATAAAAAATCATAACTATTCAGTTTTTCATCCGTTTTAATCGAACTATGTACTGCTAGAAAAAAGGAATTCTCGAGTTTCACGTGGTTGTCGATAAGTAGCACCAGCGCGCTTTGTTCACCTGCCATTTCAGTGTGTGTCAAGATGGCGACTGGGCAACAGCAATCATTTTGTGTTCTGCGCTTTGCGAAGTGTGATCTTCGGCGACAGTATGGTGTTGAATCTTCCACTCCTCAGATCATTAGGCGACGGTAATAGACAATTTCTAAACACAAGCTGTCTGTTTAAAGGAAAATTCAGTGCTCGTTCCCATGTGTCAGACGAAGATGTAAAGTGCACCCGGCTGAGTTTCGCACGTAGTCCCCAAAAATCCACTCGGCGTGCCGGCAGAGAACTAAACATTTCCTCAAAGTCTTTCTGGTGTACTTTACGGCGACGTTTGATTATAAAACCGTACAAGAAAACTCTTCATGCAGATAGGGGCTTGTGGAGTTGTGTGAATTTATCCTCAATAAGATAGCAGAAAATGACAATTTTATAACACGTTTGGTGTTTTCTGACGAGGCTACTTTTCATTTAAGTGGCATAGAAAACCTCCACAATGTTAGAATATGGGGTACGGAGTAGCCACTTCAAATTATACAGCATGAAATAAACTTCTAAACTTAATGTTATTTTTGCAGTTTCTTAGAAAAAGTGTACGGTTCTTATTTCTTCTTAAAAAACACTACGGGAATCACATATTTAGATATGCTTGAAAACTGGCTTTTTCCCTAGTTAAAAACCGATTTGGATAACTTCATTCACTACATTAGAGCCTAAGAATTCAAGAATTTTTGAATAATTAAATTCCACAACGATATATATGAGACCTAACGATTCAGCTTTACACTGGCCTCCAAGATCGCCGGGCCTCGCTGTGTGAGAATTTTTCTTGTGGGAGTTTATAAAAAACTGCGTAACAGTAGTTAATGTGCAAAACAGCAATGGGTCCAGATATGGTCGCAAAAGTTTGGGACGAATTTGGCTAGCATATGGACATATGTCGTGCATCACAAGAGGGAAATAGTGAGCACCTATAATTTGCTATGCAGAAATACTGTAAGATTAGATCCATAATGTATAGTTAATTTTAAGTGTTTATGTTTATTACTTTTTCTAATATAAACATTTGAAATCTAATGCTTTTTTCTGATACACACTGTTTATCTTGTACTAACTTGAAGCAAAAGTAAACTAAAATGCGCTAAAACTAACATTTAAAACAAAACAAATGTGGTTCTTATTACAGGAAAGAAAACGCAGGAACTGAAACCTAAAGAGATTTAATGCTTTTAAACTACAATTGTTATTTTGATGTTTAAAAACAAAATAAAAACCAGCTATTACAAATCTTATAACAATACAAAGATTAACATGATTGAACATCTACAATGCCATCAAAAGATTTCTTATTTAAATTTTCCTATATATCTCTTTAAAGAAAAAAATTTATAGAATGAAATTCACAAAAAATTAGCATATGTACAGCAAACATCACAGACACAGATTAATATAAGGAATAGTCAAAAAAGATTTGGATTTAAATATAATCTCTGATTTTACTACTCAATGGAGTATTTTTTTCACTTCTATATTATCAAATGCAACCACAATAATTGAATACAAAGTTTTCATTCAGTAACATTTAAATTTTAACACAACTTCTTACCGATTCTCGCATTATTCTTCTTACCAAAACATAGATACCTCTATCGAATTTCAAATTCTTGAATATTGTTGGTGGTGGTAAGGGCTCTACGCGCCGCGTGGGAGCTCGGCCTGCGAACTGAGAGGTTAAGACTCTCATACGTTCGCTCTCTCTGCCCGGTCGTCGCGCACCATCTCTGATGCGGGGCGATGTGGCAAGCACCGCACCACCTTAGACGACCGCCATTATTACCCCTTGTTCGAATGAACGCAGGTACTCAATTATTTTTAGTGACTGAGTAGGCCACCCGCCAGGCATCAGAGAACACCGAAAATTAAACCCGGCTCCGTCAGCATCGCAGCCCGCCCCTCAACCACGGGACCACGCTGGCTTCTTGAATATTGTTAACCAAATAGAAAATATCAAATTTACAAACACTAAAGAAAGAGAAATGCAAAGTACAACAGAAGGAACATTGCAGCTACTTTACTATAACAAAACAGATAATAATCCCGTATCTACAGTCAATTAAGTAAGAGCGTGTTCGGCATAACTAGCAGTTGGTAAAATGTGTCGTCCTAATTCTTTTGTGAGTCAATAGAAAGAACCTTTGTAATTGATGTTTTGTTATAAAAGATTCAGTTGGCATTGAATTCTTGCTATAGAAACTCGTAAAGCTTTATGTGTCCCCCTGTACCAACCCGAAAGGTCCGAAAATGTCTCAGGCAACGGCTGTTAAGTACATAAACAAGTCAAAAATATTCATCAGCAGGCGGGTACAGCGATACAAGGCGACAAAAACAACCGATGTCTTGCCGGGACGTGACTCGATAGGCAAAGTGTCCCCTAAAGTCGAAAAAATTTTTTTTCTCGGAAAGCGAACTTAAAAATGCGTCAAAAAGCAGCAAAATTGAAACAAAAAGGTGTACCAATATTGTAGGCAGCTACCCAAACTTATCTCCGTACGAATATCAAATGACGTAGTTCAGTGAAGAAGCTTTTGTTAGATGAAGCGACTCGCTTGGGTAAAGGACAATCTCGACTAAAATTAAAGCAATATAATTTTTACGGATGAAGCATCTGCTTGTTATAGTCTCACGAGCCTGGTTAATCTAAAGTAACAGATTGGTACAGCGGACTGTTAAACACCCGTTAAAAGTGTATTTTTGGGGTTGCTTCTTAAAACTAGACTTTTAAAACATTATGTAGGAGCTAAATGCTCGAGATTTATATGAATTATTTTTGACCGATTACCGAACGTTGGTTCATCAAGAAAAACTCGGACTAGATCTTTGCAGAGGAAAGAGCAGTTTGGCATGGCTATACTTGATTGGCCGTCACAATCGCCCGACGCAAATCCGATTAAGAATGTGTGAGCTTACATTACAAGCTTTGCGAAAGAAAAGTAATTTTTTTTTGAAGCAGTTAAGAGGTTGCGGACAAATACGCTATCAATTTGGTCGAAAGCATGCCTAGAAGATGCCAGGCAGAGGTGATTGGACACATTATTGATATTTTAGCATATTTGTTCTAATAGAGTACAACGTAGTTATGTACTTAAAAATGTTTTTAAATAATTTTTTTTCACATAATATCGAACATGCTCTTACTTAGCTGTATGTGTTAAGGCAACAAGTGAACAAACACAGATAAACAACTCATTTGAACGCAAAACACTAAGACCTGCTCTAATTTTTATATACGGGATAACAAATACAACAGCGTGATAGTTGTCGAAGAAGAACTGTGTGCAAATAATACATTCAAAATAAATCTTTATTTCTGAAAATAAGCAACAACGAGTCGACGATTCAGAGAGCTGTTTGTCACTGTTTACTCGCAATAAACAGGATTTCTTGCGGTGACAATGGACGAAATATGGATCCATCACTTCACTTCGGAGTCAAAGCGGCAGTCAGCTGAGTGACGTGCAGTTGGTGAAAGCTCTCCTCGGTTTTGGTATGCGCACGGTATAATTTACATCGACTACCTTGAAAAGGGAAAATACATCAACAGCGACTATTACATTGAGTTATTGTTGCGTTAGAAGAAAAAAATCATCTTTTATCAAGACAATGGACCGTGCCACAAGTCAATGAAAACAATGGCCAAATTGAACGAGTTGGGCTTCAATCTGCTTCCCCACCCACCATACTCTCCAGATCTAGCCCCCAGCGATTACTGGCTCTTTGCTGATCTCAAAAAGATGCTCCAGGGAAAAAGATTTGGCTCGAATGAGGAAGTAATCGCTGCAACTGAAGCTTATTTTGAGGACAAGGACAAATCGTTTTACAAGAATGGTATCGAAAAATTAGAAAAGCGTTGGAATGATTGTATCGCACTTGAAGGTTGAATTTTGCGAAACAAATGTTGTTTTCTTAGTTAGTCCCGAGACTTATTGAACGATGTGTTATAAGGACAATACAAAAATTCCAAATTAATTCGCAAACCAAATTATCGACGAACATTCAGACGTGTTATTCATCATATAAGAGATACAAAGGATTTCTGAAAACTACCACGAAAAACTCTTTGGATGCCTAAACTACTTCATAAATTTATTTATCAAAGTCATCACTGGATATATTTTTCTTCAATGACTATCAACACTTTGCTAAATGTTTGGCCCGAGTAGTTCGTAAAATCTAAATAATTAAAAAATAACTACTTCAAACAAACTTTTTTTCTAAATTGACTATTTGTGTTTTATGATTTTCTCATTTGTCAGCTCTGCTAATTTATTAACTTTTTCGATAACATTAGATTTTACTCGTTGATGTGTTTGAGAGCTGTAATTAAAACTTCGACGCTTCAATTTGAAACCACAAATGAAACGCTTGCCTCACATTATTTTCTTCCTCTTTGTGTTTACAGAACTCATTATACCACACAAAACCCCCGTGGAAAACACTCAGCTTTTTATTGTACCTGGATTATTCGCGATCTCCCTCCTGCCGCCCTTAATTCCGAGCTGCTCCATTTGCAGTGCGGCTGGGCAGTTTAAAATTAAAACGGGCACGTCCCGCCGGGCGATCACGCGGCGGCAAAGCTCGGCTTCGGGATGCTGATATTTTGCGGCGTTTTGGGAGCAAAGCGCGATTTTGCGTTTCGGTATTTTTGGGGCTGGGAGGCGACGTGCAAGCTAATTGTGGGCGCAGGGATAGCTCTGCCAGGTAACAGGGCAGCTTTCGGCTTTAAACATTCAATTTACATGCCGCTTTCCCGGCTGTACCGACAGCGGTTCGGTGTGTGGGAATTGCCGGAGGCAGCGGTATTACGGCAGATTTGCTGTAGCGCTTGTGAATTACTGTTGAAATCGATACAAAGCTAAATAAACCGTTGATGAATTACCGTGCTTTACAGAGTAATTGGTTTTGTGATAACAGAAGGATAGTAAATTATTGCAATGTTTTTCCCACATTTAATTTTTAATTTTTGGTTGCAAACACTTATCTGCCATACAATTAAATGTAGCTGTTTTTTAACAATCAAAACATGTAAAGTATAATATAATAACGTAGTGTTTGGACATTCGAAAAAAGTGATAACACCACAAATAGATTATGTTAAAATTCTACATCTCTTAGAGTTTAATAAGCTCACTGAAAACAACATGTTAGTTACTAGTGATGAAACAAAAGTAATTGCCCTTACAACTTCTAAGAGCTAAGATCATCAGAGAGAAAACGAAGTAAAACTAGCCCATTCTCACAGAAAACCAAACAAACGACTGAAACACCACCTACTAACAGGTATGCGGCTTTAATTGCTGCAGACACTTTAGGACAATCAAAAACTCTAAACAAAATAAAAAGGAAAATAACATACAAGTATCTCTTTTCATACTTCACTACGTTACAGCAATTCAACCCTTATTAAACTTAATTAATTCCCACATTGACGAAAAAAATAATTACTATCAATTAATGCAAGGCAATTAAGTAAATTACAACTAAAAAATGTTGAAGACTACAAAACAATTAGGGTTGTTTTGGACCAACACAAAGTACCAAGACATACTTACAGCTTGAAAAAGGAAAAACTTTCAGAGTTCTCTTAAAACAAATGCATCATTCCACAGATGTAAACTTAATCGAAGAAGTTTTACCAACAGAGAGTCATGTAGTAGTAAATATTAATTACCTTATTAACAGAGCAACCAAACAAAAAAAAACCTATTTTTCATTGACGTTAAACCTAGTCCAGGCAACAAAAAAATATTTAAAATCAAACACATCGATAATGCTATAGTAGTATTCGAAGAGCTAATGAGAAAACCTCAGATTCCTCAGTACAAAAGCTACACATCACAACTTAGCAACCAGTAAAAAACAAACCAACCTACGTAATTCCTTAATCCTCTAAAAATCAAATTGCATTTCAAATACCTAATTTTCACAAACAAATAATAATACTCCCGGACAACCAACAGAATATTTAACCTCTATAATAGTGCCAATGCAGCAAACCATTAAGCCCAACAACAAAACATTAACAACTAAACAGCTGAGATCAGACTGTTACGAGAAAAATTGTTTAAAAATAAAAATGATTCTGATTTATAAGATAGCCTTTGGAATAACGGTGGTCTCTCTAACAGGAAGTTGGAACATTTCTCATACTCAGCAGCATTAATATCTTACTGACTTCTGTTTGAGAAGTGAGTTTCAGATATCAAATTATATTATGTACTTTACAAATTATCCAGACTCAGAGAGGCAAGCAAGGACTGTCACAGACATAATAATCAAAAAACGTATCTAACATCATAAGCTACCTCACTTCAAGAAAAAATTATATACAAGCAACGACCCTAGAGATTGTAGACGGGCATATTTTACTTACATCGTCCGAAGACTACAGTCTTTATGATCATTATCTTAACAAGGAGAGTCTTATCAAATACTTTTGGCGACTGGGTAGCAGATTCATGGCTGGTAGAGATTACAATGCAAAGCATGGTCACTAGGGATCTAACCTTTCCCCCCGAGGCAAGGGCAGACCTCTGTACCAAGTCACGCAAGAACTTCAATTATATCAATTGTCTACATATAAACCTACATATTGGCTAACTTATCCTAACATAATACCAGATTTGCTGGACTTATTAAGTGGCGAAACGCAGCGGAGTCACTTACTAACTTCATGTTGTCCGTCCGTCCGAGCTAAAACTCGATAACGGCTGGGAATTTCCAAATTCTGTTTTCACCAATCGACGCGTGACCAAAAAGGCTTGTTTTCTAGTGATTTTGAAACTGATTGGTCAAAGGTCAACTAGAGGGTTCTTAAATTTTGGAGACTGCTTCGCCATTTGGCTATGCGTTGCAAGCTTTGCAGCTTTATTTGTTACAAAAGGTATTGCTCTAGGACATCAGGATATCTGTTCATGTTAAGATTTATTTTCCAACCACGTTCTTGTTATAGTGCTACAATAATTGAAAAAGAGAAGTTGGTTAAGCTCTTCAACAATAGAACAGACTAACAATACTTCAGGAACCTAGTGGACGACCAACTTAACATGAGAATGCCATTAAAATACTCGGAAGACCTAGAACCGCTATTTTAAACTTTACCAAAATTATTCAAGAATCAGCTTGGACTGCTATACCTGTCATTCCAACTAAAAGTATATGCGAATGCTGTCCAATATTCGCCAAAAATAGCTAAGAAGAGACGCCTTAGGAAAATTTGGCAAACCACCAGATATCCTTCAGTTAAAACGCAATGTAATCAGACCTCTAATGAACTAAAGAGCCTAGTTAGAAATCTTAAAAAAATATCTTGAAAACCTTACTTACCGCCGCGGATGACGCGAATTATTTATGGACGGCGGCCGAGAGAATAAAACGACAAAGAAATGAAAAAGGCTGACACCTATGAAATATTTAGTGAAAATATTCCGACCCTCGCCGTCGTCAAATACTCCTGAAGCAGAACCGGAAATTAAGGATGCTTTAGAAGCTCCATACCACATGTCTCCGTTACCAGATTTACTTACAGTCAGGGAAGTCAAAAGCGTGATCAAAATTAATCTTCATCTAAAAATAAAGCTCCTGGCTTATAAAGAAACTTCCACGTAAGAGCATAGTTATGCTAACAATTATTTACAATAATGTGTTAAGACTGGGCTATTTTTCAGCTCCGTAGAAAGCCTAAGAAATTCTAAACCTAGCAAACCACTGAACTAAGCTCTTACTAGCCTATCGGCCTCTTGCCTTTACATGGCAAACTATTAGAGAAGCTGCTTCTGAAAAGACTCACGCCTATTGCAGAAGATCTCAATCTTATTTCAGACCATCAGTTTGACTTTAGACTTTAGTCCGCCGTGTGGTAGACTTTATAAACAAATCATGTGAAGAAAAGAGGTATTCCACAGCAGAATTTCTTGATGATAGCCAGGCTTTTTATATAGGCTGGCATGATAGTCTCCTTTATAAATTAAAATCTTTATACTTGCTCATACTAAACTATTCTAAAAGTTTACCTACATGAAAGGTATGTTCAAGTCAAATATGAATAGAAACTAATTGAACTTCATAAAATCCTATCTGGTGTAACCCAGGGTAGCATGCTGAGGCCGTTTTTATACCTTCTCTATACTGCGAATTTGCCCACCAATGACTAATCATTCACGGTCACACTTGCCGACGGCAAAACGTTTATGGTAAAGCATAAACATCCCACAATAACCGCTGAGATACTTTCACAAAATGTACCTCAAGTCTTCATCCATAGTGCATCACTACCACATGTAACAAAGGTGAAATATCTAGGCTTGTGCCTTAATAGAGGCCTGCCGTGGAAAGAATACACTTAGAAAAAACGGAAACCATTTAGTTTGAAATTTAGCAAACATTATTGGCTATTAGGAAAAAAACCCAAATTATTTCTTTGTAACAAACTCTTCGTATATAATGCAACATTTAAGCCACCTGGACCTATGTTCTACAACTCTGGGATACAGCAGACAATACCAACATCTAAACCATCGAACGCTTCTAATCCATATAGTTTGAAAAAGTAGGTGTTTCATCAAATAATTGTTGAATTAGGTGTTTGTTAATGATAAATATGAAAAAAATACGTACTTTCGAATCAACTAAAAAGTAACCACGGATTTTGGTCGCGTATTTTTGAAAAATAAGAAAATAAGTTGAAAACACTTATTCGAGTTTATCGCGTACCGTAATCCGTGGTTACTTTTTAGTTCATTCGAAAGTACGTATTTTTTTCTTATTTATCATCAGCAAAAACCTAATTCAACAGTTATTTGATGAAAAAAATATAGGGCTCCTGGACTAATAGTGCTACGTGCTACGTGTGATGCTCTTCTCTGCCTAAGAGACGTAGACATTTTGAGTGACTTAAAAGTGGACTCTGTGAAAGCATAGTAAAAAATATTTAAATAAGTTGAAATTCCATCTTAACTATCATGCTGTAAACATTCTCGATAACAGTGCGAACGTTCAAATATGCAATAGAATTAAGCCACTTGACTTGCCTCGTAGATTTATATAGCTGTAAATGTTTAATTAATAATTATTTTAACACAGTCATCAAATATATAATTGTAAACAATTTCTGTGTTAGAATTGGTGGATCCTCTCATATCTATTCATCACACTGTTTTGCTTACTGTATTTTTTTATACAGATTGCAATTAGTTAATATATTTAATTAAAACTCATTTAGGTGTTTTGCTAGTCTATTTAGATACTTGGTGATGAGTCTGCGGATTTTTCTTCTTCTAGATGAGTTTAGGGTTCTACTGCTGATATATCATAAAGCATCAAATATCATTTTTAATATTTTACATTTGTAGTATTTTTGTGCTAATCACCATAACTGGAATGCATAAATTAGTTTTTTTATGGACTTGTTTAGTACGAATTTATTTTTTATTGTAAGCTTTCAGTTGCATTCAGGAAGTAATCCATTTGTTTTAAGTATGTTTGCTGTTATATATGGCTTTCACTCTCAGTCCTAAGTATTTTACTTGGTTTGCAACTGCTAGTTAAGTTTCATTTATTAATATAAGTGGGCAATGCGTTTATAATAAAAACAATATAATTTTAAAATAAAATAAAATAAAGCTATTTTACAAATAACTAAATTTTTTATATTATTTTGAATCATAGTCGATTAGATTATGTTTTAAGTAACACCCCATTTAAGTGTCTACCTCAAGCAAATTTGATGAACCCAATTTCAGATAACTTTGTGCAATACTCGGGCTTAATGTCACGAATGCAGCGATAGATGTTCAAATAATGGTACGATGATGCCACCACGTCATAAACCACACTATAGAGTGATTTTTGCGGATGTTAGGGCTCCTCGTGAATCTCTTGTGGACTGTTTTCACACCAAAAACAACAATTTTGTTTGTTAACATTTTCACTTAACCAGAACTAAGCTTTATCTAAGAAGATAATTTTTTGCCCAAGCAGCAAAGTCACGGCATTTACGATGGTCCAGGGGCTTCAGTTCTTGGGTCAACACAATATTATATGGGTGTAAACCATAATATTTCCGAAAAATAAGACAAGTTGTTGTTCTTCTAAACCCCAATTCTTGAGCACGATGAGGAATCGACAAATTTGGAGCCCATACAACGCTATCTCTTACAGCAGCAATGTTATCTAAATTGCTTGCATTTTGAAGTTTTGTTGGTATTTTTAAATCGTGGAAAGTAAAATCCCTTTCAAAATTTTTAACGATTCGACGGATAGCAGGCACAGAATAGTTTCGCGAAGTGTTCACAAAAGATGCTATGGGAGGTACGGCCATACTGATCAAGAATAGTATTAAACATTATGAGCTATCAAAATTCAAGGAGGACTTCCTACAAGCAACTAGTGTTCGAATAGAAGACTGGCACGGTCCGCTCACACTCTCAGCAGCGTACTGCCCGTCAAATCCTCTACTAACAAAAAAGATTTTATTAACTATTTTCGCTCCTTGGGTAATAGGTTCCTAGCAGGCGGAGACTATAATGCGAAAAATAGTCTCTGGGGCTCCCGTATATCTCCACCAGGACGGGGAAGAGTACTATATAAAGTTGTCCAAGAACTACAGCTAAATTATTTATCAACATATGAACCAACGTACTGGCCCACAGATGTTAACAAAATTCCGGACTTGCTGGATTTCTTCGTTACCAAAGGTATAGCTCCTGTGTACCTGGACATCTCATCATGCTTGGATCTTAACTCCGATCACACTCCCGTTATAGCTACAATAAGTGCAACAATTATTGAAAAAGAAAAGCCATCAAAACTTTTTAATAACAGAACAGATTGGTACCACTTTAGATCTTTAGTGGATAATAAACTGAATATGAGAATACCGCTCAAAACCACTGATGACGTTGAGGCTGCGGTATGGAACTTTACCCAAGTATTACAAGAGTCGGCTAGGGAAGCGACACCAGATATCCCAATTACAAGGAAACAGGAATGCTGTCCAATGGTCATCAAAAAGAAAATTGCTGAAAAAAGAAGGCTGAGGAGAATCTGGCAGAACACTGGTTACCCCTCTGATAAAACACGCTATAATAAAGCATCTCTGGAACTCAAGAGTGTAATAAAAGACTTAAAGAATAAAAACTTTCAAGAGTACTTGGAAAATTTAAGCCCTACCATTGATACAAACTAAGCTTTGTGGAGAGCAACCAAAAGGATTAAATACCAGCATCAACAAATTCCCCCAATACGCAAAGAAGACAACAGTTGGGCACCCACTGATTAGGATAAGGCAGATGTTTTTGCTAGGTATCTTAGTAAAGTTTTTCAACCTTTGCCCTCTTCTTTAACACCAGAAGAAGATGCTGAAATAAAGAATTATTTCCACACACCATATCAATTGGCCCCACTGCCAAAGCTCTTCTCAGTTAAGGAAGTTAAAGATATGGTTAAAAATGATCTACATCCAAAAAAGGCCCCGGCATTGATCAAATAACAGGAAAGATAATCAAGGAACTTCCTCGCAAATGCTTTGTTATGATTACAATCTTATTCAATTCAGTCCTGCGCTTAGGGTACTTTCCGTTACTCTGGAAGGTGGCTCAAGTGATTCTTATATTAAAACCTGGTAAACCACCGAACGAGACTGCTTCATATAGGCCAATTAGTTTACTATCCATACTTGGTAAACTATTAGAAAAATTGCTAGCCAAAAGACTTACGCCAATCATTGAAGAGATGAATTTTATTCCAGCGCATCAGTTTGGATTTAGAAGGGAGCATTCAATCATACAGCAGGTCCATCGTGTAGTCAACTTAATAAATCAATCTTTTGAAGAAAAAAGTTACTGTACAGCAGTCTTCCTCGACGACAGCCAAGCATTCGATAAGGTATGGCACTGTGGCCTGCTGTATAAATTGAAAAGATCGCTACCACATTCATATTATATTATAATTCAATCATAGTTAGAAGAAAGATACTTCCAGATAAAATATGATCAAACGTTCACTAAAATACATCCGATTAGATCAGGGGTACCACAGGGGAGCGTCCTCGGACCCCTTTTGTAAATCCTTTTTACAGCTGACATGCCTACCAATGATCAGTCGGTCGCAGCTACTTTTGCGGATAATAAAGCAATCTTGGTAATACATAAAGACCCAGTAACAGCTGCAAGAACGCTACAAAATCACTTAAATGATATCGTAAATTGGACCAAGAAGTGGAGAGTTAAAATAAATGAGTCTAAATCATACCACATTACGTTCACAAAGTGTAGAGGCAACTCACCACAAGTTTTCATTAACAACAATCCATTACCTCAAGTAACAGAGGTCAAATATCTAGGAATGCACCTTGATAAGGGGCTGACATGGAAACCTCATATTAGGAATAAAAGAAAACAACTTGGCGCCAAATCAACAAACACTACCGGCTATTGGGCAGAAAATCCAAATTGTCTCTTAGGAATAAATTGTTAGTTTACAGCGTCGCTTTCAAACCAATTTGGACTTATAGTGTCCAACTATGGGGAACTGCAGCCAACACTAACATCCAAATTATCGAAAGATATCAGTCAAAAGTCCTACGTGCTATGTGCGATGCTCCGTATTTTGTGAGGAATGCTGACATAATGAGTGATGTGAAAGTGGACACAGTTAAGGAAACTATTAGAAAGTTTAGTGCTAAATATCTAAATAAACTAAAACATCATAGCAACGTCTTAGTGATCAACCTTTTGGACAATAGTGACAACATCCAAAGACTAAACAGATTAAAGCCCCTTGACCTGCCAAATAGACTTTAGTTGTAGTTAATGTTTTTATTATTATTATAAATATAAGCAACAACTATATTTTAAGATAACACTGAGTTAAGGTCACTGGACCTTAAACTCACATGCATACTACTCAACCCACAATTCACACATTAAATTTTCTTATTGTAAGTTTTTATAGATTGCAAATAGTTAATAATAATAAAAAAAAATTAATATTATAGATTTTCTGATTATTTTTTACTGTGACTAAACTTAGAACTAAGGTATTAATTGATTTTTAGTTAATCTGTTTTTTATGTTAGTTAAAATTCATAATTGTGTAATTTTTCTTTCGTTGCGTAACACCGATACTCTGATGTGTGTGCTTTATAATTACTTAATGAGCAATTTGTTGTTTAAATTAGTACGTATAATGTTTAATATTATTATAAATAATTTTACGGCGTTTTAACATTAAACTTCATTATTGTCTATCTATTTTAAGTTAATTTATGTTATTACGTCATATAAATTTTAAGCACGTTAGGTTAATTTATAATTTATCTGATTATATCAAAATTTTTAAGATAAGCTTTGTTTTGCCTGTTTGATTAGACGAAGCAAAAAATGTATTTGTTTGTAGTATAGTATTGCTAATTAATTAGCTGTCGTTTTAATTTAACTGTCGTTTCTTAGAGCGGGTTAATATTCTACATTTAATCTAACTTCTACGTATTTCTTTATTTAATTTTCATTATTCCAGTGCTGTAACTAATTTACTTACAAGTGAATAATGAGCCCTAATAAATGCTAACTGATCGCATAGTTCTGGTTTTATTAAAATAGACTGAAATTTTTAAATAAGAATACTAGAACTATCTAAAAATTTGAAAATTAGAGATTTTATCTTTTCAAAATGCTTGGCGTAAAAAAGAATTGCGTTAAGCCAAGTATCCCATCGCGATATTACAGGCTCAAGAACCAACGGAACGTCGGGTAATTTTTCTCTCTATATAACTGCACCCTCAATGGAGCCTTTATAAACATTTTTTATTAATGAATTTAATAAGAAAAAATCATTTAGACTTTCTTCAGCTACTCCATTTAAACCATGAGCCAGGCATGTAACATGAATTAGATTTTTGTATAAAAACTTTAGTTGTCGCCCAGCCTTTGTCATGTATGGTGCTGCGTAGGATAGCATCACAAAATAATTTTTTTATCGCTATCTATACGAAATTCGGGTAAATTTTTCATCCAAATAGACGTTTAGTTATTTTTCACTTTCAGAGTCTTCTGAATTCGATATATTCACGTTCTTTTCTCAAACAAATCTATCGTAACGAACTGTTTATCTGTTTGAAATGAGAAAATGCGCCTAAAATAAGCAGTGGGAGTTTAAATCTCTCTATTTATTATTATTTCTTGAGAAGCCATAATAAAACTATTTAGTTTGGAAATTTACATGTATATTATAATACCCCTCACGAATATTTTTACTAAAAGCAATGTACATAATCACAACCTTAGATAATTAGTAGATGTTTTAATCCTTCTTTTGTGTGCCTTCTTAGGAAACCGCAATAAAACTATTTAGTTTAGGAAATCCTAAAATAAAATGTTAAAAACAAAAAAAATATGCTAAATTAATCAGGAAATAACAAAATATTCTCTTTAGCATAAAATATGCACAATTTAGCTAAATATGCAAAATTATGCATTTGCATAAAATCCGCTCTCTGTTTATAAGGTATCTATTAAAGCATAAAACAAGGCTTTCCAATGACGAAAATCGTCTGGTAGTGTGAGCAGATAAATGTGAAAATCTCCGAGGAAGCATTGCAAAATTGGTTCTACAAATAACACAATGAAAGGTGTTTTGAAAGAACATAAAAATTAACGGTGTAGCACAAAGCTTTATACAAAAATGAATGTAATGGGAGGATATGCCCCTGAGAATAATAGAGATGTAAACTCTAGGGAAATCCTCTTTGAAGGCCTCCAGAAAACAACAAACCAGATTCTAGCCAACGAGTATACGATTATTATGGGAGAACTCAACCCTCGAGTAGGAGACGACGTCATCCAAGTTATAAAATAGCAATATAACAAAAATGATAGCAATGATAACGAAGACCTCTTAACCGACTTCTGCAGCACAAATGAATACGTGTAAATAATACATTTCCCCCCACAAAGAGCAACATAAATGCACGTTGGAAAATACTCGAGGACAAAGTTCAATGATTGACTATATCTTAAGAGATTAACAGAAAAAATAAAAACAAATTTACAGACAATAATGTAATAGAAGAAAGATGGACGAAAATTAAATCAAATATCTGAAGTACTGCGAAGAAATACGTAGGCAAAAAAGATTAAACAAAAATAGCAAATTTCAAAAGAGAACTCCGTGATTTAGTAAAAAAAAATTTAAGAAAAATGCAGAGAAAAGAAAGAACATACCTAGAATACTCATTACGCAGAACATAGCAAACATATGATAATTATAGAAGAACTAGGAGTTACCCGCCAAAAGATATTTTTGGCGTCCTAGACTGACAATTTTTCACCCGCTTTCCCTCAAATTTTTGCAAGGTGCGAACGTATAAATTTTTAATTAGACCGGCTTTTTCTCTGGATTAGAAACATGGAACAATTTAACGCCCATTCATGGTGTACGTAAGCGTAAGCCGCCCATAGGAAATACGTAATACGTAAAGTTGAATTAATGCAAAACTTATGCGCTCGTTCATAATGCACTCCCATAATTTTTACGTTTTACGTTCATTTGCAGTAATTTTTAATTTTTCTCTAGATTAATGTTGGCAACAGTAACAGAATGTTTGTTTTTATTCTTATTTTTCAAAAAAAAAATGTGTTTATCTGTCACAGGTTTGACATCTATACAATACAATAATCAAAATATTTAAATAATTCAAAAACGGTTAAAGTTAGAAGGCTGATTTTTTGCACCGAATTAGCAAATATAGTTGTGAATGTGGTGTGCAAGTTTCAAGGAAATTGAATAGAATTGAATAGAATTACAAGTTTAGAAAGAAAGAAAGAAAGTTAGGGAGATGAGACAATTATATCATAAGATAAAAAACGAAACGCACACACACACACACACACACTCGTTAGAAATATTAAAAATGAACACTGGAAACGTTTCGTAAAGGAAATGGAGAACGACTTTTACGGATTACAAAAAAATGCGGATTTCATAACAGCACAGGGAGCAAAAATGAAGGAAATAATAAAAGTAGAACAGATAAGAACACTTGGATAGATTACCTAGAGAAACTATTCAAAGAAGAAGAATCTAGATCCAATTAATCAGAAACTCCAAAAATTATAACAAATGAAGAAACTGTAATAAATGAATTGAAAGTACAAAATGCACAAAGCAAACTTAAAAACAGAAAGGCCGCCTTAAAGAAGGAATTTCAAAAATATGGCCTAATAGCCAATAATAACCAAGTTCTACTACGCAATAGAGTAACGGAAGAATAGAAGACAAGTTTTTTTATTCTGTTATTTAAAAAAAGGTAATAAAAAGGAACCAGAAAATTACATGAGAAGCAACTTACTAAACCCTACCCTAAAACTGACAACGAAAATGCTATCGAAACGAATAAACTAGAAAATAACTCACACAGGCAAGCAAAAAGGCTTTAGAAGCGAAAGATTATGTACAGACGCAATATTTGTAATAAGACAAATTATTGAAAAGACATTAGACTACAACAAATCGGCATTTCTATGCTCCATCGACCTAAAAAGACATTTGACAAAATAAGATCAAAAAATGTAATCCACCTATTATTCAAAAGAGAAATCTCACTAGGTAGAATCAAATCATTTAAAGACATATATAACCAAACTAGAATAGAAGCTAGAATAGACGGAAAGCCCACGAAATTAATAGACATGGTAACGGGAATAAGACAGGGAGACTCCTTAAGCCCTCTACATTTTAACTTGATAATGGACGAGATAATAAAGAATGTTAATGCCAGAAAAGGATATAGGGTGAGAGACAAAATAAATAAAAATACTCTGCTACGCAGACAACGCAGTTTTAACAGCCTACAAAGACTAATCCACAGACTTAACACGTCAGCAAAAAAAAAATTAATACGACCATCTTAACCCAAAAAACAAAGTCAGTAGTAATTAATAAGCAGCCTGTTAGATGTAATCTGGAAATCGACGGTACAAGTATAGAACAAACCATAGAAATGAAGTATTTGGAGATCACTGTATCAGTTTATGGGAAGTTTGAGAAAGAAATTAACAGACAAGTACAAAAAGCTCATAAGGTATTTGGATGTTTGAACAACACAATTTAGAAGAACGAAAACATCAGAATCAAGAATGTATAAAGCTACCATAAGACCAATAATGATCTACGCGGCAGATATGACACCTGACGCAGCCAAGACGCAAATACTATTGTAAACAGCAGAGATAAAAATATAAAAAAAATATCGAAAATATTCTAAGCGACCAAGTAAGGAGTAACGAAGTTAAAAGGAAATGCAACATTGAGAGAATAAACAAATGACGCTAAAAAGAAAAAAGAATGGAACAACCACATAAGTAGAATGGCGGAGAACAGGTTAGTCAAGACAGCCAGAGATAAATCACCATGGGGTCAAAGAATAACAGGTCTTATACGCAAAAGATGGAATGACAACACTACGTAAAGGCATAAACCTATCAATTAAACATGCTAAAACAACAACAAGAAGAAGAAGACCTTTGTATTTTTGTGATTTTCTAGCATATAGTTTGAAATAATAATAGAGTTTATAATTTGTCCTACAATATTATCTCTATGGCATCTCCAAAAAGTGCTTTTATTATTGAGATAATCTACAAAAAATGCTTACATCCAACTACTTACAATTATATTTTATATTTTCTTTTTTTACTTGTTTTTTTTACTAGCTCTCTAAAGTTTATACATTGCTCTCTTGTTATTGGTGTTTATTGTTTAAGCATTTATTATAGTATGTCTTTTGTGTTTTATCATTTGTTGTAGTTTTATACTCTTTCATTTTTATCTCTTCTTGGTTCTTCCAGCGCCTCATAGGCTGCTGTGTTTGTGTAGATTTTATTTTCTATTCTTTCTTTTACTATTTTTTCATTCAATTTCTTACAGATTTGTTATACCTTCTAGTCTTAGGAGCTCCATTTTGCATGTCAGGACTTGCAATTTTTTTATTTTATCTGTTGTACTTTTTGTTATTCTTTATTTGTTGTTTCTGATATGTAATCAAATGTATTTATTATCTTATGGTGGACTAATTTGCATTCCAGCTATCTATATATCCATATATTTATATTTTTGTTTCTACTTATAATTATTAAGTTGATCTGAGTTTATGTGTTGAACATATCTATGTGTACTTGAGAGTGTCTTTATGTTAGTTCATTTTCATTCACCACTTCTCCATATTTTTCAACTTTTGTATAATTCCTTTTCCTTCAAACTCTACTATTTTTGTTATTAATTTATTTTGTTTATTCTCACTTTCTATTCGCTTGTTGAAAATAAGAACAAATTTTTCTTTTCTATTTGCTCTTTCTAATATTATTTTAATTTTTAATAGCCAATCATTGATCTGTTCTTAGAAATATAACATATTTTTCTATCTCTCTTTAATAAATGTTAAAGCTCAAATTCTTTCTATTTCACTATTTTCCATTTCATTGCATTTGTAAATTTAATTTTTATATATTTTCTGATTGCACTTTTTCTTGTATTTTATCAATACTGCATCATCAGGATTCATCTTTTCTATTTGTGTTATTACTATTTTCTTTTTTGTTACTAACTGCTATACATTTTATGTTCCTATCTTCGGTATTTGTCTCCTTATTTTATTGTTTTGTTTTCTTACTTATTCGAGGTTAAGGTTTAAAACCAGGGCAGGTTTTAATTCAGAGAACTTCTCCTCTTTTCGAAGCGTATTCGATAAGGCTTTCTCTATGTCAGGTATGAATTTCCAACAGGAGATTCTATTTAGTGTTTTTTTATCTTGCTATACTTTACCCTTAAAACTTAAAATTTTACAACTTCCGTATTTGGAGGACCTTATAGTTTATTTGTCCACATTGGATTAGACACTGTTAATTCTTTTCCCTTGGAAAGACCTCACCCTTCTTTTGAAATATTGACCAGTTTTTACTTGTTACCCTGAGCCGGGACCCTTGCGTAGTACTATCATCTAAGCCAACTGCACGATAGTTTTTTAAAGAAGTGTTACTCCTGCCCTTTTTCAATTTGGTTTGCGACAGGCCTTGATAGATTTGCTGTCTTAGATGCTTGTTTTACCTTTGAAAAGATATATGGCTGCTATATTTATTTAAAAATAATACAAAACATGACCTTTATTGTATCTATGTTAAATAAAACAATTATGAAATAAATAGAATCCTTTGAAATGTGGACAGTAAAAAGAATATTAAAAATTTGTTAGGTTGATGTGGTGAGTAACGCTGAAGCATTAAGAAGGGTAGTAAAAGCTAGAAAATTATTAACTACAATTAAAAAAAAAACCGTACTTTGAAAATAATAAATACAAACTATCACGGCTAATAATTAAATTAAAACTTGTCCGAAAAAGAGAAATTGTAAGAAAAAGATAATCTTGGTTTCGAGGCATAAGAATGTCAACTAAAATGAACGCCGAACAATTTAACCAAGTGGTCGCCAACCTCTAAATAGAGACGGTATTGCAGAAGAAAAGGTATATGCGTATTGATATTTCAGCTGATTGTTAAGTATTAGGAAGCGTGATATAAATTAGCTATCGAAAAGTTTAAAAACCTAATTTAAATGGGGGAGAATTAAGCACTTCATATATTTTGAGATGTTAAATTCAAAAGTAAAGAAGTATATGATGGCTTATTTTTGAGAAGAAGATTTTGTTACTTTACCGTACATTTTTTAGGAAAATTAAAAAGTTAGGATCTTATTTAATTAATTATGACTTTCTAAAACTTGAGAGTTGATTTTCAGTATAGTTTTTAATTCAGCAACTTCTTAAATGGCTTACTTTTGATTTGGTAAGTCATTCACTTACTTTATGCATTTGTTTTTTATACTACAAAAATTTTTTAATAATCAAATTGCTAGAATTTATGATAAAGAAATATGTGTAGCCTACACTTTGCTTCCATCTAGACCAGAGGCTCCCAAACTTTTTTTTCTCATAGACCACTTTGAAAGTTTTGCTGGTTCCGGTGGACCCCCTGCAGCTACATTTCTACCATATTCCCAAAACTCGAAAAAAATGTGAAGATTAGATCTAACTATGGAAATTTGCGTTGCGGCTGAGTTATTGGTTAATTAATTAATTGATTGTGCTGTGAGTGCCAAAAAAGTAAAGTTAGCCAGTCAAAAAAGTCATTCGATCAAACTTTACTCCTTTGACATCTACCCACAGCACAAACCAATCAATTCTCACATATTTTATTTAGAAAAATCCCCATTCGGAGTGGTAAAAATAAAAAGAAAAATAGTATATTTCCTTGTGTTGTATTTATTCAAAATTGTAATTATTACACTATTAATTATTATTGTTATCATATTACATTGTAATATGATAACAGTCGTAATATAATTAAAATAAAATATTAATAACGTAACGTAACTTCTACAATGACAATCACAAAATAGTCATAATTTTAGTGGGAGGGATGTACTTGATTTTGCTTAAGTTTTGTTAGGAATAACCGCAAATCTCCCCGTTATGTGATATTCAATCTGCTCCTTTTTTTTGTTAAAAGGTTTGTAACGATACTAAAACTTTTCTCGAGAAGATATGACGAGGGAAACGCTATCAAAAGCTTTCTCGCGATTCCCCACAGTCCAGGATATTTTTCGGGTATTTCTGCCTGTAGCCAAAATGTTTTATACCCTCTTTTAAATTTCACCTTCAGTTCCTCATTAGTGCTAAGCTCGAGTAGCTCCTCTTGTAATATCACTTCCGTTTCATCAAGTGGATTTATGATCCATGGTGGTATTTCCATTGTCAGAATATCTTCAAATCTGATTTTAAAGTCATCATGCAGGGCAATAAAATGTTGAACGTATGTGTGAATATCCTTATAAAGGCATTCTACCTGTGACAAGTTTGAAAACTGGGAAAATTCGCGCCGACTAATAATTTGCTTCATAAATTTCAATTTACCAAGAAAAGCTGAAATTACACTCTTTGCTTTTATTAAATTGAGGCTGTCCCCTTGTAATTGTAAGTTAATGTCATTACATTTTTTGAACAACTCTGTCAAATACGCGATGTCTGCTTTCAAATTGATCATGTTTTCTTTTAAATCTGGATCTTTACTTTTCAGAAACTCTAAAACTGATTTAAAAAGTGAGAAAAATCTTGTTAAACATGCACCTTTCGACAACCAGCGTACTTCAATATGTAAGAGCAATCGTTGGAAGTCTTCATCATTTTCATCGCACAACTGTGCAAATAAACACGTATTCAATGCATTGCTTCTTATTTTGTCAACTGCATTAATCACAAATTGAAGCGATTGGTGCAATTTAGCACTCAAATTTTTCGCTACTAGGTGTTGTCGGTGGATGACACAGTGAATTGCAGTTACCTCTGGTATAATTCTTTTAAGATGGCTTATAAACCCACGACATCGCCCGGCCATGGCAGGAGCTCCATCTGTTGCCACCGAAATAACGTTTGTGAATGGAATCGATTTTTCCTTAAAAAAATCACTCAGGACATTCACCTTTAGTGTCCGTCTCCAAAGTTTTCGCAAATAGTAGCTCTTCATGAATTTCTTTGTCCATAACAAATCGAACATATGCCAATAATAATGCTTCATTACCAGGTAAAGTTGACTCGTCCAGTTGAATAGAAAAATGAGTTGTTTGCAGATAATTACACAAGAAACTTTCAATATCAGAGCTCATTTCATCAATACGTCTTTGTACAGTGTTGTTACTCAAGGGAATTCTTTTGAGTATGTTAAATGGAGATTTGTGCAGAACAGTTTTTAAAGCCTCTTCAACAGCGGGTAAAATTAACTGTTCTCCAATGGTGTGCGATTTTCCAGATTTCGCTATAAGTAATGAGATATTGTAAGATGCCAGCAAGCCATCATCGTTACTTTCCGACGTTGAAGCGAACATACTGTGCGCGATGGGTCTCTTTTCATATTTTTCCTTCAATGTTTGAAAATATTTCAAATCTTTACCTATTTTATCAGGATGACACCTTCTTAGATGATCTTCGAGCTTTGATGGTTTCATAGAGTCATTGCTCAAGAATTTGTTGCATAAAAGACATATGGGTAATCGCTTGTCTGCCTTTGATGGAAGAAAACCAAATTTTAAATAATCAACACTGTACTGTCGACATTTCTTCTTAGATTCAGCCATGTTTCGTATGAGTTACCTACCTGTAAATAAAAAAAACTTTGTTGTAGTAATCTTAAGGCGGTCTTACTTAACAAGATATGGCTATTTTAACAGGATTAATTGATTATTGCAATGAAAGAAACAAAGTATCGGCGGCAAACTGATTCTAATTATTAAAAGCAATAAATCACTAAGATCAATAATTGAATTTTATGAAAACGGGTGAACTGATTTTAATGTAATGTAAAACATTTTTTCATTAATTACATTTTGATATATTTCTGTAAATTCGATAGAAAATACTTGTAAATAATATTTTGATATCAAAACTTTGCGATTCTAATTACTTATTTATTACTTTGATGCGCGTTACGAGTATGTACTATATAAAGACACGTACATTTTATGAAAATATATTCAATTATTAGTGAACCACCACACAGTCGGGTAATAAAAAAATTACTAATAAAGTAGGGACAAGAAGTTCAACCTTTCTCGGCTTTCTGTTCTTTTATGGAAATATCTAATAATGGCTCTGTTCAGTATTTAATTTTTAATACGTACCTACAATGTGCCTACATTGATAGGTGACCTGAAGCCAACATTTTAGTTCTTCACTATCGAAACCAGATAAATTTTCGTGTCACGCCAACGTAGACCCCCGTCGAGTCTCCCGTGGACCACTTTGGGAATCAATGATCTAGACAATTACATAAATAAGAATTTTAAATATATAAATTTCTTAAATCTGTTTACTTACTGATAATGAAATTGTGCACACAAGAATCGATGTATTTTTTTGTTTATTAATTGGGAAATGTCAGCCAAAGCGAATTTCTTAGTCAATTTTTTATTATTAATGAAGATAATGACGTTTTTAAGTACAACAAAAACAAGTTTATTTTTCGATTTCAAAATTGTATTCCACGTATTATTTACCTAACGAACAGTAATCTTCAGTGACGGTAATCTCTTGATTTATTAACTTTATGAAGAGAAATGGTCAGAATTTTATTTTTAGATGGTATTGTATTAATTATTTGATTTATTTGCGGTTTATTGTTTGGCGAGTTGATGGTGGAGAATGAAAATTGCTTTTTAGCGAAAGCTCTGGGTTTTATTTCACTTGGAGGGGGATTAAGTTGGTCAGATTACCTCTTTTATCGATGCTATGATTATTTTTGTTACTACCAGCAATGAACATTTGCGATTTAATACATTAAGAATATTCAAATATCGCCAAGAGATTGTCGCTCGAGTGTAGACACTATTATCGTGCGCGTTACACTGGTAACTAAGTTTGTGTGCTTTGGTGGCTTGCGGCAGATTTTAATATAAAATTCTAAAGTTACTGTGCATTAAAAAAAATTACGATTTTTTTTGCAAGGAAAACAATTAAATGGCCAAAGAGAATTAGATTAATATTATATTAAAAAACCATAGGCATCAAAAATATACATTAAATAATTCTCCTCTAATACGAAATTATTTGTATAGTGTGTTGCAAAAGAAATTTTTATTTGTATCTATAAGTTTATAAGTAATTTAAGAGCATTCTTCAAAATTAAATTTCCTGACAAAGAGAATTTTCTTTACATACTTTTTCAATTTACGTATTCTTTTGGTTCTCTTCTAATGTTTATTTACATAGTAAATTAATTCAGAAAGAGCAAGCTCTCATTGCAGATAAACTCAAGTTTAGTATTTTTGAAGAGCGAAAAGGGACACAAAACGTTCTCTATTCTCTACAAAATTTAATAAAAGGAAAAAAATTAGTAGACTGATCCATCTACTGGAGCACTAACAGACCCACATGAGCAATAACGAACTTAATTTTTTTCAGCTGCAGATTTTCAAGTTTCTTTACTATTACACTGCATTTTGGAAATTAAGCTCAAAATTTGTTTTGCCAGGCGCATAGCCTCGTTTCGCTCTAATTACATTACATTAACGTAACTTACAAAAAAGTTAAACAGGTGCACAGCGTTCTCCTTAGAAGATAACGACATTCTGAATTTTAAATTTGCATCTACTTAAAAAGGTAGAGTGCGTTTTAGTATATTTCCAGTTAATTATGTGGCGAGTTTTGTTACAAAATTGTAGTCATCTAATTCATAAACTATTTAGATTCTATGAGACCGATTTGTAAAGTGTATACTAAGTGTACACTAACTTTACCACTATTGCAAAAAATAGAGCCTCTGAAATAATTCGGCTAGCAAAAATACAAAAATATGTTGCTAAATTTAGAGAATTTATTTAAAAATGAAATTATATACGCTTAAAAAGTTTTCCCTTTTTATGTAATTTAAAAGAATATCGTGGACAGAAAAAATGCGACAGTATTATGCAGTGCGCCATCAGTAGATTTAGATTAAGCTGTCTCAGTAAACGAAATAGTTCCGTATATGATATTGCAAAGTTGTTAAATAGGTGTTTAACAAATTTTGAAGAGCTATAGATAAAAGCAATAACTGCAGTACATATTGGCAAGTTAAATAATTATTTTTGATTGTACTTAACATTTATTAAATAATCCGGATATTTAACTAACCGAACCAAACTAAATGGAACTAAACTAAAAATTTTTATAATGTTTTTAATAATTATTTTTACTTAACCGCGATTGCGCGTATTTAATTCCAATTTGAAAAAATACAGTGTCCATACTAATTCTTAGAAAAATAAATAAAGTCGACATTGGTCCAAAAAGTGTATACTATTAATGAATACAAAGTCTAAAATTAAAAGTGTACAAGGCAACAATTACAGATAAATCCTGGAGTCGAGTACGAGCAGTGAATCGGCGCGGATGCCTTGCGTGCGCTCCGATAACAGTGCGACATAAACGCTTATCGCTTTAAGCAGTAAGTGATTTTATTTTACTTATTTCTATTAAATATTGTTAACAAACGCCAACCATGATTTAAAAACGGATTATCAATTGCAAAATAAATGCAAATGTGATAAATTATCACCGCCTATCAATGAGGTGCACAAACGGGAAGCATGGACCACCCAAGATCTTTTAACAAGCAACAAATACTATCTACCGCCACATCTGGAAACAGCCATAGCATCCACACATTCTTCGGATAATGATAGCCCGCAAAATACACAATCAAACACCGAACAAGTTAAAGTACCACCAATATACCTGCATAACGCAGTTAACCACAACACATTGATAGAAGATATACAAAAACTCTCTACCGGACCATCCACAACATCTTACAACACAACTATACTCTAGACTATCGAACACTAACAAAACATTTTATCACAAACGAGGTACAGTACCATACTTATCAAAACCCAAACGACAAACCGATATCAGTGGTTATTAAGAATGTTCCACTTCCCTCACCGACCGGGAAAGAAAGGAAGAATTAATTAAAACCTTGCCAATAATAAAAGTAACTCGCTTATATACTAAAGGCAAAAAAGCACTGCCAGTTTGCGCAATAGATTTAACTAAAAATGAACAAGCCAAACGCATTTACTCCTTAACATCAATGTACCATTCAATAGCAACCAGAAGAATAGAAGCCAGAAGAAAAACGAAAAACATACCGCAATGCCACCGCTGTCAACAATATGGGCATACAAAAAATTACTTCTCATTAAAACCAGCATGCGTCAAATGTGCTGCAAGATGAAATCTAGCGATCCACCAACATGCGCAAACTGCGGAGGAAACCACAGTGCAAACTATCGGGAATGCTCACACCACATAGAACTATTAAAGCAACGAACTAGAACCCAACCAACTACCACCAGTGCTCCCCATGGTAGATATGTTAACGTAAGCAACACGCAGACATTTGCAAAAAAACTCAAAAGTGGATTAAATCCATTTAACAATACAACCACTTCAGCTAATGGACTAACAATACCCGACAATATCACACAACTCATAGATTTAATAACACCTTATCCAAGTCGAATTAAATACTTTATCACAAATACTCTGTTACCGCTACTTCTCAACCGACCATAAAAATAAAAGTCATACAAAATTTAACCATCCTTAATTGGAACGCGAAAGGAAACAACACCCAACGTTCACTATTCATAACCTTCTTAGCCCGATATAATGTAGACATTGCCTGCATAACAGAGACCCATCTAGATGACACCATCAAATTTAAAATTCCAGGATATCACACCTATCGTAATGATCGGATTTCTATTGTAGCCACAGGAGGAGTGGCGATTCTTATAAAAACAAAATTCAAACGCACTACTTCCTGAAATCGACAATTTAAAAATTGAAACAACAGCGATAAAGGTTACACTAGATGATCAGAGCCACGTTGCAATAATAAGTGCTTACAGGAAACCAAACAAAAAACTAATCAGAAGATATTAAAAGAAATGTTGATACAACTGGACCAATATTAGTCATAGGCGATAGAAATTCTAAAAACACATTATGGGGCTGTAGAGCTACTAACCTAGAGGGAATAAAACTTGAAAATTTTGCAATAAACAACGCATTCCAAATCTTAACTCCCGACGAGCCCGATATTCTCGACATTGTTCTTCAAAAAAACTTTAATAAACCAGTGTTTCAAAATGTCATAACAGAACTCAACTCTGATCATCTTCCAGTTCTTGTATCTTTTGCAAATACATTATCTGTCAAACAACCCAAGCCAAAACTTATTAACGGGAAAATAGACTGGAATCAATTTAAAAAATTATTAGACAACAATTTGCATTTTTCTGAAAGTCTCCACACCACCGAGGACATCGAAGGTTCGATACAAAGCAGTACAAAATTGGTCTCTACACCACCGAGGACATCGAAGGTTCGATACAAAACAGTACAAAATTGGCCTGCAAACCACAAAAAAGAACCATTCCGAGAAACTACAATTACATAATTGCCAAATTCGACGTGAACGGCAAATGACCAAGAACCCCATAACCAAAAATCTCCTAAACAATATTACACACCTAATCAAAAGGGAATTAGACAACATAAGAATAAATTGTTATAAGCAACAGATAGCTGATCTTAGTTCAGGAGACAGAAGGTTATGGAGAACAACAAGAAACATATTACACCAATGAGAAGAAATTCTCATACTAACTACAGAAACTGACAACGAAAAGTATAGTTCCCACGGCGAAAAGCTTGCTTTTGCATCACACCTCGAAAAGACCATCACTCCAGCAATCGCCTGCACACCAACTCATCTTATGCAAGTAATTAACGACGTTGAACGAAATTTACCTATACCGGATCGTATGAAACCAACTTCACCCGAAAATAAACCTCCCGGCCATGATCTCATCACAAACAACATCCTCCAACACCTAACAGATAAAGCGCTCGCCTACTTAAGCACCACTTATAATGCTTGTTTGAGACAGGGTTACTTTCCACAATCATGGAAACATGCACAAATAATCATGTTTACAAAACTAGGAAAAGACAAGAAAAAAGTAAACAACTACAGACTGATAAGTTTCTTAACTTCATTATCTAAATTATTCGAAAAGATCATACATAAACGCTTGATTGACAGTATTGAAAATCTCAACATATTAGCCACATTTCAATTTGGATTTCGTAAAAGTCACTTAACCTGTCATCAATCACAGAGAATAAGTGAACTTATCGAACGGGGCTTCGAAAACAAACTATATATTACAGGAATGTTTTTAGATATCGCACACAAAGTGTGGACTGAAGCTTCTAAACATAGATATGCCTACTAACCTTAAAGCCATCATCTTCTCCTTCCTGGAAAATCTAACCTTTGCAATTATGGTTAACTCAACATTCTCTGAAATCAAAAACATTTGTGTTGGCGTTACACAAGGCAGCATACTAGGACCAATCCTATTCATCATATACACCTCAGATATACCTGAAATTACAGCAACGCTGGCAACAGCCTGTCTTCCTGGTTCAAACAATGGAATAAGCAAATTAACGATGATAAATTCCAAGCCAAAATATTTACCCTGCGAAGAATTAATAACCCCCCTAATGTACATATCAACAATAGTATAATACCTTGGAACCCAAATGACTCTGCAGTTAAATAATTAGGAGTTTACCTCGACACTCGATTAAGTTGTAAATATCACATTAATCACAAATTAACGCAAAGCTATACTAGACTAAGACAATTGCATCCCTTGATAAACAGAAATTCAACACTAAAAATTGAATGTGCGGTACTTTTGTACAAAAGTCTGCTACGACCTCTGGCACTATACGCATCACCTGTATGGTGTAATACTTCCAAAAGCAACATACAAAAATTGCAGAGATTTCAAAACAAGATTTTGAGAAGCACAGTTAACGCACCATGATACATACGAAACACACAACTACATCAAGAACTAGGCGTATTATACGTGAAACAGTTTATTAAAAAATGTGCTAACTCAAATGCGTGTAGTGGCACGATACACTATGAACTGTTTCAAACAAATATCCACACTAGACTGAAACGCAGGTTACCACAAGATATCATCCAACCTAATCGCGAACACAACTAAATCATATTGTTATGGCCAATCATTATTGCTATAGTTAATCATTATTATTAATCGTTACTATTTTTACATACTCATGAGCCTGAAATTAGTTTCGTTCTATTATAATTTAGTTATTGTATTCTAATTTATCAGTACTATGTATAACAAACTGTCATTTGTTGATCTGGCAATAAATTTGTAATAAAAAAGATAAATCCTACTTTTCTGCATAAGCAATTTGTCATATAGCCTTTCCAAATATTTTAATTTGATTCTTCGAGTCAATTAATTCTTTGCCCACTTGTTAGTTTTTCAGCGATGGGTTGGCGTAGTAGTGTATAGAGAGCATTGATATGAGGGTAGGCTAGATAAAAAATGAGGGTATTGTTATAATAAAATACAATATGGTTTTTTTGTACTAACTTTTAGTTTAGATGGCAAATAAAGGTCACTGTTGATTTTGAACTGCCTTTTTCATTTGCGTTAGTCATTGTTTTTAGAAAACTCCAAACAATTATGCATATCCATAGTCATTTATAAAAATAAAAAAATTTATCCTGAAAGCAGTGCACATAGGTCGGTCGCCAAATGCCACTTTGTTTATATGTTACAATATACCGAATTTCAAACGACACAATTTAGTAGTAAGATTTAAAATCGGAAGGCGGTTACATAATTTACAAATGAGCTTTACTTTGCTTTGAAATTACCAATATTAAAGTTCATGCAGCTTTAAAAATTCCGACTGAATTTATTTTTCAGTATTTTGTTCAGAGAGGTTATAAGATGGAATTAAATGTCACAAATGCCTAAAGATTAAATTAAATTAAGTTCTAATTCCTTATGACGGTACCATCTCTGCAAGTCTTCAATCAGGATTATATTGATTCCTAGATCGAATGGCGGGCTATAATGGGGTTTGTTTTTGGTTTTTCGCTTTTTTGATGATTTTTCATTATGAGCAGTTGCAGGCCTGCTACTTTTGGAACGTTTTAGACACTATACAGCCATGTGATAAGCAGCTGAACAAGATTCCAAAAGACTATACTGGAATTTTTTAGGACTCATTAATAATCTTTAATGGTGAGTACTTTATGATGAATCCTAGAACATGTTTCACAAGTTGTTAACGTTTCCTGATTCTGAACCCTTTTGCCAAAATTTATTGTTAACGGTTTCCTGTGTGCGATAGTTCTTTGCTTATGAAACCGTTGGTCTGAAGACGCTATTCAAATGCGAAAAACCAAAAGAAGTAAAATATTTAGAAGAAAATAATTAGAAAGAAACGGAAATAGAGAATTGACAAATGTAAAAAAATTTCTTTTTCGGGTGCCTATCTTTTCAAATGTTGGGTAATCTGATTTTATTTACAGTTTTTTAGAATAGTTCAGCAGTTGTCCTGCAGGACCAGGTTCTTCAATTTTCCAATCATGAGATTCTTTTTTTTCCGGCACTTCTCTTTCCTTTTAGTTTGCCCTGTAGTATGCACTGCAAGAGGTTATATCTGCATTCGTTTCGCATGATGTGGCCTAGGTATAGCAATTTTCTTGTTTTAATTGTATTCAAGATTTCCTTCTTTTTGATATTCTTATAAGGATTTTAACGTTCATTGCATGATCTGTCTATGATATCCTTAGCATCCTTTTATAAACACATCTCGCATGCTTTGACCTTTTTGTCGTTGCTTCTATCAGTGTCCATGCTTCCACTCCGTATAATAATACTGAAAACACGTAGGAGCGCACCTTTCTGAGTTTTGTATTCATGGATAATTCTGACTTTTAAATACTGTTGACATTATAATGAATACATTTTTGCTATTTTCTATTCGATATTTAACTTCTAGAGGATGGTCCCATTGATCATTAGTAATAGTGCTGAGATTTGTGTATTTGTCGACTCTTATAATTGTTCCACTATGCAATCTTAGTAGGAACGTTGTTTTTGCTTTTGATCATATATTTAGTTTTTTTTAATGTTAATATTTAGTCCATATCGGTGGCTAGTATTTGTTAATATATTCATTAGTTGTTTCATATCTTGCATATTATTGGTAAATATTACTGTGACATCAGTGTATCTAATGTTATTTAAGCGCTGTCCGTTTACCAGTATTAATTCTTATGAATTTTCCAAAGCCTCTCTAAATATAGGTTCTGAATAAATGTTGAATAGCAGTGGCGACAATACACATCCTTGTCTTACTCCACGTAAGATCTTAACCCCCTCTGTCTAGTCTTCTTTTACACTTGCACTAGCTATCTGATTCTAATGTAAGTTTATTACTATCTTTAGGTCTTTGTCTTCTATACCCGCATTTTTCAGAATTTCTATCAGTTTGTGATGCTGGACTGCAACAAACGCTTTTCCATAGTCTACAAAACAGTTAATATCTTTGCATCTCTGGAATAGAACTTGTACACTGAATAGCTTTATTCAGTGTACAAGTTCTCTGGTCCCGATTGCGTCTCTAAATGCTAATTACCTAGGCGCTAGCTGTTTTTTGGACGTTTTGTAAATTCTTCTGTGTAAGATTTTTAAAAATATTTTTAATAGGTGGCCGATAAGACTTATTGTTTTACATTACTCGCATTTTTTGAGTACCGACTTTTTTTGTATAGTTATGAACTTCGAGTTAAGTCATTGCCGTGGGATGGAACCCGTGATGTATATGAGATAAAATATTTTAGTTAACCATTTGATTTTCTTGTCGCCCATTAGCTTTAAGAGTTGTTTTGAAAATTATCTGGCTATCTTTCATTTGTTTTATTATAGTTCTTACTTCTGCAGCTAAGATATTTAGTCCAGTTTCTGCTTCTGTTTCAAGCGGTTCTGGTTTTTCATTTTGAGAAAGTTGTTTAATATACAGTTTCCAGGTGTTTTTGATTTATTCCTTGTCAATTTCTTTATTGTTGTAATTTTATTTGCTGTTCTTGTCCAGTGATTTTCTTTATTTTTCGGTGTACATTGAAGTTGTGTGTTTCTTTTGAGAGTTTTTATCTTTTTACATTTCTCTCTGATGTCTTTTTAATTTAATATTTTTGATGTCCTCGTTAGCAGTCAGTAGTCGGTGCATATATTTGAATGATGTTTACTGGAACGGGGTTACTTATCTCTCTTTGATCTAGACTTGATATAGACACAAAATTTGTTACATATCTTGCAATATTTTTTTCTATAATCGCTTCTACTCTATGCTGATATTCTCCGTTGGTTTTCCCCGAGTAGTATACTTTATAATCGTTGATGTTCAATTGTCTTGAGTCTCGCCATCTAATTTCGCTTACTTTTCATTTCTTCTATTGTATTGTGTATTTTTCTTGCTTGTGCCATTGTCTCCACGTTCCACGTGTATATCTTAATAAGTGTTTTACTTTTGGATGTCAGTTTACATTTGTCAATTATTTTCAATGCACCCCCAAAAAGATCCGATTAGGGAAATTGAAACTCCGAAAGTTTTGTATTAAAACTATCCATTTTGATATATTAGGGATATCTAGAAGAATCTTTAATGTTGTCGTTTCTCGTTGCGTTCCAACATTCTACGCCGTTAAACTATATCTTGGTTCATCCGCCTTTTTGCGATTTTTCACATCAAGGGCAAGAGAGTGTATCTACTCATCCACTTTATTGTATATAAACTGTTGGCGGGTTACAGGGAGCCGCTTATCCCCGCGGCCTTTCGGTTGCGTATTTTGGTCCGCTCCAGATATTTTAAAGCCAGGTACCTACCATACTTAGTGAATTTTCCTCTATCCGCCACTTGGAGAGGCGCCCGATAGAGCACTAGCAACCCCACACGGAAAAAAATAATGCAGGGTTTTAAAACTAATGTAAATTAAAGGTTAAATAGTTATGCAGGTCACTTTAATGTGTACAACTCAAAATTGGCCGTTGTTTTTGTAAGCATAATTTTTGCATACGTGTAGTGAGTTTATATGTTTATGACTAACACGCTAGATTGTCAGGTGGTTAAAGAAACGAGGCGATTTTATCCAATAAAATACCATCTGTTCTTCGCATTATAACTGTAAAAACTTTGAACCGGCAAGCCATTAACTTTGTAAGGCGTTTAATAACACAAATTACCCTAGATCATAAGATAAACTATCAAGAGCTGTAATAACACTTATAATATTGTCGTTTCAAAAAAAGTCAAAACTATTTAGCTTTTAAACCGTTTTGATCGAACAATGTGCTGTTAGAGGGAATTTTCGAGTTTCATGCGCGGTTGTGATAGGTAGCACCAGCACGCTTCGTTTACCTGCCACTTCAGTGTTTGTCAAGATGGCAAATGAATAACAAAAATCATTCAGTATTCTATGCTTTGCAAAGTGTCTGTAACAACTAGTCAACGTGATTTTCGGCGACAATGTGGTGTTGAACCTCCTACCGCTCAAAGCATTAGGCGTTGGTATATACAATTCCAAGATACAGGTTGTCTGTGTAAGGAGAAATCCACTCCCCGTGTCGGTAGAAAACTAAACATTTCCTCAGCGTCTATCTGGCGTGTTTTGGGGCGACGTTTGATTATGAAGCCGTACAGGATTCAAATAATGCAAACTCTTTATGCAAATGGCAACAACGACATGTGGAGTTGTGTGACTTCATCCTTGACAAGGTGGCAGAAACTGAAAATTTTGTAATACGCTTAGTGTTTTGTAAATAGGTCACTTGTCATTTAAGTGGTTTACACCTCGATATTGTTAAAATATGGGGTACGAAACAGCTAAATCAAATTGTACAGCACAAGAGAGACTCTCTTAAACTTAACATTTTTTTGTGCAATTTCCCAGGAAAAAGTGTGCCTTAGAGAACACTGTTACAAAAATTACATATTTAGATATACTTGAAAACTGGCGTTTCCCACAATTAAGGACCAATTCGGATGACTTCATTTTTCAACATGACGGAGCACTACCACACCGGAGCCTGGAAGATCGAGAATTTTTGAATAGTCAAATTCCACAACGATGGATCGGCCGTATAGGACTTAATAATTCAGCTTTACATTACTGGCCTCTAGGGTCGCTGGACCTCACTGTGTACGATTTTTTCTTGTGGGAGGCTTATAAAAGACTTCTTTTGTACCTACAGCGGTCGAACTGCGGAACCGCATAACAATAGCCGTGGCAGCGGTGGATCACGATCAGCCTTGTAATGTAAAAATAATCTCAAATGTTTATATTCATTATTTTTCATAATATAAATATTTTAAATCAGATAATACTTTTGAAACACCCTATATATTTGTATATTGTTCAGTTAGCATTTGTCTTCAAAGTTGTGGCGGATCATTGTGTGTTCTACTTTACATATCCTAACTTTTTTTATTTATTTATGATACATTGCAATCTGACTAATTTACGATCAATGGGGAATTTTTATCTAATTTAATTTACTACATTTGAAACGTAATACTAAGGTATTACTCAATAGAATTCTAGGATTTCTACTAAACTAGATACACTAATATTAAAATATATACAAATGTGCTTGTTACTCGCTTTGCACCAGCACCTTTAGTGGGCTACCTCAAAAGGCTTAAGTCTTATCTTTGCATTGTTAAGGAGCTGGATAGCCTCGGTAATTACATGGTGGAGTACTTTTTGTTCGTAGGCTACTAATAAATCTGAAAATGGCCTTGTCAACCGTATCTATTTTGAGCTCCTGAAGAATGTCTCTTTAAGAAATCAAAGATTGTTTTAGAACGTTGCTTTTTGTTGTTATTGGTGAGAAGCAGCAGTCAACGGCCATTCACTTTACGAAAACCTAGCACAACTCGAATAATTCGGTTGACCATTTCTGTGCTGTTATTTACTGTATTTATTCGTATACATTTCACTTAATAGTCAAACGTCGGTTAACGTCTAACAGCGCGCATATTTGTTTTTATAGACTGCTTCATTTGTATTAATATATAGAACCATACATATTATATATCGGAATATAAATTGGCACATTTATTCTAGGTAATTAAAAAGTATTTATTTTATTAGTTTTGTACATTTATAACGGTAGCTCCATGTTTACTAACAAGTCACACTGCTTAGTATATTCCACCTGCAATGAAATTTATACAGCGTTTCCAGAAGCTCAAACTGTATACACTTCATAATTTTTTCTTTAATTATGTTTACTTGCAGCGGGATAAACAAGTAAACTTACTTTTGGGGCATTCCTCGTAACAGTTAGTTTTTATGTGGATTACTAAAGATGGAAAAGCTTATTTAAACGTCTGTTTTCGTTATTGATGTTTAACGTTAGCTTTTAATATCTTTCTTTTTTGCAGGTAAGCTCAAATTCTGCCCCCTCGCATTCTTTATGGATAACATACTGCTACAATTTGCGAAAAAGGTTTTATTGACGTTGAATTCTTCCACAAAACAAGTTGTGTCCAGTTTCATCAGGTTAGTCGATAATTATTTATATATGTAATATGCATAAAAACTACATATTTGATGTAGTTCACAGGCCCCAAAAGATTAATCTAATACTTTAGTACCTCAATTTAATAATTCAAGGTTTTAAAGTTCAATTTTATAACTGTGTTTAAAATGCGTATCGTGGTTGCTGATAATAAAATCAGGTTGTGGCCTTACACACAAAGATAAATATGTCAACAATCAATTTTACATTTTAATTCTTAGAAACTACTTAAATCCATATTTTAAAAGTATTTTAGACTATAATTTTTCCTCATTATTTCCAAAAGACTACAATGTACAAATGCCTATTATAAACTATCACAATATTTGTAACTGTGACTCCATATTCATTGTATAATAAAATTTATATAGTAATACTAGAAACTCAAGCTATTACATAAGACCGAGAAAAAATAGAAAACTTATTTTGGACGTAAACCTCGTAACTATGTATAACAACAGCTATAACACTAATCTGTGCTTTTTATTATACGTTAGTTTTGGTAGAATTTTTTAAATCTATCTATACATTTGAACAGAAAGTATATTGTATACTTTCAGTAGACAGCTGATATAAAATGTGGCGTGGCTAAGCTCTGAGCGTACGTTTGGTTGCCTATCTTCAGGATCGCTTCGCATATCTTACGTTCTTAAGGTTACCGCACCGAATTATCCCACTGCTATCATTTGTAAATAAATTGTTTCAAGTCCCCACCTTGCAAAAATTTGAGGAAAGGCGGGTAAAAAATTGTCAGCCAAAAAACCTTTTTGCGGGTAACTATCTTTACTCTATATTATAATCTGAACTACTAATGAGTGCTTCTTATCTAACTTAATTTACTTTTGAAACTTAAAATTTAAGTTTTACTTAATAAAATACTCAAATTTTTACTAAACTGCCTTGTCAGTAGTATCCATTTTGAAATTCTATTTTCGATAGGACCAAAATGCATTAGCAATTCTTATTTTATTTTTAAATTGTTTTATAACTTGTACGTTCTAGTGTGTTCTCAATCATTTTTGTGATTCTACGGACTTGGTCAATGGTCGAATGACTTTTTCTGAATTCAAACTGGTGAAAACGGATCAAGTTTTACTTTTCTATCAACGAATTTAACCTTTTTAGCAATAATTTCTCAGAGAGTTTCAAGATGACAAGCAGTAGAGAGATAGACATGTATAATGAAACTTAAAAAGAACGTCTTCTTGGTTTGGGGCTTATCATTCTTTGTGCTACCTTCCACATCATAAGTACGCACATTATTCTAATAATAATCTCCTTTTGTCTTGATTCAATCCCGTCAAACGCCATGCACCTCTAAGTGTTTTGTTCAACTTCCATTAGCATTTCTTATTGATAGAGTCTAAAGGCTTTTCTTTTAATATTTTGATGGTTTTCTATATAGAGCAGGTAGTTTTGTTGAATTTTACGTTCTATTTGTTGCTCAGTAACATTATCTAATGCTGCCTGATCTACAGACGCTCTAATCTATTTTTTTATTTGCTACGTAATACGTAAAGTTAAATCATGCAAAGCTTATGCGCTTGTTCATAATGCACTCCTGTAATTTTTATGTTTTACATAAAGTTGAAATTGGTTCAAATTTAGGTATTTTTTCTAGATTAATGTTGGCAACAGGAACATAATGTTTGTTTTGATTCTGAAATTGCATAGCCTAACTCTAGTATTGTTTTACAACGGATAGGGAACTATTGTATTAATTAAGTTAGTAAATATGCATCTGTTTCTACACCATAAAAGGGTTGGCAGGTACAAAGGCAACATAATTATGCAAAATGCTTGGAGGAACATTGCTGCCGCTACTGTATTTGGGCATGCACAACTTTACTTAAGGCTTCGTGCATTATACGTATTTCCTATGGGCGGCCTACGCTTGCGTCCATTATGAATGAAACGTTCGCTCGGCGGAAGTAAATAAAATGAACGAGAGCGGCCCTAGCGTGCGTGCATAAACGTACGGACCTCATCGTGTAACTCAAAAGCTCACCTCTAAACTGAATGCCAACCGTTTTTGTTTACTTTTTGTTCAAATGTATAGCCTGTCTTTGTTTACTACGTACGGACCTCCTCGTGTAAATCAAGGGCCTATAATTACTGCACATTTTCTTTGTTTACTTTCTGTTCAAATGTATAGATAGATTTTTTCTCGAATCTTAGAGAAACCGATAGTTTAATAAAGTTTTTAAGGTAATTTAGACTCTTTACCAATCACTTTATTAACAAGTCTGCTGTAATTCTTTTAATAGCACTCACTTAAATTCAGAAGTACGGTAAAATCCTTCGAATATATATGACGCGCTTCCTAAACGTGCAAATAATTCGACGAAATGTTTCTAACTATAAAGAAGTCTACAAGATCCAGGATTTTGTAATTACCTATAGACTAATAGGTTGGCTTACCAGTTGTTGTTTTATACTTAGGTTGGTTACGTGCTAATAAAAGTTCCGTTCCTTTTGTTGTCGTGAATCTAGATTTCTAGTGCATGTATTAAGTTAGTATTGATAATTTTCTGTTTCTTTTCTCTTAAAAAGATTTCTTAGTCTCCTACATTTTCTTAAGGTCAACAAAACTTAAAAATCTATACATAACCTACTTCCTAGAAGTACCTCATACAAATTTACTGTATTAAAAATACACTGTACTAAAATGTCTCGTAGATGTTTTTAGAGTTGTGAATGTGTTTAGGATCATTAAATTATGTAATTTGTAGATATTAAAAATGTTATAATTGCCAAATACCGATTTATTCTGCAGAAGGCAACAGTTATTCCCAATCTTATTCTAATTAATTTATGTTTATAATTGCAATTTTTTTATATTTTGGAGATACGAATGTATTAATGTAATGTTTCCTATTGACTATTTATATAAACGATTGTTACTACTTTGTGGGGTTAATCACATATTTTAATATTATAATAACAAGTCTGTTAAATGAAGAATAAACTTTTGTTTAGAAAAACACTAAGGCACATGCGTAAACACAATGTGGTAAATAAAAAAAATATATTAACATAATATATTTAATTTATTTTACTTTAAGTACGACTGAATGTTTTAGCATGTGGGATAGTTTTTAATTAATTTACATAATAATCTGATATTGAGTACTTCTCAGCAATTCATATACCCAATACCAAGTTGTTACCAGGTCGGGCCCGAGCGGTGATATATCGGGCGTAGGAACGCTACGACCAGCAACGCGTGGGGCACGGAAGGCTAAAAAAACGAAACGTCGGCTCCAACTTACGATTAGAATTATATTTACAATCTCGCTAACTTAACCTACTTAGCTAATTTACAAGAACTTAACCTACAACTTAATGTATGCGCTGAAACGGACCGCGAGCTAGGTGCAGCAGCGGGGCCGGTGGCGGAACCAGACAGCTAGCGGCAGGGACGGTAGCGAGCAGCAGATCCGGGCAGAGCAGCAAAAAGCCAAAAAAAGGGACTCACCTGGTGACACTTGGTTACTTCTTAAGGGGCTGACGACTGAGCCGAATGCTTTGGTGGCTCGGGTTTTAAGGACTCAGCCGTGCCCCACTCTCCCGGTGGAGTGCAGAGTTTGCCCAGGATTGGTGGACGCCGGGGGCGCCTTTGCTCTGATTGGAAAATTCCGTGGCGGCTATGGTCGGTGACGTTCGGGTCGACTCGGGACCGCTTAGCATGACGCGGCGCGACAGGTCAACTACTCTGGTGTCACAAGGTTGGGCTTTGTGTTGCACTAAAAATTCCGGGCCAGATAATATCAGCCCCGGCGAAATCGGGGCCAGGTAACAATATAAATATAACCATAAAAAGTGCACTATATGACTTTATCAGAAAGCCCCCATCTTGTTGATAGTTTTTCTTAGTCCTAAATACTTACCTTGTAGCACCTAACTTACGGAGCTCAATCCTCAAATTATTTACTAAAATTTTGAGTGCAAAAATTTTTAAAAATATTATTTTAAGAACAACACGGATTTAGAAAAAACATGTCAACAGCGAACACTATATTTATCTCACGATAGTTTATAGAAAAATTTATAGAATTCAATAAACCAATAATCATATGTTTTCTCAATTTAACGAAGGCTTTCGACAGAATACGTTTAAACGCTGTAATCGAAACCTCGGAACTGAACAACATGGATAGGATGTACTAAAAAACTGTAAAAGAACTCAACACTAGAAACAAGACGAAGGTAAAAACTAGTTGTGGTCTATCAGAGGTCATCTAAATATCTACAGGCATCAGACAAAGAGATCATCAACAGAGTAAAACAAGTTGATGCATATTACAGAGTGGAAAATCACTCTCTCAAAATACTCTTTTACGTAGACGATGGTGTTCTCATAGCAGAGAATAAAAGTGACCTACAGCCTCCCTAATAAAAACTTAAAACAAACGCAGAAAAAATTAAGATGTGTATTTGCTGTGGAAAATTCCATCAATAATTATTTTAAAAGAACCCGTTAAGTGCAAAGTAGCAGAGATAACAACATAATACAACAGATAGCAAGATTTAACTGCCTGGGAGTAATTACAGCCAGCAAACAATGTGTCAAAGAAGAAGTTCTGACACAAGCCAAGAAATCAGCAAAAATTGGTGAATATCTCAGAGATATTACCTGAACCAACAAATCCATAAGTAATGAGAGCAAAACACAAATCTATAAGACATGTGTAAGACTGAAACAAGAGTAGAAACAACAGCTGCTTTTGCTTTTGATGCTTTCTTGCTTCAAATAAAATTGTTTTTTCTATTACTCTACAGTAGAATATGAAGAATGAAGATTCATACACCATCCCAACGTTATTTAATAACACTGGGACTAAGACCTTTTCTAGTGAGAAATTTAATTACAAATTCAAGTGACTGTTGCTATGTAACTGAGGCAAATTTGATACTGAAATTTTTACGAACTTTTAACCAAAGATGGCGCTATCTAATGTAGCGCTATTTTGATTCTATTAGTACTAGAACATAGTCTGATGCTTGTCTCATATAAATGTTAAATCTGTTGTATTAAATGACAATTATATTGTAGTATTAGTATTTTGCTTTAATTAAATTTGCATTAGCGTGCTTTTTTTAAATTAAAATCAGCCTAGACTCCAAGCGTTACGCCAAAGACGACAAATGAAATCATCCTGTTAATGCATCGGTAATGAGAAAAAGTGATCACTGTAACAATATTCCAACTTCGCCTCGCGTTCGCTAATGGCTTAATTCTCCCTAGCCTTTTTTCTTTAAGTTTAATTATTTCGTGAAACTGAGCGCGTTTTTGCATACGAACAAAGACACAGGGTGAACAGCAAGACGTGTCTCGAATGCGGCTGCTAGTTTCATTTTCCCTAAAGAGCGCGCGGGCCTGTTTTTAGCTCTGTGAAGTCGTCACCCCTGATGCCGAACAAAATTAGACGTGTTTGAAAATGTGCCGCCCAGCGGATGACAGCGAAATCGCATCTTTCTGGCGCGCAACGAAGCTTCTCAGCGGGCTTCGCATTAATTTTCCTCCGTTTGGCGGTGCGCATTGTCAAAGTGCATGATAAATTGGATTCGTTTACGTGACGCCCACGCGTTTCGTGGAAAGTGCGATTTCCCGGCGATTGGCGGCTAGTGCGGTTAGGAGGGAAGCGGGATATTCCTCTAAAATTCAGCAATGAGGCGTGACAGCTGTAAGCTTTCTGCGAAACACGCGCGTAGCGATTGGGCGCTTATGAAGCGCTGTAAATTATTCATAAGTGCTGAAAGGAAGAACGCGTTGGCGATGAATGAGATATTCAAAGCATTAAAATTCTAAAGAAACGAGCAATGTTTGTTGCGGTAAAGTTTATGTACATACAAGCAGTGAAAAAGGTAATACAGGATGTACATATAAACATTATATTTCGTGCATATCTCTAAACTATCTTTAGCTCTAATTCCATCTCTACCCGCAACCTCAAAACAATTTTTTTATTCGAAAGGTCAATACATGGTATTAACATTTGAAATTGATTTCGGGCATATGGCCACCGCGGCTGTTCTTGACGAAGCGCATTCTGGACATCCAATTTTTGGCCACCTTTTCCAGCATTACTGGCCGTATGTCACGAATAACACGAACAATGTTGGCCTCCAAAGCGTCAATTATTGCAGCATAAACCAGTAACCTCCGTGGCCCCACAGAAAATAATTGAAAGGTGTCAAATCGCACGACTTTGGTGGCCAATTGACAGGTCTGTTTCTCGAAATCAACTTATCGCCAAATTTTGATTTCAATAAGTCGATGGTTACGGTCGCCGTATGGCACGTAGCGCCATTCTGTTGAAACCACATCTCGCCCAGATCAATGTCATCCATATTTTCAAACAAAAAGTCATTGATCATGGTGCGGTAACGATCTCCATTGACCGTAACGCGAGCTCCGGCTTCATTTTTGAAGAAATAAGGTGCATTTTTCTGGATGTAATGGAGTCTATAGGGTCTGTTGTGGATTGGTTTCACTCCATATGCAGCAATTTTGTTTATTAACAAACCCGTTAAGCCAAAAATGAGCCTCATCGCTGAACACAATTTTACGATAAAACATCGGGTCAGTTTCCAACTGCTCTAGAGCCCAATCGGCGAAAGAACGACGCATATAACGGTCTCGTGGCTTTAATTCCTGCACCAGCTGGATCTTATAAGGGTATAGGCCAAGATCTTTGCGCAAAATTTTCCACATAGTGGACGGACAGAGCCCCGATTCCTGCGAGCGACGACGAATCGATAAATTTGAATCTCTTTTCCACACTTTCGTTTACAGCGGCAATATTCTCTTCGGTACGCACATTCCTTCGACGTGTTGGTGTTATTGCATCGTTTAGAGAATATGTGGTATGAAATCTATCCACAGTTCAACGGATGGCTTGCTCAGATGGACGATTATGTGCACCATAAAAATCACGAAGTTGTCTATAAGTTGCGCGAATCGAAGACTGATTTTCAAAGTAAATCTGGATAATTTGGTAGCGTTGTTCAAGCGTCAATCTATTCATAATGATTTGCCAGAGTATACTGATCATAAATGTCAAAAAGTGAGCGCAGTATGACAGTTCGTTTGACAGTTAACCTTTTCGTAAGTTCTATCGGGGTTAAAAAAATGCCTTTTATTATATACACAGAAAATAGTGAAGGATGAAAAATAAAAAGAAATCTAAAATTAGGAAGTGATCATTATTTAATAACAATAGAACTTTAGAAAAACATAAATGCTAAACAAAAGGTAAACAGGAAGAAAGTAGTCAAACAAAAAATTAAGAGTCATAGACTGAAGGAGAACGAAATTCAAAACATCTTCCAAGAAAACTTGGAAAAGAAAATTGAAAAAATTGCAAAAGGTAAACAATTTAAAGAAAATGTCCTAAAAGCAGCAAGGATCAGTTGCGGGGTAAGTAAAATTAAGAATATATACAGAAATAGAAGTAGATGGTGGACTACGGAGATAAACAAAAAGTTAAAGAAGGAAAAATTAAAAAATTGAGAAAGACAATGATATAAACAAAGTATCAAGAAAAGAAGCAAAACAGATTATAAAAAAAGCTAAGAAGAGAAGGGGTTGGAGACAAGATGAAAGAAAATTACTTAGAAAATCAAAAACTATTTTATATTATTATAAAGCTGTTAAGGCAAAAGAAACCTCAGAAGTTAAAAAACGTAAAAGACAAAAATAGGAATGTGATAACTGAAGATAAAGAAATAATGCAAAAATGAAAAGAGTATTTCAAAGAAAGAAGAAATAAGGACAAAACATGAAGAATTACATAATGTACGTAATATAACAAGGAAGTTACTGAAGCAATTAACAAACTTAAATTAGGTAAAGCACCGGGAGAAGAGAAAATTACAAGAGAAATGTTAAAATACATGAGTAATAAAGCCACAGAAGAATTTCTTAATCTACTAAATGAAATAATAAACTATAATGTAATGCTCTCGGACTGAAATGTAGAAATTATATCACCTTTCATTAAAAATAGTGACACAAAAGACTGTAGAGAGACTATAGATTAATTACACTAAGAAGTTTATATAGCAAAATATTAACTCCAATAATAGAAAAGAGACTGAGAGATAAAATAAAAACTTTATTAGAAAAATCGCAACATGTATTCAGAAAAGGCAAAAGTACCCAGTGTTTAATTTTTTTATTAGCCAACTAAGAGAAAGACTGATAAGAAAATAGAAAAAAATTCATATAGATTTAAAGAAAGCCTTCGCTAGAGTACAGAGAAAAGATGTCTCGGCAAGTTTGGAAAAATAGGATTGGATAAAGACGTCCTTAAAGTACTATATAAAAACAATAAAAATAAAGTGGGGACACACAATAATAGATTAGAAAATAGGACTAAAACAAGGGTGTGTACTTAGCCCTTTCCTATTTTCGGTAATCACAGACGATATAAAAATTTGCAAATAAAAATATAGCAAAATGAAAGTGAGAAAAAGGAAACTGCTATTTGCAGATGATATAATATTAGTAGCAGAGGCAGAGAAGAAATTACAATAAAAACCTTAATATTTGTCAAATGGAATTCCAGAAAAGAAACATGGAAATAAACATAAAAGAGAGCTAAACTATGGTTCTATCAAGAAAAGATTTGAATTACAATATTAATATAGACGGACATCAATTAGAACAGGTAGACAGAAAAATAACGGAAATAATGGAAATGTGGGTAAAATCTAGAATGCACCCAAAACTTTACGAAAAAAGAAATCTTCAAACAAATAAAATCAGAAGTGTATAAAAAAGTTGTAAGACCATCTCTAATCTACGGTAGCGAATCTTGGACGATCAGTAAAAAAACGAGAGCAGAATCACTGCCATGGAGATGAGATTTCTTAGAAAAATTAAAAGAATTACAACAATAGATAGAGTAAGAAATGAAAGGATAGTAGATCAACTAAAAGTGAAACCAATAAAGACATGGATAGAAGAAAGAAAACTTAAATGGATAGGGCACCTTCTCTAAGTGGACGACACCAGGATAGCTAAAAAAATATATAAAGCTAGGGTAGGTGGAAAAAACAAAGTAGGTAGACCAAGAATAAAGTGTAAGAAACAACTACGGAAAGCAGCCGAAAACAGGAAGATAAAGTGGAGAAAGAACAAGAACTTTACTAGGGATAGGAAGTTATATATATATTCCATTAGTTTTTGGGTTGCTTAATAGAAACTGGATTATTTTTAATCTCTTTGATCATCACCATGTCCATCATGGATTAGGTGTTCGAGTTATTTTTGTTTCCTTCTATCTTTTCTTCAATCGTCCCACATTTATTTTTCTTTATAGTTTACACTTTTCTCTTGCTTTGAAATCTTTTCTTCATTTATTATCTATTTCTCCCTATATTCTATGACTTTATCTGTTAGAAAATATACCCTGCAGTCTTCTCACATTTGGTTACTTGTTTGTATCGGAGAAATTTTATTTCTGCTATTTCAATTCCTTCTTTTCTGTTGTGTTTCGTAGGGAAGAGTGCTGTTTACTGTGCTCTCGGTTGTTTATTTTATTATTATAAGTAATGCCCCAACCTGGATAATTAAAGAGTGATACTTGTTCTAATATTGTATAGTTCTTAACGTTTTTTTTATTTTTAAATACCATCAACTTAATTTTATTAAGTGTATATATATTTTCTTATAAATCATTGGTTTTAACTATCAGTACCTAATCGTCAGCAACTAGTAGGGCGTTTATCTACTGTTTTTCTTTTATCTTTATGTCTCTTTGTGCTTTTGTTTTTTATTTTCTTATAATTATATCCCCGTCTGGATCCTTGGTTTATTATCATATAATTTGTTTCTTACGCTATTTTTATTTGAGTGTTTCCATAATTTTCCGCAGTTTCATGAAATCAAACGTTTTTGAATGTCAAATGGGTTTTAAACTTGTATTCTCTTCTTTTTCTAAAGTCTGTCTAAGTACTCGATGTATACAGAAGCGTTCTTTTTAAAATCTGTTTTGTTCTATTAGATTATTCTTCTATACCTTTTTTTGCTCTTTTTGAATATAGGCTGTACCAGGCTTTTCAGCCATTTATTGGGCATTTCTTTTTACGACAACACTGATTCATAAGATATAAATATCTTTGTTTTAGTAACAGAAATCCATACTTAATTAGTTTATTCTGTTTGGGTTCGATTTTTTTAGACGTTTGTAGTGCTTGGTTGAGTTGTTTGTCTAGTTCTTCTTCTTTATTTTTCTAATTGTTGTAGCAGAATTTATTTTAATATTCTAACAATTTCTTTTCTTTAATACTGCTAATTCTTGCTTTTTCGCTCTTGTTCAGATTTTTTTTAATGAAAGATCTGTCGTGTATGCAGGTTTTCTTCTATCTCTTCTGTCTATTTTTCCCAGCTTCCTCTGTATGCTAGTTTTGATTTTATTTTGACTATGTTCTTTCTGTTTTGTATTTATTATATGTTTGCTTGTTTTTATTTTGTGGATAACTTTTATGCAAACTTTTGACTTTGGTTACTTCTATTAGCCCTTCTACTTCTTTAGGATTCCAAATTTTACGTTCTTTCTTTTTATTCATTTTGCCTAAAGCTTCGTCTGCTGCTTGTCGTATTGAATATTATGTTGTTTTATTTTTTGTTAATATCGTCTGTTATTTGATATTTTAGCAAATATTTATTTAATATATCCTAATATATAGTATAGCTATGCTCGTGTTTCCGAGAAGACTTACTTTGTATGTATATTATTTTGTTTGTTGTGTTTGTGGATACTAAACTTTCTTTCATCTTTTGTTCACTGGCAAACATTTAGAACTAATAAAAAACGGACAAGAAATCTAAAATCTCTAACAGATATTACAAATTCTCAGCGAGTGAGTATTAACAATAAATTTAACAGCCTAGATAATGTACCTAAAAGAGAAAATAATAGCAGTAATGCCTCAGGCAGCAACAAAACATCTACAATAACTAAAGCCTTTCTATTTTTGTGTATTGTATGCACAGCTCTACAAAAGAATATAATAAAATCTGCATTCAAAACCCGAATCATATAGAAAACTGAAACATCTAGATACTACTAGAATAATTTACCACACTTACTAAATGATACAAAACAGGGCATTATAAATCAGAACAACAATAATGAAACAAGACAACTCTACAATCAGCCTGAAATCAAAACGTCTAAAACTAATTTTGTGCATTTTCCGTTTATTATTATGTAACCTGATATAGCTCTTATTCCTCTTTTCTTTTTTGAAGAGGGATATAAATAAAAATCGATTAGGAATATTTTATTATTATTCAACTTCTTTTCTTCATTAATTGTATGCTACCTGACAAAGGAATATTTCTCAATATTCTATTTAAGTCTTCCATTATTATAATATAAATGAATCGTTTTATTTATTGAGCTTATCTTATTCTGTAGTGTATTCTAACACTTTCTATATGCTCTGTATATTGTCATATATACTATATTTATTTATAATCTGAAGTCATGTGTTTATTAATACATTTGTAATTTTTCATGTATTAAGATTGCAACTCTTTCAACCGCTCTCGTTTCTTTATTTGCACCATTATATATCTTTATATATTTTAGGCAACTTTTAATTTCTTTTTTACCGCTGTCATATTCTATGTCCTCCAACTTTTCTGCCTTGTTATTCAATTCTTGTACATTCCACGTTAAAAGTTTTCCATTTTTTATTTCCTTTGCCTTTTTTTGTTTTATCATCTCCATTTGTCTATATGTGGGTCTTTAGTTTTATAATTATTTGCTTGTTTTGTTGTTTTTTTTGTACAAATTGTTTTCCCCAGAATCCTTGTAGCTGATCAATGTTTCGGTGCGAGATTGCGAGTTAATTTCCCTACTCGCTTGAGATACTCTTCTTAAATTATCTGCTTTTATGTTTGGAGGCCAATTAACTAGTTTAATTTGCGTGGGTTAGGTAACAGTTCTAACGCTCTAACTCTCCCCCTTCATTTGGGTTTGAGACCAGGAAGAAAGTTTGATGAGCTGCTCGGTCCAATTATCTACCTCTCTATGCGGAGTTGGTTTGTTGTTTATCTGTTTAATTCTAAAAACGTTGCTATTAATTCTCCTATTAAACTAATTGGAGTATTATAGAGAAATTTTCAAACACACCATAAGCTTTAATATTCTTAGCGTTGAATTACACTAGTTAACAAAATTTAATTTTTTTTTGTCACACGAAAATTCATATCAAATTTTGAATATACTAGGGCCATCAAGCAATAATATATTAAGGAAAAACAATTGGCATATCAGGTACCCTTGTTATATCGAAACATATATTTTTGTAAAAAGTAGAGAAATTAGCTACACTTAAAGAAATTATTGTTAAATTTACAATAAATAATAATCATTTTCGTGAATATTTAGCTTCTGGTAGGTCTCTTTTAAGTTTCCAACAATAATCTGCTAGCATCCTTGGACTCCATTTCCCTTGGTAGCGCTTCTCCATTAAGGAAATGTCCTGATGAAACCTCTCACCTTGTTCATCACTCACAGCACCCAAATTTGCAGGAAAGAAATCCAGATGAGAGTCCAGCATGTGTATTTTTAAGGACATATTACACCCCAAAGCTTTATATGACATTAGAAGTTCATTTATTAAGTCTTTGTATCTCTCTCTCTCTCTATCCAGCGTTTATTGTCCATAAGTGAACATACGCCTATCATTTAATCCATTTGTTTCTATCCTTTGCGTTGATCCATCCCTTCCTGCCACTTTCCTGATGTCATCTACCATCTTAGTATGGATTCCTGGGTTTCGTTATTTCTCCCCATGGTTTCCATTCAGTCGTTTTCTTGTCCATTTCTTCTTCTCCATCCTTGTATATGTCCTGCCCATCTCCACTTTGCTTGTATTATTTTGTTTTGACATCTTCCATTTTGGTTCGTTCTCCAATCCATTTGATCGACTTTTTGTCTATCAGTTTTATGTTGAGGATCGCTTCTTCCATGTGTCGTTGGGTAGTTTGCATCTTACTCATGGTCTTCTTTGTCATTGCCCATGTTTCAATTCCGTTAGCAAGACCGATATTACACATTGGTTTAATAGTTTTATCTTCATGTGTATCGAAATCTTTTTCTTTACTCTATAATATATGTTTCAATCTTCCTAACTGTCCATGCGAGTCTAATGCGTCTATTTACATCTGCCGTTTGCATTTTCCTGTCTACTGCAGGTTTTGTCCCAGGTATATATATTGTTCTACTTCTTCATAGTTTCATTTAGCGTAATGGGACCGTCATCTTGGTTAGAGGACTCTTTATTATTTTTTTTTTGTCATATTCATAGTTAGTTCATTTCTTGCATCCATATATCGTTCAGGAAAAACAATTGCATCATCTCCTTGTTAGTATCGAAACATATCGATTTTTAATAAGCAATTAGCTACATCGTCTAAAGAAATATCTTAATGTATTAATAATCATTTTCGCCCTGAATATTTAGCTTCATGGTAGGTCTCCCTTTAAGGTTTCTCAATAATAATCCTCCATTGACTCAGTTTGAGGCTTTGCGATTAAGGAAATGTCCTGCTTAATTCCTCTTACCTTGTTCATTCTCAGTTTCTGAGATGATGAGATTTCACAGTGCTATTTTGACATTACACCCCAAAGCTTGTATATGACATTGATTCGATGATAAGTCTTTGTATCAGAAGAAAGTAAATTCCAGTCATTTAATCTAGACCCCAAAAGTTCAGCCTGTTTTTGTGATAAATTTAAATCACGTACTAAATCATTTAAATCACTTTGTGTCAATAAATGAGGCTCCTTTGAGTCACTTTATGCTGACTGAGAACAAATTCCACACTAGAATCAGAATCCTGACTTTCTGGTTGATTTGGAGGCTTTGGAATAGGCAGTTCAGCACTGTGTGGATGGGTCTGACGGCCGGCGATAAGTTTGGATACTGGATAATGTGTTTAGACTTGGCTGTAATGCCTTTTGTTTGAGTTAAACAAAAATAACAATCACTTATATGATCTTTCGGTTCTATCCAAATCATTGGCATAGCAAATGGCAAATGTCTAGGTTCTTGTTTAGCCCAACCTAATAAAAGTCTCATACACGTTACACAACATGTATGTGGAGCCCAGGATTTATCTTGATGCGACACAGGAAATCCAAATAATCTAAATAACACTGTTTAATTAATAGCGTGAAATTTCGACGCTGAGATGTGAAAGTTAATTCTCCACACACACATAACAAAAACTGTCGGGGTTGTTAAAACACTTTCGGGCATATTTACGAAATAACTAGTTAGTTAAATACAGTAGTTATACAGTCGACGAAATGAGGTTATTCAAACAAAAACGTGTATTGAGGTTAGAAATGAATATGTAACTGTCACAAAAAAACTGGACGTGACTGGAACGAAACTATATGTTTTTTTTAATGCAAGTATGCCAACATAAACAAAAATTATTACTAAGTTCATGTGACATAAACAGTGTTTACCAGTGTTATAAATATAATTAAACTAAAATAAAGAACTTATCCATTCAAATTTTATGGCGTTTTTGTCCAATTGCTTATTAAGATCATATATTTTTTACTACACTTGGTCATTGTTTAATAAACGGCGACTTTAACTCTAAGCTTGGAGTTTAAAACTAGATAACTCCAGGCAAACAATTATTTTAAGCAGTTCAGGGAAACAATCTGAGGTGCTTCTCAGAAGACGTGACAATATCCTAGACTTACTGTATTTTTATATTTATTACGGAAAGTATTTTACAAAACCGTTTCACCACTAAAAATGTCGTTTGATAACATTTTCTCTTGGACAATCTACATTGCTAGCTTTGTTACAAAATTAAATCATCTATTACGACAAACAAAACCACATATACCATAAATTACGGATAAAGATATTAAATTGGCGACTGAACACCTTATTAAAATAATTCAGAAAGCTGCGTGGAACACCACGTTAGAGATATGGTAATAATAGACGCGTCCGGCTAATCCGCTAACTACATCAAAACTAAAATACTTAAGAAAGGAAACCTACAAAGATACTGGCAAACAACAAGGGAATAGAAAGATAAAAAAATCTCCATAATTTAATCAGTGAACCAAAAGAAATTTTAAAAGGAGACAAAAATTAAAAAATTTTTGAAAACCTATCATTAATATAAGTTTAAGACTGTTCGTTATAAAACATTACCAAATGATTAAAAAATACCCATGGCAACAATCCACCTGTAAAAAATAAAAACGACTGTGTTAGATAGGACAAGTAAAAAATAAAAATTTTCTCGGAACATTCAAGTGAAGTTTTTAAACATTTTTCAAGAAAAACGACAGAAGAGAATGAGATATCTATGTAATAAGTTATAAATATTCTAATAAAAAAAATATAAATAGTGCAAAAGTATCAACAAAATTTTTAATTCAAATTCGAAGAAATCACTATTTTATACCTAATATCAAGCAGAATATTAAAGAATGTGCAATATATAGGTTACAAGATTATTCAAGATATTTATAATACTGCACTAAGAACTAGATATTGAGTCGAGTACGAGCAGTGAGCCGGTGCGGATGCCTTGCATGCGCTCGGATAGCAGTGCGATACGTTTGACCTCAACGCTATTTATATTCAATTGTAAGTTATTCATACTTCTAATAAACAAATTTAACAATTGCTAACCATGATTTAAAAATGGATTATCAATTACAAAATAAACGTAAATTCGATAAATTATCACCGCCTATTAACGAGGTGCAAAAACGCTACGCATGGTTCACTCAAGATCTCTTGACTAGTAACAAATACTACCTACCACATCTGAAAGCCGAAGCACAGCCCTCAGTTAATGAACACTTGCAAAAACATCAATCAAGCGAAACACAAACAAAAACAGTACAAACTATATATCTACACTACGCAGTCAACCACAAAGCTCTAATCGAAGATATACAAAAATATTCAACTGGTTCATTTACAACTTCATATAACACAACTACACTTCGTATCAATCTATCCAAAGGCGAAGATTGCTGTAGCTTAACAAAATACTTCACAACGAATGAAATTCCGTATCACACCTATCAACACCCCAACGATAAACCGATTTCAGTTGTAATCAAAAATGTTCCACTTTCTCTCAGACCAAGAAATAAAAGATGAACTAAGCAAAACCTTGCAAATTATAAAAGTGACTCGCCTATACACGAAAGATAAAACTCCGCTACATGTTTGCGCAATGGATCTAAATAAAAATGAATAAGCTAAGCGTATTTTCTCATTCACCTCAATCTACCACTCAATTGTAACAGTAGAAGTCAGGAAAAAATCGAAAAATATACCTCAATGTCACCGTTGTTAAAAATAGGGACACACGAAAAATTATTGCAGACTGGAATCAGCATGCGTGAAATGCTCAGGTAACAAATGAATGCAAAAAGAATACTAACGATCCGCCCAAATGCGTAAACCGTGGAGGGAGCCACAGTGCTAACTACCGTGGATGCTCATACCATATTGAACTCCTAAAACAGCGAACTAGAACACAAACAGGAATTACCAGAAGACCCCTCAGTAGACAAACCAACGTGAACGGTACTCAGACTTATGCCGAAATACTTAAGAACACGACAAAGACAAATACAAAGAACAACGTAACCACCTCCACAAACTCAACACCCTTATCCAATAACCTCATACTTCTTGATCTATTAACTCCATACTTATCCCAATTTAAATCTTTTATCACTATCACCCTGTTGCCTTTGTTCCTTAATGGATCCTAAACGCACAAACGTCTTACAAAACTTAACAATCCTCAATTGGAATACAAACGGAATTAAAACTCAGTACTCATTACTCATCGCCTTCCTGGCTCGATACAATGTAGACATCGCCTGTATATCAGAGACTCATCTAGATGATACAATCAAATTTAATCTTCTATGATATCATACCTACCGTAATGATCGGATAACAACAGTAGCTGCAGGAGGAGTGGCGATCTTTATTAAAACAAAGTACGTGCACACACGACTACCCGAAGTTAAAGACCTAAAAATTGAAACAACCGCAATAAAAGTTACGCTAATAACCAGAGTCATATAACAATAATATCTGCCTACAGACAACCCAGCAAAAAATTATACGAAGAAGACATTAAAAATTTCGATATCAATGGTCCACTACTAGTCATAGGTGACATAAACGCCAAAAACACCTTATGGGGATGCAGAGCAACGAATCCAGAGGGCATTAAACTGGAAAATCTTGCAATAGCCAATCACATTCCAAGTCATAACACCCGACGAATATACTTATTATCCCTACCGACTCGACCATCAGCCCGATATCCTCGACATCGTGCTCCAAATAAACTTTAATAAACCAATATTTCAAAACGTCATTACAGAACTGAATTCAGACCTCCTTCCTGTGCTCGTATCCTTTGATAACACCCTATCCATTAAACAACCCAACCCTAAACTCATTAATGATCATATGGACTGGGCTCAATTTAGGAATACACTAGACAATAATCTTCACCACTCGCCAGGTCTCCAAACCTTCCAGGATACAGATTTGATAGTAAATCACATTACCAAATCGCCACAAGGAGGGCCTTACCAAAGGATCACAATTATCCTCCTAGGCAAATAATTCACTCAATAAAAACCAAAAGCAAACTTCGAAGCGAATGGCAGATGACAAGGAATCCCATAACAAAAAATCAATTGAATAATATCTCTCATTTAATCAAAAGAGAGCTCGATAACCTAAGAATGAACTCCTACAAACAACAGATTGCTGATCACAGCCCAGGAGACATGGGATTGTGGAGAACAACAAGAAACATACTTCATCAAACTACTAAATTAGCAGATAACATAATCTTAATTAAGCTTCCAACTTTCTTCAACACCACTTTAATAAAATTAAAACTCTATTTAAGTGATGGCATATAAAAGCAAACACACCTAAGTTTTTACTGTCCTATTCACTTATCTCTGTCACACCCGCATAAATCACGCTTTCATGATTTATCCAACTATCAATTATTATCTTTGAACACATTGTAATATTTTATTTCCTAAATAAGTTTCTTCGTTTGCTTACTTACTAAAAATGACAGTAGTGAAATGTCTCTTTTTTTAATGCTGATAGAGACTTCATAGATCTTCCTCAGTATATAAACGTTCCCTAAACTATAAGGCCGTTGCGATAGGTATCAATAGAACTTGCACTTGCATAGGCCATAGATAGTAGATTGTCACTAACAAAATTTTTATACTTAATCTTAATACCCGATTGATTTATTAAGTACATGGTTAGTTCACTATCTGTTTAGCAATGTCTGCTTCGCATATTCTTTAGCTTTTTTAGAAAAAAAAAACATATAAATCTACTTCTTTGTCTAGATTACTTAAAAGATCGTTCAACACTTTACATACCATCTTTTTAACAATGCCAAATATTTTTACCAGAAACCTTTTTGTGTTAGTGTTTAGTGTATTTTCAATTTATTAATTTTTTACTATTTATATTTTCAAAAAAATTACTTCTGAAAGTATTTTCAGGTTTCACTTATGTGAAACTTTTTATTCTTCTTTTGTATATTAACGTCTTTTTATAACCCTATGTTATATTCAATTCTCATCTGATTTAAGTGTACATATTACAAAGTGGGAATTGATCCTATACGGCATCTGACATAACGCATCACCCCAAGACAACGCAGAAACTTTTTCGCTGCTCCGCAATTCACTTACGTTATGAACTCTTTTGCATACCCGCACAGCTGACGTGCACCTATCGACATTCAATCCAATTTCGCAGACCGCGTCTTCCGATAGGAGGAAGTTCGCGCCACCGACTCGAAAACTCGCAACTCGGAACTGCCCAGGGTTGTTTTGCACAAACCTGCAGTTTGTCCCCTGCCGAGGCGCATCCGTCTGGATAACTCCGGCTAGGGTCAATAGAATTTAAATAAGGCGCCTCCGCGCTGACTGCTAAGTTCCGCGATCGTTTCGTATACATTGGCGCTTCCGCTGCAGCGGAGGGTGGCGTATGCCATCGTACACGGGGATGCACTCTGTAAGTTGACGAGCATTTTTCGTATAAACCGACACGGCGAACAGATAATGCTGGATGGGAAACGGGAGTTTAAGCGGGCTTCGCCGGCGTATTTAAGCGTCAATTTTGGCGTCACATTTGCATAAGGCCTGTGAAATATCAGAGCTTATTGAGCTTTATATTTTATGGCGCGTGGGTGTCGAAGCTGAAGACATTTACATAAAAGCGTGCCTTCTTTTATCGACGTTCTCATTTACCGCTTTAGTTCACAAAAGCGGCGAGTTAAGCTGAGGAAGTACAGCCTATATTGGTACACAAAATGGATAATGTAATTAGAATCCCATCAAAAGAGCATCTATAGAGTTATAATTTCATATATAGTTAAGTAAATACAGCAGTATAAAAATATCTGATGTTTATAAACATATTTGTTTTAAGTACTGTAAAAATCTTAGTCAGTTAAAAAATAGAAATATTGGAACAATCAGGTTAAAAGTATAGACTTAGCAGTTACATATGATATATGTTGTTGGCCAAATGCCCTCCACAACTCCGCTGACATGTTGCCAATCTTTTAGTAAATTTTTTTATAAATGTGCTTCTATCTCAACAATTGCAAGTCTAATGTTTTCTTTTAACCTGTAGAGTCATTACAGATTGGTCGGTATAAAACTTTTCCTAAAATAATCTAAGAAAGTCTAATGAGGATAAGTTGAAAAAGTTGCATGGTACCGTACGTAGACGTGATACTTTTCTTTATAGTTGTGGTTAGTCCTAATTGTTAAGTTACCTTTCTGAATAGAACATGTGCTTTTGGTCCTACAAAATATTCTTTTTTATAATCTTGATTATTATCCAAAAAGAGAACAGTAGATGTAATAGAAGTTCTATAGTTTTTTGGCAGTATTGTCTATAAAAATTTGCTCATACTAATTTTAGTTTGAATATAAAGAAAGTGTTTATATGAAAAATGCAACTGATCAAACTTTTTTGAAAACCCAAGCTCTTACATTGGAGACGATTTAACTTAGAAGCTTCCCACATCTGTTATAAACAGATAATGATACTTTTTCACAGCTTCTTGTTAAGATAGTTGTTACATGTAAAACTATTTTCACAATGACTTGAGGTTTTAAATTAACCTTTGGTTTATTTATCTCCAAAACTTATAATTATATTAAGCCTTATAACAAAAGTATCAGAATTAAGAATTGTTAACTCTCATTATCAGATATTAACAACAAAAAAATAGCTGTAAGTTTGCAATAAATTAGCAGTTCCATACAATGTTTTAATTTTGAGGGATTAACTGTCACCAAAACTGTTCACCGGACAGTCTTACGTCATACACTTATAAAGTGGAATGCAAAATGTGAAGATTACTTTTCTAAATCTTGGCCATACATACGTTTTGAGAATCGTTTTAACCATATTTGTATTACATTTTTAAGCAAATCTAACATCACTAGTATCATTTTAACACCACTTAATTCTATAGTTACGTCATGCAAATGCAATCAGCTTCGATATAAATTTAATTATGCAAATGTAGAAGCACTAATAAATAAACTTTTTTAAATACGTTTTTGCTTATATATAGGTTTGGTTCTCACGTATGGTATACATTCGAGTTTTGTAGCTCATGCAGTGTAGACGTGCGAATTCAGAGTGTTTTCAGAGTGTTTCCTGTGATTTTCTCGCGCGGTATCGGTGACCGCGCCGCGCCATCGACCCAGCCACATACCTGTGATTAAACAGCGCTAGCAAAAACAAAAATGGAAATGGATCAACAAACAAGCATCGCCTACGGACAATCTAATAATTCGAACATCAACTACGCACAGGGTGCTCCAATGCAACTTCCACTTCCCACCAACCTTCAATTCGTAAGCCAACCGCTATCAACAGGTAACAATTTTAACTTACCTCAAAATCAGTATCCTCCAACCAATCTCAACGACAATTTGATGGCAACTACCTCACAATCCTTAACCAACAACGACAGAATTCTCTATCGAATGACGTCTACTAGTGACGAAGAAATTCAAGAAGTCGTAAACGATAATTCCACCAACACTAACAAATGGAAAACCGTTAAACGTCTTAAACGTAGAAAACTATCCCAACCTATCAAGGAAACTACGCAAATACAGGGTGTCTGGTGGCAGATTTATATTTTTAAATACGATTATTTCAAAAAGTAATAAACGGTGCGGGGTGAGGGTGGCGCCGTTGGAATCACCGATCGTGCGGATTTGTCAGTCACGATGTCGCAGTGGTAGAGTGAGCATCGCGCGTTCGCTGTAGAGACATTTTTTAAGAGTAATGATTCTTACGTAATTGCCCGTCGACAATTTTGTTCAAAGTTCGGTATTCGACGAATACGTGATGGACCGAGTGTAAATTTAATTCGTTCGTGGGTGCAGAGATTCTGCGCAACTGCCTCGGCTATGAATGCCCCACGGCCAGGGCCCAGTCGATCTTCAAGGACTCCCGAAAACATTGAACTGGTTGAAAGCAGTTTATGTGAAAATCCGCGACTTTCAATCCGGAAAAGAGCAGCCTTACTGGGACTTCCAAGAGCGATTATTCATGAAATTTCAAGAAAGGATCTGAAGTTCCATCCTTTTAAAATTCAAATCGTTCAAGAACTGAAAGAAAGTGACTTTGATTTACGCAAAAATTTTTGTGAAACGATGTTGGAGCGTTTTCGCACTGTAAATCCCATTTTTTGGAGCGACGAGGCTCATTTTCACTTAAACGGCCACGTCAACAAGCAAAAGTGCCGTTACTGGTCTCCAAGAACCCGCAACCCTCGATTGAAACATCAAACACCATTGCATTGCTCCAGGGTAACTGTTTGGTGTGCCTTATCCACGTATGGGATAACTGGACCATTTTTTTTCGAAAATTCTCAAGGTCAGGCGACGAATGTCAATGGTGAAAATTATCGACGCATGATTACGGATTTCTTTTTGCGAAACCTGCGAGCTCATCCATCGTACTCTTCACACACGTGGTTTCTACATGATGGGGCGACTGCACACACAGCCAGAGCTTCGATGAATTTGCTTCAGGAAAATTTCCCCCAAAAACTGATCAGTCGCTTTGGGGACATCCCATGGCCACCGAGGTTGCTCGATCTAACTCCCATGGATTTTTTTTATGGGGCTACCTCAAAGAGAGGGTTTATAATGACAATCCCCAATCTCTTGTGGCTTTAAAGGAAAATATTCGTCGAGAAATCAGCTCAACTGAACCAAGTTTACTGCAGCGTGTGGCGCAGAACACAAGGCTTCGTTTTGAACAGTGTGTGCAACTCGAGGGAAGACATTTGGATGACATACTCTTTAAAAAATGAAATCCGCATTTCTATTCTATCGTTCAATGCTCTTAATAAAACTTTGTGTCAATTATTACGTTTTTTATTTAAGTTTGAAAATATAAATCTGCCACCAGACACCCTGTACCTTTAACAAACAGATATAACCAGCTAAATGAAGAAGAAGAGAGAAGCACCCTTACCAGACAAGTAAACAATACAACCATAAAACCTCCTCCAATATTTGTGTACGGAGTTACACACTACAGTGACATGATCAAAAGTTTAAATACAGTTGCAGAAACTGAACAATTTAACATAAAAACTTTAACAGATAACACCATAAAAATAAACTGTCATACTCCGGAAACCTACAGGAAACTAATTCACCACATGAAAGATGCCAACATTGTTCACCATACGTACCAGCCAAAAGAGGACACTTTACAACCGACATAAACGAAATTAAGCAAGAGCTAGCCAATCAGGGTCACCAAGTCAGGAATATTTTAAATGGAAGAAGTAGAGTGTCTAAAGAACCATTAAATCTATTCTTTGTAGACCTCGAGCCAGCGGATAACAATAAAGAAATATATAATTTGCGAGGTATACAGAACAGAATAGTACAAGTCGAGCCACCCAGAAAAACCAAGAGCCTTACTCAGTGTACACGTTGTCAGCAATATGGTCACACTAAAACATATTGTAACAGACCTTACTACTGTGTGAAATGTGGAGCAGCCCATAATTCCATAAGCTGTACAAAACCAAGCAACACCCCTGCCACATATGCACTATGCGGTGGTCCCCACCCTGCCAACTATAGAGGATGCGAATTCTACCATACTCTCCTCAAACAACCCAATAATGCCAACAACAGACTTAATATTCAACAATTACCAGCACCGATACACCCTATTCCACGACACAGAATACAACCAATAATTCAGGCACAACAGGCCAATACGTATTCGAATATACTAAAAAATCAAAACCACCAAAAACCACCAGAGGAAAACTCAATTACTCTCAGCACTTTTCTAAATGAGTTTCAAAATATGTCCCAACAGCTAATGCAACAAAACAGCTCAATTCTTACCATGCTTACAACGCTCATCAATAAAATTCGCTAAATTTGTACAAATTGCCCAATGGAATGCCAACGGCATCATTCAACACAAAAACGAAGTAGAAACTTTTCTACATCACAATTCAATCGACATACTACTTGTTAGCGAAACGCACTTTACCGACAGATCCTTCTTTCGTATTCCATCCTATTTAACCTATAATACAAACCACCCGGACAACACTGCGCATGCAGGTACTGCAATTTAAAAAAAAAATACTATAAGTCACTACGTATTACCAAAGTATGAAACAAATCACTTGCAAGCCACTTCACTCAGAGTCAAAACGTTCTCCTACGAGATAACAGTTTCTGCAGTATATTGCCCTCCTAGGCACTAATTGAAACTCAATCACTTCAGGGACTTCTTCAACACACTCGGCTCCAAATTTATTGCTGGAGGTGATTTCAACAGTAAACATACTCTCTTGGGCTCTCGGCTAACAACTACCAAAGGTCGTGAGCTACCTAATCTAATCCAGGAAAAAAACTACTTATTTCTGTCCACCGGTAAACTAACATACTGGACCAGTGATCCAAATAAAACTCCTGATCTGTTGGACTTCTTCATCACGAACGGAATCTCCTCACCATACATGGAAGTATTTCCTAGTTATGATTTGTCATCTGACCATTCCCCGACAATTGCAACTATTAGTACTTTCGTAATTATTAAGCATTTTACACCTAAACTTCATAACAACAAAACCAACTGGGATAAATACAAAAATAAAGTGGAACAACGGATTAATCTAAAAACAACCCCCAAAACCCATAACGAAGTCGAAAACGCTTTAGATGCCCTCACAAGTACCCTTAAACATTCAGTTATGGAAAGTACTCCATCTCTGCCAATAACTAGTACCACAAAATCAATACCACTTGAAATAAAACATTTAATTGGTAAAAACCGGAAGGCACGGTCTAGGTGACACACAACCCAGGCACCCGTGAATAAAAATATACTCAATCGTATTAGCAATCAATTAAAGGCGCAACTTAGAGAAGTCCGTGAACAATCCTTCACTGACTACGTGACAAGACTAAATAGATTCGACAACTCTATCTGGAGACCAATTAAATCCAAGAAAAAACCTAAAGAACACAATGCTCCAATAAAAAATCTTGCTGATCACAACGCTAAATGGACGAGAAGCGACCAAGAAAAGGCTGATCTTTTTGCAAATCATCTCGCATCTGTCTTTAAACCCAACAATCAAGATATAATTAATGACTTCGTAACAAGTTTATCCAACATTCCACAATCCCCATTTCGAATTAAATCCTTCACTCCACACGAAGTTCAGAATGAACTTAACCATCTTAACATCCGAAAAGCACCAGGTACAGACAGTGTGACGCCAAAAATGCTCAGGGAATTGCCGAAAAAAGGGGTACTCTTTACTACCTACATTTTTAATGCCATTTTAAGACTGCAGCACTGGCCTCCAAAGCTAAAAACGGCAGAAATAATCTTAATAAATAAGCCAGGAAAGAACCCAAATGACGTAACCTCATACCGTCCAATTAGTTTGCTCCCTACAATTTCCAAGTTATTAGAACGCTTATTACTGCAGAGACTAAATGCCGATATTTCACCAGATACCTGGCTTCCTCCCCATGAATTTGGTTTTCGAGCAGGACATTCTACAGTTCAGCAAAAACATAGATTAATCCAAGTTATTAACCACGCTTTTGAACAAAAACATTATTGTACTTCAGTTCTACTGGACGTTAGCTAGGCCTTTGATAAGGTCTGGCATACAGGTCTCTTATATAAAGTCAAGGAAACCTTCCCACTAAAGTATTTCGATATCTTAAAATCCTACCTTTCCGATCGCAAATTTAGAACCAAAGTAGGGGATGTCAAATCAGACTATCATTCCATAGAAGCAGGTGTACCACACGGAAGCGTCTTGGTACCGACCCTCTACAACCTATATACATCCGATATCCCAACAACCACTGAAACTACTATCTGTACTTTTGCTGATGGCACTGCCATACTAGCAGCTCATGAAGACCCAGCAATAGCGTCTAACCTAGTAAAAATCCATTTAAATGTACTCCAGGCTTGGTTGCATCTCTGGAAAATTAAAATAAACAAAAACAAATCACAGCACATAGACTTCAATCTAAGACACGAACGCTGTCCTCCGCTTTTTCTCAATAACATCGAACTCCCTCGAGCTATATCTATCAAATATCTTGGAATCCACTTGGACGCTAGGTTAACATGGAAAGATCAAATTACCAAAAACCGGAAGCAGATTGACTTGAAGATCAAAGAACTCTATTGGCTGTTAGGGAAGAACTCAAAACTTTCCCTAGAAAACAAAATACTGCTATATAAAACAATCATCATCCCTATTTGGACGTATGGAATAGAAATCTGGGGTTGCGCAAGCAAATCCAATATAGCATTGCTCCAAAGAAGCCAATCTAAATTGCTACGTATGATAACTCAAGCACCGTGGTTTTCTTGAAGTTCTCTTTACAGTTTTTCAAAAATTTATTTTCAGTAATTTTTCTTTTACCATTTTTTAGTACACATTGTATAAGAATGAAACAAGTACATTATCTTGAGGTGCGAGTGACTTTATAGGCGTTAGAAAAATGTAAGTTTTAGTATATAGTTTAAACAAAGACACTTTTGTCACACCCTTTTTAGGTTTGGGAATAATTATTAGCTGCATTACATTTGATATCGTTTTTGCAACTTTATCTGTAACATATTGTAGGTGGCGTCCATGCTCAACGTTTGTCTCGACAGATGTGACGTTCCCGGCGATGCTTTGCTCAAATTTTTGATTGCTTGGTTAGTATCCTCCGCTTTTTTAAAAGGACAATTGGGTTTTGTTGACTTACTAATATGCGACCCAACAAGTATTTCTACAAAATAAAAACACAAGAGGTATTCTACAATTAATAATAGAAAGTAATCTGACGATAGTACAAAGGTCAATTGAATTTTTAGATCGTTTTATGCAATTCCGTTGGGATACATAAATCAGTTACCCTTGGCAGTGTCTGACGATGGACCAGTAAGCAAGCTAAATTATTTTTTTATTTGCTTTCCACTCACTGTAATTGATATAGAATTTCAATAGGATTCCTCTTCATTCAATAGCGTTACAGTTCAAATCGTACCTTGACATCTTCAACTTTACGTATCAAATTTTCTTTGCTTAAAACCCCCACTTTCTAGTTGTTGGTTTCTTTTTATCTTACCAATGGGTTCCTGGTCTTCTAGCTAGTTGCGCATTTTTTTGTATTTCTTAAAATACATTTATTTCTATTCTTGACTCACTTATCCGTTGATCATGTCCACTTAATTTAAATTTGTTTAGTTTAATGGAGATTTCAGCATCGGTTTCTTTGATATATTTAATGGTTATATAGGTATTTAATTTTTAACTGATCGCCCTCCTTAGATCGTCCATATATCTTCCGTAGGATGTGCATTTATAATTGCTTCAGCCCTTTGTGACAATATCTAAGTGTCGCCTTTATCACACAATACTGGTCTAACTTCAATTTTGTAGTCTCAATTTTGTTTTTCTGTGTACGTCGCGTGACCTAAATAAAAACGATAAACTGTGACATGCTTTGATTGTTTTATTAAACCACCCTCACTTTTTCGGGTTGTTGGAAATGTTAGACTCATTCAGTGCTCTGAATTTTTGGTTCTCTATTGTTATGTCCTGATTTCTTGCTTTATTACTCCTGGTCTCCATGAGTATCTTTGTTTTCTTCTCGTTGACTTCTAAGCCGATGTCTGTGGCAGACTTTCTGAGTTGTACAAATGTTTTTTTTAATGGTGAATTAAGGATATTAAAATCATTAGCATATCCTGCTATTTAGTTAGACTAAAGCATTGACTTGACGTCTACTATAACATGATTGGGCAAGCTACCCACTAGGCGTCAGAGAGCTGCGGAAATGAACACAGGTCCGTCCGCACCTTAGGCTTTGCCTCAACCATGGGATCGCACTCACGATTTGTTATCAAATAATTGGTACAACTTTATGTTAAAGTCCCAACATTTCTATAATATTTGTTTTACTACAAATATTTTATCTGTTTTTGATCATCCTGGCTTAAAATCTGCCTGGTATTCACCAATTATGTTTTTGGATAGGGGTCGTAATTTGTTCCTCAATGTGGTGATAATCGTCTTGTAGGCTGTGTTTAACAGCTAGGGTTTGTTATTCTTTCATCTTTAATAATCAGATTCTGTACTTGTTTTAAGTTTAGCAACTTCTCAAATAATTCTCTCCATTCCCCTTTGATTTGTTTTTTGGTGCCGATGATTTGCCTCGTCTTATCATGACATAGGCTAATGTTTGGTTTGTATTGGTTTTTGAGTATGTTATCTTCCTGATATTGTTAGTTCGAAAGTCTTTTTATATATTGTTATATATATTTTATTGATGTTCTTAATTAAACCAATTGCCACGGTGTGCTTTACCTGCATGTTATATTGTGATATTTATTGCTTCTACAATTGCTCCCCTACTTTTTTATGTCGCATAGTTATTTTCTGTTTTTCTTATTCGTATTCGGCTAGGTTTTTTGGTTTTTTTTCCATTTGATATGCTGTTGGTTTTCATTTTCTTAGGTTTTTCTTTTGCTTGATTTTGCTGCTAATACAGTTTCTAAGATGGTATTCACTAAGTAGTAGTAGAAATGTATACTGGCTTTATAATGAGATTAAATATCAGTGTACTTGACGCCCGTCTTCTCCTGATAGATAAGTGATCGATTTGGTTGGAAACTTTCTCATCCGGTAACATTCGTGTGTTTATAGATGTTAAAATGTAGAAAATACATATGTTGAGTTGATAGACATAATTTTACTTATAGCAAACTTGATCAGTTTAACCCATTATCGTTGGGTTCTTGGTGCAGACTGTGCTGTTGTATAGTTGGCTAGTTTTTTCCCTAGCTTTGAGTTTAGATCTTTGTGTCTTATGAAGGAATTATGTTGTAAGTACTTTCCAATATTTGGTAGAACGAATTCTTCTCAAATTAATCTTTTTATACTATCTCTTTTATTTACTATAAATGTACCGAAGAATTTTATTTTTAACTTCAGGATAAAAATTTTCGTTAATAAATTTGAAGTTGACAATAACGTTTTTTACCGCGTTGCTCATTATGAGGGCTACACCTGATTTATAGTCGCCCATTTTCTTTTCTTGCAAAATATTATATGAGTGTGGTGTCCATCATACCTTTTTTCAGCCATTTTGCCTTTATAAATTGTCGTAACTTATATTTTGCACTTTTTTAGTACTGATAGTAATTGTTTAATTATTTAATTTACCTAACCACTTTTACGACAAGCAGGGGATACTGCGGCTATACTCTTACCCCAGCTTACAAGAAGCCTTAATAGGATTGCTTTGTGTTTAATTTTTTATGGCTAATTATAGCACTCCAATTAACTGCCCTCGGTAAAAACATTGACGGCCAATATATTTTTCTTTGAACCAATTAGACGCCTATTAATATTCTGCCTGCATAATGCGCAATTTGCAATCAATGCGGGCGCCTCCATTGACATTGCTGATGGCCTCCCATTAAAAAGTCGGCCTTTTAATGAATGATTTATAATGCCCGCCGTGGACGCGTCCAAAATTTATTTCCATGCTAATTATGCCAGTCGGAGCTTACACCTCCTTCTCCAGGTAATATTCAGCTCTGCTGTTGTCGAATTACACTATAATATTAACAAAATCAGATGTCTTTTCAGAGAAAGCCACGAAGCGAAGCAAATAAGCTTTGATGCTTTGATATGCCGGAAATGAGATTTACCTTTTGAAGCGTAGCTAGTGGAATTTGATTGTGCTTTACTAATCTTTAAATTTTATTTATTTAATTAATTTGACTAAGTACTTCATTTTGTAATTAGGGAAATATTTAATAAGTGTCTTTTAAATTTGTAGCTTTGTGAAGTCATAGTATGAAATGTAGTTTGAAAATGTTTAACTAAAAAATTAATATAATCTCCTCTTTATTTTTGTAAGAAGTAGTAATAGTTGCAGTTTTATTTTTTTATTATTTGTGAGACTTTATAAAAATGATTTGTTTATCTTTTTCTTTACTGTTGTAGTCTCTACAACACAGTTTCTACTTATCAATAATTTTTTATTGTATTTTTAGTAACTTGAAATTAATTTTAGATATTGTGTTTTATAACAATTTGAAACTTTCTACGGGTAAGTCTAGTTACTGCAATTGACTAACGCCTCACTAATAAAACTGTATTAAAATATCTTAAATTGAACGCTATACAATAAGCTACTGAACCGCAACGCTTATTAATAATAATATATTAAAGGTGCTGGACAAAACTAATTTAAACCGAGTGGTTTAAAAAGCTACTAACAAAAATTTGTTTGGCGCAGACAGACACAAATATCAATAAAATCATTAAAAAAATTTAAAGTATTTGCAGATTACTTCACACAAGTTTTAAACTTTATCCCATAAAATACTTACTGTAGAACAAAAGCTAATTAATTGCATTTTAAATACACATGAATGATGCATAAATTTTCATGTTAAACATTTCAAATTCAAAAAGTTAGGGCAACTAACAGTGAAGACAGATCAAAGAAATTGTCAAATTTGATTTGATAGATGGACATTTTCTTAAAAAAGGCATTATCAAAGAATATATAGATGAATATTCAAATTATAGTTCTGTCTTTTCTGGGATCGAAAGAAAAAATATATAATCACTGTTTCCAAACTTAAAAAAATTTGACGCAAGTGTTTTATTTAAACCTATAAGTCTTTTGCTTGTAATAATTAAAGTATTTGGAATCTCTTTTTGAAAGGATACTAACGATATAAGCAAAGCAACTTCTCGCAAATTACCAATTCGGTTTGGAATAGCACTGCTCCGTTGGCTTTTCTATTATGACTCAAAATGACTGTAAAATGTAAGTTAACCTTTCTTATCCCTATTGTCATATCCTAATAGCACATTTATCTAATCATCATTTTTTGTCCAGCAAATCCTACACTTATTTAAGGCCTATACAATTAGACTCCACTTGAAGTCTGTTTATGTTTACTGTACATAAAATAAACGTTTAAAATTGATAGTAAAAATTGTGTTAAGAGGAGAAACAATTCACAAAAAAATATAAAAGGAAGTACAAGGACTCCTTCCGCCTCAAGTAAAATATAGTGAATCTGTGCCATTAGCTTTAAGAACAAAATATAAACAAAAACTCTAACCATGATACAATTCTGAAAACAACAAACCCAAATTTTAGTCACTTTCTCTTTGGTGGGCAAAACGGGAGTTCTGAAAATGATTCGACTTAAGCTGATGATATCTCGATTGAAATGTCCCAAACTTATCAATTTTCAAATTTGGCTTAAAAATGATAATTGAAATGTGGTCTACATAAAGAAAACATTTTGAAACTTTTTTACAACCCCAAAACGTGGAAAATAAAACGAGTGCTAATTTCAAATAGTGACTCATGTTTTATTGAGGTATTAGTCTAAGATATAATAAAAAAATAATAATAACCATTGTGTATTCGTTGCAATAACAGCTCATGCATCATAATATATGTATATGTGTGGTCTGTTTAAAAGTATAAAGACACATAACACAAAAATTTATAATTATAACAAAAACTTATATATTTGATAAAAATGGTTCAAAATACAAGCATTGTACGTAGCCTCGGTCCTCTTTCAAGTAAGCATCTTGGAAACCACACATGCTTTTCCTTTAGTGCCATTTCTACTGTTCAAAACGTTCTGCAAAATTCTATAATACAATCACAAATAATTGCCTCGTCGTGTTGGCTTGAATCTCATCGACAATTTCAAATTTTTCTTTTCGTTTCTAATTTTACGTTTTCCAATTTTTGATAAATTGGGTTTAGGATCACTGAATTAGGCTTTTACAGCTTACGTGGTAAATTTCAAGCCTATCGTCTTTTTAGACGGCGTCAGCGTTTTTAAGTTAAGGAGTGGGAATAATTTTTTAATGTGGTTTAGCTTCAGTAAACCATATAAGATTGTAGACTGTTAACTTGGTCACATACTCTCGTTAACTTATCGATTATCGACTTCATATAGTTGCTTTTCTTGAAACATTAAATTCCTTTTAAAAGACCCTTCTGGTGCATCTGAATTTGAGTTTTATCTTGCTGTCAAGCAAGTGGGAGTAAAAGTTTATTTTCGTGAAACAAAAGGTAGTCTAAATATATTCTGTTGCATTTTCTTTATAATGTACTTACATTTTACAAAATACTATTTAATATTATTTGTGTTGTTTTCCTATCTAAATACCAAGTAAGCTAATTTTCTACTTTGTTGTACTAATTCTACTTACTGTTAGTGAGTAAATGAAGTTTGTGAGTTATCAGATATGGTAACAAATATAATTAAAAATAAAAAAGTTTTGGAAAGTTAATGTGAATTCCTTCCTACCCGTGTTGCAGATAGAGTGTAGATGGTTCAGTAAGAATACGTCACGTAAAAAAATATAAATAATATGCAATTAGCCGCAATGCTATAGTTATGTGCTCTTCATTTTTTTTTGTGTGTAGAATTAGCAAATTAAAAAATTATATCTTTGGTGATAAACTTAATATCTTTTTTTTTATTGGATTAATGCAAATTTACAATCTACTTAATAAAGTAATAAGTAAATGGGTTTAAAAAAAGTTCACTCGTTGCTGTGGATTATGCTTCGATTTTTATGTTTAACAGAGTAAGCACTGATGACGTCGTGTATGGTGTTGTTGGAGACATACCAAGATGCATTTAGTAACATTTTGAGGGTTTTAGATTGAAAGGTTTGTAAAATTTTTGTATTAGACGGTTTGCTGCAGCCTCATAATTCGACACCATATGTCCAAATAGGCCTAAGAATGGTTTTGTATATGAGGAGTTTGTTCTGTAGTGAGAGCTGAGATCTACGATTTAGTAACCAAGCCATGGTCCTCATTTTTAAATCTAATTGACGTCTTTTTGCCTTAATGTGTGTTCTCCAAGTTAGTTTTGCGTCAAGATGAAGGCCGAGGTATTTAATTTCTCCTTTGACAGGAATGAGAGTGTTATTGAAGGTAAGAGGGGGACATTCGGCTCTTCGTGTTGTGAACGTGACTTGACACGACTTATCAACATTTAGATTAATTTTCCAGTGCGTAAGCCAAATTTGGAGTTGATCAAGATAAGCTTGCAATTTTGCAGAAGCTCGTATCGGATCGAGATCTGTAGAAGGGATGGCTGTATCATCAGCGAACGTTGCTAGTAGTGTATCCTCGCTGGCTGGTATATCAGCAGTAAACAGTAAGTACAAGAAATGAGTTTGAAAAGTAAGCCTGCATGCCACACCCTGTCAAACACCTGTTTTACGTCTAAAAATGCTGATGTACACATTTGTTTTGCTTCTAAGCTTTCTTTGATTTTATTAACGATTCTATCGCACTGTTGGATAGTGGGGTGATTGGGTCTGAAGCCGAATTGGTGGTTAGGGATTAAGGCATCTATATGTGTTACGTTTGCAATTCTGGTGAGGATAAGTTTTTCGAAAATTTTGGACATTACAGGAAAGAGGCTTATTGGCCTATAGGAAGTGGCATCAGTTGGAGGTTTTCCTGGCTTCAGTATCATGATTATTATTGCATACTTCCATAGTATCGGATAGTAGCACAGGCGTAATATGCTGTTATATATGGTTGTGAGTAATACAATAGCTTTTCTAGGGCAGTTTTTCAGTACTTCACCTATAATGAGATCATATCCAGGAGCTTTATGAGGATTTAAGAGACTTATTTCTTTTTTGACTTCTGCAGGTGAAATAGCTTGGGTGGAAGAGACACCTGACAAGGGGCGTTTAAGAATGTTTGTATTTCGACATCATCTTCATCATCGATGAGGATATCAGGAGCGGAAAATACACTAGCAAGGTGTTCTGCGAATCGGTTGGATTTTTCAATATTCGTCCGCGCCCAGCTCCCATCAGCTTTTCGTAGAAGTGGAATAGATACTATGGGTCTTTTGAATTTCTTTGTCGCGTTCCACAGGGAGTAATCATCAGTAGATAAATTGACGATGTAGTGTTCGAATGATTCGTTTTTTGCTTCTTGGATAGCATTGTGGAGATTGTGCGTTATTCGATTTAAATAAGTTTTGTCAAGTGGATTCCTGGTAGTCTGCCACCTGCGCCGAGCTCTGCGCTTTGCGATGACCAATTCTCTAATATGAAGCGGAATGTTCTGTTTGTTGGTGAGACCATGGCGCTTTGTATTAACGTAGTTAGGTACTGCACAGCTTCATCTATATCTTCCATATCTTTTAAGCGGATATTTAGTTGATATAGAGGATAGAGGATATTATCGTTGATATGTTGACGGGATAGGTTCCAATCAGTCTTTTTGGAAGACAGTCTCTGTTGTGACTTTTTCCATATAATACTGGTGCTTACAGTTTTTATTACAGGACTGTGGTTAGAGTGCAGATCTAAATTAGATTCAATATCACTATGTAGGTCTGAGATTCCCTTAGTTATGGCAAAGCCTAACAGGTCGGGGATTTTATTTCGATCGGTCGGCCAATAAGTTGGCTCTCCAGTCGACAAATAGTTGAAATTATTTAGTTCTAAAACTCTCAATAATGTTCTGCCTTCAGGAGTAATCAGCCTAGATCTCCAGGCTGTATTTTTAGCATTCCAGTCTCCGGCAACTAAAAAGTGTGAGCCGAGTCGTTAGAAGAATTCGAGGTATACATCGCATATTATAGAATAACGTGGTGGACAATATATTGAAGCAATTGTAATAGGTCGGGAGAAAGTATCTACTTTTATGATGGCACTTTGAATTTTGTGTGTTATGTATGGTTGGAGTACGTGATGTTTTATTGAAGATCTGATTATGATTGCAGACCCTGCGTGAGCCGCATCATCAGGATGGTTAGTGGTAAATGGAATAGTATGGTATTTTAAGAGTTGTCCTTTGTGTTGAATGACTTTCAGCGTTTAGGAGGATATCAATTTTATCTATGTTAAGAAATAGCGTAAGTTCCTGAATGTGGTTTGATAAGCCATTTGCGTTCCATTCTGCAATTCTAAGTGCAGGGGCCATTATTGAGTTAATTTATTGATAACTGTCGTCAGCATGGTTAGAATCATACTGTTCTGGTTGAGTAATTGATTGAACATATTCTTAAAATCATTAAGGAATATAGTAAATTTGCTAGTTAGGTTTCTTTCGGTGTTGTTAGATGGGATGTTAGGTTGTACTGCGGTCATTTGGGCATAAGTAGGGGTTGGGGTTGTTGGATGTAGAGGAGTATTAGTTGTAATATTTTGTGACAAAGGACTGGGCGTGGTTGGTTTCAGGTGATGGTTTCTGTTTATTAAGTTTTGATAAACTTTACAGCCTTTGTAGTTCGCTGGATGATTTTTCTGACATAGAGCACATGTTGCTGGTGTATTTTTAGATTTGCTACAACTAGAGGTGTTATGTGGTCCTCCGCATTTAACACACTTAAACGGTTTCCTACAATAGGTTTTCGTGTGTCCATAATCCTGGCATCTTGTGCATTGTACGATCCCACCTTTATTTCTTGCCGCTTCTACTCGAATTTTAGAATGATACAGAAATTCTAATTTAAAGGTGTCTTTATTATTGTTTTGTGGCTCGAGATCTACAAAGAATAGAGGTAAGGGCTCTTTAGTAACCCGATGCCTGACATTTGTAATATTACGAACTTTGTGTTCTTTTTTCTCGAGTTCTTGTGTAATTTCTGGTAGGGGAATAGAAGGGTGGATGCCACTTATGACTACACGGTATGCTCTATCTTGTTTTAACTGATATGAAAGATGCACAATTTCTTCTTCACGAACGTGACGGATGAGTTTTCTGTAGGTTTCAGGAGTGTTGGGGTTTATTTTAACAGTATTGTTGGCTAACGTTTTGGTAGTGTAAGTTTCTTCTTCAACTACTTTTGCTAAGTTATCGATCATGTCTTTGTAATTTGAGACGCCGTATATAAAGATTGGTGGAGGTTTCTGTTCTCTTTTTGGAGGAATTGAAGTATTAGACGTATTGTTATTGCTTTCAGAGAGAAGTGAGAACTGATTAGCAGTTTCTATTTGGGCATCAATTTCAGAAGAATTTTGTCGTTTTGCTCTTTTTCTTTTGGTTACTATTTGCCAGGCGTGTTTGGTCTGATTTTGTGTTTCATTGTAGTTCATTGTTCCATCATCACATGCTAAGTTATCATCTGTGGTTTTATAGTTTATATTGCTGCTAACAGAATTATCATAATTTGCACTAATCTACTGTGCTGATAGTACAGGTGGAAATTGATTATAATTTGGTGTGAATGAAGGTGCTATTTGACTTGGCTGTTGATTGAATCCTAGTAAAGGTGCTTGATTCGCTGGGGATCGGTTGGGGTACATTAGTGCCATTTGTGCATTTACAAACGATTGTCCTGGTATATTTGATGACTGCACAATAGGCTGATTATAGTAATTACCATTTTGTCCGAATCCATTATTGGCTTGAGTGTTAAATTGTGGGGTCCCAGGTCCTGCGTTACTCGAAGAAGGGAACATGTTCCCGATCCCGAGTGTTAATAGTTCGCATGCAGTGTAATAGGATTCTTAATAATGCGCACTTTTAAATATTATGAAAACGTTTAAAAATATACACGAGTTTTAAAAATTAAATTAATAAATATATAAATTTGCCTGACCTTAAGCAAGGCTACGGCTGCGGCTCCGCCATTGTGATAACTTAGGTATAGCTCGGCACGCACGTTCGATTTACTTGAAGGCAATAGCAAGAATGTAAACTTAATATTTGAATGAAAGTTATTCATAAAACGCCTATTTTTTCTGAATTAAAAGAATAATGAAACTGATGCTAGTACTTAGACGACGGTCTATTTAAAGTTCTTTTTCCGGGAATTTCCATTTCTTATCGCTGTATACTTAAAATAAACTCAATTATGCAAAAAAGTATTACATAAAAGGTACCTACAAACTTAGCTTACATTTTGCCTAAAAATAACATTAACTCTATACATATAACTTAAGTTTGGCTCGCGCTTTTAAGCCGAGCTGCCCTGGATATCAGTACTATCGCAACGGCGAAGCTGCAGCCTTGCTTAGTCAGACGAATTTTTTTATCATTTTATTTATTAATTGAATTTTCAGTTTATTACTCTTATTAATTTTGTGTCGACTGCCACTCTCCTATCTCTGAGAGTTGGCAGGGACATAAGTTTACTAAAAACTATAATATTCTAAACTCAATTAATTCATATCGTAGTTAAGCAACAAGTGCATACTGCATAAATAAACTTATTTATTCATGCAGTAAAATGAACCCAGCCGGAACATTACCTGGGACATCCAATACGTTTCTGAATAACTATAATGATCCGCAGCCAGTGTTCACAATGCAAAAACAAACACAATCGCAGCCAATCTACGGTAATCAGACAAGTCTCAACGCACCAACAACAACCTTCCCAAATCTCAAATCCAATTACGCCAAACTTTAATAATAATTACCAGACCCTATCCTATCACGCTATACAAACAAACCACAACAATATTAGAGAACAAAATATAACTTACTCTAATGTTGAGACAATGACCGTAGATCATGGTGAAAAGGTCAACAAAGATCCCTGGCAAACTGTTACCAAAAAAAAAACTGAATCTTATAACATCTTTCATCGATGCTTATAGAAAACTTAAACATAAACATAAAAGACATAATCTATCACACATGCCAAATTAAATAAGAAAGCGCCTACAGTGTTGTAATTGAAGACCTACACCATTCAATTTGTACCCAAAATATTAAGGATAAACCAAAAAACTAGGACACCCAGTAACAAATATTATTAACATAAAACATAGAATAAGTAAGGATCCCTTGCCTATGTTTTTCGTCGATCTTGAGCCTAGACCAAATAATAAAGAAATCTTTGCTGTCGAATTCCCGCAAGAAACTAAAATAAGAATTGAAGCACCGCGAATCAAAAAAATGTAATTCGCTCCAAGTTCTATTGCAAAAAGCCATTCAATTGTTTAAAATGTGTAGAAAATCATGTAGAAAAAACAGGGACACTCCAGCTAAATGCGCTCTATTTGAAGACAGTCAATCAGCCAACTATAAAGGATGTACTGTTTATAGAAATCATAAAGCTAAAAAAAAATGCCTAACTAACAAACTTTAAAAGTTGCGAACGCAACAGTAAACCAACAACTTCCACACTTACCTCATAAAAATTTTCAAAGCTATGCACAAGTGGCAAACAATAACAAAATAGCAGATACACTTACTACCTTCTTAAACGAATTCAGAAATACGTTTTTCAACTCATTAACCAGAATGGCATAATTCTCCATGCTCACATCAGTCATCAACAAGATAACTAATAATGGTTAATTTCATAAGACTTGTAGCCTTGAACTCTAATGGCCTAAAACACCTTATTCACGAAATTACTATATTTTGAATATAAACAAAATTAATATGTTATTAATTTGAAAAAGTCATTTTACTATTAACACTGTAATAAAAATCCCATACTGCAGCATTTACTACAAAGATTATCCGGACGGAACTGCTCATGTCGGTTTAGCGATCCTTGTAAGATCAGCGATAAATCATTACGAACCACCACCATACGTAACCAATAAAATTTAAAGTGCTAAAATGCAAATAAAATTACTACCTTTGCCATTAACCATCGGCGCTGTTTATAGTCCAGCTAGATATAGCATAATACCTGCAGAATACCAGGAGTTTTTACTTCTATTAAACCATGTTTTCTTATCGCAGGAGACTAGAATGCTAAGCATACTGACTGAGGCTCCAGGTTGATTACTACGAAAGGACGTAACTTACTTCAAATAATCCAGTAAAACAATCTGGGGCATTTTTCTACCGGCGAGCCAACTTATTGGCCAATAGACTTAAACAAACTTCCCAATCTTCTAAACTTAACAGTTCCAAAAGGAATATCTAGCGTGTATAGTAAAATAGAAAGTTGTGCAAATCTAAACTCAGACCGTATTCCAATTATAATTACTTTGAGCACTAGAGTCATAACAAAAAAATCCTCTAGCAAAATTATGTACAAGAGAAACTGACTGAAATACTTCCAATATAATATCGACAATAATGTCAAATAGAATCACAAAATGCATGATTCAAACGAAATAGATGAAACTGAATACGTAACTAAGCTCATTCAAGAAGCAGCCTGGTGGGCATCAGAAGGTTTTAATATACCACTCCATATAAATTAACTGCAGAAAAACGTATAGAGCCCGGAACAAATGGTAAAGCTCAAGAAACCCATTAGACAAGACGATTCTCGACAGACTAACGCACAGACTCTACAATGCAATACAGCAAAATCGGAACGAAACATTCAGTTACTAGATTACCAACCTATCACCAAAAGACCAAACCATCTGGAAGTTCACAAAAAAATCCAAAAGCCTTACCTTAATAAAATCCGATTCAAGTTGGGCCCATTCTTAAGCAACTGCCAAGACAAGCAATAGTACTAATTACTTCTATATTCAATTGTATGCTCACTATGTCATATTTTCCAGTTCAGTGGAAATATTCACAAATTATTATGGTGCCAAAGCCTGGAAAGGCGCTGCAAGAAACCAGTTCATGCAGACCAATTAGTCTTCTGCCACTACTTTCTAAAATATTGGGACGACTTTTGCTACACACATTTGAGGGAACAATACCAATTAACGAGCTAATCCCATTACATCAGTTTGGTTTTCAACCCAGTCATTCTACTAACCAACAACATCACAGAATTGTAAACCATCTCAGAAACAGTCTAAAAGGAAAACAAGTGTGTGCTTCAGTGTTTTTTAACATCCAACTGGCATTCTATAAAGTGTGGCACTCTGGGCTACTACACAAAATAAAAAAGACGTTACCTTATCCAATTCATTTATTACTAAAATCTTATCTGAACGAAAAAAATTAAATTGGAGGATTTTTTATCAAGCTGCTATACTATTAATCCCGGAGTTTCACAGGGCAGCGTCCTTAAACCCTTCCTATACCTTCTATTTATATCAGACGTCCCAACCACAAATAACACAACAAGTTACCCTTTATAATACACTCATACCAATCAAAAATAAAGTTAAATATCTTGGGCTTCACTTAGATCAGAAGTTAACCTAGAAAGCTTATATTAAAGCTAAACGACAGCAACTTAACTTGAAAGTAAAAAAGATGTACTAGCTAATCGGACGAAAATTTCAGTTATCCTTAAACAACAAACTCTTACTATATAAAACCATCCTAAAAAACTAACTGTGACAAAAACTTTTTGTATGCAGATAATAAATTATATTTGCTATTTCAAAATGTGAACTTCAAAAAATCATACTTCTCAACATATATATTTGCAAGATATTAAAATTAGAAACAAAAGTAATAGCTTTTATGGGAAATAAACCACGACGTAAAATAATAATGAATTACATAAAAATGTAATGAACAATTTAGAAAAAGCTTAGGAAACAATTGTATAAAATATAATACAGACAGTTAAAATGAAACTGTTACGCCCGCTTTAGGAATATACCAAAAGAGATCATGCGCACAACCAAGATGTACGAAAGAAATTGAAAATGTTTGCAGTTGCAGATTTAAGAGAAGCATATCGTAAACAGAATGGAGGACGAAAGTACTTTAAAAGTTATATAAAAATATCAGCTGAAAGAAAGAACTTATTGGAGGTCTCCGACAGAAATATTGCAGTTCACAGAACAAAAATGGTTTGATTTACTTAGAGTTGAAGGGAAAATCGTAAATTAATAATTTGATTTCTTTCAGTTAGATATTATAGGCCTATAGTGCTTTGTATATTGTTTTGTACAACAGTATTTTTTTCTTATAAAAAATTGTACGTCTTTAAAAGGAAATCAATAAATTTGTTTGATTTTTAATTTTGTGTTGTTGTTTATTGCCTTAGATGTGAGCTTTCTATGTTCAGTTGAAGTATTCTAGAGACTACAATAAGAGTTAGATTGTTATTGCGAATCAGTATTGCATCTGTTGGTCTCGTATGTATAAGTTTTTCTTTAGCCGTTTTCATAAAGTGTTAAAATTGTTGTAAGTCTTGTATAGCTTTATAAGGTCTTCACTTAAGAATAGTAGTAATAATTAAATAAACCAAGCTTCCACTTTGTTGGTTACTATACCATAGCTTTTGTAATAATGTGATAATTTGTTGTTGTACCTTGGTTAACAGATAAATAAATAACTAGTACTTTAGTTGTATGTAATGTAAAATTAAAATTGGCCTTTGTTACACGTTTTTGTTGCAACAAAACTTTCATTATTTTAAATTTTGAAAAACTATACATTTTAGAAAATTTTATATTTCCCTTTTATCATTGCAAAACATACAATTTGTTGTTATTTGATTAATTTTGTTATTTTATCTAAAACAATTGTTGAGTTCGTGAATCATAATTACAGTGTCTACAAATTTAGTCATGCTTTCGTTATCAAAAGCTTTTGAGGCAGATTGTTATGTTTTCCGCCCAATATAATCGCTGGCTTTTTCGAGGTTTTTATTAATTACTTTTAGCCCAAAATAAGTCATTTAAGTATGTCTCACAAATATGTATATTTATGTGTTTCTTAATTTTATACTACTGGCATTACATTACTAACTTATGCTTATACCTTATAATTACGTTTAATTTCAACTTAAATTTACAACGACTTAGGCATTTGTGAGAAAAACAGAATTAAAACCCGCTCGGTTTCAATGCGCGATCAAGAATCAAACCCTAAAACCGTGTGCCGCTGATCCCCACACGTGTTCTATAGAATTCTTATCAAAACCAACGAGCTTTCTTCAAGTGATTATTGTGTATGTATTTATTAATTTTTTTGACTTCTTCTGATGCTGTTGTTACTTTTTAACTTTTTCTAGAAAGCAGCGGATAATCATGCAGTTTAGTTTCCTCATTTACTTTATATGAAGGATATTAGAAACTCGTTTTTATCGTGTAAATGCTACTTCAATGATTTTTTATATTTTGGAGATGCCCGAGATTTCACTACCGACTATCCATTTTCTTAAGCGACATCTTGTAATATTTAATAAACAGCTTTTCAAGCTAAAATGTACTTAATAAAACCAGTCGGTCTTATTAGAAACGGAGTATCTTTGCTAAGGCACTCCGTTTCTAATAAGACCGACTGGTTTTATTAAGTATATTAGGATACACGTCTCAGGGATGGCAATTTTGCTGCTGAAATTTTGGACTATTGCTTTCAGTTGATTGAGTTTCTAATAATTTAACAATTATAGGTATATCAGGCTGCTTTCATAAATGTATAAACACTTTTTCAAAATTATAATAATTCGTATAACAGCGAAGCTGGATTTCTACCAGTGAGTAGTACAGACTGCGTTTAAGAAAAATTTCAACACCACAGAATACTTAAAATATGTAAGGATTGTACTAAAGAAAACAATACCTATTTGGAAATCTTTTTTAAAATTCTAAATCAAAATTTAAAAAAATTTGAACTAAATAAAAAAACATTAATTATATTACGTTCAAAGAATTAGATAAAGCAATAGGAAGAAATCTGAATGGAGAAGTAGTCAAATATAAAAAATACTTACCGTAAGCTGAGGTTGCATTGGCCCAAATTTTCACGTTTTTTCACCTATTTAGTATAATTTTAGCGAGACTATTATGTATTAGTACGTTTAGTAGTTTTTACATATAGAGCATGAATGGTGGAACAATTTGAGTAGAAAATTGAAGTTTTCTTGACTATCCAAATTCTAATACAAATTTTTAAAAATCAAACACAAAACTATATGGCGTTGGGGTGACTTTCGCCCACACCTAATTTTAAATTTTTTTTTTAATTAGATGTAAAACGTGTCTTAGGCCAATAATGGTGGTAAGACGTTAACACCCCGCGTGGAATCAGCCTGCGAGAGGTTAAGATTCTCATATGTTGCTCTCTCTGCCCGGTCGTCGCGTCCAATAAAGTACAAATACGAATCTTACAAAGAAAAATAAGTAGGTAAGTAAATTTTATACAGAATTTTCGATTTCACGTCTAGAAAATTGATTCCGTTTAAGCAGTTTGGGAGCATTTATCTTGCACAAAATTAAGATTTCAATCGTAAGGAATCGAATATTCTTTTTAGGTTATCTCTAAAACTTAAGACCTCTTTCCATGCAGTCAAAAGCGGGTTCTCTCTCCGAGATGGTGATAATTTTAGCACTATTAAACGACAACATAATCATCAACCACATAATCAAGAGTTTACAGTTTTTGGTGGTTGTGATGGTATGATGGGGGTAGCTTCAACACTTTTTTCTAAATTAAAAACCTTATCACCTACCTGTTCAGACTCTAATGGCATATCAACATCTTCTTTGTCGGACTTTTCGTTTGAGAAAAGAGATAAAGCCTTCTTCTTTTTGATAGGAGCTGGCGTTTTGAAAGGCCAATAGAGCCTTCGGAAACTTCGACACGATTAATACTTTTACCAGCTGCTACCTGCAATTTCTTTTTTTTTCTTTGTAGCATCTTCTGTCCTTAGCAAATCTAACAGTTTTTTTCCAACTGCTACAAAAGGACTTCTCGGCCAGTCTTTTATCCGACTCATTTAGATTTTGAGGCAAATGTTCTAGCAGCATGTTTCTATTAATCGGATAAATTCCACAGTTTTTGAAACCTAATTTTAAATTTTGCCCCATGTTTGGTTTCATTAATTCCTGTAACAAGGCAAGAAAAATATTTTTATGATTGTAGCAAATTTTAAACCATTCTTTGACTCCTTCCACTTTGTCAGGATTCTCTTCATGGGAGCAAAAACGCCAAATTGAAAGATTGTGTAAGATGTGTAGTATTAGGTGGTAAACATACAAACCTTACGTTATGCTGCTCACATAGTTCTAAAACTCGAATGTTAATCTACGTTTTTATATTAAAACAAAAAATACATGGCATTAGACAAAAATTTTACATTTTTACAAAAAAAGCACCGAAAGTAAATGTTTGGGAAAATTTAAAAGAGGGGGATAAACTGAAATTAATTTGAACGTTTAAAAGTTTATATAACAGCACCGTTAATTGCATAATCTGGAAAAATACTAAATAAAAGTATTTTGGGGTAACATAATGGTTGAGACAAAGTAGACTAACAGGCCCGGTACTTTTCACAATTCTTATGGATTTAATAAGTTAACAATGTTAATCAAATTAAAGAAATATATATTTAGAAGATATAGAAGCATATAGAAAATAGAAATATCAAATGTGTTTTTCCATATATGACTATTATGCAGCAAATAAAGAGGAAATAAATAAATTTAATTATTTAGAGGTAATTAGAAGTATATCATTGAGATAGTGATCAATTGTACAATTAGGTCGAAACTTCGACCACCTTTTTGAACTCCTCATTAAAGTAGAATAGAATGTTCATAATGACCCATTGAAACACCCTAAGTTTTCTTGGTTTTTTTAGTGACATATCTCATGAACGATAATATATAGAATGCTGAGACTTTCAGTTGATTGGTTTAGCCTGATATTGAGTTTCAACGGTGTTTATGAGTTTCAACATTTTATATACGTTTCGTGGATCTTTTAATATGGAATGAAGTATTATCTCGAAAACATTAAAATAAAACCAATTCAGCAGTAATAATATGAGTGTTTTGATGTTATAACATTTTTCTTGATTATTTGTTATACTTGTGAAGTGACGGATAGTTTAGGGTCTTTCAGTTACAGCTTTAACATAGCTTAGATACTTACCCGAACAGGTCCGTTTTAACATTTTACCAATACACTTATCCACACGTCCTTAGAAGTTTATTTGACTTTGGGTGAAGTCTACATTTGAGCTTTATTTTAGACTTGACTATTACCCGAAAGATTATTATTCATCTTCTACTGTTTACGAAGATAAAGTTTAGTCTAGATTTCTCTCAGTCTCCATTGGAGTGAGTTTGGTTTTAGAAATATTTTATGCTCTTCTTTGAGGTTTCTTTTACGAGTGACATTGTTTAAATTGATATAATATAGTGCTCTAAATGACTCAAGAGTAAATACTAAATAGCCACACATTTCTGAATCCAGTATTCTACCGTAGGACTAACAATAAGATTTTTTATTGAGGTTGTCTGTTTTTGATCCACATAAAAAGACAAGACTTCATATAATATATGATTTCAGTCAATAATATTTAGTGAAGGGTATGTCAGGTATACTTTCCTACAACAAGAGTAATTACTGAAACGGTGTCCAATCTCTTAACTACGACGGGACATTTAAACCGGGGGTTAGTAAGCGAGAAGGTTTTTAGCTAGACCGTATCGCAGGTTTTAGGCCGCTTATAATCGTCAGTAGCTCACCGATTTACTGCAGACCACTGTCGTGATAGGACTTTATGTAACATACACATGACAGATGATTACCCGGAAATCCACTGTAGACTTCTCCTATCTACTATCCAGAAACTCCTTAAAGGTGTCACTACACGAGTAACAGATTTTTATTTTCAAAAGACAGTGGACATGAACTAAACAAATTAGAAATTTTTATTTCATTTAAATGTCTTTATACGAGGGGTTACCCGCAAAAGATATTTTTGGCGTCCTAGGCTAACAATTTTTTACTCGCTTTCTCTCAAATATTTGCAAGGTGGGAAAGCGGAACAATTTATTTACAAATGATAACAGTGGGATAAATAGTTTCGGTGACCTTACGAAAGTAAGATATGCAAAACAATCCTGAAGATAGGCAACCAAACATACAATCAGAGCTTAGCCATGACATATTTCATGTCAGCTGTCTTTGTTTGCTTTCTGTTCAAATGTATAGAAGGAGATTTAACAATGTTGCTCACATGTAGAATAATTCACTATTAATTAGATAAAATAATTTTTAAGCACTTAAATGGCTTCCACTATAATAATTTTGACAAATAATTATTTCAGTTTTTTTAAATACTTTCTTACATTAGTTGTTCTTTTAATTTTTGGTAATTACAATGTAGTTGAGATATAACCAGGACTGATTTTTTACAGAAAATAAACCAAATAGCCAAATATGTACTTGCACATGTCAGTCTTCAACGTACTCCCCTTATTTTTTTAAAAGTTCTGGAAGCTTTCTGATGTTCTTTTCAAAAAAAGCTTTTGGTTGGCGGCGTATCCACTCCCGAACAGTCGGAATGATAGCCTTCCGAACAGGTAGAAATCATTTGGAGCCAAATATGGCTATTTTGATTTTCGGAGGATTTCTATTGTTGTTTTGGCCGTATGGGGGGGGGGTGCTTGTATTGAAAGAAGATTACCCGCTTTCCACCTGCCTACTGCTTGATCGGATCTTTTCCTTCACGTCTGTCACCAGGAGGTCTGAGTAATAAGATGCAGTGGTTCCGGCATCCGTCAAAAATCTACATGAATAATCTTCTGCAGTCCCATGAAGAATCGTTGCCACCATTTTCTTTTAAGTGCCAAGAACGGCTCCTTCGTTCTCTTGGAAATTATGTGGAGAATCTGCGAAAACTATTCGTAGATAGAATGCTTTGGATCTGATTTGAAATCAGAGTACACACGTTTTATTGAATCCAGTTATCTTAAAATCTTCATAATTTTGCTGATAGTACAGACAGATTGCAGACAGCTTGACATCCGACAGACCGACAGATATATTAGTAACGAACTGTTTTCAAATATTTTGTGTTTAGCACAACATTGTATTAACAGCATGTTATGTAGATCTAGCATTCGTATAACGAATTGCATCAGGTTGATGCAGAGCTGCACCTATTGAACCTTGAAATAGTAGCTGTATCTAATGTTTCGAAATAGCTCGGTTCAGGAATGTTTAGCTGATCAGCCCATTCGATTCGGTAGCGGTTCAAATTGTCTACGCGAAGTCAAATCTAGGTCGCTCTCAAATAGCACTGTAATTACGTGCCCCTGCGAGTTTAACATTTGTCAATCATTGTGTATCGGAAGATCTGTGGTAAATTTCAGGCGAATCGTATTTAGTCGATAGTGAAACTAGCAGTATCAAGTTTAGAGCGAAATCGTTCTTACAAATTAATTAATTCTGTATTTCGTTATTTGTTCATCATTCTAAATTCACAAGTTAGGATCTAAACTTGTTCTAACGCTGAGCAGGAGAGGTGGATTTTCAGCTCCATTTTCTCAATGTCTTTGTCCATTCGAATGTTTGAACTACCTTGTAATTTAGATATTTAGACTACTAGTTATATTTTTCTAATTTACGTTCATGTAGTAAAGTTTCGGTATAAAGCTTATCAAATCGAAATATTGTACATGTATCGATAATGTACAAACAGTCTTAAATGAAGAACTACAAGGATAAGAGTGTTCCAATGCATGGTTAAAACAACCAGTTTTCTGAATTGACAGTGTAAAGTTGATATAAATCAATATAACTAATATGGCCAATTTTATGGCAGAAATAAGACTCATTCTATTAGTCAAATTTAATAATTATGTCCTTGAGACTGTTACAACAAACATTGTACACATAAAATCAACCAATTGATGTAGATACCCGTATTTCAATTGGCGTATAAACAATGTATAGCATGACAGGTAAGTTATGGAACGAATACATGATCTAAGCATTTAGGAACCTTGAAATTGTTCGAGTATCAATTTGAATAGTTTGAATATTCCAATTAATCAAACATTAAAATAAGACTTACAATTGAAATTTGATTGGAATAGTTGCAATTTCTATAGGATGTGTAACAATAATGCAAATTTACATGTTTCAAAAAGGAAAATGTTTGTTGTATCGCACCAGTTTTTAAGTAATAGACTATTCTAATCAATAAAATAAAATTTATCCATTAAATATGTTTTTAAAAATTAAGAGGAAATGTTTGCATTTTTTGCAAGAATTATTTTCAAGAAAAAATTAAAAATAAGTTTCCTGCTTAAAGTAATGTAATAGGATAGAGCTATGTGCCCCACAGATAGAAAAAAGAAAGCAATGCAAATAAAATTGGCTGAAACTAATGATAAACTTTCTCATTTTATTATATTACTAGCAAAATTCAAATTATAAACTTGAATTAAATAAGTAATACTAACTTTTCTATTTTAATTTATGCCAATGTACATAATTGGATTATAAAAAGCTTTTGTTTCCAAAAACTTTTTATTTATGTATATAATCAAAATCCCTTTCTTTACCCTGAGAGTGTAAGGGTTGGAATTAACTATTTACAATTTACAATTTATATTACTCATTTCTTTACTATAAGCTTTCTCCATTCTTTTATGTCCTTTGCTAATCTTGCTGCTTCTGTCCACGTTTCACCTTTCTTCTTGAGACTTTTTCTTAATGTATTGTCCCTCGTTTTATTTGGCCTTCTTCTATTTTTCTTCCAACGAGTTTTGCTTTCCCGCACTTTTCCCACCGCTACTGCCCCACAGTAGCCGGAGACTGCAATGCCAAAATAGGGGGAATATATAAGTAATGTAGCCGGAAAACATACGATCCACGAAATATCTTCAGAAAATGGAAAAAGACTATGTAATTTGGAGCCAAATATGGCTATTTTGATTTTCGGAGGATTTCTATTGTTGTTTTGGCCGTATGGGGGGGGGGGTGCTTGTATTGAAAGAAGATTACCCGCTTTCCACCTGCCTACTGCTTGGATCGGATCTTTTCCTTCACGTCTGTTACCAGGAGGTCTGAGTAATAAGATGCAGTGGCCGTTCCGGCATCCGTCAAAAAATCTACATGAATAATCCTCTGCCAGTCCCAGAAGAACGTTGCCACCACTTTTAGTGCCGAACGGCTCCTTCGTGCTCTCTTGGGTTTGGGAGAACTGGTATGCCGCCACTTGCGTAATGAATGCTTGGACTGGATAATGAAGTAGAGTACACACGTTTTATTGGTGGTTATCTTCGTCTTCAAACTGCTATAGTAGACGATTGGCAGCTTGCATCCACCTTGCGATAGTGTAGGTGGTTTTTCACGATATTTTTAGAATATTAACAGCAATGAATAGCATTCATCGAATTTCAGTGATCGTGCTGCACCTATTGTCACGTCTGTATGATTAATGTTTGGCTCGGTGACGGATGTTCGCAGCCCACGATCGTGCGGTTCATTGTCTACGCGGTCTCTGTCCTCTCTGAAGCATTTACGCCACCCACGAGTCTGTGAGAAACACTCTTTTCAATACTGTTATCGGAGACTGTGGTAAATTTCAGCGGGCGGGTCGTTTTGTCAAACGAGAAATTTAATCACAGTTGTTTTACGCTTCGCGGTACTTTCTATTTGTTCATCATTCTAGCAATTCGCAATTAGGACTAAACAGGTTCTAACCCGAGCAGGAGGGAGGGTGGAGATTTTAGCTCCACTCTCTCAAGCTCCCATTCATGTTTGAACTACCTTGTATTAGATATTTCATTTAATTTTCATTATCAGTATTAATTTCTCTATAAATAATTCAAATCGGAAAACAAATATGACATTTATGTTGTACAGCTAAATGAAACTACAGAAAAGAGGAATGCATTTTAAAACAACCAGTTTTCTGAATTGACAGTTAAATTATATAAATCAAATAACAATTGCTAAGGCCAATTTATCTGTTATAGATCATTCTATTGTCAAATTTAAAAAATATTTTGCGTGTTACACTAGCACAACATTGTACCTAACGAGTATGTTTGTGTAGATCCCTATCAATTGGCGTATAAACAATGTATAGCATCAGGTTTATGGCAGAGCTGCTACATTAGGAACCTTGAAATAGTAGCTGTATCTAATTTTCGAAATAATGCACGCTTTCAGGAATGTTTAGCAAGTGATCAGCCCATTCGTTCGGTAGGCGTCAAATTTCCCTTGCGAAGCAAATCTAGGTCGGCTCTCAAATAGCACTGTAAATTACGTTGTGGGGCTGCGAAGTTTAATTTGTGCAATCATTGTGTAGGGAAAATCGCGAGGCAAACGAATCTATTTAGTCGATAGTGAAACTAGCAGCTATCAAGGCTTGCATAGAGCGAAATCGTTCTTACAAATTAATTAATTCTGTATTTCTAGTTTACTTGCTGTTCCCTTAAATCACAAGTAATCTACTTGTTATTACGCTTCGTTTATTTTCAACCATTTTCTTAATGTCTTTGTCCATACGAATTTTAAATTTAATTTAAGGATGTTTTTTATTTAGACTACTAGTTATATTTTGTTCTAATTTACGTTTATGTAGTAAAGTTTCGGTAAAGTAGCTTATCTAAAGAAATTTGTAATACGAGATCGATAATGTACAAATCCTAGTCTTGAATGAAGAACACAAGGATAATAGTGTTCCATATATGATGGTAGAACAAAGAGCTAAGTTGCAGCTGTGCGTTGAATCAATAATATAACTAAATGTAATTTTTTGGCAGAAATAATACTCAATTATTAGTAAAAATAATTATGTCCTCCGAGACTTTAAAAAAAAATTAAATAACACATAAAAAATCAACCAATTGATGCTGCATACTTCCGTATTTCTTGTTCAAATATATATATGAGAAGGGTATAGTAGAGAAATGTTACGAGCAAGATACAGAAATAGAAATTGTATTTATAGATTTTAGGCAGGCTTTTGATGCACTCAATAGAAATATGATGAAGGTAGATGCCAGAAATTTAGGAATACCGGAAAAACGAATAAGACTGATTGGAATGACACTGGAAGGCGCAAAAGCTGCGGTGATGAAGTATGAAGGTATATCGCAAGAAATAGACATAAATACAGGAGTTCGGCAGGGGGGGCGGATTGTCGGCCACACTATTTAACATAGCAATAGAAGGAATTATGAACAAATGCGATGTAACAGGAACAATAATTGAGAAGTCTGTACAAATAGTAGCCTATGCAGATGACATTCCGGTGTTAGCAAGAGATAGGAAAAGTTTAGAAGAAACAATACAGATCATTGCAGGAGAAGCTCAAAAAAGAGGATTAGAGATAAATCAAGGAAAATCTAAATATATGAAAGTAACAAGAAAAGAGACAAGAGGAAACGCAAGAGATATAGAAATTGGAAATTACAGAATTGAACAAATAGATAATGTCAAATCCCTTGGAACGCTAATAAATAGGAGAAATGACAGAAGGGAAGAGATAGATCAAAAGATACAAGCCGGATAAAATAATATATTACAGTTACAAAATGATAATGAATAACAAAACAATAAGTAAGCAAACGAAGTTAAGACTATGCAAAGTGACAATTCGACCGGTAGTAACATACGTTGCAGAGAATGTATGTTTGACAAAGAGAGATGAAGAAAAACTAAAAATTTTCGAAAGAAAGATAATAAGGAAGATATACGGGGGATACAAAATAAATCAAGAGCAATACAGAAGATTAACAAATAACGAAGTAGAAACAATATTAGAACAGAAGAATATTGTAAGAGCAATGAAAGCAAAACAAATTAGATGGTACGGTCACATAAACCGAATGAGTGAGGAATCGATAGTTAAAAGGATAACAAAATGGATACCATCAACAAGATCAAGAGGAAGGCCAAAATTGAGATAGGAAGATCAAGTAATTGGGGATATCAGTAGCATGAGAGTTACAAGGTGGACAGACAAAATGAAGAACAAGAAAGAATGTAGGGTGGCTTCAACTCCAAGGAGTGTATAGCCTTATATATATATATATATACACTGTCCCATTCATTCTTTTTAAGTGTCCCCTCTATCCCAATTGTTTTTGTTCTATATATTCTTCTATCGGCCCTATATTAAGTTCTGCTTTAATTTACTCATTTCTAATCCTTTCTAGTCTTATTACTCCTTTAACCCGTTGCAGATACTTTATTTCAACACCTTCAAATTTACTTTTATCTTTACATATGCTACCCATGCTTCGCATTTGCATATCAAATTCGGGTTATATGTATATTATTTTGTACACTTCTAATTTTGTCTGCACGGATACTTCTTTCTTATTTATGAGACTCTTGCTCATTGCATAACTTTTTTACCCGGTTGTTTAATTCTTTTCCTTACTTCCCTGTTTGGTCTATTGTGATTCTCAAATATTAGAAATTATCCACTTGTTCTAATAATTCGCCTTCTACACTTATTTCTATTTGCTTTTCATTTTTCGCTAGAATCATAATTTTCGTTTTTCCTTATTCGTTTTAAATCTATTCTCTTTTAGTACTTTGTTCCATATTTTAATATTTTCCTCCAGTTCTTTCTCTCTTTTAGCTAACATTGCTACATCATTTGCACATTCTGCGATATTTATCACTTCCACCCTATGAACAATTTTGTCGCCACCTGACATTCTTTGAATATTTTATAGATTCTTTTAGTTTCTCCGATGTTGATTCGTCTCCTTCATTTTGTTCTTTATGCTCCCTTTCTTCACCCTTGTGCCTGTTCTTTTCTGTTTTAGGCTCAGTCGTAAATAATTTTGAAAATACCGTTTTCTTCTTTCCACAATTTCTCTTCCGTTGTTATTATTTTTCTTATTCATTTTTAATTGCAAAACTATCCACCTTTTTATTGTTTCTAATATTTTAAAATCAACTCTTGGTTACTTTTACTATCTTACTGTTTAACTAAGTTTTTACATTTATTCCTTCTTTCTTGTATAGCTCATAACTTCTTTTGGTTTTTTATTTAGATATTATTTCCGTCTCTTCTTTTTGATGTTTTGTTTTTTGTATTTGTTTTGTTTGTTTGTGCCACATGTAATCTGTGCTGACTCTATAATACATGTTTAAATATTTTCCACATTCCTTCGATATTAGTACTATCTGTTATTTCTTGTGAATTGTCAAGTCTTTTGCCATTTTCTTTTTGTACCTATTTGCTGTTATTTTGTTTTTTAATTTTGTAAGCTTTTATTACGTACTTATATTTTTTGTATGTTTTTTACTTTACTTTTAATAATATCGACTTCATTATTTTCATTTCTGCTACTGTAAGATAATGATCACTATGTATAGCCAATTTTGACCATAATGTCTGGTATTTTTCTTTTGTTTTCTCCTTCTACAATTATGTAATCAATAATTGATTTCTTGCCTCTACTTGGTTGCACCTTTTACACATGTGGATGTCCTTGTGTTTATAAAACGTGCTCATTATTATTAAATTGTGTACTTGCAGAAATCTAATAATCTATTTCCATTATTATTTTTTCTGTTATCCTCTTGTTTTCCTGTAACTGTTGTACATATGCGGTCTCTTCCACCAACTCTTCCATTTAAGCCTCCCGCAATGTAAATATCATCTTTTGCTATCTCTATTGTTATGTTTAGGTCTTCTCAAAACTTATCTTTGTTTTCTGGGCTCTTATTTTCATCTAAATCGTATACTACTATTTATTGTTTCTATGTTTGTTTCTCTTTTTAACTCCACTATAACTATTCTTTCAGTTTGTGCCTTTCATTTATTTATTACACTTTTGGCTTCTCTATATAGTATGCATTCTATTCTTAGAGTTGTCCACTTTTTTTTTTTCACTTAATTTCATACTAATAGATGACCATCTCCTAATTATATTATTCTTTTGCCTTTCTCATTTGTTTCTGTTATTACCAAAATCTCTAAATTCTCCCTTTTAAATTCAGACTTCTAATATTCCATGTTCCTAGTTTTCTGCCCTTCTTGTTACCATTTTTAATATCCCTTTTGTTTGTTTCGTTATTTTTCCAATTGCGTCTTCTTCAAGTTTCCATCTTGCTCTGGTTTTTATTTTTTCCATATTTATCTTTCTTGTTTCTTTTCTGTTCCTTTTCTTTATTCACAATCCTTGTTTTATCTTCTTTTTCTTTGATAACCAAAACCATTATCTTATTACCTTGTCTATAGCCTAGTTTGGCGTCTTTGCTTTTATTAATTTCAAAATTTTCTTGTATTTTTATTGTTTTTTAAGTCGAATCTTTATTTATTTTTCTTAGTTTTTCTTTTCCTCCTTATACTTTCACTTAGTATAAGGCTCTTAACTTTTTATTTTTTGTGAAGTATTTTAAAAGATGCTCTAAAAAACGCGCGATTTAAATTGTGCGCCATTTTTCCAGCAAAATTGGCAGCAATTGCTTGGCGTCAATAAGCAAAATTATTGCATTTAGGACATAAAATATCTACGGGTCATTCTAGAATAACCTATGTATACGCAAAATGTAACAGTTTGGTGTAAATGTTATACTGATAGGGTAACTAGGCCGTTACTTTTAAAAATGAGGCTGAAGACGCTGTGACTATCAATGGCGAACGTTATTTTACAATAATAGTAAATTTTTGGGGGTCTCATTTGGATGCCTTGAATTTGGATGATTTTTGGTTTTATCTGTCACTCGATGAATGAAACAATATAATTGTTGGAGCAAAACTTAACAGGAAATTTATCTCCCAAAACAACCAAGCGAACTAGCCGCCAAGATCTTGCGACACCATGAGATTTTTACTGCGGAGATTTGTGAAGATTAAAGTCTAAGCTGTGAGACTAAGAACGATTTTTGATTTATAAGCAAAAACTTGAAAAATTATCGATAAAATTGTGCGACAAGTATGCGAAAACGTGATAGAAAATTTTATCAGAAGAATTCAAAAGTGTCAAATGAGTCGCGGGGACATTTGTGGCATCGTTTACCATTTAAAATAATATCATAACATTGCCAACTAATAAATAAAATTAAATCCTCCGTTTTTTGGGCCACTCTTTAATAACTGCACTGTAAATATTCAAATATTTAATCATGATTTCTTCCAATATTTAAATTACTCAAATATTTCAATAAATACATTGAAGACTATTTCAAAAATGTATTAGACTGAACTGTTCTCACTCAGTGGATTGGCACTAACTTTCAGACTTAGATAAGACTTTTGAAACGATTAATTACGTTCTCAGGAACAAAAATAGTAAAAGAAAGGTAAACAAATAAATTTAACAAACAATTAAATACGAAGCTTAATTTCCGTGTTGGGTTATAGCCAGTTCAATGTAGGTTTTAACTTTAGTTTGTTATAATAACAACGTATGTTACTCAGGATGACAGGAGAAAGTAGCAAATTGAAATTAACACGTGACTCTCAATTCAGACAAAATTAAATTTCTATTGCTATTCTCAAAAGAAGCATTCATTTATTGAGAAACTTTAAAAATTGCAAATTAAGCAATATTAGAGAAATATATTTTCCCATTCTTCTCAAGAATGGGAAAAGAAACCGATGTTGTCTTCACCATTAAAAAACGAAAACTGCATTATCTTGGACATGTTATGAGAGGTGATAGATACCATCTGCTCCAGATAATAATACAGGGGAAAATTTAAGGGAGGAGAAGCGTGGGAAGAAGAAGACATTCGTGGATGAAGAACTTGAGAGAATGGTTTAACTGCACTACCAGTCAGTTATTTAGATCAGCAGTGTCAAAACTTCGAATAGCGATGATGATTGCCAACCTTCGCAACGGAGACTGCACCTAAAGAAGAAGAAGAAGAGAAATATCTGTGTCAAAAAATGTTGATAACTTTTAGTTTCAACAAAAACAATTGTGAGTATTTTTGTAGTCTTTACCTAAGATTCCACCATTATAAGTAGTCACAATAAGTAATCAAAATAAAATAGGATTAGTTTGTTGATTTTGTGTTGATTCAGACTTTAATGTAAGGCTTTAACTACCTTTATTGTTTTGTGCAATGTTTTATAATTATAACCAATTTATAAATATTTAAATGTTTTTAATATCTCCAATTATTATACAATTTGCCTTATAGAATTGGGCAATAAGAATTTTATAGAGATTAAAGTGTAAATGCAGTATCACTGCTGATAACAATTAGATATGTCAGGTAGGGTTTCAGTGAACATTTTCTTTATATTATCTTAATAATATTTAATATAGTATAAATCAATTACAATCTGGTGTGTTTTGCGGCGGCGTTTTATTATTAAACCGTACAGGAATCCAATTAATGCAAGCTCTTCATGCAAGTGACAAACAACAACGTGTGTAGTTGTGTGAATTCATCGTTGACAAGGTGGCAGAAAATGACAATTTTGTAATACGCTTACTGTTTTCTGACGAGGCCACTTTTCATGTAAGTGGTAAGGTAAACCTCTACAATGTTAGAATATGGGGTAACCACATCAAATTGTACATCATGAGAAAGACTATCTTAAACTCAATGTTTTTGTGCAGTTTTTCGGGAAAAAGTGCACAGACCCTTTTTCTTCTTAGAGAACACTATTACGGGAATCACATATCTAGATATGCTTAAAAACTGACTTTTCCCACAGTAACAGACCAATAGGGATGACTTTATTTTCCATCAAGAGGGGCACCACTACAGTAGAACTTGAAAGTTCAAGAATTTTTGCATAATCAGATTTCACAACGATGGATCGGCCGTATGAAATCTAACGATTCAGCTTTACATCACTGGCCTCTAAGGTCGCCGGACCTCACTGTGTGCGATTTTTACTTGTGGAAGTTTATAATGTCTAACTACAGTGGTTGAACTGCAAAAGTTTGGCACAAATTTGACTACCGTATGGACATATGCCATGCGTCTCAAGGGGGGCATATTGAGGACTTATGATTTGGTATGTAAAAAACTTTAAGGTTTTATTATCACTCTAAAATAAAATTTATCTTGTATCTATGTTCATTATTTTTCATAATATAAACTTTTAAGTCAAATGAGTTTTTGAAACAACCTATACAACAATTTAGCTTAAAATCAGCACAAAAATATTACGGTCAGGCAACGGACCAGGTATATCTGTCTTACAGTAAGCTGAAAGTATTTGATAATGTACAAGCTGGGCTACTATTAATTAATTCACAAGTATATCACACCTATCCATTCTAACTCTAAGTCACTTCACTATGATGGACGTCTATTAACATTTACCTCAATTCACACAAGCGAACCCAACTATAAATACTCTTTAATGTAATAACGATGAGATTATATATAGAATAACATTGAATATAAATAAAACACAAATATACACAACCCAGGTATAAAACTTTAGACATTTATTGAAAATTTATTAAGTACATGAGAGGTAACAATACCTACCACTAAAAGGAAGAGGAAGCCTATAATATAACCATGCCGTCTGCACCACACAATTAATGTTAACGATGTCAACTAATTAATAAATCACATAAAGTACAAATTATTCTTAATTCTCAACAAACAAAACAAAGAAAATATTAACTTGGTTCCTCGTAGACCTAAGACATTCAAATAATAGTAAGAACGTATATAAAATAAATAAAATCTAAATTAGTCTAGCAAAAATAAAACCAAAATTTAGTACAATATAAGAAATACTATAGTACGGAGATACAAAACCACATTGTACTAAACCCAGTGCATAAAGTGTGGAAGGTTACCCTGCCAACTGCAGAAAATGTAAAGATACTCAAAGTGGCAATAATAGATAAAACATCAAGTCAATCCAAGAAGCACGCATGGTTATCCTGAAAAGTGTACAATAGAATCTACAAACGGAATAATTTATCTTCGATGACGTTAAACGAATGTTTAGAAACATTTAAGTTAATAATTAATAGGTTTTTTATATATTTATATATACATCATCAGTGCTGAAAAATGAGCTACAAAATGGCGAAGTGTCTAACAATGGCACATGTAATGTTAATAGCGCTCAACAACAAAAAAGATAATATCAAGATCTTTTTTGACAATTTAATTGATATCCATAATTGTATTGACTACACAGACAATTAATACAAGCTGAAAGTATAATATCCTGTTAAAATAGCATTAGTCATTGCTACATTCAAAATTTGATAAATAATATCTACAAGAAACAATAATTAAAAAGAACGTTTATGACATAATTATACAATATTTGTACTACTCTTTTCAACACAATATTAAACATTAAAATTTTAAGGAATTTTTTTCAATAGTAAGATCTGAATTTATTGCAGGTAAGGATTATAATAGCAATTTCTTTAGAGATCTTTATTTATCAAACAAAAGGGCAAAAAAATTGAAAATCACTATTTATATTTATCAACACCGACTTATTGACATACAAATTCTAATATTAATGCGGATTTTCTAGATTTCTTTGTCACTGGAGAGGCAGGCGTGTAAATAGCCGTGCTCTCGTGGTGCGGTGTGGGGAACTAAGTTTTGAAAAGTAAAACGTTGAGGCTCAAATCGTCCCTTAAACGGCCGGCGCGAAAGCAGATGGGGGGGGGGGGGCTACCGATATAAACCGATGAGTAATTATCAAATCGCTCACCTGTACTCGGCTTCGGCGGCGTTGGTTTCACGGTGGCCACCTTGTTGCGATGTCTTCGTGACTGAAACACGACCGCACTGGCCGGGATGCGATGCGAAAGTCTTGCGGGGTGGTTAAATGTGGGTAAAATAAACACGACCGAATTGGCCGCGATGCGGATCGAATCTATCTCTTGAAGGTTGGTTAAACACGACTGCCCTGGACGCGTTGCGGGTCGAATATGTCGCCGGGCTTCGCGCCTGGCTTAGCGGTAGATCATTTGCGGGAAATCTTAATTCGACAGCACTTTTCGTCTCAAAGGGTGCCGCCGACGGCGTATGCAGGCTCGCCGGCTGAGCAAAGCCCATATGCCGTTTTGTGTGGGATAGCAAAACGTGGCGGCAGATATCAAAGCCACCAGAATGCCGCCACGATACACAAGCGGTTCAAGAGCGAAAAGGCCGCCACACCAATCACAAACAGAATTAAAGTCTCTAAGTTTTAGGTTTTCATCTGATTAACTACTGACAATTGTAACTGTCAGCATGTTTTCCATAAAACGCTATTTTATAAATAAACCACGTAACAACAAAACGAATTAGAAAAACTAAGAACATAATATATAACACTATGTAAGCACTAAAGGAAGATTCGCGGCGGTCGTGCACGGAACACGGACGAATTTAATAGTGGCGATAAATAATCCGAATACGGGTCTTATCACACTGAAATTGAACGTAGTGAAGTGCAGAACACCGGTAAGCAGAAGTGACATAAGTGAAGTAAACAATAGTAAATAATAATTAAAACTGAAGTGCAATTTAAACTGAGTTATAACAAGCTAAAATCAAACTTTCCTTCAATAACGGCCGACTTTATCAATCGAGAGAGCGCAACGGGGTATTAGAGGTCGACCTGAGCGAATGAACTGTGCGATAAGCCGACCCGCGATTATCGGAGTTTGAAACTAAAAACTGTAAATATTTATTTAAATTACTAATGTAAATATTTATGTAAATTTCAAATGAGTAACAGCGTTAAAAGGAACATAGATTTAAATAGCAGTGAAAAGAAAGAAATAGAGATATTCAAGCCTAGCAAAAAAGTAATTAGATCACCAACTGAAGAACACAAACAGAAGCCGACAATAACAAATATGGCAGATTTCCAAGAAATCAAGAATATGATGCTAACAATGACTGAAGAAATAAAGAAAACACCGAAGAAACACGTAAACTAAGAGAGGAAATGCAAAAAAGAGGAAAGATGGCTAACGGAGAAGAAACAACTAAAAATAGGATCACTAAATTAGAAAACCAGATAGAAGGAATGGATAAGGAGAAAAGGAGAAACAACGTGGTGATAAAAGGAATAGGATTTGACCCACAACAGAAACAAAACGCGGCTAAACAATTCCTAAAGGACAGATTAATGGTAGAAGCAGAAGTTAACAAAGTAATAAGCATAAAAACCAAGGAGGGACGATTAGTAAATATTATTGAAGTAAATGCATGGGAAACTAAACAGGAAATTATGAAGAACAAATACAAATTGAAAGGTAGTAAGATATATATTGAAAATGATCTAACACTAAAGGAAAGAGAAATACAGGTTGAGATAAGGAAAATTGCTAAGGAAGAAATTACCAAAGGACACAAAGTAAAAATAGGATACAGGTAAATAACCATTGATGGAGAAGCCTACATTTGGGATGATGATGAAAAGGGCGTAACCATAGCAAAAAATTGAACAAACCAAACAAAGGAATAACAGAGATGACGAAAATGGCAAAGAAAAAGGACAATGAAGCGGAATACAAATTATGGAAATTTGGAAAATGGAAAATAGGGACAAAAATGAGAAAGACGAAACACTAACAAAAGAAATAGAAAACAAAGAGAAATACAAATAAAAAGAAACTAAATACATGGAAACTAGGAGCTTGGAATATCAGAAGTATACAAGGAAAAGAAGTGGAAATAATAAACGAATTTGAAGCAGCAAATTTAGAAATATTAGTGATAAATGAAACAAAAAGAAAGGAAATGGAGAAATCAGTCTAACAAACGGGCACATATTAATATACAGTGGAGTACAGAACGATCAAAGAGCAGCAGGTGGAGTTGGCTGTATAATACACAAAAAATAACTGAACAAATCAGTACCTGGAAAGCAATATCGGAAAGAATACTATTAGTAGAATTAAGGAATAGACATGGAAAGATTATGACAATAATATCAATATACGGACCAGACGAAAATGAAAGAGTAGAAGAGAAAGAAAAATTCTGGGAAGAATTAACAAATACCACAGAAGAAGCAAAAGGAAGTATATACATAGCAGGCGACTTCAATAGTAGAGTAGGGAAGAAAGATGAAGAATATAAAGAAATAATAGGACAATATGGAGAGGAAGTGCGAAACAATAACGGGAAAAGACTTTTGGATTTCTGTCAATTGCAAAACATAATTATAACCAACACATTCTATCAACACAAGGAAATACACAAGTTCACTAGAGTACAAATAAATAGAGGGAGAAATCAATCATAGATTATATATTAGCACAAAAGAAGAGAAGAAAACATATTAGATGTAAGAGTGAAAAGAAGTGCAGAAATCTATAGCGACCACTACTTGCTTATAGGAAAAATAAGACAAAATGACACGGAAATAGAAAACATTAAAACAATAAAACGAAGCCATACAGCAATAAAAACATATAAACTTAGAAATAAAGAAACTGCAAAATATATCAACAGAAAACAGAAAACAAACTAAAGGGACGTAATAAAACAGGCAGATGCACAAAAGGATGGAAGCTATTTAAAGAAATCCTAATTAATACAGTGAAAGAGATATGTGGAACTTATAGGATGGAAAACGGGAAAAACAAACAGCCTGGTGGACAAATGAGATAAAAGAAGAAACCATGAAGAAGAAGAAAGAATGGAAAAATACTTAACAAGCAAAACAACAGAACAATACGAATTATATAAAAATCAAAGGAAAAAGTAAAGGAATTAGTAGCAACAGCAAAAGAAAAATTATGGACAGATTTTGGAAACAAAATGGAAAAGATAGCACAGGTAACCAGAAATTATTTTACAAAATCATAAAATCCTTTAGAACAGAAAAGCAGAGAAAAGAGATATACATAAAGAACAAAACCAAGAAACAATAACAAATGACACAGAAATAATGGAAAGATGGAGAGAATACTTTCAGGAGTTACTAGGACAACAGACACGTACAACAAGAATTATTACAAATGAAACGGGGAAAACAAACCAGATAGAAGAAGAGGAAATTGAAAAATAAAATGGACGAGCTGAGGAATGTAGTAAGAAAACTAAAAATGGAAAAGCACCGGGAGATGATAAAGTTACAGCAGAAATGATTAAACACTTGGGAGAGACAGGGATGGAATTACTACTAGAAATATTAAACAAAGCATGGCAAAGTGAAAAATTCCAGAAGAATGGGAGTGGCACTAATAACCCAATACACAAGAAGGGAGACAGAAAACAGTGCTGTAACTATAGAGGAATAACGCTACTGAACATTATTATAAAATATATGAACAAATAATCAATAACAGATTAAAGATAATATTAGAACCCCAACTAGCAGAACCGCAAAGTGGATTTAGACCAGGAGAAGTGCGCAAGACCACATCTTCACAATTAAACAACTAATAGAGAAAAGACAACCACAAAACAAAAATCTTTACCTAGCCTTTATAGATCTGCAGAAGGCATTTGACACAGTTCCTAGAGATAAAGTATGGAAAGGACTGAAAGAAAAGGAATAAATAACAAAATTATACGAGTGATTGAAGACCTATATGAAACCAACAAAATTACATAATAAGTAACAATAGGAAATCAGAAGGGTTCAAGACAGAGAAGGGATTAAGACAGGGAGGAGGACTAAGCCCAACCTTATTTAATATACACATGGACAATATCATCAGAAAAACTGAACAAAACATAAAGAAGTTGTTTGTAGGACATAGAAATTTAGAAAGAGTAGAAATAGCCGAGGGAGTTTTCGCAGACGACGTGGTGTTAATAGCAGGACAGGAAAAAACTTTACAAGAAAATATAAATACATGGAAAGAAGTACTAGAAACATCAAAATAGAACAAGTAAAGGAATATAAGTATTTGGGAATAACATTAGACAAAACAGGGAAACAAGTTGCAGAAATAAACGAGAGAATAAATAAAACAATAAAACTGTACTATGCAATGAACAAAAAATTCATAAACAAGAAAGAAATAAGTAATAAAACCAAGATAAAAGTCTTTAATACAATATACAGACCAGTACTAACCTACGGAAGTGAATCGTGGATACTCTCAAACAGACAAAAAAACCAAATCCAAGCTACAGAAATGAAATACCTTAGACGAATACTAGGAGTAACCAGAAAGGACAGGATTAGAAACACAGAAATAAGAAAAGAATTAGAGGTGAAACCAATCATACAATTTATAGAACAAAAGCAACTCAGTTGGTGGGGACATATACAGCGAATGAATAACAAAAGACAAGTAAAGGCAGTATACGAGGCCAAAACACAGACAAAAAGGAAAAGGGAAGACCAAGGAAACAATGGAACCAAGTGATAGAAGAAATACTACAAAAAGAGGAAAATCATGGGAAGAGGCAAAAAGGGTAGCAAGAAATAGAAAAGATTGGAAGAAATTTATAGAAGAAAAATAAAAATAAAAATAAAATGTAATTATAGATATATAATGTAATATGAATAAATAAGAATGTAAACCCGACACCGAAAGGTATAAGGGTAACGATTATAATAATAATAATAATATAAGCACTAAAACTAAATGTGTCTTAAAAACCCGGACCGAAATAATAAAGTTCTTACAGAGTTCACTGCTTAAATAAGTAGTCCAATAAGCTGCACTATAAAATGATACCTAACAGAGTTGAGGCGCCTTATAGATAAAAAAAAAGAAGAATTAGGGCAAAATGGCAAATTAATTAAATATTTAATATTTAGACTGATTGGAACTACCACAGAAATATTATCTGCAATCAGCTAGACACGCAAATTTCTCTTTAATCTGATAAAAAACTAGAATCAGCAGTCTACAATTTTACCAGAATTATCCAAGAAGCAGCCCTGGAAGCAAAGTTTGTAATCTTATTCAAACAACTGCAAAATCCTTGCCTTATTACAATTAAGAAGAAAATTGCAAAAAAGAAAACTGAGAAAATCTGGTAAAGCTCCAGGTATCGATCGGACAACAGAAAATATAATCAAGCTTCATTAGAATTGAAAATATTCTTAAAAGTCGCAAAAAATAAGAGCTTTCCAGAATTCCTTAGAAACATAAGCCCAATAGAAAACACCAATTAAAAAAAATTTAAAAAACGACGAAAAGAATACAAAATCAGCCAATTTTTCCCTTAAAAAAATAAATGGTTTAATATCTTCCAACCTATTCCATCTTAAATAACTGTTGACAAAAAATGGAAATACAGGATATTCCATACCAATTCGCTCTGTTTATAGAACTATTCACAGTCAGAGAAGTCAAAGGACTGATTAAATACCACCTGTTTAGGAGAAAGCTCCAGGATATAATTTAATCACAGGGAAATTAATCAAAAAATTGCCGGACAAAAGCCTAGTGATGCTGACAATTACTTTCCAGAACAATGGAAGGTAATGCAAGTCATACTAATTCCCGACCAGGGAAATCTCCCAACGAAGTTGGTTTCTATAGGCCAATTAGTCTATTGCTCGTCTTAAGTAAGCTACTGGAAAAATTATTGGCCAAAAGACTAACACCCGATCCTGGAAGGACATAAGATTATCCCAGATTATGAGTTCGACTTTTGTGCTAACCATTCTACCATTCAGCAGATCCACAATGTCGTAGACACAATTAACCAGGTCTTCGAAGAAAAGCAATGCACAGCTGCCTTTCTAAATGACAGTCAGGGCTTTGATAGAGTTTGGCACACAGACCTACTTACCAACTTAAGGCATTTACCCTTTCTATACTATCCTCAAATTCTATCTAGAGGAATGATATTTTAGAGATAATTTTAATAGACAAAACAGCGACACCAAATCAAAATTCTTATTTAAAAGTTTGCTAAAAGTTTTTCTGTATCTGTTCTACCAACACAATAACCTTCAAAACTCAGGCATTTGACCTGATCCGAAAATATTCTTCTGCACACTTATTTTACATATCATAAACCTTGGAAAAATAAAACAAAATATTTGATTTTTTGGCCTGTCACCCTAAAATACTCCTTCAACAACATTATCTTCCATTCACCAATAAAAATGTAAAACAGGCTGACTAACTAATCTAATCAGTGGTTGAAGAAAGCAGTTCAGTGGGAAAAGTATTATCATATCATAGTTAGTACCATAATTATTTAGAATTTATGATTTCTTTAATTATACATTTACTAGATTTTTGTTGTAATAAATAGATTAATTAATTATTAAATTTGTTTGTATTGAATTAAAACTTCCATTTTACCCCTAATGCTTTTTATTTTAATCTGCTAATAGCGCGTTTGCCCAAATTTGCCGAGAGCGTTGAATAGGTTAGGAAAGTAGAGTCAGCATTAAAGTTATAAAATCTTTGTTATTATTTACAGATAAAATAAATAAATAACACACCCACTTTGTTCGAAATGTAAACTGTAATCATGCCATTAATTTCTAATAGTACTTGCAGTATAACTTTACATAACTCAGTACCTGTATGATCATAGAAAACAAACATATTTTGTGGTAGCTCATTCATATTCTATTCTATATAGCAACAGTGCACCTACCAGAGCAAACACATTTTCAACCTAAACCGCCGAGTGTTTGAAAGCCTTTAAAAGTTGTCCCACATACACATTAGCTTATTAAAAAAAGTTCAGGCAGATGAAGACATAACCGAAATTGCATTGGGTTATTTTGAGAAATTCAAAAAACTCTTTTTCAGGATTTAGTTGTGCTGATGACTGACGAGTGTTATCATGAGAAAATGTTTATTTCTTAGATTAAGTTTGACATATGGTTCAAACCAAAAACAAAAATTTCTTATAAAACAGTAATTTATTTAGCGGATGCTTAATTTCATGAATTTTATAACGCGAGTCTGTTAAAGGGATTAAAATGACTAAAATTTAATCATTTGAATAATATTATAGGCGATAACTACCACTATAAACTATATTTTATATTGAAAAAATTAAGAAGCATGTAGTTTTTTGTCCCATTTAAAGTCGTAACACATAATCCTTGAGGCGCTGATTAAAAACCATAACAGCGCCCATTAAAATTTGCAAACCAGAACAGCAGTGCTTGCCTCGTTGCAATCAACACTGTGTATAAGCACATCTGCAGTATCTTATGCAAATCTGAATGCGCGGAATGGCACCTTAAAGAGGAAACGCTGTTTTGCGAGAAGCAAACAAATGGAAATGAGAGCATATTTCCTCTAAGGCACAACATGCAATATTATTCTGTTCCGTTACGTTATTGCGAACAAAATACCTAAGTGGTCCTGCCTCCTTCCTTTGAATTAATAACAAGCCAGTTTTTATAAATTAGAATTGTTTCTTTTATGAGGAAATTTTTGATGCGGACACAATTAATACATTTATAAATGTCTTAATTATGGAGAAGTTTCAAATATCACAGCCGTCAAGCACATGAAAAAGTAATCAATGACTTTCTGTCTTTTTTCTTCTACATATATATATATATATATATATATATATATATATATATATATATATATATATATACATACACATACCTTTAGGCCCGTAGCTTAGATATTCTCTTTCAGATTGCCCGGACACTTGTCTTCTCCACTCTTTAACCCCTTTTAGTTGTAGGTCTTTTTCAACTGCCCTAATCCATTTCTGTCTAAGTCCACCTCTTCTTCTTCTCCCCTACACTCGCGCATCATATATATTTTGACTAGTCTATTGTAATGCTTTCTACTGACAAGGCCTAGCCATCTAATTCTTTGTCCTTTTATATAGTTTGTTATATTCGTTTCTCCAAAAAGATTTGCAACTGCTTTATTACTTCTTCTTTCCCATCCCATTTCTGTTCTTTTACCTCCAAATATCCTTCTGAGTGTCTTGCGCTCCATATTTCCAACATATCCACGTTTTATAGGCATATGTTACAGTTGGTCTTAGCACAGAAATTTCCTTAGAACTTAGCACTGCTCTAAACATGCCTGGATTTCTATCACCTTTTATGAGTCTTGTCTCTATTTTACTCTCATTCTTTCCGTCTTCTGTTATAACCACCCCTAAATACTCGTATTGTTCTGCTCTTTCCAGTTTTATTGTTTCTTGATTGCCTATCCATATCTCTAGGTTTTTCTTCCATCTTTCCTCGCACCTATTTTTATGTATTTTGATTTTTCTATGTTTGTTTCTAGCCCTATTTTCCTTGCTTCTATTATTAAAGCTTTTGTTATTTTACGTAACTCTTTTATTGATCTTGCCATTGGTGTGACTTATTTAGCATTATCCCTGTTTGATTGATTTTTGTTTTGTTTACTATATTTTGCAGGGCTACATTAAACAGCATCATGGACATGAGGTCTCCTTGACTTAGATCATTCTCTACTTTAAACTTTTGTAATAATTTATTATTAACCCTTGCCATACTAATCAAGTGCTCTAAGGTAATTTTTGTTAGTTTTATTAGTTTACTTGAACATTAATTGCTCCCAGTGCCTTGTATACTTCATTCCTCAACAATGCGTCATAGACCCTCTTAAAATCGATAAAAACTGCGTGTACCTCTACCTTTTTCTCATAACATTCTCTTTGGAGTTCTTTAAGCGTAAAGATTTGGTCTATAGTTGATCTGTGCTTTCGGAATCCAGCTTGGTATTCTCCTATTTGACTTTCAGATTTCTGATCATTGCAGCTAGAATCTTATAAGCTACATCGGCCAGAGCTATTCCTCTATAATTTTTACACTGAATTTTGTCCCTTTCTTTAAATAACAATATTAATATTGCCTGGTGCCATTCTTTAACCGTGGTTTCAGCTTTCCATACCTTCACTATTATTTCATGTAGTTGTGTTATCAATGTCTCTCCCCCATACTTTATAAGTTCTGCATTGACGTTATTTTTCCCTGTACTTTTTTTATTTTTCAAGTTTTGAATTATCTTGCTTATTTTTTCTTTCGTTGGTTCTGCTATTTCTACTTCGTTATTTTCCACAATTTCTACTTCTCCTTTTTCCCTTCTCCCACACCGGTTGGTTCAACATCTTGTCAAAATATTCTTTCCATCTAGCTATTATCTTCTCCTCATCTCCTATTAATAATAATAATAGTTCTCCTATTATTCTTCCTTTTTTGTCTTTGCATATCATAATTCTTTGCGAGTTCCTTTTTTTTGTTTTCTTCACCTCTTGGTAGAAATTCCCGATCTTTTTTTTGATAACTTTCCTCTATCTTCCGTAGTTCTGCGTCTCGTAATGCTCTCTTGGCTGATCTACGTATCCTCTTAGCTTCTTTACTTTTTTTTTTGATATTCAACAAACTTTAGCTCACTAATGTCCTGTATGCAGCGTAACTTTGCTTCTTTCTTTTCTTTAATTGTTTATTTACCGTTTATTTACCCTTTTTGACACGGGTGTAATATTGGTGGTAGAAAAACTGGAGCATGCGCAATGGCTGATACACACTTGTTAGTTGCCATTCAGTAGCGATGGAGCTGTGGACGATTGAACAACGCGTCTTCGTTTACATCTTCAGATGTTATAGTGAAAGAGTAATCGTGTGGTGCGCAACAGCCCAGTTTGACATAATTAAATCCTACTTTTTCCGAGAAAAAGGACACACTAACGATGCTTGAATTGAAAAGACATCGGATTGGTCATGGCAGGATTTGGTTCCAACGGGATGGAGTTACTTGTCATATCTCAAGAGAATCCGTAGCTTTTTTAAGTGAACATTTTCCAGAGAATCTGAATTCATTGCGCTGGGATTTGGAGTGGCTCCTTTACTAACCGGATCTTTCATCGTCTGATTATTTCTATTGGGGCTACCAGAAAGCTCAAGTTTACATTAAAGAACCACTAACTATAAAGTTCTTTCGGAAGCCATAACTCGAGAAAATTGAGCAATTCTACGCGCTATGCTTGAAAGGTGTGTGGACAATTTTTCTACCCGCCTGCAACATTGTCTGGACAAAAACGTTTGCCTTTTGAATGGCGCCATTTTTCACATCTGAATTACATTACTTTTTTGTACTTTATGTTCTTTAAATGATGGGATTATATATGTAATCTTTAAAAATTGAAATTTGAAAACGTCCGTGTTAGAGTATTTAAAAAACATAACACCTCCCGCCGAACCCTATAGTTCGTCTTATAACTTTACAATTAATCACTGCTATAGTGTAACCAACATATTTTATTTATTTTATAAATGTTATGTACTATACTAAATAATTTTTATTTCTTAAAGAGAATGTCGAAAAGACTACTTCTGTGTTATATGATTCTACCAAAAACCCTATTAATTTAATAAAAAAATAGAAAACGGCGTTTGCCCTGTTTTTCTCATGTTATGCTCTTACAACAGGCGCTCAGGGCTGCGAAATTAAAAGCCATGAATCGGCGAAGACAGATAGTTATTGCTTTTTGGCCAATTTAATCCAATTCTGCGCGGAGATTATTATGTATGAGCAGAGGCCGCTTGTGCCAATTTCACACTGCGATACGTTCGGGAGATCCGCCGGCCCCGTTGCTTTTATCTGTCCGCTGGAATTTATACGTCTGTGCAATTGCCGCCGCGCTGTTGGACATGATGTTATAATCTAATAATGTCAACTAGCGTAGATTGGTAATAAAGCGGCATATCTTGATGGGGACAGATGGGAACTGTATTGGAGCTGCCTTTATGTAAGCTAACACATGAGGCTTAGTTCGACAATGATCCTCGATGTATATTGAAAACTCGATTATAACGCATAGTGCACATATATTGTCTGAGGCTAAAAAACGACAAAGAGGTTCGGTTGTTTGAAGAAGTCGAGTGTCTTCAAGTTAAAGTGGTTTCGGGAACTGGCACGCTGCCAACACAGGCTCTACATATTTAATATACGTTGTCTGATAATGTATTAGAAATCATAATTGTTTTTAGTTTTCATTTTGGTCGAGTAGTCTGTTGTAGTGTCTCTTAAAAAATATTACTAAAACCTGTTTATATTATTAAAATTCGATATAAAATTACATTGGGTGTTCAAAAATAACCGGAAACTCCAATAAAAAAGTCCTCGGAAAGTGAGTTTTTATTAATTTTACGAGTTTCTGTTTATTCTTTGCCAAATGACGGACATTATTTCGAGATCATAACTAAGCTATATTGACGCATAGTTTTATCCCTGTAAATTACATTCTGTTTCTTTTTATATAAAAGAAACTTTTGGGGTTAAGAGGAAAATATGACATAAATGATGCAAAGCTAAAAAGACTTGTAAAAAGCATTAGTAAAATAGTGAAGGTCATATCGATAAAGTAAAATAATTGGAAATTTTGTTTGCTTATTCCATAACTTTTTATGGTTTTTTAATCATTTGACTTTTTCCTAGAAGTCTTTAAGTAACATCATTACAAATAACGACTATGTTTAAATTATTAGTTATATATTATAAAATATGGATGTTAGTGTAACTCTCCACCCCTCTCCTACAAAACATGCTTGAATTTTGGCTAATCTTCGGAGAGGAACAGTTTCCTTACTCGCCAAGGCTTTCTGATGACGTTGTACATTTACTCTTGTACAGAAAGGAAAAGGAAGATTATAAAAGAATCATTTAGCTTTCAGCTAACGGAATAGATGATTTCAGAACAAATAAAACATTGTCAATGTTGTTCTTCTATATGAATATTCTGAACTTTATAAAGACTGTTTCTAAAACAACTCCTTTATTCTCCAAATATTATCCAGACTATTACTACCTGTATTTCCAATTTAACATGTTTAGGTAGATAGTTATTAAACTGGCTAAAATTCCAAATACATTATAGATGAAAGTTTAAAATGAGAATATACAGATTGTTTAATGTATCTAAGGTGGGTGGTGAGCTGTTTTTAATAGCAGTATAATCTATTACATAAAATTATAATTCTTTGTCATAACAAGAGTTTGAATAATAACGAAAATCATAAAAAAAAATATTTGAAGGCAATTTTTAATATTCATTTGGATGTCTTCAACATTTGAACAAAAAAATAAACAAAGTGATGTGGCGTGGTCCTCTGCTCTTGATTTACACGAGGAGATCCGTGCGCAGTCAACAAAGACAGCCTATACATTCGAAGAAAAGTAAACAAAAACGGCTAGTATAAAATTTGGCGTGGTCGCTCTTTGAGCTCTTAATTTAAACGAGGAGGTCCGTGCGTTCGTCACATACGTCGGGGTCACTTTCGCTCCTTGCCGAATGACCGAACGCCCGCGGCTGGCATCGCGCCGCTGCATTGCCGAACGCAAAAAGCGCGTTTATTAGTGCAATTTGATTTGATTCCGTCGAATGGAGCTTCGATAGTAAGTAAAATTGTACGACGTTTCCGATACAGGGAAAAAAGCAGATCTCATTTATTTGTAAACTGTATAAATACATTCAGCAAATTGTGTGTACCACATAATATATGTCAGAGGGCTTAGTATCTTACTTCCATAATAATTGGTCCTTAGGGCCAGTTTGACTTCTAGAAAAATAACTTAAATACCAAATCTTAAACTCAACTAATCTACTTAATATGACTAAAATTTATTAATCAAATCGGCGGGCACGTCTTTGTAACCTCCTGTTAGGGGGAGGATTGATAAAGTTTAACACTAAATTGTTTGGCTGTGCACTTATTCGGTCACTGTGCTTGGCACTGTAGCGTTGAATTTCGGCACGAACCAGAGAGCGTTTGCAATCGTCCGTAGTACTTTCGATCGGAATCGTTCTAATATTGATATGTTAGATTTAGAAGCGGTGTCCCAGAGTTAGATACCGCATGTCCATACCAGTTTGATTATGGATGCATATAGTAGAATTTTGTTATTCAAGGTGAGTTTGGATTTGCGGCCTAACATTCAAGACATTTTGGTGAAAGTAATTCCTAGTTGTCTCCTCTTTCTGAATATATCCCTGTGCCAAGTAAGTCTTCTGTAGAGATGCAGCCCAAGATATTTGACTTTATTTTCTTGAGGCAGTTGGTTATTGTTTAAATGGATCGGTGAACATGTATTTCGACGTTGGTGAACGTTATATGGGCTCAATCACTTTTATTTGATATTTATTTAATCATTGTCAGATTGCTGTTAGGTTTACTTGTAATTTATAAGAGGCAACAGCAGATACAGAAAGGGTCCAAGGGCACTCTCTTGGGGTACTCCAGCTTTTATTGGAAACAGTTTGGTGTACTCAGTATCAAATTTTACCAGAAAGTGTCTGTTGTCTAGGTAAGATTCAAGAATAGGCAAATAATTTAGTAGGAGAAGACGTAGTTTACAAAGGAGACTAGTGTGCCATATATATACCCATACATATCAAGTGTTTGTAAGATGTCAAGAAAGGTTCCTGAACAATATTGTTGGTTTTCAAAGGCTTCATTAATTATTTGAACCAGTCGGTGGTCCTGCTCTATTGTGGAAGCCAAAATGGTAGTTGAGCACTAGTTCGTTATCTTCAATAATGGTAGTGATTCTTTTCAGGAATATCTACTCAAATACCTTTGAAACAATAGTCAAAATACTTATTACTCGGTAAGATTTTAGTTCATTTGATGATTTCTCGTGTTTTAGAATTAAAATAATTTGCGCCTTCCACTGAGAAAAGTATATTATGCATAGGACTATGTGTTGAATAATTGCGTGAGATATTTTAATCCAATGTTAGGTAGCTCTTATAAGATTTTTCCGCAATTAAATCTTATCCATGGGGCTTTTCTAGGATCCAAAGAAGAAATTACTTCTTGAATATCAGTGGTTTTAAAATGTTGAAGTGGTGGTTCCAGTTGGTAAGGGGACTTCAAAATACGAATAATCTCAGTTTCTTGTTCAAGTTTGTTTTCTGGTGGATATGGTAGGAATATTTCCGCTAGGTATTCCGCGAATACGTGTGCCTTTTCTTCATTGCTTCTATCCCAGGCGCCTTGCGGAGTTCTAATTGGTGGAGAGGTTTTTTAACTCGTTTTAGTTTTTTTATCGCCTTCCATAAGGAATAGTCCTCAAAAAAATGTTTGAACGCATTCGTGTTTATTATTATTAAGTAGCTTTTTTAGATCATCCGTTGCTGTGTTTTTTTTTATTATAAGGTGTTCTCAATCTACGCCATTGTTTACGAAGTCTCTTTTTAAATTTTTTGTTTGATTAATGTGAGGTATTCGTTGATTGATGATTCCTCTAGTTTCTCCGGCGTTGCATTGTATGGTATTATTAAAGAACTTAAAGGCATCTTTGATAACTTCTTTAGTTTTAAGGAAAATTGATAAGGTCAATTTCTCTTCTACCGTACATTTAAACATATTCCAGTTAGTGTGTTTGTTGCTTAAGCGAGGCTGGCTATCCTTATATATTGGGGTGTGATTAATACCGGGAGTGGTCGGATGATAGATCAGAGCATGATTTCGCTACAGCTAGTTCTAGAGTGATACCTTTGGTGATACAGAAATCTACTAGATCGGGTGTTTTAATCTCTGTCTAACGTCCAATACGTGGGCTCACTCGTAGATAGATGCTTTAAGTTATTGCTTTTTAATGCTTTAAGTAGTTTGCGCTCCTTGGGGGTTATAAGTCTAAATTCTCAGTCTACATGTTTGGCATTTTAATCTCCTACTGCAACGAAGCGTTGTCCAAGGGTGTTAAAAAGGCTTGAAATTGTTCTTGCTTAACCGTTTGTCTTGGAGGGAGGTACATTGTCGTAATAGTTAGTGGTCCGGTAGAATCCAAAATTGACACACTGGTGACTTGTAGATAATTTTCCGTATAGCTATCTGTTTGGTAATAGTTTATAGAATTTTTAATTATTATAGCAGTTCTACCACGAGGAGTTTCTACTGGGTGATTTGTATAATAAATCGAGTAGTTGGGAATTTTTAAGTAGCTTTTTTGATAAAGTGTGTCTCAAAGATTAACTTCATGTCAATATTGCGGTTGAAAATAAATGCTTTCAGTCTGTCAACATGTTGGAATATATCAATGGAATTCCATAATGCAAGTTGTAGAGGGTTATCCATTATTTGAGTTTGGAGAGTACCGAAGTAGGTAGGTTTAACATGTTTCTATTTGTTAAAAAAGATTTTCCATCATATCCATCAGTTCTTCCATATGATTGGATTGTTGTTGAGGTGGAGATGTGTTTTGTATTTGTACTAGATTGGTGCAATTGCTGGTTTGATTCATTGGTTAACTAAGCATATAATAATCCTGGCTGGGTTTGTTGATGGTGTTTGACTTGTGCAGGGGGAATGTATTGTTTAGACCTTAATGGTGGATATGTTTTTTTGCAGTTTTTTATATACCACGCAACCCTTATAATTAGCAGAGAGGTTCCTTTGACACAAAAGGCATTGAATGTGGCGTGATTTTTTCTTTTGTGTACATTGGTCTGTGGTATGATCGCCTATGCATTTGACGCATCTTGGCTTTAAATGACTGACTACGTGCTTATTGGGAAATTTCTCTTTTGTGTCTGTGGAGTTTAAATTTTATTTTGCGTTGCTGGAGGTATTCCACGTTAAAAATATGTTGGAGGCTGATTTCAATTCCACATAAAAGATTGAAAGAGGTACTTTGGATACATGTTGTTTTATATTTCAGATGTTAGTTACCGTATGTCCCAATTTTTGATTTCGTCTATAATTTATTTTTGTTGATGGAATAATGCATATTTTTAAAACCACTTTGTAGTTTAATTTTTCTTTTAGTTTATAGGTGTGGAACTGTGTCTGTTTTTCTTCTACAGCTTTTATGATTGTAGTATAATATTGTGAAGATTTAGGTAGCACTTTTACCTGTTCATTAGCGAGGGCTTTGATTTCATATTACTGTTCGCGATAATATCTAAAAGTTGTATTAGAGGTGCAATTGTTGCTACATGTAATGTGGTTATCTGATATTTGTTGCAACTGAACGTTAATCATCTCGGTGTGGTCATGTGTTATCATTGGCGTTGGTAGTACCATTAGGGTTTGCATTTCTCCCGGTTGTGGGAAGAAGGCCATATCACTTTTTAACAGTTGAGTTTTATTGCTGGAATTATTATTATTCGTTGCGGTCGTAACCGCGTTATCGCGATAGCACTTACCGTTCTTGTACAACGGGTAGAGCGTTTCGGGCACTTATATATCGGAGCATGGCAGACGTCCGCTTGCTCTGAAACACAAGAGCTGAATGAAGTTTTAGGGTGTCCAAAATATTTTCTCAACAAGTACTTACCCACAAAAGTTAACACTTTGTTACATCTTATCGTAATCTTCGTCAAGACATACACATTTTCACGTCGTCATTATGATTTATGGCTGCTGAGAACACTTCTTTAGGGGGGGGGGGGGGTGCTTTGCCTCCTGGAAAATTGTTGATGCAATAACGGCTCGATTGAAAAATTTCATCTACGTCTCATTCATGGCGGCATCACGTATCAACATATCCTGAGACATTGCCACCCGCGTAACTTTGTGCTTATAGCTAAGCATTTGTAAAAGCCACCTTGAAAAAATTTTCTGAATTTTCATTTTATCATGCAAAATAAACAGAATCTACAAAAATACCAAATTTAGAGGCGATATTAGACACAATCGCGCAATCATGGTTTAGGTCCGGCTGGTTGGTGATTAAGGCTACTTCGGTTCATTGTCAGACAGCTCTCGACTTTTTTTAAATTTTCGCAGCCACGAATACACATTTTTAACATCGGTAACGCTTTCATTGCATGTCTCACTCAATTAGAAATGAATTTTAATGGGAGTTTTACCACGTAAGAGGAGAAAACGGATGATTACACATTGTTCTTAAACACCAGACGTCTCTATTTAAAGTATATAAAACAACTATTACTGCAACGGCGGTAATTCGACCTGTGTACATTGTATGGTTCTGCAATTTACATTACAAATTCAGAAATATTTTTTGCATTTTTTAAAATTAACTGCATCTTTCTACTTACTCTCACAACTGAGAAAAAAATTTAGAGATATTAAAACTCGAACGCGTCTTGTATAATTTATTTTACATGAGAGCAACTAATAAACTTTTACATATGATATTAAACGCAGTTAAAATAAATATATAGTTAAATGTAGTAAATATCAAAGAAAAGGAAACAATACAATTGCTATACTCATTTTTTTAAGCCAGTCGCTAGTCCTAATAAGTTTCGTTTCGAGGGCGGTTTGATAATCTCTAAACCTGCAAAAATGGATCTGCTTTGCACAAGTAAAACAACCCTTACTGCTACTGTATTTAGCGGAATAGGGTAGTTGTTTCCGCGGCCGATTAGCGGTTGAGAAAATAGAGGTGATAAATACTGCCAACAATGGGGGCGAAAGCAAAATAGAGAAAAGAGAAACGTAGCTCACACTGCACATGAAACATGTCCACCATGGACGCACATACATGATGTAACTCGTGTAACTAAAAAAACAGATTGAAGATATCGATACAAACAATTAAATTTCTTCAAGATAGGACCCTTGGGGGGTCGACATACTTCTGGCAACGAGTTTTTTACGCTCGAAAGGTGTCTTAAGTTTTTTTTTCGGAATGCTCTTTAAGCAGCGCATCGAAGCCACTTGGACCTTGATGTCTTTTGAAGGCTGTCTTCACTCGAAAGAACAGGAGAAAGTCGGGGTCAGATCGCGACTGTAGAGGGACTGGAAAAATATTGTGATGCCATTGGCCACGATTTTCACCATCTGCAAATCCTTGGTAATGATAGTGTACACAATAATTTCATCAATTCCTACGTGGTGTGCTATCATTCGAATCTGAGTCCCACACAGAATTTAATGGCGTAGCACTGTTCGATAGAACGTTGCATTTTTAAGCTTCGACCGAGTCTTTAAACAAGGGTCCACTAAAATGACGATACGAATCACACAGAAGCTTGTACGCAACTGACACTAGGTGTGCTTTGAAGTTGACTACTCCTTCCATTGAGCCTGCCTGGAGCCTGCGCGCTGCGACGTACAGTCGCGACAGATAAAAATGGGTCTCATTACTTTTTATGCAAACTCTGTACATATATCCAACAAACTTTCACTCCTAGCCCTATAAATAACAAAGCATAACATAAAAGATTAATCTTACTCAAAGACTCGTAGCTCTCCTTGGGGGCAGGCAGATTGAAACCCCGAGTATAGAGCTAAACTCTTGAAAATTGCATCAGAGGCGATGCCGGAACGTCAAAATTTTTTCACATACGACGCGGTATCAAAGTGTTACCTAGCTGATGTGGCATCATTGGTCATTCGTAGTAATAAGTTTCTGATAGTTTTTGCTATCAGTGTACTTAATGAGAATTGCATATGTGTGCTATAGAGTTCTTCTTACGGGCGTTTTTTTGTTATAATCTGTTTTCAATGTTTTATCACACGTGGTTAACTATTATGCATTATATTGACTGTAGACAGTAATATCAAATTATTTATACCCTTTAATAAGGCATTATTAGTGTATAGTATTAAATTATCTTCTTTTCTACTCTTACCATTCACCACATTAGCTTCAAAAATTTGTTTGTAACCAGTGCTGATACAGGATGCAATACTTTGAAGCAGCATCAACCTTAATACTACATAGTCTGTTCTGAAAGTATCGAGCCATATATTACAAAAATTATAATTACAGTAACGAAAAATTAATTAATTTAGTAAAAATGATACGAGTATTGTATCAAATTAAACATCTTAGGATTTCGCAAACTTTTCTTAATGCTATTATTACTGTTCAAGACATTTTGCATCCTTGCATTAGAATGAGGAACAATGATCTATTATTAAGCTAAATTTAGTCGATGGTTTAGACTATTTTTAGTTTTAAGTAATTTTTAAATCTCTTGCTCATCTTTTAGTTTTGTAACTGTAGGTCGTCGGTTTTTATTAACTTTCTACAGCGGAGCTTATAGTAGAAAGTTAATGAGATTATCATCCTGGCTGTTTGTCTGTGTGTCTGAAGACACTATAACTTCAGTTCAAACTTGGCATACACACATCTTAGGTCAGTACCTTTCATGGGATTGATTTTCAGCCAAATCAGTTAACGCCAACCGAAAGTGACCGTTACGATTTCGAAAATTCATGTCTTTTTGTGTGCCATACCTTTACACTTCTGATTTTGTGCTTGGTTCTGAACCAACCGAATACTTTTTGTGGAAGGATGTTTTAGCTTTGCAAAAAATCTAATGCAAATTCGCTGCTCTACTCATTTAGACATAGAAAATAAGACACTACATGTACTCAACCAACTGGCATAGCCACTAAAATTATATTCCTTCACGCATACGTATTACAATTCACTCTCGCCCATGTTATATGATGTTTTTATTTTGCTACGGGCTTGATATTTTTGCACAAACCTCTTATAAGATTAATACAGAATGGTAGGCATGTGCCAAAAATTTGTTTTTAGCTAACGAGAAAAATAACACTGATAAACTGCGCAATAAATATAGTAAAAGACAAAAAAAAACACATTTATTAGATTGCAACGAAAATCGTTAAGAAATGCATTCAGGGCCAAATTAGTACTGTTTATAATTAATAAAAAAAACTTACACAATAACAGAAGCTGTAGACCATAATTAAGAAGTAAATATAAAAAACATGGGGCCGTCGAAGAGATTGCTCTGTAAGCAATCCCATAACGAATTTAAAAAAACCTTTCGACTTCGATTTCGAATTTCGGAAAATTCGATATATATATATATATATATATATATATATATATATATATATATATATATATATATAAATATAAGAATAAAGTACTCTTGTCTTCTCCATATATTTGATTTAGTAAATATGCAACTTGTTGATGTCATTGTCATAAAAAAGCGTAGACCAGTCCTAAAGCAACTTGAGCATAAATTCCTGTACTTGATTGTTGTTTTCACATCACTGCTTTACTAAGGCAGGCTTGAGAAGTCAAATAAAGTAATTTTAATAAAATATGAGCTACACAGGAGGGAGCACTAAATTTATATTTAAAACGTCTTGATTGCGCTATAGGTGGGTTTTAACGTTTTGTTGCTTGGTATACTACTTTAATGTATCAAAATATGAAAATCCAACACACAAAACTATTTTTATACATATTCCTACTTTCTTTTAATCCATTTTATCAAACAAACAGTCAACTTGTTCATGTCACAGTCGTAAAAAGAACGTGAATTGATCATTGATAGTTGCAAGAAGCATAAACTGTAGAGGATGGTGATTCATTGTTATCAAATTTATTGCTCTTATTAGAATTGAGTTGTATAGGCGCTGTAGAAACGGGCATTGTTTAAAATAAGAAGAATATTTCTGTTTGTAATGTTTTTAATGCCATTTTCCTAGTTAAAATGAGTAAAAATTAAGTTTTATAATCCTAAATCGCAATTGCAAGAAGCCTCTATGAAGAACTCTGTTTCGGATTTAATGTGCGCACATATTCTTTGTTTGACATTTTATATTTATTGGCGTGGACTTACATTGTATGTCAGCATCCGTTTTCTACCAACGACTAAGACCCAAAAATTTCAAGTTTGTTAACGCTTTATTTAGCTTCAAGAGAGTAGAAAATAGGTATCAAAATTTTATCCCGTTTGTTATGATACATATATGTGACAAGATAGATATACAATAAAAGCTGCTTCGCGGCCTTGACTTCTGTATATGAGATGGTAAAGCTTTCGAGCGGTGTGCGTTGAGGCGCTTCGCGCCTTGTAAGAAATACAAGCCCTACCTTTTCCGCCACTTAAATATAGCCACTGACATATAAATGTAAAAGGGGCTATTTTTTGAGCCACTTGTACTAGTTTTCTTGAATTTTGATAGTGGAATCGGATTCTACGTCAAATTTGACTTTTCCTTTTGTTTTTACTAAAGGGAATCGGTTGCCAGGGTATTTTGTGTATCCTTTTAGTTTATATAGGGCTTTAAAATAGTGGTCTAAATTTGACACGGTTATATTTCCTGAACTATACGTTGTATGTGAATGATTCACGTAAAATTCGAAAGATAATGTACCAAAGTTTTAAATATTATCGCTAAAACGCTAATGTCTAGCACAAAACTATACAGTAGCGTTAGTTGTGAGCGACAGTTGTAGAGGCAGCTACAGTAAAGCACAAGGGTTTTTTAATTTTAAGTTCAAAAAAGCAAAATCGTCGACAGCGAGGCATTTCATTTCATTACAACGCTGAACTTCCAACAAGGAAGAACATTTGTGGTTAGTATTATAAATTTGTTAAAATAGATTGTTTTTGTAAAGATAAAACCACGGATCGACTGCGTGCATCGAAAGAGACGCGTTCAAGAGAGTTTAGAGCGTAGTCTAATATAGTCAATCCGTAAAGTACGCAAAGAACTTAGACTGCCATAAACAACTCTTTATATTTAAACCATGCTGCTTACATCTGGTACAGGCTGGCCTAAAGCGTGTAAAATTTTCTAATTCCATGCTTGAAAACATATATTGCACTTTTTTGTCGTGTTCAATTTTTAGTGACACGGTAACGTTCCACGTAAGTGAGAAAGTGATTTGAAGACTACAAAATTCTTATGCAATGCTAGACCAGGAGAGGGACTCTTCAAAATGTTCTGAGCCCTATTAAAAACAAAGGTTTATGGACCTTTTTTTATGGCAACACGGTTATTGGGGTAACGTATCTTGCAATGCTGCGAAACTGAGAAACTTATTTCTCAAATGAATGAATATTTAGCAAACTCTATTTCCAATAAGACGGAACTCCAGTCTGCTTGTATCGGTGTGTTCAACGTTTCTGAATGAACCTTTATTCAAAGATGGATAGATCGCATGGATAATAAAGTCTTGGTACTTACGTGGGCTGCTCGATATATATTGCGAAAAACTAACTAATAAAATACTTAGTGTTGGAAACTTTTTGATTGTCTTTCGAAATATTTTCCTTGATGGTCAATACATTGTTGCATACGCTGGAACCACTTTTTGTAGCATTTTTTACATAATCAGAGTTTACTTGGGTTTTGAACGCATCAACCGCCTGTTTAGGCGTCAAAAAAAGTGGTCCATGCAATTTGTCTTTACGTGGAGAACAAAAAGAAATAGTTAAGGCCCAAATTAAACTAGCAGATAACCTATCAATCCAACGTTTTAAGATTTCAAAAACCAGCTTTTTGCGTCAATGTATGTCAGCTCGCATTATCTTGGTGGAGAATAATACGGCATCGCGTGTTGTTTTTTTATTTCTCCAAAGACTTATAGCAAACAAATGGTTGTGTAAGACCCTTTAAAGCCGCAATTTCAACATGTTTAGTATTTCCACAAAAAAAAACGAGCAACCATTTGCTTCGAGGTACTTCGAGCACGAACGACTTTTGTTGGGTTTGGTTCATCTTGCAAACCTCATACAATCGATTGATGTTTTCTTTAGGGCTCATACGCATAAATCTAAGATTTGTCACCTATGACGATGTTGTAAAAGGTTTTTGAAGTACCTCGATGGCGTTTTTTGAGAATTTCTTTCGACCAATCGACACAGGCCTGTTTTTGAGCGATTGTTAACTTATGCAGGATTGAATGTGCATACAGTTTCTTTTCAACCGATAAATGTTTATGTAATATTAAACGTATACTAGTCATACTAAGGATGCTTAAACTTTGCGATAAGTCACATGACAATTTTGTATCAGTTAGCGCGCAGTTGTCAATATTTCCTGGCACCGCAACCGATTTTGAAAGATTTTCTTTAAATTCATTCATCAGCGAACTATGACCACGATTAAATTCATTGAACCAACGATATGCAGTAAATGTGTGTGGGATTCATTGTCAAAAGTTGAGATGAGTAGATCGACACACTGTTGTTGAGATAATCTACTTCAAATGTCAAACAAATCATTGCACAAAAATGTTCACGAGTTAATTCAATTTTTGGTCGATAGGAAACTTAATGAAAACAAAACAAATAGCGTTCTTATGACAAAATGTTCTGGGTACGTACATACACCGTTAAAAATGTCAGTGTATGATGTCAAATCGCACCTAGCACACACAAGGTTGTCAATTTCCAATAGATATCAAGCAGCTCACCGGTGAAAGCTACAAAATTCACATAAAACATTAGAGCATGAAAAAGACTCCCCAAAATTTCTGTACTGTATTAAAAACAAAGGTTTATGAGACTTTCTTTTTTGATGATAACTCTTATGCCTCAAATGAATAAAAAAATTAGAATGCTTCGTTTTCCCACAAGACGAAACTCCACTCTATTGGTATCAATGTATTCAACGTTTCTGAATGACCTTTTACCTCAACGATAGATATATCGCATCTAGAATGAAGACTTGTAACTTATGTTCTGGTCCCTGAAATCTTTTGATCTCACTCCTTGCAACTTTGTTCTGTCGAGGTTCGTAGAAGAAGCGGTTTATGTAACACCTCTATCAACAACTTTGGAAAGCTTAAAAAGCCAAATTACAGTTGCAGCCAATTCATAGAAGTTATTCATGTAACCGGTGTAGAGCACATTAAAGATTTATAAACTTGAATGTCAGTAAAACCAAATGTAATTTACATAATATTTACCCCTTTTATTTTAAAGGTAGACTAACAAAAATGGGTTTGTTATTTAGAATCACTCTATAAATTGGCCACTGCCATGTCTAATAATTATTTCCATGCATATCTGTCTATATATTTAAACAGAAAATAAACAAAGGAATGTGACGTGACTCTCGGCTTTTGATTTACACGAGGAGGTTCGTGCGTAGTAAACAAAGACATCCTACACATTTGAACGGAAAGTAAACAAAGACAGCTGATATAAAATTTGCCGTGCTGCGCTCTGATCGTTTAATTTACAGAAGGAGGTTTGTGCGTTTGTGCACGCATGTCGGGGCCGCCCTCGCTCCTTGCTGAATATCCGGGCGGCCGCGGCTGTCGGGCCGCTGCATTGCTCAACGCAAAAAGCGCGTCTGCCACAGCTATTTGGTTTGCTTCCACCAAGCGGAGTTCCGATTGTAAGCACCCATTTATAATAGACGTAAGCATAAGCCGTCCATAAGAAATACGTATAATATTCGTAAGTCTTGTATAAACACTAGAAAATCCAGCCACCTACGCTTGGCTACTATAGAAATGCAGGTGCTGTGATCTTTCTGTACCAATCGTTACTATCGTTGCCCTCCAACGATTGTGCCAGTCACAAATTCCGTCTCACTTTGATGCATTTTCGTAATGGGCGTTGACGTTATGTTGACATTATAAAATATATAGCAACGATCGTTCGTGTATTTCCGCGTTACTATGGCAACCAATGCTGCACACGCGGCTGGGGACCGGGGACCTCCCCATTGTGCTTTAAAGTTATTTGATTTGAAATTTGCGCATGTCCAAACACAGTAGCGGTAGCAATGCCCTTTTAGATAATTTGCATAATTATGTTGCCTTTGTACCTGTTATTTCCTTTATGGTGTAGGAACAGATACATATTTACTAACTTAATAGTTCCCTATTCGTTGTAAAAGGAAGCCAAAATGTCTACAATACTCAAGTTAGGTTAAGAAATTTTAGAATCAAAACGAACATTCTGTTACTGCTGCCAGCATTAATGTAGGACAAAATTAAAATTACTGCAAATAAACGTAAGAAATACGCAAAGTTAAACCAATTTCAACTTTATATATTTCTTACGTTTGAACGTAAAACGTAAAAATTACGGGAGAGCATTAGGAACACCTTACAAAACTTAAAGAGAAAGCGGGTAAAAATTGTCATCTAAATATCTTTTGGCGGGCAATCCCTAGTCTACTATACATTTAAACAGAAAGTAAACAAAGGCAGCTGATATGAAATGTGGCGTGGCTAAGCTCTAAGCGTACATTTGGTTGCCTATCTTTAAGATCGTTTGCATATCTTACTTTCGTAAAGTCACCTTATCCACTGTTATCATTTGTAAATAAATTGTTTTACATTCCCACCTTGCAAAAATTTGAGGGAAGGCTGGTGAAAATTGTCAGTCGCCTGTTGCATTAAGTAAGTTTGAGATTTTGAGCTTTGAGGTGTTGCTGGTACAAATGCGACACACGCAAAAAGTTACATTTTTGACCTGGCTTCTCGATAAAACGTCTCCACTAAATTATAGATGTAATTTAGAGAGAGTATCAAATACATTAACACTTTTTTCGTTAATATTGTCAGTCACCAAAATAGTTCTTTTGTTGCAAATTGAAAAAGCCCTTTTGTGTGTATATGTTTAATTTTGTAGCTTTACAGCTCACCAAACAAAAGAAAACAATAGAGCGCTTCCGCCAAATCGCGCGCCCCGCAGAACACCAGATAGCAATCAGCCTAAGCGTTCCCGATTTGAATGGTGGAATCGCAGCCCGGCGCGCAAAGCCCAACTTCTCGGGAAGCGCGGGATTTATCATTCCAACTGCCGTGCCCGACTTTTACGGTTCAACGGTAACTGAGACTGAAAGCCACAGATGTTAATTATCGCCCCGGCACTTCCTCCCGGCTTCCCACGCGGGAAAGCCGCCGCCGCTGCAACGGGGGCCGGAGCAGGCGGGCCTGGCCGACCAGAATAAACCTGTCTGCAGCGCCGCGCAACTTCCAAGCTAATTACCATAAGTTGCGGAGAATCCGCGCGCTCAAAAAGTTCTGAAACCTCGCCAAAGTTTGCGCCAGCAGTGCGTATCCATGTCGAAAAGCTGGATTTGCCATTAAATTTTTCATTCGCGCCGGATTTTCGGGAAGCTCTTAATGAGTTAAGTCTAGTAAAGTTGAGCAAACTGCTAATAAATCTTTAATCTTCAATTTTACATAAATTAAGCCTCATAAGTATTCCTTAGTTGCTATGCTATAGTATCAAAGAAAGCTTTCAGAAATTTTATTTTTAAAATTTGTGGGAGAAATATCTTTTTATGCAGTTTATACCAGATCATCACCAAGTGCTATACAGGATATTTTTAAATTTAAAATTAGTATACAACTTTGGCATCGATAGTAATATCAGGATTTATAATTCACCATTTGCACTACTATTAACTGTTAAACATATAAATCACATATTGAGTTAATAGGAGTTAATATACAAAACATATATGTAAGATAATGTTAATAATTGCAGAAAAGGAAAAAAACAAAATGGAACAAACATAGAGAAAGAATGATAGATAACAGGGTGGCGAGAGTAGCAAGAGGCAAGTCACCAGTTAGTAGAAGAGCTATAGGACGCCCCAGAAAACTATAGACGATGACCAAAGGAGGAACAGGCAGCTTTGTCTATTTATAAAATGGAAGAGCAATAAGAAGAGATAATATTACTTAATTAGGTTCACTAAAATGATCTTTATTTTTACCATCACGTCAAGATTTTTGAAAAATCGCAAATTTCGAAATTGTTAAAAGTCGAAAAATTGCGAAAATCTGATACTATAAAACATACATAAAACAGTTGAGGGATAGGATGAGGAGCGGAGGGGGTTTATTGATCCCTTAAGTTTTCTAATAAAAATTGCTATATATAAGCCTAATTTTCCATTTTATTACATTTTTCATTTATTTATCTTTATTATTTTTTTAATTTATAAGAGGTACATTAAGCTCTTGAAACACTCCATCCCCCCCCCTTGCCCTCTAAATGTTCCTTAGGAAATCTATATTTTTTTGGAAACGGTAGGAGAATTGGCTCTCCATTGCTCAGTGATTGCTGGAGTCGACAGCTTGGTTGAAAGGGTAATTGAGATTTGACAGGCTGTAACAAGACTTAACAAAATGTAACATGTTCATTAGCAGCTATCCACGCCACTCATGCACCGTGCAACTCTCGGTGTTGTTTCAACCATCAGATATTTTTGCACGTAAATCGTTTTTTTCCTCCTCCGTGATCAAACGCGTTTTTGTCGGTGGAAAATTTATTTTTGGGCTACAAACAAAACCTTCCGTTTTCTAAATGGCTTCAAGAGGCCGTAAAAGGTCTATTGATTTGTTACATTTATGCTGAGTTAATGGTGAGAAGGCAAAAAAAGAAATACAATAAGTTTCGTTCGACAAGTGTACCTCGCTTATTTCGGAGTGAAAATAGGAAATCAAGGCAAAACTTGGACACGCCACACGTTTTCTACACATGTATTAAAGAACTTAGATGGTGGTCAGAGGGTAAACAAGAAGCTTTTAGATTTGGAGTTTCAATGATGTGGCGAGAGCCACGAAATTATAATAATGATTTTTACTTTTGTTCACAGTTTCAATTTGAAGAATAAAAAAAGAATTGTTTATTTAAATGTTTCATCCGCTTTACACCCAGTTCCTTATGGTCCAGACGTATCAGTGCCAATTTCACAAGAAAATTTACTACACCACAAGTGATTCAAATGAAAACAACATCGAGGAGTATGAAGCTGGACTTACATTCGACCAAAAAAAAAAAAAATTAGAAATAAGAAAAGGATTTTCTTCCATATTTTTTGAAAGAAGGAGAATTAATCTTTTGTACTGATGTACGAAAGCACCCATGGGAGACTGTTCATTGATTTGTCTTAAAGAAGCCTCGAAGCTCTCCTTCTTCACAATGGAAATACGTATGCGTCAATACCCGTCGGATACGCTGTCCATTTAAAAGAGGGTTACAAAAATGTGTAACCCTCGAGTTTGCGATAAAATTAAATACGACAATCATAAGTGAATCACGTGTGGCGATCTCAAAATAATATTGATACTCCTAGGACAGCAAGAAGGGAACACAACGTTTTCTTGTTTTTTTTTTGTTTAAATTGAATAGCAAAGACAAAAAAATTATCGGATAAAGAAAAAATGGCCAAAAATTGGAACCAAAAATGTGCTCCGAAAAGCTCTGATAGATCCTTCCACCTCTGCCTATCAAGTTAAGCTTGATAAATCAATTTGTCAATGTCTTACCAAAAAAGATAAATATTTTAAGTATATCTGCACAAGTCAACCGCCAAACTAAATAAAGGGGTCTGTACTGATCCTGGCATTAGAAAACTTCTCAAAGATGGTAATTTTCAGAAACAAATAGAAGTTGCAAAAAGAGGAGCGTGGAGAGTTTTTAAAGACATAGTAACAAAGTTTCTGGACAATTAGAAGGATTAGAACTTTAAATCAATCGTTGACAACATGTTGCAGAAGTACAAAAATTTAAACTATTCCATGAGCTTGAAGATTTACCTCATAAATTTACATGTGGACTATTTTCCTGAAAACCTGAGTGCCGTTATAGAAGAGATGGGTGGGAGATTCTCTAAGAACATCATAGAAATGAGAAGAAGGTGTCAAGGAAAATAGACAACTACAATTATGGCTGGCTATTGGTGGATGTTACACCGAGATAAACCCCACAGAGGACATAAAAGGAAAAGCGCAAAGCAGAGCATAAGCCGTCCAAAGGAACTTCGACACATTAAATAAAATTGTATTTTACATCCTTTGTCATTAAGGGTGGGTGAAGAGGAGGATGGTTTCCAAACGCATGACGTACTTCATAAAAATTAATTAAATAAATAAAAATAAATTAATTTAAATTGCACTGAAATAGAAATTCAGGTTAATTTTGTGGCAATTTTCATTACTCAACTCCTCCCCCGCCTTTCTCTTTAGACCCCTGAACTGTTTAGCTATAAAAATGCATAGTATAAGCCAAAAAATAAATAAATTATAAAAAAAACGTTTTAAAACTATCTTGAAGTCTCATATTTTCGCAATTTCGACTTCTTGCAAATTTTGAAATTTGCGATTTGCAAAAAATTCTGACGTGGTAGAACGAAAGTAAAGGTCATTTTCGGATTAAACGCTAAAAGTACATAGGAATCAATTACCAAAACTTAAGATACATGAGACAACCAATATGTTGCAGACTAGTGCTATTGACGAGTAGATAAGTTTGCCACATAACGGTGACTGTGTTTAAGATAGGATAGAGCATGGTAATTCTTGCATATCTTTTAGCTAATTTCTTATTAATGTAGACGCTCCAGATTAATCTATAATCTGGGTAAATTCCAAGATATTTGATATTAGTGATTGTTATTATCGGTAGACCTAAAGACCGACATCGGAATTAAATTTTATTTGACATTTCTGATATCAAAGAACTAATTGGTTCACGTTTCCCTAGAGTTTGAATGCTGCCTGATTTATATTAAAATCTTGCGTTATTAGTGCCGTGTCGTCGGCATACATAGCGATATTTGCATTAATTAGAATTTCAGCATTGATGTTTTATGTCAAGAAGGCGCAAGCATTAATTTTCACTTGGAATTCTATCTACCAAAAATGATTTAATAATCTTCAGAATGTACGCACATACGTTTAAATTTATGTATTAGTCCATTTATCCACAGTTGATCAAGTGCCTGGGTATGCTGAGCACAGATTTTGCATTTGTCTTTATCTTCAGTAATAGTTTGCGTATTAATTTGTAGTGGTGATATGATTTTAAGGTTTCTTTATAATCTTTTTGTTGCTCTCCACATATTAGGACTTCCTGAGTTTAGTGGTACTATGTAAGAATAAATACGAATAAATGTCGAATTAACCTATTTATGGTATTACAGAATCTATGGTATTTTACCAAAATATACGCGTGCTGTGCTTTGTATATATTTTAGGAGCACTTGAGTACTTAAGGATTTCTGGGATCCGGTTTGTATTGTGAATGGTTGGATTGCCAAAACAGATGCGTCCTTAAATCTATTTATCACATTATAAATATCATTTTGACAAGTAAGATCTGCTGGGAATTTTAGTTAGTAATTTATTGTTTCACAAATGAATTCCCATTTAATTGGTCTGTTTATTAATCTGGAAAGTTTGGGATGGTAGTATAGAGAGCTGGTAAAGATACACACCACCGGCAGATTGTTAGAGTCATGTTTCTATGTGGATAATCTATAAAACAACGGGCTATTAGTTAATTCTATACGGGTACTACGTACGAGGTGCATTCAAGTTATAACACTTCTGATTTTTTCTCACAAACTAATCACATGAAAACTGTGAAACTTGTGTCCCTTCTCGACATAATCTCTATGCAGCCGCACACATTTTTCACAACGTCGACGCTATGACTCTATGGCTGCTGCAAACGGTTCTCTAGGAGTCTTCTTTGACCACTGAAAAATCTTTGATGAAATAGTACCACGACTAGTGAATTTACGACCACGGATAGTGTGTTTCATCGTTAGAGATAGCCAAAAGTTGCTAGGGGCCAGGTCAGGTGAGTAAGAAACATGAGAAATTACTTCAAAGTTGTCAGCATTTGTGGCACCCACGGGAGGACACTTTTGCATTTTCAGAATTGTGTGTACCAATGCTACGAAAATACCACTTTGGAAGCGATGTGTTTCACACTCCAAAACAAGTTTCTCCACTCGCTTGAGCATGTCGTCAGACCGGCTGGTGCAAGGCCGAGATTGTCTTGGTTTGTTGTCACAACATTCTGCCTTCTTTGAGTTGTCGCACCCACAAACGCGCATTAGACACATCCATAACACCATCACCACATGTTTCACTCAACTGGCGATAAATTTCAATCGGTGTGACTCCACGAAAATGGAGAACGCTGTTCTTGTAATAAAAACGTCACCATTTTGAGTATCAAGAACAATCCACAGTCTCACCGCGGTCGTTAGAGCTCTGTGTATCGTGCAGTGCTGCCATCTCTGTCACGGATTTACAAAGAGGTCGCGCGTATTTAGAAATAAACCGCATGTGTCTATCTCTTCCCAATGTTTAGGAAAAAATTCGGAGGTATTATAACTTGAATGCATCTCGTATACTGGTATATTGGTGGCAAAATTTCAACTGTCAGTTGGAAGGTAAACGTATTTAGCTTTACTCTATTTGAGAGTTTTTATTTTTGTAATTGAGATCCCCAATTATGTAAACCTTTAAATACGTTTGTTAGTTCTTGTAGATCTAGTTCGTTATTTGGTGGTTTATATACAGAAACTATTGTGACTGGAGAATTGTGTATTATCGTCACTTTTATTCCTACAGCTTTAAGATTAGGGATGTTTTATAGTTTCACCAGTGTAGCTGCTACGTTACATTTAATTATTACTGCAAAGCCTCGCCACCCTACTGCAGATTCTTTGTTTTCGGTAAATGTTGTATTTTAGTATAGTAATTTTTTCACCTTGAACTAAATGAGTTTCAGTGATACACGCTAGCCTATGCAGTAACTGGCGATAAAGGAAATTAACAGCGTTGAGTTTTAATACCGTTGACATTTCAGTTTAGGAGGGTTAACTTTGGTTTAACGTTCAGATTATTTGCTGCCATTTTGAAACATCATTAGGATAATGGGCATTATAAAATTTTTGATCGGATCAAGATATGAGGTAATAAAAATAATGGTCGGAAAGATTTTTGTTGCAAGAGAGTCGGGACTGGATGCACTTTGGTTAAGATTGCTTGCTGTGGAACTTGGGGTATTCAAGTTATTGCGTGCGAATTTGTTGTGTCGGAGGTAGTTTCTCTCTTTAGCATGGCATTGTGGTTAGTAAATCCGATTATTGGGAAGGATGTTCTCTCATTTTGTTTCTTAGTATATGCACAGTTCCTATAATTAGCCCTGTGTTCACCTCTACAGTTTGCAAATTAGGATTTATCTCTATTTTTAACTGTTGTAGTGCATTTAAAGCATATTGAAAGTAAACTATAGTCATTTTTGGTATGGCCTGGTACTAGGGGGTATTTTTGTTTCTTTGTCGCGTTTTATTGCTAGGGCACAGTAGAGCAATCTGTCCAAATTGGATATATTTTTGGAGTGTTCTGCATTACTTAATTGCACTTCAAGTCGGGGCATTGGAATTTTTTGATTGTTTAATCATCTTGCGACCTTCAATACTAAATGTTTTAAGTTTGTTGATGTTTTAATTTTATCTTCCGCGATAGAGAATAAAATTACGAATTATTGCTTCGATATTAGAGTTGTTGAAGTTCCTATATGTATAATAGCTTGCCTTTTGTTCGTCATAATATTTAGTTAGGTTTTTGTAGTCATCAATAGTTCGTAAGTTAATTCTAAGTTTATCATTCTTATATACGGTTGAGAAATCTGCTTTAACTATACCCTTGATGTCTTTGGCTATTTTCTGATAACACGTACGCTCCATTTAGGATGAATATTAGGGGATCTTAGTTTTTTCATCTGTACTTTATCTTTGAAATGCATTGTGTGCTAGCAGCTTTGGAGCTTACTGCTGGTGGTTTTAGTTAGAAGGTACTAGGTCCTGTTATATTTTAGTTAACAATTTATAGACATGTAAGGAATGTGAAAAATCAGCCAGGTCAGCCGGCCGCTGCCCCGCTGCAATCTGCGGAGATCACGGCATATTGTGCACTCAACTTATCTCCAGGTAAAGTAATAGTAGCCTGCTAGTTTAGGAATCAAATGAATTTACTTTCGATTTGTAGACTCAACTCGAATTTTGTAGAATATGAATATTCAATCCGCGTGCTTTTATAAAATGTGACAGTTTAACAAGATCTGATGGGGGCTTTTTATTTTTTCTGGGATTTTAACCTGGCTTGTAGGAGATTACCGATAAAGTTAAAGAAATGGAGCTTTAAAACATAAAATTCCAGGTTAAATAAAAGTTTAAGTTACAAACTTAAACCTGCTAGTTACAAATAACTTGTAGGTGTTATCGTGAAAACACTTTCTACAAAATACCCTAAAAAATAGAAACACAAATACTTGCAAATTTGAAGTTTTAAACTTTACATATATAGAGAGTATCATATCATCATTACCCATTTTTCTTGTCCGTCGTTGAATATAGGCTTTTTCTATAATTTTCCATTTTATTCTGTTTTGTACTTCATCCAATTAGTGTTATCTTTTTTATATTGTCTGTCTAGTCTATCTACACTTCTTTTATCAGTTCTTTGTCTCCGTTCCAGCAACATTTCCATCTTTCATTCTGGCTATATGTTTTTCCCAGTTCCATTTTAGTTAACTTGTTCTTTAATTAAATCTGTAGCTTATGCTTCCTTCAGTGTTTTCCATTTTCTATTAAATTATTCAAAGTTTTTCTGCTGTTCTTTGAGTTAGCGTCAAGATTTCCGCTCCATACGCCATCACTGGAAGCACACTGATTAAATACCTTTCTCTTGAGGTGGATGGGGATGTTACCTTTAAATAGGTCTCTTAAGGATCTATCGCTGCGCAGCTTAGATATATTTGCAGCTGTATTTTAGGAGTTTAGTTAGCTAGTAATTTATAATCTCCTGACCGACATTTAGATATTTTTGGTTATTTCTATGTCTATATCCTTTAGCTTTGGTTTTTCGCCAGTTACCAAGATTGTGATAAGCTTTCTTTATCGGGGTTTATTTCTAAGCCATCTATTCTACAGACAGTGTCAAGTTCATTTGCCATTATCTTGATTTCTCCTAGGTCATCCGATATTAACACTACTTTATCTGCGAAACGAAGATGATTTAGGTACTCTTTATCTATCGATATCCCTTCTGTATGCCAGTTAAGCGTTTTGAAAGAATATTTTAGGACAGCTGTAAATAGTTTGGACAATACCATGTCTCCTTGGGTTGATTTCTTCGTTTAGTTTAACTGCCATAGTTGCACTTGTATAAATGTTATTTATACGTTTAGTGTATCTGTAATCGGCACGACCTTTTTTTATGGAAGAGATAATGCTACTCCTTTCGATATTATTGAAAATCATTAAATATTAAGGTAAGTGGTTTATGGTATTTAATCATTTTTTCTGCAAGAGTTCTGATATATTGGAAGCAATCGTTTGTGCTAAAGCCTTGTCTAAACCTGGTCTGTTCTTTTGGCTGATACAATTAGTTTTATTTTAAGTCTAATTATTCTAGTAAACAACTTATATTGTTTAAAAGGCTTATCGATGGATAATTTTCTAGATCTGCTTTATCTCCTTTTAGGAATAAGAATAATTACTGCATTTTCCATTTGGTAGATATTGTACAGCATATATAAACACACACTAAATAGCTTCTTTATTATTCCTAGTAACTTCTCTCATAATACTGTCTTTGTAGGGAGCTTTTTTTCTTACTAGTTAATGCATATTCTATCTCTATTAACTAAATTCTAGCGGCTCTTTAGATTTTTGCTTAATTATGTCCCTTCTTGATAGTTTTTATGATATTATCTTTATTCTTTTGTTCGTCTACTGTTGTATAATTCTCCATAAAATTCTTTTATTAATTTAAATCTTTTTTCCGTTTGATGTTTTATCTTTTTTGCTTGTTCATTGCCCAGGTTTCTTTTGAGTAATCTAAGACTTTTGTTTTTGTCAATAATTTGTCACAATTTTTTGTCTCCATATCTTCGAATATCTATTCTGATGCCTTTAGATACATTTTTGTTTATTTCTTGTAGTATTTCGGGCTACGTTTCTGTTACTCCTTTTTTATTATTGCTTTTGTTTCACATCTAATTGTTATCATTTATTAGATTTTGGATAGCATGTTTATTTTTTATTACTTTTACGATTTGGTCATTTAAGATATTAATATTTGAATTTGATTTAATTTTGGTTTTCTCTGGAACAGTCTGTATCTTTTTTACCAAGGTGTATCAGTGATAATGCAATCTATTTTGTTTCTAGTTTTGGCGTCTGAACTTTTCCATGTTTATCGTCGATTGGTTTTTGTAGAAAAAGTTATTCTATTTAGAATGAAAAGCTCAGTAGATTTGTTTCGGCGTCATTTCTGCCTTCAGAGCAAAGCCGTTTTGTTGCTGTTTTTGTGACTTCTTTTTCCAGGCCAATTTTGGCACTAAAATAACTCCATATGCTCGCGATATAACCGACTTGGATAATATTGGTATAGAAAGTATACACTTTGTCATCTGTGTGGTCACTATTTGCATATATGATGTATATGTCAAATAAGGCACTTCATACACTGTGACAATTTTGAAAATATTGCATGTTACATTTTAAGGGGTTGGCAGTGTTTTATTACCTATCTTGTGTACCATGAGTTATTGATAAGGTCTAGGATTAGGACCCGATTTCTCCAAGTACTGTGATGGGTGCGGCAACCATGAGCTGGACAGAATCGCTAACGGGATTATAAGGATGTATCTACCTGTTGCGCAATATACTTTCATAAACACATGAAAACATCAGATCTTTAAACATAACATCTTCTCCACAATTTATCAATGGTCTTCTGCTTTGTCACATATTTTCTAAACCCACGAGGGCAAATAAAATTAACCATAAAGCTATCGGGGACAAAACTGTTTCAAATTAAACAGCACCGTTTCTGCAATAGCCATTTTATGGTACTAAGCGGAGATGAAAGGACTATTTTTGTCGTTTTTAAAATTGTCTGCAAAAAATAAGTACAAAGAGTAAAAAGTCATTGACAGAATAGCAAATTGAAAAAATTTTGAGCAACATAACTATTATGATATAACGATGAAATAAGTGTTATATAAAAATGACGCGAATTTGAAATTTGAAAGTCAAATGCTAACATTTTTTGCAAAAGATGTATATTAATGCGCTACAGATAAATCTAAACCAAATTATAGAGTTGTACAAAATATGGACAACGTCGTTTGTTTAGAGGGAGGGAATGCTTGCTTTGGACGTTCATGCGATGTTAGTACCCGTGTATGGAAGCGCAGCACCGAATCGCAGAACTGCATTTTGCTAAATATTAGAGTTTAAAGGTTGGAAAAAATAAAAGCAGCAGGCTTCCCAAAAATGGGCGTAAGCCTTATATTGCCCAACGTGTGTCCGACTTGACAATCTGAAGCAGGCGAATACATTTAATGCACTAGTTAATGCAACATATTTGGTTTGGGGAACTTTGCGTTAATCCATAAGAACTTGGAAATCACAAAAGTCTACGCACAATGAATTTGCCATACTCTCACAGCTCGGTAAAAGCACAAGGGCATAGAGGTCATGCCAACCGTGCTATCTAATCAATGAAATACAAATTAGCCGATGTTCCGTCTTGTAGCATTACATTGGCGCTTTCCTTACACGTTTTTTACTTTTCTCTTTGGCTATCCTTGTTTTATATCATTCGTACCGTAGTTCGTGCAGAGGATGACCCGAAATTTATCTTATTTTAAGACTCGAAAAAAACAGAGATAAGGGGTAATAGTACCTTGTAATTTTTTTCTCTCCATTTTTTTATTGGCTAAAACGATTCTTTAAGTATTCAAAATTGATATCCAAAAATCTACATACGTAAGAAAATTTTTTAGATGGTCAAAAAAGTCGATTTTTTTCACTCAAGTCATGGGGCCAATTTTCAGGTAATTTAAGAGCGAGCTTCAAATGATCGGTTTTTAAATTAAGTTTATTTGGAGACTAATAATATATTATGGACTCTCGGTACTTATTAATCTTTTAAAATTGACCACTAAATGTCTTCAGTACTTACAGTTTCATTGAAGGTAAACAACAAATTTCCTTCAAATTATAACACTGAAAATTTTAAACGCGTTTTCTCTTGTCTTTATAATTCTTTGGCTAATTCGTAAACTTAGCCTTTGGCCAAATTGTTATGATCCTCTGACTTTCTTACATACACATTTTTCGAGCCGGGCGACCAACTAGCGCCTTCAGTTTTCAATCGATCAACTCCAAATTTTAACTGTAACTTTATAATGACATTTTCTAGTAAAGAACGTAGGATTTTTCGATTGACAAAAAATTAACGATTTTATGACCGATTCCTGACCCATTGTTTCGTAACAAAATAATTTTTTCTTTGAAGTGGACGCCATTTTTGTATGAACTATCGCTTGTGAATTCACAATTTTTAATCTTTGTCTGTTATATTTTCTTAAGCAAACCGCATTTTTTAGTCCAGGCTGTTATGCCCACTAACCGAAATTTTGTGGCCTGGCTCTTATGTGGGTGCGCCTAGCTTCTCAACCCGAGATGCAGAAAGCAAAGCGCATCCTACCAGGCGCCTGCTTTGGTCTGCTTCTCTCTCCTCTTTTTCGGACTTCCTCTTCGATTCGGGCGCTTTTCTGCCCTCTACACTCGTAGAGTTTTCCCCCGAGCGCCGTTTCTCAATCTGTCTTAGGTAAGTGCTAAAGTTGCCATGTCCTGTGATTATTTGTACGGTATATTGGTACCGGCACTTTGCATGCTGCTTCCAGCGTTGGAAGAAATACCTTGGTGTTGCCTTGTATGGCCCCACCTCGAGCTTGAGATGGTCTTTATTATTCTTGGCAGGGGTAATACATGAGCGAATGATACCTTGATAGACTACATTTAATTCTATAAGGTCACAGCCCCATAATTCAGCCAGATTCCATGGAGGCCGTATATATTCCAAACATTTTCAATCAGTAAAAGGTCAAGTGATATTGTGCCACGTACCATATGTGGTCAAATGTTACCTTGTCCAAAGATTGCTTAGAGTAATCTCTGAAGGAAAGAATTTACCACGGACTGTAAGACCGCGTCTATGTAGCTCTGAGTAGTAACGTTGCCTCTAAGTCTGACTACATCTAGCACAACTACAAACGCTCTTCTAGTGACTTTTGTTGTAAGCACATAGAAGTCAGTTATAGCAAGAAAGAACCTGGTGCTGTTAATTCCATTGCGAACAATCTGCACCGTTTAATTATCTACCATTGTCGTTCTATAAGTCACATGACATAATTCAGCCATGATTGTCCATGGAGGCCGTATATATTCCAAACATTTATCAACTCTAGGTAAGTGATTCGTAAGTAATTATTTACACACCATCGGTCAAATGTTACCTTGTCCAAAGATACTAGAGTAACTGCTACTGACAGGAAAGAATTTTTACCACGGACTGTAAGATCCGCGTTTATGTAGGTCTGAGTAGTAACGTTGCCGTCTAAGTCTGACTACATCTAGCACAACTAACCTCTTCTAGTGACTTTTGTTGCATTCATCGAAGTCAGTTATGTCAACGACAAGAACCTGGTGCTGTTAATTCCATTGCGAACAATCTGCACCGTTTAATTATCTACCATTGTTGCGTTCTAAAAATGACAAATCTGGATGATTGTCCTGCTTATTGCTTTATACTCTGGTTTTCGTAATAATTATTTAACCCATCGGTTTTATATTTGTACTACAGTACTGCTACGACAGGGTGTTTTTTTTATAAAGAAATCCCTTTTATGTAGGTTAGTAATGAGTCAATTTTCAAATTCGTTAACTTGCTGCTCATCGATCCTTTGTCAACGACAAAACATTACTACATCGTGTAAGTTACACGTACTCAAGTGGAAATAGCTGAAAATTCTTTTACACGTAATATCTTTACTTCCCAGATCTAACGGCTATATAAAAACGATTTAATGCAATTGAGGCATTTTCTACATACCATTGTACCATGCCATCGAACGACGGTAATTGAATCTTAAAGTGGTTTGTCATTATCGGTCGATTTGTATGATAGACAATTTCTCTTAGTAGTTGAGGCTTGTTTGGGAAAGAACTGCGAAAAGTATGTACCATATTAGCATGCTTCCTAGCTTTTTCACGTCTTTTTCCGTTAACGGCTTTCCGTAATGCTTTGAGGATTTTCTACAACCTTTTACCACCATCGTTGACGCTTTGAATCAAGTGGTGTGTATTATCGGTCGATTTTTAATATTAAAAAGTTATAATGCAAACTCTTCTAGAAAGGCACAAATTTATATCGTCACAGTTTCATACAAAATCTATGCGTTATACTTACCTGCGTCGACTGGCTTTCTGAAAGTAAATTGTAATCGCCTGGAAAAGGTACTAGTTCAAAGGTCATGCTTGTCGAAAGCTAATCGATGGGAATGGTGTCAAATTGATTTTGCGCAGATTTCTGCCTATATTTTAAAGAAATTCTGGTGGAAAACATATTTTATATTTGCTCTATAAGTACTAACAAAGTGAGCAAGCTTGTCTTATAATTCTTTGGCTAATTCGTAAAATTAGCCTTTGGCACTTGCATTTTTGGGCAAATTGTTCTTACGATCCCCTGCCTCCGATTTTCTTGCATATACTTTTATCACTCATTTGCAGACATTGATAAAACAAAGCTTAAAAATTGACGCTTGTTGGCGATACATTGTATAAATAAAGATGCCCCTCCGAGTTATTAAAATTTCGTTAGCAACTATGTTTGTGAGGAATAAAACAAGCTCTTGAATTTTCTTTCCATTAGATATAAAGATTGTTAAATTCTTCTCAACAGATTTTCTTTTTCAGTCGTCTCATTATTTGAAAAATGAAGCATTTTTAGAAGTATTTGGAGAGGACTTTCGACGTAATTTACCATGAAATTACAATTTGACAAATACTTCCAGTTTTTCAATAATTAATAAATTTATTAAGTTTTACTAAACCAACATACAAATTAAAGCAATTTTTATTTATTTATTTGAGATTTGTTTTGGCCTAGTTTATCTGTGAGAATTTTGGTTGTGGGTATTTTATCTTTTATAAAAATCTATTAATTTTAAAAACTGTGATTTATTGTATCATCATTAACTAAAAAGCTAAAAGTCTCTAAAATAGAACTCTCATTGTTTGTTGCAAATCCTTCCTACCAGTAAAAGGAAAATTATTTATGGTTTTCTACATATTCTTCTCTTCTCCAACTGTTAGATGATGAAGAATGTTTTAAATATTTTCTCCACGTAAGTAAGCTTTTTTTGATGACAAATTATTTGAATCATCAAAAATTCATCTAGAATCTTGAATAGATTTATCTCAGTCGAAATCGAAATCGGATTTTTAATTTATTGTTGGTGCGATATCTTCTAATTTTTATTTAATTTCTTAGTATACCGTCTTTCGTTCATTTTAGAAATGAAACGCAGCAACCGGTTGATAAGAAAAGAAGCCTTACAAAACATTAAGGCTACGGTATTTTACCTACTCAATCTACTGAAATGGGTAGCAGTCAATTTTGTAAGAAAATACAAAAAAATCAAAAGTGAAACATCGAAAATTTTCTTTATAAATTGCTAGTTATAAATTTATTCTAATCCTAACTTAAATTTTACACCAATTCTAACTTTACTTATAATAAGTACTATCTAAATATTTTACTTTCCACTACATAAAACTACGCAACAAAAACAGTAATGTTTTTTACATTAAAATACTCAAAAAGATTGTCACACAAACATATAACAGTAAAAGGCGCCGATGGCAAATGTAGCTGGTAAGTCACTTTTCTGTGTCATTCATATATGAGTACCATAAAAATTGAAATAGCGAGCTGTATTGCACTCAACATGTATAATAATTTTTTGTGTTAAGTAAAAATAAAAATATATAAGCAACATAGTGGGACAAATAACCTCTGCGAAAATTTTCCAGATACTTTTCTAATATATACAAAAGTTTCAGCGCATTATAATTCCTTTTTAATAGTACTGCAATTTAAATAAATAATAGTGCATATATATATATATATATATATATATATAATATATATATATATATATATATATATATATATATATATATATATATATATATATATATATATATATATATATATAAGTATATATATACATTACTCATTAAATATTACTTTAAGAACAACTCCCATTTGAAGAATACATAGTTGTAACTATCCATCAAAGTTTGTAGAATTTGGTGTAATAAAGAGATGTATAAAGTTGTCATTGCAACACCCCAATAATTCAATAATAATTCTATAAAAAATACTAACTGGAGGATTAAGCTTAAAAAATAATATGCTTTTTATTTTATTAAAGTAGTCACAAGATTTGAAAAATTAATCTTGCATTAAATAAATTAAAATGTGTTAATATATAGTAATTATATTTGTTTATAACCACTGGATAGGCAACCAACCTTTACTTTTTTAAAAGTTACAAGGGGGCTAATTATAAATTATGTTGCTTAAACTACTGAAATAGTCGTTGTAACCGAACCGTGGTATAAAGTCTAGCATTATTTCAAAAGTTTTGTCTTTGTTAAGTAAAGAACTTTAACTTTCGTGTAGTTGCTGCTGCTGCTATAAATTCCGTCAACAAAATTTCCTTCCCTTTCTTTGTTTTTTATTTTTGTTGTTTTCTTAATAGCACCAAACAAACTACAAAGTTCAAACTTAAAATGCTCATTTGCTGAATTCTGTGGACAACAAATTGTTTTATATTTTACCAAGTACATCCGTAATTGGTGTCAGTTATTCAGTCTCTTAGTGATAATTTTCAAAGAAGTATTTTCAAACTCTTTTAAAATTTTAAACCGTAAATTAATATTCTCCGTGCACTAAATTTTAAGCTTCCTGAATAAATTAATCGAAGTAAATGACATATGCTACAGATCTCAGGTTATAGTGGATATATAGTGTTTGCATAACTGGACGAAATCGCAGCCAGTTAGCGATTAGCAAATAATATTTCATTGATTGCTACTGCCAACCAATTTGTTTTTACAGGCAATCGGGAGTGAAATTTGAAAATCTCTGGTAACGATAGTACTGCATATTAATTTCACAATGCTTGTCAACTGCTCAAATATAAATCGAACAAAAAATAATTTACGCTAGCAGAAATTTTATTTTCAGATGCAAATCAGCAGCAGATTATTAATGAAATCAAGTGAAACGCGCAGGCGTCCTACAAAAAATAATTTTAAATTTTGCTAAGAGCATTTGTGTGTTAAAAACCTTTTTTACTGTTGCATTAAAAGCTTTTACTTTTCATCTTGCACAACTCGCATATATCCCACGTAAAAATTGGAGCAACATTAAAATTTCATCAGCTTAATGTTAGAAATTTTGCTTTTCAGCTTAAACTAAGCATATATTGGCTTATTTGCCTCACGTGTGTTAATATTTTCAGCAAGTTACTAAATTCTTTCCATTCTATTTTTGTAGATGCATTTTACAGTTTAGTTGCTTATCCTATACTATTTAGAATTTAGCTATAGGCGCGTGAGAGTAATTTATTTCCCTTCACTTTACAATCTGTTGCTTAGCAACATTCAGTAAATTTTTTGACAAATAAATGTAAATGACACGTTGAAAATAAATCGTTGAATATTTCTTTTATAACTTAATAGTTTGCTAATAGTGTAACCTAACTATAAACTAAAAACTAGAGTGATTATATAAGTACATGTTATTCAAAAACGTCTTGGTAGGTCGGAGAATTTTTTTTCAGCCATGGTTCTTGATTACATGGTTCCATTAAATGCTCCACAAGAGGGTTAGGGAGAGCGCTAAGCCTGGTCCTGTAGCGAACGCTATATTTTTGGATTTCATCATTGATGGAAGGAATGTTGAGACATCGCCGAATGACTTCATTTGGAACGTACCATGGTGCATCAACTATAGATCTGAGAATTTTGAACTGAAATCGTCTCAGGGTTTCAATATTGGAGTTGTTGGCGGTACCCCACAGTTGTATCCCATACGCCCAAATTGGTTTAATTATTGCCTTATATAGAAGTACCTTTTTGTCGATTGACAGTCAGGACTTGCGGCCTAAGAGCCAGTACATTTTCAACGAACTTAAAAAGTTCGTTACTGAATTCTATATGTCTGTCGGTCTGTTTGTCTGTCTATGTCGAATAGTTTTCGAGATATTCGACTTCGAATTTCGGGAAAATTTTCGACATTACGATTCTAAATGTGATTCTTATAGGAAATTTTACGCTGAATTCGAAAAGGAAGAAAAAATTCTATGTCCTATAATTTTCCAGATATTCGATTTCGAATTTTCCCGAAATTCGAAATCGAAATCGAAAGGTTTTTAAGTTCGTTCTGGGATTGCTTACAGAGTAATCTCTTCGCCGGCCCCGTGTTTTGGATTGTAATTCCTAGTGTTTTTTTTCGTCCAAATGTGTTTCCTCCATGTGAACCTTCTGTCTAAATGGATGCCTAAATGTTTAACGGTTTCGTCTTGAGGTATCTGTTGACTAGTTAACTGTACTGGTGGACAAGTTCCCCTTTTGGTGGTAAAAGTCACGTGGGTTGACTTTGTTTCATTTACTTCTAATCGCCATTTTTTGCACCATCTTTCCAGTTCGAACAGGTGGTATTGAATATACTGAGATGCTGTATTCGGGTCAAGGTATGATGCCAATAGAACAGTATCGTTTGCGAAAGTAGTGATGGTTGTTGTTTGTAAGGATGGAAGGTCTGACGTAAAAATTAGATATATTGGGCCTAGAACACTACCCTGGAAGACTTCTGCTGGGTACAAGGATGTTTGAGATTCACCGTGTTTGACCAGAGAGGTATGATTGTAGTAATTGATAGTAGTCTGGTGAAAATATATTTTTGAGTTTGTAAAGTAGTCCATTATGCCAAATTTTTTACGTTCTGTGAGGTGAACTGAGAGGGACGTAGCTTCTGAGAGTTATAGATGAGGATACCTAGAACGGATTACTTCCTTAGAATACCTCGCACTATCACTTTTTTGGTCAGCATCACAATATTAGAATAAGAAATGTTCTTATACATTACCCAATAGATTATTGTCGAGTTTCCTATAACCGAAGGCGTAAAACTGTCTGAAATTAAAAGATTTAAGGCGCAATTCCTTAAAAATATTTAAGTGTAAACGTAAAATAAATCATTTTTGGAAAGATCAGCATTAGTCAAAAATAAAGGTTACCGGTATTGCCAAAGACCAGCGAAATGAGAAAGAGGGACCGCCTTCACGAGGATAACTACGCACTACCGCTTCCATGATATTACTTTTAAGGTCAGAATAAGTAACCGCAGACAATCATTACTGATAATATTGTGTCGACAAGATGGTGTCTTCTTACCGAAGGAGAAAAATCAATATCTCAAAATGAGCAAAAAATTATTAACTCGCTACCTAGACTGAAGAAAAGATTTTTGGTACTGCATAGTTATCTGCAATAAAACTAGAGTGCACCTTTTGTCTTTAAATCCATACAAGGCGATGAAAAAAGGAGAACCCTAGCGTGTCAAAACCAAAACTCACTTCTGGGCTTAAAATACTGTTGCAACTGTATTTCTCAATTTCAAAACAGTTTGGCATCTTAATTTTTCCACCAACTTTATTGTGTGGATGCTTGTTTTGGACAGAACAAAACCTGTATATAGTCAAAAAGATAGGTATTTTCGATCTGAGACTTCGTGACCGTTCCATACAACTGCCAAAATTTGACATAAATTTAGAATTTGTTATGGACTACTGTAAAATGCCCTGCTCACAAGAATGACTTATTATTGCAATTACATTGTTTGGGCCACTAAAGAAAGCGTAACCACCTTCATTCTGCAATAATAGGATTAATAAAGTAACTATCCGCAAGAATAAATCTGTCCCTAAGTTAGGAGTTTATTTATAAAAATATCTGTGCTAATATTTCTATGATGTTACAGTTATCAAGAAAATCAAATTATATTTGATTCAGTCTCATGTTCTTTATCTTTAAAATGTTATATCTTAATTGGCAAATGTTTATTGAGTTTGTTGATAATAGTTATGAAAATAACCATTACTGCTGTATTATTTAGCTGCTATTTTATATAAGAAATCATTGAAATTTTTAATGAAACAAAAGAAAGCTTTGCAGAAATTATACGTTATAATTTTTTAAATTTATCTCATATCTTAACACTGCTTATTTCTTAGTTGTATACACTTATTGTTACTCGTTGCAATAACTCGGGCGCAAAATGATTTATGAGCAGGTGTATTTATTTTAATTTAATCTAAAAAGTTATATATACATTATATATATTTATACTAACACAGTAAATGAAATAAATAGCTTGGATACCACGTACGGATACCTAACGAAACAATTATACATTATCAAAAATCAGACAAATAACACAACAGAGCCATTTTATTCTTAACATGTTATGTTTTCGTCGTACTTCAAATATATATACTGTAAAAAATGCAGTTATTAATAAGTATGGAAAAAGATAATAAATGATCATTTTATTAAGAAAAGACAAATTTAAAGAAATATTTGAAAATATTATCAAACCAGTATACTAACACTGACAAAATATTATTCTAAGCTATATATATACTATATTATATATATATATATATATATATATATATATATATATATATATATATATATATTATATATATATATATATAGTATATATATACAATTAATATATATTTATACTAAACATTATAATGATAATAATATAGCTTGGATACGTACGGATACACTATATATATATACATATATATAATATATATATATGAACTATACTACAGTAAAACAGCTCAGGTAGCATCGGAAATTTTATCAAACATTTAAGAAAGAAAAATATTGTCAATTAACCTTAAGAGAAGCAATCATGCATCCATCCCTCTATGTTACATTAAGTAATCACAAATAAAATAGATAAAAAGACCATACAGTTTTCAATGTAATGCTACTTTTGCTTTTATTTATAAATATATGAAACTGCACATAAACAAAAAATATATTAGTGCTCTAATAAGTTCTCACATAAAATTTAAACATTACCCATTCATACGGTAACGTGCAAAGCAAGACTTCTTAACTGTCGAGTGAAATGTTGCTTTCCTTTATACTCCATAAAATTTTTTTCAAAAACTCATGATAGACATAATTTTGCAATCTTATATGAGTTGAAAGAAACCTTTAGAAATATGTCGTTGCATAAGAACACAGGTACTAGAAAGAGATTTGATATCATCATAAGATAGGTGGACACTGGAACTGTAGATTTTTTCGTTTATTTTATATGCTTAATTTACAACTAGCCCAAAGGCTAACTAGCAAATTTGATGTAATACTAATTAAGTATTACTAAACTAAACTAAAATACTGACATGTGGAGGGAGTGTCGCCCATTGGCGAGCCCTGAATATACTAACATAACGAGTACTAGTTAGTAAGGTCTACCGTTTTAAGTCTTTTTAATCTACGAGTTATATTATTAATGTCTAGTAAATTAATACTAACACATTGGGGTGAGTCCTTATTCGATTGACATAACATAGGTGACTGTTCGTCTTTTAACCTCATTTCTGATCCATGGAACTTTTAGGTCATCGTGAAGTATTTTGTTGCTAATGAACCATTCAGCGTTGGTCATTACACAAAGAGTTTTGCTCTGGAATCTTTACAGAATATCAATGTTTGATGATTTAACAGTGCCCCATAGATGTATGCCGTACGCCCACACCGGAACTAAAAGTGTCTTGTACATTAACACTTTATTTTCTATCGATAACTTGGATTTTTTTCCTAGAAGCCAATACATCTTTTTTACTATAGCATCCAGTTGCCTTATCTTTTTTGTAATATGGGGTTTCAATGTTAATCGCCTGTCGAAGATCAAATAAAATATTTTACTTCCTGTTGGATGGGTATTTGTATACCATTTAGTGTAAAAGGAGGAGCAGAGTTGTGTTTCGTCGTAAACGTAATAGTTGTAGATTTGGTTTCATTAATTTGTATGCGCCACCTGTACAACCATTTTTGTATTATATAGAGACTACTTTGTAGAATTGTCGAAGCTTGTAGTGGATCTTGGTGAGAAACTAATAACGCCGTATCGTCCGTGTTTGTGGCCATCATTGTGTTGTCATTGCATGGTCGATCAGCTGTAAATATCTGGTATAGGGTTGGTCCTAGTACACTGCCTTGAGGAACTCCTGCCATTATTGGGTAGTGTCCAGACTGGCTGTCGCCTTACTTTACTTGACAATACCTCTCATTTAAGTATGATTTAAAGAGAAGAAAGTATTGGTGTGGAAACAACCGTTTAATTTTGTATAGTAGGCCGAGATACCAGACGCGGTCAAAAGCCTGGCTGACATCAAGGAATACCGCAATACAGTATCTTTGTTCCTCAAAGTCCTTTTCTATTACATGTACGACTCGGTGTATCTATTCTAATGCAGAGTGTTGTTGGCGAAACCCAAATTGATGTTGGGGGATAATTTCTTCTTCTTCAATTATGGTTGCCATTCTCTTTAGTATCAATCTCTGTACTACTTTGGATAGTAGTGGTAGGAGCGTTATCGGGCTATATGAGGTAACCTCATGTGCAGGTTTGCTTGGTTTCAATATTAGTATTATTTGGCCGAATTTCCATAACAGTGGGAAGTACTGCAATCTCAAGAGTGCATTGAATATTTGTAGTATGCACATTATAGCTTTATGTGGCAGTTCTTTCAGTAGTTTAGCAGTAATTAAGTTATACCCGAGCACTTTCTTGTTATTTAGATGATGGATTTCAGTTATAATTTCTTCATGCGTAAAATACTGTATTGGAAGGCTTAATTGTAAAAAAGCTTGTGGTAGTCTTCAATCTCCTGTTCCTCTTCTCGGGTAACAGCTATGGGATGCGGTTGAAATATAGTAGATAGGTGTTCTGCAAAACGTGTTGCTTTCTCAGCTTCTGTTCTTGCCCAAGAGCCGTCTACCTTTCTTATTGGTGGAATAGGAGTACCAACATTTTTTAAATTCTTTGTTGCCTTCCAAAGCGTGTAGATATCTGCTGAAGGAGATAAAGTGCTAACGTATTCGTTAAATGATTTGTTTTTCCACTGCCTTAGGGATGTTTTTTAACTCTCTTGTTAGCCTATTTAGGTTATTTTTGTCTATAGGATTTCTCGTTTGCTGCCAGATTCGCCTGGCTCTTCTTTTATCCTCGATTTTAGTTTTAATGTAGAATGAATAATTTTCGATAACGTCTGAATTTTTGTGAACAGTCGGCGTTGAGTAGTAGGCCGCATTCTGAACGTTTTTAGTTAGCTGGTCTACTGCATTTCAATTTCCTCTTCTGTTGTCAATGAAGCTTTAATTGTTGTATTGTTCGTTAGGTACTCTCTGAATAGGTCCCAGTTCGTGCGATGGTTGTAAAGGGCAGGCTTTTTTTGCTTTATAATAATAGAAGTGCTAATTGTAACTGTTGTAGCCGAATGATCTGAAAGAAGGTTGAAAGACGTTCCTGCTTTACAGTATCTCGGAGATAATCCTTTGGTACGGCACCAGGTACTTTATGTGGGCCAGCCAACCAATATGTGGGCTCCCCGGTGTATATGTAGTTGTAGTTGTTAGCCAGTGCGGCTTTGTGTAATTCGCGTCCTTTGGTTGTTGTTAACCTCGAGCCCCATATTGGATTTTTGGGGTTGAAGTCACCGCCAGTTAACAACCTGTTACCTAGATTGTTGATTGTTGATTTTGTTTGACAAAGTGCCTAGGCGGGCTGTATATCGAAGCAAGTATTAGTGGACCACTAGGGCTTTGGACGTTGAATATAGTTGAATCAGTTACAATGGCATCCACGACGAAGTGAGATATTTTGTTGTTTATAATAATTGCCGAGCCAGCGTGAGCTGTTCCATCGGTATGGTTGGTGTGGCATGTAGTATAATTATGGATGTTGAAGTAGCTTCTTTCCGTAAAATGGGTTTCCGAGATCAATAATACATCAATTTTTTTGCTCTTTTAAAAATAGTTCGACTAAATACGATGTTGTGCTAACTCATTTGCATTCTAGAAGGCTACTCAGAAGAAATCCATTATTGGTTTTTGGTAACTAGCGTGGTAAGAAGATTTATCATCATGCTATTTTGGTTCATTAGATGATTGAATATTGATTCAAACTTAGACAAGAATTGAGTTATGAGATATCGTTATTGTTGGTATTTTGGGTTTGAATATTGTTGTGACGACTGAACGTAATTTGCGAGAAACTTGGACCATTCACATTTGCAGAATATATACGTTGAGCAGTGATCGGCACATTAGGCTTTTTATGTTTTGTGGTCCTAATGAGTTTTTTTTTATTTTTTATTTGTAAGTGCAAAGACACTTATTTTATTACAATCTGATCTTAATAGATCAATGAGTAATTCAACTCTAACTTAAAATAACTAAAAAGAAACTTAAAACTAAGGTCTTACTCATCAGTGTCCTTAGAGTTCTGATAATACTAAGTAGGTATATTATCCCTAACGTACGCACTTAGACACACACTATGCTCTGCTTTGGAGAAATCACTGAACTAACTCAAAGGGCTTGGTCCTCTTGAGTCTTCGCACTAGCTGTGAATTATCGAGGAGCTGGATGGCCTCTATGTTCACATGTTGAAGAAGCCGTTGTTCGTGACTTCTGGCAAACATAAGAATGACTTGCTCTACAGTCTTCACCTCGAGGTCCCGATGGATATCACTGTTGCGGCAGTACCAGGGTGCATCTACAATGTTCCTTAATACTTTGTTTTGAAATCTCTGAATGATAAGAATATTACTCTTGCTGGCACAACCCCAGAGTTGGATGCCATATGCCCACACGGGCCCTAATATTTGCTTATATAGTAGTAACTTATTATGTGTGGACAAATTGGAGTTTCATCCTATTAACCAATACATTTTTTTATACCTTAAACCGAGTTCTTCTCTTTTCTTTTTAATGTGGGCCTTCCAGCGTAACCTCGCATCGAGTGTCATATCCAGGTACTTAGCCGTATTAGCCTATGGGATCTGGGTTTCATTAATTTTAACGGGTATGTGTTGTTTCCGTTTATTGGTGAAATTGATATGTAAGATTTACTTTCATTCAACTTTATCTGCTACCTACTAGTCCAGGCGTTGATCTTGTTAATAGACGTTTGGAGCTTCCTCGTGGCTTCTTCGTGATCACTTCCAACTGTAAGAATTGCGGTATCATCGGCAAAGGTGGCGGTAGTTTCGTGTTCGAGTTCAGGAATATCACTGGTATAAAGTAAGTATAGTACTGGACCTAGTGAACTACCTTGTGGTACTCCTGCATTAATTTCTTTCAATTCAGAATAGGTGTCTCCTTGTCTTATTCTGAAGTACCTTTCTGACAAGTAAGATTTTAAAATTTGCGTATATTGCCGAGATAACAATATATCTAACTTGTGGAACAAGCCCTTGTGCCATACTTTGTCAAAAGCATGTGCCACATCTAAGAAGACAGTAGCGCAGACTTTCTTTTCTTCAAGTGATTTTTCAATTATATCTGTGATCCTGTGCACTTGGTCTATGGTTGAATGTCTTTCTCTAAAACCAAATTGGTGATGAGGAATTAGAGCCTTCTCTTCGATTATCGGTTTCAGCCTTTTAAGGAGTAATTTTTCATACAATTTTGATATAACAGGCAAAAGTGAGATAGGCCTGTATGAAGAAACTTCTTGTGGCGGTTTTGCTGGCTTAGGGATCATTATGACCTCTGCTACTTTCCACAACTTAGGAACATACCTAAGTCTGAATGAGGCGTTGATGAGATTGGTTAATTTTACTGTGGCTTTTCTTGGGAGTTACTTCAAAATTTCACCTGTAATAAGATCGAAGCCAGGAGCTTTTTTCTGATTAATGTTGTTCTTGATTTCTTTAGAGACTTCTTTAGGTGTAGCTGGTCTAATGACTGTATCTTCTTGTATTGGTTTTGTCCAGTCTTGTGAATCGTCTCCTTCATTTGGTTTGAAAGTCATTTCTAGGTGCTCTGCAAATCTACAAGTTTTTTCCTGATTACTACGTGCCCAGGTACCATCTGCATTTTGGATCGGTGGATTTTGTAAAATAGGCCGTTTTAGATTTTTTGTGGCTTTCCAAAGGGAATAGTCCGTTTTGCTGTCGTTGCTCAATTCACTTAAAAAGTTGCTCATAGATTCATTTTTAATTCGTAGGATCTCCCGCTTTAGCTGTTGAGTGGCATTATTGAGGGTAGTTTTATCCGTAGGTGCTCTGGTTTGATGCCATCTTTTTCTTAGTTTTCTCTTTTTTGTAACTAGGTCTATAATCTCTTTCGGATAATTATTTCCCTTTACCTTTCGTTTAATTTCTGGAGTATTATCCCAGGCTGCTTGCTGAATGTTCCTAATAAGCAGTTCGATTTCTTCATCAAGTTGTTTTTCATTCTTAAGTGGAGCTGACAGATTAATAGAATTTTCAAGTTGTATTCTAAAGCTATTCCAATTTGTCAGTTTGTTTACAAGCCTCGGGGGTTTTTCTTTATTAATTAATTATCTTGTCACTTAGTGTGAGTAGTATGGGAGAATGGTCAGAATTCATATCCCATGTTTCCTCGACATATAAGTATTTGGGGGATATATTCCTTACTATAAAGAAGTCTATTAGATCAGGAATCTTACTGCTTTCGGTTGGCCAATAGGTAGGCTTCCCAGTTGATATTGTATCACAGTTAAGCTGGTTGCATGCTGATAGAAGTTCTCTACCTTTGGTAGTCGTTAGCCTCGATCCTCAATGGGTGTGCATTGAAATCACCTCCAATAATGAATCTACATCCCTGGGTTGCGAGGAAGTCTAAGTATTGATTTTTCTTAATCGCGTATCTAGGTGGGCAATATAATGATGTGATAACTTCGTAGGTTTTTGTTTTAACTTTAACAGCTGTAGCTTGAATTTACTCTGTTTGATATTGAATTTTTAGATAATGTGTAATGGATTCTCTTATTATTATATATACTACCGCCTCTAGCGGTGTTTTTTGGATGGATAGTGTGATATACCCTGTATCCCTTGAATTTTATATGCGATTCCTTGGTAAAATGGGTTTCAGCAATAAGACACACATCGATCTTTTCTATGTCCAGGACTGCTTGTAACTCATGATGATGTTGAAGTAGTCCATTGGCGTTCCATTGCATTATTCTGATATTATTATTAGCCATTTTTAGATTTAGGTATAGCTCCTTGAGCGCGATATTCCAGCTTTGAGATACGATCGTCCATTTTACTTAATTTTTCCAAGATCAATTGGAGCGTGTGTTCAACTGACGAGTTTTGTTGACTTGGTGTTTTCTCAATCTGTTTCTCCGTCTTTTCAGATGCCACCTGGCTATAAGTCCTTGGTTTAGGAGCATTATCTTGTTTTGATGGAATGGGGTTTATTTTCTGTTGGTCGAATCTGTTTGGCTGTTTGGGTAGACTCGGTTTCTGCATTTGTTTATTCTTTAACATCTGTATTTCTTTTGCTACCATGCATCCACGGTAGTTAGCTGGATGTGCTTCCCTACAATGTACACATTTTGGAGGAGTTTCCTTTTGTTGCTTACACTCTGCAGTAAAGTGTTTACCCGTGCATTTTACGCATCTGGGTTCTTCAGCGCAGTATTTCTGTGTGTGCCCATATGCTTGACACCGCTTACATTGTGGCACTAATTTTTTTTTTAATGGTTTGAATTTCTACTCGAATGCCCATGATATCTTTTATTTCGAAAATTTTGTTAGTGTCTTCATCATGTCTAAACGACAACATGTACATGTTTAGAGGATGTTTTGTTTTGTATTGTAATTTTTTTGTTGCTTCAAGTATTTTATATCCTCTTTTTCGTAGTTCGCTAACCATGTCTTCCGAATTACATGAGTGATGAAGCCTAGTAGCCATCACCTTAATAGGTCTATTTTGTTTATTTTCAAAAGAGTGCCACGAGTACTCATAGTCAAGCAGAGCTTTCGTGAGGGCTTGATAGCTTTCCCCATCTGAGACGTTAATTTTAATGTTTTGGTTATTTATTATCTTAATTTGAAAACCACGAATCGAGTTACTTATGAGTTTATGGATATCATTAAAATTATTAATTCCGTCCACAATTATAGGCGGTGCTTATGAATCTTTCTTTGGTTGTATTGTTTTGTTTTCTAAGAGCTTTTGCCTGTCTTGTGGGGGGGTAAGCGATGTAATGAGGTTGCTGTCTTTTCTGTGCTTACTAGAAGTTGTATATAAATCTGGCTTCCCTTGTAGTTTGCTGGGTATGGTCCTTGACACAGTACACACTTGGCGGGAGCTTCTCTCTTTTTTTTTGCAGATGGTAGTGCTGTGCTCTTCTCCACACTTAACACACAAGTAGGGTTTATTGCAGTAGCTTTTATTGTGACCATAAAACTGGCACTTCGTGCACTGGATGATTAAATTTTTACGTGGCGGTTCGACTGTTATTTAATGGTTGATGTGTTTTATCTCATACACTTTTTTGTTGTTTTCTGCAGGTTCAAGATCTACAAAGAACATAGGTAGTGGCGTTTTTGTTACTCTATGTCAGACATTTATGATGTTACGTACAATATGTCCTCCTTTTTGAAGTTCTCTTTTGATTTCATTCATATCTGCCGTATGATGAATGTTTCTAAGTACCTCTCTGTAAGCCCTGTCTTCCTTTAGCTGATACGTGTGTTGTATGATCTCTTCGTCTCTGAGATGCGTAATTAGTTTTCTGTATGAGTCAGAAGTGTTTGTGTTGATTTTAATGGTATTATTTGATTGGGCCTTTGTGTAAAATTGCTCTGTTTCTATTACTTTTGTTAGGTTTTTAATCATGTTAGCATAGTTTGTTACGCCATATATAAATATTGGGGGAGCTTTAGAAATTTTCTTTTCTTCGTTTACACCTGATGGTACTAATGTCGGCTGACACATTTTATCTGTTTTGGGTTGAGTCGGGTTATCAATTATTAAATTTATCGCTGATGTACGTGTAATTCGCTTGCGTTTTCTAACTTGTTGCCAATCATGTTAATTATCTGTTATGTCCTCGTTGGAATCATCAACTAGTGTTGATTGTGTGTTGGCAGTTCTTTGAGGATTATAATTTTGGCTATTTACTGGTACGAATGAGCGTGTGTTAATTAGTGGTGGAAATGCCGATGTATAACATGGTATTGAACTAGTGGTGCACAGGAATTATTTAGTGCGAATTGCAGAAATCCAGGGTTTTGTGATGATTGTTGATTACCAAACACCGGCTGTTGCATGGTGAATGGGATTTGCGGAAGTTGCGATTGTGATGAATACATATCTTGATTAGTATATTGCATACTTTGCCGAAGCAGAGTTCAGTAACGTGTTTAAATTATTAAATTTAAAAGGTTTTTGTATGTGTTTAAACTTACACATGAGTTGGAAATTGAACATCTGCTATCCGATAGCGCTGACTGCAAGGCCTCCGCTGTAAGGATAAGCCGCATTTACTTAACTCAATGATTGTTATAAGCGTTATCTCTTGAACTTTTGTGAACTGAAACGTCAATTAGTACGTCTTTACGGTATAAAAGTCAAGCGAGAACTCGGAACTGTAGATGACTGGAGGCGTAGTATCAGACCAAAAAGTAATCGGATACTACAAGCACTCAAAGCTTTGTGAAAAAAAATTTGTCGAAGTTTACGTCATGTAAAATAAGGCATTTATATAAAGAGGTCTTAATGTAATGTTGGAAAGGCTGTAAAGGAAGACCTTAAACTAAAAGCTTTAAAACGTAGCACATACTACCTTCTAACCCTACAGCAAAACAGGAATCGGGTTACGAAGTGCAAAAAACTTCTGAGAAGGAGAGAGCCTAAAGAACATCTCGTTTTCTTACGAAGAATCGTCACAGTATTAAATAAATTCAAACATCAGAATAACAGCAAAATAAGTGAAAAATGTGAAGGCAAATTGTAAAAATCCAAATATGATATGGCATGGTGTGGTGTGAGCTGGATAGGCTACGCCAAGCTCATTTTCGTTCATCAAGGGGTCAAAGTTTAATCATATATTGTAAACCGGCGCCAAATTCTCTGCAGAATTCTCTTCTTATACCAGAACTGAAACTTTCAGCTAGATTACGCGCCGTTGTACAAACCGAAAGTCGTTCAGCAATTATAAAGGACAACGTGCTCCATTGCACTTTAACCGAAAAATACCTGGTTGTTTTGTTTAACTTGAAATCCTTGTGTGTAGCTCTTCATGCAAATGTAACCGACTTGAAGAAGTTGAGAGGAAAGAGTGTAATTTTTTAATGGAAATCATTTGTGTGGCCCAACAGGCTGCGAAAAAGAACAGACAATTTTAAGTAGTAGCTACAAAGTAAATAAAATAAAAGTAAAGAAGAATGTTTTTGTGTGGGGACTATTAGCACAATACGAATTTGAATAAAATTTTTCTTAAAACTCTTTTTGAGAGCCCACGCAAAAATAAATACATTATTTAATATGTACGCTAGCAAAACTACGGCTCTTCTAAAATCTATTGTATCAAATATGCTTGTAAAAATCTGAAAATGGCCACTATACAAAGTTTTATATAAATCAAGCCAAATAAAGTTTATGCAGGGTAATTATTCTACTAACTATAAGGACTAATCATATACCCTCATAGTAAATCGACTAGTATCTCCACTTTCAACGGCTACCTTTACTTCTGCAACTCGACCAAACTCAACAATACTAAATAATATAAACTAAAGCAATAACAGAAAATGTTCTGCTTCAATTGAATAAACAAAAAGTTATTTTGGGAGAATATTTAAAAGCATATTCTCTTATTTAATGTTCCAAAATAGTATCATGTTAAATTTACTGTCAGTTGTAACGAGAAAACTTGTAGTTGCATTTATACTTGGTAATAATAAAATTATTTCTTTTGATATATTATCAGAAGTTATTAACGTGCGATTTTCAAATAAATCATAACACCGGACTGATTTAATGAGAGAAAATATTAAAAACGTCAGTCAGGAAAGCTATCATGTTGCAAACAACAATCTATAAACAGGTGTTAAGTATAATATTTGTTTAACAATTACCCGATAAAAAATTAAAGAATATAACGTAATATCATCCAAGTAGGCTTTGTCTCTGAGGAGTAAAATGGTCTAGAAACATTTTCTTTTTTTATCTCTCTAGTATTCGAAATATTGTGACACTCGTGGTTGCCCCATTAATTAAAGATGTTATTATTAATCAACTGATATACAATTTTCAAGTCTTATCTGGCAAATCAATATTACTTTATAGATCACAACAAGCTGTCCCAATATTACCTCATTAAATTTTGTGTTTTTCGGGATAGTTCTTTAGGCCTATTTTCTATCCTATTTATTCCAGATACAAAGAATATTAGAATTAATATCTGCTCTTTAGATTTAATTTATGATGGGCCAGTACCTCTAAAAATATAAATCACATCTCAAAGATTTAAACATAAAATATATTAGTTTAAAAAAAATCAAAGTTATCAATCAAGTCCATTGATCTAAGTTTAAATAGGACCTAATTCCGCAATATGCTATAATAGACAATGCTACTTTCTTCTAACAACACTTCTTCTCTCAACACATTTACTTAATATGTCATTATAAAGTAAAATGTGAAAAAACTATACATTTGCTATCAAAAAAAGGAAGAACGTTTATATAGCTTTTAGATATTGTCAATAAAGGTTTTTTTAGGAATCGACCGCAGAAATTCTGTTGCAAATTATTCAATTATCGACAAATTTGCAAAACGTGCGCCTTCTATGACACCTTTCAGGTGGAGAAGCAGAAAGAAACCAGTAGGTGCCAGAGTAGGAGAGAAAAATAGACATTGTAATGAAATTTTCGTTCTGATTTTGTCTACTCAAATCGTCATCAACAATCAATTGCGGATTTTGTATAAATATGTATTTCACTAACCTTACCATTTATGATTATTCTTCCACCGTGAAGGAGATTGAACCGGTGGTAAACATATTTTCCGTAGTTTACGTTCCACATCATTAAATCAATATTTTATTCGACTCCATGCTCTTTTTCCCAATTTTTTAAAAAATTAATGTTTGCTTGTCGATCTATTGCTGTGTGCCATTATCTCTCACAATGACTTTATTGAACTGCTCTTGGGGCTTTACCTTAACAGTCAGGTGTACTCCACGATAGGTAGTGCTTTTCACAGTATCTTTGGATAATCATGTGTATGGGCGCGCAATTTTCCCAATCTTACTGATAAGATATCGGGTTATTCATTAAACTTTTTAGACACCTCATGTATTTGAGTTTTTTGCAAATAGTTACAAATTTATTTTTTGTTGTTAATTCTCCAAAGCTGCTTTATATAATTGTGTAACATTGTATGTTGCTTTGGAATTAACCTTGCATCTAATTGCATAGTTGTCTTGAACGTAACTTTTGTTCACTATCTTTAATTCTTGCTGCTTATTGGTAAATAAATCTGTATTATATTGAAAGACTTTTCTTTAGAAAGGTTAATTTTGTTAGCTTTTAAAATAAGAGCAAAAGGCTACAGTTATACAAATGCAGGTCATGAAAAAGATTTTAGAATAAGCAAATTTACAAATACTTGTTTTAACTTAAATCGGGGTTAACTAATTTTAACTTTAGATTATTTCTTTAGACTTTAAAGATTTTTCTATTAAATTCAACATACGTGCATAGCATTTCTAGGACTAACGCGGCGCGTCAATTCTGTCCCGTTTCTTTTAGAGTGTCTTTGTTGATCTACGGTGCTGAATTCGAATGATTCATTCGGATATCTTTATTCAGAATTGTTCCGAGACTGATTCTTAATCTTATTTTCATTTGTCTAATCACGTATCTTACAGTTTTTTTCCTAAAAATGACATTTTACATTTATTATTAATTTAGTTAACAATTGCTTATTTTTTACTGCTTAGACATGAATATTATTTGTTGTTGTCTTACTCTGTTGTCAAATTTTTATCTTTAATAAGTCCTATTTTGCGTTACACAAATTTCCGATTTTATCATTTATGCAAAAAATAAATTTTTTCATATATATTTCTTATAATTGCTGTCAGATAAGAAATCAAGAACAGTGTAAAAGTTTTTTTTTACTCCAACGTATGATTAGTCTAACATATATTTACAAACCTTACAGAACTTAACCTATTAACTTTAGCTAACTTAACCTACTTAGCTAATGTAGAAGAACTTAACCTACGACTTAAATTACGCGCTGAAACGGACAACAAGCTGGTGCAGCAAAGCCGGGCTGCGAGCTGGTGACAGCAAGACGTTGGCGGAGCCGGGCAACAAGCAGCTGGGCCGGTGGCGAAACCAGACAGCAGGCCGGACAGCAAGCATCAGGGCTGGTAGCGGAGCCGGGCAGCGACCAGCAAGGCCGAGCAGCGTGGCCGGTGTCGGAGGCGGTGGCCAGGCGGGAATGCGGGCAGTCGAGCGTCGGCGACGGAGGTCGAGCGACGACGCTGGCGGCAGGGCAGGCGGCCGGACAGGCAGCCGGGCAGCTGCGGAACGAGCGGCAGGGAAGATAGTTGGGCGGCGACGATGAAGGTCGAGCAGCTGAAGCGGCCGGGTGGCGAAGCAGGCGGTGAACCAAGTGGTCGGGCAGCGAGGCTGACGATCGAGCAGCTGAAACGGCGTAAGGGCAGGCGGCCAGACAGCGGGGCTGGTACAGCGGAGAAAAGAAAGACGACTCACCTGGACTTTTAATGATTTAATTCTTGAAGGGCTGAAGACTGAGGCCGAATGCTTCGATGGCTCAGGTTTTAAGGGCTCAGCGCGTGCCGCACTCTGCTAGTGGGTGAAAAGTTTGAGGGTGGAAAAACGATGGGCCGATCGGGGAATGCGAAGCTTGTCCAGGATTGAGCACGGCCCAGCAAAATCGGCGCCCGTTAACAAGCTAGTTACGCTTGGCTGCTATAGAGAATGCAAGTGTTATGAACTTTCTGTAGCAATCGTTACTATTCTGCAGCCATTTCTTCCGATGCTCTTTGAGACATTGCAGTCGCCGTGCTTGGTTTGTTGCTGCTATTTATTTCGAGGTTCTTCGTAAACTTCGCTGTCGTCTTGCTTCGTTCTCTGCAGCTATTTCTTCTTCTTTGAGAACGTCGTTGTCGCCTTGCTTGGTTTTTTACTTTAAGTTCCTCCGGAGTTCTTTCGGCACATGTACGTCGCCTCTTTATTTATTGCTGCCCTTTCATCCGCAGTCTGCTCACTTTTTCGTTTTCTCATGTAATTTCTGTGGTGCTCAGCTGTTTATACCAGTTCCATACCAAAGAATGCTTATTTGCAAAAAAGAACTTAATTTTATAATTTTTCGATATTAAATCCCTGGAAGCTAAAATTATAAACAAACATGACAAGAACTTAATTTTTTATCTATAATTTTAAGAGTCCTATTAAAGTAGTTTACTTTTCGGATTGTCAAAATTTAATCCCAAAGAGAAATAAATAAATAAAATAATAGCAACTTAAAAATCTTATGCATGTAGTATATCATTAGTTGCGAAGCGGAAAAAACTAGTCTATCAATCGTTGGAGTGGTTGTTGTAAGAGTAGAAAGACGAAAACCTTTTTAATAATAAAAATTAATAAAATTTATTGCGCCACAGGTGCTTTGATAGGAAATAGAACAGCTTATTTGTTTTTTGTATTTACACAACCTGGAGTACTATAATAAACGTTTAAGAGGAAAAATAGGGGGTGTTAGTAGAATCTGAAAATTTAAAAATTATGTGGCGCACCAATGGATAAAAAATTTAAGGAGCTTTTAATATTTGAGCTTGCTGATCTATGTTTAGATGAGGATGAGGGATATATAGCCTCCTTCAATCATAAGAAACTTAACTTACAACTACTTATAGGGAAGAGAAATATTATTTATTCAGTATATCGCGTGCGGGCGATTTAAGTGTGATTTGAGTAGGAAAAATGATGAACTTTTATGAAGAGGAAGAGTAACATATTACTAGAAAATTCAGCCAGCTATGATTGGCGACTATAGAGAATGCACATGTTACGAACTTTCTGTAGCAGTCGTTACTATTGCTGCCCTCCAACGGTTGTGCCAGTCACGAATTCCGTCTCACTCTGGTGCATCGCCGTAATGGGCGTTGAAGTTATGTTGACATCACAAAATATATAGCAAAGATCGTTTGTGTATTTTCGCGTGGCCCCGACACGTTACTCTGGCAAGCAATGCTTCTCACACGGCCGGCGACCGGAGACCGGGGACCTCTGCTATTAAAGTAAAATTGAAAAACTTAAAAAAATTTATTTTTTTTAAATAATTGTTATTGCTGCTGAATATATGTAGTAAATAAATAGATGATTGTAGAATGGAATGTACAAATATGTATGACAACCATATTCTGTACCTGAAAGTTACCAAACGAGCCACCCTATAAAGAGACCCGAGCCACCGAACTACATTAAGTGAACTTTAGCAAAAGAAAATATATGCGCAATGATAAGAAACAATGTAGAGATATAATAAAAAATAATAAAGAACTCTTGATTCACAAAATTAAGAATTGCGAGGTAATGCTAATAAAATCAGTATTTAGTTGTTTTCGAAAGAAACTTTTAAAGCTCCTTAAGACATCCTGAACTTCCTTGTTGACTATATAAGTGCAAATTGTTATAATTTTGGAACTCAGAAACTAAAATTGTAATTTCTATATTATTTTTGCTTTAATAGCAATAATAGTTAATAAATACACAGGAAGGCTTAAAATAGTACGAGTAGGGCATAAGTGTAGATAATAAAAAATACAATAAGGCGATTCTTTGAAAAATATAAAATAACAATTATAAATAAAAGTAGAAAGAAATAATTGAAGTTTTAATAAAACGAACTTTGAAATAATAACGGTAATCAATAACGTATATCTATTTATTTCTACATTTGCGTGCATATACAACTATGTAATTAGTTTATTACATTACACTTTATTATGAAAAAAACTAAAAATAGGAATTTCCTGATATCTAGATCAAGCAGCACTGAATGAACTAAATAGCTTAAAATAAGAGACGTTTGAAAGGTGCTTAAGCTGTTATAAAATTGAATACTTGCGTAAGCTGATCAAACGCTAAGCTTTCAACTGCATACAGTATTTATATACTGGAATCAGAATACAATCATTACTTTTCTTTTTTATGCTCTTCCCGTCTCTACTCGCAAAGGCGACGAGGCGGTGATGATTTCCCCTGTTATTTATTAATGCACTTGCCGCAAATTCTAAATCTAAAATTTAAGGCTAAGAGCACTTTCGTGCTGTTATAAATAATTTATATTAAAACTTAACTTTAATAATTTTTGCTATAAAAGTTAAAATGGTAGGGATTTTAGCAATTATTTGAGTGGGAGTATTATTGTACATCAGTTGAACAATTAAATATTTTTCCTTATTATATTTTGTAATGATTGAAGAAAAAAAAGTCTTTTACAAAAAGTCGATTGACTGAAAGTAATTACAGCATCAGAGTACAGAAGGCGCTCGATTTTTCTGATTTGCGGAAAGCCATGCAAATGTTTTTTTTGACATTTCTTCCATAGTTAATTCAAAAGTGCTGGAAGAATAAAATTAAAATATTTAAGTTACATTAAAAACTATAAAAAATTAAAAACTATATCTCACTGAAAAGTATATCATAATAATTAAAATGGGATAAAGTTTGCTTCAATGATAATGAACGCCTATTGGAGAAACAGGTTTATTTTAAGGTTAAATAATCTAAAATTGCGTTTTTTAAAGCAGCAAAACGATTGTTTAAATCTATACACTACTATAGTAAAGTGGTTTGTTTCCAATGATGTCAAATTCAAATATTTCATTTTCATATTGAAAAAGTTGATCTAAGGTTACTATTATTGTCTAAAACAACTCTTTATGCTATACTTAGAAGTAGTTTCCGTCTGACTTGATACAGAAAAGTGGTTTTCATGTACCGTAAAGTGGGGAGACATTGTCCTATATGAGGTGAGATTGTGCCATTCTCATTTTTTTTATTCAAGCTATTTACCATCGGCTAGAATTAACTTACCGAGTTCCTACTTGTACCAATAGAGAGTGTGGCAAGTGGGCCTTCTGGGATATGGTTTAACCACGTGTTTATAACCTCCTCGGGCATTCTAAAAATTGTTACCACCTGTTACGTGTTTGACGAAATCACGCAGCGGTTACGCTGCAGATTCTTGTTGGTCATCGTTACCCTATTTATTTGTTGCAAAAGGTAAGTTAATATTTTGTTTCACATATTAAATGAGATTTAATTCCCAAAGAGAATCTGTCCCTTGTTTTATTTATGTTGACTGACGTAATTTCTAAGAAAAGTGGTGTGACTTTGTGTTACTAGATTTTTTGACTACTTCACAACTCTTGGTCCCAAAATTGATATCTGGAGGTGATTATAACTCCAAGAACACTCTATGAGAATCACGCCTAACCACTACTAAAGGCAGAAAAATGGCCAAAACCATACAAGAGAAAAAGTATCCATTTCTATCCACGGGCGCCCCAACCTATTGGCCGACTAATTTAAACAAAACACCATATTTGCTGGATTTCTTTGTAACAAATGGAATTGCTCACTCCTATATGGATATAGATCCGAACTATAACCTATCTTCGGATCACTCGCCTATAAGTGCAACAGTAGTAAATGTTAAAAATATACCCAGATTATACAACTCAAGGACTGACTGGGAAGTTTATAAAACCATACTCAATGAAACTGTAGATCTAAAAGTACCCTTAAGAATACTGTTGAATTAGAGGAAGTCATAAATACACTAATTTCACTCCTACAACAAGCAGCAAGCCGTGCAACACCGAAATTGAAAGCCCAAGGAAGCTTTTTCAACATCTTACTTGAAATTAAAGAACTGATCAAAGAGAAAATAAAAACCAGAACAAAATGGCATCGGTTTCATTCATCAGGTGACAAAACTATTTACACTCAACTAAGCAACAAACTCAAAACTAAGATTAAAGAAACGCAAGACAAGTCATTTCAGGATTACGTTACTAATCTCAATCGTTGTGACAATTCTATTTGGAAACCAATAAAGGCTTCTGCAAAACCAACGTAAGTTAATCCCCCAATTCGCATTGATATTCTAACACCTGCGATTTGGGCTAGAAGCAACAAAGAAAAGGTCGACGTGTTTGCTGTACACCTAGTTGGAGTATTTAGCCTTCAAAGTGCTGTAGCTTCACAAGAGATGTTAGCAGATATGCAAAGTCATGTGGAAAGTACTGAGAATTTAAAACTAATTACCCCAAAAGAAATCACTCGTTTAAAAGCCAAAAAATCATCTGGACCTGATCAAATAAGTCCAAAAATGCTAAAAAAACTCATTAGAAAAGCTATTGTACTCCTTACTTACATATTTAATGGAATACTTCGTCTACACTACTGGCCTACTCAGCTAAAAGTGGCCGAAGTAATATTAATATCTAAACCTGGTAAAAATCTACACAATGTTTCTTCATACAGACCTATAAGTCTCTTTCTATCTACTATTTCCAAACTTCTAGAAGAACTTCTACTCCCCAGAATCAGTCCCTCCTGGCTGTTATTCCAAACCACAATTCGGATTTTATCATTCCTATTCCACAATCCAACAGTACTATCGGGTTGTACAAATAATAAACAAATCTATGGAAGACGAACAATATTGCACATCCGTACTTCTTGATATAAGCATGGCTTTTGATGAGGTGTGGCATGATGGTCTACTTTACAAAATTAAACAAGCCTTTCCATCTTATTATGAACTCCTTAAATCCTACTTAACTGTTCGTCAATTCCATACTAAAATAAATGGAGAATTCTCAAACAATTTTCCAATCAAAGCTGGGGTTTCACAGGGCAGTGTGTTTGGTCCCGTGCTTTACCTTCTGTACTCATCAGATATACCTACTTACACTAATACTGCAATCGCAACCTTCGCGGACGATACAATCATCCTTGTAAATCATGAAAATTCAATAACTGCATCCTCATATAAACAATCACACCTAAATCTTGTATAAGATTTGATAAACAGATGGCACAAAAAATCAATGAGAGTAAATCGACTCAAGTATCATTTACGCTAAAAAAGGGCCATTGTCCACCAGTTAGCATCAATAACATGCCTATACCTGCATCACCTTCATTGCGTTATTTGGAATACACCTCGATCAAAAACTTACTTGGAAGGAGCACATCCTAAAGAAGGAGAAATAAATTGACTTACGATTTAAGGACCTAAATTGGCTGATTTGAAGGAAATCGCGTTTGTCACTAGAAAATAAAATCTTGATTTATAAGGTAATAATCAGACCTATCTATGCGCCAATAAGTCAAACACATGTATTATCCAACGATTCCAATTAAAGATTCTTCAAGTGATGACTGACACACCATGGTACGTAACCAACAAAACGCTACACGATGACCTCAATATTCCGTTCGTCCAAACTGTCATATAAGAGCGTAGCGCAAATTATCATATCCGACTAGGATCTCACGTCAATCCATTCATACAACCACTCCTACTACAACACGGTGCCAGAAGATTAAAAAGATGTTGGCCTATTGATCTCAAATGAGAAGTACGTGAACTCCTGGCTGGAAGAGTTCCTATCCCGCTATGGACTGTTTAATTTTAAGGTCCTATGCTATCACATTAGCCCATAGAATGTTGATTCTAATTGCTAATAAATAAAATATAAAAAAATCTTTAAATGTTCCGTTTTCTTTGAAGACATGATAGGTTGTCTGTAGTTTTGTTTGAACATTTTAAAAATTTTGTACTATTGTTTTAATAAAGTGTAATAAAAATAACCAGCTGAAAAGTATAAAACATGTTTATATTATAAGTCTATTTTTAATGCACTTATTTTAATTTATATTAATGTAACTTCTCCTGTAACTGCTATATTATGATAAAATACAAATTGTGTGATGTGAATACTTATATAGAACACCTAAGCCATCTGAACACATTTTTAACAAAACATTGAGCTTACTACAAAAGCATATATTGTTCTAACTTTCCGATGCTCGGCTAAATCCACATTATTATTTTCTCTACAGCACCACCGAGAACTGTAGCTTAAAGACGTAGAGATATCATAACTGAACATCGGACGTTTATTACATTTATGGCCCATTTTTCCCGAAATCCGTAACATTGAGCCGGATTGTATTAGCAGTAATAACAGAGTAACACCTGAATAAAGCCTGGCTTATTTGAACAAGAGCAAAATAACCACTTAAAGATGCTTTGAAGAGGTTTCAGCTAATTCAAAATTTCCTCGCTGTATTTTCGTTTATTTCTTAAACGTAAGCCAAACTATAACTGTTCCGTTTAAAAATTCTGACTCCACAGTTAAGAATTTATATGTAATTTGCGTTTGGAGTTTGCAGCAACTTCTTTATCTGTGACAGCTTTTTGTGCTTGCTATTAACGTAAAAAATTAACAGCAAGCCTTTATCAAAATTCGACTTACTAAAAATGCTTGCTGTTGAATATGAAGACTCGCGTACATTTGCAATTTAATATCCGGTATGCATATTTATGCGGCGTTAAAGGGGATGACAGCGAAAGCGGACAGCCCCGCCCGTCTTATCAAGGACGTGACGTCGCCGTCCCGCTCGGCTCAAAAGCTGAATCGCAAATTATAAAATGCTACACTTAAATCTTGGATTAGCGGCAAATACTAGTACTACAAATGAAAATTGAATATTGATACGACACCATATGTATAGTGGTGTAGTTGTTTAAAAACTGTGTTCTATAGGGTGGTCCAACCAAAACGCACGATGTTAATCATATATATAAAAAAAATTATGAGTGCTGCTGCTGTTGTCACACAGGTCAAAGGTCAAATCGTTCGTGCCTTTCCGTGCCGACCCGAGCGCCTCCGAAGGACAAATACCGGTCCGGCGACAGGCGCGACCGAGGTAATATATTTCCTGAACCGCAAGCGATGGAAAATTTTCGTTTGAGAGCGGGTAATAAAGCACTTATACATAAAAAAAATTATGAGTGCTGTCACACAGGTCAAAGGTCAAAGTTCAACTCTAACTGGGTATACGTGAATGCGTTTTCATGGCAACGGCGTACGTCAGTTATGTCAAACAGAGCTTTTTAATCGTGTTTTTATTTTTAAAAACTACTATGCGAAGGGGCTCAAGCATATCGGAGTTGGACAAGCTCTCCGGGGGGCCGCTGCCAGACCTCGTAAATAAAACAAAAAGTTTTCAGAGAATTATCTTATTATTTTTTATTATGATAGAAGGATCTATGACAATTATGTGTGAAACAAAATATCAGCCAAATGCTCGCCACGGCTTCGGTGGCATACCTCTATCCGATGGTCCATATTTTCAATGACTCTGAGACATAATTGAGGTTCAACGTCGTTAATGTGCCGAATTATCCCATCCTTTAGCTATTGAATTGTTCTTGGCTTAGTGACGTACACTTTTTCTTTTAAATATCCCCAAAGAAAGAAGTCCAACGGTGTCAAATCACATGATCGTAGCGGCCATTTAACATCGCCACGACGTGAGATAACACGGCCACTGAATTTCTCGCGCAGTCATTGTTTTGTTGGATGTGTGGCCAGTGGCACCATCCTGTAGGAACCACATATCGTCCAGGTCCATATCCTCAATTTCTGGCCACAAGAAGTCCGTTATCATTTCGCGATAGCGAACGCCATTCACGGTAACTGCTTGGCCGACCTCATTTTCGAAGAAGTACGGCCCGATGACGCCGTCAGCCCATAAACCGCACCACACAGTCACTCTGTGTGGATGCATCGGCTTTTCAACTCGTGGATTCTCATTTACCCAAATGCGGCGATTCTGCTTGTTAACGAATCCACTGAGGTAAAAGTGTGCCTCGTCGCTGAAGATGATTTTCTTTGTAAAGTCATCATTCACTTCTGTCTGTTCAACCAACCATTCGGCGTATTGACGACGCTTGAAATGGTCAGTAGGCTTCAGCTCTTGAGTCAATTGAACCGTGTAAACGTGTAAATTCAAATCTTTATTCAAAATTCGCATCAGTGATGTTCGTGAGATGTTCAATTGTTGGACACGACGACGAGTCGAGGTTGACGGCTCTTCTGCCACACTATCGCGAACAACAGCAATGTTTTCCGAAGAACGAACTGGGCGAGCATGCACAGGTGTTTTCACATTTTCTACAGACCCGGTTTGCTGAAATTTGCGCACAATTCTCCCGATTGTGAACACATTTAGTCGATTATGCTGACCAAAAAAAAGTGCACGAAATGCATTTCGATTTCAACGCCCATTTTCGTAAAAGGCTTCAACAATCTTAACGCGCTGCTCAATTGTGTACCTCTCCATGGTTGAATTTGTCAAACACTGTAACAAAGAAATGTCAAATTAAGTTGGGCAAAAAACTTGACGTTAAGGTGTGACTCACAATTAACATCGTGCAATATGGTTGGACCACCCTTTATATCCGAAATATCAGTGCATGGTGCATGTCTTCTACATTAAAATTGCCGTCCTTTGAAGACGGATATGAAAATATTACAAAATTGGATTTCAGTTCTACACAGCCCGATAAAATGGAGAGAGGTGTGGATACGCGCACGGCTTTTATTAGGAGCTCGCAGAGTTTGGGGGCGGTTTAGAGTGGGAGCACGTTTTAAGTAGATTTTAATAAATATTAAATCTTATTGCGCACTTAACTTTTTATAAAAATAGATAATCAATATTGTATTTGTCATTGCTAATTAAATTTTGCCACAGCAAACTGCTAACAATAAGATTAAGTTTCAGCAGCTAAACAATGCCTCAAAAATATTAGATTTTAAATTCACATGTATTCAACTTTAAAAAGACCTTTATAGGAACTTTCTTAATTTGGTTTAAGGAATGTTAATGGGATTATTAATTTAATAGGAAGTACAGTAGACAATTTACGCATTTTTTTATTTTATAGACTATCCAGGAATTTCCATATTTGGGCTTGAAAAATACGGTCTTATTTAAATTTCACGGCCGTAATCTTTGAAATACGGCTAAACTTTTTTTATAACGAAACTCTACTATTCTTATATTAATTTGAATAGATTTACAGTAATAGTATAATATCAGTAATCTGTAAATGACGGACTAAATAATTATATGTGCCGAAAAACAAACAAAACATAATTATAAGTGAAAGATTTCATTGTGGAAACTAAAAAACCAAAATAATATTAAAAAAAACTTAAACTTGTAGCAATATAAAAATAATTTTAAAGGTAGTGTGCAGAAAATAAAAATGATAAAAGTACTAAAAAATCAACGGAAGGACTGGTTTATGACAGACATATTAAGAAAAGTCATGTCAAATATTTTGCGGATAAAGGAATTAGGAACGAAAGTACTTAATAACTAATGATAAACTAAAATATTTTAGAAACATTTAATTAGCAAGATGACCTGTAATATCATTAAAGTGACTGCACAAATACTCTTAAGATTATTTATTTCAAACTATTCTATAGTATTTTAGAATACTCCCGAAATGACCAAAACTTTTATCAAATTTTTCCTATACCACAAACGTACTGATCTTTTGACAAGCCCTTCAGATGTCTGTAATTCTAGGTTTGTTCCTTTAATGATAGTTAAACGGCGGCGCGTTTAACGACCTAACGTCTAGTCGTCGACGACAATGTTTTCGAAACTATAATAAAATGGAAATCAGAAAGAAAGAGAACTATGAGAACGGAATATGAATTGAATATCTTCTACAAATAGATTGGCTTCTTCGACGATTTGATGTTCCAGATATCGAACAGACCTCAATGTTTCCACATTTTTCTGAAGGAGCACAAGTTAATTACCGGAAGAAGGACAAACCGCCAAGACACTAGGGATGTACACAAACAACATGTGATTATTCTTGCAGCTGTTTTTCTACGTAAAATCTAAATTCGATTTGGGCTTTATTGGTGTGCAAACCCGGCACTAATCACTGGCCAATCTATAAACAATCCTTTATGCGGACCCGAACGAAGATACCAATATTGTGGCATGTCCTGTAGACGGCGATACTTCTCTGCTCACTCATTCAACGATTGTTACACGAAGGCGCAAACCCTCATTAATGCTAGAAGTTTCTCTACTTCATTAAATTTGCCCATTCAAATTTTCTCAATAACCTAAACTAAAATATAACCAAAAGACACCAACTGGATAACTTATAAAGTTATATGCAAATACGGAATTTTTAACTTTGTCGGTAATACAAAACATTAAAAGAAAAACTATTTACTGCTGAATTTAGACTAAATTAATTTAAATGACCCTGTTGATAGTGAAAAAGCCTAATAGTAAATAATTTATCTCTCTCTCTCTCTCTATCCAGCGTTTATTGTCCATAAGTGAACATACGCCTCCTCCATTTCCCTCCATTTGTTTCTATCCTGTGCTGCGTTGATCCATCCCCTTCCTGCCGCTTTCCTGATGTCATCGTACCATCTTAGTATGGGCCTTCCTGGGTTTCGTTTTCTCCCATGGTTTCCATTCAGTCGTTTTCTTGTCCATTTCTTCTTCTCCATCCTCGCTGTGTGTCCTCCCCATCTCCACTTTGCTTGTATTATTTTGTTTTTGACATCTTCCATTTTGGTTCGTTCTCTAATCCATTTTATCGACTTTTTGTCTATCAGTTTTATGTTGAGGATCGCTCTTTCCATGTGTCGTTGGGTAGTTTGCATCTTACTCATGGTCTTCTTTGTCATTGCCCATGTTTCAACTCCGTATAGCAAGACCGGTATTACACATTGGTTTAATAGTTTTATCTTCATGTGTATCTTAAATATTTTTTCTTTACTCTCTAATATATGTTTCAATCTTCCGTACGCTGTCCATGCGAGTCTAATGCGTCTATTTACATCTGCCGTTTGCATTTTCCTGTCTACTCGCAGGTTTTGTCCCAGGTATATATATTGTTCTACTTCTTCTATAGTTTCCCCATTTAGCGTAATGGGACCGTCATCTTGGTTAGAGGATCTCTTCATTATTTTTGTTTTTGTCATATTCATAGTTAGTCCTATTTCTTTTGATTTTTCGTTCAGTTCTTCCATCATCTCCTACAGTTCCAATCGATTTTCTGCAATAAGCACTACATCGTCTGCGTATCTTAATGTATTTAATTTTCGTCCTTCTATATTGATACCATGGTTCTCCCAATTAAGGTTTTTGAATATGTCCTCCATTGCCAGTGTGAAGAGCTTTGGCGATATAGAGTCTCCTTGCCTTATTCCTCTTTGGATTTTTATTTTTTCTGTTTCTGAGTGTAATTTCACAGTGCTTGTTGCTTCCTTGTATATATTTTCGATGAGTTCTATGTATCTGGAATCCACTCCGCTGTTTTGTAATGAGTTTATAATTGCACATATTTCTATCGAGTCAAATGCCTTATTATAATCTATAAAAGCTAGATATATGTCCTTGTTGTATTCTGTTGTTTTCTCGATGATGTTTCGGAGTGATTGTATGTGATCTAAAGTATTGTACCCTTTTCTAAAACCTGCTTGTTCGGTGTTTTGATACTGTTCGAATTTGCTTGTTAATCTTGTTGTTATTATTTTCATCAGCATCTTATATACTTGACATAAAAGACTTATTGGCCTATAGTTTCCTAGATCTGACTTATCTCCTTTCTTATGTAACAACACAATTAGGGCGTTGTTCCAATTCTGTGGTATTTTCCGTTCTTCCAAGCATTTATTTAGTAGTATCTTTAGGTTTTTTATTAATTGTTCTCCTCCGTATTTAATAAGTTCCGGGATTATTCCGTCATCTCCCGGAGCTCTGTTTAATTTCATTTCCCTAATTGCGTTTTTTATTTCGTCTGCTTCTATTTCCGGTATTTCTTCCGATCCGACGTTAAGAATATGTCTTCTTTTATTTTATCTGGTTTTTCTACCTTGGCGCTGTACAGCTTTTGATAAAAGTTTTTTGTTGTGTGAATGATTTCTTTTCTATCATACGTTATTGTGTCGCCTTCTTTTTTCAGATGGCTAACGATGTTCATATTTGTGTTTATTTTTCTTCTCAGCACTTTTAAGCTTTTGTTTTCTTCAATTGTTTTCTCTATTAAAACCTCTGTATTTCTTCTGATATCTTCTTTTATTTTCTTTCGTACAGTTTTGTTTAGTTCCGTGTATTCTACCGTACCTCGTTTATCTTGGCTTGCTAATTCTTGTCTTTTTTCTAATAGTTGTTTTGTTTCGTTCCTGATATTTTTTTTTACATTTTGTGTTTTTTGTTGTTTAGCTGTTTTCTTTCCTGCTTGTAATATTGCATTCGTCATCTTTTTATTTATTTGTTCTATTGTGTCTTGTTTTCTAATTCTGCTGTACCAGAGGTTTTTTCTCAATTCTATTCTGTATTCGTTGGTTTTTTCTTTAAGAAGTTCTTTATTTCTTGTTTATTTTCCTTTATTAGTTTTATTCGTTCCTTTTGTGCATTTATCCTTATATTTCCTCTTACTAATCTGTGGTCACTGCTTGTTGGGTATTTGTTAGTTACCGTCACATCTGTAACTAGATGTTTATGGGATGATATAATAAAGTCGATCTCATTCTTTGTAGTTCCATTCGGGGCTCTCCACGTCCACTTTCTTCCTTCCTTCTTTTTGAAGAAAGTATTCATAATATATAGGTTTTGTCTTTCTGTGTATTGGACTAATGTTTGGCCTCTTTGGTTTCTCTGCCTTATTCCAAAGTATCCTACTAATTTCTCATTATCTTCTTTCTTTCCTACTATGGCGTTAAAATCTCCAATTATGATATAATGGTGTGTTTTGTTCAATGTTATTGCGGCATTTATCTCTTCGTAAAAATGATCGACTGCTTCATCTTCGTGTGTCGATGTGGGCTCGTATACCTGAATTATTTTTAGATTGTATCTGTTGGATATTTGAAGTATTAGGTATGCCACTCTTGCTGAGATAGATCTTATTTCTTTTATGTTTTGTTCTACCTTTTTGTGTATCATAAATCCAACTCCCGCTGTGTTTGTGTTATTTTCTAGTATACTTTTGGTATGATATAATGTATTTCCAGATGATAGTTTTGTACACTGTTCTTCTTTTCTTCTTGTCTCGCTTAGTCCTATTACGTCCCATGTTTTATCTTTAATTTCATTTTCAAATTCTACTAGTCGTTCTTCAGTTCTGAGGGTCTGAGCGTTGTACGTATTTGGCAGCCTTTCCTCATCCGGTGATTCTTCGCACCCTCTGGTTGTCGGTAGGATTCACCGCTGCCGTGGTGAGCTACTTTCAACCTGCCGGGAACTGAGGGCCTTTCGTTTATTTGTGTATTCATGAAGGGATTTGTTGGGTTTTCGGGCTTAACTCACCGCGCTGGCCAGACGTGTTGGCAAGTCGCAGTACCGGAGCCGTGTTTATCAATTCGTTATAGTCGCCTCCGATTTTCTAGTGATAAACTGTACCAAAGATTTTCTTTTCCACTTTAACCTAGTACTGACATTGCTGCTGCCCTATGTCAGGTTTTACCATATCTGGCTATCCTCACCTAGTTTAGCCTGTAGGTCAATACAGTTTTCCGGGGTGTGGCACTTGGAGCCATAGGTGAGAATTGGGTGCCTCATGAGAACCAGTTATCGAGAACCACTTCCGGTAAGACCGTTAGTGTGACCGTTCCCGGTATAAAGGTACTACCTCTATGACGCAACCCTACACCTAAATAATTTATAGTGACCTTAAACGGTACCTTCTTAAGCCATACAAACAACACAGTAAAGAGTTTTGTCAATTATCTCAAGCGTTCAATAAAGAAAAGTTCATTTCATTTACTACAACCAAGATTTCATGTGATAGTATTCATGTATTCTGTAATTCATACTTCTTACTCCTACGATTCCAAAAGCATTGAACCATTTAGACTTTGCTAAATTTATTTTTAGGTATCTCAAGTGCATCCTTAATTAGTTAGAAAGTGAAACACGTTTTAGACAAACTAAAAAACAGAATTTATAAAAGATTGCTCTAAATGAAGAGAAAAAAATATATTTTTGTAATACTATATCTCTTGTAGGTTTAAAACAATTAGACAATTAAATTTAGAACATCAACTGGCTAATGTAATGATTAGAGATCGGATTTTATGCAAAATGCATAATTTTGCATATTTACCCAAATAGTGCATATTTTATGGTAAAGAGAATATTTTGTTATTTCCTGTATAATTTAACATATTTTTTTGTTTTTAATAGTTTTATTTCGAAATTTCCTAAACTAAATAGTTTTTACGGTTTCCAAAAGGCAGACAAAAGAAGGATTAAAACTCCTATTAATTATCTAAGGTTTTGATTATGTACATTGCTTTTAGTAAGAATATTTGTGAGAGGTATTATAATATACCTGTGAATTTCTAAACTCAATAGTTCAATTATGGTTTCTCACGAACTCAAGCACATTAAATAAGGATTAACAAACCCCACTAATTATTTTAGGTGCATATTCTTTAGCAAACATATATATGACGGTACTATTAAACAGATAAATAGTTCGTTACGGTACATTTGCTTTTGAAGAGAACGTGAATATATCAAATTTTGAAGGTGCTGAAAGTGAAAAATGACTTAACGTTCAGTTGGATAAACGATGGCGGTGAAGGTGATAAATTGAATGATTATTTAGTTTTCCACAAAAAAATACACTTGTAAAATTGTTTTTAACCCGTCGTAATTGTTAAATTCGGCAATCCTTGTTAAACAAATTTGCGACTCGTTAAAAACACGCACGTTTTACAACTTCTGTAAATAATTATTATAGTAAGTATTTAGGTGTGTAGGGTGATTGTTAGAGGTAGCACCTCTACTTCCAGTACTGTCGGGCTATCCGGGTAACTGGGTCCTCAACAATCACTCAACTCTCATTTATGGCTCCTAGTAGCTGTAAAGATAAAACAGCGGCCACACACCGGTAAACTGTATCGACATACAGGCTAAACTAAATGAGGGGCAACCAGGGGCAACTTACAAGTATTGAATTTAATGGCCCTGGTTGAAATAACTTTTGAAAATGGAAGCGGGTCTCTCAAAAAAAAAACTGTAAGTGAAGGTGGAAATCGGGGAGATTGGAACAGCTTCACTTATGGAACCTGATGGCGGCAGCGATGGACGCTACAACCAGCAATCAGTACCGCGATACAGAAGGCAACGGAAAACCACTCTATTATTGTTCCAAGAAAATTACATGGCAGCACGAAACTTAATTATGGCCCCAGTCCTCGGCAGGTTTTAAGTAACCAGGGGTGCTAAGAATCCCCAGTGGAAAATATTAATTCAACCATTAAAATAGGCACATGGAACGTCCGTAGCCTATATTCACCTGGAAAATTAGCAAATCTCATCCAGGAGATGAAAAGACTAAATTTACAAATTTTAGGAATCAGTGAAGTACGATGGCCTGATTCCGGAATTCTAAGATCTGATGACAAAATCATATATTACTCAGGAAACCAAGACAAACATACAAATGGAGTAGCAATTGTAATAGACAGTAAACTAAAGCAACATGTCCAAAATTTTATACCATACTCTGACAGAGTCATGCTCTTACAGTTGAAAGGCAATCCTGTCAACATAAATATCATTCAAGTATACGCTCCAACAACGAAAAGATCTAATGCTGAAGTTGAAGAATTTTACTCGCAAATTAGAGACATGACAAGATATAAACATAATGGGTGATCTGAACGCAAAAATTGGAAGTGGGGAAGTCAATGACATTGTAGGTGAATACAGCATAGGAGAAAGAAACGAACGAGGAGATCGGCTAATCCAATTTTGCCAAGAGGAAAATTACGTAATAAGCAACTCATGGTTCAAAATGCCATTTCGCAGACTATATACTTGGACTTCTCCTCAAAACAGGAAGGACAACATAGTTAGAAATCAAATCGACTATGTGCTTATAAATAAAAGATATCGAAGCAATATACTAAGTGCTAAGACATACCCGGGCACAGACATTGGATCAGATCACAACCCCATAATCATCAAAATGCGAGTTAGACTGAAAATAATTATCAAGAAGAAGAAAACAAACAAAAAACTAAACGTGGATAAACTTCGAAATGCATAAACAAAAATACAAGTAAGAAATAATATAAATAAAGAAATAGCAAGTTTGATAAGTGATGGCTCACAAATAACAGGAGCACACAAGAAGATATTGAAGATTTATGGCAAAATTGAAAACAACGATACACACAGTTGGAAATGAAAGTCTGAAATTCAAAGGAGAAGAGAACTTTAAACAGAAGTGGATGACGAAAGAAATAGTAGACCTAATGGATAGACGGAGAATTGTCAAAATAGCAATGAAACAGAATACAAACAAATAAATAGAATTATACAAATTAAAATTAAAGAAGCAAAAGAAAAATGGATGTGCGACAGATGTACAGAAATAGAAAGCTTGAACGAACAACATAACATGTTTGGTCTATATAAGAAAATAAAAGAAGTTGTTGGCACCAACAGAAAGAAAACACAAATGATGATAAGAGATGACATCAACAAAATAATAATGGACGAAACTGAGAAAATAAGAATCTGGGAACGATATATAGAAAAATTGTTTGACGACGAGAGACCAGAAACAATTATACAAAACAGAGGAGAAGAACAAAAAGGACCCACAATTCTAAAGCGAGAAGTAGAGAATGCAATACACCAAATAAAAATAGGAAAAACCCCAGGACCGGATAACATATATATGGAACTAATTAAACTAATAAACGAAGGCAACCTAAAGATACTAGTTGATTTGTATAATAAAATATATGAAACGGGTAACATTCCAAATGACTGGTTGGAATCAACATTTATTACTTTGCCTAAGAATGCAAATGCGAAATCTTGCAATGAGTACAGATTAATAAGTCTCATGAGCCATGCCCTTAAAATACTCTTGAAGATAATGCAAAACCGAATATATAGAAAATGTGAGTGACAACCAATTCGGCTTCAGAAATGGGATGGGAACGCGTGAAGCTCTCTTCTGCATACAAGTAATGATGCTGAAATGTAGAGATCAGAAAAAAGATGTGTATCTGTGCTTTCTCGATTATGAGAAAGCATTTGATAAAGTAAGACACATCAAACTCATAGAATGTTTGGAAAACATTGGCTTAGACGAAAGAGACATAAAACTAATCAAAATCTTTATTGGAACCAACGTGCTAAAGTAATGGTAGAAGACACTGAAACAAACAACGTAGAAATTAAACGCGGGGTACGTCAAGGCTGCATACTGTCCCCAATGTTATTTAATCTCTATTCGGAAGTAGTTTTCAGAACGCCTTACACAACTGCAATTTAGGAATAAAAATAAACGGGGAAACCATAAATAACATAAGATACGCGGATGACAGCGTACTAATTGCAGACAACCCTAGAGCATTACAACAGCTAATTAACAAAGTATACGAAGCAAGTTTACAAATGGGCATAACAATCAATACTAAGAAAACAAAAATCATGCAAGTGAGTAAAAATCCGAGGGGTATAAATTTTACAATTGATGGCAACGCTTTAGAAGAAGTTGGAAAATTCAAATATTTAGGTTGCTGGTTAAACTCAGATCTAAACTCAAATATAGAAATAAGGAGTAGAATAGAAATAGCTAGACAAGGATTTTAAAAATGAAAACACTCCTGACAAATAAAAATCTAAATTTACAAATCAGATGGAGAATGGTAAAGAGTTATATATGGTCAATATTGTTATATGGAACGGAAGTCTGGACACTAAGTAAACACGAGATAGACAAACTGCAAGCCTTTGAAATGTGGTTGATGAGACGAATACTTAAAATCCCATGGACAGCCAGGATTACAAACCAAGAGGTACTACAAAGAATGAACTGTAATAGACAAATTATAACTACCATAAAAAGAAGAAAAACCGCCTACTTGGGGCACCTAATAAGAAATAAAAAATATAACCTACCCCAACTTATCATACAGAGTAAGGTTGAAGGCAAACGCGGAAGGGGTAGAAGGAAAACTTGTTGGGTTAAGAATATAAGGCAGTGGACAGGCATGAATGTTCAACAAATATTTAGAGCAGCTGCAGAAAGAGAAACATTTGCCAATGTAATCGCCAACCTCTATTAAGAGAAGGCACGACAAGAAGAAGAAGTATTTCAAATTACAGATTACATGTGAAAGAAAGTCTCAGATCACGCAACACATTAATACGGCTGGGCAAAAAGGAAACGTGGATAGAATGAAAAACTTACCAATCTCAAATATATATATATATATATTTAACTACACATGAAACGCACAGGATAGTAAATGAATTATTATCTACCCTAAAGGAAAAAAATACAGCAGCGCTTCTATTCAGCTGAAGTGAAGTATTTGAGTGATAATCTAGCTTGTCGTGGTGCTGGATTTTTTTACATAAAACACATTTAGGTTTCTATGTAACCTTTGATTGCTTACATGTCATAATGCTTTTGTTATTATTCGGAATAGTTTTTTCCAACTCCTCGGAATCATCGATTTATATGATTTTCTCGCACATCTCCAAAGCATGGTTCCATAGAAGTCTCTTGTTTTTCAAACACAGGCTAAAACTTCTTCCAATTAGCCAACATAAATTTGGCAAATTTAGTTCTATTTGTTTACGTTTTTAAATACACAATTTTTGGAGTTTATCTAATTTCTAAATGTATAGCAATATCCTTAATACTCAAAGAATAAGGTATATTAGATCTACTTGTGGATATTGGTCTCTTTTGAGTGTGAAACTCACTTGGACAGAATTATTTTTATTGATCTTAATTTTTCTTTATAGAAACATGTTTGCATTTAATTTAGATTGTTTTACTGTGTTCTTGTTATTGCTAAATTTTTATATGTTGAAATTATTATAGTGTTATCTGTGAAGGTTACAGTGGTAGTATTTTTGTCAGTTGGTAGTTTTGCCTTGTATAATAAATATAGTAGAGATCTAATGATGCTGCCTTAAAGCACCCCAGATTTTATTGAATAATCGTTTAATACAACTTCATTGATTTTACCTGTGGTACTTAAATAAAACTTAATCAAATTAAAATAAATGAAAGGGAAGTACTGCTTGATTGTGGATAATAATTTCATATGTCAAACCTTATAAAAGGTTTGGCCAACATCCAAGAATACTGGGATGTAGTATTGTGTGCTTTCAAATAATTCCATTATAATTTAATAATTGCTTTACTCTCAACTGGTCTTTAGGTAATCTTTAATGTTGGCGTCGGTTTTTATTATTTGAACCAAGAATATTTCGGCAGGAAGTAAGCTTATTAGTCAACATGATGCTACTTTACTAGATCTTTATCTGATTGGAGTGTTATGATAATTCTACCATTTTTAGTTGTTTAACCCATTACATATATAAGTAATTAAAAGTACACCTTTTCGTGGACATTCCATTACTGTTTTTGGTGTAATTCTATCTGTACCTAAAGCTTTTTGAAAGTTTAGATAGCTAATTACTTTATGTACTTCTATTAGGGCGAGTGCTTTAGTTTTCGGTATATTTGAAGAAATATTGGACAGCTGTTCTATTTCGTTATCTATGTAATCGTTGAGTTATATAAATACCTTATCAAGATGTTGGAAAATACCATTGACTTTCCTTTATGGCATGTAAAAGATTGTGGGATGGGTGCCGTTTTATCACGCACAGGAGATATTTGATTACCGAGTTTTCTTCTGTATATAAAGTGTGTCTATATAGAATTATCAAATTTGTTAAATCGGTGATTCTTTGATTTTGGTCTTTGAACTGATTAGTTGCTGTTTTATCTTGTAAAGCGTGTGTTTGATGCACTTTAGCTTTTGCTATTCTTTTGAATGCCATGAGTTTTTTTTATCTCAACTGGAATATTATTAGAAGCTTGATGTTGCGATTGCAACTTTGTCTACTTCAGTTGGGTTTTGAAGACTTATATTTAGGTTTATGTTTTCTTCTGTGTCAATTGTGGTATTCTTCCCAGTTAGTTTCCAGTTATGTAATCGAAACAGCGTTATTTTTTGAAAGATAAGATTGATTATTACTATTATTGGTGAATAGTCGGAGGAAAGGTCGTAACTAATGTACGAAAAAAATTTAAAATGTGAGTACTTTTGTTTAGTCGGTGGGCCAGTAAATTGGGGTACCAGTTGATAAAAAGAAATAATTTTTCTCTTAGATAAAGTTTACTAGTTCTTTGCCTTTTGTCGTAATAAAACACAAAGAAGGTGTGTTTGCTGTTGAAGTTATGAATTTAGGTCTTAATATATGAAATAAGTCTTTGAGTATTTCTTATTTATATTGTGCCAAGAAGTGCAGTATACTCGAGCGATTTTTAAGTCATATGGCATTATTTTAACTTGTATTGCTGTAGCTTACAAGTGATTTAGTTCAAATTTTGATACTTTTCTATGACGATACGTATTTTTGATTATTATACTAGTACGAACTTGGTCGGTACTATTTGGATGATTTGCACAAAGCATAGTGTATTAAGGTATATTGAAGTAGGATCTGTTTGTAAAGTGTGTTTCACTTGCCAACATAACATTTATTAAATTGTAAGAAGAAAATATAAGAAGTATGTCTACTTTATTTTCGTAATGTAGAAGGCTGTTAGCACTCCACGCGTCAATATTGATAAATTTGGCGAATTTTACTAATTGAGGTTTGTTTTGCTGTTTTGTTGGATTGGTTGATAGAATACACTCGAATTCTTCAAACTATTTTTAATATTATGGTTATTTCCACTTGTTGTTTGGTTTGTGTGTTTATTTTGCATCTGCATAACTGCTGTTTTGCTTAATGTTCATGGACTGCACGTACTGACCTTTTTAGATGGCGTAGTGTCTATCATTATATAAGGAGTCCTTAGTTTTTTACAAGTAGTGGCATTGTGTGATTTGCTGCATTTTACACAAACATAAGGCTTATTGCAGAATGTCGTGGAATGTTCGTTCTGTTATCATCTAGTGCAGTAGATAACTCCTTTCTCCCTTTGTAGTTCTACGATAACCGCTTTATTTTATAAACATCTTTGTTATTTATAAGGATTCTAGGTCAACAAAGAATAGATTTAAAAGTTCTTTCGTCATTCTATGTCTTGTGGATTGTTTCGAACTTTGTCGCTTCTATTTTTCAACTCTTTTTAGATGTTTTCTGCTCGTATGATATAAATGTTTTATTGTCATTCTATAAGCTCGCTTTTATTTTAGTGAATACGTGTGAATAATTTATTTTTATAACCTTATGTTTTAAGCATTTAGTAAGATACCGTTTTATCTCTACTATTTTTCTCAATTTCTTAATCATTTGGTAACTTCTTACCCCATAGATCTAAACTGGTAGATGTTTTGATATTTTATTTTTTATTTGAATTTCTTGTTCTTTATTTGGTTTACACAAAGTGCTGAACTTATTGTCTAAGTTAACATTTTCAGTTGGTTTTAGAGTTTGTCTTTACTTTTCTTCTTTTCGTGGATTTTACCTTCTGCCCAGAATCTTCACTTACATTTTCAGTTAAGCCATGTTCTTTATCCATTGATAGATATAGTAATACGACTACTGTGGTAAACAATGATTGATATTGATTTTGGTTGCGGAAATGCATGTTATGTGGTAGAACAACTTGTGTAGTATTTTTTTCAAAAAATAAATGGTTGACTGTTGTTAATTCTAAACCAATTTGAAGCTGGTATTGTAGTCATAATTATTGTAATTTATCTTTGTGTCGCTTTCTTATGACTGCAGTAATACCGATACCCTAAATTTACAGCGGTCACATTCGTGTCGCAGCGAGACTGTACTATTTATTTATTAAAACTATTATAACAGTCAGTGCTCCACCTTGCGGCACTACACTGATATTTGCTCTATTTGATTGACAACTTTCATGGGTTTAGTCAGTCCTGATTACAAACTAATCTAGCCGTGAGTGATTGTCACGCCCCGGCATTTGCTTTTGTGCAGGATTCGGAACCATGGAAAACCCGAGTCAGGACGGGTTATCTGGGGCTACAGAATTTCTCCAGATTCACAATATAAAACCGCTTTACTTAACTTACTGCTAGTTAAATCTAAATCTAGTGGTAGGAGTTGATATAATTTGGCATTCTTCTCACTGTTACCTTGTATCTTATTGCTAAGTCCTTTTCTTTTACTTAGCTTAAGTGTCGTTTATATATTTTTATACGTTTGCTTCTACATGCTAACTCAAAAGTTATATGCCGCTTAGTTCTACTTAGTCTAAGTGTGGTTTTTGTATCTTGGCACACCTACACAGATACAAACTATCTTATTCTAAACTAGGCCACCTAAATACCTGATAGTTCGCGCCGCGTTCATATAAGCCCGCTTCGGGAGGCAAAAAAATATTTTTTTTTAGAAAATCACTGGGAGGAACACTCGTTTTGTATTTCCGCTTTTGCCTAAGTCTCTATGATGCGCAAACGTTTTACCGCTACTACAAACTTGGTGAACCCCCTTCATCTGGTCTTCTGATCTGCTAGGTTTGTAATGTTTTGCATCGTCCGCGACTATACTAGTTCGTCTTCGATAAGTAACCTCTCCACTCTCAATTGTTGCTTCTCTTCCATCGGGCAGGCCAGAAGCACGTATTGAGCATTCTCTTCTCCGTACTTGCACCATGCCGCATCCTCTTGCAGTTTGTCTAACCTTGCAAGATAGGATCGGAAGTTTCAGTGGCCCTTAATCAATTACACGGTGTTCCTGTTTATAAATTTATCAGTGGACTCGCTTAATGTCGACATAGGAACGAATGTTCTAACCAAGACTCCTGTCGCAGTCGTTTTCCAGCTGTCGCTCCACCTTGTGTTAGTCCGGACCCGAATCCTGGCCTTCACCAATGACCTCGGGATTGTACCGAACTCCTACAGCCACTTCTTCGCCAACTGTCCAGCCCGTTCGTTTCTTGGTATGCCCACGTGTGCTTTGGTTCAATGGAACGGCACTCTCAGAACCTGAAACCTTCTTAGCGAGCATCCAAAACTCCAACTGCAAGCGAGTCGGTCTTCTCATTTCCGTTAGCGCCTGTAAAGCGCTTTACTGTCTGAAACGACTGAACGTGCCCTGCAAATATCCCCGTTCCTATGGAAATATGCCAAGCCCTTTTCTATTGCCATTAATTTACACTCAAAAACCCAGCACTCGGTCATAATTCTGATCTGCCGATCGTATATTTCGTCCCCTTTACAAAAACGGCATGGCCAGCTCTGGCGTGCCCGCTATACGTATTTGAACCTTTAGTGTAGCCTCTGTCGTAAATCTCTTCTCCAAGACGATCCTAACCTTGTCCGTGTCGAAGCGAGCACTTGATCAACATCCATACGCTACAAAATTGAAGTGGATGCTAGTAATACTTAATGTAAAATAATTCAAACTTTTAAAATTGTGAGATAATACCAATAAATAATAAACTGTAATAAAAGTTAAATAACAATATTATTCAATCCTACCTTTATTTAAGGAAACATAAACCAAAATTTGTTTTCATCCACAAATAACTAGCGTACTATAAGTGCTTTTAATTTGTCTGTATCTAAACTTTTACTTTTTAGTTGTGTTTTTTATTTATTTTTTAGTTGAATTATAGGCATATAAAACTCCAAAAAATATCATCAGTTCTTGTTTATTCTTAAGCACAGAAAAGAGTGTCTTTTACGTTTAGATCACATACCTCTGATTTATGAGACTTTTAAAGTCACAATGTAACATATTTTTAACCGTTGCAAATCTCAGTATTATCCCATTTTTATATTTTACTCGAGATGAAGTTGAGCTTATAGTACCATAAAGATGTTTGTGAACTTAAACGTTATTAAATCCTGCTGCTGTTATCGAACTTTAAAACTAAATATTAAACCGCCGTTTTACAAGAATTGGCACCAAACATATTTTTAGTTTGTTTTAATTTTTTTAATGTATCTCATTCTATGTTTAAAGATCCATAACACATACATTCTGCAATTTACTTTACGTAAATTAAATTCCAATTTACTCCAGCAGTTACTTATTAGTGCAAAAATTTAGTTAAATTCACATTTGTGCTTTAGCACGCCTTCCCTAGTCAAGCGGATTAAGAAACCGGCCCTTGAGAAAATTCAGCGCAAATTGGAAGAGCGTTGGCCCTGTCACAATGTGTTTTTAGCCCAGAAATTCCGCGCTAATTGGATTACCGCGGCCGGTTAATAACACCTGTTAAATGTAATTATGTGAAAGCCGAACTTATTCCGTCTCCAGATCTCCAGGGCTGTTGCTTTGCGCGTCCTCAACCAGCGGTCGACGCTACACTTGTAATTTTTCTGCCACACGTCTAGTTACACTAAGCATGCTCGAGTCTGCAAGAAACACGTGAGCTGTTGAAGATTAATTCCCCGTCAATCTACTGTAGCCTAATCAGTGCAGAAGAGATAATCGGTAATAAAAATAATTTTTGCATACCTTGCTATCGCAAAAATTATCTTAATAAGCTGATTACCTTTCCGATACAATATTTGCTATTTCCTTCCAATATTTCTTTGTTACTTAACGCAATTTTCTTTGATATAGTCAGGAAGCATTAAAATATCCAAAATATTCTAAATATTAATTATTATTTACGCATGAGATAAAAATTTGTAGGAATGCTAAATAAAATTAAGGACCCCTTTAAAATAAGTCGGTCAGTTTAAATAGTTGAAAATACAAACAATAAAACAAATGAATACTAAAACAAATAAATATGGAGATATTCAGAAGAGTGGTGCCCTAATTCTAATATATGAGCCTAAAACGTGTTTTAACACAAAACCAGAAAAATAGAATAAAAATCATGGAAATGAGGTTCCTATAAAAATTGAAAGGAAAGCAATAATGGACAAAATAGGAAAGACTGCTATTTGATATAATCTGGAAATTTAACCAATACTAAACGCGATAAAAAAGGAATTTTATGAGGACTTAAACAAATAAGACTATAAGAGGAGTATTTTAAGCATAAACATATAAAAAGAAAATTGAAAGGACTGAAAAAGTGGAGTAAAGAAGTTAAAAACAAACATTAAAAAATATAAAGAGGAATGAAACAAGGTGTAAAATGGAAACCAAATAAAAAGAAAGACATGGAAAAGACCCATTCCGAGTCTTATATTCCCAAGGTAGAAATAGAAATAAGTAACTAGCTAAATTCATATTTATAAAAAATATATACCACAATTTAAACCAATTAGAAGAGAGTAGAGAATTAAATAATCAAATTCTTTACTACCTGAACTTACAATACCTTAAAAACACAGTTTTTGTCCGTCGCTATATAGAACACTGTATATTTTAAATGGTTTTTAAGCTATCACCGTCAAATAGATTTTTTACCTCTCTTTTTGTAAAACTTATCCTTCCACTATATTAGTAATAAAAATTAAAATTACATTTATATTCGTTTTCAACCATGTCAGGGAGTATGTAAGACGGACCTATGGAGATATCCGTAGAGTATTACCAACGTTTAATTTCATTTTCTTTGTTCTAGTTCTTGAAGAACTCATAATTATAGCAATTTTAAGTAATTTGGGCAATGCATATAAACCTTTTTTGGTTTTTCTGTTTCTTTAAAGCATATATTAAATATCTCGACCTTCATAAAGTAATTTAGATTTTTTTAATATCAACCGACCCTACGTTATTAGTTAATAATATGTGCAGAGCCTTAATTCAAGTACATATTTTGTCAATTATTTCTTCTTTTTCGTTTGAGACTTTTTTTGTCCACTTAATTATATAGACCTGCTTTAGCGAATTCTACTTTGATCTATTTTGCACTATTTGCTCATCGTGTTTGTGGCCTTCCTGTTGGTTGTTTGTATCTCCATAATTTTTAATTTAATAAAGTTTTTGTTTACTTATCTTGCGATTTTGCTGCATGGTCTGTCAATTTTCACTTTTATTTTGCTATTCGATGTGCAACCTTTTTTTACTTTTGGTACACTGCGTAACCATGTGTTGCTTTTTCTGTTTCTCGTAGTTACTTCGACCATGCCCATTGAACATAGAGCGTAAAATAACCGTGGAGGTTTATGTTATTGATAATTAGTTTGTTAAGCACCTGTTCCGTACCGTAACTAGAAAAGTTCTATATTTGTTACATAACTTTGCTTTGAATATTTATGGATTATCTAATTTCATTATGTAACATAATTTGCACAAGCTGTTCATCTACATTTAATATAACTATTTAATCGGAAGTTGGTCAATTACGCCCTCTATTTATGGCCCCTTGACCCAAAATGGCAATAGGACGATTGCGCGCGGTGGTGGATTTAAGGTTTTAATACGGTTACCTGGAATTTTCAAGAATTTTTGCAGGTAGGTTCTTAATGGTATGCTCCTTCGTAAATTAACATCTAAGGGTTGCTGCACCCAATTTACGTATTAACCCCCACATTTTAAATTTATTCATTCATCAGCACTAGTAAAAAATTTTAGTTTTCATTTTTTTCTTCACTGCTTCGTTTTCGTTGAATTTTTAATAATGGAGACTATGGTGACACTGGTGAGTGCGGAAAAATGTTATTAATAGTGGACAATTATACATTCAGAAAAGATAGAAAAACCATGGTGTACAAGAAAAAGTTGTGAGGCTTTAATTTGTGTTGACAAATTGGAGCAAGACTTGTCATAATCATCCTTGTGGCGAAAATATGCAAGTGAAGGTAAGAACTTGTTAGTTTCGGAAAGATATCCATCTATTTTTAGATTTAGAATATAGTAGGAATCATTAAACACTGGGTGTGCGTACGTGCGCGTATGATTGCGATTACTTCTACTTATTATGTACCTTATTATGAGTAAAATAATAACGTATCTAATTGCAATATTTACAGAAATTACAAAACGCAAAAGGCAACAGAAGACATATGCCAAAATCCTTGCAAAGTTCTTAACGTGAGAGTTAAAGGCGTTGAAACCAAGCTTACCACTAGAAACATTGAAATTATTGGAAAATTTGTTTACCGAACAAGAAGAAGTGAGTTACTTCCTTTACCTTTTCTCAGAGAAGATACACATGATGCACTTGCATTTATGGAATGCAAAAATAATGAGGCCAAAAATATTTTGTTGATTAATAATGAAAATTTAAAAATGGTATTATTTTCATACATAACAAATTTGACTTGTGTTCTCGTCAAAAAATTTATGTTGATGGTACATTTGATAACTGTCCAAAAAAATTTACACAGTTATTTAGCATACATTCAGTAGAAAATGGACATTATGTTCCGTTGGTATTTATTATATTACCAAATAAGCATTCAGATACTTACTATAAGGCGTTTAATTTATTACAAAATTACTGTAATTCTGTAAATTTGTGTTTACAACCTTGTCAAGTAGTTTGTGATTTTGAAAAAGCAACGCATATTGGCATAAAGAAAATTTGGCCGGAGATATTATTATTAGATATTATAGGATGCAGATTTCATTTAACTAAACTAAAATAGACATTTGGTTTAATGTTGTTAGATTTTGATGATCTCGAAAACTGTTTTGTTGACGATTTACATTCAGAAATTCCACAAAATGAACACGTAAGTCAATATGCTGATTATTTTGTGGATAACTATATTTCATATGATTCACCATTTCCACCACATATTTGGGGATCTTGTTCTGCGAACACAGAGCGTACTACAAACGCCTGTGAATCTTTTCATAATATATTTAATTCTAGTTTATGTATGTCTCATCCAGATATTTATAGTTTCATAAATGCGTTGATAGATGTTCAACTGAACTGTTATATAAAAATAAATAGTGTTACTTTGCCTAAAAAAGTTAATTGTGACAAGCGTCGTATATACATATATATGTAATTTAATTAAATTGTACAAAAATAGTACCATTACTAGATTTACTTTTCTAAAAAGTGCTTGCTACAAATATATAAAGAAATGAAACATTTTTATTTGAAGATTTTTTTATTGCAATAATGGTGTGTAAAACTGGAAACTGTTTGGCACCAAGGAAGCAAGTTCAGAACTGAAATGTTTCATAACGATAAAGGTGGTGTTTATTATTGTTATATTAATTATTTCACCTTGCGCGCAACTGTGCTATCCCATAAAATGTACTTGCGCGCAATTGACCCTAGGATTAAGACTACCTGAATCGACCCAGGTCCATTTAATCCTGCTTCCAGACTTTTTTCCCTTTTTCATTTTTTGTCCAAAGTCGATTTTTCTGCTTTTTTATAAAGCTTTTTTTTAACTATTGGACTGAAATTTGTTTGTCTTGTTTTTATTTAATTCCAAACCTCGTTTGCTAGAGACATTACTCATTTCAGTAAATATTCCTTATAAGTCTTCCGACTTGTCTACTACTAACACATCACAAAAAACACAAGTGATTAAACATTTTCTAGAATTTTTTGTTTTTGTTGTTCCAGAAAAGTTTATTAAGGATGTCCTTTAACGCCAAATTAAAAAATTTAAGAGAAATTGAGTCTTCCTGAATTAGGCCCTCTTATATATTGGCTCTTTCTGTGTCGTTATGTAACTGTATTGTTAAAGTAGCATCTCTGTAGGTATTTTTAATAGAAGTTGTGCATCTATAGTCAGTGTTTGCATTTGCTAACAAGTTTGGTATAGTCCAACTCTTGATGCTATGAAAAGCTTTTTGGTAGTCTACGAAAACTAACCAAAGGCCTTTGTAGTTTTGTTTGTAAATGATCATTACAGCTAAAATTATTCCTAAACTCTTGCTTCCTCGGCTGATAAAAATGAAGTTTGCTGGTTAAGTGATTGGTTATTATTTTTACAAAAAGGTTACATATATGCGAAGACAAGCTTATTGGTCTACAATTGTCTAAACTGGGTTCATCTTCCTTTTTTATTAAGAGAATGACTCTGGTTTCTTCTTTACTATGTGGAATCTTTCTTGTGTGAAAACATAAATTAAATACTCATGCATAGTTTATCACCTTTTCAAGTAGTTTTATCGCTTTATAATGATTTCCTTTTTAAATTATTGTTAAGGGCCAGTTCTAATTCATTTTCAGCAATTTTTTTAGAATAGATGTTCATTATTGTACGTGTTATTGCCTATATGTTCTTATTTAGGTATTTTGTTTTATAAAGTTAGTATTGTTCCCATCTTTGGATTTATAAATTTTTCGTTTATTAAAACATGTTTTACGTAAATTTTAAAATGGCTTTCTTCTAGAACGTTTTGTACTACTGTTATATATTTATGGATGTTGTGTTTAGTCATTCTTCAAAGTCTTTTAATTAGTTGTGTGTAGTTTTGCTGATTTTTGCAAAAATCGTTTTTTCCAACAATAATTTGGTTTACTCTTTTGATGTTTTACTCCTCGTTTTTTCTTTCTATACATATGTGTTTTAGTTAATGTTTCTTTTATGGCTTTGGTAATTTTATAATTCACCCACAAGGCGTAATCCTTAAAGAGACGACAACGATATTCCTTTATCGAATTTCTCGGCAGTATTTATTCCTTTTTCTTTTTATCATATAATTTATAATATTTTCTGTTTTTTATTTATTTCTACTACTGCCTTCGTTTTATGCCCATTGCCTGTCGTAAACTAAATTAAAACACCCACATTTTTTTCTATGCCTTTCTTTACTGATAATATATAATCAATCTTGTTTATATCATTTATTTTCTTTAAAGTTAATCAACATAACTCTTCTTAAATTTATTTCTCTTATCCAATATCACCCAAGTGTTTTTCTTGTTTTATACTAACTTTTGCATTAAGGTTACTGATTAATTATATCTATGTTTCCTTATCTTTTTCCAAACTTTTTCCCTATTTTTATATAAAAAAATCTACAATCTTTTTCTTATGGGTATTAGTCGGTGCTTACATTTTACTACCTTTAGGTGTATTGTGAGACAGTGTTAAAAATTTATATATTTTGTTTCCGCTTTCATGATCAAATCTCTACCGTTCTCGTTTTACAAATTCATAAAGCATCCCATTTAATTTTTCTCAATTCATATTCTGATTTTTTCCTTCTATCATCGGTCGACAAAGAGCGTGCATTATTCGTTGCAATTTTAATATATTTTTGGCTCCCTGATTACTTCCATTGATTCTAATGACGTTTGCTCTTTTATTACTCTTCACTGCCTTGGGAGGAAGTATCAGAGCCGTTGAGGAATAAGAGATCTTTTTTATGATTGTTATATTTATTTAGGAGCGTTGGCTATAAAATACCTTTTTAGCTCGTAGATAAATGCAGTTGTCTGGTGCGTGGCTCGTGGGTCCTAGGTAAGACTAATATCCCGCAAAGGTTAGTCACCAGATATCAAGTGCCGTTTACGACGTCTGATATGATCTCTACAGTGTAACCCTAGATTCCTATCAATAACTAAATTTTATTAAATGGCTTTAGTTTTATTTTTACTACTTTGTGTTTCTTGGAATAAATTATGATAAAACCTAAAGGACTTTTTTAAGTACAAATAAGTATTGAAACTGTTACTTATAGTAATAATAATGGTGCGGATCTACCTTCCTGCTCGGGGCACGGCCTGCAAACTGAGAGGTTAAGGCTCTTATATGTTTGCTCTCTTTGCCCAGTCGTTGCGCACCATTTCTGATGCGGGGCGATGCAACAAGTACCCCGCCTTAGACGGTCGCCATTATTACCCCTTGTTTAATTAAACGCCGGTACCGTATTTGAACCCAAAGTTTATACATAAAATTTCGAAAACTCTTATAAGGAAATTATATAGAAAGTCTATGAGCCTCAAGGTGATACTGCAAGGTTTGCAATTAGTTAAGAGACGTAAAAGATAAAAACAAAGATTTGTAAACGAGCAAATTTGAACAGTAGGTTAAACATCATTTAGATTTATAAGTCCATGAATTTGTTTTATGTTCAAGGGTCCTTGACTGAAAAATAAAAAAGAATGGATAGTGGAAAGACTCCGAGCATCTTTAGTCACCTTCTTCCACTTCTATCTACGTGTTGCCGTGGGTCTCCAGTTTCTCTTTTCTATGCTTTGTATGCTCTTCTATAGCATAAAATCACTTTTTTAGTTTTCTCTTCCTCTACCGTTTCCCATTTTTATCAGTAGGACTCTTTTGGTACTCTTTGGTCTTTCATACGTGATTTATTTATTTTAATCTTTGTGTTCTTAACACTGATAATGTATTATGCTTTGTATATATACATTTATATGCATAAATATTTCCGAATATTTTTCTTTCTTATACCATTAACTATTGTTGCTACGTTTCACTTGCATAAATTAGCGTTGACCTTATATGTATACTTTTTGTCGTACTTCTGTTTCTAACCATTACTCATGCTTTTATGCCTTTCCTACTAACATTATCAATAATAGAAATATTTATAATGTTCACCACGTTTATTTATTATTGTTTATTTTTTACCCATATATTTTTAACAGTAATTATATCTTTTAATGTAGGTATCCTCCTTTATTTTTGATCATTTATATAACTTCTTGTATTTAGTTCTTTTATAGTTTTTTCCATCATTCTATAACTTCTGTTTATCCCTACATAAAACAGTACTTTTTCTTAGTTCTTATTTTCCTAAAATATTTTTTACTTTCTTATTATAGTAACTTTTCTTCTTTTTTGTCTACACACCTGTTTTACTATACCGCTCTACGATTCTTCTTTTTCTTCTTCATTTTCATTGGTTTCTTGATTTAACACGACTCGTCCGGCTTTTTCCCTTTACTACATTTTTGGTTAGACTATTCAATTCTGTCTCCTTTCTTTTTCCTTCCCACACTTTATTTTACTGCCCAATGAATAATTTCCGTAAGTGTAAGCCACCGTCGTTCTATATTTAAATCACCTCTTCAGTAATTCTCTTTTTTACGTTATGGAGAAAGTTTTCTTTTATTTCGTCTTGTTATAAAACGCTTATCTTCTCCACTTTTTCTTTTTCTTTGTCTCTTTTATGCACTCTAGGTTTTTTTATTTGAGCTTTGCTTTAACCAAATCATGATTGCAGTTAACATCCGCTTCCCTATAACTTGTCATGTTTAAAATGTACGATGCTAGGGTTTCTACATGGTTGACTTGGTTTACTGTTATGCAATTTGCTACTAGTAGCAAGCTATTAATTTTTATCAATTTTCTTTGCTTATAATATACAGCCTTGGAATTTCTTCCCTCCTCACTTTTGTACTAAATTCTCTTACTATGATGTTTAAATCGTAATTTGCCAGATTATTATTTTGCTTCTTTATCATCCAATGGTGCGTGTTCATAAATTATTGTCGATTTTCTGTCTATTTCTTTAGAAAATACAACACTCATTTTGTCGTTAATGATATATAGTTAATTATCATTTTTTACAAATTTGTTTAATTCAAAGTGTTCAACATTCTATTCTTTCTTTCACGCTGAAATATGGTTTAGCTTCTTGCGGAGCATCTAACATATTTTTTTTTATCTCTTATTTATTTCTTCATAGATCTCTTAGTAATTCTTTTCTTATATGCTACGTATCTACTAGAAAGTTTCCCTTACTTATATAATAATTCTTATTTATTTACCTTTTCCTATATAAATTTTAATTTTGTTTCGCCTTATATCTTTAATTTTATTCTCGTCCAGATCCACTTTTTTTAATTTTTATTACTCCATCTTTTCTCTACTACTAACTAACTTTTATATCATAATAAATTTTTGCTATTTTTACAATTTAACTGTCTTTTTATCCCAGGCTTTTGCTAGCTATGGTTATCTTCTGATAAGCTATTTTGACGGTTTTTTCTTTTTCCCTTCCAGTTTTCGCTCTGATTTTGGTTTGGTTTAAAACCATACCGTTACTTGTTTGATGATGAATTTATAATATTGATATTAGCTTTAGGTGTAGATTTCGGAGAAAATTGATAGAAAAAGATACTAAATGATATAAAAAGTCAACACTATAAAACAGTTCATTTTTATAAACAATATTTTTTGCTTAAAAGTTACTAGAATACACAAGATTTGTTTAGTATATAGTAGGTTTGAAATTTTTTAAAACAAAGATCCTTCCTTAAAATCAGCAATATTTTATCAACGTAACCAATAATTGTATACACTTTATATAAAATAGAATGACGGGGTCTAATACATAAATTATCTGTAGTAATACGAGATAAAAATGCTAGCATAAAAATATTTAAAGTAACATGTTGAATAGTTGTGTATAATAATCTTATAATAAAATCAGGATACATAGAGAGAAGCCTTCGGCTCAATAAAATAAAAATTATGAGGCAATACAAAGAGTAGCTTTTTACTACTAGCTAAGGTAAAGATCTAGTTTGAGAATTTGATAAATTGTATGTAAATTGAAAACACTTGAGCTTTTAGCTTTATAGGGATTGGCGTAAAGTTTGATGATTTTGTTTTTATATGGTTACTATAACAATAAATACAAGATTGGTAAGCATAGAGCGATAAGTTTTGATTAATTAAGAGTTAATATTACAGTCATGGTAATCTTATTTTTGGATCTGAGATTTAAACACCTTATTGAAAGTTATCTAAGTCATAGATTTACTAGTCATATTTTAGACGTTCTAAACAAAGTAAAAAAGTCAAAAACAAAATCTGTTACAAGGTACTAAAAGTTTACAGTCACATCAAGACAAAAAATGGAGAAATAAATATAATTTATACTAAAGTGGTTTAGGGCTAAAAGGACAAGGAAGTCACTTCTCTTTAACACAGTTAGAGAACCATGGCAAAATTCAAACAATAAAAGCTTAACAAACTTACCAAAAGTTGATACCAGATTTACCATTTACCGACAAAAAGATGTTTACTTATAATAAAAAAAATTAGTTCTAAATGCGACATAACATATGATAAAGTATATAAAAAATATTTAAAAAGTTCTTATAGTTTAAGAGAAACATGCCAGAGTGGATGGAGAAGTAATAATGTATAAGACTAAAAATTAGTTTTATTTATGTAACAACAAGTAAAATATTGGTCAGAATCAGTAACTATTACGCAAAAATCTTAGTAATATTTTATTTTATGTTACAAACTAGTGCTTTTATCACTTCGTAAAGCTTAAATCTAGTAGGAGCATCAGATGAATATATAAAAGGTGTCCCAAAATTAACGCAAGATTTGAATTAAATAGAAAACACAGTTTTTAGTCTTTTGATTGTAATTTTTTATTGAATCATAAAGTACATAGCATAGGGTTATTTATGGTATAACATATCGGGCAAATGGCCTCCACGGCTTTGCATACACATACGCACTCGTTTGTCGAAATTTTCCATGACCATTCTGCATAAATGTGGCTGAATTTCGTTGATGCAACGTTGAATCTCCTCCTTTAATGCACGCGTGGTTGTGGGCTTGTTGACATAGACCTGTGATTTTAAATAACCCCATAAAAAAAATCTAATGGTGTTAAATCACACTATCTAGGGGCCCAATTCTGATCACCGAAACAAGAGAGTACACGACCTGGAAATGTCTCATGCAGTAATTGAAGTGTTTCACCGGCTGTATGGCATGTGGCACCGTCTTGTTGAAACCACATATTGGCCGCATCAATATCATCCAATTTCGGCAAAAAGAACTGTGTTATCATGTCGCGATATCGAGCACCAGTAACAGTCTCCATGCCTCCAGCCCAAAATCCACACCAAACAGTGATACGTTGTGGATGCATTTGTTTTTCGACAATCACATGTGAGTTGTCAGAACCCCAAAAGCGGCAATTTTGGCGATTAACAAACCCATCAAGGTGAAAATGTGCTTCGTCGCTTAGGATGATTTTGATCGAAAAATCAGCATCCATTTGTTGGTGCTCAATAATTCATTCAACAAACTCTCTTCGCTGTACATGGTCATTAGGCTTTAGTTGTTGTGTTAATTGAATTTTGTAAGCATGGAGACACAGATCTTTAGTGAGTATACGCTGTAGAGAGCTTCTTGAAATTTGCAATTCTTGTCCACGACGCCGAATTGAGGTTCCTGGATTGTCACCGACACTCTCACGCACTGCTTCGATGTTGACATTTGAACGGCTTGTTTGACGACCAGTGTGTTTGGCGTCTCCAACGGATCCTGTCTTTCGGAATTTTTCAATTAATCTCTTCACAGTTGCAGAAATTAAAACACTATTCCGACCATATTTTGTATGAAATTTTCGAACAGCGGCCGCCAAGCTTTCATTATTTTTGAAATATTGTTCAATAATGAAGACACGTTGTTCTATCGTGTAACGCTCCATTTTTACTAACCTTAAACTGTCAGCTGTCGATTTGTTTTTGTTTTAGGGTTGTCAACACTTTACTGCATAAATGGCGGCAAATTTAAATCTTGCGTTAATTCTGGGACACCCTTTATGAACACTTTATTTTCTTTACCTTATTAGTCTTTTGAATTTATCGACCCTAGGTTTTTGTTAAACACTAGGTTAAGTGGATTAAGGTAGAGAACTTCAGTGTTATTACATTTCTTGGTCAAGTTTGTAACTTTCTGGTGAATCAAATAATAGATCATAAATTTCACAGTAAAAACCACGCAATAAGAGCGTTCTACAACAATAAAAAACAGTACTGACATTAAATGACATATTAACAAATACCAAAAACAATATATCTATCCATACATATGGAGCAAAAACTTAGACCATTGAAAAAGCGAACAGAAAGAAAATAGAAGCATTTGAGATGTGGTGCTATAGGAGGGTACAACGGAAAAAAATAAAGAAAACCTATAACAAATAAAACACAAAAGAAAAATATGGGCACAAATAACATAAACGAAGGATGCAAACAGTAAGTTATGTTCTGAGAGAAAATGGACTAGTAAAACAATTATTGAAGGGAAAATAGATAGCAAAAATTCAAGAGGTCGACTCCGGACGAATTTTATCAAACAAAATCATCGAAGACTCAAGAAGTAAGAATTATCAACAAATGAAAAACAAAGCGCAAGACAAAGAGAAGTGGACAGATGCTGCAAACTAATCCCAGGACTGAAGACTACAGAAGAGAAAATTTCACTTAATCCAGATAATAATCAAGATGAATATATAGTATTGCATTTCTATTTGTAATTGACTCCTACACTACTGTTTATTGAAATTGTAGAACAATTAAAACCTAATTATATTGCATTAAAACTTTTATATTAAATTAACGAAACTATAATCAGAAAACGATGAAAGTTTGAGAAACGTATGTTTATGTCTAGCTAAGATTTGGTTATATCGTTTCTTAGATATGAAGTTTGGAGGAAGTAGTAATATCTCACGTGTAAAATAGGCATAAAAGTGTTCTCGGTCATTCTGATTTGGCCTGTGTAACTTACACGGTGTAATAATGTTTTGTCGTTGACAAAGGGTACACTATCAACTAGTTAGTAAATATGAAAGAGAACATATCATTGGCCTACATGAAGAAAGTGTATCTTTATGAAAAATAGACCCAAATCAGCAGATTGGAGAAAGTACTTGTTTCCAAATATTAGAGTCTAAAGCAATCCGCAGAATAACCAACCGGGAAGATAGTCATCTTTAAAGGTTTACACGTTATTTATTGTCTACTTTCTCTGTTTGATGTATTTTCTAGCGACTACCGCTAATCTTTCTGCACAGGCAACAAACGTGTTTTTGGACATTCAAGTAGCATAGAATTGTGTCTTTTGATAAATACATATTTTATTTAAACCACAACAGTGATCGGATATTACTACTTCGTAGACACGAAGAAGGGGTAAACAGACTAGATTCAGCATGGAACACCAACTATCGGTCTTATGGCATGGGGAGCTATGAGTTAGAATAGCATATTATTTCTAGTCAAAATGAGAGGCAACATTACTAGTCAAATCTACATCGAATCTTATAACCTGTGGTACTTTCTCTTCTTCAAAAAAATAACGGTCGTCCACATATGGTACGTAATACGTTAAACTTTCTTCAACAACACAGAGTGGAAACTATTCCATAGCTGGCCCAATCATCTGACTTTTCACCGATTAAAAATGTCTAAAATATTATTGCGTAAAGTGCATATCAATATTCATTCCAAGGAATCTCGCTAAATTATGGGAGTGTCAATAATTAATAAAATACAGTTCATCAAGACACTGTTCGTCCATTGTTTCAATGCCCATAAGAATTGAGACGATCACAAAAACTCGAAGTGGGGCCAGATATTATTGAATAATTGTGAATTTTTTGTAAATTTAATCATTTATTTATTTTATATTAGTGATTAAATTTAGAAAATTTAATTTGTTAATTTGCGTTTTTTCTTGGTGCTAAAATTTCAATAAGCAGTAGTGTGGTAGAATATATTTTCTGTTTATTACATATATTATTAAAGCACAAACGTTTTGACCCAAAAAAACATCGTGATTAAAGCTCAGAAAGCTTTATGCAGAGGGTGCGTTTTGCAATAAAACACCCCAAGCTCATCTGCATAAAAACATTTTCGTGCAACATAAATCCAGCTTCTTGTCTGTATCATTTCGAATTACAAACTGCAGTGTCTGAAACCACACGGCTGCAGCCTAATTCCTTCGCACGCGCGCGCCGGAAACGGCTGCATCTAAATCAGCCGACATGTGCATCGTAATCCCCAACTTGTCGGGAACGTGATATTTTCGCGTTTCTCCCTGCACAGGAAATGAGCAATTCGGTCTGCCAATTTGATGGGATGCGCTGGTAAGCTTTCGCACGCGGCTGCAACAAAAGCTCGTGGCCGTTCCGTCGGCTCGAAACCAGGTCAACGGCGCGCTCGGTTTTCTTGGGCACTCTGAAATAACGAAACCGCTCGGATGCTGAAAATTCAATGTGGGCGGGCAAGACCGAAAAGATTTGCATAATTGCAATGCATTAAACATCGTGTCGTCGGCTAGAAAGGGGTAATGAAAATATCCGCGTTCTAATGCATGGGTCCGCTGATAATCCACAAAGTAATTATGTATATTAACGTACAGGCGAAACCACTTGTTAAAATTTTATGTTGATAATAAATGCTGTTTAAGACTATTTATCTCAAATACATATTATTAAAAACTATCTATATAATTCTACTATTTTTTAAAGTTTAACTGAATTACATTTTGCTTAAATGATTTTGGGATAACAATCAGTTGATAAGGTAATAGCCTAATATAGAAATATTAGCTTCCCCCGCCCTTATAATATTTTCATAATGTAATCGTTTAATTTTTTTTTAATTTATATATTATCAATCAAAATTACTTTACTTTACTTAATCCTTATGCCCTTTTTACCGTTAGGTGTAAGGCAGGTGGAAGAAGAGTTTATGTTGCTGTATATTTTTCGTTCCATAGTTTTCTGTCCTGGGCTACTTGTTTTATACCGTCCCAGTTTATTCCCTTGTTTGCTGCTGCCTCTCTTATTCCTTCTTCCCAGGTTTTCCTTGGCCTTCCTCTTTGATTTTTACCCGGCACTCGCGATTCATACACTCTTTTCACTAATCTGTTTTTTGGCATACGACACACATGACCAAACCACCTTAATTGTCCTTCTTCTATTTTTTCCATTATAGGTTTTATCTTTAAGTCTTGTGTGTACGTTTCATTTCGGATTTTATCTCTTTTCGTTTTATTTTGTATCCTTCTTAGGAACCGCATCTCCATTGCATTTAGTCTTATTTTATGTTTTTCTGTCAAAGACCACGATTCACTACTATACATTATTGACGGTCTCACCACTTTTTTCACTACTTCTGTTTTTATTTTTCTTGGTACTTTATTTCCTAAAAAGTTCGTTTTCAGAGTATTGTAGATTCTCCCTATTTTCTCCATTCTATCATTAATTTCTTTATCTTTTTTGCCGTTGTTCTCGATTATTGATCCTAGATATCTAAAACTTTCTACCTGTTAAATTTGTTTTTCTTGTATTTTTATTTTGTGTGTTATATTCTCTCTGGCCACTACCATACGTTTAGTTTTCGCTATGTTTATTTTCATGTTTATTTTCCGTAGCTCTGTTTCTAACACCTCTAGGTTGTGTTGTAGATTCTCTTCTGTGTCGGCTATTATCGTCATGTCGTCAGCGAACATCAGTTCGTTTATTTCTGTTTGTTCCATTTGCCAGTATCCCAATTTTATCTTCTTCATCTTTTTCTTTGCATTTTTCATCGCCTCGTCTAGCACTATTGAGAGCAGCAAGGGGCTTAGCACGCATCTTTGCTTTACTCCTATTTCTGTTACGAACTCTTGTGACTCTTCATTGTTAGTCCTTACTACGTTTTTATTACTTCTGTACATTGCTTTTACCATTTCTATCGTTCTTTCATCTATTCCTCTTTTTTCTAGTGCATTCCATATTTGTTCTTTTTGTATTCTGTCAAAAGCTTTTTCTAAATCTATAAAGCACATATGTATTTCCCTTCCTTTTTTAATAAATTTTTCGCTGATTTGTCTAATGATGAATATTAAATCTTGTGTGCTTCTCCCCTTCCTAAAACCACATTGAGTCTCTTCTATTGTATTTTCTATTCTGTCTCTTATTCTTTTCTCAATTATTCTGGCCAGTATTTTCGCGGGGACACTTATTAACGTAATTCCTCTATAATTACCACATTCTCTTTTGTCACCTTTCTTATGTATGGGGAGTATGATTCCTATATTCCAATCCTTTGGTATTATCATTGTCTTCATTATTTCATTTAGCAATTCTGTATATTTAGTTATTCCTTCATTTCCCATAAACTTTATCATTTCCGGTGTTATTTTGTCTCTTCCTGCTGCTTTTCCTAACTTAATTTTCTTTATGGCCTCTCTAACTTCTTTCTCTTGTATTTCTTCGATTTCTTCTCTTTCGTCTAGTTCTTTCTTTTCACCTGTTGTACTGTTTTCTGCTTTTGTTAGTTCTTCGAAATGTTCTTTCCATCTTTCCATTATTTGATTTTCTTCTGTTATTATTTTTCCGTCCTTTCTCTTTATGTTCATCATATTATATTCCTTTTTCTTCCTAAGTTGTTTTAAGGTTCCGTAAAATAGTTTTTGGTTCTCCCGAAAGTTTTCTGCATCTTTTCTCCAAATTTTATCCATATTCTTCTTTTGATTTTCTCACCGCCGCTTTCGTTTCTGTTCTTGTTTCTTTATATTTTTCGTAGTCGTTTGTTTTTTTGTACTTAAGTATCTCTTCCATGCCTGCTTTTTCTCTTTGATCTTTGCTTTTATATCTTCGTTCCACCATGCTGTTTTCTTCATATTTTTATTAGCTATTTTCTTTGTCCCGCAACTCTCTTTCGCAGCGTTTAGTATGGTATCTTTAAATCTTTCCCACTTTTCTTCTACCCCTTTTGTATTATCTTTTGCTCTAAATTTTTTGGTTATAATTTCCGTATATCTTTTTTGGTTCTCTGTATCTTTTAGTTTATATGTTTTTATAGTTTCCACTGCTTTCTTTCTCCTCTTATCTTCTTTTCTTCTTTTTATTCTTTAGGTCCATTTTACCAAGTAGTGGTCGCTTCCTATCTCTGCTTGTCTTGTTACTTTGACGTCTTGTACCTTTTTCCATTTTGGTTTACTTATTAAGAAATAGTCAATAATTGACTTCTCGTTCCTGCTTTCTACTACTCTTGTGAATTTGTGTATATCCTTATGTTTGAAGTTTGTGTTTGCGATCACTAAATTGTTTTCTGTGCTGATTTCTATGATTCTGCCCCCGTTATTATTTCTGGTCGTTTCTCCTTCTTTCCCTAAGTACTTTTCTGTACCTGTATTCTGTTTTCCTACTCGTCCATTTAAGTCTCCCATAACAATTACATTTTCTCCTCCATTATCTATTTCTCTTTGTACTTCCTCAAAGAACTTATCTTTATCTTCTTTTCTAGCATCTTCGTTTTCTCCGTATGCTATTATCACACTCCATATTTCTTCTCCTATTAGCTTCATTTCTAATCTTAAAATCCGTTTATTTATATATCCTTCCTTTATAATGTCTTTTAGCATGTCTAGATTTATTATTAATCCTACCCCACATCTTGCTCCTTCCGTTTCCTTCACTCCTGACCAAAATAGCCAGTATCCTTTATGGATTCGTTTCGTACCTTTTCCTTTCTTCTTGGTTTCTGTTACTCCTAGGATTTTCACTTGATGTTCTATCATTTCTTCTACTAAATCTTCTTCTTTGTCTTTAATTCCCCTCACATTCCATGTTCCTATTCTCAAATTTTCCTGTTGCATTTTGCTTATTTTCCTCTTATCCTTTTCCTTCTCTTTACTTTTGTCTATTCCTACGCTCTTCATTTTGTTGTTCATCCTATATTGTTTATCGTCGTCCATGTCCATCGCATATTTCTTTATAAGTTCGGCCTGGTTCTTTTTGTTATCAGTTTTTGATTTCTCTATAACCCTTTTTCCTCATCATCCCAGACGTATTCCACTCCTTCTATGATGATTTTCTTATAACCGATTTTCGTTCTTCTACCTTTACTTCTCTCTCCTTTTGCAATTTTTCTTATTTCGGCTTGTATTCCTCTCTCTTTTGGCGTCATATCATTGTCTATGTATACGGTGGATCCTCTCAGTTTATATTTATTTTTCATGACCTTCTGTTTATTATCCCAGTCTTTCATTTCAACCAGACTTCTAGTTGTACCTTTATTTCCTTGCAGTGTTACTACATTCTTTACTTCTACTTCTACTCCCAATTTCTCAGCGAGGAATTGTTTTGTTTCTTCTTCTTTTCGATTTTCTACTAATTTTACACCCTTGATTATCAACCTACACTTTCGTTTTCCTTTTTCTATTTTTTCAAACTTATCTTCCAGTTGTTCGATTCTTTTTTGGAGTTGTTTTTTCTCCGATTCCCATTTTATCTCCCGTTTTGCCATTTCCTCTCGTAGTTTCTGATTTTCTTCTGTACTTTTGTTAATTTCATCTCTCATAATTTTAATCATGTCTTTAATTTCTTTTAGATCTCCCATTTTTCTTTCACTTACTTTTATTTTTTTTTGTTTTTAATGTTGGTGATCTAATTACTATTTTACTTTTCTTAAAGATCTCTTCTTTTTCTTCGCTACTGTTTAGATCTCTATCTCTTTTGGATCCTGAACTCATTTATAATCCCCTTTTTGTCAATATTTTATCTGAATTTAGATTTTTGTACGTTTGGTAAATAAACTTTCCGTATCGTCCGGGTCGCGTTATCTCCCGTCTGCCGGCCGCGTAAGGCAGGGAACGTTTGGCCTTCGGGTTAAAAATTCTCTTCGTTTGTATTCTTGATTGTTCCTATTTACCCAGCCCTATAATCGCTCCTTATTTATAATTATCTGCTCACTCTTATTAAATTGCTAATAATTTTCACTTTCAGATTCAGTTAGCTACACTTCACGAAAAAGTCGGTGTGACAAAGCCCGTATTTGAGTATTTTATCGCCACCAGCCAATTTCGCGTCTATCCGCTTTCGCTCCACAAACTCAACTCCCATCAATCAAAATTAACATTATAAACAGTCCTTGATGGCGGGATGAAAACTTTTCCAGTGAGGAGTTCATCTACTTCTCGTTTGAGGTCAATTGGCTAACATCTTTTTACTCTTTTCGAGTTGTGCTGTAGTAGAAGTGGTTGTATGAGTGGATTAACATGTCCGTCTAGTCGGGTATGATGACATTCTTATGTAACGTTTTGTTGGTTACGTACCACGGTGCGTCAGTCATCGCTCGAAGAATCTTGAATTGGGAGCGTTGGATAATTGCTGTGTTTGGCTTGCTGGCACATCCCCATAACTCAATGTCATAAGTCCAAATAGGTATGACTATTGTCTTATAAACCAAGATTTTATTTTCTAAAGGCAAACGGGACTTTTTCCAATCAGCCATTTTAGGTCCTTGAGTCGTAAATCAATTTGTTTTTTCTTTTTTAAAATACTTACAGGTAAGTTTTTCGGGATGTAGTCCTAAGTAGCGTGCTAATGAATATTTAGTTATAGGGGTATTATTGACGATAACTGGTACGCTGTAGTCCTTTCCAGTGTAAATGTTACTTTAGTTGACCAGATTTTATTAATTTTTATGTTCTATTTATTAGTCCAATCTTGAATAAGCTTAGGTGGCTTTGTGCACATATCTACATGGCCTGAAAGTATAATTGTATTATCCGCAAAAGTTCTTATTGTAGTAATGAGTGTAGTAGATATATCGGTTGTATATAGTAGATAAAGCAAAGGGCTTAGATACACTGCCCTACCCTGGAATTAGAAGAAGATTTAAGGAATGGAAAATAGATTAAAGGATTTGTTTAATTTCATGTAGGAGACCAGCGTACCACACTTTATCGAACGTGTGGTTTATATCTAGAAGTACAGATGTGCAGTATTTTTGGTCTTCCAGGGGTTTGTTCATTGCTTTGTGTACGACGCTGTTGAACTGTTGAATGGGATGGTCAGGAATAACATCTAAGAGTTTTTCTATGAGCTTAGAAATGGTAGATAAGGACTTATAGGACTGTATAAGAAGACTTGGTGTGAATTTTTACCAGGCTTGGCTATTATAATTTCTTCAGCAACCTTTAGCTGAAGAGGCCAATAGTGGAGAAGTAGAATTCCATTGAATATATATGTTTCTTTAATATTTTTGGCGTCAGTTTCAGGTAATTTTCTGATAATTTAGATGGGCGATTTTTTTTTAAATTTAATTGGGAGTAATTAGTTTTATGAGAACAAGAGTTTCCACAAGACTTTGTAACTCTTTAATCATTTCGTGTGTTGGTAGAGCATGTTGAGGGCTACATTCTTCAGCCAAGTGTTGTGCAAACAGATCGGCATTATCTTTGTTACTTTTAGCCTTATATCCAGGTATAGGGCAATCTGTGGATTGGCGGGTTAACTTTAATTGGTTTTGGAGAAGCTTTTATTGGTTTCCATACTGAATTGTCATAACGGTTAAGATAAGTAACATAATCTTAGAATGACTTGTTTTGCATTTTTTTTATTTTACTTTTGTCTACTGGTTAGTAATACCGATGTCATCTTGCACTAGCTTTTCTTTTCTCAGTGATCAGTTTTTGATTTCTGATAAAATGTGCACTTAATTTTCGCGGGCGCAAAACACGTCCGCGCGCTTCGAAAACTCAAGCTGTAATCGTTTAATAATTTAAATTTGATACGGTGTGTATGATTCGTCTTTCTATTTCCGATCTAATAAACCGTATGTTATGTTTGGGCGATTCATCCTCAGTAATTTACGGCCAAAACTTTTAAACCAAGAGGTTTAGAAAATTAATAACTTAAACTATTTGGCAAAATTATAGATTTAAAAAAATTATACACGAAAAAATTGTAAGATTCAAAGTTTTGATATTTCGAAGAAAGGTTACGTCGCGAAGTGACACAAGTTTCACAGTTATCGTGTGATTAGTTTGAGAAAAAAAAATCGGAGGTGTTATAACTTGAATGCATCTCGTAGTACCCGATAACAGAAAAAGCTTGCAATCATTGATTTGGAAATGAAATTAAAAATAAAAACACACTTAAAACTCGCAAAAACTGCTGTGTTGTAGTGATAGTTTTAAGCATGAAAATGGGACAAGAGTCACAGGATTTGCAGAGGAGAATGACCTTAAAATAATGAGTATGTATTTCGACCACAAGGTGATAACATAAGAACACTGAACGGTAAAACAAGGAACCAGATGGACCATATACTAGTAGAGAGGAAATAGGCATGAACAGTAAAAAATCATATTTTGGTAGTTGCGAAATTGAAGAAAAAAATACCAACAGAGCGGAGGAATGCAAAAATATCAAGAGGTATGATAAGTTGAAATTAAAAGAGGACATTTCACAACAATTTGAAGATTGAATGATTCAGAACTTGGTAAATAGACAGAAACAAAGTAGCATAGATATGGAGTGAAAGGAAATAGAAGAAGGAGTGAACGAGGTAGCACAGAAATGCCTGGAAAGGCTGTTAAAGAGCGAGAAAAGTGCTGGTTCGACAACAGCTGTAAACAAGCCATTGAAAGAAAAACGAGACATGAAACAAAATGATAAACTTGCTGAAGGACGTAGCGTTCGAAAACAAAAACTGAATGAACAAGCAAAATTTGCGTTAGAAGTTAAGCAGAGCGGACCCTTGCATGAAACTAAACTATAGGGTTTAACGAAATTTTATTGAAAAGAATTACAGTGAATTGTATTCAAATGAAAGTGAATAGCGGCAAAAATTAAGCGGCCAATTCCGGTCAAAGTGATCTCGAGATTTTCCGATCAGGTTTATGTTTGGCGTCTGGACTTGACTTATGGTTCTTACTTGAATACTGGAAACGTTATGTCTCTATCAATCATAGATCAAAAATTATAAGGCGTGACAAATGTCAGAAATGACAGAAGTACAAGCTGACTCCAGCTTTGAATATGCCTTGTTCAGAAGTTATAACAAACGTGGAGCTAATCAAAGAGTAAAAACTGAAAAATTTGAAGATCATGTTGACAAAATTCAATATTTAATCAGCAATGTCAACTTGTCATGTCTGTTTAAGAACTGGCTACCTTCCAAATGTATGGAAACATGCAATCACTCTAGTGTTTTCTTAAAAAAAGGTTATAAAACGGAACATTCTCTCAACTTTTCAATTTTGATTTAAAGAAAGCTACTCATCTGTCACCAACTACAGCATATGACCAAGACCATCAAACGAGGTTTTGAAAGTAAACAATACGTTATAACCTTATTTTTAAACATAGCTTTAAGACTTAGATGTGTGGATAAATGGATTAGAATACAAAATTACACTTCTTCAATTATTCGAGTACATTAATTTTTTAATGTTCTCGTTCATCGAAAATAGTACGTTCGCATAGGACATGCAAGTTTATTTACTATTAGAACTATACACACAAGAGTCCTACAAGGGAGTGTACTGGGTTCCATCTTATTCAATATCTTCATTCTATGCAGTGGAATGTTTATGATGGACCGTAAAATATCTGGGTATCTACCTTGATACTTTTTTTTGTTTATTTAGAAATTTACCAGCTGTTCTATGAGAACATTTAGTAAATAGGATAATTTATGTATGACAAAGGTTATATAAGTGATACTCAAGTAATTTAGTTTTATAGATCAGTAGAGCATTTCCCCTTCAGTCTTCTAGGTACGGCTGTTTCATTCATTAGGTGGTTAACCTCCTCGTTGTGATACCCTAGGAGATTGCGTAAATAAGTGGTGCTGAATCTTTGGATTTTTTCATCAACTGTAGGAAGGTGTATTTAGAATCATGCGTAGGAATTTGGATTGCAGTTGTTACATAATTTTTGAATTTGAGACCTTCGTGGAACCCCACAGCTGAATCCCATATGTCCAGATGGGTTTTATAATACATTTGTATAGACGTATTTTATTTTCAACTTTGAATTAAGAATTATGACCGAGTAATCAATACATTTGTCGATTCTTGTTGTTTATGTGATTCTTTCTGGATGTTAAGTGTGGCCGCCATGTGAGTTTAGAGTCTAGTATTAGTCCTAGGTATTTGACCTCGTTTTGGACAGGTAGCTGGGTATCATTAATGGAGACATTTGGGCAGTCGATTTGTATAGTTTTGAAATTTATCTGCGTTGACTTAGCAGCATTTACTTTGATACACCAGGAACTGAGCCATTCTTCAAGTTTGTCTAGATGAGTTTGCACACAATCAGCAGCTAGTTGAGGATCATTGTCGACTGACAGGATGGCAGTATCGTCTGCAAAAGTGGCAATGGTTGTGCTATCAGTAGTTGGTATGTGCGCCGTAAATACGAGGTACAAGAATGGTCCTAGGACACTACCCTGTGGTACTCCTGACTCGATTGGGTGGATTGTGGAAACATAGTTATTAAATTTAGTTTGGAAAAAGCGATCGCTGAGATAGGACTTTAGGATGAGATGATAGTAGGTAGGAAGGATTTGTTTTAGCTTAAATAAAAGACCTTTATGCCATACACGGTCAAAAGCTTGAGCAATATCTATAAATGCTGCGACGCAAACTTTTTTTTCGTCCGGACTTGTTATGATCTCGTTAAAGATTCTGTGACACTGGTGAATTGTGGAGTGTTGTTCTCTGAATCCAAATTGATGTTTAGGTAGTATCTCGTTCAGGTTAATATCAGTCTCCAGTCTCTTTAGTAGTAATCTTTCAAATATTTTAAATAGCAGAGGAAGCAAGATTATAGAACGATGTGAAGAAGTTGAATTGGGTGATTTACCAGATTTAAGTACTAATATGATCTGGGCAAATTTCCAAGAATTGGGGAAATAGGAGGTCTTACCATACTATTGTAAATAGTAGTTAATATTGTTATTGCTCGCTAGTTTCATAAAAATCTGGCCAGTTATAAGTTCGAATCCAGGAGCTTTGTGTGTTTTACAATTGTTAATTTCATGTTTTCTTTCAGATGGTGTCAACGGTTTGATTGGGAGGGTCATTGGACATGGTGCAGCTAAGCAATTATTGATATTCTCAATATTGATGTAAGGGTTAAGTTCTGGAGGACTAAAAGTTTGGACTAAGTGCTCTACAAAAGCATTTGCTTTCTCTTGATCTGTTCTTGCCAAGGTTCCATCTTGCTTCCTTAATGGTGGTATGTGATTAGTAGGTTTTTGAGTTTCTTTGTAGCTTTCCACACTGAGTGGTCTTCTCTCGACAGAGACGTAATACATGTTTCAAATGTAGAATTTCTTAAATCTTGTAATGTAGTTTTAAGTAATCTTGTATACCTGTTATATGTATTTTTATCATTAGGATTGCGTCTTGCACGTCTTTTCTGAGCAATCTGCTGTCGAATCTCTAGCTTCTTGTTTATTTGTGGTTGGTGTACTTATCCAGGCTGCTTCTTGTATTGTATTAGTAAAGTTTTGTTTAGCAATATCAATGTCTTTAGATTCTTTTCATGTTCTTTGATGTATTGTTGGAAGCTAGTCCAATCAGTTTTTGGGGAGACTAGTTTGGGTGGATTTGATTTTATACTAATGTGTGTACTAAGAGTAAAAATAACGGGAGAATCGTCCAATGAAAGGTCCCAATTAGGTTCAATATGAAGGTAGTTAGTTGCGCCACCGTTGATGACAAAAAAATCTAACAAATCAGGGAGTTTGTTTAGGCCAGTTGGTCAGTAAGTTGGTTGACCAGTTGACATATTTTTTGTTTGTTATAAGGCGTAGTAAATTTTCGCGTTTGGATGTAATACATCTGGAACCCCAGTCAAAATGTTTGGCATTCCAATCCCCACCAATTATGAAGCAAAATTCCAAAGTGTTAAACATTGTTTCATACTCGTCGGTATTGATTGCGTACCTAGGTGGACTATAAATAGCTGCTATGGTAAAATATCTCGGTTTAGCATTGACATGAATTACAAAAGCTTGTATTTTATTGGTTTGAACTGAAGGAAGTTCATGACGTACTATTTTAGAGCGTATGAGTATTCCAACCCCTCCATGTGCTGTTCCATCCAGATGAATGGTATGATAAGTTGTATACGATGGTATATACTGCTCGGCCTGTAAAATGAGTTTCAGATATGAGCATTATATCTATCTCATTAATTTGTAGGAAATAAGTTATTTTTGTTTTGTGATTTTCCAAAGCATTGGCATCCCAGAGCGCTATACGTAAAGATGAGATGTCCATGAATGGACTAGTTTATTGATGACAGTTGATAGCATATTTAGTATCATGTTATTTTGGGTGATTAACTGATTGAACATTGCTTTGAATTCGGTAAGGAAATGGTTGAGTTGGCCACTGAAGTCATTATCTTGGTTTTCTGTATTTAGCCCTTGCGCAGTATTAACATATGTTCGAAAGTCCGTTCTTGGTTGTTGTTGTATTGATTGGTTCGGGGTTTGGATATGTAAAATTTGGGGTTGATCACGATTTTGATTATTATTTCCTCTAGTTTTGGTTCTTGCATTTTGTAACTGTTTATATATTTCGCAACCTTTATAATTCAAAGGATGATCTTTTCTACAAATTGCACACTTTGCTCGAGTGCTTTTGGATTTTTAGCACAATGTGGAGTTGTGGTCGCCTCCACATTTAACACATTTGTATGGTCGTTTGCAGTAAGATTTAGATTGACCATATAGTTGGTACCTTATACATTATATGACATTGCTTTTTTATGTGGGGGTTCAACAGTTATTCGCATATGTCCTATGAATTCTAAACTGTAAATATCTTTATTATTTTTTCTATGTTCTAAATCTATATAAAATCGCATTAGTGGTTGCTTGCTAATTCGATGTCGTATGTTAATAATATTGCGAACAGTGTGATCTTTAGCTTCTATATACTTTTTTTATATCTTCGATAGGTATTGAATAGTGGAGATTTCTAATAACCATCCTATAGGCCCTCCCCTGCTTCATGTGATATGTGCGGTATATAATTTTCCCTCATTAAGGTGGCCGATAAGTTTCCTATAGTTTCGGTCATATTAGCATTTATTTTTATTGTGTAGTTCGTGAGTGCTCTTGAATAATAGGTTTCTTTTTCAGTAATTTGTGATAAATTATCGATCATTTTGTTATAGTCTATTACTCCATATATAAAAATTGGAGGGGATGTAGGGTCTTTAGGAGGATTACTTGGACTAGGAATGGTAATTTCTGATAATTTGTTTGTTAATGGATTAAATCGATTATTTGTGGGTACCTCAGGTGTTGCTTTAACATTTTTATTAGCTATTGTAATGGAACGTTTTCTTTTTTTTATTACTTGCCAGGGATGGGAAGTTTCTGAAGGATCTTCATTATCACTCTCTTCTTCCGTTAAGTAACTAGTGGCCGTTTCAGGGGCTGAGTTGGTCTCCTTGAGTAAGGCTGCGGCTCCGCTGTTACAATAGCACAGGTATAGCTCGGCACGCACGTCTGTTCTGCTTGAAGGCACTGGTCGAAGTATAGTTTTTTTTTTTGCAAACACTTTCATTGATGAAACGATTTGTATGCGCTCTGTTATACGTATTTTTTTTACCTTGGTGCTGAAAAAAAATAATTAGGATCATACGTAATTAATCCAACTTTATCCAATCATAAACAGGTTCTCCATGAAAGTCATTTCATTTCCAATTATTCGAAATATCTTGTATAACAGTATATATTGTTGAACACGTACAAGCTCTATTAAAAGAAATCTAATATTCACTTCCACTTTGAACAGTCTTACACAAAATTTTGAATAAGCAACTGTCTATCATAAATTGATAAATATTATACCATCTTAAAATTGCACTGGAGTTTAATAAATAACGGCATACGCAATATTTCCCCAGCGACTATAACCGGCGTCCTCGCTTTGAGCTCTGAAGTGCGGATGGCGCAAATGCGCGCTGAACGTCCCCGATGATAACCAACGCTTTCATGCAGTAACGCCGATTCTCATCATAAAACCTTTCTATTTTATTCCGGAAATTGCCACAGATAGCAGCAAAATATCACACGTAGCTGGGCCGCACTGTTTCAAGCGCCGCGCTCGCAATTCCTGGGCAGCAAATATTTAGCTCCGCCAAGATTTCCTACATACTTCACGCGGGAATTCGAGAAGGCTTTCGCCCGTCGTAATTTGTTAGCCCTAGGAATGCGTTTAGGCTTGCAGGTGCCGCTCCATCCGGCCATTCCTTCTGCTTAATTACCGCTCGGTTACTCCAAGTAGACGGCGCGGTTCTCCCTGGCTTGGCAGGTTATTTTCCTAGCGAAAAGATTGAGTTGCGTTGCTGAACACTTATTTGTGTGCTAACAAGTATATTAAGGTTAAACCGCAGATGCTGCTTTAACCATCCCAATGACAGAAATATCACAACTGCGCTAAATTTTCGAAGTGCCAACTAAGTAGTAAATACAAATAATTTACATAAGAAATCCGTGTTTTCTTCCCTTCTTCATATGAAGAATTAAGCTACATAATATGTTGGGCCTCAATGACAGCCATCTTTTTCTATGTACCATTTTTGGGAATTCAGCTTTCCAGTTAGCTATGTTATTTTATATTGTTTTTAAGATATGGATTATTCTGAGATTTTATCTAATGGTATCGTTTGTAAACCTATCTCCTCTGCTGTAACCAAAAGTTTCCAAAATTTTATTTTGCTAGCTTAAATGCAAAGAGACTCATGTTTCACCACCATATAGCAACACAGGAAGTGCCTTGTCTTGTAGAACTTTAACATCGCATCTTAAATATTACAATGATATACATATTCGATTGGCCTGTTGTAATTTTAAATTTAATGATTTCTTTTTCTTTAAAAACTATAATTTTGGTTTTCAGATGTGAAATAATTGGGTTATAAGATTAAAGATAGTTTATGATAAACGCATTGTTTATTTTGAATAATGACTGTCATCTGCACGTAATAGGCAATTTATATGTTGTCCTCTGTTCATATAAATGGCTTCAGGACATTTGGTTTCCCCCTGAGATGTTGTATCCTTGCCGAACACCTTTGTTAATAAAAAGCCTGCCGCAAGAATAGTGCATCTCGATACATTTTAAGCATCCGATGGAATGATTTGAATATCTTATATAATCTTATAATAATATTTGAATATCTATAGCGTATCACATTATCAAACACTTGTAAAATCAATAAATACCAGATGTGTGTTTTGATCAAATATTTGTTTAATTGTAAATACAAAAACAGCCTTTCCAAAACCGATGCTGCTCTTCTAGAGCCTTACTTATGATTATCAGACGTGCATTTAAAATTGTTGTATCTAAAGTTTAATATACTAATCTCTTTATAATTTTTGTTTGTCTTGATCTCTTTTCTTAAATATTGATATGACTTTAGCTGTTCGTCATTATTTAGAAATAGTTTGTGCATCCTAAATAAATTTCGAGAGCACGACAGCTGCGACGTAAAGGCCTCGGCCTGCCAGACTAACGCGCGGCGGGCCCTGGGTTCGACTCCCAGGTCAAAAATAACGGCAAACATCGAGCGCTCTCCGGCCATCATACAAACACCTTTGGCGGTCGTAAAGTACATTCTCCTTCTTCTAACGGGTCAGACTAGCCACCTGCCCGGGGTACGCCCAACATGGCTCATAGTACTACACGAAATGTGTAGTTAGAAACAGGCTAATAGCCTATATAACAGTAGAAGAAGAAGAAATAAATTTAAAATTCATAAAATTTGAAAAATGTTTCAGCGTAGTTTTCCATATTTTATTAATTCAACGTTGCTATTTTCTAATCTCGATGACATCTTGTTTTTGGTTTTTTAATGCATTGTTGTATTGTTCTACACTTACTAAATCGCCTTAATAAAAAACTTTTTCTGCTTGTGTTTCTTCTTCCATTGCCAGTGCGTTGTTTGTCTATAATTGTTTTGGCAAAAAAAAAATTTTTACGTTTGTAGTTTGATTATGTTTCTTCTGTTCTGTTTTGTTTTTCTTTAATCAGTTTTTCTATTTTTAATTCTCTACTGTAGGCTTTTTCATCGTGCATCGTCTTTGTTTTTCTAATACTTCTAAAGGTATTTTTTTGTTGTATTTTTAATGGTAAAGCTCTAATGTCCCCCGTGGGAGCACAGCCTGCAAACAGAGAGTTTAAGGGTCTCATATGTTAGCCCTCTCTGCCCAGTCGTCTCTGCGTATCATCTTTGAATCGGGGAAATGTGACAAGAACCGCGTCTTAGACGACCCTCATTATTACCCCTTGTTCGAGCGAGCTCAAGTACGCAATTACTCTCAGTGATTGAATAGGCCACCCACCAGGCGTCAGAGAACTCCGGGAAATCAGCCCACGTCCATCCGCACCACAACCCACTCCTCAACCACGGAACCACGCTGGATGTCTATTATATTTTTGGTATTCTTCAATTCCTCTTCAATATTATTAACTGCTGATTTCATTGTTAGGAAAGCAGTCATCCTATTTTGGAATAGCTGTTGTGAATTTTCATCTTTCATCTTAAATCTCTACTAATTTTGTATTATTTTTTTTCATTTATAAATGATATGTTTGAATATGCAAAGTAGTAATCAGAAGCCATTTTGGTTCCTATATATCCTTGACTATAGAAAAATTCTTTCGTTTGCTATAATGTAGTTGATTAGTGATCTATATTCGTTGGGTACTCGAGTGAATTTGTTGATATTTTTTCCCAAAAACTGTATTAGTTATTTTTAATTTTAAATATTTTTCTCAATCTCAATCTCAATAGAGGATAGATATGTTACAGATCATTTTTAAGGTTTAGGCCTTCATTTAACTTTTAAGGTTTTAAAAGCAGCTGCTTGGTATAGATTTTAGTTTTTTCCTTAATGAAACATTAGAATTTTCGTTTTATAGTGGCAAAGTCTACACAGTTTTGTTTCTGTTTTTTTCTACGATACTCATATGCTTACAAAAGCTACAAAATTTCTATAACAGCTCTACAATTTTCCGTAGCTTATTATCATCTTCGACCAAGGTCTATTGATGAATAGTTTTGTCATTTATTAATAGCTCATTTTTTTGCCAAAATAATAATAACCAACTAATGTTTTAATTAAATATTTGACTAACCTATCTACCTTTGCTTTACATCGTTACTTTCCAAGTTCTATCATTCAAACGATACTTTATTGTTTTACATTGTATCTGCCAGATGCTATATGAATTATCATACAACTTTTGACTTTACTACTGGTGAAGCTAATGCTGCGAAAGCTCAGTTATCAAATTCTTTTATTTTTTAACTTCAGTCTTTTTACCTTCTTCGTGTGGTATTTTATAGTTACGATTTTTGCTTAAATACTATAAAGTATATACTTATACAGGGCTCCTAAAATGTTTATATTTGATTTCTACACCGCCGGATGAAAGTTAAATTTTGTCTAAAAATTTTTTTAGGTCTTCCTCATCAGTATTTTAGATCAAGCATTATTTGCAATTCTATATTTAAAAGGTATCACATTTATTAACACGTCCACAGTGGCACCTACATGTAGCTCTTTCTAAATTTCCTATTAATTGCTCTCGTGCGGAATGCTTAATTGTATTTTTAACTGTAGAGTAAAAAATGATACTTAAAAAAAGGGCGAGTACAACTTTCAACGTAGCAATTGACATTGTTGTTATTGCTTTTGTAACATTTAGGCAAACAGATATTGGCATTATATATTTGCAAGGTTTTAGAACATTATACTTTAGCATATAAAAGTAAGGGCACTTGGGCTCAAACTCTATTTTTAAATTATCCTAAAATTTATAGATCTATCGTCATTCTTTATGGGATTTTTCCAAAATAATCCGTTATTCAAAAGTGACTTCTAGCATTTTATCTTGTGGAATTAAATTGTCAGCTTTATTGAACAGGCGGGTATATGCTACTCAATCTCGGTTTGTAAATGAATGCATTTTAGATAAAAATAAAGTTAATTGGTTGTTTTACTTTATTATTTACAAATATTTATTGTTAATTTAGAATTAAACTAGAAACTTTTATTTGAATAGGTTTGAACAAGTTGAAAGTGAAAATTTGGCCTTTCTTCTAGGATACTTTTACACCCAGTCCTTGCGAATAGCACACTAAATCCAAATTTTAAAGGACAATTTTTACTTGACTAATAGTTAAACATAGATTTTGAGAAGTTTTTACTTTTTCCATTCTTAACGACCCTCTTTGATGCTGGAATGAGCTTCATAACTTACAGATGATAAAAACGTATCTAGCAATTTATTTTGTTACCAGTTTTACATTTTTTTCTGAAAAAGTTCATGAATAGCAAAAAAAATCATTTTAAAGAAATTTTTACAGATTTATTTTTTATTTTGTCTTTTTTCCTGAATCTATAAAATTACTGCAGTAATAGCGCCTATATATATTTTTAATAGTGTCATAAATTCATAGTTTTGTTCTTTTTGATATTAATTTTTATTCAAAAATGTCACACTTGGTGACATATTTTATTAGCTAAATATGTTTTGTATTAATATCCTCCAGTTATACTGTTAATTTGCTGACCATGAAACTTAGGTGTTTAGGGCCATTTGCTTATTTCTGTTTATCTAAATATTTAATGCTGACTCCTGTTCTCAATTCTGACTGTTGCTTATAAACTTGAAAATCATATCAGAAACCCGCTAACCAACTAATCTGCACAGTAGAGTCAGGAACCTTTAGTACAGTGAGTTGGGCATGGGGTTAACAATCACTAGAGAAAAATATATAGTTAATAACGAATTAACCCAGTTATATCTCATGTTAAAATATTAATATTACAATTTAATAGCATTAAGATTTTAGCCGTCTCATTAAAAATACCTTTAACAGCTGTGCTTTTAATAAGAACAAATTAAAAACGGTTTATTATTAAATTTAAAAGTGTTGGTAGTATTAAATTAGAGCGCTTAATAACAAATGTTTTAGTGTCGTATTCGAATTCAAACTGCTGCAGACAAATTTCCCAAAATGGAGATATCTCGTACACTTCTTTCTATACTTGGGCGAACTGTCATAGATAACCGAGATAATTTGATTATAACAAAATTTAATTTTAATCTATTGAATTTTAGAAAAAGTTTAGTTTAGTATTTAGATGCCTTACATCAACGTTTGGGTGTGTTAAACAGTTAAGTAGTCTTTTCCCTTTGTAAATTGTAAACTGTGTTACCATTATTTAGTTATACGTAGTGCGGTAACGGTCTTGTTAATTATTTGTTTCAGCGTTTGTGCAATAAGCCTAAATTATTAATCTTCGTAATGTGGATGATAGGAACAAATGCAAAAGAAAAAATGGTGAAATATTGCATTCCATTCTATTTTATACTAGAAGTACGTGTTACAAAGGGTATCTTAATCGTATATTAATTATTGTATAAAAATTTAATTACTATGGTTAAAATGTTTGCCTAATACACGTATTTTAAAATTTTATTCCTGTTTTTTCTTTATTTTTCTCTTTGTTTTGATTTGCACTACGCTAAATTGTTTCGTCTCTATTAACATAATTATTTCCCTGTATTCTTTTCTAATTTTCTTTCAATAGAACTGTTATAGTTAGAATGTTCTTTTTATATCTTTATATATACATTTGAGGGGGGGGGGGGTATCTCTATCAAGTTAAGTCTAACCGTTCTATTAACATCATCGCCCCATTTTATCTGAGGGCGTCTTCATCTCTTTTGTTCTCCCAAGGACGCTGTCGGATAAGCTTACTAGACAAGTTTTCCACATTTTCAGCTCTTTTCCCAACATATTGTATGTTTGTTCTTGATTTAACCGATATGTTTATTTTTTGATCCTCTAAAGATACCCCTAAAAATATCCTTTTTATGATTCTTTTATTTTTTTAAGATTTACCTAAAAAAGATCTTTTGGAAAAATAAGTTTATCTGTCTGTATAAGGTCTCTTATTTTTCTTATCCAGACTTATACTTTATGTTTACTACTTGTATATCATATATATCTTACCAGCCCCTTCGACCAGCTAGTATTTTTAAGAACAAATGTCCCTTTTAATCATAACGTTGCTTAGCCCACAATATTCATTTTTATACAGTTGTCCAGCGCTAGAATTACTAGTCTAAATATTCAAACTGTAGTCAATAATATTTATTTTTTAAATTTTAATCGCGCGTTTTGACTTACCACTTTTGGTAAGCTACCATAAACTGTTTTTAGATTTCCTTTTTCTTTTTTAAAAGTGCCTTTCAAGCTAACTTATCACGATATATTTCCGTTTGTTGTATGCAATTTTCATTATCGGTTAGAGGATTAACTCTTTTGTTTTTTATTACTATTTTTATTTCTACTATTGCTGCTGCTTAACTTAGACAGCTAATTTTAAAGATCAAAAGTTGGAGAAATATTTAAATAATGAATTTCGGTAAGGTTTAATGTGCCAACTTTCATTTCCATGCATTCAAATGTAAAGTTTTTCTTTGTCGTTCCTTAGCCTGTTCGCATACTCAGAAATTTGTAAATCAATGTGTATGATGTTGCCTATGTTTTAATTCAATAGAAGTTTTTATTGTTTTTATCCGGATTTTTTTGACCCCTTACTCTTAGAGTAATATTCCTTCAATTCTATTTAAAACTCATATTTTTATAACTAAAGTTGCGTTTTTCCGATGCACGAAGTTACGAATTTAAATTAAAAGTGCGGACATAAGACCAGGTGTTAAATAATGTTTAGTGGAACAGAACCTATCGGCCACTCTCCGCAGCCGATAAGTTATCTACCATAACTAAACTTCGCTCTTCTAACCTTTTTGAGTCAATGGCAACAACAGCTACTTCTCAAGCAATGCAGCTATGTAACAAAATTTTTCGCCACTTTCTCAAATTCATCAGCAATCTGAAATTATACCCACCAAAGTTATTGAACCCCAAAATGCCGACTTACTTTTTCTGACAAGTTTTACGCAACAATAAAAGAAAGCGCGCCTCTAAGTACTTACCTAAACCCAAATGCTGCTGCAGATAATTAAACAAATAGATATGCACCTTTCAGTCACCTAGAAGAGAATAATACTCCCCAATCAAACACTGCCATTACGCAATAGTCAAGTACAATCCCAACAATAACACCATTTAAACCACCTCAAACCTTCATACATTAAGTGATTAATCTTGACCAAATGCTAAGAACTCTAGCTCATATAACAGAAGAGAAACATCTTATCATCAAATCTGTACAGAAAATGTGTAAGTTCGTGCAGTAGCGGAATATTATCCACCATACATATTAGTTGGAGGAAAAAAAACATACAGAGTTGTAATCACATGTTTACATCCTTCTGCTACAATTTAAGATACAAAAGAAGATTTAGAACGTGAAGGATTTCCGGTCAGGAATATAATTAATATTACACAAAGAACTACGAAAACTCCATTCCCAAAGTTCTTTGTAAATCTAGAACCAGCGGAAAATAATATATCGTCAAAATAAAATTGTCCTGTAGAATTACCAAGAAAAAATATTGAATTAATACGATGTCAATAATACAATCACAATAAAATCTGCTGCAATCGACCATACGTGTGCGTAAAGTGCGACCACGCATACAATACAAAAACTTGCAAGAAAATTCCAGATACCCCAGCTAAATCTATCCTGCGCAATGGTGCATATCCAGCCAACTATAAAGGGTGTCAGGTATATCATGAGTTACAAAATAAATGTCTTAGGAAACAAAATCAATCAAGAAAACGCATAACTGTATGCAGACAATACAATAACCAGCTGACTTAAGCACAATCAACTAAAAATAATGCAACACCATCTCAAGATAAATCAGATATAACCCTTTACCAGTTTCTTTAAAAATTTAACGGAATGTTTAAACAACTTCTTAACCAAAACAACATGATACTTATTATGTATCAAAATATCTAATTACATGCTATTTTCGTCCACGAAATTTGTCCATCATAAACTACCAAAGAATGACAGAATTTATGCAAGCAACTACAATCCAAGTAACTATGTCGAACATTCCTACAATAATATCTGCCGTATACTGTTCTCCTAAGCATAACATTACCAAAGACTACTTTCAACCCTTCTCTGAAGGTCTGCTTATGCCAGTAGTTTATTGTTGGCGGGGACTTCACTACCAATGAGGTTAATTGGGGATTACGATTGACAACGACTAAGAGAAGAGAGTTCCGCGGACTTATACACGAAAAACGATATCTCACGCTATTTACGGGTAAACAGACCTAAATAACGTACCTGATCTACTAGACTTTTGTGGTCTATCTATCTATCTAAATGGAATTTTAGTCAACTTTATTGATATAATACCTAACTTCGATCTAACTTCTGATCACACACTTATTATTGTCACAATCAACACATTGACAATTAAAAGGAACCGCAAGCCAATGTATAATAAAACCATTGACTGCGAACTATTCAAAGAGTTGATAGACCAGAAAATATCTCAACTCTTAGTTCATATAGAAGCAGAAGCGGATGTAGAGGTTGCAAGGAACTTTTTCGTCACTACTGTTTAAGAAGGTGCTTAGAATGTTAGTCCTACATATAAGCTAAAAGAACTACAGACGCAAAATGTTTCTATAAAAATAATGGTAATGGCACTGGAATCTAAAAAAGCACGTGTTAGGTGGCAAAAAAGCCAGCATCCTGTTAATAAAAATATCTATAATAAACTTGTGAAATTAAAGACCACATTAAGGGAGTCTAAAAACGAAGCGTGTACAACCTATGTGAAAAATCTAACTAGCAAAGATAATACGATCTAGAAATCAATAAAAGGATTTAAACGTCACACTCCCACCATTCCTCCACTTCGGAACCTTGACGGCACCTAGGCTAGATCTGACTGTGAATAAGCCACAGCATTGGCAGAATATTTTGTACAATTCTTTCAACCGCACAATAATAATCTAAATTCAAAAATGCAAGACTTCTTGGATACTCCCCACCAGCTGTCTTCACCGATTAAAGAATTCAAACTACAAGAATGGAATACGAAATGAAATATTAAAAAACGAATAAGTTACCGGGATTCGACTTAATTACTGAAAAAGTCCTATTTGAACTAAAAACGTTATTCAATTGCATCCTAAAAACTCATCTACCGGCCCACCTAATTTAAATATGCATATATCATATTAATACCAAAGCCAGGTAAACCACCATCGGAAGTTTACTTACTGGCCTATAAGCCTTTTATCAGTACTATAAAAACTTTTAGAAAAGCTACTACTAAACAGAATAAATTAAGACAATTCGCTAACGGATTGCATACTGGATCACCAGTTTGGGTTTCATCGTAGTCACTCAACCACACAACAGTGTCACCGTTTGAGGAATATTATTTACACAGCCTTGAAGTACTGCTGGTCAGTTTTCTTAGATGTTAAGCAAGCATTAGACAAAGTTTAGCACAAGGGTCTCGTATTGAGGCTCAAGCGCGTGCTCCCGCATAACTACTATGAACTGCTAAAATCGTATTTTCTATATCGTACATACCAAATCAAACATGGCGAGGAGTTATCACAGATCTATTTTATCACTTTAATTGTTCCACTGTTATATTTAATCTACATGGCAGATCAATCTACAGGTGAAAACGTTTATGTACGACACAGTACTCCTAACGGAACATGAAAATTCAGCTATTGTATCAGAGTAACTTCAGAACTCAATAAACCTTTTGGAAGATTAGCTGAAGCAGTGGACAATCAAATTCAACGAAGACAAGGTCACTCACGTGACCTTCACATCACGAAGACAACAGTGTCCTTCTGTCTACATTAACACAATAGAAATATCACATGCTAAAGAAACTCACTATTTAAGACTTAACGTAGACAGCAAGATAACTTGAAAATGCGCATTACGAAGGAAGGGAAAGAAATAGACCTTAAACTTAAAAAATCACTTTATTGATCGGTAGAAAATCTCCACTTTCCCTCGATAATAAACGTCTTCCCTAGAAAGTAATACTCAAGCCAGTCTAGACCTACGAACTGGAACTAGGGGATGTTCTAGCATGTCCAACATATACCTTATTCAGAGATTTTAGTCTAAGGTTCTCAGATAGATAGCAGATGCTTTGTACTATGTTAATAATCACACTCTACATACGGATTTAAAAATGCTAACTGTAAAAGAGGAATCCCCACCAACGTGCAGCAAAACATTATACAGGTAACCGTCTGTTAGCATATCCTAACTTATCGGTTGAACTTTCAGTCTTTAAAAGACGCAATAAGAAATGGCCTTGTCAGCTACTCAACCAATAACGTCTCTAGAGTAATACCAACAGATTAATTTTTTAAATCTCTTTATCAGCAAATCAGCTCATAGATCCAGTAAGCATTACATTCTAGTGTATAAACATAGTTCTGATCGCTGATGTATTTTAAATTAAATTAAAAAGGTTTTTGTTTTATGCAAGATTCGCGTTAAAGGTATTAAGTTAGGAAAAATATCAATGAATGGCAAAAAACCAAATTAACGTTTTGAAATTAGCAGGACTAATTTTTCTATTTTATATTTGAATTTATTTCCAAATTTTAACACAGTCTGCCTGAAGAGAAAAAAATGAACTTTTGAAAAAAAGTTCGAGCTTGTTAGTATGTTTGTTACCCGTAAAGCGATATTAATATTTTTTTAACTTACGCTATTTAAATATTTTAATTATCTTTGCATTATACACCTAATTTGTTATGATCTCAAAATAAGCCTAAAATAAATAAATAATTTATAAACAAAAAGGGGAAACTTCTTGGGTTTCGTTGCTTAAGCAGCATTTAGCTGCCGACTGGTACTAAAATTATTTAGGACGGCGCAAGCATAGTAATAAGCTTAACACAAATATAGCCTTTCTGTTAAATGAAACTTGATAACGTGCAGAGCATGCGGGCGACGGATCTTAACGCATGAAATCTCATTATTGCCCTCAAGGTGCGTCTGAGTCTCAGGGATTATAAAATATCGTCGGCTTCATCCGTGGCGGAAAGCGGTACGGCGAAAGTTTAAATTTCACCCCGCCAACGCAATTTGGAAATAATTAAGATAATGCCATTAACATACTTCCGCGAGAGCTAGCAGTTTAATTATTTACACAAAACATTGGAAGTACGTAGGTTCTTTAATACAAACTTCAAAACGAAACTCTGGTGCCCTTTAAAGCTCCGCGTCGTTATTTGCGTTTACACTCCAATTTGGGCCGATAAAGATAAAAGGCGACCTCGCCCCGCCGGCTTTCGGGCCGCGGCCGTTTGCAGCTTAAAATTCCAATTTTCTCCGAAATTTTCAGCAATTAAAGCCGGAGAGCTTTGCGGCCGGCGGAGTCGCAATTAGGCGGCCCAATTTAATTTTTAATCCGCGAAAGCTAAAAATTTCCTTCTGTGAAAATTAGCATGCAGGGTGCAGGGCGCGCGCCCTCGCGCGCACTGGCGCCTATCTCTTCGACGGCGTTATAACGCCTCGGCTCGCAGGATATCGCTTCTGGAGGTCTAGGGGCAAACTCTAGATATAGGATTCGCTGATTAAACCGACTAGACCAATATCTTGGGAAGTTATTCGCACCCACGTCACCTACTTGACAAGTCCTCTCAGCTAATGCCTCGCGGCTTTAATGGATTTGTAATTTTCCAGTCCGACTTTGCTGGAGATCCCGTAGAGTCTGGAAGGCGCTGACTATTGCTACTGTTAAACCGTGAAATGAGATAGTTTATTGAGGAAAACTACAATCAATGTTGTGTAGTTTTTAAAATATTTGATCAAGTTATTATTGTATGTTGGTGCATTATTGTTTCTATTTAAAATTTTGATATGTTAATGCTTAAAATTGTTTCAAGCTTTTTATACATATACGGGATAATGTGCCAAAAGTTTATGGCCAGACTCTATTCCAGGAATGGTAGGAGTAGAGTACAATACAGTACAGTCATAAGAAAACAAAAATAAGATCGAAAGTACTTGAAGAACTTGAAGATACCATTAATTATTTCACTATGACTATCTAAAAAACAGGATGGTATGCTACACTCATGATACATTAAACGTAAATGTAAAAGTTGTATACAAATTGCTGCAAGCATTTATACTTTTGCATTTCCTTAATAATTCTTATTTTTTACTGCATACTTTATATTATTTATTCATTTTTGTTTAATAAAATGTGTAATAATCATCAATTAACGTTTAGTACTATTTTTATTTTCTGCATCACAAAATACCAAAACTTATTTAAATAATATATACTATATACATTATACGAAGTGAGTTTAAAAATGTTTGGCAACGTAGTACCTTTATTTTGGGACGTTACTCTTTTATGTTTTATTGTGACCCATTTTTTGAAAGTAAACATGCTAGATGATTTGTCCTAATCAAGTTTTATTACATACATGCAATATGTAAACCAAATTCTTGTTTAGTACTATCTGATAAAGGTGTCTCAAATTGCCCAGTTCAAAAATTTCAAAGATCTGTGTTCCCACAAGATTTATCGGATTAGTGTGGTTGATATGTTAAATGAATACTAGTACTCGCAAAAAAAAATATGTTTTCTTAGATTTTCGAAATAAAATGTAGAAGAAAAGTTACTGGGTCTTTATAAACTTTCGCAACTTTTTCTGTTTTTGGCTCATCTGAAATCATTTTTACAGGTTTGACCGAATTAAGTTCAAACTTTTACCAAAGCTACCTCGTAGCACAGTACATACTTTACACATGTAGTTCCTGCTATCGCTTACATACAAAACTAGAACAAACTCGGTAAACTCAGTTATACGACCAAAATCTTAATCTTCGTTTTATGTATCCAATCAGATATCATAAATAGATGAATTTTTAAGCGGTTTGTGGTTATAAGTGAACAAACTAGTCGTACAAGTGGATATTATTAAATGCTTGCTCTACCAAGAAAACTGGAAAATAGACCCATGGTTTGTTATGTCAAATTTGGAGGGAAAAATCAGGACATTTATATAATACCTATTTTAATTCTAACTACTTAACAGGTAAATTACAAAAAAAATTGCTGCATATTCCATAAACATTTCTTAAATTACCCTAAAAAATTAGAGTTTTTAATTTATTTCCTATTTGAGAAATTCAAAATTTTAAACATCAACTCTAATACCACTCACATGCAAGAGAGGTGCATGGGCTATCATCACCACAAATAAGGTTGCACTTCAAAACCTTGCTAGTAATGTTCCCTTTAAAGGTACTATCCAAAAATGCAGAAACCTTAACGATTTGAGACTACAAAATTTTGAGGGGTCCCGCATGCATATGCTCACTTAATGCCAACGCACTCTCCACATCGATGATAGAAGGGAGTATAATCGTATCACGAGGCAGCTTAAAAACAAACTAAAGAAAGCTCAAAAAAATTGTACTAGTACCTTGAAAATTTTTTGTAGATATGATAACTTACTGTGGAAGCCACAAAAGAAGTTAAGCGTCCCCACATCTTATTTCTGCGTACTAAAACAGATGGATGAACTAGAGTAGATGATAAATAGGCTGAAGAATTCATACGGCACCCTTTTGAACTATTTAAATCTCATACAGAAAAGATAGATGAAGACGTTGAAGGATTCCTAGATACACTCCTGCAACTGTCACTTTCAATAATTTTTTTTCCTCTAATGAGATAAAGAATGAAATAAAATTCCTTAAAATTAACAAGGCTTTTGGCTATAATCTAATTACAGCAACAATGACTGTCGTTTACCCCCAATATGCTTTAAATGCACTGGAGATTATCACTACTTCTTATGTACAAAGTTAATAATAGAGATAACCCTTAATTCACAAATTGTAGAGGTGACCATATGACTAATTATAGGGACTGTCTATTTTATTAAGAAACAAATTGAAAGAACATCCTTCCCAATAATCAAATATACTAACCCCAACGCCATGCTAAAGGGGAAAATTACTTCCAACACAACATATCCGCACACAATAACATAAATACCCTAAATTCCATATCAAGTAATCTTAATTCAAGTGCATCCAGTACTGACTCTCTTGCAACAAAAACCTTTCCGACCATTGTTGATTTCATTACCCCATATCTTGATCAGATCAAAAATTTTATAATGTCTATGATTCTAATGCTGTTTCAAAATGGCAGCAAATAATCTGAATATTAAACCAAAGTTAACCCTCCTAAACTAGAATGTCAACCGTATTAAAACTCAACGCTATTAATTTCCTTTATCGCCAGGCACTGCATAGGCTAGGGTGTATCACCAATGAGTTTTGGTGTGAAAAATTTACCATATCAGGATACAACATTTACCAAAAAAACAGGAAAACTGCAATGGGGTGGGGAGGCTCTGCAGTAATAATTAAACGTAACATAGCAGCTACACTGGTAAAACTATCAAATATCCCCAATCTTAAAGCTGTAAAAATAAAACTGACGATGAGCTAAATACTTTTACCTTCCAACTGACAGCTGAAATTTCGCTACCAGTCCAAATATACGAAATGCATTCAAAAGAAACATGCGGCTTATTTCAAAATATGCGTGCGCTCTTTGTGAATGCGTGACAGTGATGGCAGCACTGCACGGCACACAAGACTCCAACGGCAGCGGCGAAAGTAAAGACTCTTTTGATACTTAAAATGGCGACGTTGTCATTGCAAGAACAGCATGTAATTATTTGTTTTCTCTATTTGCGTGGTGTGAAACCAATTGAAATACATTGCCAGTTGAGTGAGAGATGTGGTGATGGTGTTATGGATGTGTCTAATGCGCATTTGTGGGTGGGACAGTTCAAAGAAGGCAGAACGTCGTGTGACAACAAACCAAGACAATCTTGGCCTCACACCAACCGGTCGGCCGACATGATCAAGCGAGTGGAGAAACTTGTTTTGGAGGATCGCCGAATGAGTGTGGAACACATCGCCTTCGAAGTTAGAATTTTCGTGGAATCTGTGCACACAATCCTGCATGAAAATGTCCTTCAGGTAGGTGCCACAGATACTAATAACTTCTAAGTGATTCCTCATGCTTTCTACTCACCTGATCTGGCTTCTAGCGACATTTCGCTGTTTCCTATGATGAAAGACACTGTCCATAGTTGCAAATTCACTAGTCGCGCATCAGCAATTTTGTAGTGGTTAAAGAAGACTCCCAAAGAAGCGTTTGCAGCGACCATGAAATCATAGCGTTGACGTTGTGAAAAATGTGGATGGCTGCAGGGAGATTACGTTGAGAAGCGACACAAGTTTCACAGTTTTCGTGTGATTAGTTTGTGAGAAAAAAATCGGAGGTTTTATAACTTAAATGCATCTCATATCCATTTTAATTATTAGCCAGTACAGTTCAAAATTATTTAGGTCATAAATATAATAAAATCGAACAAGGACTCCAACAGACCAGTTTCATATCGTCCTATTAGTCTTCATCTTGTTTTATCTAAACTCCTCGAAGAATTGCGACTAAAAGGACTACACCAGATTGTCATACTTAATGAACTACTCTCAAATTATCAGTTTGATTTTTAACAAAGCCACTACACAATTCAACAATAGCATTGTACTACTGACATCATTAATAGGGCTTTAAAAATAGAAATACTGCTCTACTTTTTTTTTAGACGCTCGTCAAGCCTTTGTGGCATTCAGGATTATTATATAAAAGAAATGCTTTATTTCTACAGCAGCATTATTTATTAATCAAATCCTATCTGACTTATCAAATCTTTTAAGTTAAATTAGCCACACAATCTCATCCTACCAAGAAGTTAAGTCGGGTGTTCTGCAATGTAGTGTACTTGGTCCACTCCTTTACCTCCTCTACAGGGTTTATTGAGAAAGTATGAAATAATTCAATAAAAATAAAAGTATTGCTGGTAGTCGTTTATTACTTTAAAATCTTTCTGTATCTACACGGAGTTTCCAGGGTTCCTGTCACGCTTTGAAAGCTTTCTGGAATGCGGAAATTAAAATGCTGTTTATGGTCTTTGTCACAGAAGTTTGGACCCTTTCTACCAAGCCAAAGCGGATTCCTTTCAGGCTAAATTTGCGTTTTATAAACAGAAGGAAGTCGGGCGGGGTCAAGTCTGGGCTGTACGACGGTTGGGGTAACGTTGCTACGTTGTGCTTGACCAAAAATGTCTTCACTAGCAGCGATGTGTGCCTGTTTTTTCAACCCCTGTGCTATTCAATCGAACACTTAAACGCCGATCAGAATCCAAAAATGGTTTCATTTTCACCAAATTGTTATCACCACGGATCGTTGATGGACGCCTTTTGCGTCCTTCCTCTTCCACGGCTTCTCTTTTCTCACGAAACATCTCATACCATTAAAAAATTCTTGTTTTTGACTTGGCCCTCTTCTCGTAGGCTTTTCTTATCAGGTTTAAAGTATCGATGACGATTTTTTTGAGTTTGTCACAAACCTTCCCCGCATAACATTGCTCTAATGCTGCAAGTGTAATTTATGACACATAATCAAAATACAAATCTTCACCCTCTTAAGACTCGGAGGCAACTGAACTGGGTCGATTTTTTCTCTTTACCATTCATCCTACCGCAAATCAGGTTTTTCTAGCCCTTCTGAAAAACTATTCTCGATACTTTTCTCACAAACCGTGTATATCACAGATTTTTTACCGTCATCCATAATACTAACTGAAACCTTGCTTGTGACGAAAGTCCAACAACCGCATCCTATGTAAGTACTATCTGTAGTTGGATGAACAAATACCAACTTAATTAATTAAAGCAAGTCAATTGAGGCAACATTTACTCTATGGCGTCAAGAGTGCGAACTAGTGATAGTGAATAACATTGCAATACCACAGCCTACGGAAGCACGATACCTGGGAATTCATCTGAACAAATAAACTTATCCGGAAGTCTCACATATTAAAGAACCGGAAGTAATAAAATATAAAAAATAACAATAATAATTTAGTTACTCGGCAGATCTTTACGCTTATCGCTCTATAACAAGCCCCTGCTTTATAAAACTATTCTTAAACCAATTTGGACGTATGGAACACAGCTTTAGGGATGCTCCATCTCGTCAAATGTAGTCATATTAGAATGTTATCATTTCAAGATTCTCCAAATATTAATTGATGCTCTATAGCACATAAACAATAGCAAAAATTTAATTTTACAATCAACTACCACGCACGTGCAAAGACTAAAGACTCATTCTAATGCGACAATCCAATCTATACTTGACGAAAGCTATCATAAAAAGCTGCAATTAAAATGGTCTCGTGGTACAGTAATATAAATATTTTATATTTTAAAATCTATATCTAAATATTCATTTCTTATTAAGTCATTTGAAGTAACATTATTAAATATTACTATCTACGTTATTTCTGCTGTCTCATACAACTTAGCAAGTTTGTTCCAATTGCTAATAAATTTCAATGACAATAAAAAAGTCTCCGTGAACTTAAATGTATTTATTACATCTTGGAATTGGAATTTCAATGCCCTTAAAGAAATATTTTGAAGTTCATCTGCAAAACTCTTTAAAACAACCTCTTGCAACTCTTTTATCGAGCAGAAAAAGGAAATTTGACCTAGTATATTACTCTCTTATCCTTAAAACCGTTATGTAATTGATGCTATCCTCCTCCTCAGTCTTAATTCTCAGTAGGGATTGTGGTGATCACTTGAATTGCTTCTTATCATTTTGCTCGGTCTTGCGCTTTAATTGTGAGTGTATGCATAGATTTTCCAGTTAGCTTTGTAATTTGATCCATCCATCTGGTAGGTAATCGACCTCTGCATCTTTTTCCTGCTACCTTCCCTTGTATTACTAATTTTTCTATGTTGTTAGGTTTTTTCCTCATAACTGATGCTATAAGCTGTCGTAATACTCTTCGTTTACTACTATGTTTCGTTCCTTAATGTCAATTAGCAAAATTTCTCTTAAATCCCAAAGTCCGCTGTCGTAATCTTTTTCTTCGATTGAGTTACCTTTGTCTTTATATTGACTTTCTTTTTGTTAAAAGATCATGCTCTTATATCCTGTAACAATTAAATAACTTCTTCTTGGTCGTTGTAATTGAGGTTTAAAAATTGTTTACAGGGGGTTACACGTTGCTGATTTTGAACCGCTCGCAAAAGTCAGAGTACTCATCTTATATATGTGAAGGTGCTTATAAAGAATGTGTCGCATAACTGTATCAAAACTCTTGCTAATAATTATTTTAGTTTATACACCTATTTTTAGCATCTCATGTTTCAACGAAGGCGACGTTTTCTTTCTAAAGCACTTCAACTAGTCGACCTGCACGTGGTTTTCTTCAATGCTTTTTAAACCCACATGCATTTATTTTGCTCATTCCTTTATAGTAAAATAAAAGGATAAAAATTTACTGTATACGACATCTAAACGTTGACTTAATATAACTAAAACCTTCTCTAATAAGTAACAAGTGATCCGACTGAAACAAATCAGCTGCTGAAATTTCGACAAACATATTCAGGTTAAGAACTTTTGGCACTTACCTCGTACATCCAATCCAAATTTCCAAATTACTAACTTAAATTGGCAACTAATTTGTTTTAATGCATTTTTAGCCGTTGATGAAAATGATTACTGATTAGTCATTTCGCTGCTTCCTATGGATTTTTTAACTTCATAATAGTAATGCAGGACTGTAGAAAGTACGAGGGTTAGAGAGTAAGTCATGGCAACTATTTTTTTTCTAAGATAAGGGATGATATTACAAAATATCGCTTACATTCATAGTGCGTGTCTGTTCAATTATAGAACATCTCATGCTGTGGATACACGTTATGAAAGCACATTTTATGATACCTTCTTTCATTTGAAAAAATAGTTGACATGACTCCAACCCACTTCGTGTACAGAATTTGTTCGAAAGTTATGCAATTAAGTTTGTAAAAAAAAATTAAAATATTGTTACAATCGTTTAAAATTTTTCAAAGAACTTTCCTTGGGCATCCACATACTTTTACCAGCGATTTTTTATGTATGGTACGCATTTTGAAAGGCGTTGATGAGGACCTCCTTTAGAGCCTTTATTGCGGCGGTTCGGACTGCTTCAGTGGTTCGAAAACAGGACGCACTTGATTCTCAGGAACAAAAAGAAGTCTGTCGGAGCCAGTTAAGGACTGTAGGAGGGCTGGGGCAACGTTTACTCGGAATTATCACTCGAGTCTCCTTGTAGTCGTCAGTCAACAATTTGGGGGTCAACTTGGTACACTTTCGCATATGCAAATTGTGGCTAACAATTTTGTGCACAATGGGTTTTTAGAATACAGGTACTGAGAGTCTCTGCTATCATTCGAAAACTCATTTGAAGGCCGGTATTTAAATGATCAGGCACACGAGATACATTTTTGCCACTTTTGCTGGTTGACGGCCGTGCAGAACGGAAGTCCACTTTGTCCAGGACATTTTTAAACAACTTCAAAACTTGAGAATACGAAAGAGCAGAGTTCTTGCGGTCTGCTTGAATTATTTGGTGGATTTTGGCAAGGCTTTTGTTCAATTTAGCCCAGAACTTCATCGCGTAACGTTGTCCGATAGTTTTCTACGTAACACAAGTACTAACAGCAGGTTTACGGAAACAGCCATTATAATAGTCCTAAAGCTCATAGTAGACCGAGCTTTGAAGCATTGTGAAGCTAATAGTATCCCCCCTCTAGTTAACCCAACCGTCCCGAGCGCGCTGCGACCAAGAGAACAAATTGCATTACTTTCCAGACAAACTCTATATATCGCTAATGTTATTCTTTAAAATGCCACTTCACTTTATTATTTTCCGTAGAAAGTATTATTAGCAATAAAGAATAATAATCAAACCAATTAAGCTATCAAAAAAAAATAATTAACATTTAATAGAGAAGGTCAAATCGGGACCTATTATAAAGGGTAACTTTTGATTTTTAGCCCAGTGCATCTTTTAAAATAGTCTTACATAATTTTGTTCTAATTTTGACTGCTCTATAACCAATTTTTGTAATTTATTAAAAAATATATTGTAAAATTATCTTATGTAATATGTAATTTAAACCAAGAATACTTAAAATACTTTTTGAAACGCTGAACGCAACAATGATTTTATTTTATTGTTACAGTATGATATTCTAAATAATAATTTTTATTTTCACAAGTTTTAAGTCTCTTTAAATTTCTTTATCATAGTAACAACCTACATACATAAGAAAACCTATTTATTTCTATGGTTTTATATAAATGCCTAACATTAAGCTCTAATCAATGAGCAATTATGGGTGTCTAAGCGCGTCTATTAACATAGTTTAATGAAATCGAAGAGATTAATCGGATCAAACCAGCTCGCCCCATTTGCGAGGGCGAGCGGGTTGGGCAACCGATTGAAATTAACTCGAAATTTCATCTTGAATGAGTAATGCTTCGCATTAGCATAACGCCACACAGGATCAGCAGATTAATGCAACAAATCCGGCAGACAAACCGAATTACTGGGGCTCAGGAAGAGAGACTTTGTCGCTACAAATTGGGATGCTGGGACGGCGAGCTGTGTTTCTGTTTGTGTTTTATCTGCCGCTGTATAGCCGCGTTAAAATTTAATTTTCATTTCGCAGCAATAGAGAATTTAAAAATCGAAATGGAGGGATCTGGAATTACCAGAGGGCTGAAAAATGTGTCCCCGCTTTCATTAAATATTTATGGGTACAGATAGCGCAAAACGCCAAAGGAGGCATTTTAGACCCGAAAGGAATTGCATGTCAATCACGATCAAACTTTAACGTGGCTCTGATTTTGCTAGAATGGGAAGAAGATAAGTATGTGTCCTTTTAAAATATAAATTTTTGTATTGTAGCATACGTACATTCAAAGTTAAGTTATTTAAAACGAAGAACGCCATTTTGTTTTAAGTGTCTAAAGACAATGATGATGATAACATCAACAGCGCGTATTTTAACTTTTATATTTTATGAATAGTCTTCGCAAAACACAAACTGGCACATAAAGAAAAACCATAAATACACAAAACAAGAGAAACAGTTTAAACAGCGTCCTAAAAATACAGAGGCCGGGAGAGGTGTCCTCAGTCATAATCTGGCGTAACTCCTACACCTATTAAATTAAATGCTTCAAAATAATTAGATAGTACCCAAATCCAGGCTACGACTCAAATTTACTCTATGTTAATGTATATATTAACACAAATGAAAGCAAAACAAGAGACAGTCGAATAATACCAAAAATTATTGTAGTGCTTTTACTGTGGTGATACCATCAATGCCAAAGGTGGAACCCTTAAGAATTTTTACTTGGCCTGGAGAAGAAAAAACACGAACTCATTTTAAACATGAACTCTAACACAATCCAAAATGATGTCAAGCAAATACTTCAAACTTGAATTCCAAGTCAATTGACGAGCGACAACAACCAATAAACGTTGAACCAGAAAAACCAGCCACATTAACAAATAACGCATACGAAGAAGTACAGAAAATTAAACAGGATGTCGATTGAAACCGATTTGAACAAAAACTCAACCTCTGAGACTGTAAAAAATTAAATAAAGTTAAACTAATTAGAGTGGTAAAATATCAAACTGCTTTAACTAATACCTTCACATCAAAACTAACACATGACAAATTTTTGAATTTTACTGAAGTTAACCAGAATACTTCAATTATAGCTGATAAGGCTGAAGAGAGAATAATTCCAAAGACTGTCCAGAAATAACCTTCGTAGAAGTAACCAATTCGTATGATTATGGAATCTTAAAAAAATAACAACATTAAAAGCACAAAAGAAAAAATATAAAGAAAAAAAATTATTTAAGAAGATAAACAAATAGAAGTAATCTTCATTAAAGATATGAAAAGATTTTACTATCAGTTAAACAATCCAAAAATTACGTTACTGAATAACCTTCCAAACAACAGGTCTTAAAATTCTGGCGTGATATACTAGAAGAGAGTGCCATCCACAATGATAAAGCGACATAGATCTAACAGGGGAGAAAGAATCATAAAGAGTTAAGACTAGGATTATAAAAGAATTTCACAGTCACTAAGGTACTCATAATGTAGAGCGCCTGCGCTCGATAAGTTACAAAATGTTTAGCTTAAAAAGCTAACAGCTTTTCTTAAAGGTTTAACAAGAGCTTTAAGTGACATTATGAACGACTCTGTGATTAACATTTTCAACCTTTTTTTTACTATGAAAAGACAAGAACACTAAAGACTGTTTAGTAAGTTGGTTGTGTGTATAAGAAAAAATTTCTGAAAAATTTGGGCAAGGAATGGATACTTATAAGAAGGCCTTTGATAGTTTGCTTCGTGCATTGCTAATTTACTAGATAATTTAAGTAATGGAAATCTACTGAATTTTGCCAATCATAACTCAATTTGTATAAACATCAAATAAACAGTGAAAAACTGACGTGTGGCTTTATTAAGTCGATGGTCACTTTAAGACAAGAAACTATTATAAAGGAATATTTTAAAGTAAGTATTTCTTGTAGTTTTGTTTAGTTCTAATTAATATAAACAGGCAAAACTCTAATAATAAAGTAGCCACTTGTGAAAGATGAGACGCAACTAAAACAAGGATTAATTATTTTTAAAACACTTATTGACAACATAAAAATGGAGTTTGGTTTGGATCAGTGCGCTACGCGTATTTTTAAACGTAGAAAATCGTTTAAATACCAAAATACTGAGGTAAATAACCAAACGGTCATTCAAAACATGGGATTCAAAACAGGGATGGGATATATAAATACGTGGGTGTAAAAGAAAGTGATGGTATTAATAAGAATACTGTTATTGTGTTCGTCAAGTTCTCATGACTGAGATAAGTTCTAAAAACAAGTCCAATGCTGTCAACACCTTAGTTGTCGTAGTCGTATCATACAGTCATATGTTTGTTATAATTGGCTGGTTGAGAACAGATACAAAAATAATGGATAAAAAGGCAAGAAAATTAATAACTATTGAAGTTTATTAATATTGAAAGACTTCGAAGCAAGAGATAAGACTAATTAAACTATAGTCAGCATTTCATGTGCATATTATTGACCTAAGCTAATACATAAAACTAGGTAAAGGCAGATTAAAGAATCTAGATCATAATGCCACCAAAGTTCAGTAATATTTAAAAAAAATCCAAAAGATCAAAAAATATATAAGGCAGAAGACCAAACTTCAAAACTGAAAACAAATATGTGCAAAGGTAACATAAAACTTTGAAGAGTCGATCCATAGATGAACAACTTTTTAGAGACCTGAAAAGATTATTTCTTTGGTAACTATGCATCCGTGCAGTGACTTCGTAGTTAGAAAACTTATAGCAGTACAAGACCAGACACTTAAAACCAAGTACCACCAGAAAAATATCTTAAAACAGCCAGAAGTTAGTAAATACAGATTATGCAACAAGGCAAAAGAACATACTAGTCATATTATTATGGGCCACTTACATACACGCAGAGATATGATGTGTATGTGCAATAATCACAAAAACTGTCAAATAAATATTAGAAACATCAGAAAGAAAAGATCGTAAACGTCAACTATATCAGCATCATCGGTATGTTCCAATAGACACAAATAGGATCACCTTGGCCGATTGTCCTTATATAGTACTGCAAGACAAAAAAGAGAGAACCTACCTGTTTACTGATCTAGCTATTTCATATGACTCAAACATCATGCTAAGAAAAAATAAGAAAATTAGTAAATATAAGAAACTAAAAATTGAGATCAGTAAGATAAGAATAAATAAGAGTAACTCACTAATAGTTAATCTACCTTACGTGGATAATCGGCATCATCCAATTTACATTTGATGCGACAAGAAATAATTTTTTTCAGAATTTCAATGATTGTAGAAGCTGTACGGCATATGGTGTCACCCTGTTGACACCATATGCATTGTAGACCAATATTATTATTGTATTATTATATTACAATATTATGAATATGTATATCCAAGAAAAATACAAAATTAAACGTCTAAATCAATCTAATTTGAAAGACCGTAGAGTTAAAACGTTGTAACCATTTACCTGTATACCTTGATCCATCAATCCGTTGCGAAGCACGCTCGGATGCACTTTAATACATTCAGTGCACTTCTCTTTAAGTTGTTGAATCTGCTGCTTTATTAACGGTACTTTTAATTATGTTAGAACATATCAAGGTGTATCCACAATTAACTGTTGTAGTATTTTTATGTTAAAATTACTTGTACTCCATAATTAAATTCTAAATGACCATATGAGTGTGAGTAAGGTTTTCTACTAAAGTTTAGGTTGTCTGCTTGTCATTTAATATATATTGTAAGATTGTTGTCTAAATTGCTGTCTTTTTGCAGTTTGTATTTTGCTAGGGACGGTGCGTAGCAGCATAAACATAGTTTTCAGTGGTATCATACGGAAACAATGTTTGTAAGAATCTACAGCATTAGTTTTGGTGATTGTAAAGTAGCGATTTACTAATTTTGACAATCTAATTTTACGTTCAATAAACTACAAGTCGGGTTGGCATAACTACATAGACCAATTCTGCGCGGTCAAGTACATGGTAAGGCAAACAACTTTAATATACTAAATTATAATATGGATATTAATATCTATGAGTAATAATAAAGATATAAAGTTAAATAGTAGCAAAAAAGTAAAATTATTATATCACCAATAAAAGAACAAGAATGGAATTGTAATAAGGGGATGGAATTGAATTTAAAAAAATTAGAGCAGACGATAATAAATAAAATAGAAAATGAAAAGAAAAATTGTTAAAAAAATAGGCCACTGAAATAAAAAACATTTAAATGAAAGTATAGTCTAATATTGAACATAAGGTAGAAAGTATAGAAAAAAGAAAAGAAGATTTAACAGTCGCATCCAGGTGATGCTGTTCTGTTCAGTGCTGTCAACTTTCTCGGCTTAATTCTGCCCCAGGATGTTACAGTTATAACTCTCAAGCCAGGTTTGAGTTGGTTGTTTAATTTGAGATTCCAGTCGTGTGTCCATTGGGCTTTTGAGTCGTAGTTGCTATTTTGGAGCCGTTTAGCCAGGCGAATTGAAGAGTTCTCGATTTTATTTGGGTGCGTCTCAGTTGCGGGATATCCTCGCAGATCGGCAGTTTTGATTTGCTACAATTTTCGTAAGCTCTCGTAGTAGGGCCTCATTTTTACGTAAGTTTAAGAGGAGTACATTGCATAGCACTGGCAGTCATTGTGTAGGTGTTCTGATTGTACCAGAATTAAGTCTCATTGCATTATTGAGCTGTCTGTGAATAAGTTTAGTATGGTAGTTATTGATCCATACTGGCGAGCAATATTCGGCAGGGGAAAACACCAGAGCAAGTGATTAAGTACGCAGAGTAGTAGCAGTAGCACCTCAACTAGTACCACATAGTTTCTGAATTATGTTATTCCGAGTCCCTATCTTTGCGGTCACAATTTTCAGATGTTTCCGGTACTACGGTGTACGATTAAGTGTTATTCCCAGGTATTTAGGGTACTTATTGTTTCGGAGTAAAGTGTCATCCAATCGTATTTCTATTTGGGTGTTGGCCATTTTATTGTTAAGGTAGAATGTCGACGCTTCGGTTTTGTTAGGATTTGATTTGAGTCTCCGCCTCTTGAAATGTTCGCACAGTGTAGCAAGGAAGTTGTTAAGGACTGCTTCTGTACCATTAAGGGTTTTGTGCTGGGTGGCCAAAGCTATGTCGTTCGCGTAACAGATTTTTTTAGATATTGTATCCGGGAGATTGGATATATACAAATGAAATAGAAAAGGCGCCAGGACTAACCCCTATAGGAGACCGTTATTAACTAATCTTGACTTGCTCATATTTTACCAGGCGCAACTCAAAAGCTACTATTACCTAGCATGTTTTGTATTAAGCGTGCCGTTATTTGACAGGGAATTATTTTTAAAAGCTTATCCACTACTCTCTCTTTCCAGACTGTGTCATAGGCTGATTTTAAGTCAAGGAACACTGCATATGTCTTCAGGTTTTTTTGGAAGCCAGCCTCTATGTAAGATGTTAGTGCAAGTACCTAGTCACAGCAACTGGTTGTTCTAGAGGTAGATGCTTTTCGATGGCATCACTGATTCTGTTATAGATGAGTCGCTCGAAAAGTTTGTATGAGAAACTGAGAAGTGCTATAGGCCTATAACTTTGTGGCTGATCTGTTGGTTTTCCCGGTTTTAGAATGGCTATTATTTTAGATTTTTTGAATTTTTTTGGAAGATGGTTACTTGTTACGATTCTAGAGAAAAAGTGTGTCAACCACCTGATAATATTGTTTGTTGCCAGCTCTGGTGAAACATGTAGACTTTTTTCCCGAGTGAGCACTAGAGCCACCGAGTTTTCGCAGGAGACTCCATGCTTTCCTGCTTGATCTAGAGAGCCCCATCCCCTCCATCGCCTCTGTAAACCGTTGTCTTCTAGAAGCATCCAGGCTATGCAGGAGGTCGTCCGATATCTCTTGTTCGCCGCTGTTGATAAAATCCTGATAAAGTTGATCGGAGTGTTCACTCCACCCCGGAATATATTCTTTTCTGAATCCTTTCAGAATGTACTTTTTAGTTGTAGTTATTCCGGCATTTTGAAAACGTATGTAAAGGTCGGTGGCATATCTTTCCCAGTCGACTTTTTGAAAATTCCACCTAGGTCGGGGGGTAGACCTGATCATCGGTATTGAGATACCAATCTCCAAGATAATTGGTCTATGTTGGCTGTGGGGGAAGTTAATGCAACTTTTCTCTGGGTCGGTAATGGTCTGTTCTTGCTGTCGATAGTTACGAAACATAGGTCTGGGTTGTAATCCCTATCCCACGCGGCTGAGTGAAATGTGCGACGAAGATAAGGCACAGTTTATTTATCTCCGCCTACTCTACGACAGCCTCACCGCAGTTATTGCTTCGGGCATACCTCCACATTTCCCGGTGGCTGTTGAAATCACCTGCGTATACTGTTGAGTGTTTGGATAATGGGAAGACGTTGTTAGGCCATTTTTGGTTAGGGGGTTTGTACACATTTACAATTTTTAAATCGCCTAATGAAATGTCTACTTTGCGGATGTCATTCTCTGAGGTAGCAATGAGGAGTTGGACCTTATCGATGTTGTTTCAAACATATGTAGCGATGCTGTACGTTCAATAATAGGTAGCTCCAATCAGATTAAATCCGTAGATTCTTCCTTTCTTTTGTAGGTCTTCTGCTGAGGACGCATGGGTTTTCTGGGGAGAACTACATCGACGCTATTGTCAAAAAGAAATTTTGTAAGGTAGTCGCATTTAGCTCAACTAATGCTCTCTATATTCAGCTGGCAGATTCAAACAGAAGATCTAAGCCTTTTAGTCATTTAGTCTTTACAGGCACCATTTGGGTTATTTTTGTGGCTTAGCTGGATGTATTTGTTGCCAAGAGATTTTAATGGATAGTCTGGGAGTCGGTTTTTAGATTATCTAGCCATGATATAATCACATTGTCCAGGATGCACCACGGGGAGGCTAGTCTGCTTTGCCATTTGTTGATATAATATAGTATTTATTAATGATATAATATAATACAGATCTGTATTTTAAGTAATGAAGATAAATCTACAAAACAAAATTTATTACAGATATCACTACAAGACTTTAGTGGTTATTCTCCTTGAGCGTCAACACACTTCTCCAGGCGAGTTTTCTACGCTTCGTACGCTCCCGAAAGTCAGCAACTGAAATATTCTTCAAAGCACGCATGCAACTGCTTTGACAGCATTCAAGATTCCGTGGTGACGTTCTTTGGGGGCGGTTTTCACTCTGGGAAAGAGAAAAAAGTCTGAGTTCCAAAAGATCTTTCAAAACGGCCTCACGGTTTTGCATTTGCTCATTCGTCAAAACTTTCGGAACGAGCTTGGCGCAAATCATCTACATCTCAAGATCCTCGACGATAATTTTGTGAACAACCATTTTATCGATTCCTAGCTTATCCGCGATAAAACGAATACTTAAACGTCGGTCCGAGTTCAGCAAATCTCGCACACGTTGTTCGTTCTCTCCAGTTCTTGAGGTTGACGGGCGACCTGTGCGGGGTTCACCTTCACCCTTTCTCGGCCTTATTTGAACATTTTGTGCCACCTAAAAACTTGAGCTTGCGATAAGCTTTCACTGCCGTGCGCTTGTCGAATCATTTCCAGCGTTGATGCACCAGATTTTCCAAGGCGAGCACAAAATTTGATTGCATAATGCCGTTCAATGCTTTGCTGCATTTTAAGCTTGCACACACTTCTTTGCACACGTATGCGCCGCGCGTGATCATGCCTCAACGAAAGCCAGCAGGCGACTGCCGCTTAGAGCGTATTCAAGGTCAAACCCTCTACCGACTCCAACCGGTCCCAGCGCCGTCTGACGTATATTCGCTTCAGGACAAAAATATTCTCACTTATTTAAAATACAGACCCTGTATTCACCAATGATGTAATATAATATTTACCAATGAGTTCTATACTTTTAACAAAACTTGAGGTTTATGTTCTAGCTAAGCATAATGGGAAGTAACTCTATTTAGAAAGTTCGTTCACTTAAAGTAATTTTTAAAAAAAGTCTTTTGGCTAAAGTTAATGTACTATATAATCTAATTTTAAAAAATTTATAGTAGAATGTTTTAGATTTAAAAAAACTTGCAAAGTTACAAAATAAAATTTTTTTAGATACAAAAAAATTTTGGTTTAATGCTGTATGAAAAATTACTTTTTTAAATGGGAGACATTCATTTTGCAGACTGTTTTTTTTTATAGTGTTTGGCAACTGCCGAACAGTTATCGCTTTTCTAGCCAGTGAGTGCTCAACAAACTCGTCTTAACATTTGCTTGGTTGTTGGGCAGTCTACGCAATAATTTATATACTTCTCGGGATTTGTTAATCCAAACAAATAAAATTAGTTACTTTATTTCTGGTCGTAAGAAACATACGTGTGTCTCGCCTCATTAATATGCGGTTTATTTTATTGGCAAGGATTTTATTCTCTTAGAATTGAGAGTTAGCACTATTTTTGATCTAATTTTGTTTCTAATTAGATGGGATACCGATTCTTTGAAATGCCCACTTTGTAGTAAATCTGTTTGTCGATTTTTTTGTGTCGAAAAGTCTGGTAGATTTGGTGATAGGAAATTTTGCTACTGAATAAATGGATTTCGAGAGAAATATGATGGAATTTGTGTACTAAACGATGTCGTTTAAAAGCTCTCTTATTAATAAAAAGAAAAAAAAATATATTGTTTTATTTCCATAGTTGGTGTGGGTTTGTTTTAGGTGTAGAAAGAGTTCGGGAAACATTTCTCGTTTATCTTCTTCTTTCCGTATTTTAACCTCTATCTGGGTCTTCCGGAGTTCAATATTTTTTTCCATTCTTTTCTGTTCATCCAAGTGCCTTACTGGATATCCCACTTTTGCTTCAGGCTTCCTACTTCCTCATTCCAACCTCTTCTTGCCCGTCCCCTCTTTCTTCTTCCTCTGTATTGCTTTTTTCGGGAGCCTGTTGTTACCCATTCTTTCGACATGTCCGTACCACAAGAGTTGCCTTTTTTCAATTTCTTCCAAGATGTCCCTTTCTGTATCCATTATTTCACGTATTCTTGTATTTCTGACTCTATCTCTTCGGGATATTCTCGCTGATCTTCTCCAATAGTCCATTTCCATTACTTTCAGTTGATTTTTATGTTGTTCCGAGAGTTGCCAGATTTCGGCTCCATATAGTGCCACACTTTGTACATAGCGGAGTATATTTTTTTATTCTTTTTGCTTATATTTGCATCCCAAAGTATACCATTTAGCGCACCTATAACTTTCCGGCCTTGTTTTATTCTCTCTTTTACCTCTGTGTTATATAATCCTTGTTTTCCTACTGTTGCTCCCAAATATTTGTATTCTTCACATGTCGGTATACTTTCGCCTGTTTCTAAGGTTAAAGCGTCTTGTTTATATCCTATACAAAGATATGCTGATTTATTTACATTAATTTTAAGCCCCATTTATCATATTCCTCTATAGCTTTCCTTGTCATGTATTCAATGTCTTCTATTTCTTGTGCCATAATAATTTGGTCGTCGGCAAATTGGAACGTATATAATGTAGTGTCCTCGTCCAGTGGTATCCCCATTCCCATACTTTTCCTTTTCCATTGTTCGAGTGCTTTTCTATATATATATATATATATATATATATATATATATATATTTGAATAACGTCGGTGAAATACAGCAACCCTGCATTAGACCTTTGGTAAGTTTAAATTCTGTTGTCAGTTCCGCTCCTACCTTTACTCTCGTTGTTTGATTGTCATATAGGTTCTTCACAGTCCTGACTAATGTACTGTTGATGTTGCTGCTCTCCATTACGTCCCACAGTTTTTCAGGGTACGTTATCATAAGCTTTTGATATGTCGAGAAATACTAAATGCAGTTCTCTGCCGGTTGCTAGTTTTTCTGCACAATTTGTGTTAGACAGAACAGGTTATCCAAACATGATCTGCCTGCCCTAAATCCGCTTTGTTCTTCCGCTTCTTCGGCTTGATATTGTTGTTCAATTAAGTCTCGAATAATTCGTCCATATATTTTGCTAAAAGTACTTGTAACTGCTATTCCTCGGTAGTTGTCGCAGATGTCTCTTTTCCCTTTCTTGTGTATTGGAGATATATATCCTGTTTTCCATTCATTTGGTATATTTCCCTCATTTATGCATTTATTCATAAGTTTTGTTATCATCCTATACAATTTCGGTGTTCCATTTTTTACCAACTCAACGGGGATTCCTCCTGGACCGGGAGCCTTTCCATTTCTCATTTCTTTAATTGCTTTAATTACTTGTTCTTCTTGTATTTCTATGTAGTTAATATTTATCGTTCTTCCTTCTGTCATCGTAGTTTCTTGGAATATAGGTCTTTTCTCGGTGAGTAGCTCTAAATAGTATTGTTTCCATTCTTCGCCAGGAATATTTTGTATTATTGTTTTTTCTCGATGTGGAGCTTTTACATTCCTTATGAATTTCCATACCTCTGTCGTCCTTCTTCCTCCTATGTACCTTTCTATCTCGCTACACTTTTTTCCCACGTTTGTTGTTTTGTAGTTTTTATCAATTGTCTTACTCTAGTTTGTTGGATCTTATAGGCATCTCTATCTTCATCTTCTTTAGTATTTAGCCACTTTGTATATAGTTCTTTTTTGTAACGTATTTCCTCCATTAGGTCTTCGTTTATCCAATAATTTCTTGGTTTTTCTCTAACCTCTTCTCCTAAGGCTTCTTTTGCGGCTTGCTGTAGGCCTGCTCTTAAATGTTCATACATCTCTGTGTTTGATCCTTGTAGATGTTCGTTAAGTTTTTGATCCAATCTATTTTGATATATGTATTGTATGCTACTTTGTTGTAGACTTTGTATGTTGTATCTGACTTGTATTTTCTCTGTCTGTTTTGGTATTACTACCTTGTTTTGCCCTTTGGGTGAAAACACTATTTTGGCTTTCACCAAATAGTGATTCGTTCCGCATGTCGGGCCTCTGTAAGCTCTAACATCCTGGATTCTACCGGTAGAATACTGTCGAGTTATAACATAGTCAATGATTGTTCTTCGTTGTCGTGCATGTTCCTCAAAAGTATATGTATGAATTTTCTTGTGTTTATAAAAACCATTTTGGATTTTTAGGTTGTTACTTTCACATAGACCTATAAGCCTTTCTCCATTACTGTTTCTTCTGGCATCACCAAATTGTCCTACGACTTTATCGTTCGTCTTGCATCCTACCCACGCGTTGAAATCGCCCAGTAACAGAACTTCTCGTCGCGTACCACATTCATTTATTATATCGTCTAACCTACTATAGAATTGGTCTTTGTTCGTGGGGCTATCATCTTCATTAGGTGAATATATATATATCTAAAACTCTCGAGGTTAACTTTGATAATCCTCTCGTCTACTGCTTCTCAACTTTTTATTTGTTTTCCATATTTCTTCTTAATAGCCATAGAAACTCCCTTTTTTCCTCTTTTGTTTTTTGGGACTCCACTCCACATGTGTAAGTATTGTCCTATTTCCTCTATTCCCGTTCCTTTCTTTTTTGTTTCTGTCAGAGAAATTACGTCCATTCCCATTTATTCTATCTCGGCAAATACTTCTTGTGTCTTTGTTGCTAGTCCTTGTATATTCCAAGTTCCTATATTCATTGTCCAATTCTTTCGTTGTATTCGGCTTCCATCTGATTTCTTAATATTGAACTTTTGGCATTACTCTTCACAAACGTAGAATTGCCCCTCCGTATCCTACAGGGCTCCTTCCGTAATCGGAAGTGTGATTCCCACCCGGAGATTGTTTGTTTTAAACGAATTTTTCATTCTACTTTGTTTTAAGATTTTTACAAGTAATGGGGTGCTGGCCCATTGCCCCAACCCCAACCTGGAGGACCAGGTAATTTATTCTCAGGGTTTTCTTCCTTAGATTGGCTATCTTCTACAGGATTCACGAGACCAATCTTCCCGCTGACGGTTCTTCCGCACTCGTATATTATGAGTCCGTTGACCGGTTTTCATCCTGTAACTCTAGGAAGAGGCCCTTACTGGGTGCTATCAGCCGGAGCCAGCTGAACCCAGGTTTTTTAACGAGGTTGATACTCCTCCCCCTCCTCACTTTCTCATCCGGGCTTGGGACCGGCAATGGCGGAGTTATTTCTCGTTTATGAGGCCAAATAACAAAAGTATTTTCGTCTTATCGTATCGAACAGGTAAGTACAAGGTGAAAAAAGGTGAGGGCTCTTGTTTCAAAAATGGTTATAAAAATGATTGCTATGATGAATATAATGAAATTAGAGTACCCGTAAAGGTGCCGTTCATTTGATGATCAAATTTATTTTAAAAGATAATGTATGTATTGCATAGGCAATGGTTAACTGAGGAGAGGATATCGTTATTTAAAAATTGCAATTTTATTACAATAAGTACAAAGGCCTATTAATTAGAATAAAGTTAAATGAAAATATTAAAGTTTTGTTTATGAATTTTGGGAATCCAAGCAATTTGAAATTATTAAGAATTCTTCTTGCGACAGAAGATTCTTTTTAGTTTCTAATGGTAGGTTTGAGTTACAAATGAGAGTATTGGTTTTCTTTCTAAGAGAAGTCTTAAGATTGTTAGATGTATGACTATAGTCGCATGATATTCGGAAGTTCTCTATCTTACCGATGTAGTCTGATGTCTTCACTATTACTGTGCGCTGCTCTTGGTCGCCTACGAGATTGTAATATTATTTTTTTAGAACTCTTAAAACATTTTTTCCGGAGACCTCACTATTCAATTTAGGTAATGCAGCTGTACGTATCTCCTTAATTACATATTGCCTGGTTTCATTTGTCAAGTGTTCAGAATAAGTGAAAATGAAGCATTCTACATTAGATATAATGTGTTCGGTGGATACACAATTTTTGCAACAGCAAAGTTAAACCTTTTGAAAAATCCTGAATAGCTAAATTGCTTATGTTATTTACAGTATATTCAGTTTCTATAAGGTATTTTGTAGTTCATTTGACACATTTTAGAAAATTACATATTTAGGCATTCTTGGTCTGCACCTCATATATATCTGACACTTTGTAATGAATTATTCTACTTAGAAACTTTAAAATAGTGTAAAATTGAAATTTAGAAAACAATAATATACTGGGTGTTGCAAAAGGCAGTTTCGATTTGATTAACTCACTGCATCAACGCGGAGCGCATGCCAATTGATAGTGCGGTTTGCGGGTTTCGAGGGTTTTGTGTGCGAAAATTTTACAAAAACAATGATTTGGTGATTATTGCACTTAAGGCGGGACGAACAAAGTCATCAAGAACTGGTATGAACGTAGAAAGCGTACGACAGTCCGTTCGCGAGACTCCTGGCCTATTTGTTCGTAAACGGGCAAGTGTTTTGAATGTATCTAGATCATCATTACACGGTATTTTGCGCCAAGATTTGTATCTGTACCCTTATAAAATTTAATTGGTGAAAGAATTAAAGTCTAACAATGCCAGTCAGAGGCTTCAATGCGTTAACTGTGCAACTGAGCATTTCAATTCTTTTAACGATATTTTGTTTTTTCACCTATTGCCGTTATTAAAGCGCTATGAACCCACAATCCAAGCATTAAAAATCCATTAATTCACCAAAAGTGATTATATAGGCAGCAATGTCAGTGCGGGGAATAATTGGCCCGTATTGAGTTGAAGATGAACAGGGTCGCATGTTAACAGTGACTTCAGAGCGTTATATGGAGATGTTAAACAATTTCTTGGTACCTAAACTGTAAAATTTTGCTGCTACAATCAAAAGACATGATTGGAGCCAGATGGAGCAACATCGCAGATTTCTAACATGTCTACTACGAGTTCGTCGAGATGGAAATTTTCCATCAAAAAATCAACTTCTAGATGAGTGGTATAAACTGACAACGCAGCACTGGTTTAACTTCTATGAATTTTGTCTTGTGGGAATATCTTAAAAAGTAAACAGTAGCAATCCGGCCTCTCTCTGGTCCACTTAAAAAAAAATCCGTTAAAAAATGGCAGCTGATACGGAGACTACGTGCCGTGCCGTGCCGTGCTCAGAAATTTTGCTTCTCGTTTAAAAGAGTATCGGGAGTATGCAGAATCACATTTAGATAATATTATTTTTTGACGTATGTATTTTAATAACAATAAAAAGTTTTTTTAATAGTTTTTATAATTACCTAATTTGAGACGCCTTATATAAAGTTTTAAATACCAAATTTAGTCTTCCGTAGGTTAATTTCTATGTTTCTTTTTTATATTCCTCTTATAGCTTTCGTATCACATAGTTAATCATCTATATCTTTAGAAGTTATAAGCTCATCATTAAAAAACAATAGCGTAGTATTTATTTCACCTCCAATTTGGATATTTTTAGCGCCACACTTACTTTTCCATTGAATCAAGGCTTTGTTGATGTAAATTTTAAACAAAATGGGCACGATACTCTCGAAGTAATCTTTTCCGCATCTGGAACACTTAAAAAATTTATAGCCTAGATTTAAAGGAGCAAGTAAATTTCTTATAGATGTGTTACACATCATCAATATATGGTTTAATAATCTTAGAACTCCTTATACATGCCCACATTTTACATTGTAGAACACTATCGCAAGCTTTGTTAATGTCAATCGATGTTAGGTGTAGAGGTTTTCTTTTCCATTAACTGTTTTAGAACAAATACATTACATATGTTCTTTTAATTTTTGCTGTTTTAATGTTTTGTTATATATTTTACCAACAAAGTGTAACACATTAATGCTTCTATAATTGTTACAGTAACTTTTATTTACTTATTTTTTAAATTGAAGTTATTTATGCTTGCTTCCATGTCTTAGGTACTGGTTGAATATATTGAGTAATATATTAGTTAGTTGTATTAGAGCCGTTTTTACAAGTATTAATTGTTAACATCGCTATTGATTTTTGCGTAAAATTTTCTGTTTTTCCTATCATTTAAGTTTAGCTATTTTGTGCATGCATTCTTTTTCATTTCAATAAGATTCTCTAATTATTTTGTTCACCAAGTCTTTCTTCTGGTCTCTCTGTTTCTTTGTTTAGTGCCTTGTATGCTGCTGAATGGCTTCTTTTAGCTTTTCCTTGCATTTCATGTACTGAAGGTAGTTTTACGTGGCGTTGTTTATTTCATAATCTTGGTAAGGCCCTAACGTCCCGCGTGGAATCACGACCTGTGTACTGAAAAGGTTAAAGCTCTCAAATGTCTGCTACTGTGCCCAGTCGTCACGCACCATTTCTAATGCGGGGCGATGTTTATTATGTTCATTCGTCTTAAGTTGTTCTTTATTACTAGGTCGGTTTTAGAGTTTAAAATAGTATGGAACTTGCTTCGGAGAAGGTCGTAACGTGAGTCGCACTTTGCCTTTCTGGCCCTTACAGCTTAGTTTGGTGTTTTGACCGATAATTATACATTTAGTGATAGATTTAAATTAGCGAGAGGGTTGCGACAAGGTTTACAATTTATAAATAATACTTCTCGTCATGGCTATTTAATTTACTCTGCCATATAAATCTATAATATGATCATTTATTTTTTTTTGTCTTTTAAACTATGAGATTGATTACTCTTTTCTGTCATTAATACCATCTAATCCGGTAGTTAATGCTTTATAGAACGTTTCTTTTATAGTGTTCTAGCATCATTGTTAAGTGGATTCCACTATTATTATATAATGCCTTTTCATGTGTAATTAGACTACAATTATTTTTTTGTTAATTTGCTCCCCACTTTTCAAATTCCTTTTAAAATATTTCTATAACAATAAGGAGACCCTTTTCTTAGTCCTCTGATTCTTAGGAACGCTATTATATATATAACATATATGCAGTTTTATTTTATGTTTTATGTCCGAATTATATTTCTTTAGTTTATCGAGTACTTCTGAGAATTGTTTGTCAAACCAACAATTTTACTTCTCTATTGAGTATATACTAGCGTTCATGAAATTATGAACATTTTATTAAAATTTAGTTATAACCATATTTTTTGTAATAAATTTTGTTTGTTTGAGTGTTTGCCATCTCCTTAGATAATATTATTTTAAATAAAACTAATTAGTCGTTTGTAAATTTTTTTATACGCGTATGTTGGGTCAAAAAATGAAATAAAAAAATCATAATGCTTTTACGCCCTTGAACTGTCATTCAACAATTCGAATCATTCTGCCCTATCCTTTGTTTTAGATGTTTGTTAACGCTAAAAAATGTGCGTCGTCCGGATTTCTGAGTTTATCAGTTTGTCAGACCTTTTGCCGATTATTTGGGGTTTTTCTACGTCCCGTTTTAAATTTTTGCATTCAATAGCCCGTGGTTTCTCTTTATAGAAACTCGTTCAGCCACTCTCACGTTACATCGAAAAAGCCTATCAGTGCGTAACATCGCGAAAACATTAAGGATTTGTGCTTTGACGGTGAATCTTACGTTACAACGCTACAGATACACGAAGTTTTAGGGATCGCCATCGCCCTGGGCTATCACGAATAACATCCGATGAAGACGGCCAGTTCATGAGACTGATAAGTAAGCAAAATAAAAGATTGACCGCCTCAGATAGTGCTGGGAAGATTAACCGGAGTCAGAACCAAAAAGCGGCGCTTTCAGGAGCGTAATCTTTATGGTCTTATTGCGACCAAAAAACCATTGTTACAAACATGATAGTAAGGCTCTACGGCTTTAGTGGGCGCAAAATTATCGCTCTTGGACAATTGAACAGTTGTAAAACGTATTATGGACCAACGAATCCATATCTGAAATTTTCAGTAAAAAACGGAGAATGTTCATGCGTCGGCCTAAGACTGAAAAGATAATTCAGGACTATATTGTTTCGACTGCCAAGCACATAAGTAGGCCTACTTTAGTGTGGGGTGCTTTTGTTGGCTGGTATGGGGGACTTTATAAAAGTATGTTATAACGACGTAGGAACAGAATAAAAAATTATTAACGAAAACTCTATACCATCTAGGTTGCGTTTAATCGGCAAAGAATTCGTGATAATGCAAGACAATAGTTCTGAATAGACTTCATAGCAAAAGAACAAAAACTGGTCAAAATTACGACATGGCTACCACAAAGTCCAGACGTCAACCCCATAGAGTTGCTATAAGATGAGTTAGACAGAACAGTAAGAAAAAGCAAACGTTGTACTTTCAAAAAACATTTCTGGAGTCTTCTTCAAGGAGAGATTCCTGGAGAGATGCACCACTCGAAAAATTAAAAAAATTAATTGAAGGACTACCTAGAATCGTATAAACAGTATTAGATGCCGTTTTTCTTTTTGATAAAACAAGTGTTTAATATTCAAGTTAATTTTTTCGTATATATATAAATATGTTATATAATAAAATATATAGAACTTTGATATGTTTATATTATTTTTTGTAAAACAACAACTTTATTAGTTTTTTTTAATAAACTTACAATTTATGTATATATATTTCAAGTAAACTTAAAACAGCGCCAATATCCATAGGGACAGTTGGACATATTGAGCGCCCTCTAATGAACCGCGCAACTTGTTAAGAAGTGTCGTTAATTGCTTCCTGTACAATTTGTGCTGGTATTGAATGGCGGAGTGGAAAACACGCACGGGGATCAGCCTTGACAGGGGCGTCTTCTCAGTCAGCGGAGCGCCGCCAATTGTTTTACAAGTGTCTGGCGACGGCGTTTTTGCCATGAGGGTAAGCAGCTTTCGCTTTAATAACGCAGCAATTACCGAAACCGGCGCAATCGCCATTCGGGGCTTTAAATTGCAAATCGGCCCTTCAAAGCGCTGATTATCGCTGGTTAGCTTTGCAAATATTTTAAGAGCCATCGCGGGCTTTCTATTAAGCTCGGGCCGCGAATTGCGCCCGCCATCGACGAATAAAAATTGGGCTCTAGTTTTATTGCTTTTCCCGTCTGCAGCGAAAATACACAGTACAATAACAACCAAATATGTTAAGTAAAGCTATAAATATTTTACGTTTATTTCTATTATCTGCTGTTAAAGAGTATTAAAGTTATACGAGGTCTCATTGATAAGTTCTTAAAATATGCACATTTTAAATGAATTACCTGACAAAAATTGCATCTAGATAGTCATAATGCAACTGAATTATATAACTTGGAAATTTTACAATAGACTCACTAGACTTTTTTAGAATTGTGGTTTTATTTTCTATTTTTGCAATAATATTAAACTTACTAAAGTGTGATATTCAATAAATCGAACGCATATTTGTTTGCTTGGCAATTTTACATTGGGCTTTGTCTAGTAATCTTTATGAAATTACAATGTTTTGAAAAAAAAGTTATTTTCGTTAGAGACCGAGGCAAAGATTGTGGACCTAATGATAAACCTTTAATGAACAGTTAAAGTACTAAAACTCATCCAAAACAAATGTGTATTAAACTAAAGTAAAGGTATTATCTTGCTATTTCATATAATCAAATATGTTATGTTTTGAACATTAAGTCAGATAGATAGTGTCCATCCTGTTTCACATATTCTTTGCAGCAAGTCATTATCGATCTCAGCAATTTTTCTGCGAATTGAGCTCTTCAATTTCTTTAATGATCAAGGCTTATTAATGACACCTTTCTTTTTAAATACTTCCAAAGAAAGAATTCTCAAATATGAATGTCGAAGATATAATCTCCATTAATGCAGCTACTTTATGGGCTGTTGACTTATATGATTTGAAATCACATGATTCTATGACGAAAAAGTGTAAGTAGCAAGAAATCATTGAGTATTTTAACATATCGCTGAGAATTTACTGTAACTGCGTTCTTTACCATTTCAAAAAAATGAGGTCTAACAACATCCTTTCGCCCACTTCAAATAAAACAATCATTTTAAGTTTATAAATTGGACGTTCTTGGATTTTAAATAGCCCAGTAACGATAATTTTGCCTGTTAATCGAAATGAGCTTTATCACTCATCACAACCAAACGACATTCTTTGTGGATTTCAGGTTAGTCTCTGAGAATAATCTCGTGCCTGAAATTGTTGAGTGATCATTAGCTTGTACGAGTGAACAATTCTTGTTGTAAAATACGACGACCAGACTGATTCGAGATTTGAAGTGCTAAAGCTTAGCGCCGAGAAGAAGATGTGGACTTGTAACGATCACCTCTCTTATTTTCTCTAAATTTTTTATGGTACAAAACTAGTTGTACGAAATGCATAGGCTCGTGTTAATATAATATTTTGCTTTGGAGTTCTTCAATGTTAATTGATGTTGAAGTACCGACGAAAAAGTCGTTGAACCTGTATCACTACTAGAGCGTTGCTTCTAAACAATTGTTCAAATGCGAACATACGATGTTGTAACTTCCAGCGTTCTATTGCAACTAACAATACACATCCCATTATAAAGATATTGTACACAAGTACCGGGTGAGTTGAAGTTCTAAACCCTCCAAATTTTTTTCTGTACAAGTACTCACCTAAGAAGGTTCAAACTTCCGTTAATTTTCAACTTAAATTTCCTCTAGATGTACACATTTTTACAACGTCGGCACCATGGTTCTACGGCTGCTGAGAACATTTTTTTTGAGTACGTTTTTCCCACTGAAAAATCGCTGATGTAACAGCGGCTCAATTGCAAAATAAGCGCCTACGAGGAGTATCCCTTATTGTTGGAAATTCACGGCGGCATCACGTGTCAACATGTCGTGAGACATTACCAACCTCGCAGCCTTATGCTCGTTGGTCAGCATCCGTGGGCCCGACCTTGAAAAAATATTTTGCATTTTTAGGTCATCATGCAAAATAGACTTTACAGATCTTACAAAAATGCTAAGTTTAAAGGCGATACCACGTACCTTATTGACGGTCTTCCGTGACAATTTGCTCCATCGCGCAATTGCCGTTTCGTCCGGCTGGTTTGCACTTGCGAACGCACATTTTTAACATCCATAACGCCTTCACCGCATGTCTCACTCAATTGGCGATAAGTTTCGATGGGCGTTTCACCACTTAAGAGAAGAAAACGGGTGATCGCACGTAGTTCTTAAACACTATACGTCGCCATTTAAAGTATACAAAACTCATTGCAATGGCAGTAATTCTACTTGTGTACATTGTATAGTGTTGCCATCTAATAAATCTAATAAACTAAAATTATTTTCGGCGACTTTTAAAATTAACCGCATCTTTCTACTCCCTCATTGCTGCGACTAAAATTAGGAAACCTTAGAACTTCAACGCACCTCATAGAAACCTCAGATCCCCTAACTATTTTACCGCACCTAGTATTAAAAGCTTTTATTACGTAAATCATCTGTTAAGGTCCTTAAAATAATTGGTTTTTAGAAATTTTTGTTGTATCACACATTATACTGCAAGACAGCGAATGTTTTTATTTTTAGTTTTTTAGGTATATTTTGAACAAAGCTCGATACATTATATACCTGTTGTTACACACTAATTTTTGCATAATATGTTCACGGTTTATTAAATGGATATTGGTAAGTATAATTACAATGGCCACCCTTAGTCTCTACACAAGCTTTAAGACGCTCGGGCCACTCATCTATGGCAGCAGACACTACATCCATTGGAAACAGCCGTCAAGTCTTGCTTCAAAAAATCAACAATACGGTGTCTTTTGGAGCAAAGCATGCTTTCTAAAACTGCTCATAATTATAATTTAATGGATTGATGTTTAGATCAACCATCTACTGTGAAAAACTTTGGCAAATTGTTGCTCAACCAAGTTTGAGTTGACCGTACTTTATAGGGGGTGCGGAGTCTTGCTAAAAGATCCAAAGTTCACCTCAAAAAATCGTGTGATTTAGAGGTTTTACACAAATACCTTTCAAAACAGATTGTTGATGCACAGCAACCGAAATTTTGAGTCTATTTTTACAAAAATAAATATGAGTCATAAAACCATTACAACTGTTGAATTATGGCCTCTCTGAACCTTTCGCACTAGTTTATATGCTTCTTTAAACCTTGTATACCTTGTTATTCTTTTTGTTAAAAGATTCCTCCACTGTAAACATTTTTCCTCTGTAAACAGAACTTTTCTGTGGCCATCATGCCATTATGCACGTACTCGTTTTGCTTTTTTTCTACTATTTTGCTTTAAAGTATCTGTGAGCAAATGCGTTTTGTAAGCGGTTAGTCCTAGGTCTGACTGATACAAGACACTAAAATTTCAGAGATTTACATCCCCTTCATAGTCTTCAGTTTACAAAGAGAATTTTTTTTATTTTAGTCACCTACAGATTTAACTGCCTTTTTTTATTTTAGCAGGAGGGGAAATACTTTATGTACCGTCCCTGTACTTGAGTCTACAGCACAGGAGTGTGGGACTCTCCTATCTACTCTGTGTAGACACTACCCACTAAAACCCGTCCTTCTTTTCCACCGCCGCGCCAGGTATCCGCTTCCGCATTACTTCTGGCGTGTCGGTGTTACTCCTATTCTTGGTCATTTTCCCTTTCTCTCCTTTCCCTTTCCTTCGTTACCTTCTTGTTGTATTCTGCCATGTTTTTTTCATTATCCGGTTATCATTAATTCTATTATATTTTCTGCGTCAGTTTGCTATTGTATGTCTTGTTTTAATAACCATGGTTATTTCTGCCACTGCTTCTATATTTCCTGCTCCTCTCTACCAGGTCCTTGTATTTCTTGCATTTGAACGTACCTTGCTTATGTCCTTTTTGTTTGCATTCAATACATCTATCCTCGTTTATACATTCTTCTATTTTATGCCCTTCTTGGCTGCACCTTAGGCAGGTATTTGTCCTGTCTGGTCCCGTGCATCTACTTGCCACGTATCCGTGTTCTTGGCACCTGTAGCACTTGACTATGTTTATTTTTTCTTCCACTCTGCACACGTTCCAGCCTATTTTTATTTTCCCTCTTGTTATTGCTCGTCTGGCTTTGTCTGCATCTACGGTTACCGTTGCTATCATTGTCTCGTTTTGTGTATCCCTTTTATTCTCTTTACCTTCTTCTACACTTCCGTATTCATCTTTAATTGCCATCTCTATTTCTTCTCGTGTAGTAGCTATGTCCATGTCCTTGATTATTATTTCTTGCGTTCGTTTTCCCGCTATATATGTGGTTCGTGCCTCTTTTACGTTTTCTTTAATCTTTTGGATTCATTTAGGCCCACTTTCCTCTTCGTCTTGATATTTAATCTTGATATTACCGGTCCTGGTTTTTTCTACTGCTTTTACGTTTATCCCTTCGTCTTTTACGTTGACGTTTTTCCTCATACTTCTGACCACGTCTGCATACGCGTTTCCTTCTGCGGGTGTTACTATTAGTGTCTCCCATCTCTGTTTCGGTTTGTTATAGTTCCCTTCTATATTTTCTTTTTCTATTTTACATACCTCTACTTTTATTCCACTTTTGTATACCCCCCATTATGTAATGTAAGATACTTTTATATCCAGTCATCTGTTTCGTTGCTTGCAAGTATTATTCTACTTCTATTTTTTCCTTTCACTCTTTCCTTAATTCTCTTTGTCGTTTCGTATACTTTCGTTGCTCTTTTTCCCTCTTCTTTTTCTTCTTCTATGAATGCTAGATATATGTATCTATTGTGTTTTTTGTTCTGCACCTTCGTCCTCTTCCGTCGCCATTGTGTTTATTATGCTTATTATTTTGCCTTGTTTTACCTTGTTTTTCTTGAAGCTTTCTTCTATTATAGGGTTTTGCTTTCGTAGTTTTCTAATAATTTCTTTGTCGTACTGTGTTTCTCCCTCTATGATTATTGCTATGTCACTTTTGCTGGGGGAATGCAGAGGGCTGCCTGTTTGTAGTTCCGTGTTCTTGTACGTTTCCTTTGGCCATGCTTCCTTGATGTATGTTTTGTGCAACTCCCAGTCAAATTCTTCTTCTATTTTTTCTTCTACTCTTTTTTGCATTTCGTGTTTCTCTGTACTGGTCTGCGTGGTACAATCTTTTGTGTGTTTTTGTTTCTCCTTTGTTTCACATTCCGTTTGTTCTCTGGTATTTATCTGTGTGTTATAGGGTATAGTTTACCTATCCTTCCTTTCCTTTATCTTTGTTGCCAGTCTTGTTAGTTTTTCCGTTGCGTGTTTGATGTCTCTCTGCGTGTTTCTATTTGAAGCTACCGCCATTCCTAGATTGCCGATTTCTTTCTGTAGTGCTTTCAATGTGTCCCTTAATCCTTTATTTTCCTTTTTTAGTGGGTCTTCGGTTGTCGCAGTTGGTTGGCTTCTTAGTCGCCCCTCGTTCTCTTCGTGTTCCTCGATTTCGGTTTCTTCGTCGCCTTCCTTTTCCCCATCTCTTTCCCGATAGGCTTGCATCTCTGTCGGTGTTTCCGATAGTGTCCTCCTTCTGGCGGGCGGTTCTATCTGTTCTGTCCTTTTTGTTCCATTTTCTTCATCAGTCTGGTTCCTTACCGTGGGTACATTTGTTTCTGTCTTGTCTCGGTCCATAGAAAATTTTAAGAGGTAACCAGCCTCTGCGTTTATATAAATTCTTGATAACTTCTTTATATCCTATTTCGCTTTTTTCTGTTTTTTGGACGTTCGTCCTAGAACAGCCTATTTTCCCTCGCAGCAGGGTTCGCGCTGGTGCGAGACACGGCGGCCATAGCTTCCCCTTTCTGGTCCGGTGTCCGCGCCTTCCCTTCCCACCCCAAGTTTCGGGTGGCGACTTCTACTATTCCATGTTGTGATCCGGGTTTACGGCAGCATGAACACGCTTCAAGGGTGGGGAGTTCCGGCAGTTCTTCCTTTCCTTCCAGGTTTTGGCGTCTCGTCGCGGTACTGCTCCTCCACTGGGGTTGGTTACCCGATCTCGGGGCAGGATTTATTTTCGAGGTTTACTCCTCTAGATCCGTCGTGTTTAGCGTTACCCAGGGCTCACCTCGAGGAGGATGTAGTTCTTCACCACGCACGACAGTCTTGGGCTGCAGAGAGGCTAGTGACTTGTTAGGGTTGCGCATCTGCAGCCTCTGGGTTCAGCCTAAGACGGCGTCACACCGAGCTCCAGATTTAACTGCCTAGATAGTCTGAAATAAACGTGGTCTTCCAAGTACTCGACACTTCCAGTTTCATTTAAGAATTTTATAGCATGATGCAGTTGCAGGGTTTTAAAGATTACACTTTTCTCATTTCTACACTTATGTAATACTACTACAGCATTACGGTTTTCTTGTCACTTCACTCTATTGGTACATAACCAAATTTGACCATAAACAATGGAAATTCAAGACTTCATAACTGCAACCATATGTTAAGCTCATGGATATTCTTATACCATATAAAGCAAGAATAGGTTTTATTTTGTAATAGTATTTACAGAAATACTAAGTATTTAGTAGAAAATTTTAAAACTACACATGCTACTAGTTTTGTATGTCCACTTGTTTTTGGAGCTCAGACAGGTGTTGACAACAACAAAAGCAATGATCTTGTAGCAAACATTCTTTTAGCAATGTGTAAGATACAGATAGCTAAAAAATGGTAACCTTTCTTTTTTCAAAAAATAATATTTCTTTCTCTAGTTTTATAGCAGCGCCAAAAGATCAAAAACTTATAAGTTCTGAAATTCGAAAAAGAATTTATCCAGCTACAAAGTGGCACAGGATTAGCAACTTTATCTGTAGTTAAGAGCTGCTAGTCCATGGTGAAAAATTTAAAAATTCTGGAACTACCTGGTTGCAATTCAAAGCATGCGGATCAAATAAACTTGATGACTAGTTAGTACTGTATAGAAGCACATTCGGCAAATTTTTCATGCAATCTATTTCAATGACAATTTGCAGATTGACAAAAATTATCCCTCATACAGGATAACAATCATCGCAAGTTGCATAAAGGTCTTGATGAACATATAATTTCGTATTACGAGAAATACCATTCAACTCCATTGGATGTAAGATACAGAATTAAATTTTGTATTTTGAAAATATTTATTTACTTATCTTTGTACTATAAAAAACTTTAAGAAAGCAAGTCAATTTGGTCTAAGTGGACATGTTCTTATAAGACATAGCAGCAATATAAGTACTATCCTGCCAAGGACATATTAAAATTTGTTTTGATAACTACTTTATATTCGTTAAACTGTTTTCCTTCTGCCTTCAGAGTAACAATAGAAAAATATGTTTGACTAAAGAGTTGGAAGGGAAGTAAAGTGATACTAATCGTAATAAATTCTAATGATATTGCTGAATTCCTTTGATCTCTGTGGTTCAAGGAACAAAAAGAAAAAATAGAGCAAATTATAATAGGAATATGGAGAGAATAGATAAATCGAACTATTTAGTCGTCAGCTAAATACAGAATAGGGCAGATGGTGCAGTAATGGCCTATTTTTTCATATATTCTCGACGTGTCTCAAAAAAAAACTATTTTTTTTGTTGCCTCATACACTTACTGCACTTCTGTTAGTTTCCTTACAGCACTTTTTCTAGTATGCCCATCTCTTGTACCAGTCTGCATAAGTCCCTTATTGGATATCCGTTATCGATTTTCTATAAATAGCTTGCCTCCTAAGAAGTCCCACAGTCTGGCTATCTCTGGTTTCTTGACCTCTTGCCTACAGCTTAGATCTTTATCATACAACTCTATTTTATTAAGGTTTTTTTTATATATAAACGTATATTTATTAGCAATCAGAACTACTACATTCTATGGGCTAATTGTATATCAGAATTTCAGCTTGAAATGACGTGACGAGAGCTCTTCCCGTGAAGTACTCTCTTAATCCACAAGAATGGTTGAAGCAGGTTATTTGAATGGGCTGCCAATCTATCGTGGTGGGTTCTACTTCGTAGCTTGATGACATCTTTGACATAGGAAATCCTCAGGTCGTCGTGTAGGGTTTGGTTTGAGACATACCACGGTGCTTGAGATATCATACGTAGCACTTTAGATTGGCTTCTTTGGAGCAATGCTATATTGGATTTGCTTGCGCAACCCCAGATTTCTATTCCATACGTCCAAATAGGGATGATGATTGTTTTATATAGCAGTATTTTGTTTTCTAGGGAAAGTTTTGAGTTCTTCCCTAACAGCCAATAGAGTTCTTTGATCTTCAAGTCAATCTGCTTCCGTTTTTTGGTAATGTGATCTTTACATGTTAACCTAGTGTCCAGGTGGAATCCAAGATATTTGATAGATATAGCTCGAGGGAGTTCGATGTTATTGAGAAAAAGTGGAGGACTACGTTCGTGTCTTAGAGTGAAGTCTATGTGCTGTGATTTGTTTGCGTTTATTTTAATTTTCCAGAGATGCAACCAAGCCTGCAGTTAAGTGGATTTGCACTAGGTTAGATGCTATTGCTGGGTCTTCATGAGCTGCTAGTATGGCAGTGTCATCAGCAAAAGTACAGATAGTAGTTTCAGTGGTTGTTGGGATATCGGATGTATATAGGTTGTAGTTGTCCCAACACGCTTTCCTGTGGTACACCTGCTTCTATGGAATGATAGTCTGATTTGGCATCTCTTACTTTGGTTCTAAATTTTCGGTCTGAAAGGTAGGATTTCAAGATGTCGAAATACTTTAGTGGGAGGGTTTCCTTGACTTTATATAAGATACCTGTATGCCAGACTTTATCAAAGGCCTGGCTAACGTCCAGTAGAACTGAAGTACAATAATGTTTTTGTTCAAAAGCGTGGTTAATAACTTGGATTAATCTATGTGATCTGTAGAATGTCCTGCTCGGAAACCAAATGGATGTGGAGGAAGCCAGGTATCTGGTGAAATATCGGCATTTAGTCTCAGCAGTAATAAGCGTTGTAATATCTTGGAAATTGTATGGACCAAACTAATTGGACGGTATGAGATTACGTCATTTGGGTTCTTTCCTGGCTTATTTATTAAGATTATTTCTGCCGTTTTTAGCATTGGAGGCCAGTGCTGCAATGTTAAAATGGCATTAAAAATGTAGGTAGTAAAGAGTATCCCTTTTTTCGGCAATTCCCTGAACATTTTTGGCGTCACACCGTCTGTACCTGGTACTTTTCGGATGTTAATATGGTTAAGTTCGTTCTGAACTTCGTGTGGAGTGAAGGATTTAATTCGAAATGGGGATTGTGGAATTTTGGATAAACTTGTTACGATGTCATTAATTATATCTTGATTGTTGAGCTTAAAGACAGATGCGAGATGATTTGCAAAAAGGTCAGCCTTTTCTTGGTCGCTTGTCGCCCATTTAGCGTTGTGATTAGCAAGATTTTTTATTGGAGCATTGTGTTCTTTAGGTTTTTTCTTGGATTTAATTGGTCTCCAGATAGAGTCGTCGAATCTATTTAGTCTTGTCACGTAGTCAGTGAAGGATTGTTCACGGAGTTCTCTAAGTTGCGCCTTTAATTTATTGCTAATGCGATTCAGTATGTTTTTATCCACGGGTCCCTGGGTTGTGTGCCACCTAGACCGTGCCTTCCGTTTTTTACCAACTAAATGTTTTATTTCAAGTGGTATCGATTTTGTGGTATTATCTATTGACAGAGATGGAGTACTTTCCATAACTGAATGTTTAAGGGTACTTGTGAGGGCATCCAAAGCGTCTTCGACTTCGTTATGGGTTTTGAGGCTTGTTTTTAGATTAATCCGTTGTTCCACTTTATTTTTGTATTTATCTCAGTTGGTTTTATTGTTATGAAGTTTAGGTGTAAAATTCTTAATAATTACGAAAGTACTAACTGTTGCAATTATCGATGAACGATCCGATGACAAATCGTAACTAGGAGATACTTCCATGTATGGTGAAGAGATTCCGTTGTAATAAAAAAGTCCAACAGATCAGGAGTTTTATGTAGATCACTGGGCCAGTATGTTGGTTGACCGGTGGACAAGAATAAGTAGTTTTTTTCCTGGATTAGATTAGCTAGCTCACGACCTTTGGTAGTTGTTAGCCGAGAGCCCCAGAGAGTATGTTTACTGTTGAAATCACCTCCAGCAATAAATTTGGAGCCGAGTGTGTTGAAGAAGTCCCTGAAGTGGTTGATTTTCAAGTAGTGCCCAGGAGGGCAATATACTGCAGAAACTGTTATCGCGTAGGAGGACGTTTTTATTAAGGTGTCCTCAAGAAAATAATACCCTGTGAGGTAACTGATTTCTGCTTTGTACTAACAATTTTTTCTTCGTGGTATTTTTATACCAGCCTGGATGTTACCTTCAGAAGCCGGACTGTTGTTCAACATACTGATTTGCCTATTTAGATAAGTCTTCAAATAATAAATATCTCTGCTTAAAAAACGAATATACATTTTTCTTGTGGAAAGCTTAACTTTAAGTTATCCTTTTCATAGTATATGCCTAATTCTGTTCTATACTCGGTCTTTGATCCATCTGTATATCAGATAATTCTTTCTATTATGTTTTTGTTGTTTATTTAGTTTGTATATTTATTTTAATCTTTAATATATATCTCTATATTCATGTTAAATGCGAATTTTGGCGTCATATTGTCTGTTTTCATATTTAGTATGGCTCCACCTATATATCTAATTTCAACTGTCCTACTTCCATATTTTCTTTGCGAATGGGTGCGTTACACAATCCATAAAAACCACTCCTGCTTCTCCCATAATTACTAAATGAAGAGGGAAATCTATCTGTGTCATGCTTATTCTACAATAGACATCCTAAATAATGCTTTAAATTTTTCATCGACACCTTAGTGTTCGTGTGACACAAGTGAAAGCCTGTAACTTTTTTGTTAATGAAGATACCCTTAAAAACTCACCTTTTGACTATACATGTCCTCACTGTAAGCATGCTTCAGAGGATATGAAATATCTGGAAACTTTATACGCTAATGGGTTAGTTAAAAAGTTTTTGTAACAGAACAGCGTCTCTTTCGTAATTGGCGTAGAAATTGATAAAAACTATTGAAAAGTGGATAGATATACGAAATTGCAAATCTTTTGTTTCCTAGTCAACAGCTTTATCGCCTAAACTTGACTTATGCTTTAATATATTTCATACAAAAATTAATCAGAGAACTTCAGCTCACTCAAGACACGCTCTTCAAACAAAACGAAGCGATAAGATTCCTTTCCATACCAAGCCATTTCAACCAGCAAATTTGCAAATTGGGGCAATTTTAAATTTTCTCCTCGCTAACAAGCATCTCCCAAACGCTCAAATTGATTCATTACTTCATCGATAATTGCTCCCGACTGTTGAAACCTGATATTGAGGACGAAATTAAGAGAGCCGCCCAGCCGGGTCCGAATCAAACCGAACTCCAGCAGACAACATAAAACCTGGCGAGCTCCTATATGTCGGCCGCGCGCCCTCGCGTGGGTGCATTCAATTTCAGCCGCGGGCCTGAAACGCAGAGGTGCAAATCGTGCCTCTATATTTATTCCGCCTTCGGGCCCGCTTTTTCATTTCTTCGCGAGCGCCGGCTCGAATAATAAGGAACAGGTTGGAGCAATTTCGGTATCGATGCAACGAATTAATCGAATTAAATGGCCCTATAATGATATTACATCCGCAAACATTTTGATTCGCCTTGCAAATTCAGCGCAAAGGTTGAATTACTTTAAATTGTATAAATAAATTTGTCAGCGTCTGCTGCCTATCCAATCTACTTTATACTGTAGCCAAAATGATTGAACTGTAAAATTTATAGGTAATTCAGCAGTCTGTAAAAGTTGCTTTCAGTCGATTATAATGCGCCTTGTAAAATAGGCCGTACTTTTGCTATAGAGATATAAATTGGGTGCACTATCGTATAAAAATGTCGATGTTTATTATTTCAGTTAAAAAACAAAACGAATTTTTAACTTAAGGTATATTCTTTATAAATTATTTGATAAATTGGCGCTTAACTTAATTTTTTGTGACTTCAATGAGACCCTTTATGTAGCGACCAGAATAATATTTACATTCTATAAGCTAAATGGCGGACGATCACTAGGTATTAACAAATAAATAATATAACAAAGTCAGTAGCGATTGATACTATTTATGCAACTTCGCTCAGTTGAATCATGTAGCCTTGTATGAAGCATATAATTCTATATTTACCACGGAGCATCTAAAATTTGACGGGGTATTTCTGATTGGCTATTTGAATTATTGCAATGTTTGTTTTAAAAGCATAACTCCATGCTCTACCTCATATGTCTAAATAGGTCTGATGTCTTATACATTAGAATTTTATTTCCATAGATAGTCTCAATTTCCTTTCTAATTATTAGCCAATTTAGTTCTTTTACCCTTATGTCTTCTTGTTTTTTTGTAATATATCCTTTATTGACAATTTATTATAGGATAGTGCAAAATAAATGTGGTTTCTAATTGGCTAACTTAAAAAAGTATATTTTAGCTTAGAATTAATTTATTTAATCAAAATAATAACCATTACATTCCACAAATTTTTTCCAATAAGAAAAAAATCTATTAAGTAGAACTGGTAAATATTCAAAGGTCTTTTTGGCTTCTACTTGGTTGTTGAAGACATTCTTCTGCAGGAAGTTGTCTAGGTGTTTGAAAAAGTGGTAATCGCTGACGGAAAAGTCTCGAGAGTACTCTAGAGGAGGTAGAGTTTCGTAACCCGGTTAGTTTAATTTGTGAGACATGTGGTCTGACGTTGACGTGGAGAATTGGGCTGTTTTGATTAACCAATGCTGGATATACATGTTGTAGTTTTTGGTGCTAATTTCCTGACAATACTTTTCTGATCTGATGATTTCCCTAGGGTTCAAGAAGTTGGAGTGAAGAACTGTACGTGTCGATCCCCAAACAGTAACCATTACCTTTTTTGATGCTGCTTCGGTTTGGACACGTACTTTGGTGCTTCATCTTTGTCTAACTACTGCGTTAAACGCCATCAGTTGTCGCACAGGATCCATGTTTCGTCGCGTGTCACAATGAAATCAAGAAATGGATCATTTTTGTTGCGAAAAAGAAGTTCGGCTCGTAAAGCAATTATTTGTCGAACTTTTTTTTTTCCATTTGATGCAAATGTTGAACAATTGTTGAATGGTCAACGTTAAGTTTATCTGCAACCTCTCGCGTTGTTTTGCGTGGGTCCACTTCAATATTGACTTTAAATCATCATCCTCGATTGCAGAAGGACGTCCATGACCCCCCTCATCTTGAAGGCTTTCGCTCCTTTGACGAAACTTTTGGGACCAATATTGAGCTGTACATTTACTGATGGTCCTCCGGTCAAATGTTTGGTTAAGAATACGAGCAGTTTCTGCTGCCTTACGTTTCAATTTGAACTCGTACAATAAAATTGCTCGAATTTGCTTTCTTTCCGTGATTATTTAGACAACCCAAAATACAATTAGAAACGAACAGTTATAACAAAACGAATTGTTTGAACAAGTAGAGCGAACTTTGTCATTTAAAACGTTATATTACATAAACATAATTAAATGAAAAATTTTTCCAAAATTAAGCATCAAAGTTTAAACTAAAACAAAAACGCATTTATTTTTGCACCAATATGATATTTAGGTGTAGTCCTAAGTATTGTTCTGTTTCCATTGTAGCATTTGCACATTGTTTATTACTACACTATTTGAGGAGTTTCATCAACAGGTAGAAAGACAATATCGTTTGCAAATGTTCCTGTTGTGTTTGTGTCATAGATAGATCTTACGTGAATATAAGGTAGTACCCGAGTACACTACTTTACGCACTCACGATTAATTGCAAAGTTTTTTTTTTAATAAACATCTCTGCTGTTTGAACTATTAAAACTGGTTTAATATACAAATCACTATTTTTTAATAGCTCTTAAAACTAAATAATTAACTAAAGTCTATTGAAAAGTTGTCTAATTTTTAGATTTATTTAACTAATATGTATATAAGCTTAAATGATTTGGTCTTCTTTAGTTTTCAGAAAAGATGTTTGTTCAGCAGCTAAACAGCTTTTATATTCTGGTGAAGATAATATCTGCTTTCATGTTTACTAGTAAACCTTTTAATTTTATCTTTAACTATTGCGATGTTAAGATCTAGATGTAAGTCATGATGCGTTTACTATGTTACTCAACATTTTGTTCTCGATTGTATAGATTAACTGTTACTATCTCTAGTACAGCCCCAAAGCTGAATACCATATGCCCACAACGGTTTTATAATCTGACTGTATATTAAGATGTTATTGGGTATATGGAGTTTGAAATTTCCAAGAAGCCAATAATACTGTTTATATTTCAAACCAAGCTTGGTTATTTTTTCTTTATATTCTCTCTAGCAAAGCTTTACATTCAAAGTCATATTTAGATATTTAGTATTATTCTAATAGGGTACGACAGTACCACTGATGTCTGAAGAGGGAGGGGTAATTAGCTTTGTGTTGGTAAAATTAATATGAATATATTTGAACTGATTCAGCTTAATTTTCCATTGTTTAGTCCAATCAAGTATCAAGTTACTAACTGCTTTTAGTTTTCTAATGGATATATGTCTTGATCTTAATCTAGTATGAGAAGTGCAGTGTCATCTGCAGATGTGGTTACAATGATGGTACATCACTGATATATAACAGGTATAGGTTAGGGCCAAGTGCACTCCTCTGGGTTCACCCGCCCTTATTTCTCTTAGATCAGAATATATTAGATCATATATACATCTTTTTGTTTAATCTTAAAAAATCTATCTGAGATATAAAATGTTAGTATTTCTACATATCACTTCGGAAGCATTTTGCTTAATTTGTTTATTATACCTTCATATCACACTTTATCGAAGGTCTGAGCTACATCGAGGAAGACCACAGAACAGATTTTTTTCTTCAAAAACGCGCTATAGTATGCCAGAAATACGATCTACTTGATCGATGGTTGGGTGCTTCTGCCTGCAGCCAAATTAGAAATTCAGAATTAGATTACTTCTTTCTATTAGAGGTTTTTATCTTTTGAGGGTGATTCTTCAAATAATTTTGGTAGCAGTAGGATAAAACTTAAAATTATTAGGTAGCTTACATGGTCTATGCAGCATGATCACGTCCGCAGCTGACAGGAACATTCTAAAATGAACAGTCTGAAAGCTGCATTGCATGACTATACTTTCCCTAGGTTTCGCCGGTGATCAAGTGATATCCTGGTGCTTTTTCCGTTTTAGATTTGTTTTATTTTCTCGACTACTTTTTTTGGAGAAACAGGGGTAATATTTTCAGTTCTTAGATTACTAAAAGTAGTCAAAGTATTATCCGGTTGAATTTGATTAGGTGTAAAGATATCAGCCAAATGTTCAGCAAACAAGTTAGCATTTTATTTATTATCTTTAGTCCTTGCACCATTGTTTATTCTGGTTGGAGAAATTAAAGTTGTAGACATCTTGATCCTCTTAGTTATTTTCCAGAGAGAATTAATATATTCATCTGCGATTAAATTTTACAGGTAAATATTGATTGTTTCTTTCTTGCGTTTTATATTCCTTTTTTGAGTAAGTGGGTTTTATTATTTAAGATGGTCTTGTCATAAAGGTTTTTTCTAGTTTTTCTTTTCCCTTTGATAATCAATGATTTCTAAATGGAAATGTACTCTTTGGTTACATGACTAATTTTCTTTGTGTTGTAGGCTGCTGCCAGGTAGGGGATGATGAATTTTTCAGCTTCTAGTTATTTGTTGTTTTCAATCTGACATTCATTTTGATTATTTCCTAAAGATTAAGTCTAAAACTTACTAATATAAGTTAGGTCTTTTTTAGTTACCTTCTCGCTCAACACCAAAACAACAGCTAAATGATCAGATCCAAACCCAAATTTTCTTTAACCTCAATAAAATTGCGTGATACTTTTCTTAAGACGTAAAAATTTAGCAAATCAGGAATTTATTAATGTTGTTAGACCAATAAATGTAAGTTAACCTGTGAACTAATAGCTGCAACTAGTTTCACCGTTCTTAAATTCATCGAACTGGAAAGTAATCTGATATTTCTTTATTCATTTTTACGTTGTCTCGCAAAGTTATGATTTTAGTAAATTAAAATAGACTGAAGGATGTATTTGCTTAAGTTTTAAGATTAAAGCGGAATGCCATACTATATTAAAAGCGTGCTTAATATCAAAAGAACAGCAGAGCGGTTGTGCTTATTTTCTAATGCTTGGTTTATAACGTGCGCGATTCGATAGACCTACTGCGTTGTGGAGTGAGCCTGACAAAATTTAAACTGATGATGCAAAATTCAATTTTGGGGCTAGAAATTTTTATTAATTCTACAAAGTAATAATCTATAGAGCAGTTTGGAAATTACTGGTAGTAAGTCTATGGGATGATAAGGTGCAACATCTTTTAGTTGATTTCCTAGCTCACCAATCATTAGCAATATTTGGATATTCTGAAATTTTGGAAGGTTCTACAAATAGCTATTACTTCTAGTTAGTTTGGATACATTTGTTCAAATTATTCATTTTCTACTTCTCCAAGTTTTGTTTTCAATATGTGGTTTAAGCGATTATAGGAATTTTGTCTGTTTGTGTACAAATTTCTTGCCAAATTACTCCAGCAGAATATTTTCTGCAACAATTTCTTTATAGTAGTATATCGTCATTAACTTCTCTTGTAGAATTCTTAACGTCGCTTGTGGTACGGCTTGTTGAATATTTCTTATTTATACCCACATAACGCTTTCTATTTCTTTAAGCTCTTTAAATTGAATGCTTAGGTTTATTTTTTCGCTTACTGTGTTACGACAAACCGCCCAATTTATTCTGGTACTGTATTTGTAACTTTGGTGTGGTTTGTTTATGTATAGCAGATGTGATAATGATTACTATAACAAGAGAATAATTATATAATAAGTCAAAGCTAAATACTATATTGGTATATGCCAGGTTTGCAACAAAAAAATCCAATAGATAAGGTACTTTGGATCGATAGGCCAGTAAGTTGGTGTTGTTTAAATAAATTTGTGTCCTCTGTTCTTTATTGTATAAAGAAATTCTCTAACTTTGGTTGTTGTTAAATGTAAACTTTATTTATTATGTATAATATTTAGTTTTTTTATTTCAAATCTCTAATTTGTCAAAATCGGTCTTTTTTGTTATGTGGAGGTAGGCAATAAATTGTTGATAATATTAGTTTTTACAGAAAAATAGTTGCTCTTACTATGGCAGCTTGTAGAAAATCTTTATAGTTTAATTCTTTTTATAGTTAAACAAGGCGTATAAAAAAGTGCTTTATGTGTAGTACCATTGATAACAAAAGTGTGTTTTACTTATTAGGATCTATTTCTTTGTGTGCTAAGAATCGTTTTATTTGTTCTTTATGTCGTACTAGGAGCTTTTCACAAAGCGACACTTAGAAATGCACCCATTAATGCACCAGTTTAATTACTAATGCTGTGATAATGTTTGAATTGATTGAATATGGCCTTAAATTTATTTAGAAACTATAGCGGTGTATTCTTTGCATATTGTTTGTTTTGATTATTATTGGCTGCGGTATAACTTTTGAATTGTTGGCTGTAATGGCTCCAGTGTACTGCCTACGTTTACGTGTTTTAGACTAGAAATAACGTTTACATTATATAGATAATAATTTTTATAGCTCTAATTTTTTTAAAGGTTTATTTCTATAAATTACCTCTTTATAGTTAGCTGAATGACCTCTTCCAAATAATGCAAATATAACTACGATATTCTTGTTCTTTTTACAGCTGATAGTATTATATAATCCTCTGCATTTAATGCATGCAAATGTCGTATTACAATAAGTTTTTGGGCGATCACACAGCTATCATCTTATGTACTAAACAAATAACATATTTAGTAGTTTATTAGTTGCTTTATGCTTTGCATTTACTGTACTTTTAACGTTATATCCTAGTTATGTTAGTTCTCTATAATGTTTTTTGTATTTAATGTGTAATATATGTATTTAAAAACGGTCTCCTAGGTTCTACTGATTTTCTGTATCTGTCCGTATTACTGAAATTAACTTTAATAGCATTCTTAGCAAAATTTTGTGCTATACTATCAATATTCTAGATAGTTTTTTATCTGTATTATGATACTTAGGTAACTTATCACTCCATTCATAAATATTGAAGGGAGTTTGGTGACTTGTGTACTGGTACTTGTCTGATTTTCATGTTTACTGTCGTCAGTTAGCTAATTGCAATTATTGTTTATAGTGTAAACCTTTTTAGCGGTTGCTTAAACGAAGAGACATTTTGAAGACACATTTAGTGCGAGCTCCTCTTTGAGGCAACGTAAGCGACAGCTGGTCCAGATAGAATCATGTGGGTTTTCAGTCGCGCCGGAATTTAGATGCACGTAAGCGACGTACCGTCTAAACGCTCGAGCTCTTCGAAGTGGTTGGTTGCTTGAAAATGGAAAAGATTTAAATGGGTCGACGGTTAGGCCTTTTTTCTTTGGTGCTCCTTACTTTCTGACATGATATAGCAGTTGACTGATTCATTTTGTCTTATCCATCTTCATTAGTAGATGACGTTTTCGGTAATTGTTGACTATAGCACTTGTACTGCAATGGATTTATAATACAGTTTATAACAGGTTACGGTGTGGTTGCTGGATTTAAGGAATAGCGCAAAAGAATGTTGGTTGCAGTATTATTTTGTGATTGATTTGTTGCAATTGAATTGTTGCCTGCTGTTGATTTTTTAAATTATATATATAAAAAAAATTATGAGTGCTGCTGCTGCTGTCACACAGGTCAAAGGTCAAATCGTTCGTGCCTTTCCGTGCCGACCCGAGCGCCTTCGAAGGACAAATTCTGGCTTGGCGGCAGGCGCGGCCGAGGTAATATATTTCCGGAACCGCAAGCGATAGAAAATTTTCGTTTGAGAGGGGGTAATAATACACTTATATATAAAAAAAATTATGAGTGCTGTCACACAGGTCAAAGGTCAAAGATCAAAGTTCAACTCTAACTGGGTTTACGTAAATGCGTTGTCATGGCAACGGCGTACGCCAATTATGTCAAACAGATCTTTTTAATCGTGTTTTTATTTTTAAAAACTATGCGAAGGGGCTCGAGCATGTCGGAGTTGGACAAGCTCTCCGGGGGGCCGCTGCCAGACCTCGTTGTATTAATATATTGTATAAAAAAGTTTAATGTGGATGTTTTTACTTATGCTGGTCACTTATGTACTTTACTTTGCATGTACACTATAATCAAATGGGTCACTTCCAGTGAGTGTGTATAGAAATAGACACATCCACTCTCCCGTAAGATTTCTAATATATTATTATTAATTATTAATAATAAATTACAACTATTTGTTAACTACCTTCTCGTATTGGAGATTAAATTATTTTAGAAGTTAAGATTAAAGAATGTGGATGAATTATTTATCAATATACATGTAAAAGTAACAAAACGAAGCAATTTCTACTTGTGCTATTTCTTTTTATTTATATAAAACTACAACATGCAGTGTACTTGTTAGTAGCGTGTGTCTATGAGTTCTATGTTCCGCAATATCAAACGTGTATAACGCGAGACTAGCGGGATTCTACAGTCAGCGTCATGAATCCTTTCAAAGCCACCTTGAAATCGGAACTGCAAATGTGGAGTTCAGATAAGAACAGAGCCTTCGGTTATCACCAGAAGTATTTACTTTACCCTTCCAAAATAAATATGGAAAGAAGAAAATAAAGTATTGAAAAAAATACGCGGGTAATACAATTTTAATGTTTACTGCTAATAACAAGCATTTGCGTATATATAATTAAATATGTAATAGTTAACTAAAACTTCGTTATAGAAATACTAAAATTTATTATACAAGCTAATGCTTATCTATCATGCAGTAAATCATGTGGCGTTTTGCGCTTTAGTCTCTGTCTGCTCGGCGTTATCGGGTAAATTTATTGCAAATATATTAGGATGGTTTTCCAGTCGTAGAATGTAACGGCGTTTTCAATAAGAATAATAGAACTCTAAAATAGAATAAAACGAAAAGACTTAAAATGTAAATGAAGCTTTTGCTTTATTTTTCATTACATTCGATATCTGTATTGAATAACATATTAGTGAAATGCCCACTACGACTGCGTTGGCTGTAGTGTATTTGAAACATCCAATTTTCTATAATTTTATGGATCACATTAAGCTGAATTCCCCAAATGGCGTGTTTAATGTTTTTTTCCAAATCGTTTAATCTTTATTTTTTGTTAGAAAAACAATTACTGTATTAGTGTTAAATAGATATTGAGGCCACTTAGTAAGTTTATTTCGTGAAATTATTGATTTCCAACAGTAAGTTAGTGGCATCATCAAAGGTGCGGTTAATAGTACCGTCTTGTTGGAACCACATCTCATTTAAATCCATATCATCCAATTGTGACCACCATTTAAAAAATAATAAGACCCATTTATGCCTTCGTACCAAAAACCGTTTAGTTTTAGGGGATGAAAAGTTTTTTTTCAATTATTTTTATGACCCAAAACGGCAGTTTAATAAAGTTACTCAACCAAAAATGGATTTTATCAGAAAATACGATTTTGTTGAACCTTTTGATTAGCTTCTAGCTGTTTTAACGTATAATCGGAGAATACACTACGCATCCATAAGCCTCAGCTCTTGGACTAAGAATATTTTAAAAGGGTGTAAATCACAAGATTGTTATTTGCAAAGTTGCTTAAATAGTGCCTCGAATGGCAGTACACTTCTTGCATTTTAACTTATAGGTACTCTTTTATCGTGTAGAGTAAACTCACGTCCCAGTCATTCCACAATTCGATGAGTTACGAGCTTATAAGAGCAATTATTGTCACAGTAATTTTCATAAAGTATACAATGTGTTTCACAAGTCCAGCTATTGTTCTGATACATACTTTTATAATTTATAAGCGTTCTTGAAGTGTAGGACTGTGCATATTGAAATGGTACACAATACTGCATTGAAATACACAAAGTTTGTCAATAATTATTGTAGTGCCTTAAATTCAAATAAATTATAGACAAGTAATGTGCTTGTAACATATTTTTGTAATTATTACTATAATTAGTTTGTCACAAAATGTACGTGAGCAGTCTAAAAAGTTTTGAGCTTCAACATGGAGGTGGCCCTACCCGTCAAAACCATTCTGCTACTAAAAGCGTACATGCTTTGAAGGATACCTGTAAAAATGTTGGTTGTTTTAGACGCTTAATTGGTGTTTCACATTTGTTTTTATCAGTCGAGGTTAGTGCTTTTGTAAAAATAGAAAAAATCGAATACCGTGCGATAATTAAGTATTTGCATTTGAAAGGCAATACGCCTACGCAAAATTAAAGCCGAATTAGACACCATTTACAAGGATTCTGCCCCGTAAAAAGATGGGCAGCTGAATTTAAACGTTAGAATTTTTGCGTTTATTTATTACTGTCGATAAAACTTCAATCCATCATTATGCTCCTGAGGCAAAGAAATAGCCAAAATAGTAGACTGCAAACGGTGGGACCTACTCCAAAAAAGACGAAAACGGTTACATCGGCCGGGAAGACGAGGGCGCCTGTTTTTTGGGATATTCCTAAAATTATGTTTATCGATCACTTAAACAAAAGGAACTTCGTACTTTGTATTGTTATTGGACCAGTTAAAGGCAGAAATTCCTGAAAAACGGCCTCATTTGGAGCGGAAGACAGTGCTCTTCTAACAAAGCCACCTCACATATTCATCAGATCTCGCTTTTCCTGTTTCTTAAACTTAAAACTTGGCTAGGATGACAGAGGTCTTTATCAAATGGGGAGGTCATCGCAACCGTTGAAAAATAAAATTGAATTTAACAGAAAAAATATTTATTTTTATGTTAGGCTCAAAAATTTTTAAACCGCTCACGTATATTAATATAAAGCTATATACTTGGCAATTATATTATGTTATATAACTTCAAATTAAAAAAGGCTAACGTAAGATACAATTTGTGTGGTGCATTTTATTGGTTAAAGAATATACAATACATGTTAAAATGAGTGTAACTGAAGTTTACATTACTAACAAGAAAAGATATTTAAAAACTGTTTTATAGCTATGTAGGCAATAGGTATGGCAAGATAACTAGCAATAATATCGCTTTTATAAGCTACTGAAAGTTAAATAAATCAATGAATGTCACAATACCAATTATTAAGGGCAACTTGTAATTACTTTATATAATTACATCATTCAGCAAAATGAAAAAAAAACATTTCTAATTATGTACACAAGCCATGTACGTCATGCAATCCAGTAATTACGTCGCAAAACAAATTACATCCACGCTTTTTTTGTTACTTGTAGAAATCATATCTTGTAATTTAAAAATACGTTTTTTAAGTATTCATTTCGCTACTAACTGAGCAAAACATTTTTTTGGCATATACATCTTGTCTAAACCCTGAGAATAAAAAACGCAACGATAGCGGAGGAAGCCCTTAATAAATTGTCACTTCAGGTCGGCTCGCGACGTCTGCAGATTTGAATCAACCGGTATCTTTTATGTGGAGGTTTGTAAACCCATCTATCTTACCACTTTGAATTGAGTGGTTCTCTCTAGGAACTGCTTTTGTAGGAACATTTTGCAGTTTTGGATTACTAATGGATTTGTCCGGGGATCCTAATAAATAAAAATATCCTCCTTTGTTCCCTACATTTTAAGTTTGAAGTATTCGGCTTCATTTGCACTGCAACGCGTATTATTAATCAAACTAGAACGAGATTGCTTCAAACAAAAAACTCATCTTCTTGTTTTATGCCAAGGAGTTGCAAAAAAATTAATAACTTTAGTCGTGTTATCTATAAACTTACACTACCGCTTATGGAAGAATAGACACTATTAAAATTCAGTTATACAGTGAATAACTATACTTTTCGTTTTGTTTAACCCTTTACCATCTTCTTAGACTATATTGTTTTCAATGAAAATAAGTCGCTTGTATATTTTTTTATAAGCATTTTTAGGTCGAAAACTAGAATAAAAAAATATAAAGCTTTTATGTCATTGAACCGCCACTTGACACTTTAAATTTTCTTTATGTTTATTCCTTGTTTTGGATGCTTAAATGTAATAACTGTGGCTTTTGAGCTTGCTACTTTATCATCAGACCATATGCTTACTTCGGTTTCTTTACGTCTCGTTTTGAATTTTTGCATGCAATGGTCCGTGAAAACTCTTCTACAGAAACTTATCCAACCGTTCTCACTCTACATCAAGAGAGGCTATCAGTGCGAAATTTACAAAAACAATAAGGGTTTGTGCTTTGACGGTGAATCTTACATCAGAGCGTTACAGAAAGACAGAAAATATTAGGGATCGCCATCGTCCTGAGCCATCACCAGTAATATTCTATGCAGAGAATCAGTTTATCAGACTAATGGGTAAGTGAAATAGAATATTAATTGACCCTAATATTGCTGCAAATTTAACTGGGGACGTAATAAAATAATATTAATTAGCATGATAAATCGGCATCGTCAGATGGTCGTATTACGGCCAAAAAACCGTAGTCACGGCTTGGTAATAAGGTTGAACGGCTTCAATTCCAAAACTTATCATGGACTAACAATTCCAAATTTGAAAAACAGATAATTTCCAGCGTCGATTTAAGACTGAAAAGATAACCCAGTATTGTAAATATTGTTCCAATTGTCAAGCACGAAGGTGGGTCTGTTTTAGTATGTTTCTCTTTGGCTGGTGCAGGAGAGATAGTAAATATCGGTAGCACTACAATGAAAAAACAGTATAAAATTTTTATAACAAAAACTCCATCTGGGTTGCGCTTAATCGGAAAAAAATCGTGATGATGCAAAACAACGGTCCTTAACATACTTCAAAACTTTGTGAGGATTATCTAGCAAACCAAGGAAAATAAAAATGCTAAAAATGATGACCTGGCTGCCACAGAGTCCAGACCTCAACCTCATAAAATTGCTATGAGATGAGCTGAACAGAACAGTAAGAAAGAAGGATCCCACGTCCAAAAATCATCTTTGGCATTCTTCAAGACGTCTGGATAGATTCACCACTCAAGAAATCAAAATAATTTATCGAAAAGTTGCCTAGAATCGTAAAAACAGTATTAAATGCAAAAAGCATTTTCTTCGGTGAAACAGATGTTCAATTATGAAGTTTATTATTCCCAATCTTTATGAGGATTTTTGTTTGTTTTTGCGTGTTGCATAATAATATATTATATAATAAATTGTCTTCTTACAATAAAGTGTACAAATTCATTTTTTAGTTGGTGCCCATATTTCCATGCGCAGTAATGTATATATCGAAATTAAAAAATCTGGTGTGAACATCACACGACTTTCCTTATCCTATTATTTGGGTAATTCTGGCAAAAATCCTGGGCTTCAATTTTTTTCGAGTTTTTATTTTACCAACTTCTACTTTAAATTCATGTTTATCTCCTGATTACAAATTATTTTTATTATTCAACCGTTTAGATTCGCGACCGTTTTGAGACCGATTTTGCGACCTTGCGACAAAACGGCTAAACCGATTTTTACTAAAAGTTTCTCACAGCGTCCCCTACCTACAAGTTACTTGCATACCAAATGTCAAGTCTCTAGGTCTTACGATTCTCGAGATATCCTGTTTACTAACAGACCACCACACACACACACACGAACCAATGGGCCAAACCAACTTTTTTGGTGTCCTGAGGCTATAATTGGTCCAGAAATGTGAAAAACTGGTCAAATTTCCACCGATTACATTACTTTCCTTATTATAGGATAAGGAAAGTAAAAACGTATATGGAGTAAAAAATAACTAAAACAATTCAAAAATTATGCAAATTTCGTAGGGTTGCAAGCAAAAGTGTAGTAATAAAACAGTTACAAAAGATTCAAAATGATTTTTAGGAGTTCCGCTAGATCTCAAAGAAAGGTTCCATTAATATATTCAAAAGAATTTCGCAAGAATTTTAATACTTTACAATCTAGAATTTAGAATTCTAGGGCCAAAACATATTTTATGTAATTGTAAATATAAGTAATTAGTGATAATGTTCATAAGTTAATTAGTTATCGATTAAATATTAATAAATAACTATTAGGTGAAAATAACAACTTGCAAACCGAGCTTGCTACAACTGAGGCCTGGAGTAAAATCCATCACAACTGAAACAATTATTTCAATATACTATGGTGTTTATATAAGTCACACTGCACATAGTAAAAGAGATAAAACCAGAAAGTGAGTTTAAAGAGCAATATTTAGAAACGGTAAATAAAAAAACACGTTACAAGAAAGACTATCACAAACCCTGATGGACAAAGGTAAGGAACACGATCTATTCGAAACTATTGACCCAAATTCATTAATACCGAACTTAAGAGAAAAATTTAAAAAAAAATAAAAAAACAGAATACGATAAAAATTTCAGAAGATTAAGACAATACTTTAGACCAAAGAAAAAAGTTTCAGAAGCTTAATCAAAGAACTAAAAAATATATAAAATTTAAGCAAAAAAAAAATAGGTACAAAAGAATATGCTACACATTTTGAAAACGATCTAAAGGTGAACCTAAAAAGAATTTTGGTAATCTAACCAAACAATTAAAAAGAATCAACATTTTAAATACTAATTGAAGAAAATGTATGAAGGTATTTAGCAAATTTGAAAAAGAAATTAAAAAATTTGAGATACAACCCAGTGCCTTGTAGATAAAATTGTCCGTCAATTATTTATAACCAGAAGAAATGATATTGTCACAAACAGGAACTTGATTTGAAATTAAGATTTATCATGGAATGAAAGAATCAAGAGATAAAGCAACAATAAAAAAGAGACGAAATCTTTAAGCTCAATATATTGAACTTTAATAGCGCTATGATCGCCAGAGTAATCTAAAACCCGGGTTTAATACCCGGAGCTTTCTGGCAGATGGGCTACTTAGTCACTGAAAATCATTGAGTATCTGCGCTCACTCAAACAAGAGGCAACAATGGCGGTCAACTAAGGCGCGATGCTTGCCACATCGCCCCGCAACAAAATGGGTGCGCGACAACCGGGCAGTAAAGTCAGACATATGAGAGCGTTAACTTCTCAGTTTGCAGGCCGTACTCCCACGCATGTCGTTAGAGCCATACCATTATTATTATTACTATTACTAGTTCAGAGCCGTTAATAACGGTTAACGGGATATCTTATCATTATTATTTTTATATCAACGAGGTCTGGCAGCGGCCCCCCCCCCCGGAGAGCTTGTCCAACTCCGACATGCTTGAGCCCCTTCGCATAGTTTTTAAAAATAAAAACACGATTAAAAAGCTCTGTTTGACATGATTGGCGTACGCCGTTGCCATGACAACGCATTTACGTACCCAATTAGAGTTGAACTTTGACCTTTGACCTTTGACCTGTGGCAGCAGCACTCATAATTTTTTTTATATATATAATTAATAAATTAAAGTGAAGGTTATTGTCCCCAGAAAATCGAGTGCTGAAAGTTCTACATTAGGAAAATACTTCTGACTGAAGATGGTTTTGCAGAAGATTTGAGAGCAGTTTTGGTGGGTCAACTGTAAAAGAGATGTGAACGTGTGCCGGAAATACAAATCATTTGTATTTCGAAAGAAACACAACAATTTCTGGAGAAACCCATTGCAGGAAGGCCAAAGAAAAAAGAGGCTGTTCAAATCCGCGGAGACAGGCGACGGCAGTAGAGATAAGCTAGCTACTGTGAGTTGTTCTATAATTCGGTCTGAAGCCTATGCAATACCAAAATCATTTAGGATTTACTGTTACTTCTACTGACAGAACATATGCAACTTTGAGAATTAAAATATGATCTCTCCATAGACCTTTTAACTAGTGACATAGGAACGGCTTTAAAGAAATGGTGTAATGGCCGACTCAGGAAACTTTTTAATTAGACCTTACTGAAGGGCCGTAAAAAAAGTTCAAAAGTTAGTCGCAGTAGCAATGATAAGCTGCAGTGATGCCTCGAGACTTTTAGAAACCAGTAGAAAGGTATTTAAGGATATGCGAAAAACGATAAAGAAGATAATTGGAGTTAGACACTACTCGTTGCGAGCCAAGTGCGCTGAGAAACAGGTTGGTCTGTGAAAATAAATAATCGAACTGAATTAATTAAAAACAGATTATACTACTGCCCAAAGATATAGGAAATAAAAAAATCTATTTTTAATCTATTCATAAGTAATCCACCTATTACTTAATTTGACAGCTTTAGAGGCCAGGTTGGCAGGTCTTTTTCTATTTACTGCCACCATCTCGTCTTTGGTCGTCCTTTTCCCTTCTGTCTCCCGTCGCATTACTTTTGTATGGAATCATTTTTGTTCTTAGTTTACTCTGCCTTATCCTTACACTGATGTCCGAATTCTGGTATAACTCTTCTAGTTTTTTATTAGTTTTTCTACTATACCTCTGTTCTTTATCTTCCCCAAAAATTTGTCGTAATATTGTTCTTCACTTTGTACAAATTTATTTTTATTGTGTTTAAAACATCTTTATTTGTCAATAAATTATTGAATGAACCCGAGAATTTTCAAGTATTTAATATACTTTTGTTTATGTCTTCTTTCTGATTTTCTTTGCTGTTTATCTCCAGCCCCCAAATATGTCGCTCCGTTTATTGTTTTTCTTTTCTCGTTTCATATTTCCCATAAACTTGTATTGTGACTTTGTTGTTAGTCTTTAGACCTATTTGTTTCTCCTTGTTTTCAAAGTTCTTTGCCATATTTCTTAGCTTATCATTTGATCTGAATATAATTTCCAGATCATTCGCATAAGCTAGGATTTGGTATAGAATATTTAAAATACTTATGTTTGCCTCAATTTTTACCTACCTCATGATATATTCTAGGATGATGTGCAGCGATAGGGGATCACTCGTTGTAAAGTCGTATTGCTTTCAAATTGTGTATGATTTTTGAGTCTTACATTCTGTCAAGTGTTTTTCATTGTATCTATTATTCTTGTTCGCATCACTCTGCGCAACGCTGAAGAGCGCATGTGTTCTTATAGATTTTTTGTGTCTAATCGTAAATATTTGGTCTACTGCAGATTTACCCTGTCTAAAATCGGTTGCATAATGTTGCATATTGTTTCTTAATTTGTTTTCGATTTTTTAGTTATTAAGTATATTAAAATCTTATACATTATATTCAGAAGAGAGATTGGCTTGTAATTTTCCAACTGTTGCTTGTTTTTTTTAATTGGACAAATCACTACCATTTCCAATTCATTTAATATTCGTTTTGCTATCCAAATTCGTTTTATTAATTTGAAGATTCTTTTTTCTAATTCTCTATTGCCATAATTTATCGTCCGTTTCAGGGCTTTTTTGCCATTAAAAAAAACATGTTAAATATTGGTCTAACTACGCATGCACAATAAGAGTAAAATGGAGCAGTGAATAATTCTGTATGAAATATGGGCCGGTGTGTTTTTTTGTCGTCATTCCGCATTTTTGCTCGAGCTTTAAATTTTAGATTTCAATTCCTGCACGCAATGGGGTTTTCACGGGTTTCGCGGATTGAAATTTTACTCTTTATGCAACGCTGTGCGTATTTCTTGTCTTTTTAGTCCACTTTTACGAAATAACTGCGGTTTTCGCGTAAGTATAATTTATTGTCGTCTATTTAAAGACTGATTCAGCGTAGTCCCGTGCTTAAAGAGCGAGCTGCGATGCTGACATACTCGGGTCCATTCTCCTGTGCTCTGTGATGCCTACTAGGTGGCCTACTTAGTCACTAAAAATAATTGAGTACCTGCGTTCGCTCGAACAAGAGGTAATAATGGCGGTCTCAGGCGCAGTGCTTGCCACATCGCCCGCATCAGATGGTGCGCGATGACTGGACAAAGAAAACAAACACATGAGAGCCTTAACTTCTCAGTTCGCAGGCCGCGCTCCCACGTGGGCGTACCATTATTATTTTAAGACTGTTTTCATTGTGACTTTAGTGATAGTACAAGTGAATGGGTGTGTATATCTGATTTTGTTCTCAACTCCTATACGTTTTACAGCTGTAGCTATAGGGTATTCACTTTAATTTACTATATATATATCATGTCTTTAATTGAGTAGTTTTGTACATTACAAATTCAATTTTAATTCCTTCAAACAATCTAATTTTTTGCTACATATAAAATATCATTTATTATACAATTATAATAATATAATAATATAATAATTTTTCAAATTGCTTAAGTTTCTTTTAGTTGGTTTTATGAAAAAAAATACTCGAAATACAATATTCGATTGTTACATAGAGTAGTTATTTTAATTTTTGATAGTTTTGTCCTTAAATATATAAATTGATGTAAGTTCATATTGAAAGTTTTCTATATAGTCTGTGTAAAAGACCTGGCTTGTTATCACCACCGACAACATCCTTGAAGTTATAATAAAAAAAGTAATCGCAAAGAAGAGTTAACAGTAGGGACAGAATGAGAATTAAATACCTATCTCTTTTTGTGATTTTGACAATTTTTAGATGTCAAACGGGTTTTTTCACAATGTCAATTAAAAAGGGAAAATCCACAATATTTTCAAACCTTTCCGAGCAGACCAGAGCAAAAATAGACTGTCAAAATACAAGTAACGGCATTGTTAGAAGTAGTAATTCTTACACCTATTACTCTTCTTTAAACACGAGTACGATTTGAAAACTTTTGATGTGCACCCTCAGCATTATTGCCGACCTCTTTTATGGGCGCGAGCAAATCTGCTTGTAAACGACGATATTTCTTGGCTCCATCTTTAAACAATTGTTAAACAAACCACAGCGAGAACAGCATTTCTTTCTCTCTCCTGAAAGCTTTACTTCACTCACACGTTAGCTCCAATAGGCAAAACTGATGGTACTAATTTGCCCGTAGGATTAGAAAGGCTTTACAGATGAACTAAATTACAATGCAAAGAAAACAAATTATAAAATTATAAACAAATACTGAACTAAAGTGTTAATCTAGTTAAAAATGCAAAACACACAAATAAAGTAAATCTATTTACAACTAAATTTTGACAAACCAAATTTAAATTACCTTGTTAGCAATGAAAACAGCCTCACAAGTTTTTGGGTACTAGTGATACAATTTTGTTTCTGTTTGAAATGGATGCAGATACTCCTTGCTCCAAAGCTTTTAAAAGGATTGAACCATTGGTCAATAAGCTGAAACCAAGTTACTCTATTTTTAGGTGTCCCAAAAGCATGCTTGAAGGCCAGGAAATATATGGGCGACAATATTAAAAATGTACTGGTGTCAACGCGCTTGCCTCTGGTGGGCCTGGACTTAAAGAGCACAATGCTCTATAATTTAATGGTACATCGATTTAAACTCACGCCAAATTCATCTTTTTATAAGTTATTAGCTAATTACTTTAAATGGATGAGATTTTAGACTTTTAATACTTAATTTCCAAATTTCCCTAACATACGGGGCATTTGGTAGAGAGATTAAGACTATTGTATAAACCATCGTACAAAGCTTTTCTATACTTTGAAGAAGAGAGGCAAGACTATATGCGTCCAACCCCACCTGGGCTGTCATAACGATTGTTTCACAGTGAGAATAGATTGTCCTGCAATTGCCCTTATGGAATATAAATGGCTTAAGTGCAACGATAAACATTTGTGTGGAGAGTTTCAATATCAACTGCAAGTCTTCTTCTTTTCCTTCTACTCTTATATAGGCAATTAGCTTGTTTCTGACCACACATTTTGTATAGTACTATGAGATATGTTAGGCGTACATCGGACTGGTAGTTGGTCTAATGCGTTAGAAGAAAGAGAATGTACTTTATGACTGCCAAAAATATTTGTATGACGGTCAAAAAGCATTTGATGTTTGCCGTTGTTTTTGACCTGGGAGTCGAATCCAGGCTGCGGCATTAGTGTAGCAAGCTGAAGCCTTTACCTCGCGGCTGTTGTGCTCTCTCCATGTAGATGGTTTAAATAGAGATACAGTACCGCTCAAAAAGATACGAAAAACTACATTTTATGTAGTAACTCGGGTCACAATAAAGATACAGAGCTATAACTTTCACACAATGTTTTCGCCTTTTTCAGTTTCTATTTGAACACTTAAGACACCAACAACAATTTATTTAAAAGTATTTATAATGATTTTTACAAAAACAATGAAATTCCGGACAATGAGTTTCAAAAAATAAACGACTATAACATGCTAACAAGGAGAGATATAATAACCTAAGCCGCTGCACGTGGGGAATTTTAATACTTCGTTGCCATACCCTTAGCATCGCTCACCGCCTGGCACCTTCGGGGCATTGAAGACACAAAGTTGGTGAAGACGGAGATAGGAATTGACTTCCAAGATTGCTTGAGTTGAGAGAACTTTTCAGCACAATTCTTGGCAGTTTTGCCTTTCAGTGTCCTCTCCAGCTCATCCCAGAATGGTTCGATAGGATTCAAGCCGGTGGACTGGCTCGGCAAGTCCATAATATTCACCCGACGCTGATGGAACCAATATTTGACCAAGCGGGAACTGTGTTTAGGGTCTTTATCTTGCTGGAATACCCAGCCCCTAGGCACGTTGGCACGTGCATACGGTTACATGATGTTCGACAGAATATCCCTATACATCTCCTTGTCCATAATCCCCTCGATACGATGCAGGGGACCCACTCCCTTTGAGCTAAAACAGCCCCAGACCATGACGAATCGGGTAGCAACAGGACGTCTCACATGAGTAATGCTATCAGTGGCCATCAAGAGAAACTTCGACTCATCACTCCACAGCACTTGGGACCACTGCTGGGGAGTCCAATGGATATGCGCCCTTGCCCATGCAAGACGAGCTTTTTTGTTCTTTTCAGAAATCCGAGGCTTCTTCACAGGTCGGCGTCCGAAGAGGCCAGCAGCACAGAGACGACGTTTGATAGTGTTTGCAGAGACCTGGAAACCAAAATAAAATAGTTGAAGCAAGAAAAATGCCGAAAATTGACCTCCACACCATAATCCTCCTTGACTTGACGATTGATACCAGTACTTGTCAGGCGAGGATTGTTCTTACTGATCGTGACGATGACTCGATCCATCCCAGTAGTTGTCTGGCGAGGTCTTCCAGTAGGTTTGGAGCGTACAGGACGTTTGAGGGATGCGTGAATTGTAGAGACGCTAGTGTTGTACTGTACAGCCAAATCAGAGATTTTCAAGCCCAGCGCTCTGCCTCTGCTGATGGCCTCCCGGTCTGCTCTTGATATATTTCCGGAGCCAGAAGGTCTCCCCATTTGCGAAAAAAAATATTACATGAAAATGCAAACAGGATAATGAAATATGAAGTGGAAAAGAGTAAAATCCAAAAACGGCAATTTTGCCGGAACCGGAAAAAAACCTATACATCGCCAATCAGATGACGATCATCATTTGAATTACTATAGTCCACATCTGAAACGATCTCCAGAACCATATCCAAAAATGAGGACGATTGCTCTATGAGGAAAAAAGTTATGATCAAAAAACCACTTTTTCGTATTTTTTGAGCGGTACTGTGTATAGGTCTTATAAGAACCGACACAGTCCACTTTAAAAAAGGCAACTTTTTTATTGGAAATCCACCGTTATTAGAAAGCAGGTTTAGGGCAAAACTTAAAACAAATGTTGCACACTCTTTCTTGATTTGGTACCTAATCTAGCAGGCATATTTTAATTTTAGATAGAAACAATGATAATAACAATCTATCAAAAATAAAACGAAGTGGCTATTTATAGGTAAAAAATTGGATGACTAACTCCTAATTTTTGACTCATTCACATTGAATTATTTTCTAAAAGGAGAAATTGTAACTTTTAGAATATTCTTGCCGTTATCCAAATTCGATAAGCCTTTAAAGAGACGAGTTTTTTTTTAATAATCTTGCATAATCAAATTTTTGTTAATGTAATTTTAAAAACCCAAGTATATAAACCATAATGTTGAATAAGGGAGTGGTGTGGCGGCCTTTTCGCCCTTGAACCGCTTTATATCGCGGCGGCAGGCTGGGCGGCTTTGATATCTGCCGCTACGTTTTGCCGTCGCACACAAAACGGCATATGGGCTTTTGCTCAGCCGACAAGTCTGCATACGCCGTCGGCGGCACCCTTTGATATGAAAGATGCTGTCGAATGAAAATTTCCCGCAAAAGACCGACCGCTAAGCCAGGCGCGAAGCCCGGCAACATACGCACACCGCAGCGCGACCAATTCGGTCGTGTTTTAACAACCCGCTTATACTCACACCCCATCGCGTCAAGTACTGCCGCATTTAACATACCGCACCATACACGAAGACAGCGCAGCAAGGTGGCCACCGTGGAACCATCGCCGACGAAGCCGAAGCCGATTCAGGTGAGCGATTTGGCTTTACTTTCGGTTGATATCGGTAGCCGCCCCCATCCGCTTTCGCGCTGGCCGTTTAAGGGACGATTTGGGCCTTATCGGTTTACGCTTCAAAACGGGCCGTATTTCGTTTCCCACACCGCACCACGAGGGCGGCTATTTACACGCCTGCCTCTACAGGGAGAATAATACAATAGTTAACAAGCAACTCCCTAATCAAATTAGGTTTGTTTCCAACGGCTAAATAAACAATGCAATTTTTATTCCAGGGGATTACCAGCCATTTTATCTCTTTAAACGCCAACAATGCTAAACCCTTCTATCGTAAGCTCATAGAAACTCGACCTCAAAAAAAAAACAATCTGGCAGATTTTGTTCCCTAGTAATATGCAGTCAATAATCAATTTCTGTTATTTTTTACTTTTTGGCTGCCCGGTTTGCAACAAACGTTTGTCATCTTGACGGAGACGCTCTTAACTAATACAGAATTATTTCCGAACCCAAAAAATTCAGTTTATGGTACATATTTGTTTGATGACTATATGTGGGGCTCGAATCAGGTTGGCCAACATCTCTAGGTGAGAAATAGTTTGTTTTCACAAAGCGACCTCTGAGTTGCCGCTCCCTTCTTTTAGCTCTGCTATAATATAAACTACTGATACGTGTTCCTTTTTTAAGGCACCACAAAACTCCAATAAAATTATTTCTGACTTTACAATGACACCAACATGATTGGAGATTTGCAGTTTAGTTAAGTAGGAGAGCTTTGTCAAAATCTCTTCCACAAAGATTCAAGCTTACACAAAAGATGTTTATGTTTTCCCAAGATCTGGAATTTGATCAGCCAAATTTAAGGTCCATTTCACTAACTCAAACCCTTCGGACGTTAACATTACATTTGAGTCCATATAAATTCTAAGAACCTCCGATAGTGACTAGAACAAAGTTAAAAATTGTCCTTATACATGACAGAGAGAAACTTGAAAGCTAAGATTTGCCTTTTTTCTTGTGAGTCAGTTAGTTTATAGCGCGGATGACTAAATATAGAAATCTAATAATGCAGTAACGACAGCATTGTGCGGATTTCTACACTCAAGATATCATTGGTCGACTTTCCAGACTTAGTTTTAGTACTAGCATCAAAGACATCTCAAACAAAGTGCTTGAGCTCTAGGCAATAATAGTAGGAGATAAAATATAAATGAAAATCAGGGTTTGGAAACCTGACCTTAATAAAAGTAATTAGAAATGAGTTTACGACAAGCCCTATTTGTCTCATTTGACGCCGCAGATATTTCCCCAGATTCAGAATAACTTTCTTTGAACGAAGATGTAACGAAAAACCTCTTATCCTCATTTTGCTATACATTAGCAGTGTAGTGTGCTTTATATTAAGCTTTCTTTAGGTTGAGGCGTGACTTGGAGGATAGGAAAATTTCTTCTATAACCTAGAATACCTCTAAGAAAGTATCGATATATTTTACACTATAGAGTGGCACTATTTTTAAGAAATGTATTGCATAAACTCTACCTATCACAGTGTAGCTTAAAGAATTATGAATAGCCTTCGAGCCTTGTTGATATTGCTTTACTCAATGAATAAACTACAAACTCAGTTCCTAATACTTCATCAGTCCCTCGAATAGTGAAAAACTCACTGTAAACTAATTTCAAATGATTGAAATAAAACTATTTGGATTAATCTCTATTGAAAGCATTTTATCGACATTAAAAGTTAGATCGTGCATAAATTTACAGCTTGGGTCAAATTTTCACCACAACAATGTTTGTTTCCTCTCCTGACCCCAGTTTAGAAAAAGTTAATTTTTTGACAGGCAAGGATAACTTACTAAATGATTTGTTAAGTCATTGAGAGACTCCTAGCACCAGAGTGTAACAATAAATAAATTTCTGAATGTTATCTTTTACATTGATATTATGTATGACTGTTGTAGACAAGATATGGATTTAATGTGCAATCTAGAATTTAGAACAGCACAAAGGTTAGAACAGCCATATAGCTTAGATATGTCTTCTGCGTGACTCAATTTCTTCTTAAGAGTAAAATGCAAGAGTGGGTCATTGCAAACATTTATTTTTTTGAAGAATCCTTCGCCACGTGAGAGATAGGTAAACATTTTAGATACAATCTGTGTTGCTTGGCAACTTTCATAAGGGCTCAATTTAAGACTCAAATGCTAGAGAAACTTAAAAACATACAAATGTTAAAAATTAGTTAAGAAACAACCCGTTTATGTAATGCTACAAAAGAAGTTTTTTCAATAAAAATATTTAAAAAAATTATTTAACCATAACGAAGGACCTTTTAGTACAACAATTGTATAAGAACACAGAAATAAGAGGTTTGTATAGGTATATAATAAGTATTTTAATAACCACTAAAAGCACTAGACATATAAAAAAGTGACTACTACAAAAACAAACACTTCAATAAATTTCCTTGAAACGACGTAGAGGCGTTGCAAATTCGGTGCGCAACATAAGTTTTTCAGTTATTTTTTACACTACAACTTTCCCGTATAGAAAAAAGTTATCGCTTCCAAAAGTTTTACAGTTTTACAATATGCTTTTTTGTATACAGTATACTTTCTAACAAAATTGTCTTTGACAATTTATGTTTTTGTATGTAAATTCAAATGGGGACTGTGTAAAAATTTATTGTCGAATAAAAAGATTTGGTTAAATCACATAATTTCGTAGCGTTGGCCAGAGAACTGTTGCTGAGGACTTTTCCAATACCAGTATTATATTTTATTAACTTTCTACAGCGGAGCTTATAGAAAGTTAATGATCATCCTGTCTGTCTGTGTATCTGGAGACACTATAACTTCCGTTCTATTCAACGGATTCACTTCAAGCTTGGCATACACACATCTTAGGTCAGTACCTTTCATGGGATTTATTTTCAGCCAAATCGATTAACGGCAACCAGAAGTGACCGTTGAGATTTCGAAAATTCATTATACTCACATATGTCATGCAGCATATCATTCGACAGCATTTTGACGCTGATCATTATGGAGACATTAATCAACATCTTAATTCCTTTTAAAAGTTTTTATTCTAATTTCATCGCATCGCTGTAGAAAGTTTCCTTTACGGTATTAAACCGTTCTTGTTAATATTGTAAGAATGGAGTCGAATAAAAAATAATGGTTTTAGGCTAGTCTGTAATACCCTGTCGCTCAGAGCTATGTACATCCTTGTTTCGAACAACTCTGTGTAGTCAAATGCCGTCGGAACTGAAGGCCCAATTCTATCTTCTGAAAAATTTCATTCTTAAACAATCATCCGCATCAAAGGGCTCTAACGTCTAAACGATCTGTTGCCCACGTATAACTAACTTCCAGCGAGATTGAAGCCTCACATGATTTCGTCCGCTCGCTGGACCAAGAAACCAACAAAATGTGTCTTCCAAATGTCTCCTCGTTCGAGCCAATAATTAAAAATATCTATCATATATTTGCAACTTAACAAATAAGTAATAAATAAATTATGCGAGTGTAATAGTGACTTAAGAGTCTCGATTTTGGTTGAACTAAAGACGAAGTCACATGGCTATTGACGCTTTGATCTTCTTGGTATCACTCGTGTGTAAGTTAGTTGATTTACTAACATTACTGTGTAGGATTTTCTGTTTTACTTCGGCAGGCAAGAACGACTTAATCGATAAAGATAATTGACGTGTGCGCAGATCAAATTTTTCTTTCTTTTTATTGCTATTTGTATCTAGCTATTGAGCTAAAAAGATAGGAACAATATATTCAGTGAATACGTTTGGTTTGCCAGTGTCATACCTAGCCTATATTCTGTCGATATTTTTAATTAGCAAAATTGCAATTCTTGGTCTTTTAAACCGCTTTTTGTGGCTCTGTGGTAAGTTGGTAATGGGGCACTTAAAGTCTTATTTCACATGATGAGTAAGTAAATATTTCTAGTTCTCTGCCATTTGCTGCACGTTCTAAGCTTTAATTGTATTAATTAATAAATCTTTAATAAAAAGTGTGTTTTTCTATGATTTTAGATAAATTTTCTCTCACCATTTGGCACTTTGGCGATTCATTTGAGTTTCTTTCTGTTTATCTGTCAGTATGTGAGCGACTGTTTGTGTATTGAGTTTTCGTTTTCCTAAATCACTGATTTTAGCTCGACATATTTCTATTCGATTTCAGCTGTTATGATATCATACACACAGTAACATAACGGTCCTTTTGCAGTAATTGGCTCACACATGCCACATTTGCAGCGGTATGTGGTGTTGATGGGCAGCCGACTCTGGGATTGTCTTTTACTGAATTTTTGCTTTCTCGAAACTTTCTGTACTATTCAAAAACAGGGCCTTTCAATAATGCCTTGTCACTATATATTGGCTGTATAATATTTCATGTTCTTCACTAGAGTTTTTCCAGCTTAACACAGCACTTAACACTCAACTAAATGTTCTAAAAGCCAAACAGATTACATGAAATCAGTTCTAAGATCGTGTTTATTTAGAACACATATCAGGTGACTGAAGAACACATTTAGGATTTGAATATTATAGGTAAAGAAAGAAATGAGCCTAAAAACTTTTTTGAAAAAATTTATATAATACACTGTCTGCAAATGAAATTGCACCACCCAGAAATTCACAACTCAGAGTGGTAAAATGTGAGAACTTTAACTAATGTAAAAAAGCAAAATAAAACAATATTATTCAATAATAAATTCATTAGTTATTATAAATTAGTAATGGTTATACCCACCCCTCTTTCTAATACACTCTGATATATGAACTGGTATAGAATTAATTAAGCGGCAAATTGTTTCTTGCGGAAGTTCAGTCCATGTTGCATTCACCTGTTGCCACAGTTCATTGGTAGTAGTAGCTGGACTGGGATTATGGAGTAATCGACAGTCGATCATGTTCCATACAAGTTCAAATGGAGAATGATCAGGTGATCGCGTGTTCCAAGAAAGGACTGGAACATCGTTTTCGGTTAAGAATTGCACTATTGGGTTGGAATATTCCGTTTTCCACCTGTTGCAGGAAGAGTAACATTACAGGACATAATATACTTTCTACGTAGCTGGCGGCAGTTTCCGTGCCTTGAACACGTACTAAAGGTCACCTTGAATGGTGGCTAACAGTACCCAAAATCATTATGCCCATTGTCGGCGCCCTATGTCGTCTCGCAATACAAGCCTCGTCACCCCTTCTGCACAATCGTATCCTTCCATCGTGTTTCCATAAACAGAAGCGGGATTTGTTACTAAAGACAATGCACTTCCATTCCTCTTGCCACTATTCTCGTTCAGTACACCATGCTCTGGTGTTAAGGGCAACTTTAATGAAGGTCGGTAGCTACAAAACCCCATGCTCTCCATACAGTTACAAACTGTACTTATGGATGTCTGCGGACCGATGGCAGTCTACCATTGCTGGGCTACAACAGTTGCAGATTCAAATCCGTGTCGCACAATGAGGCGTTTTAACAAAAAGTCCTCCGGGATGCAACACAACTTGGTCTGCATGTTTCATCCTGCTCTGTAATCCATACATTCAAACATCGCAGCACTGTTTAGTGATTTCGATTAAATCTACGAACGATTTATCGAAATAAAACACCACTTTTATGTAACCCCACAATACGACGGTTAATTCTAAATATTGTGAACGTCGGCGAGGCATCTTCAGTTCACAAATCAACACTAACAAAACATATCCTACAAACATTTTAGTTTATCACAAAATAAATATTTATGGTTCTCCCTAAGAAACCCTCATATCTGCGAAGCCACGCCCCTGGAAATACCGTTACATAATTGGACCGACGCCATACGATAATTATGTGTTTATTATCTTTAGATCTACCTGTCTGTAAAATTCCAGGAAGATATTTACATGCTTTAGGGGCCGTGCAATTTCAATTGTAGACAGTATAAAAGGAAACAATAAATTAATAAATATTTATAAAAGAGTAAAAGCGGATTATGATTAAAATAGAGATATTTTATTTGGTAAAACATGTAGCGCGAATATTCTTCAGGTAATCGGGGTATATATAATGTTCACATTTTACACATGCTCTGTGCGTAGACAGTAACGACTTCTAGAACCTAAGTTACAACATCCGACATAAATTTCAGATTTATTTTGGGAAGGAAGCAAGGCTTCTGCTAGCAATGAAACAATAGTTAATTTAAACCATACTTGCTACTAGTACTATAAGTTTCCATTACAGATTTTTAATAAAATCACTTTTTTCAGATAAATTGCTTTATAAACACAATCCGTATTTATTACAGAATTATTTATAAGGTAGCAGTTTTGCTACCAGTAGTACACTGGTAAACTAACTGATATCTCTACGCCTTACTTCATGGGTTTATTTAAAAAACATTGTTTAACAGAACAGGGTCTTTTATGTACTAGTGATTGTTCATTTGTATTCAGATGTTCACCAGCAATATAGTTATTTTTAAAATTAACAAGAAAGGTTTTGATTACTTCCCTAATTGGTGCAAGTTTGTTAACGTCTCTTTGATCATTTTTAGTTCGGACCTCCTCAAATTTTATTCACTATTTTTATGTATTCTTCTTCATGTTATAAGTTAATTTCATTGAATGTAAAGTTTCAAGAATTGGAATATTGGTAATCAAAAAGACAACATCAAAGCCGACCAAATCTTTCTGTGTAAGAAACGTTTTGAGTATCTATTGAAAATGGTAGTACGTTGGACGTAGGATAAGGATTGCTCTGTGAAAGATATTTTGAAGAATTTTTGGAAAGATAATTAGCTAGTTTGTGGATAATAGAACTGAACACATCGACTATAAGATGTAAAACGGCATTTTCTTTTAAAAATGTCTTGTGGACACTGCCAAAGGACTTGTGTAGCTTAAACAAACTGACAAATATCTAGCTGAATATGTAAGCATTTTCTAGCTGTTTGGCACTTGTTAAATATAATAAAAAATTAACTTTTCTTATGCAAAAACTCTTGCTTCCATTTTCTACTCTACTAAATTGTTTCATGGGGCAACTGAAATGGAAAGCGTTCCTACTATCGGAATATAAGAGCTGATGTCCAACGCTTATCCAGCACCATCAGCAACAACAGTATTTCCAAATTATTAAACTTTTCCCATCTCAATGCGTTACAAACCAAACCATATTCCCAGACTTTTACTTCTAATCTTATATACAGTAAAGATCAGTCTTCGTCAAAGACGCATAGCTCTCCTTGGGAGGTAGACTCTGAGCGAAGAGCTAAAGTCTCTTGAAAATGGCATCAAAGTAATCAAACGTAAAACTCTGTACCAATTTGTTGAATTATAACCGATAAAATGTATTATTTATTACATATATTGAAGCAATTACGATCCAAACGATGTTGTCGGACAGAAAAAGGTTTAGACATTTAATTTCAGATGCTGCATTACGTATCACGTTTTGATCTGGGTAAAAGCTTAATAAAATTATGGGGTAAAATTATAAAGATTATATAAAAGTAAAATATTATCAAAGAAAATTCTCAACAACAACCTCAGAGGCGAAACAGATATACGCCGGTTGAGGAAAGGGTAGACATAAATCAAGTTTTTTGAAATCGGAAGTACAGACGAAAGAGGAGATTGAAAACTGCACCTTTACAATGAGTCTCTTTCAATTGATTTGTTTCGCAATTTCGCAATGCCTTCTTTTATTTTATTTTCATCTAACTGACTTTTATTTTTCTCGATAATTGGTTATATTATTGAATCTACGAGAGCGTGCTGAAAAGTAATGCCTCCGAATTTTTTATGTGGAAACTCTTAAACCTTTTTAAATAAAACAAACTTTATTAACATTCTAGATCTTTATTGTTCATGTCTTTATTATTTCTCAACATAGTCATTCAAGCGACGAACACATTTCTTCCAACAAGAGACCAATTTGTTGATACCGTCACTGTAGAATGTTTGACTTTGTTGACGGAGCTACAACCTCACTTCTGCTTGCACCGCTTCATAACTACCAAAGTAAACTCCTAAGATGTTACTGAAGTTTTGGAAACAGATGACAATCGGATGGGACCAAGTCGGGACTGTATGAAGAATGATCCATGACAGTGACCCAAGGCGTCGGATTGTTGCAGATGTCGCAGTGGTCGTATGTCGTCTCGCATTGTCTTGCTAAGGAAGAGGGTGCTCCGTGTGTAGACGAACTCTTTGTATCAGTGCTTTTAGTTTTCTGAGGGCCTTACAGTACCTTGTAAAGTTTATGCTGATGCCTTTAGGCATGAATTCCAAATGCACCACACCTTGAACATCCCAGAACACTGTGAGCATGACTTTGCCTGCCGATGGCTTAGCCTTGATTCTTCGTGGCCAAACTCCATTGATGCTCTTTTGTTTTCGGGATCTAAATGGTAAACCCAGCTTTCATCACCTGTCACAATGTTGTTAAGGCACCCATCACCCTCACGCTCAAAACGCTCCTCTGTTTTATGTCAGGAGTGATCATTCGCGTATCGTCGGTTGCCGTACACGATCGTCCACTCCGAGGTCTGTCACAGATGTTGAGGTTAGTACCACCGTTTCCTTCTTTACGAGCACGAACAACCCAACGTCGCACATTACTGATGTCGATACAATCATCATCGTACACAGCTTTCATTATTTTACGGATTTCAATTAGAGGCACGTATTCTGCGGTTAGAAACTCAATTACAACACGCTGTTTCTCATGCACCGACATTACGTTACACACCGCCATGTTACACGCTACAATTTGGAGCCCTGTAGCGGCAGAGGGTTGCAACTTGCGTCAGCAAAGCGGGTAAGTCGGTCGAGTAATATTCATGTAATATCGATATTGAGAACAAAATAAAAATTCGGAGGCATTACTTTTTAGCACACTCGTATATAATTGGATCGTAACTTATTTCGTTATGATTTTTCTTTAAAGCTAACATATTCATTTCTCAATTGTTAGAGCGCAATTCACAGAAGAATAAATAGACATTTCTATCTGCTCACGATCTACGCCCGTAGACCAAGAACATTTGAGCTACAGAAACACATTCAGAATCTTACAGAATACATTGAGGTTACTAATACACTAAAACTAATAAAATATTACAATTCAAAGAAGTGTGGCCTACAACTGTATACATAATCGCCATGCAATTTTTTTTAATTAATTCGAGATTTGCAATCTGCTCTTTAGGAGCAATAAGTAAATTATATATTAATGTAAAATTACCTAAGGCGAAAAGTAATTTATTAACTACTCTCCGAAAATAAAAGTTTTATGATGATCACTGTGCTGAAAGTAGTTGTTGAGTTTGCCGATTACTACTTCTACTGTTATGTCTAGACCATCATAGATGGTTTTGTTGCTTATGTACCCTGGTGCATTAAGAATCAAATATAACATTTTTTATTGTATCCGCTGAATGATTTTGGTATCAGAAGGTTTGGTTGAATTTCATAGGTCTATATGGGCACTTATATAAAAGGTATTTTATTTTTGGTCTTAAATTTAGATGTCCTATTAGAAGCTAGAGCATCTGTCACATTTTGTTATTAATCTGCATCTTTTTAGGTGTCTTGTGAGACTTCCAAATTAATTTAAAATCCGGTATTATTTTTGGCATTTGCCATGTCTTTTTTTGAAAGATATTTGTACTAATTTTGTTGTATTCACTTTTATCTACCATGCATTTAACCACTCTTCGAGGCTATTCAAATGGATTTGAAAATGGTATGATGTTTGCTGAAAGGCCTTATTAACGGTTAATATAGCAGAATTGCCAACAAACATTTCTAAAATGCCTGCTATAAATAAAAAATAAAAAAACAGTCCTAGGACACTACTCAATGTTACATTGCATTTAGTTCGGAAGCGTCAATTTTAGGTGATGTCAGACTCCCTTGGAGATGTGTTTTATGTCTAAAAACGTTCTTTTCTTCTCGTCTATATATTTTTAAGTTTATGCATATTTACAATCTTTCAGGAATAGTATTTCAAAGATTTTTGATAATTGGGACAGCAAACTTATTAGTCTATAGGAGGGACATTAAGGTGGTTTAACTGGAACGGCCATTGGACATGGTGCATATAGAAAGTTATTAATTGACAATCGTGTTTGTATTAGGTTTGTGATGGATATTCTGCAAATATGTTTTTCTTGATCTGCGCCTGGTGGGATATTATTTGTATGTCTTTTACATTTTTTTGTTGGTTTTCATATAGAGCTAGTTAAGTATGCTTGGAACGTTGAGTTCCTTAAATCTTCTAATGTGAATTTTAGTTGTCCTGTTAGTTTATCGAGTATGTTTTTATCGATAAGATTACGAATAATTTGCCACCTGCACCTTGCACATCTCTTTTCTGCGCTCAATTTACGAATATGTACAGGTAAATTTATATTATCTTGTAGGTTTTGGTTTACTATTGGTGTACTTCTTCAAGCAGCTCCTTAAATTGCGGTTTCTATATACGTCTATATACGTCACACTTTTTATAATTCAAGGGTACATTTGTTGAGGTATCTTTGCTATTTTGGCGTAATGTTGAATTATGGATATCTTCGCAATTGACTCATTTGAATGGTCGTTTGCAATATGTTTTAGAGTGATCGTATATTGGGCACCTCATGAATGATGTTACTTTTTGGGGGGTGATTTGACCTTCTGACATAAGAAGTTTAGATTGTAGATATCTTTGTTATTTTTCTTAGGTTCTAAGTCTGCACAAAGTAACATTAATGGTTGTTTAGTGATTCGATGCTGTATGTTTATGGTGTTTTTGACTGTCATTTGACTTCAATATCTTGTTTTGTGTCTGTAATAGATATCAAGTAGTGGAGGTTTCTTATAGCCACTTTGTAGGTTCTGCTTTGTTTCATTTGATACATGTGATGTATAATTTTTTTGTCATTAAAGTGTTTGATTAGCTTTCTGCAAGTTTCGGGGGGATTTCCATTTAATTTTATTATATCGTTTGAAAATGGCTTATAGTAATATGTTTCTTCTTCCGTGATTTGATTTTCAGTAATTTTTTTAAGTTTACTACTCCGTAGAGATGTATTGGTGGGGGTTGAGGTTTTTGAAAGGACTATTTGAGGATATATCGTTGCTTTCGGTAGGGGCATTTGTTAGGAAGCTAAATCGGTTGATTATAGATTGTTGGTTCTTGTATGATTGCGTTTTCTTTTTTCTTAACTTACTATGAATGGGTGATTTTTGTCGCATCGTCTACTTCGTTACCTTCTTCCTTAGAAGAATAATTAGGTTGATCTTAAGCTAAACTGCAATGTCCAATTCCATGTATATTAGTTTGTAAATTATAGGCAAAGTTTTGCGGTTAGCGTGGAAAATTCAATGGCTGATAACTTTGAATCTGTGAAGGTAATTGCTGTTCATATGGGATTAATTGTATTATCATTAGAATTTAAAGCATTGCTGACATCGGCATAAAATTGATTTTGAATATTTTGCGTTTATGGGTTTGCTGATTCTGACCAGGTTAGTTGTAGAACATGTTATTTGTGTTAGAGAAATTATTGATTTCCAATAGTATTCATAAATCTCAGCTAGGCAAAGCAAACCAAGAATTAAATTTAAATTAAAATTTATAAGGAAAAGTAACATTTAGAAAATAGACATTTGGAACAGATCATTGCGGCTGGCCTTGAGCTAAGCTGCGATCGCTGCCGCGTTGACAGCGCAGGCACTTGCTGGTTCGTGGATACGTCCGTTTTCCTTCAATGCACGAAGGTCAGCGCACACATCCATTTACTTTTAGGGTCGCAAAATTAATAACCATTCAAATTTTGGTACATATATGACATCCCACATTTGAAATTCCTTTTACAACAAACTGCTCCATCTGGAAATAAAATCACCCTTTTTGTGAACTTTCCGCGCAAGTTCATCCCTGACTACGTATAGACGATCACTTTTTGTCTAATAGCGCACGTTAACGTGCCCAGTTTTAAACATACGATGTTATTAAGGAACCATACCTTCACTCTTCATTTTATAGAGTTTGCGATGAATCACAGCATACATTTTCAGTTGATCTAGTAGACCAATAAACTGCAACACAGACTTCTTCTATTCCGCACTACCTGCTAAACAGAATGGGAATTACCCTTGTATTTATTTTCCAGTTGGTTATTGGTTTTGTTGTAGGTCGTAGCGTGACTAATTAAATAAAATTATATATGACATAAAGCGTTTTGTTTGTAAAACCGCCGGGATACAGATAATCCATAATAGATTAGCACTAGATGAATTAATTCAGTAAATAAAGCCCAAAATCGACCCGACTATTTAAATTTTTTTCTTAAAGGCCGATTTTGACGTATAAGGCCTCATTTTCTTCGTTATGATCTCTAGGTCAAAGTGCAAGGGTTTTTGCTTCTGACTAATTGTTTATATTGTTAATGAACAATAATTAGTGTTAAATAAACGCGTCGTTCAGAGCATTATAAAAAAAATTGAAAAATACCGTTTTTCATTGGTTGTAAGCAAGTAAATGTATATTTTTATGTGCCCGACCAATAAACAGAATCATCCCAATGTTAATAACAATTTTTTACTTAACAAATAACCAAAAAAATCAACGTTGTTTGGATGTTGGATATTAGACTCGATTTCAGGCATTTTCAACTCGAAAAACACGAATTTGAGTATGAAATTACAATATAATGTTTATATAATTTGTTAATAAACAATTTTTTAATTAACAAATAAACAAAAAACCAAAGTTGTCTAAATGATCGATATTAGACTTGATTTCAGATATTAACAACTCGATAAATACAAATTTGAACGTTAAATTACAATAAATTGTTCATATGATTTGTTAATAAACAATTTGTTAGTTAACAAATAAACAAAAAAAATAAAAGTTGGCTAACTACAGGTTATAATTTTTTTAATAAATCGAAAACTTGATCAGCAAGGATTTCAATGCCCCAATTTATTTCTTTATTAACAAATTGTTGATTTAAAATTTGCGGAATAATTTATAAAATTATCAACTCTAAATTCATTTTTATCAAGTTCACATTAGCCGAAAGCGACTTTAATATTGAATATTTAGACGACTTTGACTTTCTCGATCATTTATTAAATAACAAATTATATGAACAAATTATTGAAATTTAACGTTCAAATTTGTGCTAGAATAGATTCCCGATATACAGCACTGATAAGTAATATATACAAACACGCTAGAGCAACAATTCAATTACATGCATATAGTAATAAATTCTCAATTGATAGAGATATTAGACAAGGAGACACAATGTCTCCAAAATTATTTAATTTGGCACTTGAAGGAATATTTAAAAATCTGGACTGGTGAAATAGGGGTATTAATCTAAATGGGGAAAAAATAAATCATTTAAGATTTGCCGACGACGTAGTTCTATTTGCAGACAACAAAGACGACCTACAAATTATGATAAACGAATTAGAAAAAACGTCTAAGAAAATCGGTCTAAAAGTAAATTTGAATAAGACGAAGACAATGTGTCTTGAGAACCCACAAATAAACATAAATGGAACTATCCTAGAAAATGTCAACGAGTATATATATCTAGGACAAACTGTAACATTAAGGAAGGAAAACAGAGAACACGAGATAAATAGAAGAAGACGTCTGGCGTGGGCAGCTTTTGGAAAGCTAGCTTATATTTTAAAAAAACAACAAAATATCCCAACGCTTGCGAACTAAGGTATATGACCAATGTATACTTCCCATAATGACATACGGCGCTCAGACATGGACATTAACGAAACAAGTAAAAACAAAACTGGAAGTCACTCAGCGGGCAATGGAGAGAGCAATGATTGGAATTACAATACGAGACAAAAAAGAAATAAATGGATAAGAGATAGAACTGGGGTCGGGGTTGTAGTGAAAAGAGTGACGAAATTGAAATGGGAATATGCAGGACATACAGCTCGGATCAAAGACAGTAGGTGGAACGTTAAAATCCTCCAATGGAGACCATGGACAGGCAAGAGACAGCGTGGCAGGCCAATAATGAGATGGCAAGACGACATTAAGAGAGTAGCAGGACTGCCATGGATGAGAGTCGCACAGAATCGCGCTACATGGAAGAATTTGAGGGAAACCTATGCCCAATACTGGGCGCAATGAGGGTTAAAGAAGAAGATGAACAATTTATTGTAATTTAACAATCAAGTTCGTGTTTTCGAGTTAAAAATATCTGAAATCGAGTCTAATATCGATCATTTACCCAGCTTTGTTTTCTTTTGTTTATTTGTTAATTAACTAATTGTTTATTAACAAATTATATAAACATTTTATAGTAATTTCATATTCAAATTGGAATTAGAAATAGAAAAGTATTGCAACACGCGTATATAAAAAGCACGTTAGGTAATGAAATATTTTGTTCTTGTTGCATACCTTGCATTATGATACGGATTATCTCTGTGGGCATTATAAAATATTAATTCATTCCATTTCAACTTTTTGAAAAATTGGAATTGAAAAAGTAATTCAATTTGGCGATAGCAAATTTTTATTATAAAAATACATTTCATGTAAAGTAGCTAAAATTATAAACTTTAGGACTATCAATAGTCCATGTGCTTGAACTGCCGGGATTGTAAGAATAAACCTGTTGCATTTCAAAATTAAAATTAAAGGCTTAGCCCAATGTTTGCTGCGTTACATTTTAGATACTGTTAGAGAATTATGCGATACATAAGTACCGACAAACTTTAAGCTCGCCAATCAAAATTCTACGTCGTTCTATAAATATACAGCAACGCATAAAATAAGACACGTAACACCACTGCTCTCAGGGTAGCGTGGCCGAGCGGTCTAAGGCGCTGGTTTAAGGCACCCCAGTCTCTTCGGAGGCGTGGGTTCGAATCCCACCGCTGCCAATATATTTTTAGTTCCAGTCCACTTTTAATAAATCAAATGAATTTAAGGTAGATATATGAATTAATAAAGGTATAACATATTCCACTTTTCAAATTAAAAATTTCGCATAACATCCTCCATTATTATATTTTTTTAAATCAATTTACCGAACATAATTAGAATGCAATTTTTAGGAGTGCAGTTACGAATTCAATTTTATATTTTCTTAAAACATATTCTTAATAGTTGGAGTATTGGTTTAATATTAACATGATTACCTGGTATATATTTTAACCAGTCAATTTGTTTTAATTTCAATATTCGCATAGAAGTCTATTTTAGAAATAACAAATATTAAGATTTTTATATATGACAACTCAATTCTTTATTTTAATAACAAATTCTACACATAAGTAACTTTATATTTTTGTTTTCAGTACTCGGTACTAAATCTATATAATAGCAATTATTTAACTTATCTTTTGCCTAGGTTTTTACTTTTTTAATTTTTTTTACAAGCTGGTGGAAACCAAAATAAGTTCATGTCTGAATGTAAATTTACGCAATAAATTAAATGTTTAGATTCAGAGCAGAAACTCCTAAAATTATTTTTAGTTCTTAAAGTTTTACAGTGCTCATACAACTCCAGACCATAAGACACATAAATTATAAGCTGTATTTTTTGCCAATTATCAATTTAGAATTTTAACTCGCCGTTCTGTTAGTTTCAGTTCTGTTGACATTTTACTCGGCAACAATCTCAAGCAAACAGGGAATTTTTTCGGCGTTCCTTTCCTTCCCCCTAAACTTCTTTACTTAACCTCAGATTTTTCTTTATACTCTTAGCAACTTAAATCATCTCTACTAAATTTTGTTGATGGTAAAAATACAAACATAAAATGCATGGTTGTAATAAACAAATTTAAAGAACTCATTGCCTTATTATTATTATTTTTCTTTTGATAATGCTGTACAACCGAATTAATAATTAATATAACAAAATAAATGATTAGTTGGCAAAATACTTATCACAACATTAAAGTTCCGGAAAAGCTAAAATAATATTAATTTTTTTAAGTTCCTAAATTTGCACTAATAGCAAGAAAAAATATAAAAATAAGCCTGATTAAAGTCTAGGCTACTATAATTTATATCTATACTGGAGTTAGAGTAAAATAAACACATAAGTGAAAGTTGGCAATTCAAATTATTAAAGTAAATTCTGACAAAAAGGGTAAACTGGCTACAGGTACATAACCTCAATGGACAGTTTAACGTTGACTAAATCATCGAAGATCTATATTGTTTTAGCAGTAGACGTGTAGTACCTCACAACGAGCAACAAGTACGTGTTTAAAAATGCTCTGGATAGTAATTAATCTGTGTTAAACGATCAAGAGTCTGTCTATTTGGACCCTTAGAAGAAATAAAACAAACAGTGCTACGAGAAACTGCTAAGGATGCTCTAAAATGGTTACCGAACTGTTATAGATGTCAGAAAGAGGCATGAAACCTATATAATGTAGGATTATACGAGCTAGCAGCCAAAGAAAAATCATTTTTGGTCTCCTTCCAGAAATGACAGAATTGAGTAATAAAGATGTGTTATCGACTAAATGGTTTTTTAATTATCACGTGAAAAGAGGAGCAACAATTCCGACTTTTGTCGTAGCTGCGAGAGTCTTAAAACAAACTCGATTGAGGACCTGTAGCTAGTTATCTCAAATACATACAAACGATTAGGAAAGTAAATTAGTGGTAGCAGTAACAGGAGAATGGCAAGAAATATTCCAGAAAACATTGTAGGATTTAATCGATATTTTGCTCCAAAGTTTAAATATTGTATAACAGTAAACAGTAAAGTATTAATTAAACGTTCGAATAAGTGTTGTATTAATGAAATTTGCACATTAACTTTTGTATCTGTCTAAATTATCACAGGTCTGCGATGGAAAAATTGTTTAAAATATAATCAATTATTTATTTGTACGTTGATTACGGAAAAAATAATAAAAAAATTCCATCGCGCACAGTTTAGTCAGGTGGCACCCCTGAGTAGCTGTCTAACCTTTGTTTGATTTCCTTATACAGTGTGTTTTTGACTCTGTACTGTATACATGTGTGAAGTGGCAAGTGTTTCATTTTATATTTTGTGTTTTTAATTATAATCAATAACGTAAATTATAATTTACTATATCTTTTAGAGCATGCGATGCTTCACCCGATTGTTTCTGCTACATTGTGGTAATTATGTTGTAAAAAGCAACAAAGAAATATTTCCGATTTCGTTAAAAAAGTTTACTTCACTTTGGGATGAAGTTAGGCGATCAAGATAAACCTTGGGCCGCCTACAAAGTATGTTCAATTTGTGTTAAGGTAGTGGAGTCAAGGTAAAAAATAATCGTTTTGTTTTGGCGTTCCCATAGTGTGAAGGAAACCTAAAAATCACAGCGATGGCTGTTATTTTTGTTCCTGCAACGCGGGAGGTTTCAACTTAAAAAACAAAAAGAATATATCTTATCCTAACATTCCATCAGCGATCCGCCTTGTTTCGCATTGGCCTAGTATATCGATACCTTCTCTACCAGTTAGTCCAGATAACGTGTTAGATGGGACAGACATATTGCCTCATCCGTGTGCTAGTGAAAAAGACAGTTAGATCAGTGACATTTATGATCCTGGCACAAGCGAGCGTATACCTTTCACTTAGTCTGAATTGAATTATTTGGTTAGAGGCTTAGAACTTCCAAATGACTCAGCGGAGGTTTTAGGTTCAAGATTGAAGGAAAAAAATTTGTTGGCTTTTGGTGCGTATTTTTGGTGGTATCGACATAGAGAAAAGTATTTCGTCTCTTATTTTTCTCAAAAAATAACAAGGTCCCTGGAGTTATGACAGGTTTTAATGTTGAGTATGTACCAGAAGATTGGAGATTTTTTATTGACTTCTCAAAAATAAGCTTGAAAGCAGTTTTCCTACACAACAGTAATAAGTATGCTTCAGTACCTGTTGGTCATTCGTTTTACCAAAACCTTAAAGTGGTCTTCAACAAATTTAGCTATTTACGCCATAAATGGACTATTTGTGACGATTTAAAAGTCATTTCACTGTTGCTTCGTCAACAGAGTGGATACACAAAGTATCGATGGTTTCTTTGTGAATGGGATAGCCGTGACGGAAAATAGCATTACATTAGGAAAGAGTGGTCAGCCAGAAAAACCTTAGAGGTCGGTACAAAGAATATTGAGATGGTGAGTCTTTTAGAACTAAAAAAAGTTTTGTTTTCTCCATATATATATACTTTCAAAAAGCTTTTGACCAAATTAAAAGACCACAAATATTAGAGGATATGAGAGAAATCCAAATACCATCGAAACTAATACGACTAACTAAAATGACGATGGAGAATTCAGAAGCGAAAGTACAATTACAAGAAGGGGACACAAAATATTTTGAAACCAACTTAGAGGTAAGACAAGGAGATGCACTATCACCCAACCTATTCAACATAACACTAGAGAACATCATACGAAAAACAGACCAAACAGGCACAATTGTGAACAAAGAGATGCAAATTTTGGCATATGCGGATGATTTAGTAATAGTCTCAAGAAGCAAAACTAAACTACAACAAACACTTAACACAATAGAAACAGAAGCAAAAGCAAGAGGTCTTACAATAAATGAAAAGAAAACAAAATACATGTGCTGCAAACGAGGAAAAGGAGATAACCAAAACCAATACAAAATCGGAAGTCACAAATTTGAGAGAATACAAACATTCACATACCTACGAACAGAAATAAATAACAAAAATAACAGAGACCAGGATATAAAAGGAAGAATTCACCGAGGGTTTAAATTATTCAACATATATACGCCATTACTGAAAGACCGGAAAATCACGAAAACAACAAAAATAAGAGTATACAAAACACTAATAAGACCCACAATAATATATGCAGCAGAGACGATAAGAATGACGAAAAAAGAGGAGGAACAACTGCGTATTCTCGAAAGAAAAATTATGAGGAAGATCCTACGACCAGTGAAAATGGGAGACAACGAATATAGAATAAAAATGAATAAGGAAATAGAAGAAGAACTGAAAGCAGAAGACATTGTCAGGGAAATAAAAGCACAGCGATTAAGATGGCTAGGGCATATAGAAAGAACGGGTAGAAATAGAATGATAAAGACAATAACCGAGTGGAAACCAGAACAGACAAGACCACGAGGAAAACCCAAAAATAGATGGAAGGATGAAGTATTGGGAGATTTAAGAAGAATGAACGTAGTAAACTGGAGACGGACCGCGACCAACAGGAAAGAATGGAAGAAAATAGTAGTAAAAGCAAAATCAAGCAAGGACATATGAAACAGATATCCGAAAACTTACGAAGGATGACAACGTTGAGAAAAAAATGGGCCCAAAGTAAAAGGCAGCATGGGTATCTTTTAAACTTGTTGCAACCAGATTTCTTGGGAACCAAAAGGATCCTGATAAGGCCATTGTAACTGAAATATTAGAAAACTTCAAGAATTTAGGCTGTAACATGAGTCTAAAAATACATTTTCTCCACTTACACCTAGACTACTTTCCAGACAATCTTGGTTCTGTCAGCAAGGAACAAAGTGAAAGATTTTACCAAGATATAAAGGAATTAAAAAGCAATATCAAGGAAAATGGAATGTTAACATGATAGCGAACTGTTAATGGATGTTGAAAAGAGACGATCCTCATCAGTCTTACAGAAGAAGGACTATTAAACAAAAAATTCATTCAGTTTTACTAATTTTGTGTTGTTTTTATGAATAATGTTTGGCTACTTATGATTTTAATAAAATGTAAAATAAAATATGCATTTCATAATTTTTTGTATTTGGCTTACTCTTCCAAAATACATCTGCTTTATCTGGAAAAACCCTATGTGATAGATAAAAATGGTTTTCGTTTTTGACTTCTGCACTCAAAAACGCCCAAAAATAAACGACAAAAGTTAAAACAATTTTTAAAAAGTATTTTTTTGCAGTCCTCTGATTGGTATTAATACTCCAAATATTTTATGTAAGATAAGCATAATAACAGGGTACAGTTTTATTGGCAATGGTAAAGTGCTACTATTGTGTAACAACTTTATTAGCAATTCGCAAAATATCTGTTATAACATTTAAAAATTAACATCTTCTGTAAATACAGGATACTCAAACATAAGTTCATTCATTTTGTTTTGCAGTTTTTTAGTTTTCTCTTACTTAACTAAAGTTTTCTTTTATGATTGGTGTGGTAGGATAATACAAGATGATGATAAATTCCACAGTTGGACCTGTAAAATAAAATTTTGTATAGTGCTGTATAATTTATTGTATTTGTTATAATTGTGTCATTTGTTATGAAACTTCTGAATAGTTTTTCTTAAAACCCTTATAATTAGAGCTTAGAATATATGAAAAATGCATATTTTTGTATGTATGTATATGCAAAATATTATTTATTAAGGGAATTCATGTTCATTTTATTTAATTTTTTTGATTTTATTTAAAAAAATAGTTAAAATCTCTATTCTGGATTCTTAAGTTCTTGAGATCCTTATCTCAGTTTTATGTTTACTAAATACTTATAGGGAGTAATTGAAATACATTTATAATAGCCTCCAAGAAGGTTCGCTTCATATCTATTTACACTTCGCTCTATTGTTAAGAGATTAGTAATGTCGTAAGATAATACCGAATTGTTTTTGGACAAATACACATTTTAAAATGCATTTAAAAATAACTAAAGAGTTTAACTTTACAATTTATAGAAATACAGAAATTGTACTGTAGCTTTTATACCTATCATGTTTGTTAGGATATATTTACCAGTCCAAATGATACTTCGATTTTATTTGACTTTGAACAGCATCTGTTTAAAAATGGCCAAACAAGCGACCGCGAGAAGTGTTTTATTAAAAAACTGGTGTCAAAATAATACGGACTTGAAAATTTTGTGATGATAAGTTTTTTTTTATTGTTATTGATGTTAAAATTGTAGTGGTAGGGTTTTTAAATTTAAAATATACTGTTTTTGGGGTTTTTAATTTAATGTAATGTACAAGAAGTTTTAAAATGAAAGAAGTATATTGAATTCATGATTAAATTTTCTTATAAATAGCCAGCGATAAAAATTTTCAAAAGTTTTGTATATACAAAAAAAGGCGAATTGTGCGGAAAACACGGGGCAGCAGTTGTTAACATCAAATGACAGCAATTCCGTACGGAGAAACAGACGAAAGAGTTCTGTGGTTTATTTGTACCTTGCGATATTCCACTTTATAAGCTAGATCACCTCTTATTTCAAATTTTTCTTAAAAAACACTGCACGTCTGAGCACCTGTTAATGTTCCAAGTTCTTCAGTATTAAGAAAAAAATATGGCGACATTAATTATCACGAAGCAATGACTGAAATTAAAAAGTACATTAGCCGTGATTTTGTCAGGTTTTTAGTAGATGATACAACTGATGTTAAATGTGGGTATATAGTTAGTTTTGTGTTGGATACGTTGAGTAAAAATAAACCTGGAAAAAGCTATTTAGCCAGTCTAAAACCTCTTAAAAAGCCAATAATGTAACGATAGCTAGATTCATTAATGAATTGTTAAGTAATTTGTATTTTCCAATTCAAATGCTAGTAGATAAAATAATGTTAATAGTTACAGATGCTCAGTGTAGATAATAAAAGTATTACAAAATTTAAAATTTTCTATATAATTTTATTTATTTTACTTGTTTACTGTTACACTTAAGTATAATTTAGTTAATAATTTAGTTTTGGATCTTAAAAATATTTTTATTAAAGCGTCTCTTCAGAGTACAAGTTCCAGTTTGGATACATATATAGAAATTTAGATTATCATGTTTATAAAATATGCTGTTAGTTGTTTTTTTTATTAATAATTGGTTTATAATCCTTTTTTATAAGTATACATGTAATATAGGTGTCGCTTTTGTACAATAAAAGTAATTATTTAAAGCACGTATTTTTACTTTGTATATTTTAACTGTTTTATAGTACATATTTGCATGCATATTTTGAATATTATTTTTACAGGTTTAAGCGGACTGTACCTTATTTTAAACTTTAAAAAAAGAACTCCAATCAAAACGCCAAATAGCTGAAAAACACTAACCGTGGAAGCGGACGCTCTACTGCAGAAATCGGCTCCCCCGGGGCTGTAACTAGGGGGGACCGAGAAAGAGAAAAGAAGGGTGTGGGAGGTAAAAAGAACAAGTTACTTCAATCATTGCTGCGGACCAATCGGAAGTTTTTTTTTATGTGGGTCCTTCAGCTGGTCGTGTAGAGGTTTACAAACGGACCGAGTTTTTCCGTGGACAAATATAGACTCCTGTACATGCAATCGACCTACAACAAACGACCTCCGGGCGTAAAAACATTTCATACACACGAAAAAATTAAAGCCGGTTGAGCGTTTCCAAAACCGAACATTATTTGTGCCTGTATTCCAAGCAAGTAATTTTTGTATTTGTTTTTTACACAAAAATTCTATTTTATAATAAAATAGTGATGTAAAAAATTCAGGCTTACGTTAAGCTTATCCAAACCAAACAGAAAAAAGAAATTAAAACTTATCTTATCTTACCGTTTACATCTCTTTGTATCTTCTATTATAACTTAATAAGTCCCTTTTTTAATATGCCCTCTACTATCTTTTAAACTTAAATGATCTGTTATCTAAATTGGTTTTATTGACTTTGTCAATCATTTCTAAAATAGAGACTTTTTCGTCTGTCCGTTGTAAATAATGCTGGTTGTTTCTCTTTTGCTAACAAAAACGGTAACCAGAAAGAAATATTTGCTCCAAATGCATATATAATATAATCGCAGGTTTTCTTTGACGACAATTTATTATATTTGAATGTTCACTAACAAGGAATTAGTTCTCAGAATAAAATGAAGCTTTTGACCATCATACCAATACAATATAAAACGTAGTCTAATATATTAAAATTTACAAGTACTATCTTTGATGAGAAGGCCACGATATTTGTCACCCTACATTTATATTACATAGGTAAATCAAGTCAAAACTAAATTTCTCTTTCAAAATTTATTGAAGCATCATAAAAATACAAATTTGTTTTTTTGCATAACTCCTGACTGAGCATCACATCTTTTCTAATTAATAGGTCCTCAAAGGTCTACCCTCTAAGTGCTTTCATAAATAGTCTAAGCAATCGGTAATTGCTGATAATTCTATATTGTAAGACGATTGCTTCAGTAGGCAGCTGTATAGGGTACGAGCATGTTACTATAAAGTATAACGTTTCAGAGCGGACATTTGCTTCTTTTTTGGCGATATATGAGTTTTGTTTCGTCCAAAAGTAGACGGTGGTTTTAGAAACCCTTAATTGACGGTCATCTACAGGAAGGCGGTAAACAACACCGGTAGCGTTGGTAATCTTGATTTTTAAGTGCTTTGTGTTTGTCTAAAAATTGTTTATACCACGCGTACACTTGAGTTTTCTTAAATGCATGATCCCTGACTGCGCCTTGGCTCTTCTCAAAATTTCGGGCAACTTTATACCCTTTGTCAAAAAAATTGTTCTATTAACATGCTGTTTACGGAGGATATTCCTCCAGGTATCGCTACTTGTAACCTCCAAAAATCGTGTATCTCTCTCTCTCTCTGTTTACCTTACAGCTCACATATAAAATTCTGGTTTACGTATAAACTGACAACATTTATCATCATTTTTATTTTTTATATGTTGGATTTTTGCGACCCTTTATAAATCTCTATTCAAAACATATGATAAATATCTTATTTGAACATGTGTCTCTTCTTTATGTAGTACATGATAAATTTCTTAGAATAGAGAAAAAAATTTTGGAAAAAATGTTTTAAATTATTTTTATACGCTTTACGGTAAACTGCTAACGTAATCTAACTATAGGAATATTAAACTATTGTATCCACTACTAATGATTTTCATGTCAAATATACACAACTTAGTTATGTGTGGATAATGTTTGTTTGTAGATATTCCAGTCTGATGTAAACCATTTATTTTAGTAATATAATACCTGTTTTTTAATGACCGTAGGAAAGACGATCAATAGATTAAAATTAGAAGGACATAAACAGTAACAAATTTATTTAACTGTGCTCATTCTACAATAACAATAAAATCAATCAGTTATTTGAATTGGATATATTCAATATTTAGTGGAATATCCAGAAATTTGACATCGCTAAGAAATTGAAGCTAGTAAATGTGCTAATACTTCGATTTACAGTTGATTGTTCGATCAGACATCTGATTTCTTTCCAGACTCTAAATTGGTTAAGCCAAAGATTATACCAAAACCTGAATTCCGCTGTTGGTGTCTAATAATTAACTTTGACAACCATTTTCAATGGTCATATTGTCAAATTGTCACGTTGATATATGAGTCTGTTTTTGAGAATTTGCGTGTATATAAAAGATACCAAATTCTTTTTTTATATTCCTTCAATTTAGAGAAGAAACTGAATAGTTTTACTGGTGACATCACGGTAGACGAACAACATTTGCAGAAAGTAGACAAAAACAATTCAATATTATAAACAAATATAAAAAATTTAAACAGGTGGAAAATAGCTTACGTCGTAAATTACCTCAGCAAAGATTTTCAAAATTTCAGTACTGAAATCTTGCTATCTCAGTGTCACACGCCATACAAAATAATCAAAATTTTTAAAATATTAGTTTAATCTATACTGGAATAACTTTTGAAAATATAACAACTTTATGCTCGCTTCTATAACTTTGAATGACAAGTCTTTGTTTTCTTTTATTATTTTTTAACAAAAACAGTTTTCTGTCATTATTTATTTAAAAGTAGCTTAATATATTATTTTATTTTAATGTAGCATTTTCACTGAGTTAACTTTATAATCTAATAGTAACGATAACTTAACTTCTTGTTAGCATCGTTGCGTTTACCAAAATTTGAAATATCATCGCATTCAACTTGCAGTAAATTTCATAGTATAGTAGAGAAAATTAAAGCTGGCGTTGCTGCACTTCAGCTGTTTCGAAATTTGCCGATAGAAGCGCAGAAACTTTGCTAAATATTGAGTTTTATAAGTACCCAAAGGCGCAGCTGGTTTCAGCAGTGCTCTTCAAACTCGAGCTACTTATTCTTAAACTTTATGCTTTGCATTCATGTCAGCACATTTCTATAGTGTAAACTATTTTTATAGTGCTTTTATTTATAGTTTTACAGTTTCAACTTATTGTTAGATAGTGTTGAATAGAGTTGTCTTACAGTTACAATTAATTACATTAATTAAGAAGAAAATTGTTGTTCCTCTGTCTTAAAATATAATTTTTTTGTGTTAGTGCTTAGTTTAAGGAACTTGTAGCGCCAGAGTGATTCTGTTTGCTCCCGAGATGTGTAATAATGTCGTCTGGTACTATGGAATTAAAGTTTTTAATAAAATATAGTTTAAAAATTGTTTACTAAAACCCTAGTAACGTTGTAGGTATTTGGGAAATAACCAAAATAAGATGTAATTGTTTGCCTACGAATTTAATCCGCTGCTAAGAAGAAATTAACACACTCCGTAAAACTGACTTAATAGGACAAAACCCACCCTTAATTGGATTTTCTAAACAATACCACATTAAGTTAAAATCACATAATTTGAAAAAACTAATACATTTTTGCCTAGATTTTGTTTACGGTAAGTCACCATGAGCTTTGCGATTAGAGCCATTCTCATATTCGTCAGATTTTTTTATTAGACATTGTACCAGATCAAAAAACTAATCGCTACATAATTAGTAGTACATAATAAATGTCATAATAACAGAAAAGTTAATGCCATCTATTTAGAAATTAAAATGGTTGTTACGGAACTTTAAAATAATGCAATATTTTTTGCAATTTAGCAAGTCACCATCACTGTCACTTTGATTTACTTTAATATATTGTGGTAAATTGCGCTTTAATCGAGTGTGTATTTGTTTTTTACCGAGTCGATGGAACACCGCACTACTACAATGATTAATATTTGTGTAAATTTTGATTAATTTTCTGATATGTTCGAAAATTGTGAATATACCAAGCTCTGAATGTACACTTGGGAGCAAAACAATCGACTCCTCAACATGTTCGAGTTTTAAGAAAATGTGTATTCCATTCCGATAGCATTCTATGTAAAGTTCGGTGTACTGTTCGAAAGTTTAAAAACTGTAGTTTCAAATAATACCACTTGTTCTCTACCTCTATTCCTAATTGCACTTCCCAAACGATTACGCATAGATCGGATGCTTTTTCTATGCTATATTGGGGATTGTTTCCCACTCTTCAATCAACGCCGTTCTCAGTTCCATCACGCTCCCTGGGGCATGATTTCTATCCCGGACTCTTCGCTTAAGCTCATCATTGTCGTGGATTAGCATGAAGTCCTCACCAACACATCTTGCAAATGGAACAATATATTTTTCCAGAATGTCCTTGATATCCCCACAAAGCACAAAAACCAACTCAGTTTTTCCGTGCATGGAAATTCCCGACCAGGACATGCAAGAGTCACTTCCATATGCGATAATTTCTTGATTACAGCAATAAGCAAATCCTTCCCTTGGCCTTCTATAGACCCGACATCTCCTGTCGTTGCTATGTAGGCACATCCTGAATTCGTCGGTAAATAATATCTGACTCCAATGGCCAAGGGCCCAATCGATATGTATGTGAGCAAATTTCACTCGCCTTTGCTTTTGTACTGCAGACAGCTTGGACCCGCAGCTGCCTTTTTCGGGTCAAGTTGGCTGTCTTCAGTCTTCTTCTCACTGTCCAAGCGCTGGCGACCACACTTCAGACCGCACTCAGTTTTTGCTTGAGATCAACGCTATATGTCGATTTCTGAGGGATATTGAGACGAGAAATCAATTGTCTCTCTCCGTTATTACGCGCCTACTGCCGCCTTCTTGCCGGCGGACGTAGTCACCGATTTCCCGGTACCAGCGCCACACTCTCGACACAGCTGATTGACTCAGATTTATTCAATTTGCCACGGTCTCTGACTGAGGCCCTCTCTTAACAATGGAACTGCCTGGGTTGTTTCGGCGGCTATAGTATCTACTTGCTTGCGAATCACTCGAGCACTTACGCAACTTATTTACGCCAGCTTTGTATAAATGACAGATGAATTACCAGATTGCGAGCGATTGTAGCACGTTTTGATTTTGGTGCAACAGGTCTTTAACTTTTGCCTGTTGGTCAGGGCTCAACGATTGCAGGATGCGGCGATCACTAATTTCAATCTATTAGGTGTTTTGTTTGAATTTGCATGAATGCTGCCAATTTAATAAACTACTGAAGCGACTAAAATACAGTAACCAAGGAATGTGCCTTCTTTTAACAATTGAGGATACTCATCAATATGCATCTTATCCATTTATCTTCAATATCACATGCTCCAAGTCCACGTTACATCCATAAGTTTTTAAAATTTCAATTTTGAGGATTACGTTATTTTCAATGTCAGTTAGCAATGTAAGATGTTTAAAGGTAACGTTTTCGATGGTTGTTCGGGCTTCTATCTTTTCATGAATTTTTTTTGAAGCCCCAGTTGGTTGGTCGAAAATGTTTGTATATTTTACTAGTTTTCGTCATGTCTGTGTGCACGAGAAATACATTTATTTGGCCATCGCCATACACTATTGCAATTACGCGCCAGAGTTGCAGTTCGTGTTTCCGTGGTTTAGGTTGTTACACTACTAGAAATCGACAGCGGCCTTTTTTTATTAACCAGTTTTCGTTGTTCTGCTGAGGCGACTCTAGAAGCCTTTTACCGTGTGTTATACACCAGCTTCTGACATGGCCCACCCTAGCATAATTCCGGAAGCATAATCGCCTTTTTCTTTTTCCAGTATCTTTGCAATCCTTTCTACTGAGTTCTCTACGAGTTCCTTGTTTTATTTCCCGATATTTGCAACCAATTCTCTTATATTACCATGCTTCTTGGATGCTTGTTTGGCAGCTTTAAACTTCAGTACGTCTGTGGTTGTATAAATCAATTTTTTTGGTCTAGCCAATTTTATTTCCCGTTTGGTCTCCCGATCATAAGGAGGTGCTTATATGGAAATTCGTTACAGATCTTTACAGTACAGACTGATATTGTAGATAAACGCTGCTTGATGTCTTGACAGTCAATGAGTTAGAGAATATTAAGATACTTCAAATACCTCAAAAGCACCATTGTATTTTCTTGTATTATATATTATTTTAAAACCTATAAAAATATAATTATAACAATTGTTAATGATTTTTACTTTATTATAATTAATGTGTGGTCTAGTTTATTATAATTATATTTTTATTTAATTTCAAGTTTTTATCTGCTGTTATAGATCATTTCATTATTCTATTAACGTTATTATCATAATTAAAAATTTCCACTATCCAATTTACCATTTTCCACTAAAACTTCAACTCCAATTTAATATCGTAACACGCCCCATATTTTTTGCTGCATTTCTTAGGCTCCAAACACGTTCTCGCTTTCTCGCCCTTGTTTGCCAAATATGTTAATTTCCCGAGGTCAGGTGAGATAAAACAGTGCGTTACTTAGGAAAATTGCTCCGCTTAAGTTAATAACACTAGCGGCGGGCTTATTTACGCTGGCGCCGTTGGCACGCTGAATAATGCAGACTGGCAAATTTCGTTTAATGGCCGGCCTCCAGCGAAAGGTTTGTGACACAAATCAAATTTAACTCCGCCATTCGAAATTCTCGGCGGTATCGGGGCGGTGAGGCCGCGTCACATCGGTCAGGTTACTTCGAATATGCTGTTGCCGGGATATTCGATTTGTCGGTTATGCCTTCGTTGCTCGGATACGAGCCAGAAATAATCTGTTTATTAATATTAACAATAATAGTGTCAAGTTTCATCAAAATAAAAGGAATTGAGTTTTATTTATGATTATACTTGGAATAGTTGTTCCTTCATCCCTATTTTATTTAACTAAAAATCGGTTAGAAATTTGGAAATCTATTTTCAGAAATCGAATACTTATTTTTAGATATTTCCAACTCGCTGAGGATAAGACGTTTGAACTTTTTAGAAGATAGGAAAAACTGGACATTTCTTTTAAATATGATAGCAACCTCTTAAATTCATCAATTTTTTTTCTCGATTGTGAATCTTTTTTACGCGGTTAAACAATTAGTCTTAATAATTATTATTAGAGAAACCAATACAATTATTTTAAAATGTTCAATTCAATTATTTATATAAATACCCGTATATTTACACCAAATAGTTGTTAAATACCAATAAAATAGTTAATAGACATTTTCTTACGATTAAAATTTACAAGAATTTCTAATTGGTATGTAAAACTGCAGTTATTTTTCTTGTTTGGTGAATGCTATATATAGAAAGAGCTGATTGAAATAACTAAGTACTTCCAGTAGTCGGAATCTAGTGTATACATTACATAAAAGTATGTGGTTTTCAGAAATGTGTAACAAGGTTTTGTTAACTCGGTGAGAAAAGGTTCATTTAAAGAAGAAGGCGACAACGCCTTTAGCAGTTGTCCAAGGTGCTAAAAGATCATTAGAAAATTAGGTACAGTTTTGGAGGTTTATCCCAAATTGTCATAAAAGACACATTCTGTAGTCAAAATACGACAGATGTTAGTTAAAATTTCCAAGACTAAAATTTGTCTGTCAATTGATTCATTAACACCATCAACTTTTACAGGTTAGGCCTTAAGGCCTACTGGGGCTGTACATCCCATCTCATTCTTAGCCTTTCCACTTTACGTCTTCTTCTTAATTTAATTAAGGAATTGGTTGTCTGTTGTAAGCTTTGATGTATTTCCTTAAGAGCCATTATTTTTGTCTTGTGAAATTTGATATAAAGATTAGAAACTGCTCTTTGTAATTACTTTCAGACTTGATAATGATAACTTGGTCGTTAGCAAAAACTATTGAATTTATGTAATGGTGTTTTCGTTCCGTCTATATATAAATTAAAAAATATGGGCGACATCGCACACCTTTGTCCAAGTCATTGGTTCATTGTTAAGTGTTCATTTTTATTGGTTGCATTATGGAAATCTATGATGATTTTTGTATTTTAAAATCGGCTTCTTACAGCTATGATGCTGAGATGGTATTGCCTTTTTAGGTAGGATATTCTGCAATTTATGTCTGGTAATTCTGTAACATTTCTTTATGTAGACACGATGTGCCTTTTTCAGTTATATTCTCGTCTATTTTTGATTATTAGTTTTAGTGTTAGTGTGGTATGAATACCAGACCTTCCTCCTTGAAGTTACATTGTTCTCCCTTTAGCAGCATTTAATTATTCCACATCTTTAATAATTTTATATTTTGTTTTTTATTCTTTTGGTCTAATGCTTTTGATGTAGATTTTTGTAGAGCTTTTATTATTTACTATCATTTTTGTTCGATATCTTCTTGTACATCGTTATGTTGTAGCTAGTTATTTAGTCTTGTTTAATAAATATATCGTATCTCATCGTTTAGTAATAAGTGTACTTTATAAGTTTTCTATCTGTTTTGGCTTTGATTGCCATTATGTAATTTAAGTTAGCAGTTTGGAAGGTACCAAAGATGTGCTTTTTAATTTGCTAATAAGTAATCGTTCAGAAAAACAAGAGCTTTAATAGATGATGTACTTTGGTCTTTTTTACGAAAAAATCTTTATTTTTAACATATTAAAAGTGACGAATTGTCGCATTTGTATTAATGGAGTTCCGGAAAACTTGGAAATCCGCCAAGCTATTTATTTAATTAATTATCCCAATTAAGGGTACTACAATCAACAGCAATATGCACATGGCAATCCATAAAATCGTGCCCATATGAAAGTAGTATTTGTCTCCCCCGATTAAACACTATTATCTCTCCAATGAAAGACCTCTTACCAGAACCAATTCATCTTCCAATTTATATTTTAGAGTGAGCAATTAATCTAAAATACCCAAACCACCACCACCAGTGTATATCCACCGAGTTGAGAATTACGAAGAAGTAATAAAAATGTATCGAGTGTATTAGAAAAGAAGGAATATTACACTAGATCGTTTTCTGACAACACGGTAAAAGTCAATACAAACGGACCTAGCGCATACCGTTCGCTCGTACGCTATTTTAAGGGAAAATAATCTATCATATTTATCAGCTGTAGGAAGATTGAGCTTAGAAAATAATTATACAAAATCTTCATTATGGCAGTTCACTAGAGAAACTGAAGAAATAACTAAAAGAGAAAGACCACACGTTTTTCAATAATCATAATATTTGTCACAAACTAAGCAAAGAACCGTTCCCACTATTCTTCGTAGACATTTAACTAAAATCCGACACAGAAATATACAAACTTCAATACATAAATAACCAAATAATAACAGTTGAACCCCCTGAGAAGAAAAATGGTATTGTACAGTGTGAAGTCATGACTCAGCTATTTGTAAAGAAACAACAGACACACCAGTGAGATCTCTAACAAGCCAGATCCAAAAACTCCTACAAAATAGAAAAATATTCAAATATTTACAGAACTGCTTATACTCAAGTTAATATTGTATAAATAAGTACCCTATGAAATAACACAACTGACATACTAACACAGTTTATAGACAAATTCAAAATAATATTTAACCAGCTGATCAGTCAAAATATCATAATTCTTAGCATGCTTACAACAGTCATAAGTAAATCACTAAAATAATTGGGACAAACATCCGTATAGCTGCTAGTTATAGTTATAGTATAGCTAGAGTTCTAACGGACTTTTTCAAATTACTACAATAAATATTATTTTCGTCTCCAAAGCACATGTTACGCAAAGAACTGGATTTAATTTTCCAAACTACACAATTTACTCTGCTAACCATCGCGACGCTGCTATCCATGCCGTTCGAACAAAATACGAGTTGTTAAATTTAACCAAACCTTGAATTTTACCTTATAGTAGTAGCATTGTTATACTTACCCCTGAAGCATTCAATTACACCAGAGGAATACGTAGAGTTTTTTGTTACTGCAGGAAATATAAGCTTAATTGGTTGTAACTGGAAAGCCAAACATACAAGTCCCACGACTACTCGATTGTAGCTATCTATCCACCAGAGTACCGATTTACTGGTCCAGCGACCTAAAAACTTACCGGATTTTTTGGACTTTGCTGTAACTTGTGGATTACTAGACACTTATATTAAAACAGAGTTTAATCTAAATATATTATTCGATCACACATCAATCATAATAATCCCCAACTCGACTAAAATTGCGAAAACTATCACACCAAAAATGTGCACCAACAAAACCAATTAAATCTTATAGGCACAATATCTGGAAATAAATACAAACCCAAACACTCCACCAAAACAAAGCTGGATAAAGCAACGCAATACTTTATACAACTGCTGCAAGAAGCCGCCACTCGGGCAACTACACCTGACCTACAAATTAGGAGTGATCGAGAACGTTGTTCGATATATACGTAAATTAGTCATAGAAAAACGTAGAACTAGAATTACAGGGCAAACTTCAAAAACTGCAATAGTATAACAGATTTGCTACATAGAACTATTTCTCAAGCGAGAAATAAAGAATTTACGTAATACATCACACATTTTTCCCAAAAGAATTATACAATTTGAAGCAAATGCGAAAGACTAAAAGTCATCATCTCATCAATCAAAAAACAAAAACAAGAATTCGCTGTTCATTTTTCTCAATTTTTCGAACCCTCACAGCCAGATTCTTGAACAAGTGATAATGAAGTGTGAGAATTTCTAGACATCCCTTGTCAACTCTCACTCTCAATAAAAGTGCTTTCTCTCAGAGAAGTGGAACAAAACATACAATACATTAAAAACCACAAATCTCCGGAATACAACCTTATCACAGGTCAAATGCTCAAATAGCAAAGGAAAGCCGCCAAGCCAACCAAAATCCTATCAACCTATAAGTCTTTTACCTATACCGTCGAAACTATGTGAAAAATTACTTTTCAACCGGCCAAAAAATAACATCGACATAAATGACATTACACTAGATCACCAGTTAGGGTTCCGCGAAAGACGCTCAAGCGTTCATCAAACACAATTACAAGGAGCCTAAAAGAGCGCAAATTTCTAGACGCAATAAGATCTTGGATCGTATTTGGCGCACAGGTCTGCTTAAAGAATTACACTTCACTAGTCCAGTGGTTGCGTACTGTGATGCGTACGAACCCAGGTTTCATTCCCGGAGCTCTCTGATGCCTAGCGGGTGGCCTACTCAGTCACAACAAATAATTTGAATACCTGCATTTACTCGAACAAGGGGTAATAATGGCGGTCGTCTAAGGCGCGGTGCTTTCCAGACGCCCCGTATCAGAGATGGTGCGCGACGACCGGGCAAAATAAAGCGAACATATGAGACCCTCAACCTCTCAGTTTGCAGACTATGCTTTGACGCGGGGGCTAAGCTTAGCATTATTATTATTATAAATATTATTATTATTATTGTTCCTGGTCCTTATTACTTTTCTCTAAAACCCTATCTCACATACTACCAGATTAAATACGACAACGAAGTACCTGACTACCACAAAATTCACGATGAAGACCCTTAAGGTATTGTTTTTGGTCCGTTTCTGTATTCGCTATACACAGCCGACATTCCTACCAGCGAAAGCGCCATGGCGTCTAAATTCGCGTACGATACCAACATCAAATGAAGACCCACGTAAATCATCAACCAACTCGTAGCGATATTTAAACTATGTAAGCAAGTGGTTAAAGAAGTGGAGGATAAGAGTAAACCAAAGTAAGTCAACACAAGTCACATTTACCAACAAACCCAATGCGTACCCCCCAAGTGTATATAAATAACAACCTCATATTCACAAATACAAAAATAAAATATTGGTCTTTACCTGGATTGACGGGGAACTAACATTCATGCAAAAAAGAAAACAAATAAATTTAAACCTAAACCAATTGTAATGTCGAAGACCAAAATTGTACAGAGCTTTTAGTCTAAGATGTTAAAAATTATAATGAATGGTCCTTGGTATATGAGCAAACAAACCAAATCAAAATGCATAACCCACACAAAAAATATCAAGAAAAGTCACTAGGACACGAAGATACTCTAATCCAAAAAGTCTCAGAAAAGCTGCAAAAAATCAGAAGACTAAGGATATGGTCGAATCAGATGAATATGACTGAATGATTTCTTCGTTCAAGTCTAACCCACTCAACAATTTGCTTATTACTCAAACCTTTTTAATGAGTATATTGTAAATAAGCAGTATTAATGGTTGTTTGCAAACTGTATTGCATGTATTTTTGGTATAGAAATGTTTCTTACTCTTGCATTCCTGTCTCCGATTACAATAATATAACTGTTAATTGATTTTATTATAGTCCTTGAAGCATCTTCTAGAACTTGCAATTTTTCCTTTTTTCAATAGTTACGTGTCCCTTATTGGCCAACTTGATTTTAATAATTCTTTTTTTACTTTGTTCGTATCTTCGTAACTCATATTTCTATTTTTATTTATGATAATATTAACCTCTTTACTTGCGCTTCTTGTATTGAGGAACACCAAACCATATTACTTTTGACGTTTTTTATTCATTTGTGTTTGTTTTTTGATTTTGTAAGCATTGTTGCATTAATCTGTGTTTCTCTCGGCCGTTTGTTAATTCTACTTTGTCGCTATTCCTCTTACGCGTCGCTAATTTAAGTTGCATCACAATCAATTTTTACTTTTTTTTAACTTTTGAATTATCGCCATTATTAGAACCATCTGGTGCGGGGTTTGGGTAGAACTTTTGAATATAACAGTTTTCTTTCAAAATAGGTCACCAGTCTCTATAAAAGAATCTACTGATTTTATTTGATTTTGCTCCGTCGCGTTCTGTATGACAGAAGCACTTCTAGTAGCACTTCACCATACACGACTTTACTAAGTAAGGCTAGGTTTACGGTCTTTCCAACATTTATATTTTGCTTTAGCTACTTTTGCTTTTCTTACCCCTATTTGTTGAAAAAATAAACTGATAGCCCCTTTTTGGTTATAAAATTTTTATTATTAGTATCAAGGTAAACTAAATAAGCGTCTGTTGACTTAGCTATAACTCAGAAGATGTTCCCCTAGTTGTCTAAACAAAATTTTTAACCAATATACGTCTTAATTATTACAGTGAGGCTAACGTTATGCTGCTGAATTTCTATAAAAAAAGAGAAGTAACCACGAAAGAGGTATACCAACTTATTTTTAGGATAACGATAAATGACTTATGACTTCCAAAGGACCATATATTTTTCAGAAAACCGACTTGCACAAGCCGTTTAGTACACAACTGGCTTCACAATAATGTAAACATGTTTAGTGTAAGGAACTGGAAGATACTGAAGAGTTTAGTAATAAGACTAGGCATCTCAACGAAGCTCCCTAGTAGAACGTGTCAGATTATTTTTTGATGGTCAGATGAAAAATAGACTGAAGAAGGTTACATTTAATAAGAAATGGAAATTAAAATATTCAGATAAGAGCATAGTCATAAAAATAATAATAAATAGTCATAAAAAGTATTGTCATCTCTGTGGCAATACATGAATACCGCGACGATAAAACGACGCGTCTTTGGATCGAAATCATTTATCCAACTAATTTTGTATTTCTTCGAAATTGACCAAGTGTGGCCCTACTAAGCCAGGCGCCATCGACCGGAGCAAGTAATAATCGGAAGGGGCCAGATCTGGCGGGTGCGGTAGCAGATCCTATTTCGGCGTTTTGATGGTGTCTTGGACGATAAAAGTGCGATGACACGGAGCGTTGTCGTGCAGCAATATCACCCGTTCGTATCTTGTGTCCCCTTCTTGACGTTTTTAGAGCAATGCATGATTCAAATTTAGCAGCTGTTATCGGCAGCGATGCCCATTGACAGTTTCGCCCGGTTCCAGCAGCTCATAGTACACGATTCCTTTCTGGTCCCATCAAACGCAGAGCATTGTCTTCTTCCCGTGCCGTCGATATTGATGCTTCGCTAGGTAAAAGCCATGATTTTTTGCGTTTGGGATTTTCGAAATATATTCATTTCTCATTGCCAGTAACAACGCAGAAACTCTTTCTTTCATGCCTTAAAAGCAAAATTTCGGGAGTGGCTTTTTAATTTTCTCTGTCAACTCATGCAGCACCCATTTTCCTGCCTTTTCAATTTTTACCATGACATGTAACGTTTGGTTTTCTGGAGCGTTCCTTGTCCGTAGTGTCAAAATCGCTACCTCTAAAGCGTTTAAACCAATCTTCATAGGTAGTTTTCAATGGTGCATGTTCGCCGTGCGATTCTTCAAGCAAACGACGTGCTTTAGCTACATTTTTTTTCAAGTTAAAACAGAAAACAAAGCTTTTCGCAAATGCTGCTTATTTGGTACAAAACTCGACATTTTCCGTTGTTAGAAAAAAAATTTTTCATTGCGATATGTGTTGGTATTATGACTAGTTATTGTTAACAGATGTCTAAGCTATAAAAACTTCAGACATGTATGTCGACTACATGTGTCGTTAACGCCAACCATGTGTGAAACCCGGAAATTTGGTTGCGCACCTATATAATAGCACACCACTTAGCTTTGCAAACAAATAATGCAACGGAAGTATGAATGAAAGCTGAAGAAAATTTAGGCAAAATAAAAATACAACTTTTGATGCGCCAATAAAAGCGCATTCTTTCGCTATAACCTTCGACTCATACATAAACATGCATGATCGCCTGTATAAAATTTTATACACCCAATAGAATAATTTAGTTTTAATATGTTTTTCCCTGTACATACTATAGAAAGCTACAAACAGCTAATTTGACTCATCGGATGAGAAAATTATAGAAAAAATATATTAAAACGAATATTTAGTGGGATGAATGGGGAAGATCTAATAATAAACAAATAAAGTATAAGTTTTTATAACGAACAGATTATTATTTCTATTATAAAATATAAAGTTTTAATTAAAAAAAAGAATAGCACTGTAAAATTGATAATAAGACAATACTGGAAAGTAGTAAAATAAATCATAGTTATTCGAACTCATTAGAAATTACAAATTAATAAAAGTATAACAAAAAAAAAAAACGTATCATTTAAGATACTTACTTAATCCTTATGCCCTTTTTACCGTTAGGTGTAAGGCAGGTGGGAGAAGAGTTTGTCATGTTGCTGTATATTTTTCTTTCCATAGTTTTCTGTCCTGGGCTACTTGTTTTATACATTCCCAGTTTATTCCCTTCTTTGCTGCCTCTCTTATTCCTTCTTCCCAGGTTTTCCTTGGCCTTCCTCTTTGATTTTTACCCGGCACTCGCGATTCATATACTCTTTTCACTAATCTGTTTTTTTGGCATACGACACACATGACAAAACCACCTTAATTGTCCTTCTTCTATTTTTTCCATTATAGGTTTTATCTTTAAGTCTTGTCTGTACGTTTCATTTTGGATTTTATCTCTTTTCGTTTTATTTTGTATCCTTCTTAGGAACCGCATCTCCATTGCATTTAGTCTTATTTTATGTTTTTCTGTCAAAGACCACGATTCACTACTATACATTATTGACGGTCTCACCACTCTTTTCACTACTACCGTTTTTATTTTTCTTGGTACTTCTTTCTTTCCTAAAAAGTTCGTTTTCAGAGTATTGTAGATTCTCCCTGTTTTCTCCATTCTATCATTAATTTCTTTATCTATTTTGCCGTTGTTCTCGATTATTGATCCTAGATATCTAAAACTTTCTACCTGTTCAATTTGTTTTTCTTGTATTTTTATTTTGTGTGTTATATTCTCTCTGGCCACTACCATACTTTTAGTTTTCGCTATGTTTATTTTCATGTTTATTTTCCGTAGCTCTGTTTCTAACACCTCTAGGTTGTATTGTAGATTCTCTTCTGTGTCGGCTATTATCGTCATGTCGTCAGCGAACATCAGTTCGTTTATTTCTGTTTGTTCCATTTGCCAGTATCCCAATTTTATCTTCTTCATCTTTTTCTTTGCATTTTTCATCGCCTCGTCTAGCACTATTGAGAACAGCAAGGGGCTCAGCACGCATCCTTGCTTTACTCCTATTTCTGTTACGAACTCTTGTGACTCTTAATTGTTAGTCCTTACTACGTTTTTATTATTTCTGTACATTGCTTTTACTATTTCTATCGTTCTTTCCTCTATTCCTCTTTTCTCTAGTGCTTTCCACTTTTGTTCTCTTTGTATTCTGTCAAAAGCTTTTTCTAAATCTATAAAGCACATATGTATTTCCCTTCCTTTTTTAATAAATTTTTCGCTGATTTGTCTAATGATGAATATTAAATCTTGTGTGCTTCTCCCCTTCCTAAAACCACATTGAATCTCTTCTATTGTATTTTCTATTCTGTCTCTTATTCGTTTCTCAATTATTCCGGCCAATATTTTCGCGGGGACACTTATTAACGTAATTCTCTATAATTACCACATTCTCTTTTGTCACCTTTCTTATGTATGGGGAGTATGATTCCTATATTTCAATCCTTTGGTATTATCATTGTCTTCATTATTTCATTTAGCAATTCTGTAATTTAGTTATTCCTTGATTTCCCATAAACTTTATCATTTCCAGTGTTATTTTGTCTCTTCCTGCTGCTTTTCCTAACTTAATTTTCTTTATGACCTAACTTCTTTCTCTTGTATTTCTTCGATTTCCCCTCTTTCGTCTAGTTCTTTTTTTTCATCTGTTGTACTGTTTTCTGCTTTTGTTAGTTCTTCGAAATGTTCGTTCCATCTTTCCATTATTTGATCTTCTTCTGTTATTATTTTTCCGTCCTTTCCCTTTATGTTAATCATATTATATTCTTTTTTCTTCCTAAGTTGTTTTAAGGTTCCGTAAAATAGTTTTTGGTTCTCCCGAAAGTTTTCTGTCATCTTTTCTCCAAATTTTATCCATGATTCTTCTTTTGCTTTTCTCACCGCCGCTTTCGTTTCTGTTCTTGTTTCTTTATATTTTTCGTAGTCGTCTGTTTTTTGTACTTAAGTATCTCTTCCATGCCTGCTTTTTCTCTTTGATCTTTGCTTTTATATCTTCGTTCCACCATGCTGTTTTCTTCATATTTTTATTAGCTATTTTCTTTGTCCCGCAACTCTCTCTCGCAGCGTTTAGTATGGTATCTTTAAATCTTTCCCACTTTTCTTCTACCCCTTTTGTATTATCTTTTGCTCTAAATTTTTGGTTAGAATTTCCTATATCTTTTTGGTTCTCTGTTTCTTTTAGTTTATATGTTTTATAGTTTCCACTGATTTCTTTCTCCTCTTATCTTCTTTTCTTCTTTTTATTCTTTAGGTCCATTTTACCAAGTAGTGGTCGCTTCCTATCTCTGCTTGTCTTGTTACTTTGACGTCTTGTACCTTTTTCCATTTTGGTTTACTTATTAAGAAATAGTCAATAATTGACTTCTCGTTCCTGCTTTCTACAACTTTTGTGAATTCGTGTATATTCTTATGTTTAAATTTTGTGTTTGCGATCACTAAATTGTTTTCTGTGCTGATTTATATGATTCTGTCCCCGTTATTATTTCTAGTCGTTTCTCCTTCTTTCCCTAAGTACTTTTCTATACCTGTATTCTGTTTTCCTACTCGTCCATTTAAGTCGCCCCTAACAATTACATTCTCTCCTCCATTATCTATTTCTCTTTGTACTTCCTCAAAGAACTTATCTTTATCTTCTTTTCTAGCACCTTCGTTTTCTCCGTATGCTATTATCACACTCCATATTTCTTCTCCTATTAGCTTCATTTCTAATCTTAAAATCCGTTCATTTATATATTCTTCCTTTATAATGTCTTTTAGCGTGTCTGGATTTATTATTAATCCTACCCCACATCTTGCTCCTTCCGTTTCTTTCACTCCTGACCAAAATAGCCAGTATCCTTTATGGATTCGTTTCATACCTTTTCCTTTCTTCTTGGTTTTTGTTACTCCTAGGATTTTCACTTGATGTTCTATCATTTCTTCTACTAAATATTTTTCTTTGTCTTTAATGCTACTCACATTTCATGTTCCTATTCTCAACTTTTCCTGTCCTCTTATCATTTTCTATCTCTTTACTTTTGTCTATTCCTACGCTCTTCATTCTGTTGTTTGTCTTACATTGTTTATCGTCGTCCATGTCCATCGCATATTTCTTTATAAGTTCTTTTTTGTTATCAGTTTTTTGATTTCTCTATAACCCCTTTTTCCTCATCATCCCAGACGTATTCCACTCCTTCTATGATGATTTTCTTATAACCGATTTTCGTTCTTCTACCTTTACTTCTCTCTTCTTCTGCAATTTTTCTTATTTTGGCCTGTATTCCTCTCTCTTTTGGAGTCATATCACTGTCTATGTATACGGTGGATCCTCTCAGTTTATATTTAATTTTCATGAACTTCTGTTTATTATCCCAGTCTTTCATTTCAACCAGACTTGTAGTTGTACCTTTATTTCCTTGCAGTGTTACTACATTTTTTACTTCTACTTCTACTCCCAATTTTTCTGCGAGGAATTGTTTTGTTTCTTCTTCTTTTCGATTTTCTACTAATTTTACACCCTTGATTATCAACCTACACTTTCGTTTTTCTTTTCTATTTTTCAAACTTATCTTCCAGTTGTTCGATTCTCTTTTGGAGTTGTTTTTCTCCGATTCCCATTTTATCTCCCGTTTTGCCATTTCCTCTCGTAGTTTCTGATTTTCTTCTGTACTTTTCTTAATTTCATCTCTCATAATTTTAATCATGTCTTTAATTTCTTTTAGATCTCCCATTTTTCTTTCACTTACTTTTATTTTTTCTGTTTTTAATGTTGGTGATCTAATTACTATTTTACTTTTCTTAAAGATCTCTTCTTTTTCTTCGCTACTGTTTAGATCTCTATCTCTTTTGGATCCTGAACTCATTTATAATCCCCTTTTTGTCCATATTTTATCTGAATTTAGATTTTTGTACGTTTAGTAATTAAACTTTCCGTATCGTCCGGGTCGCGTTATCTCCCGTCTGCCGGCCGTGCAAGGCAGGGAACGTTTGGCCTTCGGGTTAAAAACTCTCTTCGTTTATATTCTTGTTTGTTCCTATTTACACTGCCCTATAATCGCTCCTTATTTATAATTAACTGCTCACTCTTATTAAATTTCTAATAATGTTCACTTTCAGATTCAGTTAGCTACACTTCACGAAAAAGTCGGTGTGACAAAGCCCGTATTCGAGTATTTTATCGCCACCAGCCAATTTCGCTTTCGCTCCACAAACTCAACTCCATCATTTAAGATATGGAATATAAGAGAAGTTTCAAAAATATAATAATTATAAATTATGACTTTAGCGAGTTCGATGAGATATTGAGCGAAATAATAATATTGTGAATACAATTGAAATTCTTATTATGTAAAATTGTTGACATTGAAATACGGGGCATTGCAAAAACAATACAAAAATAAACAAAGCAACCGTGTCTCCGTTTAAAGTGTGAAAACACACGCCGATAGGTAAGCAATCGAATATTACACTTTGTATATATTAGAAGCGCCACTGAAACTCTGAAAATACACAAACACTGAGTAAAATGCCTTGAAGCAACCACTCACACTCGAAGTCTATTGGAGAAACTGCGCTTTGGCGCTACAAAGTTGACTGTCACTTGAAAGCAAAGTTTATGTGTTCATAGCGGCAAATTTCGACAGCCCCTCGGGAATCCCTGAACAGCTCTAGTGCAGCAGCAACATTCCTAATGTCCTTTACTGTCCTATAAAGTTTACTGCTTCAAGACTACGAATGCAAATAAACACGAATATGCAAGCAGGTAAATGTTGTTTGACTGCGGAACGGGTCTTACGCAATTGTGCTGCGAAGATGACACACTAGTTGTAAAACGGAAATGTAATAATAACATCATACATGTGTTGTAAAAAATATTTTTGAAATCAGTAATTTAATTATACAAAATACTCTAAAATCAATTTAAATTGAAATAATTATAAAAATAGTTTTTCTTGGTGCAAAGACTATCTGCAATGAATTAGTTTCGTTAATCTTGATTTTCCACTTATTAACCCATGCTTGTTAAAAGGTTTAGGTGATCTTGTACGTATGAAGACACATTTGTTGGATTTGCGTGGCTTGGGCGAATATATTGGTTCCAGTTAGAGTATTAGTCGTAATGAGTAAGTCAGATGTATGTAAAGGACTGACGGGTCTAATACACTACCTTTAAGAAGACCAGCCTTGATTAACTGGTCGCTTAAGTACGATTTAAATAGGTTGAAACGTATTTCTATCTAGATATCTATATATCTATAATAGAAGTGTTTAATTTTATAGAGTAGACCTTCATGTCATACCTTATCAAATAGCATACTGATGTTCAAAAACAAAAGTACAAAATTTTTATTTCAAAGGATTTTCCAAATTGGTGCGAAGGTATTGTATCCAGAACTGATACGATAAATTATTAAATTTTATTAGAATTTAAATATGGTAGGTAAATGGTTTATAGGTGCAGCAAGGACCTCCAAATGCAACGAATTTCTTGTGTTAAGTGCTTTGAAATGAACACGTTTCCTCTATAAATCTTGTGCTTGATGTGAAGACTGCGACGGCCAATCAAGTGTAACGATGCCAGACTGCTCTTTTCACTCAATGCAAAGCTTGCTGTGGTGTTTGAGATCGCTGTCTTTCTGCATGATCCAGTTGTCGTTTTTTGGTAGTCGGTAACAGATATTTCTTATAAATTTCGAGCAATTTGGTTGTACGTAAACAGGTGCAACGTTCCGAAACCCATTTTTGAGAAGCAGTCCCAAAGCTGCACTTTCACTGGGTGTTTAATGGCCGACTGTACCAACCTGTTACTTGAGGTTGACCAGGCTTGTGGGACAATAACATATCCTCAAACAAAAGTTTCGCCCGTAAAAATTACTAATTGCTCCAATCTCGATCGATATTGTACTTTGCCCAAGCGAGTCGCTTTGTCACATGATTTTCATCTAACAAAAGTTTCTTTACTAAACTATGACATTTGGTATCGTGTGCACGGATATGGGTTTGGACAGCTATGTACGATATATCTACACCCTTTTGTTTCAATTTTGCTGCTCCTTGGCGCAATGTTAAATCCGGGTTCCGCGAAAACAAGTTTACGATCTGTTTTACATTTTAAGGGACACTTTGCCTATTGAGCCACGTTTCGACAAGTCATCAACTATTATATCGCTGCGTCCACTTACTGATAAATATTTTCGACTTGTTCGTGTACTTAGCCGCTGTTGCACAAGACATTTTTTGACCTTTCGAGTGGGTACACGTTTCTCTAGCAAGAATTCAATGCCAACTTAATTTTTTGTGACTAAGCATCGAGGAACAAAGATTCCCTCTATCAGCTCACAAAACAATTATGGTGATAACTTTTACAAATGACTAATTATGCCGAACACGCTCTTACTTAACTGACTTAGCACTACAGTGCCTTACTTTGAAAGTTTCTTCAGTCATGTTGATGTTATTCGGTTAGATATAGGCAATCTTCTGACGTTTAGGCAATTTATTTTACTTTTGATTGCTTTGAAAGTTATAGTTTTATGGAATCAGAAAAAAATAAAAAGAAAAAGCTTTTACAATTTTTTTAATAAAAATTGTGTAGTCCTAAGAATAACAACATAACGAATAATCTTATTATTGCGTAAATAACAGTAGAAAAAACTGAGTTTGTGCGTGTTACTTTAGAGTGTTTGAGTTGACTACTTTAGGTCTGCCAAAAATATATTTGTGGTCATAAGAAGGAAAGTACACATTGTACGTCGTAAGAATGTAAGCGTTTATTTTAATACAAAAAAGTAGCTTTTTTAACTTTCTTTCTTAAATATGTCTCAAGTTGTAGCTACGGGATGTATCTTTAAAGTGTATTTTGCTAACGCACTATTAATTATATAAATATAATATAAAATATAATAAAAATGGTCTAGATTCTGCAAAACCAGTAACCAGCAAAACATTGACACATGCTGAATATACGCGAGCTACAATTAGCAAAGGTCGAAGACTGACTGCTATAAAAAGAGCTGGGAATTTTAAAGATTAAAGTGTATGAAATTTTGACCAAAAATCTCAGCAAAAAAATTCATTTCACGGTTATTGTTATTAAAGGTTTCAAACCGTTAAAGAGGTTTACGCTAAGGCAACTCAGATTTTACTTATATAAAGTTTTGAACGGTGAGAACTACGCTGGGAAAAGTGTATAAGATCTATAAGTAGATCAAAAATACGAATATTTCTTACGGCATTTTTATTAAATATATAGATTTTTATGTTATCGTAATTTATCATAATCTGATCGCAATATTAACATTAAGATTTTATTTACATTTTAGAAAATATTAAAAAAATGATTATATAGTTAGAAGTAGACTTAGCACAGAACTACCCCTATCACGCCTAATGGAAAAAGGTAGGACAACGTAGTCTCCTTTATAATGGTTAAAAGTGAAACAAAAAATAGTTAAATATTTTGCATTTTTGCATATTTAACATTTTTTGCACTATGACAGAGTACTGGATAAAAACAATAATGGGTGAGTAGTAATGGGGGCTTCTACTCATTACGTGAGGTTTCCGTGAAAACGTCGAATTGCCACCAGATTTCCTCAGTTGCATGCTAACCACACCCCCACCGCCCACCCCCCGTGTGCATCTAGTAGACTTCGAGTATTAGTCGTTTTGGTGTGGCTCATAATTTTGAAATGACATTTGGTATTCATATCAAACTTAAAGACATTTCCACGTCAACAAATGTCTTGAAGAATATATATCAGCCGCTTTCCATTAGGATGAGCGCATACATTCGCTGAATTTTGTCTGCCCTTGAAGTGTCCGCCATGACCCAAAGCCTGACCATCTATGGGATTCTTCAGAATCTTCGTCTATATGAGGGAAACATGATACAGATTTTACTTTAGAAACTATTGCAACAAAGTTATTTCTCCAGTTCTATTTATATATACTTAAAATTAGTTTACAATACAAGAGATTACTCTTTAATATCGCGTACGCTTCAGACTAATGGGTAAAATAGTCAACAGCAACTAAAATACATCTGTTGCCATTGTTTGTCTCTCGGCATGGACCAAAAATGTTGACTATCACCTGTTCATTAAACCACTTACATTGCGCTGCCGTAGAGTTGCTTTTTACGTTTTCCGACTCGTGTAACTCAAATTTTTGGTACAATTCTCTTAGGTTTTCTTTACAGTTGGCTCTACAAAACTTTTCCAAATCTTTTGTAATGTCTTCTCGATTCCAAATTAGCTTTCTAACGTCTCATCTTGCAGGCAATACGGGATTTCCGGCATTTTCTTTTAACTAACAATTGAATTCACTGCTACAAACGTTCTTTAAAGTTGCGTCTTTTGACTTCACAAAATTTTACTGTATTCAATAAGCTTGTATAATTACATAATGTTCTCATCTCACGTTGGTGCTTCTTTTTCAAAATCAAACCTAGTTCCTAGTCCATTGTAGTTATTTGCAAATGAATCCTTTGGATATTCGAGTCAACTTTATTAACAGGGAATTTGGGTTTCTCTGTATTTCTTTTCTATCTCAACTTTTGGGAATATCCTTCCACTCTGTTCGAACTTTACGTATAAGATATTTTAACTAAAAATATTATAAGGCGGTGTCTTTGTATCTTAGCGGAAAATTATTAAACATCTGCGTTTATAATTTAGGTCGCCTTGTAGTATTAATTTTTTGGTGCCTGCATTACCGGGCTGCTATAATTTGAAATAGGGCACCTATATATTAGTATACTGTAGTAAGCATATTATTGATGACCAGACAATTAAATACTTTGACGGGCAGGCGCCGGTAGTTTTTTACTAAAAATAAGTCTCAGGTTAAATGAAAGAACAAATCGACGATTTTTATGCCTTAAACAAAATTTATTTACGCATTTTATTTGAATTGTTTGATTACTGCAAAAACAGAATTCTCTTCTTTATTGTTATTAAGTTTTATTCTAAATTTCAACACGGTACTTTATTTCAAGCGCAAATAATTCTCTTCTAAAACACCCAAATTTTTTGTTCGTGTATATTTTTAATTCTTAATATTCTGAATTAATTTCTCATTGGTCTATGTTTTTTGAAATTTTTCTTGCAAACTTCTTCTCAAAAATTTGATTTTCCTTTTAAACCTATATTTGTTTCCAGTAACTTTCCTTTAGTTCTTTCAAACCTCCAGAATATTCTTTTGTGTATATCTTTAATTTTTTATTCAATGTTCTGATGTCTGGTCCATTGTTTACTTGAAAATGCTTTTTATGTTCTTTTACATTTTTTTTGAATATTCTAATTCTTTTCTCAAGTTTTGAATTAACGCATCCGTGTAAATACATAGATATTTGGATTTTTACTTTTGTTTAAAAAATATATTTCAATTTTTTCTGTAGCGTTTTTCTCTCTAAATTTTGACTTTCTAAAAATACGTCTTTTTTGTTTGTGTAATTGACTTGCTTAGATTTACACATTTATTTAAACAGTTCGTTGATTGGCAATTAATCCTACTACTAAATGAAAAGAATTCAGTTTCGGTGTTCGAATAATTATGTTAACTCAATAATTAATTACCAGCATACAAGCGCTTTATATTTCTATAGATGGTTGTCAACTAAATTTATTAACGTGCTAACACTATTACCAGTTATTTAGTTTAACAATTAGATCTGCTCTGCAATACACCTAGATCGTAACACGAATTACGCGGTCTACTTTTTCAACCTCCGATTGGCCATTAAATAAAAACAAGGGCGAATAATAAAATGATTTTGTTACCAGGAGTCAAGTACAATAGATGTAACTTTTCCACATAGTCACCGTGAGCATTGACACATTTGTGATGTCCAGAAAATTCACTAACGTTAAACCTCCGTCTCTGGCGAACTACTTGGTTAAGTCTCTGAACAAGATCTTCACTAACGTAAACGCAGCTTATGCACCGATGAATTTCTTTCGACATGTACCGTTCTCCGGCTTCCAATAACTTTTCACTTTTCTCTATTCTTTTATTCTCTTTTTCCGCTATCCTTCTTTCCCATATACTTTTTGTTTCTTTTATCCAGCTTTCTCTAAACCTTTCCCATTTTCTACGTTTTCGAAGATTCAATTCCATTGCTTTCTTTAGGATGTACATCTGTACATCATTTTAATTGCACTTGTTTATATATTCCACTACGTTTTTTTATACCCTCATTATGTTCTTTATTATTTTGTTTCGAAATTTGTCTAATTTTTCCAATTTTTTTAAATTATTTTTATCAGTTAATTGCCACAGATTTGTTAAATATGTTGTTATACTTTCCATTTTACTATTTGTACATTTGTTTCTTTCTTTAGGCGCAGTACCAAAAAAGAAAAACTACATGCAAACCATCTTAGCCCCAATGAGGAATGAAAGAACAGAAAAAGGAGACGAACAACATAAAAGAACACTCAGGAACATTACTAAAACAGGATGGAAACATCATACCCCAAAAAACCTATAGAAGGGGACAGGAACTGGACGGCTCAAGCGATGACGGATGATAACGAAAAAGGACAATCAACAAACACCGAGGAAACAATAAAGCAAACAATAAACACTACACCAAAGATAACAAATAAATTGAAACAAGAACAACAGCAAATTAATATAGGAACATGGAACGTGACATCCCTAAATGGAAAGGAAGAAGAAATAATAGATGAAATGAAGCAAAGGAAAATACAAATTATGGGACTAAGTGAAACAAAAAAACACGGGAAGGGATATAAACAACTAAACAAAGGATATACACTATACTACTCCGGAAACACAACAGAAACAAGAGCTAAAGGAGGAGTTGGAATAGTAGTAACCGACAAAATTAATCAAAGAATATTGAACTGGAAAGCAATAAACCCAAGAATAATAACTATAGAAATAGAATTAGAAACAAAACTAGCAATAACACAAATCTATGCTCCAATCCAAGGAACGGAAGAAGAAGAGTTAGAAAGATATTATAACGAGCTACAAGAAACATTAGACGAATTAAGAGAAACGTATGAAAACATACTAATAATAGGAGACTGGAATTCCAGAATTGGAAGAGACAAAAACAAGGGATAGGGACCGTAGGAAACTATGGAGAAACAGAAAGGAATAGTAATGGAGAAAAATGCTACAATTTTGCATATCAAATGAATTAAGAATAGGCAATACATTCTACAAACAAGAAATAAACTACACATTCGAAGCAATAGAAAGAAGAGCGAAAAGCCATATAGATTACATCGTATATACAAGACAAATGGAAACACTGATCCAAAATGTTAAAATAATCAAAAATGCAGAATTAAGTACACAACACAAATTAGTAACGGCTAGAATAACAATAAAACTACCCCAAGCAAAAGAAGTAAAAAAGTATAGGAGAATAAAGATATGGGAACTACAGAATGACGAAACTAGGAGAAAATACCAGGAAAAACTACAACAAAGACTAGAACAATTCGAAGAACGAAAGAAAGAAATGACGATAAATGATATTTGGAACACACTCAAAGACGAAGCTATTCAGACGGCAGAAGAAGTATGTGGGGAAAAGACAGTACAACAACATACAAAAAGAACAACATGGTGGAATAATGAGGTAAAACAGAAAATAAACAACAAAAAGTTAGCCTGGAAGAAATACCAATTAACAAAGAAAGACGAAGATAAGGAAGAATAAATAAGAAGAAGGAATGAAGCAAAGAATGAAGTAAAGAAAGCAAAAACCCAGAGCTGGGAAACATTCGGTAAAGAAATTCGAGAAAAATACAAAAACAATAAAAGGAACTTATGGAACATAATAAAATCATTGAAAACAAAGAGAAATAAAAACATAAAACTAGTTAAAAACCACACAGGAAAAATTAGTTCGAACCAGAAAGAAAATATAGAAACATGGAGAAAATACTTTGAAAATAAATTCGCAAAACACACACATCAAACACAAGAAGAAATGGAAGAACACGAAGAAGAAGTAGAAACAGAACAAGACGAAATAACATACATCGAAGTGTCAAATGCAATCAAAGAACTACGAACAGGAAAAGCTAATAGACCAGATGAGGTTGCGCCAGAAATGATAAAATGGGGAGGAACAAAACTAACGGAATGGATGACAGACCTAATAAAAAGAATATGGAAAAACAACGAAATACCAAAAGACTGGGAGAGAAACACAATAATTCCAATACATAAGAAGGAAAAAAACGATTGTGATAATTATAGAGCGATATGTCTGGCATCAGTTGCAATAAAAATATACAGTAAAATAATAGAAAAGCGACTAAGAGAAGAAATAGGAGACAAAATAGAAGACGAACAAGGAGGCTTTAGAGCAGCTAGACAAACAACGGACCATATCAGTGTCATAAGAAAACTAATAGAAGATAGAATAGCAACAAATACACAACTATTCCTAACGTTCATGGATCTGAAAGCGGCTTTCGACACGGTTAACCGAAACAAAATATGGCACTGCCTGGAACAGCTACAAGTCACAAAACAATTGAGGAGTGCAATAAAGAGCATATATAAAAACGTCACAGGAATCATCCAAATAAATGGGATGAAATCAGAACCATTCAAAATATATACATAGATCGAATAATGAAAAACTGTCTAGAAAAAACCCCAAAAACTATAATAGGATATAAAGACATGAATCCAATAAAAATAGAAGCACTCATATATGCAGATGATATCGTTCTGATAACAGATACAGCCACAAAAATGCAAAATCAATAGACATATGGAAATCAGAACTGGAGAAGATGGAAATGAAGATTAACGAAAACAAAACAAAAGTAATGCAAGTCACAAGGAAAAAAGAAGAAAACATCCACCTAACATGTAAAGGACTAGAAGAAGTAACGGTATTCGAATATCTAGGATCAATAATCAGTAACGATGGCAAAATAGAAATGGAAGTGGCTAACAAAGCTAGAAAAGCGACCAACATGTATTATACAATAAACCAAACAATATTAGGAAAAAGGGAGGTAGGAATAAGCACAAAACAAATGGTATACAACACAGTAGTAGCACCAACATTACTATACTCAATAGAGGCGCTAACAACTTTACCAGAACATAAAAGAAAATTAACTACTGTAGAAATGAAATTCCTCAGAAAAATACAAGGAGTTACTAGACTAGACAGAATAAAAAACGAAACGATATATAACGAACTCAAACAAGAAAAGATAACGAACAAAATAGAAAAGAAACAATTAAATTGGCAAGCACATATTATAAGAATGGAGCCCGAAAGAACAACGAAAAAATATCTACAATCAAAAACAACACACAAGAAGGCACCGGGAAGACCACGGAAAACGTTAACTAACATAGTCCAAGATATAGCAAAAAAACATGACACTACACTTGAGGAACTACAAAAAATTGCAAGAAATCGAACTCAATGGAAAAAGTGGGTCCTAGAACACTACCCGACACCTTAATGGTACAAGGGATGATGAAAAAGAAGAAGAAGTTTCTTTCTTTCTCTACTTAGGTTTTTATTCCACAATACTGGATTAAGTACTTCGTTTGCATTATTAGTGTAAATTTGTAATTAAACGAAAAAATTAGATTTTCAACATTATTGAACATATTATAAAAACCAGGGCTTAGAAAATAGCAGTAAAAATCTTTTATTTTTTGTAGCGAATGTTCAAACATTTTTTATATACCAAATATGCTGCCCGTTTTAAGTTTCTTCTGCACTAGCTGCAATATATTGAAATAAAAATGATTATACTGAAGTTACTACCGTTACTTCTCTACATAATACATACATATATACATGCATACGTACATAATCAAACCCTCTTATACCCGCAGGTGTCGAGTATTGGAATGCTCTTTCCTACTTTTTTAGCTCGACCTTAATAAACTTTCTATTCTGCACTATTTCTTCTGCTTGCCGCCATGTTATTTCTTTTTTCGATAATACCTTCTCATTTACCTCATTTCATGTTTTAGCTGGCTTTTCTCTTATTTTTTTCTGTTTCTCTCGCTTTTAAAATCTTTTTACTTTTTTTTATTGTCAATTCTGTTTAAGTTCTTCTAACATTTTCTAACCTCCTCCTGATTTCAGTGGTTCGTATCTTGTCTGTTTCTGTGACCCCTTCCATTCTTCGTAGGAACTTCAACTCTGTTGCTTGTAGCTTGCGTACTTGTCTTTTTGCAGTCATCCACAATTCACCTCCAACGGCACGTATATAGCTGAATATTAAAAACTTTGTTTTTTCGAGAACTTCCTTTTATTAGTAAGTTCTAGGCTTAATGGTTGATACAGTTATGCTGAGATGCTAATTCTGTTGTTTATGTCAACTTCATATGTACCTTTGCTATCAATTATCGATTACGGGTACTTAAAACTGCTCATCTATTTAATTTTTTTGTTATTTAGCCAGCTATTCGTCTGCGTTTCCTGTCGGAATATTACCATTATCTTTATTTTATTTAGATTAATACTTACGTTCTTCGATTTTAATATCTTTATTTCAGTCTTTTAGGTTACTCTGCAAAGCACGTTCAGTCTCTGCAAAGCGGACTATATTATCCGCAAATGCACATTCCCCTAACATTGCTTGGTCCATATTCTTATACCTCATTTGTAACTTCCTCATTTGTGCTTTAGACTCTTTTATTATAACGTCCATTAATATGATAAATAACAGTGGACTGGAACCTCTCGCCCTGTCTCCCCATTTTGTAGTTAAAAAAATTTTGGTTGTTGTGTTATTTGTTCTTACGTAATTTTTGCCATGGTCGTATATGTTCTTGATTGGTGCTATTATTGTTTGTCTTGTCTTTATATTTTTTGAAATTCCTTTGTGAGGTCTATGAAGCATCCACTTGCTACTTGATTATACTTTATGAATCTACTACTTAATTTCCAGAATGTAAAAATATTGCCTTGTGTACTGTGTCTTGGTCTAAATCCGTCCTGAATGTCATCTAGTTGTGATTTACCTATTTAATAAGAATTCTCTCCAGTACTGTTTATATAGATTTTCCGGCACACTTGGTAGCAAGATGTCTTTTTAATTTCCATAGATTTTACTATCTCTTTGTTTATATAATGGCATTATTACTGCTATCCGCCAGTGTTGCCGTTTTTTTTGTGTTTCTAAGCTAGTTTGAACACGTTATGTAACATTTGCAGACCTATTTTGTCCATTTGTTGGGGTTCTGGGGTTATACTATTGTGTCCTGCTACTTTCCCCATTTTGATCGTTTTAGCCTTCAATTAATTTATCTAAGTTTATATGGCAGATCTTGATTGCTGTTACTGTGATCGTCGTTTTGTTTACTGCTAGCAACTCTTTAAAGTGCTCTTTCCATCTTGCCATTAGTCCTCTATCTTTTGTGAGAATCTTCCTATTTTTGCCCTTAATTTGTTTTAACTAGCACGGTTTTCCTTTCACTACCTTATAAAATAATTTCTGGGTTTTTTTACTATTTCTATCCATCTGTCCGCTAAATTATTTTCATAATGCTATTTTTACTTGCAAAACTGTTTTTTTACTTTCAACCTATGTTTCGAATATTTTTATATGTTTATTTTGTTTTTAGTTTTAAGATGCAGACATTTTTTATCTTATTCCGAAATTTTTGGCTTATATGGCAGTTTTTTAATCTATAATTTTTCATTACCTTCTTTGTTTTATGTTCTTCTTTTTTTACTTTATTGTTTTCTCTTTCTTTGCCCTCTCTACTAATATGTAATTTATTATAGATTTTTTCTGTCTGCTCGGTTTCTTGCTTGTATATTTGTAAATATGTTTGTGAGCAAAAAAATTTGCCACTGTTAAATCAGTTCCTCTACCCTGCTGTGGTTTCTTTTCTTTTCCCCTGCCCTCCTATAATTTCTCTACAATCTTCTGTTTTGTTACCCACTCTCTCGTTAAAATCTTCTAAAACATGTATTTGAGCCCTGCTTTGTTTAAATACCAATTTCAGTTTTTTTTTCAAATGTTTGTTGTTTTTATTTGCATACACATTTTCGTCTCGATCATGTGTAATTATCACACTTAATATTTTCTCATCTTTTAATTTTCACATCAATAATTAGTTTTTTCGCTATAGCGAAAACATTAATCAAAAGTTTTGAAATATATAAGGTGTTTACAGCTGTCGCTTTCTACACTCTCTCAACTATTTTCTCCATTGCTTTCTGTTGTTTCAATCTTTTCTATCATACTTTTCTTTTCCATGTCTTCATCTATCTCATCTCTAAAAGATATTTTGGGGTTTTCCCACTTTTCTCTTCCTGCTGGGATCCATTCCGTAATTCTCTTTATCCGTCGCTGGGTGTCGCTCTCCTGACGTGGCCGTATCATTGTAAATGCTTTTCTTCAATGTAGGTAAGTATGTTTTCCTTCACCGACAGCCTCCTTCAAATTTCTTCATTAGAAATTTTTGCCCATCTTGTTACTCTGTTATATGTTCTTCAGTATTTCATTTTTGTGGCTCTAATTCTACTCTAATCTCTTTTTCATAACACAGTTCTCTGCTCCGTACGGCATAATGCTTTTAATTAGTGCGTTGAAGATCATATTTTTTGTATTCTTCGTAAGGTCCGTATTTCCTAGAATTCCATTTAATTGTTTAATGCACGATATATAGTAGTTTGGGCCAGCTTGCGGTTGTCCCTTCATTGAAAATAGTAAATCCTATCCCTTTTTTACTTTTATTTTAACTTCATCTGTAATTTTCAAATCTCTAATACTTTTCGTTGTTGTAACCAGATATTCTGTCTTATTAAAATCAATTTCCAAGTCCGTTTTTTTTTAATATTCTTCAGTAAGTTTGTGAATCATGGAACTAAGGTCTTCTTCATCTTATGCCAATACCACCTGGTCATCGGCAAAAGTTAAAGTGTAGAGGTGTACATTTCTAACTGGATTTCCATGCCTTCGCATTTTTGTAGGAGATGTTAAACAGCTCTGTAGTAGCCCTTTGGAGGTTTTAAATGCCTCTCAGATTATTTTAATAAACATAATAGTTTTCGGTAGAAGTTTTTTGTTGCAGCTATTAATTTGTTTGGAATGTTAAGTTGTTTCATAGATTTCCAGAGCTCTTTTCCTAGTATTGAGTCGTATGCCTTTTTTAGGTCTATTAATGCAAGATGTACTGATTTGTTTTTAGCCATTTTCGTTTCAGTTAGTTGTTAGACTTTATATGTGATCTCAACACGATCTCTCGCCACGAACCCCGCTTGGTCCTTATCAATTTTATCCAATATATCTTCTTCCTGTTTTTCCTTAATTAACTTTCCGTAAAGTCCACCCGTTGTGCATATAACACAGATTTATCTGTAGTTTTTACATATTTTTCTTTTTTTTTGTATTTTCAGAATAACTCTTAAATATTTAAAGCGTTAATCCAAACTGCTTAGTATATTTTTATATAGCAATCTAGAATACAGAATCTTGAGACTTATAAGTGTGGAACGTTGTAAAAATTTGCAATGGCGGTTTATATTTCTTAAACGCGCAGCATATGTATTTATTAAATCTATATTTTAATCTAAAGAGCGTTAATGTTCAGCTGATATTTCTTTTATTAAAGAGACAATAGATTGAACTTAAATAGAATTGATAGACCAAAGAAATCATCACGAAAACAAAAATCAGATTACTTAACATAAATGTGAAGACTGGTTGAGAAACATAAACAATAAGTTTAACCCACGTAAAGAGATTATAGACATTTACGAACAAGGGTCTAAGAAAAAGTAAAGAACCATGGAAAAACACAACAAGAACTGATACAGAAAACAATAAAAACAAGAAAATTGAATTGCATAGGTCACACACTGAGCAAAACAAGCACTGGTGTGGCGGCCTTTTCGCTCTTGAACCGCTTTATATCGCGGCGCATGCTGGCGGCTGTGATGTCTGCTGCTACGTTTTGCCATCGCACACAAAACGGCATATGGGCTTTTGCTCAGCCGACAAGTCTGCATACGCCGGCGGCGGCACCTTTTGATATGAAAGGTGCTGTCGAATGAAAATTGCCCGCAAAGACCTACCGCCAAGCCAGGCGCGAAGCCCGGCGACATTCACGCATCGCAGCTCGGCCAATTTGGTCGTGTCTCAACACCCCGCATACATTCGCACTCCGCAGCGCGACCAGTCCGGTCGTGTCTTCACCCCGCAAGAAACGTTCGCACCCCGCAGTGCGGCCAATTCGGTCGCGTCTTATCATCCCGCAGATACCAGATCCGCAACGCAGAGGTGGCCACCTTGGAATCGCCGACGAAGCCGAAGCCGAAGCCGATTCAGCTGAGCGATTTGGCAATATTCGTTGGTTGATATCGGTAGCCGCCCCCATCCGCTTACGCGACGGCCGTTTAAGGGACGATTTGGGCCTTCTCGGTTGACGTTCCAAACGGGCCGTACTACGTTTCCACACCGCACCACGAGAGCGGCTATTTACACGCCTGCCTCTCCAAGCACCATAACACAATGTAAAAGTACAAGGAGAGAAAGGAACTCTAAAAGACACATGGAAAAAGAAGATGCAAAGTGAATTTACCAATATGGGACTAGAATAGAAGAAAATCAGATCCAGCTTAATAAAAAAAATTGTATGCGAAAATACAAGTGACAGTGTCAGTGACAATAAAACATAAAAGACAATCTAACCAAATAAAACCAGTAAAATACGTGCAGTAAATAAAATTGAAAGCTCTATAACATCAAAGACTAAAAAGTCAAACATCAAATGCCGAAGAATTGTCGAAACACGCCCTATGCTTCTATGAATCTAAAGAATTGATGATGATGGCATACATTAAAAATATTTGTGTAGATATTATATATAATCATTACAATAAAACAAACAAATAAAAATAGAAAAAAGTAGAAATCGGATAAAATTAAAATTGAAAATTTTTTCTTAAAGATAAAGGACAAATATATACTTTTGCAAAACCAAAACCGTTCCAATTAATTACGACAAAAGCGCAACCAGTGCATAACCTCTTTCTGCAATTAATTGCTTTGCCTCCGTGCAAAATTTGCGATATTCACAGCTTGTTTCTATATTTAGTTGGCTGGAGATAATTTGAAGTAGGTCAGCAGTAGCATCTGAACAGAAATTAATTCCAGACAACTCATTATTAGCTGCAACTGCAATTAAAACTGGCTGCAACTGCACGTAAATGAATGTCGGCATTTCGAAGGCCAGGTACCCGGCGAACATTCGTTTCGTCAGAGTTCGTATACGTTGATTACTTCATTTCATCTCCATTATAATAGTTCATCAACCAATATCTGTCATTAATATCCGGCTAATTCACGTTTTTTATTGGCCACCGACCTGCCGCGCTTTGTAATTAGGGGGCCGGCGACAGCGCGCCGGTAGCCCAGGTAGGGCTGTCGAACGGTAAATAATGCGATGATAATCGGCTTCGCTTTCTGCGCACCCACGATAATCAATCCATATTTCGCGCTAATTAAAAGTGGAGAGCATTCGCGCTATCAGTAGTGCAAGGCCGCGGCTTTGGTCGGCCAGTTCGGCAGGTTCGGGCAGTAATCCAGTTAAGACGTCCCGGGATACTCACTCGCTTCCATGGTTACCTTATCAAGCGTTCGCCGATCGAAGCTTAATGCAGAGGAAAATTAATGAAGGAAGGAAACCTGACAGTTAATTAGTGGCTGAGTGCGCGCCGGTTTTCTGGAGAAGTGAGTTGCATTAACGGATTCTATTGTTTTTGCGGGAAGTAATTGCTTGGGTTTCCAAACTCAATTAAATATTAAATATATTTTATAACGTTACTATCAGGGGTAGTACATATATTAGTAATCAATGACAAAAAAACAATTTAAATTTATTTGTTGTAATCACTACTACATGGAGTTTTCATAGTCCACAACCAAATATGTGGAATAAATAACGTGTTAAGTGGCAGAACAATTTTTTTGCTCTAAAAAAATTATATCAACCTATTGGTATTGATATTCAATGTTCAAAATTGTTATCAGGTCGTCTATCAAAATGTATTATTCTTATATGCAAAAACTTATGGTTTAGTGATGTCCACAAATCACAAAAAAATTGTAACGTCAGTATAAATAACAATTATTGCAAGTACTAACAAAGTTATCAATTTTTTTAGCAGTATTATTATTTGACAACGCGTTTTCAAGTTTAGTTAATTCAAAAGTTTTCTTGGACATGGACTCCAACAAAGAAGTGATCGGATATTGATATTTTTAAAACCGACCAGAATAGAGGCTGTTTTTACAATATTTTATAAAAAATACAGAGGTGCCTGTATTGGTGAAATCTATTGCTCATATAAACATATCAATAACTGCGTTAATGTGGGTGGCTTATCCACTGTATACTTGATCGCCGCACATAGTTTATAGTGTATTCTGATCATTTCTATTTTGATCAGCCCTTTGTTTCCTACTATACTATTTTTTTACTAGAGGACAACACGCCAGCTGAAATAGAACTTTCAACATTTTTTTCAAGAATAAAAAAGACTAATTTGTTAGTTGACCTTTCCAATTTTTTTAAAAATTGCTCGTATTAGCAACGTCATTGATGTTCTGCAGAAATTATATGATTTACTTTTCGTAAATATAATAAGTTTCATCCTCAACAACTTAAAACTTAAGTTGTAGCATGTCAAAACTTTGATGCCTTTCATACCAACTTCTATTGCTAAGACAATCTGATGCCTTTCCCTCTCTTTATAAACAATAATGATAGCACGTAAAATACCCTGGCCGCCGGTTCCTTCTGGAAAAAACAAAGAAAAGGCCAAATTTGACGTATAATCTGAATCCGCGATCAGGAATTCAAGAAAAACAGTGATAGTGGCATAAAAACAGCCCCTTTAAGAATTATAAGGCTTGACAGATGTCAGAATTGACAGAAAAACGGACCGAACAAACCAGTGCACAAAGTGCGCTTTTCCGCAGTGCCCCATTGGTCGAGTTGGTAGCGGGTTTGCTTCTAAATGCGAGGTGTGTGGTTGCCGTCTTTTTGCAGACTTTGCAACATTGGCTACATTTAAGTGGGGGAGAAGGTAGGGCTTGCACTTCTTACAAGGTGCGAAGAGCCTCAACGCACATCGCTCGAAAGCTTTACTATCTCATGAATAGAAGTATACTTTAAAAAGGCTGCGAGGCGGCCTTTATTGTATATCTATCTTGTCATACCATTTCAATAATGATCTTCTTTAATGAAGCTATTTTTATTAAGTCCTTGAGATTAGTTTGACTGAAATGAACGTTACTCGTTAAGGGTCTAAGTGGAATTAATGTGGTCATAAGCTTGAATCATTCTGGGAATACATATGTGTGGCGCACCAAAGTTTCTAGTTTTAAAATCTGAAGAGCAGAATGAATTTTTTATAAATTTAGCAACAAACGTTACGATTACTTGTATTACAATTAATAGTAGTTTGCACTTGGGCAACGATTTGTGCTATCCTGGCTTCATAAGACTGCGTCCCTCATCGAAGAACAATATAAATGTTTTGTTAAATTAAAGTTTTATCTGCGATACACGTTTTTGACTTGACTTTAGCCATTAGTTGTGTTGCTAAATTTCGAGCAACTAATTTAAGCAGCGATGGCAAATTTAGGTTTTGTTGTTTAATCGTCTGAAGTATAAAGCGACTTGATTGTAAAATGATTTATATTATCAAGAAGTTTCATCGTCTTTTCATGTATTGTTTATATATCAGCGTAAGTTGCGTAAGGTTTTATAAATTCTGGACCCAGCAAAATATCCACTTAAAGTCAAGCTGTGAGAATCATAGGAAACTTTTTGACAACTAAATTTTATGGTATTTTACATGCGAACATTACACGTATAGTTCTGATACTCCACTTAAAAAGGACGCTCAACGTGATGCCTCATATTTTTTTTACCTTTTTTCTGTAAAAGTATAGATCAACGTTTCAACTAGCTTTACTGCTGCATCCAACTAATCCTCATGTATTGTTTTAAGAATAAAAAGCTTTTGTTTATTTTAATAGGCGTGTCTTTAAAGACTAAATTGCAATAAAAAGATGTTTGTCAGAAATGTTCTAAAACTGATTATTTAATTTTTACCTGCGATGTTTAAATACAGCACGTGGGTGTTATTTAGTCACCTGATATGTTCTCAATAGACATGGCCTTGGAAAGCTGTGCTCAGTATGTGACTGTTAGGTTTATTAGCGCATTTAGTTCGATGATGAGCGACGTGATGGGCGCAGATTCAGAATAGAGAGTTAACATTAAAATCTGCATTAATATAAAGAAACCCCCTAGTAAAACATGGAATATAATATAGTAATCATATGGTAAAATGACATGGACAAATTGTGTCTTTGAATGGCACAAAAAGCAAATGTGGAACGTCTGGCAGTTACTACAAGAAAACCGTCGTATGCTGTGAGTATATCAGAAGCGCTTAAATTTAATATGGGTGTGTATTACCAACTTTTATTCAACGATTTCAAGATAGGAAACTTAATGCAAATACACTCTCTCATACAATGATAGAGAAACATAAGAAAATCAAAGATACAAGTTCTGCTAAACTACTAGAAAGGGCTAGAATTGATTCCACATTTGTACTAAATATTATTGCTGAAAATGGAAATTGGTGCTACCAGAATAACCTTGTAGTGAAGTATGGATTACCAGTCTCCAAAAAAGTGAAGCTACAATTAGAGGTTTGCTGCAATAAAATATCTATAATCTATAAATAACGATAAACCAAAAGTTTTATTTTGACGTGGCGAAAAGTTTGGGTCAAGTAATTCGACAATATGATCTTGATCTGTGGGAACCTGGAAAGTGGCTGATTCTGCAGAACAATTCATAGGCCCATACTGCAGTAGCAGTCTAGGAATATTTGGTAAAACGTTGTATCTTTGCCCTACCACATTCATATTTATCCGAGATGTCGTTATAAAATAAAATGTAAAGATGTTACACTAATACAAACTGCTGTAACTAATCCCGGATAAAACTTCTGTATTTGCTTCAATAACCTTCAGAAACATGTACATAGAGAGCCGATCGGATTACTTTGACAAGATCTAGGATGGTTAACTGATAATTTGCATAAATTATTTTTTACAAAGCTAGTCCTGGTACTTTTCTGACAAAGTTGGTATATTCTGAAATACAACTAATTTGATTTGATTTGATTTGACAATTACCGCTGGTGAACAACGGAGTTAAGGAAAACGATACAAAGTAGAGAGTGCCATAGTTTTTTTGACACGAAAGTATAAACTGCATTTATTGTTCTTTTATACTTAAGGTCAATAAAATCGTGTACGTTACATAATGTACTCATTTTAGAAAATCGCACACCTTTTACAACAAGAGGAAAATTTTTGTAAATGGCTATTAAATATTTTTGCATCTATTGCAGCTACTTATTCTTCTAGGTTTATGTTAAAGTGTTTTATGATGCTTTGGGTATCTCTACTTATCAAAAAATTCAAAACGTTAGCATACACCCACACGTCCAGAAACAATTATTTCAATTCCAAAATGATTTTTAGAAATAATAAAGAAATTCCGCGATTTAAAATCATTTTAATTGAAATCATACATTTAGCTAAGTAATTTTAAATGAAAACGCTAGACGAATGCTCTTAATCGATTGAATTAGAATACGATCTTCGTAGTTTAACAGTTTAACATTATACTAGTAAGAACGTGTGAGAGAAAACGCCTAATGACGTTCTTTGTTTTCATTTACTTATAAAATTAATCACAAAGTGACTTAAATAAATTAATTACTAACGATTGGCTACCCCTAGCGATTTAATACGTTTTGAATCTACAAGCTTCGGCTCTATTACCGGGTAAGTCCAACGCTAAGGGATTTGGATGTGTTTTTAAGCGCTGGAGATATTTAGAACTGCATTTAATTTTCTCTACTTTCTCTGTGAGCACTCTCAGGGCGTAGTAAGGTACTTGATAATACGGAGTCTTGTATTAGAAACATTCCAAGTTTTCTATATTTGAATGTGATGCTGTACCCCATATTTGGATACCACAGCTCCTGATTAGTTTTAGCGCACATGTAACCAAAAATACTAGATAAAAAGTTTATACAATTTTGTTCAGAAAACAAATTAATTGTCACGAATGCCTTTTTAAAACTATCGAAACGACGTTTGTACACTTCAGTATTACTTATACACACACCTTGACATATATTTAGTCAAGTAGATTATATTTCAGTTAATAAAATATTTAAGAATACAGTGATAAAATGTTAAATCATACCCGGGCGAGAATATACTGTCTGATTATAGTCTGCTACATACAAAGGTACAAATAAAAACAAAAAGAATAAAGAAGTGTAGAAAATAAAGAAACAAATACTGGACAATATAATTGTTTAATTATTAAATAAAGAGGACAATGTCATAATCGAATCTACACAGAAACTATGTCCATGAGGGACATGCATTACTGAGTTGCTTGCTGATAGTAGAACCGAACAAAAAACATACAAGAAGAACTAACTGGAGTGTCAACAACAATATAGAAAGTGGGTAATGTAATCAAATAATTAAAGAATAAGAAATACACAAACCCTAAACGAGATAGTGAGATTCTAAAGTTGCTGAAATGAAGAAAATTAAAAATATTAACAAACGTTCTGTAACTGAATATACAATATTAAAGTCATATCCGCTAACTGGTTAAAATCTACATTTATAATTTTGAAAAAGCAAGGTCAAAGTAATGTACCATGGGGAACAACTTGTTATAAAATGTTCTTGCGGATAATCATCAGAGAATATACGAAACAGTTAAAGAGCTTATAGGAGAAACTCAGTTCGTGTTTAGGAAGTACTTAGAAACTCAGAACTTTTTTCTATGCAAGTGCTAGTAGAAAAATACAGAGATGTTTATGCTGATGTATTCTTATGCTTCCTCGGTTACAACAAAACGTTTGATTGTGTGCAACATGATAAATTGATAAAAATATTTGAAACTAAAGAAGTCAATGAAAAATAATTTGTACTGTAATCAAAGCGCACTAGTTAGAGTGGAAAGTAAAATTACGAATGAATGTGATATAACAAGAGGTGCAAGATAAAGGCAGTATATCACGAACATTCTTTAATATGTACTTTAAGGAAGCAGCAAATGAATTAGATCGTGGCTTAAAACAAAGGAAATTATAGTAAATAATTTGAAATATACAAATGACATAGTAGAGATAGCTTAAACAAGTTTCTATTGAACAGTGAAAACATCAAATAAAAAATAATAGACTATCACGTGTCCTATAAGTTTGTCTAATAACTGGGACCATTCACTAAAAACTAAAAGTCATATTTTCAAAGCACGAGTTACAAGTTAAACGTAAAGTTCTAACTAAGACTAGCCTGATGACATGTATTTTCAGTTCTGTTGTACATTGTCCAGGTAATATATATATATATATATATATATATATATATATATATATATATATATATATATATATATATATATATATATAGAATAAACTAGATGGGCCACATAAAAATGGTGAGATTTTAAACTGACAAAAAAGGAAAGAAAGAACCTGAATAGTTAAAATTCCCAAATTGTAATAGCTAAGCTATGTTAAGAAGTATCTACAAAGTATGGTATAATACATCTTATTATTCAGAATAAAATTAACGGAAAATGGGCATAAGAGAAAGCAGAGCATTGTAAATGAAAAATTTAAGAGAATAATTTGAGTTAACAACTGCCGTCTTCCGAGTAATTGTAAATAAGGTTATTAGAGCTAACATAATTGCCAGCGTTTGATGCTAGAAGAAAAGCCTAAACTTTCTAACCTAGAAGTTAGAATATGATGATGGAGTAATTTTTTGAATAATGTTAAATGATATTACCATACTACATACTTTTTGCCGACGTTGATTTTCTATTAGCGGCACAAACTAACAATTACATGAAAGACTATAGCTTATGTTACTTTGAATGGTTAAAGATCTTCGTCTCACTACCATCCTGAAAAAATAAAGGTTTAGTTCAACGTTGGTGATAGCTTACTGAGAAAAATAACATTTTAAGATTACTATATAGCAGCTGCTGTTCAAAAAATATATTAAATTGAATGAACAGGAAAGCAAAATCAACAACAAAATTATCAATAACCTGTTTTGGTGACCTTTTAAATAATAATAATCTTAATTGATATTAGATTTACCACTTGCGACTTGTAGCATTACCACCAATGGCAAAAACATATTTGAGTTTCTGTTGGCAGATCACATAATAATAATTTTCAGGTTTTAAAGTACATAATTTAATTCTCGCTGTCAAGGCTTAGACACATCTGGCTGCATCTCTAAAAATATTATATTGTGGTACATGCAAAAGCATTCTAGAAATAATAACCTGTAGTAAAAATTGGACAAGATAACTTTTAAAATAATATAATAATATTACAATTTTAAACAAATATATTTGGACATCTACCACAAATTATATTGCTATAGTAAGCGATCATTATCTTTCATGATGTAATAAATTTATAATCCTTCATTAGTAAGCTTGTGGTAAAATTTAAAGTATAGACTGGTAATATTTACAATTGCAGAGGTAAAGAAAAATAATAAGGTACTTATTAACAAAAAAAAAACTGATATAGGCAGTATTTTAGTGATAGAGAAAGAATATTAGAAGAGCAGTCTTACTTATCAATAGGTTATAAAAGGTATCCTCAAAAAAATGCAAGATTTAATTTTAGAAAAAACATTTTATTATATATTAGATTATTTTATTTATTTATTAGAATAATTATGGGGAATGTTCAAAAATATAATACTAAAAGCAAAAACGGAAGTGTGTGGAACAATTAGAATAATGAATACCAAAAAGCAAACAGCATGGTGGAATGACAACGTTAAGAAACAGGTTAGGATCAAAAAGAAACTGTGGAAGAAATACTTAAATAACAGAAAGGAAGAGACGTAAAATATATAAGGAGCAAAGAATAAGAGTTAAAGATTTAGTACTACAAGCTAAGCAAGATACATGAAAAGAACTTGGGGAAACACTGGAGAGAAACAGCAAGGAGAATCAGAAATTATTTTATAAAATACTAAAATCAGTACGAAACGGTAAACCAATGTACGAGGGTAAGATAAAAAATAAGCTAGGTGAAATCCTAGTAGGTGAACAGGAAGCAATGGAGAGATGGCGAGAGTATTTTGAAGAACTGCTGAACCCGAGAGGGGTAGAGAATAAAAAGGATAAAGAAGAGGAAAGAAGAAAAGGGGATAAATTAAGGGAAACATACATTAATAGTTCAGAAAATAAAGAAGCTAAAAAATAGAGTTAAAGAAATGAGAGAAGCAATATAAAGAATTAAAATTGGAAAAGCAGCCGGACATGACCAAATTAAGGCAGAGATGATAAAATATATGGGCGAAGACGGAGAAATATTATTACTAACGATTTATAAGAAAGTCTGGAGGGAAAAAGCAATACCTAAAGAGTGGGAAATAGGAAAAATTCTCCCAATCCACAAAAAAGGAGAGAGAACTAATTGTGACAACTACAGAGGAATTACCCTATTAAGCACACCCATGAAGATCTATGAACGTATATTAGAGAGAAGATTAAGAGGAAAAATTGAGAAGACATTGTCACAATCACAAAGTGGATTTAGAAGGGGATTTGGTGTACAAGATCATATATTAACATTAAAACAGATAATAGATAGATCAATGAAATACAATATAAAGATGCTGTTTGCGTTCATAGACCTGAACAAAGCATTTGACAGAGTAAATAGAAATATGGTATTGGAAAGTTTGTCCAAGAGAAATATCGATGATAACCTGTTAGCAGCGATTAAAAGTTTATATCGGAACAACACCAATTATGTAATCAGCAGAAATAATAGGTCCAAAAGTTTTGATGTGAAAGATAGAATTAGACAAGGAGGAGTACTGAGCCCAGTGCTATTTATAGTATTCATGGACGACATTATAAAATAATGTAATAAAAGTGTTAAAAAGCTAAAACAGGGATACAAAAATTTTACAAATATGACGTAATAATAATGGCAGCAAATGAATGAGACCTACAAACGAACTTACAGATCTGGAACGAAACTTTAAAAGAACATGGCATGAAATTAAATATAAACAAGACTAAGGTGATGGTAATTTCAAAACACCATTGCCCAATTAAAATGCAAATGGAAGGTAAAAACATAGAGCAAGTATAACACTTCGAATATCTAGGAGTCACAATAAAAAAATTTATAGGCCTATACTTATGGATGCGAGACATGGGTTACATCAACGAGAATGAAAAGTAAAATACAAGCAGCAGAGATGAGGTATTTAAGGAGAGTGAAAGGAATAACATTAAAAGATCGGATAAGGAATGATGTAGTGAGGGAGGAACTGGGAATCGAATTGATACTTCACCCTATAGAGAAGAGACAACTCAGCTGGTGGGGCCATTTACAACGTATGGGAGACAGCAGACAGGTTAAGCAAGTGTGGAATACAAAGGTCGTTAAAAAAAGGGACAAAGGAAGACCAAGAGAAACGTGGGATGATGTAGTAAGAAAAATATTAGCCAAGAAAGGAAAATCGTGACAAGAAGCGAGTGTAGTGACGCAAAATAAAAAAGAGTGGAGTGGGTTTGTCCATCAAAATTAAAATTATTGTGAGCGAAAGTGATATAAAAGTTTAAGTTCTTAGTTAAAAAAAGGAACGCAGTTTTATTTAAATAAATTTTATGATTAATTTTTGGTTTTGACATTTGTAAATTAGTTGGTAAATAGGTAAATATATATATATATATATATATATATATATATATATATATAATATAGAATGGGATATTTGACAAATGTCCCCCGCAGCTCATTTGACACTTTAGAATTCTTGTGACAGAATTCTCGATCACTTTCGCTCAATTTCGTCGATATCCTTTTAATTTTTTTACATTAATTTAAGAATTCAAGAAACTTTAGTTTTCACGAATCCCCAAAGAAAACATTTGCATGCTGTAAGGTTGCAATATCTTGGTAGCCAGTTGACTTCGCTGTTTTGTTGGAGATAAGTCGCCCTTTCAAATGGGCTTTCGTTAGCTGAATCTTGAATGGGTGTAAATGTATTTCGTTTGTTAAAATCTAATGCATAGTGCTTTTTAAAATCATCAGTTACAATAACCGTCGACGCACTGAGGTTTCTGGATGCTCCGTCACACTATCATTTGGAGTGCCAATGTTTTTAGCTGTAGGGTCAGCCTGTTTGTTTAAATTTTTTAATTAGTTTTTTACAGTAGCTTTAATGTCGGAATAAGCTACGGTCAAGTAATTATTACTGATGATCTTGGCTTTCAAAATATGTTTGCAAGGTGGGTCCTTCGCCTGGTCTCATACAGCTGATCACACATGATAATAAAGGATTTATTTTGGAACACACTGAAATATTTTTTTTACAGTTCGAACGTATAGTCCTGCGATTATTATTTGTTTGGACCACTAAAAGGAGCACTTAGAAAGCAGAGACATCATGATATCGTCGGTGTCAAAGCTTTCGTGTGCAACTGACTTGTGTCAAAACCACCATTTGACCATAGAAAGATCACAAAACTGCTTATCCTTTGATAAAGTTGCGTTTCTAACTTAAAAGTTGTGTTTTTATTTTTATAATGCTTCAATAAATTTAGAAACAAAGAATTTTGGTTTATATTTGATGTTCATGGAAGGTATATTGCGTATAATACCACAGTAGTGTGTACTGCTAACAAATTATGATGATGGCGTCGTCTTAGTTCAGATATACAAATGTATTAACTTATTATCCTATAATATCAGTTAATTATTGTCTACCAAATCCATTATTTTCTTCCCATATTAAAATGCGGGTTTTTTACATTTTTAGATCTGTTTATTATTTATTAATTTTTTAAAATATCTTTTTTCTTGGACTGCAAGATTTTAGTGATATTTCTTGTCATTTTGGGCTTAACAGAAAGATACCATTTAATAACTGTTGTAATCTGATAATGACCTTATCAAAATAATTATAAAAGCCCTATCAGTATAAATAATGTTTATAATTCACAAACATCACAAGTTTTTGAAGTTTTTAAAGAAAGATCTCCCAAATCTTTACCTGTAAGTTTTTTAATGCGCAAGGCTTTGCTCCATGCACATATTCCTTTACGTAGCCCCACAGCTAAAAATCACAGAGTGAAATTTAAATTTTGGGGGCTATCCATGAGATTTACGCCATCCCAACCAACGTCTTGAAAAATGAAACTAAAAATAAAGGTAAACATTTTCTGCACTGGCACCACATTAGTTGCAGATGGAGATGTGGATGAAGGGTGCGCGGTCATCAGCTTTGCATGACATTTTTTTATTGTCTTCGGACGTAGTGTTGCATTCCTCTCTTTCACTGTACGCTGTTGTCTCTGCGCAGGCACAATGAAATTCTACAGTTAATAAAGTGCTGTGGCGTTAGTTTGCTCTTGAACAGTTAAGCCGTTGGCCATCTTCATTCACGTACATGTAGCACTGGAAATCTAAAATCCTATTTACTATCGTCTATTTAGAAACTGTTTTCATTATAAATTTAGTTTTTTTTATTTTATTTATTTATTCACTATTTGCGATCTGTATACACAATAAGCAAATTTGATACATAAGTGATTAAATGACATGAAAAAGGCGTTAGGATTAACATCCAGTGATTTAAACCTATAAGTAACTTAGAATCCTAGGAGATGTGGTTAGATTATTACAGTGGGCAAGTAAGAACTGCGATCTTGATTGCTAAGTAAATCTATAAGGTAGTTGTAGTGGTTTAACTCGGCTTAGTCTTTGAGTGTCCAAACTGCTATCGAGTAAATTCGGCGCAAGGGGATTGCTGTGAGACTCCAATTTACTTAGGTATCGCTCACTGAGTTTGGTAATGGTTTCTTTCACTGTGTCCACTTTTAAGTCGCACTAAATATCAATGTTTCTTAAGAAGTAGGGTGCGTCACACATTGCACGTAGCATTTTTGTCTGAAATCTTTCGATTATTTGAATATTGGTGTTTGCTACTGACCCCCATAACTCTATGCCATAGGCCCATATTGGTTTGAATGCAACCTTATAAACTAAGAGTTTATTTTGAAGTGACAACTTGCATCCAGTAATGTTTGCTGAACTTGATCCCCAATTGTTTTCTTTTATGTCAGATGTGTGCCCTCCATGTTAACCCCTTGTCGAGGTGCATGCCGAGATATTTTACCTCCGTAACCTGCTGTAATGGTGTATTGTTGATATGGATTTGCGGTGTATTTCCTCTGCATTTTGTAAAGGTGATATGTAGCGATTTGGTTTCGTTCAGTCTAATCCTCCATCGCTTGGTCCATGTCACTACTTCGTTTAGATGTGCTTGCAGCATTTTAACGGCTACTTCAGGATCTTTGTGTTTCATCAGGATGGCTTTATCATCCGCAAATGTTGCTGTTAGAGATTGTGTGTTGGTGGGTACATCAGTGGGTTCATAGGTCCTGAGACACTGCCTTGTGGATACAGTTCATTTAGTTGTTGTCCGTATTTAACCTGGAAGAGTCTATCCTCTAGATAGGATTTCTATAAAATAAAATATGGATGAGGCAGTGTATGTTCCAATTTATAAAGGAGGCATAAATTTAGTGATTTTAGTGAAATTTAGTTCTATAACCAACTTGTAATGCAATATATAAAAACGATGTATATAAAAGAAGCAGTTCGGTAATTGCAAAACAAAATTATTTGTGTTGAGAGTTTCACTGCTTTGACTATTGATAAAATAGTAATTAAATTTTGTTCTTTTTTAAGTAATTTGTTATTATGTGTTGCTCCGGAAATATGCTTTGAAAATAGTTCTCTCTCTTTGTATTCTTGCTATAACAATATCCTCCAATAACTAATTATGGTGTCGTATGAAAATAATGTTTTATATACATCTATGTGAGCAGCGGTGTAAAAATATCAATAAATTCTGTCCTTCATGTAATACACAGTTTGCGCTGGTTGTATTAAAACTAAATTAAAATAAAAATCGTGGAACTTGTAAAGTGAACGATTAAATGTAGTAAACACCAAAAGAACAATTAACATATAAACTTCTCTCATTTTGTGGAATTAAGTGTGAGGTCCGTTTAAATACGTGTAATGAAGGCGCATCAACCCTACACAATCAAAGAAAATAATTTTACGTTTCAATAAGTTATTGATATTGGCTGGCTCGTTAAGAAAATGGAAGCAACAGAAAGGCGAATATGTACGTATAATGCATGTACTTCACAGAAAATATACTTGTTACGATATAGAATCTATGAACACACACAGGCGTGACATTACGTGAGTTTCGGATGCAAGAAATACAGAAGGAAAACAAAATTAAGCAGATATGACGCTTTCAGCTGACTTGAAGAGTGAAAAATTGATGGATGCCATAAATTACTAAAATTCAGGTCACATATCTACGCAAACATACATGCTTGCTAAAATAGCACGTTTACAAGACGCAATTGCACAAAAAACGCTAGAAAGCTCCTTGGTGGAAATGTAAATTTAAAAATATGATAAAAATTCAACAAAAAATATACGTGTAAATAATGTTGTGGCAGTTTCTAGGGAGCATTAAAAACACATTTATTTATTTTTAAATTAAGAGTGTGAGTCAATATTTTTATTTGTATTTAAGGAACAAACTAAGAGCCGCTAGTACCACCAATTTTTATTAAATAGCAAAAAATAAAATACCTAATAAAACAACAGCTATTTCCTCAATTAATGCCGCTATTTAGAGACTAACCCCGTTATTTCTCTGTTTTCTCATATGTATCGTAAGGCTTATATAGTTGCAACAGCATCTGAAAACGAAACAGTGTTTTTATCGTTAAAAATCATTAAAATCTCTCGGCGATGTGGCAGTTACACCACCTTATAGACATCAAATGCAGCAGTCGTCTGCAATTGCAGTTAAAGATCGACTTATAGCAAATACATGTTACAAACTCTAAACCTTAATGCGTATTTTATGTCTCTTAAAATACCCATCAATAGTTACAATTTAGATAGATACAAGTATTAAGGATTTTATGTGTTGCATTGAAGTTTCCTCCAATTGCAAAAGCAGATCTGTTTATAGAAGTCTTGTCCGATTCTTTATTACACTTAGTCAACCTACTGTTGACTAAAAATTAAAATTATGTTCTATCAAACTTGAACCCATATAGTTTTATGACTACAGTATTTGTTGTTTGTAGTGTAAGTTTTGAGGTATTTTAGTTTATATTTTTTCGGATTAAATTTTAATTTTATTTTTGACTTTCCTTTATATTTATATTTTGAGGTATTCACTTAAATTTACATTTAGTAGTTTCTTTTGCTTATATATTTGTGTGTTACTTCTTTTTATTTACTTTTTTATTGTTTATGTAATAAAAGTTTCTTATTTTGGATGTGAGTATTTAAAATTTTGGCTGCTGCTTTAAAGCTCGATTAGAGGATTTCAGTGGTACTATGGTGGTCTTTCATTATTTTTTCCATGATGGTTTGGGGGAGAAAAAATATATATATAGCGCATATAAATTTGCATAGTTCTAATTTCTATTAGAAGGAAACTTCAGACCTTATTACTACAAAACAATTATTGCTAAGTATAATTTATTATTAAAGAATAGTAACTGGAATAAGAGTATAAAATGTAGAAAACATAATATAACATATTGTTCTTGGTTTCTCAGAATTTCACAGCGATGCTTGAAATTCTTTCCACAATTTTTGTTGCCCATTATATTATATACATCATTCTGTCGGACTATGTGGTCCGACAAAATGATCTCTTCTTTTCGAAACAGCAGTAAAAATAACGTAGATGTTAGTCAATGTTTTATTATATCATCCCATATAGCAATGCTTGCCATTTAGTGGCCAACTAGCTTTAAAGATGATATTGTCCAAATGTTTTCCCGAACGAACGATACACTCCTGCAGCCTCACCTTAAAGTTCCGCATTGCTTGGCGAGTCGCATCGTAAACAGCATCCTTGAATTTCTCAATAGTCTGCGTTAAAAAGCTTCGACGTCCAAGTGTCTTCACAGAAATAAGGCAGCAAGGGGGCAGGTCTGGCAACCTGTAATGTAATGAGATGAGGCAACCTGGAAACATTCGTCCAGAACTTCTCGAGAAATTCTCGCCTTGTTGGAACAACGGTGTCGTATTTCTATATTTGTTAAGCTTGGGCTTCAGAAAACTACTTAATATCGCAATATAGCAGCTAGATGTAACAGTCACCCCGCGTCCCGTTTCTTTAAAAAAAATACGGCTTTATGATGTCAAAATCAGTAGCATTACATTAAACAGTTCCACGCTGACTATGAAAAGGTCGCTCAGAAAGTTGTTGAAGATTTTGTGGGACCCAATACCAAAAATTGATGCGACCTACAATATTATGGTTTTCTTGGTTGGAGCTCGTTCGTGACGATTTACTTCAAATGGCTCGAAATAGCCGCTGCGACACAAAGAAAGAATCGCCTTTTAAAAAAAGTCTCAAACACTAACGCATAGTGATCATCACCCTACGCCTTGATGGTCACTAAAATGGCATGGCTCGTGCCACTCAAAGATGTATAATTTGAGCGCTGCCTACAAAAAAATTCAGAAAGAGAAGATTATTCTAACGGACTTTGTACATATTTATGTACAGTTTTTTTCAATTAGTGATACGGTTTATATTATGAGAAACAGTTTTTAAGTATTGTGTATAATATCAAAATATTGTTGACTATTTGATTATGCCTACACAGTTATATCATCAATATAATTCTTTTGTATTGGTTTTAGAACTATTATTGAACATAAAAATCTTTTCAAGGTACATAAAAGTTTTCAAAGGCAACACAGCACACAATTCCACTTGTCAGATTATAACGCGGTTTAATTGCGGCGACGGGACATGTCGCATTGCCCGCAAACTAAATTCGCTTATTATGGAGCTCTGCGCTTGGTTTGCATGCGAGCGGCGGAATTCGATTTAAATCGCGGAATGACAAAGCGCATTACCGCACATTGAATTTTACATTTTGCGGTCGGCTTGCCGCATATTGCCGGGCGTGTGCCCCAAAGTGCAGCTAATTTCGGAGATTAATGGGCCCGCGCGGCGATCGGGATCCGGCGGGTTACGATAGATTTTTCCGGCTCGCTTGATCCCCCGGCTCGTTATCTTACGGCTCTACTGACAGACCCCGAGATTTATGTAAAATACGCTATTGATCATCCCTGATATATCGCAGTTCTTTGTCTTAAAGCTGAATTTTAATCTTTCAGTATGTCGCAGTTCGAATAAATTCTTGTATGGAACTTTGAAGCTTACAACTGAAATTTGTCTTAATCCAGAGTGTTTTATGTATCATTAAAATATCTGTAAGTGAAAATTATAACACGATATTCATGTGCAATAACTGATAACCTACTGAAAGTAACTTCCTAAATGTCAAGTAATAGAAAGACAAAAAATGTGAGTGTTATATTTTAATTTTTTTTATATATATTTGTTAGCAATCAGAACTACTACATTTTATGGGCTAATTCTATATCACAACTTTAGCTTAAAATGGCGTGACAAGAGCTCCTCCAGTGAGGGACTCTCTTAATCCACAAGAAGGTCTGCTGGCCAAAGTTTATGTAGTCGTCGCGGGTGTTCTCTTTCTAGTAATGGTTGAAGCAGGTTATTTGAGTGGGCTTTCAATCTATCGTGGTGGGTTCTACTTCTTAGCTTGATGGCATCTTAGACATAAGGAATCCTCAGGTCATCGTATAGCGTCTGGTTCGAGACATACCAGGGTGCTTGAGTTGTCATACGTAGCACTTTAGATTGGCTTCTTTGGAACAATGTTATATTGGATTTGCTTGCGTAACCCCAGATTTTGATTCCATACGTCCAAATAGGGATGATAATTGTTTTATATAGCAGTATTTTGTTTTTTAGGGAAAGTTTTGAGTTCTTCCCTAACAGCCAATAAAGTTCTTTAATCTTCAGATCAATCTGCTTCCGTTTTTGGTAATGTGATCTTTCCATGTTAACCTAATGTCCAGGTGGAATCCGAGATATTTGATAGATATAGCTCGAGGCAGTTCGACGTTACTGAAAGAAAGCGGAGGACAACGTTTGTGTCTTAGAGTGAAGTCTATGTGCTGTGATTTGCTTTCATTTATTTTAATTTTACAGAGATGCAACCAAGCCTGTAGTACATTTAAGTGGGTTTGTACTAAGTTAGATGCTATTGCTGGGTCTTCATGAGCTGCTAGCATGCAGTGTAATCAGCAAAAGTACAGATAGCAGTTTCAGTGGTTGTTGGGATATCGGATGTGTGTAGGTTGTAAAGGATCAGTCCCAAGACGCTTCCTTGTGGTACACCTGTTTCTATGGAAATGGTAGTCTGATTTGGCATCTTCCACTTTGGTTCTAAATTTGCTGTCTGGGAGGTAGGATTTCAAGATGTCAAAATACTTTGGCGAGAGGGTTTCCTTAATTTTATGTAACAGACCTGTGTGCCAGATCTTATCAATGGCCTGGCTGACATCCAGTAGAACTGAAGTACAATAATGTTTTTGCTTAAAAGCGTAGTTAATAACTTGGATTAATCGATGTGTTTGCTGGACTGCAGAGTGTCCTGCTCGGAACCCAAATTGATGGGGAGGAAGCCAGGTATCTGGTGAAATATTGGCATTTACTCTCTGTAGTAATAAGCGTTCTAATACCTTGGAAATTGTAGGGAGCAAACTAATTGAAAGGTAGGAGGTTACGTCATTTGGGTTATTTCCTGGCTTACTTATTAAGATTATTTCTGCAGTTTTTAGCATTGGTGGCCAGTGCTCCAGTCTTAAAATGTCATTAAAAATGTAAGTGATAAAGAGTGTCCCTTTTTACGGAAATTTCCTGAGCATTTTGGCGTCACACCGTCTGCACCTGGTACTTCGCGAATGTTAAGATAGTTAAGTTCGCTCTGAACTTCGTGTGGAGTGAAGGATTTAATTTGAGATAGGTTTGTGGAATGTTGGATAAATTTGTTACGATATGATTATTTATATCTTGATTGTTGGGCTTAAAGACAGGTGCAAGTGTTCTTTTGTTGTTTTTTTGGATTTAAATGGTCTCCAGATATAGTTGTCGAATATGTTTAGTCTAGTAACGTAGTCAGTGAAGGATTGTTCACGGAGTTCTCTGAGTTGTGCCTTTAATTGGTTGCTAATACGATTGGGTATATTTTTATCCACGGATGCCTGGGTTCGGTGCTACCTAGGTCGTGCCTTTCGTTTTTTAGTAATTAAATATTTTATTTCAAGTGGTATTGATTTTGTGGTGTTAACTATTGGCAGAGATGGAGTACTTTCTATGACTGAATGTTTAAGGATACTTGTGAGGGCATCCAGAGGCTTGTTTTTAGATTAATCCGTTGTTCCAATTTATTTTTCTATTTATCTCAGTTGGTTTTATTGTTATGAAGTTTAGATGTAAAATTCTTAATAATTATCAAAGTACTAACTGTTGCAATTATCGGTGAATGGTCCGATGACAAATCGTAACTAGTAGATACTTCCATGTATGGTGAAGAGATTCCGTTGTAATAAAGATCAGGAGTTTTATGTGGACCACTGGGCCAGTATATTGGTTTAGTGGTGGACAAGAATAAGTAGTTTTATTCCTGGATTAAATTATCTAGCTCAAGACCTTTGGTAGTTGTTAGCCGAGAGCCCCAGAGAGTATGTTTACTGTTGAAATCGCCTCCAGCAATAAATTTGGGGCCGAATGTGTTGAAGAAGTCCCTAAAGTGATTGAGTTTCAAGTTACGCCTAGGAGGGAAATACACTGCAGAAACTGTTATCTCGTAGGAGAACGTTTTGACTTTGAGTGAAGTGGCGTGCAAGTGATTTGTTTCATACTGTGGCAATACGTTGTGACTTACAGTATTTTTTATTAAAATTCCAGTACCTGCATGTGCAGTGTTGTCAGGGTGGTTTGTGTTATAGGTTAAATAGGATGGTATAGGAAAGAAGGATCTGTCGGTAAAGTGCGTTTCGCTAACAAGTAGTATGTTGATTGAATTGTGATGTAGGAAAGTCTCTAGTTCGTTTTTGTTGGGCAATTCGTACGAATTTAGTGAATTTGATTGATGATCGTTGTAAGCATGGTAAGAATTGAGCTGTTTGGTTGCATTAGCTATTTGAACATGTTTTTGAACTCATATTCAGAAAAGTAAAAATTGAGTTTTCCTTTGGTGGTTTTTGGTAGTTTTGATTTTTTAGTATATTCGTGTAGGTATTGGCCTGTTGTACTTGAGCTACTGGTTGTATTCTGTGTCGTGGGATAGGGTGTGTCGGTGCTAGTAATTGTTGAATATTAAGTCTATTGTTGGCATTATTAGGTTTTTTCAGGAGTGTATGGTAGCATTCGCATCTTCTGTAATTGGCAGGATGGGGACCACCGCATAGTGCGTATCTGGCAGGGGTGTTGCTTGGTTTTGTACAATTTGTGGAATTATGGGCTGCTCCACATTTCACACAGTACTAAGGTCTGTTACAATATGTTTTGATTTGATCATATTGCTGACAACGTGTACATTAGGTAAGATCCTTGGTTTTTCTGGGTGGTTCGATTTGTGCTATTCTATTCTGAATAGCTCGTAGGTTATATATTTCTTTATTGCTGTCCGCAAGCTCGAGGTCTACAAAGAATTGGTTTAATGGTTCTTTAGACACTCCACTTTTTCCATTTAAAATATTCCTGACTTGGTGTCCCTAATTGGCTAGCTCTTGCTTAATTTCGTTTATGTCGGTTATAAAGTGTAGGTTTTTGACAACCACTCTAAAGGCACGGTCGTCTTTTGGCTGGTATATTTTAAATGAAGATAAATAATTTCTTGTATTTTTTACAAATTTTTGTTTTATATGTGAAGCAGAACAAATAGAAGAAAATTCTTGCACCCATTAGTCACTGCAATTTATTATCCAAGTCATTACTTTATAAAAGTAAAACTGCCATCTTTTTTCGATATACTAGAATCTCGATTTCTTGTAGGAAGAAACTTTAATACAAAGCATTGGGGATCTCGAGTGATAACTAGAAGAGGTAGAAAACTACATAATATTATTCGTGAAAGAAATTACAATTATTTATTGTCTGTTACCTCAACGTACTGATCTATTCATTCAAATAATATCTAATACTTTTAAATTTTTTGTAGCAAATAGTTTTTCAAATAACTACGCTAATATTAAACCCAGTTATGATTTATCATCGGACCACTTATCAGTTATAGTTACTTTTAGTACTTTCATTGTTCTTAGAGAACTTCGTCTAGCAATATACAGTCAGCGTTTCGAAAATATGTACACAATTTGAACTTGATTGTTAGCTTAAAAGCACAAAAAGAGCTGGAGTAAAATATAAACCATCTTCTTAAAACGTTACAAGAACTAGGATAACATTCTACTCCACCCATTGAGTGTGCAAAACAAACTTAATAAATGTTCCACTTGAAATCAAAACACATCCGTGATTCTTCGGACAAGGTGATAAAATAATCGAAGCAATCAGTTAAAAAGGAACCAAAAGAAACACCCAATCAGCAGTTTGAAACGTTTGCACGTTGTCAAAATACGGTAACTCGTTCTGCAAAGCTACAAAAAATCCTAAAAGACAATCTATCGATAACAGAACAACTACCTTCGTTAAACATTTAGCAGAAGTTTTTAATCCCTATCCATAAACCTAATTCAAAAGTATAAGATTACTTAACGGCGCCGTTATATATATCACTACTAATTCGACCCTTTTTATCCACCGAAGTAATAAAAAAATCAAATACTTAAATAGCAGAAGAGCTCCAGGTTATGATCGCATAACTAGTCAAGCTTTGAAAGCATTATATAAACAAAGTATACGTTTTCTAACAATACTATGTAATGCAATCCTTTCCTTGATATACTGGCTTCACAGTTCAAATTTGCGCAATTTTTCTATACTAAAATTAGGAAAACCACTAAATGAAATAATTTTCTACAGACCCATTGGTTTACTTTTCGTAATATATAAACTTTTGAAAAAATAATTATTATAAAGATACATTTTTAGAGCAAATGCTTTTTCAGCACTAGTTTAAATATTGATGTGCAATCTTTCTGGAATATCCAGTAATCATTTGATAAAGTATGGCGTCTAGATCTATTATATACATATTGCTACATTTAGGTAAAGTTCAGTAGTGAAGAGTCAAAAATCAAAAAAACTAAAATCTCGTATTCCACAAGGCCAATGTTTTTGAGTTTCTATTCTATTTGGTGTACTCTGCAGATTGGCCTACTTTCGCGGACGACACTGCCGCCCTGTCTTACCACGAAAATCATATAGACTCATTAATCAACTAGATGACTATTTATTCAAATTAAGTTATTAGCATATATAGTAAATATATCGAAATATTACAATTAAAGGAGACGAGATAACTGGGTATGCCACACACAGAAAACTTGTATCTTAGAAAAAAAGAAATTAGCTCATAGGAATAAAATCTCATTCTTCTTTATAAAATAATATCCTACTCTACAAAACGATCATCAAACATAAGGGATTGAACTCCGAGGGTGTTCTAGTTTCTCCAATATTGACATTCTGCAAAATTCTAGTCTAAAACCTTACGTGTCACAGCAGATTCTCTGTGATGCGTATTAAATCGAACGCTACATGAGAATCTCAAAGAGGTTATAGACCAATATGTGTCCAATTACGTACGGAAACTTCAATCTCGTACAAACTAAATTATCCAGTTTTTATTAGATAATCATCTTCAACTAGTATCTGAACAATCTAAAAAATCCCCAACAGACATTGAAACCTAGGTTTAGTTCTACTTACAAATATCACATACGTTAGTCATATATATTTTGTTATCCACTAAAACTGCTTAAATATAACTCCGATAGGTTTTATTTTTGCATGAAATAAACACAAAATTAACTTGGTAGGTATTTCAATTGTTAATAAAACATCGTTTTTTAGTTCCAGTTATTTACATGTGGTCAGAAGAACTTCTTCTTACTTATAGTTAAGTTGTTTTTTAAATGAGTTCTGTATTATTATTATTTTTATTTTTCCTAACCGATTGGACACAATAGAAAGTTTAATTATTAAATAAATATACAATTTTATCCTAATCGAATAAAATACTTAATTAAAGAAAGAAGAAATTAAAGTAAACATAAAAAATTTTTGTAAATAAAAGAAACATTAAATAACCATCTCCCTCAAAATTAATTAATGTGATTGTAATTAATTAAAGCAAATTATATATTAAAAGATTCTGACTGCCCTCTCATCAAAGACTCTAAAAGATAGACGTGACCTATTACCGAAACTTCTCAAAAAATAAAAAGAATATATAAAGATCCAGTAAATTTTCTGACCGTCCAGAAACACATTTCAACCAGATAAAGGAGGTAAATGTGTTACAGACTGAAGCTGATCACTAAAAAATGCTAAAATTACTTGTCAAAAAATTGATTGAAAAATTTAAATCCTGCGTAAATCACTAAAAATATCTTGAAGCAACTTTCCCGAAAAGCTATAACGATAGCACCTTATCAGACTAATACTTTCGAGAGATTTATGTATGCCCTTAAACTGCAAAAAATGGTCAAAGTGATAATGGTAATTAAACCAAGTGAACTACACGCCTAAGCAGTTTGAGAACTATTATTATAAAAAATAAAATTCCACAATTGAAAGACATAACTCGATTCATCCCAATTAATCTGGATTTAGAGGAAGTTACTTTACAGTTGATCAGCTTCACAAAATACCACAAAACTTTTTCTTGGTTTTTAGAATATATTGCTTTCTGGTTTCTTAAAATTCCTGTATCTTTTCTCTGTTTTCCATTTTCTTCCCATTACTTCTTTTATTATTTTTCTTTAGCTTTCCTCATTTTTACGTTCTTTGGGGGATTAATTTCATGGTTTGTTTTCGAAATACGCGTCTCGTCCATATTCTAATCAGCCCACACCTATCTTCCACTATGTCTTCCTCTACCCCTATTATATCTTTTATTGTTTTTTATAGTTTAATACTATGTAGTCTTGAGATCTTTGATAATTATCTGTAGTAATTCTTCTTATATCCCATATGTTGTTATACCTTTTACTATACAGTTATATATTTGGTTTTTCTTTTTTTGCTTATATTTTTATAACGAACTAAGTATTTTTTAAATAATTTTTCTACCACGCACTGTATGTCGTGTTGATCTGGCATAAAAAACTTGATCGTCAGCAAATTGTAACGAATATAAGATAATATTATTTATTTCTATTTACATCCCTTTACATTCATTTTTCCACACCTCTAGTACTTTAAATACATAAATATTTTAAAGGGAGTCAGCGATATTGTGCGTGCTTGTCGCAACCTAGTAATACTTATTTTAAAGTCACCCGATAGTTTGTTTCTTATCTTTACTTTTGATATTTAGTTTTTGTATTAGTTTTGCACTGCATAAATCCTCAAAGTATCCTCAATCTCTTTCTGTGTGATTTGGCATAGAGTGAATATATAGTCTTTTATATAGTTTTTACCACCTTTCTTATTTCTTCTTTATATACTCGCCTTGCTGTACTTTTGTTTTTGTGTACTTGGAAGTGTGACTTATTGTCTGTAAAAGGGCTTTGGAAATATTTTTTCTATCCTTTTATAGATATTAATAATAAATTATATCAATTTGCTTTCTGAGTTCTAACATTTTCAGAAATCACCATGTTTGTTTAGATCATTTTTCTCCTATATATATAACTTTGTAGTGCTCTACATCTCTTCTTCCATGTTTTATTCTTTTTCTATATAAAATATACATTTTAGGGAGAGCTTTTTCTTATATCTCACTTAATTTGCTGTTTTATTATTATCCCTTGAATTATTTACATATTTGTTATACATCCTGCATTTTACCATTCTTTTTTCTGCCGCTTTGTGCTTAGATCTTATTATGTGCTTTTAAGTTTTCATGTATTTATTTTATTTTAGTTTTGTATACTTTTATTTTTAAAATTATCTACTTAATATTTTGGTTATTTATTTTTATATTGTTGCTGATAATTTTGCTACGTGAAATTTTTATTTTTAGTTTTAGTTTATGTGGAAACATTATATTAGTATTAATCAAGCGATGATTACTACCGTTTTGCTGTGCAATTATTATATAACATATTACAGATTTTATTATTTTATGTTGATAAAAGTTACTACTAGCTCCCAATATAAATAAAAAAGTTCTATATAAACAAGTTCTGAATCTTTCTTTGATATCCCATATGCCAGCTTTGGGATTGTCGTAAAAAAATAATACTGAAATAGTAGAATGTTTCTTTGAAGACATGCGCCTTGTTATTTCAGAAATAGTAATCTTTGTAGGTTAAATACTAATTAAGACTCATTATTCATGTAGATATTGAGTTTATTTAGTTCTTTACCAATTTTAGATTAATAAGACAACCGAAAAAAGCTCTTTAAATATTGTGTTTAAGAATGTATACCTAGTTTGTTAGATTATAAGGAACTCTGATAAATAAAACTTTTAAAATATTTGTTTTTGTCAACTTTGAGACATTGGCAACTTAATTTTTTATTAATCGAAATGATATTCAACTTCTTGACAAGTTGGGTAAAATTTTTATATTTTATATAGACAAGTATTATATAAGTTGTTTAAAATGCGCCGTTTAAAAAAATCCTAAATAGTTTGCATTATTTATGTTTTGGCAATTTTGTCACTTATTGAAATAGGATGAAACTATTTTTTATTATTTTTCTTTATCATAATTTTGTATATTCATAAATATTCAATTTAAAAAATATTATAATGCTAAAACCAAATATATTTGGATAGATATGCTTGGCAGTTCATAAATAACATTTTACTTGGTTAATAAACGAAGCTTTAACAAAATTGAATTAGTCAATAAGAAATCTATGGATACAGCGGTGTGAAATTTCTAGTAAATTCTGTACTTCATAAAACAAGTTGCACTGGCATTTAAGAGAACATTGAATATTTGATATATTAAACTAGCTGAAAAACACACAAAAAAATAATAGAACTAAATGTGTTTATTTTGTCAATGTAATTTGTGGTCAAATTAGATTTTAAACGCTTTGCATTAGGGTCCTGAACTGCTCTTTAACCGCAACAATTAAAAGTGATAATCTTATTCTTGAACAAAGAACTAAATTTAAAATTTAACAAAATTTTAATTATCGGGTTTATTATAAAGGTAGCGGGGTTTTTAATTTTTGGGGAAACAAAGCTTCTGATAAAATGTAAAATTAAAAGTTACAAAACATAATGGGGCGTATTGAATCAAAACTTGCTGTTTTAAGGGTTATAAAAGCTTACTATATCTTAATCACTTCAAGAGCTTTTCAGGATTATTTATATAAAAAGCATATATAGTAGGTAAGCTGTTTTTTTTATTTACAACTATTATCTTAATCCGATATTTTTATACCAAACGATTAATTAAAATTGTCTACCTCTTCTATATTCAAGTTTTAAAACATCTATTGCTAACTTAATTATCACCAATTCCCTAAAAATTTGTATTTAACGAAACTTTCCAATTTATCAGCTTTACATCTGTGAACTAATAAAAGTTTGTCTATCAAATTAAACTTACAAAACTTTCAAAAAATAGAATTCAGACCGCTAATAACACCTTACATATTTCTTTTGCCAAGTTGACAGTTTGTGTATTTATTTCCATAGCTCTTCATTTCATTAATGAGAATTTTGCGTTTACACAAATTGACTGCGCAGCTAAATAGCGAATAAAAATATTTTTTAAAATCTAATTTTAAAAATAGATGTTGAAATTATTGACAAAAAATTTAGCAATATAAATTTTAATACTTTGCATTCTTTGTATGCCTTTCTGCATCAAATCAAAGATCGTTTTTATACATGGATAGCGCGAGTTTTCTCCAGACATTAAAAAAAGGTCTATCGCCACCGATTTTAAAACAGATATTACAAAGTAACCAAAAGTATATAAAACAAAGTATGATGGAGAGAGTTTACCAACATGTGAATTACAAACATTTACATTTTCTATAGTACAGTATACGTGTTAATATAAAATTTATTTATAAATATCTTCCCTTGTAAAACATTAAAATTAATATTTTGCTATACGTCTAATACGATTTGTAACTAAATTAACGCAGAAAGTTTTGTAAAGGGCCTATATTTCTACTATATTCTTAAATTTATTTTTTTGATTTGTACTTTCCGTTCAATTAACCCTAATTAATTATTATTAAATATCGTTTTAATTTAGGCGCTTCTGTATAATGTTGCCAAATTGCTACTAACATAAACTCTGCAACATATTCAACATATGACGTTTACCTTTGCCTTTTAGTACAATAGAAATAAATATAGAATCGTTTTTGTGTTACTCTCCCCTCCAATTTGTTTTATTGGGTAAACAATGAAATACAGTAGTTTACTACAAACTTATGCAAATGATAGTAACTTAGACTGGTATGGGAATGCACAACTCGGTGAAACTGTTATGGGCACCTGGGCATTGCGGTGTCTACGGCAACGAGAAAGCCGATGAATTGGCCAGGCAGGGATCTAGTAAGGCTTATATCGGCTCAGAACCTGCTTAAGGAATTTCACGAAGTGCTGCCCGAAGCTTTATTAAGGAAAGGAGACGCACTCATCCTCGAATGTCCTGGAAGAACAGACCAGGACATTATTTCAGCTAAACTTTTAATAAGGGACCTTGCCAAAAGAGAGCTGCAGAATTTCTTAACCTAAGTAGGTCACAGCTATAGACAACTGGGTTTCTCACAGGATATGCTACTGTTGAAGAACACCTCTGGAGAATTGGTAAATTTAATGGTGACTTGCAGACTTTGTAGCAAGGAACCAGAAACAGCTTTACACATCCTATGCAAGTGCGATGCCCTGTGCAGGACAAGGCAACATATATTCGGGAAGTCAATCCTGGAACCGGAAGATTTTCAGACACACCCTGTAAAGGACCTGTATCTGTTAATTAAGGGGACATCAATTACAGATTGGTTGTGAATTTACTTTATTAGGATAATCACAATAAGCCATAGGCTGCAGTGAACATGGATCCATTAAGCGCAAAAAGAATGATAGTAACTAGTCTAATTTGTATCTACTACGTATCACTTGATTATAAAAATCTAAAGAATTCTAAAATTTCTCTTTGTCAGATTTAGCTCTTGCAAAAATTTGTATGTAATTTATAGTTAGGAGAAGATAGTTTTTAATAAATTTTGGGATTTAAAAAACGTCTCTAACTTAGTGTTAAAAATATTTTGAATATTAAAAACAAGCTTGGCACGGACTCATAAAAGATTAGTTCTATGATAAACTGCAGTAGTTTGAATGGTAACTATTTTTTGACAATTTTCCGATGACACTTGAGGTTGCAGAGATCGCATTTGTCTGATTTCCGAGGTGATTTATTCTAGTTCCATGTCTTTTTATGTCTTAAGTAAACTTAAGGACTATTGTAGTCATTGTAATCATTCTTAGTACTTTACAGGTCTCCGAATTCTACGTGTAATGTAAATTCATCACAAAGACATTCGTAGTAGGTAAAATAAGAAATAGATAATCTAATAAGGAAATTAAGACGTTCGTTTTCAATAAACGTTAATATTTAGACGCTACTAGGAGTATAGCGTTTTCTCCTACTTTCTTTTATAGGCCTCAGTACATTTCTTTCTCTTATTTTAAGATGTTTAAAAAATATATCTCAATTTTAAATTATGTTCTTCTTTTTATTTTTGCACTATAAACAATATCAATTAATATTATTTATTAGAACATTCTATAGTTGGCTACAGTGTGCTCTATTACAAGCATTCGTTAGATCTTCTTCTTCTTCTTCATTCACTCTTGGATGTAGGCTCCTCCCAATTTATTCCTTCTGTTTCTATTTTGTGTTTGTTAATACCATTTCTTTTCCCCTATTTTCTTATATCGTCGACCCACCTCATCGACGTTTGTCTTTTACTTCTCATTGTTTATCTGGGTATCTAGTGGGTGATGTTTGATGTCTATTTGTTATTAGTATCCCGATCGATGTGGCTTACCCAGCTCCACTTCAGTTTTACCATGCGTTCCATGATATCTGTTGTTCTTGTTCTTTTTCTTATTGCCACATTTGTAATACATTTCTTATAGATATATCCAACGTCATTCTTTCCATGGCTTTTTGCATTATTCGCAGCCGAAATGCACTTTTATTTGCCAGAGCCGTGGTTTTCAGTCCATATATAGCTACTGGTATAATACATGTATCAAACGCTTTTCGCTTTAAATTTATGGATATATTTTTATTTTGTGGTATGTATCTTAGAGTTCCAAAAGAAGCCCATAATAAACCGATTTTTCAAGGTATTTCTAGAGTTTGCTTTTGTTTAGCGATGGTTATATTGTGCCCCAGATGTTTATCTACGTTTTCTATTTGTTTTCCTTTCATACTAATCTGGAAGTTGTCTCTACCCATGATTTTGGTTTTGTTAAGATTCATTCCTCTATCATCTGTTGCAGTTCATTGCAATTAGAAGATATTAGGATTATATTGTCCGCATATCTCAAATCGCTAAGATATTTCTTATCTATTTTTATGTTTTTTTGCTTTCATGAATGTTTCTTGAAAGCGTGTTCTACTTTACCTAATTTAATTTGGATATATATGCATTCAATCATGTTATATATATATATATATATATCTGTACTTTACTCTTGTATCTTCCAACAAACTCAATTCTGAGCACATTTCATTAGTGTCAAACATTTTTTTTGTAAGTTTATAAAAGCTAGATGGACAGGGATGTTGCTTTTTCTATTAGGGTTCTTAAAGTCTGCAGGTGGTCCATAGTACTAAATCTCTTACGAAACCCTGCTTGCTCTACTAGTTGGTACAGATCGAATTTGTTTGTTAGTCGATTTGTTATGATCTGTGTACAGAGTTTATAGAGGTGTGTTAGCAAACTAATGAGTCCATAATTTTCCAGTTTAGATGTGTCTTCTTTTTTAAATATCAGAACCACCTCTCGATGGCTCCATGCATCTGGTATCCTGTCTTCTTTTAGGCATTTTTTTACAAGTAGTTTAATCGCTTTGATAATAAGTTCCCTTTTTACTGTAAGCATTTCTGTCGTTATTTGGGTTTCTCCTGAGCATTTTGCGTTTTTTTTTAATTTTATCTGATGTTATTTCAGGTATTTCCTCTGACCCTATGTTTATAACTGTTCTTCGTGGCTAATGGTTTACTCTATGATGCTTGATATAATTCTTTTTAGAATACTTTAATTAACTGGGCAATTTCATTTAGCTCTGTGATTGGTATTTTCTGCGCATTTTTTATCTTTATAATTTGTGTTTTATCTTTAGATAGTTTTAATCTTAAAACCTTTATGTTTGCATTCTTTTTCATGGTTTCTATTGCCAGTCTTGTATTGTGTGCCCTTAGATCTTTTTCGTCTTCTGTTTTATGACTTCGTTGAGCTGTTTGTATTCTTCTGATAGTGTTTATAATTTTCTTTTTTGTTTTATTAGCTCTACTGTATGTAGATTTAATTTAGATACTTTTAATTTGGTTCTTTCTGAGCATATTTTCTTGGTTGTGGTTCGTATACCGTTATTTGTTTTATTTGTCAGTTGGTCAATATTCAGGGATTTTAGGTTTTCTATTCGGTCCATTTTCGATATATTTTTGGCATTCCTTTTTCCCTTTTCTATTTTTTTACTGTTGGAAAATCTGTTTTTTAATCTATCTGCTTTTTTTACGTTCTCTCACTATGCGTGATCACTTCATGTTTGGAAACTATTTAGCACTGATACGTTCTTACATAACTATTTGTTAAAATTAGATACTCTAATAATAAAAATAAATAAATAAACTATATAGTTATTATTAAGAGGTAGCATTACCTTTTTACGAAATTAACATTTGAACAAGATATTTTATCCTGTTGGAAAATAAATCTGGTTTTTGCTCGTGGAAGAGTAATCTTAATATGATACTCTTTTACTTTAAGGGGCAATTAGTACTAATCGTTTGATGCTTTTCATCCGTAGTTGTCAGGGACCGACCTCACCAAACCTGATAATACAGATTTTTTGTGGTTGCGTTTCTTTTGCACTTCTTTCCAACTACATAACAGTACTGACATCCTCACACCCATTTATCAATGAATGTCAATAGACGCATAATCTTCAGACTTTAGAAACTCAACAATATTGCGTTACTTCAATCAAATGTCTATCTGACTTGTTATTTTGGTTACTACAGCAGAACCATTTGATAGAAAGAAAAAAGCTACTAAATATTTTAGTAGTCAATGCGTTAAAACTATTATAATTATTTGATGTCCCTCGCAGTAATATTATCAGGCCTATCAGCTAGTAAGACTTTTCAAAACACGGCTGTACGTACGTCATGTACCATTATGTTTAAAAAGTTTACTTTTTAAAAACATATTAAAAGATAACTATTTTTATGGATGTCTTAAATTCTCAAACAATAACTTCTTTCCTTGAGAAATATTTTTATTTGTCTATTCTCTATCCAGTTTAACTAAAAAAAAAAAATTAATGTTGGTGGTGTTAAGGCTCTAACGTTTCCCGTGAGAGCATGGCTTGGTAATTGAGAGATAAGGCTGTCAGATGTATGCTCCCTAAAAATATTAAATATGTACAGACTACAATCAATAAAAACTTGAAAATCTTAGCTTCTGTTACCAGAGCAGAAGACATATTGTACTTCAGTTGCTAACGATGCTTGAGACCGTTGTCAATAAACCAGATTTTCTTAAAAAAATATAACCGGAGATCAAACGTTACTATATGACTACGGGTGGGAAACAAAGTTCGGTTACTTCATTGGAGGTCTTCTGTCTCGCTATATTTGAAGAAGATTCGAAGAAAATTACAGGTTAAGAGCACGTTAACGTTCTAGCAAGACAAAATGAGTCATAAATGGTAATTCCACCGATCTAGATAATAATTGTGGATAAGCCTTTTCTATAATATTAAAGAGCGTCCGTTCATTTTGAAATGCGCTTAAAATCTATAGATTTATTACAAAAAGGGTTAATTTTAATAAATTATTGTCTGGGGATGTATTTTATTAGCTGAAGCTAATCGGTTAAAATGAAAATCTTTATTGCCTACACAATCCGAAAATTAGAGTTCTTTTTTGCTAAATATAGATTGTACTACACGAAGAAGTCTAAATACAGTCTTGGAAAAATAAATATGTGAATAATTTTTTTTTAATTTAAATTTTCTTATGCATTGGACACGTGGTCCAATTACCTCAATTACTAATTACAGCTTTTTTGCAAAATCATTCGACAAACATCTCTGTATTTTCTTAATTTGAAATGACAGCTGCTTCACTGTTTTTTTTAATATACGATTACATATTTTCAGTGAGTTTAACATCTAAAGACATTGCTAATCATTCCATTATAGAGAAGGCACTGTCCAGTTTGCTGCGATGTTTAGGTCATCGTTTTTTTGCAACATCCAGTTTGTTCTGTCAAAACCAAATAACTTTTCGGCAGACATCACCAAGCATTTCTGGTAGGTAGTGCAAATTTTCTCGGCGTTTAAATTGTCCGTATACAGAAAAGGCACCCAAAACCACGTTTACAAAAATATCTCCAAACATGCACTTTTACTTGGCGCTTTACAGTGCAACGAAAAATGCTATTATCCTTTGCTGACCACACTTTCAATAAGAAAGACCATGCCTGGAAGGAGGATTCATCGATGAAGATAACCTTCTCAATATAATTGTTTTTGTTGGGCCAGTCGTTTTTCTACGTACTTTTCTGATGAAGCTTTCTTCAAAGTTGACCGAAAAGAAACGTTTTCTTTACGCAGGTAACTTCAAATCGTATTTAGAGACACCCCGCTTGTTTTCAAAGAGACGCAAAAAGTTTTATTATTTCTCGTTGTTGTGTCCAAATATCGCTTTATCTACCTCTTATCAAATGCTCCAGACTTCTGCATATATTTTGCAGCTGCTCTATAAGTCAGTATCGAGCCTTTCGCATGATTGGGTACGAATACTGCTTCGTATAGAATTTTGCACTTATTGCAAAGATAACAAATTCACTGAGATCATCAACATCATGTACCAGGAAATTATATACTGTACAACTAACATTAAATTTGACATAATCAGCTGTGCTAGTTCTTCTCCTTTAAAATTCCTGTTTTACAAAATTGTTAAACTTAAAAGGAACTTAAAAGGAACTAAATTTCAATTAATTTTTGTGTTTCCTTAAATCGTATTGAACACGCCTTAAAAATAAATAAAGATGCCACTTTTTAACCTTGGAGTATTTATTTAAGGCAGCGTCAGTTGTCCTACAAGATAATGAACTTGTTATTTATTGATTTGCTACATTGCCGATCGCTAAATTAATTTTCAGCTGAAAAAGCAGACAAATTTACAACTCCCAGCTCCCGCGTCTAGACAAGCATGCGGCAAACCAAGTGGCATTAAAGCAACAATGCAGCCTGTCTTACTAGTTGTCATTTTATTAATTGCCCGATATTTGGAATGAACGGCAATATCATTTTTATAATCTGCAATTTACTGCCTAATAAAAAAATGTTTTAGGAACAGCTGGAATGAGCGGCATGATACTGTTTGCATGCTAATTGTGTTTGCCCCTCCAATTAGTAGCTATAAAAAGGTTTTGAGTTCAAGGGTAGGGCTAATGAGATTTATGGGAGTAGTATTTGCTGTATTTTTTTAAATATAATTATAAAATTAGCATTATTTACTAATCATGTATTTAGTACAGCTATGCGGCTGAATACATAAAAAAATACTCAACGAATCTTCATCTGTTGCAGATTTAAATCTTTAATGGCACTCTTTTTATCTATAGTTGTCACATTTTTCTACTTCTACATAAATAGCTCTGATTTGTTATCTATTTTGTATATTACTATAATAATATTATAAAACACACAGAAAAAATTAATTTTTCCTTTGATAACTTTTTTTGTATAATATACAATAAAACGTCACCGGAATAAAGAATGGAATAAAATGTACAAATTGAAAATTAACAAAAGCAGAAGACTACATTTAAAAATATAAAAGGACACATCCAAAGACAAGACATTAAAAGTACCATAAAAAATTGTGTTAATATCAATCAAGAACTCATAATAGGATAAAAAAACAGAAGGATTTTAAAAAAATAATTTACTTTACAATACAGAAAAATTTTGATAATAGCAAGAAAATAAATAATTTTACTTATAAATCAATTTTATTAACTTTGAATTTGACAAAGATACTTAAAAGCGACAGCTTTGATAACATCTAGAGACGGCATTTGAAAACTTCGTAATAGTCAAACATTAGTCTTGCTGGTTTTTCTTGTGTTGTTTATTGACAGCACTACAATCCTTCTGGGCCCATGGTCGTACTACATTTTATTTTACATTTCACAATTTCCTTTTTACATTTTACATTTTACATTTTACAATCCACATTTGACATTTGACATTTTATCTTTCATATTCCACCTTTCACCTTTCACATTCTCCTTTCACTTTCCACATTCTACGTTTTACATTTCTTTAACTTTACTGACAACTCTTCTCCATTTGACTCTGTCTCTTGTACTATTTTCCAATCTTCCTCTCCTACTCTTTTCACATCTGCCACCACAGCATCCAGCCACCTCTTTTTTGGGTGTCCTTTTTCCCCGGCTTCTTCTTCCAACATCCTTTTTGAATGTCTGTTTTCCGGCAAACAGCTAATGTGCCCTAGCCGTCTTATCCTATGGGCTCTTATGATGCCGTTATGCATGGGTCACCATAAACTTCCTGTACCTCTTCATTAGTTCTTCGTCTCCATTCACCGTCCTCTGTTTTTACTCCTCCCAGTATTTTTCTTAAAACACTTCTTTCCCATTCTTCCAGGTTTACTTCCATATGTTTTGTCATTGCTCATAATTCGCTTGCATATGTTACGGATGGTCGTACAATTGTTTTGTATATTCTTAATTTCTAGAGATTTCTTTGAACTTAAATATATTGCATTGGTCTTCTCTTTCCGTTACTAAATTTTCTAATTCGCCTTACCTCTCTTATCTCTTCTCATCTATTAACGCTAACACCTATTTTCTGTAGGGTACACACTTTTTCCTTTGCTTCCTTCTCCGGCATCTCTTAATCATAATATTTTTCTTCCTAATTTCTCTCTCTCTAATTGTTCTATTCTCCCATTCTGCATTTTTATCTTTTCTTTCAGCTTCAAATTTTTTTATTTCGTCTGCTTCAATTCAGCTGCTACTGTGTCCAGCTTTCCATTTATTTGACTCATCGCTTCCTCTATTGGTGGTATATTCTTTCAATGTTTTCTGTCCCACTCATCTTATCACTGACTTTTCCCCAATTGTTCACGAGTTCACGTTTCGATTATGCTTCTCGTTATGCTTAATATGAATCGTGATCTGAGCCTTCGAAAGGTCGGCAACCCTTTTTGTCGTTTGCTGTATTGTGTGTTGCTTATCACAGTTTTGCGCGTGACCAGTTTCCAGCTGGTATTTTCTTATGTTATCTAACATAATTTAAGGTTATAACTAATTTCTGCTATTTCCTATCTAACCGAATTAATTGTAATCCTGATTTATATCTCCGCGGCTCCCTAGTAGCCTCTCCGTGGCCTTTCTCGGAAACTGCGTTAAAATTCACTCGAAAGGACCCATTTTTTGGATTTACTTTTAGAGTAAATAATAACCACTTCACAGCTATTAGCACACTGAGCACGCTTTTATAAGCCTACTTTATCGTTAGAAACATGAAGGTTAGTAAATGTTTCTACATTATAATATTTACTATTATTTGAGGGCTTTGCACGAATAAGTGAGAAAGATTTCGGGCTATTAAGCTATTAAAATTAAGTGGTTACAATTTGAAAGCTCTTAATGTTTTGTCTACAACTTTAGCAAACATCTTCTTCAAAAGAAAGTCAGTCTGCTAAAGTTGTGGACGAAACATCAAGAGTTTTTAAATTCTAACACCGGCTTAACAGTACGAGAACAAAGAACACTCTGGATTTTGCACGGAAAGAAAATATTACTCTTTTCAAAAACTGTAAAGAAGTAGATACTCATTCAAAAGCTCTGGATAATATCGCGTTTCTCTGAGAATAACAAACTAAACGTTTCTTAGAAGTTGGTTCTGACTAGTTGTAAAATGGTTACACAGAAGGACTTGTTTTCGTTTTTCAACGACAAAGATATTTATAGGTTGTACGTTCGCTGAAATTTAACGAGCAATTGGTTTTAATGTTACTGTTCCAAAGTTTGGACCCTTTAGCAAAAATTTTTTTATTCTTATAACAGCGAAGTCTTTGCTTTGAATACTAAATACAGTTAAACGTTTACGCATAATATAGGTTAAAGTTTTTTTTAGCAATGTCTTAAACGACAGATGGATCAGCCGTAAACAATAAATGGATATGTTTGTGTCAGTTGCGTTGATTTTTGGATACATTTCAGAGGTGTTTATCTATGCGTCCTAGAAAAGTGTTAATTTAAAACCGCGTCTTTGATCTAAATGGAATTCGGAAGATATTTTGAAATGACCGTAGATGATTTTTGATTTGGTATCCCGTACACTTAATCCAATTTTATTGTCAACAGCATTGAGAGTGTCTTTGTGTTTGTTATCCACCTTTAGGGAAAAACTTCTACTATTACCATTTTTCTTAGACATTTTACATTATAATGCCTTATATGTACTGTCCTTATATCAAGAGAATGGTTTTCTGTCATATACAAATTACAGTATTGGTCTTTTTCATAATTTATTTAATATAATAATTTTTAAACTTTTTGGAACGTCTCTTGAATTATAAAGTGTCTTTCTTACGTCTCATTGTAGGATTTCCAGCACTCTGCTGTTAGCTACTAATAATAGCAATTTATTGTCGCCTATTTGCCTGCTATTTTTGAAGATTGTGTTGTACCCAGTAGGTTTGAACCGCCTAATTTGTCGTGCTGATTTTTTTCTCACAAGGTTGATCTTTTTGGTGCTTCTAGTTCAACTTTATTGTTACTTCTGACAAAAGTTCCTACTTTCGCTGTGACTACGTGTGACACCACGTCGGACACCACAAATTCTATTAACTTATCTCGGAACATCTGAAATGCTTTTCCATGTCATCTTTCAGTTCCTTATTAAACTTTTTAAAATATCTTTCTGAGTTTATTTTTAATTCCTTTCAAATTTCTGAAAGGTGCTCGTCCTTAATTACTCTTCAAAATTTTCAAAATAATCTAAACTTCCAAAGTATCGTCTGCATTATTTTGTTATATTTTATGTCTTATTTACATTTTACTTAAAGTTTTAAATTGTTTTTGCACATCTATCAGTCTTCTTGTAATTTTTCTTTTAGTCCTTTAATTAATCTCTGAAGTATTTCCCTGCATTAGACTATTTATTCTCCAAATCTTTTGGTAGTTCTTTTATCTTATTTTAATTCTTGTAATTTTCTTTTCAATTTTTCTTTTAAAGCGTCAGAAGATTTTTCTAAGTTAGTCTTTCATTATTTATCCAAAGTTAGTGGCCTTTGGCGTTTACTGTAAAATCGCTTATTAAATTTTAAAGTGTCATAACTAGATTTACGATGCCATAAAGGCTTTAAATCAAATAGGCCTCCGAATTCTCACTTTTGTCGATTTTCGTCTGTTGCAGTATTTTATGTAGCACAGTCTTCTTTACGTTATTTTTAAATCTTTAAAAATGAGACTTCAATTCATGTAGCTTGACTTGTCGACATGATAACTTATAAACTGGGTGAATGCGACAATCTCCGTCAGTCTGTTGCATCTCTAGCGCTTCTACTACGAAATAGATCACTATGAAATTTTTCACAATGATAGAACTTGAAGCGAGTGAGGGTAACCCGATAAATCGGACAACAATAATACGTTCGCAATTTTAACAACTCGCTCCTGCAACTTCTCAAACAGCGTGCGAGAACATTACTAATATATATAAGCGAATTTTCTTCTCATCGATTGTTAAAAATAATGTGCACTGATTTGGACTCATTAAGCTTAACACGCAACTTCTTAGTTGAGTTTAGTATTTGGACACTAGAGGCCTACAATTTCTCTTATAATCTTCATTACTATCACTTATTGCTAAAATAGCAGTACTACCTTTAAAGGTTACATTAACGTTACTTTTTGTTTTAGGGGTGTACAGGATTGCTTCTAGAACAATCCTTTAGGGTACCCCGATTTTAATTTCTTTAATTTGCTTCTGCTCTGTTTAAAGAAATTTTTCGAATACGCATGTTTTCAGGACTTTTGACATTACTTTTTTTTTATTATTAAGTTTATTGCCAGTTCAACAATTGTACATTGTTATTCATAACATTGATAAAGTAAGGTATACATGTCATTCGGGATACATAACATAAGATACACAATTATCGTATCAGGTAGTTCTAAAGGATTATCAATGGGTCTTGGGTGTTGGCGGGTTAATTAGTCAATTTTTGTGTTATCCGTTGTTATACATACAGATCCTGTGGGAATTTACGCTTTAACCTTCTATGCAGATTCTTGCGTCCTAGTTTATAGTGCACAGCGCCTTCGCAGTTGGTGATAGTAAGTTGGAACTTTTTGGTGGTTTTCCTCAGATATTCCTCTATGGTTGGAATTTTTAGCTCATGATGGAGTTGGATGTTTCGTACATACCAAGGGACATCAACTGATATTCTTAGGATTTTGTTCTGGAGCACTTGTATTCTGTTGATGTTGGATTTAGAGGCATTGCTCCATATAGCACAAGCATATGTTGCTAGCGGTCGAATTAGGGGTTTATATAAAAGTAGAGAGCAGTTGGTTTTTAGTGATGATTTTTTGTTAGTCTAGCGTAGCATAAGTTAAGCTTCTTATTAATATGAAATTTCCACTATAAGCGTGTGTCTAGATAAACACCCAAGTATTTCACCGCTTCAGTGTTAGGATTCCATTCAATGTGTGTACCGTTTATTACTAAACTATTGGGATCCTTAATTTTCCTGAGGGTGAATATTTTGGCTTCACATTTTGCTGTGTTAAGGGTTATGTTCCATTTGATTAGCCAGTTGTTTACTTTATCGATTGGTGATTGAAGCTGAGAGATTGATTGGTTTAGATTCCAGCTTTGCGATATGATCACTGTATCGTCAGCGTACATAGCAAGATTTTCTCGTGTGAGCGGGATATCTCTAACAAATATGTTAAATAGTAGCGGTCCCAGCACGCTCTCTTGAGAGACTCCGGCTTTGATTGTTCTATTGTCTAGGAAAGAGTAAAGTATCGCTTTAAGACAGCCTGGTATTGGTAGGTGGAGTATTTTATATTTAAGGCTTTTTTTTATATTTTAAGACTTTATCAAAAGCTTTCGCGATGTCCAAAAAGATGGCTGTGGTATATTGTTTGTTCTCATATCCAGTCTCGTTTATTTCTACAATTTGTTGAAGCTGATGGCAGGTTAAGTGCCCGCTTTTGAATCCGAATTGGAATGGCGGGAGGGTATTTAGTTCTTGCAGTTGAGTATTAAGTCTGGAGTAGATTATTCGTTCAAGTATTTTTGATAGAGTATTTACAAGACTTATTGGTCGATAGTTGTTGGGGTTATTGCTGTTTTTCCCCGGTTTAGGAAAGACAACGACTATAGCATGTCTCTATGCCATTGGGAAATATCCCTGTCTGAGGAAAGCATTAAACAATGTTGCCAGGAATGCAAGTACCTTCTTGGTGAGTCTTTTCAGAATTTCATTGGTGATGAGATCGTATCCCGGAGACTTCCTATTTGGTAGGGCGTCTATGATTTTTTTTATTTCGCAAGGAGAAGTAGGTTGTATGCGATCAGGAATTAGAAGGTGTGTCTCAATATGGTTTTGAATTACGGTTATTGCCGATTGCGGGAATAAACGTTTGTTCTAGGTGATTGGCGAATAACTCAGACTTTTTCTTATCTGTGTGATAAGTTGTGCTGTTGGCTATCATAGGAGGTATTTACTGAGGTTCTTTTAAGATTCTTCTCGTGGCTTTCCACATACCTGGCTCTCCAGGTTCTAAATTTTCAATATGTTTTTGATACGTTATAATTTTATATTTATCAAGTTCTCTTTTTATTTGGTGTGTTAGATTGTTTAAGGTATTTTTAAGTATAGGATTTTGTGTTCTCTGCCATTCACGTCGTACTTTGCTTTTTTGTTTGATGAGCTCGATGATGTAGTTTGGCGGTATGTTGTACTTTGTTGGTTTGATTCTGTACTTGGCTTGGGTAGCCTGTTGGATGCTGCTTTGAATACTGTTAGTGTAATCGTCCACTGCCTGGTCGGTATCTTTAATGGTTTCAAGATTAGGGGGGTGTTTGATAGTTTGGTCAAGAATAGTTTGAAAGCTATCCCAGTTAACAGGGCCGTTTATTAATTTGGGATTAGGAGGGTTGTAATGTGGTGCACTTAGGAATTTTATCACTACGGGTAGGTGATCGGAATCAAGTACTTGAATTGGTGTTTGATAGATTTGTTTGGCAAATCATTTTTGCAGAATTATATCAAGGATGTCCGGTTGGTGATCAGCTCGGTAGGGGTAATATGTATGTTCTGTGGGGGATGATATTTGAAAATTGTACGAGGCCGAGTAGGTAAGGAGTTGTATTCCCGCAGGGTTGGTAGCTATGCAGCCCCAGGCAGTATTTTTGCTGTTGAGGTCTCCAATCACGAGGGTGGGTTCGTTGGTGTTTAGAAGAATTCGCATGTCATTGTTTATAAGCTTTTTATTTGGTTGTTTGTATGCGCTAATTATGGTAACCTGATTATTATAACAAAGTGTGACTTTCACTGCAGTCGTTTCTATTATGGTCTTCTCCATTATTATCGGGTGATGAGTGATTGATTTTTTAACTAGTACTGCAACTCTCCCGGAAGCAACTCTAGTATCTCTGTATCTTCTGTAATGGTGTATCCTGGGATTTTGAAAATTTCATTTTCAGTGAGGTGAGTTGTTGATATGCAGGCAATATCAATGTTGTATCTGGCTAGGAACGCGATAAAAATTGAGCGTTGTCTTACTATTCCGTTTGAATTCCAGTTTAGGATTGTTAAGTTTTGAAGTATTTTATGGTCCATTGAAAATATTGGGGAGGATTGTGTTAATTAGATATGCTTCGATTTTTGGAAGGAGGGGGGTTATAAAATCAAGGAAGATTTTTATTAGGTTATTTATTATAGGTGAATCGGTAGCGTTTGTTGTTGAGTTTGGTTGTTGGTTTATTGTTGGTTCTCTTGGAATATGTTTAAAATTGGAAGCATAGCTTTGATTAGGGTTTATTGGACTGGATGTGGTCCTGATATTATATTTGTTACTGGGAATTTGACTTCGTGCTAGGATATTTCGCTGCTGGTTGTAGTTTTTGCATCCATTGTAATTGTCAGGGTGGTGCTCGTTGCAATTTACACAGATTGGAGGATCGTTGGGTTTTTTCTGTCATTCGCTTGTGAGATGATTACCAGGGCATTTAACACATCTAGGTGCTAGATGGCAGTAATTTTTGGTATGACCAAAACGCTGGCATCGGTGACATTGGGGGAGATCTGTTGTTTTCCTTCGCGTTTCTACTTTTACAATAGAGTAGAAGAGTTTATTTAATTTGAAGATTTCTTTTGCTTCATCGTTGTTGATAAGTTCAACTGTGCAGATGGAAGAAGGAGTTTTATCCTTTTTTAAGAGACGAGTTACTTTACTTATAGGATAATGCTTGAGCTCGCTTTGAATTTCTTCAGTTGTCAGTGATAGAGGTATATTTTTGATTACTACTGAGAGCGGTTTATTATTTGGGTTTTGAAAGGTGTGATAACCAATAATAATTTGGTAAGATTTCGATAGTCATCTTCATTGGTGAGGTTTATGCCAAGAATGCTTCCGCTAAATGAGGTTGTGAAGCTATTAGTAACTATCTTTTTTATGTCGTTAGTTACTTCCGAGTATTTGAGTTTATCAGCATTATGTAGAAAGATTGGTTGAATTTTTATTTTTGGTACACTTGTTGATTGTGAAACGTTATCTTATTCGATTTGTCGTTCGGTTGGATTAGGGAGATAATACCTATTTTGTACGCTTTTGTGCGCTTTTTTGTACGCTGTTATCACTTGCTGGGGATATTTGATCCGATTTCCGCTTGGCATCCGAATCTGATGATTGATTTGTACTTGTGTCCATTTTCGTTTCAGTTGTGTGTTGGTCATTATTTTCTGAAGGAACAAGACTTCCTTTATATATTAGTTTTGGTTATTTTATCGTGGAGTTAGGCATGTCTTCCGTGATAATTTTTGTCTGCAGTTATCGGCCGGGCCGCGGGCGGTGACCGGCCTCAACGACTGGTTTGATAATGCACCCACTTGCTAGAGGTAACAACATATTCACTGTGTAGGTGTTAGTTTAACTATATGTTAAAAATAATTATTGTTCGTTGTAACACTAGGCACTAGACGGTAATTTTGCGACCATTCACGTGCGAGGTTCAACGTAGACTGATCAATTGACATTACTTGAGAAGGATAACTTTTACCTTCAAGTTAAGCCTCTCATGCCAAACTTTATCAAGCAATTGTGTCACTTTTTCTTTTTTAGTGTTTCTTTAATAATGCCTATCTGGTAGACTTAATCGATTGTCGAATGTTTGTTTCTAAATCCAAACTGGTGATTTGGAATTAAATTTTTTCTCTCAGTGCTCGATAAAAACGCTTTAAGCAGGACTTTCGCAAAATTTTGGTATTGTTGTAAATAATGATATCGGCCTATAAGATGAGACTTTATGTGTAAGTTTTCCAGATTTTAGTACTATAACTACCTATACCACTTTCCACATTTAGGGCACATATGTACTTGGATTTAAATGCGAAATTTATAAAATTAGTGATTTTTTCTATGACTTTCTTAGATGTCTGATGTAGAATTCATCCAGTTATTAAATGAAACCCTGGAATTTTTTTCAGATTTACATTTTTGGATATATTTAACCTCTTTTGGCATAGTGAGAATGATCTCTTTGCTTCCTTATAAAGTTATTTTACATACTAATTCTTAATTTTGTGTGCTTCATATAATTGAAACATGTTTTCTAAATATCCAGCAAATCTTTAAAATTTTGCTCGTTATTTGGGGCTCATCTACCATCAACTAATAAGATATCTGCTTTATAAATTTTTTTTTCTAAAAAGAATAGTAATGCTAACATTATTAATCAATTTTTTTAAATAATCTTGTGTAGATTCTTCATTCAGTGAGATTATTTGACACAGTCTTATCCTGTAGAGCTCTGGTCTAGTGCCGTTTTTTTTTTTTCAATTACGATTTTTTGGAATTATTCCTTCTACTGTTCTATTTTTTATTTTAAGTGTGTCTTCGCATGCCGTTATGATTTATTCTAATTCTTCATATGTTAAAGAGAGCATTGGAAGTTCTTTTCTAATATGTACGTTTGTTAATTAATACAGAGTTTTTCTTGTTAAATGATTTTTACTCAATATGAGTAATATTGGAGAATGCTCAGAGCTCACACCACCCATTTCATCTATTTGCATATAATTCTTCTTCATTCATGATCTTGTTTGTATTTCTTTTTATTATAAGCCCTTTCGTGTATAAGTATCAAACGCATTTTTGTACACAAGTAAATGAGATGCTTTACAGCGTGGTTCTCCAATCGCTATTAATCGCGTTCTTGCTTTTAGCACCTGTTAGTTTAAATATTTTTTGCATTGCAGTCTCCCCTTACTATATATTTGTTTCTAATAACCTAAAAAATCTAGATAAGGGTCTATTTTGATATAATCCTTTAAAGGATTACATATGCTTCATACTACAGTTGGATATTTATTTGTCTTTATACATACAGCAGTAGCTTGTTTTTCTTGTTTTGTATTTTAGTTCTATACAATGTTACTGCACGGCCCATCTAAGCAAAATTTAAAGTGTAATAGGTATAATATAGAATATTTTGGAATTTTGAATTTGATGTAAGCTTGTCAAGAGTGCACTCCAGTGTTTGGCTGCTCATTATGTTTACTCCAATTATTATTTGCTACTATGTTTGTTATTTTACTCTCTATCTTTGGCACACTAAGAAAGCTTATTTTTTCGGTTTCCTGGGTTAATTTGTCATTAAACTTTTTATAAGTGTTTAGCGCTTATATTTTTATTTTTTTTTATAATTCACGTGTTACGGGCCAGGTAGTTCGCTAGATGTTCTCCACCACAGCACACTGTACTTTTGTTTGTTATTAGAGGTTTTTGCTGTTTATGGTATGATATTTGCAATGCACTTAACAAAGCTTGAGTCTTTAGTGCAATATTAGAGAGTGTGGTTTAGATTTGAAAATTTTGCACTACGGCACTAGTTTAAGTTCCTTGCAAGCTGGTGTCCTAACTCTACAGTTTAGCCTTTTTGCTTTTTTGTTTTAATTTACTTACAACTTCAATTGCTTTAACAAGTTTAGCTTTTAGATTATCTGTTATTTTTAAAAGATTACAAAGATAATGTAGATGTTTCGTTATAACTCTCGCAGATTTATCTTACCTTTTTTAACAAGCCTGTCTTTACTTTTTCTATCTATCCTATCTACTTTAAAATATCTACACTTAACAGCTAGGTTTTAAATTTTAATATTAGAAAATATATTATTTAAACAATCAATGGGTTTGATGCTATCCACTACAATAGAATAGGAATAGGAAGGACCTATTTCTTTAATTTCTTATAAACTAATTAGTTAGAATTAGAATTTTTTTATTGTGGTGTGAGTAGTCTAAAAATAGTATCCATTTTCCATTTTCCATTGTTTTAATATCGAACTCTTATTTAATCAGTTACCTTAGCAAGATTTTTTTATCAGCGAAATATTCTTCGAGATAGCCCATTAAAAAGGAAAAGTTGACGGTGTCCTTGTTAATTCCAGTTTGATTAAGGTGTTCTGTGAATCCTTAGTAGTTGATCGCAAATTTCCAATCATAATTTTCATCTGTTCTACTTCGTTAGTAGCTTTTCGCCATTTCATTGTATAACGACTGTTTGTTTTGTGGACGTTTACAGTTTTCCTAAAATAAAGCGTTATTTTGTTGTATGATTATAACCTCATTTAGTGCCTGTGGCTGCTGATGAGGTTCCATTATGTATGTCTTTTTGTTATTGTTATTCCGCGTTAATTTACGATCGGGTCCGCCGATATCACCCGTGGATTAAAATTAAAACAACAGAGTGTTACGAAATTTACCTAAATGCATAAACAGGACACTTTGGGGCGCTACACCCAACTCGATAAGTTAGCTGGTACGATAAAAAATGTATAGAAGGAAGTTGATATAAACTTTTTGCAGGGAGGCTGTCGTGTTCCTTTAAATTCCAGTCGCCTTCTTGCTTCTAATACTTGTGACAAAATTAATAATAAGGCAATAGCTAAAGAAGTACTGTCATTTTAAATATTAACAACAATCTAATTAGATCTTAATAGGAAAATACCATAACTAAGATATTAAATTATTTAAATATTAATATAAGCAAATAGGGCTGTTTTATAATAAATAGTTAACATTTATTAAATAAAAAATTTAAAAAAATGTGTTGTTACAAAACAGCATTAACTACATAAAAAAACAACTTCAAAATGTGTATTAAAGAAACAAAAATAGTCAAATTCACAGCAAGCTAAACTAAATGATATATTGCTTGCCTAATAGCAAAACTCTTCGTGTGCCAAACAAATAAAGCAATTAACTTTTTCGCAATTTGTAAAACGATTTTGAGAATAAATGGAAACTAATAGGAACGTATACTCAAAAATGCTGTACATAGTAATAAAGGAGATACACAAACAAAAAGGAGAACTAACAATAAGAATAAAGAAAAATACTGGGAAAGTGTTATTCAACGAAGAGAGAAATTAAATAGGAGATGAGAATATTTTTTATATCTACTAGAAGCGACAACAGAAAATGATGAACAAACTGAAATAACTCAAGTCACATCGATGGAGGAAGTAAGTGATGCAATAAAAAAACTTAAAAGTTCGGAAAAGCAGCAAAAGATGGCATAAAGAGGAAAATGTACATAAGTAAAGTACATAAGTGAAAGGAATACAAAGTTATACATCAATTAATAAGAAATCAAAGAGAATACCCCAATACCGTAACACAGCAATATAAAAACAGTAGATCTCTTAGTCAGGTATACAAGAAAATGAAGAAAAATTTCAAAATAAGACTTAGGAAAGAAATGAAAAAGACAAGTAACAAAAACCAATGTGATTTTAGAGCTGGATGAAGTATTGAAGATCTTATTTTCTGCGTGAGGCATTCATATGAAAAAAGCATTAGATAATGTAGAAAAAATAATAAAATACAATAAATAATTAGATTCTATCATATATTAATACAACCAAACCAAACTAGACATGATCTTAACGCCCAGCTCAGATAGGAAGCTTATATCAAAAAGAAAAACACAAATTGGGTTTAAGAAATAGTAGAATGTATTAGCTAATTGAAAACGCATTTCTTTATCAATATGTAATAAGCCTTTACCTTACAACCAAATATTGAAACTGGTCTGGACCTACGGTAGTCAGCTTTGTGGCTGTACCAAATAAAGTAATTTAGATACATATCGCTCAAATATACCAAAATATATTATGCTTATTGGGGCATTAGAAACAGTAATCTACAAAGAAATCTTCTAGTAGAAATTGTAGCTATCAAAATTTAAAAAAATTGCAAGATAATGTGAAAGTAGGCTTCATCAACCTGACAATGTAAAAATTATTTAATTTTCAGGCAACATAATTCGAGTTCAGAGACTCAAGAAAAAAACGTTCTTGAATAACTGTAAATGTAGGTGTAAACGTAGAGAAAATGCTGATTGCTGTATGCGTAAGAAAATGTACCATTTAATGTGTTAGAAACTAAGAAAAATTAATGGGTGAAGACTTATATTACACTTGTAATTAGTATTTTAAGTTAGAGTAAGATTACTTCGTTAGTTTCTTTGACCGGATCGTAAATGTATAAATACAATTTAGTGCTTGAAATTGAAAAATTAGTCAATAATTTTTATTTTAATTTCTTTTGCTCTATTAAAGGTTTAATTTCAGTTACTATATTAATAGATTTTAGAGCTTTATATTAATATTACTGTTTGACTTTTAAAAAGTAAATTTATATAAATTTGACAATCGCTTCAATGAAAAAAAATATTAATGCCAAACGTTATCATGTCTTATAAGGTGACTATTCTTCTTCTCAATCACAATCTCAAATAATTGGCTCTTAATCATCGTCAAACTTGCACTAGTAACAAACTCAATTAATTTATTTGTCGGATCTTACAATTTACCCACAGTTAAACTCCGTGCAATTAAGAGTAAGTATACACTCGACTCCAATAGATTGGAAAAAAGTCAAGAAGAAATACTTTTAGTATCAGTCACCTCCACTCTAATTGGTGAGACCTTATTTGCTGCAAATGAAATCCTCACTAAAACCAAACAGTTTTCAGGAACTGAAACCACGGAAACGTAAAAGAAAAAGATCCAATCTTTCCAGCCTTCACTGTAATATATCATCTGATCAAATTTGACCCAGCCTGGTCTGTTTAAACCGCCCGCGTAAACTGAATCGGTAAATTTTTCTTTGCGATGCAAAAAGTTTGTCTGGCGATTTTTACTATGGAAAAAAATTGAACAACGAGTTGGCTTGACTATTTTGTGTTTCCAATGGAATTACGGCTACGGAATTATTGAAAATGTTGCAGAAGTGTTTTGGAAAGTCTACTCTATCAAGAACATAAGTATTTGAGTGGCATAAAGCATTCAGTGAGGGTCGTGAGGTCGTAGAAAACTTGTCTTATGCGAGTCGCCCATCCACCTCTATTAACGACGATAACATCAAAAAAGCGAAGGAAATTGTGCTTGAAAATTGTTGTGTTAGCATTAGAGAGATAGCACAGGCTTTCAACATCTCTTACGGATCGACTTAACACATTTTGGATGATGATTTGGGTATGAATCGCATTACCGTCAGGCTCGTACCGAAAGGTTTGCATTAAAATACATAAAAATATTGTTTTTTAAACAGTTCGAGACAAATTTGATTAACGTAGTACATAAAAGTCATAACAAATAATAGATTTTAATATTTGGCAAATACAGAGAGAGAAGTCTATCGATTTTCACGTTGCAAACCAAAAATAAAGAAAAGATACCCAAACTTCTTTGTCTACTTATACACTATGTAGCAAATACTACTACAACTTCTTGATATACATCTACATAAAGATGATTATTGGTATCATGCAATGTCATGTGAGGCTGTCAACTTACTATCTAACACAATTGAACAATATAAATCGATAGAAACATTACCAGATGAACATCTTGTCATACGGCACACATCACTTTTGCTTGATGATAAGTCTTTCAGAATAATAATAAAAAATCTCCTTCACACTACTGATAAAGCATCACTCAAAAACGAAGTCAAACAACGTTTCCTAAACTTACTCTTTGTAGACCTTAAACCACAAAACAACAACACATGTTTTTAAAATCGCTACTTTATTAAATGCCATCAGTAAGGTGAAGCCCCCGCACTGAAAGAAAAAATGCACAATGTAAGAGATGTCTATGTTTTAGCCACAAGCTGAATTATTACACTCGCTCATTTAGGTGCATGAAATGTCTCGGAAATTATGATTACATAAGATGGACTAAAAGGAATAATAAAAGCAAAACCAAATGCGTATTTTATCTGGGAGAATACCTCAGCCAACTACAAAGAATGCATAGTCTGTAAAAAAAATCAAAAACAGAAGATTTACCCCCTTTAAAGTCAGACATGTTGAAAAAAACCAAGTCAAACAAACAGCTCTAATCGCAGATAATGCATCTTAAACCAGAAGTCGTGACCTATACAAGTCGTAATGCAAAACCCTGCACCCAGAACCTCACATACTACCCAAGTGACATCGTAACGTTCATGTACCAAACAATAGACTCATAGCAAATTATAAACAACAACATCATGGAAAAAATAAAAGATTTAAAAGGTCTATTAAGGCAACATTAGTTAGAAATAATGGCGCGACTACTTCATCGCAACTAGTAATTGGAAGACTTAGTGTTATATAAAAATATAAACCTTTTAATAATTTTTGAAACCTATTTTATTGAGCGACTGTATTTCAAAATTTGTGGCTGCGAGATATACAACAGAAATTATTGACTTTTTTGTCACCAGACATCCGCAACGATAGCTAAATATCATGACATGTTACGGTTTATTTTCCGACCACAGTTCCATACAAGAAGCATTTCAATAATAAATAAAACAAAGACTCCTCTAATTAATCATAAAACGAACTGGAATTACTTCAGATATTTTACAAGACAATACTCTACTAATAATTGACATGAATAATGCAGTTGAAATATTATCCCAATCAATCCACTTGGTGGCTATTGAGGTAACGCCACAGTTATCAGAAAATCAAGAAAACGTTAAACAAAATATTGCTATATAGCGACGCTTCAAAAAATATGGTAGCATAGTAGATCATTAGAAGGCAAACGCAGATGCAGCACTGCCACTAGTAACCTAAAAAACCTGATTAAGAATAATTATTTAGCCAAATATCTGAATGTGTTCACTGTACTTAAGGATACTAAATATTTCCTCTGGAAAGTCATCAACGCCTCAACCAGTCACAACAGCACCTTCTTCTAAATTGTAATAAAGGGCTCATACTCATATGAGCAAAGTGGAAGTTTTTGCTACCCGTCTTCATCAGACAGCAATTTACGTGATGACCATGAAGTGGAAAACTACTTAACGGCCCCTATCGACCTCACCTGAGAGATGTTTTTACGCAGAGTGACGTTAGAAATACAAACAGTAAGACATACTTAGAATACGAGTGAATTACTGGACTTATATTAAAATAACTGCCTCCTAAAGCTTTAAAATGGTTATGCTAATCTTTAATAGTATGCTACGAATGGGATTTTTTCCGGTTAGGTGGAAAATCGTGTAGGTGTCACACAAAAACGACTAATGAGTCTGCATCGCATACTTACCACTGCTCTTCATCTATCAGCAATTTAAGTTCAGAAGTCGACATTTCACGATAGAACCCATAGAACTACATATTGCGTGGTAAATACTATTAACGCAGCATTTGAAGACAAAAACTGCTGTTTAGCCATTTTCTGACTTCAGCTAGGCCTTTGATAAAGTTTGGCATAAGGGACTACAATTACCTGATTATTAACTTTCTACAGTGGAGCTTATAGTAAAAAATCTTGTCTATTTGTCTATCTGTCTGTGTGTCTGGAGACACTATAACTTCCGTTCTATTCAACGGATTCACTTCAAACTCGGCATACACACATCTTAGGTCAGTACCTTTCATGGGATTTTCAGCCAAATCGGTTAAAGGCAACCGGAAGTGACCGTTGCGATTTCGCACCGCTGTAGAAAGTTTCCTTTACGGTATTACACCGTTCTTGTTAAATCATATTTTAAAGAACAATGTTTTGGGATCTTTCGTGTATGTCTTATAAACAGTTAACATACCCACGAATCTTAATTGCTATTATTGCAACATTTGCTGTCGATACAACCTTTGTAATTCATAATGGTACTGTCGTAAACGTATAAATTTTGCAACGAAATTTACGACTGGTTCAAAACAGCCCTCGAAATACAATAGTTTTAAATCCGTGCAAATTACTTTTATTACACGCAAAAACACTACACCGAAAGTTAGCACTTTCTTAAATCTTAAACTGAAAAATCATTATTGGTTACTCGGTTGCAATTCTAAACTCCCGCTTACTAATCAACTACTTGTGTAAAAATGTGAGCCAAAACCAATTTGGACCTATGGCATCCAGATGCAGAGTACAGCGTCGCACTCAAACTTAGAAATCCTAAAACATTTCTAATCCAAGACTCTCCAGATTATCACCAATGCACCATACTACGTTATTAACAAAACAAAACAAACTACAATACTTGAGAGCATTTACAGTAATAGAACAGATAGTTAAGTGTAATTCTAAATATCTTCAACGCTTAGAAACTCATCCAAATCCATTAGCGTTAGACTTACTGGACAATAAAGACGAAGTGCGTATACTGAGACGTGTTAAACCGCTAGATTGACACCTACTTGCTACTAGTTAATTTAATTATCTATTATAATTAATTTTATAGAAAAGTAGTAACGAGGGACGCTACTGGGCGTTTTCCCTTACACGTTCTTATTAATAAAATGCTAAACTTTCTGTAATAATCTTCATCATTAGCTTTCTTCTACCCATCTACGGATATAAGCCTCTCCCATATTTCTCCATTTAGTTCGGTCCTGTGCTAATCTGTTGCATGTTAGTCCCGCTCGCATTTTTATGTCATCCGCCCACCTCTTGAAGGGTCTACCTCTGTTTCAATGTTCTCCCCATGGTCTCCATTGCATTATTTTCTTGCACCATCCCTCTTGTTTTCTTATGATATATCCTGCCCACTGCCATTTAAGTCTTGTTATTCTTTCTATAATGCCCTCAACCTTTGTTTTTAGTCTAATCCATCTGTTGGTTTTGCGGCCTTTCAAGGATATGTTCAAAATTCTGCGTTCCATTGCATGTTGGTGTACTCGTAGTTTGTCTATCGTTTTTTTTTTTGTAAATATCCACGTTTCACTTGCATATGTGGTTACTGGCAGGATACATTCATTATATATTTTTGATTTTAAGTATAGTGATATATTTGATGATAAAACGTCTTTCAATTTTCCGTAGGCTGCTCAAGATAATTTGATTCTTCTTTCAATTTCATCTGTCTGGTTGTCTCCTGTAGTTGTTACTATTTGACCCAGATATGTATATTTTTCCACTTTTTCTATAACTTTACCTTCTATTATTACATCCTCTTCATTAGTTTTATCGTTTGTGCATATTTTTGTTTTAACCAAATTTATTTCTAGACCTTTTTTCCGGCTTCTTTCTGTAATTCGCTTAGCATTGTTTGTAGTTCTTCTTTATTCTCGGCTATTACTACTACGTCACCAGCAAAGCATAGATGATTTAACCTTTCATCTTGTATTAGGATTCCTTTGTACTCACATTCTAGGCTTTTGAATATTTGTTCGAGAGTTATTAAGAATAATTTTGGAGATTTTGTCTTACCCCTCTTTGTATTTTGACTTTGTCTGCGTCCTTGTGCAGCCTTATTTGCATAGTTGCGTTGTTATATATAGGTTCATTAGTCTACTGTATCTATGGTCAATTTGCCTTGTCTAGTTTTTATTACCGCCCACATTTCTATGATATTCAAAGGCTTCTTTTTGAAATTTCTAACCAAGACATAGCCCATAACGGTATATCTGTACTCATCTAGTTCGTTCTATTAAGATTTTTATTGTTAGTAGATGGTCTAAAGTACTAAAATTTTTCTAACCTGCCTTGTTCTTCGGCCTTAAGTATAGTGAAAATTTGTTGTCTAAATGGTTTAGTTAATTTAAATGGCCGAACAAATGTCCATGAGAAAGCTAGGTGCGGCCAGTATCCAGACTGAGAAATCGTTTTCAAGTGGACCAATACTGCGATCTGATCGTCGATTGACGATTATGCCTTTTCCGACAAATTTCCAAACTTGACGCAATTTTTCCAATATTGTCCAGAAATCCTGCATACAGCAAATTGTTTCCAGGTGGTACCAAAATGTCCGACCACCACAAAGAGCAAAGAATGTCTAGTGGACGAAAGTTTTGGCCCGTTATCAACAAAATGGAGATGATTTGTTTTCTCACATTGTTACTGGGACGAGACGTGGGTATCCTGCCAACCCAGAAACAAAACTGCAATCGATGGTGGCGACTACTCATCCTCACCAAAACCGAAAAGTTTAAACAAACTCAGTACACAAGTCGAAAATTGATGGCTACAGTTTTTGGGACAAAGACGGTGTTCTTTGGTTGATTTCATGGAACGTGGGACAACAATTACAGCTGACGTGTACTGCGAAACGCTCAAACACTTGAGACGTGCGATCAAAACAAACGCCGCGAAACTGTCATCTGGCATAATCCTCCTCCACGATAACGCGCGTCCTCACACTGCTGCCAAAACCATTGAGAAAATTCAAGATTTTCGTTGGAACTTTGACCACCCACCGTACAGTCCGACCTTGCACCTAGCGACTACTTCTCTTCTTGCATTTTAAACGGTTTGTGGGTGGACAACGTTTTGAAACCGAAGACGGACTCAAAACGCCGTTGTCAACTGGTTCAACTCTCAGGCGGCAAGCTTCTATGCAGAGGTTAAAGAAGCTGGTGCAGCGGTCGAAATGCTTAGAAGTGAACGGCGATTATGTAGAGAAGTAAAGTAAGATTGTACCTAACTAAATATGACAATAAAATTTGTTTCTTATGAGTACATTTTTTTCTGTGACCAAACGGCCCTTACTTTATGAATGCGCCTCGTATATATGTTTTATTAGTCTACTGTATCTATGGTCAATTCTTGCCTTGTCTAGTGTTTTTATTACCGCCCACATTTCTATGATATCAAAGGCCTTTTTGAAATCTACCAACCTAGCCATAACGGTATATTGTACTCTCTAGTTCGTTCTATTAAGATTTTTATTGTTAGTAGATGGTCTAAAGTACTAAAATTTTTCTAACGCCTGCTTGTTCTTCGCTTAAGTATAGTTAAAATTTGTTGTCTAATCGGTTTAGTAATATTCTGGTAAATAGTTTATACATCTGCGATAGCAAACTTATAGGTCGGTAGTTATCTAGGTTTTCAGTGTTCCCTTCTTTAAACACTATTATTACTATCGCGTTCTCCCATTCCTTTGGTATTTCTCCTTTTTCCAGACATATGTTGAATAGTCTTGCTAATTCTTTCCATAAGTTTGTTCCTCCTTCTTTTAACATTTTAGTCATTATTTGATCTTCTCCTGGGGCTTTGCCATTTTTTGTTTTTTGTAATGCATATTTTATTTCTTCCTCAATAATTGGTGGTCTTCCGAACCTACGTTTAGTACTTTTGTTTTTAAATATTCTTTTGGTCTTCTATCTTGTTTACGAGACTTGTAGAGTTCTTGGTAAAATTCTTGTGTTGTTTCTAGGATTTAGTTCTTTCGTTTATTGTTATTCCTTCTTTGTTTTTGATTTTTGTAATTCCCGTTACTTCTTTTTCTTTGTATTTTCTAATATCATATTTAGTCATTTTTAAGTTCTGCATATTCAATTGCATGTCTTTTATTTTCTTTTATCAATGTTCTCCTCTGTTGTAGTGATTGTTTTGTTTCATCACTGAATTTGTCTTTCTTTCCTTGTGTGGTTTTTGCATACTTTTTTGCTGTTTCTACTATTACCTTAACTACTTCTTTGTTTATTTCATTTATCTCTTCTTGTTGTTATCATTTATTTTTGTTTTTGTTGAATTCTGTTTTAAAATCTTCCTAATATTTCTCGGCGTTTTTCCTAAATTTTGTCATATCTAGTTTTTGTTGGTTTTTCATTATCCATTGTTTTCTCTCCATTGTTTGATTTATATGTACTTTCGTTCGTACTAGACGGTGGTCACTTCCCGCGTTGTACTATTTAATACGTTTACGGCTTGAATGATATTTTTATGGTCTGTGAGAACGTAGTCTATTTCATTATGTGTTTGTCCATTTGGACTGGCCCATGTGCATTTCCTATTGGGTCCTTTTTTATAAAAGGTATTGATACAGTAAAGTTGGTGTTGTTCCATAAAGTTTATTAGCATGTTTCCCCTTTCATTAAGTATCCCCACTCCATAGTTGCCTACAAGTTTTTCTGCTGTGTCCTTTTTTGTTCCTACTTTTGCATTGAAGTCCCCGAGAACTATTGTGTATTTTGTTTTGTTCTCTTCTACAGCCGTAATTAATTCTTCGTAAAACGTTTCGATTTCTTCTTCTTCACAACTTGATGTTGGTGCATAACATTGTATGATCTTTATTGTAGTCCTTTTATTAAGCTTTACTATTATATACATCACCCTGTCCGTCATTGCTTTGTCTGTTCTGCCTTTATATATCATCGTATGCCCATTTAGTAGTTTAAGGTGTTCTTCTCCTTTACGTCCTGTTTCAGATATTCCAAGGATGTGCCATTTTATTAAAGTTAGTTCATGTAGGAGTTCCTCCAATCTTGCTTCTGAGGCGATTGATCTTGCGTTATACGTCCCTACTAGTAATTTGATTTGTTGCCTATTTTGTGAATTCTTGTCCCCTCCAGAATCCTTGGGACTGACTGCGGATGCAGTATGAGATTCTGTACCTGTTGTCCTACCCATCTTGGGTATTTGTGTTTTAAAATTCACTTTTTTCATTTTGAGTGTATATATATATATATATATATATATATATATATATATATATATATATATGAGAGGATTTTGGCTAATTAAAACACCGCGCTAGCCCTGTGTGTTGGTGAGTATTATTTCAGCCGCCCCTGACCTAGAGTACAGACGCTGTGAAAGTACCTCCTCTAACTTGAGGTACCGTCGTGTCTCATGTTAGTTTTGGTTCGACAATAATAATATTATTGCTGTTTATATATATTTTTACTACAAAAATGATATTATCAAATTTAATTTTTTAAAATTAATATTTACTCACCGGAGAATTTTGCTGGTTATCACACTACGTGTATATGTGTTTGTGAGCTTCGATGTAAAAGTTCAATTTGGGCCACATCGAGCCAACTAAACCGAAAGAGTATAGCAGAATCAGAATCAGAAATTCTTGACACCAGAATCGAACACGATTATAGTATTTTTCACCAGTACGGTGATTAAATTTAGAAATAAAGTAGTCGGGTTTGAGGTTAAAAGCGATTATAATAAGGCTGAGAGTTGCATGCAAGGAAACGCCAACTAAAACCACGCATAAATTTTTTAAGATAGGCAACACATTCAACGTAGGAGAGTACTTAGTGACATATCCACAGACAATAAAGCAATATGGATAATTTTGAAGAATTATATGAGCAAATTAAGAACAGGCTAGATGACATTGATTTGAAGCTGGGGCAAATAGCTTCTGACATATCTGGAATATAACAAAAAAAAAAAGCCCAGCTAAAAGAAAAAGTCGAAAAACAAGGAAAAAGGATTGAATTGCTAGAAAGAAAGCTCAGAAAGAGAAACTTTGTGGTAACAAGATTGGTAAACGAAAAAGAGGAAGAAGGGAATGTTACACTGAAAAAATAACAACGGATTTGAATAATATAGAGGTTGAACTTAACAAAAAGAAAGATCTAGAAGACTTCTAAACATAAGGGACATAAAGAAAGAGGAATAAGATTAATATTAATTAAACTTAGAAGATTTAGTAAAAAATGGAAATAATGAAGAAGACAAAGAATTTAAAAACCACAAAGATATGGATAAATGAAGACTACTCCAAAGAAGTGCAAGAGGAACAATTAATTTCATTGATGAAAAAAGCAAAACAAAAAGGGTAAAAGACGCAAATCAAATAATAATTAATAATAAATAACAAAGTATATGGAAGAGAAGATGAAGAACCTATAAAATGGAGAAAGGAAAAAAAACGAAACACTAATTTTAAAAGATCAGTCAGCGATAGATCACTAAAGAAAGACCCTTCTAGTAGCACAGTTACATAAAATAACAAGAACAAGTAGAAAAAATAGCTAATGAAAAAAAAATAGGGAAGCAAATAAAGGAAACGACAGGGACTGTACAAGGCTATAGAAAATCGAAAAAAAGAAAAATAGAAACACAGAACATTAGATGCCTGGGCGGAAAGCAAATAGAACTGAATAATGAATTTGAAAGGATTGGGATCAAAATGCGAATAGTACCACAGATAAAAAAGAAAGGGAGTAGAATGGCAGAATTGGACAAGAGGCATCTACTAATATGGAGTAGATATTAAAGAAAAAGCACATTCAAAATTTGGCTGCATCCTACACAAAGACATTAGAAGTAATGTAAATAAATGAGAAGCAGTATTTGACAGAATATTAACAATTGAATTAAAAATTCAACACAAGAAGAAACTATAACAGCAGTACACATACCGAGTAAAAACGAGAGAGTACAATATAAAGATAATGTGAGTAATTAAATTTAACGGTAGAAGCAGTAAAGGGAATGATTGTGATACCTGGAGACCTAAATGCCAGAGCAGGAAAAAATGACACATACAATGTGATTTGGAGAAGAAGTACGAAATAACAATGGAAAAAGACTACTAGATTTTTCGTAGTACACCAATTAATAATTACAAACACCATATTTAAATATAAAAACATAATCTACTAAAGATGGAAGAAAATGCACAGACAAACATGATTTGAGAATCGAAAATGATAGGCAGAAGAAGAAGATAAAGACCAAAACAAACTTGGAATGGAACTATCGATAAAGAATTAAAGAAGAAAGGAAAATCGTTAGTTATTATTTCGTTTGAATTTTATTTTAGTATTAATTGAAAATCTTTTAATATATCGACTAAAGCCAATCTGCAAATTTGGCAATTTTTGACTTAACAATTGTGATGATAATAAATCGATGACTAAAAAAAGGTCATAGGTTAATCCTTGCATCAACATTAGTCGCGTTTCAAAACCCCCAGATGATTGTTTATTTTAGTTAGTGTAGGGTTACCATTAGGCAAAATGAAATGCGAGGGCGGCTAAACGTTTGAGATTTAAATTACGTTTCCTGAAAATGCGAAAGGCCAACGCTTGCCCAAGTAAGCTCCGAGGAACATCCCACGTAGACAATACTTCAATTAAATTAGCTACTCTTGAAAATACAACACATACGCTTGTGTTTAACCTTTCCGATAATTAAAAACAACATATTGATGCTGCATGCGCCTGATCGCGCCATTAACGGCGGCTGCTAACAGCACTGAAATGAGCGCAGAGCGCTTTTGCATAGAATGATAATCGGGTGCAACTATGAATAGCGATGCCGCGTTCGGAGTTATTCAATATCGCTTTGCCGATAATTATGCAACAACTGCTCAGGAAAATGCCGGGAACCCGCGCGCTTAGGGGCTTATCGCAATTTGGGTAAATATTTGCCGCTGGCTTCCTATTCAATAAACCGGCAGCTGAAAAATATCTGCGTATCCGCGGAGCCCCTAATGAAACCATGATATTGGAGCGGCCGTTATCTTGGAGTCCTTTGGTATTTAATAGATTAGTAAAAACAAACAATAGGCTGATTGCTGGCATTATTAGGATGCTAATTTTTTCTTTCCTATATTTTTAACTGCCATGCACCCAACAATTGAATACATAAATTAAATTCATTTTGAAAATTCAAATAGAAATACAAAACATTTTTTAAATTTAACAATACAATAAAATACAAATAAATGTGGTATAGTTTTCACATGTTCATTTGTTTAACTTTTATATATTTTCGGAGCTTTGGGCTATCGGGACGTTATTAAAAGTAATAGGTGAGCATGCGATGCATCTATTGGTGTACGTAACCTATGCTGATTTATCGCCATAGATGGTTATTTGCCATTTATTCAACCGGTCTTGAAGGGCGTTGAGATGGGCCGTAAATGTAATATTGCTATTTCCGGTTTTTCGTTAATAGAAAGAATAAACGTATCATTGGCAAACGTGACAATTATGTTATTGTCTGTATAAGGTGCAATATTACAGGGTGGTGTAAATATGACCGGGACTGATTCTATTTACAAGAAAAAAACAAATTGCCAAACATTTACTTGCACATGTCAGTCTTCAACGTATTCCCCTCTGGAACACATTTTTTCTAAAGTTCTGAAAGCACCATTATGTTCTTTTAAAAAAAACGCTTTTAGTGGCCAGCATATTCACTGCTGAACAGTCTGAATGACGGTGACGTTCTCCGCAAATCGCATACCTTGCAAGTTTGATTTGAGCGTTCCGAACAGATAGAAATCACTTGGGGCCAAATCGGAACGGCAGATGTCGCATAAGGTTCCATTTCAATTTCCGGGGGTTTCCGTTATTGTTTTGGTAGTATGGAGACGTCCATTATACCCGCTTTCCGTTTGTATCGGATCTTTTCCTTTACGTCTATTGCCAGAAGTTCTGAGTAATAGGCTGCAGTGACTGTTCTGGCATCCGGCAGAAAGACTAGATAGATAACCCCCTAGTAGTTTCAGAAGAACGTTGCCATCACTTTCCCTACCGAAAGGCTCCTTCGCGCTTTCTTGGATTTGGAAGAACCGGTATGCCGCCACGCGCGCGATGGCTGCTGGGACTCGAAAATGAAGTAATGCATTCACGTTTCATTAGTGGTCTCTATAAACTTTAAAAATCCAGCACCTTTGTCTTTAAACTGCTGTAGGGGACGACTAACAGCTATACATGCGCACCATTTTGTTCAGGTCCGTGAAAGAGCGTAATACCTACCTGCCACCGTGCATTTACCTTGCGCTTCGTGGTACCTTCTGTTCTCTCATCACTCTAGAATCTCCAAAACAGATCTGAACAAGTTTTAACCCGAGCAGGGGGGAGGGTAGAGGTTGTGGCTCCACTCTCTCAAGATCGCACAACTCTTGCGCATGCACTGATTATACACAAATCAGTCCCGGTCATATTTGAACCACCTTGTACATGGTGACCAATAATACGTGTCGCAAAGTAATTTCTTATAGCTTTCTCAATTATCTGACCCACTTTTAAAATTCAAAAAATGTTTTTCCGGTATATTTTAAAGTTTATTTTAACAGGTTCGTAAAATGTGAATCTTGACTAACAATAAAATGGAGCAGGCACTTCTAAAGGCTTCATTTACTGCTTGAAGGGTGCCTCTTCCAATGGCCAAAGCTTCATTTTTATGACAATTTGAGATTTTTGAGTGTCCTTGGAGACTTTTTGTAAACCCAGTCTTTCAAATATTTGCATTAAGAAAGTCACATAGATTCATTTTAGGGAATGACGGTGGCCAATTAATTCCATCACCGAAAAAATGATCGAAATTTAGGCCTATGACATGTGTTCCAAAATTATCCAGAATTGCGGAAAAACTTTAGTGGTATTATAAAGTTTTGGACTGTCCTACACAAGCCAGTAACCGTTGAACATTTTGGTTCTCTTTACTCCTCTTCCGAAAGTTCATATTGCCGTCTAAGAAATATGGGCCGAGAATATTTTTTCCTGATATTTCTACTTTTGCCAAATGGGAAGTCTTTATAATTACAAGATGAGGGTTTTTAATACCTTAGTGACGCATATTTTACTTGTTAAAACAACCTTGTAAATAAAAACGGGTCTCATCACTAAACCAAATTTTCAAAACATCGATTAAACCGTCTTTTACTTTTCCAATCATCAGTTGGTCATATTGGAATCTTGTCTCAATATTGTGTGGCTTTGGTGGCCAATAAACTTGAAACTTGTACAGGATTATTTTTAAATATTTTGTTAGGGTACATGGCCGGCCATAGCTTACGGGTCGAGTGTCTCAGACACTGCCAGTTGTCTCAAATCTCCGAATCAACTTAAAAATAGGGAAAACAGTTTTTAAATTATTATACGTTTGTACTCCAAACTTTCATTTACTCTTTCTCAGCTGCTTATTGTCTTTTCAAAATGTTTGTTTTTGCCTAATGTATGCGCATTAAAGGTCCAACAGACCAGGATATAACTTCTTCCAAATTCATAAAATTTATGTAAAATAAACAACTCTTCTTTGAAGGTTAAGTATTCTATGTTTACAATGAGATAGTTATGTGATCAATGGTTTTCTACAAAAATTAATTAGCTAATTATTATATTATTATTTGATAGGTGTCACTGATGTGCCTTCTTTCATTATTTTTCTATTAGTCAAATACTTTTCGATACCTATTATTGATTATCCTACATAACAGGTTAAGTAGTGGTCCTAATCTTGTCCTTTTCTTGTAAGACATCAGATGTAATTACATGACAGTCGTACACAGAATTGTTTATTTTAATTTGGTATATTATCTCAGGTAGATGCGACTTGTACTGCAACCTACTAAAGAATCTTTTGAATTCTCCTTTGGATCTTGATAATAGTATGACCATTTGCAATATGCGACACGCAGATAAATCATTCCATAGATGTAAGGGGCCATGTCTGGGCTATATGCCGCATGTGGGAGAAGTTCCCAGCTTAACGCGAAGATGTGTTCTTGCGTCGCCTTCGCAACATGTGGTCGGGCATTATCATGGAGGAGGATGACTTTACGACTTCCCTGTCCAGTAAATGGCCTCTTTTCTTCGATTGCGTCGCTCAAATTGATGAGTTGCTGTTGGTAGCGATCCGCCGTAACTGTTTCACCTGGTTTCAAGAGTTCATAGTACAGCACACATTTCCAATCCCACCAGATCCAGAGCAAATTCTTTTTGGCCTGGATATTGGGCTTGGAATCGATGTCGAAGGTTTGCCAGGGTCTACCCATGATTTTTTGCGCTTGGGATTGTCGTACAAAATCCATTTTTCATCGTCCGTAATAATTTTATTCAGAAAATCCTTTTTTTGGTTCCTTGAAAGCAAATGGAGTGCGGTATCACGCCGTCGATTTTTGTTGTCTTCGGACAGTTCATGCGGAACCCATCTGCCTTCCTTTTGTATCTTACCCATTGCATGCAAACCTATGGAAATGGCTGGCTGAGTGACGCCAAGCTGTTCTGCAAGCTCTTTTTCAGTTTGCGCATTGTTTTGATACAGCAATGTGTGCAGCTCATCCGTGTCAAATGTTTGAGGGCGTCCAGCGCGTGGTTGATCTTCAAGACTAAACTCTCCTGCGCGAAATCTTTGGTACCACTTTTTGCACGTTGCATGACTTACAGCATTCTCACCATATGCAGCACAAATCATTTCGGTGACTTCAGCAGCGTTTTTCTTAAGATGAAACGCGAAGTGGATAGAAAATCAAATATGCTCTATTGTGATTGCCATCGTGAACACAGCTGATTATTGAGATTATGTGCATCAAACGCCAAATGTCATTACTTTAAAACTGCAAGAGGGCGGACTAATATGTTACATGTAAACGGTGATTTGCGTCCTGTGAAATCTAAAGCTGAGAACTTACTTATACACCTAATATATTGGATCTTTTGAACGTATTAATGATAAAACGTTATTGAGCTTATCTAATAAAAACTCAATTCGCTTGTTAGTTGGATTTTCTAAGATACGCAACCAAACAAGTTTCCAATGTCTCAAGCTTTAAATACTATTATTTCTGACTGCAAAATATTTATTCGCTGCAACTGTGGCTTTTCCATTGGATGAAATTTGTGCTCTATAAGACACATTTTTTAAATTTTAAAAATAGGAGATAAAGAATTAGGTCTTCCTTTTCTCTTTCCCAAATAATTGATTAGGATGACCTACATAATTCTGAAAAATTGTAGATATCACTTTTTCCAGCCGATAAAACAGTCTGCTTTTTTGGCGCTCTTTTACCTCTTAATATCCTCTACGGTAATGAGTTGCCACAAGAAGCCTTCGGATTGTTTGCCAAATAAAAAATCTCATGTTATTTTGTTTGCTACTTTTTCATTTTTTCGGTTATACTCATTATGGTGATTTTGACTAAGCATCCAGGACAAACTTTTGAGGATCACTTTGAATTTTTGCAACATATCAAAAAGTTTTGGAGCTCTACGGTTACTCCATCATATATACTTCCTACATATCAAAGAATAATTTTATTAAAGTACCTCAAAAAGGGAACCATCTAGAGAAAATTATACTTTCTACATTCTAACATTATTTCTTTGTTATACTATGGCCATGCAAATTACTTTTTAAAAATTAATTTTTAGAAATATAAAATACTATTGTCATATATTTAGCTTCTTTTGAACTTCTTTTTTTGTATTTTAAAATCTAAAGTAAACCATTTTTTTAATTTAAACAATAATTTTATATTACTCATGTACTTATAAGAGGATTGTTTGCCGCCCAATGATTTAAAAGTTAACCATACCCTTATTTAACTTAACAAAACCAGATATTTTTGCATCTATAAAATTTACTAAATTCTAATTATCTAGATACTGATACTACATCAGGAATTATAGTTCAAAGTTCGAAATGAATGAAAGAATTTGATTAGCTAATTTTGAATATAATACCAGCTAAACAACAAAGTCGTACTTCTGACCTTTTTACCCTTCAGTCCATTCTATCAACAGTTACGCTGATCACTTAGATACGTTGAAAAAGAGAATCATCTGTAAAAATTATTATAACATAAACAACGCAAGTCTGGCTGGTAAAAAAGTTTACATTTTTATTACAAAACTTTTTAGAGGTATTAGTAAGATTTGCAGGTGCACAAGCTTTTATGCCGCCCAAAAGCAAGGGTCATGTCGCAGAAGAAAACTGGGAATATCCGCATATAAGCACGTCTCCGGTTTGATTAAAACAGCGTGATTTGCCCACCCACATCAAAACCAGCTGCGGGTGGCACGAACGCGGATGAATTCCAACAAGCGACGTAAATAGATATGATGTGCAATCCTGCCAGCCAATATTTCTCCCGATTGATTCTAAAATACAGTTTTGTGTACGAAACCAGCTTGAGAGTATACAAGTCAGTTGAGATAATATAACAAAATTTAGTTATGTTGAAATTATGGTAAAATATCGCTTTTAATTTTTAAAATAATTGATAAAATGGTAACAAAGTAGGCTCTTCAATTAGTTGATAAAAATGTATATATGTATTAAAGCTTTATTTACAAACCGTCAAGATAGCTCTCTATAAATTGCATACATGAAAATTTCATTATTTGCGAAACGCTGGATAGCCGGTCAGAATTTCATTTTTTTGAAATATGGTAATTTATAAGCGTCATTTGTAGGCGAAAAGCTTAAGCAATATTTTTTCTTTCGAAATGTTTAAATAATCGATTTCCAATGCAGCGGTACGCAAATGATAACTTTGCGAACTTCAGCGCTTTTCATTTTTCAAAATAGACCTGAGCAGCCTTTTCAAAGTTTTTATTTGGTACGTTTGACTTCAAGAGTAAATTAATTATTTGTCCCTACGCTGTTATTTATAATTTTATGGCATAAGTCTATTTTATTCTGTCTCCATATTAGAACGATTAAAGAAAGTCAAGTGTGTGTTATCGACTAGCCAAATGACACTAAATTAACTATCATAAGCAGTGGTTTGTAGTGCCATAGCAGCAGAGTCAATTTTACAAAAACATTGAAAATTGATTGTCAATGCAAATTAATATTAACACAAATGCGCTAAAACGCAGCGTCAACGCCAACAAACTCAAACACCGCATGTCAAAAGACCAGCCATGCAGTGGCTTAACTATAGAAAAAATAAATATACTAGCAAATAATGTGTAATAAAGGGGAAATTTTTAGTAAAACCGGAAAACTTATAAAACACCACCAAGTAAAGTACAATACATGAAACAAAATGACAATAACAGTGGTATGGAAAACAACAAACAATTTTTAACTGATAGTTTAGTCAAATACATTATTTCTAAAAGAATTTTTCTATAAAGATCGGATTTTAGAATTATTTGTGGCTAACTAAAGAATCTTATTCTAGAATTATTGAAGACATGTAGATATTTTGATTTAATTTATTTATTTAAACTAAAAATCCTTATACCGTTAGGTGTCGGATTATAACCCAGTTTACAGTACTATAATATTATTATTACAGTAATATAATATCTAATATAACTTATAAAACTTATTAAATTTAATTAATATTTCTTAATTAATTTATTCCAAGCCTTTCTGTCTCTTGTCAGGTTCCTTACTTCTCTCCATTGTATGTTCCTATTCTTGCTTCGTATACTCTCTTCGCTATCCTGTTATCATCCATTCGGAGCAGGTGTCCCATCCAACCTAATTGCCTCTCTTCTACCAGTGTCAATATAGGTTTCACTTTCAGTTGTTCCGTTATATTTTCATTTCTCACTCTGTCCAGTCTTGTTATTCCTTTAATTTTCCTCAAATATCTCATCTCCATTGCTCTAATTTTACTCTCGTTTCTTCTGTTGATCGTCCAGGATTCGCTGCCATAGATTAACGAAGGTCTTACTACTTTTTTGTATACTTCCGATTTTATTTGTTCCGGAATTTCTTTTTTCCTGAGGAACGTGTTTTTCAGTGTGTTAAATATTTTCCCCACCTTACCTAATCTTTCCATTATTTCATTATCTATTTCTCCCTTGTTATCTATTATTGTACCTAAATATTTGAAATTTGTTACTTGTTCTAGTGTTTGTCCTTCTATATTGATATTGTGTTGAGGGTCTGTCTTGGCAATAATCATAGTTTTAGTTTTTTCTATATTTATTTCCATGTTTATTTTTCTGAGCTCGCGATGATAGATATTGATATTTTCCTGAAGTTTTTCCGCTGATTCTGCTAGTAGCACCATATCATCAGCAAATATTAATTCCTGTATTGTTATTCTTTTAATCTCCAACTTCCCACTTCCATATTATAGCATTCCTTTTACAGATCTTCACTACATCGTCCATGAGTACTGAGAATAGGAGTGGACTAAGCACGCATCCCTGTTTCAGTCCTATTTTTGTTTCAATTGTTCTGACTCGTTGTTGTGTGCCCTTACTATATTTCTATTGTCTTTGTATAGTGTTTTGATGACATCTATCATGTCTTTACTTATTCCTCTTCTTTCTAGACTTTCCCAAACATCCTTTCTCTTTACCCTGTCGAAGGCTTTTTTTAGGTCAATAAAGCAAATATGAATTTCCTTCTTTTTCCTTATCATTTTTCCCCTAATTGTCTGATTGTAAAATTAAGTCCTGTGTGCTTCTACCTCTACGGAACCCATGTTGTGACTCCTCCAGCAAGTTTTCAATTTCTTCTCTCAGTCGCTTCTCTAAAATTCTAGTTAACACTTTGCCGAATATACTCATTAGTGTAATACCCCTATAATTTGAGCATTCTTTTATGTCTCCTTTTTTGTATAGCGGTAGTATTATCCCTATATTCCAGTCTGTGGGTATTACTTTTTGTACTATTATTTCATTTATTAACTCGTGGAATTCCTCTACAGCTATCTCTCCCATATATCTCAACATCTCAGCTTGATTTCATCTTCCCCTGGTGCTTTCCCTAGTTTGAGTTTTCTGACTGTTTCCATGATTTCTTCTTTTGAGATTCTTTGTATCTTCTGTGTATCCCCGTGTCCTGCCCTTATTTCCTGTATTTCTTGTTCTACATTATTTCCTGCTTCTGTTAATTCTTCGAAGTATTCCTTCCATCTTTGCATTATTTCCTTCTCTTCAATTATCACTTTCCCGTTTTTGTCTTTTATATTTCTTAGTTTGGGTGGTTTATTTTGTTTTAAATGCTTTAATGTATGATAGAATAGTTTTTGGTTCTCTAAATAGTTTTCATTCATCCTGGTTCCGAACTCTTCCCATGCCTTTTTCTTCGTTTCTTTTATACTTTTCTTTGCTTCGGTTCTTGCTTTCTTGTATATGTTATAGTCTTCTTCCGATCCAGTTATTATATACTTTTTCCATTTTTCCTTCTTTTCTTTGACTATTTGTTGTATCTCGGTTGACCACCATCTACTTCCCTTCCTGTATGTATTCACAATTTTCTTTACTACACAGCTAGTTCTTGCTGCTTCTAGAATATTTTCTTTAAAATGTCTCCATTTCCTTTCTATACCTTTACTCTCAATTTTATTTTGGGCAATTTTCTTATCTAGAATTTTTTGGAAATTTTTTTGTACTTCACTCTCCTTTAGTCTATAACTTTTGATTTTTTGTTTTACTATTATCTTCCTTTTCATCTCTTGTTTATCTTTCACGTTTATCCAGAGTTCCATTTTTAGTAGATAATGGTCGCTTCCTATTTAAGCGTTTCTTTTCACCCTCACATCCTTCACTCTCTTCCAATTTTCTGTATTTATAATAAAGTAGTCAATAATTGACTTCTCGTTCCTGGAGCGGGTTTCCCTAGTGTATTTGTGTATATTCTTGTGCATTAATTTCGTGTTTGTAATCACCAAATCATTTCCTACACATAGGTCTATTAGCCTTAAACCGTTGTCATTTTTAGTTTTTTCGCCCTGCTGCCCCATGTGTCTTTCTATGCCTTCATTGTGATTGCCTACTCTGCCATTCATATCTCCCATTACAATTACATTTCTTTCTCCTATATCAATTTCCATTTGTAGTAAATCATAAAACTGTTCTTTCACTTCCTTCCTCTCATTAACATTAGGCGCATATGCTACTATTATCGTCCACATTTTCTTATTGTCTATTTTAATGTCTAGTGCCAGCAATCTCTCATTAATATATCTTTTTTCCCTAATATTATTTACTTTATCGGATGTTACTATTAATCCTACCCCTTTTGCTCCCCATTCTTCTTGCTCTACTCCTGACCAATATAGCCAGTATCTTTCGTTCAGTTCCATTTCTCCTTTCGCTTTCTTTTTGGTTTCCGTTATGCCTAAATAGTCGATATTTTGCATTTTCATCTCATCAATTATTTCTTCTTCTTTTCCTATAATACTTTTCACATTCCAGGTGCCAATTTTTATCGAGTCTCTTTTTTGTTTTATTTTCTTCGGTTCTTCTTTGTTGTATTGTTTGTTTCTTTTCCTATTTTTATGTTTTTGATGCATTACCATTTGCGCATTTCCTTGTTCATTGCCCTTTTTGCCATCACTTCCCCCTATCCTATCTTTGTCTACCATTTTTTTTCTCCCGGTACGGATTACTTTCCTCAACTGATCAACCAGAGTGCTCCCCTCCGGGGACCTTTCCGTTACTGTCCTCTTTAGGGTATTTGATTCTGAACTATCTTTCTTTGTCCGTTTTTCTTCCCTTTTTATATCACCGACTTTGTATATTTGATCGTTCACAATTAGCGTATTGAATTTTAACTGTGCCTTAAATCCTTTTTTCCGCGCTTCTTTCAGGTGTGGTATTAATGTTTTTCTTTCTTCTTGTATTTCCTTAGTGTAGTCTTGGTCGATCCATATATCGGATCCTTTAAGTTTTCGCATTCTGAAGGATTGCTAGTTTCGTACTATCTTTAATTAATTTAACGTGTATTGGTCTTTTCTTGTCCTTACTGTAACCCCCAATTCTTCTGACTTGGTCGGTTTCGGCTTTTATGTCTAAGTTCATACCTATTTTTTGAATAATTGTTAGTAGTTTGGCACTTTAATTTTCGTTTTCTTCATCTGCTACTCCTTTTATTACAATATTCTTTTTTCTTACTTCTCTTTCTAAATTGGTTATTTTTCCTTCTTGCGCTAATATTTGTGCTTTCAATTTTACATTTTATTCCTTTATTTGTTTCATTTCTCTTACTAATGTATCTAATTTTGCATTCATTTGGCTCATGTTCCCCTCTATTATTTGAAACATTTTCTCAATTTTATCGAACTCACTCATCCTTAGTTTTGTTTGATCACTTTGATTGAATTTTACCTTAATTTATTTCTCTGTTCAAAAATTTATACCTGGCTTTTAAACTTTAAAATTTTTAATTCTTATGCATTCCTGAATATATTTCCGTTTAAATATTTGATTTGTTATTTGGGTTGCCTATTTAGACGTCGTGTAGCGTGAAGTGTTTTCACCCAAGTCGACCTTTCGGTTTTGATATCACTTATCTCTCAACGTTGTGTATTTATTTGTATATTTAATATTCATTATTTCCAAATTAGTACTTAATTATCTTATTTAAAGTCTATTTTTCCTTCTTAGATATTATTTATATAATCTTATGCTATTGATTCTCTTTATGGTTAACAACTTACGTGTAAATTCAACTCGTAAAGGCTCAAATTTTGAGTTTGTTTGCGGAGCGATTGACACGCGTGCACTCACATCAATTGAACACCTAATATGGGCGCACACAAATTGCATGAAATATTAGTGTTATCTGCTAAAGTTCTCTAATATTTAAATAATAGTCTTTATTTAGTTCTCCTTTAAGTTTGGATAGTTTGTAGACTTTTAATATTTTACTTATCTTGTGTTAGTTTTGCTTCTAATTAATTTGATGCCTATTGTAAAATAAAGTGTGCGCGAGTTCGCTGAAAGCAGAATAAAAGAAAAATAGGTAGATTGTTCTAAAGTAAACAGATAAATCTAAAAAATGTCGGGATTAATTTTAAAGACTTAGTAAAGAGAACTGAATTGTTTCATAATTGGTAAAGGTGGACCCATAAAGTACCAGAAAAAACATTTTACCTCTAAAGAACCGATGACAATTAACGGACTTATTAAGCACACTTAGAGTTTTATTTAATCTTTGCGAATTAGAAACAGGATACCTTGCTTGCAACAGAAATGCAAGCAGATACATACAAAAGTAACCAAATTTGGAAGCACACATAACGTGTTATCAAATTTTTGAAGTCAAAAATGAAACTGCTCGTAAAATGAAATCGAAAATAATTAAGCAGAGAGTACTGCACGAGGAACTTAAAGCTGATTGATAGGAAAGTTTTTTGGAATTGATTTTCTAGTTTTATATTTTTTTCATGAATTAATTATTGCACTTTTCAATTATATGAAATTTATAAGACATCGAAACAGTAAAAATATTACTTTTATAAACAAATAGATTTAAATTACAATGATATAAGAGCGAGTTAAATTCTCTTAATTTCACAATTTTTTTAGGAAAAATCTTAGGCCTTTTTTGCTGATACCGAATTGAGCAATATATTACACAATTGACAAACCGTCTGGAGGACATCCCAAATGACCTTTCTGCTGTACAAATATATCGTCGTGTTTTGACACGATGTTCAGCTCCTTCCAAGCAAAAATATTTGTAAGCCACGCGGGGTCGTTTACCTAGCGAGATACTCGATCTGCTCCAAAACAACCCGTCTGCAGCTGCGACTTACATAATGGCGCCTGATACCCTTTTCGTAACTTAATTCTTCCTAAGTTTTCATTGGGACGTGGTAACGGAACGTACAATAGTAATCGCGTTCGGTGGCAGACAACTTTTTGCGCGCGAAGTGTCCCGCGCCGCTCGTAATCTCTCTATCGCCGTTCGGCAATTTTGCTTTCGCTTTCACGCTTGTCGTGCGCGCTCAATGGCCGAATCGAAAATGCAGACCGCACACCGGCTTGACAGCTCCACGGCTTGATACACCGAAATCCCGCTAAGACGATGCCATCCAGACAGCTGCGATACTCGGGGCATTCTATGACAAATCTAGGCCTTCAAAGGGAGCGCCAGCAGAAAAACAGACCCAATGAAAAACCGCTGCATTATAAAAGGAAAGGGCGGTCTGTGTGAGTTTCAATAAATGTGCTTCATGCTTTTACATTTTTAGTTCTATATATTTAAATTGATTCATCTATAAGCAAAGATTATGTTACTAATTCTCAGCCTTTCGGGTGTAAGACGATTATGGAAGCTGATCCTCTCTGTAACGACTGGTTTTGTCCATACTTTTTTCGAGTGTTTTTGTTTTATGCTGATTCTCATGTTTGTTTACAGGGGATGCCCCTCTTTACCATTACACATCTCACGTCCACGATCCAAGTTCTTCTCGGTATTCTTCTTGGCCTTTTTTTAGCAGTTCTTGTTTGGTGTACCAGTTATTTTTTTAAATGCCCGTATAATGTTAATTAACACTCTTTTATTTTTTCTCTATTAGATTAACTTTTAGTTTTCTCTGATCTTATCTATTATAGTTTTACTCTCAATTTTTCTTGATTATCTCATTATTATAGTTGTCATTTTCTTTCTTTTTTTTGTTGTTGTTTAATTAATATTCACGTTTCTCCACCAAATATAAGCATCGGAGTAACAACTTTCTTAAAAATGCGTACTCTTGTTCCCTTTATTATTTCCTTTATTTCGAGAAATTTTAATTCTGTTAAAATTTCATCCCTAATGTGATTCTTTCTTTTATCTTTTCGTGCATTCTTCCATAAGCTGTAATTCTTAATCTTAAATATTCTTGGTCTAGTTTTTTTTTTATACTCTAAGTAGCTATTTTTCTATTGCCATAGTCTTTCCCACTATCTTATTCTTTATATTGATTGTTTTAATATATCTTTCTATACTTCTAATTTCTTGTTTAGGATTCTTTTGCCCTTTGCTATAACCATGTCGGCTGTATAACACAGATCGCTTATTTTAATTTGTCTTATTTTCCGGTATCCCACTTGATAACATTTAATTTCTTGCTTTGCTTCGTTTAGCACCTCGTCTTAGACAAACGAAAGCAATAGTAGTCTTACAGCGTTCTCTTGATCTTGTTTCAAATGGATTTTATTTTTATTGCCTTACTCTGACATAATTCTGTCCATTTTCTACAGACTCTGTATTGCTTTATCGTATTGTATGTGATATTCTTTTTTGTAATGTCTTCCAAAGGCCCCTTCTTTTAATTTCGCCGAAGGCTTTTTCCATATTAATGAAGCACAGATATATACATTTCCACTTCCTTTCATTTATCATATTGTGAATATTACATAATTTAGCCTTCCATTTGACCTAAATGCATATTATGTTTCTTGGAGCGTGTTTTCTATAGTTTCCTACTATTATTATAGCGTAAATTTGAGCTACAGTACTCAGAAAGGTAATATCTTCATAGTTCTGGCAGTTGTTACTGTTTTATTATTCAAACATTGGGATTATAATGCCCATTTTTCAAATGCAAACGTAATTATTTATCTGTCAGTGAAGATAGAACTAAAGCAAATGAAGAAAAGTATAAAGAACCGTATAACATTTTTTTAGACACAAAATTATTAAGGACCACCTCCAACAGTTCTTTGAATTGTTGATGTAAGATCAAACTTCAGATCACATACCTGTCATGGTCAGCATATTGATAATTAAAAAGAAATGCAAGTCAACACTGTACAATAAGATCACTGACTGGACTTATTTAAAGAATTGATAGATCAGAAAGTATATCTACGCTTATGTCATAAAATAACAGAAGCTGATATAGAGGATGCAACGAACTTTTTCATCACTTTTGTTCAAGAAGCTCCTTTACATATAAGCTAAAAGAACGACATGTGCTAAATATGTCTATGGAAATAATGGAACTGGTATCTGAGAGAAGAAAAGCGCGACTTATATGCCAAACAAGTCATCCTGTTAATAAGAATATTTAAAACAGACATAAACAAATTAAAGACAAAATTAAGAGAGTTCAAGAATAAAACTTTTACTACTTATTTCCAACATCTAACCACCAAAGATAATACAATCTGGAAGGCAACAAAAGGATCTGAACGTCACATCCCACAATTTCTCCACTTTGGAAGTCTGGGGGTACCTAAGACAAATATGTTTGTGGAACGTCTGCATCATTTGCGTAATTTCTTGCGCAAGTCTTTCAACAGCACAATAATGATCCAAACCCAGAAACGCAAGACTTCTTGGATGCTAATCACCAGTTATCTTCGCCAATTAAAGAATTCAAACTACAAGAAATAGAACACGAAATAAAATATTAAAAAAAGTAAGTCATCAGAAATCGATCTAATTACTGGAAAAGTTTTATCCGAACTACGGTTTATTGTATATATAAAAGTTATTTAATTCTATTCTGAAACTCAGCTGAAACTGAGCCCACCCAATTTAAACGCCAAAGCCTTTTACCGGTATTATCAAAACTTTTAGAAAAGCTACTATTAAAAAAATAAGTAAAGATAATTTTCCAGCGGATTGTATACCCAATTATCAGTTTGAGTTTCGTCGTAGTTACTAAATCATACAACAGTGTCATTATTTGACACAGCCTTTGAAGAAAGGTAATGCTTATCAGTCTTCTTAGATGTGAATCAAATGTTTGACAACGCTTAGCATAAGATCCTCTTATGTAAACTCAAGAGCGTATTCCCGCATAACTACTACGAACTGCTAAGATTACATTTGCTATATCCTACATACCAAGTCAAACATGGCGACGTCCCTCAAGGTAGCGTGTAATATGCCTAACGGCACATGAAGATTTAGCTGTTGCATCACAGCAACTGCAGAACTACCTAAAACTTTTGCAAGATTAGCTGAACCAATAGAGAATCAAAGTTAATGAAGGCATGTCAATTAACGCGGCCTTTGTATTACGAAAACAACAGTGTCCTCCTGTCTATATTAACACAGTAGAAATACTACATGCAATCGAAACTTGCTATTTAGGACTTCATCTAGACATCAAGCTAACTTGAGAAACTCACATTACAAAGAAAAAAAAGAAACGGACCTTAAACTTAAAAAAATGACTTTGTCAATCGGTAGATCTCCACTTTTCCTTGATAATAAATGTCTCCTCTATAAAATAATACTTAAGCCAATCTCGACCTAAGAACCGGAAATGTGGGGATGCTCTAATGTGTCCAGCTTAAGCAGTATTCCGAAATCGCAATCTAAGGTCCTGAAGAAGATTTTCCGTGGTATGCTAACAACGACACTCTACATACGGATTTAAAAAAGCCAACTGTAAACGAAGAAATCTACCAATGTGCAGCAAAACATAACCGTTCCAACTCATCAGTTCAACTTCTATTTAAATCTCCATCTTTTAAAAGGCTTAATAAAAAATGGCCTTGTGACATGCTCAACCAATAACGTCTCTATAGTAATAGCAATAGGTTAATTCCTTCAAGTTTTATTATCAGCAAATCAGTTCATAGAGCTAATGTGTATGTTTTCTAGTGCATGTACGGAGTTCTGATTTCTGATGTATTTAAAAAAATAAAATATATTTTCATTTTTTTAAGAACATATTTTTATTTTTTATATTTTTTTTAATATAAAGATATGCTAACATCGCCTCCCTTCTCCTCCCTTCTCCTCCCCTCCCCTCACCTCCCCTAACCAAATTTATTCTATCGCTCTTTTGTACCTTAATGTTGTTATGGCCTCTTTGCACTCTTACTATATTTTTTCGATTTCCAAACATCTATGAAACGCCATCTTCAACTTTCTTATTGTTTTTTCCCTCTGTTACTTATTAATTCTTTTGTTAGGTTGTTTTTTCCTGGCCTTTCTGGTTTTTCGTTTCTTTCAATGCGCTTATTATTTCTCTGTTTTTTATTTTTGGCTTTTTTATGTTTATTACTTTTTTTATTTTTTTTATCTTGTAATTTTTTTACTGTAGAGCTTTATTTTGCTGTTATCTTTTACTTCTTTTTTTCTTTATCTTTTATTGCTAGTATCTTTTTTAACCCATGTCAGGTTTTAATATTTTCATATATGGTTTGTTTCTGTAACTTAATGAATTACAACGTCCTATTTTGTGATTTTATTTTGTCTTATAGTTCTTATTAATTTCTTTAGTTTAACAAATTCTACAATCCTTTGTTCAGTTGTGTTAGTTCGCTTCTCCTCTTCAACATTTTTTTACTGTACGGAATAGTGTTTTAATTTTTTTTATATTGTGGTTATTTTCAGACTAAGTCTATAATTGTTTCTTTTACGGTTTAGTTAATTTCGTCTATTTTTATGTTTATCTAGTCTTTGTCTTGTAACTGAATTTTTACTCCTTGATATTTGTCAGAAATTTATTTTAATGTTTGAGTGTTTATATATATATATATATATATTTTAAATGTATATATATATATATATATATATATATATATATATATATATATATATATATATATATATATATATATATATATATATATATTCATTTTAGTTTTATATTTATGTGTAACTTGGCCCTGACTAATCTGTGGTCGTTTCCAATAGTACAGATATTCAGAGCACCGACATCTGTAACCATTTTTTTGTTTCTTGTTAACACGTAATCGGTTTTGTTTTTGATAGTTATTTGGTCTGATCCATGTCTATTTATTTTGTGGTTTCTTCTTGAAAAATTAATTTATTGCTCATGTTCCAGAAAATTATATCACATTTCACCTTTTTTATTTCTTGTACTACATCCGAAATTTCCCATCCTGTACTCCTTTTCGTCTTTTCTTTTGCCCACTTTTGCATTAAAGTCTCCTATAATTATTTTATATTCCGTTGAATCATCTTTAAGTGCTTTCTATTGGTTGCGTTGGAGCATATAGCTGAACTATTTGTAATTTCTAATTTTCTTATTTAGCTCTGTTATAAGATATGCAACCCTTTTTGATATTTATTCGTACGTTTTTATTCTGTTCGCGATGTTTTTCAATATGATGAAACCCCCTCTTGTTCCGTTTTGTTTTTAATCTGAGGGGTACAACAAGTTGCCTGAATTTGATCTTATGGTTTTTTCTTTCTAACTTCCGCCAGGCCTACTATGCTCCATTTTATTTTCGACTGTTCTAGTTTATGTAATCTATTGCTAGATTTTAACATTTGTACATTATAAGTGCCTATGCGTAGTGTTCTGCTCTTAGCCGATCTTTTAGATGTAGACGCTATTTGCAGCCGCTCGCTTTGAGCCAGACGCGAAAAGTTATCTTCCTTTCGCCTTCCCCATAATTGTAGACTTTATCCGTAACCCTGGACAAGGAGTCCTTACATAGTACTAACAGCCGGAGCCAACTGAACACCGGATTTTTTTTAGCGAAGTAACTCTTCAATCTCTCCTCCTTTTTTATTTTTTGAGTGATAAGCGGAGTTATGAAAGAGTATAACACTGTTTATACTACCTACCAGTTAAAAGAAGAGACAGCCTACCTGCACAACTTTGTAAAGCTCAATGATATTAAAAAAAGGATTAGAATAACCTGGATATCAAGTAACATAATCAATATAAACTATAGATAAGCTACAAAACCATTAAATATGTTCTTTGTAGTCTTCCAGTCACCAGACAAAAATAAGAATGTTTACGCAATTAGAATCCTACAAAAAAAAATAATCAAAATTAAATCTTAAAATGTTAAAAAAATTGTTCAATATAGTGTCAAATATAAGGCTACCCAAAAATCTATTGTAATAGGCCCTATTTATGTGTTGAATGTGGTGATTTGCATAATACTAAAAGCTTTAAAAAAACTAATTATTGTAATTTATTCAAAAGTAATAATACAGTAATATCCATGCACCAACCACAAATATCTCAACAAATTTAAAATTCCAAGCAGACAGACAAACATAGCACAATTGAAAATGATAAATAATTCGGTAATTGTGGAAGAAAGTTCTTGATAAATTTAAATTTCTACTCAACTCACAGAAGAGCATGGTTTTAAATATGGTACAACGCTGCTAAATAAGATAAAAAAATTTAGAATTGTAAATGAAATGTCAGAATCTTTGTGCAAAGTGAACGCAGATACTCAAATACTGAGTGAATAGGCCACCCGCCAAAAATCTAAACCCGGAATTGAACCTGAGCCCGTCCATACAGCAGCCAAGCGCTTTAATTGGGTAGCCACGCTATTATGGTACTTAACAGTTTTTCTTATTGCACCGAAATAATTCTTATACATTTTAAAAACAAGTATCTATTATAAATAATATTCACATATTAAAAAAATAACATTTTTTGGGTAAAATTATCGTATAGGTATATTTATGTAAAATTGGGATACATTTTCCAAGAGAAATACGTCTTAATTCATGTTCTTTTGCTTCATGCTGCCTGTATAAAACAGTTTAAAACTTTTAAATGATTTTATTAATATACGTAACTTTCCTTAGTCAAATCAAGTGCATATAGGATGGAAAATTTTATACTTTAGACTTTGAATAGACGGACGCGTCGTAATTACAATTTTTTTTCTTCTCCAGTAGCATTTTTCTTTTTCAAGTCATGCTTTTAGCTTGTCTAAAAGTGTTGTATGGGACAACACTAGCTTTTTCTTATATCGATTAGCAATTAGATCGATTAGCAAAGTGGTTTCCGATTGCAAAAAGTGATGTCTTTACTTTTCCAGCCGATTAAATTGCATTAGCTTTCTTTAGAATTATTTTTGTCTTTTACGTTCATTCGATTTATTACATTTTAGCTGTGTAATGATGTATCATCACTTGATATCTCTTACTTTCCTTTTTTAATAAATCTAAGCGCTCGGGTGAGATTATCTTTTTAATTCCATCAAACAAATAAGATATAAAAACTTTCTAAATCTTTATGACAAATATGGAATGCTTGTTTATACGGTGTTTTTGGATGTCAATGGGCTTTAACTAAAAAGAAAAACGTTGAAATAGTCTTCTTTATCTATTGATTTTCGTCTGCTTTTCTAACATGGCCATTTCATAACCTTTTTTCTTCTATGACACTCAGTACACCTTTTTCTATCCCCTTTTGTGTTTTATTTTCTTTTCCTTCGCCAGTATTTTAATTTCGTAGCTCTTATTTTATATTTTTTCTTATACAACACCCAGTTTTGTGCTCAATAAATTATTATACTTTATGTTGTGTGTTTTTAGTAAATCCTAGTATTTCTCTTATTTTGTTGTTTATTTTTTCTTCAGTTGCTCTCTTCTTCAATATATTAAATCACGGGTACTCACATTTACCCTCGCCTTTAATTTTTAGGTTTTCTTTAACATCTATGTTCCTAATTTCTGCATTTGTATTTGCTACACAATCAGTTTTTTAAAATTAATTTCGATGCTTGTTTAGTATATTTTTGCTTGTCGTTTTCTAATTATATAACCCAAATTGTCAACCTGTGCATATAATCGTCAGTGAAACTTAGTATGAATAGATTTTTTTGACGAATTGGGATTCCTAGTCCGCTAGTGCTCTAAGTAAATCTTAAAAAAGCTTAGTGATGTTGAGCATTCTTTTGTCTATAAATAGTGTTGTGTTCTATTCCTGTTATTTTTGTATAGTTTCTGGTCTGCTTAAATTATTTCCTTTGTTACACCTATCTTGCGCTTGGCACTTTAAAATTTTTTCCCGATTACCGAATCATATGCTTTTTTGAAATCTATCAAGGTTAGATGTGTGTTTCTGTTCTTCGCCTGTTTCTTTTCTATTAATTGTTGTGTAATATATGTTAGCTATACAGGACGTTTCTACATTAAATTCTATTTTACTTTTTACTATTTTTTCTTGTTATTCCGTTTCTATTTTACTTTTTATTATTTTTTATATATTCTTCCTATTGCTGCTATCACACTTATGCCTGTATAGTTTTCGCTGAATCTAGGGTTGTTCTTTTTGAATATGGAAATGATGTAAACTATTGTCCATTCTCTCTAGTAATTTCTCCCTATTCGTTGCTTTTTCTAACATATTGTGTATCATTTGAAACAATTTTTTCGACTTGTATTTTACTAGTACCGGGACAATTCCTCCAGAAACACCAGATTTGTAAGTTTTTTTATTGCTCTGCTTACTTTTTTTGAATTATTTTTATTTACCCTTGTTCTGCAGCGGTGTTATCTTTTATTTTAAATTTTTTTTAGTCAGTAAGTTCTATTTGCATTTTTCCATTTCCATTTTTTCCATTTGTATATATGGCATATGTACTTTTTCTTTTGTATTTATTCTTAGTGCTTTAATTAATTAATCGCCAAAATTCTGAGCTTCTTGCCCATCCAACTTATTGCTGAACATATTAACATGCTTTGTCTTATTTTATTATCATGTTCTTTGTTACCTGCCTTTTCACCTTTACATTGTTTGGTTTATATTCTTGTAAATCCTTTTGGTTTTTTAGGTTTAGCCATTTATTGTAGAGTTTCTTTTTCTTTTTTATTATTTACGTTGTACGTCGAGGTCCGGTCCTGGGCACAAGTGTAGTAAACACAGCTGATTTCGCGTGTACAAATAAAAGTGATTTTACAATAATAAATTCAGAATCTTAAGGTAAAACACCCTGCAATTAGTGTAACAAGATAGCAGCAAGGAAGAAACATTGGAGTAAGGTAGGAAAAGACAATTTTAAAGCCATTTATAACGAAATTTAAAAGACGGCAAGAAGCGGACGACGACCTCCGCGGAGCCGATCCGGGTCAGCCGCTTAGCGCGCCGTGCATATTTTACGCAGAGTAACAGGCCCGGCCTTAAGTTTTTTCACTTTTTCAACTGTCACGGTAAAAATTATTAAAACCACTCGTAGAAATGGAAGAAAACAGTACAGAACCACAGAGTATGATGAAACTTTTACAGGAAATAAACAGAAAATTAGAAAATATAGAAGAAAGTAACGGGAGAATGGAAAAGAAGTACGATAAATTTCAGGAGGAACTCAATAAACTAAAAATGATAACGCAAAATTGAATACGGAAAATAAGTCACTGAAACAGGGACTTTTACTGCAAGAAAAAGAATCGAAATGTTAGAGAGGGAAATTGGGAAAAATAAAATAATCATACACGGAGTGGAGGAGCAATCAGAGGAGAAAGATATACTTTTAAAAGAGAAAGTAAGAGTAATTTTACGCGATATGGACATAGTTATGAATATGGAAGAGGAAATAACAGAGATAAGAAGATTAGGAAGTGAACAGAAGGGAGGAAGAAGACCAATAAGTTTAGAGTTAAGAAACTGGAATAAAAAGATAGAGATTCTAAAATCAACAAAAAAACTAAAGGGCACCAAAATCTACCTAGAGGAAGAATAATCAAAAGAAATCCAGGAACAACGGAGGGAATTAATAACATATATGAAACAATATAGGCAAAATGGCTACTCTGCCATCCTAAGATATAACAAACTGGTAATAAATGGAGAGGTAGTTACACTCGATAGACTAAAGCAACTGGATAAGCAGGACAGAATGAGAATGGATGATGACAAAAGAGGGGACGATCCGGAAAGTGTGGCAGAGAAAGAGATCCCAAAAAAAGGAAGAACTATGAGCCAGAGATCTCCAGAAAGTAACAATGAGGCGGAACTACGAGAAAAACTACTCAAGATAACGAAGACGAGTAGATTTTCAAAAAACGAACAAAAGTAGTTACAAAGCAATCTCCAATGACGACTGAAGAAGAAACGGCTAAGAAAAAGGTTAAAGATGCAGATATGAAGAAAAAATACAATTATACAGAAAAAGCATACAAAAACAATACGGAACACAAGACATCAACGAATTATGATTCAATAGCAAAAGAAACAGGAACAGGAAAAAATACGAAAAAACAATACCAGCAGTAAAGAAAGACGTTAATAAAGTAAACATAGGGACATGGAATATAACGGCGTTAAACGGAAAGGGGATAGAAATAACGGAAGAAATGAGCAAGTTCAAAATAGATATTTTAGGAATAAGCGAAACGAAGAAACAAGGAAAAGGAAATATAAAGCTAACGAATGAGTATACGTTATATTACTCAGGAACAGATCTGGGACAAAGAAGTAAAGAAGGAGTAGGAATAATTATCGCCGATAGATGAAATAGAAGAGTAATAAAAGCAGAAACAATTAATTCAAGAATAATGGCAGTAGAAGAGGACATGGGTCAAATTTTCTACATAATACAAATATATGCTCCGGTAGAGGAGCAGAAGTAAATAAGAGGAAGAATTTTATGAACAACTACAGAGGACAATAGATAGTGCGAAAGAAAAGAGTAACAAAATACTGATAATAGGAGACTGGAATGCTAGGGTAGGCAGCAACATAAATACAGGATTAGGCAGCTTGGGACAATACGGAGAAACGACACAGAACAGAAACGGGAGAAAAATGATTGAATTCTGCATAGCAAATGACCTAATAGTCGGTAATACTTTTTGGTACCAACCACTAGAAGAAAAGTACACTTATGTAGCAGAAGAACGAGGAGCAAGAAGCCTCATAGATTACGTGGTATACACTAGGGAACTAGAACAAAAAATAGATGAAGTGAAAACAATAGTAGAAGCGGAACTCTCCACCCAACACAGATTGGTGAGAGCATTACTAAATGACATAAATATTACAGAAGAAGAGAAAAGAATACGAGAGAATACCAGTATATAAACTAAAAGATACTGATAGGGCAGAAAAGTACAAGAAAAGCATAGATGCCGAACTCAAAAATTTGAACTAAAAAGAAAGGAAGGGACAGTGGAAGAAGTATGGAAAGTATTCAAAGAAACATTGATAAAGAACGCCAGACAGATCTGCGGAGTAAAGAAATTTAAACAGGACACCAAGAGGACCAGATGGTGGAACGAAGAGGTAAAGAGAGCAATTAGAGAGAAGAAAAAAGCATGGAAGAAAGTCAAAAGTCAAGAGGACAAAGAAGATTATATAAGAAAAAGAAACAAAGCCAAAATAGACATAAGAAAAGCAAAGACTCAATGCTGGGAAGAATTTGGACGGGAACTAGATGAACTATACACTAAAAACAAACATTTTTGGGGAATAGTAAAAAAGTTAAGAGGTAATAAAGGAAAAGAAGTAAGAGGAATAAGAAACAAAAACAATGAATTAAAAACGGAAACAACAGAAATACTACATGTATGGAAGGAATACTACGAGGAAAAATTTGAGGAAAACCGAAAGCAACAGGAAGAACAAGATGAATACGAAGGTACGGATGAAGAACAACAAGAAAACAATTAATACACTTAAACTTGGCAAGGCAGGGGGAGCAGATGGTGTCGAGGCAGAGATGATAAAAGTCATGGGCCCTGAAGGAAAGATATGGATACATGAAATATTTAAGAAAGCATGGAAAGAAGAACGGATACCGGAGGATTGGGAAAACAACATAATTATACCAATTTACAAAAAAGGAGAAACAGGAAAATGTGAAAATTATAGAGCCATCTGCCTTTTCTCTACAGTATTCAAAATGTATACGAAGATTCTGCAAAAGAAACTCATACACTATATAGGACAACAGACAACATACACATAATAAGAAATATAACGGAGAGAACAATAGAAAGAGGAGGAGAGCTGTTTGTGACACTCATAGATTTAAAAGCAGCGTTTGACAATATAAAGAGAAGTCACATATGGGGGTATTTGGCAGAATTACAAACACCAAGAAAACTCATCAGGAAGATGTACCAGAATGTCAAAGGGAAAGTGCAGATGAACGGAGAATCTTCAGACACGTTCCTCATGACAAAAGGAATAAAACAAGGAGATAGCCTTAGTCCACTGCTATTTATAACACTGATGGACAAAATCTTATTAAACACAAGAACAAAAATACGGCATCTGCAAACACAAATAGGACATTACCAACTAAGGCCAATCAAAGTAGACAATTTAATGTACGCAGATGACATAATACTCATAGCAGACACCCACAATAAAATGAAGGGACTGGTTAAAATATGGAGTGAAGAAATAGAGAACATAAGTATGGAAGTAAACACTAACAAAACAAAAATGATGATTATAAATAACAAAAAATCAGAGATGGTAAGAGGAATAGAAATAAACGGGAATACAATAGAAGTAGTCACAGCAGTAGAATATCTTGGCTCCGTAATAACAGATGACGTAAGAATAGAAGTCGACATAGCAAATAGAATGAAAAAGACGAGGAACATATACTACGCAATAAACAAACCAATATTACAAAAACAAGAAATAGACAAGCAAGTGAAATTGAAAGTTTACAACACAATAGCAAGACCAACATTAACATATAGTAGTGAGACATGGACCATAAACAAAAAGCACGAAAGCAAGATCAATGCTGGTGAAATGCAGTTCCTAAGAAGAATCGAGGGGAAAACCAAATGGGATAGAGAGACGAACGAAAGAATCAGACACACTCTAAGACAAGAAGGAATAATGGATTTTATAGAAAGAAAGCAACTAAGATGGTATTTCCACATAATAAGAAAAGATGAACAATCGCTACTAAAAAAGATCACAGAGTCAACAGGAGAACGAAAGAGGAAAAGGGGTATACCCAGAAAGAGGTGGACACAAAGGATCGAAGAAATCGGTATCAAGAGGAGCAAAACATTGGCAGATATGAAAATAATGGCAAAGAACCGGAAAGAGTGGAAGGACTGGACCTCATATCCGACACCCTGAAGGGGTATAAGGAAAAGAAGAAGAAGAAGATGTTGTACGTCTACTAAGGTTTACTTTGTATAGGGTTTTTCTTTTTTCCTAGTACTTCTAACGCAGCTTATTTTCCGGTATTTTTTATATGTTTGTAGTTTTCCTTGATGTTGTCATAACTAAACTGTACCAAAGCTTGATCTAATCTTTTCTGGTATAGGTTTTTTACTGTGTAATTCTATAAGAGGTATATCTTAAAATTTTTGACTTAAATTTACTCTGTGCTTGAAACTTAAGTTTTATTTTTTATGTACCACGAGAATGCCATTTTAGATACTAACAGCTTATAATCAATTTCACACCCTGTCTCTCTCTTCACACCGACGTGTCTTACTCTTATTGCGGTGTTGTTTCTCGTAATAGAAATTTTATATCTCTTGTTTCTTGTATCCAGTTATATTTAAGGGTGTCCTTATGTCGTTAAAAACTATTAGTTATTCTAAGATTACTTACATTTAGTTTCCATAGTTTCATTATTTTGTCTTGTTGTCATTGATAACTTCCTCTTCATATGGTCCCAGCGTATTATTATTTATTTTTGTCACTTCTATTCTTATTCTTGGGATTGGTCCGCTTTCTGAATTTTGAGATAAGGTTTACGTTAATGCTCTAGTAACGATTCAAGCACTCAAAAACAACGACAAAACTGTAGTTTGAAAAATCAAGTAATCACATTAAGAATAGTTTTCTCAAACGAATGGATATCTGCAAAAAGAGTCAAAGCAAACACTCGGAAGGTATTGTATTTCATAATGAGTGACACACTTTGCGTTCTGAATTTAAATAAAAATATCGTAATAATCTTTAAAACACAGCGTTTTTTATAATTTAGAGTAACACATTGTAATGAAAGACCCTGTAATATTTGACTGCTTAATTCGCCAAACTTTCTCTTTATATAAGAATAACATTTTGGTGAAATAGACATTAACGGGTTTTTTTTCTAACTAAAGTTACGCGTTTACCATAACTGACGAATATTAAGCAGCACATGAGATCACATTTCCGCCGCCGTGCTAAATCAATAAGTGACGACAATTTCCAAAAAGTTGAAGGAGTCAAAACGCCTGCCTCGGAGCAAAGAACTCTTTGAACCTATTCGCCTCCACTCCTCAAATTCGAGCAATTTCCGTTTCAATTAAATATTCGAATCGGAGCAGTCGAGCTTCCTTGAAAGTTTTTATCTATATTTCAAAGCGTACGATTTTCGCAGCCGTTTGCGTGCTTTGTGTACTTTTTAGGTGTGGTCCTGTGTCGAAATACAATGCCGTAGCCAAAGCGTTTCCGAAATAACGCGCGCGCCAGTTCGGCTTCCAGTGCTATTCAAGTTACAGGAGTTGATCATTTTTCATGTTGTCGTTGGATCGACTAATGACAGAATATGTAGGTGAAAGGAATTTTAAAGTATATTACCAAAAAAAAAGTTATTTTATATTTGAATTTAAATTCTAAGATAGAGTAAAGCTCATACAGTATCGTAACTCAACTTATTTTTTTAAATAATACACCTGTGTTTTGGTACGCAATGAAAAGCATGTGCGAATTGTATTATTAAATTTTACACACAGCCTATTTTGTGCGACTGGTGGGTAGATTATTACAGAAATAACCACAACGAACTTTTTCGTTTATAAAGTAAACTATGCATTAATTTTTTAAATAAATATTGTGTTTTACAAAAATATTTACTGTTGCTTAGTACATCTAAGTTGAATATAATGTTAATTAGTTGTGTAGATATATAAATGCACTATAAATTTTTTGTTGATTTATATAAGGAACTACCTAGACACTTCTGTAATTAAAAACCTACTTTATAAAACTGATGGTTAGTTTTAACAGCAAAAGAAATGAAAACTTAATTATCCTCCACATGACAATACATGCATCTCTTCCAGTTGATGAGATATGGGTAGCAAACAAGCGTTATGGTTTTCCATTAATAAGGTTAAGGTCCCATACTTTTAAACAATGTAAAAAAATATGTTATTTAAAGTGTTCCAAAATGATTGACATATCAATTTTCTTTTGACTGCTCAATGAGTAGAAAAAAGACATTATTAGAGATATTAACCCTCAATTTCTATGCAATTATGCTAGAGTTCCAAGTTTTTATAAAAATGCGGAAAACTATTTTTTAGGTGTAGCACATCACTGGTGAAACTCTTCTATTGCATCAAACTGAGCGTAGTCGCTAGTAACATCCGGCGAATATAGGGCGTGAGGTAGCATGGTATACCCGAAACCCTGCATGGTGGTAACAGCGTGTATGGCTAAGCATTGTCATGTTGAAGCGTCTTTCGTGGCAACAATGCTAAATATGTCTACGAAATTACGTAAATGACTTGCAGTACCACTCACTGGTAATTTTTTACGAGAGAGTAACCAGACTATCGACAGAATCCTTTCTCAATAACAAAAAAAAATTTACTATTCTATGGACTAAGTTGCCTTTTTCGTCTGCTATGAGTATTCAATTAAAGAACTTCTTCGGATGCACGATATACTACTGCAGAAACTATTGGCGTATTGCCATATACGTCTGCATTTGTTAAGTAGTAAGAGTAGAAATTTATTGTGCATAGATCTTTGTCATCTACAAAATCTTATAGTTAATAGTGTGCAAAGTTTTGTGTTCTCTACTATCAAGTTTAGTTTGCTTTTCTTAGCTGAGTTCTTACTGTTTTAAATTTTGATATTCAGTAAAATAGTTCTACGACTTGGTGCTGCATTCCCATGCAGGCCATAAATCTCAAATAGATGTCTGAAACAGTCACTCTTCCCTCTCTTTATATAAACTACACTGTCTATTTTTCCCATTATTGTCAACTTCTATGTTGCTTTGTTGACATCAGTCGCAGCACTGCACGAATGACTCACTACCTTTCCTATCGTGTGTGTCCAGTTATCCCATCTAGTAACATTACATGGTAATGTAGTTTATCTTTACATATCCACTGCGACAAGATCGAAATATAAAAAATCTATAAATTCTATCAGCACTTATAGTTATTTTTTGGAAATTCCTCGATGTATATACATTAATATCTTACTCGCTTTTACTTTTTAAGTTTAAGCACAATACTAATATGGAGCAAGTTATTGAAAAGTACACCGGTGGTACTGAATAGAAAGACGCGCTTTTTAGAGGATTTAAAGATCAGAAATCTTGGTTTTCAAATTTTATAGTTGTGCCGATTTCTATTCCAATTTCAAAACTGCTGAGAAAGATTTTTTTAATTCCTCCTATTTGTTTACGTAATTATATAATGCAAAATCACAGTTGCACCGGTAATAGAAAATATAATACAAAAGGAATCAACAGAGCTGTGTTAAATTAAAAGAAAAATTATATTTTTATACTTTTATGTGCGATAATCTGTTTCCCTCTAATTTAATGTTTTGTGACGGTGTTATGCATGATGCCATCTAAAGGCCTTAGTTTTACTTGTCCATTGTTAAAAGCCTATAACAGGTATTTTTGCTTCTCAATATTGTACAGCAGTGTTATTAGAGGTGGGATATTTTGGTAGTTTTGGTTCCTAATTTATTTTTTAAATTTTGTTTTGTGTCTATTATGTTATATTGATCATTTTCATTTTCTAAACTTACACTATTATCACTTGTGTAGTCACGTTACCCAATCAATCATTAATAATTTTTCTTTGTTTTTGATTACTTGGTATTGGATTTGAAATTCTTTTTTATCTTGTACTACTTCTCATTTCTTATCAGTACAAGATAGATTAAGTGATGATAACTCTCGTTATGTAACCACTGGGGTTCATTTAAGTATCTTATTTGTTGTTGGTGTTAGGGTTGTGACATTAGTTGTAAATAATAATGCATGTTTGACATTTGACATTTTAATTATAGTATAATGGGCGATCAAAAGTTTCCGCTCAATGCCCATACAGTCCAGAATCGATATGTCAATCAGACATATTTGTCGTGAGCCTGTCGACCCTTTAAGGCCTTTTTAAGGGTCCGAATGCATGATAATCGCCATGGGGAGATTAGGACTGTAAGACGGGTGCTCGAATGTCTCCCACTTGAGTTGGAGTACCTTCTGCGTTACGTAATTTGCGGTATGGGGACGTGCGTTATTATGAAGCAGCAGCACCCCTTGTCGTAGTTTTCTTCCACGTTTCGCCTTAATTGCACGTCGTAATTTCTCCAGCGTTTTGCAGTACCGTATCCCAAGTGATGGAGGCACAGGATCCTTGAAATCAATAAACAATGGGCCCCGGTAACCAAAGGACAGGGTGAGCATCACCTTTCCACTAGATGAGTGGCTCTCGAACTTCTTGGGACGAGGGGACGATAGACGACATCACTGCATCGTCGACGCTTTCGACTCCGGTTCCCAGTGGTGGCACCAGCTTTCGTCGCCTGCAACAATGCGCTCAAAAAATGTGTTGCCTTTAACATTGAAACGCATCATTTGCTTCAGGCAAACAGCCATCCGGTTTCCTTTTTGTTCGGCATTCAACGCCCGGTGTATCCACTGGCTGCAGATTTTACGGTAGCCTAACTCCTGCCGGATAATGTGTTGCACGCTATCGACGCTGATGTCGAGATTCTTTGCTAGCGCACGAATGGTTATGCGACGTTTCGCCCTAATTTCATCATCAACCGCCCGCTTCTTGTTGTCCGTAGTGGATGAGGTTGATTTCCCAGATCGACCAGCGTTTTGTGTCGAATCGCGACCAATACGGAACTTTGCGCAGCGGTGATTTTCGACAGACATGCTGCCCCATACATGTTCTTCATTTTCCGATAGATATCTACCATTGTAGAAAAGAATAACAGCACGTTGGTCCAGTTTGGACGCATTTGATAATAACGTCGCCATAGTTCACGCTTCCGCATTTAACGCACCCACGTCGGAAAGACACGAATGTCACGCTAATCCCTTGGGTTGATGTCGGTGCTTATATTTCTGCATCGTAGTGGTGCTAATTTGCATATAAGTTGCAACAAAGCCATCAAACAAAAACTTTTTGATCGTGCCTTATATACTGAGTTTGACTAATTTTATTGTAGTTCGAAGTAGTTACTATAACAAACGATGGTCATTTTGAGCCACAAACTTGAAATTGAGAATTTTATTGTACTATCCACTGAAATCCACTGAATAATAAAAATAAGACTAACATGTTTAAATAATAACACGTAATGCACCAAAATAACAAACTAAATATTAATACAGACAATAGAAGTCCCATTCTTAGTTGCCCAAATAAAATTATATGTGCTATGGGCAGTGATTTTACGATTTTAAGTGGAGATACACATTTGATTGGTACAAATTTTTGTATTGCCAATTTATGTCTATTTACAATCTGCTTAATTTAAATTATTTCAGTTGTCTTGGGTTCACTAGAAACAAAACCGTAAATCGAGTGTATAGAATCTTTATAGTCTACGATTCTGTTCACTGTTATCGAATAAGTTTATTACTATTAGATTTTTTTGTAATTTATTCAAGTATTGGTTACTAAAACGCACCATGATAATAACTTCTATGTGTATTAAATTTATTAGTTTTTCTTCATATTTTACAAAAAAGTGCCGTTTGTGCTGATAAGATTTCAAAATACAAAGGAATGTATGCAGCGGTCGAAGTTTTAAGTTGTAAAGCAATCCCTCTTGTAAAACTTATCGAACGCTCGATTCATATTGGTAAAGCTGTACAATATTCCTTTATTTGTTCAAATACATCGTTGATGTGATATACTACTTGACGGATTTGCTCGATACTAAAGAGTGGATTCCTCAATCCAAATTAGTGATTTGGTATTATTCCAAATTCTTGAAGTACAGTCATTATGGGCTTAAGCGATAATTCTTTGAAAAGCTTACTTAATATTGGAAAAAGTCTTGTGAGCCTATAAGGTCACACTTTATTTAGGGGTTTGTTGGGTTTTAAATAAAAATAATTTTTTCTGTTTTCCACTGATTTAGTTTTCAGTATTGCGTTACAAATATAAGTGACCATTATAATTCCAGTTTTATAATACGCCCCACATTAAGATTATACCATAGTGCTCATTTTTTTTGGTAACTAGAAATCATTGTTTTTGCGTCATTTTTGGAGAAAACTATATTCAGATAGCTTAGTATTTCTTTATGTGTTAGGTGCCTTTACTTCTAGTAGTTTAAAAACCGTTTCAAGATGTTTAGCAAAGATTTGTGTCATCGTCTCTCTTTAACCAGTTCTTGTTTTCTTTCCGAATCGGTGACACGATTTGTTGTAGTTGTTTAAGGCGCCTTGTAGCCTCCACCAATGAGTAGACTGTAGCTACAATGACCTGTAGTCGTTTCATGGCAAATTTATATTTCTTTAAATTATCGGCTAGCTCTATTATATCTAAACTTTTCTTCAGAACAGCGCCTATTCATCACTGCTTACGCAACTTCCCCCTTTCAGATATTTTTTCTTGATTAAAATGGGATATTCTCATTTACTGGATTTGTAAAGAGTGGCAAGTGTGGTTATTCATGTTGATTTCATTATTAACTACTTTGATGAAAAATTTAATTTAACAGTTCCTTAAATTGCTCCCCATTTGTTATGTGCGTATGTAACTGTAGCGACTTAATATTAACTGTGAGCTTAAGATGAGTAATACAGGAATGTAGTGAAAACATGAATCTAAGCTCTCTCCCTCTTTAGATTTACCTTATCAAAAAAATAGTTACAAAAATCCTTAAACAGACTAGGATTTTTCTAGATTAGTTGGCCAGTATTTTATTTTCACTCTTCTAGCACTACTCTATGGTATTTAGTACCATAAGTTCTGAAATCAGCAATATTGAAATAGGTACGTTGAGGTTGAAAATAAGCTTCAAATACAAGTAATATGTTAATTTGGTTCATATAAAAACTAGTTGTGAACGACGCTGCGTCAGACTATTTTTCTACAAAAAAAACCATTTTCACCAAATGATCATTCATCTTTGTGTTATTGGTAAAAATGATGCCGGCTGTGTGGCCAAAATTCCCATGTGACAACCCGTACTTCTACACTAAACAATCAAGAATTATAGAAATTATCTGTTACTAAAAACTTGTAGACCACATAAAAGCTGCTTGTTTATAGTCAAACAACGCGTTGTCTTTAAGGTTACGCAAAAATCTATCGACAGTTTTGTTTACTGACAACAAGATTATTTAGATTGTGGTGTGTTGAGTCAAATTGTGAGTTTATCTATGTAAAATTTAAAATAATAGGTAAACACCTCATCAAAGGTTTACTACAATTTCTATTTTTTTTCTATTTTGAATATAATGTTTAAAGAATTTGTAATATCCCTTATCGTGATTAAAGAACAATATAACTCTTTATAAATGTGCCATATTGGCTATTCATATTGGTCTCAACCTTTTGAACTGCAAGGGCTGTAGCCATTATTAATATTTGACTTAATACAGTTTTTGTATTATTAAATAATATCTGAAAAGCATTAAGCCAATGAGCACCGCTGAAACATATTTTTCAAAAGCACATATCCTAAATTAATACGACATAACTAAGCCCATTACTTAATTAATTAATTTAGTCCCAATACTACTAGAGCTTATTGGCCTGCTCTTTTAAATGATAGGATACTAAAATTTATGATACCATTATATCAGCCATTAAAAATGTTTTGCACATTTCGCCGCTTGTATTGAGCCAGAAACCTCGCCGCGTTTGACTTTCATGCGATGGCTTCAGCCGCGCAGAAAGCTAATTTACGGACCCTCGAACCTGTCGCCTGGCAAAAAATCGCTTTATTTCCTAATTTACGCGAGCGCAGATGAAACGGGATCGGGCAAAAAGCACACAAGGAACGGCTGCAGATCCGCCCGATTTTAAGTGTTCCTTAAACACCCGCCAATGGCTTTTACAGCGTTCTGGACTGACATTCTATGCCTTCAAAGAAGTGCTGGTGTTGGCCAGGACTTTTGTGTTTGCCTAGGCATTTATGGTCTAGCTATTTTGAGAACTTGTTAAAAAATTGTGTAAACCTTTATTTCAGCTGGTAGAACGGCGGTGAGTATTTTCTAGCCGCGTGGCACGCCACAAAAGAGCGTGAATGAAATTCAAGCTTGGGGCTTATTAAATGTGATAATGCGATTATGGGCGACGGGAAGGGCGTAAAACGGCGGTAATAATAAAACATTTAGGGCCGAATCTCTGTTAAATGACTACATGCGCCTTCAGGAACCTAAAACGCGGCTAGCCTTTCTAGAGGCAATTTTCTTATGACAAACAAAGTTTATGGGAAGATTCTATTACGAAGGCATATTTTCGTGTGTTATATATGTGTGTGTGCTATTTCCCTTGTTTGAAAGTGATTTTAAATAGTTTATTTTTAATCCTGAAAGAAATTTTTCGAATAAAAGTGTATACAAGGCGTGCCTATAAATTTTGTAAATGTTTAGATATATCAATGGCAACATGGCCGATACGAGAATATGCACATGACTATCTAGGCACACTTTGAAAAAGCATCACCTAGAATGTAGTACCGGGGTAAACCCCCTAGAGTAGTGTAACCTAGTTACTGTGAGATAGGTAGGATTATCAGCAATGAAGAAGCAAATGATTGTTAAATTTTACTATAAATTGTAAAATGGCGATGGAGCGCATAAAATGTTGGTACAATTATACAGACGAAAACAGTGAACAAACAATGTACTTACAATTGCTTTAAATTTGTTGCTATAAAAAGCAACTGCCACATTTAACATTTACCACAACTGGTAACATGAGATCAACGACTAACTCTACGATTGATACTTGAGGAATAGGACATTAGTGTGTGCCATAGTTCAAAAATTTTCTTTTTGGTTTGTACCGCATAAGCTGACAAACCGGCAGAGAGCAAGAAGGATAAAAACCATTAAAAATTTTATTATCATGTATAACCAGCATCTACTCTTTCTCTCTATATCTGACATCTAAAAGTGCCATAAAAAGCTTATTTTGTAATCAAAGAATATGTGGCAGCAGTTCTTCGACCAATTTCTAAAAAGGTCTTCGCTGAGAGTTTCTAAGACCTTTCTGAACGTTACCAAAAGTATATTGTAAAGAATGGTGACTATCTTGAAGAACATGTAAAGTAATTTGTTTTCTGATATTATTCATCAAACTCTTAAACCTATGTAGACCTTTGAACTTATCTATTGTTAAAATAAAATTGGTAGTAAAACTAATTGTTAAGTACATTAAGAAAATCTTAGCGCTAGAAGATTTATTTCACTCATATTAACATACCTGTCAATTAGGAAAGTCATCTAAGCTCCCCCTTCACCAGGTGCTAGAGAAATTGGAAAGTTTTCTTGAAATTATAAGGGCTTTTTATCACAACTCTCACAAGTCACAAGTTGGCCGCGGTTAGGAGACGTGGAACATAAGTTTTCCACAAGAAAGAGTCTTATTATTGTTGCTGTGGATCCTGGCAGCAATCAAACTCTTAATAGACAAGCTTTTTACATTCTGATTTATACCAAGGATCTAATAATACTCATTCTAATTTAGTCGTAGACCTTATCCTAAGCTTGTGACTCTTATAGCAAAATGTGTGTTTACAAAGAAGTTCCCATTTTTGAACGTTAAGGTTTAAATATTTTCACACATTATTTTCGAATATAAAGCTCTTGTTTGATAGAAATATTCACTTGTGTGAAAGTAAAACTTTTTGCCTGCATTAGTGATCCAATAGGTACTAAAACAAACATTGAAACTACAATCATTGTTATTTTCAGTCTCTTCTGATTAGTATTTTTAACTATAAACACTTTAACCATAACAAAATGAGTTTTACTTAGCTGTATTCCGCCTATAGTGCTAGTGTTAATATATTTATAAGACATTAATTACCTTGTTTTTCAGCATTTTCTGAAATGCATCGAAGCTGGTATTAGCAAATCTCGTTTGAACTTATGCAGTATATGTATTGTTCTGACATGTTCTTTCCACATGTTTTTTTATTATCAAAACTAGCTTTTATATTTTTACAAGTTGTAGATTATTCTACTAAGTGAAATACTAATCCTTTAATTTCGATAATAAGTACTGTGCTATTTTCAAATGCACTTTACCCATGTCCCTCTTCATATTCTTGATAAAATGTGGTTTTGTGTTACAATGAAAATGGAACATAAAAGTAATAATTATATTAATACCTAAAAAGAGACAAAATCAAAAATGTTGTATACTTTTAACTTACTACGTTACTTTACCTGTTTGTAAATTTAAGGTAGATTATCCGACACGCTAGACAAACAAAAAGTATGAAAAACTATTATATTGTAAACAGTTAGGCGGATAAATAAACATTCTGAATTGGTAAACTAGTGACCTAAATAATAAACAAGCAGGCGATATTATCACACATTAGGTATCTCTCAAATAAGACGAAGCCACGCGTTCACCTGTCTAAATAGCAGCTGTACAACTACCCCCTTTCTAAACCAATAGCTCGCAAATTTGATTCGCTGGTATTTAGACATAATTTTCCACAAATGCAGTCGGTATTGATAAACAAAGTAAAACTATTCGAGCAACCCTTTAACCTCAGGGATTATAGGTAAAATGAAGATATCCACCAAGAGTGCTCTAGTCTAGTCTAGTGACAAGTTCAAAAAGAGAAGGGTTGTAAGAGTTACCGATACAGTAACTTGATGCCAACACACTACTCAGCTTCTACACCGCATGCAACAGTTAGAAACCCCAAATAGAGTAAAACAGTTAACAAACACTTGATTAAACGTCTTATTCAGCAGCTGCCACCGAATGTCCAGCTAAACACTAAAACGCGAGGAAATTTAGCATCTCTTCAAGACTTTCTTAAACTTACCAATAAAGTCGCGAGCGCTAGCGAAGCACTTAACAGTGCTGAGTAAAATCAGGCAGAAGTTGATAAATCAAAATCCTAAAGAATAGAAGAGAATAACACAGGAAAAACTTTCGGTCATTTTAAGTCATAACGGTGCGTATTAAAGCTCGCAATTGTACCAAACCTTGCAGTTTCAGGATCAATTAGCACCGGGCTTTGCTCACGTTTATTTTTAAACAGAAAATTTGATTAATATTTATATTAAGACGAAGAACTATAACTTTCCCACCTTTAAATATAATAATTTAAAATTATCCTTTTCCGATATTTGAAAAGTAGGTAATATTAATTACAATAAAATTAAAGATTTATTTAAAAAAATTAATTCCAAAAAATTCACATACATTTACTGTTTTCTCAAAGTACAAAATATATCTTCTCCCCTATAAATCCGGTCGGCGTGTTTTCTCAATCGGCGTTGCCGGCGGGGGCCATTTTAATCCTCCTCTACGCAATCTTGCGCGCTTCTTTATCATCGCCTGGGGCACTGCGTTTGCCCTACAAGACTTCCGCGCGTCTCGTTCCACGTAGGAGCGTAGGAGCAATGTTTGCTCAGTGCGCTCCAAATCCTGCTGTGATTAAAACAGCCTGCAACAAACTTGTCTCTGCAAATTAGCACCGCCAGTAGATAGGCAATATTTCGCCAGACTATAAAGGGGAGCCACTGCTAATCTCGCTTGAGAACAAACAGGTGTATGAACTGTAGATGAGTAATTTTAATAAATCTGAGTTTAACTCTGTTCAAATAATAAAGTATAAGGTGGTTCAAACATAACTGGGACTGTTTTTTTACAATAAAAAATTGTCAAACACTTACTTGCATATGTCAGTCTTCAAAGTACTCTTTTCGAAGTTAACACACTTTTCCAACGTTCTAGAAGCATCCCGAAGTCTTTTTCAAAAGAGGCTTTTGGTTGGAGACGTGCCCACTCCCGAACAGTTTGGATGACGGCGTCGTTGTCTGCAAACCGCATGCTTTGCAAATCAGATTTGAATCTTCCGAACAAATATAAATCACTTGGGGTCAAATCGGGGCTGCACGGTGACGTTCTAAATGGTTTTCATTGTTGTTTTGGTTATATAGGGGCGTGCATTTTCTTGAAGGTAGACTACCCGCTTTCCACCTATCTTTCGCGTGCATCGGATCGTTTCCTTCATCTTAACCGCCATAAGCAACCGAAGATCTTGATTCTCCGTAAGGCGGTACTGGTGCGGCCAAATCCAAGGCTCACCACCAATCCACGTGAGATTACCCAGGAGGACAGTGGAAATGGCATAGTTCCAGAAATCTCTATTCACGCCTATAAAGTCACAGTCCTTCACATCTGTTACCAGGAAGTCTAAGTAATAAGCTGCATTCTGACATTTTTCAGAAAGTCTACATCGATAACCCCCTGCCAGTCTCAGAAGTTCTGCCGAACAGCTTCTTTGCGCTCTCTTGGGTTAGAAGAACTGGTATTCCGCCATTAGTATGATGACTGTTGGGGCTCGGGAATAAAGTGGTGCACCCACGTTCCATCGGTGATCATTATAAACTTCAAAAATGCATTACCTTTGTCTTCAAACTGCTGTAGAAGACGACAGGCAGCTTGCATGCGCATTATTTTGTTCACGTCCGCTAAAGTGTGTGATACTAATTTTACATTCACCTTGCGATAGTGCAGTTGATTTCACGATGTCTTCTACGCCAGCAACACTAAGTGTTAGCATTTCTCCAAGTTTTTTAATAGATTTTCACGAATAAGTGCATACACGATTAATGTTGGGCTAGGTGACGGTGATGGAATCTGTGGTGAATTTCAGCGAACGGGACGTTTTCTTTAAGGAGCAATTTGATTAAATGCGTTGTTCGACGCTCCGAGGTACCTTCTGTTTGCTCATCACTTTAGCAACTCCCAAACAGAACTGAACAGATTCTAATCCGAGCTGAAGGGAAGGTGGAGATTGTGCTTCCATTCTCTCAAGATCGCAGAGCTGCTGTGTAGTACGACTTGTTTACACATAAATCAGTTATATTTAAACCACCTTGTACTAGCGGAATTACCTAGTATTTCCATAAATACTATTACAAAGTCTAACCTATCCTTGCTTTACAGAAAATGAAGATATATATTATATTAACATACGGTTGCAGATGTTGGGTTTTAAATTGTATGTTACATATAGTTGCAATAGTCTAAGTACGTAGTTGAAAAAAATGTAATTTTTAAGACCCTGCATCGTCTTGTCATTAACCGTATGTTTGTGTATCGGGTTATAGAATTATTTAATTAGACTCGAAGTACAAAGGATTGTCCAAGATCTGGGAGACTATGTTCAGTTCAGACTGTTCAGGCAGTCAAAGTCATAAGTGACAGAATTAAACGGAATCCTCTTCGTAGGCAGAAGATTTTGTCTCCAGAATGCAAATTTCCGAAACTTTAATGTTTCCTATTAATAAACAGGACTTAGAACTAGCTGCTTACAAAAGGCATTTAATGACAGATTGCTGATTAAAAAAAAATAAGAGAGAAAACGTAAAGAAATTATTGACTGAGTATGCGCATATGATTACATAATATCTCTATTTTTGAATAAAATGGAGAAATCTTTCAACTAGGAAAATGACAAGGTCATCCAAAAAAGCACATCAGCTGATACCAAGGATTGAGATTGGTTATCATCCAGCAGCATGGATTACTGAGGAATGTGTTATGATGGAGTAATTGACATTCATTTTTACTCAAGCATGAGGACAATGACGATAGACTTTTGTGTGGGTGTAAGATTCACATCATGTATATTGAACAATTTGTGTGTTTATGAAAAGGCTTCAACGTTGACACTTATATTCAGCAGATATGTTAGATTTGTTGTCAGCTGGCCCTAAATCATTGAAAAAAGTGGTAGTAATATTTTATCAGCTTTTACTTTTAACTGGTTTGGTGGAATTCATTTCTTATTTCTTCAACAGGGATACAACACATAACTCGGTGTGCCTTTTCTTGTTTAAGCTGATAGGTATGGTTTAAATTTATTTTGTCTACGTTGCCTGACATAACCTTTGAGAGACAATTGTCTTTATCTAAAACAATGTTTGTCTATTTTGTTATTTTAGGATAGTCGAAATTATTGGACGTTGTTGCTAATAATAAATGTTATTTTGGATTAAATTTAAAGCTGAAGCTGAGCACCATGTTGCCTATATAGATTAGGTCGCAACCAGTTAACTGTATGGTGCTTGAATAATGTGATATTTAAGTTGAACTTATTTGATACACTTGGGGCACAACATTATCACATTACGGTATTGATAGTTACCAACATAAATTTACTATATTTCATTTGGGGCTCGAGCACTGCTTCTCTGTCCGCAAGCCGGTGCAGGACAGTTTGAGTCTTGTTCAACTCATGAGTGTAAGTAACGTCCTAGTATTAAGTTAGTTAAGTGCATGTTAGTAAGAACAATAACCCCCTCGAAGCCTGCAGTGCCGGAAAGTCCGCCTTAATACAAAACATACTTAATTTTTACTTTCCTTATCCTGTAATAAGGAAAGTAATGTAATCTGCGGAAATTTGACCTACCCAGTTTATCACATTTCTGGACGAAATATAGCCTCAGGACACCAAAAAAGTTGTTTTTAGCCATTGGTTCGTGTGTGTGTGTGTGTCTGTCTGTCTGTCAGTAAACAAGATATCTCGAGAACCGTAAGAGCTAGGGACTTGAAATTTAGTATGCAAGTTACTTGTAGGTAGGGGACGCAGTGCGAAACTTTTGGTAAAAATCGGCAGAGTCGTTTGGTCGCAAGGTCGCAAAATCGGTCTCAAAGCGGTCGCGTATCTAAACGGTTGAAGATACAAAAAATTTATGAGAATTAAAATGATTTATTATCATGAGATAAATATGAATTTAAAATAAAAGTTGGTAAAATAGGAACTCGAAAAAAAGTTGAAAGGATTTTTAACATACCGGGTGTTCATAAAATATTTCGGGAAATTTATATTACTGGATAGATCAAACCGAAACGAACAAAAAATTAAAATGAAATTTTTTGATCCGAGGTCAAATAAATAAGTTGTAGCCGATTAAAAATTAATTAAACGGACCAATCACAGCGCGCTCGAAGAGCTACCGGGCCGACTTCGTGAGGACGGGGGGGGGGGGGGAGGGAGCGCTTGGCCGCTAGGAGGGAGCACGGAGGTTGTGCGACCGATCTCGCACGGTTACCTTCAGTGACGTAGCAAAATTGTAAGTACGAGTCAATTATTGCCTTGTACTGTTTATTTTAATCAGCTTTCGAGTGTTGGACTCGCGCCTCGTCCTTTTTTAAAATAACAAGTTCTGGGACGAGAGCAGCGCAGGGCCGATATATGTATATATATAATAGGATAAGGAAAGTCGTGTGATTTTCACACCAGATTTTTAAAATTTGTAAAATTGTAGTCCATAAAAGATTGCTTTAAGTGGTCCACTTTTTCATAAAATATTTTTATTATTGAGTGAGAAAGCATAGAAACAATGTTTAGCCATATTAAATAAAATATGCTTTAGTGCAGTTTTATATGATTTTCCCTATATTTAATATTTTTTCCTACCATTAAAATATTTTAGACGATGCTGTCGTTTCGCGTCTGAGAAACTTCATTATGTTATTAAATGCACCATAAACAGTTTTTGGGAGTATTTAAATAGTTGTTTAACAAGGAATAATAAGCGCCTAAATTCCTGGCATACATTTAGAGCTACTAGACTAATTTTGCAACATCCCGGACTATTTGGAACAAAAACTATCTCAAGTCTTTTAGTTTTATTTTATATCTTTAGTGCCGAACAAATATTAGCCTGTCTACACTATTAAATATTTAACGGGTCATACTTTACTTAATATTTGGGTTACAAATTTTTTTACTCTTATACAGATATAATACTTCTTTGAATTCCATAGCATATTTTATATAACACGCTAAAATAAAGTAAATGCTTTTTATAATATATATAATCTGCGGAAATTTATGAGAATAAAAATGATTTGTTATCACGAAATAAACATGAATTTAAAATAAAAGTTGGTAAAATAGGAACTCCAAAAAAAATTGATCACTATTTTTAATATACCGGGTGTTCATAAAATGTTTCGGGAAATTTATATTACCGGATAGATCAGACCCAGACGAACAAAAAATCACAATGAAATTTTTTGATCCGAGGTCAAATAAATAAGTTATAACCGATTAAAAATTAATTAAACGGACCAATCACAGCGCGCTTGGAAAGCTATCGGGCCGACTGCGGGAGGACGGCGGGAGCGCTTGGTCGCTAGGAGGGAGCACGTAGGCGATAATGGGGAAGGCCGTGCGACCGAGCTCGCACGGTTACCTTCAGTGACGTAGCAAAATTTTAAGTACGACTCAATTATTGTCTTGTACTGCGGGAGCACCTGGCCGCTAGCAGGGAGCAAAAAGAAAATTTGCCTCTCTCAGTGAAAAATAAATTAAAAAAATAATTATTTTTTTAAAATAAATTATTTTGAGTAGAAAACCCTTTAGAAGTTAAAAAGTGTACAAGCATTTATATTCGATTTGTTTTTCACATCTTCCTTTAAATTGGAAACAATTGTTTTACCAGTTAACCCACAGGTTTTTATGTAGTTAATTGAATGCGCCTAATAATAATTAAAGATCTAATTTAATAATAATGGTTTATAAGACAAATTCTTATAGTTGAACATATTAAAATTTATAAAGCGAGTTACATTCCTAAGTGTGAAAAATAATTACACTTTTGGCTATGTTGAAGCAGGTTTTTCTGCGACATTATAAACTATTACTGATTATTTTGTTTTATTTAAAGACTATAGAGCACTATATTAAGTTATAGAATTTCAGAGGTGACAAATAATATTGCTATTTTATTTCGGGGTCCCAAAAATATTTGACACAAAATCGTTGATGTAACATTCATTGCTTATTTTGTTTTCTCTATTTTTGTGTTTAGGCTTATTTATATATGAAACCATTGCATCATGGATTGACACATCCGTTGAAATCTTCCGATTAGTGTCATGGACTGCAACGGCACGTTGTTCAAGTACCTGCATATTAGAAGTTGGTTGAGCATACCCGACGCTTTTAAAGTTACTCTGCAATTAAATCAAGAGGTCGGCCTATAGACTATGACCAATTTTTCTGTCGGGAAAACCGGCGGACGTTAATATTGAAAGCTAGTACTCTACCATGGATCATCCATATAACCAGGTGAACTGCTTGGTGTAATTTATTTATTTAACAAAAGTACATTTTTACAATCTACTCTTATATAACATAAGTGAGTAATAAACAAATCGTTTGACGTAGTTTACGACTTAAGGGAAGTCTATCCATTGATGTTACTCCTAAATAAAAGACTTAAACTTGGTCATTCTCCATTTAACCTTCTTGGTGCGACTGGTTCTTGGGTTAGCTGATGTACGAGATTGTTTTCGTGTCTCACAAGTGTGTAGTAGTAAACAGTCGCTAATCTTCGGAATCTCCAGGTCTGCGTGGAGGGTCTGTTTATTAACGAACCAAGGAGCGTTTGCCAGAACGCAAAGCGTCTTCGACTGGAAACGTGTTGGACGGTTTTGCGCAATCCTACAGTTAAATACCGAAAGTTCAAATTTAAAATGGCTTTATACAAGAGAAGTTTATTTTCTAGGAATAACTACCATCACCTTCCAATTACCCAGCTCATTACTTTAATTTTGAGGTCAAGATGTTTTATTTTTGTCCTTATATGAGTCGTCCAGGTGAGTATCTGGTCAAGGTGCATTTCTAAATATTTGACTTCTGACTTTACTGGTACAACTGTGTTGTTAATTGTGACTTGTGAACATACTCATTGATTGTTGGTAAAGGTGACTTTGGCGGATTTGTCGTTATTTACAGAAATTCTTCACTTGCTGTACCAATTATGGAGGAGGTCGGAGTGATTCTAAAGGTTTTTGCTGTATTGACGTTCTCCTTGTTGCCTGTAGTTGGAGCGTCTGAGCGTACAATAGGGAACCCAGCTCGCTTTCTAAAGGTACTCTAGCAGATATATGCTGATAATTTAAGAATGAGTTGTTTATTCTGACTTGGAAGTTTCTATCACACAGGTAAAATTTCGTAAGAGATAAATTTGGCTTGGAAATACTAACTTGATTTTGTATAGTAAACCTGAATGGCATATTCTATCAAAAGCATGCTTAATATCTAGGTAGGCTGCGGTGTGGAATGCCTTGGTTTCCAATGATTCCATGATTTTTGTAACAATCCTATGGTTTTGCTGTACTCTTGAGTGACGCTTTTGAAAACAAATTGATATACTGATATGATTTGGTGTAGGTCAACAATTTCGTCTATTCGTTTTTAACATAAGAGAAAAAAAGCTTATAGATCGGTATGACGTTGATTCTGTTGGTGGTTTGCCAGGCTAGACTATCATTATGATTACAATATATTTGCATTGAAAGAGAAAGTAACAAAGCTATAACATGTTATTGTAGATGGTAATAAGCAGTACTAATGGGGACAGATGACATAAAATTTGTCCTTTTGTAAAATCATAACCAAGAGGTTTATGGACATTGTATATTTGAGTTTCTGTTATACTTTCGCAGAGTATTTGAAAGTTTTATTTCTGTAATTTTTGTGACTTAAATTTATACTGAGGTTATTTTTAGAGTTAGAATACGTAGAATATGTTCTTTCTTTTTCCTGGCTGTGCGGATAGATTTCTTTAAAAGTTTATGTGACCCTAATAATTTACATTACGTATATACTTGTTCATACGTGTAAATTATCTCTGTTCCTGATATAAATAACGGGTCATTACAACAGCATTTTGCAATACGCGTCAAATCAGGAAAAAATCTGCAAGTGAAAGAAACGTATAAACACACCACCGTTGAAATAAGTGTATTGCAATCGGTCACAAAAACATATGTTTATAAATACTTTTATAAATGGAATTACTTCCTAAAGTTTGTCTCTATATTTAACTTTTGTATTACAAATACAAACGTTTGCAAAATACATCAGCGATGTTGACTCATATGTCACTTGGATTTTTGAAGTACTGAATGGCGCATGATAACCTGGTAGATTTGTTTTCTTTGTAACTATTAAAAGAAATAAATTAAACAACAAAACAATAGATGAAATCTGTGTTTTTGATTTTTTTAATTAAAAGTTAAAGACCATATCAAATTCATATCAATCCATAAAACCATATCAATAGTAGATCCTAGACTTTAATTATTTAATTATACTTAGTTAATATGTACACTAATAGCACTTTAATCTGCTTTCTCACTGACACTTATACCAACTCAAAGCGTTTGACCCTCTTAAGTCTTCTGACTACCATCGTGTAGTCGCTGTTCATGGCTTGACTAACAGTTTCCATTTCCAAATCTCTATGAAGGTCGCTGTTTCTAAAGTACCAAGGAGGATTAACAATATTCCTCAGCACTTTATTCTGAAAACGCTGAATGATGTCTAAATTATGAAATGATGAAATCTGTTTATACAATAGTATTTTATTGTATTTTGGCAAGGTGGAGTGTCTATCCAAGAGCCAATACATTTTCTTATATTTAAAGCTAAATTCTTCTTGTTTCTTTTTAATATGGGTCTTCTAGCGTAGCCTAGCATCCAGAGTAATACCCAGATATTTTGCTGTATTAGCATATAGTTTCTGTGTACTATTCATGCTAATAGGGATATATTGATCACATTTGTTTGTGAAATTGACATAAATTGATATCGTTTCGTTCAATTCGATTCGTCAGTGTTTAGCCCCGGAGTTAATTTCATTAGCAGATGTTTGTAGGTTTCTTGCTGCTTCTTCGTAGTTTTTGCCTACCGACAAGATGGCTGTGTCGGCTGGAAATATGGTTCATTAACTCACTGTTGTGTATAAGAAATAACGTATAGGTCCCAATACACTGTCTTATGGCACTCCTGCTCTAATTTCTTTTATTTCAGAGTAAGTATTTTCCTGCTTAATTCTGAAAGCTCTATCTATAATTTATGATTCCAATAACCGTGTAGATTGTATGGACAGAAGTTTTCTTCCGGTCTGCTTATTAATTAATCTAAAAGGTAATTCCTTTTGTATAATGCTATTGATGAGAGCGAGAATAATGGTAGAGTGAAGGAGTTCATGTCCCAGGCTTCTTCCACATGTTTGTAGTTTACGGAAACATTTCGAGTTATGAAGAAATCAATTAGGTTTGCGATTTTTCCTAGATCTGTAGGCCAGTATGTCGGTTTCTCAGTTGACAGTGTTTCACATTTTAGTTATTTTAAGTTTTTTCACTTGGAGTTTGTTAATCTAGATTCCAGTAGGTGTGTTTGGAGTTGTAATCACCTCCAATTATAAATCTTTGCCCCTGGCTGTTCAAAAAAAACTAAGTATTGATTTTATTTGAGAGCATGTCTTGAAGGGCAGTGTACTGCTGCAATTGTAATCTCATATGTTCTAGTTCTACTTTTTTCTGCGATAGCTTGAAATTCCACTGTTTTATACCTCATTTCTTAATCCACTTCTTTATGACGACTGTACTGTCTTCTTTAGCTGCGTTTTTAGGGTGGATGGTATGGTATACTTTATATCCTTTAAATTTAATAAAGAGTTCATTGGTAAAGTGTGTCTCAGTATTTGCTGTAGAGTATACTAGACGGATGTGCTTGATTCTTTTTTGTTACTAATTTTAGTTTCATTCTTACCAGAAGCAACTTTTCTATAGGTCTCTATACATTCGTTTGCTTTGGCTACTGCTTCTTATTGATTTGATCTTTGTGGCTGTTTGAGTAAGATGTGTTTTTATATGGTTATTTTTTGTCTTTTGTAACTATGTACCCCCTATAATTTGCTGGATGCTGCTGTCCACAGTGGACGCATTTTTGCTTATTACTCTTTCTTCTTCTTAAAGTCCTTCTCCTATCGGAGGCTGGAAATCATCATTGATATGCGAACCTTATTTGCAGCTGCTCGGAACAATTCGATAATGCTGCAGCCAAACCAATCCCTCAAGTTTTTCAACCAAGATATTCGTCTACGTCCGACACTCCGGTTTCCTTTAATTTTTCCCTGCATTATTATTTGCAGCATGGCGTATTTAGTTCCTCTTGTTATGTGGCCTAGATATTCAAGTTTTCTCCTTTTTATTGAATTTATTACTTCACATTCTTTATTCATTTTTCCAAGGACTTCTCTGTTGGTGATCCTATCAGTCCAAGATATGCGCCACATTCTTCGGTAGCACCACATTTCGAAAGCTTGTAGTTTGTCTAAGTGTTTCTTTTTTACTGTCCACGCCTCTACTCCGTACAACAATACAGGGAACACATAACAGCGGAGCATCCGCATCCTGAGCTCTATGCTTATATTTCGGCTGCATAGTAATTTCTTTAGTGATACAAACGATGCTCTGGCAATTTCAATTCTTGTTCTGATTTCTGGTGTCTGACCCCTGTTTGATCTATCCAGGCTCCCAGATATCTATATGCCTGTACTCTTTCTATTGCCGTATTTGTAATGTTTAAATTCATTTGGTTTGGTGGGATTTTGTGATTTGCATCCATTTAGTTTTGTTAAGATTTATTCTTAATCCATATTCATTACAGCTGTTATTTACCTTTTCTAACAGATATTGTAGATCATTTAAATTACTTGCCAGTAGTATCGTGTCGTCTGCATATCTAATATTATTGATTACCTCGCCATTTACTATCATACCTTTTTCCTCATCTTCAAGGGCTTCGTTAAATATAGCTTCACTATATATGTTAAAGAGCAGTGGGGACAGGATACAGCCCTGTCTCACTCCTCGACGTATCATAATGTCTTCAGTTAGCGCATTTTCTACCCTTATATTGGCTCTCTGTCCCCAGTATAAGTTGTTAATAATTCTTATGTCCCTCATGTCCATTTTTTCTTTAAGAGTATTTCCAGGAGTTTATCGTGTCTAACCTTGTCAAATGCCTTTTCAAAATCAATGAAACAGACATACATGTCTTGGTTTATGTCTAGGCATCGTTGACTGAGGACATTAACTGCGAAAAGGGCTTCTCGTGTTCCGAGGCCTGCTCTGAAACCAAATTGTGCATCACTTATATCGTCCTCTAATTTTGCATATATTCTTTGGTGGATTATCTTTAAGAATAATTTCAGAACATGGTTCATAAGTGCAATGGTTCTATAATCAGTACACTCTTTTGCACTAGTTTTCTTCGGTATTAATACGAATATGGATGTTAGCCATTGCTCAGGAATTATACCTGTTTCATAGATTTTGTTAAAGAGATTGAGTATGATATCAATTACGTCGTTATTGAAAAGTTTGAAGAGTTCAATAGGTATTTGATCTGGACCGGTAGTTTTTCCAGATTTCATGTTATTAAGAGCATGTATTAATTCCGATTTCAATATTTTTGTTTTCCTCATTTACTGTCAGTTCAGTTTTATCTGCTCTTTCATCATTGAATAGTTCCTCAATGTAGGTCGTCCATCTATGCAGTTTATCTTTTAATTCTACCAGTACCTGTCCATTTTGATCTTTTAAGACATTGTTGCCCTGTTTGTTCATTTTGTGACCTGTTACTTCTTATTTTTGTGCATGTGAAAATTGTCATGTTTCTTATTTAGCTGTTCTATTTCTTCACATTGTTCTTCAAGATGTGCTTCTTTTGCTATCTTTATTTTCTTTGTATTACTTTATGCAGTTCTTTATATTTGTTGGTATTTTTCTTGTTTATTCGTCTTTCGTCCATAAGATCTAATATCTCTTCAGTCATCCAAGGATTTTTATTTGTCCGCTTTTTCTTTAGTTGCGTTTCAGCTGTTTTTAACAGCACTTCTTGAATTTGTTTCCATATTTCATCTGCACTGCTTTCTGCTTGAATATCTGTATTTTTAATTTGTTGATTTATTATTTGTTGTGTTTTATCTTGTATTTTCGAATCTTTTAAGAGTTTTATGTCTGTGTTATTGTCTTGTCGTTTTACAATCTTTTCAATCTTACATTTATTCTAGCTACTACTGGGACATGATCAGAATATATATCAGCACCAGGGTATGTTTTTGTTGATTTAATGGCGTTTTTATATCTGTTGTTAACCAATAAGTAGTCTATCTGGTTGCGTACTATTTTTCCGGTTTGTCTGCTGGAGACTTCCATGTGTATAGTCGTCTTTCTGGGAGTTTAAAAAGCGTGTTTGCAATCACCAACCCTTTATCTTGGCAAAACTGTATTAAGCGATCTCCTCTGTCATTTCGTTGTCCCAGGCCAAAGCTACTCGTACATCCCTTGACTTTAATGTTGCTAACTTTGGCATTGAAGTCTCCGATCACTATTGTCATATCTTTGTGTTTGATGCTTTGGTATACTTCTTTTAACTGCGAGTAAAATTCTTCTATTTCTTCGTTGTCTTTGTCTGCAGTTGGTGCATATATCTGTATAATGTTCATTGTGCCTATATTTGCCTTCATCTGCAGCATCATAATCCTGTCCGAGTATGGTGTAAAGCTCACAATTGTCGGTGCTATTGTTTTATTTACTATAATTCCAACTCCGTATCTATGCTCTCAGTCATTGTTGCCCGAGTAGTACATGGTACTGTTGTCTGTTATGCACTTCCCATTTCCTGGCCATCTTGTGTCGCTAACACCTAAAATGCTTATCTTTAACCTTTTCATTTCCAATTCTATATTGTTCAGTTTGCCCGCCCTGTACAAACTATTTGCATTCCAGGTTCCAATTTTTAATTCATTTATTGATATTCTTTTGGCTTGGTTCACAACTGTTCCCCCCGGGGATCCGATCGGACCGGACTTTATTTTGGTTCTGAACTTTGCCATATTGATGATGATTTATTATTACTAGGGATATCCATGTGGATCTTTAATGCAGTGGTTTCCCGTTGCCTTCTGCATCTTCGTGCCGTTGACCTATTTGGTTCATCCGCCTTTTGGATCAATTTCTTGTTCCAAGGACAAGAAGGTGCCCTACCTCCTATCACCTCATCCACCCGAAGCTGTTGGCCGATAAGAAGGGGGATTGCTTATAACGGCAATCACTCGGTTTGCTGCTTGGTCGGGGACTACTTATTCGTCTAAGAACTGGCTGTTCTTAGTTTATCTCGTAGCTAACCTTTATATCTAAAGGCCGTTCACTATCCGCCACCTGTGACCCCGCTAGTAGCCTGCAGCTAGCCCTAGCTATTACTCTTTGGTTTATCGCAATCCGCTGTTAGATATTTATTGGTACCTCTAACACAGCGTGGGTCTTTATAACAAATTTTTTGCTTATGGCCATATGCTTGGCACCTTTTACATTGAGGTGTGAGTTTAGATTTCCTTAGTGGTAGGATTTTTACTCCGACACTTAATATGTCGGTAATACCATAAATTTTATTGACACTTTCATCATGTCTGAACGAAAACATAAACATATTTAACGGAACTTTAGTTTTATACTTGAGTTTAGGGATGGTGTCAAGGAGTTTGTAGCCACGTTCTCGCATTTCTTGGACTATTTGTTCTGTTTTTATCTAATTATGGAGTCATTGGCTATAACTTTAATAGGCCTATTTTGTTTATTCTTATAAGAATTCCAGATTGATAAATTTTTTGTTTTTAGACAACCGTGAAAGTTTTTGAATGGATTTTATCTTGTTCAACAAAGTTTCGTCATGTCTGATTTTATTATCAAAAACTGTAATCTAATATTTACTTTGATTTCCTTTAAAGAATTCCAAATTCTTGGATGAAATACGTTTTTTTTTATTAAATATGGCACTTGCATCAGTGTTTGGAAATACAATAAATATGTGTCTGTTTATAAAAAATATTTATCTTCTCTTTAATCTCGTACTCTTTTTTGCATTATAATTAGTGGTATTATTGTTATTTATGGATATTTCAATGCAGTTTTATATTTAGATATTGCCTTACAAAAACGTCCCGAATGAAAAAGAAATTATGACTCTTCTAATGTACGTTTTATTTTAAATAAAAACTGACTTGCTAAATCTGTTTGAAGTCGAATCTAGACTTTTGTGGGCATCATACCCAAATTTTTTAAAACTACTATTGCTTAATTCTAACCTATCTATATTTTAATTTTTAAACATTGCACATTAGCTCTACAATCCAAAGACTTAAAGATAAGCTCTACGTTACTAAAGTTCTTTAGTGGGCTGCTGAGAATGTAGGGCTCTAATTTAAATTGTTCCGTGAAAGTAGTTCCATTTGTTTGAACTTTTATAAGGCAATTAAGTATTTTAATTGTTTCGTAGACTTTTCCATTTTCAAGTGAGAGTATATTTTATTTGCCAAATAAATGAACTAAAAACAGAGACAGGCGTTTTGCATTGCAATGAAAAGTCGATATTGTAATTTGGAGTAAAGAAAAACTAAGGTTAATTGAGCGTGTTTATCTCAATGTCCTGTAATTACTTAGCGTTTAATAACGAACGATTAAGCAGACAACTGTAATAAAGACAATGGCTTCTTTGGGTAAAGGAAAATGTACTTTCTAGTATTATATGGTAATGAAGTTTGTATTGATTTGCTAATTCTTAGAAACCAAAAATTATCCTTTTCATTTATTAAACAAGGACTGTAGCAAAGGAAATTCTAAGAATTTGTTTGTTATGATATTTTTACATAATTAATAATACCAACTGCAGTACAGATATTCATCTGACGTATCAAAATGGAAAAAAATTCAGCCCTTAGCAAATAGAACTTATTTATGTACTACGTGCATACATAATAACTATTTAGCTTTAATATTTATGGAGTTCTAATTTTGAAAAACCTCTCTTTAGGACTACGAGCTTTATTAAAAATAACTTGTAGATTATCAAAAATGTTTTATAGAACTGTATGAAATTAATTTAGATATTTGCAATTTGTATTTGGCATACTAAAAATATTAAACCTCTATTGATATAACAAATATAGTTTGCTCAACCGCAATATAACTCAGCACAGCAAATGAGAGTGGATTCCAGTGCGCATGTGTGAATAAGGATGGATTATTTATCGAGTTTTTGGGAATTAGGAGCCAATGAGCCACCATATCGAACGAATCAGGTGAGGAAACAATTTTTGGGAAAACATTCGTCCTCGGAAGTCATTCGGATAATTTAGCAGGCTTTCAGATATGATCTAATAAATACAACATAAATAAATACAACTGATGATTGGTCACAATAAAACACATGCTCACTTATCTCGACTCATGCAAAATTTTTTGTCGAAGCAACAAATTTCGTATGTAATTCGACCACCTCTCACTATATCTCACTATATGTGCATACCAGTTTAGTTGTTCCTTTTTTGTGTTTTCCATCATTGGTTCTTGTTTAATTATTGCTCTAAATTTTTTTTTTTTAGTTTGTCCCACTTAATTTTTCTTGCCATTGTTCTAATAATTTTCATTTCTATTGGATTAATTTTGCCTTTTTTTAAGTGTCCAGTTTTTGCAATCATTTGTTATGACTGGTATTGTTATCAAATTGTGTATTGTCTTTTTCACCTCTATGTCGATATGGCTGCCTTAATATTGTTTATGGCATAATAGATCCTTGCTGATTTTTCCGTCTTCTTAGAAATTTATAAGTCGATACCCTTTTCAATGTCTTGCTCTTACATTTATTTTTTTTTGTTCTATTGACCTTCTTTTTGTTTTTCATTCATAATTATAATTTTTATTTTATTAATATTTACTTCCATTTTTGTATTTTCTATTTCTTTAGTCCACGCGTTCACTAACTTTTGCACTTTGTTCTTAGTGTTCGATAGTAATATCACGTAATCAGCGTATAGGAGGCTGCCTACATTAATTGTTTCTATATTATTGTAACTAACTACTATATATAACAAATTGAATTTTTCTTTAATATGTTTAGTTATCTTATCCATTATAATAATAAACAGTAGGGGGTTCATGCTGTCATCTTGCTTAATTCTCTTATTTATTTTAATCTCGTCTGATCTTTGTCCTGTTATTAGTAGTTTTACTTTTACTGTTTCATATGTGCATCTTATTGCGTTTATTAGGTTGTTATCTACTTCCAATTCTGTTAAGGTCTCCTACATTTCCCGTTTATCTATTGTGTCAAAGGCAGTTTTCAAATCTATAAATGTTAAGTAGAGTTTTTCTCATTCTTCAGTTTTTTTTCTATTATATTTTTGATAATATATATGATATCATTTGTTTGTAGTTTAAAAACAGCCTGTTCTTTTCATAATTTTATTTCAATTTGCTATCTCAATTGTTTTTCTAGGATTTTTTGCATATTTTGTAGCTGGTTTGGGCTAGCCATATTGGCCTATAGTTTTTACAATTTGTTTGGATTTCTTTCTTGTATATTAGTAGTAATAGGTTATTTTCCCTTATCTGTTGGGGTTTTTTGTTCTTCCCATGCTTGTTTACGAATATGCCATAACCAGTCTATTTCATTTTGGCCCATCTATTTAATCATCTTTGGAGCTACGCCGCCTTCCCCACAAGATTTACTGATTTTTATTTTTAGAATTACATCCTTAATTTCTTTCCTCTTAATTGCTTGATCTTGTTCTATTTGCTCTTTAATTATACTATCTTGTAGTATGTGTTGTGTATATATAATTCTTTCCATGTCTCTAGTATTTGATTTTCTTGTATTTATATTTGTACTTGATTTATCTATTAATTTTTTATTTTTATCTAGAACTTTCTGGTGTCTATTGTAGGTATTTCTGCTATCTCGTTTCCAAACTTTTTCACATTCTTTCACTATGTTTCTCATTTTATTGTATATATCTTTGTGTCTCATTTCTTTCTTTTGAATATATCATTTCCATGGTAACTTTTTTCCTTTACCAGTCTTTTTATATCGTTGTTCCACTAACTTGTCCTTTTCAGATGTTTGTTATATTTACTTATCGCACATATGTTTTCTGCTGCCCTCAATATTGTTTCTTTGAAAACTCTTCACATTTGTTCTAGAGTACATATTGTTTGTAAATTCATAATTCTTTTTCTATATCTTTTTAATTTCTTATTTGTTTTATGTATTTTTTAGCTTATGTAGTACCCATCTGCTATATTGTCTTATTTTTTTATTATTGTTTAATTTGAACTGGTATTTTGTTGTTACTAGTCTGTGTTGTTTTCCCTTTGTTTCGATTATTTGTGTTTTCTCTGTTAAATCTTGTGTGCGTGTGTGTTATGTAATCTACTTTGCTTTTGGCGTGGCCTTCTCCTATAATAAATGTATATTTGTGTTTTTTTTAACTCTGACATTCCAGTCTTCCAGTATTATAGTATTCTGATTTTCTTCTTCTGCTTTATCTAGTATTTCTTGTAGGCAAGCATAAAAATTTATTATTTTTTTCTGTTGTTCTTTTTATCGGTGCGTAGATTTGGATAATATTAACTGTTTATTCTAGTTTTATGGTAATTGCTGTTATTATCGAGTTTAAAAGAAACTGTAACTACACAAATTTTTATTTAGAAAATCAAATTTTATTTTTAAAATTGCAGTTTTAATGTTCTCTGTTACGAACTTAAGTATTTTTATTGATTAGTTTACGAAGATTCTTAGTACAATAGTAAAATGGTACAAATTAAATGTATAATATTAAAGTTTATCGCAATTTTCTTACCTGCTACTCTTCTTAGGAAAAAAGGAGGCAAGTACTTGCACAACGGTTTTTTATGAGTGATTCCAAATTTAGAAAAAATTTTAATAGTTTGCAAAAAATGAGCCAATTAAACATCCTATGACACCAATATCGAGTGCTGTGCTAGAAATTTGTTCTCTTGCATCAAACTCGTTTTGGATTGTATTACTTTGATTTGTTACCTAGGTCTAACCAATTGGCCAAATGCAATTTCAATGCATTGGTGTATTAAAGCTATAAGGGTCTACAAGATGGTCCATTCATATACCATAGATATCAGCTATTGTTGAGAAACGAAGTAATAAATACTTAATCTTTCATAAAATTTGTGAATTTTTAAGAAACTTTTTTGCACGCAAAAATCTGGAATAAAATGTGATAGATAACCCATGTCCAATACTGAATGTGACAACATAGTCAAAGAAAAATTGAAATTTCGATTCATTTAACATTCAAAATCAAAAACTTTTTAAAAGCACGCAGAAAAGCAAAAAATTGATTAGTATTGTTAAGAATATTCCCAAATTTGGTCGATCTCTCTGAGAATAAAAATGACCGAAAGCTACTACTACTGCGGTTACTAAACATATTCAGCTTTCAAATAACTTTATGAGCTTTACAACTGAATAGATAGAAACGTGGATAGTTTGGCAGAACAAGAATCTATAAATAGGTTTCTAGTAAAGCAAGTGTTTCGTATTTATGAACAATCCACCCTTGATGTTACTTACTCGAAAAAACAAATTTTCAACTTGCCCCTCGTTGCAGTACATTCAAACCCCTTTTCTCAAAAAAATGTCACACGTGATAACGAAATGAGCTAAGGAAAATATGGATTGCGGTTATTTAGTACCAAATTCCTATTTTGGACATGAACTTCGAAGAAAATAGCCTCAATAATGTAGATGCAGTATTTACTACAGAGGTCAGTGAAAGTCTACGTCTGGGGTTGTTTAAATGTACATGCATTTTATATGTTGAAAAGTACTTTAATTATATTAATAAACTCTCTTATTATTACAATTAATAATTACAACATCAGGCAGGTCTGTCGAGGGGGTAAGGAAAATGGGGTCGAATTTTCCAGGTCTGTAAGACTTAACAACCCGGACACGCTTAAATATATTATTTTTAAATTTAAAGAATTTTCTTAAATCCTCCATGTATCCATAATTCAATTCTTTACAAATTTAACATACAGCTGCATTCTCTATCCTGGCATTTTCGGAGAAGTCTGGAACAACATTTAAAAACTATTGAACCGCATAATGCAAAATATTAAAATTACACTAATAAACAAAATTACTATAAATGATAAAAGATATAAGAAACATTGTAAGTAGTTTCAATCCCTTTTAAAAAGCACCTTGGAACAAATAAATATTTTTTCCAAATCGTAGCTGTCGATCCTCGTTTCATCTTATAACTTTTTTGAGGAACTCTGGATTATCGGTAACAACCTGAAATAATTCATTAGCAACAGGAGAACGACGTTTTTTCTTTTCGATGGCAGTAACAGCAGAATAAATTTTTCCATGATGTTGTTTGTAGCAAGAGATTCCGTCAAAATTTTACATATTTTAGTTTTTAGTGTTAGCAATTTAGTTTCTAGTTCAACCTTAGTGTTCTGCTCATTGTTGCTCTTCTAGAACGCTAATCATTTTTAACACAGTATAAGCTATTTCTAAATCATTTATTCATGCTGTAATCACGGCACTATTTTGTGAACCTTTTAGAATCAATCAAAAAAACTTTTTGATGAATGTTCCAGCTTATCCATCAAAATTTGAAGTAAATTCATTGGTCTACTTTTTCAAACATTGCAAATGCAACAGCCATACACTACATATGCTCGATAACCTGTGTCTAATTTTTAACTGATCTGACCAGTAAAGTTGTTCTCATTTACGCATGCGCATTACAACCAGCTATTAACATCAGTAAGTTACATTTCAGCCGCGAGAACAGATTTTATGATATTAATATTAGTTGGATACATATCGTTAGCCCTCCACTTGTGCATTTATATACAGCACAGCACGAAGCGGCAACAATTTTAATTGGTTTGATATATGAGTTTTTGTAATTTAATATTGTTTGGTATAAATAATTCATAAAAACATAAAAAACGATGGTTCTCGACAACCCTGCTTCCAGAAAAATAATCCTTCATATCAAAGTAGTCGTTGGTATTACAATCCTTTAAGGCCTATTTTATCAAGAACTTGTAATATTTTATTAAGTACAAACATTGAAACAACGGGTGTTAAGTAGAAACGGATATTTTCAGAAATTATGGTGGCAACTAATCAAAGATTACGGTATATCAGTACACCGGCCTTATTAGCATACCTAGAAACATTAACGACTAGATACAGTCAGTTCAATAAGAGCGTGTTCGGGTTAATATGGAGAAAAAATTACTTAAAAACATTTTCAAGTACATGGGTAAGTTGTACTCCATCAAAGATGCTATTGTATCAATAAAGGGTATAGTTGCCACTTTTGTTATCCAATTTTGAAAAGCAGCCCTAAAGATGCAATTTTACTGAGTGTTTAACGGTCCTATGTACCAACCTGTTAGTTGAAGCTGGCCAGGCTTGTGGAACGATAACATGTCGCCAAACAGAAGTTTGATCCGTAAAAATTATATTGCTCCAATCTCAGACGATATTGTCCTTTATCCAAGCGAGTCACTTCGTCACAAAGGTTTCTTCATTGAACTATAGAATATTAGTGAAATTTTAAGCCCGGGTTTTACAAAAACCATTCACGATCTGTTTTTTAACTTTAGGAGACACTTTGCCTATTAAGCCACGTTCAGGCAAGTCATCGACAGTCGACCTGCTGACAAAAGTTCTCGGTTTGTTCATGTACTTAGCAGCGTTACACAAGACATTTTCGGATCATTCAAGGGTGCAGAGCAACGCGTACGCTGCACTCTTAATGGTTAATGCGTTTCTCTAGCAATAATTCAATTCCAACTGAATTTTTTGTAACAAATCATCAACGACAAAGGTTTCCTCTATTGACTTACGAAAGAATTATAGCGATACCTTCTACCAACTGCTAATTATGCCAAACACGGTCTTATTTAACTGACTGTAAGATTACGAAATGCGTTCAAGTTCTAAGGTCTCCAACTTTATTTCTGAAAAAGTATTCTACTTAACCAAGAAAATCGAAACTTCTGTTACTTGAGCGGCCACGGGGAGTGTCCTTTATAGTGGGAAATTCACGGCGGCATTACTTTTCATCTCCTGAGACATTGCTACCCGTACAGCCTTGTGTTCTTCGGTTAGCATTTGTAAGACTTTGAAGAAGCTTTCCGCAATTTTAGATCATCATAAAAAATAAACTCTACAGATCCTATGAATATGGAAATGCCAAGTTTAGAAGCGATATCACGCACACCCAATTGACGGTCTTCCATAACAACTTGTTCTACTCGCGCAATCGTGGGTTCGGTTCGGCTAGTTTGTGGCCGAGGCTACTTCGGTTCATTTTCAAAAAACTCTCAGCTTTCTTTAAACTTTCGCATCTACGGACGCACGCTTTTAACATCTATAACGCCTTCACCGCATGTCTTACTCAATTGGCACTAAATTTAAACGGGCGTTTCGCCACGCAAGAGGAGAAAACGGATGATTACACGTTGTTCTTGAACACTAACCATCGCCATTTTACGTCTACAATACAATAACTGTAATTTAGTTTGTGTACATTGTGTGGTGCTACCATCTATATTACAAATTCAGAAATATTTTCCGCGTTTTTTAAAAGTGACCGCATCTTCTTACTTACCCTCTCCATCAAAAAAATTAAGAACTATAAAACTTGTATTAAATAAATACTTCACTAAATTAAATTTTTTATGTAATGCTATGTGTTTTGTATGACAAACACAACGATTTAATGTTAAAATGTTTATCTATTTGAATTTTTTATGTTTGAATACAATCTCTCCTAACATTTACATTAAATTTATGGAAATATAAACACAACTTTAATAAAAAAACACCCGTGAGGAAAAGTTTAGGCTTTGGGGTGAAATAAAAAGAGAGGAGCCAAATTTAGAAAATAAATAAATAAAAATAATATTCTTAGGTTATTGTTTTGTATTTGCAAAGAGCATAAGTAAGTAATATTTTTAGCAATTCAAAACTCTGATGCGGTAAGTTTTTGTATTCCGTCCTTTGCGCTGAGCATCAAACTTCAAACCAAGCCTCATCCATAGTTATATGTCGATGTACAAATTCTTATTTTCGTAACAAATGTGCAAACTCAAAGCAAGCACCACCAATAACGCTCTGATAGAGGTCGTGGATAGAGTGCGTTATTTTTTATATAAATAAAGAGATAACAAAAGGAGACGATCTATCATCTTTTAATTTAGCAGAGCAGTTTGCTCACCCAAGTAGGTAGTAATCCTGATTCCCATGTCATAGTATCCGTTATAATATCCCACACATTTTTAATGGATATATTATAGCAGTCCAGCAAATATTGCCTTTCTTTTGTATATTTAGTAATTATAATTTTCTAAATAACTAAAACCGTTTTACTGTATTACTCAAACAGAAACCTTACATTAATTTTATTATTTTTCGGGTGACTAATAATAGCCTTCTACTATTGGTTTAAATATAAAGATTGTCAATATAATTATTGTGCAATTCAACTTTGCATACATATAGATAAAATTTGTTGGTTAACAGCGTGCAATATTTATAAAATGTTTAATAATCTTTTGAAAATAAATAAAATAGCGTTTTGAACAATTAAGAAACAATTTGTAGAATTAAAAAAAAAGGAGTGTAGGAGTTTCATTAGCTGTATCTCTATAATCAAGTACTCTCATATTTTCCGCTTCTATAATTCCTATTGTTCCATTCTTTGTTCTTCTTATTTAACTTGCCCTACTTTTCAGTTTACTTTATTTAGTTTTTCTTTAAACATATTATTTTTATCAAATGTTCTTCTATCTCTAAATTGATGTAATATTAATCTAATAGTTTATTATATTACTTTTGATTTATGCTTGACATTATAGTCCTATTTTTAAACTCCTTTATTTTTATTTTTCCTACAGTTTATTAATTTTTGAAAGCTTTAAGTCGTAGATAAAAGTTAATGCGATCACAATCCTGTCTGTCTGCCTGTATGTGTGTTAACACGTTATCTCCGAAACTACCTGACCGATTTACTTTATATTTGGCCCTAAATGTTTGGTATTGAATTTCAGACATGTAGCTTTCATTTGACCCAAGATGTGCGGATCACAAGTGATATGTATGACTTGCTTTTATCGGCATTAAAGCCCTGTAGTGTTTCTTTTCTTCTACTCCTGATTGTTTGGCGTATAGTAAAGAAGGGACTGATATTCTCTTGTAGACTTAGACAATGCTTTCTTTCCAAGATCGCTTTCTTTAATGTATGATATTGCGGGCACGCCTTTTTTTTCTGTTTGATACCTTTAACTTCCATTTACCATCCCTTGTAAATATGAGTCTTATCTATAAGGTTGTTGAGATTTCTAGTTACCATTCATTACACCATATATTTTATATGATTCTACTGATGATGTCTTGTTTATAATCGTTATATTACAATTTTTTGTCGCTATTTTTATGTTTCTACTATCTTGTATTACAGGCATATAACTGTCTATCTTTACTAGTTCTATGTTTTAGTACTCCAGGATTATTTGTGAATTTATTGTTCTAATCTTGTTCAGGTTTAATCGGACTGTATCGTATTTTTAATTTGAAATAAAGGAATTTCAATCAAAAGACCAAAAGGCTGGAAGACACTCACCGTGGATGTGGATACTCTGCCGCAGGAATCGACTCCCCGGGGATGAAATTAAGGAAAATCGAGAAAGAGGAGAGAAGAGTATGGGCGTAAAAAAGGACAAGTTACCCCAACCTTCGCTGCGGGGCCGATCGGAAGCATCTTTCCTTCAGCTGGCCGTGTCTGAGGTTTACTACAGGATTTTTTATTTTTCCTCGCCGGGTTAAATAGAAAATAAAATGGACCGAGTTCCTTCATCTGCAAATATCGACTCCCGTACATGCAATCGGCCTATAACCAACGAGCTCCGCGGTGTGGAAACTCCTGCCACCAATCGAACTCTCGCTCAAAACGTTTTGTACACATGGAAAAATTAAAGCCGATCGAACGTTTCCAAAACTATCGTGGCTACACGGAAATGGCCGTAACAGCTCCGCTCTTATAGCGACGTCGCTATCTATTTTATCTGTTCTGGTTTACTTTATGTGTTCTTTTTCAATAGTTTTTTTGTTTTGGTCTTTGTTAAAGCAGAAACGTTTGGATATTTCTAACTAATTTTATGATATAATTACCAAAGAAGAAAACAGTAAAAACATGTCTGAATGTCCTAATTAACGAAACTGCGAGAAAAAGTAAAAGAAATAACAAGACTATATTAAAATATATGTGTCTAAGCCAATCCGGACTAAATAAAGTAAAGTCCGTAGTTTTTCTTAATAATTCTTTTAAGATTGCACCAGAAGGCACTATTCAATTCTGTCCAAATTCAAAAAGCTAGTTAGTACCCATATGTACTTGCATTGTTTTCCTTGCTTCAGAGGGAAAGAAGAAATTGTCTGAGAGGGTACTGGAGGCGAAATGCGTTGGCTTGCATCGAATAAGATAGTAACAATTTAAATTAGTTCATTAGATAGGTTACAAGAATATGATCTTTTAATTCTTTATTTTGGTTTAATATGATTAAAGATAATCTCATGTAAGTAATTTTTGTTGTAGCAGTTAAAATTTATAGCATTTCTAGATTTATGATCGAGAACATGTGTAAATAGGTAAAGCGATTGTTAACTTAGTTTTGAGTATTTTCAAAGAATATAAAATTTTAATATATGTGACCAAAGTTATGACAATGGAATCAATATAAGAAGCCCTTTTAAATGTGTTCAGTTTATTTAAAAAAACAATTTTTAAGAACTAAAAATTTTGAGATGTGTATCTTGACCGATTACTACGTTGTTACTGAACTGAGCAGAAGTACTACAATAATATTACAAATTGAGTTATCTACCGCCAAATCGTCTAAAATAGGAAATTGACTACATTGACATATTGAATAAAATGAAAAGCTACCCAATGAAAGAGTTTTCAGACACTTGTTTTAATCTAAGAATATTTTACACAATACCAGTAACCGTGGCTGAAATGTTTTTATTGCATAGCAAGAGTTAAAAAATTGTTAAAATGTGCGAGTCAAAATTACCCCACTAGGATATTTTGCCTGTAGAAACAATATTAGCCAAACAGTTGGATTTTGAAACATAATCGAAATATTGACTAGAATAAAAGCCTAAAACTTCTATTATTATAAAACTATTAAATATAATAAGTAGTTGCATGAAAGCTAAAATGTTTTTAGTTTTTTGAACATATTTATTCGAATATTTGCAATTAGTTCTCGAATAACTGGGACAATCGAAATGTAAACTTTTTTTCTTAAAAAAATTCCAATAAATCGTAAAAGTTGGGATAAACATTTTGGAGATAAATATGGAAACACAATGACAAAGAAAAAGTCCTGTAACAGGTTGTTGCAAAAGTTCGTCCAATTGGGCTATAACTTAACATTTTTGTTGACTGTTTTTTATACTTTTGGTATTATTTGCTAGTTTGCGATTTTGCAAACTTTTTGATATACGTGGATAATCTGAAAAGTTTTGGGCTTAATATAGAAACAAGTGTTGTTTCTGTCAAATTTAATTTTATTCTTTAACATAGTCTCACTTTAAGTTAATACAATTTTTTACGGTGCTTCAATCTCTTTAACCTGTCCAAATATTAGTTGGCGTCCTGTTCTGCAACATAGGCTTTTACGTTGCGATGACTTCCTCGTTTGATAAAAATCGCTGTCTTCCAAGGCACACTTTGAGCTTAGGAAACAGGAAATAGTCGCCGGGTGCCAGATCCGGTGAATATGCTGAGTAGTCAATCAATTCAGCTGGTTCAATAATAACCATTTTTCTAAGTAGTCGATGAACAGAATTTTCTGACTATCCCATAAAAGAGTCGCCATCCCTTTCCAGGCAAATGAAACCTTCTTTGTTTTTTTTTTGGAGCAGGTTTTCCGTTTGCAGTCCACTGTTTAAAATATTCTTTTGTCTCAGGAGTGTAATGGTGGACCCAAGTTTGATCGACAGTGCTAAATCGACGCAGAAAGTCCGACTCGTTTCACTGAAACCGCTTAAACAGGGTCTTGAAAAGGTTCATTCAAATTAATTTTTGGTTTGAAGTGAGCAAGTGCGGGATCCAATGCGCAAACAGCTTTCTGATATTCAGTCCTTCAGTCAATATATGACAAACGCGTTCTTTAGATATGCCCACAGCCTCTGCTCTCTCTCTCTCTCTCTCTCACACCTTCTACCTCCTTCTCTCTTTCTCTTCCTCTCTCACTTTCTCTCTCTTCCTCTCTCTTTCTCTTCCTCTCTCACTTTCTCTCTCTTCCTCTCTCTTTCTCTTCCTCTCTCACTTTCTCCCTCTTCCTCTCTCTTTTTCTCCCTCTCTCTCTCTCACTTTATATCTTCCTCTCTCCCACTTCCCCCCCTGTCACTAACCTTAATTCGACGGCCGTCCAGTACCATTTGATAAACTTTTTCGATGTTATCGGTGGAAGTCGCAGTTGTTGGTCGTCCCGAACGCTCATCATCAGCAAAGCTGGTACAACCATGTTTAAATTCAGCAGCCCATCTCTTCACGGTGGCAAGCGATGGAGTAGAGTCCTTGTAAACGGTGTCTAATTTTTAATTTTGCGTAGGTATATTGTCCTTCAGATGCAAGTACTTAATTACGGCACTTATTCGATTTTTACAAAACTACTGACATCGACTGATCTAAACGACTGTCAAACAACAACTAAGTGTCCAAAATAATTGAAATTTTTACAGGTATTTTTCAAATTACGATTGTAGTAGTAGAATGGTTCTGACGAGTAAAGCCATTTTCATGTTAATACTCACAATTTTTTGAATTGCAAGCATATAGCACCTGTAGTTTGTTCCATATAGGCTTAAAGATAGCTTGCTGCTGAATGTTTAACATAATCACTGGTTGTATGCTTTGAAGTCTGACAAAAATATTTATGGAACTTACGGCGAGGACACGGTGGAAATTCGTATAGCTCAGAACTGATTAAATGTGTTCAACAAGAAAGTGATCGACCTTCAAGCTCTCATCAACCAAATAAAAGAAGACATGTCTGAGTTCGATTGCCACTACTCTTGTCGTTTGTTCAACGGGTACAATTATGAAACGTTATTTATGAACAATATTAATGTATGTGACGATCAACACAAGTACAATATATGGCTGTCGCCCGGTCAGAAGTCGTTATGATTACCAGTCAAGGACTTGTGAACAGATAAGTGAACACTGATCGTAATTTAAAATCGACGCATTTGAACCACGACAATGGGAAGCCTCACACTGACAAATGAAATGTAATTGGTTAAAAAATCCCGATTGTAAAGTTCTTAAGCATCTAACCTATAGTCAAAGAAGCATGTTTTGTCAAATTGGGACTTTCCTACTATTAAAGAAATGCGACAAATGCTGACTATATTATTTCGTTCAAAAGCGGCCGAATTTTACCGCCTTGGCACTAAAATTTTGCCGCAAAAGTAATAGAAAGTCATCAAGGTCGAAGAGTACTTTGCTTATTAATTTGATCTTTATACATAAACAAATAGTTTTTAAATTACCAAAGTATTAAGAAAATGTTTAAAAGCACTTATTCTGGAAGATGGTTAAATATGAAATACTGAGAATTGAAAAGAGCACCATTTACACGAAGAATATATTAGTTCATTAATTAAAGGGTAATTCAAACACAAGTCTGACTAGTCTTAAATTAGAGCAAATTGTATGGTCATCAGCTGCTGAATTCACTGTATCATACTGTTCCTATTTATTACTACGCAAGAGACATTGCACTTCTGAAACTGACGAGAGAGCTTTGCAACGTTTAATCACTACTAAGGGAGACTGCTCCTCTTTACATTTACGATAGTCTTATACTACAGGGTGGCCAAAAAGTCGGGAAATATTTCATTTGGTCACTATTGTCCACTAGAGTGTCCGAATATATATCGGACGTCATTGATGTGAAGGACAGACGATAGGGTTTTGTTTACATTTAATGACCATTCGGTGAGATGTCTTCATATACACTGTTCCCGAACGGGTGTTTATTGTCTCGGCGTATTACTCAAATGGTAAATCGCCCACTATGGCTCTTAGAAAATTCCGAGCAGAGTTCGATCGGAACACAAAACTGACTCTGAAGACGATAACAATGTGAGTAAACAAAAATCAATTTCTCCCAAAATTTTCTAATCGATTATTTTTAAGGTTAATTGAAAAGTTTAAGCGAACCGGTAGTGTCCTCGACGACAACGACTCAGAACTGGACGACCAGTGACTGTCCCACACCTGAGAATGTGAAAAGTTAGGGAACACTTTGAGCGTACCCGACAACTCAACCAGAAAAGCGCCCCAACAACTGGCAAATACTTCAGAACCGCTGGAAATTAGCCGAACATCAGTGCAAAATATACTCAAAAAGTTGAATATGTTTCCTTACAAGATTCAAGTTCAACAACCACTCACTCAAGTGAATGTTGATCGGAGATTCGAGTGTGCCAATCACGCTTTGGCCTTAAAAGATGACAACACTTTGGACTTCAAACACATCCATTTCACAGATGAGGCTTACTTTCACCTGGATGGCTATGTGAATAAGCAAAATTACCGATACTGGGGCACACAAAATCCACACCTGGCTGTAGTTAAGTCTTCACCCCCAAAAAGTCAGTGTTTGGGCAGCCATATCATAGCGTGGCATTATTGGTACGTTTTTTCTCACCAAATATGTCGATGAAAATGTCTACCGAGACCAAGTTCTCATTCCGTTTTTCGAAGAGGCGAAGAAAAAGAAAATGATTAACCAATACTGGTTCGAACAAGATGGCGCGACACCACACCGAACACAAGGTTTTAAAATTTTCATGTTTAAATTTTGATTTAATCTTCATGATGTCTCTAGGAAATTTGGATATGATCGCTGAAAAATTCGGTGACGAATTATCGGTATGGATGCGAGAAGAAAACCGGAAATGGAATTGATTGGCCTGGTGTTCACGGATCTCAATGTCTGCGATTTTTCCTTTGGGGTTATCTCAAGGATAGATGATGCACTAACCCTAAGACCATCGACGAACTGAAACAACGACATTCAGAGAAAGTTTGTCGTACATTAATCAAGATATGCGTCACAATCAATTACCAGTTTGAGGAAAGCTTCACCGCGTCGTTTAAAATAATGGCTCATATTTTGAGATACTTGTTCATTAAACTCCTATGATCTACTACAATGTATAGTCAAATGAATTAAATTTTTATTTTTGTTAATTACCGAGAAATTAAATTTTACTTGATTTTCCGACTTATTGGCCACCCAGTATGTCTGCAGATCTATATCTGTCTATGTTAGACAGTTTATACTCACTAAAGCTATATCATTCAAAGATTATAATCAATAATAATACTCATCGTACAATTGCAAATAATTAATACAGAATTCTTAACAACATAGTTTACATGTTTGTTATACACTATTTTTCTGGGTAATTGATAAGCGATATACTTTTAAATTTCCTTACGATACATGTCAGCTTAAAAATATGATCGTCGGCAGCGAACATCCGTCAAAGAGCCAAACATTGATCGTGTAGACGCATTTATTCGTGATAATAGGCGCAACACTATCAATTAACCTGGACCAATGTTGTGCATCAATATTGGTGATGTAGAAAACATCATAAAAAACCACTTGCTCCATCTCAAGATGAATGGACGGTAGTTATCACGGACTTTAGCAGACAAGAACAAAATAGTGCGTATGCAAGCTGCCAGTCGTCTCCTTCAGCAGTATTAAGATAAAGGTGGTGCATTTTGAAAGTATATAGTGACTGCCGATTAAACATCGGTGCACTACTTCATTCCTTAGTCTTATCAGTCATCACGCGAGTTATACCAGTTTCGTCAAACTCAAGTGATAGCAACGTTCTTCTGAGACTGGCAGATTTTCCGAAGAACACCTCCGGACAACAGACGTGAAGGAAAAGATCCGATCCAATCGGAAGACAGGTGGAAAGCGGGTAGCCTTCCTTCAAGATAATGCACGCCTTTATACGGCCAAAAATAACAGTGGAACCCCTCTGGAAATTAAATTAGAACATTCTGCCACATCCGCCATACAGTCCCGATTTGGCGCCAAGTTATTTTTACTTGTTTGCAAGGCTCGAATCAGACTTGCAAGTCGTGTGGTTTGCGGACATCGACATCGTCATCCATACTGTTCGAGAGTGAATACATCACTAACCAAAAGCCTTTTTTGAAAAGGGCATTAGGATGCTTTCAGAACGTTGGAAAAAATCTCTTGATTACGGAGGGGAGTACGTTGAAGGCTGACATGTGTAAGTAAATGAAGCAAAAATTCGATAACAAAACAAATTACAGGAAAAAGGTGATGGTGAAAATGTTTCACCGTGCGATATATGTATTTAATACTTCGCTAATTTTCATAAACAATCTGAGCATACAACCTCTGAAGCTAACAAAAAGCTTTGTATTAAATTAACGACATATTTTTTATTTACGCTGCCCTTTTCGTCACAAAATTATTAGAAGTTTTACTTTCCTTCCCGTATCTTGTACACAAACATCAATGATGATTTCAGTTTCTTTCCTAAGTAAAGGCGCAAAAACTTCTGGAGAGCTACGCAAAAGAAAATTTTACGCGAGCGCGAACTTTTGAGGGGCATTTAAAAGTTTGTTCGGCCTTATATGTGAGATATAAAGATTGCGGGGAGTTACAATAGGAATCAGTCACAATTCACCGTGCATTATGCTTAACGTATCATTTCTTAATTAGTTATTAAACTACAATTTATTGGGGATAGTTTTACTAACGGGCAGCATTTTTAAAATAAAATTTTACAAAAGAAACGTAAGGGGAGCAAGTATCAAAAAACTACGTTACCAAAAGGATGTGCTATTTCGAATCCTGAGATTAAGACCCGGTGATAACAGTAAATAACTTTTTAATCCGTTTTATCCGCTGCTTCTACCATATCTTTGAATAATGGTGCTGGATTTTATGTTTTCGGCTATGTTATAAATTTTTATTATGCGGCGGTAAAATATGTTTTGAGAAACTAATAAATGATATATTTGTCTATAATAAACACTAAAATAATTATTACTATGTCGTCCTTACTTTATTTTTCTAATTTTTAATTATGTTTACTTTTATTTATATAATGTTGGAAAGTGATTTGTTATTATTAAAGTGGTGTACGAAGGACCGAGTGAAAAACTGCTTACGTTGACAAATAGTGAGATTTGGCAAATATTTACACAGAACGTTCTTCATATTTATTATTTATTAAATTATTTTTTATACACTTTACACTGCACGTATCGAATCATTTTTCATCACTTTTCATCGCTTTCTTTATTTTTAAGTTTCTTTCCCATATATGATTTTTCCATGCCGTCTTATTCTGCGTCAATGTCGATTTTTGTGTCTTTGTAAGCCCTCAATTATTAATGTCTTCTCAACGTTTTTTGTTCCATGTGGTTTTTGGGATTCCTCTGCTCTTTCTGTTCTGTCTTTTAGCTTTATACACTTTTTGGTAGATCGCTCCTAATTCATTCGCCAAAGATGCCCAAACCACCCCAGTTGGGAGCTCTCTATCCATTATTATTACTGGCTGTACTTTCAGTTGATCTCTGATGTTGTCATTTCTAATGTTACCTCTTTTAGTAACGTTAACACTTTTCTCGGATATTTCATCTCCATACTTTGAATATTGAATATTGTTCTTCAGTTTCTTTGTTAGGACCCGGTTCTCATATCCAAGAGTTAGTGTGGGTACAAATACTCATTTATATACCTTCATTATTTTTTTGAGACTTTCCCAGAAAGTTATTTTTAGGCTGTGATGTACCTTGAAAGTACTTTAAATTATGGCATTTATTTCAATGTCATGATTTTTTTTGTTATCTATATATACTTCTAAATATTTTAAAGGATTAACTTGTTCCATCTTTTCTTCATTTATCTTTATGTTAACAGTTACTTCCGCTTTCCCACCAACCATTATTTATGTTATTTCTTTATTTAAGTTTAATTTTTTTATATGACAAGGTCATCGGCAAATGCACACTTACTTATCCATACTGAGTCCAATTTTATGAGCCTACAAGCACTTTCGATAGTTTTCTTTTCGTTTTTCTTTTTTTATATCATCTATAACCAGATACTACTTTTCCTTGGCGTAAACCTTTATTCACTTGAAGGTCAAGTAAATGTATGTTGTCTGTTCTCACAAGACCTCACACCTACACATACCTATTATTGCTCTATTTAATTTTTTCCTATTTTCCTTTTTCTAAAGGTTTCTCGACAACTGCTTTTAATACTATCAAACGCTTTCTCTAAATTAAGAAAAGTTTAATATATTGACATATTTATGTTTCTTACTTTTATATAATCTGCTTAATCGTGACAATATGATCTTGTATGCTGCTACCCTTTCTAAAGCCACTTTATAATTGTTTAAGTTGCAGTTTTAATTTTTGCGTCAGTTTTTTCATATATCTTTGATGGTCTTCTAAAAAGGGTAATCCCTCAATAATTATTACAAACTCAGTGGAACAATAGCACCAGTTTTCCAGTCTTGCGGTATTTTTCTTCATTCCACACCTCATTACAGATTTATGTTCATGTCTGGATTTTATTCTCGCCTAAATTTTTAACTATTTCTCTTATTATTTTATTGTACCTTGCAGCTTTTCCTATTTTGAATCTATTTGTAGCACCTTCAATATCTTCAATCTTAATATATTCTCTGTTGCTCATCATGATTTCCTTTATTAACTTAACTACTAAATAAAATGTTAAAATACGTTCTTCATATATTATCTCCATTTATTAAAATTATTTCTTTTCCATTTGTTTTATTGCTTCTTACTTCTTCTCAGATCTTAAATTTTTAGTGTCTTTTTTTTAATTTGCATAGAAATCAAACTTTATTTCTCTATCGAACTTCTTCCATGTCACCTTTTTAGCTTCCAGCACCATTTTATTACTTTTTTCTTTGCCGTTTTCCTTCTTTATGTTTTTGCTCTAGCATACCGTTTTTCTTTAGTTTCTATTTCTATTAACTTTCATAACAACACATATTTCTTTTCCTGCATTAGTTTATATGTCTGAGTATTTCAATATTTTTCCAATATTATAATCCTTTATGTTTCATACTCTGCCTATTATTTGTTTTACTATATTCCTGCAATCTTGTGCTATTTCTCTATTTGATAATCTACCTGAATTTATCGTTTCCTTAATAACTGCTGTTTCATTTTTAACATTGGTACTTTTAATATCATTTCTTATATTCCTTTATCTTTTAACAGATAGTCATCGCTATGTATTTTAGGACCTCTATATATCCGTACATATTTTATATATCTATAATTTCCATTTATTAATACGTAATCAATTGCAGATATCTCATTCCTATTTATAACTCTCTCGAAAACTTATGTATTGCCTTGTGTTTAAAAAATGAGTTCATTACCAGTAAATTATGTTGTACACAAGTATATGATTGCCCATTATTATATCTGGTTTCTTCATTATACAAAGCAGTTATATTACTTGTTCCATTATTTTTTAATCCAACCCTACTATTCAAGTCACCAAATACAAAAATTTTATTTTTGCAGCTCTCGACTACTTCTATCTTGTCCCCAATCTTTTTTTAACTTTAGCTCTGTCATTTTCATTCGCTTCGTGCAGTATTATGTTTACTTCATTTTTCTTTTGCAATTATAATTCAATTTTTTTATTATTCTTTACTAAACACCCAACCCTTTCTTTTACTTTCTACCTACCTAATCTCACTTAAGTCTACCATACACCCATCATTTAGTTGTATGGATTTCTCCCATTTTTGTAGTTTTGTATACGTAATTGCTAGAACATCTACATTTGCCTTTTCAATTTTTTTTATTAACTCCTTTTCTTTCTCATTTAAGTTTTAAACATTCCATGTTGCTATTTTCAATTCTCGTATACCTTATCATTACTATTTTTGGTTTATTTTTTGTAGGGCTGGGTTTTCTTTTGTCTGTATTTTATTACTCATTTTAATTAGTGTTGCTCTTTGCTTACTCCATTTCCATTCTTGTTCATCTGCTATTATTTTCTAATACCCCACCCTAACGTTTGTCCCCTTCTTCCTTTTCTTTTGAAATATCTTTTTAATTTTTTCCTGTACTTTTATTTATTATTTCGTCATATCGTCATCGATGTACATTTTTCATCTTTTATATTGTTTTAGTTTACTTTTACATTTCATTACCTTCGCTTTCTCGATTGTGTCTACCTGAATTTTTTAATCGATTTCGGTTCTACGTCAATTCCTAGCTGTTTTACCATAAAATTATATATTTTTACTTTCAACATCGTTGGCTCTTTTTGTCCTAGCATTAACCCTTGTATTACATATTATTACTTCTTGTTTCCTTTCCATTATTTCTAATTTCTTATTGATTACTTTTATTTTCTTTATCAGTTTTATTTTCTTCTTTTGTGTTTTTGTTTTCTGTTTTCAATTACCTAACCTCTTCTAAATTTTGCCTGCTTTTTTCTTAATTCTTTTATACCATCATTTTTAGTACTTTACCTGGCTTATTCTCATTGGCTGTTTTCTCGGATGGAGGCGGTAGCTTAATTAATAAACTGCTAATTGTATGTAACAAATCTGTTTTAAAATTATGTAATTTACTAAAAAATGAGATTTTTGAGACATAAATTTTTTTTGTTAAACTACTTAAATTAGAGATTTAAGAAATATTACCAGCCAATACTACACAACACATTTAAACAAGTTAAAAATAATAATTAAAAAATTACAGAATATTGTATCCATTTAATAAAGCTCACAAAATTAAAATTAAATTTTACATTATCTTTCTAGCTATATTCTTACGATACCTTAGAATTCAATCTATTCTTAAAATTTAAAACATCGTTGACTTGAAAAATATTTTGGTTGAATCGGAGGGCATTATAAAAGCTTGAGGAAACTGAAGCAATTGAATCAAACTCAAGATAATGTCATGTTAATTGATTTTGAACAACTACTATTTATTTAAATCGCAAAATGCATTTCTTAAATTTAAACATTTATAAAACTTGTTACTAGTACTTCCTAGTTGTATTTGAATTAACTGTAGCACTACATCCATAAACGGTTTGACCTATTTTAATATGATTAGGACATCATATATAAAATTTTAAAAATTCTAAAAGCACTAAACCATTACCTACTGATAGTTGTTAGTTTTTTGAAACAATTTTTAAAAAGTCTAGGCCTGTCAATTGTTCTTGTATGACCTTTACCCGCGTGTATCTTGTACAGTGAATGATACAGCCTGTAATGACCTAATCTTGCCTCCCCTTGAATTACTATGTGTAGAGGTGGGAGGTCTAGAAGAGTCTCCATTGCTGCAGTAGACGTGGTTCTCATCGCCCCTGTAATGTCCAAACAGGCAAGTCTTTGTACCTTGCCTAGTTTTAGTTTGGTGGTTTCTTGTGTTACTTTGGGCCACCAGACCAAAGCTGAGTATGTAAGAGAGGTTCTAACCACTCTGGTGTACAACCAGTGCATCATACCTGGTTTTAACCCCCACGACTTGTCGCACATGCGTCTGACAACTGCTAGAGTTGTAACCGATTTGTCAACCACTTTCTCAATATGACGGTTCCAAGTAAGTTTAGAATCAAAAACTACTCCTAGATACTTTACTTCTCCCGATATGGTGATTTCTTTTTCGCCAAGGAAAAGAGCTGTAAGCCTCTTTAATTTTTTCCTTCTCGTGAAGGGTATAATTTTGCATTTTACAGGACTGACCTTGGAGTCTTCCTGTTTAGTCCATTCAGTTACCACGTTCAGGGCCCTCTGCATCCGTTCCCTAATCGTGCCTACAAATTTCCCTTCTACCAAGACAACTACATAAGAGAATCCTTCGTCTTTTAATTTCTTTAAACGTCCATCCATTATCAGGTTCCATAGCAGGGGGGAGAGAACTCTTCCCTGAGGTCGCCCCCCCCCCCGTTACTTGGACCATAATAGTTTTGTCATACATTGACGAATAAACCATCCTTCCTTTGAATATGCAGTCTATCCACCTACAGCAGGTCTTCTTCAGGCCACGCCCTCCCAGGGCCGAGGTTATGCAGTTCAAAAATGTATTGGCGAAGGTTCCTTCTATGTCCAAGAAGGGACATAGAAGGGCCTCTTTGTTATCCAGCGTTTTCTCTACTCTCCAAATGAGGTAGTGAAGTGCTGCTTCAGTTGAGAAACCAGCTTGATAGACAAATTGGTTCTCATATAGTGGATGGTGTACTAGTATAGCAGTTTTTTCAACGTCTTAAGCACAAAAGACATAAGACTAATTGGTCTGTAGCTCTTTGCCTGCAAATAATCGGCCCGACCAGGCTTTGGTATAAATACCACTCTGGTTAGTCTCCATAATTTTGGCAAGTAGTTTAGGACCAAACTGGCTCTGAGCACCATGCAGATCTTTGTCAATAGGAGTTCCGAGCCCTTCTGTAGCATGGCAGGAATAATTCCATCATTTATAGGCCACTTGATTTTGTTGAAAGTTACCACTTTTCTTGCAGTGTCCCAATCTTCGCTTTATGCTGTGTTACCAAGATCAAAGGATACCTGATTTCTCCAGTCTAAGGGCAACTGCTGTATAATTACAGATCCAGGAAAATGTACCCGAGAAAGTTCGGTCACTGTTTCTTTTCCTGTTTTGGTTTGGTCTCAGGATTTAGGTTCTAGAGATAAAATTGCAGTGAGAGTCTTTTGAGAGTACTTTACGGAGTCTGGCACATGCTGAAGTATTTTCAATCTCCTCGCAGTACCTCCTCCATGTTTCTCTCTTGGCATCTCTAAATGCTTTATTATATTCAGTTAGAGATGCTCTATAGGTATTCCAGGCACCTGATGTTTTGGCCTTGTTAAACAGTTTTCTTACTTACCTTCTCATGGTTGCAAGGTCTTCATTCCACCAGGGGACGTTTCTGCTGGAAGCCTTTACAACCAGGGGACAGTTTTCATTGTACGCTGAAATGACTACCTCAGTTAACTGATCCACAGCCATTTCAAGCTCAAGGTTACTGTGAACTTTCCTTATCGCACTCGCCAAGTTATGGTCTAGGTCTATCTTATAGGCTTCCCAGTCCGTTTTAAGAGGATTACGATAGCTTTCTATCACTCGCTGAATCCCAGCGATTTCGAACTTAATGTATCGGTGGTCTGAACACCTCTCCTCATCAAATACTTGTAAATTTCTAACAGAGTTACTTACGAGCGAAGTACCAAATGTTATATCAATTACTTCCCCTTCTTCATCTGATAACGAAGGTTGGTTTGTTACCCTTATTCAATATGTCTAAATTATTTGCCACAGTGAATTGTAAAATTAACTCTGATGAGAGGTGGTGTACATTGGCGTCGCAACCAATGAGTATCTGCAGACCAATGTTTCTGCAGTGTTTCACAAGTTCATCCACTGCCTAGGCGGTGGAGGATCAGGTTCATCAACAGAGGTAGACCAATCCTAATATGAACTCATTATACCTATATGAATCGTACACTAAACAAATGTCTGTTAAATATTCTAACTAGAAAGACTTTCTTTAGTATTCTTAGTTTGCTTATCAAATCATAGATAACAAATTGTAGTAAATAAATAGTGTTGGGATAATCCCAGAATCTTTCACCTTAAGGTGACCGTCTCGTCACATAGGCAGTAGCGATGACACTGTCCAAACTGTTTTAGTTAGTAATCTTTCGATGACATGGTGACATTTTGTAACACAATAGTCCATTTGGAGCCATTTATATATGAAATAAAACCCCAAATCTATCAAAATAGTTTTCTTAAGAAATAATAGCGCAAAACAGGCCATGACATTACGTAAAAGTTACTTGTTAACGTTACAGTATTATATATTATTACCTTTACTACAAACAAATCTATTACAATTAGAACACCTTTTGGTATTTTTCTTGTCAAGTATAACAGAAGATTCTCATTTCACAGCAAGCTCAATGGGGCCAATCTTCGGTTTTAAAATCATTCTTGTGCTATTTTGGCTGTATACTGGTAACCATTCAATTTTTCGGGTGGCTATCAGTGCTTTTATTTTTACTATTCTCAACTCCTCTAAAAAGAGGTGGCTTAAAAAGGTTTTGTTTTGTCTTGAGCCATTTCATTTAATTTTGGTTACAATTATTTAGGATTTCGCGCTTACATCCAAGCAATTAGATAATACATTCTCAGATTTCTGAAGTAATAAGCCTATAGTGACAATGGATGCATCAAACAGCATTTGAATATTGTACCGTTAATGGTCATATGAGGTTAATTCGTGACCCTAATCCAAAACTATTTGGGGAGGAGGCATTTTTAATTTTGTTTTAGGGAAAAAACATATAAAATGTCAAATAATGTAAAACTCTGATAAATAAATAAGAAATCATGTATTATTTTTTAATATGTCGAGTTTCGCGCCAACTAAACGCGATTTTCGGAAAGCGTTACTTTTTGTTTCTATTTGAAGTAATCGGCAGCTGGAAAATCTTAGTTTGCTGTCCGAAGCTTATGGTGAATATGATCCATTGATTTCAACTTGTGAGTATTGGTTTCGACAATTCAAAAGGGGTGATTTTGACATGGAAGGCAATGAGCGCCCGGACCAACCAAAAAAGTTTGAAAATGCAGGATTGGAAGCATTACTCAATGGAACTCAAGTCAAATACATGAGGAGTTGGCAAATTTCTTGAATGTTAGTTTATTGACTGTCGGTAAGTTTGAAAGTAATGAAAATTATTCAAAAGCAAGGAAATAAGGTGCTACACGAATTGAAGCCGAGAGATGTCGAAAGGCATTTTTCCACCTGCCAAGAGCTGCTGCAAAAGCACAAAACAAAGGGAATTTTCATCGTATCGCAATTGGTGATAAAAATGGATTTATTACACAAACCCTAAGAATAAAGAAGTCAGATTTATGCCCGGCCAAGCATTATCATTGATCTCAACATCGAAACCAAAGCGAAACATCCATGGTTCGAAGGTAATGCTCTGTATTTGGTGGAATTAGAAGGGCGTGGTGTTTTATGAGCTGCTGACACCAGACGAAATTATCGCTGGCGATCGCTACCGACAACAACTGATCAAATTGAATCGAGCGTAAAAAATAAATAAGCCGAATATACGCGATAGAGTGATTTTTCAGAACGACAATCTCGGCAACACAAGTCAAAAACTATTTAAAAACACTTCGTTAGAATATCCTACCCCACCCACCGAATACAACAGACATTGTCTCATTTTCATTACCATTTGTTTCGATCAATGACGTATGACCTGTCTGAGCAATGCTCCAACTCTTTTAAAGTTATCAAAAAATGGGTCGATTCATGGATTGCATCATAGGAGGAGGAATTCTTTCTCCGGGGAATCCGTCCGTTGCCAGAAATATAAGAAAAAGTTATAGCTAACGATGAATGATTTTTCGAAATAAACACTTAATTTTGCATACAAATCCTTTAAAATCAAATCTAATCCCCAACATGTTTCGAATTCAAAAATATTTTTTGAACTGCTGTAAAAATAAAACTTGTTAATTGGACTAAATTTCGATTTAACTCCCACCGAACGTAAAGCGCCGGCTTTGTTCACTTTGCATCACTTTTTGCTCGTGGACTCTCCCGTGCCGCGTCCTGATTAACGAAACAGTCTTAATTAAGGAACCAATTAGCCCCCAGCCCGCGAGGTGTTTGCTCAGTCGCGCAGGGGCTGTCCAAATGAAGTCCGCGGGATTTTCGCAGGCGAAACCAATCATGCACTGCTTGTTTGTTGTAGTTCCGCGAGAGCGTGAAATGGTCTGCGATGTGGAGCTACGTGATGGCCGCTGCCAGAGGTGACCCGCGCCGGCGTCCAGGGTCAGTTTTCACAGTCCACTCGGCCAACTGCGGCCCGGGCCCGTGCAGGGACGGCCTCAACACCGGCTGCAACACTGGCGGCTTTCCGCGGGACCCGCTGGCCTCCAGGGGCCCGCGACGCTCGGTCTTCGCCAGCTACAGCAAAGACGTTCTTAACTCCGAGTCGAGCGACGAGCTCAGCAAACTGTCCAGAGATGGATCCAAGGACGACGTCCTCTCCGAGGTGCGCATCCACACCCCGCTCTCCAGGTCGCGCCGACCCTCGCAGCAGCGGAGCTACTCCCAACAGGTCAGTGCCTAACATTCTGTTGACTGGCGGAACGATCAAGGTCTTTTTTCTATTTAACCAAATGCTAGTCATTGATTTGCGGTATATCGGACGGCGTTTCCAATCGTCACAGCTTCACACATTTAAAATTTGTTTGAAACCAATGTCTTTGATGTAATTTTTGTAAAAAGGATGTAATTCTGTTTTTGGAATAATCAGGACAAATTAAGTTGAGTCAATATCTATGTTTTATATCGCTAACATGACCTGACTTACAATTATCTACAAGCACAAAACATAGCACTATGCAAATTTTATCCCCATAGGCATGCAAAAAGTTTTGTGTGGGTCTACTTGAATTACAGCATAAACTGGTATACAATTGATGTTAGCGACGCAGATATATTTACCCTATTGAACATAGAATGAATCGTACAAATTTTCTTATTAAGGAGTACTAATGGTACGCCAAGATACATCTTTATATATTATATTTAGTGACTTCTTGCCTAGAAGCCAGTTTTTTTAAAGTTTTTTTTTTTAAATTTAACAGCCAGTTTTTTGCGCTTCTTCCAAATATGAGTCTTCATTGTCAGGCTCTTGTCCAAGTGCATGCCTAAATATTTTATTTCTTGTACCTGTGCTAAGAATATGTTATTAATAAATACCGGTGGCGTAGTCTTGCACTTGGTGAAAGTTATGTGGAATGATTTTGTTTTATTTAGTTTGACACGCTATTTTTTAGACCATTTTACGACTTCATCTAAATTAAGTTGTAAGTTTCGTACTGCTGTCACTGGATCACTGTGGGTAACCATAATGAGCTTGTCGTCGGCAAAGGTTGCAGTAAGAAAGAGTTGATTCGTGGGCATATGAGCTGTAAATAAGAAATAATAGCGGACCAAAAACGCTGCCCTGTGGTACACCAGAATTTATTAGACGGAGGTCTGTTTAGTATTGCCCAAATTTTACTTAAAAATATCTTTCCGGCAGATAAGATTTTAGGGTAATAAATACAGAGTGAGGGAGGCATTTATTTACTTTGAAAAGCAGGCCCCTACGCCACACTTTATCAAAAGACTAAGTATCATAAAAAAACTGCTGTAGAGTATTTGTTTTTCTCGAAGGCTGGATTAATGACGTCTACTGCTCTATGGATCTGTTAAATAGTCGAATGACCTTTCTTAAACCAAAATTCAAGGTCAGCAATAATAGTATTTTCTTCTGTTGTTAGTGTTATTCTTTTGATTAGCATTTTTCTAATTGTTTCTTTAATATTGACAATAAACTAATTGACCTATAGGAGTTTACATCATGTAAGATTTACAAGGCTTGAGAATCATGATCACCTGAGCAACTTCTACCCTCAAAAACTGCATTATATAACATATCATGACAATCTCTTTTCGCAGCAGCTCTTTTGTTAATTGGCCGGTAATAAGAACGTATCCAGGAGTTTTTTTTTTGTATTTAGGTTAGATCTGATTGCATTTTTGACTTCACTTACGATAAAGAGTTCTGTATGCAAAGTAAGCTGATGGAGTTCTTCTAAAAAGCTTTGTACTTGTAATTTTCATCTCTACTTATCTGTGTTGAATTTGGCTGAAAAACCTTTTCTAGATGTTGCCTGAAGAGATTTCCTTTCTCGAGTTCTATGCGTGCCTATGACCTATCTTTGTTTTTAAGCGGAGAGGTTGGTTGTTGTTGACATTTGATATTTTTGTCGCTTTTTACAGTGCGTAATTTGTATCTTCTGTTGCAGTCATATTAACAAGATATTTATTTTTAAATATTTTGATCTTCTTCTTTCTTCTTTATGTTCCATCTCCACTACGGAGTTTGGAAATCATCCTAGCAATTTGCACTTTTGAAACTGCTGCTCTAAAGAGTTGATTGGAGCTACAGTTATACCATTCTCTAAGATTGCGCAGCCACGACATCCTTCTTCTTCCCACACTACGTTTACCCTTGATTTTTCCCTGCATGATAAGTTGCAACAGATAATAATGTTCCCCCCGCATTACGTGTCCCAAATATTAAAGTTTGCGCCGTTTAATTTCATCCAATATTTCCGTTTCCTGTTTATTCACTCTGTTTAAGACATCCGTATTCCTTATTTTTTCGACCAATGAGATTCTCAGAATTCTCCTATATGTCCACATCTCTAATGCTTCTAATTTTTTCATAAGATGTTTGTTCAATGTCCATGCTTCCATTCCATATAAAAGTGTGGAGTGAACATAACATTTTACTATTCGTAATTTAAGTGTTAGGGAGAGGTCTTTGCTGCATGGGACATTTCTCATATTTAAGAATACATTTCTTGCTTGTTCTATCCTAGAGGTTATTTCGCTGGTATTATCATTTTTATCGTTGACTATAGTGCCTAAATATCTGTATTTCTTTACTCTTTCAATCTGCTCTCCTTGAATATTTAAGTTAACGTTATAGTAGTTTCTTTTAGAGATAATCATGAATTTTGTTTTCTTTGTGTTTAGGCTTAGTCCAATTTCGTCACTAACCACCGCGATTCTTCTCATTACTCTTTCCAGGTCTTCGAGGGATTCTGTGATTAAGATGGTATCATCCGCATATCTGATGTTATTGATTGCAATTCCATTAACTCCCACGCCCGCCGTTTCATTTTCTAATACTTCGTTTATTACATGTTCTGAATAGAAGTTAAATATGTTAGAACTGGTGATAGGACGCACCCTTGTCTGACCCCTCGTTTGATCTCGATTTCTTCTGATGTTCGGTTTTCTATACGTATTGTCGCTTTTTGATTGTAGTAAAGATTGGCAATAATTCTGAGGTCTCTTGTATCTATATTATTATTTTTCAGCAATTTCATTAGGATGTCATGTTTTACTTTGTCAAATGCTTTATTGTAATCTATAAAGCAGACAAATACGTCTTGGTTCATGTCAAGACACGGCTGGATTAATATATTATATGCCATAAGTGCTTCTCTCGTTCCCAGTCCCTTCCTAAATCCGAATTGTGTGTTCCCTTTGTGCTCCTCTAGTTTTCTATATAATCTGTGGTGGATAATTTTAAGAAATACTTTTAGTGTGTGACATATAAGGCTAATTGTCCTGTACTCGTTGCAGTGTCGGGCGTTATTCTTTTTTGGAATGGCTACAAATCTAGAGATCAACCATTCTTCCGGAATAATGCCAGTTGTGTATATACTGTTGAATAATTCTTGTAGCGTATTAATATGTTCTTTTTCTAGCAGTTTAAGAATTTCACTTGGGAGATTGTCTGGTCCAGGTGCTTTTCCGGTTTTCGTATTTTTTATGGCATATTTTATTTCTTCTACAGTTATATCAGGGCCACTTTCTTCCCTTCGTCTTTCACCCAATTGTCTTGAAATAGTTTTTCTATATACTCCTTCCACAATTTTATTTTTCTCTCAACATCTGCTATTATTTTCTCATTTTCGTCTAATAAATACATGGTTTCCTGTTTTCTTGTAAGTCTTGTTGCTTCCCTTATCTTTTTATGAAGATTATGTGCGTCGTGATCTTTTCTAGTTTTTCGATCTCTTCGCATTTTTTGTAAACCAAGCTTCCTTGGCCTGTCGAATTTTATAGCGAATTTCTTTTGTGTGTTTTGTATTCGTTCTTATTGTTTTTGTTATGTCTTCGTTTGTCCATAAGTGCCAAGATTTCTTCTGTCATCCATCCCTTATTTTTATTTCTTTCTTCTTTTTCTGTTGGTGTTACTAAAGAAGATTTGAATGACAGCCAATTTAGGTTGATATCATCTGGAGAAGTTCTTCTGCTTTTCAAATTCCTATCGATATCCTTTTCACTTTTTCCTTGTACGCCTCATTTTCTAGGCACTTATAGTCAATACGAGTATGAACTGATGTTGCTGGCAATTTTTTAAGCCGAACTTCCATTTTTGCAATTATAGGATTATGATTTGAGTTCACGTCTGCGCCTGGGTATGCCTTTATTGATTTTATACTATTTTTGTATCTGTTGTCAATTAGTAGATAATCTATCTGGTTACGGACAATTTTTCCTTATTGTCTTGAGGTGATACCCAAGTATACAATCTTCTTGGCGGTAATTTGTATAAAGTATTGGTAATCACCATTTCATGCTCTTGACAGAACTGAATAAGTCGGTGGCCTCTTTCATTTCGTTCCCCTAAGGCATAATCTCCAACAACGTTTTGCACCCTGCCTGTCCCAACCTTGGCGTTAAAGTCGCCTAATAGAACTGTAATATCTCTACTTTTTGTCTGCTTAATGGCATCGTCGATTTCTTCATAGAATATTTCTATTTGTTCGTCCTCTTTGTCCGCCGTGGGTGCATAAACCTGTATTAAATTTAGTTTCCTGTGTTCTAATTTTATCTGTAATAGCATCACACGTTCAGAGAACGGAATAAAGTTTATGACTGAGTTGGACAAGTGTTTCCTTAGCATGATTGCCACTCCGTGTCTGTGCTGATTGTCCTTACTACCTGAGTAGTAAATTATATGTTGGCTACCAATTTGACATCTTCCTTCCTTTGTCCATCTTGTTTCACTGATGCCTAGAACATCTATATCCATTCTGTTCATCTCTTGCGCTACATTGTGGGCTTTACCTGGTTCGTACATACTGGTTATATTCCACGTTCCGATTTTAAGGATGTTCTTTTTTCTTCTCTTGTTTATGTTGTTTAACTTGTTAGCTTCATTCAAAACTGTCTCCTCCGGAGATCCGATTGGGAGACTATTAACTCCGGAAAATTTCGATTTGAACTTTGCCATGATGATTGTACTAGGGAAATCCTTGTGGATCTTTAATGCAGTGGTTTCCCCTTGCCTTCTGCATACCCCTGCCATTGACCTGTTTGGTTCTTCTGCCTTTAGGTGCGATTTCTCTCCCCTGGGACAAGAGAGTGCCCTGACCTCAGTTACTCATCCGCTCTTGTCAGACCGTTGGCTGCTGAGGGAGACCGCTTATACCGGCGTTATCGGTGCCATTGTTGTTGTTAGTTTTGGTCCGCCCCGAGTATTTTATTTCCCCGGTACCCGCTATATCTAGCAGGCGTTCCCCTATCCGCCACCTGAGGAGGCGCTCAGTCGGTGATCTAGCAACCCCGATCAAATATTTTGATCAGTTCTTTCAATTCTGAAGTAGTACTTTCTTTTGTCCGAGGAATATCTTGTATACTGTCAGGTTTTTCAGCAATTTTTCGATTTACTACTAATGGACATGGATATTTTAGGTGTTGCTTCCCATGCGGTGTCTTGGATTATTTTGGTGAATTTTTGAACGGCCATCTCAAGTTCTTTAGGTATTTTTGGCGATTTTGTTAAACAATTTACTTATAGTAGCACTAGTCTGTATTTTTGTTCAATAGTCTTAACGGCCTTTTCTTTTCTATTACTGTTGCACACACAACTACTGTCACCAGGGTGTAATCGAAGGATAAATCCCAACATGATGTTATCTTAAGATAACTAACAGGAATTTTCTGTGTCACAAAGAAATTAAAAAAGTCTGGAATCTTGTTTGTATCGGTCGGCCAATAAATAAGTTCATACGTTGATAAGTGTCCTAGATATATTTCTTGTAGTACCTAATACAGTACTTTACCTTTTCCAGGAAGAGAAATGCGAGAACCCTAAAGCGTCTTTTTTGCATTATAGTCGTCACCCGTTAAAAATTGGTTAGCTAATGACTTGAAGTACTCTATGAACCCCTGCTTGTTTGTTGCATAATTTTGAGAACAGTACACAGCTGATAAAACCAAGGGTCTATACCAATCCTTTGTTTTCACATTTTTAGCTTGTAGATAGTTTCTCTTGAATTCGGACAGGACATGATGTTTAATGTGTTGTCTAATCAGTATTGCAGTGCCTCCTCTAGCTTGTATATCTGCGTCTGGATGATTAGTGAAATACATTTGATAATTGTATATCTTGAAATCTGGTTTTAGTGTTAAAGTGAGTTTCAGATATAAGTAGAATAATAATAAATATAATAATAAATGTTTCATCTTCATTTTTATGATTTTGAAAGCCCTTGCCGTTCCAAAGAGCGCCTTATAAATTGGAGCCATTTTTTTGCATATTTTTTCAATGAGAAGTCTAATTTATGTGGTTACTCCATTTATTGTTTGTTGTGAGCTGCGATGGTTTATTGCAGTAAAATTATTACAGGCGTTAGATCATTGGTTTGTTGACTTGTTACCTGACTGTACAATTTTTGTTGAGGGTGTGGGGTTGGTATTTGATTTTACCATTATGCTTGATAATGAGTTTGTAGAGGGAAAGTTTAGATTTGGTTTGGGGGTTGTGAGGGTTGTTGATTTTGTTGCTGCTGAGGATGCTGGGATTTTTTTTTGTTTAAATTCTGGTTGACGCAGGCGCATAGCAGGTTGCTTGATCTGAAGATCTTCTTTTAAGAATATCCAGGTAGGTGCACATTACAGTTTTTATAATTGGCAGGATGCTCACTTTGACATAGAACACATTTTGGTAGTTTGCCGTCATTGCGGTTTTTTTACAGATACGATAATCATAAAGTTCGGCGGATTTGACACATCGAGCTCCTATAGAGCTGGTTCCTGTATGTGTTCATAGCGTTGACAATGTTTGCATTGGGGTATCTGCATTTTTCTGGGTTCCTCGAATTCTATTATGCCTTTCCGATGCGATTAATGTTGAAAATTTCTTTGTTATTTTCTTTACGTTTACGGTCAATGAAAAACAATTTTTTTTCTGGCTAGTCTTCCTATTTAGTACATTTATGATGTTAATTACTTTATAACCTTTAAGTTCTAGAACTTTCATTATTACTTTTTCTTCATTGGTGTGTCAGATATTTCTTGAAACAACTCGACACTTTTTCTCTTCTTCTAGGTGTGCTTAGCTACTTTGTTTGTGTCTAAGATATCTCCTAACTTTTTATAATCTTCAGTGGTGTATGTTTAGAGTTTTACTTTATTTCCTTGCATGGTTTGATAATGGTAATTTGAAGAATAAGTAATTGAAGAATAAACGGGGAAATTTTTGTTTTCGTTTAGATTGTATCTTAATTTTTATCCTGTTTGTCGCTAGTGCTTGCATCAGCTACTAGGAGTTGATATCTATTTTTTGTAGTAGTACCTGGGTTTATATGTTTAGTCTTTTGAGCAGGTGGGTTGTTTCCAGTACGTTTTTTTTATTCCGAGGTTTTACTTTTTGAAAGTCATTAAATTTAATTACTTGAGAATCATCGGTAGTCAGACATTTAATCTGCATTTTGTTCTGATTTGTTATAGACTGGAGGTGCTATAAATTGCAAAGAGTAGTATTCAGGTTAAAGTTCTGGGGATACCATACGTGGTTGAAGTAATCTTTCGTGAGGTACCTGGTTATTCATTTGTCCTTGTGACAAGTGGGCTGGCACCGGTGGGAAGCCAATGTTGAGCCGACAATAACTACATTGTAGTTGGTTTTATATTTGCATATTGTTTTGTATTGGTGAAAGTGTAGTAAACAATGATGATGCGTATAATTGTTAGAAATTTTGTTAAAACTGAGTTAGCGGAATAGTAGGGTACTGATTTAATAGTTGAGGTGCAAAATTTGCGTTCTCCATGATTAATAGGAAAACTACTGCTAGTATTTTGCATAATTTGTTTCTTTTAAAGTTTAATTTTAACCTACTTTAACATATACATCTAGTCAACAACTGACCTCTCGACATTTATCACTCGCTTACGGGCACACTTGTTGATGGCCAGTACAACTTTACGATGCGAAAGGCAAACTATAACTAGAGTACATATGTTTTAAAATTAATTCAAATATATTTTTTATTTCTCAATTTCAAGTATTAAAATGTAGTAGTAGATTTTTTCTTTAAATTACTGCAGTTATTTACTTAACTTGATTGTATATCAAATATATCATTAATATTCCTTGTCTTATTTTATTGTGATGCTGTTAAATGCCTCCCACTTTCTTTCTTCATTTAGAACTTAACTAAATATCCGCACAGAGGCTTTCAGCTTATTACAAAACAAGCTTTATCGTACGTTAAAACTTTCACCACTTCTTAGAAATTTTCAAATTCTATCTATACGTAAACGTGACATAACGGTCAACTGTGACGTCGTCCCCCTATTAACCAACATTCCTATTCCTAAGGCTTTCCCACTTCTAAAATATACTCACATCCTTCATGTTAATTAACAAAACAAATTTTACCGTCAAATCAGCACTTCTATAGATTTTCCACTTTCACTTGTAGTAGCAAATGTTTTATGAACTTTTTAAAACTCATCTATTGTATATAGTACGTTCACGATACCACATGCGCTTTCACAATCCTTTCCCAACTAAACATACTTTACACTAATATCAAGTTTATAATTCCTTCCTGTTCTGAACGCTCTTATTACAAACCAATCTTCTAACATCAATTTATGTCATACTATGTACAAAACCTACCCATACCAAACGCTATTTTTTAAATGCTAAATCCCACCATTACCATGCTTAGATTCACTCAATTACAAAAGTTCTTATTACTAGATTCCCCAAACTATCTGACACTAGAAACCAACAAACTGAAATCAAAACCATTGCCGAAACCTTAATACAACGAATATTTCAAAAAATCATTGACTTATATCATGAACAATATTAACAAATACACAAATTCTAAAACCCATAACCTTACTCTCCATGTAAAAGCGTTTATGCTTTACCTTAAAAGTATTATTGACAAAATAGGTCACATACAAAACAAACAAAGTATCTAAGTGGTGTTCACGACTAACAACAAAATATTTTGTAGTGACTGTGACAAAATCTACATAGGCTAGACAACAAACATTCCCTAGCCGTACAAAAGTATCTAGTCATCAGTTACATAACTGTTTCAAACAAATAAACTTTACTCAACTCAGTGCCTTTTTTACCAAAAAATGTTTTCGCCAAACTTTCACTTCTGATTCAATAAATAATGAAGTTGAGATCGCACAAAACTAGTCTTTTTGTATGACTCGTAGCTCTCATCGATGAGGAAGCCTTGTAAAACCTCGGGTAGAGAACTAACCCCAATCACTTTTGATAATGGCATCAAAATAATTGCTATAACGTCTAGTATTTTAACGTTTTAATGTTCATTTATTTTTAACTATTTATTTTGTATCGACTGAACTTTTTGTCTTCGTAAAGATTTTAATTAGCGCCTTAACTAGAACGTTCTAAAATTGTTTTTAGCTTAAAGCTTGCTTACTAGTTTTATGATTGAACTACATTAGAATTCCGGAAAAGGGTAACCTACATAGCAGTAATATATAATAAGTGTGGCTAATATAAAAAAATCATCATTTTATGTGAATCTACGATTCCGCAATTGAATTATAAAGCAAACTGGCTATTTTAAATATTAGTGTTTAATTTATTATATTTTATTTTATTGACAAAAAAATAATGACTTATAAGTCCTTAAATTGAATATAGAATTTTAAAATTTAAAATTGCTAGTATCAATTTCTTCCTACTTTATTGACAATAATTGATCAACATTCAAATTTTCATGCACATCATTCCTTTTTTCACAACAATGATTACAACAACTGCCTATGCAGTTTTAGTCACAACAATTACAACATATCTATCTTTCACATCCAACACAACAAATAGGTTAACAATGTGTCATAAGTTTTAAATAACTACAAACCTTCATTAAGTATTTTTAGAAGTAAACTATAGGTACAACGTTATAAAATGTCCAAATAAAAATTCAACAAAGTAAAACCAAAACAACTAAAATCGTAAAGCCAAAAACACTGATTTTTCTATAAAAAACGACAAAACTCTGAAAGTAGTACTACGAGGCACATATCCTAAAACTAAACTTGCAGAAGTAGCTAACAAAATAGTTAGATATCAACACAAGGATCTCAGGATTCAGAATATTAAGCACAGAACCAACAAAATTTTACTAATTACGTGCTTTGTAGAACTAAAATCACCAGAAAATAATAAAGAGATCTGTAACATGCTAATCAATTTTGTAATAAGATTTGAACCACCATAGAAAAGGCAATAAATTGATGCCATAATTGTAAGAGATATAGACATTTAAAAATTTGTCATAGATCATCGAGATGTGGTGAATACATAAGTAAATATGTAATTACAAAATATAAGAGTAAAACCAAAAGTAAAATCTAAAATACATCAACCGATCTAGTGAGTTATAGAAACTATTTAATAAAAAGAAGTTACAAATAAGAAAATATCCACAAGTATATCAAATCGGCACATATTTTGTCTAAATAGGTGTATTATATCCAAGAGACAACAAAAGTAGATCAAATCAAAATACATAAAAATAATCAACAACTAATCATAACAAATGCATTTCAACAAGACAATGATGAACTGAAAACATTAATGACTAAATTGCAAATGAAAATAACGGATACCATACTCAACTTATTCAAAATCGTGATCAATAAAAATTGCCCTGTGGAACACCAGTGATCTAATTTAATGCAGGTAAGAGATTTAAACGTTTCTATAAATACACGATATGGATGTTATATTACTATCTAAAGTTTATTCGCAGTTAACACCTTATGCTAATGTTTATTTGGACAATTATAAAGAGGTTAATCAAACATTACAAATTTAAAGAAATAATCAAATTATCTTCAAGCAGAATACAAAATAGAGACATATTTTTGTTGCTTACTGTAGTCTACGGTTTATTTAACGCTCTTGCAGCCTATTTTATAGGTAGTGGAGGCTATAACTCTAAAAATCAAGTGTGAGGGTCAGAATTAACATTACCTTAATGTGGAAAACTATACAAAATAATAGGAACTTGGCCAAAAAAATAGGAAAACATACGAAGACACAAAAAAAAACTCGTAACTTACCGACAACACGAATTAAGAATCCATTAAACAAAGATAACATCTGTCTTAGTGTGCATAGTACGATAACCGACAAGGCAAAAGAGATACTTAACGGTAAAAATTTACCACTCATTACTTACTGTAAAGCCACTAGTAAAAATCCTCACAAAAAGCTACTGAAGATTGAAACCGAGATGCTAAAGATGCAAAAATAACTACTTATACATCAACTTCAATAAACCGCTGCAAAAGCCCTCACTTGCCGCAAAAATCACCACGCTAACTGTGATTAATGCTAATATTTGTTAGAAATAAGAAATTACCAAAACATGGGACCTCACACACTAATAAAGCGGTAAAAAAATTCTTTATCTCTGAAGTCATATTTCTCAATACAACTCGCCCTGGTACTTGAAAACAAATTCTTCGACACCCCAAACGTTATCTTAACACCTTAACATTGTTTCGTAAAAGTAATCCAATCCTTCATTGTACAAATTTTCTTTTGTTTTTTCTGTTAATGCACTATAGAATCAAAATTGTAGCTCAATTAGAAATACTTAATGTCATTATCATTAAAATACAACCAACCCTATTAACATAGCATGCAGATCTAGAACAAAAATAAAGATGTTAGAATCGTGTCAAGAGGCAAGGTGCAGCCATTACCTTAAAATATATTATAACTTAACATGAAATCTACCAATTAACATCAGAGACGGTTAGAATCAAAATTAAAATTTATGAATAACGGAAAGCCAAACTCAAAAAACACAATATGAAGTCGTAGGGTAACAAACTCAGCTGGAAGTAAATTTTGTAATCTAACATTTCCACATGGTTTCCAATTAGAAGCCTTTAACGAGCTCGTTTACTATCCGTTGTTGCTTGTAAGAACTTTAATATACAGATCTTTTAATAAGTTTTTACTGAACTAAACTCGCATTACTTACCTTTCATCGTCTAATTTACCAGCAATATATATCTCAGATTGTTCTATTTCTTAGTCAGTTGAACGTTTTGTACACTTGACTAGTACGTTAAGTATCTAAGCTATTTTTAAGATAATAAATCAATTTTACACTACTTAAACCGTTTCCAACTATATTGAAAAAGCCACCTTTGTAAAGGATAAAAAATAGTGCTTTCGATAAATCATTACCAAACATATATTGAATTTAATTAAGCAAAAAATACTCTGAGTATAGAGCAACAAAAAACTGAAAATATTACAACCAAAAATTTAGTGAATAATTTATATCAAAGCATAAAAAAGGAGCTTGATGCTTACTAAAGCACATTAACAACCTAGAGCCAGATGATCCGGGCTTATGGAAGATAACCATAATATTGCGTTAACCACAACAGATACCTTTAATTTCCTCATACAATTCAGACGAAGAAAAATGTAAAGTTTTTACAATTACCTGGAAAAAGCATTTACTCCCCATAATTACGAAGATCTAGTATTTAGAGAGATAGTGATAAATTTCGGTATATAAATAAATTTTAAACCAACATCAACTAAAGAACTCATTTCTACATTCAAAACTTTCTCAATAAATAAATTGCCAGATTATTATAGAATACCTAATATTACAGAGTTTGTCCGGAAAGTATCGGGAATAATTCAATAAAATAAACTAACTGAAAAATTTCATGTCAATCTTACAAATTGTAGTGCTGTAGCATACGAACTAGGGCAGAGGAGAATTTATGTACGATTAAAACGTAAGCTGGCCCAATCCATTTGGCTGACAATGATGATGAATAAGTGCGTAAACTTAAATTTAGTGCACATACAGTAAACCCAAGCTAAATAACAACTGTAAGTTTTGCAAAGAAGTCATAAATGGCGCTTATGCTACTTAATATACGCAGTGTGTATTACTGGCATAAGATAGAACCGCACAAAGGAAACATCGGATATGCATCAAACCTAATATTAAACTGGACTTGTGAAGAAAGAAAGAAAATAGGTCGGTTTTTAAGAACTTGTAAGGAGCTTGTAAAACGATAACTAAAGGAAATTTAAACTTTGGCGACTAGGATGGCCGGAGGCAATGAAATTTGCAAATTAGACGATATTGTTAAATGTTATATTTATATAATATAGGTAAAGTCAATATATTTTCTATCAGACTTTACATCTAGGGAATTTATACAATGAAAAGTGTTTGCAAAGTGGACGTCTCTCCATCCGTTTTTATGTTAGTTGACTTACTTTACTTAGAACTCGTTCTTTACGTTACCGAATTTCCATAGCAAGAGATTTATCTGATCTAAATTCTCGCTTAGTTATTAAAGATTTTATTTAGTAAAATGAACCATTTTGTAGCACTAGAAATCAAAGACATGTTGAAACAACCTGAGTATTTTCTTTTTATTTTTTTTAATAAGAGAAGTCAAATATCTTACAGAACTAATAATGAATAAAATACAAGGTGGTTCAAATATGACCCGGACTGATTTTTTACCAAAATGATAGAAGAAAAATATGCAACATTGTCTTAAAAACGGATTTTTGCACTTGTTAGTTTCTTTTGAGCCCTTAAAAACTAAAACAAATATTTCAAAATGTTGTGAATCTTGTAGACGAATAGATTCATACAAAATAATTCCCGACAACGCGCATTGTCGCGTATTTCAAGCAGCGCTCACTTGGCAGGTCCTCTACAAATTATGACCACTCGAGTACATGTTAACCTTCAACGCTCTCCTCTCCGAAGTCAACATATTTTTTCAACGTTCTGGAAGCCCTTTTCAAAAAAAGCTTTTGGTTGGCGACGTATTTATTCCCGAATAGTCTAGATTACTGAGCCGTTGTCCGCAAACCGCATTTCTTGCAAGTCTGATTTCAGTCTTCCAAACAGATAGAAATCACTTTGGGTCAAATTGGGACTGTATGGCGGATGTGGCAAAAAGTTCCATTTCAATTTCATTGTTGTTTTGGCATTGAAGGAACGCTGCCCACTTTCAACCTGTCTTCCACTTGGATCGGATCTTTTCCTTCACATTTGTAGCCAGCAGGTCTGAGTAATGAACTGTTCTGGCATCTGTCAGAAAGTTTACATGGATAACCCCCTACCAGTCCTAGAAGATCGTTGGCAATACTATTCCTGACGAACGGCTCCCCTGCGCTCTCTTCCGTTTGGGAGAACTGGTATGCTACCGCTTGTGTTATGACTGCTGAGACTTGGGAATGAAGTAGTGCACCCACGTTTTATCGGTGGTCTATAGACTTCAAAAATACACCACCTTTGTCTTCAAACTGCTGTAGGTGACGACTGGCAGCTTGCATGCGCATCATTTTGTTTGTGTCCGTCAAAGTGCGTGGTACCCACCGCGCACACCGTGCATATTTACCTTGCGATAGTGCAGGTGCTTTTTTACATCTTCTACACTGTCAACACTAATGGACAACATTGCTTTAAGTTCCTTGATAATGCTGTGCGTATTCTCACAAATAAGTGGGTCTGCACGATTAATGTTGGGCTCGGTGGCGGATATTTGCGGCCGAGGATTATGCGGTTTATTCTCCACGCGCTCTCTGCCCTCTCTAAAACACTTACACCACTCAAACACACAGGATTCGTGAAAGTCACTTTTCCTCATACTGTTCTTGGAGTCTGTGGTGAATTTAAGCGGACGTAACGTTTTCTTCAACGAGGAATTTGATCACAATGAATTGTTTCATGCTCCGCGGTATCTTCTGTCCGCTTATCATTCTAGCAACTTCAAAACAGAACTGCACAGGTGCTAACCCGAGCAGGAGGGAGGGTAGAGATTATGGGTCTACTTTCTCAAAGTTACACAGCTGCTGCGCAGTGCGGCTTGCTTACACTCAAAACTGTTCCGGTCACATTTTTTCGGGTGGGGATTTCTTTAAGATATGAAGATAAAATATTTAATGCAATTTTGAACAAAATTGAAAGGTGTATACACCTAGGACAACGAACAACGCGGCTCCACGCTACAAAAGTTAAACGATCTCTGAAAGATAAATGAAAAACAGCGTGTATCTTACCTTTAAAACTTTCTAAAAATGTAATCTAATGAAGGAGTGGTGGGTGGGGTGATAGCGTGTCTTTGTGCATATAACTGTAGTATATATGTTTGCCTATCGCGTTCTCCATAGACTAATTGAAATAATACATTTAAAAACAAGACAAAATTTTGTTCTTTTACTTGCAAAGGTTTTTTTGTTTCTAGTATGAAAGAAAATGGTATTTGCAGATATCCCAAAATTAAAAAAAAATATTTCCTTGGCTCTCAATAGATGAAAAAATAAACTAAAAACGGCATACTTTAGCTTCTCTAAAGCACTTTTTAAGAATGTTTGTTCAACGCTACTCGTTCAGACAACAAGATTGAGTTTTGTGTATCTGTCTTTTATTATAATTGTTTTTACAGCAATAAAACTTATGATACTTATTATTTACACTGCAACTATAATTTTTTATTAGAAAAAATATATCAACAATCAGAACTATGTACATATTTATACTTAAAATATAAGACACATTAGTTCTATGAGCTGATTTGCTAGTAAGAGGCCTGAGGGATTTAATCCATTGGTATTACCTTGGAGACGTTATTGGTTGAGTAGGTCACAAGGCCATTTCTTATTGAGTCTTTTGAAGGCTGGTTCTTCCAGTAAAGGTTCGACTGTTTGGTTTGGATGTACTAGAAGACGGACATGGTGTTTCACTGCACGTTGATGAATTTCCTCTTTAGCAGTTGGCATATCTAAGTCCGTATGTAGTGTTACGTTGGTGACATACCATGGGCACCTGATCTGTCTAAGAGCCTTAGATTGGAATCTCTGTATAATGTTTAAGTTGGACATGCTAGAGCATCCCCATAGTTCCAGTCCGTAAGTCCATATGGGCTTAATTATTACCTTATAGAGAAGTCGTTTGTTATCGAGGGAAAGTGGAGATTTTTTTTTCTTTGTAATGTGCTATTTCCAAGTTAGCTTTCTGTCTAGATGTAATCCTAGGTAACGAGTTTCGGTAGCGTGTGGTATTTCGACAGTGTTAATATAAACAGGAGGACACTGTTGTCTTCTTAATGAGAAAGTTACGTGAGCAGATTTGCTTTCATTAACTTTAATTCGCAATTGGTTCAGCCAATCCTCCAGGAGGTTTAAATAGTTTTGTAGCTGCCGAGACGCCAGAGCTGGATCTTTGTCGTCAGAATTGCTGTGTCGTCCGCAAATGTTCCTACTTCAACATCCGAGTCTGTAGGCAGATCAGCAGTGTAGATTAGATATAGGAGCGGATCTAAAACGCTAAATCTCTGATAGTTCTTCGCCATGTTTGACTTGATATGTACGATGTAGTAAATAAGATCTTAGTAATTCGTAGTAGTTATGCGGAAACACAAGCTTGAGTTTATATAGGAGGCCCTTATGCCAAACTTTGTCGAAAGCTTCCTTCACATCTAAAAAGACAGATGAGCAGTAATTTTTTTCTTCAAAGGCTGTATAAATAATATTCGTCAAACGATGACACTGCTGAATAGTCGAGTGATTACGACGAAACCCAAACTGGTGGTCAGGTAAGTGATCCGCTAGCAAGTCATCTTCGTTTATTCGCTTTAAAATCAGCTTTTCCAGAAGTTTTGATGTCACCGGCAAAAGGCTTATAGGTCGATAAGAAGTTAGTTCCCTTGGCGGTTTACCTAGTTTAGGTATTAATATGATGTGTTCATGTTTAAATTGGGTGGGCCAGTAGCTCAAACGTAGGATGGAGTTAAATAATGTTTTTATTAGCAATAATCCGGAGTAGGGTAGTTCAGAGAGTACTTTTCCGGTAATTAGATCAAATCCAGGTGACTTATTCTTTTTTAAATATTTTATTTTATGTTTTAATTCATGTACAGTGAAAGCTTTAATCGGTGGAGACAGCTGAAGAGGAGCATCTAGGAAATCTTCTACTTCTGGGTTTGGATCATTATTGTGGGGTTGTAAGACTTGTCCAAGATATTCCGCAAATGCTGCCGCTTTCCCTTGGTCACAACTGGCCCAGGTACCATCAGGCTTACGAAGTGGTGATATGGTAGGGGTAGGACGTTTAAACCCTTTTGTTGCTCCGCAGATTGTATCGTCTTCGGTGCTTAGGTTTTCCACATAGGCTGTGAAAGTGTTGTTTTTGAACCCTCGTAACTTGGTCTTAAGTTTGGTCATAAGCCCGTTATAGGTATTTTTATCAACGAGATGTCGACTTTTTTGCCATCTGGCTCGTGCTTTTCTTTTTTCTTTAACCAGTTCCATTATTTCCATGGGGATATTTTGCGTCTGCCGATCTTCTAGTTTATATGTGGGAGTAGCAGACCAAGTCGCTTCTCGGACAGTAGTGATGAGAAAGTTTGTCACTTCCTCTATATCAAATTATGTTTCTATATGCACCGAGTACTGAGATATTTTATGATCAATCAATTCCTTGAATAGATCCCAATCAGTGGTCTTATTATGCAATGTTGGCTTGATTTTCTTTTTTATTACTGATGTGCTGATGGTGGCGATGACAGGTGTGTGGCCCGAGTTCAGATCGAAGTTAGGTCTAACCTCCGTGAAGTTGATCGAAATTCCATTTAGTATGTAGAAATCTAGAATATCAGGTACTTTATTCAAGTCTGTGGGCCATTAAGTTGGCTCGCCCGTGGATAAAGTCAGATACCGTTTTTCGGTAATAAGTTTATAGAGTTCTCGTCCCTTCGTAGTTGTTAATCGTGATCCCCAGTTAGTGTGCTTGGCATTGGAATCCCCGTCAACAGTAAAGCGTTGACCTAGGGATTCAAAGAACGGTTGAATGTGGTCCTTGGTGATGTTGTGTCTTGGAGGACAGTATACGGCTGATATTGTTGCCGGTATGTCTTGCATAGTTAATTGGATTGTTGTTGCCTGCAGAAAATCTCTGTCGCACTTTAGTAATTCATGATGGGCTATAGATTCGCGGACTATGATAGCTGATGCACCGTGTGCGATCCCATCCGGATGCTGGGTGTGATATAGTATATAATTAGGTATTCTCATATATGATCTCTCAGTGAAGTGAGTTTCTGATATCAGAAATACATCTATGTTATGTAGTTTTAAAAATAATTCGATTTCAGATTTTTTTGACTGGAGCCTATTGGCATTCCATAGAGCTATTATTAAGAACTTAGCCGTTATGGACTAATCTCGCAATGACAGTTGACAACATATTAAGTATCATGTTGTTTTGGTTAAGTAGTTGTGTAAACATTCCTTTAAATTCTTCCAAAAAGTGGGAAAGGGTTATATCTGAATTGTTTTGAGGGGGTTCTTCATTGTTTTTAGTCACTTGCGTGTACATAGGTAGTTTGGTTACTAAATTGTCTGTAGTCAGTTATGCGTTTGCGTGATTGACCTTGTCCCAAACGATATTTATTTTGTAGCTCGCGGTATACTTGACACCCTTTATAGTTGGCTGGATGTGCGCTATCGCATAAGATACATTTTGCTGGGGTATTCGGGGTTTTCTTGCAAGTTTTTGTGTCATGTGCTCCTCCGCACTTTACACAGGCGTATGGCCGATTACAGTAGCTTTTAATGTGCTTTCACTGCTGACATCGTGTGCATTGTACTAATTCAGTGCTTTTTTTCGGAGGCTCTACCGCGATGACTTTATTTTGAAGATATTTTAGGTTGTAGATCTCTTTGTTATCTCTAGCCGGCTCTAAACCCACAAAAAACACTGGAAGTGGTGTTTTCGTAGTTCTTTGTCTAATGTTAATTATGTTTCTGACAGGAATTCCCTCGCGTTCGAGATCTTCTTTTATATCTTGAACTAAAGTTGTAGGATGCAAATGTTTGATTACAACCCTATATGGCTTTTCTTCCTTCAGTTGGTATGTATGATGAATAATATTCTGATTTTGCATAAATTTAATAAGTTGTTTAGTATAAATCAGATGTTTTTACGGTAATTTTTACAACGTTGTTGGATAAACATTTAGTGATTAGATGTTCCTCTTCTGTTATACCAGCTAGAGTTCTTAGCATTTGGTCAAGATTAGTCACTCCATGGACAAAAATAGGAGGTGATTTAGGTGGTGTTATTGTTGGAGGTGTACTTGACGTTGCATACTGTCAGTGTTTGTTTGGGGAGTATTATTCGTTTCTAGCTGGCTGAGAGGTGCAAATCTATTTGTTTGGTTATCTGTAGCGGAATTTTCTCCAGGTGCTCGCCTGGAGATGCGCTTTCTTTTGTTGCTGTGTACGACTTGCCAGGAATACTTATTACTGCTTCCTTCATCTTTTTCGCTGGTTTCGATTAAGTAAGCATTTTGGGGTTCAGTGACTTTAGTGGTTGCACTTTCGGGTTGCTTATGAACTTGGGAGGATAGCGTATAAAATTGTTGCATACCTGCATTGCAATTATTTTGTTGAAAAGGCAGCTGTTGTTGTTGATCTTGGCTCGAAAAGATTGGAGTAGCGAAGTTTGGCTGTAGTAGATAACTTATCGGCTGCGATGAGTGGCCGATAGGTCCCGTTCCACTAAACATTACTTAACACTTGGCCTTGCGGCCGCACTTTCAATAAAGTCCGTAACTCTCACCGGCAAAGGAATTTTTCGCAACTATAATTTGAGTTAGATTTTATAAGAGCAATGGGCAATTTTGCAAATTAAGCCGCAGAAGAGCGCCGACTAATTAAAACAATCATTATCTTTCAGATCCAATGTTTTACATTTATAAATTGGTTTAAACAATCTTTGTGTAATTAATTTAAGGCTTTAAATACCAAAAAGTAGTTTAATAAAAGGAATTAAATTTTATTCTAGAAATATGAATTTATCCATCGCTATAAACTTCGGAAGTCCTATACACTAAAAATCACACAGCTAACGTTCGACGGTTTTCTGAAACAATGCACTCTATTCTTTAAAATTCTGTCAGAAAAATAAAGCCTACAGTTCGGTTTATGGTAACACAAGATTTAATTTTATACAGTTTAAACGTTACTGTGCCTGAGTAAATGTACTGTACGATTTACAGAAATGTCATTTGTATGTTTTTATTTTTGCAAACAATGTTTTATTTCTAAATACATAATATTTTGAATTTTAGTATAACAAATAAAAAAGCTGAGCAAAAGATTTGGATTTCTTAATAGGAAAATTATTTCTTCTAATTAAGAAAGATCTACAAATTGCATAATATCAATATTTTCTTCCTTCTTGTAATGTTCTTGCTTAATTTAATACCGGGTTTAGTAATGCAAATATTAATTTATAAAATTACTTACAACAGGATTTTTACCATGCGGATTTTAGATCATGACAGAACTTATGTCTTATTTAGAAGTATTGAACAATTGCTAAAGTACACGACTTAAACATATTAAAAACACAAAAAAGTTGTATTAATACTAATCGTCATTATTTTTTACAAAAACTTCTCAGCTTTTAACAAGCTTGCAGGTGCCGCCTTTGTAGAAACTGCATAGTTTTTTCTTCAAAGAAAGTTGATAGCTTTTAAGGAATTTTCTTGATATTTATATTGGTTTGTAGAAATCGGAATATACAAAAATTTTAAGAGTGGTGATTACGAAAGGATTTACTATTTTATCTCCGTCCAGTTTGCATAGTTGTGATGACGATAATAAATTTTTTATTGGTCCAAACCAGAGGTGCTTCCTTAGTTTTTATGTCGCGTTTCTCATATTACTTGTTTACTGTGATTCTTACGTCAGATGGGAGGGAATCCATTAAATATACAGCAAAATTATGATTAAATGTCAGCCAGTTTTTGCATTTTTACTTGTTGTAATATTTTGTTATGACAAATCCAACTAATGCAATTGCAATATTCGAGATTTATAAGAAATATTTGTTTCTGACTGCCGAACGTTGATTTATCAAGAAAAATGAGGATTGAATCCTGCAGGAGGACAACGACCCCAAACACAACAAGTTTTCTATCGAGTGAGAAGAGCAGTCTGGCATCGTTACACTTGAATAGCCGTTACAATCGCCCGATGCAAATCTAAGTGAGAATGTGTGGGTATACATCAAGCGCAAGCTTCTTGGAAAAAGTGTTCACTTCTAAGTAGTTAACATGAGAAAATCATCGCATTTGGAGGTCCTTGCCGGATAAATACGCCATCAATTTGGTCGAAAGCATACTTCAAAGATGCCAGGCAATTATCGACGCCGGTGGTGACTGGACACATTATCGATGCAATAGCATCTTTGTTCTGATGGAGTACAACGTACCTATGTATTTGAAAATGTTTTTAAATAATTTGTTTTCTACATTAACTCAAACACTCTCTTATTTAGCTGACTGTAAATATTAATGAAAACTAAAAGACTCTTAATGTTTTAAAGATTTGTATAAACTAATAAAAGGTACAATTTTTTGACATAAACATTTTTAGGACCAAACGATAGTGCACATAGCTACAAAAGTATTATTTATCTTAAATGCTTGTTAATGGACATCGTATAATTTTCTTTGTTTATAATATATTTTAAAAGCAACCTACGCAGATCCAAATGATTACAACTTAACTTATTATAATAACACTTGACAAAGTTAATATAAAATGAGTAACATTAGAAGGTTGTGATTACCACCACGACCATTTAAAAGTAATAATATTAGAGGCAATATCAAAAATTTAATTAAAGTAATCACAAATGAGAGTAGTTTGCGATTTGCCGCCGGGAGTGTCAATAATGTTTTAATTAGATAGAGGACGGAATTCTCCGCAAGAGGAAGATACAATAATAATCGTGTTAGTGCTTTTACGTAAGCAGCGAGCTTTGAATGCATGTCGTTCCGTCAGACAGATCAGGAGTTTCAATTACATCGCGTCTTCGGAATATTCCATGTCCCGTGCAACCGCGGAGCTTAGGCGGCTTTATGTTTAATCGAGTTCTGGGCCAAGTTTCGCCGGCTGTGAATGGTTTACATTTCATAACTGAACTTACTAATACTCAACTGGTGCCGACTCCGGCAGGCTTCACCTCGAATTCTAATGCTCGTGTTGAAGCGCAAATATTAGGCTACTCATTATGTACGTATGTACTTAGCCTGTGTGTTATTGTCGCTAATGCTTTTATATTTGAAGCAGTACGGACTTTTTTTGGTGCTAATTAGAAAATCATTTGATCTATTGTAATCACCAACTTGAATAGAATTTTCCTTTATGTTGCTATGGAAATATTTGGTTTGTGTCTTAAAATTTAAAACAAGTTCGAAGTGTAGTAACGTAATCTTGTAAGTGTTAATACATTTTTAGATAATTAATCTAAAACCATATTCTATATCTAATTCTAAGTGCCCTAAAAGTAAGAATATACTAAGGGTAATTATTTTTCACAATTGTAATTGCACAGAAAAATGAAAATTATTAAATAAAATTAAACATACTTTATTATTATGCTTGCATTACAAACTTATAATTTTAATAATGTAGAGAAAGGTGATGCAGATATAGATACCATTTGGTGCTTTTATATTCAACGCAAAAATGTTTTGGATAAATGAAGGTGGCTAGAGTATGTTGCTGTATCTAGAACCATCGCCAGTGCACAATCAAATGGTGTTCACTTACTTATTGTGATGTCCAATTTCGTTTTGGTTATTACATGAACCAATTATTGTTCATATAAATCTCTTTTAAGTGTTCAGACATTTCGTTAGTAATTAACTAGGGCACTTTTCTCAGGCTCTCTTGAAAGTTCTGAACGAATAACTCGGCAACCTCTGTGTAAGAAAATAAAGAAAACAGATAACATTTGACTTGTAATAACAGTATAAATATTAATAACAAAATTTTGGCAAAAAAAAGAAGAATGAGAAAAGAAACAAAATAAAAAAGTTATAAGTTATATCTGAAAGAAACTGCTACTAGATCGCATATCAAGGAACTACTAATACTTTTAACTTTACAGCTCCGAATTGTAACCTAAAAAGTGATGCGAAGTAAATTTGAAGCTTCAAAGATTAAGGACAATCGAAAATATAATAGACTGCTTTCAAATATTTTTGGCCACTTAACCTCTATATAATAATAATAATAATAATGAGACAGACAAAAAGGCCGTTAGAATCGGAACTAAAAACACAACACAAATTAGTTGAAGCGACCATAAAAGACCTGACGGTTATGGTGCAAAAAAAGAGTAGAAGAGATAATAATACACAAATTAAAAAAAAAACAAATGCAAAAATGAAATATTGTAAACTCATTTATAAAACAAGTAAATTTTAAACATTATTGTTCATTATAAAAAAGGCAAAATAAGTTTAAACCATATTATGCTAACAAACAAAAGAAATGTGTGAGGAACAAAGAATAAATAAGTATATTAAAAATTAAGAAGTTAAAACAGTAGATAATAAAAGTAAACAAAAATTAAAATAAAATAAAAAGATTAAGAAAACGAAATACATTTCACAAACAGAAATAATTATATATATAAAAAAAATTATGAGTGCTGCTGCTGCTGTCACACAGGTCAAAGGTCAAATTGTTCGTGCCTTCCTGCCGAGCGCCTCCGAAGGACAAATTTCGGCCCGGCGACAGGGCGACCGAGTAATATATTTCCGGAACCGCAAGCGATGGAAAATTTTCGTTTGAGAGGGGTAATAAAGCACTTATATATAAAAATTATGAGTGCTGTCACACAGGTCAAAGGTCAAAGGTCAAAGTTCAACTCTAACTGGGTATACGTAAATGCGTTGTCAGAACGGCGTACGTCAATTATATCAAACTGAGCTTAATCGTGTTTTATTTTAAAACTGTGCGAAGGGGCTCAAGCATGTCGGAATTGGACAAGCTCTCCGGGGGGCCGCTGCCAGACCTCGTTGTAATAAAAAAATAATTGTGGGGGAAAACACAAAAACTACATAATAAATATAAGAGACCATAAAACATTTTGTAGCTGAAAAAAAGCAAAAAAAGAATAGACAAAGAACATATTTTTTATTATTATTATTAACAATTGTAAATTTACAATCTACTCTACATGGAGTATTAAGTAAATGTGGTGACAATAAATAAGCAATATTAAGAGAACCATTCAGCAGTGGCACTCTTGCAGTAATCCTATTGCTTTAGGGGGTTCACAGGTCGCAAGGCCAGGTTCTGTTTAGTCGTCTCACTGGGAGGACATTGGTAGACAGTTGGTGGACTAGTTCACTAGGATGATTACTAATTTTTTCTTGATAATTCTGAGTAAATCGGTGAATTTCTCTAGTAATAAAGGGAATGCTGAGATCTTCATACAGTGTCTGATTTGTTACGTACCATGGTGCATTCACTATGGCACGAAGGGTTTTTGATTGAAATTGTTAAATCGTTTTAATACGAGTAGATTTGGTACATCCCCATAGCTGAATCCTGTATGTCCAAACGGGCTTCAGGATAGTTTTGTAAAGCAGCAGCTTATTTGATATTGACAATTTTGACTTTCTTTCTAATAACTAGTACATCTGGCGGAACTTTAGGTTTAATTGGTTGCTTTTGGTTTGGAGATGATTTTTCCATGTAAGACGCTGATTAATGTGTAATCCTAGGTACTTAGTTTCTGTTTTTGTGGGAATTTCTACATTATCCAAGGTGACTGGAGGACATACGTTGAATCGAGTGGTAAATGTTATTTGCACTGATTTAGTCGGGTTGATTTTAATACGACATTTAGTAAGCCATTCGTTTATGGTGTTCAGATGTTGTTGGAGATTTACGGCTGCTAGGTAGGGATCTTCGTGCGTCGATAGGATGGCGATAACTATGTTTGTATCTTCAGGTAGGTCAGCTGTGTACACTAGGTATAGGGGGGATCCGAGGATGCTACCTTGTGGGACGCCAGATTTGACAGGGAAATAGTTGGACAATTCATTACTATATTAACTGTGAAATATCTGTCAGTAATATAGGACTTAAGGAGAAGATAAAATAACTAGGAAGAAGCCTTTTCAGTTTATGAAGTAATCCGGTATGCCAAATTTTGTCGAACGCTTGTTCAACATCTAAAAATACAGCTCCACAGTACTTTTTTTCGTCGAGGCTCAGTGAAATTAGATTTATTATTCTGTGCACTTGCTAGAATGGAGAATGCCCTTTGCGGAATCCAAATTGATGGTGAGGTATCTGTGTCGTTCAGCAGGCGTTTAAGGAATAGTTTCTCAAACATTTTTCCTAAGATGGACAAAAGACTAATTGGCCAATATAAAGTAACATCTTCGGGTCGTTTACCAGGTTTAGGGACCATTATTATTTGCGCATGTTTCCATAGTAGCGGGTAATACGATAGGCTTAGCATTCGATTATAAATAGTTGTCAATAATACTATCGCCTTTTTTGGGAGCCTCTTTAGAACTTGGCCGGTAATAAGGTCGTAACCTGGTGCTTTACGGTTGTTTGTTTTATTTATCTCGAATTGAACCTCTGCAGGTGAAAAAGGTCTGATAGGTAGCGTCATCTGACATGGAACGTCTAGATATTCTTTTATATCCTCATCATCGATGTCGGAGTGATGTGGTTGGAATATGGTAGATAAGTGTTCAGCAAAGGTATCAGATTTTTCTTTGTGGGATCTAGCCCAACTACCATCAGTTTTTTTTATCGGCGGTATGTTGGCTTGAGGTCTTTTAAATTTTTTGTTGCTCTCCAAATACTGTGATCTTCGGGGTCAAGATGCATAAGATAGTGAGTAAAGGAGTTATTTTGGGCTTCCAGAAGGACCGCCCGAAGGCGTCGAGATAATCTGTTGTAGTTTAGCTTGTCGGCGGCGTTACGAGTTCTTTGCCATTTAGTTCGAACGCGTCTTTTTTCGGCAATTAGTTCTTTTATATAGAGTGGTATGTTATTTGTATGATGTACTTGCTCGTTTTCAATAGGCGTAACTTCCCAGGCAGCTTCTTGAATGTGAGTAATGAAGTTCTGTACTACTTGATCTATGTCTTCAGGTTGTTTTATATGCACTTTAAGATCAATTTTGTTTTAAAGAGATTGTTAGAACATAAGCCAATCAGTTTGTCTGGATACTAATCTATAATTTCGTTTAATATTAATAGGCTTGGTACTTATGTTTAAGATTACTGGCACGTGTTCTCTAGAAAGATTGTTACTTGGTTCAGTCAGCACAGAGTTTGTAGATATACCATGTGAAATGTAAAATTGTAACACATCGGGGAGTTTGTTTAAGTCTGGGGGTCAATGTGTCGGTTCCCCAGTGCTATGACAGTTATAGTTGTCTGCCATGATTGACCTGAAGAGGTTACGACCTTTTGTTGTTATGAGTCTTGAACCCCAGTGAGTGTGTTTGAAGTTTCAGTCGCCTCCAGAAATAAATCTGTTTTCCAGAGTATGAAAGAATTGAATGTACTCCTCTGTAGACAGAGTATGTCTGGGAGTAGAATAAATTGCAGATACAGTAAATGGCCACTGGTATGCATTTATTTCGACGTTAGCGGCTTGGAGTTTTGCGATTTGAAAAGGGTCAAGTTGATGATGTGATATGGAGTTTTTGACTATTACTGCTGCCCCTGCATGCACAGTACTGTCTGGGTGATTTGTGTTATAAATGGAATAACTTTAAATATGCATCACAGTTCTATCAGTGAAGTGTGTTTTGAAAATGAGTAACACATCAATTTTATTAAGGTTTAGGAAAGTAATAATTTCTTGGTTATTGTTGAGAAGACCGTATGCGTTTCAAGTGGCTATGCGTATTATATTAGCCATTGGTTAATTTAGTAACTAAAGTTGACAGCAGATTAAGCATGATGTTATTTTGATTCATAAGCTGCGCGAACATATCCTTGAACTCGTTTAGGAAAGCTGTTAGTTCTCTTCCGGTGTCAGTTTGATGATCGTTGCTGTTATTAATGGCATTAATTGCACAGCCATAGCGTAGGTAGGGATGTAGTTTTGGGGATCGCGTTATGTGGTTTGACTGATGGCGTCTGGAGTGTGTTTGGTGGTTGGTTAATATTTCTGGTTCGAGTTGGATTATTAGATGTTTTGTTTCTTGCTTTTATTATATCGTGGTAAACAGAACAGCCCCTGTAATTTTCTGGGTGATTCCCTTCGCATAATGCACACTTAGGTGGCGTAGTTTTTGGTTTTGCGCACGTTTCTGAATTATGCTGTTTCCCGCATTTAATACACTAATACTGTCTGGTACAGTAAGTTTTAGAATGGCCATAATTTTGGCATCTTGTACACTGGATAATACCAGGTTTTTGTGTGGTGGTTTTACTTTGATTTTGCTACAGCAGAGAAACTCAATGTCGAATTTTTTTTTATTGGTTTCACTAAGTTCAAGATCTACATAGAAAAGTGGAAGTGGATCTTTAGTTGTCCTGTGTAATATGTTCCGTACTTTATATCCTGCTTGTTCAAGTTCAGTTTTAATGTCCTTAGTGAGTATTGAATAATGTAGGTGTCTAAGAACTACTCTATATGCGTGTGCATTTCGGCAACCTCAGAAATATGTTGTACCATTTGATTGAGGTTAGTAACACCGTATATGCAAAATAGTGTTGGCTTAGAAGTTTTTGTAGTGTTGTCATTGCTATCTATTTGCATTGGATTTGTCGGGTACTCGTTTGAGGATTGCGCAATAGATTCGTATCTGTTATTGGTACTGGGATAGAATTGGTCTAGCACGATACTTTTAGATTTGTTGATTCTTCGCCTTTTTTTGACCACCTGCCATGCATGGGTGACTACTATCTGCTATTTCCTGGGTTGCATTCTCATCAGTGGAGGCTGGGTTATTTGTTTCCGTAGATGAATATTGGGTTGTTACTTTTGTGTCATAACCGGTAAAAGGAGTGTTCATGGCTAGATTAGGTGAGGAGGTTTGGTAAGTAAAGTTAGGTGGAAAGGATTGCTGACTACCTTGAAGTAATTCATAAATTTTATATTGATTTGGTGGCTAATTGTGGGTATGTTAGTGACATATCCATAATTGGTATTCAAATTACCCGTTGGGAAAGGAAGCATAATGTTCTATTTGTTGATTTAATTTGTTATTTAAAATTAATTATAGTAAATATAAAGAAAAAAATAATATAAAAGTATAAAAGCAACTTGCAAGGACTAAGATTTAAAAACGGTGACAGAATACGATCATTTAAGAGGTATGACGAGAAAATAGATAGTGCAATTGGAAATAGAACAATAAATATTATTAAGATACATATATTTTGTGATAAATAAAACAATAATGGAAAAATGGAAAATAGAATTAGAAATTAAAAGGCACATGTATATACCATCTATATCTCTACTCACACCTATTTATTGAAATGAAACTTGAGTACTTCAATAAACACATGAAAATAAAATAAATGTTACAGAAATAAAATATTTAAGAAAAATGTACAGAAAAAACAAAATTAAACTAGAAAACAAACAAAGAAATTGAAAATAGAATAGAACGAAGATCAGTAATAAAGAACATTTAAACACTCATTTAGAGTAGCTAAAATATGTAATCAGTATGAAATAAATCAGATTTGTTAAAGAATAATGGAAACAGATAGAGACAAGAAAATAGTATAAGAAAGACTAAGAAAGACATAAATAAATAAGAATAGGAAGGAAGAGGGGAAGACCGGTAACAGATCGGAGTAGAAGAAATGGATCCATGAATAAGATCAAAGAGAATTAATGCTGTACAAGGGTATAAAGAATAAAGAAAACAGAAAATGAAAAAGGACATTTGAATTAATATTAACATTCGATTGGCCAACATTTTCTTCTGGATAACCAATTTGTATCCTTTATGAATAGCATTGGCCAGTTTCTGTAACTCGTCTTTTAAAACAAAGTATTACCAAGCTTGAATTAAGCATTCCATTAATTCTAATTTTATTGTCAGTTTCTTTCTAACTATGATGTTTGATATTATTTTCTAGTAATTCTTTTTATTATTTTTGTTGGTGTTTGTATATGATAAAATGCTGAAAAGGAAATTATTCATTTTCAATAAATTTCTTCCATTAGGTAACATGTCATTCCAGAATTTCAATTTAAAAGTATCTTGTAGCATTATTTCAAATACGATATGTGGTCGACCTATTTCTTTGGACAGATGTGAATCCCTATACTGTAAAGGCAATTGGGCAATTAACTATAAAATATGCATTTTGGTAAATATTAGAAACTCTTCTAGTATATATATACTATTAGTCGTTAAATAGTATCTTCTGCCATTGCTCTCTGGTCCACTTTCTATATTCTTGCAGACGAAAGCGCTACATAGGCTTCTTATTGTTATTAGGGCAAAGAAAAGGTTTTCTTCGTAGAATTATAACAAAGATGTATTATAGAGATAAGTGAGACCCCTCTTTTAATACAATTTATAAAAAAGAATTAAGAATTTTATGTCAGAAGATAATCTTTATAAAACGTAAGAAAAAACAACAATTCAAAAATCTATCGACGCGATTGAGCCACAATGATGTGTAAGTGCTCGAAAAATTGTCAGAAGAATTTAAGTGTTAAATGATTGGTGGAAGACATTTGTCAAATATCCTACTTTACATTTAATGGCAATTTTGCCCTTTAACTTAATGTCATAACTTTGCCAACGAATAAATAATTTCTTTTAAATTAAATTCTGAGTTTCTTTTGAAACACCCTTTATAAATCTGCATGTAAATGTAGTAATGTAAACTGTAACGAATAACTTAAAAACTTGTCTAAAATTGCATCAAACAAAAAACTATAAGTGTGCAATAACGAAACCAATAGAACTAATTGTAAGTTTCGAGACAGTATCACTGTGTGAAATTTTTGTAGAAATTAAAAGAAATGATACTTTAAGAAAAATGCATTTTTGTCAGTATTTTAATTGTTATATATACTTTGACTCATTTATTGGTAACATTAAAAAAAACTGTAACATTCAAATTCCAAATTGGTAATAGTAGTTTGATGCATAATTACCCTGACTTTTTAAAGACAATTCCTGGAATTACTCCAGTAATTACATAGGCAGTTCAGCATCAAGCAAAAAGTTTATGCAAAAAAACCACACTATTTTCCATCTCGATAACGCTCATTCTTATATCGAACTCCGTGTGGCCACGACCAACAAAAAACAAAATCATTTCTCCTATCTACTATAGCCTTTTACTGAAACTTTACTTTATAATTATTTATTTGCCAGATCAACACTACAATTGTATTATACATGGCATTGTTAATATATTTAAAATGATTATTCTAACTTATGAGGTGATTTGATACCTCGAACAAATCTGTGTGGTTATTCTTCGTCGTCGGATAAGAATTGATCTTGAGGGAGTCTTCATTTTAGCCGGGAGTGAATGTTTCGTTTACCTAGGTTATAGTGAACTGCTCCTTCGCACGCCGTGATATTTTTGAGAAATTTCTTAGTGGTTGTTTTAATGTAGTCTTCGATTGTTGGTACACCTAGCTCATCGTGTAGTTGTTTATTTCTAATAAACCATGGCGCGTCCACTGAGATTCTTAGGACTTTGTTCTGTAATCTTTGTAGCTTGGTTATATTAGTTTTTGATGTTGTACTCAGATAGGTACCGCATAGAGTGCTAAAGGTCTTATGAGGAAGTGTACATCATAATTGCACATTTGGTTTTTAACTTTGACTTTCGATTTAATAACGGATATAGTTGTGCTAATCTTGCGTGGCTCTGGTTGAGTTTGGAGTTGATATGCTGGTTCCATGATAATTTGGTGTCTAGAAGTACTCCTAGGTATTTTACTGGTTCATCTGGGGTATTCCATAGGACGATTTCATTGTGGACATGAATGCTTGGTGGATTGCGTATTCTCCTGAGTGTGAATATTTTAGCTTGGCATTTGCTCGAGTTGATTTGGATGTTCCAGTTGTTAAACCATTTACATACTTTGTTTATTGCTGTCTGAAGTAATGGAGTTGCTTGTGTTAAGTCGTTGCTTAGAGTGATAATGGCCGTGTCGTCAGCAAAGGTTGCTAACGTAGCGTTGAGATTTGGTATGTCAGATGTATATATATTAAATAATAGAGATCCCAATATACTGCTCTGAGGGACTCCGGCTCGTATACGTTTGGTTTCTGAGACTTCGGTATTAATTTTAACTGCAAAGCTTCTGCTCTCAAGGAAAGAGAATAGTATTGCTGTAAGGTAGTTAGGTATTCTTAGTTTTAATAACTTTCTTTTCAGCCCCTCTAGCCAAACCTTGTCGAAGGCTTGAGCTACGTCTAGGAAAATGGCTGTTGCAAACTGTTTGTTTTCATATCCGGTTTCTAATACTTCTACTATTCTCTGGAGTTGATGTGCAGTTGAGTGATCTTTTCTGAAGCCAAAATGATGTGGCGGGAGTATGTTAAGTAAAGTCACTTCATTGTTGAGACGAGTGTAGACTATTTTTTCTAACAGCTTGGATAAGGATGTCAGAAGACTTATAGGTCTATAGTTTTTTAAGTGGTTTTTGTCTTTTCTTGGCCTGGGGAACAACAGTATTATAGCATGTTTCCACTGTTTTGGAAAGTAACCCATCCTCAGGCAACCGTTAAATATTGATGCAAGGTAAGCTAGGGATTTAGTTGTTAAATGAGTTAGCACAATGTTGGGTATAAGATCGTAGCCGGGAGTCTTCCGTTTGGGGAGCCTGGCAATTTGGGATTGTAGTTCGTGAGGCGAAGTTGGTTCGATATGTTCAGTGACGACAGATAAGTTTCTTTCGATGTAGTCAATTGTTGCTGCTACTTCTGTTGGGCTGCAAGTTATTTTTGGTGTAAATACGCGCTCCAAGTGATTGGCGAACGCTACGGCTGTTTCTGCGTCAGTGTAGTAGCTGTTGTTGTCATCTGTTATTGTTGGAATTTTGTTATTCTGTTTTAGGATTCGCTTGGTTGCTCTCCACATACCTGGGTCACTGGGTTCAAGTTCTTCAATGTATCTTTGGTAGGTGGTTATTCTTATCTCGTCTAGTTCTTTTTTGAGTTGGTGTGTTAAATGATTGAGCGTTTGCTTGTCCAGTGGGTTTCTGCTTCGTTGCCATTTGCGTCTCGTTTGGCTCTTTTTTTTATGAGCTCTGTTATGTGGCTTGAGTGGTAATAGTGTCTCGCTTTGCTATATACTTTAGGTTTTTAGATGTTGCATCGCGAACGCTGCTTACGATGGCTGTTGTGAAGTTAGTTGTTGCTTCGTCAATATCTTCAAGTGATTTTAACTTGGATAGTTCTTGCAGATGGTTATTTAGAGCTATTTGGAATTTGTCCCTATTTATTGCTCCATTTATTAGACGAGGAGCCTGTGGGTTTATGTGTGGAATGGCTATAAAGGTTATTAGTACCGGAAGGTGATCTGAGTGACTCATCGATGACCGTTTGGTGAATCCTTGAGAAGTTTTATGAAAGACCATATCCAGGATGTCAGGCTGATGGTCGTTACTTGTGTAAGTGTAGTTGGATGGGGTTTGTATTAGGAATCCAAGCTCGGAGGAGAGTTGTTCAAGTTTGATGCCTGCCGGGTTGGTCGCTCTACAGCCCCATGGCGTGTTCTTGCAGTTTGGATCACCAATTGCAAAGATAGGATCAGTCGAGTTAAATATTGCAAGTAGATCTGAAGGATTTAGCTTTTTTGGTTGCTTATACATGCTAACTATTGTGTGACTCTGAGTATTTAGAGTTATTCTGATACCGACGGCTTCCATGTTTGGTGTAGTTGGATCAGGTATGGGGTTGTGCTTGATCTGCTTTTTAACTAGTATGGCTACTCCTCCTGCCGCTTTCTCTGATATTCGGTCATTTCTGTAGACCTGATAACCTGGTATTTTGAGATTGTCTTCTGATGAGAGATGAGTTTCAGTGAGACAAGCTATGTCCACATTATGTCTTGCTATGAAGGAAATTAATAATGATAGTTGAGTTTTGATACCATTCGAGTTCCAATTTAGGATTGTTAGCTTCTCTATTGTTTTTGGTTCTTTATGGGCCATTGAAAAGGAGAGGAATGAGTGTATTTGTGATAAAAGCTTTAATTTGAGGGATGAATGGGGTTAGGAAGTCTATTAGAATTTTGATTAAATTGTTTGGTTCTGTATTGTTGGTTTGTTGTTGTAAGTAGGATAGGGTGTATTGGTTGTGTTGTGATTTATATTTGGAGGATTATTATGTAGCGCCTGCGTCTGCGATAAATTAAGCGGGTGTTCCATGCATTTTCTGTATGTAGACGTCTGTTGAGGTTGGGTCGGTTTGCTGTTCGTTTTGAAGTAATTCTAGGTGATGTTTACAGCCACGATAACTTGCTGCGTGGTTTTCCCGCAGTTTGCACATGTTGGCGGTTCTTTGGCTCTTTAGGACACTGATTATGTAGGTGTTTTCCTGCGCATTTCACGCAGCGGGGTTCAAGGTGCAGTAATTTTTAGTGTGGAAATATTGCTGGCAGCGGTGACATTGGGGAATGTTAGTTGGTTTTTCTTATTTCAACTGTTACCATTGAATAAAATATGGATTTTAATTTGAATATTTTTTTGCGTCTTCGTTATCTGTTAGATCTACCGCGCAAACGGGCAGTGGTTGTTTATCTTTGGTAAGTAATCGCGTTATTTTAATTACTGGTAACGTTTTAAGTTCGTGTTAGAGTTCTGGGATTGTGAGCGAAATTGGGACATTTTTAATTACAACACTAAGTGGCTTGCTACTGGGGTTTTGAAAGGTGTGAAACTTGATTTGATTTACTCTAAAGTGTTCGGAAACTTTTCTGTAATCTTCTGGTTTGGTTAAATTTATATTGCTTTGTAGGTAGATGGGTGGAATTTTGATTGTTGGTGCAACAGTTTCAGGTTTCTTGTTAGATGCGTGTGACCTGATTGTCGTTTAATTTGTCTTCTAAACTAGGTGGCAAATAAAAATTATTTTGTGTTAGTTTTGGAGGTACCCAGGTATAGCGTTTCCGAACTTCATTTATCGGCGGTGATATGGGGTCTGCTTTGCGTTTGTTTAGCGTTTGAACTTCCATTGGTAGATCATTGTTGATTGCGGGAGTATGAATTTTAGCAATTTAAAGGCGACTTACTGGTTTAGCTGCGATCTTAAGCGAGGCTGCGGCTCCGCTGCTGCGATATCACAGGTATAGCTCGGCACGAACGTCTGCTCTGCTTGAAGGCACTAAAACGAATCCTTTTACTGAAACATTCACGGGCTATCACGTCGCCTCTTGCTAGAAAACTGAGAAGAAAAGTCTATAATAATTTAGATGTGTTGGTAATCGACGTTAAAATATGGATTGCTAGAAGAATCAACACTTCTTTGCTTATGAAATCGACTGCCTGCCAAGTAAATAAGTAACAGTAATTAGAGGTCATGATAATTAAGCTTTAAAAATTCTTGTGACGCACTTTGTTTTTCAATAAAAATTATTTTTCAGTAATGACGAGTAATTGTGCATCAACCTAACGAAGATAATATAAAATTGTTCTATATATTTGGAAAACTGGTTAACTTTCGTGGTTACCTTATATAATTATAGTTCGACTATTTTTCAATTAAAATTTACATACAGTTCAACCTGAATTATAACAAAATTAAATTAAGTAAAATCGACCAGTCCATGCAAAACAAGGGTATTTTCAATTAAGCTACACTTAGCTGTAGCAAGTAAATTAAACTTCAAAAATGTATCAACTAAAGCAAAAACTTAATTGAAATACCCTGAAAGCAAAGGACAGCTTTTAATATTAAAACCCCTGTAAAGGTCACGGTTTGTTTAGATTCAATTAGGGAGTTTATTGAGATGTATGAGTGTTGCTTTTATAAGAGCAAATTTATTGCAATTTTTTAGTTTACAAATGGTCGCTCTTATAAAACGCTAAATAAATAAAACAGGACTTAAAATAGAATAATATGAAATAATAACATTAAATAATCGTATTTATAATTGATGACTGGGCATTGATATGCTTCATATTGAGATTTACATTAGTATTTTAACTTTTTTAATGATATTCCTTTCTGGTACGTGTATATTTTAAAAATTAATGAAAACAAACATTTACAATTAATAACAATATTTATATTGTAGATGTAGATACAGCAGTAAAAACAATAGGAGGAAGGAATCTTGATTAATCTTATAAATAATCAGTTGGTGACCGACTTATCAGAAATCTTTAGAGCAGGCCCCGTCTTCTTATCTATAACTTTCTGTTTCGTCCTTTAACTTGCCAGATAAGCCAAGAACCGCAGAGATAACCATCACAAAACAGCGCAGCCTGCGAAGTCGACGACTCCCAAAGTTGCGTCGACGGGGCAGATAAATTGATACAAGGCTGAGGAGCAAAACAACCCGAATCAAGTCAAGGACCGCACCGGGGTTGTTGAATCGGGCGCTATGTTTTGCATTACCGGCAGCGCATTGTCCTGCAGCAAGGAGCCATACGGGCCCGAGCGCTGCAAAAGAATGGCTTCATCTCGCCAGGCATCCCGCGGATTAGGGCCTTAGAGAAAGCGGCGCCGGGCGGTTCAAAGCCCCCAGATACCTTTCGGCGCGGTTACTAGGACGGAAGGTTTGCCTGAAATTACATAATGCATGGGAATCGAAAGTCTATGGGACGGAATAAATGGGGTTTCGCATACTAAATCGGGAAATATTGCTTTTTGAGATGTTTGCGAGCCGAAAATTTAATTTGCGACGACAATGCGGCTTTCGTTTTGGCCGGGAGGCGGGGCGCTGCGACTTCTTTTGCAGGAAGCGAGCACGTAAATGGAAAACGAAATATTCACTAAGGTTGTTTGTACGTTATATTACAAATTCAAAAATTTAATAATATATTGACAATAAGAAGTTTCATTAGTTTTTATTATAACAAAAGAATGTTTTGTTTAAAAACAATAAAAACAAAATAAACAATTATATAAACAATACAAAAATGACTGGAAAATTATTTACATTATCCTACTAGAATGTCTAATAAGTAATGTCGTTTTACAAAGTAAAAGCATTAAATAAACAAAATATAAATATATTTTAACACTCAAAATACAGTCCACATAGATATATCATATTCTTTGACCTTAATCGGCTAATTTTGAGATCTCAGGATGGAATAAATGCTTTTATTTTGAATTAAAGAAATATTAAACTATTAGATCAACGTATTCTTTTTTACGATGTACGTTAAAGTTCTAAGGCCTCTAAATTTTTTTTCTGAAAACTATTTACCCAAGAAAGTTGAAATTTTTGTTACTTCTCAACGTAATTTCCGTCTAGCGTACACATTTTTCGCAACGTCGTCACCAAGGTTGCATGGCTGCTGAGAACACTTCTTTAGGGGTGTGTTTTTCTCACTGCAAAATCGCTGATTCAACAGCGGCGCGATTGGAAAATGGCATCCACGTCTCATTCATTGTCACAACTGACGAAAAGAAAGCACCATTCATAAAGGCATTGCGTGTCAACATGCTCTGAGACATTGTCACCCGCGCAGCCCTATGTTCGACGGTCACCGGAACCACCTTGAAGAAACTTTCCGCAATTTCAGGTCATCGTGCAAAACGGACTCTACAAATTATACGAAAATACTAAATTAGAAGCGATGTCATGCATATCTAATCGAGGTCTTCCATAACAACTTACTCACTCGCGCAATCATGGTTTTGGTCCGGCTGGTTTGTGGCCGAAGCTGTTTTAGTTAATTGTCACATAACTCTCGACCTACAAACGCTTATTTTTAATATCTCAATCGATTGGCGATTAATTTCGATGGGCGTTTCACCACGCAAGAAGAGAAAACGGATGATTACGCGCTGTTCTTGAACATTAAACGTCGCCATTTGAAGTATACAAAACAACACTCACTGCAATAGAGGTAATTAAATCTGTGTAAATTGTATGGTTCTGCCATCTATACTACAAATTCAGAAATATTTCTCGCGTCTTTTAAAATTGCCAGAATCTTTCTACTTACTCTCACTACAGAAAAGAAAAAAATTTGAGACTTTATAACTTAAAGTCATTTCGTATTGTTAAACTTAACTTTACAATATGCCTAGAGATAGCAGAAATAGTCCATTAGCTACTTTAAACAAAACTAAAGTAGTTTTAACTTATGTACATCACATAACAATAAGAGATGGCCTGATATAATAAACGAACTTAAATTAAAAATTTACTGTCCGTATCGATGTTATACGTCAAAAGGTTTAAACTTTTTTAATCTTTGAGTTGTAGTCATCATTAAACATTCAGAAATTCTGTTTGAGTGCGGGTTAATTCTGTCGCAAAATATTACACTAAATCTATGTATTGTTTTACTAACGGGGTCTATTCCGAGATTCCTGACATATAACATTGTTTGGCACGTGCCAAGACTAAAATCCATCAGAATGTTAATACTCGAGCTGGCGTTCCCCACAATTGAACGTCATAAGATTACACTGACTTAGTGATAGGTCCTATGTAAGAAAATCTTATTGGCTTTTCTTAAAGGTTCTTCCTGTATCAACATTTTGCCTAAGTGTAGCTTAAGGTATATGGCTGTGATGTTTCCTTTCTTAGTGTGAAAGTTATATGAACTAACTTTAAATTATTTATTTTTATACTCTATGTTTTAAGCTATGAGGGCATTTAGATTTCGTCAAAAAAGCGTTTTATTTCTCAACATAGTCTCCTTTTAGCTCGATTTTTCCAATTTTTATCCCTTTCAAATAATAGGTTTTTTCAAGGTCCTCAAAATAGGCGTTTGTTTCAGTGGTAACCTCTTTATTCGACCCAAATCTCTTATCACCGAGCTATTTCTTCAGATTTGGAAACAGGAAATAGTCGCAAGGGACTAAATCTGGAGAATATGCTGGATGGGGTAGCAGTTCGTAGCCCAATTTATGGATTTTTGAAGTGGTCACACGGTTACGCTTATGGTCGAGTGTCAGCAATCGCGGGACCCATCGCGCGGATAGCTTTTTCATTCGCAAATGCCGCTCAGTTGATATGCCTGCAGTCTCAGACACCTCATACTCTTTTGTCCTCCGATCGTGCAATATCATTCCGTGGATTTTATCGACGATTTCTGGCGTGACGACGTCTTTTGGGCTGGTACGACTACAATGGAATTCAGTAAACCGCTTCTTAACCATTGAAATTGATAGTGCAGAGTCCCCATAGTATTTATTAAGCCTTTCCTTGGTTTCGATGATGAGCACACAAAATTCACTTTTTTTCTATTTTCGTCGAAATTCACAAGGTTGTCTGCTTTCATTGGATTTCACACAAACTAAATGACGCAATTTGCTCAAAATTTGACAGTAGCCTATCAACAGATGGTAGTTGACAGAAGCAGTATTGCATTTAAAATTACTACGCGGAAAATCTAAAAAGTCACTATCTTACCAAACTGCCCTCGTATATATGTACATGATTTAAGTATTTTTAATGTAACAGAACTATAGTTGTATCATCAGCAAATGTTTTTAACGTTTTGTTTAGTAGTCAGTAAGTGACTTATGTACAATATATAGTTTGCGTTCTTGGGAACTCCAGAATTTATTTGATACGAGGTTGTGATGGCTTCACCCTATTTTACTTGAAAATATCTATGCGAATTTTTACTTTTAAAAGCCAGACTTTGTCGAATGTTTGGGTAACATTTAAAAATACTACAGAAAAGTAACGTTTTTGTTCCAAATTTTTGCTAATTGTATCTGTTAAACGTGATGTCAAAGTTTGAAATCCAAATTTATTGTCAGCTTTCAAATCATTTCTAATATTAACTATCTTGCTTTTTCTAATAAAAGTTTTTCTAGAACTCTGGATAACACCAGCGATAAGTCTGCATGAAATATCTTTTTCTTTGGGTTTTCTTAATTTTGATGTTAGCTAACTTTTATTAGTCAGGAAAATGTCCCAAACTCACTATAACGTTAAATAAGTAAAAACTTCCCGGTAGATCAGAGGTTTTCCTTTAATGAGTTTACAGCCAGGAGCTTCACGTAGATTTGCGTCAATATAACATTATTAAAGATTATCGCCTTTCCATCATAACATTTAATCTTTTTATTGCCTTCGATACGTATCAATGAAACATGTTGAGGCTCCATAAATTTTGTGACTGCTTTCCCAATTGTGTGCTAAATGAGAAGTTTTGAAGATTGTTTTGCACTGTTTCATTTTTTCCTTGTTGTTTGTCAGGCGATTTTGTAGTTTGCCTTCCCCTTTTATTACAGGAAGGCGTTCAAAACTTGATATATGCTGGATCCGTTCGAAAATAGCTTTTCAAGCAGCATTCTTTATTACTTGCTTTATGTGCTCTACTTCTTTATTTATCTACATTTTTGTACTTAAAGGAAAACTTTACTTTACTTTACTTCCTCTTCTCCCATTGTACCTCGCGGTGTCGGGGTTTTGAGCCATTGTTTAAATGAGTGTCTATCCCTTGCAAGGGTTCGGATTTGTGTTAGGATCTGTCCTCTTTCGCTTGCTGATTCGCTGATGTTGTCTTCCCACTTTCGCCTGAATCTTCCTCTATCTCTCTTTCCATCACATCTCATTTCAAAAACGGTTTTTGGGTATCGTTCATTGCTCATTCTGACCAGGTGTCCATACCATTGTAGCTGTTTGGTTTTTATTTCTTCTACCAACGGTGTGATTTCTAGTTCATCTCGTATGGATCTGTTACGGACCCTATCTCTTCTTGTTTTGCCCACTATCGGCCTTAGATACCTCATCTCTGCGGTTGTTATTTTGGACTTATGTTTGTCTGTTATCGCCCATGTCTCGGAAGCGTATAGAAGTGTAGGGGTATATATTGTTTTCTATAAGTGCATTTTTGCTTTTATACCTATTCCCTTTTTCCTATTAATGTGTTATTTACTTGATAGTATATCCTATTTCCTTTGTTTATTCTGTGTTTTATTTCTTGGTCTATTCTTCTATCCTTACTGATTAGTACTCCTAGGTATTCGTATGTTTGTACTGTTTGTATCTGTTTCCCGTCTATTTGTATATCTATTTCTTCTCGTTTTCCTGTTTTGTGACATACATTACTTTTGTTTTTTCTATATTAATGGTCATCCCACTTTCTTCTAGGTGTTTTTTCCATATGTTTATGTTTTGTTGTAGTTGATTTTTGTTCCTTGCCATGAGTAATATGTCGTCGGCATATATTAGGTCTTGTGTCATTACTGGGTTTAGGTTATGGTATCCTATGTGGGTGTTTCTTGTTTCTAATTTGCAATTTTTGTTTATATAGTCCATGTATATCACGAATAGGAGTGGGCTTAGGCTGTCACCTTGTTTGATACCTCTTTCCATTTTAAATTCTTCCGATAATTGGTTATTTAATCTTGTTTTTCCAATTACTTTACTATTCATGTTCCTTATTATTCTCCGTAGTTTTGGGCTTACTTCTAGTTCTTCCAATGCTTTCCAAATGTATCTGTGTGGTACTTGGTCAAAGGCTCCTTTTAGGTCTAGGAAGAGTAGGTAGATGTTTTTTTCTTCTCTAATAGCTTTTCAGTTATGGTTCTTATTGTGTATATATAGTCTTGCGTTTGTCTTCCTGGTCTAAACGCAGTTTGTTCGTCTTCTAGTTTGTCTTCTGTTTCATTTCTTAGTCTCTTTTCAACTATTCTTGTGTATATTTTTAGCGCTACTGAGGATAAGCATATAGCTCTATAGTTGTCTGTATTTGTGGTGTCTCCCTTTTTATGAATGGGTATTATTATGTTATTTTCCCAGTCCTTCGGGATCTGTTCTGTGTTCCATGCTTGTTGTACTATCTCTTTCATCCATTTAATTACGGTAGGGCCGCCTTTTTTCAGCATTTCTGGAGCTATGTTATCTTCTCCTGCTGCCTTACCATTTTTTGTTTTCTTCAGGGCTTCTGTTATTTCTTCTTCTGCTATTTCTTCTTCGGTGTCTTGATTATCATTTCCTTCTTGAGGTTGTTCTTCTCTTGTATATCTCTTTCTTCTTCTTTAAATCTTTTTGTGTAGTGGTCTTCCATGTTTTCAGTATTTCTTCCGTTCTTGTTTGTAGCATTCCTGTCTCATCCTTAATATTCCGCACTTTTGGTGCTCTGTTTCCCTTTAGGCGCTTAACTATATTCCAAAACTGTCTCTGGTTTTCTATATAGTTGTCTTCAATCTTTCTACCGAATTCCTCCCATGTGTCTTTCTTTGTTTGTTTTACCGCTTCCTTTGCTTCGTTTTGTTTTACTAGGTAGTATGCTCTACTTTGTTCAGTTTTATTTATTATATGTTTATTCCAGGCTTCTTTTTTGTTATTGATTTTGTTCTTCACGTCTTCGTTTCACCATTTTGTTCGTTTATGTGCTGGGTCATGTTTTATTTATTTTTCTCCACAGACTTCCTTTGCTGTTTTTATTAGTGTATCTTTAAAAGCCTTCCATCGTTTGTTTATAGTCCACTGAATTCCTTCTTCGGCTTCTTGTATTTCCAAATTGTTTAGATTTCCAGTTAGTTTGTTTTCATATTCTTGTATTTTTTCTGGGTGTTCTAGTGTTTCCAGTTTGATCTTTGTATAGCTCTTCGTTCGTTCTTTAAGCGGTTTCCTAATATTTGTGTCGGCGATCACCAGTCTGTGTTTAGTATTTAACTCCGCCCCTCTTATTACCTTTACATCATTCACTGCATATCTCATACTTCTCGTGTACGTGATGTAGTCTATCATACTTTTATTTCCTAGTTCTTCTGTTTCATATGTTACTTTGTGTATTAATTTGTGCTTAAACCATGTATTTCCTATTAGTAGTTGGTTAGTTATGCAGTAGTCTATCATTCTCTCGCCATTTTCATTTACTTCACCTTCTAGACCATGACCTCCCATTGTTCCGTGTCCTTGTTCTATGTTATTTCCTATATGGGCATTCCAATCCCCTATAATAAGTACGTGTCTATTTTCGTTTTGTATTTTCTCTATGGATCTTTGCAGGTCTTCATAGAAGGATTCTTTATCTTGTACGGTGGTGTTTTGCGTGGGTGCGTATATTTGGATTATTCCGACCTTCTCTTGAAGTTGTAAGTTTATTGTTATAATTCTGGAAGTTATGGCTTCCCATTTGGTTACTTTTGGTTCTATCTCTTTGCTGAGGAGTATTCCTACCACTTCTGTTGTTCTATTTCCGACTGGCGTGCCCGCATATCTGAGCGTGTACCCTTTGTCCATGTTTTCATTCCATTTCATTTCTTTTTAATTTCTGAGATTCCCAGTATTTGAATCTTGTATTTATCCATTTCATCTATAATTTTGCATTCTTTTCCTGTTAGAGATGTGATATTCCATGTTCCAAATCTTATCCTATTTCGCTCCTGTCGTCTTCGTTGTGATCGTCCTGTTCCGAGGCTCATATTACTTCTCTGAATCTGTTTACAATGCGCGGGTGATTAGCCCAGCCGCATCGGCCCGTTACCTCGGGACAACTGGTATCAGGTTATAGCCCCCGATGCTGGGTCGCCAGAGCCCCGTCTGTTATCTAGCAGGGTGTACCGGGCAAGTTATTTGTTACTCTTGCAGGTGGGGTTGGCATTTGGGTCCTAGGTGTTAGTGGACCCCTTACACCCCAAGGAAAACTTATTTGTATTAATTTATTAAAAAATCCTAAGTACATTTATTACTACAAGATGATTTTTCTCTAACAGTAATGTTAGTGCCTAGTGTGATTGCCATAGGTGAGTAGTTCAATGGTAAACCAAGACGTGAGTCTGTTATAAGATAATATGTTAATTAGTTAATATTTTTTACTATACAAAGGTCAAGTAAGTCTGAAATTTTATTTCAATTTTTAGTAAGCTATAGAACGCTGCCCTGCTAAAAGAAGACTTGATTGCAATTCACTTCCGATGGAAATTTGTTACGAAAAGAATTAGAATTGCTTTTAAAACTTAATACTTTGTTAAGATTTTAAGGTGACCATGGATAGTATTTTCAGACAAGCCAATTTCCGTTACTTGTCTCGGAATAAAGCTTTTACTTTAAGCATTTTACTATTTGGACATTTTTTTCTCACTTTAAATAATTTTTCAAATATTTTAGGGGTATAAAAGTTTCGCGTCCAATATTGTTGCATTTTTTCAAATTTTTCATCTATTGTATTTTCGACTATAATGCCACAACACAATAGGACTAAATTTGCACACCATGTATTTAGTCATGCTTTACTATACTGTCACATAAATCGCGTGATCACTTTTATGTGGTATATGTAACATAAACAGAATTAAGTGTAAGTTTTTAAAAGTTTACTCAATTTTAACAGCGAGATATGTTGTTAAAGGATGCCGTTTTATAAACAATACAAAGACAAAGGGATTAGAAAACTATATTAGAAATATAATAAAATTAAATAAGGAAATCGAAAATAAACGAGAAGCTTAGAAAATCGTATTTAAATAATATTTAGAACCTTAGACTTAAAAATATCGAATAAAAAGATGCAAAAAAGTAATAGCAAGGTCAAGTGATAATAACTCAACAAAAATAAACTTAGTCGACATATAAATTTAAAAATAAAAGTAGAATATTTATAACTACCACAAATACAAGAAGAAGAACAAATTATAAGTCCATAAATTTCAAAACACAATTAAACATAAAAATATAAAATTTGGAGGATTTTAAATCAAAAAGAATTATAAAAATTATTTTATTTAAAATATAGACTGAAAAATAAAATGCCTTTAATTAAATTCTATATTTCAATGCCTAGTATCACCCACGTTGCTTTTAATTCAAATTTCTTTACGTATTTACCATAGTTTTCATCAAAAGTATCGTCAATAGCTTTGTACGATGAACATGTTAATCTTCTTTAATATTTGATGCTTCGCATAGTTGGTTCTCGGGTTATAAGGCCGTGGTCGGAGTTTAGAAACACTTGACGTTTCGTCCACTACTGCGCCGGATATCTTCAAAAAAAGCTTTTTTTAGAACTCCGAACGCCTTATAATTCTGAGAATTCACGATGCACCATAACATCGGCCGTGGAAGCTTTCGCATTTACTCTTTAATATCTGTTTTATAATTTTATTAAAATGTTCTTTTATAATATTGTTTTAGCTGGACTACTATTTATTATTTGGGAGGGTATAAAATTTAAATATATATATAATAATAATTCACGGCTAAATTTATAAGCAACAAAAACTTTAAAATAATATTATATGGCATATAGTGCGCTACTATCCTTTAAAATGAAAAATTTCAATAGCTCTCATTATTATTACTAAATTACATATTTAATAAAACGTAGTATTTATGTATTGTTCTTGAATTACGAATGCTTGGTAATATATACTTTTATATATTGACTAAACCATATAATTTTTTTATTGTAATAAAACTACATTAATAATTAGAGTAATAATATTAAAGTTTCTATATGTGTGTGTAAATAACATGAAAAGTTGATACTCAGTGATGTATTCTCACTTATTTTGTTAGGAAGACGAAGTTCTTACGTTCCGTTGAAGTCTTATGAGATCTGATTATTGGGTTCTAGGTAGAAGTACATTATTGTGTAATGGTTCGGTCTTTCATTAAATCTCCTACGGACCAAATAAAACACCTATCAAGAAGCTTTTAAAAGAGTTCATAAAGTTTTGAACTAAAAGCTCTGGATGATATATATGTTGGAATAAGTAGAGCATCTCAATGATTCACAACCACGCATCTAAATTTAACTTTATATTTTTTAAGAATATCTTATTTTCAACGAACTTAAAAAGTTCGTTACTGAATTCTATATGTCTGTCGGTCTGTCGGTCTGTCGGTCTGTCGGTCTGTCGGTCTGTCCGTCTGTCCGTCTGTCTGTCGCTGTCACAATTATGGATTTTAAAATTTTAAAATGGATTCTTATAGGAAATTTATGCTGATTTCAAAATCGAAATCAAAGTTTCTATCTCGAATAGTTTTCGAGATATTCGACTTCAATTTCAGAAAATTTCGACATTGCGATTTTATGGTAATTCTTAAAAATTTTAAGCTGATTTCAATAATGAAATCGAAATTCTATGTCGAATAGTTTTCGAGATATTCGACTTCAATTTCAAAATTTTCGACATTACGATTTAAATGTGATTCTTATAGAAATTTATGTGAATTCAAAAGTCAAACAATTCTATGTCGAATAATTCAGATATTCGATTTCGAATTTTCGTAATTCGAAATCGAAATCGAAATTTTAAGTTCGTTCTGGGATTGCTTAAGATTTATGTTTAAACCTTCTGTCTATATACAGTCTGAAATATTTAACTGTGCCAGCTAATTATTAATAGTAATAGATGGACAATGTTGACGGACTTGTTGTGATAATGGTCACACGAGTATACTTTTGGCTTCACTCACTTGATTTTCTACTTGGTAGCTACGTTTCTATTCTGCCGAAGCGGTAATGCATTCTGTATCGTAATATGCAAGAATATCTGTGCTATTGGCGATTATTTCGATTATTACAGTTGTCATAAAGGTACACCAACTGCGATTGGACAAAGTTAGTGCCTTGCTAATTTTATTTGGGGATGGCGATTTACAAGAAATAATAAAGATGTGAAAGAATACTATTCATTTTAAAAGAGCCCTTGGTGCCGTACACTGTCAAATACGTGTCAGCAGCCAAAGAACGGTGTTTTTTGCTTTCTATGGACTTTAGTTTTGAATTAGTTATCAAATCACATTGCACAGTGGAGTGGAGCTTTCTATAACCAAATTAATGTGTGAGATGTGCTTGTCAAGTAGGGAATCTTTGTTTATTTGATTTAAGCAGTTTAAATGTAACCGCTAATAAGCTCGCTGGTCTGCAGGATTGAACATTTTGTTTGGAGGTTTTCCGAGTTTTGGTATCAATATAATTTAATTGTATTTTTAGTTTGATAATCTTATTTTCCTTGTCAATACTTTTGCTAATCATTTAAAATGCTACTAAATGCACACATTCCTCAGGGAACCTTTTCTCCAACAGCTGATTTACTTTCTGCTGCATTTTATCATTTTCTATTTTTGAATTTCCCATAGAAATTCAAAATCTTTATGTATTTTTACACGGATTGTTTTTTGTCCTGAGTTGAGCTCTAGAGAATCAATTGCAATATAGAATTCTTCCATCACGAAAGATTGTCATCCAGAAAACTCGTAATTTCCATTTATGCTTTCAACAAACGAAGTTTTAATTTCTATTTTTTATCATGTTTGTTTTGCAGATGTTAGTTTTATCAATCAATTTTTCTTTGTGTTCTAGCCTTAAAACTCATCTTCGTTTCGAAGAGTATCTCATAAAGTACTAAATATGGCAATGATGTGTATTTTCTTTATTTATGTACTTCTACAAACTTTACAAAAACACTATTCCAAAAGTATATCCTAAATTAAGACTTTTACGTTTTCCCATAAATGACATTTGTTTTGTCCTTAGTTTGATCACTGCCATCAGTAATGTAGGTCAAAGCACCAAAAATCTGCTGGTATGATTTGTATATCGGTTGATTAACATCAGCATGGGCGTTCCATCGGGTTGTCGACAAAATTTTTAACAATAAGGAGTCCTGTATAAAAAGAGCTGCTAGATATTTTATCTTTTAGTTGAAAGCCTAAAAAAGTTACAGATTTGTTGTCCTAAAAAAAAGCAATTGCGAAAGAACCAGCTAGTTTTAAAGAGTAACCCGCGTAAGGGACGTATGTGACTAGAAAATTTATTTATTTTATTCTAAAGCCTAAAGCCCTTTACAACACTCAGACGTTACTTGTATCGTCGTGGCTCTGTCTACATTTATTTAAATAGAAGCCTACAAAATCTATATTCAACATTACAGCCTTTGCCATCTCTTCACTTTTATTATCACAGTTAGTAATAGATGTCAAAAATCATAGAGCATTAAAAAAGCAAGTTGATATGCGTTAAGATAATAATTATTATGGAATAATTTTTGGCAATTACAATCGATTTGATAACTGTATAATTAATTTATTGATATTTGTGTTTGATAAGTATGAGGAAACAGCTCTTTCTTTATTACCTCTACGGCCGTAAAACAATCTAATTTTAAAGTCGCTTCTACATAGTCAAGAAAGTTAGCATTTCATATAGAGCCTAACATTTTATTATCGGCGAGAATTGGCAATCCACGAGAAGCTAAAATCTTTACAACTTTAACAAAAGAATAAAAAAATTTGTTAATACAATACTTCTTTCTTGTATGGTTCTACTTTTTGTAAAATTGACATCTATTAATAAATCTTAAAATGCACTCTCTTTAGAGTTGTTATGATAGTTTATCATATATGGTTACATTTCCATCATTAACTCCTTAGTTGTTAGGAACGCCGTTCCTTCGTAGAGTTTGCATGACACCCAAATACAGATCTGGTTGGTTTTGAATAAACCAACCAATTTGGTTTAATGTGTTTTCGATTTATTAAGTTTTGGTAAAACAATAAATTGTTTTAAAACATTTTTTGGGTGGCATACTGTCTTAGATTTTTAAAGTCGGAATGTAATTGTAGGCCACCAATTTACAAAGTTTATCATTCACGCTCTACAATGCCGGATCATCGAGTGATATAATTTGGCTTTACTACCTTGAGAGTATTTTTATAGCTCCCTAAGTTCAAAATCTCTTGCAGCTGTATATTGATGGATTACAATTTGAGCTTGAAATTGGTGAAGTCCACGATAACGATTGTGATTGCTACATACTAATTGAGAAAAAAGTGTCTATGTTTGGTATTTTGTTAATATCTGAATATCTTGTCGTTCAAACACTTTTTGGAATGTTTTTTCAATATCACTATACTTGTTCTTTTTTTAACAAATATCCACCATATTTGCCACCCGTTCAGATTATGATAAATGAAATGTGAACTAAACGGCAATTTATTTCATGACTAAACTTTATTTGCAAAGGCTGTAATTCTGCACAATAATCTTATTAACGCAACTGTTAACGGTTACTAAAATAACATTAATTTATTTACACCATTATTGTTCGTTATATGACTAGCTATTTGACTACCACAAATGCCCCTGATCCGCTTTATATTGAAACCCACGCTTCTAGAACGAATCAGATGTTTCTAGAATTTGAATTCAAAGGCGCCGCTACAAATGACGCGGACAGGGATCGATTATTCTGAAAAGTTTTTGAATAATTTCTTTGTAATATGTTGTATGTACGATTTCAAAGTTTAATAGTTATAACTTATTCAAAACTTCTCTAGTTAAGCTCACTTCTTCATTTAATCAACTCAAAATTTTGCGCAACAAAATTTTGGTATCCTAGACTGTTGTTTATTCAGTATATGCATTGATCAGGCTTTATTCATACACGATTGTTTGATAAGAGTACCCTATAAAACTGAAAAAAACTGTTTGTAACTAACTTTGCATTTCTCCTACATTTTTAACACGATACCTCATTCGAACCGGTTTGTTGCCAAACCTTGCATACATACATACATAATCCTTTCCTCTTCTACCTTACGGTGTCGAGGTGAACGACATCACTAGCCGTTTCCACTCCTTACAATCCTGAGCCATCCTTTCTGCTTCTTTACATTTCATATTTTTCTTTGCCAATATTTCCCCAAATTCATCGTTCCAGGTCTTGGTTGATCTTCCTCTATTTCGTTTTCCATCATTTCCCATTCTCCAAATACTCTTCGCCTTCCTATTATCCTTCATCCTCACCATATGCCCAAATCACCTTAGCCGCATCCCTTCAAGTCTTTCTAAAGTCGGATTGACGTTACACTGTTCACGAATTAGTTCATTTCTAATGCGATCACATCTAGTTACTCCAACTGCGGCACGTAAGTTACGCATCTCACCCGCTTGTATTTTGCTTCTGTTTCGCGCACTTAATACCCATGTTTCTCCACCATACAACAGCACCGGCTTATATATCGTTTTAAATATTCTAATTTTTGTTTTGAGGCTCACTTCTCTTTTCCTAATAAAACTGGCTACTCTGCTTTCAATTTCCTGCTCCAGCTCCCCCCTCGACCCCAAATATTTAAAGTCTAATACTTGCTTTATAATCTCATTATTCATACTGATGCCAAAATTCACATGCTCCTTTGTTATCACTAGTACTGTTTACCTTCATTCCAAATTCTTTAAAATTTCCATTCCAGATATTTACATTTAGTTGCATGTCTCTTTCCGTCCTAGCCACTATCACAAGATCGTCCGCATTTATCATCTCTGGCATGAGGACCTGCTGTACCTGATATACTCCCATTCTGGTTTTCTTTACACTTTCCTTGCACTTCCTAGTAATTTCGTCCATTAGGACAACAAACAACAATGGGCTCAAAACTCCCCCCTGTCTCACACCATTTCTGGTTATGAACTCATTTGATGATTCATTATGGGTTCTTCCAAAATTTCGCGTGCAGCTATATATACCTTTAATTGCTTGTATTAGCTTATTTCCTACATTCTTCCGATCCAGCACTTTCCATATTTTATCTCTGGGCGCAGTGTCAAACGCCTTTTCCAGGTCTGCGAAACATAGTAATAATTTGCTATTGTATTGCAGGGTTTTTTCTATTATCTGTCTTATTGTAAATATTAGATCCGTTGTACCCCGACCTGGCCTGAAACCACACTGGTTGTCGTCCAGCGTTTTTTCTATAATTTCTCTTAGCCTCTTCTCTAATATTATTTTGTATAATTTGCTGACGACTGGCAACAGTAATATTCCTCTATAATTAGAACATATTTGCCTATCTCCTTTCTTGTATATTGGGAGTATCATTACTACGGTCCAATCCCTAGGTATTTGTCCATTATTCCAACATAAATTTATTATTTTAAGCAGTAGTAAGAGTCCTTCTCCTTCCATATATTTAATCAGCTCCGCCTTGATATTATCATGACCTGCAGCTTTTCCATTCTTCAGCTTTTGTATTGCCTTACGGATTTCATCCAATGTTATCTCAACATCATAGTCCATCATTTCCCTTATCTCCAGCCCTTTATTTTCTTTTTCTCTTTTTCTTGTGCCCTCCTAAAATTTCCATAAAATGTTCCTGCCATCTCTCCATAATTCGCGCATTATTTAGTAATAAGTTTCCACTTGCATCCCTTATACCATTGGTCTTCTCATTCCATCTTAGTCTTAAATTTTTCAACGTTCTATAGAGTAATTTAGCATTTCCATTACTATCTCTTTCTATTCTTTCAGCAAATTCCTCCGATTGACGTATTTTAGCTTCTTTAATTTTCACCATTACACGATTTCTTTGTACTTTGTACTCTTCATAGTCACTACTGTTTTTGTTATTTAAATACTTCTTTCATAAATGTTTTTTCTTTGTGATTTCCATTTTTATGTCTTCATTCCACCATGCCGTAGCTTTTATTTTTCTTCCCTTAGTTACACCACATATTTCCTTTCCTGTTTCCCATACTATACTCAATATACAAAAATTTTGCAATCTTTCCATTTAGTTTTTCGCAATAATCTTTCCTGACATTAGCAAATTTGTAATTTGTATACTTTAATACTCTCCTGTTTGTATCTCTCCTCATCATTCTTTTTACATTTACATTCTCCATGTTGTTTCCAATTTTTCATCTTTATTTCCACAAGAAAGTTGTCTGATCCAATCTCATAACCTCTCTTCACCCTCACATCCATTATCTCATTACTATAGTTATTATGCACTAAAACCAGATCTATAATCGATTGCTCGTTTCTAGAATCCCTCACTCTTGTATATTGGTGTATTACCTTATGCTGAAAGAACGTATTACATACTCTCATATCATTGATGATACAAAAATCAATTATTCTTTTCCCATTTGTGTTCTTTGTATCTTCCCCAAATGGTCCTATTTGATCATCTTTTTCTTTTCTTGTTCCAACTCTTACATTATAATCGCCGACAATTATTACATTATCTGCTGTACTATCCATCTTATCCTGTATCTGTTCCCACAATATATCTTTCACATCTTTAGCCTCATTTTCCGATGGTCCATAAGCTACTAATATTGTCCTTGCCTCATTCTCTTCTTTCTCTACATCTAGTCTTAACAATCTTTCAGATATAATTTTCCAATTTTAACATGTTGGAACCAGTTTTTATGTATTAGAGCTGCCACCCTGCTTTAGCTCGTTCAGTCTCATCGACTCCTCCATAAATTAAATAATGCCCATTTTTAAGGTAATACATCCCTTCCTTTTTTCTTAGTTTCTGTTACACCCAATACAGCATTTTGCCTTTAAACTCATCAACAAGTTCCTCCTCCTCCATTTATACTTTGTCTTCCATAGTCCCATCTTCCATTTCCTTCCTTTACATCATTCCTTATCCTTAAATCATTACTTTCATTGCCATGTTCGTCATCCTTATAACCTCTGTCCATCTATTAACTAGTTTTCTCAGCTCGTTCGGGTTATTTTTCGTAACTGTCCCATCTTCCAATAGTCCTTCTCATCAGGTGATCCTTATCCTTAGAACTGTACCTTTCATTGCCATGTTCGATCATCCTTATAACCTCTGTCCATCTATTAACTGAGTTTTTTACAGTATAAACGGGTTATTTTTCGTAATCCTGTTCTTCAGCCTAGTCCTCTTTCATTTTGATCTCTACCAGTACTGTATTCCGTTCTCCTCTTGCTCACTCTTATCTATGGGTATGAGTTTGTTGTCAATCCATATACGTCCGTAATCCGTTTCCTAGCCTCTTTCGTTTTGCCTACCAGTATTTTCCGTTCTGGTTGCACCTTCTTGGGTAGATCTTTAATCAATCCATATGGTCTCGTTTCCATCTCGTTCTGCAATTTCGTGTTCCTAAATATCTTCGTTCTGGTTCCTTAGCATTTTATTTCAACTACAATTTGGTCTGCGTTTCCATCCTCTTTTTCATTCTCAACTTTTTTCACCCCTTTTATTACAAAGTTTCTTTCTTATCTCCTTCTCTAATAGCTCCAATATTTTTTCTTGCTTTGTTACTTGCTTTTTCAGCACAGTATTTTTGGTTTTAATTTTTTTCATCTCTTGTAATATTTGATCCATTTTATTATTCATATTTTCCTGACTTTTTGTATTTTTTCAAACATTTCTTCCACTTTCTCATCTCCATCGTCATTATAATTTTACGCACCTGCAACACCTTATGCTCAAATGTATAACTGGTTGCCTATACCACTTCAAATTGAAATTTGAAATTTGGCTGAATATTATTTACTTCTTTCTTTATCTTTAACCTCACTTTCATAAGCTGCACACTTTAATTATATAAGACATATACTACTCAGTACCTTACACCCTAAATTTTTTACATACACTTACATAACCTTACATACAGATTTTAAATTTTTGATTTAAGTCTCGGTTGATCTATTAAAGATCAAAACATAAATGATTATAAGGTAATTAGACAGTTTGCGCCACTTATCGGTGTTTCATCGGCCAATTCATACCATTAGTAGGCGCATGCGGCACAACTTTGTTTTATGTGAAAGCAAATGTAGCCGAACAAATGTCTTCATGCTTAGATATGGTTGATAAAACGATTATTGACTTATTTTTTCTTCAATTGTCGACGAAATTCTGAACCAAATATTTAAATCGGGTTGCCCCATCCTTGGGACTGGCCTTTTTACTAATTTTTTAATGAAAAATAATCTTGTTTCTGTAATTAAGGTTGCTGATATGCATGTTAATTATCAAATAATAAATAGTATAACCGCTATTTGTATTGTAAAACAATGTGTACTTAGCTATCTCTTATTTTAAACGCTGTTTACGTATATCTTTTTCATTACTTTTTTCTCATCTATTATTACTTTTAATAAAAATATATTTAAAAAATATGTATTTTAGTGTTTTCAGATAAGAGAATTGTAACTACAGCTATTGGTATATTGTCATACAATCGAATATTCTAGTAAAAATGACTCACACCGCCATGTGTTGCATATATAATAAAAAAATTTCCAGTATTAATCAGGGATTGTAAGATTTAGTAAAAATTGTAGGTCAGAAAGTAATTAATTTATGAAAAATAGATTTTTCGTGCTGCTAAATAATTTAAAATGGATAATCATTGTGATCTTATTTTATTCAAAATAGCCATTTTAGTGCACATGATTCAATGCAGTTTATCCGGCATAAATCCGCTTTCTAAAGCAGTAGAAGCGTTGCATTTGGGAGTTCCCATTCACAGTGTACCAGCGCGTCTTCTCGCAAGGATAAGGGCGGCCGGCAGCATTGAGCCGCCGTTTCGCGGCCAGCGCGTGTCGCAATAATTACCGCGCCGCTAATTCGAATTCATAGAGGAGCACTAAACCTTAATGGATGAATCGAACGTGTCGATAATTGTAAGCGCCTTCCACGTGGCCATTCGAGCGCAATTTTCAGCAGGCCAGTCCTCGACGGGCGCGCGGATATTGCGGTGCTTAATTTTATTGCCTCCCCGGTTTGGTGCGCGACCGCGATGGTCACAGTTCGCCTCAAGATCACCGACGACCGCTCCGTGGTACGTAGACTTTTAGATAAGGGCTTTGCGGCGGAAATGCCGGCGCGATGCACTCGCTAAGCTCCCGGAGCTTCCGATCCGGCGCGATTGACGGCTCCGGGCCCGATACAGACAGTCGTCAGTTTTTTGAGAGTAATCTGCTTTGGGGCGGCAGTGGCTTTCGTAAAGCCGTCTGTCGCTGTGCTTCCGCCGGATGAAAATCGGAAATAGTGCTATGGCACAACGTCCGATCATTTTCAAATAAAATGTGTCTGTGAAAATGATGAGAATACGTTCTTTAAGGAGCTCTAGCATGGAGTGACCTCGTCTACATTAAATATATGTGGGTCAATGTTATTATTATTGTTCTTTGATTCTTTAAATATTTTGAATAATAAATTCAGTAAAATATATTTTATTTTTTGTTTTGTAGCTTCTTCTTTCTCGATGATACAGGACAATTACAACTGAAATGGCATTCAATTAAATCAACTAAGAGATATTAATTTAACTACAACCTTTTTTGTAGACAACTTCATTTGCCTAAACCAATGTCGATCATATTTACGTAAATGTTCTATGAAAAAATTTCCCAAATTAAATAAAAACGTGTAGCTTTAGGGCTTTTAAATCTTGTCTCATAGAGCCCAGGCTTGATTTTTGGAAGGAATAATATATCTAAAAAAACGAATTACGGTATAGTAATTTTAAAGTTCTATAAATTAATAGTGAGAAAGGCGTTGTAAGATAAAGCATCTGTTGTGAATGTTACTGACTGTCAATCGCAAATGATTAGCATGACCACTTACAGAATAAGTTTTGAAAATACTAAAACTGTCGACTTCTATCCTTGTTTAACAAGTATTTTGGTAAATTCAAAGTTTTTTTTAACTTGAGGAGTATTTTTTGTTCCATATAACACGAGGCTGTATGTAATAATTAACAACGGACATATGGGACACCAAACAAGACAAAAGTGGTTTGGTTTTGTGTGAAAACCATTTTCATATGACCTCTTAGAAGGAACATTACCACCAGTTTTTTTACCGGCGCCTTCACGTTTGGCTTTTTTTAGAGCTTTCTTGTATGGGCGCACCTAAGCTACTTAATTTGTAGGCCGTATTGATAAACCAAATGCTTTCTGTAACAATATTAAACATTTTTTGATTTTTATAATGATGATGTTCTAGTACCCTCTTACGGGGGCTTATTTTTGATTAATAGTAAGCATATGAGGCATCAAACGATCTTAATGATCTTTTCAGTTTCTATCAAGTTGTTTTGCATTTTCACTTAATACTTTCGTAACAATTTTGACGTCTTCTGCAGTGAATAGGGTCTCAATACTTCTATATTAATAGTTACAATTTAAATTTTGTTTAAAAGAATCCATATTTGCCTCTTCTCTTTTCATCTTCGTATATTCATTCCGTGATGTACTTATATTTTAATTCTTTTCGTGGTCAGATTATAGTTTATCAAAACAACTTCAACTGTCTTTTTGTGTATTTGTAATTGTTCTTTTCCCATTATCATAATCATTGAATGTTGTCACAGAATTTTGGACATACGCCTCCTCAAGATTCTTGTACTCAGTCTGGTTTTGTTCCTTTCTTGTCCATTGAGTTCCTACGCTTTTTACGATGTTATCCTTTCGAACGTGCTCTTGGTCTTCATCTGCCTCGCTTGTCTGTTTGAGATATAGGGTGGTTTGCCCACCTGTATTTGTGTTCTCTCCGCTACATCGTCAACTTTCATTCTTTTTCTTACACGTGCATTGTTTTTCTATCCTAATTCTTAACATCTGTCTTTCCATTCCTGTGTTACCTTCAGTTTCTCCATGTTAGTTTTTATTAACGCCAAAATCTGAGAAGCATATGTTAGGATAGGCAGTGCGCATTGGTTAAATATTTTTGATTTTTAGATTTGCTTAAATGTTTCCTAAAAGACATTTCTTAGTTTTCCAAAAGCCGGTTATACAGGTTGAATTTTTCGATTGACCTCCGCTGCTTGGATGTGCTCCTTAAATGTCAATCTTTGCTCAGGCATGTGCACTCGCTAGCTAGCTTCATTCGCTTCTATCATTCCTGTTTGCCATTAGTTTTGTTTTTGGCATATTGATTATAAGTCCTTTCTCCTGAATGACTTCTTGTAATTCTTCACGATAGTTATGATTTCCTCCATATTATTTACAAATAACAGAATACCGTCAGCAAATCTCAAGTTACTGAGATACTCGCGGTTTTTATATTTATTTCTTTTGCCCTCCACTGAATCTTTTGAAGGCATCCTCTGGCAAGTTTGTGAGTAGTTTAGGGGAGAGTGGGTCACCCTGTTTACTCTTCAATTGGTGATAATAAGTTTTGTATCTTCGAATAGTTAGATATTTGCATTCATGCACATATCCGTGATTGCCTTAGGGGAGCGTTCGTTAATGCCCAGATTTGGACCGTACAGAATGGCTTATGGAAAGCCATATAGAGTGGTTAGTTGTACTCATAAAACTTTGTTCAACACTTATGGTATGGTTTGTATGTGATTTAGAGTGCTCTGAATCCTGCCTGGTCTAGTGTTTAAAAATCATCAAGCTTGACTGGTATTCTGTTTTTTATTATTTGAATAAACAGTTTGCATAAGTGGGAATTTAATGAAATCGGTCCATAATTTTCTAATAGCTTTTGTCTCCTTTTTTAAAGATTAAAATAACGTTGGCAGTCTTCTAGTTGCTTGGTACTTTTTCTTAATCGATGCGAGTATTGAAGAGTTTAGTTAGGTAAGAGATTAACTTGTTGCCTTTTAATTTTATCATTTATTATTATTTTATCGGGTTTGGGATAGTTGTAATGTTTGTTTTACTGAATCAGTTGTAATTCCCGGTGTTTTCTGTATAATACCTAGTGAGAGGTACTCTGAAATCCCTTGGGTAATCTCTGTGGTAACGGACGAATAAAAGTTTTCATAGAAGGTTTCTACAGAACAGTATGTCTGTTCTGGTTTCCTAAATATTCCCCTCTTAATCCTTTTCCTCGAGCCAGTGTGGTCCTGTGGTTGAGGGACAGGCTGCGATGCTGACGGACCCGGGTTCAATTCCCGGTGCTTTCTGATGCCTGGCGGGTGGCCTACTCAGTCACTAAAATAATTGAGTACCTACGTTCATTCGAACAAGGGGTAATAATGGCGGTCGTCTTATGCGCGGTGCTTGCCACATCGCCCCGTATCAAAGATGGTGCGCGACGACCGGGCAGAGAGAGTGAACGTATTAGAGCCTTAACCTCTCAGTTAGCAGGCCGTGCTCCCACGCGGGGCGTAGAGCTTTACCAATCCTTTTCCTCATAAATGGCCATTTTTTAAATACCTTAAATCCATTGGTTTCTTCTATGACCTGTTGTATTATTTTATTATTTTTTGCGGCTACGTCTTTTCTTATTTCTTTGTTTATAAATTTCAATTCTTCTCTTGTTATATGTTTCTTGTGTTTATTCTTCTTCTCTATTAGATCCCTTGTCTTCTTCTCTCGCTTACTTTGTCGATGCTTTTTTGTCTGTTTTTATTTTTTTTCCTTAAAGGCGTTACGTATGCTGGTGGTAATATAACATTATTTGTTTAGGAATATTTCAAATGTCTTTTTCTAAGATATGGGTTTCTAATTTATTTTTATAACTTCTTTTTTGCGTATTATTTCTCTGTGGGTTGTTAATTAAGTGTTTTCTTTTGGCTTTGGTTAATTTCCATTTCGGCTCGTATTAAACGATGGTCGCTCAATTCCACGTAATTTAATACTGTTACTTATTTTATCATGCATTTTTACCAGTTATTATAGTTTATTTCGTTTTTAGTTAGGCTGCCTGAGCTGCGCCAAGTGCAATTTTTGTGCCCTTATAAAAGAAAATGTTTATTGCTTTGAGCTCCTGGTTTTCCATGAATTTCACCAGCAGTTTGCCTCTTTAATTTTGCGAACCTATTCTGTTTGGCTACTAAAGCTTCTCTATGACCTTGATTGCTAATTTTTGAATTGAATTCACCTATTAAGATTGTGTAGAAAGCTTTAGTGCTGTTTAATTTTTTCTCAACTTTCTTTTAGAAGTATTCTACTTCTTCATTAGTGTAATCGCAAGTAGGGCTAAGCTGGATTATTTTCAACAAGTAGCGCTTATTGATTGTGCATATATTATAGTTGTGATGCTCGATGATCCGTGGTTTTGAAGTATCCTGTTCATGTTTTGCTCATTATCATATTTACATTATTATTGAAACTGTCTTTTTCCCTTGCAGTAGAATAGCGTTCCTTGCTTAGTTTTAATCAATTCTTCACCTCTTCTGTGGATTTTACTCAACACATTTTGTTTTTTGTCTCTTCTTCAAATTATATTAAACGATCTTCAGAAATAAATTAATTTGCATTAAATGTGCAGATTTTCAGTTTTGTTGTAGGATTGCGGTTGTTTAAAAAACTCTTGCCTCCCTTCAGAATTCGTGGGAATGATCAACTTAGTGGTGTCAGATTTTAAACTGATTGTTATACCTGCAAGGAGATTTTTTTGGTTTGTTGAAATAATTCTTGAAGGTATTTGGCCTTAGAATGTCGCGCTGGCCCTGCGTGTTGGGCGAGCTGCGTCGGAGAGGGATAGAAAGAATATATAGGGGTAGAAAATGGGGTAGTTGGACCTCATGTACTCCCTGGCACAGAATATGGGAGTAAGTCAAGGTTTGCATGGGTAAAGTGGCTTCCCTGAAGTAGGCCTACCCTAATTTTGCTCCTTTTTACCACTTTTAATTTTTTTATTATTTTCGCTTTTACAACTAAATACTATTATAACCAAATATTAAAATAGTCAAACACTATTTTTTTTAATACTTTTTTCAAGAATATTTTTCATGTTTTTCAAAGTAATCTCCTTATATTTACTTTTTTGTTATATTATTTCTATTGAATTTGTATTTCTTTATTTTATTTAAATTGTTTTTATATTTTTTGTTTTATCAAGAAGTATTTGTGTATTATACGTTACTTAATTAGTAACTATATACAAAATTATAATTACAAAAATTTAGTTACTTATATGTTTAGTTGTAAAGTTTCTGTTCCATTTCAAGTAAATACCTTGGAATCTCGCACACTTTTGCAGCGCTCTTTCCGCCGTTTAAAGTATTCTGTACATTTTTATATATGAATCGTAAATAACTGTTTTGGCGTGTTGACCTAAATCTTGGTCTGATATTTCTTCCTTTTTACCAATTTGGACTGTATAATGGCTGAATTATTTCTACATTTTCAAGTCAATTATTAGATTAGTTATTAGTTAGTTACCAATCTTCTCTGACTATAGCCCGTAAACATTACTAATTTTTCAAAACATAGATTACTTTCAACAGATTCCTAACGATCTGTAAATCGTTCGAATCATACTCTTATCCGCGCTGCATTCATTATATTATTTCTGAAAGTTTTGTAAATTATTTATGCAGAATCTGCAAAGAAATTTTCTAGCTTCACACAAAATTTGATGTACGGTCACGGTACATGTGACCATTTATTGATCTCTAGCAACCCAGCCAATAAAGTCACCTTTTTTTCATGTATGCATCTATAGTATAATATCATCCGCTACCAGGTTACATCGCAGGCCGCACATAGTGTTCATTATATTAACATTGGCTGGATATCTTCAGAACAGACCACGTATATTTCTAGTCCGCAATTTTATTTTATCAATTATTTTGATGTCAAACAAACTGTACTTTATTAGGTTTTATCTTTTTAATATGCAGTTAATGCGGACTGCCTTAATTCAATAGGACATTACTTTAAATTGATGCTGTAATTTTAAAGTTTTATTTTCTTGTTTCCTTCCACTTTACCATTTTATTGCCTATAAAATTTGTTGCATTATCCAATTAAATGTATAGTTATTTTTTATGTTTATGTCATGAACTAAATTAACAAATTTAGTTTTGAATTAAAATATTTAATAATCTGAAGATATGCACCCTTGTGGTATGAAATTTATTTTCGCAGTAATATGTCTGCATTCGCCGCATACTCAAACACTTAGCTTCAGTTCATTTAGTATAGTGGATTTAAATAATTTTTCCGTGGAATTCCTAAAATTTTGCAAAAATATATATGCTGCGTCTGGCTAAAAGATAGAGTCATTAGAATACATTTTGCAAGATCAAAAATATTGTAGTAGTAATGGCATTAACAATCGGTGATGCATTTGTGCTGTTTGAAATTTGAATTGAATGTTATTCCTATTATTAATAACAGAATATCCGAGAAACATTTTATATCTTTTTAATTACAATTTGGAATCTTTTGTATAAAATATTTTTATCAAGCTATATTATCGTTTTACATCTCAATTGATTAGTACTTTTATGTTGTAAATTAAAAAATACATATCTATTTAAACCATTGATTCCCAAAGTGGTCCAGGTGGACCCCCAGGGGTCCGCGGGAGACTCGACGAGGGTCTACGTTGGTGTGACAAAAAAATGGGGGTTCACAATTCGTAAGCGGAGGCCCACGAAAATTTATCTGGTTTTGATAGTGAAGAACTAAAATGTTGGCTTGAGTTCACCTATCAATGTAGGCAGATAATATTTTAAGAAATTTTTTTAAGGAAAAATCGATTCCATTCACAAACGTTATTTCGGTGGCAACAGATGGAGCTCCTACCATGGCCGGGGGATGTCGTGGGTTTATAAGCCATCTTAAAAGAATTATACCAGAGGTAACTGCAATTCACTGTGCAATCCACAGACAACACCTAGTAGCGAAAAATTTGAGTGCTAAATTGCACCAATCGCTTCAATTTGTGATTAATGCAGTTAACAAAATAAGAAGCAATGCATTGAATACGCGTTTATTTGCACAATTCTGCGATGAAAATGATTAAGACTTCGAACAATTGCTCTTACATACTGAAGTACGCTGGTTGTCGAAAGGTGCATGTTTCACAAGTTTTTTCTCACTTTTTGAATCAGTTTTAGAGTTTCTGGAAAGTAAAGATCTAGATTAAAAAGAAAACCTGATCAATTTGAAAGCAGACATCGCGTATTTGACAGATTTGTTCAAAAAATTTAATGACGTTAACTTACAATTACAAGGGGACAGCCTCAATTTAATAAAAACAAGAGTGTAATTTCAGCTTTCCTTGGAAAATTGAAATTTATGAAGCAAAATATTAGTCGCCGCGAATTTTCCCAGTTTTCAAACTTGTCACAGGTAGAATGCCTTGATGAGGATATTCACACATACGTTGAACATTTAATTGCCCTGCATGATGACTTGAAGATATTCTGACAATGGAAATACCACCATGGATCATAAATCCACTTGATGAAACGGAAGTGGAGAATGTGATATCACAAGAGGAGCTACTCGAGCTTAGCACTAATGAGGAACTGAAGGTGAAATTTAAAAGAGGGTATCAAACATTTTGGCTGCAGGCAGAAATATCCGAAAAATATCCTGGACCGTGGGGAATTGCGAGAAAGCTTTTGATAGCGTTTCCCTCCTCATATCTTGTCCAGAAAAGTTTTAGTGTCTTTACAAACCTTTTAACAAAAAAAAATGACCAGATTGAATATCACAGAACGGGGAGATTTGCGGTTATTCCTAACAAAACACAAGCCAAATATTGATAATTTGCTGTCAATCCATCAAGTACATCCCTCCCACTAAAATTATGACTATTTTGTGATTGTCATTGTAGAAGTTACGTTACGTTATTAATATTTTATTTTAATTATATTACGACTGTTATCATATTACAATGTAATATGATAACAATAATAATTAATAGTGTAATAATTACATATTTGAAGAAATACAACACAAGGAAATATACTATTTTTCTTTTTATTTTTACCACTCCGAATGGGGAGTTTTCTAAATAAAATATGTGAGAATTGATTGGTTTCTTGTGTTGTGGGTAGATGTCAAAGGAGTAAAGTTGGATGGAATGACTTTTCTGATTGGCTAACTTTACTTTTTTGACATCCACTCACAGCACAATCAATTAATTAATTAACCAATAACTCAGCCGCAACGCAAATCCACTCACAGCACAATCAATTAATTAATTAACCAATAACTCAGCCGCAACGCAAATTTCCATAGTTAGATCTAATCTTCACATTTTTTTCGAGTTTTGGGAATATGGTAGAAATGTAGCTGCAGGGGGTCCACCGGAATCAGCAAAACTTTCAAAGTGGTCTATGATAAAAAAAGTTTGGGAGCCTCTGATTTAAACTAAACCGAGGTTAACTTACCTAAGGGCAGTAATGCTAAAATGTAAAATTTAAACAAAACTTTTGTTACAGTACCCTATGACAATGCGACACGCAATAATACTTTTCTACAAGCTTCCCCTTCCACTTCCATTTTGATGTATTGAATCAAGCAAATGAGCAATACTATAATGAAATTTTTGAAAATTATTTGGACTGGTTCTATAATTTTTTTACTTGATTATTAATTTTAAATTTTTTATCTTTTTATTCTTGGGGTATTGGAAGAGGTGATAATCGCAATTATTCAGATCGGAGATTGAAAAAAATTAATTTACTGTTGTCCAAGGTTTTTGCTTAAATTTAACTCTCGAGTTACAAAGTTGATTGTTTTGAAAAAAAAACACACTTCTGAATAGAACGTCAAGATTTTTTATACAGTAAAGGGCTTTTACTTTACAGGTTTACTAGCAACTTAGAATAGTTTTGAGCATTAATTATATTACCTTAGATTAAACTACACCTTTTTAAAATACATATTTACTTCAAACAAGATCGTTTTGGTTTTGGTGGCTTTTGCTGGTTCGTCTTTCATCTGCTACTCCATACTTGCTCCTTTAGACTCAGGGGTGTAACGATGGATTACAGTCTTATAAGATGTCAAAGTTTGATGCAAAAAAGCGTTTTCCGATTTTTTATGGAGCCTCTAAGAGATCTTAAATCGTATAATCTTTTGTTTGGCAATAAGAGGGTGGATAAACAATCTTGCGGATATTTTCCAATATTTCAACACAGTTTTTCTTCATTATTCATTTTAAATTATACAAAATTAATTTTTCTCTTTGTAAGACATGTATTCTCCTGGAACAAAGAAATTTAAAGTAACTAATTATAAATAACATCATGTTATCTTTGAGTGGCATATTAACTGACCATTTAATTTTTTTTATAATATTCAAGTATTTCTATTTTTGTACCTTTAGAGGTTATCATGTATGTAAAATTAAAAGCATTGTTAATACTGGTTCTGAGAACAGAGAAACAATACTCATCACGGTTTTCATTTCTTATATATATTTCTATTTAACACATTTACTGCGAATTATGCCGTATGGCGGCAAAATGGTTTATGTTTCATTGCTGATATTGCCAAAGGCACTTTGTATTTCATAGAAGTATTTGTAATGTAATTCATTACGCTCTGAAAGGGAATTATTATTTTGCAATATATTAAAACCTTAATTCAAGGTTGCTTCTAGGAAATTTTAATGAAATGTAATTCACTAACGAAATATTAAAATCTGTTGTCTCCTTACAACGCAACCATTTATTTATGTATTTACGGTTGTCAAAGCAGTTCTTGCGCGCTTTTTTGGCTAGCTTACAGTGCGCAAGTCTGAACATTTTAGTTTTACTAAACAATTTGGCTTGCATTTTGAAGGTCGTTATTAATCGGATTTAGCATTGCTGCTTAGTAGTTAAGGGTGTTTGCATTATTTTGGCTTTTTTAAACTGAATTTGAAATGTGACAATTAAATAATTCAATTATTCACTTAAAGGTTGGATAAATACATTTGTCCCTTGAAACCTAAAGTAAAATTATTACAGTATTAGAGACTATGCTACTTAATAAATGAATAACACGGCTCTAAATCTATGGAGTTCTAGATAAAAGCCAATCAAGTCCATCAAGATTACAAAATGTAAAACAGAAGTAATAAATTCTAAAAAATTAATAATCTACCAGCGATTCAGATTAATTTAAAATTAATTAAATTTTGAACAGCAAGACTTATCATTTAATAATTTTTATGAACAATATCTTCTCATTTCATTGATGTTAGTGACTGCAGGTTTGATGAAAATATATAGTGAAATAGAGCAAACCAAAATATTATTCAAAACAGAGAAGGCAAAATAACCAGTGTAAAATATTCGAGATCATCAGACACTAAAGCTTGAGTTTTTAATAATAATAAAAAAAATTTCTCCAATATAGTAACTCAAGCCAGTTAGTATTCTGAACATATTTCTAAACAAACAATAGAAATAAGAGCTAGAATTTCTAAATGGAAAAATTATACAAATAAGAACTTTAACATGTTTAGATCTTATATATCATATCTCTATCTTCTCGTCATCGATCTTTAGATTGATTTGTCGCAGCTTCAATTTCACCGATTTTCCGAAAATCGCTTAAGCTCATAATTTTGGCAACCAGCATTGTTTATTATCTGTTTTGTATATTATATTCTTGATCTCCTTCTCGCACTTTTTTATTCTTTCTTTCCGTATGGTTTTTAATATTCCTTCGTGTCTCAAAATGTGCCCCACTAGTCCGTTTCTTCTTTTTTGTTTTTGTGTCCAATAAATTCTTTAACCCTTAAAAGCACTTCTTTGTAGGATATCGTATCCGTCCATTTTATTTTTAATAGTCTTATGCAGCACCACATTTCTAATGCTTCTATTCTTCGCATTTTATTTTTCCCAACGTTCTATGTTTCGCATCCATACAAAGCTGTGCTCTATCCGTATATGTTTATTAGTTGAATTCTTCTTGCTGGTTTAATGCCATTTGATGTCAGCAGATGCTTTGCTTTATTGAAAACTATTTTTGTTTGTATTATTCTGCTATTTATATCTCGTTTACATCTTCCGCCCGTCGTTCTATTCTATTCTTTCACCCTCTATTCGTATTCCAGTCTGTCCATGCCTACGTTTCCCACATGCAATTATCTTTAACTTTGATTGATTTATTTTTATTTTATATTTGTGGTTAATGTTTGCTTAAATATATCATGTGGGCATTACTAAACTTAACAAGTCAGAAGACCATTGAAAAATATCAGTTATGCAGTTTGAGAAACTTTTCTGAGTATTTATAAAAAATATTTATAATTTAACGTGTTTCTATTTCTCTAGAAACCCTAGATCGAATGAATCCATACCTTTTGGTCTTTTTTATAAAATTATAATTTTATAGAAAATCAGGGCAATTAAATAATAAAATTTTTGACCCGAGAAAAATTGATATCTTGATAAATCTATGATTATGTAGAATACTCCATTTATTTTTAGATAGTACATAAGAAAATGACATTAAGATGCTTTAAAATTAAACATTTAGCCTAGATCAAATTGGTTTTAAATATTACTATATCTGCTGTTCAGCTGGGTGAAATTGCTGGCAAGGGTCAAGTCCAAAAAGTCGTCCTGCACCGAATGAAACTTATTTCAGTCAAGAATACTTCATATATATTGACATTAAATACAATAACTATAAATTGCCAAAGAATATTAGATAAATATTGTAATAAAATTATGATCTGAAGAACAAAAGATGGATCTCTTATATAGTTACTTAATTTTGGATTGTTAGAAAGAATAATATAATTAAAGAAAACCCACTTGTAGTTGTTAAATATAACAAATTTGTAGGTAGGATAGATCGACAAAATTAAATGATAATCTACCAGCCATCTTGAACAAAACATTATGATGGTATAAAACATTAGAGGTTTACATTTTTTTATTTTTATGTTGTTCAATGCAACAAATGTTCTAAGAAGAAAATTACTTTTTACTATTACATATTGCCATTAAAGGAACAATTATTGCTTAATGCAGCTACCAAGTCATTCACAAAAACAAATTCTTCAGAATATATTCCCAGCAAAATAACAATAAATTGGAATAAAAATACAAAAAAACTTATCATCGTTTGAAGAATACCAGGGATGTGTGTTTAGACATATTTTAGTTTGTATTACAAAAAATTAAACTTTAATACGTATTTATTTTGTTTCAAAGTGAGAGTACAATAGGATTTTTGACATACAACACTTTTTGGGCCAAACATTTTGAATAAACGTTCATCACCCAAATTACATATGATGTCTTTTGGTTACGTCGATATTATTACTTAGAATAAACAATGCCAAAACATATACAAAAAGTTATTTTTTACCTCTAAATGTATTCTAACTCTAGTATAGTGCGAATATATCAATTTTTGTAAACGGCTACCAAAATTTGATTTGTTTCAATCTATCGGCTGCCCAAGTAATCTTTATAAATTTGTATGGTTATGTACACAGTAAAATTTTATTCTCTACCTTCTGTAACTTTATATGGAATACACTAAATAAGAATTTTTTATTTCTTAGTTTAAAAAATTGCTCGTTACTAACACAGTACAACACATGATTTTGGGACTCAACTCTGAGAATTGTACGTGAAAGTAGCCCCAAAAATAAGAACTTCTGCACCATTCGTTTTGTCAAGTTAGCTGCATTAATAATTTAATGGCCATACGAATTTTTTTGCTCAAGGTGGATTTGTATCACTTTTTCTATATTTTAACACGGTTATATCTCGGTATACCGTACGGAATATCTCTTTTGTGTCTGAAGCAAAATTGTAGATATTGAATAGGAGAAAAAAAAGCGAACAAACCTACCCGAAAAAAGTGCATCCAGTGCTTTAAAAATCGCAAAAATGCCCATTTTTCCCCATTTTTCAACTTTTTTGCTCAATAAGTGGATTATAAATCCACAAATATGCTGTTTTTTTCTTTATAAACTTTATTTTGCATGAAAATAAAAATTCCGATTCATATTACAGCTATTCTTACACCATCATCGTTGAAGTTGACGCTTGTGGTTCTGATGATCTTGTTTTCTTCGTAGGTTGTTCATATTCATGTTCTGAGTATGCATCATCATCCGAGTTAGACATAATATTTAAGGGCATGTTTTCTTCAGTGTGTCCACCAATTTCAGTGTCATCTTCATTTTCGGTACTTTCATCTTCAAACTGCATAATTTTAGAACTCAACCAACAAACCTTCGCAAGCAATGCATATAATTTTTTGCCTTTGAATCGCTTTTCGATTGGCATGGTCACCTGGTGGAACCTCTCTTCTTGTTCGTCCGATTCCTAAGGTAATTGTACCAAAAAGGTATCAAGGTGGAAATGCATGAAATGTAATTTTAACGTCATGGATGCATTGATTTTCTCAAAATAATACAGCAACTTGTCCACTCGTGTCTGTACGTCATCTCCCTGTACACGGCTCTTTCCTAAAACGCCTTCAATGACTTGTTTCAATGCGTCCCATGCACATAGGTGGTTATAATGGTTCGAAAGCATATTTGTGAAAGATTCGCTTTTCATTAATTTTCGTATATCCGGTCCATTCAGAGTACCTGTTTGAAATAAAAAAAAGCATTTGCGAAAAAATTATTGGTAATGCGAATATATCGAAGTGAACAAATTTAGTTATGACAATATTTAAATACAGACAACGATACGCACCTTTTTTAATTTTAGGTTCACTGAGTTTTGGAAAGATGGATTTCAAACAGTCATAGGCGTCCTCAATATCTTTGACTACCACTTCAACGAATTTCCTAGCTATTCCTAATTTCGTGTGGAGCGATGGCAACAAAATATCATCTTCATCGTTTATCAAAGGTTTATTACGTAATTTTAATTGTTTCTCGAGCTCGGAAGTTCTTGCTTTCCAATCTTTACATTGATATTGATTCCCTGTGTATCGCGAATCCCAGTTACAAAGAAAGCAGAAGTATTTTGGAAAACCGCCCTTTAATATAATGCCTTGTATTATGTTGACAACCTTTAGATCACAACAAATCTTCCATCTGTGTACATTGTATTCGATTTTCTCCAAAATTTCGCCCAATGTTTCATACGTTTCCTTCATAGTTGTGCTGAATCCCAATGGAATGGACGGTTTTTTGTTTGTTTTGTGCAACAGCACAGCCTTCAAACTTGAAACAGAACCGTCGATGAATAAACGGAAGTCCCCAGCGATATAATCCATTCCCATATTTTTCACTAAACCTGGGATATCATGGCAGTAAGTGAAAGTATTTGCTTCGTCAACGGAATAAAATTTCTGAAAATCAGCTTGGCGTTTTCGGTATGATGTTGCGCTAACATTTTGCTCTGTCAGTTTTTTACGCTTCAAAAATGATGTCAAAAATTAAGAATTTTTTTATGATAGTCCCATCTTAGGCACAATGTAATCCATTTCGATTTGTGTTACCGGTGCATTATTTTCAATATCGGGCGTCCAATCTGCATCATTCACATTGGTCGGATTGGTGAAAACGGTTTCGGCTTGCAGGGACACAGTATACAGACTCGGAGGTTTAGGTGGATCGGTAACAGCAGCGCGTTGTACTGGAAGTGTCGCAGTAAAAGCGGGAATGTATACTTTTGTTCACAATTTTTTTCTGTTCAATCCATAACCGGAATTTATGCATGCGTAGCACCTGGATTCATCATGTCCAGTTAGGTCTTGCACCCAATTTACTGGCTTCATAAAAGAAAACTGTACACCTTTTCCATGCATCCACAATATAAGAGTATTATAACAACTTTTGCACACTGTGTTCGGCGTAAAATTTGCATCACTTAAATCTGTTTCATCAAAATAATGACAATACGCTGTTTTGAATTCCTCAGTAAACAAGTTTTTTCGATCCCGTTTGCCTATTTTTGGGACGATATGACCACAAACGTAACAAAAATCATCCAATTTTGGGCACTTGTAATTTTCCATATTGAAATATTCAATGTTCTTCTGGTTTTAAAATGTAATTCACTCTGAACAAAATGGTTGTTTATTCCACAGCCATTAAATTATTAATGCAGCCAACTTGACAAAACGAATGATGCAGAAGTTCTTATTTTTGGGGCTACTTTCACGTGCAATTCTCAGAATTGAGTCCCAAATCAATGAGCTGAAAAATGTTGTACTGTGTAATCAAGCAGTCAAATAGTCTGAATAATTTTGTTATATTTAGCGTGAGCCTTGTATATAGGACATATGTTAAAACAATTTTGACCTCTTTGTGCAAATACTACAATAACAATTAAAAGAGTTTAGTAATTAATTGTTATCTAGACCTGCATATACTTTAGTACCAGCATACCTAATTATTTTACTAAATAACGTAGATAGCTTAGGTTACTAATAATAAGGTCAAAATGGTAAATTCTAGTACGGCTTGTATGTTAAAGAATATAATGATATTAAATAACAATAAAGAAATTCTTTGCAACTATAAGTCTTATGTGAATGTAACAATTAAAACTTATAAGTGTTAAGTTTTAGTAAAAGTACAAAGTTCGATGATCGTTAATTCTCGTAGCCAAGCTAAGGCTGCTCTTTTTTTAATCGAAGAGAATGTACCACAACTCTATTGTTTTCTTACCAATATGAGTGATCGGTATCAGTAACAAAAGATCTAATTTATTATAAGTCCTGCCGGCGCCCGCAGGTGCTTATAAAGAACGAACACTAAAGAATTTAGTTGTTGGGCTAGAAATAACAAGCTTATTGCGGTATACAAATTTACGGTACCTAAGTGGTGCCTTAGTCATGTACGATCCAGAATAAATCGTTCCCTTACAAAGGGGCCTAAAAGCATAAACTTGATAACAGCTGCTTTAACAACTGTCCTAAGAAAGGTACGAGGACTTTGTAAAGTCCAAAGGCTTTAGTTTTATTTGATCTTGTTTAGAAAGATTGTAACTTACTATTTCTCATACTACCTATTTTGATAAATTTATAGACATACTAGGAAAATAGAAAACAAAGCTAATAAAAATTAAAACGTTAATAGGCTAATTAGTGAGTATATTAAACAAAATAAATCCTTTAACTCTAGCAACATAATTTCTTCCAAACTCAACGTGCTTAACGTAACGTTTCTCTCTATTTGCTCGATTCTCTTCTAAAAGAAAATTTTTGGAGGAGTCAAAGTAAATGTTTGCAGTTTTAATAGCTTTTTAATTTAATAGAAAATAGATTTATACATAAACATTTTTAGTTTCAGGATTAGTAGAGCTATGGTATTTTTATTGCAAGCATTATGATTTTATTAGTTAGCAGCATTTTCCTATTTCTAAATTATTTCTTACCAAAGGGTCTCCTCGGTTAAGGCAAATGCCCCCCATCGCGATATCCAAACTAACCTATTGGATATCATTCTTAGATCAAAAAAACATGTTTGGCAGGGTTGGCAGGTTACCCCCCCTCCTGGCTAGGGGCCAAAAAAGTGATTTTTTCAAATTATTTTTTTCCATATTTTTTGATAAACGAAAAATTCTGAAAAAATTCGTAAGTATAGGTGACAGGAGTGCCTTTCAAAAAAAAAATTTTTATCCCCCCGCACCCCCGATATACCTTAAAAAAAATTAAAATAGCTCTAGATTTTTTCTATGTTTTGTACACCAAATTTTCTTTATTCTCATTAAAATCTAAAAAATTGATTTTTTTGTCATTTTTGGCTATTTTTCGCCGTTTTATCAATTTTTAATGTACCGGGATGCGTTTTTAAAGGCATCTAACCTCAAAATCGAATTCTACGGGAAATTTTACACAGGTATAGGCACCAAGCATACATAATTTCACTGTTTTTTGAGTTTTTTAGGCAATTTTAAATTTTAAGGAATTTTTTCGACATTTGTGTTATTCCTAGCATTGACCTTTCCATTGCCGTCTGAGTTACTCTTATTTTCTTTATGGTTTTCTTGGTCAATGTTAGTGTTTCAGCCCCATAAGTGAGAACAGGGAGTATGCACTGATCGAACGTTTTCCTCTTCAGGCATATTGGGATATCTGATTTAAAGATGTTTTGCTGAGCTTACCGTAGGCTACCCATGTTAAATTGATCCTCCTCTTCAGTTTGTGGGTTTGATTATCTCTCCCAATGGTTAACTCGTGTCCCAGGTATTTGTATGAGTATACTTGTTAGATTTTTATATCATCTGCCGAAATGTTATCGCTCAGGACCAGGTTTGTCATATATTTTGTCTTTGTATAGTTTATGTCAAGCCCGGCTTCTTGTAGCATTTTATTTGCTTCGTCTATCTTATCTGTGATTAGGACTAGATCATCGGCAAATCTTAGATGGTTTAGTAGTTCACCATTGATGTTAATTCCACACTGTTCCCAATCTAGGTTTTTGTACATATATTCTAAGAGTGTCGTGAATAATTTAGGGGATATGACATCTCCCTGTATTACCCCTTTTTCTATTTGAAATGTGTTGGTGTCTTCGTATAATCTTACTGATGTGGTTGCGTGGTTATATATGTATTTTAGTAAACCCGTGTATCTGGAGTCTATTCGGCATTGCGAAAGAGCATGGAAGAGTTGTTGCTGATTTATCGAATCAAATGCCTTTTCATAATCTACAAATATCAGCATAAGAGGCTTGTTATATTCTACGCATTTTTCAATTAGTAGTTTAAGTACTGTTAGGTGGTCATTCGTACTAAACTCTACTCTAAATCCAGCCTGTTCTCTTGGTTGGTATAGGTCAAGTTTTACACTTATACGTTTTGATAGTATTCTCGTAAAGAGCTTATATATGTGTTGTAGCAAGCTAATAGGTCTGTAGTTGGTCAGACTTGTAGCGTCTTCTTTTTTATGTATCAGAGTGATGATGGCCTTGTCCCATCGAGTGGGTGTTTTTTGCTCTATGAGACATTCGTTAAATAGAGATTTCAAGGTTTTTAAGACAGCTAGTCCGCCTTCCTTGATCGCCTCAATAACTATTCCATCGTCTCCTGGTGATCTGTTATTCTTCATCTCTCCAATTGCTGCTTTTATTTCTTCCAGACTAATTTCAGGTATATCTTCCGATCCCTGGTTTCTGATATATTTTATGTCTTCTACTTCTGCAGGATTTTCATTTTTGTATAGTTTGCGATAGAAGTTTTCTGTAATTTTCACAATATCGGATTTGTTTGTAATCGGATTTCCATTTTCATCTTTTAGTTTCATTATACTTTTTGTTCCAATATTTATTTGACATTTCAGAACTTTCAGTTTTTTATTTTGTTCCATTGTTTCGATGATTTTTGTTGTGTTATACTTTCGAATATTTTTTCTAACTTCTTTTGATATTTCCTTATTGATTTTTGTCTCCCATTTCTCTCCTTTCTTTTATTAGGGATTTTGTGTTGGCACTGATCTTGCTAGTGCGTAGGTTTCCTTTGCTACAGTATTTCTGGGTTGCTTCCTTTAGTGTTTTTACAATAACGTCGTTTCTTTCTTCGATGCTATCTTCATCTTTTATCTGATTTAGTCGTTCTTCTATCATGTCTGTGTATTCTTGCCGGTTTTCGACATTTGTCCATTTTCCATTATTACCTTTACCTTTAGCTTGCTTTTTACAAGGTTACCTCTTTCGTGTTTTAGATTGATATTTATAGTAGTTCTCACCAGGCGGTGATCGCTTCTAATGGAAAATTTGTTTAAAACTTCAACGTTTTTTATAATTTGCCGTTTATTTGAAATTATAAAGTCTACTTCGTTCTTGGTGATGCCATCTGGACTCTTCCAGGTCCATTTTCTGTTTTCGTTCTTTTTAAAGAAACTGTTCGTTATAAAAATGTTGTTTTGCAGACAGAATCCTAACAGAGTTCTACCTCTCTCGTTCCGTTCTCCTACTCCATATTGCCCCATTGATGTTTCCGTTTCGTCCTCCTTTTGTCCTCTTTGCGTCGAAGTCTCCTATGAGGAGTGTATAGTGTGTTGGGGTATTTTCGTTTGCCTTTGTGATATCATCATAGAAGGTGTCTACTTCTTCGTCAGATCCTTGCGATGTAGGTGCATAGGCTTGTATTATTTTGATGTTGTATCTGTTGTTCAGTTTTAAAATTAAATATATAACTCTTGAGCTTATACTTCCTATATCTATTATGTTCTTTGCATGCCTTGTGTGTATTATAAACCCAACTCCTCTTAATAAGGCTTCCTCTTCTCCTTTGTAGTAAAGTATGTTCCCTGATGTCAGGTTTATTTGGCCTTCATGTTTCCTTCTTAATTCACTCATTCCTACTACGTCCCATTTTATGTGTTCTAGTTCTTCTTCTAATTGTGCTAGTTTTTCTTCGGATGAGAGTGTTTGTGTATTGTAGGTAGCAATGTTTAAACGTCGTGTTTTTGGTCCAGATCTGTTTCTTGAGTATATTTGCGAATTTTTGCCTCCCCCAGAATCCATGAGGCTGACCCTCGCTCTGAGGGTGTGGGATTTTGGTTTATCCATGCCCACCTGGGGTATATTTCCGTATGTTTTGTAATTCACCATTTGGGTGTGGGGTATAGGATTTAAAACGCCGCGCTATCCTACTGCGTGTTGGCGAGTGTGTAATCAGCCGCCCCTCACATGGGGAACAGACGCTGTTTGCAGCCGCCCAATCTGGGTCAGACGCTGCTTTTACCTGTTGGTCCGCGGGAGGTATTTGATTTCCCTCCTACCTGGTATATCTACCGGGAATTTCCCTATCCGCCACCTGGGGACGCGCCCTCTAGGGGTTACAGGTTCCCCCGAGGGTCGTAATGCTCTGTGTTTAGCAAATCCTCAACATTTTCCTATAGATCCACATCTCAAAGGCGGTTAGACGTTTTACCATATTTTTCTTGAGTGTCCACGTTTCGCATGCATAGAGGAGTGTTGACCATATATAACACTTTTCAAATAATTCTCTTATATTTAATAAAAGCTGCTCTCGCTATTTCTATCCTCCTTTTAATCTCAGTACTACTATTTATACGGTCGTCAATAACTCTTTTTAAGAAGTTATACTTTCTTATTTGTTTAATTCTATGGTTGCTAAAATTAATGTTTAAATTAAGGTTAACTTTACTTATAATTATGACCTTTGTTTTTTGTGCATTAATGGTTAATCCTATCTTTCTACTTTCTTCTGTTAAGCAGTTTAATAAATGTTATTCAGCAGCACTCCATTAATTTTTGTCTCTTTCTATCTGAGCGTTTTGGTACGATTCTTTCAGAATATATATATATATATATATATATATATATATATATATATATATATATATATATATATATATATATATATATATATATATATATGATAATAATGGAGACAGAACACATCCCTGTCTCATTCCTCTGCTGATTTGAACTTTATCGGTTAGCTCACTGTCTACTTTAATTTTTGCAGTTTGGTTAGAATATAGGTTCTGTACAATTCTTATATCCTTCCCGTCGAAACCGAGATCCTGCAGAATGTAAATCAATTGTCGCTATTAGACTTTCCATAGTCTATATAGCAGATATGTAGATCCTGTTGCATATATAGGCATTTTTCTGCAATAACTGTTAGACTTAATATGCCTTTCCTAGTTCCCATCCCGACTCTGAAGCCGAACTGTGTATTGTTTAATCTGTTTCCACACTTTCCTTTTATCCTCTCATATATAATGCAAAGAAATATTTTTATCAAATGGCTTATTAAGCTGATAGTTCTATAATCTTGGGAGCGTTTTGCATTTGGCTTTTTTGGTATTGGTATAAAAATTAAGTGTAGCCATTTCTTGGGGAGTTTTTCTTCATCGTATTCCTTGTTAAACAGGTGAGTGACAGCTCTTATTCCTTTTTCTTTTAAGTGTCTATTTTGTTTGGTCCTTGCGATTTTCCTGTTTTGCAGGTTTTAATGGCTTTTTCAACTTCTGATGTTAAGATACGTGGTCCTTCGTAATCATTTTCTGTCTCTACATATATACGCCCAATATACATAAACAGATCAGCTACATAAGAATTCCATTCCTTTTCTTTTCTTCAGCGGATATAAGTAATCGGTTTTGATTATTCACAAGTGTTACGATTGAGGCTAGTTATTTCTTTAATTCGTTTATGTAACTTATAGTCGTCATATTTCTGTTGTAGTTCTTCGATATCCTGACATTTTTCTCTCATCCATCCCTCTTTGGTTTCTTTAATTTTATTTTTAATTTGTATGTGCGTAGTATGATATTTGTGTTTATCTGTTTGTATTTTCTTCTTATTTTCATTAACTTCAAAATTTCGTTTGTTACCAATTCATGATTTTTCTAATTCAATAGACAATTTCTTTGATTTTTTTCCTCTTTGAGTTCTCTGATGTCATAATATGCTTTTTTGTATTTTTTTGTACCTTAATCTCATCTTAATTACAACTGGATTGTAGTCCGAGTTAGTGTCTACCCCAGGATATGCTTTTGCACTTAAAATGTTATTACAAAATTTATAATTAATAGTAATATAGTCTATTTGATTGCGGACTATGTTATGCTCATTGCTCTGAGAAGACATCCACATATATAACCTTCTTGGTGGTAGGTCAAACCATGTATTAGTTATAATTCTTTCTGTTTCCTAACAAAACTGAATTAGTCTATTGTCTCGTTTTTTCTAAGCCAAAGTCCCCAACTACATTTTCCACTCTTCTTTTGCCGACTTTGGCGTTAAAGTCCCCTATGACTATATTTATATTGTGTATCTTGGTGCTATTAAGTATGACTACCAATTGATTATATATTTCTTCAACTTCATCATCGGGTGTCTTCTCAGTCGGTGCATATACTTGTATTATATTTACATCTGTCTGGTATCCTTGCATCATTATTAGTCTATCCGATATGTGTGTAATACTTTGTACACATTCATTTTTTTTTTGTTGTTACGCTATAGCTATACCGTAGATATTGTCATTTTCGTCTTTGTAGTAGTAAATTGTGACACCGTGGTTGTTAATTTTCCATTGCCTTTCGATCGTGTACTAATTCCTAATATATTCAGTTGTAAACGTCATTTTGTTTAACAGTGTTGACTACCCTTCCAAATTCATTCCACGTTTTAACATTACATGTTCCTATCCCAATTATTTGTTTTGTCAAGTTAAACCCGGGGATTCTTCGCACTCTCTGGTCACTTAAAACCTACTGGGGACTGAGGACCGTTTGATTATTTATATTTGCCATAATTATTGTGCTAAGTACCACTGATTAATATTTCAATGGAATTAATGAGGTGATTTTTTTCTTGCTTTTCTCATCGTAGTAACGAAACTGGGTTAATCTATATGTGATAGCCGCTCCTGACTCCAGTATCTCCTTAATCCAGTACTGACACAGCTGCTGCTCGACGCCAGCTAGTTTTTTATTTCTCTAGTACCCAACATATCTAGTAGACATTCCCCAATCCGCCACCTGGGGAAGCGCCTGGTGGGGGCCTAGCAATCCTAAACGGAAATATTTTTTAGAAGTCAATTATTCTGATCCGATTTCAGAAACTTTTTTAGTACCTGAATTTATAATAGTTTTTATTGAAAATATAGCAATTGATCTTTTATTCGATCGTCAAACTTGTGGTCGAAACATTTTAGCCGGTAGCACTAAAATTTGGGGGAAAATTATTTTTGGTTTTTCCCTTACCAAACTCCTATTTGTCAGTTGCCGATTGCGTTTAACATATTCTTCTTTGCAACATATTGGGAGCATTCACATCCACGATTAAGCTTTAAAAATTGCGTTTTAGTTGCTTTTTGAGAATTACTCTGGAATTATTGTAATTAGTTCTTTGTCTGACTCAAATTTTTAAATTTTTGTTTGGCAAACAAGTAATATTTTATACTTAAATAGCAAAATACAAAATTAATATTTAAACAATTGAGGATGTTTACATAAAATAGTATAATACGACACGATTGCTATTATAAATGTTTTATCTCTCTTTTAAATGACTTTTCTTGAATAACATTATTAACTTAAAATAATATTATTACCACTTTAACATTTTTTAAAATTTGTAATAAACATACTTTTACGAGACAATATTTTGTGACATCAGAAACAATTTATTTTAGTTAGGTAATATTATTTGGAAGCTATCATTACATTGATTCATATGCAGGGCAGGACAAAACTCCTCAAAAAATTAAAAGAGATTATGAAACAAATGTCAGTCCTAGAATTATGGAAACGATCTCATTATACATAGATATAGTTATGTTTAGAGAGGCTTTTAATGGCCAACATATCGTGGACGAACGAACAAGTAAACTTTTGTTATCGAAGCTTACATTTATAACAATTACTCTGTTGTCGCCGCTTACACTCTTTTTGGAAGCGCTTTCAACTTGCGCTTTTAGCTTGTGCTCTAGATCAAAAATGGATTTTGTTGCGAGTAGGTTGTTGTACAGAAAACTTCTAAACGTGATTGGCAAAATCATCTGGAACTGTGTGGAAACATCTTGAGAAACGTATTCTATTGAATAATCTTTTTAGGACACGTGCCACTATTTGGTGAATAAAGTTGGTGTCATTAGTCGTTACTTTTTAAAGAGAGAGATTTTCAATCGATATGTGGAACTGAGTTAATATTCACTCAAAGGTACTGCTTGAAATTATTTTTATGCGCCTAATTTTTGAATGAAGTAACGTCTTTTAGCCACTCGGCTCACAAAGTTTGATCCTATGTGACTTCTTCCCATAAAGATATTTCAAAGCTAAGTTTTACAAGAATCGCCGTATAAAATACAATACAAGGACACTCATGTTTATTTTATTAATTTTCTTGATTTTATTTACAAAAAATAGTTAAAATCTCTATTCTGGATTCTTAAGTTTTTGAGATACTTTAATCAGTTTTATTATCAGTAAATACCTATAGAAGGTAGTTGAACTATCACTATAATAGCTTCCAAGATCTATATGCAATATCTCTTTACACTTTGCTCTAGATAATACCGGATTACTTTTCGACTGGTATACATTTTATAAAATGCAATTAAAAGCATTTAAAGAGCTCAACTTTCCAATTTATAGAAATACAGAAACTATAAAACAAGTTTTTATACCTGTTCTGTTTGTTAGAATTTGCGTACCAATTCAAGTGGTAGGTCGATTTTATTTGACTGACCATTTTTGAAGTATATTCCCCTGATTTAAAGTGTAAACAGTATCTATTTAAAAATGACCATACAAGCAGCCGCAAAAAGTGTCAAAATAATACGGACTTAAAATGTTATTCGGGTCTCACTCAACCCATGGGTGTATGTGATGTCCTAGTTTTAAGTGCATGTTAGGAGGCACAATAGGCCATTGAACCTGCAGTGCCGGTAAGTGCGATAATAATAATAAAAAAATAAATAAATAAAATATTGTTATACTTGTTTTTACCCATCGAAAATGCGTTTATGGCATTTTTGTATAAATATACATGTATTTAAGTACTGCTTGCGTAAAGTAGATAAATTTAATAGCTATGTTTTTTCTTTACAGTGCAATTACGTCAACTTGTTTATTTTTGTATGTGAAAAATAATACTGACATTTAGTATTGTATATATAGTCAGCACTAAAATTTATGGGAGTTTTACTACAACTTTTGTATATATTCAATTTTTATTTTACTTTCCATTTGTGCATAAAATTTCCAAAAAAAAAGATAACTTCTAACTTGTAATAAATACTATCTTCTTCTTATGGTCCTTCTCCTTCACGGAGGTTGGTTATCATCATTCTTATACGGATTTTGTCGACGGCCGATCGAAATAGTTCAATGCTGCTGCAATTAAACCAATCTCTGAGATTTTTTAGTCAAGACATTTTAGGCCTACCAACATTTCTTTTTCCCTTTATCTTCCCTTGCATGATGAGTTGGAGCAGTGCGTATTTGGGATTTCTCATTACATGGCCTAAGTACTCTAGTTTCCTCTTTTTTATTGTATTTATTATTTTACATTCCTTGTTCATCCTTGTCAAAACTTCTCTGTTAGTTATTCTTTCAACCCAGGCTATACGCAACATTCTGCGGTAACACCACGTTTCAAAGGCTTGTATTTTGTTTGTTTGCTTTTTCTTAAGTGTCCAAGCTTCTACGCCATAGAGAATGATATTAAATACATAACAGCGAAGCATTCGTATTCTGAGCCCAATGTTTATGTTTCGGTTGCAAAGTACTTTCTTTAATTTTGCAAAGCATGATCTAGCTATTTCTATACGAGTTCTTATCTCCGTTGTTTGATGAGCTGTTTGTTCTATCCACGTCCCGAGGTATTTGTATTTCCTTACCCGTTCTATTAATATGTTTGCAACTCTTAAGTTTCCTTGAATGTGTGGAGTTTTTGTAACTACCATCCATTTGGTTTTATTAAAATTTATTTTTAAGCCGTAGTGGTTACAGCGATCATTTACTTTTTCAAGCAGATGTTGTATGTCAGTAAGGTTGCTTGCTAAGAGGATTGTGTCATCCGCGTATCTCATGTTGTTAACTATTTCTCCATTTATAATAATTCCCGCAGATTCCTCATCTAAGGCTTCTCTAAAGATGGCTTCGCTGTAGATGTTAAACAGAAGTGGAGATAGGATGCATCCCTGTCTCACTCCACGGCGTATCTCAATTTCCTCGGTTATTTCTGTTCCAACTTTTATGTTAGCACTCTGTCCCCAATATAGGTTACTAATTATCCTCACATCTCTCCTATCTATGCCTTTCTTAAGTAAAAGTTCTTGTAGTTTACCATGTTTCACTTTATCAAACGCCTTTTCGAAATCGATGAAGCAGGTAAACACATCTTGGTTCATATCCATGCATCGCTGGTATAGCACATTAACCCCAAAGAGAGCTTCTCGCGTTCCAAGACCTGCGCGGAAACCAAACTGGGAGTTACTTATTCCTTCTTCCAATGTTTTGTAAATTCTTTTATGAATTATTTTCAAGAATAGTTTTAAAATATGTCCCATAAGTGCAATAGTTCGGTAATCTGAGCAATCTCTTGCGTTAATTTTCTTGGGAATTAAAATAAAGGTAGATAGCAACCATTGTTTGGGAATTTGCCCAGTGTCATAAATAGTGTTAAAAGGTCTAAAATAACATCTAATGTTTCATCGTTACAAAGTTTAACAATTTCTATTGGTATCTCGTCCGGGCCAGCAACTTTGCCTGTTTTCATGTTTTTTAGTGCATAATTTAGTTCCGATTTTAGAATTTTAAAATTTTCGTCCTTTACTTCTAAACTGGTGTTTTCCGGCCTTTCGTCATTGTAAAGTTCTTGGATATATATCTTCCATCTGTTTATTTGATCTTTTATATCTGTTAGTATAAGTCCATCAGCATCTTTGATGACATTATTGGCGCACTTTTCTTTTATATCCTGTTACTTCTTTGATCTTTTTGTACATGTGGAAGTTGTCATGCTTACTTTGTAGTAGTTCTATTCCTTCACATTGTTCAGACAGGTGTTTTTCTTTCTCTATTTTTATTTTACTTTGTATTGTTTTATGAATTTCTTTATATTTTTGTACATTTAGCTTATTCCTTCTTCTCAGATCCATGAGATCTAAAATATCCTGTGTCATCCAAGGTTTCTTTGTTATTCTCTTACTTACTAGGTGTTCTTTGGTTACAGATGTTAGTACATTTTGTATTTTGTTCCATTTTTCATCAATATTGGCTTCGTCTATTTGCATATTTATATCTTTTATCTCATTTGTTATTTTCTGTTGAACTATATTATATATTTTTGGTTCCTTTAAACGTCTTGTATCTATATAGTCATTCTGGGGTCTTATTATTATCTTCTTCATCCTAACTGTAATTTTTGCTACAACTGGATTGTGGTCACTGTGAATGTCCGCACCAGGATATGTTTTCGCATACTTAATGGAATTTCTATAGCGATTATTACAAAGAATGTAGTCTATTTGATTTCTTACTGTTTTCCCTGGCTTATCAGCTGGGGACTTCCATGTATACAGCCTGCTAGCTGGAAGTTTAAAAAGCGTGTTTGCGACTATTAGATCTTTGTCCTGGCAGAATTGTATCATACGGTCTCCTCTATCATTGCGATCTCCTAGCCCAAAACCACTTTCTACTTTCGCATTTTCAACTTTCGCATAAAAATCACCCAACACGATTGTAATATCTTTTCGCTTAATGCTTCTGTAGATTTCTTCTTTTGTGCATAAAATTCTTCGCATTCTTCGTCTTCCTTATCGGCAGTTGGCGCGTAAATTTGGATGATATTCATATTACCGTTGTTTGTTTTCAACTGTAACATCATTACTCTGTCTGAGAGTGGTATGAAGGTTGTGACTGCCGTTGCTGCTTCCTTGTTTAATATTATTCCAACTCCGTATCTGTGCTGAGGGCCATCATTTCCCGAGTAGTACATTATACCATTGCTTGTTGTACATTTACCATTTCCTGACCATCTAACATCACTTAGACCAAGGATGTCTATCTTCAGTCTATCCATTTCTATTACAGTATTGTGCAGTTTGCCTGGTGCCAGTAAACTGTTTACATTCCACGTCCCGATCTTCATATTATTTGTTGATAACTTTATAACTCTGCTCACAACTGTTCCCCCGGAGATCCGATTGGGGAACTTGAAACTCCGGATTTAGATTTAGCTCTGAACGTTGTCATATTGATAATGATAATGATGATAATTTTACTAAGGATATCTTTTTAGATCTTTAATGCAGTGGTTTCCACTTGCCTTCTGCATTCTTACGCCGTTGACCATCAATTTGGTTCCTCCGTCTTTAAGGTCTGTTTTTTCAACCTGAGGGCAAAAGAGTGCCCTATCTCTGCTGGTTCTTCCATCCGAAGCTGTTGACCATGCAAGAGTGTGACCACGTATACCGGCAGCCGATCGGCTATCACCATCCCTGGTTCCCCTCATGGTTATCTAGGAACCATTAAATCCATTATTTGGAAATTGCCACCTGTGTCACCTATGCTAGTTTTGGTCCGCCCCGGGTATTTTATTTCCCCGGTACCCAACATATCTGGTGGGCATTCCCCTATCCACCACCCGGGGAGGCGCCCAGTTGGGGATCTAGCAACCCCGCTGGGAATTAATACTATATTTCACGTTAAATGTCATAAACCTACACTAATACTTACAAAAAATACAGAAATGTATTAGAGAATAACTGCATTTAAGAATTTGAAATCTAGCATATGACGGTAAAGATTTAATCTGTTAGTTACTTACTTTATATTCTTTTTTATCGTTTGCTTGCCTTAACAAAATTACACAATTAAATGGGATTTCTCTACGCCGTTGTACTTATTTCTAATCTTATTAAAATTTACGTCTACTGCGCCGCTTAGTTAACGTCCCTCGCAGTGCCGCGTAATTGAAATAAGCCCACTGAAAAAGCAATTAATGTAAGTGGCGGTAAGCGAGAGAAAATTTTTTGTTTGTTCGTCAAGGCTTTCATTAAATCCGTTAGAGTACATTTCAATTTATTTCGGGCGAACTGGTTTCGGCTTTAATTACATCGGTAATTATGTTCAGTCTGCAGCTTTTTCTGCAGGCTCGCCCGTCTTCAAGATTGATTTATTTGAAATTTCTAACTAGGCTACATCGCCTTAGAATACTAATTTTATAGATGGGGGGTGAAACGATAATCCATTTGAAATAATATATGGAGCGCTGCCCCATTTATTTTAAACCTTACTGAATCATATATATTTTGGTTAAGTGTGAAATTATCAGCGACGCATGTTGCTGAAGATATGAACATTAGTAATGATAAATTTATTTAAAAATTACAATATTGAAAAACGATACTGTTTTGGGGAGGTGATGAAGATATTTAGGTGCCATAAAACATCAACAAAATAAATTTCGTTATTATGAGTCAAATTTAAATGTATTGTATGTTTTTTCGAAAACTTACCATTATACAATTGGATTAAATAATCTAAACTCACATAAATTTCAAATATAAATAATATTAATAATAGAGGAATAATCGATGATTTTATTTTACCACTCTTACTACGATATATTTGCTTTTCTAATATCAAAAATCAATATATGTATCGTAACACATCTCACATGGGATATATCTAATATAATAAAAGTACCAGATATCTTAAGTTAATTTGTTTTGCTATACACAATAACATTTACAGATTAGAATGTTAGAGTACAATAATTACTAAACGAAAGCTTTTATCAAAATGGTAAACTAAATTCTACAAAAAAGAGAAAAATTACGTGCAGTTAAATAACATTCTTTCAAATATGTAGATAGTTTAGTGATGTTTGAACTATGCCGCGCTTTTCTGGATGTTGAGATCAGCCTTTGTAACAAAAATAAGTGCATATTTGTGAACAGTAAATTAGTAAGAAGCCGTAAAGAAACAACATTACCAAGACCTAGCCTTTCAGGAGCCTCGAAACAAACAAAACAAATAGCGTTAAATCCGTTAAAATCCCTCAAAAAACAATGCCAAAACTGCGGCAGGAGATAAAATTTGGTTGACGATGTTTCAAAAAAGAGTGACAACAATGCGTTCTTAGCTGACTTTTGGCAGTTCATCATTTTTTCTGATAAAAGCCAATACTGCCAGTTTAGTGACAATACACAAACCTGGGTGATACGACTTTTTACCAAACTGTAAAATTTGAGAGATTTAGTATTGTGGTACGAGACAGCATTTGATACGGTGGCAGATAACGTTCCATTTTGTGTGATGGCATCCTAAGTGCTTTCAAAATTTTAAGAGGTGTCTTTAGTATTAACTTCTCGTTAAGGAAAATGTTGTACTCGTAAATTTACTGCTACATGAAGAAGTAACAAATTTAACTTTTGCTATAATTATGCCAGTCTCTAAACGCAACACTTAATTAGAAATTGATAACACATTATGTAAAAAAATTGCCCAAGAAACTACAAGTTTAATAATCAAGCTGAGTTAATGGCAAAGGTGACAGTAGAATGGCAAAAAATATACGGTACACCCGGAAAGCAGTAAAACCGGTTCCAGAGAATTAGTTTAATTGATGTTTAATACACCTAACATCCTTCAGCGCAGTACATCGTTAAAAGCAATTCTGCTACACGTCGTAGCTCGCCTGGAATCTTTTTCAGAGCACTCATCACAGCAGCCTCCACATTTTAAAATTTCCAAAATGGTGTCCTTTTAAGCTGGATTTTTTGAGTCAAAGAAACAAAAAGAAGTCAAGTGAGGTTAGTTCTGGGATGTAATAAAGGTAGAGTGGCGTTGCCACGGTTCATTTCGCCAGAAACTCTCTCACTAGCAGTGACGCATGGCTAGGCGTTTTATCATGGTGAAGAACCCAGGTATTGGTGATCTCCAAGTAGATGCGCGCGACTTGCTTCTTCAGCAGTTTAAGCACTTATGTACAATACAGCGTTGGTTGTTTGCACGGATACAAACTGATTATGGATCATATGTTCTTAAATTTGTGGATCCTTGTCCTTTTCTTTTGGTTTTGGTTATAACAGTCAGATATATATTTAGTTGGGGTCTGGTTCTGGAAAGCAACAGCAAAACAGGTTAGCAATAATTGTCCAAAAGTAAATTCAAATAATAAATTAGAATGGTATTAAGGAAAGTTTAAGAAGCTAATATAAGACGGTTTATCAACAAATTTAAGGTAGGTCTAGGAAAATGAGAAACATAAAACCGAAATTTCCGTGCTGATAAGAAAGTCCGCTGCACAGATAAGAGAACAGATGGCCGCTCACTGTCACGTTTAATAATAAATAAGAAACAGGACCGTATTCCCAAAAATTTATGTTATTTACACATTAACATTACGACCTAGTAATAAAGAGTGATCAAATAATACAAACACCGGAATACGCAAAGCGACGACATCAACATTTTAGCAAAGAGCGATGACCTAAATCTGTTCATTTCGGAAGAAAAAAAGACAAAAGTATGAAAAAAATTACTGAAGGAAATTGTATCTAAGAGCGGATGGAAACTCCGAATGCTCGTATAGAAAATAGACTAGATGAAATAAGATCAGAAAGAGAGGAGCTAAACGAGAACTCATACTAAAAGAGGAAATATAGAATCTAAAAAATGTACTTTATAGAAAACAAGATAGACGATCAAGGAAAAAGCAAAAGAGTTAAATATAATTATAAAGGACTTGAAGCTTACAGGTGAAAATGCTACTGATGCAGTAGAGAAATTCCTAAAAGGAAAACTGCAAGCAGACATTAATAAACAAAACGAAAATAATAAAACAGCACAATAACTATGAACCATTTATAATAGTAAAATTTGAAAATAAGGAAGACAAAAATTAGTCACGAATTAAAAAAGCAAATTAAGATATACACAAAGTATATATAGATAATGACAAATAAAATGATAAATAAAACCCAATCAGTGATCAGAAAGCGAGCGAGTCTAGAAAAGAACCACGAAAGCAAATGAGAATGGGATTCAAGAAACATTGAATTGATGAAGAACTCTGGATATGGAATGAAGAAGAACAAAACCTCAAACTCGCAAAAACGATCTAACGAAAGAAAACTGCAAAAAAGGAAAACTAACAAAACTAAAAAATACGACTGGGAAAAAAAATACCACAACGAAAAGACAAAGAATAATAAACAAAAACAACAAGGAGAGAAAACAAAATGAAAATCGGAACATGGAACATAAAAACCATGCTAGCAGTAGGTAAAATAAATGAGGTAGCCCAAGAGATGGTAGGTAGCAAATTGGTATATTGACATTGCAAGAGATAAGATGGAACATCAAGAAAGAATCAACAAGAAAAACTTTACACTTTACTATTCCGGTAAAGATAAACAAGGAAGCAGCAGTGGCGTTTATAATAGTGGGAAAATTTAAAATGGGGTAATTCAGGTTAGAGCGATAAATGGAAAAATATGTCTTATAAGAATACATCAAGAAAAACAAGCAATCTAATTTAACAATAGTAAATGTATACGCATCCACGAAAGAAACGGAAGATAAACCAAACAACAATTTTATGAAAAGTTAGAAGATGGCTGCGAAGAAGTACCTAGGAATGATAAGTTGATGATTATTGGAGACTTCAATGCGAAAATAAGGAAGACAGAATAAAATAAAAACAACGGTTTAAGATTATGCAATTTAGCTTTACTGACAAATACATACATAGTAAACTCAAAACACAAGCATAAAAAACAACATAAGGTAACCTGGATGATACCCGGGAGAATATAAAGAAATCAGATAGATCATGTCTTAATAACAAACAAATGGGGCAAACGCCGATACTGGCCATATTCTGGTAATTGCAAAAATAAAGATAAAAATAGTAAAATACCGGAAATTAGAAAAGTTAGAAGACAATAGAATATACAATATATGAACAAAGGGGAAGTTAAAACAAATATATCGAAACTATAGAAAAAAACTTCATTGTAGAAGAGGAATGGCAAAATATAAAAGACACAATAATACATACGACGGAAAATATTTTAGGAAAAAGAAAGCATGCAATTAAAGACAGTTTGTTTGAAGAATAATGCAAGAAGAAAATTACAGAAAAGAAACAAGCAAGGCAAAGATGGGTACAAAACAAGATGAAAGGGAGCTAGATAAATACAGAAAGAAAAGGATCAAACAAATTGTGTAAAAAGATAAAAACATGGATTAATAAACAGAAAAGAGAATGGAAAGCACACTTCAAGGAACTACATAAAAATCCAGGAAAGTTAAACGAAGAAAAAAAATACCTAACAAAGACAAAAGACCATAAAGAAGTACCAATATATGACGAATGTAGTAAAACAATTAAAGACAAATAAAGCTTTAGGCCCTGACAAAATTAGCATTGAATTAATAACAAATGGAGGCAAAATATGGTTAACACACATGTATAAGTTAATAGCAATAATGGAAAGAAGAATCTATGCCAAATGATTGAAAACGAGGTTTGCTAGCATCAATCTTAAAAAAGATACAGCTAACAATAATAACTACAGAGGCATCATGGTATTAAACACTGCATACAACATTTAATGTCGATTTTAAGAAGCAGATTGAACATTATGCAGAAGCAAAATTCGGACAATATCGACAAGGATTTCGGAAAGGCAAATCAACAATAAATAGATGCCATACATGTGCTAACACGAACATGACGTAGATATAACATACTCTTTATTGACTTCCAACAAGCGTTCGACAATATCTAAAGAGAAGTATTAATAAAATAAATGGAAAAGTAGGAATACTGATACAGCTGATCAAATTGGTTATTGACTATGGAGAACAGACAAAAATAATAACCCAGGCAGGAACAACACAATGCATTAAAATAGAGAAAGGAGTAAGGCAAAGGGACGCCTTGTCAACAACATTGCACTAGGAGTAATAAAAGCAACAGGAATAAACAAAAGCATAGCACAGAGTTCAGCGCAAATAGTAACATATGCAGATGATCTCGCTTTAATAACCAGAAACAGGAAAACGCTAGAAAAAACACTAATCACATTAGAAATAGAGGCAAACAAAAGAGGACTAAGGATAAACGGAAAGAAGACAGAATATCTGGTATGTACAAGGAGAGTAACAACAAACATAAAAGACATAATAGGAAACCATTGTTTTAAGAAAGTAGACCACTTCAAATAACTGCGTGTCATTGTCAGTGCTACAAATAACAAAAGTGCTGAAATTGTAGAACGTATTCAAGCGGGTAACCCGGAATATTGGAAGTTTCAAAAACTACTTAAAATTAAAAACTTTAGAAAAAAACAAAACTCAAAATATATAAATTAGCAATAAGGCCAGTAATAATATACGAGGCAGAAACTATGTGTTTGTCAAACAGAGACCAAGAGAAACTAAGAGTGTTAAAAAGAAAAATATTAAGACCAAAGAAAGTGCATGAAGACACCAAATCCCCAATGAACCACGAGATAAGACAACTAGTGAAATAAGCAGACATAGTACAGTTTATAAAGGTGCAGAGACTAAAATGGTTTGGGCACATCCAAAGAAGAGAAGCACACGAAATAATAAAGATTGTAATGGACTGGAGACCGATGGAAGAAATACCGAGAGGAAGGCCAAAAATTCGATGGATCAACTGTATGAAGACATCAGACATTTGAGAATTAGTAACTGGGGAAATAATTCGGAACAGGCAGGAATATATTTAGTTCTTTTAGTTTGGCAATTAATTTAGTTACTTTGCACATTGTTCGTTCATAAGTTAAATGTCCGTTTTCGCCTCTTTGTCTGTATACGACTTTCTGTCTTAATCTGATACATGCTTTTGGTTTTTTAAGGCGTTTTGTTTTTATGGAAATGGGGTCTTGGCTCTTTGTCCAACCTTTCTTCTTTATCCGGGCTTGGGCCTAATACATGCCTAATTGAACTACCCAATCTACCCAACAGTCAAAAGGCGGAGTTTGGTTTATAAAACCGTTTTACACCTTCAACTTCAAATATGTGTTACTCACTTAGTTTCTTTTTCTTATATATTTACTTTATCAATATTGTGAATTCTTACACCACATTCTGATGTTTTTTAATTGGATTTATTACTAGTAACTGATTGAACTTTTACAAGGTGATCTGTTATTTAGGTCTATAGTTAAATATACCAAATATTTTTTTATTTATATTAAACTACATGTCCGCTTGTCCAATTTGAAGGATAGGAAATAGTATGTGTGTCTATTTGAAGATAAAGCCAATATAAATTTGCAAACAACTTTCGATATTAAAAAAATAGTTTTATTTTCACACTTTTACCACTTTTTTGTTGTTGTTATGGATCAATACTAAACAAAGCATCTATTTTACAAGCTGACTGATTGAATGATAATTTTAAAGTAAATGATTAAAAAATACTTGTGCCCGAACTCGTCAAATCATGGACTAACGTAACCATTCAAATCTAGAGGATCTAGAATCTAACCCAACATAATGAACCAGTTTAGCGCACATCGCGCTATAAAATGTTTTTACAGATAAAATTCAAAGAGATTTAATTTTGACGATCATGCAAGCTATGCATGATCCGATATTATTGAGATATTTGCGAACGTTGACGCTGGAGTTCTCTAATAATGACACATCCTCGTGCAGTAAATGCAACATCGCGAAAAAACTACTTGTTTAACGATTGTCAATAATTTCAACCAAAACATTGAAGCTAAATCGCTGGTGATGATAAACTTTCGCCCATCTCGCATATGACTGTCTTGTAAGTTGATATATACTACCTCTGACAAAACTTGTTTCATCTGTAAAAAAAATGACGAAAGATATTCTATTATGTAGTGGACCATTACAAAAATAGCCAAAAACCTTTCTTTTGAAAACCATTTGCGCAAGCTATGAGTGCTAGAGATAATAAGGATTCTCATCTAGGATACTCAACACAATCGTTTGGTATACACCAATCTGACGGGCTTCTTGTCTAGCTATTGTATTGAAATTATCCTCATTGGCTTGCAAAAACTCTTTCACACCAACGACAAAACACTATTGCAAAAGTTTCGTAATTTTGTTGCTGTCCGTAAAGATAGATACATTCGTACCTTCTTACATGTTAATCATCTTTATTTGTTTTCAATATAAGTAACAAACAATTTTCAGAGCACTTTTGCTTAGAGATAGCCTAAGCCAAAGAAAAAACATATAAATCTCTTTTTTGAAAAAGAAATAAAAACAACAATATAAACTATGAGCAATGTTTTACTGTACCATTACATAGAACAGTGCATTTAGTCATCAACCAGCTTCGAAGATGATATTGTCCAAATGTTTGCCTACACGACTGATACACTTCGTCATATTAAAATTCCGCGTTGCTTGCCGTCATTTCCACTGATAGTGCTGCGATCGCTTTGCGAATCCCAACTTTGAATTCCTTAATAATCTGGGTTCTGCGATAAAAGACTCAACTTTCAGGTGCCCCTACAGAAAAAATTATAAGGTAGCCTAGCCGACTATGAGATGCCACCATGTATTAAGATGAGACGGCCTGGAAACGTTTGTCCCAGAACTTCTTACCGTGTTAGAATCACAGTGGTGCATTTTCATGTGTGTTGAATCTGGGCTCTAGGAAATTACGTAGTATCGCAACATAGCGGATAGATGTGACAGTCACCGCGTGTCTTACTTCCTCAAAAAATAGGGACCTGTGATGCCAAAATCCGTAACAGTACACTAAACAGTTGATTACGAAAAGATCACTCAGGGAGTTATCAGGGTCTAATACTAAAAATTCTGCTTATTGACGTAGGCCGACAAATGAAAATGATCTTCGTCGCTATTAAGCACAGCATCATCAGCTGGAACATTTGCCAACATGTTCTCGCAGGCAGCCTGCTGGGCGCACCAGTAACAATTTTTAAGTTCCTGTACCACCATCGGTTCATATAGATAAAATATAAGATCTCACTGTAGAATTCTCCCCACGTTACGGTCAGAGCGTACTTAGGGGAGGAACGTAATGGCGATATTTTTGGATGTCCGAATACTACGGGGTCTATCGGATGATTTTTGTTTGAATCCAGTCTGTACGAAATTGTATACCCTTCAACATAAAAGCTCGGTTTTTATCACTCCACTGAGTGCGGCGATCAATTCAAAAAAGGTAGATTGTTTTGCTGGACCCTTATATCGTGTGTTTTTTATAGAGGTATAGAACTTTGATATGGAATAAAACAAAGATGAATTTTTTAAATTGACATGAAATTTACTTTATTCGAAAGATAATCTTCTGGCATCATAATTTAAATATGACTTTTGGCATATAGTCTAATCTGGAAGTCCAATTTTCCAACATTTGTGGCCGTATATCGGCAATAACGCGGCGAATGTTGTCCTCCAAGTGGTCAATCGTTTCGGGCTTATCGGCGTAGACTAGCGACTTCACATATCCCCACAGAAAATAGTCGAGCGGCGTTAAATCGCACGATCTTGGAGGCCAATTCACGGGTTCGAAACGTGAAACTATGTGGTTACCAAACGTTTCCTTCAATAAATCAATTGTGACACGAGCTGTGTGGCATGTTGCGCCGTCTTGTTGAAACCATAGCTCCTGCACATCATGGTTGTTCAATTGATGAACGAAAAAGTCAGTAATCATGGCTCTATAGCGGTCACCATTGACTGTAACGTTCTGACCAGCATCGTTTTTAAAGAAGTACGGACCAATGATTCCACCAGCCCATAAAGCACACCAAACAGTCAGTTTTTCTGGATGTAACGATGTCTCAACATACACTTGAGGATTACCATCACTCCAAATACGGCAGTTTTGTTTATGGACGTATCCATTCAAACAAAAGTGAGCTTCATCGCTAAACAAAATTCGCTTATGAAAATCGGGATCAACGGCAATCTTGTTTTGGGCCTATTCACCGAATCTACGCCTTGCTAGGTGATCGTTTGGCTTCAATTCTTGCACGAGTTGGATTTTGTAAGCACGCAAACCAAGATCTTTCCTCAAAATCTTCCATAAAGTGGATGGACACATATCCAATTCCTGTGCACGATGGTGGATAGACTGATTCGGGTCTTCCTCTACGCTACGCTCTACAGCAGCAATGACTTCTTCTGTACGCACTGTACGATGTCTCTGTGGATGCGTTTTATCATTTAGAGTAAACGTGGTGCGAAAACGTTCCATAGTTAATCGAATTAATTGCTCTGATGGCCGATTATGTTGACCGTAAAATGGACGTAGTGCGTGATACGTATTTCGAACCGAACCATGATTTTCAAAATAAATTTGCACAATTTGGAAGCGTTGTTCAGGCGTCAGTCTATTCATGTTGAAATGCCAAACCAAACTAAACATAAATCACTTGAAAGCTGACAAAATGGCCGCCAGTTAAGAAAGTGTTGTCAACTTAAAGTTTTATTCCTCTATAAAAAACACCCGTTACTTGTATCTTAGAAAAAACCAGTGATTTAACTTGAAAGCTCAAATTAAATAAACGTTTTAAAACGTCACTATGGAGGTTTATTATTTCGTGTAAATTTTTATCCATGGATTTATTTTAGAGTAATGAAAATCTCATTTTCGTACAATTTGATGCATCAAAAAGTAGTTTTCTTGCAATAAAAACAAACGTTTTTAACATTTTAATGTAATTTTTAATTGTTAAGTTTACTAAAAAGTATTAGCAACCCTACTATCTGTACGATACATTTTTTTTAAATAATTATTTATAAATGTCAACCTCCGCTCTTTGTAATTTGCGCTTATTTTACTGCTAATATACAAGTATCACATTACAATTGCAATAGTACCTTTATATATTCACGGTGATAAAAATCTACCGCCCGAGCAGGGACTTGAACCCTGGACCCTTGGATTAAAAGTCCAATGCTCTACCGACTGAGCTACCCGGGCTTGTATTATTGTAAGCCCATTAAATGAGTATGTAACTCCATTAGTAGTTGCCTTTGCGCCTGGTTAGAATAATATGGAGAACTTCCAGAACTTTAAAATATACAAGAAACAATAAAAGTATTATGCATTAAACTGTTTCGCCTGTAAAATTTTTAACTTATGGAAAATCTATAACTATTAATAGAAATAATTTCAAGAATTGCTGGTATATAAAACACACAAAGTTGTAAATGAATACTCATTATTGTAGAGCTACAAATTGCCCTGTTTATTGAATATCCTAAATATTTAATGTTATCAGTCATAATTATTATAATGCCTACTATTTGTTAGTATACCATTTTTAGCTAATTGTGAATATAAATGATATTAGCTTTAATTCTAGGTATTCCAATATGTCATTTATAGTCAATTCTCTGTCCTAGCCTTCCATCTCATTTATATATGCTGTGCTAATATTTTTTGGTTTTTGGTTTATATGTTTTTGACAATTCACATCTCTCATTATCTAATACATATAATGTAATCTTGGCCTTACTTGTGTATTTTTATTTCTATTAAACCTCAATAAGGTGTTTTCAGTATGCCTTCATAACCTGTCGGTGCTTTTTTTCTTTTTTATGATATTTTTCAAGAAAATTCTTTACTTCTTGCATTCTTACTAGTATTTTTTTTATTTCTAATTTGGTCTGCCACCTGACATTTTTCATTAGTAAGAAGCATTACATTTAACGAGTTTCTAGAGGGGCTGGTGTGTGTTGTCTTTTTTTATCACAAACCATCACCTTAGTTTTTGGTTTATGTATTTTCATGTTTTCAGCTATCACTGCTACTATCTATTTATAATCCTTGTCTTTTTATTTCTACATCTACTCCTTTCCTAAATCGATTTAACGCGTCTTGTATATAAACATTGAAGAATAAGTAGTGCTGACAAATTCTATCCTTGTTAAACACATTTTTTAGTCAAGGTTTGTGTAATACAATTTTAAAAAATAAACAAAATGCAGTACTGTAATCTATAACACAAGTTCCTCTTACAGAGCCTCAATACTATTGTAAATTTTAAACTCTAAGGAAGAGTATATATTTTTTATAACAGGAACTTTTTCAGTCAAGTAATGAAGTACAGTGTAGTATTTGTGCTTAATGTTACTAACTCTGAAAATATCAAAACTCGTAGCTGTAAAAAATGGCTTCGTCTAGACCAGAACATTTTATGCCTCAATTTTCTCTAAAAAGATTAGCCACATGGTGTATGGGGTTACATCATAGAGGTAGTACCTTTCTTACTGAAACGGTCAGATCAAGTGTCATAGACAGGAGATGGTTTCCGAAGTCTGGTCCTCATGAAGTACCCAGCTCTCACTTATGGCTCCAAGCGCCACACCCTGGTAACTACATTGACCTGCAGGCAAAACTAAGTGAGGGTAGCCAGATATGGCGAAAACTAACAAGTGGCAGCAGGCTTGTCAGTAGCAAGTAATAGCGGAAATCAAGTGGATTGGAACGGTATTATGTAGCATATCTTTAGGCATGGTCAGAATGACTTGAATGGCTATAGAACTGCGTATGTGGAAAGCAACGGAAAACTACCACATATTATATATCTTCCAAGAAAAATCGTGACAGGGAACCAAACAGAAATGGCCTTGAGTGCTGGGCAAGACTTAAATGTCCACAAGGTGCTAAGAATCTCCCAGCCTGTTAGGATCGCTACTTGGAACGTAAAAAGTCTATTTCAAATGGGAAAATTTCATAACACCGTAAAAGAAATGAATAGACTAAAAATTGATTTACTTGGGCTAAGTGAAGTTCGATGGCCTAACAATGGACAAATAAATACAGAAGAAGGATAAATAATATATTATTCGGGTGATAGTAACACATTAAACCAACATGGTGTTGCAGTATTGGTATCTCCCGCTTTCCAATAGAATTATAATGTTGCAACTAAGATCTTCAAAAATACAAATCAACCTCATTCAGGTATATGCACCAACTGCAGAAAGTGACGAAGACGATATAGAAAAGTTTTATCATGATTTAGATCAAATTCTAAAAGTAACACACAAACACGATATGAACATAGTCTTAGGCGACTTTAATGCTAAAGTCGGCAAACAACGCTGTCAGGATATTATAGGTGATTATGGATTGGGTGATCGGAACAACAGTTTCTGTCAAGAATACGATCTGGCCATAATGAACACATGGTTTAAACTTCCAAACCGTCGTCTATATACGTAGCGTTCTCCAGCAGATAATCCAGATCACATTATACGCAACTAGATAGATTATATTATAGTAAACAAACGATTTAGAAATGCTTTTAAAGCGGTAAAAACTTATCCTGGTGCAGACGTGGCCTCTGATCATAATCCCGTAGTTGCCAATATCAAAATTACACTAAGAAAAACACGAAAACCTTGTACAAAGAAATTTGACATTGAAAAGCTCAGAAACAGCGACGTGTTCGAAAGAGTAACGGAAACATTCAACAAACGTTTAAAAAGCGAATACAAATTTAATGAAGGCATAGAAAAGAAATGGGCAACTATCCGATCCATTTCAACAAGCACTTGTGATGAAATGCTTAAACCAGAAAAGAGGCAAAAAAGAAAACTTGGATGACGGATACTATACTCGAAATGATGGAAAGAAGAGGATTAATGAAATTATGCAATAATAGTGTTGCATATTTGGAGTTGCACAAAAACATAAAGAAAGAAATAAGAAAAGCAAAGAGTAATTGGTTGAAAATAAAATGTGAAAACATTGAACATCTGGAAAAATTACATGACTCAAGGAATCTGCATAAGCAAGTCCGTGAATTAAATGGAAGAGCGTATAATAATAACCAAGGTAATATATCAATAAAATCAAAACGAGAAATTCTTATCACAATTGAAGATAAAATAAAAGAATGGAAAAATTATACATACAATCTTTTCAAAGATGACAGAGGTGTTAAACCAAATACAAATGTAAACAAAGACAATATCCTAGAAATAACAAAGGATGAAATTATACAAGCAATAAAATCATCACAAACAGGAAAAGCCTTAGGACCAGATGAGGTACCTAGTGAAATTATGAAACTGATAAAAGACGAAAGTATCCCAATACTAGTAGATCTTTTCAATTGTATATATAAAAGCGGGACAATTCCAAAAGACTGGTTACACTCTGTGTTTGTAACATTGCCAAAAATTAATAAACCAAAACAGTGTAAAGATTTTCGAACAATAAGTTTAATGAGCCATGTTCTCAAAATATTCTTAAAAATCGTACATCGCAGGATCTACAAGAAATGTGAAGAACGACTAACAGAACATCAGGTCGGTTTCAGGGATGGATTGGGTACACGCGAACCTTTATTGTTTATGCGAATTTTATTAGAAAGATGCCGTGATGTAAATAAAGATGCATATCTGCTCTTTATTGACTACGAAAAAGCTTTTGACAAAGTCAAGCATGATAAACTTCTTGAAGTATTGACTGCGATACAACTAGATCAAGCTGATATTCGTGTAATAACCAATTTATACTGGCACCAAACTGCAGGTGTAAGAGTTGATGGACACAGTACGGAAGAAATGGACATTCTGCGCGGAGTAAGACAGGGATGTGTGTTATCACCCTTACTTTTCAACCTGTATTCAGAAGAGATTTTTAGACAAGCTTTTGACAATTCTGATAATGGAATACTATTAAATGGAGAACGAATAACCTCAATAAGATATGCCGATGATACGGTATTAATGTCTGAATCAGCTCAAGGATTGCAAAGAATGCTGGACCAGATATCAGTCATTAGTCAAGATTTCGGTCTCTCCATAAACGCAACAAAAACAAAATCAATGGTGATCAGCAGAAATCCTCAAGCAACGCAAATAGTACTACGGCATAACAATAGAATAATTGAAAACGTATCTCAATATCGTTACCTGGTCTCATGGATAAATGACCAGTGTAATTGTCTGCAAGAAATCAAGGTGAGAGTAGAAATGGCCCGCTCAGCATTTATGAAAATGAAAGCAACATTGTGCTCTCACGAGATACATCTACAGATACGTTTCAGACTATTACGCTGCTATGTGTACTCTGTGCTGTTTTATGGTGCTGAAACGTGGACGTTAACGAAAGATGCCCTTAAAAGAGTAGAGGCTTTTGAAATGTGGACATACAGAAGAATGCTTAGAGTTCCATGGATCCACAGAGTGAGTAACAAGGAAATTTTGAAAAGGATGCAAAAAGAAACAGAATGTATTGAGAAATAAACAATAAACTGCAATACCTCGCCACTTATGAGAAACACTAAATATCGGTTATGCCTACACTACAGGCAAGATTAACGGCCGACGCCACCAGGTCGCAGACGTATATCTTGGCTGAGAAATCTAAGAGATTGGTATAAACTGACATCATCACAACTGTTTAGAATTGCAGTATCCCGAATCATGATCGCAAACACTCTTTCCTGAAGAGTATGCACTTGAAGAAGAAGAACATGGTG